>OY759243.1:2082821-6882821 GCA_963662185.1 Eilema griseolum
AGAAATGGATTTGTTTTTAAGAAGCTTTATGGTGACATTGTTTTGTTCGTTTTAGGATGAGAGCCGCAGAAACTCCACACCAGTTTAAGTAGTAATGTATCTTACGCACAGAGGAATTAGTTTACACTAGCTGGAGACTACATTTGCATGGACATTAAGTTTCAAATATATAATATAAGTATAAATAGACAGAGATAACTTATATACGACTTTTTTACGTGCGAAAAAGCCCTAAGGATAACCCCCACCACCAAGGCCGGTGGGAGAGATTATGTCGGACTAGAACCGACTAAAACGTACGACGCCCGTGGGTCGTTTTTAGTTGCCGAAGGTGAGGTTAACAGGCATATCCCTCGCACCCCAGCCCACTCAGGTCCATCTCTATCGATCTGGTCCTCTCCTCAGACAGACCAGGTCCACAGAGTCCCCAACTCGTCCCCGAAAACGGGGAGGCGCGCAAAGCGCACCACTGCCGCGGCCTGCTTCTGCCAGGTTGATAGGCGGCTCCACCCATCACTCCAGGCCAACTTATATACCACTTAGGTGGCGGAAAAGTACACGACTCACGAGTTTCGATTGAATGTTTTTCTTCTAACTTAAATTTACTGATGATGTATAGCGTTCAATCTATAAAAATAGTAACGGTTAGTTAAAAAATTAATTAACAGTTAACGTCAATGTCAACTAATGTGTTCGTTTTCGTTTATTCTTTACATTGGAGGCCTTTAGCTCGGAATCCGGAGTCCGCTTTCTTTCTTTTACTACTGTACTTCGCACGGTCTTGGGCGTTTATGGCAGTGAAACCATAAGCATACAATGTCACTCTCTACGACACCAATAACACAAATAAAAAAATCCTTCAGGCTACCTTTAACTAAACACCTCAACAAAGTCTAGGGAACAAGATGACCCCAATTATTTTTTTTCGTGTAAATCTTGTTTTGCAAATAACTGGCAGCAAATAAATAAAAATAGAATAAAGTAGATTACAGAGTTGTTCGAAATTTAAAAATAAATTTAAATAAGTAATGATTTTCGAATATGCAGGGAAAACTTTTAAAAGTGTTTGATTGTGCAGTTTCTCTGAAGCAAAATAAAAATTATTTTTTTTGATTGTAAATAACGTTTATTATCAATAATACGTCTTTTACGTATGGTTTGTGCATTTTTGTGACTGTAGTCATCATGTCACGTCGTCATTTAAGTCGCGAAGAGATGTTAAGGGCTGTTGGTATGCTGCAAGCTGGACGAACTCAACGCGACGTAGCGGATGCTGTCAACACCCAACCAAGCGTAATTTGCAGATTATGAGCACGCTACAGGACTACAGGGGATATTGCCGAACGTCACAGGACACGAAATAGGGTTACTACCCCGCGACAAGATCGTTTCTTGCAAAATTCCGCAAGGCGGCAACCCACGATAACTGCTCGTCGGTTAGTCGCAGGCCTCCAGTCTCAGCATCAAGTGGTCATTAGCGATCAAACTGTCAAAACAAGACTACACGAAGCCAATCTTTATGCTCGCAGACCGCTTAGGGTTCCAGCTCTTCGACGTGGAAATCGAGGTCGTCGCTTATTGTGGGCTAACGCACATTTACAGTGGACCGACCATCAATGGGCACGGGTTCTGTTTTCCGACGAATCTTGCTTCGGTTTTCATCCTGATTCGAGAAGAGTGCGTATATGGCGAGTTCCTGGACGTCGGAGTCGTCTCCAGAATCCGCAAGAAGTTCATCCTTACCAAGGTGGAACAATCATGGTATGGGCTGGAATTCGCCTTGGTGGAAGGACCGACCTCGTTTGGATACGGGGCAATTTGAATGCAAACCAATACATTCAGGAGGTTATACACCCCATGGTAGTCCCTTATCGACAGCAGTTCGGTCAAGATTTTATGTTCATGCAAGATAATGCACGGTCACACACCGCGAGGGTAGTGGTCAATGCGTTAAGCGAGCACAATATGACGACGTTGGAATGGCCTGCTCAGTCTGCCGACCTCAATCCCATAGAGCATGCCTGGGATTTGCTTGGGAGAAGAGCTTTCAGTGATTCTTTGGAAAATCTGAACACTGAAGAACAACTTTTTTTACACCTTCGCAGTGTATGGAGCCATATTCCACAGACGATGATTGACAATCTCATACTAAGTATGCCACGCCGTTGTCGAGATGTTGCTAATGCTTTAGGAGGTCCTACAGATTATTAAAAACGTTTAAAGTACGGTTAATTACTGTATTTCTTACTACCTCGTTATTTTTGTGCCTAATCATAGAAGGTTGTAATACTCAATATTGGCACTATTCAATTCTTTCTTAAAAAAAAAAAAATTGGTATGAAAATGTTTTTATTAAAATTAAAATTAAAAACGGTATAAAAATACCCTTCTATTGATATAAAACACTCACTATTACAAGAAAGGGTTTTTAAATAAAAACTAGAAATGTCCTTGTTCCCTAGACTTTGTTGATGTGTGTATTTATTTGAGAAGTAAAATGAAAAATTGGCCCATCATAGAGTCCACTTCTACAATGTCTAATAGATGCTTAGACTTCTATGATATATCAGATTATGTCCAACCTTATACGCATATTGTACACACCACCAATCAATACAAATGAAATCGATACACGCACATTAATCGATACGAATGAAAATCGATAACTTTCGCCGAGGGCGCGCTTTGATAGAAGCGAACGCTGGAACAAATATCCGCCGTGCCCAAATATAATGCAATAAATATAATTTATAATGTTTATACTGAGTTATCTCTCGCTACGATCGCGGAGACGCCCGACTTCGGTCGGACGTCCAAGACGCCGACAGAGTAGGGCAAGAGTTTAGAGAATACTATTTACGACGAGCCTAGGTAACAGCTGTGATTAACCTAAGTAACAATTAGAATAAGTAATCAATTGTTTACTACCTTTGTAATATTTTAATATAAATATAGACATTTTAAAATCAAAATCAATCACTGTTAACGATAATGTTCGATGTTGATAGGTAATTATTTTAATGTCTAATCACTTGAATATAAAATTGTCTAGTCTAGAATCTGAGTGAGTGCTGGGTGTACCTACTTATTTGTGTGCGAGAACCCCCACAGGCTTTATCTAACCAGCAGTGTTGGGTACATTTTAATTGCAATTAATATTACAATTAACTTGACTGCTGTGTAAAATATCGAAACTTATTCTTTCGGCTTATGATTGGCAACGGGGTACAGCCTGCTGTCAAACTTGTTTTTATTTTTTAGACAGCAGTCGGGTTTAATTATTTCGATCTTTTAGACAGCAAGTCCGGATTTTGAACTGTTAATATTTTTTAATTGCAATTAAAATTTGCCCACTACTAATCAGAGCCAATGACGAGGGGGTATATCGAACTCGAACTGACTGGCCCCACGTAATAGGGGATGAGTCTATTGCCGTCTTCCGAGCACTATTGTTGATTCAAGCCATGCATCTGAGGCTGAGTCAACAACAGTGCCCGAAATTATTGTTTTTTTATTCCAAAACATCAAACCAATTAATTTAAACTATAATATCGATATATCACTCTACCAAAAACTACTCTGTGCAAACTATAAAAGAAATAAAATCGTTACGTGTTACATATGACCTGGGCAGGCCGGGCAGGTTGTACAAATATATCTTGGATCGTACTTAAGAAATTCATAATTAAATAAACTAATTTATGAACAATCCCTCCCCCAGACTGACCAATGGCTAACTAATACATATTTTTTGATAATTATTGCACCGTATTACCTTACACGGCCCGACACTCATATAAAGTGCTTGAATTTTGTTCGCCTGTCTGTCTGTTTGTGCAATTTTATTGCATATTCAATATTCTTCATATTCGTCCTTGTGACTTCATGAGAGGATGGTCATATGTTGTGTACATGTTTATTGGACGTTATTGCTGCATAGTGTTTTTTTTTGAACTCACGATTCTGTATCGCTGAAGGGGTGCTCACACTTGGGACTCACATTTCATTAGCTATATTTTTTCAGGGGGACTCTGTGGTCTCCCGAAGAGAGAACCAGATCGAGAAAATGGCCATGGGTCGACTGGGATGCGAGGGATATGCCTGTTAACCTCACCTTAGGCTAAAAATTACCCACAGGTGTCGTGCGTTCCAGTCGTACTACGCAACCTCTCCCACCGGCTCCTGTGGTGGGGGTTTCTAAAAGATTAACTTTGGTAGCTATTAGTGTAAGTCAAATCAAATTAAAATTGGCACCGCCTTTACATGTGCGAACAATTGAGAGTAAAAACTGGAAATCTAACTATTATGTCCCGAAAACTAACAAACAAGCAGACTATTAAATGTATGAATAACAATTAAGCTTTGACCAAAATGTTATCAAATAAAGCTGTGTATGTACAAAAAACTAATTAAAATCTAACAAAACCGAAAGCGGCGCCAATATCCAAATGTAATCTAAAGCTTCATATTATTGTACTTTATTATGAAAAACGTCTACACCAATAAAATGGAATGCCAGATGACATTTTTCTGAAGATATACAGGTCAAGATAGTGATATGAGAATAAATTCAATTACCCCAAAAACGTCAAAAATAAACCGTTCTCGGAACCCGCCGACACCCGAATCGAGAAGCTCATCGATTATAAAATCGAATAAATTGAAACAATCGTTTATCGCGACGAATATAATGTTACATCCGAGCCTTCCCGATTGTAATCGATGCTCTTGCGTTGTTGTGTTATTATTATTGATATTCATGTTAACACGATCTAAAATAATCGATATCTCAAAACCGATCTCTGGTGACGTGTGGTTTGAAATGAGAATGCTTTTTTGACTAGGCTTTTTGGTATGCTTTTATTGTAAGATGATTTGTTTCCTACGGTTTTGTTTTTGATTTAACATTGTTCTCGATGTAAAACAAAACAAGAACGATATCTTTTGTAAAAGAATTTAGACTTTATTTCACGGTTTGATGTTTTATTTCATCATAAGAATTTTCCATGCGTTTTTCGGCGTGCTTACTTCGTACGGATTTTTATTAATTTAATTATAACTGTTTCTCATGGTTTAAGTAATATGTGAGCCCTTTAGGTTTACGCCAGGTATAACAAATCCACAAGGATTTCTGGGAACCCTGCTCCCTACCAAGATCTTGGTGAACCAAGCCAACTTTGCCTTTCCTGGCAGTATACCTGCCAAACAACGGACAAGTTTTTTTTTTGCTGGCTTTTTTCGAGATAAGGTAGTAACTACCAATGAAGAAGACTCCCTAAAAAGTGTATCTAATAATCATAATAATTTAATAGTAATCCTAAAGAATTTTTTTTGCACACTTTTCCGTAGAGTGAAACTGTTTCTCAAGCTGAGTGATACGAGTTTACATATTTTATAAGCAATACATTCTTGCATTATATTGCCCATTTATTGGTTCTACTAACATCTTTCAACAGAGTCTGAAGGATTGTGGAAGTACAGACCCAATCTAATGACACGTGCAAGTCGGTGCATTTGCTAAACAACAAGAAGACTTTGACGCAGGTTTTTTTCTCAGGGTTGGGAGGTTAGACAGCAGTATCTCCTGGAATAGCCGAAAGACCTACCCTGTGGGTACTTCAAGCTCCAAAATGCAAAAATGCATCTGTCAATTTTGAGAGAGAACCTTATAGTATGATAATAATGGAACTTTTTTTTTTTTTTTTTTTTTATACTTTCGCGGTGTGAATTCATAATTATACTAAGTATCGGGACTTCTCGCGAATTATATTTTGGAACTTACTATTTCTGCCGACGTTTCGGATGCGTTGCAGCACCCGTGGTCACGACTTGACTAGTCTTCGAGCGTCGAGATGTATGCGGGGAACATTTTTTGAGCGCCTACCCACCATTACACTTATTATGAATGGTTAGGCTGGCGACACACCACACTCACTATGTCAGTTTTTAACGGCACTGTGTTTTTTGGTTTTAGTATCTTAATCACTGGATTCCACGTTCCGGATAGCTTGAATCCATCTTCCCTATTGAAATTTTTATATTTTTTTATTTCAATGGCTTCACGCACAATCCGTGAATAGTAGTGGCGATCAGTGGAGAGGACTTTGGGTTGATGAAGCTCAATCCAGTGATTGGTACCCGACTCAAGATGTTCTGCTACTGCCGATTTGTTGAACTGACGGTTTTTCACAGCTGCGATATGTTCTCTGACTCTCTCTGCAATGGTTCGCTTGGTCTGGCCTATGTAGGAACTACCGCAGCTGCAATCCACTTTATAAACACCCGGTGTTTGTAGAGGTATGACGTCCTTCGATGTTCGCACATATTTCGCTACTTTGGCGAACGGTTTAAAAATCGTCTTGATGGAAAACTTCCGTAAGCAAGATCCGATTTTGTCCGTTACACCTTTCACATACGGCATGTATGCCGGTTGGCGGTCAACACCCAGCAACATCTTCCTCGGTGCACGTCGCGGCTTTCTAGCACTCGTACCATACCCGTTCACCTCAAGAACCTCCTGAACATGATCTAACTCCTGCTGTAGGTGCTCAGGGTCACACAGGTCATTAGCTCGCTTGATGAGCGTCGAACTTACGGATTTTAAGTGAAGTGGGTGATGATGCGAGGAGGCGTGCAGGTATCTATCTGTGTGAGTGGGTTTTCGATACACAGTGTGGGCCAAGGAGCCATCAGTTCTCACCATTAACTTTATGTCTAAAAAAGATAATGTTCTTTTGTTCTCAATCTCATACGTAAACTGTGTCTTCACATGTAATGAGTTGAGATACTCAGTAAAGCGAACCACCTGCTCCCTGTTGCCCTTGAATATACAAAATATATCATCTACGTACCTTTTCCATAGCCCAATTTGGGCGTGGGCGTTCTGAAACACCATTTCCTCCATATGTTCCATCCAGATATTAGCCACGACTGGTGCCAAAGGGCTGCCCATGGCGACGCCGTTTATCTGGAGGTAATTTTGACTATGATAAAGGAAGTAGTTCCCTTCGAGGCAACTCTGCAGCAGTGTCGCATAACTATCCGGTAGACCATTATCCTTCAATTTAGTTCCAATAATCTGCAGACAGTCTTGTAATGGAACATTGGTAAATAACGACTCAACGTCAAAACTTACCAGAAGCTCATCTGGTTCCAATCTAACGTCTTTGATTATGTCCACAAAATGGCGAGAATCTTTCACAAAAGATGGTGTTTTTCCCACTAATGGCTGCAGTGCTTTAGCAATGTGTTTCGCTAGGTCGTAGGTTGGCGAGTCAATTTGACTTACGATTGGTCGCAGTGGCACATTGGGTTTATGCACTTTGGGCAAGCCGTACAATTTTGGTGGTTGTGTGATCTTAGGTCGGTGTAATTTTTCGAACTCATCCTTTGTGAAGTCCTCTTCGTGCTCCTTGATCAAATTACGTATTTTACGTGTTACTCTTGAAGTGGGATCATATTTAACACTCTTATACGTCTGTGTGTCTTCAAGTAGGTCTTGTATTTTTGCTTCGTAATCAGTTGTTTCCATTACTACGGTGGCATTCCCCTTGTCAGCTTTAAGTACCAGTACATTTTCATTATTCCGCAACGCAACCAAAGCCTCTCGCTCTTCGACGGTAACATTGCTTTTCGGAAGGCGAGCCTTCCGTAAGACATGGGCGACATCTTGTCGTAAGGTGTCCGCGTCACAAACTGGTATCCTGTTACGAGCGATTGCCTCCTCCACGCTACAGATAATGTTTTCATAAGGCACTTTTTTCGGGGTAAGAGCGTAATTCAATCCCTTTTGTAGTATACTTAAGGTTGGCTGGTCTAAGTCTATCTTTGACAAATTGATCACCGTATTGTTCAGTGTGTCACCGGCCTTATTTTGAGCATGATGTGTACTCTTGTGTAGGCGAGCTGTTAATTTGGCAAATTTCCTATCATGCGTGGTGCTGCATAGTTCATAGGTTCTCTCTGCTTGTTGGTATGAAATGCGATCCACCAATTCAAAGTCACTCCCGGTCAACCTTTTACTGCACTCCAAATGTAACACATATAACACTCTGTGCACTCTACTTAACTCCGCATAGTTGTTGTTGATTAATTGTCGTAGTAAACGACCACTCGCATGTCTTAGAATTTTATCGGAATACGCAATATCACTCCGCGGTTTGATACGTACACACGTAGGAATAATGTCCCAATCACGGCATTTCGTGAGAAAAACAAGTGAGGTAGATATACGCGCACACTTCTTCCGATAATATTCAAGGTCTTTCACTTTTTGTGCAATTTCCGGCCCGTATCGGTTTGCTAATGTTATTTTTAAACTTTCGCGGTGTGAATTCATAATTATACTAAGTATCGGGACTTCTCGCGAATTATATTTTGGAACTTACTATTTCTGCCGACGTTTCGGATGCGTTGCAGCACCCGTGGTCACGACTTGACTAGTCTTCGAGCGTCGAGATGTATGCGGGGAACATTTTTTGAGCGCCTACCCACCATTACACTTATTATGAATGGTTAGGCTGGCGACACACCACACTCACTATGTCAGTTTTTAACGGCACTGTGTTTTTTGGTTTTAGTATCTTAATCACTGGATTCCACGTTCCGGATAGCTTGAATCCATCTTCCCTATTGAAATTTTTATATTTTTTTATTTCAATGGCTTCACGCACAATCCGTGAATAGTAGTGGCGATCAGTGGAGAGGACTTTGGGTTGATGAAGCTCAATCCAGTGATTGGTACCCGACTCAAGATGTTCTGCTACTGCCGATTTGTTGAACTGACGGTTTTTCACAGCTGCGATATGTTCTCTGACTCTCTCTGCAATGGTTCGCTTGGTCTGGCCTATGTAGGAACTACCGCAGCTGCAATCCACTTTATAAACACCCGGTGTTTGTAGAGGTATGACGTCCTTCGATGTTCGCACATATTTCGCTACTTTGGCGAACGGTTTAAAAATCGTCTTGATGGAAAACTTCCGTAAGCAAGATCCGATTTTGTCCGTTACACCTTTCACATACGGCATGTATGCCGGTTGGCGGTCAACACCCAGCAACATCTTCCTCGGTGCACGTCGCGGCTTTCTAGCACTCGTACCATACCCGTTCACCTCAAGAACCTCCTGAACATGATCTAACTCCTGCTGTAGGTGCTCAGGGTCACACAGGTCATTAGCTCGCTTGATGAGCGTCGAACTTACGGATTTTAAGTGAAGTGGGTGATGATGCGAGGAGGCGTGCAGGTATCTATCTGTGTGAGTGGGTTTTCGATACACAGTGTGGCCCGATATTTAGTATAATTATGAATAATGGAACTTGGTATCATGTCATTAAGGCCATCTAAATAGCATAGCCATACTTTTTATGCCACTTAGACAGCAGACTAGCACACGGCCCACTTGACGGAAAGTGGTTACCATGGCCCATGGACGTGTGCAACACCTGGGAAGTCACACACGTGTTGTCAACCCTGCAAAAAAAGAGATTTTCTGTAACGTCGGAGCGAAAGACTAGGCAGGACAAGCCTTTTGTCTTCCCACTGACATTACAGAAACTCTCCAGTGAGCACTGGCTCTACACACCACCGGGAACACAACTGGAGGTCATTGTAGCTCGAGTATTCAGTTGAGTAGAGGTACTTTGTCACTCAAAATGCTCAATTGGGACGAAAATACCGCTGTCCTACCTCCGTCATAATCATCAAGACGGCTTCTGTGGCGTAGCGGTAGAATGTTTGACTGCTACGCAGGGGGTGGAGGTTTGATTTTTGCTCAGTGCAAATATTTGTATGCATGAATATGTATATTTGTATGCATGAATATGTATATTTGCATTGGCCTGTCTGTTTTTATATATACCGAATATGTATTTACAAAAAAAAAGTATCTAAGTATGTATATCCGCATTCTAGATTCCATAACACAATCTAGTTAAGCTATGCTTAACATGGGTCTAGATAGCGTTGTGTGGAATGTTGTAGATTTTTTATATAGAACACCATAGTCTGAAAAGAGGGTCACCATTAATTACATATACTATGTTCATAATTATACTAGGTATCGGGACTTCTCGCGAATTACATCTTGGAACTTACTATTTCTGCCGACGTTTCGGATGCTACAATGGAGACATTCAGCTTGTTATTATATATTATTAATATATCATACTGTCGTAGCACCGGAAATGTGCAAGATGACACCGCCACAAGGTCATTTACACTGAACAAAACCCTTAACTGTCTAGCCAACTTCGTTTACAGTTACACTAATATAATGGAGTCGTATATAATATTTGATGTACCATTTCTTCCTTCTCCGGCAACAATACTATTTATTCCTTCAAAGATTACCTCAATACCTTTATTGGGCTTTAATCTTACTCCTAAGACGGGCTCACATTAATTTCACGAGGTAACAATAATTCCGATATATAGAAACATACTCGTATCAAATACCATTGCGAGTGGAACCATTAGAAAGGGAATGACTTTTACGATGTATGGGAGTTTTACGTTCTTGCCCACCCGGAAGAGTTGGGCTCATAATAGGACAATAAAAAGGTAATTATTAAGTTGGCAATACTGAGTTATATAGCAAACAGGATAGACGCCATAAAGGCGTTAATATCATAACTGTAAATTATTGATGTTGATGAAAAATGGCAGAGATTTCCGGGGTTGGAAAATTCTTTATTTAACTTTATTCGATGACAATGGAATAGCTGTTTTCGTATATGGCATTTTGTGTGCCTGTATACTGAACTTGGTTTTGATTCAAGACCATTCATACAAGTCAGTTTGTATGGGCTGACGAAGTTCTGTTGGCGTACTAGTATATTGTGAACTACGAAAATCTATAAGCGTGGTTATATTGGTAAGGAATATAACTAGCACTTCTTTCTCATAGCGTTAATTCCAGTCGAAGCTAACTGCAAATTTGGCTAAAATTTGATATTTTCTGTGAAGCTACTGCCATCTGACCACCACAACCCAAAAGCGATACCAAAACATTGCAGTTAGACCAGTTGTTGGGCTATATTCCAAATTAATGTGAAAATTTGTTAAGATGTTTGGATGTTGACACTCTAACAGCTGTACGGCTTTGGCTGGAATTTGGTTTAGCGATAGATTTCCATGGGTTACAGGAATGGGTTCAAAATTTCACGCGGGACAAGCCGCGGGAATTAGCTAGAATACAATAAAATATGCTTGTCCAGTACGTCGAGACACGCCGCCTGAAAAAATTGTGTGCTAGTTTAAGTTTAGAATAAGGATCTTAAGATAAGGACCTTAGGTTAAGACACTGAGAAAAATGTAAGAAAAATTGGTTGCTCCTTGTACCGCATTGCGGCCTATGGATGCAAAATTGTATTGCAACATGGTCATGGTCATATGGTTAAATGTTCTGGAATGAAATGGAAATAAGAACTGCAAGAGCTGTGGCGTGGCGGTAGTGAACACGACTGCTACGCAGGAGGCGCGGGTTCGATCCCCGCTCAGTGCAAATATCTGTATGCATGAATATGGGTATTTGCATTGGTCTGGGTGTTTCTATGTATAATATGTATGTATTTACAAAAAAAAAAGTATTTAAGTATGTTTATCCGTATTCTAGATTCCATAACACAAGCTAGTTAAACTATGCTTACCATGGGTCTAGATAGCGTTGTGTAGAATGTTGAAGAATATTTATATTTATATTTAAGAGTAAATAGAACTGGAAGAAATAGCTGTTTTTTTTTTTATTTATTCATTCATAACAACTTTTACATTGTGTTGAATTTTGAATTACATTGTATTAAATTTTAGGAAGAATAGTAATTAATGAGGCATGTCATGCAAAAATTATACAAATAAATAAACCATTATCAATGTCAATCATAAATGTCAATGTGAAAATAAAGTTAAATATCATAGTATCAATATTATCTTATATACCTACCTACCTACATAAACAGCATATACATTACAATTCCAGTCAATTAGGTAGGTACAGTTCATAATGTCATCTAAAGAATAATAACAGCCTTCTAGCAAAAACTGCCTTAATTTGGTAATAAAATCCCGTTTGTATAATAACAATTTTAAGTCATCGGGAAGCTTATTAAAGATTTTTACTGACATGTGTCTAGTGCCATGTCTAACAATGTCAAGGTGTGGAATACAATTAGTTTGGAAGTCTTTCCTTCTAGTACTTTCCCTAAATTTTCTTTCCTCTTCTGTTTCGAACTCATGTACATATTTAACAAAGTATTTCATTAGCACAAGCACATACAACGATGGCACAGTGAGGATATTTAGATCTCTGAAATATTCCCTACATGATTCTTGCTGGCGAATACAGACTATGGTGCGGATACAGACTATGGTGCCCTTTTTTGCAATACAAAAGCCTTATTGAAGTTATATTCATAATTGCCCCCCCAACACAGGATACTGTATCTTAACCTGGACTCTATTAGTGCGAAATACACCCTCCTGAGTTGTGGTATGTCAATTACATTTCTTAGGCTTCTTAAAACATAGCATACAGAGCTAATGGCAAGTTCCAAGCTTCCAAGTTCAAGTTTCCAGTTAAGGTGACAGTCGACACGTACACCCAAGAACTTAACTACCTCTACCATGTCAACGTTCACACCGTCTAAGGTACAATTTAGACGATCACTATTTTTAGATGTTGTACAAAATAATATTAAATTGGTTTTAGTTGCATTCACCTTGAGTCCGTTCATGGTGAACCATTTGTGAAATGCTTCCAGAGCTTCATTCACGTATATATTAAGCAAGTCATTAGAATCTGCCGATATGACGGCGTTTGTGTCATCTGCAAAGACTACTAGCCGTGTGTGTCCTTCTAAGCTTTTTTCTATATGTTTTATCAGGTCATTCATTTTATTCACTTGATCACAAATAAAAGTTCATACAGTCCACTACCACGCACGTACCTATTTAATTATACAATTTATATTATTTGAAATCCATTATCCTTACCACATTTGTAAGAAGGATCAAGAATGGAGTAACAAGACTTTCCCGTTTCATGAGATAAGTGTGGTGAGTTCGATTCGCAGGCGTAGACATGCGATGTCAAAGGTGCGTAAAAATAGTCGATAGTGGCGACACCTGCGCGGGCGCAACATGCGTGCGGTCGTATATGCTTTATGCGAAGGTGAAGGATTTATATATTTTCATATTTAGGATTCAACATCACATTTATTTATTCTGTTGATACAAGTTTCTTACAATTATGTAAAATGTAATTTTTATCAACTAATTAGTAATATGTAAATTTAAATACTTATTGTTTATTGTTCCCACTATCACCAGTTTAAAGTCCATCGTTTCAAATTATTTCAACGTGCCGTAAACCAAATCACTTTTTATAAAATATTATGCACTGCACTTAAAGTGTTTAATAACGATTTTTTATTAATATAGTTGCGGTTAGGGGATTACCAATTAAAACATTGATTTAATTCTATTTTAATTTTATGTAGCAAATTTGGTTATTACTGGAGCATTGTGATACACTGACAACATACATATATACAATAAATAAATAAATAAGT
Organism: Eilema griseolum; assembly: GCA_963662185.1. NCBI lineage: Eukaryota > Metazoa > Arthropoda > Insecta > Lepidoptera > Erebidae > Eilema > Eilema griseolum. The sequence goes on from OY759243.1 coordinate 2,096,388, forward strand.
ATTCCACGACATTTTACACAACGCGATCCAGACCCATGGTAAGCATAGCTTAACCAGCTTGTGTTATGGAATCTAGAATGCGGATAAACATACTTAGATGCTTTTTTTTGTAACATACATACATACATACATAAAATCACGCCTGTCTCCCATAGGGGTAGGCAGAGATCACGGATCTCCATTTGCTACGATCCTGACATATTACTCTCGCTTCATTCACTCTCATTACATTCTTCATGCATGCTCATCGGTTTAGAGTACTCCTGACCTGCCCCTTTTCTAAAACTTCCCCGATTTGGTCCAGGTATGTGCGCCTAGGTCTTCCCCATAATACATACATATTATACATAGAAACACCCAGACCAATGCAAATATACATATTCATGCATACAAAAATTTGCACTGAGCGGGAATCGAACCCGCGCCCCCTGCATAGCAGTCGAATGCTCTACCGCTACGCCACGGAGGTATAATGTTTACGGGAATTAACGCGACCATGGTATAAGTACATACATACATACCTTGGACTTGCTTGACGGTACGACCAGGTGACACCGACCGTGGTCACAGGCTAAACATAATTGTATACCATGGAACGCTAAAGTGTAAATGTTAGTTTAACATACACATATCGAGGGTATAGTGTTCAAACCCAATAAGTGTCGAAAAATAAAAAATCGTTTTTATTAGTACATCTTAATGCATTTTTGACGCTCTTTCCAGTGGTCTAATCCAATAAGCGGAATTCGCAGTAAAAAGAAAAATACTTAAGGTAATAACCCAATAAAGTGACCACGTTTAGCCAAGACTTAAAAACTGGTACCCTCTAAAGCGTGTTATCTTGTTACATAATATTTTTATTTCACGCTTAAACCACATAAAGCTTATTATTGGTATTGAGTGTTCAATAATTTTAACTAAAATTACCTAACAGTTTAGAGGCAATAATCACTATTTGTATTTATCGGGTTTTATCTTTAAATACGTAGATAAAAAACAAACAAAACCAAAAGTTAAATCAAAACAAATGTATTTGTCGGGTTTTACTGTTCGATTATGTTTCAAAAGTAACAAGTTATGTTTAGTTATATGGTATTAGCTCTCTTCGTCAACTAACTTTCTTCACACTTTGTTCGAAGAAGAACCCAATAAATCATATTCATCATATCGTCGTCGCGTCGTCCGCGCGTATTGTTGTTGAAATTCTTCTATTTAGTGCAATAATACTCTAAGATTTACTACGCTAATGCTACGATGGGTGACCGAGGAAGAAAATTAGTGCAACTAGCTTGCATTAAGCCGTTGATATCAGGTAAATTCTCACTTTATAGATATTTTTTCTTAAGTAATGAAGAATGAAAGTAACCTAACCAAGTTGTATCGTTCAATTCTTATACTAAACCTTGATTAAGCACTTTAGCTATAGTTGCAAGGCAGTCAGCCTATTATAATAGCTAATTAATTGTGTTATAAGTAGTATTATTAATTTGGTAAGTCATACCAGCCAAAGTTACGAGACCGGCGCGGCGTCGAGCGAATTGCGCCGCTGTTTCATTTTATGCGCTGTGAGTGAGCGGGAGAGCAATAATAATCGCTCGCGGTTCACGAATTTCTATTATCAAATACGGTGCACTGTCGGCGGACTTCCGAATTATGCGGTTTTACCACTAATAACTTTTACCGTTTTAAAACGGATTCTACAGTAATAAAATAATGTCTTTAACTGTTTTTTTTACTAATTAACTTATTTTTCTCTTATAATTATTTATTATTATAGCACTTAATGTTGGTTTTAGATATTTCCGATGACGGTATCATGAAAGTGGAACTGCCTTTGGAAAATCGAAATCCTGCAAGTACATTACAAGATGCTTGTGGTAAGTTTTACGTGAAGTTTCATACCATGTATTGTCTGACTTACCTATTTGTTATTTTTATTAAATAATTAGGTTTAAGTTGTTATTTACTTACATTCTTACAGAATAAACAATTTATAATGAATGTTATTTTGTTTTTAGATGGTACAAATTCCAATTTGGAAAAGGGCAGCGCTAATTTGAATAATCTAGATCCAGCCAGTAATGTACACGATACTCATGGTACGTAGCTATGTACATCTCAAATGATGTTATTACTTTATCTACTATAACTGTTCGATATTTTGTGTTGATTATACTCATTAAATTAATTTTAGATATAGCTGTGCCTTTGATGTCACCAAACGATGTTGATGTAATTTCAAATAGTTCATCAGATCTGAACCTTACACAAATGGATACTGTTTTAAAGATAAAGGATCTTCTCGAGGGTAACTTCTTGAATACAGGTACTTATATTTTTTCCAATTCTATCTTACTTTATCCGTGTAGTATGTGGGCGGCTCTAGACAGGGCATTGTGGCGATCCTTTGGAGAGGCCTATGTCCTGCAGTGGGCGGCGCTTAGGTGACACGATTGTCTATTAAGGTACAATTAACCTTTGAGTCTGTGTTATCAAACTATAATAGCATTTTTACATTTTTTTTATTATTTACGCAGGTCAATCTCCTGAGGCAACTGCGTCTACAAGTCAGATGATTTGTTGTTATGCGTCAGATGAATCAAGTGAGAAAGAAAACCTATTTGGCAGCGACTTTTCAGATAAAGATCCTACTTACGTGCCAGATTCAGATGAAAATATTCAAAACGATAGTGGTTCTGACTGTATTGTGAAAATTCCTGAGGAATGTCAAAACGATACATGCAAAGAATTCGTCACGTTGATTCTTGAAAATCTTTTGGATAGAGTTTGGTTATCCGTCAAACCCATAACAAGACGAAAAAGAGCTCAACCAAGAGAGTGGAAACGAAACATTAGTGAGGCGAGAAAAGCCGAGGGATTATCTTACATAACAAAAGGTGTTGCTAGATCGGCCAAAGTGCCAAAGCCCATTCAATGTGATAAATGCATATTTAAATGTACTCAAAAGTTTTCTCCTGACGAACGAAACGTTTTGTGTCGTAATTATTACAATATGAACTTCGTATCACAAAAAAATTTTATTCTCTCATGCCTAAAGATTCAGCCTGTGAAAACTAGGAAACTACAGAAAACATCAAATAAAAAGGATCGCACAGTCAGCAAAAAATACTTTTTCAGAAAGAACAACGAACAAATTCAAGTCTGCCTCAATTTTTTTAAAGCGACTTTATGTATTAGTATGGATGTTATAACTGACGCTGTGATTAAAGCTGATTATTTCGGGGTTTACAATAGCGATGATCAACGTGGCAAAAAAGAACCACCTAATAAAACAAGCCCTGAAGACGTTGCATTTGTCCAACAACATATTGAATCTTTTCCTGTGATGGAGTCCCATTACTGCCGTAAAGATAGCAAAAAGAAATATTTGGCTCCAGACGTAAAATCTATTAATAATATGTATAGATTGTATCAGGACATTTGCAGAGAATCCGAAAGGGTAGCAGTTTCAGCATTTAAGTACCGTGAAATATTTAATGATAAATTTAATTTGAGTTTTTTTCATCCAAAAAAAGACTTATGTAACATTTGTTCAAAATACGAAAAAGCTGACTCGAAAGAAAATTTAGAAGAAGAGTATCGGGAGCATTTACAGCGTAAAAAAATATGTCAAGCAGAAAAAGATGCTGACAAAATTCGGGCTAATACAGATGAGTCATTTATGTCTGTTACTATGGATTTACAAGCTGTGTTGCAAATACCAAGTGGAGGGGAAAGTATATTATACTATATGAGGAAGTTAGTATTGTATAATTTTACTATTTACGAAGCAAAATTTCCAAATAATGCATACTGCCTCTGTTGGAGTGAACTAAATGGTAAAAAAGGGAGTTCTGAAATAGGTACGTGCCTCTATTACTTTTTATCGAAAGAATTATCCCAATCCATCAAAGAAATAAGTATTTTTTCTGACACCTGTAGCGGACAAAACAGGAATCAGTACATCTCAGCACTTCTGCTCTGGACAGTTCAAAAAATCGATCATTTAGATATAATCGAACAGAAATTCTTAGAAAGTGGCCACACTCACATGGAAGTGGATTCCATGCACGCTGCTATTGAATCAGCGTCTAAAAGCAAAACAATAAGTAGCGTAAGTGAGTGGAAAAACGTTTTTAAAGCAGCTAGAAAGAAGAGGGCCAAAACTATTATGAAAGAGGATGTGAAGGAAACAATAGAGATTGATAATTATAAAGTGAGAGAATTTAAATTTAATGACATGTTAGACTTGAAAAATCTTAGCGCTGCAATAATTAGAAACAAAAATAAAGATAACTTCAAGGAAACGGTTAACTGGCTTAAAATAAAAAGGATTAAATATGTTAAAGGAGACTTAAAAATATATTTTAATTATGACATGTCCGAGAACTTTCGTAGCATTGATGTCTGTAAAATGGCCGTTAATACACCACAAACTAGAGCTAAAAGAAATTCAAACCCGCCTTCAGTTAATGTTCAATTACCAAACGAAATAGAGCACTTATATTCCATTCAATTACCAATTAGCCTTGCTAAAAAAAAGGATCTCCTCAATATGTGCGAAAAACTTATCATACCAGAGGAACTTCATGCATGGATACGTGGTATGAAGACGTACACGAAACCTACAGCTTTCGAAAGTGACGAAGAGTGATTTATCTCGTTTTTTGTTTTATTATTCTTTAAATAAACCATTTATTAAAGTACATAATATGTTTAATTTCTCTAGATCTAAAACCCAATAAGTCGGTGCCCTTTGTAACTTATATTTTTATTATGACAAAATCGACTACCTCAGAAACTCAAAAATACTGTTTTACACTAATTCAACGTATCCACTTTTACCACAAATACTCATTATAACGACATTATTTGAATAACATAGGTATTTTTGTCCTTAAAACTTAAATATTGAATATCTCAAAAGTGTCAATTTCGTACTTATTGGGTTTGAGCACTATACCCTCGATATATTATACTCAAGAGAGTAGGTATTTTTGGTCCCAGTCTCACGTAGTAGGGGGCGAGTTTATTGCCGTCAAGTCAAGAAAATAATCGGGTACCAATACTAAGATGTTCATTTCGCCAGCGCTAAATTCTTATAATTATTATCAAAATAGTAAGTAAAAATCATATCAATATCCTGACTGGATCCATCTGATTGCTGCCATCCTAAAGTGTAAAGGTGAGACGCGTTTAGTCCGCGACAAATGCGGTCGGTCACTTGCAGCGCGCGCTCAATACATCACCGCGTATAACAAATGTCGCCCTTACGTTGAACATTCGCATGAAGACGTGGCTGTGAGTGATGATCACCTGTGCAATGTAAGGAGGTTTAATGTCGAAGAAATATTAGGTGTGAGTACCTTTACAGAGATATATTATTCTGTGGGTAGGTATGCGTGTCCAGGTTTTAGAGTCAGGCATTTTCCAGCGTGAAGGGATTGACTTTACTGAGGAACTTTACCATATGCCAATATACCAATATATATATATATATATGAAACGGTAATTGAAGTCTTTAGAATAAAGGCTTCATAATTTCAATGATCTGTAAGACTACCAGAAGATTTATTGTTGTTGATAAGGACTGCGGTTTGACTAATTTCTCACCTTATGGTTAGTGATGATGAGACCCGCAAGACAAGCTGCCCGCGTACGAAGGCAACTCGGGCGTCGGAGGTCGATGAACGACCTCCGCCCCCCATGAGCGCCGGCCTGGAGGTGACAGGTGGAGCCGCCTGTCACCCTGGCAGAAGCAGGCCGCGGCGGTGGCGCGCGTGGCGCGCCTTCCCGTTTCCGGGGACGAGTTGGGGACTCTGTACTCCCCACACCCGAGAAGAGGGCCAGATCGTGAGAGATGGCCCTGGGTCGGCCGGGGTGAGAGGGATATGCCTGTCAACCTCACCTTCAGCAACCAAAGCGACCCACAGGCGGCGTGCGTTTTAGTCGGTTCGAGTCCGACATAACCTCCTCCACCGGCTCCGGTGGGGAGATATCCGTGGGGATTTTGCGCACGTAAAAAAAAAAAAAAAAAAGTGATGAGACCGATGGTGGAGCACGTTTACCCAGAAGTAACCTATTCACACTAGATTTGAAAACTCCCAAGTAATAGATTTCTGTAAACACAGTCAGACAATGCATTCCACTCCTTAGGAGTAGCCGTAATTGGTATGTGAGACTATCAAACTTATTAGGAAACGGAAAAAGTTATATAAAATCACAAATACAGGAAAAAATATTTCTTTCATCAAGAAAAAAAACATCTGGAAAAGGAAAAGCAACAATGCTTTTGGCGGTAGTAAAGGGGGATGACCACTTTCCATAGACTCTTTGGCCATGTGGTGCCCACAGCAAAAAGTGTATGCAAATGGTAGTATACCATACCACCATTAAAATACAATTGTAATATTTTAAATAAAACTTAGAGTTTAGAAAATAAATCAAGTTTTTATTTCACAGAAAAACACATATACAATCGATTTTAACAGCTGCTGAACATGATTTTAAAACTCAAACTACATACTCAACTACATATTGTTGTATTGATGGTACCAAATATGATATTTAAGTTCTCTTTATGACTATTTACGAAATATAAAGAAAAAAAAAGAAAAATAAAAAGAAAAAAAGAAAATAAAAATTAATATATTAATCGTATTAAATAGAGTTCAGTTAAAATAAGATATATAATTAACTAAATAGTTTTTTTTTTTTTTTATATTTATATGATACATTATTTTTATTATTATTCATAGATAATTAAAATATCATCTAAACATCCTGCAGGGGAGATATATTAACTTCATGCTGTGCCCACCCTAAATACCATTTAACAGTCATGCACAGCTTCCCACTGTTCGACGACCAACAATGCACTTGCAATGATACTGTTGGATAGCAGTATGACCAGTCTCATTACCACTTACTAATATGTAAACAAAATATATTTTACTGCTTACATGCAATTCTTGCTCTAATTAATAAGCAGTTAGGACCAAAGCGTAAACCTTCCATAATGCATCTTCAATTTGTTCAGCGCTGAATATTCTTATTGGAGTACCTTGCTCCAAGATTAAGTCCCAGTTGTTGGTACGTATATGACTGGCAAATCCTACAATTTGGTGGTATGTAATAATTACAGTTGCAAAACAAATCTACTCACAACGCAGTTGGAACAGAGAGCTGATTAGGTTCATGACAACTGGGTACAAAACATTGATTTTGTATTATTGCTGCTCTTGAATAATTAGGTAGCAAAATACCATTAGTGGTAACACCATCTGCAGGTCTTTCTTGTAGAGGAATATGGGAATATTCTGATTGCACCGGCACACTTACTGAGATCTCTCAGTATAATCTGATGTTGCTTGGTCAGTCCTTCCCCGGCAATCGAGACTAAGGTGAGCCGTTGGTGGGAGCTATAACAATAAGCAAAGGTTAAGTTGTGGTTTAATATGCTATTGGCAAATTAGAATATAGTTGTAACATCAGTATGAAGTGTGTGGGTGTATGAGGCCAGCCAGTCTAAGCCAGTAGGATTGATGGTTGAGACTCTAGTGTGGGCTTTCATCTTAAGGTTGGGATATCGGAGGGCATTTGCAGACATAAAAACCATTTAATTTAAACCAAAAGGAGGTGAAAAACCACCATAGAAATTGTAATATGTATAGTGTTACCTCAAGTGGACGGATTTGATGGGTTACAGCATCTCTTATCCGGTTAACGTGTGGAGTCTCAGACTAGACAGAGTGCTGATCTGTCACAGCTGATGCATACATGCCCATGCATGACCAATTATAGGTATATCATGACTGATTGGATGACGAATATGATTCCATGCGGCGGTCAACTGGCTGTCGCTTGATACCTGTATCTGAAATAAAAAAGAAATATGTCATTAGTTACTTACCAATTGAGATCACATTTCTTTTAGACTGAGGCTCAAATACAATATGTTCAATGTTCATTTATTAATGGTCTATTAATTTATTTATTTATTAATTTATTTATTTTTTTCAAATACAATAAAACATGAACATAAACGCCTACCTGTTGCCGCTGTCGCTGTAAGAGATGTCGAACTGCTGCTATTTCCAAAACATGTCTACGAAGCCGGTTAATGTTTAAACCACAATTAATGCACCGTAAATGCCCTCTTGGCACTGTAGCTCCAGAAGATTGTGAAGAACTGGAGCCTGGGTTATTATTAGAGTATGCAGATGCGAGTTCACGTTCAAAGCAGATTATGTCGTGCCGAAATACTCCAAATTAGCCGTTAATTAAAGCCGTATCGTCGTGATCCATTTATGATGCTTATTCGTTAATAAAAGATTTTCAAAAGCGAAACGCTTAGCGTATTCAAAGGAAAGAGAATAATATTATAAATACGAAGTTTGAAAATCTTCTGACAGTTTATTTTCTGACTTACATGTCGATGTTGCAACATAAATGAAATAAAACATTTGGCAAATCGATATCACACACATAATTAATCGATTCATTAATAATATTTTGCATTTTTATTGTGTACAACTTTTTGCAGTTATATTTTTTTTATTTTTATTTTTTATTTTATTTATTGATTTTTTGATTGATAGTGCAAAATCCAAATCATTATGCAAAAAATGAATTGTTCACACCCAATGTACTTTTCTTTTTTACTGCCTCACGGGATATTGCAACTGATAAAATAAAATAATCGATGTCATCTACTTTTCCCAGTTAATCAAATGATTAAAAATGGTACTCAATACTAAAATCATTTTCATTTTCCTATTTTGTTTATCGATTTATAATCAATAATGCTAAATAAAAATATATTATAATAATAATCGATATGTAGTTTATTACCGATTTTAGAATCGGGTAACATTACGTCCATGCCATTATGCTTTGCAAAAAGTAAACAGGAAATCATGACGGTACTTTACTATTTTAGAACATTGCTCCTAAGTTATACTGATATACGAATATCTTGATACGTAATTAAAAATAACGGCGGTTTTTTTGCTATATAGCATATTTTTGGGCACTCGGTAATTTAGTATGGCCATAATTGGACATCCCCCTTTATACGAGGGAAGTCGTGAATTAAAGCATTTTTATATAACAGTTAGGTGGTTGACAAGCATACTGTCCACTTGATGGGAAGTGGTTATCGTTGCCTATGGACGTTAGCAACAATAGGAGTGTCAAACTCGTTCTGCCAACCCTGTAAGAATCTTTTGATGTTTTTGATGCCATTATCCGTGTGGGGACGGAGAAAGAATACAAGTATCACTACTCCATCTCATTCGAAGGGTGCCGTACGAGGCGACTATCGGACGGACTAACAGAAGAAACAAGAAAGTAAACAAGAGGCCACAGACTCCTGTACCCCTAGCACGTAAAACTATCGTAGTCGTATAATAAATGTATCGATAGAACGGAGCATTGCGATTGGCCGGCTTCACACGCACAGGTCAAATCAAATCAAATCAAATCAAATCAAATCATTTATTTGCATAATACAGGTATTGGGATGGTACGGTTATATGTGCATAGGTGCGCTGTACTATAACCTCTTAGTACAAGGTGTGCAAATATTTACATGCAATATGACAATTTTGGCATTCTTATTGATAAGAGAGAGTAATAATTAAGTAATGATAATGAGAATTAATAATATAAAATTTAGTCCCGTCAATATTAACAATTTCAAAATAATAAGGTTAAAAATGAATAATGTCAAAACAATCAATAATGTCAAAATTAACAATGTCAACTAGATAAATTAAGAAGAATAAACACATTTTAATGTCACGTGTACCTACGAATCAATGGAAAGTAAAAAGAAGTAATTAAATACCAAATTGTAATTAAATATTTTGAACTAATAGATTATAATTTATCTTGGAGGAAGCTCTTTACATCATAGTAACATTTATCATTCAGTAGTTTTTTTAGATTCTGTTTAAAAGTAGGTACATTTGACTCTTTGATAGTTTTTGGCAGTTTATTATATATTTTAGGAGCCATGGCGAAGACACTGTCATGCATTAGAGTAGTGTTAGTCTTACATAGGCATAAGCGACTTTTATCTCTTTGCATCGCATCACAGTAGGTAGGCAGCCAATCGCAATCCTCTTTTCGCTCGATACGTTCACGATATGGTTACGATAACTTTTCGTGTTAGGGACACTATTTCCATATTGGGAGAGGCCTATGTCCATCAGTGGACTGCAATATCAATTGGTTGATTGATGCCTTTTTAAAAACCCCATACCTAATACACTCGCTACAAAAGTCACAACCAGAAAATCTTTCAACAGTTTAAGCGCGTTTGGAATGAAGTTTCTGTCATCACTATGTGCACCGTAGTATTGCTTGTAATATAATCCAATATCATTACAAATTGTAACGACGCGCTCTGCGAACGTCGTCACACCGGTTTTAATTCTATTTTTGAACGAAAAGTTTCGGAACGCGGAGTGAATGACATTTTGACGTATAGCTGTCAAAGCACCTTTCTTCCTAGCGTTGAGGCTGGATGGTCGATATTCATGGCTTCGTAACTTAATTTCAATAAATCTCATAAAAATGAGAGTATTTTTGCCTGAAGGATAATAGTTTGTGTCTTCACAACTATCCTCTTGTGGAATTATAGTTTATTTCTGCTCTTAATCTGAGAATATTATGATTTCTTTTGTTATTGGCATTGTTCCAGCAAATTAAGGCGGTAAGTCGCACCAATTTATAAAAAATTAGGACCTCGTGTTCATATTGGAGTTTGTTCTAATGACATGCAATTTTGTTACAGGTTTCCAAATTGGAACCGTCTCTTCTTTTCTTTTTCCTTTTTCTCTTTTTACCTTTGGATCTTTTCTTTGGACCTTTGTCTTCGGTCATCTGCATTTCCTTATGGAGGGTTTGGACTTTTCGCCTCAAACCTGGGTGTACCGCATGGGCTTAAACTGAAAACTTCGCCTGCTACGAGCTTTCTCGCTGCTGTGTTTACATATACTCGCCGAGGGATGCCGTGAGCTTGCTTTAATTATATTTTAAATCTAAACTTCAAAATAACCTAAAAATGCATTGGTGACATAAGATCATATTGACATAAGATCATATTGACATAAGATCATATTGACATAGGTTCAGATTGACCTAGCTTATAAAACTCTAATTTTAAATTTAAGGTTAGATATACATTAGGAATGTATCCTTGCAACTAATTCTAAATGCACACTGGAGTGGACAATAAAACCTTAAACCTCACCGTTTGGTTTCATTTAGCTTACCTCCGGCAGATTAAAAGTTTCCAATCTCCGCTGATTATCCTAGGCATGTGTATCTCCAAGGCGCCCGAACTTTTATGGTAATGTACTTACAAACCAATTTTATTTCTATTTCTTTTAAATAGGAGATACAGAAAAAATAAAACCATTTTTTTTTATTATTACATCTGGCACTCGCGAACAGGGACATGACAGTGTGCATATATCTTTATTCCTTGTCACCTTTGCATTATTTTTTACCTTATCATGTTAAGAACAGTGTTTTCTTCATGTATTTTACTGTTACATAACTGTGTATTACAGTAAATCTTTGTTATTGTTTACTTTGCAAAACTAATCATACTACAGGTTAGTACTATTGTTTGTATCTCTCAATTACAGGTGAATGTTTCAATTTGTATAACATGGTTATTGTTATAATTGTTTTATCTTATATAGCTTTTGTTTATTACAGGTAAGATTTTCCACTTAGTAATATTATATAATTACTAGTTCTTAACCTTTATTCACATGTGTGAAAACATAGTAATATTTGAATATTTGCTGTTTACCTTAAGTAGACATAAATAATTTATTTTGTGAATCACTAATGCATTTTTATCTTTATAGGCATTTGACCTAAATAATTTTTGCAACAATAACATTCCATTCTATGAGTTTGTTTGACTTTTGAGTTTAGCGTTTTGCTATCAATGCAATTAACTTCATTCATAATTTAATTAACTTTAATTAGAAACTTTAATTGATACTTTAATTAGAAACTTATAGTGTATTTAATACAACTTTTTATTAGATTTTCACATCCTTTTATAAATCAAACATGGATAAGGAAATACAGGTCCCGCCTTTGTTTGAGAATATTGTTGGTGATGTTCCAGTTGGTACTTCTACTCATGAGATGCCTCATGTCATGGCTGATTTATCTGAAGTTGTTGATCCATTTTCGAATAGTCGAGGAGCTGGTGATCATAGTCTGAGAGCCGCATCTTCATTTAATATGATGAATGTTTTATTGAATGATAATTTGAGGAAAAACTTGCCTTCTGTTACTAAGTTGCCTGATTTAAAACGAAGTAAGCTTTTGTATGATGGTAAATCGTGCGTTAGGGAATTTATTACTCAAGTGGAAGAATATTTCTTGTTTAAAAATTTTAATGAATATTTTTTGGTTAGTTCATTCTCTGATCTTTTGTCAGGCACTGCGCTTAAATGGTTTCGTAGTGTTCGTATTCGTATTGCTTCTTGGCAGGATTTGAAGGCTGCGTTGTTGAAACGTTTTGATAGAATTGAATTTGATTATCATTTGGAACATGAACTCCGTACTCGTAAACAAAAGATAACTGAGTCATTACCAGATTTTATTACAGACATAATGGATATGGCTAGCCGTTTGTCTATGCCTGTTTTTGATGCTACCCTCATAACTATTATTAAACATAACATGTTGAATATTTACACACCTTTTGTGTTTGGTAGAACTATTTCTTCTATCGACGAATTTATTAACCTCAGCAGAGAATTAGAGAATTTTGTGTCAAGAAAGAACTTGAGTGAGAATAAAAGTATTAAAAAAGAAAAATATTCTGCTCAAATTAGTGCTGTTAAATCAGATGATTTAACTTGTTTAAAATGTAAGTCCTCTGGACATTCTTATAAAAATTGCCCTACATTTCCAGGTGTAATTTGTTTTAAATGTCACAAGCTTGGCGTCACTACGAAGAATTGCGAAGTTTGTAATTCAAATACTGTTCAGTCAAAAAACGTATCAGGTCCCATCGAGCCCTAGTTTTTGATAAAACCTCTGGTGACTCGATGTTGAAAAAATTTAGCAGTGCTCCGAATGAAGCCACTTGTAAGAAAGAATTTAATGAATGGTTGGATTATTTGAAAGTTTTCTTTAATAATATCAGGGCTGCTCCTGTTTTGTTTGTTAAACATAAAGACACTAGACCTTATTTAAATTTTAATATTAATAATAAATTTTATTCAGGTTTGTTAGATAGTGGAGCTTGTAGTTGTGTACTCGGTTCTAATATTCATCAAACATTTTTGCAATTAGGTTATAAATTTAAACCTTATAAAGGTAACGCTGTTACTGCTGATGGTTCTGCACACAATGTTATTGGAACTATGGTTTTACCTATCACTTGTGATAACTTAACTCAAAATGTAGATTTTTTGATAATACCTTCTTTTAAACCTTCAATTATTTTGGGATTTGACTTTTGGTTGAAATTTAATCTTGCTAAAGACTTATGGAATAATATTACTTTTGAATATGAATCCACTACTTGTGTAAATGCAGTTACTTCTGTTTCTGAACTTTCTCCTTCTGAGAAACACGAGTTAAATAAAATTATTTCACTTTTTGAAAATATTTCTTATGAAAAGAGAGGCTTAGGTCTTACTCATTTAGTTAAACATAAAATTAATGTTACTGGTGAACCTTTTAAACAGCGTTATTGGCCCCTTAGTCCTGCTAAACAAAAAGAACTTTATGATGAAGTGGAAGTTTTATTAAAGGAAAATATTATTGAACCTTCTAAATCTCCTTGGTGTTCTCCAGTGTTAGCCGTTGAAAAACGCGATGGTGGAACAAGATTATGTTTGGACTCTAGACGTTTAAATTCAGTTACTGTTAAAGATTCTTATCCTTTACCTTACCCTGTTAGAATTTCTCAATTTACTTTTGATGTTAAATATAAAAAAGGTTCTTTACAGTTAGTTCCAGATTGTTTATCCAGAATAGAAATTTCTGCTATTAATATTCCTGTAAATAATATTATTGTTATGCCAAATGAGGATATCGTTGATCCTTGGTATAGAAAAATATTTGTAAATTGTAAAAAGTTTCCTAGAAAATATAAAAATTTCAAAGTTGAAAGTGATACTTTGTATAGATTTTGTAAAGATAAATATAATCCTAATAATCGTTTAAATTGGAAAATTGTCATACCTAAAGAACACATCTTAGACACTATTAAATCTAATCATGATGATGTTAATTCAGGACATTTAGGAATTCATAAAACTTTAAATAAATTAAAAATACATTATTTTTGGAAAGGTATGTTTATTGATGTTCAAAAATACATTTCTTCTTGTGATACTTGTAAAGCTTATAAATCTTCTACTAATCCACCTCATGGAATTATGGTTAATCCTAAGAAAGTTGATAAACCAATGTTAATGCTTTCTATTGATATTATTGGAACTCTTCCAAAAGCTTATTCTGGCCATAAGTATATACTTTCAATCATAGATGTTTTTACAAAATATTGTTGGATATTTCCTATGACTAGTGCTACCACTAAAGTAATTTGTGGGATACTTGAAAAAGAAATATTTCTTAAGTTTGGAACACCTAAAATTTTTGTTTGTGATATTGGAAGCCAATTTACAGCTAAGCAATTTGTAGATTTTCTAAAAAGTTATAATATTAGTAAAATATTTTATAATACTTTATATACACCTCAAAATAATCCTGTAGAGAGATATAACAAAACAGTCGAAACATGTATTTCTTGTTTTGTTAAAGATGATCATAGAACTTGATCAAAATATTTGCCTCATGTTCAATTAGCCTTAAATAGTAGTGTGAATCTAGCTACAGATTTCACTCCTAATTTTCTCATGTTCGGTAGAGAACTTATTTTTGATGCTTCATTGCACCGTTTTAGTAATTCTTTTGATAACCTCAATCAACTTGATGTTGTTGATAGGTCTTCATTTGCTTTTTCACTTAAATCACTTAGTGATATTTTTATAAAAGTTCAAGCTTCATTGCTTAAAGCTTATAAGCGTAATGCGCGTTATTATAATATAGGAAGGAAGGTCATTTCTTTTGAGGTGGGAGATATAGTGTGGAGGAGAAGTTTTGTGCAGTCTAATGCTCCTGCATTCTTTTCGGCTAAGTTAGCACCTAAGTTTGTTAAGTGTGAAATAATAGATAAAATTTCCTCTAATGTTTATGTTTTAAAAGACCTTAATAAAAACTATACTGGTCGTTATCATATTAAAGACATAATTAAATATTAAAATTATTCTTGTTTTGACAATGTCTATCTTTGTCTTTGGTACTTTGTTTGAAGTATGACCCCACTATGAGGTGATGTTTGAAAGGTTGAGGGGTGTTGAAAGGAGATGTATGTTAGGAACTTCACAACAATTTATTAATTTCAATTTTAGTTTCCTTCAAAAATAACTTAGGTCATTTTAGGACTTGTTATTGTGTAACTCTACTCCATATTAACAAATTGTTCCACATCAAAAGATCTTATATTTTTATTTATCTTTGTTGTATAGGATTATTTTCCTGTATATATTTTTATACACTTGTATATTTAATATTGTATATTTTGTACAAATTTAGGAATTTAGTTTCTACTCTAATATAGGAGTGAAATTTAATATTCATTTTCTACATTAAATTCACTTGACTTATTTCCACTCACTTAGGGAATGGAAAATTAAGTTTCTTGAACTTTATTTTTGTACAGTTCTGGGTTATTTTCTTAGTATTAAGATTCTCGGATTGGACGCATTTTATGCATTTTTTACACACCTTGTTATACCATTTTTTGGGAAACTTGTGTCTTACTGGACTTTACAATTTTTTGTGCTATTGTGTTTCATACACATAGTCACACCTTACGCTTTGCGCACGGGAAGCTGGTGGTGTTGAGCCGGTCGTAATTGTCGTTTTTCTCTTTTTGTACGATTGTGTTTTTATACACATTGTTACATTTTTTATGCTTTGCGCACGGGATGTCGGTAGTGTTGTGCCGGTCGCAAATGTCATACTTTTCTTATGCGGTTGTGCTCAGAAAGTCAGTGGTGTTGTACTGGTCACAATTGTCATATTTTCTTTATATTTTGCTTGTGCTCGGAAAGTTGGTGGTGTTATGCCGATCACAATGCTTATAAATATATTATTACGACACTTTTGTTGTGATTTTGTTTTGACGTTTTGGATGTTGGAATAGGAATTTGAAGTCGGCGGCTTTTCAACCTAACCGACAGTGGGAAAACTTCATTGTTTTTACCGATTTTCTTTCAGATTCGGCAGCGTTGGTGCTTAACCGATATCTTGTTAGTTTCATATTTTTGTTTCAGGAATAGCTGGTATAGAGTCGGTGGCGTAGGAGCTCAACCGCACTTTTGTATTGATGCTAGAAGGCTGGTTAAGATCAAGGATTAGATTCGACGGCGTTGGTTGCCTAATCGATATCTGGAATGGAATTGAGTAGGGATTGTTTAATTTGTTTTATTGAAGGATTTATTTTCACTTTTGTGTTGAAATAAGTTTTTACTCTTTTCTGAGTTTGGTTTCGGTTATTCCATTAAGTTGGATAGTGTCCTTTGTTTCCATTTGAAACTGGAAATTCTTTTTCAACTTAATTCTTTACTTTTCGAGTGTTTTCACATTCTTTGATTTTTAGGAATGCTTTCCCATTCTTTAATTTATAATTATTTCTGCAATACCCAATGCAAGATGCTTTCGCATTGCCTTTTTTGTTTATTGAAAAATGTTGCAAGACATTTTGTCTTTTGAGGTTTTTTGGAATTTTGTTCTGGACTCTCATAATTTTCATTAGAAAAGGAAGTTTCTTTCTTTCTTTTTTCTTTTTGGGGAGGGATGTAATGTAACGACGCGCTCTGCGAACGTCGTCACACCGGTTTTAATTCTATTTTTGAACGAAAAGTTTCGGAACGCGGAGTGAATGACATTTTGACGTATAGCTGTCAAAGCACCTTTCTTCCTAGCGTTGAGGCTGGATGGTCGATATTCATGGCTTCGTAACTTAATTTCAATAAATCTCATAAAAATGAGAGTATTTTTGCCTGAAGGATAATAGTTTGTGTCTTCACAACTATCCTCTTGTGGAATTATAGTTTATTTCTGCTCTTAATCTGAGAATATTATGATTTCTTTTGTTATTGGCATTGTTCCAGCAAATTAAGGCGGTAAGTCGCACCAATTTATAAAAAATTAGGACCTCGTGTTCATATTGGAGTTTGTTCTAATGACATGCAATTTTGTTACAGGTTTCCAAATTGGAACCGTCTCTTCTTTTCTTTTTCCTTTTTCTCTTTTTACCTTTGGATCTTTTCTTTGGACCTTTGTCTTCGGTCATCTGCATTTCCTTATGGAGGGTTTGGACTTTTCGCCTCAAACCTGGGTGTACCGCATGGGCTTAAACTGAAAACTTCGCCTGCTACGAGCTTTCTCGCTGCTGTGTTTACATATACTCGCCGAGGGATGCCGTGAGCTTGCTTTAATTATATTTTAAATCTAAACTTCAAAATAACCTAAAAATGCATTGGTGACATAAGATCATATTGACATAAGATCATATTGACATAAGATCATATTGACATAGGTTCAGATTGACCTAGCTTATAAAACTCTAATTTTAAATTTAAGGTTAGATATACATTAGGAATGTATCCTTGCAACTAATTCTAAATGCACACTGGAGTGGACAATAAAACCTTAAACCTCACCGTTTGGTTTCATTTAGCTTACCTCCGGCAGATTAAAAGTTTCCAATCTCCGCTGATTATCCTAGGCATGTGTATCTCCAAGGCGCCCGAACTTTTATGGTAATGTACTTACAAACCAATTTTATTTCTATTTCTTTTAAATAGGAGATACAGAAAAAATAAAATCATATTTTTTTTATTATTACAAAATATAACCTAAAATTTCAGATAATAAATATATGAATTGGCTTGTTACAGAAACGACCTTTTAAAGCTATAATTATGTTCTAAACATCAGTAAGATTGGTAATCAATTTAACCGCCTTTATCATGTTAATATTGAGCTGAAAGATATGAGCGTCGCGACAAAGGACCGGTACTGCAATAAGTTATGGCTATAGGCCTATTAGCATAATAAGGTGAAAGGCGAGTGTTTATAATGACATGTCTCGATTGTTTGTCGATAGTACTCCTTCATGAATCAGAGCCAATATTGTTTGTGAAAGGTTGTGCGTGTTGTTATGATGGTAAGAAATAAACTGTTGCTTCTTAGTTGAATATTCGACGACATATATCTAGGTTTGATATAATAATAAATAAATTATTTATTTCTTAGATAACATTGATCCAATGATAGATTAATGATTGGATTTAATCTTTTTCGCCACCGTAGCACCTATGCAATCCTCAAAAGATACCCAACGTGTGCTGCACATAAATTGTAATTTTTTGGGTGTAATTGGAATCAAGATGTGTCCTATGGCATACGTTAAATGCGCTTTTGCGTTTAAGTGTGAGGTTTTTGGTATCATTTAAATTGGCATTTGTTCTGTTAAGAAATTTCTACAATTTTTTGCTATTGAAATTTTCAATTTTTTTTGACAACCTCCGTGGCGTAAGTGGTAGAGCATTCGACTGCCATGCAGGGGGTGCGGGTTCGATGCCAGCTCAGTGAAAATATTTGTATGCATGAAAATGTATACTTGCATTGGTCTGGGTGTTTCTATGTTTAATATGTTTGTATTTACAAAAAAAAAGTATCTAAGTATGTTTATCCGTATTCTATATCCCATAACACAGGCTAGTTAAGCTATGTTTACCATGGGTGTAGATAGCGCTGTGTAGAATGTCGTGGAATATTTATTTATCTTTTCTTTGACATTTTCACAATTGTGAAATATGAGGGCCCGCCATTTTTTTCCCAAAGGTGTTGTAAAAATATTTAATATTCCAGACACTCATGTACGTTTTCAAAATATATTAAGGAATAAAAATTGTCATAGTAAAATATTTAAATCCCCTCAAAAACAGACTGAAAAAAGGTTTAGACCTATAAGTTTTGTTATGATATCAAAAATATTGCGTATTCTTGTGTCACGTTCAATACTTTATCTTATTCAAAAACGGTATTATTTCAGCGTTCTATGGTATACAATAATATTTACGGGAAATTAACGCAACCATGGTTCAAAGGTATCTATGTATTTACCTATACCATGATCGCGTTAATTCCCGTTAACATTATAGAATGAAAACAATATGGCTGAGAATGTAGGTAGAACTAGCCTTAACACTAAAATATTTGCCGCTACTCAATTTAAACAATAAAGTTTCTCTTAAGAAAACTCTATCTAGGTTTACATCAACACTTACCACCCATATTATTCTAAGTACTAAAATACTACTTTTAACACTAAGCTCAAATACCTACACGCTCAATACCTATATTTGGTGGCAAGTGGGTTTATAATATGGAGTGTTGAATCATCGCACAGAACAAAGACATCTGATGAGTCGACGTAAGACAATAAGTTTTTATTTAGGTATATACTGAAAGTGTGATTGGCTGGAAAGACAAGGACCTTTGTGGTGGTTGTATTTCCAGGACGTTCGGCTGACTTCTCCGTTGGTTGTGAAAAACATCTGTCAGCCATCAAGGTAGGAATCGTCATTCTAGAGACAGCATCTGTAATGGCAGCCACTATTCTTTGGTCTCGTAGGACATCTTACCATCAGGTGGAGTGTAACCATTTAGGGACCTAAATAATAAAATATGTAAAACATCGAGTCGTATCGTGTGCATTTTTTTTAAATTTATTTTTTATGTTAAGTTAAGTTTTGTGTAATTATGTTTTAATTAATTTGGATGTATTAAATAAATATGAGAAAGAGAGACCACTTTTTGCATTAGTCTGGGTGTTTCAATGTATAATAATTTTAGATTTTAAGTATTTATTTAAAGTTTTGAGTTTTCAGTTACCCTAGTACATACTATCTCTTGATCCAAGTTATTAAGACACCTGCACACGCACACCCAATTAGACTGAGAATAAAATACCTACATACTGTCAAAAAGTACAGTTAATTTCAATTCTATTCATTTTGGTTCGCGAGATCAACACAAAAGTTTAGAATTTCAAACAATCGGATCACCCATTCTGAGTAATATAGTTCACAAAAAAATATAATTGACCATTTTTCTATTTGATCTATCTGGATATAAAGTATCGCG
Source organism: Eilema griseolum (assembly GCA_963662185.1). Classification (NCBI taxonomy): domain Eukaryota; kingdom Metazoa; phylum Arthropoda; class Insecta; order Lepidoptera; family Erebidae; genus Eilema; species Eilema griseolum. Next base: position 2,116,665 of record OY759243.1, read on the forward strand.
CTCATTCAATTTTGAGTAAAAAATTAACATTTGCCAAACTAAGCCCAGTTTGGTTGTCTACACTGCAGGCCACAATCTAGTACGTCAATAAAAATATTGAGATTTATTTTTTTATTTCATTTAATATTCGAAGTTTAAACTTCTTTTTTTATTCGAGACAATAAACAGTGTTATGCGTTACTATGAAATACAGGCACACCACGAACTATAATGAAATTGTGTTTTAAAATACGAATGCTTTTTTTTCGAATCTTTAGTTATATTCGGATTAAATCAGATAATTTAGTAAACGATAGGATGTTTTCATATAGTTGAATGTATTAAACAGTCAGGGATAAGCCACAAAAACAATTCGTTACAGAAATAAGAGTCATAAATAGTAACAGAACATTTATCAACGGAACTAAAACCACCTTATAAAGACTAGTTATTACGCACTCACGAGTTACACAAAAACAAAATAAAATTTACACGCCTTATTAAGACATATAAGCACATTTTGTCTAAAATAATCAGCTAAATTTGGGTACATTTAGACTTTTAATTACTATTATTCCGGTACGAATTTATGCGCGTTATAACAATGTGCTATGCATATTATGCAAATGTGTACAAAAAATGTATTATAAAACAAAATTTCGAAAAAAATTACAATATTACACGTTTTTATGCATCTCAGTGCAAAACCAGTTCATCTATTGTTGAACTAACGTCTAGAAACGATTTAATAACTTTGTGTAGGCTTAGAGTGATGGGTTAGTATAGGTAGGTGGTTCTACTTACGAAACATTCTTTACAGGGATTGATTGTTTCATATCAAATGTTTTAAACTTCTATTATTATTATCTCTATATTTGGTCCATTGCGTGTTTTGTTATGTAAGGTTACTATTACTCTTCAATGAACTTTGATCACCATTCATTAGATTTATTTAGGAAATATTATTTACGATAGTTAATTATTAAAATTTCTAGAGGGTCTTTCATTGCCAGTTTCTCTTTCTATTAGTCACACTAAAAATCAACTTCATAAATGTTATAAAAAAGGAACTCCAACCTGTTGTGATGTATATCGCGTTATCATTAGCATTTATTGCATTTAATATTATTGACAAGCATAATGATAACATGTATCATAATTATACAATTAATCTAAGTATAGGTATCATCATTTCCAAAAAATGTGGAGGAAAATAATTTAATATTCATACTAAATTTTAGATACGTCTAATAGGATTACTGAAGTTGCTAAAGATCAAGTTGTCAATCAAAGCCATTTTTTAATATTTGTATAAAGAATAACAGTAACCTTGAAATTTCATTTATACGATATTTGTCAGAATGATAGACATTTTTATGATAACTTCAAGTTAATGCAATTAGAGACCGCAAGGTTTAAATACAAGGTCAAAATTTAGAATAATAATTTTCTTAATTGCTCTAAAAATAAATCTGTTACCGGTTCAAATAACATTGATGATATACAACCATGAACTGTTTATCAAGTCACATCTCAAATATTAGACTATATAATTAAAGATATACGGTTTATACATGTTGTATAATTGCATTAATTATATGTATACATATAGAAGTAAACAAATTTCTATGCAAAAAATTACGCACATCCTGTATTTTTTATTTACATATCAAAAGGCTATTCTAAAATTTATTTGACTCGCTCAACAGGTATCGATGAGCAATGTCCGCAATGTCAATATTATATTTCTTTCCTTATTGAATGCTGTTAATATTATGAGCTTAAAGTCAATTGCTATATCAAGTAACACGCTGTCTGAGCACGATCATGAGTTAGCTTTCACAATTATTATCTAATAATATGACTACTTAGAAATGATGTCTCTTTCTGTACTTCTGTACTACTAAAATAGCGATTAAGTATTAAAATAAATAAATATTCTACAACATTTCACACGCTATTTAGACCCATGGTAAGTATGACTTAACTAGCTTGTGTTATGGAATCTAGAATATGGATAAACATACTCACATTATTTTTTGTAAATAGATACGTATTATATATAGAAACATCCAGATCAATGCAAATACCCATATTCATGCATACAAATATTTGCACTGAGCGAAATCGAACCCGCGCCTTCTGCATAGTTAGTTCACTACTAGAAAGTACTATTGAAGATTTGACAAAAGGCCAATCTTGTTGGCTTGGAATTTTATATCTACATGAGTTTCTAATTAGTTCTCTAACAATGAATGCTCAGTTAAGAAAATTTGCAAGTGGTTGTCGAAATTCACTGATAATAAAGGTGTTAGTAAGTTTTCATTAATAATCCCTTACGATCAGTGCAATTCGATCGCAATGTTAAGCAAGAAAAATGGCATAAAGTTATCGTATATTACAGTATTATCGCCAAGATCCGATTCATATTTTATTACTGGAAAACAAAAGTTCAAAAAAAAAACACAACATAATTCTGCAATAAAACTAATAGAATAAAGTGTGAATGACCAAGGAGTCAATAAAAATGAATTTATAAACACCGAGATGCCAATAACCATGTTGTCATTTGAATTCATTACACATACATGATAAAAATGGTACTTCGTGTGTATTTTATGATCTATCAACATCTACACGCAGTTCTACAGTAACTTTACAATAAAATATTATCATTTAGCGTAGTGCCAGGACTTTAGGGTTTTCCGAACTTGAACCATCTATATGTAGATTTAGCGGTGATACGATGGCGCGTGCGCAAGGTGATTGACAGCACAATGTGTCACATGCAAATTTGTGAGAGGGCGCGACCGAAGCTGCTCACTTTTGCGTGCAAGTAAGTGTACGCTAGGATTTTCTTAGTCGCGTTAAATTTGTATTCAGATTTATAGTTATTGAAGTTTATTGTACAGAGCAATGAACTTTGTATTGTTTTGTTTTTAATTTTTGATTTGTATTAACAATGAGTTTTTTGATAGTGCGCAGTTGTCTGTGCTCATTGGGACAAAATCATTATACCAACACTAAATATACAGGAAATTCAAAATTACACTAATGGTAGATATAAGTAGAACACATCCTCTATCTGCTGATGGTGCTGCTAAAATTAGTCCATGTAAATATACTTGTACAATACCACAAGTACAATCTTTACCCATAATTAATCTTATTTTTAATAGCCTTGTAAGTTTCAGTATAAGTAAAACCTTTGTCGACCATACTAAAAGGAAGGACACTGCTAATCCTTAACACAGGCTACCTGTAGCCTATCTAGGAAAGCAGCTGACTGTTTTGAATAAATGAAATATTCTATCCTATATTCTATTCTATTGAGAGAAAGCAATGAACAAAGTTAAATAGGAATACAGGGGGACTATAAAACTAATATTCTACTAATATTACTTCTAGATGTGAATTTGTGAAGATGTTGAGATGTTCAAACGTATAGATCAGTGATGGGCAAAGTACGGTCCGTGGGCCAGCTCCGGCCCACGAAAACAATTAATCCGGCCCGCTGTCAGTCCTGTTGTGTCGCAGATCCCATGGCGCAAAGAAGCGTTGTGAAGTAATTGAGGGTCCAATATTAACCTACGGATTGTGCATTTTTTTATCGATTCGCTCGAACACTACGACAAATTAAATAAAAAGTTGCAAGGAGAGAACCAGTTTATAGATGAATTTCGGGGTTATCTATTTCATTCACAGCTGAGCTGAAAGCTATTACTTCGCCAGAGATCGAACCTGCATTTGAAAATGTTATGTCAAATTAAAAACAATTTCATATGTCACACACGCCTGCCATGGCTGGGCTTTTGAATAAAAGTCCTTACACCCAAAGAGGGCCCGCTCGAAAAGCCGTGGGCATCTTACTTCCGACTACTTATGACCTACAGACGGTGTGATCAGTTCGAGTCTGACATAACCACTCCCGAGGGAGGGTTCAGGTTATGCGAAGTCAAATTGAGGTGTCCTGTATAAAATAATAGTAATAATATTAATTACATTTTATGCATTTATTAAGCACACTAAGAACTAAAAAGTATGAGAATATTATGTATAATTTGAACAAACTCACTTGTGTCAATCGATTTTTGTTTTCATCATCGTAAAGTGCATTGGCTCCCGGTCTCGAAGCCAATATTGATCGAATCGTAAATTGGACCCTGTTTTTTTACAAAAGGTATGCATACAAATATTAAGATATTTGGTTTAGTTCACGCATTCCAAAGAGTGAATCAATACCATTGACGATGGTTGGAGTGGATTAGTATTTTAATTGATTCGAATTTTGGTGTTCCGAATCACGCAAAAAATTCAGCTTTAGATATTGTGAAGACATTTTGTGACACCTACTATCCATACTAATATTCTAAATGTAAAAATAATTCTGTCTGTTACGATTTCGCGACTAAACTGTAGAACCGATTTTGATCAAATTTGGTATAAGGGTAGATTAAACCTTGAGAAAGAACATAAGCTATGTTTTGTCGCGATAACTGACATCTCATCATATACATCATAGCTAGTACTTATTATATGTGTTTTGTTTTGAATTAACTCACGCCCAAAAAATAAATGGGTATGAACTAAATGGTGGAAGATCGGTTATGTTTTAGGAAATGCATTTATTCAGCAGTGGACTGGAATGGGTTGATTCATCATCTTCATTATCATTATTTTAATCACCATCATGAACTTAGTGTTTGTTCCCCTAACTTATACTGCTATTATTGTCTGATGGTGGTCTTTCGACCCCGATAAGAAAGATTTTTGCAACTTTTTACTTTTAATTTATAATGTTATAGCTGTTATTTTGATAATTTAATTACCAAATATAAAAATTTGCTCCAATCCAATACATTTTTTATTTGATTAGACAGTCAAACTCAAAAACAAACAAATTCATCATGTTACACCATACCCATCGTCACTTAATTAAGTAAAAGTACATAATTTGACCTGCTTTTAACATTGTATTTTGATCTCATAAGTGTATGTAGGAGTGTTCTGTATGGTTTATGTAACGGCAAAAGCGCTATGAATACCAGTACGTAACATGTTAATGTATTAGACATATTATTACTGCGCGCACGCAAAAGTGAATGTTTATGTGATGTGTGTGCACAAACAGACCGACAGTCGACAAGTGCCTTTATCAACGCGCACTATGCTAAACTGTGATCTAACTGTCAAGATGTTGTAGTTTTAGTTGCTTTAATCATCTTACAAGGAACAAGTTGATAGGCGGCCTCTGTGGTGAAGTAAACGCGGCCGCTACGCAGTAGGAGCGGGTTCGATCCCCGCTCAGTGCAAATATTTGTATGCATAGGTATTTGCATTGGTCTGGTTGTGCCTCGGAGAGCACGTTAAGCTTCCTAGTTGCCATATATATGAATCTATGGCAGTTGTTATGGGTAGTTGGAGCCCTGAAAATTCCAACAACTGGTCTTGCTGCAATACTTCAATATCGCCTTTGGGTTGTGGAGGTCAGATGTCAGTCGCTTCACGGAAAATATCTTAGAGGCTCCGAAGTGAAAATTTCGGGATGCGACTGGGATTAACGCTGGGAGGAAGAAGCATTTAGTTGATGGGTAAATATATTAATAGCAATGTAAAACGTATTTACAATTTTGTAATTTATCATCCCGGTCATAGGAATGTCTGTGATAGTTGTAAAGGGAAGTTGGAGTCCATAAAAGTCCAGCAACTGTTCTAACTGCAGAACTTTGATATTGCCCATGGGATGTTGGCAAATATCAAATTTCCATTTATAGGTAGACTAAAAAGTAGACACCAACGACGAGAATGATAATTATAGCGTAGGAATATACAGTAATTCGCAATAATACATTATAGTTTCACCTTCCAAAACAGTTATCATTGGTGATTCAAAACCAATATGCACAGACCAAAGTATCAAAACTAAAGCATCCGAGTTAGAACAGCAAGTGAGCCACCAGAGATGTTTGCAGTGTGAATGGAGTGACTCGTGCGCATACGATCTGAGTTCAACAGCACAAGCGCAAACAGCCATTGTGGGTTCGAATGTCAGTGAAAGTGCGCAGATTTATCACATATTGTATTTCTTTATAATATTAACAGAAGATTTAGTGATTGAGATAGGGAAAGGGATATGTCCATAATACAAACAGAAAGAGGACGAACATTTGACCAATTGCTACTACCAACATTTTCAGGCTTGACCTATCGAATGCATCATTATTTTACCTATACCTCGTGGTTAACCTCAAGCTACAAGCTATAGACAAGCTAAAGAATTTTTTAGCAGAGATGTCATAATACATTTATTATAATACAATATGTCAAAACTACTAATCAAATAACCCGCCCCTGATCGCTCCCGGTGCAAAAGTGCCCATAACACTTGCTGCGTTGCCACGTTGGATAGCAATGGACAGCCTTTGATCCAGGAACGACCCGGAACGAGTGTCACCGGTCGCCTCGATTTGCTATAGATAGAGCTAAAGAATTGAAAATATCACTCTAGAAGCTAAAAGTCAATATATCTTAATTTTGATGGACTTACAACTGCTGTGGTTTTCCCAAGCGATAACAATTTGGGGTTCTAGAAAAAAGGCATTAGAAGGTTTCTTATGTTAAGATGTGTAATTTGTGAGGGTGTATTACATATGAATTACGGACTTAATATTAGACAGATATATATAGCCCAGACATACATACATATCAAGCCTTTATCCCCGGACGGTAAGGGAGAAGTGAACTAACACCCACAATTCACCAACCATTGTATTCGGTCCCACGTAATAGGGGGTGATAGTATTGCCATATTCTGGGTTCTTTTGTTGACTCGATCCATTTATCTGAGGCTGAGTCTGGGCTGTATATATCTATCTGATATTAAACAGCTCTATCCATCAGTCGCCTTGTACGACACCGCATGGGAAGAGATGGGGTGGTCCAAATTCTACTCTGCCGGGAACCACGCGGCCTATAACATCAACGTTTTGTTATCTGGACACCTTTTCTAAACTCAGTACTGTAACTGAATATTTTCTAACTGAAGTACCCGCTGACATTTTGCGTAACATGGTTTGTAACCCAAGTTCTCACACACAGTAGTCCTACCCACTGTCACAAACTGCGTTATGATAGAGTATTAATGAAATAAGCGCCTCAGATTTCTCACAATCAATCTCAACTGAGTCAGATCATCCATTTCACAAGCCGCCCACTGCCTGCGCGTACGCAGGCTTACTAACCTCGTTACTAATCAGTGCGGAGTGACTCACGCTGTTTTGATGGTACCTTACGAAGGTTGCTTGATTGATTGTAAGGAAGATAATTGCTTAATATATTTGGAAGAAGTAAATTATGTTGAAACCCAAATCGGAGATTTTTTTTTATCGATATCATTTTTATGTTTTTAGCCTGTAGTATTACAGGACCTCAATAATATGTGATTGGACTCTGTCAGATGGTAAGAAGGAGAAATCTCATAAAGTCAAATTTCCTTTAAAAAGATCAGACTATGCTTTGCTTATTTATTAATTTGGATCGAATGATCTCTGGATGGTAATGTAGGTACATATTTTCGTAAAGGGAAATATAATAGAATCTCATGTTTGTTCAGTATTCTGATTTATGCTTATGCTCCAAATTTGAAATGATCGAAATTCATAAAAATAAGAAGTTTAGGTAATCATAATTTGTGATTGTTACTTTAGCTTAAGGTACAATGGAGTTGTCGTGCCCATGTGGGCAAAAAACTCCCTAAAAACAATAGAATAAAAAAAAAAAAAAAAAAAAAAAAAAAGAAGTTTAGGTCCCCACACCCGAGGAGAGGGCCAGATCGCGAGAGATGGCCCTGGGTCAGCTGGGGTACGAGAGATATGCCTGTTATCACCTTCAGCTTTAGCCGGTTCGAGTCCGACATAACCTCTTCCTCCGACTCCGGTGGTGGGGGTACCCGCGGGGATATTTCGCACGTAAAAATAGAAAAAAAGTCTAGCCTAATTAAAATCTGTAGATGTGATCATCAAAGCCGTTGTACATAATTACATACATACCTTTATCCACAGTATAGGTATTTAAACTATCATGGTCACTGACATCAGTATCAGAATAAACGGGATATTTATCATGTTTCATTCAGTGCAGATACGCGTAGTAAAAGAACTCGAAAGAGGGTAGGTCGACATAATTACTCCTAGAAGAAAAACCTTTTCTTTGTTCACCGCCACTACTCCAGTTCCTCCGTGATCATGGTGCTTGCAACAGCGCCGAAATATCGGAAACTCAAAATAATGAAACATGGTAAATATCCCGTTTATTCTGATACTTTATCCACAGTGTTAGGCAGAGATGAATTATTATCTACATTTCACCTATAATTTTATTCGGACCCTCGAAATAGAGGGGGAGTCTATTACCGTATTTCGGGCATCTGAGGCTGTCTGTACTAAACAGTTAGTACCTTGTACGACACCGCATGGAAAGAGTGGATTTGGATGTTAATTCACCTTTGCTTAACTCTCTGGGGATAAAGGCGTGATTATATGTATGAATGTATATAGAAAGATGGATAATTCTTTATGTACACCAATAGATTACAGTAGAACTTGTAGGTAGCATGCATACAGTTTAATGTACAATGGGTGGCCTTATCGCTGAAAGCGATTTCTTCCAGGCAATTCACAGGACAAGGTTTGTATGAAAGAAAAGTACAGAAAGGTGACAATATTATTGCACCGGGGTGTAGCCAGAGCGTGCAGCTAGTGTAAAATAACAACTCTACGTATGTTCACAGGCCATTTCAGATAAGGCACAGACCACACAATTCAATACTCGTGTTCACACCACTGACCTTATTTTCATCAATCTCTCTACAACTTCAAAACATAAATAATTGGGTGTCAATATTGCTTGAGCCACGTATGGAGGTGATGGTTAGCACTTCACCTACACTGCCTAAACTGAACCATTTTATTTGTTGACATTTACAATTTGTGTGGTACGAGGTTTGTTGGAACGTTCTCGTTTCTATTTCAGGAATGAAGGTCAAGGACTGCAGGGCATTTGTAGGGCAATTTGTCACTTTAATAACTTAAGGAAATTTACTACCTATATTTTTGTCTGCAATTTTTCAAGTACATAGGTCTAATATTTTTATTTTTTGTTTTTTTATTCCACTTAGGTGGCAGACAAGCGCACGGCCCACCTAATGGAAAGTGGTTACCGTGTCCTATGGACGTGTGTAACACCGGAGGAGCCACTCTCGCGCTGCCGACCCTGTAAACACAGAGTTTCTGTGCCATCAGTGTAGAGGACAAAGCAGGACAAGTCTTTAGTCATCCCACTGACAGCACAAATTCTCCAGTGAGCTCTGGCTACCCTACTCACCGTTGGGAACACAACACGAAGTTATTATAACTGCGGTATTCTGTATGGCGGAGGTACTTCTTCAGTCGGACTGCTCAATTGGGCAGAAATACCGCCGTGTCCTACCTCCTCCTATATGATAATATTCATTCTTCCAAAGCTTCTTACACTCTTCCAAAATTCCATTAACAAGACGATCTTTTCATTTTCAAGAAATTAATTAGTAACCTGCATCACTATGCGTGAGTTCACGTCGATAGTGACATGGCCAGGATTCAAACCCGGGATCTCTAGCTAAATCATAAGGCTGATTCTTTAATCACTAAGCTACTGACGGTTCTTTATCATTTTACTTTACCAATTGTCTCTTTTAGTGAAAATAAAAACTTACCTTTTGAAGTTTAATAATATAATACATAATAAAACCAGAGGTGGTACCTGGCAGAGTAGAATTTGGGCCACCCCATCTCTTCCCATGCAATGTCGTACGAGGCGACTAAGGGATAGGGTTGTTTAACATCAGACAGATAAAGCCCAGATTCAGGCACATATACAAGACTCTAGTCAACAATAGTGCCCGGTAGACGATCATAGGCTCACCCTCTATTACGTGGGGCCGAAAACAATGATTGGTGAAATGTGGGTGCTAATTCACTTTTGCCTAACCCTCCGGAGATAAAGGCGTGATTATATGTATACAAAAGGATATGAAGGTATAGATGGGGTAGCTCTTCTCTCGATGGTGAACAAGTAGCCTCTGAAAAAGGGTCTGGTCAACGGTAACAGGTTCTATCTACGTGAGTTTGATAAATATAATTTCTCAAAACATAATCATTAATATGTAGGTTTTTAAAACATATATATTCCTACCATAGTATGTAGTAGATATACCTAACTAGGTATAAGACAGGTTTGTCTCGGGTTGAACAAATAAAGTCAGTTAGTGACTTCATTATATCTTATTTCTTTGTTACAAACTAGTTTTGAATGAGATCAATGAACGTAGGTTTTTTCTTACATATCACAGAATCTGTGACATTAATTTTAATGAGATTCGATTAAAAATCGACTAATTAATTTATATTACTTAATTTCGTTAACTTTTCTGATGTAAACATCAGGAAAGTTAACGAAATTAAAGCTTAACAATAATAAAATAAAATATGTTATTTAAAATTAAAAAAACTCGACCTGTGATGAAAAGATTGAAACAATTTAATAGTAGATGCGTTTTCATTCGGTTCATGATTTGCAAATGGGTTAAATAGGTACCACCTACTATTAATAATCTATTAATAATATGCATATCTTATGAGAAAAACTGATTCGCCTAACTGCCCTGTATGCCATAAAATTGAAGATGTGCAACATTTGCTGATGGATTGTGACCGGAATAAAAGAGAGCGTGTGGCTCTGCTCCACGAATTAAAAGTAAATACTCTGGATGTGGGTCTAATACAAAGTATTATGAGTTATCCAAGCTCCGAAGCTGCCCAAAAACTATGTCACCTGATTACAATAGTTCAGCAATGATTCACTATAATAAGTGTACTACCTAGACTGTAACAAATAATGTAAGACTGTCCACTAGGAATTAAGGTACGATGGGGTTGGCATATCCTTACTGGATCAAAACCCCAAAATAAATAAAGATTAAAAAAAAAAAAATACATACATATAATCATGCCTTTATCCCCGGAGGGTTAGGCAGAGGTAAATTAACACCCACATTTCACCAATCATTGAATTCAGTCCCACGTAATAGGGGGTGAGCCTATTGCCGTCTTCCGGGCATTATTGTTGACGCCAGCAATGCATCTAAAGCTGAGTCTGGACTGTATATATCTGTATGGTGTTAAACAGCGCTATCCCTTAGTCACCTTGTACGACACCACATGGGAAGATATGGGATGGCCCAAATTCTACTCTGCCGGGAACCACGCGGCCAATATATCAGTAACAATATATAAGTACGTGTGTTCGCCTTCTAATTTCCTTCATTTGATACTTTACTCGTTAAATTTGAGTGAAAATATTTTTGAACAACATACCTACATTTCAGCGTCAAAAATTCAACATATAGCATTTTTTCTGATTCTATGTACTCAAGAACACTTGGGCAATAAATATCTATAATTTTAGATACCATTCATTGTAATTTGAAAAGTGGTTCAGAAGATATAGATAATAAAAAACTTACAAGATACGCGCGAAAAACATCTGTCAAGAAATATTATGCTATGGTTTAAAATAATTAGGTAAAAGCAAAGTCAAAAATCATTTATTCTGCATAGACATTAAATCAGCACTTACAAAACGTCTATATAAAAAGAAATATGAAAGATTAATTTAGCATATGGACCACCGGTTAGAAACGCGGCCCGGACCTGAGAAGACACTCAGTGGGCATTTTATTTTGTGTGTATTTGCCAAAACAGAATATTTCTAAGTTTATATCTATGTATCAGTATTATGTTCCAAATGTAGGTATATTTCCATGCTTTATTTAATTCCTTTTTTATTTCTTTAAGACTAAGACCCAGTGATCCCAGTTACCGTTACTAAAGCAAAATCAAATCGTGCAAAGGCCCGCAAATCGTAAAAGTACCTATGACGATATACAATAAAATAATTACAATAACTGTGAATATATTACTTAAAATTTGTAAACGGTTAACAATAGTGGTACGTTATAAAGGTGCGGGCACAGTACGTGATCTCAAATTAAGTGAGCTCGCACATTCCTAATGCGTTATCTCTTTGTAATGACACCAAGTCTCCGGATGGACTATTATTTTGTGATCAGCTTATACACACATCAACAAAGTCTAGGGAACAAGGACATTTCTAGTTTTTATTTAAAAACCCTTTCTTGTAATAGTGAGTGTTTTATATCAATAGAAGGGTATTTTTATACCGTTTTTAATTTTAATTTTAATAAAAACATTTTCATACCAAATTATTTCTTTTTTTAAGAAAGAATTGAATAGTGCCAATATTGAGTATTACAACCTTCTATGATTAGGCACAAAAATAACGAGGTAGTAAGAAATACAGTAATTAACCGTACTTTAAACGTTTTTAATAATCTGTAGGACCTCCTAAAGCATTAGCAACAGCTCGACAACGGCGTGGCATACTTAGTATGAGATTGTCAATCATCGTCTGTGGAATATGGCTCCATACACTGCGAAGGTGTAAAAAAAGTTGTTCTTCAGTGTTCAGATTTTCCAAAGAATCACTGAAAGCTCTTCTCCCAAGCAAATCCCAGGCATGCTCTATGGGATTGAGGTCGGCAGACTGAGCAGGCCATTCCAACGTCGTCATATTGTGCTCGCTTAACGCATTGACCACTACCCTCGCGGTGTGTGACCGTGCATTATCTTGCATGAACATAAAATCTTAACCGAACTGCTGTCGATGAGGGATTACCATGGGGTGTATAACCTCCTGAATGTATTGGTTTGCATTCAAATTGCCCCGTATCCAAACGAGATCGGTCCTTCCACCAAGGCGAATTCCAGCCCATACCATGATTGTTCCACCTTGGTAAGGATGAACTTCTTGCGGATTCTGGAGACGACTCCGACGTCCAGGAACTCGCCATATACGCACTCTTTTCGAATCAGGATGAAAACCGAAGCAAGATTCGTCGGAAAACAGAACCCGTGCCCATTGATGGTCGGTCCACTGTAAATGTGCGTTAGCCCACAATAAGCGACGACCTCGATTTCCACGTCGAAGAGCTGGAACTCTAAGCGGTCTGCGAGCATAAAGATTGGCTTCGTGTAGTCTTCTTCTGACAGTTTGATCGCTAATAACCACTTGATGCTGAGACTGGAGGCCTGCGACCAACTGACGAGCAGTAATCGTGGGTTGCCGCCTTGCGGAATTTTGCAAGAAACGATCTTGTCGCGGGGTAGTAACCCTATTTCGTCCCCTGTGACGTTCGGCAACATCCCCTGTAGACCTGTAGCGTGCCCATAATCTGCAAATTACGCTTGGTTGGGTGTTGACAGCATCCGCTGCCCTTAACATCTCTTCGCGACTTAAATTACGACGTGACATGATGACTACAGTCACAAAAATGCACAAACCATACGTAAAAGACGTATTATTGATAATAAACGTTATTTACAATCAAAAAAAATAATTTTTATTTTGCCTCAGAGAAACTGCACAATCAAACACTTTTAAAAGTTTTCCCTCCATATTCGAAAATCATTACTTATTTAAATTTATTTTTAAATTTCGAACAACTCTGTAATCTACTTTATTCTATTTTTATTTATTTGCTGCCAGTTATTTGCAAAACAAGATTTACACGAAAAAAAATAATTGGGGTCATCTTGTTCCCTAGACTTTGTTGAGGTGTTTATATGTGTGAAGATTTATTATACATATATGTATTAATTAAAAAAATAGTAATAGCGTTATTGTTATGGTTGAGAAGTCATCGCCTTTGGGTTGTGGAGGTCAGGCAGCAGTCGTTTCATGAAAAATATCGAAGGTTATACAAATCCGTAGTAAGACTGGTAAAGCGGACGAACGCTAAGGTGAAGAAGAAGAAGAAGATTTTTGATGATAAGAAGGTACGTTATCAGTAAGAAGGTAAGTATCCCAAGAGAAGGCAATAAAATAAATCTCGCATAATATTGAACCCAACCAATTATTTTTTAAATATTTATTTCAATTTTTTTTTTTTTTTTTTTATATAGGACACGTCAATTGGACTTCGCCTTGCCTGATGGTAAGCTGAAGGCAAAGTGCCAGAAAAGAGGGTCACCATTACTTACACATACCGTGTGACAATGGTGACACTCAGCTTGACGGCCTCATCATATGCTTTTTCACGCCCCGCTTAAAGGACCCGGGACTGTAGGAAGAAGGAAACACGTGAGCTGGTAATGAATTCCAGGCCGTAATGGTGCGACAGAGGAAAGATAAATAATATAATTGCACACATACTTACGCTAACGGTACAGTAGTACTATTATTATGTTGGCGATAGGTATACACGTATCAACCAACCAAAATTACCAAAAACCAACCAGTAAACCAACGGAAAAATACCCAGACGATATCTTGAAGGAAAACTTGAAATAAATGCTTGTACCAACCCAGTGTGGAAACTGTAAGCCAAAGTCTGCCAATATTGGGAGAGAACTATGTCCAGATAAGCTTGATTGCATGAATTTTGAATATAATTATATCAATATTTTCTCGAAAGTTGAAAAACTAGAACAAAAATTGCACGCAATCACTAACTGAACTAAATTATACAAAGTCAATTTTATTTGAAATAACAGTGAGTTATAACCATACAGATCGCCGCAAGCAATGGCAGTCAGATATATGAATGTGAATCTTTGACAAGAGTAATATAACTGCTTGAAGGTGCAAATAAAAATGATTTATTACATCTAATATTGCCGGCAGTTAATCATTAATAAATCATTACTAATGAAAGTAATGAACTATTTTTTATATTTAATATCATTTAAATTTGCAGTTGTCAGAATTGGAGTGAATTGTATGTTTATTTTTATATTCTTTGAGGAAGATCTAAGTTAGTATTAAGTAGGTAAATTGCTCCACCGTCGCGAGAATTAAGAATGTTCAAGAGGTGTGGTTAGGGCATTCCCCCTGTAAGGAACGGGTCGCGTTCAAATCTTGCGTCAGCAATGAATAACTACTAGAGTTTAGGTGAGGAGGCGGGAGCGGCAGCGGGAGCGAAGGAGGATTACAAGCTGCGCCCGCGCACTGAACTGTAACTCGAGCGTAGGAGGTCGATGAATGACGTCCGCCCCCATCCCCATGAGCGCAGGCCTGGGGGAGACGGGTACCCTAGCAGAAGCAGGGCGCAGCAGTAGCCCATTTTTGGGGTCGAGTTGGGGACTCTGTGGTCCCTACATTAGAAGAAGTTTAATTCGAGAGGGATATGCCTGTCAACCTCACCTTCGGCAACCAACAACGATCCACAGGCGCCATCCGTTTCAGTAGATTTGAGTCCGACATAGCCTCTCCCACCGGCTCTGGCGGGGAGGTATGCGTGAGGATTTCTCGCACGTAAAAAGAAACTAGAGGTGAACAAACACTAGTAGACCTCACAAAGTTATTGCACTTTAAATAGCAGGTGCTTTGCCAACTCATCGATCGCAGAACGAGACCAATATACAAGCACAATAAACCGCTTGTAAATCGCGAAGGTCCCACAAATTGTGGTCACAGTACTGCGCGTGCGCTGGTTACTAACCGCAGGCCACCGCGCACGCGACGCGATATTGATATGAATTTAAATCGGATTAATGCTTAGACTTTTGTTTTGTGGTTGAGTTTTTTTTTGCGGTAGTTCGTGAAATATTTTTGGTTAACTTTTAGGTTATGAAGTTATTTATATATTTACAGTTAGTTGACTGTGTCAATGATGGAGTTCTTTTTTCAACGGGCGGAAATCCACTCAGATACCCCTCCACCAGGGCCAATAGGGTAAGATAGCCGTTGGTCTGGCCACTTCGGCGGCAATGGTAACCAGTGTTTCACACAACATTATTACTGTATTCGAATAAGATAGAAAAGATTATGGTGGTACACACTAGTTTCGAGCTAAGAAGAAAACATCTAAAGCCAATACTTCTTGGGTTTACTTCTATAATTATGAGGAGAATGCGGCATGGTTGCTAGATTTACAGTACAAACATAGCACATTCTATTCACATAAATTCTCATATAACAGATTTCAATTTGAAAATATATCCAAGTACATATTGAGTTTATTATACTTTCAACTTCTTTCAAAATCCTTTTTGCTCATTCAACTTTTACTTTCAAAACTGTTACCTATTCTTTTAAGTGCAAAGCGTCAATGATGCGACGGTTTACGGTCAACAGCGTGTAGGTGCGCAGACGCATCTTTATTATCAAGTTACAAATAATTTGGTGAAATAATAACTACGCCCGCGCTTATGCGGTATGAGCGTGTGGGATTTCTTAGTACACTTTCGACTACAGATTCATGGGCTATATTTACACTACTTCCCAACAAAAGAAGTGTACACACATACATACATATAATCTCGCCTTTATCCTTGGAGAGTTAGGCAGAGGTGAATTAACACCCACATTTCACCAATAATTGTATTCGGTCCCATGTAATAGCGGGTAAGCCTATTGCCGTATTCCGGGCACTATTGTTGACTCCAGCCATGCATCTGAGGCTTAGTCTGTGCTATATATATCTGTCTGATGTTAAACAGTCCTATCCCTTAGTCGCCTTGTACGACACCGCATGGGAAGAGATGGGGTGGCCCTTATTCTACTCTGCCGGAACCACGCGGCAAAAAAGACGTGTAAATTGATTTAAATTCGAAAAAGTGAATACTCCTATGATCGTCGTCTTATTAAATTTCAAATGTATGGTCTACATGACCGGAGATTGATGTTGGATGTCTGCTTTATGCATAGCGTGGTAAACGGTCAGGCCCTCGATTCAATTAAAGCAAAACCACTGTCATACCAAATACCTAAACTAAAAATGGCACTGAATTTTAGACTTTATTTCTGTGCTCTTAAAGTCCAAAATTAAGTGAAAAGAGTTTCATTAGATTATCATTCACTCTGCAAAAAGCCTTTTAATATTTTACTTTAAGAATATTGATTTAAAGTCTAACATTTTGCTTTAGCAAAATTGAGGCCCAGTTTAAATGCAACGAACTGCTCTGAAAGATCTCATTCTCCGTCCCTCATTGCTATCCCAGACAACCAATAGTTAAACTTTATTGCACACCATAATGTAGAAAAAACCTTGGTATGCCATCGCCTTTGAGTCGAATTTGCTGCAACTGTAATGATAAGGTCAACGCAAGTGATGTTCACGACATTTTTCACATCCGCTTAATCGACTTGAAATCAAAGTTACTACCTAGTTGTGTTACTTGAAAATTATAGTTTCATGTTTGTATTCAATTTCAGTATCACAATAAACGGGATATTTACCATGTTTCATTGTTTTGAGTTTCCGATATTTCGGCGCTATTGCAAGCACCATGATCACGGAGGAACGAGTGGATACAGTAAGCATCGTGTGTCGTGAACGTGATCGAGATTGGGTTCGAGTTTGTAGTGAGAATGAAACCAATAGTAGTGCAGATACGCGTAGTAAAAGAACTCGAAAGAGGGTAGATCGATAATTACTCCTAAGAAAAAACTTTTTCTCTGTTCACCGCCACTACTCCAGTTCCTCCGTGATCATGGTGCTTGCAACAGCGCCTAAATATCGGAAACTCAAAACAATGACACATGGTAAATATCCCGTTTATTGTGATACTGATGTGAGTGACCATGATAGTATTAAATTCCTATGTATTCAATTTGTTGGTTTCATTACAATTTTTTTTGCTACTGGCACTATCACTGCTGATTTTAGTTGATGCATTGTTTATCTCACTGTTCTGATATTTTTGGGAACCGAATAAGATATAGAAAAAATGTAATCGGTTCAGGTGGATTCGAACCCACGATCTTTCCTTTACTGGGGGAACGCTCTGACCACTAACTCACAGAACCTTCGCCTGAAACCATCAAAATTTTTGTAAATGTTATGCACACCGTAATTGTTAAAATATGCATCGAAGACTTTACCAACAATTGAATTTTGTGTGAATTGTGTAATATACATATAATGTAGTTGTACCTCTTTAATAAATAAATAAATAAATACTCAGCCGGAACTTGAACCCGCAATCAGTTCCATTTTCGTCCTAGTCCTAGGAGAATTTCAAATGATAAAGGCGTGCCTCAATAGCACAGTGGTAAGAGTATTCCCACGGAATATTTAGCTTACTCATTGCTTTACAATTTGACGGCCACTGTGGCGTAGCGATAGTACGTTCAACTGCTACGCAGCGAGCGTGGGTTCGATTCCCGCTCTGTTAAAATATATGTATGCATGAATATGTGTATTTGCATTGATCTGGGTGTTTCTAAAATGTCCAAAAAAAACCTAAATATGTTTATATCCGCAGTCTAGACCACATAACACAAGCTGGTTAAACTCTGCCTAGTATGGGTCTAGATAGCATTGTGTAGAATGTTGTAGAATATTTAATCAAAATAAGTAAAGTTCTCAGGGTTCACCATAATTAAGTAGATTCTTACTACTTAATCACTTTTTTGCAAATAAATATTTTTCAGATATAAAAACATCGAGACCAATGCGATGAACGCGATAAACAGGAATCATGCCAGTACCTTATTTTTATTTATTTTTTGATCTGAGAAGCAAAAATACTAACTCATCAGCATACCATACGAAACGAGGAAGCTGCAACGAGTAGGTATATGGAGTTCTCACCATAGATTAACATCCTGTCATTCATTCTAGGTACTCCTAATGAGATACTTTGCATAGACATAAAAAGTAGTCTATATGTGTTAACATAATTCTAGTTTTTAAACCACAAGAAGATCCATGGAGCGCAGATAGTTTCATAAAAATAGGGATATGTTTTTCTTTGTCCGCAGTGTACTATCCTAATAGTAGTCATTAGAATTAAAGATAATGTATTACGAAATGGTATTTTATTATTTTTGATGATCAAAGTTAAGTATTTGATATCGTCATATTTATAGTTTTTGATCATATTTTGATCTTGTTGATAAGTATTTATAATTAAGTGATATATGATATTTATGTGTAAAACGCTTGGTGCGTTAATGGTATTTATGATAGGTGTTCGATAATAAATTTTTAGTTGGAGATTTTTGATGTTGTGCCGGTGATATTTTTTTAAAGATATTTGTCATAACATGTGGGTGTATGGGGCCGCTTTAAGGTCTTTGCGGGCAAGCTAAACTTACCTCCAAGCCAGTATATACTGTGGTGCAACCTTTCCTCTCGGGGTTGGAAAATCCGACAGTACATACAGTCGAAGTAAGGAAAAAAGGAAAATAAGCTCAATCCGATAATATAACTCAAAATTTTTTGCTAAACACTTACTACCGCCAGTTCTGGTGAACAGACCTGGAGGCAAACTATTGTTGCAGAAGTGGTGAGCCTCGGAAAGACTTGGAGCGAAATGAAAATGACAGGAATGGCGACGCACTGTGGACGCCCTTTGCCTCATGTAGGGGACACGGGACCATAAGTCAAGACTTGCTACCGCCATATTAACAATGAGAAGCCTTAAAATTATACTTTCATATAGATGACTACTAAAAAAAATACTGTTAGTTTAAAATCATCCGCCATTATATGATAGACAGACAAACAAATCTGTAAACCATAATAGAACAGTCGAAAAAAGAACAATCCTATTGAGAACGCACTTCACTCGTCAGGCTTGCATACAATGCATAAAGAAACATTAGTTTGTCATTGCACCTACTTAATTTCTTATAAATTACAATCTAAATTCAACTTTATTCCTTTGACATAAGAAGCATACAAACGTAAGCTAAAATTGGTACAGAAAACATTACTTCTAACGCTACAAAGCTGTATATGCCGTTGCATAATATTATCCACGATACAAACTGTTAGGAGGTATGAAATTTTTAGCTGCAAATAAATGTTGGTTATTGGGTGCATTTGTAACTTTGCCAAGTGGAGACAATGAGCCAGTACACATAAATAGTTTAAACGTGAATGTAGAATGTTTGATTTGAAAGAGGATGGAGAAGTTAAATGCAACTTTCAAAATATTGATGTATTTGAGATCCCTTCAAGATCCTTGAGACCCATTTTTCCCGCACCTGGAAACTGCTACACATACTTATTAATGATAAAAGCTTTGGCGCAGACATTTTTCTGGGGGTTGGGCACTCGCTTCCATGAACAGTCTGAAAGTGGCAACTGTGTCCGTGGGGATATCTCGCACGTGAAAAAGGGACTATTATCTTAAAACTTATCTTATCTTATCTTATTTGTCGTAAGAAATACAATAATAACACTGACTGAAAAGTTTGGAGAACACGGACTTGCACAAACAAACAATTATCCTCTCGCCCCATATCGCCCCAAACGCATGTACCGTCTCCATTCTATCATGGGTAAAAAAAAAAGTTGTTGGGAAAATGCTGCAACCGGATACCTACATACTGACAGGTCGAGCACGTGCTCTTTTCACTTTACTCCCGTGTTACCGAGTTGAGCAACTCTTTACTTTTATTTAATTTGAATAACAGTGACAATTACCGTGTCTATTGACATCGTACATCAGCTGGCCCACTTGCGCGCGCATGTTAATTAGGCGAACACAACGGTAGCGTGCCTTTATACGAGCACGTAGGCTGGGTACATACTGGAGACGTTGAAAGTCCTAACACTATTCAACTGATTTGAATTAAGTGTTGAAGAAGTGAGAAACTTATGTATTGGTTTTCTTAAGATGTTCAAGATCTGCAACTTTATAGCTTTGTAAGGGAAGGTAGGAAATATATTTTGACAACAATGTATTCGGTTCTGGGTATATGAGGCCCAAAGTAACATCTTCTGCATGGTGAAATTCTGGATTTTACATTATCGACGTGAAACCACACCATAATAAGCAAGTTGATGTTGTTGCCGCGTGGTTTCCAGCAGAGTAGAATTAGGGCCACCCTATCTCTTCCCATGCGGTGTCGTACAAGGCGACTAAGGGATAGGACTGTTTAACATCAGACAGATATATACAGCCCACACTCAGCCTCAGATGCATAGCTCGAGTCAACAATAGTGCCCGGAACACGGCAATAGGCTCACCCCCTATTACGAGGGACCGAATACAATTATTGGTGAAATGTCGGTGTTAATTCACCTCTGCCTAACCCTCCAGGGATAAAGGCGTGATTATATGTGTGAGTGTATGTAGAAGCAAGTTAGCTTAGTTGAAGAAATTGGCGCGAATACTAATATTCTTATAAAACCAGCATATCTTCTGACCGATGCTGTCTGATCTTCTAAACACGTAAGGAAAGGCTAAGGAGCCGCATTCGTACGAGGACTGGCTTGAGAGGAAGTTCACTCGAGTCTTGAATATCGGGATAGCATCTAAAACTTCCCTTATCAAGGTAAACAATAGTAGTAATATGTAATAGTAATACAGTGGAATTGAATTTACTTGGTGTAATTAAACTGGTTTAACCTGGAAGGTATCAGATTTTTAAGTTAGTTTTATTATGAAGCTGGCTGTGGCTGGCAGAAGTATAATCTTTTTTCTTTATTCTTTTCTACCACTACAAATTTGTCCTTTCTCATCTTAAACAGTCATAAGTCACAGTAACCACATTCCACCAGGTCAACTGCGTGCTAATTTGCCAAAAAAGAACTTGAACATATTTTCTATTTTTATGACCTCCCTAAGCCTTTTAATAGATGTGAGGAGTGGCCCTCCAGCCATCAGAAGATCCGTTAAGATGATAATTTAATGTTATTGTCTTGGGTTAACTCATCATCGAAATGGAAATAACTTTTACACAAACGAATAGCTATCAAATAAATAACAGAATTATCATTATAACTGTCAAATAAAGAATTGTTAACGTGCGCCCTTTTTAACCACCTTTAACAAAGGAGGCTTTCAATTCGTTAAAATTTTGTTTTAGAATTTAGTAGTGCGTATTTGCTTATGCTCATGAGTGTGCGTGACAAGACTTTCGGAGCCAAGCCAATCTCACCCTGCTGACCATTGGAGGAATATATATTCCATCAAGAACCTAGCGGTTTTGTGACTCTTTCCTTTGCCGCACCATTAAGACCTGGAATTCCTTAACAGCTCACGTTTTTCCTTCTTTCTACAGTCTCGGATCCGTAAATCTGGGTGTAAAAAAGTATCAGATAAGGCCGTTTAACTAAGTTTCACCATTGGTACATGGTACGTGTCTGTAATGGTGCCCCTCTTTACTGAGACTTAGCTTACCATCAGGCGAGGTGGAGTCAAAATGACGTGTTCTACATTAATAAAAAAGAAAAAAGTAGGATCTGGCGTAAGCTTTTCTCTCAGGGTTGAGTAGTCAGATGTTAGTCACTTCCAGAAAAACTGACATAAAAATCAATAAAAGTGGACCTGGAGTTCCAAGGTGCAATACTTTGATGTCACCAACACACGGTGCCGAATATCCGATCAAGAATCAAGCAGTTCGGAGACTTTCCTATGCCACACCATTAAGACCTGGAATTTATTACCAGTTCACGTGTTTCCTTCTACCTACCGTCCCGGGTTTTTTAAGCGGGGCGTGAAAAATCATCTGATGCGGCCGTCACAGTTTGACGGTTTAAGTACGACCATTGTAACATGCTACGTATCTGTATAGGTGACTCTCTTGTAGCTTATTATCAGGCAAGATGGAGTCAAATTGGCGTGTACTACATTAAAAAAAATACAATTGGAAAATCGCTTGGATGTTGATGATAGATTATCATAGTTTTGAACAAATGCACATCACTACTAACTACTGTACGTTTCTGTGTCTTAGAAGCGGAAACAGTTACATCGAGTCGCAAGCAACAGCTTGTTTTTTATTTATAATACACCTTTAGCTCGCCCATTTGTGTAACATCACCGCGTGGGTGTCAATCCGAGAACTTTTACCATAAATACCAATTAATACGTGACCTCACTAAGTGACGGAACTTGCTTATCTCAAATACGGACATTTAGATTCAAACCGTGGTAACGATAGCACCGTAGAATTATGATTGTTTATTTTTTACACTACTGCGGTAGCAAATAAACGTACGTACGACTAACTACCTGAATACAATATAGAGACAACAGTCACTCCCGTAGAACCTTAGATAAAACAAAGAGCAAAAAGGTCAACAGTCTTGTGAGGGCGATTGGCTAGAGGCTACTGGTGACTCTCGGTCTGGATTGTCTCTGGTGCAGAAGCTGGCCATCGCAGTCTAGCGTAGAAACGCATCAAGTGTAATGGGCACGATTGCTCCGGAAGCGATTAGAGGCGGGCTATTCGAATGGTATGGACATCATATTATTTTATTAATCATATTGGGAGTAGATCACGTAGGCTAATGGTTCCCGGTCTAGCCGCTGGAATGATGATGATGACTATCTCGGTTGCTCATGCGGGAATTCCCCCTCCGTATCGAACTCGAACCAACGAAAACCGCACCGCAACCGCAGGTGTTAGGTGTTTCAATAAAGCATTTCTCTCGATGATGACAAACTCTCAGTTGTATTAGTGGTAGACCTTTGCATCTTAAATATATGATTCAAACAGCAACTGTGTGGTAATGTATGCTAATGACTGAGAAGTTGGAGCCGCCTGTCATTCTGGCAGAAGCAGGCCGCGGCGGTGGCGCGCCTAGCGGGTTGGGGACTCTGTAGTCCCCACACACCCGAGGAGAGGGCCAGATCGTGAGAGATGGCCCTGGGTCGGCCGGGGTGCGAGGGATATGCCTGTCAACCTCACCTTCGACAACCAAAATGATCCACAGGTGGCGTGCGTTTTGGTCGGTTCGAGTCCGACATAACCTCTTCCATCGACTCCGGTGGGGGGGTATTCGTGGGGATTTTGCGCACTTAAAAAAAATAACTGAAAAGTTCTAAACGGGCGAGTGCGACAGTGTAATACCTAGCTGTTATATAGATCACAAATTACTTGTCTAAAACTCGCCTGAATATTTACCACGTTTATTACTTTTGCTAAGCAAGTTTTACACTAGTAATGTGAATGACCATGTACATCTCAAATCAGATCACAAAACTTTACTTATTACATATATCACTTGAATAGCATACGTATACCAATATAAAAGTTCCTTCAATACACTTGCTAAGAGTCCTTAGCAATCCCTTTTTCGGTTCTATAACATTTAGAACTAACAACTTTCTATGTTACTGCCTATAACTACGTCTATTTTACGCTATACATAGACGAGTTTAAAAACAGGATCTAAAATTAAATGATGTATCGATTAACCTAAGTTGCTGTTTAATCGATACATCGTTTCACGAGCGTGAAGTTTAGATGAGATCCTTGGTAAATGGGGTACTAGCCCATCAAGTACGGCTTTATCTAAGTTGATCAAAGCTATGGTATCGTTCCTTTGGTTATAGGTATCTCTAAAACTGTCTCGATTTTTGTTTTGTAGCTAGCAGAACCTTACAATATTCTGCACTTTTTTTTTGTTGGAAAAATAATAATACTTAACAAAAACTTAGTAAGTATTATTTATACTGTTGATTGATGGCACTTGGTGGAATTTGTTGTTACACATATTGATAACTCACTTGTACTTTTCCACATTACTTTATTACTTATTCTAACTATTACTTATTCTAATTATACTGATCGGTTTCGCCTTACGGCATCCTCAAAGGTTTTCAACCAACGGCATCCTCAAAGGATTTCAACCTTTTAATGTGTACTCGATAACTCACTTGTACTTTTAAAAGTACAAGTGAGTTATCAATATGTGTTAGTAAGTATTATTCTGCCCCTTGTCGCACTATTTTTCTTGTGCGTGAGTAGGGTAGCCAGAGCTCACTAGAGAATTTGTGCTGTCAGTGGGATGACTAAAGCCTTG
Source organism: Eilema griseolum (assembly GCA_963662185.1). Classification (NCBI taxonomy): domain Eukaryota; kingdom Metazoa; phylum Arthropoda; class Insecta; order Lepidoptera; family Erebidae; genus Eilema; species Eilema griseolum. The sequence continues at coordinate 2,141,530 of OY759243.1, forward strand.
TCCTGCTTTGTCCTCTACACTGACGGCACAGAAACTCTGTGCTTACAGGGCCGGCAGTGCGAGTGTGTCTTCTCTGGTGTTACACATGTCCATAGGCCACGGTAACCACTTTCCATCAGGTGGGCCGTGCGTTTGCCTTACCTAGGTGGTGTAAAAAAATAATAATTATGAAACTATTTTATTTATTGTTTCGAATTCGGCTCGCCGTGCCCATACCTAAACTGCAAAAAATTGAACAGAAACCTTCCATTGAGCACTGGTTGCTCTACTCACCGCCGGGAACACAGCACGAGGTTGTTAAGGCCCCGGTATTCTGTAGGGCGGCGGTACTTTCCCAAGCAGACCGCTCAATCATGACGGAAATACCGCTGTGTCCTACCTCCTCTTGTATTGTGAGCACACAAAGTCCTTATTGAATGTCATATCATTGTGTGTAAAAACAATATTTGTCATCGAATTTCAACACCATAAATAACCAACCAATAACAATATAACAAGAGTTAATTCTATCCAGCATATTTAATATGGCCACCGGCATCTCATACACGTTCAAAAACAAATATTATTTTGTGCAAGAAAGATCATCGGCACTCGCCAAACGTGACAAGCAAACACAATCGTTAACTTGTTTATTAAAGACTAGCTGCAGACCCTCGACCCGCCTGAATTTTTCCATTATTTTATTCTTTATTGTAATGGTTTTGTTTGACACGTGCTAGGAAATGATAATATGGATTTGGTTGAGTTTCGGTTCCCGGTATTCATATGTATGCAGTGCAGAGTTTGGTTTAATTTAGTGGTACCATTTTTGGAATTGGTTGTAATAATGCGATGATAGTTTTGGAATAAATATTATATAGCTAACAGTTCCTAGATTTTGATGTTTTCGTGCTTGGATATAACTGCACTGAGAGAAGCCGTGCTGGTTCCCGGTGGAGTAGATTAGGGCCACTTGATTGCTTCCTGTGGGTGTCGTAGAAGGTGATTAAGGGATAGGGCTGTTCTTCATCCGGCAGTAAACATACAGCCCAGGACTAAGTACCCGCTTGACTGCAATAATCTCGCTCTCTATAATGTGGGACCGAAAACCATAATTGGCGAACCGAGACTTTACAGGTGTAAGAAATGTATGTAATGTATGTAAGATAGATATCAGAGTAGTATTTTCATATAATGAGAGTCTGACACTTTCGTAAAAGTTAAAATAAGGGTGAGAGGAGTAGAAGAATGTAATAACAGCTCCAATGTGCTAGTTTTGAATGTTACTTACTGGGTTTTGTGCACGAATGAGGAAAAAGGGGCAGAAGTTTGAAATATTACCACCAAAACTGATGTGTGCTTTTTATACAACAATAGATATCTAAGCATATGGCCCACCTGATGGAAAGTGGTTGCCGTGGCTAATGAACGTGTGAAACATTAGGGGAGTCATACTAGTGCTGCTGACCCTGCAAGAACAGATAGTTTCTGTGCCGACAGCCGACCGAAAGACAAAACAGGACAAGCCTTTGGTCTTCCCACTGATAGGACTAAAAACTATCCAGTGGCTCTGGCTACCCTACTCAGCTTCCTTTTACTTGTACCTACATGAGTACGTCAATTTTGTCTAACAGACAAATAAATCATAGAAACTTTCCATATATTACAATAAATATGACAATCGTTATGTCATCAGCATATTGTTGTTTTACAACACTACATGCTGCATTGTTTTATTTTTATTAGATTTTTTAACTAAATGCGTCGAGGACAAGATACTGTTAGGTTCAATGTTGGCTTTGTAACTTGCTCAATGTTGTGCCCATACGTATCATACCATAATTTTCTTCTCATCTCAGTCGGGTTCGGCTTTCATTGTAACTACAAAACGGTCAAAATTCGATATTTTCCGTGAAGCGACTGCTATATGAGCTCCACAACTCACTGGTGAAATCAAAGTTGCATAATTAGAGCGAGCTGTCAAACTTGTAAGGTTCCAACTACCGCTAGCGAGTACTAGATGGTCTAGAATAGCAACAAACAAACATGCTATCTATTCTATAGAGGTATTGCCACTTGTCTAGGGGTTGGTTCTGCGAGGGATACGCCTGTCAACCTCACCTTCGGCAACCCAAAAACGACTCACAGGCGCCGTGCGTTTTAATCGATTCGAGTCCTACATAACCTCTCGCACCGGTTCCGGCGGGTGGGGATCCGTGGAGATTTTTTGGACGTAAAAAAGGGACTGGATCTTCGTAGTTTATTGGAGTTAGTTAAACATACCGCGTGGTTTTCTACCGAGTACAACATTGTGATCCAATTAGTATGCACCCCCGTTCAACAGCATCGAGTACTTTGATAGAGTATAGAATACATATGATGCACATTACATGGTTAAGTCCGAGCCGGTGTGTCTGCTGCGACCTTTAGAGTGCATTGCCAACTACGCTCTAACATACTGTACTAGTAGATGTTAAATATGGTATCTGTGTACATATTAAACAGTGGGCAATGAACTATGATTGTAAGTTTTAGTAGCGAAAACATTATGCTATTTTAGAATTTGCTGTTTTACTTACATCACCTGTGTTTATTGGTTAGTTTTTTTTATTATGTACTATCAGCCTCAGAACGATCTTGACTATAAAATCATCTTAAAACGATCTAAAAACTTAGTTATTGAAAAATGATCTTAAACTAAGATAGGTATTAAGAGCAAATCAAACCGTTTTATTGCTTTAATTTGTATTTTTTTTATATAGGACGCGCCAACTTGACCTTGATATTGCTTTAAAATGTATGTGTATTTGTATGTATGTACGTAGGTGTAATATGTGTGCTGTGTATGTATGGTTATATGTATATATATTTTTCAGATAATAGAAGGGCACCTAAATAGGTACATACCTATTTAAGTACCCTTCTATTATCTGAAAAATTGAAAAATGAAGGGAAGTGGTTACCATAGCCTATGGACGTATGCAACACCCGTTACACTCACGCTGCCGCACTGCCTACTTTAGAACAATCAGTCAACAGGAAGGTGGGAAACCAACGCATTGAAATCATCTTAAGTACTTTGTTCGTCAAGATCTATCTTATGCTGACCGTACCTACTGTTACCCTCGGCTCCACCCGCATCGAATACTAATCCTGTTCTGAATCTAATACTGACTATAATAAACTATGCACACACACACACACACATAAACTCACGCCTATATCCCCGAAGGGGTAGGCAGAGGTGCTAGCACCCACATTTCGCCAGATTTTAATAATAATTTTGTTAGTTAGTGTTTGTTAGTAATAATTTTGAAATAAACTATGCCTGCGCCAAATATTGGTAAGTTCTGTTCAGATGTTTTATCGTGATTTAGTTATAAACACCTAAGCATTTTCACAAACTTTCGTTTTTATTATTATCAGAAGGATTATAGTATGAGTAGAACTAGCTGACCAATTCCGTTCCTCAGCTGTACATAAGAAAATTTCGTAGAGAAAAAATATGAGAATTATGTGAACGTCAGAGGTTAAATTTACGCGAGGGAGAAAAGCTAATGATTCCATTGTTCGATTGTTTTTAGAGTCCCTTACAGTTCAGTAGGTAGACAAACACACGGCCTGCCAGATGTAAAGTGGTTACCGTGGCTTATGAACATGTGCAACACCAGACAAGTCACACCCGTGCTACCGACCCTGTAAGAATGGAGAGTTTATGTACCGTCAGTGCAGAAAACTTTCCAGTGAGTTCTGGCTACCCTACTCATCGCCGGCAACACAACATCATAGCCGTAGTATTCGATTTTTGTACTACAGTTTGGATAAGCTGGTTCCAATGAACACCAATGAACAACGGACGAGCTCTAGCCCAGACTTTCCTGTCAGTGTTGAGAAGTTAGATGTGTAAACTTTAAACACACTTGGGAAATCATTAGGAAAAGGACATTCCGAGGAGAGGGCCAGATCAACCTTACCTTCGGCAACCAAAACGACCCACAGGCGGCGTGCGTTTTAGTCGGTTCGAGTCCGACATAACCTCTTCCACCGGCTCCGGTAGGGAGGTATCCGTGGGGATTTTGCGCATGTAAAAAAAAAAAGGAAAAGGACATTGTACTAAGTAATAATCGTGTATTTTTTTTTTTTTATCATCTTACAGACAACGATTGTTGATACTCGTGTTAAATTATCAGACATCTAAAATGGCGCCAGAAACACAAATAACGATCGAATCCGACACCAATTTCCTGCCATTTACATGCATCACAGTGTTTTTTTCGGGAAACGACACAAAATGTACGTTGGTTACATTTAAAATGTAACTCACTGTCCGAGCTAGGCGCGAGTGAATCACGCGGATTTATGCGCTACTGTTGTTAGGCAGATAGCGTAGTCTAGCGCTAAATCTTCTACAACGCACAATGATGTCACAGTGCGGATAGGTATTTTTTGAATTCACTTGTCGTATTAGCCTGTGGTGTAAGTTATAACATCAGTCGTTTCTTATAGGGCCAAATGGTCATTAAGTGATCAAGCCGCGAAGGCAACTCGCGCCCCCAGATTTCCACCCCCCATGAGCGCAGGCCTGAGGCTGATAGATGGAGCCGCTCGCCTCCCTGTTTCCGGTGACGAGTTGGGGACTCCCAACCTCACCTTCAGCAACCAAAACGACCCACAGGCGGGGTGCGTTTTGGTCGGTTCGAGAGTCCGAAATAACCTCCTCCACGGGCTCCGGTGGGGAGGTATCCGTGGGGATTTTGCGCACGTAAAAACAAAAGTCGTGAAGAGGGATAAAGTTGTAATATCTTAATAGAAATCCGATAAAATTATTTCATTATATATAAAAAGTTTCCATGTATTGGAAACTAACTTTTCTCTGTACGTATAGTCTGCTTACACCTTAAAATTACTACTCTCTAATATATTAAATAGTGCAAAAAGCTACAGGTGGGGTAGGAAGGCAGTACGTTTGTGACTTCCCTGGTGTTACATACGTCGATAGGCTGAAGTAAGAACTGATCAGTGGTGTAAAAAATATTTAACTCTATATTTGTATGACTAAGCGCTTTTGTCAAGTCACTTGACTTTTTTTAATTTGTAAAGTTTTATTTCATAATATTTATCAGCTTCTATATGTAGTAAGATATTCACAAATTAGGTATAATAAACCTAAAATAACTATTAAACAACTTATAGCTAAATATATTTAAAATGCGTCGTTGAATTTGAAAAGTGAATATGTAGATTTTGCTTGTTTTGATTTTACTTATATTTTGCAGCACTTGTGTTACTTTGTTAATAATATTAAGCACAAGTTGACCTATCTTCGGCTACGTAAAGTAGAATTTCACAATCCGCTCCGCCTATGAATACGTACCATACGCTGTAGCGACACACACTGATAACAAATCAATCGGGCACGCGCCAACGTTTTGACATGTATACGCGCAAACGTACGGAATGTCGATCGACGCCATGCGCTACTAAAAATATGCATTATGTCAGTCAGTAAGAACTTGTTTCGTTATAGTGAATATTATAATTATGTATTAAGTTTTGAAATGAGAATTCCGAGAAGAAGCGATTAGCGATTTTTAATAGCGGAAAATTTTATGGGTTCACAACAACGGCTTATGCTATCAGTATAATCTATCATTAAATATGGGTATGATGTGTTGTGCTTCACCAGTATTAAAAGCGCAGTTTAAATAAAATTATTAGGTATGTTAAATTTTGGTTCGATAGTGGAAGGATTGCACACGTCCATAGGTTATGGTAACCACTTTCCATCCGGTGGGCCACGTAAGCACGTGTCTGCCACCTAAGTGCGATAAAAAAAAGGAAATCAAAGTTTAATGATAACAAAATCGGGAGATATACTTTGACTTAATTACTGAACACGGCCTAATAAGAGTTCACTTTTGGAGACTAATTTTCAAAGTTAATAACCCTAGAAAATAACAAAATATTGAGTTTTATCGGACTTCAAACGATAAGTACCCCGTAATTTAGCCAATCTCACCCCTGGTCATTAAAGGTCATATTTTTATAGGAGGTAGGACACGGCGGTATTTCCGCCCAATTGAGCAGTCCGACTGTGGAAGTACCTCCGCCCTACAGAATACCGCGGTTATAATAACTTCGTGTTGTGTTCCCAGCAGTGAGTAGGGTAGCCAGAGCTCACTGGAGAATTTGTACTGTCAGTGGGATGACTAAAGGCTTGTCCTACTTTGTCCTCTACATTGACGGCACAGATACTCTGTGCTTACAGGGTCGGCAGCACGAGTGTGACTTCTCTGGTGTTACACAAGTCCATAGGCCGTGCGCTTGTCTGCCACTTAAGTGGTATTAATAAAAAAGGCAAGCACTAGCTTTACTGGAATACCAAACAACAGTCAAATAGGGAGATGGGAGAGATCCTTCTTTGTATTTTTACATTTTCTACTACCGCTGTTTTTCCATCTAGTCTAGATATTGGTACTCAATCATGTTCAAATGGCTGAACGGATCGTGTTGAAATATGGTACATTACATAAATAGATAGATCAAGAATACATAATTAACTTTTTATCCCTATTGTTAGTACTGGTGTGTTATAGAGAAGGAACACGGGAAACAATTATTAGAGAATTTATTGGAAGAATGAAGAAAGCATCTCATAAATATCGTATCGTAACCGATTACTTTTATGATAAAATGAAAAAAAATTGTTTAAGACACAAAGCTCAACTAAACATGACAAAAAACCTGCGAATCATTGGCTAAATTTTTAATCTGTTGTTACCTAATAATAATCGGTGTGCGAGCAATTCCGAGCGCGACTGTTGCGCGACTGACCGCGACCGCGACCGTGGGAATGTACTGGTGCGCGCGCGCATTTATCGCGCGCGATCTCATCTGATACGAAAGTTATCTGGCGCGATCTGCGCACGAGTCGGTGCTGTGTAGGGTACCTATGATGCGGAAGTAGTGTGGATTTTATGTTGCCAAGATGGCAAATGAACGTGTGTTAATAAAACCTTACGTTTGGAACTTGTCATTTGAAAATTACCTTGTGACATAGAAATCTTGAAGAATATGAGTCAAGAACTTTGAAGACACCGTATAGTAGATTTCCGTTGAATACAATAACCCTAACGTATTTTTTGGAAAATGTGTGAAATTCTTATATTCAATCTGACCCTTTATCCGGTAGGTTTCCGGTAGGTTTCAGAGATTTCCAGAAGCTCCACAGCAACGAACTGTGTTGTGTTCCAAATTGGGTTAGGTTTCAGGTAGATATGGAGTACATAATATGTTAGATATGTATCTAACATATTATGTACTCCATTATTATTTCCTATTAAAATGTTACACCACCGCGGTAGCCTATTGGTATGGGTAATGGACTGCTGAGACGAGGTCTCGGGTTCAATCCCAGGTTTTACCATGGCACACACCAATGACTTTTCGATGCTTAAACCTGCGATAAATACATACATATATACATAAAATCACACCTGTCTTCTCAATCAATCCCATAGGGGTTGGCAGAGAGTATGTGTGTATTTATCGCAGGTTTACAAGTGACCGGTTAATGGCAATAGGCTCGCCACCGCCATTACATTGGGACCTAAACATAAATTGGCGGAATGTGGGCGCTAGCACCTCTGCCTACCCCTTCGGGGATATAGGCGTGAGTTTGTGTTATGTTATGTTATTAAAATGTTATGCGAAAAAAAGAGTCTACGTCTCTAATCTTTTCAATGTTAACATGGTCACCGTATTCGGGGGCGAGAACTGGCGACGCTAGCGCCCTCACCGCGGTGTTTAATCGTGATTTTAGATTTTAAATGGACACGTAGAGATTCATTGGTTCAGTGCTAGGTGTCGGTCGATTTTTGGTTCCAACTGATTTGTTTAGCTATAAAAGGATATTTCTTAAAAGGAATTTATTTGCATATACTCCCACTATATTTATAATTTAAGTGAACAAGTCTTTTAGGTACATTTACCGTTTTGTACAACTTCTGTGGTTACAAACGAATGCAACATCTAATGCATTTCAATTACATTCTATTCCAAAAAATAAAGAAGTAAAACATTTTCAAATCTTAAAAATAGTATCGAAAGTAATTACTGCTATTTAGGATGGTTTGCTATTTAGTACACATTAATATCACTTCGCCTAGCAGAGAAAGCAACCAGGGAAAGCTTTAGAGAAGGAAAGGGAAAAAAATTAGGTACTTTCCCAGCCATCAGTCTGTTAAGGTAAAAATTTAGTGATTAAAATGGTACTTTCCCACATCAGATGTACCACCTCCCTATAGAACATTCTCCAAAACTTCTATGCTGGTAAGAGTTATAAGATGTAGTTCTAAGTAGGTATAAATCATTCAGGTAACGTTCAGTCATTATAAGATTGAAATCAATATAAATAAAAATTAATATCATGATTTTTTCTAATCATCAACCTTTTTATTAATACTCGAGCAACAGCATTTAAAAAGGTAACATACGATATCGTTATTGATGATAATTACTGATTTAAAAACCAGACTACATATTGCTAAATTAATTTATGAACTTAATTCTATTAAACTGTTTAAACATTTAACAAAACCGTTTTAACTAATTAGAGTTTATTAAATCGGCCCCAGTCAAAAGATAATTTGATCAAATATTTTTGATATTTGTGTCAGGTCATTCAATCAAACTGAATACAATTCTTTGGTATTAGTAAAGCACTCACATATTCATAGACACACATGCACACACAAATAAATTCTCACACACATAAGAATAAACACACACACATAATAATCTCACCGGTGCATACATAAGCTTGCTCCCAGACAGCAAAAATAAAACAATAACACTAATTACTGGACTAAGGGAGAGCAAATCGAATTGATACTTGCATCGATATCACAGAATCAATAAAATCATCTTAAAGGATGGTCTTTCATCATTGGCACATTAAAAAAAGATGGGTGTCGGTGTGTTTGATCTCGGTGTCGGCGCTCGTTTGATGTTGTAATAATGCGACCAAATTAAGTCAAAGCCACTAAATGTGTGACGAATTGAGATATCAAAGTGTTTCATCGACTTGTTGACGGTACTGCTATTATGTAGATATAGGATGTTTGATTTTTGACCGGATATGAAAAAAAAGTAATTCATTTTCTGTTTATTATACATGCGTATTTATTTACTTACTTATGGTAATAAGGTATTTACTTATTTATTTAGGTTATTGTATTATTATAATAATAATAAATAAATATTTTACAACATTCTACACATCACTATCTAGGCCCATGGTAAGCATAGTTTAACTATCTTATGTTATGGAATCTAGAATGCGGATAAACATACTTAGATACTTATTTTTTGTAGATCGATGCAAAAATATATATATACATGCATACAAATATTTACACAGAGCGGGAATCGAACCCGCGCATTGTATTCACATGACTCATCTGATGAAAAGATTTTACTGTGGTTAGGCACTGTAGGGCTATCCCTGAAGAAAAATTTAAAACAAGAGAATAGGAAAAATAAAAGCAGGCAACATCTCCAACAGTTGCAAAGCACATAAAAATGGTCTAATACTACGTATAATCAATATTCAGTGCACTGACAAAATTTTCACAACGCAATGCTTTCGTATCGGAATAGTAGAACTTTTCAAATGTAACCATTTAAATAAACAACACCTTGTATAAATAAGTATCAATACTTGATAATGTCGAGGTCAAATTGCGGTGTTTGCTGTAGTCTAATGTCATTTATATATTCGATGATTTGCTGAAAGCCCGCCAGTTTACTGACAGATATATTCATTATAGAAAAACTCATTTGTTTAAAAGGGTTGTGTAATATTGTGCAATTTAAATAGGTACAACTTTTTTATAACATATATTTCAATGCGTTAAACTCAAGAATGACTAGTACTTTTTATGAAAAATTGTTCCTGCGTTTGTTAGCTCGTTTGTTGAAGGAGGTTATAGGTCACAAACAAGTATACAATTCACAGAAGCGCAACTGAATTCACATTTAATATTGATGAACCACGCGAATTCTGTCTATCTTCCAATATTTAAGAGGAAGGAAGTAGATTGGCATATTTCTTGGAATGTATCATATTATTCAATTTTAAGAATATTGCAACTAATTGATGTCAATTGGGATGTGAAGATATTTTCTCTAGTGATTCATTAGATTCTAGTGTTAGTCATATCAGAAATACTTGCTATTTATCGGCTTTAGTGACTGAGAGATGGGATTCGTCTGCAAATTTGCATTCCTTGCTCAATTTGCTTCACCTTTAGCCTACCAGTGATGCCTACCTTACTGGATGTGCGGTTAACGAGTCTCCTCCGTTCCCGCCCCGCCGCCTCTTTCAAGAACAGTATTTGCTCACAGAAGGAGGCGGTGGCAGCCCACGCATCTACGCAGTGCACCATCGCACCTGGAGCAAGGCTGCAAGGGAGAGAATTCACACTGCTACAGCTTCGGCGTCTGTAGAGCACCGAGTCCTCGCTCACGTCACAGTTATGTTACTCGAATGCTGGTGATACCTAGTGAAGTCATATTGACAAGTTTTACTAACAAATCTATCAGTTCACATCGTGCGAATTCCAATAATACATAAAAGAAGTACACTCGACCGAATATCGAAAGAACTTCCTAGCTCAAGCTCAGTTATACAAAAGTAATGAGTAGATAATAAGGCTTACATTTACTTACGGAAGTCGTACTGTTCAAGTACAAGCGCGTACATTAGTGTTTGACTGTATTTACTTACCTTACAAACCGTCGCGTCGGCGATAGCGCAACACCGGGTAACTGATATTCGACAAACTATATTTTAGTGAAGAGCTAAAAAAAAATCTCGATTATTTTTTAAACTAACTGATGCCTACGGCTCCGTCTACGCGGATGTCGGTTACAGTGATCAAACATAGACACTAAGTCACTTCATGGAAAATATCGACGTTCAGCTGCATCTTAGTTAGAGTAGAAAGCTGACTGAGTTGGGCTTAGAGACTGAAGGGCTCAAAGAATGATGACCAGGTTTCGTGTTTATAATTGTAGTATGATCAAGTAGAATAAATATACTTTTACTTCATTGTACACATAAATGACATTTGTACAAATAGATGAGACATAATGTACTAAGGCGAGCACCCGAGACGAGGGCCAGATCGTGAGAGATGGCCCTGGGTCGGCCGGGGTGCGAGGGATGTCAACCTCACCTTCGGCAACCAAAACGACCCACAGGTGGCGTGCGTTTTAGTCGGTTCGAGTCCGACATAACCTCCTCCACCGGCTCCGGTGGGGAGGTATCCGTGGGGATTTTGCGCACGTAAAAAAAAAAAAAAAAGTTGAGTTTTCTTCCAGCAACCGCACAGAGGAATTGCAATGCGAGAGGCAAAGTCGTACATGAAAGTTTACATTAAATATTAAAAAGACAATACCACTGCCGTTTACATATTAAATCCTTTTTTATTTAAGCAGTAGTGGTAATATGGCTAATATGCAAGTGCAATACTAGCAAACGGCAATTGTCAGGTTACAGATTCGAATCTGACCCTCAGAGTGCGTTCACTTCCTACCACTGACGCGGACAATTAATTCATGGCAATACTTATCGAGACCCTTACATTCTACTCAATTTCTTTATAGCAATAAATGCTTGTGTCACAGTTCCCGCTACTCCTGCCTACCCGTTCGATAAGCGGCGTAACGATAATTATCTGCGTCCACCAGTCGTTGGTGTGTTGTCGTGAACTTTGCCATAGATGCTTGTCACTCGACGGTAATTTATAGGCGAAGCTTGACGGCATCATGTGTTTTACTTACTGTGTGACAACGCTTATGTGCGGATTCCTGGGGATAATGTGGAATTAGTTGGTAGAAAAGATGATGCTAACTGGTGAAGAAGAATAGCAAAGCTTTAAATTTTGAGTCAATGTTACAGAGGGTATACTTTGTCGGATTGGAAAATGATTTTTTCGCTCGTTCGGTTGGTTAGTTCTACTGAGAAGATACCAGCAAGAAACCCAGAGACCCATATTAGAACTAAATTATCTTTTTTTTTAAATATGGTTTGTTTACAATTCATGTTGTGCGAGCAAGCAAGAGACTTAGGTTGACCACGCATTTTTATCATCAAGATACTCATTTACTTTATAAGAACCTTTTTTCATTAGTGATCACTTCTTTTTTAAATTTATTTAGTGGCATGTCAACAATTTTTTTTAATTATTATTATTTAATCGTGCTAGCAGTTCATTGAGCTGATGCGTGTGTATTCTTCAATCTGAAGACACTGACAAGTCTGTTCTTGAACACATTTACAGTGGGACCCTCTATGACATGTTCGGGCAAATGGTACCACGCAGCGACCACTCGGTTCGGTAGAAATCCTGAGGAATTTTATTAAATATTTTTATACAACTGCCTACAAACGAATCACCAACTTCATGTAGCCTGAGAGGGGTATTAGAAAGTTTCTTCAGGGTCGGCAGCGCGAGTTTAACTCTCGTGGTGTAGCATACGTCCATAGGCCACGGTAACCTCTTCCCATCAGGTGGACTGTATGCTTGTCTGCCACCTAAGTGGTATAGAATAAAATTCCAAATTTGAAAAACCGTTCGATCCTTTGTAATGCGATCACGAGACACGATAATAATTTCTTCTTATGCAACCAACAATAAAATTTCATTGATACGAAAACAGTAATAAAAATCTTCGTTTGTAAGTTAGTTACGAGATAAGATGACAATTTTTTCTTAAGTTAAAAAGCATGGTCACCTGGTGGCTCTTTCTGGGTAGTTTGAATTTTCGCCTCGTATTTTTGGGAATAAAAAGTAGTTCCGTTTTATGAGATATACTACTAACTAAAGTTACCACTCGGTTACTTCTGTTAGTAAGGTTCAGGAAAGTTCAAGAAAGGTTATAATAGCCTTTCTTGAGGAGTTTAAATTATATAAATCATTCTGTCGATCAATTTATATTATAACGTACAAGTATTTAAGCTTTCATTGTAAGTAGTGCTCGCAGACAACAAGAATAGTCCCATGGTCCATTTCTCTCACAACTTTTTCTCAACAGTCACATCTATAATCTAAAGATCTAACAAATGATCACCGTGAAGATCAAAGCGGTCATTGATGACGTCACGTGTTCGCTAGCAATAGAAAAAAGTCTTAATTGAACTGTTATTTAGCTAGAATTCACACTCGCGGTAGGGTCAGATGATTGGAATAGGTTTGAACTAAGGTGAAGTTAAAAAAGGAGGATGAGTGTGATATGACAATGTACGATGAATGCTAGTACTTATATCAACCCTAATGTTTCCTAATAACTAACAAATAAATTTTAATGAGAAATGTGTCATTACTAATCATTATTGCACGATTTAAACTCACCATTACGATGTTTTAGAATTTTAAATCACCCAGTTTATTTTATCTGCCAGGTGGAAGATACAGCACTGAAGTATAGATTATGTACTGAGATTTCCTCTACAATATCTGACAAGCTGAAGAACCTGTGAAGAGTATTCCTCACTTATGGGAGTGGGATATTGTATCACACTTTGTATTTCAGGAATTTTCTCAAGTATATAAATTCAATTATATTTTTTTTCTTCAATACATTCGTATTTTCAAGACATATTTTACGAGTATCTATTTGACAGCCTCTGTGGCGTTGAGGTAGTGAACGCGTCTACTACACAGGAGGCGCGGGTTCGATTCCCGCTCAGTGTAAATATTTGTATGTACAAATATGTATATTTGCATTGGTCTGGGTGTTTCTGTTATAAAATATTTATTATTAATTATCTGAGTAGTTCATTAGTTAATTCGCCATGTATCGGGCATGTAGCGGGTTCTTGTTCATGATGTTGACTTTTTCTGAGCTAAACCCTATTATTAGCATACTATTCTTCTATTTGATAATATACAATAGTATCAAATACAGTTGTCATTACCAGGAGTATCCAAATAGTAATCGCGTTAACCGTACGTCGGCGCGCGCGCAACCTAGTCTAATAATGATCAATGATCTCGGCCCCCGGTCAGAAAAATGCTAAATATTCCATACATCACTTGTACTTTGAATATTGACAGGCGTTTGGTTTACGGCACCATAGTGTTACGGTCGTGTTAGAATAGACAAAAAAAATATTATGAAGACTATATAATGCCCGTGGCTTTCTAGATGCTATTTGAAAAAAAAAATTCTCGCTTCTTAAGAATATCTGAGTTCTTAATTTGAATAAAAATATATTTATGTATGTTTGTTGGTTTAGCAAAAGTGTATTAACACTAGGTACATCTTTTCTAAAACAAGGATTCAAAGTTTTCAGTTTGGGACCTTGGGTTCGCTGTTCCTTCCACAATTTGGTTTATTTAGACTTTTATGGGGGTGTAGTAAATTATGCATATTGCATATATAAAAAAATCTGTAATAGTAAATACATAATATTATGTTTATCCGTATTCTTCAAACCACATAAAAAGTTACGCTCCGTTTGGATCTAACTGGTGTTACATAACATGTTCTAGAATATTTCAAAGACAAAAAATATTCAATGAGAAACCACAAAACTTATATAATTACCCCTAATTCAGTATTAACATCTTAACCGTGACGCAATTATTATTGTAAACATTTCAAACTTTGATAGTTCTACAAGATTATAAGGTCAATACCGAAATCTCGAAGAATCGTTTGGCGATGTTATATGAAACCATTTGATTGCTATTTGTAACGTTTATATTATATTAATCCAATTGAATGGTGATGCTTTGATTGACGGGCCATGTAACGAGTCTATTTTGTTCGGGTCCAATGCGGATACCACAATGGGAGTTCTTATGGATTTGGTAATTATGAGGTGAGGCAGTTTAGGTACTGTTTACTTGTAAATGTAGATGTTCAAGTTGTCTGAAAGTTTGCTATTTATGCCTATTTTATACTGTCTGACCAATCCTGGGTGGTCATTGAGATCTTTAGCAACCAAGTCAAACTCAAAACTGCAGATTGAAGGATGACGCTCTGGTAGAGGCTTTTTTTGGAGTGTGGGGTCAATAGCTCTCATATAAACCATGATAAATCGAATTAGAGAAAGAGGATTAAGAAAGAGAGAGAGCAGACCCTGAGGTTCATAGAAGCTTTCGATGAAAAATCACATTAAGTAACATAGATTAAAAAAAAATGCTTTTTATTTTATTCACAGAGGGCACGTCAATTTGGCTTCCCCTCGCCTGATAGTAAGCTGAAGACACGTAGCATGTCACAATAGTGGAACTTAGCTTGACAGCGTCATCAGATGCTTTTTCACGTACTGCTAAAATGTCCCGGGACTGTAGCAGGAAAGAAAAACGTAAGCCACATTTTTTGAGATTTCATCGTACCATAATAGACTTTTCCTATCATTATTAAATCTTTCATACAAGTCTGCAAATCTTGGGTGCTTCTGACCTGCCTTTTTTCAAGGCCTTACCTATTTAATCGATATAATTATATTCTGCGAAGTCGACCCCAATTAACCTGCCCACTTACAGTAGTATTTTTATACATATTTGGTGTGTAATTCGGTTAGTAGGTACTTATTTAATGTGTAAGAACAGAAGCAAATTTTAATGACGGGTGTTATCAGTAACCACTTTGGAAGGGAAAAATCGTGATATGGTGCAGTTAAAATCGACTAAGACCAAATGCTTCGGCAACTTTATTCATAGCCAAATCATAAATACCCGAAATTCTTTACTAACAGAAGTACTCATCTCAATCTTTTTACAAAAGTGGGATTTTATTTTCATTCCTTATTTGAGTTTATGTACCGCTTCCTAACACGAGCGGAGCCAAGCTATATTATAACCCAATAACAACTTTTATGTCGAAGCTCAGCCAAAAGCACAGTAAGGCTGAAAAAATACCAGACTTCTAGGTTAAACCTTCAGATGCGGCCAGAATTAACGCTAAGATGAAGAGACAAAATAACTTGTATGCATAATTTACAACCAAATCTAATATGAACAATATTCGCTTAAGATAGGATAATAATAAATCGGACAGAAAATCGCTGGCCTGTTGTATTTTTTTTTATTCATCTTTGGTGGCAGACATGCACACGGCCCACCTGTTGGACGGGAACACAACAAGAGGTTATTACAGTCGCGGTATTCGGTAAGGCATAGGTCGGACTGCTCAGTTGGGGCCGGAATACCGTCGTGTCAAATTATCAGTATCACTGGTCACAAGGTATACACGTTTTCCATTTTGATACAACTATTGTAGGTTTAAGGCTTAGTATTTTAAGTTTAAGTAATTTAATATATACCTACGTTTAAATAATAGGTATAAACCTCTAAGTTTCCTGCCACATCTGTTTAATTACCGCAGACTTAGTCTATAGCCGATTGACAATTGTGATTTGACTCCTGACCCCAGCACCTTGGGTGTTGTTCATAATGGTTAGCATAAAGAATAGCAGACATGGTTTCGGGTTCCCACGTCTGGCCATGAGAAGTTATTGTCTGAAACGTTCGTACAATGAGTCGTAGAACTAGATACGTTCTTTTCGCAGGATATTTTACTATTGCGGTACTTATGGTTTTAGTAATAATTATAATGAAGTTTTATTAGGTACGTCTTATCGATTTATTTTTTTGTATTTCTGTTATACATAATGAGTAGGTAACTGAAATTACAGAATTGAATGGACAGTATGTTAGTGTATTCAATGAGAACAAACATAACTGTTTTATAGATGTGAAAGATATATTATTTAATTATTGGGTACAATATAAATTATTCAGCTTCACAGTCTCCACTAGTCATCATAATGGATAAAAATGGAATAATATATTTTATGATTGTGTATATATGCTTGAATATAATTGTAGATAAGAATATATTATGTAGGTATATATAATATGAGGATATAAGTAGTGAATGTAAATGTTTATAATCATTATTGTGTACAAATTTGAGTATTGTCCTCATAATTAATACTTAGTTCATTATTCTGCGTGCACCTACCTCAATGCATCTTTGCATCACCCTAAGGTAGACTATCAGATAATGATTTTGGCATTAAGTCCTCTTTTGTACATTAATAGACTGTGCATAAAGTTTAAAAATATACTAATAGTAACTGTTGCCCGCGGTTTTGCCCGTGTCAATGGTGGTTATCGTGATAAAACGTACGTCCATATACCACGGTAACCGCTTCCCATCAGGTGGGCCGTGTGCTTGTCTGCCAACTAAGTGGTATAAAAAAAAACATAGCTTATGTCCTTTCCCAGGGTCTAACTAATCTTCCTCTGTGCCAAATTCGTCAGTGGTTTAGAAGTGAAAGCATAACGATAGCCCGACAGATAGTCAGAGTTACTTTTGCAATCATAATCATAATACTAGTATGAATTCAGGATTGCATTCATTTAGTGTATGCGGGTTTCGTATACAATACGCCTATGGTTCCATGATCAATACATAGCGTATATTAAAAAAAATCATTGGCAAAAAGTTCCTAATAATTTATTTCCTTAAACCAGGTCTTCTTGATGTGAGATTTTAACGAAGAGGGTGACACTAGAACCAATATCTCGTAAATCAAAGTCAGAATAGTGCCATGTCACCAACCCACATTCAGTTCACACACAGACACTTCCCAAAAGTGTCACTGTTAAGAAAACAAACAACAAAAACAAACCATAAACACTGCACACTGTGCACAGTAATTATTACCAGTACAAAAAATAACAAAGGGGTAATATAAAAACTTGTGGTTGGTGGCAAAACAAAAGTTCTGAGAACGACTGATGCATATTGTCTCTCCAGATTTGTGAATTTTCAACCTGTATGTACAGGATGCTTTATTTGATAAAACAATTTTGGATTTAAATGAAACCACTTTTTAACTCTGTTCTGTAGTGTTATTTGATTATTTTTTTTGAGTTTTAGGGGTTTTTGGTGTTTTAATGGATTTTTTTGTAATATTGTGACCATTTATATCTATTCTACTACTATTCTACTACTTTTTTACTAAATATAAATTCTAGTTTTATTGTTAGTTTTAGGGCTTTGTTACTGAGAGTAACTTGATATATGTAAAGTGTAGTTCTGTTACTAAGTAAATTTGAAATAGTTATGTTATAGCTTACCAATATAAAGTGAATTTCAAAATCCAAGAACATTTTCTGCATACACAACAACAAACAAGAAACTTTAAAGGACCAAATTAATTTATATAAAAAATTGGTACACACTGTATATCACTTCCTGTCTAATTTCAAAATTCAAATGCTGAACATCTAACGTGCGCCCTGCTGTTCATCAAAAAAACCTCATAATGTGTCATAAATATTCCGTAATCTGTCAAGAATGAGGTTTTAGATAATCAGAGAGGTGTCTCTAGAGAATAAATATTCTACAACCCTTCTACTAAACGAAATGCATTCAATTATTAACTTTAATGCTCATGGAATACGATTCATAAAGTGGAGTAAATTTTAAAACATGTTGAATTACTTTGAACTTTGTTAGATACTGTTAGGAATGCAATTTGCTTGCATATTTTTTTAACTGATTAAATTCTGAATGAATCATTGTGTCATGCACGACTTTTGTATGAAATATTACTTATGTTATTGACGAAACAGATATTTCAGTTTTTTTTTGTTGTTAGTTAAGATATTTTTGGGCTCAACCAGACGTTTTTTTGTCACAGCACTTCGAAAAGCATCGAAAAGTCATTGGTGTGTGCCATGGTAAAAACTAGGATCGAACCCGAGACCTCGTCTCAGCAGTCCATTACCCATACCACTAGGCTACCGCGGTTGTATTCTATCCTAGGATATTGGAGGTGAGCCTATTACCGTTTTCCGGGCACAACTGATGTCTCGAGTCATGCATGTGAGGTGGAGTCTGTGTTGTACCTATATATCTATCTGATGTTAAACAGCCCTATCCCTTATTAGTCGCCTTGTACGACACCGCATGGAAAGAGATGGGGTGGTCCAAATTCTACGCTGCCAGAAGCCACGCGGCTCATTTCAAATTACATATCATTAAATTCATTTTTCATATTCAAATTATTTATTTTGCGAAAATGGGTCTGGTGAGTGTTAGCATAATTATAATATAAACAGTCAAATTAGGCCTACAAAGCGTGTAAATCTAAGTAAGTATAATTAGTTATATAAATTTAAATTACATAACATAAACACAAGCCCATTTCGCCAGTTTATATTCAGATTCCAATGGCGAGCCTATTGCCATTAACCGGGCACTTATAAACCTGCGATAAATACACACAACTTCGAAAAGCATTGAAAAGTCATTGGTGTGTGCCATGGTAAAACCTGGGATCGAACCCGAGATGTCGTCTCTTACCCATACCACTAGGCTACCGCGGGTTTTTTCACTAATTTAAATTAAGTTATATAAATAATAAATTGTTAAATAAATGTCAACAACGTAGCCAGTCAAGCTTTTGTCACGTAAACAACTCACTTTGGGTTATAACTGGCCCAGAACAATGGCCGCATGTTATTGGCTTTTTTTTTTTACCATTTTTTGCACTTCTAAGCCCCCAAAGGTTTGCTGGGAGAAAATTGAATATTGAGTTAAGCTTGCCTTTGTACACCAAAAATTTTCCTGTGTATTGCCTGTTGATGTATTATTTTCCTGTGAACAATAAAGTATGAAAAAATTGATATTCCTATAGATTGATATTTTTGGTACATCATTATCATAATCTTTGCGGCGTTCCCGGTTGATAATCTATCTATATATCAAGGTTAAGACGATTCATCATCATTTTATATATCTACATACATACATATAATCTCTCCTTTATCCCTGGAGGGTTAGGCAGAGGTGAATTAACACCCACATTTTACCAATAATTGTATTCGGTCCCACGTAACAGGGGTTGAACCTATTGGGGTATTCCGGGCACTATTGTTGACTCAAGCCATGCATCTGATGCTGAGTCTAGGCTGTATATATCTGCCTGATGTTAAACAGTCCTATCCCTTAGTCGCTTTGTACGACACCGTATGGGAAAAGATGGGGCGCGGCCCTAATTCTACTCTGCCGGGAAACACGCGGCATCTATCAAATACAATTATAATTCTAGTTGTACACCATAGCATTTTTTTACTTAGTGATTCAACTATATTCTCGCATCTCTAGGTAGTTGCCGCGCTAGTGCAACGACTGTCAATAAAATACAGTAAAAGAAAGCCTGCTTGTGTAAAATATAATTTATATTTTAATAAGATGAAACTCAACATAGTATCGTACCGAGTTTATTTGTGTAACTAGTTTGCGGTGTGTCAACTGTACAGTAGAAACAAATTGTTTGACTGATAGACAGGGACACATGGTCTTGATACTTGAATATAATTTCACTGTTTTATTTTCAGTGTTTGTACTTAAATCAAAAAGCCTGCTTAGGAAATGTGTTGATAAATCATGTATTACTAGCCAAATTTTATGTCACAATTGATAGTGAGTTGTTATTGTGGCATATAAATACTGCTATTTTGTGCATTGCTATGTACGAGGGAATATGGCAGAATAATAAGGAAGGGAATAGGATAATTCAATGAAAGAAAATATTAGCCTTTTATTAGTGTATTCCAAACCGTAAATTTACAGTAACGAGTACGGCAATATTGGATGGTTCTGTCCTAAGCGTTGGTGAAAAATTTGTACAATATATTCGTTACTTCATTAAAGAGTATAAAACACAACAATAACACAATTGATATTAAAACTAAACAAAGTTTCTTCCATCAGTGAAATCCGTTCTAAACTGATGAGAATTGACACCTAACATGGACAGTTACGATAATAGGTAGGTATGTCAATGATCACAAAAAAGTACGGTAATATTTCATTGAGCTTATATTTTCCGTAAATTGAAAATAAATCAAGAAACATTAGATTTTAATTAGAATAGAATATAATATATCTTACAATTTAAACCAGAAACAGTTCAAAATACTTAATAACTGCAATAAATCGATTTGTAAAAAATCTAATTTTATTAATTGGATCTATTCAAGTTTCAATCAAAATTATTAGGAACTAGTTTTGTTGCGGAACTAGATCGTGTTTTAACAATACTCACAACAACATTAGGAAGTATGTTCGATCCACATAGTGTAATTGCATCGAAAATTGAACCATATCAATCAGTAAAGTTATTAACCTGCACTAGTCTATAAAATATAACACGATTATAATTGTTATAGTACGAAACAAAATGAACATGCGTATAAGTAACAACACAGATTACCTAATAGTACATAGGTAGAAAAGAATACAATGAGAATTTTGGTTCCTAACCTATGTGATCTTAGATAAATATTCTTAGGATTTATATTTTAGTAAGTAAACATATTTTTGAAGCATATTTAATTACTAATTAGTAGATATGTAAATATTTAAAAGCTGATATTTTATAAATGATATCATGCAAATTGGTTGCGCCGAAGTGGAAACTGTATTTTTGACACGGAAACCCACTCCTTTTATACCCGTCTCCTCTCCCGCACTAATCATAGATATGGCTTCCGTCCGCCATTTGTGAAATATAGACACTCAGTGCCGCTTTGAACTAGCCAGCGTAGGGACGGATCGCGAGCGCGTCTCTCAGAAATGAATAATATTTGTTGTATATTAACCGCCTAATAGACCTTTACCGATCGGATGGTGCCTCTCGTGTGTTCCTCAAGGGATCTAGTGACGCTGACGGCAGCTCCTGAGCAAGGAAGAGAAGATCCGTGTACCGGCTGCGATGAAAAACACGTGGGTCGTGAAGGTTAGTGCGTCCTCTCCTAATTTCTCGGGCTGCATTCACTGCCTGGATCGAATCCGCGGCAGCCCGGCCACCTGTCTTGTTTTGTGTGTAAAGTGTCAATAGAACAGTTATCTGCTTCTCCGCAATACAGTCCACTCGCGCACGTTGGCCCACGCGACACCATTTTTGGTCCGGATCGAGCCGGATTCTTAGCCGTAGTTCGTATTTTGTTATTATTCTAATGGGAATGAGCGCACCGCACCTAAGTGCCTGGTTATTTTAGTAGAAAACCCCGCATCCAGACACTTAGGCTTAGAATTTGTTGTCCGTTCGCCGCTGGCTCGCATTGTACCTACCTAATACATAAATAGGTTAGGTATCATATCAACACTTAATCGTAGTTCGCAATTTTCGCATCGCACCTAAGTGCCTGGTTATTTTTGTAGAAAACCCCGCATCCAGACATTTAGGCTTAGATCTTAGGTATACTCAGACACCCTAGTGCATAGGCACAGTGTAATACCTAACGCATTTGGCTTTGTTTTGTTTTTTTTCAATTACGTTGTTCTCGGCTCACGTCGTATTTGCCTAGTACCTGCGTGGGTAGACACGTGGCTGTGCCTACCTCGCTCGCATCTCATCCCAATTCATACGAAAGTATTTTAATTTGAATAGATATTACGCAATACTTAATCTCGGAAATAATAGTTGAACCTAGACAGCGACCATCGCGTAGGTACGACCTTGTTGCTATGCGCGTTTGTTCAAGCGTGCATTCACAGTTGTAGGTACCTACCTATCTGCCGAGTGTCGCTCGCGCCGCCTCGCTGCTCTGTGCCGCTAAGATTAAGTCATTTCATATTTGTTGTTTACCTCACTTTAGTTTGAGATTTAATTGTAAACATGTCCCCAAAGGTTGATAGGACCGGTAAGGTTCAATTGAAACTTTTAAACGCTAAAAAAGAAATGATTTACTCTCGCGTACAATCGATTTATGATAATGCACTTAAAACCTCTGATTTGGTCATCAGAGATTCGTTCTTGTGTTCTATAGAAAACTTAGATAGTCTACGCGCGGATTTCGAAACCTTAGTACATGACATCAACGTTTTAGAGTTGAATTTGAATCCCGATTACTCAGTGAGTTATCAGGCCTTGTCGTCGTTTGACGATTTGTATTGTCGTATCAAACGCGTCGCTAGGAGTTTGGAGAAACCGGCTGACCTACCCAACCCCACTCGCGACCGACCTAAGTTGCCACCAATTCAAATACCCGAATTTGATGGTAACATTCGCAATTGGTGTCTATTTATAGATAGTTTTGAGAATACAATAGATAAGAACGATTCGTTGACAGATCACGAAAAATTGCATTATCTCGTTGAAAAATTGACTGGTAAAGCTATAACCGTTTGCGCTGGAATTACGTTTAGTGCCGAGAATTATAATTTAATTTTAAATACTTTGAAAGCTAGGTATGAGGATAAAAGATCGGTAGCTAACGCCTATTTAGATCAGATGTTTGATTTGAAATCTATTACGGCATGTAACGATCAAAACTTAGAGAAATTTCTAGATACTTTCGCGTCAGCTGTTCGCGCCGTAAAGAACCTAAAGGTCGATGACCTCTGCGACTTCGTATTTTTGTATATGGGTTTAAGGAAATTAGATTCCGAAACCATTCGTTTGTTTGAGTCGGATCATCGCGGCAATAGGATTCCTAAGTTCGAAGACTTAGAAAGTTTTGTTCGCGAGCATATAAAGGTATTGCAACGCTCTTCATCGAAACATGAAGGCGCGAAGACAGTTGTTGATTCTGCACGCAAAGTAGATGCGTCATCGAAGTCACTGAGGTCAACTCATACTTATGTTAGTACCGCACCAGCACGTGTACAGTCACCTGTTTGCTCTTTGTGTAGCACTCATCATTCGCAACTGTACAGGTGTCCTGGTTTTCTAAAATTGTCGCCTAGTGATCGTTATAAATTTGTTCGCGCTAATAATTTTTGTTTTAATTGTCTCGGTACTAAACACCGCGTTGTTTTATGTAATAGTAGAAATAGTTGTCGCAAATGTCAAGCGAGACACCACACTTTGCTTCATTTTGAGAATAGTAATGCCGCATCCAATGTGAGCACGGTTGGCTCGTCGAGCGGTGACACACGGCAGCCTGCGCCGCAGCCGCAGCCCGCGCTCGCGCGCGCTCCAGCCCGCCCGGTGACCGCCGCGGATGACGTCACCTTGTGTTCGTTCTCCGCTAGTGCTGCACTCACTACTGTGTGTCTTGCGACCGCTCGCGTTGTTATTGTTGATGCATTAGGTAAGCCGCGCATTGTTCGAGCGCTGTTAGATGGCGCTTCGCAAAGTAATTTTATTACTCAAGATTGTTGTCGGCGTCTTGGTTTCAATGTTGATAAGCGTTCAACCCGCTCAGTGGTGAAGGGTTTTGGAAGCTTACAGTCAGCTGTTCGTGGCACCGTTAAAACAAGGTTTAGATCTCGTTTTAATAATAATATTTGGTTTGACATGGATTCGCTCGTTATAGATAGAATAGCTGAACAGTTGCCTACCGTCCCGGTTGACACGTCT
The DNA here is from genome assembly GCA_963662185.1 of Eilema griseolum. Lineage (NCBI taxonomy): Eukaryota > Metazoa > Arthropoda > Insecta > Lepidoptera > Erebidae > Eilema > Eilema griseolum. The sequence goes on from OY759243.1 coordinate 2,165,915, forward strand.
TTATTAACGAAATTTAAAGATTTGCCTTTAGCAGATGAGACTTACGCTGTTCCTGGAGTCGTCGATATATTGATCGGCGCTTCGATTCTCCCGCACCTCCAGCTATCACGTAAGGTTCAAGGGGGACCGACGTACCCCGCTCCGCACGCCCTGGAAACAGTTCTGGGTTTTGTTATAATTGGTTCCGCACCCGCTTCTATAGATAGTTTTAGTCACTCGACTGCTTCGTTCTGTTGCACCGTCGAGCCGCCACTGGAGTCTACCATCCGCAAGTTTTCGCTCGGTGGCTCCCGTGCATCCGCTGAAAGACGCTTTCTTTGTTTAGAACGAAAGATGCAGGCGTCTCCAAAGTTAAAGCAAGCCTATGATGAGGTTGTCAACGAATATTTAGATAAAGGTTACATCTCACCTGCGCCTGCGGACACTGACGAGACCCAGCCTTCGTACGTTATCCCGCACCACGGAGTTATTAGAGAAGATAAGCTTACTACTAAACTCCGCGTAGTTCTAGATGGCAGTGCTAAGACTAGCACTTCCGTGTCGCTTAATGACATTTTGTATTGTGGTCAAAATCTTCAAGGTAATTTATTTGACATAATTGTAAATTTTCGTTTATTCGCTGTGGCACTCTCTGCAGATATTCGACAAATGTTTTTGTGCCTTGAAGTGCGCGAACCCGATCGTAGGTTTCAACGATTTTTGTATAGATTTTCACCGCAAGAACCTTTAATGGTTTACGAGTTTAATCGTGTTTGCTTCGGGCTTAAATCTAGCCCTTTTCACGCACTTCGCACCGTCAAGCAGTTGGCCGCTGACGAGGGCGATGCATTTCCTAAAGCGAGAGCCACCATTGAGACTGGCTTATACATGGACGACTTCGTGTATAGTGTAGATAGCGAGGCCGAGGCTGTCGAGACGGCCGCTCAAGTTATAAGTCTCATGAAGGCGGGTCAATTTGATCTCGTGAAATGGACGAGCAACTCGCAAACAGCGTTAGAGTCGATTCCACCGTCGCACCGATTGTCTTCGGTTAAGGAGTTCGATGAAAGTGATACGCACAAGGTGCTTGGTTTAAGCTGGTCGCCCGCATCTGATACGTTTAGTTTGAAAAGTAGTTCGACCCCGCAAACTTGTACTAAACGCATTATCCTGTCGTGTGTGGCACGGATATGGGACGTAATGGGATTCGTAGCTCCTGTCGTTCTGTACGCCAAACTACTTATAAAAGAGCTTTGGCTTTCGAATTGTGATTGGGACGACACCGCGCCCGACAACATTGCTAAGTTGTGGGCTCGCTTTAGAAAAGAACTCTCTGTGCTTGACCAAGTACAAATTCCGCGTCATGTAGGTATATCGCAACATAGTGTTGTTACGGTAGTAGGCTTCGCGGACGCTAGTGAGAGGGCGTATGGAGGAGTAGTCTATTTTCATGTCTCGAATGTAGGTAAGGTTTCAATTAGCCTTATAAGCGCGAAATCGAAGGTCTCTCCCCGTAAGGTCGTCTCTCTGGCACGCCTCGAGCTATGCGCTTTACTATTGTTGGTTAGATTGATCACCTCTATCGCCAATGCTTGTAGTAATCGCATTAATATTAATAGAATTTTAGCTTTTTCGGACTCAACAGTCGCTTTGTGTTGGGCCCACTCTTCGCCCCATCGTTGGGACACCTTCGTCGCTAATAGAGTGGCAAAAATTCAATCGGAATTAGCGCCAAAAAATCTCTTTCACGTTGCTGGCACCGACAACCCAGCCGATTGTCTCTCTCGTGGACTGCTTCCTTCGCAAATATTAGATCACCCGTTATGGTTTAGTGGACCGTCCTGGATTCATGCCGCGTTAGATAAGTGGCCAGTTAGTCAATTCAATCCCACTACGGTTTCCGAACCACCCGAGGAAAAGAAGCACTCGCTTGTGGTGTCGGTCCCGCGTGAAGAGTCCCTGGTTTTGTTGTTGGCTAATCGCGTCTCGTCTTGGTCGAGACTGTTGCGTTGTGTTGTTTATGTAGGCCGATTTTTGAGAATTTTATCTACACGCGGTCATATAACCGCCGCTGATTTAGATAAGGCTGAATTGATCATACTTCGCGAATTGCAGAAGTGTTATTTTGCTTCTGAATTTAAAAATTTAGAATTTAACAAACCTTGTAGTCGTTCTTTCCGACACTTGAAACCATTTTTGGAAGATGGACTCATTCGAGTAGGTGGTCGTTTGAGAAATTCCGGTTTAGGATTTGAACAAAGGCACCCAGTAATTCTCCCGCGTAAGGACCACGTATTAGATTTGTTAGTAGATTATCATCACAAGGTGAATTGTCACGCTGGTCCCGATTTGTTAATGTCTATTTTGAGACAGAAATACTGGATAATTTCCGCTCGTAATTTGATTCGCGCTAGAGTACACAGATGTGTACCTTGTTTTAAACTCCGCCCGCGTTTTATCGCGCCTGAAATGGCCGATCATCGCTCTTGTCGTGTTGTTCAATCCGCAAAACCTTTCGTACACACCGGCACAGACTTTGCTGGGCCTTTCAAGGTCACCATTGCTCGTGGTCGTGGCATTCGCTCCACGAAAGCTTATGTTTGTTTGTTCATTTGTATGACAACTCGCGCGGTTCATATAGAGTTGACCGGTGATTTAAGTACGCCAAATTTTATGTCCGCTTTTAAACGTTTTTTGTCGCGTCGGGGTCCGGTTAAGCGCATGTATTCGGACAACGGTACAAACTATGTAGGGGCCCGACGTAGTATTTCGGAATTGCACACATTCTTACGGTCTAAGTACTACCAAAGTGAATTCGCTCACATCTTAGCCGAAAATCGCATTGAATGGTACTTTAACACGCCTGCAGCTAGTCATTTTGGTGGTAATTGGGAAGCGAATATTAAAAGCCTTAAGTCGCATCTGTTTCGCGTCATAGGCAAACAGATTCTCTCGTTCGAGGAGTTGAGTACCGTACTCGCGCAAGTAGAGGCGGTGATGAACACGCGTCCGCTGTGTCGGACTCTATCTAGCGATCCGTCAGAGCCGTTAGCGCTGACGCCAGCTCACTTCTTAAATATGACTCCTTTAAAATATTTGCCCGCAATAGATGTTGATGACGATAGAATACACCTCCTAACTCGTCACGCTCTTTTAGATAAGATGGTCCAATCGTTTTGGAATCGTTGGAGAACCGATTATTTGCACACGCTGCAGTCACGTCAAAAATGGAATACTCCATCCAACCCAATTACTGTAGGTACGGTGGTAGTCCTTATGACTGAGAATGCGCCTCCTTTACATTGGCCTCTAGGAGTAGTAGAGGAAATTTTTCCCGATGCCCGCGGGATAACTCGTGTTGTACGGGTTAAAACTGCAACCGGATCGTATCTGCGCCCGGTTGTTCGCCTCTGCCCTCTGCCTAGCCAGCAGTAGGCACGAGTTCCAATCTATGTTTATATTTTAGTTGTTATTTCGCAAACCTAGATTTAGATTAGACTTTAGATTTGTTTCGCATTTGTCGTTTCGAAGGTAACCCTTCAAGCCGGGGGGAATGGTTGCGCCGAAGTGGAAACTGTATTTTTGACACGGAAACCCACTCCTTTTATACCCGTCTCCTCTCCCGCACTAATCATAGATATGGCTTCCGTCCGCCATTTGTGAAATATAGACACTCAGTGCCGCTTTGAACTAGCCAGCGTAGGGACGGATCGCGAGCGCGTCTCTCAGAAATGAATAATATTTGTTGTATTTTAACCGCCTAATAGACCTTTACCGATCGGATGGTGCCTCTCGTGTGTTCCTCAAGGGATCTAGTGACGCTGACGGCAGCTCCTGAGCAAGGAAGAGAAGATCCGTGTACCGGCTGCGATGAAAAACACGTGGGTCGTGAAGGTTAGTGCATCCTCTCCTAATTTCTCGGGCTGCATTCACTGCCTGGATCGAATCCGCGGCAGCCCGGCCACCTGTCTTGTTTTGTGTGTAAAGTGTCAATAGAACAGTTATCTGCTTCTCCGCAATACAGTCCACTCGCGCACGTTGGCCCACGCGACACCACAAATTTTGTTCACACTTCATAAATTGTATAGTATGTTTTGAAAGCATGTAGCATTTGTATAAATGATTTTGGAGTACATAACTCACAAACATGTCGTTTAGTATTAATTTTATTAATGTTTACGGTAATTAATATAATGATTGTATAGCTATTTATATATCTGCTTCATGTTTCAGTTAACAGATATAAAATAAATGAAAAAGAAAGTTGCATTACATATTTTTTTAAATATATAGCCGGAAAGTGTCCGAAAAGGCACGACTGGCTGTACATGGAGGAGTATTGGTGCCGACTCTTATGTATGGTAGTGAAAGTTGGGTGTGGCAGAAAAAGCATCAGAGTAGAGTGAATGCAGTAGAAATGCGTGCGTTGCGAAGTATGTGTGGCTTGACCTTGAAAGATAGAGTGAGAAATAGCGTGATAAGAGAACGATGTGGAGTGATAGAAGATGTAGTGATGAGAATTGAGAGAGGAATGTTGAGATGGTTTGGTCATGTTGAGAGAATGAATGAAAGAAGACTAACGAAACAGGTGTATGAGGCGAGTGTGGATGGTACCGTCGGAAGGGGAAGACCTAGGCGCACATACCTGGACCAAATCGGGGAAGTTTTAGAAAAGGGGCAGGTCAGGAGTACTCTAAACCGACGAGCATGCATGAAGAATGTAATGAGAGTGAATGAAGCGAGAGTAATATGTCAGGATCGTAGCAAATGGAGATCCGTGATCTCTGCCTACCCCTATGGGAGACAGGCGTGATTTTATGTATGTATGTATGTATTTTAAACAATTTGTTACCTTACTCACTGAAGAGATTTTGTGCTATCAGTGGGAAGACCAAAAGCTTGTCCTGCTTTGTCTGTTATACTGACGGCACAGAAACTCTTTGTGCTTACAGGGTTGGCAGCGCGAGTGTGACTCTCTTGGTGTTGCACACATTCATAGGCCTCAGTAACCACTTGGCATCAGGTGGGCCATGTTTTTGTCTTCCACCTAAGTGGTATAAAAAAAATATTTACACTAATCCCGATGTTTTTGTTATTTTTCAGCAACCATTATCACAGGAATGAAAATAACACCAAATAAATATCCATTAAAAAAATCACCAATAGAGTTCTAAACCCTCTCCTTTTCGAATTCGGTTAAAAATAGATAAAGGTAGTTTTATTTAAATATAATCTGTCAAGTATCAAACACATAAATCCTAACATAAAACTAATCTCATTGCGGCTACATTAGCGTTTACCGCGGAAGTGTAAAAATATAATCTATTTTAAACATTTGTCGTGGCACTCTCCTAACTTTATTATCTGCGTAATGGCGGAGGCTTTGCGGTGTAGAACGGTTTAGCGGTTGAGCTAGTAGAAGAGAATTTGTAATACAATGTTTTCTACTTAGCAACTAGGTGGGCTATAATATACTTATGCTGTGAAACTACTGTTCTCGGATAATATTGTAAGTTTTTTAAATAAATAAATATCCTAGGACATTTTACACTGCGCTACACCTAAAGGACGCCTTCATCAGACTTGTGTTATGGGTAGTATTATTTTTGCATTTAAAAGACAGGTGGGTAATGTGACAATCAAGTATTGTCAAGGTTGAAATCGTAAGGAAAGATATAAAAAAGAATATCAATATTATATTGTCCTATTTATACTGTAGATTGATGGCACTTGGTGGAATTTGTTGTTACACATATTGATAACTCACTTGTACTTTTCTACAATACTTTTAATATTTATTAGACTCTCTGTCTAATGTGGAAAAGTACAAGTGAGATATCATGTGTTTGCAAACATTGTTACATTATTACTTCTGCTGCCCTTGGTATACTATGGCAGGATTATCTTAATATGCTGTTGATGTGCCCGACTTCATTATAGTAGGAGAGCTGGCACGAATTTTTGGGTAGGTATTTGAGGCAAGCTGAAAACTTGTCAGATACCTCTCCTATTATACCCCAACAGGGAATTGCAGACCTGACTGGTGAGTAGCGGGGCTAAATCAACCCCTACATTTTTTTAAATATATTTTTTCTTCCCCAAAAATGTATTTGAGGCAATACGCAATTTATATATGTTGCAGTGTATTAGTAGTCCGCTTGCAACGAAGATGCTTACAATCAATTCAACCTGCGGGCTCAATTTACCACTGTTAACTTTTTAGTAGTTGACTTAACCAAGAATCTACCCTACTACCGATATCACGGTAGGCAATGTTCCCTAACATCTCAATCAATGCCACACATACTACAACTCTATTATTACAATTAAATTATCGTAAACCCTTCCTGAATTCACACGCGGTGGTATACGCTAAAGATTTTACTGCTTCCTCTTTTTGGACCAACAACAGAAACCAAAGTAGATTGACCTCTCACCAACTGAGCTTAAACACCTTTAAAATCTTTATAACTCTTGGTGAAGGAAGGCGAGGGAGGTCACAGTATAGTGGTTGGTAATATTAGTGCTAACAAAAGTAATATCGAGTTAGATCAGGCATTAATATGGTTAACACCATGATTTTCCCGTGTGAAGACGTCACGCAGGGGTTAATGTCCTTTGAGGAATGTCATTGAAACAGTGTGTCAAAATTTTGAATTGGATTTATGAGATGGTATGAAGGAAGACTGTCATATAAATATGTAGACAGCTTGATGGTAACAATATTAGCAGACTTGTAACGCCAAAATAAAATAAAATATTTTTGCACATTTACTTGATGAAATAATACTTATCCGTGTGGTGACGGAGAAAAGGTACAAATATCATATAGAATAAATTTAAACTATCATGGTCACTCACATCAGTATCACAGTATCAAAATAATCGGGATATTTATAATTATTAAAATTAAATAATTTGTTGTATTGTTTCGAGTTTCCGATATTTCGGCGCTTTTGCAAGCACCACGATCACTGAGGAACACTGCAATCAGAATTTCAAAACAATACAACATGGTAAATATCTCGATTATTTTGATACTGAGTACAAGTATCACCCCAGTATGACTTACTAGTGGGACCGTATCATCCGAAGGGTGTCGGAAGATGTGAATAACGGAAAAATGCGCAGACAATAATCACTGCAAGAGAAGGAAAACTTGAAATATACATACATACATATAATCACGCCTTCATCCCTGGAGGGTTAGGCAGAGGTGAATTAACACCCACATTTCACCAATAATTGTATTCGGTCCCACGTAATAGGGGGTGATCCTATTGCTGTATTCCGGGCACTATTGTTGACTCGAGTCATGCATCTGAGGCTAAGTCTGGGCTGTATATATCTGTCTGATGTTAAACAAACTATTCCTTAACCGCCTGGTACAACACCGCAAGATGGGGTGGCCCTAACTCTTCTCCGTCGGAAACCACGCGGCACAATTGTAATATATGGAGGTCATAGCCTCCCAACCCAACATTAGGAGAAATTTATTTCCAACAGCTGACTGCGATAGGCTTTATTTATTGTAATACTTATGAGTTTCGAGATTGCTTCTCAATTTACAGCCATATTCGCAAGATACGTTAAAACCTATAAAAGACCCAAGTGGAAAGCTGTATCCCTGTAAGGTTACCTATAGTACATAGTACTATTGTATATTCTGTACCTATACGTCATCATCGTAAGAGGTAGGGCATCGTACGGTATTCCCGTCTCAATTGAGCAGTCCGACTGGGAAAGTACCTCCGCCCTACAGAATACCCCGGCTATAATAACCTCGTATTGTGCTTCCAGCGGTAAGTAGGGTAACCAGAGCTCACAGGAGAGATTTTCCGTTATTGAACACATAACATAGCTTAGCGTAGCTTCTTTTTTATTTTGCTTACGCGACTTTTATAGGAGTGTTTGACCTTCCAACCTCAGTAAATCGTTTTTCTGACAGCAAGTTCAAGGACTTGTTGTAGGTGAGATTACCGTGGGCCCCAAACTTTAACATAACTAAGCTCCAGTATATACCAGTTGCCGATCAAAAGTAATTGGCATCTCTCTAAATACTTATAGTATATCTAAATGATACGATAACTTACACTTCAAGTTATGTGACTACAATCAAGTTTCGTCATCGCGAGACCATGACTGCTGAAATGTCGGATCAATTACATGGCATAACATAATATAAACTCACGCCTATATCCCCGAAGGGGTAGGCAGAGATACTAGCACCCACATTTCGCCAGTTTATGTTTAGGTCCCAATGTAATAGGTGGCGAGTCTATTGCAATTAACCGTGCACTTATAAACCTGCGATAAATACACACATTACTTCGAAAAGCATCGAAAAGTCATTGGTGTGTGCCATGGTAAAACCTGAGATCAAACCCGAGACCTCGTCTCAGCAGTTCATTACCAATACTACTAGGCTACCGCGGTTGTTACTAATTGTAAATAAGCCTAAAAAAGTGGTTTTAATTCAACAAGTAGGTCTCACAAAGTTTATTGAACGTTGCCCGTCCTATACGCTCAATAAAAATCTTGGATTTTTTTTATTTGTAGGAATTAAATGATCTATAACGTTTACAAAAACATCCTTTCGACCTGTCTGTCAGCGAGTATTTCGGCACTCATGCGCCAATTAACCAAACGTTTTTATATTCGCACTGTGCACCGAATGCGATGCAACCAAAGGTCATTTTTTGCCACCTATTTGCACTGACATCATCCAATTACGAATAATAATACTCAGAAATTATAAATATTAAAGCGAAATCCCACTTTATTCTCTAAGATCATATATGCTTTGTGTCATACTTACTTACAATCACGACTGTGAAACACCAAAGGGGTAAGCATTTCTAACAATCAATCCATCAATTAGCCCACCGCAATCCACTGCTGGACATAGGCCTCTCCCAATGTGCACCATTTTCTCCGATCTTCCGCCTTCCGCATCCAGTCTGTCCCAGCCACCTTTTTCAGGTTATCCGTCCATCTGGCTAGGGGGCGTCCTACCTTTCGTTTACCTTCTCGCGGTCTCCACACTTTGCTCCAACGTCCATCGGTCCTTCGGCAAACGTGGCCAGCCCACTGCCACTTCAACTTGCTTATTCTGTGACCTATGTCGGTAACTTTAGTTCTCTGTCGAATAACCTCGTTCCAAATTCTATCCTTCAGAAAAACTCCAAGCATAGATCGCTCCATAGCCCCACTGTAAGTGTCCACCGCAAGTCGTAACAGGTAGGACGCACTGTTCAAAGACCTTTATTTTAATTTCTAACAAACAACCGTCACAGTCTCTAGTTTTAAATGCATCATAATAATCTTGTCAGTATACTACAAGTTCACATTTTATCTGAGTGTATCCCGGCGTAATAAGATGTCTTAATATTGTATCAATTTTGTATCATATTGTAAATCCTACTATTGTAGCTCGACCTGAGAATCGAACTGTGTCCAGATAAAAGAGAAATGACTGACTGTACCTTTAACAGTTACGCTCGCAACTTCTGCAACACTGAATCATTTCGTTTGCTTCACAAACAGCGTACAAGCAAAGATGGCAATGCGCGTGAGGACTTTGGTGGAGGAGGCAGTCGCCCGTGGTGAGGTGACGCCCGCAGCAGAAGTTGGCGTGCCGCATCATAAGGGGGTCACCGAACACGGGTGCTTCCGGAAGTATCTGCGTCGGATGGAGAAAGAGCCAACGTCCGAGTGCCATCACTGCGACGCTAGCGAGGACTCAGGGCCGCACACGCTCACCGAGTGTACGGCGTGGGAAACGCCGAGACGGGAGCTTGTGGCGGCCCTGGGAGTGAGAGTTCTCACGCTCTCCAACTTGCTCGCGGCGATGGTCCGCTGCGCGGATGCGTGGGCGGCCGGTGCCTCCTTCTGCGAGCAAGTAATGCTCGTGAAGGAGGAGGCGGGGTGGGAGCGGCAGCGGGAGCGACAAAGGATCGCAAGCCAAGCTGCCCGCGTACGAAGGCAACTCGGGCGTCGAAGGTCGATGAACGACCTCCGCCCCCCATGAGCGCCGGCCTGGGGGTGACAGGTGGAGCCGCCTGGCAGAAGCAGGCCACGGCGGTGGCGCGCCTGGCGCGCCTCCCCTTTTTCCGGGAACTGTAGTCCCCACACACCCGAGAAAAGGGCCAGATCATGAGAGATGGCCCTGGGTCGGCCGGGGTGCGAGGGATATGCCTGTCAACCTCACCTTCGGCAACCAAAACGACCCACAGGTCCGAGTATAGCCCGAGTCCGACATAACCTCTCTCACCAACTCCGTGGGGATTTTGCGCACGTAAAAAAAAGCAAAGATGGCAAAAATCAAGCCAAATTTATCGAAATTGCACAAAAATTGAATATAATATTGAAAGTGTGAATAAAGCCTTATATCGTTTTGATCGCGCTGAGTGTTGCCCTAATTACAAAAAGGTTTCTCATAAAATAATGTAATTACTTTTTTGCACGGGTGCAGGAAAAAATCAATTTTGTACGGATTCGTGCGATTCGAAAAGGTTGCGTTTTGAGACCGAATGAATTTAAGGACACCTACTTTTTATTTCATATTGTTTTTTTTTGTAATATTTGTCGTGTTTTTAATCTTTTTTAAGTTGCATCTATGAAGGACACGTTGTTCGAAAGAAGATTTACGAAATGCTCGTGGGCAGGTGTGCTTACTGTTCAGTAAACGATCAGAGGGCTAAGCTGCCTAAGCACGGTTGCCATTTGGATGGGTGACCACTTTGTGGTATTTCATCTTATAAAGGTCCTAGTTCATTTCTTGAAAAATATACCGTACACAATAAATTCCGGTATCGTAGTACGCCCTACCTATCGTGGTAGACCGCTGAGACGAGGTCTCGGGTTCGATCCCAAGTTTTATCATGGCACACACCGATGACTTTTCGATGCTTTTCGAAGTTATATGTGTATTTATGTTTATAAGTGCCCAGTTTATGGCAATGGGCTCGCCACCTAGTACATTGGGACCTAAACATAAACTGGTGAAATGTGGGTGCTAGCACCTCTGCCTACCCCTGCGGGGATATAGGCGTGAGTTTATGTTATGTTATGTTAACAATAAATTCCACCAAGTGCCATCAATCAAAAGCATAAATTATTTTCTTTCGTTTTATGATTGACAAATGCACATTAAAAAGCCGCTTGCTGTCAAGCTTGTTTCGATTTTTTAGACAGCAGTCGGCTTTTTCGTGTTTTAATTTCTTAGGGAAACATCTAGTTCACTGAATATTATGAAGATTTGCATTTGAATTTGATTTTAGCATTACTAAGTAGATAGTAAGGTTAATACAACATATGACACGTGGCTTTGCACGCCAGCTGCATCAACTAGTTACTGTATAAAACCAAATAAATGTCGTAGAAATATGGATATTCAAATTGCGTGTAATGTATGATGTCTAAAACAAAAAAAAAAGAGACAATAAAATATTGAAATCTAACGGTCCATCTCCATTCCCTAAGAAAGTTATTAAAACATTCATATAATTTGATTAGTTACAGTGCTATGGGCCTTTTATCGCGGCCATCAACAAGAATCAATTATAATTACCTTTTTAATGATCAGCGATGGGCTTTACCGTGTTTATTTAGCTTGTGAGATGCCAGACCTTTATGAGATGTCAGAAGAAAGCAGGCAACACTCAATATGGTGTTCTTCTAGTGTTTATTGATGGTAGGAGATTAAGTAAGTTTTATGACATTTGGATTTTGTGCCTTATTTTGCGCAAGGTAACAGAATACCTGACTGACTGATGTATGCTATCGCTATGTTTGGGGTATATTATCACTAGTTAAGGCGTTTTATTAATAAAGTACGAGTAGGGATTATAATAGTGTAAACAGCTTAATATTCAACTATTTCCTTTACGGTGAGTGTTTGAAAACCGCGTTAGACTAGTGATATGGGTAATGGACTGCTGAGGCGAGGTCTCGGGTTCGATCCCGGGTTTTACCATTTCACACACCAATGACTTTTCGATGCTTTTCGAAGTTATGTGTGTATTTATCGCATGTTTATAAGTGTCCGGCTAATGGCATGGCTCGCCACCTATTACATTGGGACCTAAACATAAACTGGCGAAATGTGGGTGCTAGCACCTCTGTCTACCCCTTCGGGGATATAGGCGTGAGTTTATGTTATGTTTATATGTTTTATGAGTGTTATATAAAATCTGACTATGTTTATGGTGCTAAGAGAGAAGTTGTTAGTGAAAGGTTCAAAGAATAGATACAAAGGCTAGCTTAACTTAATACTCAATCAACATGTGAATTAAGAAAAAAATGTTTAAGCCCCTATTCTAGAATGGTACTCAACTCTGAATCCCTCTTTATCTTTTTTTATACTACCTAGGTGCACAAGATTAGTACACGGCCCACCTGATGGAAAGTGACCGTGGCCTATGGACCAGTGCAACACTAGGGGAGTCTGGGCAGGGCGCTGCCAGCCTTGTTAGCACAGAAACTTTCTGTGCCGTCAGTATAAAAGACAAAGCAGGATGTGCTTTTGCTCTTCTCACTGACAACACAAAAAATGTCCAGTGATCTCTCGCTACCCTACTCGCCACAAGGTTATTATGGCCGCGGTATTCTGTAGGGCAGAGGTACTTCCCCAGTCGGACTGCTCAATTGGATGAAAATACCATCGTGCAACATCATAGACAATCTGTCAAATCTATCAATGTGTCCTCAGATTTCAGGAACGAGTATCGTTCTAGAATACAGGTCTTAGTGTCACCTCTTTTGATAGATCTCTCTGCTTTGCTTTATAACATTACATTAGAATAAGCTTCAGTCCGGGCTGCACTGCTATGCCTTGATCTCACGCACTGAGTGGAGTGGTGAGACCGTGCACTCGGCAGATGCACGGTACGTGTGAACATTGCGCGTACATCGTACTCGGCCGAAAGCACTCTCTTGCGTGTGATTAAGGCTTCACAGTCCAGATCGATACGTATATGTTTTCGTGTTAGTTTATTTTTATGCCACATAAAAAATGGTGGGTATGAAGCAACAAATTCATCGAAACCCAAAAAAAATAACCCGATCAAGTAATTGCGATGCTACCAAAAAGTTGCTCATAATTTCCGAATCATTAGGGATTTCTTGAACATGGCTACCGGTCATGTTAATATTTTTTACCTCGCCATTTTCGTTAGTCGAGTGAATTAAGGTTTTTTGGTGATCGTACTTCCTCGGTTTTTAGTCATTAATTTGTTAATACAATGTTACGATTCACCTTTGAAATAATTTTAATTCTGTGCAATGATCTTGAAAATTTATTTATTTAGTTATAATTTTTTTATTGGTTCGCAGTTGTTTCCGTGTAGTTTCTAGTGCGTTTTGTTTTTCTAATACATATAAGCAATGCAAAAAAAATAATCATAGATTAATTAAATTGTTCTTATTGGAAATCAAAGCTGATGTTTATAATTTGATTAATTATCAATCAAACAAAATTACTTTAATCGATATCAGAATTGCTGTGGTGGTAATGAACTACTGATGAAGGTTTCAAACTTATAAGTGTGACATTGCAAGTTCAAATTTCTATCCAACACACTTTCAATGTTAACTCAATCTTTACACATGCAAACTTCCTTTAATTTTTTGTGGTTGAAATAAAAAAACTAAAACATTTACCTGTAATTTATATCTATTTATCACTAATAATGCTAATATTTTGATAAAATAGTACGTCTGAAAAACCTGTAACTAGTAGAAAGGAAAATAAAAGATCTAAAGATACGCTTTTTTATATAGGACACGTCAATTAGACTTCGCCTCTCACGGTGGTAAGCTGAAGGCAAAGTCTCAGAAAAGAGGGTCACCATTACATACATACATATTACCATGTTACAATGGTGACACTAAGCTTGACGGCCTCATCATATGCTGTTTCACGCCGCGCTTAAAGGACCCGGGGTTATAGAAAGAAGGAAACACGTGAGCTGGTAATGAATTCCAGGCCTTAATGGTGTGACAAAGGAAAGAGTCTCCAAACCGCTTGGTTTTTGATCGGATATTCTTCGCTGTATGCGGGTGACATCTAAGCCCTGCATGTGTTGTCCTGTGTAGGAAAGGAGAGGCTGGGACTAATTGAAAGAGATCATCAGAACATTCACCATGGTACAAATAGTAAAATACTGCCAAGGACACAACATCTCCACGCATCTGCAAAGGCTATGGGGTGTTCGTGAAGTGAAAAGATCGTCAGTCGCTTCACGGAAAATATGTCCAATCAGACACGCATTTAAACTGGAAAAAGTTTCGACGTATTCGGAGATGAAAGCTTCAGATGCAACCAGTATTAACACATGGCATGATGATGTTAATTCTACACTATGAAGATAGAAGAGGATCGTCAGTTACGATTTTATATATGAGGTACGGTTAAACACAATAAATACATGGCGGCCCGATGTCCTCCACGCTACAGAAAATCACGGCTGTTGTGTTGTGTTCCCAGCGGTGAGTAGGGTAGCCAGAGCTCACTGTAGAGTTTTTATGCTGGCAATGGGAAGGCCAAAGGCTTGTCCTGATTGTGTCTTCTTCACTGGTGTTGCAGACGTTCATAGGTAATGGTAACCACTTTCCATCAGGTTGGCCGTGTGCTTGTCTGCCGCCTAAGTAGTATAAAAATGCCTGCTTACACCAGATATCTTTAAACTAAAACTTATACATAGACATATTAACATCGCACCATTTACTTAGGATCTCACCCCTCAAAATAGCGCACAATAAATCTCGGCATGCAAAGTTCAACATTTCAACATCAATATGTTAACATTTCGCGATGCGCGCGCGCAACGTGCGAACGGACCATAGCTCATCCGTGTGGACCATTTATCATATCGCTGGACTGCTGTGCCCATGTATGGGTTAAACCGAGGATATTTTGCAGTGGCACTGCTGCTTGGAGCTACTTGCGAAGCGTTTTGAAATAATACTGATAATTCTCTGCTAACACGTGTACTTTGGTGTCTTTACCAAGTATTTGAGTGGATGTAGTATAACATATTTGATTTTAAGAAGGTATTAACAGAATGCTTTACACTTAATTGTAAGTGGCTAGTGATTTAGGAACGTTTGCAAAAACAAAGATGTCATAGAAGATAGATAGATAGCAAATTCTTTATTGTACGTAAATAAATATATTGGAAATGGAGTGGAATGGACTGTACATGTACCGACTCCCTTGCGCCTTCACATCTTCTAAGGACTGCAGACTACGCCTGCGCTACTGCTGCGTCGGCAGAGTAACGGCGGAAGTATAATAATTTAAGTGGTAATTACATATTTGAGCCGATTGGGGTCGAGACGCTGAAGATCATGTGGTCCAAGTGCCCGTCTTTTGCTAAGAGACATTTCTAGACGTTTAATAGCTGCTACCTGCGACCAGAAGGCTGGTTAATTCCTTGCGCAAAGGATTTGTATAGCCATTCAACGTGGCAATGCCGCTAGCCTTCTGGACACCCTCGTGGTTGACATAGATGGGGAATTCTTTGATGCCTGAACCTTTCTTATAGGAGGTAGGACACGGTGGTATTTCCGCACAATTGAGCAGTCCGACTGGGGACGTACCTCCGCCCTACAGAATACCGCGGTCATAATAACTTTGTGTTGTGTTCCCAGCGGTGAGTAGGGTAGCCAGAGCTCACTGGAGAATGTGCTGTTATTGGGAAGACTAAAGGCTTGTCCTGCTTTGTCTTCTACACTGACGGCACAGAAAGTCTGTGCTTACAGGGTCGGCAGCGCGAATGTGGCTCCTCTGGTGTTACACACGTCCATAGGCCACTGTAACCACTTTCCATCAGGTGGGCCGTGTGCTTGTCTGCCACCTAAGTGGTAAAAAAAGACCAAAAATAGGTGCTCAAAATCATGTCGCCAAAAATAACACAGATTTAATATTTTTTTATTTTTGTTAGTTAAGTAACACAAATTCAATTTTAAGTTAATGAAATGGAAAACTGGAGGAAACTACGAAAACCACCTGGTTTTCGTAGTTTCCTCCAGTTTTCCAGTTCCAGTTTTAACTTTTTGTTTGTGGAAATTGCACGGGTAACACCTTACCGGAACTATCAGTGAAATAGCTGAAATATTGAAATCGAAATTGCTAAAAACATAACATAAAACATATAGCGTTCCTTAAAAGAAAGATCCCACGAACCTCGGCAAACAATGACCATCTTTCATTTAACAGACCTCTCAGTAATGTCTCATTGCTAACTATCCTATAAAATCATCAAATATGGCCAAACTACGTAAATGATGATACTTGCACCGATTTACATACGTTATTGAGTGCGAGCCGCTGACACGCTGTCCCCCGTAGAGGCTCACTCTCAAGTTATTGATGTTCCGAGCACATTGTGTGCGAGTACCGTTTGTAATTAGCTTGTTATACTTTATCATGCGATTAGACAATCTTAGAAATTAGCTGTGTTTGTCGGCTGTCTGCTGACGTTAGTGGATTAGCTGTTATATAGAGACTGCAAAGCAACATTAC
The DNA here is from genome assembly GCA_963662185.1 of Eilema griseolum. Taxonomy (NCBI): domain Eukaryota; kingdom Metazoa; phylum Arthropoda; class Insecta; order Lepidoptera; family Erebidae; genus Eilema; species Eilema griseolum. The sequence goes on from OY759243.1 coordinate 2,182,422, forward strand.
TGGAATAACCAATATGTGTTTGGGTGTTATTCAAGTATAATGTTTGTCTTTTAACTTGGATTTCAGAGCCCTGGGTTACAAACTCTGTATAGGTGTCAGTGGCTAGAAGTCCCTCTAACCCGATTCCTGCCAGCATCTCAATAGCGTCATATATATATATATATTTTTTTTTTTTTTTATACCACTTAGTTGGCAGACAAGCACACGGCCCACCTGATGGAAAGTAGTTACCGTGGCCTATGGACGTCTGTAACACCAGAGGAGTCACAGTCGCGCTGCCAACCCTGTAAGTACAGAGTTTCTGTGCCGTCAGTAGAAGACAAATCAGGACAAGCCTTTAGTCTTCCCACTGACGGCACAAATTCTCCAGTGAGCTCTGGCTACCCTACTCACCGCTGGGAACACAACACGAAGTTATTATAACCGCGGTATTCTGTAGGGCGGAGGTACTTCCCCAGTCGGACTGCTCAATCGGGCGGATATACCGCCGTGTCCTACCTCCTTGTAGTGTGCGTACTATTTCCCTTTGAAAATTTTTACCTTTCGTAACTCTCTCCTTCGACACGCCTTTCCATAATTTGGTTTCTTTTGACTTGTGCGGATGCAGCATTTCTTAGAAAAAGCCCGCGCCACAGTTTCATCTGTTACAGATTTACTGGTTTGCTTGGTCCCGAAGATTTTCAAAGTTTTCATATAATTTAACATTGTGAAAAGCAACACTGGTTGTATAAATATACAGAAATATAATAACTATTGTTAAAACGGATCAATAAAACGACGCTAGAGACATCTCTTAATGAAAAAAACGGTCTAGACGCCATGTCACCCATTCAAACAGTTCGAATCCAAATTCGAAATTCGAAATCGTATCGCGTCCTGACGTTTCCGCTACGTGCAGTTTCCGGCGCGTATGCGCACCACGAATCAGTAATCGCGCTTTTACATTCAGAATTTTTTTTTCTTTATTTTTTTTACACTCCAACTATATGTATCCTGTGTTTTGATTGATGGAACGAGATAGGTGAGGTACCATTACGAGGCTCATAGGTTCCTTTTGATAAATTGGTTGCTTGTATTCCTTGCGCGAGCGCATTCGTTCGCAATTGGTCCCGAAGCTTGTTGTTGAAATTTTAATAGGTGATTTTTTTCGGTCGTCGGGTTTGGTTGTTCAGGATGAGTTGATGTTCTTTTTATGTTTATTAAATAGCTTTTATGGTGGTAAACAACTTATTCTTTAACTTTATGATAGTACCTATTATTTTAATAATCTTTAAAATTGATATAAAATTTTATTACTTTTTCTCTTATTATTTAATATTATATGATTGTCTATTATAAAATCCTTCCCGCTTTAGACGAACATATTCCTAACAATTTGTGACAGTTTATTTGAAGAACTTTTAATGACGGCATTTTGATGGAGAAACTACCATTTTTCAAACTATTCTTTATTGCAAAAGTTTACCTACCATTAATTTTTAATTTGAGGCCCCACGAAAATCTCCGTGCAATAAATCCAAAACACTGAAAGTCGGCACACCTGCTTATCGATAGCAGATACTAAAGTGCAGACTTTTCTCTTGAGGTTGGAAGATCAAGGTCATCAGATCAAAAGGAAAAGGATGTCCTTCGCGGTCATCACTGCGATCCGCATGGCATGACCCCATTATGGAAGCATCAATCTCGGCATTTAGAGGAATACTGGTCCTGGTGTGCGAGCGACCCTTAGGCCCTGTGGTATGTGAAGCCGATGGATTCGCGGTCTTCATGCTACTCAGCAGTCCGCCCAAGCCAGGTAGGAAAAGGAATTAGGTGGTCTGCAAGGTGAAGTCCTCAGATGTAATCAACCACAAAGCAGATATAATGCTATCTACTACTAAAGATATAATGTCTATTTCTTTGGTTTATTATTTTACATCATACATCTTAATTTAATTTATTGCTTTTAAGTAAGATTTGTGATAATGCAGTTTAGTTTTTTCGATTGCGGTTCCTATCATTGATGAAATCCGCTCTGAGTAAAATGTGAGTTTTAATCCAATCCAGTCCACGAATTAATTACTGACTAAATTATGCTCCTAGCCTATGCCAAATAGACAGTTAAAGATCTAACTGCAATACTGTGTAATCTGGTCTAACTGCAATACTTCAATTCTGGTTGTGGAGGCCAGACAGCAGTCACTTCACGGCATTTATCGAAGATTAGCCAAACCCGCAGTTAGACTGGAAAAAAACGGACCCCAGACTTCGAGGTGAAAACTTCTTCTCGGAGAAATGGGAACGACGTAGTCCCGCACCCAATGGGGCCTTCTATAGCCCTGGGTCAGTCGGAGTACGCGAGGGATATGCCAGAGGCTACCTCACTCTCGGCAACAGATGGCCCACAAGCACCCCACTGGCATCGGCGGGGGTATACGAGTTGATGTCCACTGCACTGCACTGATTTAAGGAGGTAGGACACGGCGGTATATCCGCCCGATTTAGCAGTCCGACTGGGGAAGTACCTCCGCCCTACAGAATACCGCGGTTATAATAACTTCGTGTTGTGTTCCCAGCGGTGAGTAGGGTAGCCAGAGCTCACTGGAGAATTTGTGCCGTCAGTGGGAAGACTAAAGGCTTGTCCTGATTTGTCTTCTACTGACGGCACAGAAACTCTGTACTTACAGGGTTGGCAGCGCGACTGTGACTCCTCTGGTGTTACAGACGTCCATAGGCCACGGTAACTACTTTCCATCAGGTGGGCCGTGTGCTTGTCTGCCAACTAAGTGGTATAAAAAAAAAAAAAAAAACACGTTAAAAAAAACTGACACTACGGACACTATTGTTAACTTAACCTTGTATATATGTCTGAGTTTGAGCTGTATATATCTGTCTGATTTTAAACAGCCCTTAGTCGCCTTGTACGACACCGTTTGGAAAGAGATAGGATGGCCCCAATTGTACTCTGCTGGGGACCTAACAATATCATTAATCGAATAAAAACAGATAATCCAACTAAAATTCGAATTGGCAAACCGCCGCGTACGCCGATGACGTCACCTGTCAACGACCAATCACGAACGTGATACATATTAACTAGCGGAGACCTAAGTCGACGGGCATCTATCGCGTGCTGTTTGAATATTTTAACATTAATAACTCATTTGAATTACATTTTATGAGCTGTATTAAGAGTATGCATAATAAACTTCTATAAATAAAACGATATGTTATAATTGTGTGTGGTAGATTACAGTATCGCCATTTTGTTTCCGGTTAATGATGGCTAAAGTACTAATCTTTTATACAAAATTTGCTAAATGTATAAATTTGAAAGTAGGGTAGGGCGGGGCTAGTTGAGCAATTTTTTACTTGAACGGATGTAGCTGCTTAATGATACGTCTCAATAAATTGTTATGCGGCTTGATGGATTTGTTGTTTATCGCTTAACAAAAGTGTCAATAGTATTTTTTTGTAATAAGTAAAATTTAAGAGCTACAGCTGTTTTAATGCAGAAAGTCAAGTACGCTCAATGTACCCCATAGGTGGGGTAAGTTGAGCAATGGTATGGGGCAAGTTGTGCACTAAGAAAGTATAATGAAACTATAGGTTCAATGTTGACTAGTGATGAAATAAAACAAGTGTTTAACAATCAGTTCTTTATTTTTATAGTCTTTTAGTGACAGAGACAACAAAACTTATAGTAATTTTCTTTGAATAATTAACCAAAAGTAGAATCAACAAAACAATAACGTAACGTAACGGAGCGAGCAAACGCCCGTGGTTTAATAGGCCTTGCAGGGAAGCTAGAGACCGCAAGCAATCTGCATACAAGGCTTGGGCCTCGGTTCTTACCAATAAGGATCCGAACATCGCTGAAGTGAAGCGGAATTTATTAGCACATTCGTAGGCAAGGCGACTGACATCTTTTGGAGAATATCCGTAGAAGATTGATGCCATTTGTAGCAAGTATTTTTTCAATGAATCTTCCTGTGTAGAAGAAAATACTTGTCTCGGTGTTGCATAGCCCATTGATGGACACCTTCATTTAATTTTTTCAGATATCTTGTCAAAGTCATCCGTTTGATACCGAATTCTGCATCGGTGGCATTAACACTTTTACCTTCATCGTTCACAACCTATTGCAGCATTTTTGAATTTTCAGTAGTGTTAGAACATCTAGTAGTTTTTCTCTTGTAAGTCCGCATTCTAACAAAAAATAAAACATTTATTAGTTTAGTTGTTTGAATCATGGGGTAAGTTGAGCAACTATGCTCAACTAACCCCAACCCAGAATTTCAAAATAAAAGTGATGTTATAAAAAAACCGTGAGAATTATACCCAGAACCTCTCTGCATATCAAAAGTACGATAATTATATGGAAGATTAACACTTACCTGAATAAAAACAAATAACATTTGACTAATACAGACGAAAACTTGCGATAAATGACGTTTTTACTTTTTGGTCTTAAAACAAACAAAACGTCCGTGCGCCTCACTCGCTTACCCAGCGGCCACTAGCGATCGCGTGATGTTTACCCCTCCCGCGCCACCTTCTTTCCGCCATACGATGCCAATACGTACGGTGAATAGTTTTCGAGATATTTCGATTGCCCAACTTGCCCCTATGCTCAACAAGCCCCGCTCTACCCTACTGGCCTTCCTCTATATCTTAATTCCTATTTCCTATTCCATCACCTCTTTCATCGCTGTTGCAAGCAGTTTATGGAATTATCGATTCACTAATACTCGAAGGTATAGTGAGAAATTATTAATACGCAAATTTTCCTATTTTACTAAGTTCTAATACAAAAGTGAAATTGGATTGTTTTCTTATATTAAGCTAGCAAACAAAATTGTGTAATGAACTCACTGCTGAGGTTTTCCCAAGTGACTCCTTCAAACAGGGCATTAGTAGGTTTTTCAGGGTCGGCATCACGAGTGTAACTCTTCTGATGTTGCATACGTCCTTAGGCCACGGTAACCACTCTCCCTCAGGTGGGCAGTGTTCTTGTCTGCCACCTAAGTAGTATAAAAAAATCCTTACAGGGCCCAAACATCATCTGCAAGCCGGTACACCTGCAAGCCGATACACCTGCAAGCCGATACACTCGCAAGCCGATACACTCGCATGCTGATATTCTTGATGGTTATCGGTATAAAATTTGTCTTAACATCACAGCGTGAGACGTTAGTAAAATTAAGAAAAATAAAGCTACAAACACACTTCCTCATTTCTGTAGATGTACAGGATTCCAATCTGCGATTAATTGCACTTTAAACCCATTAAACAGTAGCCACCCATACTCACACTCACTCCTACAATATCCCACTCACACAGACACAACTATCAAATATGGCGCTACCTTTAAGTAATATTACAGTCTAATTCTAATTCAAGTAAGCTCTTGCTTACTATTCGAGGAGCGTCGCGACCGCTGACGATACAGGTCGTATGTTAATAGAGAACAATACGATGATCTATATACGAGTTGTACACGAGCTGAGGGATGTATATTGAATAGTTAAGCAGTGGAGTGTGTTCGGCAAAGAGTAAGAATATTGTTAAAGATTTGTATCTACATTGATTTTTTAGAGGTTTATGACTAGTGCGCATTAACATAGCACAAGTGCTATACTATACTATATATATATAGCCAAGGCTTCTCAAAAGTAACAATAACAAATTTCAAATAAATTTCAAATAACGCATAATTACGAAACTCAAACTAAGATATATGTGTACTTGCAACGGTTACAGTGTTACGGATGCTGCTGGTCTCGGAGGACAAGAGCGACAAGGCCCGCTATTATCTTCCAAGACTCCAGGAAGTCTCCTTTCGGATTGTTTTCGAGCAAAGTGCCATGTTACTTCGCACGAGATTTACATGAAATAATCAACAAGAATTAATTCCTTATGCCTCATTTTATTAATAGGACAAAATAAAGAATGAATAAAAAAGCGTGTTCTTATAAAATTCAATCAGTAGTCAATATACCTAATGACATTATTTTAGATTTGTTAATAATGAACTCTTTTGCTCTTGAAATGTAAAACCACGGTGATGTATGCTTTTCCAAAAACAATAAAAACAATCTGAGAGTAAGTAATATACCGCGAACACCGATACTTTCTCAACCCCTAGAATATTCCGTATGAATAGATACCATCAGGTTTCTACGAGTATTAACAGTCTACCTTACTGGTATAATATAAGTAAAAAAAAACTATTAAAAAAAAGAAAAGTACTTTATTTCCTACATAATAAAACTTTTCTTAATGCATTTATTGATTGATAAATGTTTTTCTCGTTGTCTGTAAAGTTAGGTTCGTTCAAGTTTGTACCTAATAGCCATTCTGTTCAAAGCTTAATCTCTGCCTATAAATTCTAAAACTTATTTAAATGTTGTATCACATGTTAGAGATACGTATCTTTATATACGGGATTTCCGGCGTCTGTCGTCTGTCGGGACACATCGCTAATTTCTTCGGAATCCTGATTCATAGCGCGTTTTATAGTCTGGACTTAGAATACAACCCTGAATAAAACGATACTAAATAAAAATCAAAGGTATTATTTTAAACTAGGTGATTTGTATGGTATGGGGGGTGCACAGCATCTGGTTCATCAGATAAGATTTCAAAATAGTATCGAGAGAGTCAAGTCGAAGATAATGGAGATTACAACCTCTTTTTTTACGTGCGCAAAATTTCCACGGATACCCCCCCACCGGAGCCGGTGTAAGAGGTTATGTCGGACTCAAACCGACCAAAACGCACGCCGCCTGTGGGTCGTTTTTGGTTGCCGAGGTGATGTGACGGCTTACCGTTCCGTACCGTACCGGAGAGGGCCAGATCGAGAGAGATGGCCCTGAGTCACATTACTTACCACTCTACTACTCTACTTATAGAGTAGTAGAGTGGTAAGTAATGTGACTCAGGGCCATCTCTCTCGATCTGGCCCTCTCCTCGGGTGTGGGGCACAGAGCCTATATGGTATTGTCATACAAATTTGTTTATATAAATAAACTGCAGTAATTAAAATCCAAATGATTAACTAGGTATTGTCACATAAAAGTTAATGATACTTTATTTTTCTGTCAAATTGGTAAATATAAAAACAATCCGATTTAATTGGGATATAATTCTGGGCTCAATCAATTTTACTACACGTAAGCTCCAATATTATGGAACTCAAATAGAGTCAACTAATTAATCTCAAGGGAGTTTTCTTATTTTTATAAGCAAATTGCCTATATTGCTTTTGGCTTGCTATTTAAATAAAAGACAATTGATTCATTTGATGACCGCAACGATATTGTCGAAGTTGCTGCGGATCGAATTTTCGTGGTAGACCCCTTGGTCGGGACATCAGCCAGTTTTAGGTACAATCATCTTTGTTATTAGCTTATCTTATATACATACATACTTATATAATTACGTCTCTATCCCCGGAGGGTTAGGCAGAGGTAAATTAACACCCACATTTCACCAATAATTGTATTCGGTCCCAAGTAATAGGGGGTAAGCCTATTGCCGTCTTCCGGGCACTATTGTTGACTCAAGCCTTGCATCTGTGGCTGAGTCCGGGCTGTATATATTTGTGTGATGTAAAACAGCCCAATCTCTTAACCGCCTTGTACGACACCGCATGGGAAGAGATGTGGTGGTCCAAATTCTACTCTAACACATCCCAAATTACTAACTTAATACAAAAATAATAAACAAAAATCAAAAGATGTTAAAGTCCTCTGAAGATCCATCAATATTCACATATATAATTTTTTTTAAAATAATATTAGAAATAATATTAATAATGTTAGGAGGGAGTTCACGTCGATAGTGTAATGACCAGAATTCGAACCCGGGACCTTTCGATCGTAAGATCGACTCCTTAAGCACTAAGTTACCGACGCTTTGCAAACACTGAGATCCACTGTACCTAGGTATACAGTACTTCACGGAGGTGCAATCACGTTAATTCTTGTGAACATTATCGTACATAATACCTACTTAGTTAGTCTAACATTTTATGAGCAAGTAAATGAGATTACTCAGAACACACCTGATCCGATTGCCAATCGCGCTACTTGCCAATCGTATTTAGAAAAGAGAAAAATCGTGAAAGCGGCCGGTGCATCGTGCGCTTGCATATGCAAGTGTGATCAACTGTCAACTAATTCAGTAAAGAGAGCACAATTAACTCGAGTGCGGTGACACCAATACTTTATGATCTACTAATTAAGTGTGCAGACTTCGTTTTTTACTGTCGACTTGGTAATGAACCTATTCAAGTTGTTAGATGTAGGCCTCCCACAATGTGGGGATAGTACCAGGTCCTTAAACTTGGTATTAAAATAGTTTTTTTATACCACTTAGGTGGCAGACAAGCAGACAAACCACCTGATGGAAAGTGGTCACCGTGGCCTATGAACGTGTGTCACACTCACGACCCTGTAAGCACAGAGTTTCTGTGCCATCAGTGTAGAAGACAAAGCAGGGCAAGCCTTTAGTCTTCCCACTGACAGCACAAACTCTCCGGTGAGCTCTGGCTACCCTACTCACCGTTGGGTTATTATGGCCGCGGTATTCTATAGGGTGGAGGTACTTCCCTAGTCGGACTGCTCAATTGGACGGAAATACCGCCATGTACTACTGCTCAAAATCTATGTAATTTTCTCCAAAACTGTTTAATGTACGAAAAAACATTTTTGTTTCTCATAGCTTTAGAAATGAAATCAGAAGGAAATCTCAGGGATTGATCCAATGTTCCGATATTGACGAGAAATATTGTCATAAATAAACTACTTTAATAATTTGGTGGTACCACCGACGTGCAATCAACCAGAGAATAGAGTACAGTAGAATAGGTTATCCCACCTCTTTTCGTGGTAGAAGGAGACAGGAACCATCCTGAGGGGGTGAGCCTATCGCTTGACAGCAAAAGTCTCGCACCCTATTACGTGAAACCGAAATGTATTTATTTATTAATATAACTCTGCCTACATCTTCGGAGTTTTACATTCGTTTACATACTTACCTTACCTCCTTGCACCACAGCAGTTGGTGATACGCGAGTTAGTATAAAGTGGTAGTGGTAGATGCAGTCTATCCCAACCACCTATTTCAGCCACGCATGATGGACGATCGGACATTACAACGCATTTTTTTTATACGGGACACGTCAATTAGACTTCGCCTTGCCCGATGGTAAGCTAAAGGTGAAGTCTCAGAAAAGAGGGTCACCATTACTTACATATACTTACCTACTATGTGACAATGGTGACACTCGGCTTGACGGCCTCATTATTATGCTTTTTCACGCTCCACTTAAAGGACCCGAGATGTGAAGAGATATCTAAAGGTACCAGTTAACAGTATATATAAATTTAATATTTGATAGTGTTTTTTTTTATCTAGGACACGCCAACTTGACTTCACCTCGCCTGGTGATAAGCTAAAGGCAAAGGATCACCATTAAAGACACTAAGCAATGCCACAATGGTGGCACTCAGCTTGACGGCCTCTTCAGATGCTTTTTCACGCCCCGCTTAAAGGACCCGGGATTGTAGGAAGAAGGAAACACGTGTGCTGGTAATGAAGTCTCCGAACCGATTGGTTCTTGGTCGTATATCTCGAGCTCGAGGTCAAATATTGTATTATTTGTGAGACTTCATAGGAAATGAAGAAGAAGATAGGCCATTGTATTATAGCAACCTCTAATTATTCTTATGCGAGTAGTATTCTTCTTTACTTCTTTAGTAGCAAAAATAAACCGCTCGTCTAATCAGAATAGGTTTTATAGCGGCCGGCGGCCTAACCATCAAATTTAAATATGCTAACAGAATCTTAGTCCAGCCTATTTAATAGTCAATTACACGATCCAACAAGAACTTTGTGATCCAAATAGCCTGTTTAATATTACGGTTAAGTCCCGTCGTGGCCCATCTACAAGTCTAGTTCGGTTTCTTGATCATCTGATTTGGATCGTCTCGATCTATTCTAAGAAACGTGTCATGGAGTCATAGTTTAAACAATGAGTGGGGCATAGATTAGGTAAAATAGGTAATTGCAGATGTGGTTTTAGGTATTAAAATACTTCAAACAAGTGTTGAGATTGAATGTAGAAAATTATAAAAAACTAGTTAGTTAGTAAGTAGTATTAAGTAGAGCAATATTAAATTACATGTAGATTTGTATTTACTTGACATATATAGTACAGTTCCCATTAAATTTTTGAAAGTTTGTGAAGATGTTTGGATGTTTATTAGTCAATCACGCTTAAACAGCTGAACAGATTTGTTACAGAGATAAACTATGGTACACTGGTTGGCTTACTTTTTACTCCAAGAACCGGTTTACACGGGCTATTATCTGACCCTAAAATTAATTATCACAACAATGCCATATTTTATAAAATATAAAATATTATGTATCTAATGAAAAAAATCATCAATAATGTCTAGTTAAAAACTTAAAAACATTTAGAAAAATAAATATTTCTCTAAATTACCCTAAATAGGAATTTATTGATAGAATATTATTCACAAATTACAATCAAAATCAAACCTTACAAAAAAGAATATACAAATTGTTGCACATGTATCCTTCTTCACTCACTAAGACAATCCAAAACATCTGCCTCTAAGAGTAACCACTTCCAAACCTATAATAAACACATGATAGGAAAGTCCATTCTTCATCAAATAATCTATAATTGTATTATGGATCATCTGTAAGACGCGCGTGGGCGCCATCGGGACGTGACCACGCATTTGTATCGATTGTAATTCGTTCGCATCGAGAAATTAGTTTAGTATCACATGTGTATACGCTGACGCAATGAAAATATCGAATATTGGATTAGTTGTAATTTTGTTTAATATTATAATAAACATTTTTAGAATACGGGCTAGTCGTGGTCGAGACCATGGGCAGTTGGGGCATAGAAGCAAAGAAACTGGTGGTGGACATAAGGCGACGACTAACCGAAAAATCTGGTGACTTTTGCTCCGGATCGTGCCTGGTGCAAAAGCCATTGTAATCCAGCGTGGAAATGCGGCTAGTGTTTTGGGCTTATTTGCACCAGACACGACCCTGGGTTATTTACATGACATAAGCTTGACTGGCTAATTGACATTTATGTAACAATTTAATATTTTAAATGATACAAATAAAGATATAAAAATTAGAATATAAAAATATACATTGATATCAAAGCGGTTGAATGAGTGTATATTGTAACTACCTATTTGATTTTTCAGCAGTGGCGTGAGGTCCCTATAATTGGATTCCAATCAGTCGCATGGTGCATTAGAAAGATTACAAATTGGAACAAAGATATTTTTTCGCCACCCGGTTTCCCTTTTAAGAATTATAAAGACTGGTAAGCCAAACATCGGTAGCTTAGTGGTTAGCTTTATGATCGAGAGGTCTCGGGTTTGAATCCTGGCTAGAACGCTATCGAAGTGAACCCACTCTGCTGGAGCTGGAGGGGTAAGAAGGAATATTTAATTTCGGTTCTAATATTCTTTCAAAAGCTTTTATAAATTGGATTAGAAAGGAAAATTCGAGATTCGGACCCAAGGAAAGATCATGACTTCCAATTCCACTTACAGGGTACTGCTCTCACCACTGAGCCACTAAACATCGCTTGAAGCCATCCAAACTTCCTATATATCCGGCTTGCGGCGAGCATTCCCCCTGCAAGAGATAGATCGCCTGTTCAAATTCCACCAAAACCGATTAATTTAGGTAGAGGTGAATTAACAGAGCTCACTGGAGAATTTGTGCTGTCAGTGGGATGACTAAAGACTTGTCCTGCTTTGTCAGTGACGGCACAGAAATCCTGTGAAAAAAAGCGAATCTTTCAGCGTCTTTAAGCTTTCAGATTTACAATAAATTATGACTTACTTAAACTAAAATTAAAACAACTCGTTACTTTGTAATATATCTGTTTTACATCGTCGCTTAAGTATTTAAAAATAGGTACTTATAAATCGCAAGAAAATTCATTTATCTTACACCTTCAAATAGAGAAGTTCTAGAAATAAATACCATTCATTTTTAACCATAAATCTAACCCTAACTTAGGTCTCAGTTCCATTTCAATATAACCAACACTGGGTCATAAATAACTCAGTGTCCATTTGCTGGCATTTAGAGCTTACAAGTTAGTGGAAGACATGTTTAGTGCTTAACTTTTTTTAACTGGGCGCCTAATTACTCTTCACTCTTCTTGACTTAAATAATGAAAATCCATTTAGTCATGTAATGTTTGGCATAATAAAGATTAACGAAAGCTAATAAGGTGGAAACAATAATTTCGTCCACTTTCGTAAGTGATTTTTGATAACTAGCTACAAATAAGGAATTTTTTCTTGCTTTAATAACCTGCTACAAAATAAGAATTAAATTATCGGTTTAATAACCTGCAAGGAATGAAGTTTTTTCTATTGAGATAACAATTAGCAACAGTGTTTGGTTGCGCCGATAGTAGAATTTGTATTTTTTTTCGCTCAATAGTAGTAATTCAAATTGATGACACTGAACACACGCTCCCTATACCCATCTCCCTCCCGCACTACCTTTAAAGTGAGATAGCAATCGTTTTCGCACCGCTCAATTGTCAAAATAGACGCATCTTCATTTCCGCTTTGAACTAGCAAGCAACAATGGCAGCGGCGCGCGCGACTCTCAGAAATTAATAATGTTTGTTGGATTTTAACCGCTTTCATAGACCTTTACCGATCGGATTGTACCTCTCGTGTGTCCCTCAAGTGATTTAGTGATGTGGGCAGCAGCTCCTGAGCCAGGAAGAGAAGACCGGTGCACCGGCCCAGCCAGCACGTGGCGTAGTAAAGGTTAGTGCATCCTCTCCTAATTTCTCGGGTTGCATTCAATGCCTAAACCACCTCCGCGGCAACCCGATCACCTATCTTGTTTGTTGTGTAAAGTGTCATATGAAACATGTTAACTTCACCCCCGCAAAATACAGTCCACTAGCTCAGGTGGCATGAGAATCGCGCCACCATTCTTTTTGGTCCTTCGAGCCGGATCCTTAGTCGTAGCTCGCTTTTGTTATTTATTCCATGGGGAATAAACGCACCGCACCTAAATACCTAGTTATTTTAGTAGAAAACCCCGCATCTAGGCATTTAGGTTTGGATCTTAGGTATTCTAGACACCCTAGTGCATAGGCACAGTGTAATACCTAACGCATTTGGCTATTTCAATTTCTGGGTTGTCCGTTCGCCGCTGGCTCGCATCGTGTTTACCTGATACCTACATAGGTTAGGTACGTGGTTATACCTCGCTCGCATTTCTCTTATCGTATCGATCCTTAGTCGTAGTTTCGCATTTTGTTATTATTCTATTGGGAATAAACGCACCGCACCTAAATACCTAGTTATTTTAGTAGAAAACCCCGCATCTAGGCATTTAGGTTTAGATCTTAGGTATACTAGACACCCTAGTGCATAGGCACAGTGTAATACCTAACGCATTTGGCTTTTGTTTTTATTTGTTTCAATTTTTAAGTTATCCGTTCGCCGCTAGCTCGCATCGTATTTACCTAATACCTACGTGGGTAGGTACGTGGTTATACCTCGCTCGCATTTCATTCAAATTCATACGAAAGTATTTTAATTTGAATAGATATTACGCAATACTTAATCCCTGAAATAATAGTTGAACCTAGACAGCGATCTAGCTCGCGTAGGTACGATCTTGTTGCTATGCGCGTTTTGTTCAAGCTTGCACTCGCAGTTATAAGTACCTACCTACCTACGGATATCGTTCGCGCCGCGTCGCTGTACTGTAGGTACCGCTAAGATTAAGTCATTTCATTTGTTGTTTACCGCACTTTAGTTTGATATTAGTTGTAAAAATGCCCCCAAAGGTTGGTAGTACCGATAGTAAAGTTCAATTGAAACTTTTATACGCTAAAAGAGAAATGATTTACTCTCGTGTACAATCGATTTGTGATAATGCACTTAAAACCTCTGATTTGGCTATTAGAGATTCGTTCTTGTGTTCTATAGAAAACTTGGATAGTTTACGCGCGGATTTCGAATCCTTAGTACATGACATCAACGTTTTAGAGTTAAATTTAAATCCCGATTACTCAGTGAGTTATCAGGCCTTGTCGTCGTTTGACGATTTGTATTGTCGTATCAAACGCGTCGCTAGGAGTTTGGAGAAACCGTCTGACCGACCCAATCCCACTCGCGACCGACCTAAGTTGCCACCAATTCAAATACCCGAATTTGATGGTAACATTCGCAATTGGTGTTTATTTATAGATAGTTTTGAGAATTTTTTTTTTTTTTTTTTTTTTATATAGGACACGTCAATTGGACTTCGCCTTGCCTGATGGTAAGCTGAAGGCAAAATCCCAGAAAAGAGGGTCACCATTACATACACATACCGTGTGACAATGGTGACACTCAGCTTGACGGCCTTATCATATGCTTTTTCACGCCCCGCTTAAATACAATAGATAAGAACGATTCGTTGACAGATCACGAAAAATTGCATTATCTCGTTGAAAAATTAACTGGTAAAGCTATAACCGTTTGCGCTGGAATTACGTTTAGTGCCGAAAATTATAATTTAATTTTAAATACTTTGAAAGCTAAGTATGAGGATAAAAGATCGGTAGCTAATGCATATTTGGATCAGATGTTTGATTTGAAAGCCATTACGGCATGTAACGATCAAAACTTAGAGAAGTTTCTAGATACTTTCGCATCATCTGTTCGCGCCGTAAAAAACCTAAAGATCGAAGACCTCTGCGACTTCTTATTTTTGTATATGGGTTTAAAGAAATTAGATTCCGAAACCATTCGATTATTTGAGTCGGATCACCGCGGCAATAAAATTCCTAAGTTCGAAGACTTAGAAAGTTTTGTTCGCGAGCATATAAAAATATTGCAACGCTCTTCATTGAAACATGAAGGCGCGAAGAAAGTTGTTAGTTCGGAACGCAAAATAGATGCGTCATCGAAGTCACTGAAGTCAACTCATACTTATGTTAATACCGCACCAGCACGTGTACAATCACCTGTTTGCTCTTTGTGTAATACTCATCATTCGCAATTGTACAAGTGTCCTGGTTTCCTAAAATTGTCGCCTAATGATCGTTATAAATTTGTTCGCGCTAATAATTTTTGTTTTAATTGTCTCGGTACTAAACACCGCGTTGTTTTATGTAATAGTAGAAATAGTTGTCGCAAATGTCAAGCGAGACACCACACTTTACTTCATTTTGAGAATAGTAATGCCGCATCCAATGTGAGCACAGTTGGTTCGTCGAGCGGTGACACACGGCGGCCTGCGCCACAGCCGCAGCCCGCGCTCGCGCGCGCTCCGGCCCGCCCGGAGACCGCTGCGAATGACGTCACCTTGTGTTCGTTGTCCGCTAGTACTGCGCTCACTACTGTGGTTCTCGCGACTGCTCGCGTCATTATGGTTGATGCATTAGGTAAACCGCACATTGTTCGAGCGCTATTAGATGGCGCTTCGCAAAGTAATTTTATTACTCAAGATTGTTGTCAACGTCTTGGTTTCAATGTTAATAAGCGTTCAACCCGCTCAGTGGTGAAGGGTTTTGGAGGTTTACGGTCAGCTGTTCATGGCACCGTTAGAACAAGGTTTGGATCTCGTTTTAATAATAATATTTGGTTTGACATGGATTCGCTGGTTATAGATAAAATAACTGAACAGTTGCCTACCGTCCCGGTTGACACGTCTTCATTAACGAAATTTAAAGACTTGCCTTTAGCAGATGAGACTTACGCTGTTCCTGGAGTCGTCGATATATTGATCGGCGCTTCGATTCTCCCGCACCTCCAGTTATCACGTAAGGTTCGAGGGGGACCGACGTACCCCGCTCCGCACGCACTGGAAACAGTTCTTGGTTTTGTTATAATTGGTTCCGCACCCGCTTCTATAGATAGTTTTAGTCACTCGACTGCTTCGTTCTGTTGCACCGTCGAGCCGCCACTGGAGTCTACCATCCGCAAGTTTTGGGAAATTGAAGAGGTCAATGTCCCACCTATCCTAAGCCCTGATGACAAGATGGCTGAGGAGATTTATTGTCGCACGACTACTCGTGATGAGCAGGGTCGTTATGTTGTCGCGCTCCCTTTCAAGGGAGATATTTTTTCGCACGGTGACTCCCGTGTATCCGCTGAAAAACGCTTTCTTTGTTTAGAACGAAAGATGCAGGCGTCTCCAAAGTTAAAGCAAGCCTATGATGAGGTTGTTAACGAATATTTAGATAAAGGTTACATCTCACCTGCGCCTGCGGACACTGACGAGACCCAGCCTTCGTACATTATCCCGTACCACGGAGTTATTAGAGAAGATAAGCTTACTACTAAACTCCGCGTAGTTTTGGATGGCAGTGCTAAGACTAGCACTTCCGTGTCGCTTAATGACATTTTGTATTGTGGTCAAAATCTTTAAGGTAATTTATTTGACATAATTGTAAATTTTCGCATTAATATTAGTAGAATTTTAGCTTTTTCGGACTCAACAGTCGCTTTGTGTTGGGCCCACTCTTCGCCCCATCGTTGGGACACATTCGTCGCTAATAGAGTGGCAAAAATTCAATCTGAATTAGCGCCACAAAATCTCTTTCACGTTGCTGGCACCGACAACCCAGCCGATTGTCTCTCTCGTGGATTGCTTCCTTCGCAAATTTTAGATCACCCGTTATGGTTTAGTGGACCGTCCTGGATTCATGCCGCGTTAGATAAGTGGCCAGTTAGTCAATTCAATCCCACTACGGTTTCCGAACCACCCGAGGAGAAGAAGCACTCGCTTGTTGTATCGGTCCCGCGTGAAGCGTCCCTTATTTTGTTGTTGGCTAATCGCGTCTCGTCTTGGTCGAGACTGTTGCGTTGTGTTGTTTATGTAGGCCGATTTTTGAGAATTTTATCTACGCGCGGTCATATAGAGTTGACCGGTGATTTAAGTACGCAAAGATATTTGCCCGCAATAGATGTTGATGACGATAGAATGCACCTTCTAACTCGTCACGCTCTTTTAGATAAATTAGTCCAATCGTTTTGGAATCGTTGGAGAACCGATTGTTTGCACACGCTGCAGTTGCGTCAAAAATGGAATACTCCATCTAACCCAATTACTGTAGGTACGGTGGTAGTCCTTATGACTGGGAATGCGCCTCCTTTGCATTGGCCTCTAGGAGTAGTAGAGGAAGTTTTTCCCGATTCCCGCGGGATAACTCGTGTTGTACGGGTTAAAACCGCAACCGGATCGTATCTGCGCCCGGTTGTTCGCCTCTGCCCTCTGCCTAGCCAGCAGTAGGCACGAGTTCAAATCTAGGTTTATATTTTAGTTGTTATTTCCCAAACCTAGATTTAGATTAGACTTTAGATTTGTTCCGCATTTTTCGTTTTGAAGGTAACCCTTCAAGCCGGGGGGAATGGTTGCGCCGATAGTAGAATTTGTATTTTTTTTTCGCTCAATAGTAGTAATTCAAATTGATGACACTGAACACACGCTCCCTATACCCATCTCCCTCCCGCACTACCTTTAAAGTGAGATAGCAATAGTTTTCGCACCGCTCAATTGTCAAAATAGACGCATCTTCACTCCCGCTTTGAACTAGCAAGCAACAATGGCAGCGGCGCGCGCGACTCTCAGAAATTAATAATGTTTGTTGGATTTTAACCTCTTTCATAGACCTTTACCGATCGGATTGTGCCTCTCGTGTGTCCCTCAAGTGATTTAGTGATGTGGGCAGCAGCTCCTGAGCCAGGAAGAGAAGACCGGTGCACCGGCCCAGCCAGCACGTGGCGTAGTAAAGGTTAGTGCATCCTCTCCTAATTTCTCGGGTTGCATTCAATGCCTAAACCACCTCCGCGGCAACCCGATCACCTATCTTGTTTGTTGTGTAAAGTGTCATATGAAACATGTTAACTTCACCCCCCGCAAAATACAGTCCACTAGCTCAGGTGGCATGAGAATCGCGCCACCAGTGTTATAAAGAGCTTTTACCAAAAGCTTTTTCCACTTACTGATTCTCCTCCTTTAGATTGTCGTTGTCGGACGTTTCACACGTCCATAGGCCACGGTAACCACTTTCCATCAGGTGGGCTGGGTGCTTGTCTGCCAACCAAGTGGTATAAAATAATAATTAAACTGGACAAATTAAAATGAATTCACCTAGCCTAAATGTTAAGCTGAAGGTAACGTCTCAGGAAAAGGGAACCATTGCAAACACTTTTCTTCTTTTTTGGCTATTATGAACTATTCGGCTTCTATGGGAGTGACTGCTATCTAACCTCCGGATCCCAAGAGGGAAGACACTTCGCCAGAACTTCGACTGTCAATCGTACCAGGGCACAGTAGGCACATACTGTTAGGACGTTTCGATCGATCGAATGAACTCGACTGCTGAATACATACATACGTATAATCACGCCTTTATTCCCGAAGGGTTAGGGTAAGGTGAATTTGTGACACACGTTTCTCCTCATTGTTTTGTTTTCCAATAATTGTTTTTAGTCCCACGTAATAGGGGACGACGAATATGTTATTATAACACCTCTATACACCATGTTCTAGCAAATAAATGAATTTGAATTTGATTTTGAAATTGCCATGTTCTGGGCACTATTGTTGACTCGAGTGATGTATCTGTGCCTGAGTCTGAGCTGTATATATCTGTCTGATGTTAAACAGCCGTATCCCTTAGTCGCCTTGTGCGACACCGAATGTGAAGAGATGGGGTGGCCCAAATTCTACTCTGCCGGGAACCACGCGGATGGCTTCGGACAGCTGAATCCACGGTGAGACTTTTCACGTTGTCGAGCTCAAGTCGATAGTGATGAATGTTTATATGCTCAAAAACGTGACGTCACCAAATTTACAACATGCGAAATTGAAATCTCAATGCGGATTCAACTGTTGAGTTCGTTTAATCGTTCGAAATGTTCTTACAGTATGTGCCTGCTGATAAGGTTGGCTTGTTCCCCAAATATTTTAGTGGACCCTAAAGTTTTTACTATTCATTCTGGTCGCAATTCAACATTATTCCTTTTTAAGTTATAAAACACCAATGAGATGTCAAGGAAATCTAAGATAAACACAAATCAATTCTATTTACAATCAATACTGACCACTTCACGCAGAGGTCAAACAGCGAAGAGTCGTGATCATAAAGGCAAAATTCGTGACGATGCTGCGCTTGAGGTCGAAACAAAACGGCATGTTATCACTCGAATTAAGAATCGATTCTGTGATATCGATTTATTTATTGAATGAACGATGATCTAATTTTACAGCGGGCGTGACGAATGTTTTGATGTAGAGTTAATAACGATTAGAGGTGGCAATTATGAAATAATTAGCAATATATTTACGTTTAATATTCATAGAATCAAATAATGGTGAATCTTATTTGTCTGTTCTGTAATTGTAGCAAGTAATACATTAAGCAATTTAACTGTAGGTGTTAGAGGTAATATTAGTAATTTCGATTCTAATATTCTAAAGTTATAATTAATAGAAAAAAATTCTGATAGATATAGAAAGAATTTGAAACAAACTTACTGGTAATAGAGGAAACTTTTAGGCAGATGCTTTTTTATAATTCCGCGTAATAGCAGGCGATGAACCTATGCAGTATATCACTCCACTGTCCTCTCTGTCCTCTACAAAATACCTATACTCATGAAAGTTTTAAGATCGATCCAATTGCATAAACTCTTACAGTAAGGCGTCTTATGTGGTATAGTCAAGCCATGGGAACACCTGAATAACATATGAGTAAAAAATTCCAACCCATGAATTTTTGTCCAAAAAGTATGGTAGACTAGACTGGCTTTAGTAGATGTTTATAATAAATGATAACCTAAAGCATCAGTTGATTGAAAATCAACGCAGCTAGTTCGAAAAGTCTTTCAAAAAATGACGAGATGATGATCCCAAAATAAAACAAATTATATATATGTATATATCTAAATAATATTTGTTAATATCCAATAATATATCCATATAATCATACATATCTAAAATGCTTATAACTCTATGGTTCTCAAAAGGAAGCGCAAGATATAGGTCACATGGACAGCACGAATGCGTATAGATCATTCTATATTGTAATTACAGCATTAGCTTCCTTGAGTGTGCTCCTCGCGATATTGATGTGCAGCGATCGATTAACGTTAATGGCAAGGTCAAGCTTAAGTCAAGATATTGCCTTTTTTACTTAATAAATACTAGATATTTTGGTTCTCGAAGAACGTTTTATACTCACTGCAGTGAATGTCAGTTGCATTCAAAGTTTATGCTTTGGGAGCTGGAGTTCGCGCTTCTACGCTTTTGTGGGAGCGACTACTGTCTTCTAACCTCCAAACCTCAAAACGAAAGTCTTTGACACTTCATCATCTGCAAATTAAAGGTACACCAAATTGCAGGTGATGATAATTTTAAACGATGGTACTCTTAAAATGGTGTCTTTAGTTTGATTACCTCTGTAGATGATAATTCACGCCCTTGTTAAAGTTCTAAAGTATAAACCACATAACATAACTTAAACTCACGCCTATATCCCCGAAGGGGTAGGCGAGGTGCTAGCACCCACATTTCGCCAGTTTATGTTTAGGTCCCAATGTAATAGGTGAAGGGCCTATTGCCATTATAAACCAGCGATAAATACACACGTAACTTCGAAAATCATCGAAAAGTCATTGGTGTGTGCCATGGTAAAACCTGGGATCGAACCCGAGACCTCGTCTCAGCGGTCCATTGCCCATACCATTAGGCTGCAGCGGTTAATTATTTCTGACTAGAGGGCTGCTGTGCAATTCTGTAAGCACACAGTGTTGAGCTCAGCGCTGCGACAGTCATTGGTTGGACTGGGTGACGTCACTGGACATCGTGCAATCACAATCTCTATCAAGGATGATGATGTGATGTCACAGCTGGTTGATTCAGCAAAGTATTGGTATTGCTATTCAATGTGGCAATGCTATCAGCCTTTTCTCCACTCTCCCGGTTGACATCAATGAGCAGAAATTCTTTCGTACCTAAACCCGCAGGTCTGTATTTATGTATTATGTTTAGTTTATATATTTTTATTAACATAATTTTTATATAAAGTATGAATGGTGTTTCAAATACACTTCTTAAACATTCTTTATTATATTGCCTAAAACTATATGGCAAAATAACCAGGATATTGGGTGTATCATGTTCCCCCAAGGGACATCAAGACAAGTTTGCTAAAATACCACCCTATAGAATACCGCGGTCATAATAACTTCATGTTGTGTTCCCAGCGGTGAGTAGGGTAGCCAGAGCTCTCTGGAGAATTTGTGCTGTCAGTGGGAAGACTAAAGGCTTGTCCTGCTGTGTCTTCTACACTGACGGCACAGAAAGTCTGTGCTTACAAGGTCGGCAGCGCGAGGGTGGCTCCTCTGGTGTTACACACGTCCATAGGCCACGGTAACCACTTTCCATCAGGTGGGCCGCGTGCTGGTCTGCCACCTAAGTGTCATAAAAAAATTACTATAAAAATGTTAATGCCTATCCCCAATACAAGAGATGCGTTAACATGTAGACAATGGATCTAATGTGGGTCAGTTAAGCGCCGTAGATGTATTATCGGCGGTCGTGTTCCGATATGTATCAAGGCCATTAAATTATTAATTTCTATGATGTTATGGTTTATGTTACAGTATAAATAATATGATCGTGGCCACTACGCTGTTCCCAAGACTTTATTGAATTATAAACTTCGCGCGATCTAATTTTATTTATACAAGGATTAACATATTTTGATCATTTAGTGGCATATTATGTCCTATTGCCTGGGGTATACATCTTGTATCCCTCTTACATTAAAATCTCCACTTTCATATACACTAGACTTTGCCTCTCGTATTGCTATTCTTCTGTGCACTTCCAGGTTTGCTGGAAGAAAACTCAATTTTGAGTTAAGTTCGCTTTTGTACATTTTTTCATTATTTTGTGTATGTGTACAATAAAGTATAAAGTAAAGTAAAGTATAATTTTTCTTTCTTTTTATCAATTACTTAAAAAATTCTTATGTCACTATTTTTATACAACTATAGCAGCAAATAAGCACATGATTTGTATCAGTTAACAAAACCAAATTGCCTTATTTCATAATGATTTAGTTTGCCTGTAAGCACCACTCACATTCTCGTGCACCTATGCACGAACAATGAGTCAGAATCATTGTTTCTATTAATTTACTTTAATGATCATACAATCATACACTACTCCGACCTCTCTTAGCAATTGATAATAAGTTAAGTGTACTAAAAGTATATTTATTTGTACAGTAAAATAATTGAAATTAGTTATTTTTATTAAAGGTCATGTAGGCACACATGTTCGTAGTGGCAATTTTTTTATTTTTTTATACCACTTAGTTGGCAGACAAGCACGCGGCCCACCATCAGGTGGGCCGCGTGCTTGTCTTCCCATCCCATCAGGGAAGCGGTTACTGTGGCCTATGGACGTATGCAACACCAGGGGTGTCACACTCGATTATTTTGTAGTTGCAGTTATTTTTAAATTTAATTTTAATCCCTCTTTTATTTTCCAAATCTTAAACGGAGTTTTGCCAATTTTATTTATTTTAATTTCAGGAAACTATTCAATAGCGATCATTTTTATATAAATAGGATCTGATACGGACCTAAAAAATATGATATATTTATTGTGATATTAAAGTATCAAAACTTACCGAGCACTATTATAGAGCAATAAAGCGGAAGAGACGGCCAATTGATGCTTTGGTAGTAAAAAATGAAATATAATAAATCAATTTGGAGGTTATATCCGTTCATCAGCGCACGCGCAGCTTCACGACAGACGCGTTAGGTGCCGATCATATTGATAAATGCAAAAAAATATATTAGTATTGAATTTATAATTAAAAAAGACAAATAAAAGTTTTAAAGTATTAATATTTTTTGATTTTAAGCATATTGTTTATTTTTGCTCATTATTTATGTAAAATTTTAGTTCTAAAGTAGTCAGTAACTTGGATTATATTTAGACAATACCAATGGTAATTGCACCACGAAAGCCATGCATATTAAAAAACCTCGGATTTCGACAGTCTAAATTCCTACACTGCATATTAACTTCATTCGTTCATTCGCCATCACGTCTGCTTTATGTCTGATGATCTTCAAATACGGATATGTCACATAATCACCCACACTCAGTGAAGACAAACAGTGGTTCCTGCCGCGTATCAAGTGGCCCTGAGATAATTTTGTGGAAATGAAGCGCTCAGTCCAGTTGCTTCTGAAGTGCCCTTGAGTGCCGTCAACGAAATACGCTTGAGCGTCAATATTAAGGTTTGGATTCGGTTCAGGATGTGCGATAGTTTGGATGGTCGTATTTGCTTAAAATTTTGATACTTATAAATATTTTTTTATATGAACCTAACTATATCACGATGAAGGGTTATGTAATATTACGTATCTCATAAAAGCAACATACAACATATTGTTTTCATTTATGATATTATGTGTACTTAATTGAAATGCTTCTTTGACGAGGTACTTTCTTGGCATATACAAAGACTCATGAACACCGAACTAATGTGTTTTTAATTGATTGTATATTATTTGCTGATTGTGATACGTTTTAGGAACCCTGGTATCCTAAACACAAGTTTAATCTTAATTTGAGTACCAGACTTCATCAAACTATGCTGTTAAACTATCATCAAATCGTATTGTAATGTGTTCACTAGATTGCAACTATAGATTAAATGAATTTTGAATTAGAATTTTTTTGAATACATTACAACTGCATTCAATTTCAGAAAGCGTTTTAAAATTTTTAATTTTATGCGTGGCAACTAACTTTTCAGCTTCATAATATCATCTTAGTGTTTCAGGTTGCATCCAGCTCTACCTCTGTGCCCGGGGTTCCGCTCACTCTTTCAACTTCTTTCGGCTTATTTTATAAGGTTTTTATGGTATCTGACTTCGTAAGCCCAAGAAGAATGCGTACGCCAAAGCATCTTCCGTCATTAGCAGATGTACTGCTTTGTATATTAACACTATAAACTTTTATCTCACCCATATAACACTTTTATTGGAACTACCACATCCACAATTTTCATAGCTCATATACCCAAATAAATTCGTTACGCACACGCGTGGGCTTGTTATCATAGAAAGCAGATTGGAATGTACCGTGTAATACCGGAATTCTAACAATAAACATCGAATTACGTCCGCCCGTGTGTCCGTACGTCCGAATGTTTGTCCATCGAGTTTATTTTGTCCAAGATAATTATTTGACAAGTGCATGTTTGGGCATTTGGTTTCTAATAGGATTTAGCGAAATAAAATTAAATTTGTTTGTATAACTGTGTGTGGATTTATTGTGAATGTGTGTGATTATAGACTGGCAGCTCGTCTGAGTGTTTTTATTGATTTCATGGTATTATTTTTACTTTTTAGGAGCAACGAAATGTTTTTTAGGTTTCGTAATTAGAGTTGGCAGGCCTGTTGTTGAATTTGAGAGTTGTACGTCGGGGCTACTGCACTATATGTGTTTATCCGTGTGGTGACGGAAATATGCAAGTACCCTATCTCATCCGACGGGTATCGTAAGAAGCGACTAGCTTAAAAATATGCAGACGATATCACTGCGAGAGAAGGAAAACTTGAAATAAAACTCTGTGATAGAATACCGCAGCCATAATAATGTATGGGGAAGTACCTCCGCCCTACAGAATACCGCGGTTATAATAACTTCGTGCTGAATTCCCGGCGGTGAGTAGGGTAGCCAGAGCTCACTGGAGAGTTATTGCGCTGTCAGTGGAACGACCAAAAGTTTGTCATGCTTTGTCTTTTACACTGAAGGCACAGAAACTCTCTGTGCTTACATGGTTGGTAGCGCAAGTGTGGCTCCTTTGGTGTAGCACACGTACATAGGCCGCGGTAACCACTTTCTATCAGAAGGGCAGTGTGCTTGTCTGCCACCCAAATGATACAAAAAGAAACAATAGGCCAAAGCTTCCCAACATCTGGAGAGGCCTATGTCCAGCAGTGAATTGCGATGGGCTGATTGATTTACTGATGTTAGTGTGGTCGAAGGTAAGATAACACAGTTATATCAAGGTAATGCTGGCGCCTTCCCATCTTCCAAGTACGATGGACTGCGCATGCGCTGCTGCTGCATCAGCGGAGACTCTCAAACGGCGCAAATATACCAATTTAACTGGTAATTATAATTTTGAGCCGTTTGGAGTCGAAACGTTGGGTCCGTGGGGTCCAAGCGCGCGCGCGCTATTCAAAGAAATAGCGAAGCGACTAATCGACGCTTCCCGTGACCATAAGGCTGGCCTTTACCTCGCTCAAAGAATTGCCATCGCCATTCAGCGTGGTAATGCCGCCAGCCTCTTGGGCACGGTACCAGTAGAGATCGATGGGGAGGAATTTTTCGATGCCTAAAATCACAGTCTCCCTCTTTTTCTCTATCGCATTTTTGTATATATTGTATAGTTAGCATAGTTTTATATAAATTTGTAAGTAATTGTATATTACAATAGCATATTTTGTTTAATGTAATCAATCATATAGTGAGGATAATATTGTATTACAAAAAAATCTGGATAGCAAATAGGTTTAAAATGTATTTTGTATGTGATAAATAACCAAGCTTATTATTAGATTTTACAGGTAATGCTTATATGAGCAGAAACTATACAATAGTCATATTGTAGTCTATTGTATTTTTGGTACCATGGGGACCTACCAAGATCTTCAAGGTAAAATCTGATCTCAGCAACCATCAAGTAGAGACAGATTTTCTCTCGACGTTGGAAGGTAAAACGAAAGTCAATCTCATAAAAGCCGTACAAGCTAATTCAAAATGGGAGAAAAAGTAAGTGAAAGTAGGTGCCTACCGGGATTAAAGACGTTAATATGGTGTTTTAATATAAACTCTAAAAATTTTCACCCCTACAAAATCTTTTGAAAATTTATTGATTTGTTTTATGGTAAGCGCTTGCCTGCTGCTGCAAAATTTTCTAAATATTTTTTCTTAACGTGAAATGTATTTATTAAAATAACTATAATAGATGATAAACCGTTTTATTGTTGATTTTGATAGTAAGTAATATATACATAGGGGTCCTGCCTTTTCGCCAAAAATCGTTTACCCGATTATCACTTGCCAACCAACGTTACGCCAATTTGACGACTAACGATTGTCAAATGTTTGTATGACAACGTTTCATTTGGTAGAATTATTGTTAAGCTGATTATTGTAATGACAAAATACGTTTGGGGCATTCATCTTTTGCCAATTTATTTATTAGGCCAGACAACTTTTAGACGAATAACGTTTTGTCTGTGTAACAGTTCTCTTTCGTACATTGATATAATGTTAAAAAAAAAAGGTTAAATTTGCAAAAATCCAAAGTGTGGAGCGAAGTTCAGGTGACGAAGTGCCGTAACCAAATCGCTTTTATTTCACTACACAGGGCTTTAAATATGCTACATCGGTTAGCTTCGAACTGCGACAAAAATGCACGAGCGTAAAAAAAATCAATAATAATAACTACCTTATAATTTGCCCCAAATGAAAATGGCATCCTTGTAAATAGACTTCTTCAAAAATTGATCGAAGACTCAGTATTGCAGCTTTTTTTCTTCAGGATTTTCGAAATCTTATGCCAACTAAAACATTCGCTACTTGAAAGTAGGCATTTTGAAAAGTGTCATTCTAAAAGGTTGACCAAACGTAAAATTGGCAACTGAGAAGTTGGGTAATAAAAACAAAATGAAATCACAAGTTGGCAAATGATTATTCTGCGAAATATAATTCTGGGAAACGTTAGTTGGCAAGTGATAATCGGGCAAACGATTTTTGGCGAAAAAGCAGAGATCCACATACATATAATCACGCCTTTATCCCCGAAGGGTTAGGTAGTGGTGAATTAACACCCACATTTCATCAATCATTGAACTCCGTCCCACGTAATAGGGGGTGAGCCTATTGCCGCTTTCCGGGCACTCAAGCCATGCATCTGAGGCTGAATCTGGGCTGTATAGATCTGTCTGATGTTAAACAGCTATATCCCTTACTCGTCTTGTACGACACCGCATGGGAAGAGACGAGGTGTTCCAAATTCTACTCTGCCGTGAACCGCATGGCTTTCTTAAGCTTAAGGCAAAGTAATTACAGAGTAAATTTAAACCTCTATCCATACATTTACTCATCAATTAACTTAAAATGCTGAAGACCTTAACAAGACCTTATTTAAAAAGGTTCACATATTCGCACGGATCATTATAAGTACAATAATAACTTTGTGCCATAAATCCCGGCGGGGTAGGGGTCGCGCGGCACAATTAATAAATTAAGGTGCACACAGTTAGTGCGATGAACTGGTGCGACTGAACGCGAGTAGCGAGAAGCGTAGCGTTCTTACCAAAGGTAATTTTTTCATTCAGAAGTCGGTACAGATTGTCCCACCACCAGGGTTTATTTCGAACTCGAAATTATTAAAAGCGCATGGAGACAGGGCCATTTCAAAATGATCTCCTTGGGTGCAGAGTCCACGATCTCCCTATCTATCTACTTACTAAGGTTTTAAACAATGCGGTCTAAATGTCACAATTGATGGTAAAATATACTTCGTCGTAATTTTGATATTTTTAAACGATTAATTTTTTTCGAAGTTTTTCGAAGTTATGTGTGTATTTATCGCAGGTTTATAAGTGCCTGGTTAATGGCAATAGGCTCGCCACCTAGTATTGGGACCTAAAACATAAACTGGCAAAATGTGGGTGCTAGCACCTCTTCCTACCCATTCGGGGATAGATTTTATGTTATGTTATGTTATTTTTCAAAATCAACTATGTACCTTGAAAATATTCGGTGAATCAGTAAAGCTTTCCCGTCCTGTTTTACCTTCATCCTTCCATCAGGTGGCAGACAAACACACAGCCCACATGATGGAAAGTGGTTACCGTGGCCTATGAACGTGTGTAACACCAGAGGAGGCCACACTCGCACTCCCGACCTTGTAAGCACAGAGATTCTATGCCGTCAGTGTAGAATACAAAGCAGGACAAGCCTTTAGTCGTCCCACTGACAGCACAAATTCTCCAGTGAGCTCTGGCTACCCTACTCCCCAATGGGAACATAACCTTCTGGCTTCCTAACCCCTAGAAGAAAGCCTGCAAATAGAGCTTCGTCCCTCAATTAACAGATGCTCTGCACCGGCTGGCAGGTGAGGCTGCCTTATGTAAGTACCTACTATGTTATAACGCCCTATTATAAAATGCTATTTCAAATTGTATGATTATTTTTAATAGACGTAACTTAATTTCTCCGCTGCTCGCTTACAGTTTCACCTGCTCCACACAGCCAAAGTACGCTAACAGTGGAATATTCATTGCTGCCATAATGCATGATAAATGTAGCGAGAAATATGCATAGTCACAAACGTGAATAGTGGCCACAATGCGCGAGTGCCTGGGTAGCGTAGTCGCGCAGACAACAGTATGAAATACTTAAATAAATTTTTATGAGAATAATTCTAGCTAGACCATGGTCAGTAAGTGCAATAAAATAAATGTATATTGATCAGTCTATTTGTTTGGTTTTATTATGAAATATTTTAGATGTAATACACATATTGAGAACACATTTGTACTGTTTCACTTAAGGCTCGACACTGCGTTAAGCGGGCGACCGCGACGGGCACCCGTCGCGTGTCTACGCGCGTGGTCACGCGGGCGGGTTGCGTGGTCACGCGACGGTACCCGTCGCGGGCACCCGTCGCGGAGACCGTCTATCGCAGTGTCGCTAGTTCAATTTTAGCGGCGTGCATGTATAGTCATGTCCATGGAGAAC
This sequence comes from Eilema griseolum, assembly GCA_963662185.1. NCBI lineage: Eukaryota > Metazoa > Arthropoda > Insecta > Lepidoptera > Erebidae > Eilema > Eilema griseolum. The sequence goes on from OY759243.1 coordinate 2,211,306, forward strand.
TTATTGTATTATTACGTAGCAAAACTACGACGACTAGCAAAAAAGAAACTTTGCTGTTGCTGTTGCTGTGCGGGGAATTTGTTGCAAAGTTCAGTATATTAAGAGAAAATTAAAATTTATTTTACAATTATTTTAAAGTATCGGTACAGATCTATGACGAATTATTTTCGAAACTGGAACCATATTTGAAGGTCAACAATTTAAGAGAAATTTATTTGATGGTTGAAGTTAATTAAATTATTCTCATTCTAAGTAATCTATACAGAAATAATTTATAAATATTAAATACAATAAAAATAAAATAACTTTTATACAACTTATAGCTAAGGACAATTAAAATGCGTCGTAGAATTCCTCCGCATCGCATGCCTCTTGTGGTAGCGTTCCCAGAAGACTGGCAGCATTGCCACGTTGTATGGCAATGCTTATTCTCTGACCTAAAAAGAGGCCAGCCTTCTGGTCACGAGAAGTGTCGAACATACGCTTCGCAATCTCACGGAAGAGGTTGCGAGCGCTCGGACCCCATGACCCCAAAGTCTCGACTCCAAACGGCACAAATTCATAATCTCCGATGAGATTGGAGTATTTGCGCCGCTTGAGAGCCTCTGCAGAAGCAGCAGCAGCACCAGCACAGCCAGCCGTGCTAGTTATATGGGTAGGAGCCATGGTATCAACGCATGTGGCGTCCCACACCGGAGTCCTACCCATCTTCCATGGCATTAACGACATGCCATCCGGTCTCCTGCCATCGTCACGCGCCAAACCGTTTGGTTCTAGTACAGCTGGTACACCGGCGGTGACAAGAGCACGGCGGATTATGTCATTGAGGCTGGCGTGCCGTGGAATTCGCCCTGCGCTCCTGCAGCACGACAGATCATGGTGTCCGAGTCTGTCAACGGCATTGATGCGAAGAAACACACGGCGCACCTAAACGGAGACAAGTTGCGATGCGGAAGGTAGTGTCATCTAACATAGTCCCTACGTTAGATGATGGAAGAGCTTGTAGCCAAAGACCCGATTCCCACACTCCAACCGCCAGTAAACGGGCACGCTCAGCAGCATTGGAACATGTATTTAGTAATTTTTTTCCAACTAAGCTGCAGAGCGGCCCGTCCCACTGACGCTGTGAGAAGAGGTTCCTTGGGAGATCGGTATTTGGACATGCAATTTTCCAAGCGTTCACTGCATCAGTCTTACACAATACTTCAGAATTAACTAGTGTAGGTGCAAGGATTTTCCTAGTTAATTCTTCGGTACTGTGGACTGAAGAAAGGAACGCTGGTAAGCTGACATCTGAAATTTTGCGAATACCGAGCCCACCCAAGCGAATCGGTAGAGTCGCTTGTAGTAAAGCTCGGTCATCCAAGGCCACATTTAAAATTTTGGTGAGGGTATTTTCTATAATTTCGTCTACTTTTTTTCAAAATTGTTATATGTTTAAAAAAAGGCGTTGATCGTAGGGCATGGGTGAATTTTGGAACGAATACAATTTAAGAGTAAAATCTATATCAGGTCCCATATGACAGGGTGGCACTGTACTTCCACAATAACTCTTTCGGTGTCAAAAGACATTTTTCTAAGAACGGGCGTACGACCCGGATCAGCTAGCGCTATTGACTGAACAAGTCCGTACGTGTTACCGCTGGCGGGCTCCCGCGCGTGCCCCCGCGCCTGTTTCCGTCGTACGGAGGCGCGCCCCGCTGCGTGGGCGCGGGGCGTGCGTCCCCGTGACGGAAGCCCGCGCGGGTCTCCGCGACGGAGCACTTTTGTATGAAACCGCGCCCGCACCCGCTTGACGCAGTTTCGGCCCTAAGGGTTAAGTTTTTATTAGGCCTTACCGGTTGCACCTTATGGCATCCTCAAAGGTTTACAATGACTGTCATTGTAAACCTTTGAGGAAGTCATGTTCATGAGACAAGTGTGTTCTCAATATATGTAACAATAAATTTCACCAAGTGCCATCAATCAATAGCATAAATATTTAGCCGTAATAGAATTATAAAGTTTTTATTCGAATCATTTCAAAGCACCTATATGTCGGCTATTTCGATGTTTATGGTATGAGAAATGTAAAATAATATCATGAAAATTTCAATATGTCCAATAATGTACTATTATGGATATTCTAATTGTTTATATTAGCCAGAAAATAGCTATGAAAAACCAATGGCATATACTTAATCTGATTAATAAACATACTATAAAATACCAGAAAATTGTATAAGTATTTAAGTATCTATTTCTGTGGATAAAACCTTAGGAGAGGTATTTGGAAAACGAATACAGCATTTAGTATAAGCAACGCATAATAAGTTACAAACGTAATAGAACTGAAACAAATATTAACAGTTATTGACAAAGAGAAGTAATTTCAAACAGCAACCATCATCCTACGCCAAACGCGGCAGTAAATAATCCGTCGGCTGCGTGCCTATGCGCAAGCTCGCGATGCGCCCAGTGGCGGTCACTACACACTCATCTGGCCCATTGTCTAACATTTTTATACGCGCCGAACAATGAGAGATCATTCGACGAAAGCTTAGATACGCAGATACCCAGGCAACTACGGAGCGGTCAGTTCGATCAGGTATTTAGAATTTCTGCTTCCGTTACCTTTGATGGGAAAAGCTCGTAGGGTTTTCTTGTACACCTGCGTTATGGAATGTTTCATTATAGGTTAGTAACTAGTAGACTTCATTTAGACCTTTATTTAATCAAAATAACAATTTATTTGGTTTAGTTTTTTTTGTTAGTAAAATTTTGAATGGTAAATGTTAAAAACAGGTTGTGAAAGTACACCTAGAATATCTTATATAAAAAAATTAAAACTAAGACCAGACTACTGAAAAAGTATTAAACAAGAAAATATCAAGGGTAGCCATGATCGTATGTTTGTCAGACTAAATGGCACACGGTCACGGCTATCCTTGATATTTTCTTGTTTTATACTTGTCTGCCACCTAAGTGATATAAAAAATAAAAAAATATTGCATATTATAGAAATATGGCTATGGCTAGCTTGGTAGTACTGCGGTTTTCCCAAGCGCCTACAATATGGGGTTCTTCAAGAGGGGCATCAGAAGGTTTCTTCATAGTCGGCAGCGCGAGTGTGACACCCCTGGTGTTGCATACGTCCATGGGCCACGGTAACCGCTTCCCATCAGATGGGCCGTGTGCTTGTCTGCCAACTAAGTGGTATAAAAAAAAAGTGGGAATCACACAATGCAAACTAATATACATTCCGAACTATTTTGAATCCTGTTTTCTGAACCCAACAGCACTCATAAATATATCTCTTAATGATACTAATGAATGAATGATACTAATGAAGCCAGCGGTAGCCACTTTCTGTCAGGAATAATGACTATTTCCCAACGCAGTACTTTAGAAAGGCGGAAAGGATACTACGGTATTCCAGTCCCGATTGAGCAGTCCGACTGGGCAAGTACCTCCCCCTACAGAATACCGTGGCCTTAATAACCTCGTGTTGTGTTCCTAGTGGTGAATAGGGTAGCCAGAGCTCACGGGACAGTTTGTTATTGTGCAGTTAATGGGAATACCAAGGCTTCTCCTACTTTGTCTTCTGCACTGATGGCATAGTAACTCTCTGTTTTTACAGAGTCGGCAGCACAAGTGTGACTCTCTTGATATTGCATATGCCCATAGGCCACGGTAACCGCTTTACATCTGGTGGGCCATGTGCTTGACTGCCACTGAAGTTGTATAAAAAAGAATTATTAATGCCTTGAAATTAACGCACTAACACTTTCAATTACAATATTTAGATGTGCACTAAATTATGCATTTTTATTACTTATTATTTATGCACTAAATTGTGCACTAAAATAGGCTTATATTGCTTCTTTACTCTGTATGTGCACATCTAAATAATTTATGCACCACAAGTGCGGCGTTAAGTGCGATATTTTGAGCTTAGAGCGGCATATATTATATTCAATGGTAACCATATTGTCGGTCGTTGAGTCCGACATAAAACTGTTATGAGTGTTCGTTTAACTTTTACAGGTACTGTTTTACTGTACCCCAGACGTAGAGCGTTTTTAAAGGACGATACGTTGGCGATCCGATTTATATGCATGATATCATCTATAGGGCAATGCCTTCCTATCACCCATTAGTTTAGTAAGCGGTCTCGTTTCGGGACCGAACTTGGAGATTTGGGGTTTGTAATCTTTATTAAAGGATTTCCGAGAGGCAGTACTGATCACACGGCAAAGGAGATAAGTTCACGCTTTATTTTATAAAATTGTATGTAAACGTGTATATTTACTCCTTTGCTGTCTGTGCAGTTTCTGGTAATTTAATTCAACTTGTAGCTATATTGGGTAGATAGAATCTCGGGATATTTAATTCTAAGAAGAAAATTTCTGAAAAATTCGCTTGAAACGTCAGAGCATTATATTTATAATACATTTGTAATACAATCCTCCAGATACATGGACTTCCCTGTTCTTGGATGACGGAGATCCTTTGCATACTTTTAATGGTGAAGTGTAAGATATCATGGTTGCCTGGTAGAGATTACCTTGTGCAATAAAGCCGTCACTTGTAATGACACAAAAATATACCTATTATATTTTTTCTGTATCCTTTCTTTGTGTACATACAATAAAGATATATATTATTATTATCACATTACATAACATAACATAAACTCATGCCTATATCACCGAAGGGGTAGGCAGAGCTGCTAGCACCCACATTACGCCAGTATATGTTTTGGTTCCAATGTAATATGTGGCGAGCTTATTGCCATTAACCGGGCACTTATAAACCTGCGATAAATACACACATAACTTCGTAAAGCATCAAAAATTCATTAGTGTGTGCCATGGTAAAACCTGGCATCGAACATGAGACCTCGTCTCAGCAGTCCATTACCATACCACTAGGCTACAGCGGTTATCATTATATCTTAGAGTATCCAAAAATATTTTTATCTTGTGTTAATAATATAATCTTGCAATCGTAATGCGCAGAATGAGTCTAAAGTGTATTGAAGAGTGCTGTGTTGCTTTTCAGTAAATGACTGGATCCGAAGCTAGTAGAACATCCCAGCATTACTTATTTTTTATCATATTTCTATATAAAAATCGTATGGTATAATGACGTTTCCCCAACGGTCCGGTTTACACTACGTAGGATTATAAAATAGACAGAGAAGTATTTTCGCGAAACCACTGCTCACAGGCTGCTTTTGAACTCTATTATATTTAATTTGCCATTAACTCTAATGAACATCCATAAGGCGACTTATCAGAACTGGTCAGGTCAATTGGCCTAAGTTTTACTACAGCATTAAAACAAACCTATCGTAGCATTTACGACAAATTAATTTTATAATTGGTAGTAATTATAAGCGCATTAGCTATGTATTAATACTGTTATGTTCCGGGTTCGATTCTTGGTTGGGTAAATGTTTATTATATCGTTTATTAGTGAATTCTCGGTCGTAATTAGAAGTTTTGAATAGTTTGCTAGTTAACGAGAATTAGTATGTCCACTGTAGGATTGGAAATATACTTGGCAAACTATGTGTGTTAATGTACTTTTGACTATCCTTTCTAGGTAATACCTGCAGGCGACTGGCGAGAATACATAAAAGAGATCTTGACAGACAAAAACGAAGTGAGTTAGGATCCCGTTATTTCCTCCTGAAATACGGAACCCTGAAAAACAATTTATTGTTCTTGTTTATACAGGTACACTTGCTACAGTGTAGTTTCATGTTGTATTTCTTAACTTGCTAACGGAACAGAATGATTAAGGAAACAATTTGCATTTAGTGCGGTTCCCAAAGCATATAAATTGTAGCAACATAACACGCACTTAGCGCCATCAAACGTGGTCAAGTCAAACTAATTTTAAACTATTTATTCTAAGTTTTCACTTGTATAATGAGCATTAAACCACTTTGACTGTTTGTAGGATTCCCATTTTCCCATCTTGAGTGTTATAGAAGCGACTGTTATGACACTCCCCAGCCTCGAGATGATAGCCTGTACCAGAGTTCAAGTAGATGTAACACATTTTGAGCCTAAAGGTCCGAAAATCTAGATGGGGCTCACACACATTAATAACGAATAATTTTAATTGAGAATATGTATGTGGTTGATGCTGTTTATTGCTTCAGTTCTCTGAAGGCGACACAACTTTGATACATAAACCACAATAGCGACTGCGAATGATTTTCTTTTTTTTTTTATACAACTTAGGTGGCAGACAAGCACACGGCCCACCTGATGGAAAGTGGTTACCATGACCTATGAACGTGTGTAACACCAGTGGAGTCACATCTTATCTACACAATCTTAATAACATTTTCTTACTAATGTGTAATAGAGGACGCTCGCTCATCATGAATATAAAAAAAAACTCGATACCATATCATGTTAATAAGGTTGAAAATTGCATGCAGAATTTCGCTAGGTTTTTTCATCCCTAGCATACCTAACTAGTCTGTGCTATCAAGCAAATAACCGTATTGGACCAATTTTATCAGATTTATGTGAAAACAGCACATGGTGTCGACTATTGTATATCGGTTATCGTCGCCCGACACCAATATCGGACCGAATACCGTGGAAACGGCCTTAAGCTGGTTTTGCTTATGAAGCAAAATGAAAATACATTCCATAACTCTGAAGAATCTTTTAACATATTCCAGTCCACACTATATAGCTTGGTATTGCACATCCACTCGACGAGTTCAAATTACATAACACATAAATACAATGGCCGATGTTATTTACAGCTGGTTTTAAAGTAAAAGCTAACCTAGCAATTATTGTAGATAAAATGCTGCTGGGCATAGATGGAAACTAAATTATTAACTTAATAATATCCGTGACTAAGGCTGCCTAAGTAGTGTGAAAATAATATGAAGAAGTAGGTTGTCTGATAGCAATCACTTCTTCTTCTTCTTCTGTCAAATCGACAACACTTCTGCTCTCACTGTTAATACTGTTGATTGATAGCACTTGGTGGAACCTGTTACACATATTGAATAATATGCCGTGAGGCGAAACTGATCAGGTGCAAAACCAAACACAGTGGAAAAGTACAAAGTCTTATTCTAATACTTCTAATATCAAATTCTGTTTACCCAGTAGAGTGTGCATCTGGACTGTGTTTTCCCAAGCTCTCATAAGATCCCTCAGTGTACAAGTATGTGGACATGCAGCACACGTCTGCAGGTGGGCCATGGTTTCTAGAGCAACTCAGCACTCACATATTATATTCGACTGGTGTACAATAAAACGTATAATAATAAAACGAGTGAACAAAATACAACATAACTCGTTAAATAAAGTTTTACTTCAACTTACATACAAAAAATATGACATAGTATACATTTACATACATTCATATGTGGCGATGCCACATATACCCAGCGCTATCTAGCGACAGCAAGCAGAACTATTACATAACTACGACTCCTACATCGCGCAAGTAAAGTTCACGCGCTGGGACAACATGTACACATCAACCCAACGACAATCGTTGGGCCGCGGCCCGCCAGGCGTGATCACCGTGTCTGGACGGAGGATCCTCCCTTTGTGTTGGAGGAACATATCATCTCCTCCACACATATAATCACGCCTTTATCCTGAGGGTTAGGCAGAGGTGAATTTCACTCTCATTTCACCAATCATTAAATTCAATCCCACGTAATAGGGGGTGAGCCTAATGCCGTCTTCCAGGCACTACCGTTGACTCAAGCCATGCCTCTAAAGCTGCGTCCTGGCTGTATAAATATATGTCTGATGTTAAAGAGCCCTACCTCTTAGTCGCCTTGTACGACACCGCATGGGAAGAGATGGGGTGGTCCAAATTCTTCTCTGCCGGGAACCACGCGGCAATAGTATACCTGTCTTACAAATTTTCACTGCCCTTATAGTATTTATCAGTGTTAAACGTTGAAATTCACCTTGTAACGGATTCTATCGCTATTTATTACCGAATAATACCAAAAAAATTACTACAGAATTCGTAAAATTGTTGCTTTATTCACGAAAACTTTTCACAGAATCAAGCAATAGACGTGTCTAAAAATGAAATCTACAGTGTGCCATTTTAGCGGCCCGGGCTGACACAGGCAATACTAATGAGTTGGGATGCGCGCTCAGGTCGCGCATGTGACCCGCGATGCGCGCGATATATTGTGCGCCGACACACAGAACCTATGAGTGGACACCGTAACTGTATTCTATGTTAGCACTTTACTATGGGTTTGCTTGGATTTTTATGGTGGCACTTCACATGGCTATTTGTGTTTGACATTGGGCGTTTGTTGATTTGGCAAAATATTTGACGTATATGCAAACATGCAAATATATATAATATAATATTCTACAACATTCTACACAACGCTATCTAGACCCATGGTAAGCATGGTGTAACTAGCTTGTGTTATGGAATCTAGAATACGGATAAACATACTTAAATACTTTTTTTTTTGTAAATACATACATATTATACATAGGAACACTCAGATCAATGCCCATATTCATGCATACAAATATTTGCGGTGAGCGGGGATCGAACCCGCGCCTCGTGCGTAGCAGTCGCGTTAGCTACCACCACGTCACAGAGGCTGTCATATGAACACAATGTACTTCACAAAAGTATTCACATCATAGAGGAGTTACATGTGAATTGTCACATTTAGTTCTACTTAGGTACTGTATTGGCCGAAAAGATTATTAAAAAACCTAAATAACTTGTTAATATTGTGCGTATTTGGTTTAAATCATATTTATTTAAACTATCTTGGTCACTTACATCAGTATCAAAATAAACGGGATATTTACCATGTTTCATTGTTTTGAGTTTCCGATATTTCGGCGCTGTTGCAAGCACCATGATCACGGAGGAACTGGAGTAGTGGCGGTGAACAGAGAAAAAGTTTTTTCCTAGGAGTAATTATATCGATCTACCCTCTTTCGAGTTCTTTTACTACGCATATCTGCACTACTATTGGTTTCATTCTCACTACAAACTCAAACCCGATCTCGATCGCGTTCACGACATACGATGCCTACTCTATCCACTCGCGTTTTTGTTTTAGCTTGTTCCCAGTTGTTTTTGCAATCGGAAACTCAAAACAATGAAACATGGTAAATATCCGGTTTATTTTGATAGATCATATTTGTCAAATACTTTATAAAATACACTCTCCACACATGTTATTTGTTTGTCAAATATATCTAATACGCAAAAACGAATAGCTATGTGAAGTGCCACTATTATACTGTGAGTTTGACGTTTGATTTGTTTGAAGATCGAAATACGATGTATTCACTCGAGTTTTGGCGTGAAGCGACTGCTATCTGACCTCCACAATGCACTGTAGTGTTGAAGTTTCGTAAACTAGTTTTCATCACGAAATTTTTAGGACTACACAAAACGACTGCTACAGATATTCCTATGGTAACCAGGACCGACAACTTAGCGTGCTCTACCTTGTACAGAGACGAAATCTTAATAGTCCAATTAATATTTCCGTACATATATAATAATACTCAAAATAGTGTAACGCCACGCCACATGCCACACCCAGCCAAGCAGAGCCAACGAGAAGCCAATGCCTAGCTAATGCCTAGCTAATGCCATGCCGAGCCACAACAGTTCAGCGCCAGAACTGTTAGCCATGCCAAAGTCAAGCCCGCTTCAATAGTTCATCGCCAGAACTGTTAGCCATGCCAAAGTCAAGCCCGCTTCAATAGTTCATTCGTGACGTCATATTCAGCCGTCAGTCGCCAGATGTCAAAATCGCCTATAAATACCCGCTCCGCTCATATTATGGGGTATTCTGAGCCGTACACTAGGTTAAGACGAAACTCTGCCCGATTGCTATATTGTAATAATTTAATAAAGTGTTGATTATTTGAAGTCTGCATAAAAGTTATTATCACCCTTTCGTTTCACTCAGAAGTGGGATGAAACGTTTTCACACTGACGAACTTGCTGGCCGTGGAGTTCGTCCGCCTGGATGGAGCGAGCGAGAACAAGACCGTTTCAGCCAAGAAGATGACTCGCCACCTCCCGCTAGAAAACTACTCAAGAGGTTGTTGGAGAACGAGGTAGGCAGAGCGATATACGAACTCAACGAAGAAACCTTGCCACTCAACCATTTCAAAGGTCATCGCGCGCCGTGTCTCATCCCGAAATCGACCCCTGCCCGCGCTGCAAAAAAACTGGTCATATCCTACGAAATTGTCCTTTACCCGATCAACGGACTTGTTTCAAGTGTGGACTAAAAGGCCATATTGCCACTCGCTGTACTGGTTCCTCTAGCACACAGACGAAACCTACCGAAGCCAATGACATCAGAGAAATTAAAGTTATACAAAATTACAATGAAATTTACAAAAAAGTTGTGAGGGTAAATGGGATTTTTTTGAAATCGTATATCGATACAGCCAAGTGAATGTTATAAATTCTCGAATTGTTAATATACTGGCGCTAGATGTGAAACCTACGAAGACCATACTGAAAGGTTTTTCTGGTGGTCTACTCACAAGCCGCGGTGAAGTAAAATTTGACCTGAATATTGATAGCATTCAAATGAAATGTACCGCACACGTGACAGAACTTGATATGCAAGATATACATCGATTGATTGGACAGCCAGTTATCAATGCTGATCATATTTCTCTAGTGGTGACTAACCGGACAGCTACGTTACGATCGGACCACACTCCTTTTTCTGAATGTCAGGCAGTCGAAGAAAACTCAAAATTTAGCGTAGTTACATCAAGCAGCGAATCCCTACCACTTGGTATTTCTATTATTAAAAAGTGAGGATATTAGGGAATGTTTCAGAAAATAATGTCTGCACTGCACCGCGCCACTACGAGTTGCAAGGAGTTTCCTACTCCTTACCAGCTACACTGCTCCGAGGCGGCGAAGGCTACATGAAGGTGATCAACACTGGTGCCACGAACGTCACCTGGGAAGCCGGCCAGGTTCTAACGGGAGCAGACAGCTGTGACGAGCCCGCCAAGCCAAGTCGGGTAAGCTCAGAAAAGCCATTATTATCAGACTCAGCCAAAATGTTGCCAAACAAACCCTTCTCTTGTAATTCACATGTTCGTACACTTCTTACCGGTCCATCTGCCTCCGCCTCAACCACAAACCAAATCACTAATAATAATAGCAAAGGTGGGGTACCTACATCGGAAATTAGTATGGGAAATTTAAATAAAAAGGAACAAGATATTTTAATACATTTATTGTTACAGTAAAAACACACATTTGCAAATAACACAAAAGATCTCGGTTGTATAAACCTGTTACAAATGAAAATTAAACTTACCACTCAGCAGCCAATTTGACAACAAATAGTAAATTCCAAGGTCCGTGACTTACTAGATGCTGGTATTATTAAAGAATCGGAGTCTGATTACGCTTCTCCAGTTATCCTTGTAAAGAAAAAAAACGGTGACAGCCGGTTATGTGTTGATTATCGTGCCCTTAACTCAATCAAAATAAAAGACAGATACCCGCTACCAAATATTGATGATCAAATTTCAAAATTAGCGGGTAAGAAATATTTTACAAGTCTCGATATGGCTCAAAGTTATCACCAAGTATTGATCGTACCAGAGGATTCTCATAAAACTGCTTTTATTACACCTCAAGGTCATTACCACTACCTACGCGTCCCCTATGGCTTAGCCAATGCGCCTTCTGTATTTATGAGAATGGTCAGTAAAATTGTTGATTCAATCCGTTATTGTCAAACGTCACAACATAATAATTCAACCTGTGAAATTCTAGCTTTCTTAGACGATTTACTACTACCCTCAGTTGATTTTGATTCTGGTATAAATATTTTAGACTCTGTGTTACACAAGCTTGAATTGGAAAATTTGAAATTAAATATGAAGAAGTGCTCTTTTCTACAAACCTAAATAACTCATCTAGGACATGTAATTTCTCTTGAAGGAGTACAACCGGCAGAATCAAAATTAATTGCAGTCTCGCATTTCCCGGCACCGAAAAATTTACACGAAGTGCGCCAATTTATAGGTCTGTGTAGTTATTTCCGAAAATTTATATACAACTTCGCGGTTATAGCTCGCCCTTTAACTGAATTGACTAAGAAAAATACGCCATGGACATGGAATGAATAACAAGTTCATAGTTTTGATGAGCTGAAGAAACGTTTGTGCTCTAAACCCGTGTTAGCATTGTATGACCCTGCTTTAAATATAGAAATACATACCGATGCTTGTAAGTTGGGAATAGCGGGTATATTGTTACAACAACAATCTCATGATACCCTGCGCCCTGTTATATACTTTAGCCGTGTGACATCTAAAGAAGAAACCATGTATCATAGTTATTTAATTAAATTTCGGGTGTATATAGTGGGTAAACACATAAAGGTGGTAACAGACTGCACCGCCGTTCGCGCCACTCTTACGAAACGTGATATTGTACCCCGCATTGCGAGATGGTGGTTGTCAATACAAGAGTACGATATTAATGTAGAATATAGACCCGGTGATCGAATGAAACATGTGGACGCGCTGAGCAGAAATCCTATTGATGCCGTAAAATCGTTTAGAAGTTTCGGATTGGTTTTTACGATTCAATATCAGGATGATAGGTTAAAAAAAATATTATTGACCAATTAAAAACCGAGTCGGCCGAGCGTGACATAGTAAATAATTATGTGCTGTTAGAGGATAGGTTATATAAGAAAACACTCAATGGCAATAGACTTGTAGTGCCCAACGCGGCTAGATGGAAAATAGTTCAAATGCATCATGATGAAATAGGGCAGTAGGATTGAAACGGTGTTCCGATTTGATTAAAAGGTATTATTGGTTCCCTAAAATGACTCGATTGGTAAGAAATACGTAACATCTTATTTAAGCTGCGCATATGGAAAGGGAGAGCATGGAAAAAAAGGAGGCCAGCTACATCCGATTCCTAAACCTGAAGAACCTTTTAGAATGATACATGTCGATCACTTAGGTCCATTTTGTAGGACTAAGAAAGGTTATGAATACATGCTAGTAATATGTGATGCATTTTCAAAATTTGTAATCGCGGAGCCCACCCGTACGGTAAATTCTATAGAAACAATCAGAGTACTCAAAAGGATATTCGCATTATTTGGCTACCCGGATAGAGTAGTAACAGATCATGGGAAGGCTTTCACTAGCAGGTATTTTAAAAAAATTGCGATTGACAAACAATTTAAACATACATTGTGTGCAATTGCGTGCCCGCGTGCTAATGGCCAAGTTGAGCGCACTAATCGTACTATACTAAATGCCCTACGCACTATTGACCCTAGTGAGGCAGCTAATAACTGGTCCAACTATCTACCTGACGTTATTTGGGGTATAAATAATACTGTAAATGATACTATAAGTTTTAAGCCATATGATTTGATGTTTTCTAGTAATGGTAGGCCCGTGTGCGATGTAAATATTCCGGATCGCGTATCCGAACCCCCACAGTCCAAGAGTAAAAAGGCTAGTAAGCGTACCAGTAAAGCCAGCAATAAGATGAAGCGTAACTTCGACAAACGCCGTATAAGTTGTCGCATTTATAAAAAAAGAGACCTGGTTCTCTGGAGACAGGCACCTACAAGTAGTACGGCTAAAGCTAATACTAAGTTAGATGACTTGTATTCGGGCCCCTACATTATAACTAAAGTTATAGGCAATGACAGATACAGGATCAGAAGCATAAAAGGGTTAAGGGGTTATAAAAATTTCATGGGGCTAGTCTGTGCAGATTCTCTACGACCTTACCGTAGCGTGGTTCCTGTATCTGACAGTGCCAGCAGCTCTGATGAACAGCTAGAGACTGATGACCTTATTGATCTTTTGGAAAGCTAATTAATGTCGTGTTCCCCATTGCGGGAGCAATGGTTACAGGATGGCCGATTGTAACGCCACGCCACATGCCACACCCAGCCAAGCAGAGCCAACGAGAAGCCAATGCCTAGCTAATGCCATGCCGAGCCACAACAGTTCAGCGCCAGAACTGTTAGCCATGCCAAAGTCAAGCCCGCTTCAATAGTTCATCGTCAGAACTGTTAGCCATGCCAAAGTCAAGCCCGCTTCAATAGTTCATTCGTGACGTCATATTCAGCTGTCAGTCGCCAGATGTCAAAATCGCCTATAAATACCCGCTCCGCTCATATTATGGGGTATTCTGAGCCGTACACTAGGTTAAGACGAAACTCTGCCCGATTGCTATATTGTAATAATTTAATAAAGTGTTGATTATTTGAAGTCTGCATAAAAGTTATTATCACCCTTTCGTTTCAATAGCTAAAAATATCCGAAGACTAAATACCTACTTACCGTCAATAATATTGCCTACAAAACATGAAGCAATAAACGTAGTTAGGTATTTTTTGAGGTCTAAGATTAGAAGTAATTACTATTTAAGTAAAAAAAATATTGAAGTAAAATAATACCTATTATTATACGCTAGTAAAAAATGCAAACGCAATTAATTAAGTAATTGAATTTACATAACATAGGTAGTTTTACTAGTAACAGAAATTATTAGTGTTCCTGTTTACCCTCCAGCTAAGCTAAATTATTTGATTTAGGACAGGGTTCATGTATCGTTTGTGCAATTGGAAGGATTCGAACACGGGATTTCTCGATTATAAGACTGACTTGAAACCATATAATACCGCCTGTACCATGGTGAGTATTCTGATGAGCTCTTCCAATTAGTCCCACACTCATGTGGCCACCAAGTTGAGTGCCACTTTCGTAACATGTTACGTGTCTATAATGGTAATCGTCTTTCCAGAGGTTTTGCCTTTAGCTTACCACCAGGCGAGATGAAGTCATTCGTAAGAATGTTTGTAGATGCGTCTCAACTGTCACCGCAAGACGGGTAATGTAAAGAATTTGGATGGTTTCAGGCAAAGGTTCAGTGCCTCAGTGGTCAGAGCATTCGTCCTGGAAGGGAAAGATCGTAGGTTTGAATCCCATCTGAACTGTTCCAATTTTTTCTATCTCAATCTAAGTGAACTCAAGTTGATGAGTCTTGTAAAAAACAATGAAGCTACCGATGAAGTGACCATTTTATATTAGATGCAAATACTGCAGCAACAACAGAAACAGATAAGGATCCTTGGTTTACACCGACGAAGGTGACGTGGAAAGTGATTCGAATCACAGCCATGAAATCGAAAATGACAAAATATTTACAAACTTTCTTCACATTATTACATGTATTAATAATACTATAATTGATGTATGAGGAGTTTTATTAATCCCCAGATGATAAATTTAAAACCCATTGTGTTTTTTTTGTTTCATCATTCATCATTCTCTCAGCCTTTTCCCAACTCAGTTGAGAATCGGCTTCCCAGTCTAATTGTGATGCGGCTAAACCTCGATCGATTTCATGGAGCTACAGCCATCTCACCTCCACAACCAATTGACGATAGCAAAGTTCTGTAGTGAAAGTTAAAATAATCAATATTATTTGATTATCAAGCTCCTTTTTTTCATTAACTGTACTTCGTTTCTCTAATTTACATTACAATATTGTCTATATCGCATGTCGAGTGCTGAACAAACCATGTTCAGCATAAATCATTGTACTGTATATTTATTTTGTAAACTTAATCTGTTCATTGACATACGTTTGTGCAAGAATCTCGAGAGCCAACTAAAACTCAAGTGGTTGATCACTAAAACCTAAGTTTAATTACTTGTTTAAGCCACTTTCGAACTAAAGTGGCTGGTTTTGTGTAGTCAAATAAATTAGGACGTTTCATATCCTACTAATTTTTTTTACCACTTAGGTGGCAGACAAGCACACGGCCCACCTGATGGAAAGTGGTTACTGTTGCCTATGGACGTGTTCAACACCAAGGGAGTTACAGTTGCGGTGCTAATTCTGTAAGCACTGAGAGTTTCTGTGCCGTCAGTGTAAAAGACAAAGCAGGATAAGCTTTTGGTCTTCCTACTGACAGCACAAAACCTCTCCAGTGAGCTCTGCCTATTCTACTTACCACCGGGAATACAACACGAGGCTATTTTTTCATTTCACTTTCGGCACAAGTTTAAGATGAATAAAATTAAAAACTATTCTTAAGAAACTAAAAAAAATATCTAATTTTTATTTAGGATTAATGATTAAATTATTAATAAATTTCCAAATCGAAATAGTTACAACTGAAAATACCGAGGACCATGTGTAATGGTGTGGAAATTTGGAAAGTGAACCAAAAGCTTTAAGGTGAAAACTTCACATGCAACTGAAACTCGATGTTGAGAAGATGATGAAGTTAAGCTGAGAATATTATACATTTTGTTTTTATAGGTACATCACTCTTTAATACAACCACATTAAAATCGTACAAAGAATCATATTATTTCATTAGTTATTTACTATTACACAATTAATTAATAAATCACAACTTTCTAATAGACTTGTATAGAAATAGAAAAACAAATGAACATACCAATTATAATTAAACCCTACCAAGTTTAATTATAATAAAGTTAAATAATCTATACACAATGAATGTTTGATTGTAATTAATTAATCACTTTCAAATGCCAAATGAAATATCAATAAAGTCAAATACAATGCCTTCATTATACTGTAATATCCTTCTGATCTGAATGTTACCTGCTCCCGTACACATTGTGCTCGGATAAAGAAGGTTAATAGTTTTTTTTATAATTAATTAAGCTGAGAGTTTAATTACTACGTATTGTGTAAGATGAAATTATTGCGCAGTATGTGTGGAACAAGATTAAATGAGAGAAATAGGAAAACAGATGTTACTGGATGTAGTAATTTAGGTTGAAAAGTATGCTGACATGAATTTTTGTAAAACAAATGACATGTACTCATTTAGGCTAATTAGAAATTCAATCAATGTTTTTCATGCACCTGTAATAAGAGCAGACTCATGAAATGGTGGATTGACGTCGTAAGAGATGATGCATATGATAAGCATGCCAAGTTAGGATGGGGAGAAATAATTACTCCTTCGCCAAGGTTTTTGAGGTAAAATAACGTATCATGTACAGTCAGCTTCAGAACGATCTTGACTATATAATAACACCAAATTATTAAAAGCAAGTAAAAAGTTTTATTGATTTAAATTGTATTATTGTTTGTACTTAAGGTGTGTACCAAATGTCAGAACAACGGTCAACCGGAAAGGGGGAAAACGTTTGTTCGTCAAGATCGATCTGATACTGAAAGGACTCAGCTGATGATCAAAAAGTTCAAAGAATTATTGTAGATCATACAAAAACCTAGTAAGATGAATTTTATAATTATCTTAATGCATCATCACAACATCATATTATACGTACTACTTGAAAAATTTCTTGTTTCACCTCTAAAAAACTTGTTTCACGTAGGTTACTGTCACTGTTTAATAAGCCAGTGGCTTTTTAGTACCAAAATACCGTTTTTTAACAGTAAACAAGTAGCAAAAATAATAATTACTTTAAATTTAGAATCAACCATGACCATCTTTTTTTTACAAAATAAGCCGAAAATCACGATAACGATGTAACGTATGAAACACGCACTTTAATTATTTTAATTATCCGTAAAACAATTGTCGATAACCCTACAGACTTACTACTTTTAAGAAGAATAAAAATTGCCACTTTTATCGTTGGCGACGATTGGTGAAAGTATTAGTTCAAAAATACAACTTTTTTAATTTTATGGACTAGGGTTGTTAAATAGTTAAATATTTTTGCATTTTTTTTTGCATAATTACGATAATTGATGTCTTCCCCAGTGAATGTGAGTTAAGTATCCAATGAACTTGTATTAAAATAAGATACACTGACGGACTCATAAACTGCATCAAAGTAATAGACGACTTTGAAATAAATATTTTAACCAAGTATGCATACTTTCTATGCAGATTTAAATTGAAACCTCTAGATTGGTTCGTGAACTTTAAAACAGCGTAGGGTCATATCTTTAAGTTTAAGTTTATGTACTGGAAAGGACCTTAAGACTTTTATTGAAGAAAAAACAGAAATTTAAGAAAAATTGGTTTAATTAAAAAATTGGTTTTAACAATAGACACAAACTTTATGCAAGGGTTTATTTGTGTTTTAATAAGGTGTATTACCCCCACGTGCCCTTATTACGGATTCTAATCGGTTCCGCATAGATTTTATAAGGGTTTTTAAAAGATCTTGCGGAATATTGTCCCATTCTTCTGAAAGTGCTGTTCTTAGTGCTGCCACTGTCGTGGGCGAAGGGTTTCTCGCATATACAGCTCTTTTTAAATTGTCCCAAACATGCTCGATGGGATTAAGATCCGGGCTGCGTGCTGGCCAATTCATTGTACGTATCCCAACCTCTTCGCAATAATGTTGAACTTGTGCAGCTGCATGCGGCCGGGCATTATCCTGCATTAAAGTAAAATTTTCGCCTATGAATCCCATGTAAGGCACCACGTGATCTTCTAATATCTCTGTTATGTAGCGATGTGCTGTCAAACCCCCTCTATTACCGTTTTGACGGACCATGTCTATGAACACAAGTTCGGTTCGCCCGTTCATCGATATGCCACACCAGACCATACATGAACCGCCTCCAAAAGGAACACGCTCCTCAATGCAACTTTGAGCATATCGCTCCCCACGTCGACGATAGACTCTTCTGCGACCATCTGCACCATATAAACATGTCCTACACTCGTCCGTGAACAATACAGAGGCCCACTGCTCTTCTGTCCAATTCAGGTGATGACGCGCAAATCTTAAGCGAGCTTGTCTGTGAGCTGTAGACAACTTTGGACCATTTGCTGGTCTAAAAGGGGTGATATCCGCTTCCTTTAACCTTCTTCTTATTGTTCGTGCACACACGTTTACTCCACGCACTTCATTAAGCTCGGTTTTGATGTTAACTGACGTGAGGAAACGATTTCGCAGGGAAGTTATAACAATAAATCGGTCATCACGACCTGTGGTTGCTCGAGTTCTGCCTGTACCACGTCTCCTCCTGTAAGAACCTGTCTCTACAAACCTTCTGTATATTCTAGAAACCGTAGACTGGTTTAAATTTAAATTTCTACCAATCGTTCGTTGATCCAAGCCCTCCCGCACCAATGCTACAATTTGTGCCGCTTGTTCGGACGAAGTATCCATATTATGGTTCAAAAACTCTCGATGTGTTAAAAAACTAACCCAACAATTATGCTGGTAACAATAATTCAATTGACAAAACAAAAAAAATCAATGAGAATCAATTTAAAACTTTGCTATAAATAACACGCAAATCTGATACTACAAGTAAATTTTCTTTCCCGGCTATATTCATTTGTTTTACTGCAGTTCTATTTTTAAATTTAATTTTTTTTTAAGATTAAGAGCCAGTCTTTCCATATTTATATAATTTAATCTAAAAAGTTTGCATACTTATTATAAAAAATCCTTTTAGAGTAAACCTGAACTTTGATGCAGTTTATGAGTCCGTCAGTGTATATTACACGACTTTTGAATTGGCAAGTTGGGACAAATATTGAGTGGCTGGGTAAAGCTTTCACAGTTCAGCTGATTCCTCATAGGTATATTTAGTCAGCGAAACACATTTTGCAAAATGAGTCTTAATACATCTCTGCCTACTCCTTCAGAGATTTACAGGCGTGAATATTACTGTATGTATGTAGTATATTTTTTACAAATTATCTGAAATTCAAACTTATTTTACTGAATTCAATATATTTTCATGTTACATTTATCATACAAGGATTTATAAAAACATTTACTTACAGGGTTGGCAGCGCGACTGTGACTCCTCTGGTGTTACAGACAGCCACGGTAACTACTTTCTATCAGGTGGGCCGTGTGCTTGTCTGCCAACTAAGTGGTATAAAAAAAAAATACATTTATTAGTAAAAAAATGCACCCAAGAAATCATATTAGCAACAGAAAACTACTAAATTAAATAAATGACAGCCCTATCCACAGTTGCAACATATCAACATCGATACACTCGTGATTTATCGACAGCTAGCTGACGTCACAGTTAGTTTAACACCGCTGTGACTTTGCGTGTTTCGATAGTGACGAGATACGGTATTATTTTACATATATATATACACATACAAGATTCGAAATTTCACGCTGCCATTGTGTAACAATAACAGAATTGTATGAAGTTATCCTTAAAGTTAATTTTCGACACACAATTTAAATTACCTATGTTCATGAAGAATGAAATATTTAAATAAATCAATAAAGATTTTCTGCTCAGTCAGAATACTAAATTATTATAGCAATTTATTATTTGCGTATAGACCTGCATCTGCACAGTGCACATAGGTCTTTGTGTAAAATGGTATCTTTTAAAATCCTGATTGAGTGATTGAGCTTTGAAGGTTTGATGTCGATTCTGTTGTAAATCATACTATATAAACCTTCTAAAAAACCATTTCAATAACAAAAAAAGTAGAAAAGTATATGAAATTTTATGTTCTTATGCGCTGTGGTCGCAAACCATACCAAATCCTTTTTCGGGACCAAATTCTAAGAATTTTTATTCTTTTTTAGAGATTTTTGTAACAGCAAAGTTGGCAATTATATCTTGACATCCAAAAATACAAAAAAAGGATTAGATAAAAAGAAAATATAAAGGATTTATGCAAAGATTGTCATCGATAAATGAAAGCTAATCATTAACTTGCGTAGCGGTAGAGTAGAGTACTCCGCTCTGTGCAAATATTAATGTCTATGCGTGAAATCTATTTGCATTGGTTTGGGTGTTTCTATCTCTAATGACTTTAATGAGGATGTAGCTGCAAAACTATTTATCTGAGTAAAATTATTTGTGTTCTAGAATCCAAAGTAGTATAGTATAGTAGATAAACAAATTAAAGGATGTTACCGTGTGCTTATTTTTTGTCCATGTTCTACATGTTCTATAGAGTACACGAAACTAAAACCTTGTTTATTTACACTATCATGGTCACTCACATCAGTATCAAAATAATCGGGATATTTACCATGTTGCATTGTTTTGAGTTTCCGATATTTCGGCGCTGTTGCAAGCACCATGATCACGGAACAACCATAAAACAATGCAACATGGTAAATATCCCGATTATTTTGATACTAAGACCATGTTAAACAAATAAACATCTTATAAAAGAATAAACATGTTTAAATAAAATTATTTTTTCAAGTCCATATCATGATTTATTATGTGCAAATATACAGATGACAAGTAATTAATTGAGATATTATTCGGTAAGGTTAGTTTTATTACGAAGATAAATAAAGTTAAATTTCATAAAATATCATTATTATCTTAGTATTGATCTCGTACATCCGAAGATTGTCCTGTTTTAAGACTTGACTAACATGATCAATGATAAATAAAATGTAAGAGCTACTATCATTGACCTTCCAACTCTGAAAAGAACACCTCTGTCATAGTTTCGACCATCGGTAAGCAAGTAATATCAGTTGCATGCGAAGTTCTGCTTGTAAAACTTGGCTAACACTGCCTATAACAATAATTGTATTTTAAGAGCAACTACCATGTGACCTCCTAACTTCAACAAGCACACCTTCGTCAGAGCTTCGTCCGTCTTGCATGTGATGCACCGATAGCAAATAGCAAATGATGTTATTTACGGGCCTAAAGTATTAGTGCCTGATTCCATAATATGTATTTTTGTGAATTAAGCATGAAAAAATAGTCATAAAACAATGTGACGTAAAACAATATTACCCAGTAATAGTAAGTGTATATTATATACAAAGGTTTCCGGCAGAGTAGAATTTGGACCATCCCATCTCTTCCGATGCGGTGTCGTACAAGGCGACTAAGGGATAGGATTGTTTAGCATCAGACAGATATATATAGCCCAGATTCGAAAACGGCAATAGGCTCACGCTCACGTGGGACCGAATACAATGATGGTGAAATATGGGTGTTAATTCACCTCTGCCTAACTCTCCAGGGTTAAAGGCGTGATTATATGTATGAAGGTATATATACAAGGGTTAAAGCATTGAAGGCGGGGCGGAAGCGACAGCGGGACCGAAGGGAGCAAGCCAAACTGCCCGCGTACTGAGGTAATTCAAGCATCGAGGGTCGATTAATGACCTCCGCTCACCATGAACGCAGGCTTAGAGGTGACGGGGGGAGCCGCCTGTCACCCTGGTAGAAGAAGTCTTGAGCGCCTGCCGTTTCCGGGGACGAGTTAGGGACTCTGTGGTCCCCACAACCGAGGAGAGGGCCATATCAAGAGAGATGGTCCTGGGTCGAGCGGGGTGCGAGGGATATGCCTGTCAACCTCACATTCAGCAAACAAAAACGACCCACAGGCGTCGTATGTTTCAGTCGGTTCAAGTGCGATATAACCTCTTCCACCGGCTCCGGTGGTGGGGTACCCATGGATATTTTTAGCACATAAAAAAAAAGGGTTAAAGCATCAATCAATGTGGCGATCCAATATCGATTGGTGCCAAAATAGAGTCGACTTGTCTTGTCTCATCAATATAGTATTGACAGAATCATAAATATTCCAATATTTATTGACAGTCGAATCTCCGCCGTAGAAAGTATCCCATCAAAGTGAAATTACACTTCATTTTGTAATTTTATGTTATTATATCGATGTGATTGGTTCTTTGCATGTGTGCAAAATGAATTTGAACATCTGGAAGTGAATGAATATTGAATTCAAAGATCAAGGTACAGGTCAAGGTGATAAAAAACATGTCAAATTGAACCAGCCAGTGTGCGATTTACGTCGCCTCTTCATTTTTGCTATGACTGAGCGAAATATTATGCCTTAGCAGTAGGGGTTTCACTTACGTCTTTATGATGTTCATATTTACGAACCCTTTCATCTCTTATAATCATTCTGAGGTTTTAGTAGGTACTGAGTAGAAGTATCACTGATTGTGATATTAAAATATAATCTTTATGAACGTGATGCAGTAGTTCTGATTGGAAATAGTAAATAGGGTAACTACCTACGTGTATAAATTCTACAAGATAATATAGATTGTTATAGTCTTAAAAATCGAAATCGTTGCTTGATTTTTTATAGGCACTGGTGATCAAAAAGAGGGTAATGATTTTGACCGATATATATTTACTGAATAGGTACGATTTGGCCTGGGTGCGAGGGATATGTCTCAGATAATCTAACCTCTGGCAACACAGTCGGCGTGCGGTTTAGTTGGTTCAAGTCCGACTTAAACCAACACAGTCGGCGTGCGTTTTAGTTGGTTCAAGTCCGACTTAAACCAACACAGTCGGCGTGCGTTTTAGTTGGTTCAAGTCCGACTTAAACCAACACAGTCGGCGTGCGTTTTAGTTGGTTCAAGTCCGACTTAAACCAACACAGTCGGCGTGCGTTTAAGTTGGTTCAAGTCCGACTTAAACCAACACAGTCGGCGTGCGTTTAAGTTGGTTCAAGTCCGACTTAAACCAACACAGTCGGCGTGCGTTTAAGTTGGTTCAAGTCCGACTTAAACCAACACAGTCGGCGTGCGTTTAAGTTGGTTCAAGTCCGACTTAAAACAACACAGTCGGCGTGCGTTTTAGTTGGTTCAAGTCCGACTTAAACTCCCCCACCGGCCCGGTGGTGGGGGTATCCGTGGGGACACATTAAAAAAATTGGTACGATGTATTTTTCAAACAATATATTGGTAAGACTGATTTTTTTACATATACTACTTAGGTGGTAGAACAGAATATTGCCCATAGACCACAATGTGGCATATGGACGTATGTAACACTTTGGGCATTATACTCGTACTGCTGACCCTGAAGAAACCTTCTTGTGAAATAGGTACTTATCGGTTATAGGAAATTATAATTAGCGCAGTAAAACACACGTCCATTCGTTACTCGCTTTATTTCGGACTGTTGGTGGGTACATTTATATAAACCTACCTACATATATATATTACACATCTAATGTCCGTCTTAAAGAACCCTATATTGAATTCACTTGGGAAAATCGCAGCAGGGAGTTGTGTGTGTGTGTGTGTGGAATGTGGAAAATGTATTGAAATTCAAATACCAAGAGCTACGTATATGTATACTATATATGCATGACTTTATAATTATAAAAATGCGACTACTGACACAAAAAAAGTTATAGTAAGTATTAGTGTTGAATAGTGTTGAAACTATTTTTTGTACCGAAATTGTAGCCGAAGGTCGTTAGTTTTTGCTTTATAATGTCACTCTTATGTCAAGATTATATAAAATTTGAATATATTATTAGCACAAAATATTTCGAAGCTCCGCCTGCCGATGTAAATATAAATTAGTATTTAAAAATAACTCGAATACGGCGCCATCTATTGAGTTCAAATTTTGCAAGGTTTTCGTACCTTGAATATACATTTCATATGATTAATGAAAATTACCGATTTTTTTTTATTATTTTTTTATTTATTTATTCTTGGTTGGTGCCTCAATGTATGCGAGAATCTAGCATGATGAATGCATAATGATCTTATTTAGAAGCTGTAGATTATCCCTCGGGTGTTGAAGGGAAACTCGGCGGTCTTATGCATCCGCTGCTCTCACTGAATGCACACAACCACCTATAATAGGCAGAGGCGGTCGTGTTGAATTTCTTTTATGTTCTTACTAGCACTGATCTATTTTTTTTTATATAGGACACACCAACTTGACTTGGTAAACTAAAGGCAACGTCTCAGGAAAGAGGGTCACCATTACAGACACGAAGTAATGTTATAATGGTGGCACTCAGCTTGGCGGCCTCATCAGATGCTTTTTCACGCCCCGCCTAAAGGACCCGGGACTGTAGGAAGAAGGAAAGCTTGGTAATGAATTCCAGGTCTTGGTGGTGCGGCAAAAAAAAAAAACTTCGAAACGCTTGGTTCTTGCTCGTATATTCTGCACAGAGTGAGGGTGACATCCTAAGCCATGCACGTGTTGTCCTGTATAGGAAAGGAGAGGGTGGGATTATATATATTACAATCACTTATTTGCAATTCGGAGTTTTCCTTCAATACCACTTCTAAATAATCTTTAAGCGACTACAATATGGGGTCAAGAAGGGCATTAAAGCCTTTTTAGAGTCGGCAGCCACTCGACTGACGTCCTTGCTGTTGAACACTTCCAAAGGCTGCGGTAACCAATTCCCATCAAGAGAGTCGTCTGTTTGTCTGTCACTTAAGTGCCTAAACCTAATTGCAATCAGTTCATTATATTAGTCCTCAACACCCTTCAGATTTGCCAAAAAAGATGCAACAAGTAAAACTTTTAATTCTTAAATGTCTTGTAGGCGTTGAAAAGTGATTTGTAGTATACTTACCGGCATATTGAATATTGGCTTACTGAATATATCTTGACTACAAACATACCACAAAACGTAATCCTTACGCTTACGTTTTTTGGTGCATTTTGAGGGTAACATGGAGTTCTACGGTGGCAAAGAAGCTCAAGCCCACCAATCAAAGATTTTGTCATAACAATCCAATCGCGCCATTGCCTCACTTTCTAGCAATTTGGGGTCAAAATCATTATCTTCTTCATAGAGACGTATTTTCCTGATGACATTCAAGGACAAAGTGCCCTCGGAGTTCAGAGTCCGCCTTCCGAAACTTTTTCCTCCTCTTCGTACGATCTTGGGGGTCTATGGTAGTGAGACCATTCGCGCGCGTGTCACCCTCCACGACATCAAGCCAAGATGGGTCTGCCCCTTCTACCTGGATCTGGCGGAGGCGGAATTGCAATTTGGGTTCAAGATATATGCCGGGAACTGTACGAAACTATTAACTAGCTACATTCATGTTAGAGTACTGTGGGTGTTGAACATAACCACTTGCGATTACACCACTACTTACAAGTGGGTTCAAGTGCTGTTTGCTACGTAATAAGGCTAAGGACTTCTTTGTACTACTAAGATGGCAAAAAAGACATGGTTAATTGTATGTAGGTTTGGAGATTTTGGTGGTTACTTTCAACACTAGTGTCTATCGATATAAAATTAATATCAATTCATCATCATGATCTTAGTACTATTCCCGATTGCATTCAAGGCCTTCTTCTCGGAGTCCGGGGTCCGCTTTTGCCCTTTCCTTGGTCAATACGGCTCTTCTGGGAGCAACTTCCGTCTGACCGCCCAATACCAACAGGCTAAGCTGTACAGAAGTCTTATCAGTCAACCAATAGGTGTACCAACTTGTTGGTGGCTAAATACTTATTATAGTATTAAAATTATAAAGAAGCATAATATTCAATTGTATGTGGGGCATTAAAACTACTAAAAGATAATAAATACACTTGCAACACAACAGATTTAATATTTCCATAACTCCAGCATTCATAATCTTTTAATTTATTATTTGCACCAAAAGCACAATAAATTCACTAAAACTTATTTAGTAAGACTTACAAAAATGAATGCACTCCATCACCGATTTAGTATTTTTTATTCCAGTGACGATATTATGACATTAATATTAAGAAATATCGAAAATAGAGGTGAGTCACACTGACATCATAAAAATCATCGATAAGTATCGTTCATCTGACCTTTACAGTAAGATAAATGCGATCTGTACAGAGGTCGGGGTGGGCCATTAGATACGATGTTTATTGAGATCCTCAAAAAGGATTCACTTTCGTTGACAAATAATATTTGTAACCGGTAAAGTCTCTTAACGGAAATATGGAACCAAATTATTTTGCATCAGCTGGCCTGTTTTGGATATAACGGTGAATGAACTTTAAGCTTTATGTTCGTATTGTATTGCAATATTAAATAGTAAAATGAATTATAATGGTTTTGAAAACTAATCTATGATTCGGCCGTCGTATCCACGACCAAGGCGGTGACTCCCGCTCCAGCTCGTTCCTGGGGCAAAGGATAGCCGTTGCGATTCAGCGAGGCAACGCGGCCAGCTTCATAGTCACCTTTGCGGTGGGAACTATGCGGAGTGGTTCGTTCGACGTGACATAAGCGCGAATCTATTTTTTTTGTTTATGTATTAATATTAATATTTTGTACTTTAATTAATGCTGTTTAAATAAATGACTATCTTTATCTAAGATTTAAATACTAAAAGTATCGAAATTTAGCATCGTTGGATTTTCACTGGAATAAGATAGTATGCCACTTTGATAAACGAAAAGAGAATGATAATGATAAGATTTGAATATTAATATTGTGTTTCAAACTATACCGCAGTAACATAACCATATTTGACATTTATATATTTATGTATGTTATATGAAAAATATATCACTGTAACTTGTAATCCAATAGCAATAACAAAATGTAAAAAGGTAATAATTTGCTTCAAATGTCAACAAATCGCAACTTAAACTCGAGTAAGTATCTACCAACGTTACTATATTTATAATCGCTGAACTAAGGGCCATGCTCGTAATCTTAAATCTATAAAACAATATCGATATCGATGTGAGGGCGGCGCAGTCCCGCCCTACACGAATAAATATTTAATTAAACTTATGAGAGCGCACGGATTTGTGTTTAGTTATTTGCTCGTAACAGTTTTTATATAGATATTATGATCGCAAGCGGATCCGTGAATGGACCGTCATCACTTCATTCAATTGCGCGATTCTTTTTTTTATATTGCACAGTCGATTTATATCTACACATGTAAATGAAAGATAACATTTATATTCCTCAAATTAATACAATATGTCAAAATGGTACAACAAGTCATGTTTAGTCAATGTACTAATCAAATAACCCGCTCCTGATCGCGCCCGGTGCAAAAGTGCCCATAACACTTGCTGCGTTGCCACGTCGGATGGCGATGGACAGCCTTTGGACCAGGAACGACCTGGAACGAGTGTCACCGGTCGCCTCTATGAGCCTCTGTCCGATTTCTTTAATAACGGTTTTAGCTTCCATGCCCCAACTCCCCAGAGTCTCCGCCACTATTGGCACAGCGGTTCCAAGTCGGCGTACTTAAGCCTCTTCCTTGAGCTGGCGTCTTCCTCGGCGGCTGATGGGGAGTGGACGGTGCGACTAAGGTGGCTGTCAGCTACCGTTCTTCCAGGGTTTTATTATTTATATTAGACACTTTCTTAATATTACTATTTAATTATAATACCTAATAATTATAATCACTCTGTATTCTGGTTAATTAGATTTGTTTGTCGAAGTTTTTTTGAAGTACCCTTTGTATAATTTTACTGTCAAATAATGATTATTTATCATAAATATGGATTTAAATCGCTAGTCATTCAATCACTGCTGGTCAAAGGCCTCTCCTGATGTTGGCAGGCTTTGGCCTATTGCTTCCATACAAGCCAAACAGGTTAGTGCAGGGTAGCCTAGTGGTATGGGTAATGGACTGCTGAGACAAGGTCTCGGGTTCGATCCCAGGTTTTACCGTGGCACACACCAATGACTTTTCGATGTTCTTCAAAGTTATGTGTGTATTTATCGCAGGTTTATCAGTGCTCGGTTAATGGCGATAGGCTCGCCACCTATTACATTGGGACCTAAACATAAAGTGACAAAATGTGGGCTAGCACGTCTGCCTACCCCTTTGGGGATGTAGGCGTGAGTTTATGTTATGTTATATATTGAGCTTTCCTTCTCTCGCAATGATATGATCTACGTAGATTTCAGTTAGTCGCCTCTTACGAGACCGCTTGAATGAACGAGATGGGGTATTGATACTTATATTCTTTTTCCATCGCCACGTGGATAAATCACTTGTACCTACTTATAATGTAGGTAATTGATCAAATAATATGCAGTATAAATTAAATTAATAAAATATTTTTGAAATTAACATTACCTACATATACCATGTGACAATGGTGACACTCAGCTTGACGGCCTCATCATACGCTTTTTCACGCCCCGCTTAAAGGACCCGGGACTGTAGGAAGAAGTAAACACGTGAGCTGGTAATGAATTTCAAGCCTTAATGGCGCGACAACGGAAAGAGTCACCGAATTAAAATAAAATGTACAGCTATAAGTAAATTGTTGTCTTTTGGTATAAAATTATGCACTGCACAGGATTCACACACGTGATGTGGCATAGGTTATATCCTACTAAATTTACAAAAAACCCGATTACTGATAAATCACAGTCTAATATAATATATATAATTACCTTTATTGACACAGAATTGACACAAAATTGACACAGAGTTGACACAAAATTGACACAAAATTCATACAAAATAGTTTTGTTTACATGGTATACCAAATTATTTTATGTTACCAGACGATAAAATTAAACAAGAATCGGTAAGCAATGTTCGGGTCGTATGACTCTTTTTCCCAAACCAGGCAGAGATACTATCTGCATTTTAGCAAAGTTACAGTTAAATTTATACCGTAATTAAATTAAATTATTTTATTACATTAATAAAATGAGGCAAACAAAACAAGTAAAAATCTAGCCACGCCCATGTTGACATATACAGTCTAAACATTAAACAAGAAAACATCAAGGATAACCGTGGTCGTACGCCACTTTTCCCTAGAATGTATTGTTTTGTTACACTAAGTGGCATACCACCAAAACTAAGCATTACATTAAACTTTGTACCTTTATTACCGTTTAATGTAACTTAATTACACCTCCATAGGATTTCGCGGATAATTCACCAAGAGACCCGTTCCGCTTCGATTCCCATGCACCTATAGGGAGGTGCAACTATAATTAATACACGCCCACCTTCGGCCCCATAGATATATGTGTTATTTTTGTAAGAATTTTGATTTATATTGTATGGATATTGGTTGCGCCGATGTGGAAACTGTATTTTTTGACATGGAAACACACTCCTTTTAGATCCGTCTCCCCCTCCGCACTAACCATAGAGTAGGGCTAGCTGTAGCTTCCGTCCGCCATTGTGTGAGATGTGGACGGTCACTCCCGCTTTGAACTAGCCAGCGTAGGGACGGATCGCGAGCGCGTCTCTCAGAAATGAATAATATTTGTTGCATTTTAACCGCCTCATAGACCTTTACCGATCGGATGGTGCCTCTCGTGTGTTCCTCAAGGGATCTAGTGACGCTGACGGCAGCTCCTGAGCAAGGAAGAGAAGATCCGTGTACCGGCTGCGATGAAAAACACGTGGGTCGTGAAGGTTAGTGCATCCTTTCCTAATTTCTCGGGCTGCATTCACTGCCTGGATCGAATCCGCGGCAGCCCGGCCACCTGTCTTGTTTTGTGTGTAAAGTGTCAATAGAACAGTTATCTGCTTCTCCGCAATACAGTCCACTCGCGCACGTTGGCCCACGCGACACCATTTTTTTTGGTCCGGATCGAGCCGGATTCTTAGCCGTAGTTCGTATTTTGTTATTATTCTAATGGGAATGAGCGCACCGCACCTAAGTGCCTGGTTATTTTAGTAGAAAACCCCGCATCCAGACACTTAGGCTTAGAATTTGTTGTCCGTTCGCCGCTGGCTCGCATTGTACCTACCTAATACATAAATAGGTTAGGTATCATATCAACACTTAATCGTAGTTCGCAATTTTCGCATCGCACCTAAGTGCCTGGTTATTTTAGTAGAAAACCCCGCATCCAGACATTTAGGCTTAGATCTTAGGTATACTCAGACACCCTAGTGCATAGGCACAGTGTAATACCTAACGCATTTGGCTTTGTTTTGTTTTTTTCAATTACGTTGTTCTCGGCTCACGTCGTATTTGCCTAGTACCTGCGTGGGTAGACACGTGGCTGTGCCTACCTCGCTCGCATCTCATCCCAATTCATACGAAAGTATTTTAATTTGAATAGATATTACGCAATACTTAATCTCGGAAATAATAGTTGAATCTAGACAGCGACCATCGCGTAGGTACGACCTTGTTGCTATGCGCGTTGTTCAAGCGTGCATTCACAGTTGTAAGCACCTACCTACCTACATAGTTAACGCTCGCGCCGCCTCGCTGCTCTGTACCGCTAGGATTAAGTCATTTCATATTTATTGTTTACCGCACTTTAGTTTGAGATTTAATTGTAAACATGTCCCCAAAGGTTGATAAGACCGGTAAGGTTCAATTGAAACTTTTATACGCTAAAAAAGAAATGATTTACTCTCGCGTACAATCGATTTATGATAGTGCACTTAAAACCTCTGATTTGGTCATCAGAGATTCGTTCTTGTGTTCTATAGAAAACTTAGATAGTCTACGCGCGGATTTCGAAACCTTAGTGCATGACATCAACGTTTTAGAGTTGAATTTGGATCCCGATTACTCAGTGAGTTATCAAGCCTTGTCGTCGTTTGACGATTTGTATTGTCGTATCAAGCGCGTCGCGAGGAGTTTGGAGAAGCCGTCTGACCGACCCAACCCCACTCGCGACCGACCTAAGTTGCCACCAATTCAAATACCCGAATTTGATGGTAACATTCGCAATTGGTGTCGATTTATAGATAGTTTTGAGAATACAATAGATAAGAACGATTCGTTGACAGATCACGAAAAATTGCATTATCTTGTTGAAAAATTGACTGGTAAAGCTATAACCGTTTGCGCTGGAATTACGTTTAGTGCCGGGAATTATAATTTGATTTTAAATACTTTGAAAGCTAAGTATGAGGATAAAAGATCGGTAGCTAACGCCTATTTGGATCAGATGTTTGATTTGAAATCTATTACGGCATGTAACGATCAAAACTTAGAGAAATTTCTAGACACTTTCGCGTCAGCTGTTCGCGCTGTAAAGAACCTAAAGATTGATGACCTCTGCGACTTCGTATTTTTGTATATGGGTTTAAGGAAGTTAGATTCCGAAACCATTCGTTTGTTTGAGTCGGATCATCGCGGCAATAAAATTCCTAAGTTCGAAGACTTAGAAGGTTTTGTTCGCGAGCATATAAAAATATTACAACGCTCTTCATCGAAACATGAAGGCGCGAAGACAGTTGTTAGTCCCGCGCGCAAAATAGATGCGTCATCGAGGTCACTGAGGTCAACCCATACTTATGTTAATACCGCACCAGCACGTGTACAATCACCTGTTTGCTCTTTGTGTAATACTCATCACTCGCAACTGTACAAGTGTCCTGGTTTCCTAAAATTGTCGCCTAGTGATCGTTATAAATTTGTTCGCGCTAATAATCTTTGTTTTAATTGTCTCGGTACTAAACACCGCGTGGGTTTATGTAATAGTGGAAATGGTTGTCGCAAATGTCAAGCGAGACACCACACTTTGCTTCATTTTGAAAATAGTAATGCCGCATCCAAGGTGAGCACAGTTGGTTCGTCGAGCGGTGACGCGCGGCAGCCTGCGCCGCAGCCGCAGCCCGAGCTCGCACGCGCTCCGGCCTGCCCGGGGACCGCTACGAATGACGTCACCTTGTGTTCGTTCTCCGCTAGTGCTGCCCTCACTACGGTTTGTCTTGCGACCGCTCGCGTGGTTATTGTTGATGCATTAGGTAAACCGCACATTGTTCGAGCGCTATTAGATGGCGCTTCGCAAAGTAATTTTATTACTCAAGATTGTTGTCAACGTCTTGGTTTCAATGTTGATAGGCGTTCAACCTACTCAGTGGTGACGGGTTTTGGAGGTTTACGGTCAGCTGTTCATGGCACAGTTAAAACGAGGTTTGGATCTCGTTTTAATAATAAAATTTGGTTTGACATGGATTCGTTCGTTACGGATAAAATAACTGAACAGTTGCCTACCGTCCCAGTTGACACGTCTTTATTAACGAAATTTAAAGACTTACCTTTAGCTGATGAGACTTACGCTGTTCCTGGAGTCGTCGATATATTGATCGGCGCTTCAATTCTCCCGCACCTCCAGTTATCACGTAAGGTTCAAGGGGGTCCGACGTACCCCGCTCCGCACGCCCTGGAAACAGTTCTGGGTTTTGTTATAATTGGTTCTGCACCCGCTTCTATGGATAGTTTTAGTCACTCGACTGCCTCGTTCTGTTGCACCGTCGAGCCGCCACTGGAGTCTACCATCCGCAAGTTTTGGGAGATTGAGGAGGTCAATGTCCCACCAATCCTAAGCCCTGATGACAAGATGGCTGAGGAGATTTATTGTCGCACGACTACTCGCGATGAGCAGGGTCGTTATGTTGTCGCGCTCCCTTTCAAGGGAGATATTTTTTCGCTCGGCGACTCCCGTGCATCCGCTGAAAGACGCTTTCTTTGTTTAGAACGAAAGATGCAGGCGTCTCCAAAGTTAAAGCAAGCCTATGATGAGGTTGTCAACGAATATTTAGATAAAGGTTACATCTCACCTGCGCCTGCGGACACTGACGAGACCCAGCCTTCGTACGTTATCCCGCACCACGGAGTTATTAGAGAAGATAAGCTTACTACTAAACTCCGCGTAGTTCTAGATGGCAGTGCTAAGACTAGCACTTCCGTGTCGCTTAATGACATTTTGTATTGTGGTCAAAATCTTCAAGGTAATTTATTTGACATAATTGTAAATTTTCGTTTATTCGCTGTGGCACTCTCTGCAGATATTCGACAAATGTTTTTGTGCCTTGAAGTGCGCGAACCCGATCGTAGGTTTCAACGATTTTTGTATAGATTTTCACCGCAAGAACCTTTAATGGTTTACGAGTTTAATCGTGTTTGCTTCGGGCTTAAATCTAGCCCTTTTCACGCACTTCGCACCGTCAAGCAGTTGGCCGCTGACGAGGGCGATGCATTTCCTAAAGCGAGAGCCACCATTGAGACTGGCTTATACATGGACGACTTCGTGTATAGTGTAGATAGCGAGGCCGAGGCTGTCGAGACGGCCGCTCAAGTTATAAGTCTCATGAAGGCGGGTCAATTTGATCTCGTGAAATGGACGAGCAACTCGCAAACAGCGTTAGAGTCGATTCCACCGTCGCACCGATTGTCTTCGGTTAAGGAGTTCGATGAAAGTGATACGCACAAGGTGCTTGGTTTAAGCTGGTCGCCCGCATCTGATACGTTTAGTTTGAAAAGTAGTTCGACCCCGCAAACTTGTACTAAACGCATTATCCTGTCGTGTGTGGCACGGATATGGGACGTAATGGGATTCGTAGCTCCTGTCGTTCTGTACGCCAAACTACTTATAAAAGAGCTTTGGCTTTCGAATTGTGATTGGGACGACACCGCGCCCGACAACATTGCTAAGTTGTGGGCTCGCTTTAGAAAAGAACTCTCTGTGCTTGACCAAGTACAAATTCCGCGTCATGTAGGTATATCGCAACATAGTGTTGTTACGGTAGTAGGCTTCGCGGACGCTAGTGAGAGGGCGTATGGAGGAGTAGTCTATTTTCATGTCTCGAATGTAGGTAAGGTTTCAATTAGCCTTATAAGCGCGAAATCGAAGGTCTCTCCCCGTAAGGTCGTCTCTCTGGCACGCCTCGAGCTATGCGCTTTACTATTGTTGGTTAGATTGATCACCTCTATCGCCAATGCTTGTAGTAGTCGCATTAATATTAATAGAATTTTAGCTTTTTCGGACTCAACAGTCGCTTTGTGTTGGGCCCACTCTTCGCCCCATCGTTGGGACACCTTCGTCGCTAATAGAGTGGCAAAAATTCAATCGGAATTAGCGCCAAAAAATCTCTTTCACGTTGCTGGCACCGACAACCCAGCCGATTGTCTCTCTCGTGGACTGCTTCCTTCGCAAATATTAGATCACCCGTTATGGTTTAGTGGACCGTCCTGGATTCATGCCGCGTTAGATAAGTGGCCAGTTAGTCAATTCAATCCCACTACGGTTTCCGAACCACCCGAGGAAAAGAAGCACTCGCTTGTGGTGTCGGTCCCGCGTGAAGAGTCCCTGGTTTTGTTGTTGGCTAATCGCGTCTCGTCTTGGTCGAGACTGTTGCGTTGTGTTGTTTATGTAGGCCGATTTTTGAGAATTTTATCTACACGCGGTCATATAACCGCCGCTGATTTAGATAAGGCTGAATTGATCATACTTCGCGAATTGCAGAAGTGTTATTTTGCTTCTGAATTTAAAAATTTAGAATTTAACAAACCTTGTAGTCGTTCTTTCCGACACTTGAAACCATTTTTGGAAGATGGACTCATTCGAGTAGGTGGTCGTTTGAGAAATTCAGGTTTAGGATTTGAACAAAGGCACCCAGTAATTCTCCCGCGTAAGGACCACGTATTAGATTTGTTAGTAGATTATCATCACAAGGTGAATTGTCACGCTGGTCCCGATTTGTTAATGTCTATTTTGAGACAGAAATACTGGATAATTTCCGCTCGTAATTTGATTCGCGCTAGAGTACACAGATGTGTACCTTGTTTTAAACTCCGCCCGCGTTTTATCGCGCCTGAAATGGCCGATCATCGCTCTTGTCGTGTTGTTCAATCCGCAAAACCTTTCGTACACACCGGCACAGACTTTGCTGGGCCTTTCAAGGTCACCATTGCTCGTGGTCGTGGCATTCGCTCCACGAAAGCTTATGTTTGTTTGTTCATTTGTATGACAACTCGCGCGGTTCATATAGAGTTGACCGGTGATTTAAGTACGCCAAATTTTATGTCCGCTTTTAAACGTTTTTTGTCGCGTCGGGGTCCGGTTAAGCGCATGTATTCGGACAACGGTACAAACTATGTAGGGGCCCGACGTAGTATTTCGGAATTGCACACATTCTTACGGTCTAAGTACTACCGAAGTGAATTCGCTCACATCTTAGCCGAAAATCGCATTGAATGGTACTTTAACACGCCTGCAGCTAGTCATTTTGGTGGTAATTGGGAAGCGAATATTAAAAGCCTTAAGTCGCATCTGTTTCGCGTCATAGGCGAACAGATTCTCTCGTTCGAGGAGTTGAGTACCGTACTCGCGCAAGTAGAGGCGGTGATGAACACGCGTCCGCTGTGTCGGACTCTATCTAGCGATCCGTCAGAGCCGTTAGCGCTGACGCCAGCTCACTTCTTAAATATGACTCCTTTAAAATATTTGCCCGCAATAGATGTTGATGACGATAGAATACACCTCCTAACTCGTCACGCTCTTTTAGATAAGATGGTCCAATCGTTTTGGAATCGTTGGAGAACCGATTATTTGCACACGCTGCAGTCACGTCAAAAATGGAATACTCCATCCAACCCAATTACTGTAGGTACGGTGGTAGTCCTTATGACTGAGAATGCGCCTCCTTTACATTGGCCTCTAGGAGTAGTAGAGGAAATTTTTCCCGATGCCCGCGGGATAACTCGTGTTGTACGGGTTAAAACTGCAACCGGATCGTATCTGCGCCCGGTTGTTCGCCTCTGCCCTCTGCCTAGCCAGCAGTAGGCACGAGTTCCAATCTATGTTTATATTTTAGTTGTTATTTCGCAAACCTAGATTTAGATTAGACATTAGTTTTGTTCCACAATTTTCGTTTCGAAGGTAACCCTTCAAGCCGGGGGGAATGGTTGCGCCGATGTGGAAACTGTATTTTTTGACATGGAAACACACTCCTTTTAGATCCGTCTCCCCCTCCGCACTAACCATAGAGTAGGGCTAGCTGTAGCTTCCGTCCGCCATTGTGTGAGATGTGGACGGTCACTCCCGCTTTGAACTAGCCAGCGTAGGGACGGATCGCGAGCGCGTCTCTCAGAAATGAATAATATTTGTTGCATTTTAACCGCCTCATAGACCTTTACCGATCGGATGGTGCCTCTCGTGTGTTCCTCAAGGGATCTAGTGACGCTGACGGCAGCTCCTGAGCAAGGAAGAGAAGATCCGTGTACCGGCTGCGATGAAAAACACGTGGGTCGTGAAGGTTAGTGCATCCTTTCCTAATTTCTCGGGCTGCATTCACTGCCTGGATCGAATCCGCGGCAGCCCGGCCACCTGTCTTGTTTTGTGTGTAAAGTGTCAATAGAACAGTTATCTGCTTCTCCGCAATACAGTCCACTCGCGCACGTTGGCCCACGCGACACCAGATATGTATGTGGGCGAGGCATAGGTAGGTGGAGTGAATCGTGATGATCATTGAAAATAGGTGAGGGTAGATTACAGTTAATTTATTGAATTAGTTTAAATTGTTAAAAAAAAATATATTATATATTTTTATTGCCAATGTAAAATCCTCGATCTCATTACCGGGTTGACTACGGCTAACCCGGTAAGTAAAAAGATGAATATTTTTATTGCTATTATTTTCATATTTTTGGGCGTACCCTAAAAGAATAAAATAATAGCAATAAAAATATGTAAGAAATATTATTATTTAGCGTTAATGTAACCAGCTTGTATGAAAACAATTAATTAACTACCACGATATTTTTTGATTAAATTATTGATTGGTATTGTAACTTAAATAATAATTCACATCCAGGATTTTGAGCCTGTCCTGGGTTCCATTGTCTTCAGTGTAAAACATTACCACTTTTTCTTTTACCAACTAACTAAAAAAAAACTAAAAAAAAAAAAAAAAAAACTAAAAAAAAAAAAAAAAAAAAAAAATGTAAATTTACCAATCTACCCGCACATTATTTTACTATACACTTAAAAAATATTATATTACGAACACAGAACGAAAGTAAAATTATATTGTTGCAATAAACATATATGTACCCACAATGTAACATATTTTTGTTGTGCAGATTTAATTCTTATATTGTTATACCTAGATTTAGTGCTTGCCTACCTGATGTACAGAATTAATATTATATAGACTCGACGACGAACGTAGTGTACGGACAAACCTTTCTGGTTTTTGTTACACTACTAAGGCATTAGACCCAATGTATTTTTTTCTGGTTAAATAAATAAATTAAAAAAAAAAAAAAAAAAATTCAAAAAAAAAAAACATAAAAATTAATTTATGTTTTTTCTACTAGTTCTCTGCTCATTTAAAATAAGTAACATTTTGTGTGATTTTGTTGCGAAGAAAAAATAACTTATCACAAACCGTCGTAAAAATAATTCTAAAATCTAGTACAATACTCGAGATTATAGACTGATATTGACATTTTTATTACTGTATTCTTTAATTGGATGAACACTAACTCATTTATAGTTACAGCACTATTAACAAAGCTCTAATTACTCATTACGGGAACGCAAGAGGTGTAATTACACATTCCATTAGCAGGGGTATGAAAGGCTGGCTCATACCCGTGGCTCAGCTCAGGTTATTGCAACTTTTGATCATATCTGTGGTCTTACTCAACCGATTGCGATCAAGTGTTTGATTTTAAGTCTGACTAAGAGCTTTCCAAAAAAAAAAATCAAAATTCTCATTGGAAACAGACCAGAATTACAAAAGAAATATTTTTATTTGGAGAATACAACTCAAATATTTTTGAATTAAAACTTCTTTAGGCGGTTAAACTTCTGTAACTTCTGTACAATTTTATAAAGGCATATGAATATAGATTTATGTTCGATTAGCAGTACGCCCCTGAATGTACTCACACCTGTACTCGCTGTAAATTGCTTTGCAAATTGATTATGAATCTATTTTACATTAAATTGGGTTTATCTTCAATTGGCTATAGATGTCGTTACTGTTTTCATTATATTTATACACACATCAATGATGTTTACAGATGGTAGTCGCCGGCTGGTACACCTTCTCAAGATAAGTGGCCATTAAATGGGCGGCGTATAGTAGAATGCAATGACAAATATATATGATTTCACGTATGTGACAGTCGTCTACGCTTGTCATAAACGTTAAATCAAATCAATTAGATAGATAGATAGATAATACTTTATTGTACACCAATACATTTACAGCAGAGACACATAGGTACTTACCATGTATATACAGTTTAATGTACAATGGGCAGCCTTATTGCCGAAAACGATTTCTTCCAGGCAACCTTGCTCACCATTCTATTCTACAAATCGCCGGCTAACAAATTGCTACTTGTCTATAGGAACTGTTGATTGATGGACAAAACTTCATAACGCAACTTCTGAATGCAACCTGGATTGCTGCATGGATAAAGAACGGTATCATCAACTCTTCCACATCCTCTTTTTTTTTTGCAGACAAGCGCACGGCCCTCCCAATGGACAGTGGCTACCGTGGCCTATAGACGTGTGTAGCACCAGAGAAGTCACACTCGCGCTGCCGAACCTGTAAGCACAGAGTTTCTGTGCCGTCAGTGTAGAGGACAAAGCAGGACAAGCCTTTAGTCATCCCACTGACAGCACAAATTCTCCAGTGAGCTCTGGCTACCCTACTCACCGCTAGGAACACAACACGAAGTTATTATAACCGCGGTATTCTGTAGGGCAGAGGCACTTCCCCAGTCGGACTGCTCAATTGGGTGGAAATACCGCAGTGGCCTAATTCCTCAAAATTCTTCTCTTATTATTACTCTATGCTTTGCAATATGGATTTACTTAAGCATGACAAGCCATTGAGTACTTTGTTTCTAGGGAGCGGTGGATTTGCAGATCCACGCAAAGAGACCAAGTGAACTCGTGGTATTGCGGACAAATAGCATGTTTAAGCTCCTTATCGCCACATTTATGACGACCGGATCACCTGTCTACGTGGACAATAAATGTCTGGGTATGCCACATTATCTACGACTGTCTGTCTTGCCAAACCTAATCCACATTAGTATATCTCTTGCTGACTGTGCTAGCACGATATCGTAAGGGATGCTATGAATAACATTGATCTTACTACCAAAGATGCCTAAGACAGATTGTCAAGCGCCTACAATAAGGTGTTCTTCAAGAGGGGCATTAGAAGGTTTCTTCAGGGTTGGTAGCGCGAGTGTAACGCCCCTGGTGTTACACACGTTCATAGGCCATGGTAACCGCTTCCCATCAGGTGGGCCGTGTGCTTGTCTGCCACTTAAGTGGTATAAAAAATACAGGGAAATCATAATAGAAAAAGTGGGCAAACGATCTGAAATCATTGCCTATTCACATATTGCATATTCCGAATATAAGCTAAATTGCTCGTATTAGAAGTTGGTTTATGTTTGTCGACTTAACCATAGCTATATTTTGTATAAATGTAATTTCCAAGAACAGGAAGATTGAGTGCATTGTTCAGTAGTTTAACAACCAATCAAATGGATATGTAGCAATGTAAAATGCACGAGCTTGTAACTTGATAATACACAAACGAGCAGAAAATTTAATTCACGCATACACTTTATAGTCGAAAGTTGTTATAATAAATGTTTATGCGTGTTTATTGATGTCCTAAATGGTTTTAGTGGTTTTTAATATAACTATTTAATGAGTAATGTAATGGTAGAAAGGTTTTATGTAACGTATTAAAGCTGTACGTGAGCTTTAATGATATAATGGATATCATTGCACTGTCATCGTAAAGGCTACAAATACTAATTCGTCTATGGTGTGGGGAATTATGCTATTTGAAATTGCGGAAAACCAGATGATGTAAATGTTACATGGAGTTTAGTTTGATCCTAGATAAAAAAAACATTATTATCTTTGAATACTCTTAATTTAAGCATGCATTTCAATTGAATGTACGCTTAAATAAAGAATATTTAAGAAAAAGTCTGCTGATATATTTTTTAAACCTACAAAATGTTCCATTGCTAGACTCGTAACTTTTTTAGTCTACTGTATCGAGTATAGAGATATTATGGTCTGGTCAAACCCACAAATAGACAGTAAACTAAAGAATTAAAATCTTGGGTGTAAAGTGTGGTACTACGGCTTACTGAAAGAATTTCATTCGTAATTCAATCAAAAAACAATAAACGTATGTTTTATGATTGCAGATTCAAATATGTAGTTCGATTTTATGGAAGCAACTAAACAGTCCATATATTGCATTTCTCTCGATCCTATCAATATAATATTGAGGTGTGAACAACACCATTGATTCTGGAATAGGAGGTAGAAAGTAAAATCACGATATTGAATCGCAATATAAATGAGAAGCGTATTACCATTACAAAACTTAAAACCAGCACAAAAAGCATAAAAGGCGGAAATTCACGTTCATACAGTAGTCAATATCAAACTATCAGTCATTAGTTTTAAAACTAGCTCAATTACGTTGCTCCATGATAGGTAGCAAGGTTGCGAAATCGCACATCATCGCCATTTTTTCATCGTACGATCCACATACTTCCTAATCATGTAGAGAATATGTGTATATATGTAATTATGAACCAGTATTGAACAAAAAAATCGGCATCAAAGGTTTTCCGTCAGCGTCGCTACTACATACACAATCTAAGCTCGACCGCAACACTGATTTGCGAAAATAAAACGAGTGAGGTTCGCAGGCGCCGCAGTAATGGAATAGTGAGGGGACATGAGGTGGTAGTATCGATCGATAGTATCGATAACTTTCAAGTGATACTGGCCGGCTATAACGAGGTAAGAACATCCTTTTGGAATTTTTAAGGATAGTTGAATATGACAGTAAAATAATGTTTGAAAAGTAACATTTTAATGTCATCGCTGGAATTATTTCCTCTACATTACCAACATTCTAGAATAAATCCAATATTCAATTAAACGTATTTTATTGCTAGGAATGTACTTGATTAAAGTCTTCTTTACTCTAGTGCTAATCCCATTTGCATGCTTATATAAGTATCATCACCTGGTCACTTAGTCTTGACAGAAAAGATTTGTCCATCAATCACCAGCTCCTATATTAAAAATTACATTTGGTATTTACTGCTCGTTTAATTTTACTCTTATAATTATGTAAAAAACCTTATTGGTATGAATAGAGATTAATCTTCCCTAATGATGGAGTCCTTTAAACGTTTGACCTTTTTGATTTGCAAAAACATGTAAGCAGATGTCATCGCTTACTTCGTCATTATAAGTTCGGTCATGTAGGTCGACATCTAATAAATAATAAAAGTAAGAACAAGGTTATAAAACTACGTCAAGATACCTATTAGTGACACAGATGAATTACATCCATAATTTTGGCATTATGTATGTAGACTTTTTATATTTTGGCAATAAAAACGTCGCATCAATAAATTATATTGATTTGAGTTATAGATTAAATGATTTTTAAAATTTTATAGCGAAAATGCAAAGTTTACACTACAGCTAAATGTGTTTTGATATTTTTAAAATTATAGCTAAGCATTGATGTTTTACTTCATTAATGGATCAATAATAATTAGCCTATAGCAATTCACAGTTAGACATAGGCCTCTGCCAATGTACGTTATTGCAAAACCGAGCATTAATTATTATACAATCAAGCAATTGTTTGTCTCAACGGCCATAGTCCTTCATTAGATGTTACCAACGCATTCGTAACTTAGTAGATAATATGAATAAATATGTAACTGAACTTAATATAAATAATTTCTACTGGTATTCATCATTATCATATCAACTGACTGGCATTTTGTTGGTAGAGTAATAGATAATATTCTATACTAGTAATATAATAAATGCTAAAGTAGAACCTCACATACAGTTCAGTAATGGCACAACTAAATAAAAATCATGAAAATAATTAGAGAAATATATATTTTTTGCATTTTGACTGTAATTGGAGAAAAATATTTTTTTACATCTTTTCTACATTAAAAAAATAAAATAATTGTTTTTATCGATATCTAAGTCAATCCCTTGCGTTGCGTCCCAACACTACTACAGCACGGCGTATTCCGCACAAAGTAATCATTTGTCTACTTGACTAAACTGAATTATATTATTATTTTTTTATTATTTAATAATGGCCGCAATAATTGAAGGTTGGCGGACGGCGGCTTCTGTTCTAGAACAACTCATTGCTTGCTTATTCGAATCATCTTTGTTAAGGGGAGGATATCATATTCGATGGAGCTTCTGACAACTGCAGAATTTGTTCTTGTTTCTAATTAGCAGATTAAATTTTAGTGCTTTACTTTCTTGATAAGCTCGAGTAGACGATAGCAATAACAATTCGATTGAAGCTTTGAGTTTTATGTAATTAAGTATTCACAATTTTACTGAGTATTTACATAAATAAACAAAAAGCAGTAATAAACTAACTGACTCAATGAATGAATGAATGAATGTAGAAATGAGTGAATTAATTAATTAAGCTCCTAGAACATTCACCATGGTACAGACAGACGATCTTAACCCATCTGCAAAGGCTCTAGGATGTTTGTGACCTCAGAATTCCCACTAATACGGACCCGTACGTCTGTTTTGATGATACTCTCGATGTAGTTTTTGTTACTTAGACCGCAGCGAACATCCTAGCTGTTATACCAATGTATTTGGGGTCAGATCACCTAGG
Source organism: Eilema griseolum (assembly GCA_963662185.1). Lineage (NCBI taxonomy): Eukaryota > Metazoa > Arthropoda > Insecta > Lepidoptera > Erebidae > Eilema > Eilema griseolum. The sequence continues at coordinate 2,254,454 of OY759243.1, forward strand.
GCTTCTAGGTTATGTTTTAAATACTTTCTTACCTGTTTTTTCTATCTTTTTAGTAAGTACCTTTAATGTTGGAAACGTTCATCCTATGTATATATATATGTATAATATGTTTACGAACTTCAAATGATTCGTGTTCCGAATATATACATTAGTAACTAGGTACATACTGCAGGGTTTTTGCTATATTTAGATTTGTAGGATGACATTTAATCATCAATAAAATTAATCCAATAACCTTGCCCTTAACTAATCGCTATTAGATTGCAGAGGAGCATCGTACAGTAGTAGCTCCATTCGTATATGTTCGCACGATATTTTATATCGTCTGGCCATTATTCGACGTTTCAATCCAGTTCTGATTCAATTAGTTTTGTAATTGAAAACTAACCCCGCGGCCATAGTGATTACAATCATATAGTAATAACAAATATGTTGTTAATATAGGAAGTGATTTATAAAGTTTGTTCTCACAAGCAATATTTCGACATATGAAGCTCTTAATGTTAAAAGAGTAGGTACAGGGATAAATCTTGAACCCAATCATGTCACAAAATGTACTCAGTATGCTTAGTTTTTCGCTCGGTTGGAAACAGGCCTCTAATATACCATGTATATCTTTTTAATAATATAGTATGCTTAGTTAGCGTTTTTTGGATCTTTATTGAGGATAGCACGAGGTGCTCGTTCGCCGCCGTTTATGTATTTGTAGGAGATAGGACACGACGGTATATTCGTCCCATTGAGCACTTCAACTGGAGAAGTACCTCCGCCCTACAGAACACCGCGGCCATTACGACCTCGTGTTGTGTTCTTAGCGGTGAGTTAGGGTAGACAGAGCTCACTGGAGAGATTGTACTGTGCATCCTTAGAGAAGTGGCAACTAGTTGGCAAGCGTATTGTCGAATATAATGATGAAAGTATGTGATTGACTCTTATAATATTATACAATATATAAATAGATGATAAGATAACGATAAAAGAAATTGGTCAAATTAGGAGATACACTACTTATTTATCCCGATAGGTGGCGCATTATTACCGGTGTTGCTGTCAAGTTTCACACAAATTGTTAGGAAATAAAGGAAAAAGTCAAAGAACATTTTGTTACAAAATCTCAATGCAAATGTCAACGACAAGATTGACAAGCACCTCTGACAGTCTGATGTAAGAAATATAGGATTATAGACTCTAAGACAAGCACCAGCGAAGGTGACGCCATCTGGGATTGGTTTTGCCTGTACCTCCCCATTGCAATTTGTAAAGAAGTGATTCGGATTCTGCCGTACAAACAAGAGGTTCCATGTTTGAATCCTGAGCTTTCAAACCACGGACGAAAAGTTATTAAGTTTTCCTCCCATAAAAATTAACCCCCGTAACAAAAAACAACTCCCATAAAGTCGAAAATATCTTGTGTTAGTTAGCCCTATAACTTTGATATACCTAGTATTTGTTCTTTTTTGACGGGTTTTTTTAAAACTTTTAATTAAATTTTTATTTTACACTTTTTAAATTGAACAACTCGTCAAGCTCTTTGATTTGATACCCATATTAAGGGAGTTGGGAAAAAATATGCACTCCGACATTTTGTAGCGGCGGCCATCTTGGACCGATTTTTGAGACACACACACACACACACACAGACACGTCAAACTTATAAAACCCTGTCGTTTTTGCGTCAGGGGGTTAATAAAACAGACTCCTCTCAATACAACTTATGCAAATATTAAATTGACTATTTCAATCCCTTTCCCGTACAAGTGTACTCTTTAGTTGGCCCTATGTCCGTACCCCATCGACCTGTGGCCGTAAGATTACCATTATAAACACTTATGCCGGACCCAAAACGCAGCTATTAAAAACAATAAGCCCCGTACGCTCACATCGTAATAACTGTTTTTAAATTGATTTAAGATTTCACAGGCCATTATTTAAGGGCTAGTACACACGAGGTAAGTTTTCTTGCGTATGTGTGGTCCTTAGAAGCGGTCAATGTTTGCAAAGTTAAGGGGTTTCATGCACAGTGATAAAATAATGCGATTTGCCGGAATTGATAATTTTCTGTTTATAAGTATGTTATGAAAAAGTTTGTAAAATAAATATACAATTATATACATTTGTAACTGTCAGTTAAAATATTTTTGAATATGTGCTGTCTCTCATTACACGTCTAGCTTAGTAGCTGAATGTTGTTGGGACATGACCATTACCAGTAAATGATCAAACCATTGTGGTAATAGAATTGGTGAGCCTAACGCAGGGTGCGTTACCGGGTCTAGCTGCTACCAGTTACGCCCTACCGACGACCTATGTAGAGCAAAGGAGAGCGATGTTGCTGTGGCCAAGTTCTGGGTCAATAAAATTTAAATACCAGACCATTATATGTCAGACCTAACCATTGACTCGAAGAAGAAGAAATAGTGCCTTCCAATTTGATCAGGTTATTGAACTGCAAATCTGGTCATTTTCCTTCCAGGATAAGCAGAGACATAAAACCTCGTGAAGATTCGTGCTACCAGTTTGAAGACTAAAGGCTCTGTCTTCTACATTGACGGCACAGAAACTCAGTGCTTACAGGGTCGGCAACGCGAGTGTGGCTCCTCTGATGTTACAGAAGTCCATTGGCCACGGTAGCCACTTTCCATCAGGTGGGCTGTGTGCTTGTCTGCCTCCTAAGTGGTATAAAAAAACCGCCATTTGTTTCTATACTGCATCAGGAACTTTCTCTACTGTCTCAAATCTGTCCTGCAAATCCAAAAAACTTCAATTGTCTCCATCCAAAACTTCGTCCGATGTATTCTAGCCCTATCATCTCATGTGCGTGACCCTCGGCTGACCTCAGCCGCTTCCGATGTCAGGATAAATATTACTATAATATAAAATTAGCACTATTTATTACGCGATATAAACCAACCATTACATTTGTCGTGGTTTATTGCATATCATTTTTCTGCGCGGGCGCAAACTTTAATGCGGAGAGACTGTGATGAATACTTTATTAAATTGTTTTGTGTTTATAAGGGAATCGGTATCTACGTACTTGTAGTGATAAAATAACTTACAGATGTTTTTATTGATTACCTGCTTGTGAATGAGATTCCCATCTGAAAACCAGCGCTGTGCACACCCAACGAAGGGTGTGCGCAGCATTCAATGCTGAGATGGGGCCGTATTTGGGTTCGCATAGTGTGGAGTGTTGCACCCGTAGCTTAATTTTAATGTGCCTACTGTTTTGATTTGATGTACCTGCTAATTGTTATATTGCTGTGTGGGCTTGAATAAAATATTCTTCTTTCTTTCTTTCTTTATATAAACACATTTTTTTTCGTGCCTGTATCCCCTCGGGTTCCTGAACCGACTAAAGCCACACGTCGACGTCGGTTTTCAGACGAAGTGTAAGATTACCTAAGACACTGAGACTCAGTGGGGACTCAAAATACCCCATTATATGCCCATTATTATATTATTATGCACTTATCAACTTTTATTTTTAAATTGATAAAGTTTTTTTATACCATTTACCTGGGCAGGAAAGCACACGGGACTTCTGATGGGAAGCAGTTACCGTGGCCTATGGACGTATGCGACACCAGGGGTGTCACACTCGCGCTGCCGACCATAAAAAAACCTTCTGATGCCCCTCTTGATATCTTGTATCATGTTTTATATTCTTGTAAATATTATTCTAAAACTGTAGGTAATTTCAGTATCAATATAAATGGGATATTTACCATGTTTCATTGTTTTGAGTATCTGATATTTCGGCGCTGTTGCAAGCACCATGATCACGGAGGAGTTCCTCTCAAAACAATGAAATATGGTAAATATCCCGTTTATTTTCATACCGATGTGAGTGACCATGATAGTTTAAATACCTATATTGTAGTTAATTTACTATTGTATCTTATCAACTTACATACAATTTCATAATAGCTGAAAAATCTGACATATCTAATAACACCTCCTTTTTTACATCGCTTAAACAGTCAGGTATAATGAGTTTTTTTTTAAATCGGTTCAGTTGTTGCCGACTACGATATACATAATTTACATTACTAGAACTAAGAAATCGACTTATACAAATAGGAACATTAATGAAACCATCTTTAAATGTTTCTCATGTCGAAACATGACAAATTGCCCAAAGTCTCTAACCAGAGCATCGAATCTATGACCGTTCAATATAAACATCCAATTATATTCGACTGATTTATAGCAAGTCATTATTCGTTGTCTATGCTTATTCGCGTTTTAATTGTTGGGATTGATGCAATCGGATAGGGTGAGGTTACCAGTTATCGGTATATTGGTTGTTTATAAATGTTTAGTACCTAAAATAAACTGTATTTTTATTTCGAAGAAAGATAGAAATAAGAAATATCATTATAAATAACGTAATCACCTGCTAACATTGATATTTTCATCTGAACGCCAATCCTAGTGCTTTCAGTTTGGGGTTATTCTACCATTCTGTTATTCCATAATTACGGTTTTGTCACCTTTTACGGAAATGATTCTCATCTGAACTCTGGCTGTTGATATGGATGGATGGAAGCAAATGACTCAATCGTGCCAGAACAGCGGACTGAATATCAATTAACACAATTAGGTATACATTTTATTTTAGCCGCGTGGTTCCCGGCAGAATATAATTTGGGCCACTCCATTTCCTCCCACGCGGTGTCGTACAAGGCGAATAAGGGATAGGGTTTTTTAACATCAAACTTATATACAGCCCAGACTCAGTCTAAGACGCATGGCTAGGGTCAACAATAGTGCCTGAAATACGGCAATAGGCTATATATATATAGGCTAGACCGAATACAATTATTGGTGAAATGTGGGTGTTAATTCACCTCTGCCTATCCCTCCGGGGATAAAGGCGTGATTATATGTATGTATGTATGTATTGTTTACATTTTAGTCTGAAATAATAAATAGCGGTTTTATCCCATGAATAGATTACAAAATATCGGGATCGGGCAAAATAATTGACATGCGTGGGTAGAACCACGGGTAACAGAAACTAATAGTCAGATGATAAAGTAAAATTTGATATCGTAATACTCAATATTCATGCGGCCGAGAACTGGTGCTCTCACCTCACAAGTAGACGATATATTTTTCTCAATATTAATAAGACCACCCGTTGAGACCGACTTGTACTATATTAGTTCGGGACTTCGTTATAAGTTTATTTATTTGCCGATAGATCACATGCTTTGCATTATTCTAATAGGCGCATTAATATATGTTTGTGAATTATTATGTCATTCGCCGGTGCGCATGCGGTTCTAAGTTTTAATTAGATTCATAAGTAAGGTGTTGAAGGCTTTTTCTTATATTTTAATAGGTTTTGTGAGAGGAAATTGTTTGTCAAGTTTATATGAAATAGATCGGTGTACAAATTTATTATCTGCTAGGTAAAAAGTTAAGGCTTATAATAGCGCACATTAGGCAGAGACATATATCCAATAGTAGATGACAACAGGCTAGCTGTAAAGGTCAGTAATATTATAAGCCCTACGCCTAGTGGTATGGGTAATGGACTGCTGAGACGAGGTCTCGGGTTCGATCCCAGGTTTTACCATAGCACACACCAATGACTTTTCGAAGCTTTTCGAAGTTATGTGTGTATTTATCGCAGGTTTATAAGTGCCCGGTTAATGGCAATAGGCTCGCCATCTGTTACATTGGGACCTAAACATAAACTGGCGAAACCTCTGCCTACCCCTTCGAGGATATAGGCGTGAATTTATGTATATGTTATGTATCATTTTTATATGAATCACTTAACACACTATACAACAACAATAAACATAAAATACTGTGCATTTAGAAAAGTCAGTCAAAAGCAAAAGTTATTAATTCCAAATTATTATGAGACAGAAAATCTTTGTATCGCACAGTCCTTTCTTCACTTGGCATGATATATTTTTGGCTATGCAATAACAGTGTATATATAAGCTAATATTTCATACTTAGTCATCGAAGTACTCTATTTAGTCATGACTGTGTTCCAATTGATGTTTATAATAACTATTTCTTATGATTTTCCTCATGAGCGTTACTTTTATGTTCATATCTTTTCCCGCCTCGACTACGTCATTACTTAGTTACATAATATATACATCGTGGTATCCGTGGAACACCTAAGTGATCTACGGGACTGAGAAAATCACCATAGCCATTTTTACATTTGTTTCCCCCATATAGTATCTATTAGATGAGTAGCGACATCTTTTTACTATAGGTATTTAAACTATCATGGCCACTTACATCAGTATCAAAATAATCAGGATATTTACCATGCAACATGGTAAATATCCCGATTATTTTGATTCTGATGAGTCTCTTCCTACATGATCCTTGATCACAGTTATAAACAATACAAAAAGAAAAGAATTATACGTTAGTATTGAGTAAGAGATTGTTACTACCTCAGTCAAACCTGCCAATTCATACTATCATTTATCTCATTTCCTGGTCAATAGCTACGCATATACTTCTGAAATCTATTCTGACAGTTTTAACTACAAGTTTAACATCAAGCATCTTATTCCACAAAAACTGAGACGTACGTTTACAAAACATACTCAACACATATTACGCGTTTAACACAAGAACAGCCGACAAAACCAACATTCCACAACAGTTTTTCAAACCAAACACTCAGTTTTTGCTCAATAAACTGACAATAAGTGAACACTGATTCGAACATTGTACACGGCGGCGGCGGCGGCGCAAAAACCAATAGACAGCTTATATGTTTCAGCCACAGACTATATATAGAGATACACTTCTCTTCAGAAGAAAAAAAAAGTCTAAGAACTTGGAGCGATGAAATATATTATTTTAAGAGATAAATAAATTATTATACTTTCATACATACATAACATCATTACGGTATTCCCGTCCCAATTGAGCAGTCCGACTGGGGAAGTGCCTCCACCCTAGAGTATACTACGACTATAAAAACGTCGTGTTGTGTTCCCGGCGGTAAGCAGGCTAGCCAGAGCACACTAGAGAGTTTTGTACTTTCAGAGGGAAGACTAAACGCTTGTCCTGATTGTGTCTCTTGCACTGAAGGCACAGAGACTCTCCGTTCCTAATGGAGAAGGTAGCATGAGTGTGAATCCTCTGGTGTCGCACACTTTCCATCAGGTGGACCGTGTCCCTGTCTGCCACCTAAGTTGTATAAAAAAACACGTTTTTATCCCCGGAGGGTTAAGTAGAAGTAAATTATCACCGACACTACAGCAATTTCCCAAGCACCTACAATATGGGGTTCTTCAAGAGGGGCATCAGAAGGTTTCTTAATGGTCGGCGGCGCGAGTGTAACACCCCTGGTGTTGCATACGTCCATAGGCCACGGTAACCACTTCCCATCAGGTGGGCCGTGTGTATGTCTGCCACCTAAACGGTATAAAAAAAAATCATTTAATTAGGTCCTACGTAATAGGGGGAGAGCCTATTGCCGTTTTCGGGCACTATTGTTGACTCTAGCTATGCATCTGAGGCTGATTCTGGGCAGTCTGATGTTAAATAGACCTATTCCTAAACCGCATGGGAAGAGATGGGGTGGTCCAAATTCTACTCTGCCGGAACCACTCCTGTTTTCTAGGGTTATGACACGGAGCACACTAATTCAAATCGCACTAAAATTAGGGAGTTGTGTGGAATTGTTTTGGTGCCATTTAAAATTGAGCTTAATGGATTACCTCGTTTTTTGAACCGGTTCAGAGTAATGTGATTACTTAGTTTCGTTTTCCTTTATGGAGATTAGCATGGGAACTTTGTCCATATATCGTTATTCGGTTTCATGACACACTCTTATAAGGCGTACAAAATTAAACCGAATGATCTACTGCTTAAAGTCGATGTTAAGATAAAGATTGTAACTTGGCTAAACTGGCTCATTAGAATTGTGAAAACCATGGTTCTTCCACTTACTAAACATTTAAGTCAAGGACCACTAAAATGCGTGTGTTGATTTAATGTTTACATAAAAATATTCACAATACACTCTTATGTTTCAGAAAAATCTTGAAGTACAGTTTGGCTTTACAACTCTTAGGATAAATACATTATGCGTACACAGAGTCAAGTACAGAAATCTTACTATTGAAAAATTTTTATATGAATAACCACTCTTGTTACTTAATAATAAAGTGAATATTCATTTGCATCGAAATGTTAGTTCAAATAAATATTATTCCATTGCACGCTCTGTCAAATTCTAGTGCCAAGAATAAAATAATAAACAATATTGTGACACAATTTCATTTTATCCATTTTTCTTGATGTTACCTTTTAATTCTAAAGCGTAGGCACTTTTTTTAGATGGTGATGGTTCTGCAGCTGTCCTGAAAGGAACTATTGTCCATGAGGAAATAGGATTGAATGCCTTTTATTACTGCGGAAACCCGAGTGGACTTTGCCTCACCGAAGCTAACGAAGAAGTAGGTATATTTGATATGACGTAATCAAGCCGCTTGTGGAAACACGATGGAAATGGTGGATGGCTGCTTCTGATTAGGCGACAGCAAGGTTCAGTATCTGGATTGGACAAAATTTCCTACCTATAATCCCTTTGTTTCAACTTCTTACCTATAATCCCTTCATCATGTAAACAAAAAAAGGGGGCTAAAAAGTTAAAATGCCGTCTCCATTCGCTTTCGTAGATCCGCTCCAAGCTACAATATTGACCGCAGCGCTGAAATAACTCACATTGGTAATTATGAGCGACAAAGCGCTTTTCTCACCGCACTGTAATGTGCTATAATAACTAAAACACGCTTGATTTGACCACCTGGCGCATTATGAGTCTATGTCAGGGTTGACTTGATTACTGATGAAAAAAAAATGTTTTTGCACTAAAACTTATTTTTATTTTTACTGTAGCTAATTACGTACTGATAGAAATCGGCTTATCAAGTTAAAACTTCGTAGGTAATTACGATTATATAATGCTGTAGGTTTGACCAGGTTCGAGTCTGTTAATCACTCCTTGGGGAACCAAAAAACGACCTACAGGCGCTGATTTAGCCGGTTCGAGTCCGACATAACCTCTCCCACCGGCTACGGCTGGGAGGTATCCGTGGAGATTTTTCGCACGTAAAAAGTAGCCCAAGTACGGAAATAAACAATTGGTAAAACTAAAGACAGTGGTTTTTGACAGTGTGGCTGGTCTGAAGCTCGATTCCTATATTATAAAAGGAATCGTTAATTCAGCCTAAATCTAATCTCAATTACCCAAAAGTCAAAATAAAATCACGTTTGATAAAAAAAAAATTAAAAAAATTATGTAAAGACTGAATTTTAGCCTTCTGCTCAGTTAGTGAATTAACCAGCAACATCACCAGTTTTTCCATGAACTGTGACACAATTTTTTTAATGAACTTGTCGATGATTGAACTCTATGTTCATAGCAGTTGTCGACGATAAGTTATTTTGTTTAAATTTATCGTTGTACTTTGATTGAGTTAGCTCGTCCAAACAGGGTGAAAGTTCTCTCACATAAATTAAACTGTTGATAAATTGAGATGTACCAGCGGAATTAATTATAATTCTCTAATAAATCGAAGAATAAACATTGACATTATGCAAATCTCAAGCCCTTACAACCACAGATTATGAGATTTTAAGCACGATTTTACCGCCCATTTGTCTATAGTTGATACACCATAGATAAAGACAGAAGACACCATAGTTTTTTAAGATTTGAGATTGAATACTATAATTATGTTTCGATTGATATTTGACCTATGAAATATTTTTAATAAGCGGAATCTAAGGTCGTGATCTCATCGGCTTTCACTTAAAATAAAAATGTTTATGTCTATTATTTTTTGTGTCTTAAAGTGTGCTGTGTTATTACCCGCCATTATTTATAACTTTAAAATGCAGTTTTTAAATCTAGTATTATAACGGCTAACATATAGGTTATTAGATTTTTACTTTATTTTATTTTTCAAAAAATTACAAAAAAAAAATATCATTTCAGATAAGCTTAATAAATAAGCCTAATAGATTTTAAGCTCCAATTTTTATAACATAGACAAAATAAATATACACATATATGTTTTGTCATATACTCCTCGGATGTAAAAATCGGCAATATGGCTTCAGACCGAAACGGTCAACGGGTGATCTTCTAGCATACGTTACCCATCTTTGGGGTGAGGCTATGGACAAGCACGGCGAGTCACTGGCAATTAGTCTTGACATCGCCAAAGCTTTCGATAGAGTCTGGCACAAATCGCTTCTTTCCAAGCTACCTGCCTTTGGTCTGCCTTCTAGGCTGTGCAACTGGGTTGCTAGCTTCCTGCAGGGGCGCCGTATTCGCGTCCTTTGTGACGGACGAGCTTCGGAGTTTCTGCAGGTTAATGCTGGCGTGCCCCAGGGGTCCGTCTTATCACCCACTCTCTTTCTTCTGCATATCAACGACATGCTGTCTACCGGCAATGTTCATTGTTATGCAGACGATAGCACATTACATGGGAGTTATCATGGACATCCTGCGGCCAAGCAGTCAGATATCGCAGAGAAAAGGCAGCTTCTTGTCACTGAGCTTGACGGGATCCTGAATCACATTTCTCAATGGGGCTCTGAGAACCTGGTTGAGTTCAATGCCAAGAAGACGCAGGCATGTGCGTTTACAGCAAAAGTATCTTCTTTCCTTCCCCTCCCCACTCTTCAGAGCACGCCACTGCCACTGCAGGACAATCTCAATATCCTAGGTATGGATGTTCGCTGCAACCTGAATAACAAAAACTACATCGAAAGCATAATCAAAACAGCCTCACGAAAACTCGGAGTCCTGAACAGAGTGAGACGATTTTTCACGCCGGAGCAGCGGTGTCTTCTATACAAGACACAAATTCGCTCCTGTGTGGAGTACTGCTCGCATCTCTGGGATGGTTCAGCAAAGTACTTACTAGATGCTCTCGACAGGTTGCAGCGACGTGCGGTCCGCATCATTGGGAATCCCGAGATCACGAACACCCTAGAACCTTTACAGCTGCGTAGAGATGTTGCGTCCATGGCTGTATTTTACCGTCTGTACCATGGGGAGTGTTCTGATGAGCTCTTCCAATTAGTCCCACCCTCTCCTTTCCTACACAGGACAACGCGTGCAGGTCTTAGATGTCATCCGCACACGGTGCAAAACATCCGATCAAGAACCAAGCGGTTCGGAGACTCTTTCCTCTGTCGCACCATTAAGGCCTGGAATTCATTACCAGCTCACGTGTTTCCTTCTTCCTACAGTCCCGGGTCCTTTAAGCGAGGCGTGAAAAAGCATACGATAAGTGGTTGCGCCGAAGTGGAAACTGTATTTTTGACACGGAAACACACTCCTTTTATACCCGTCTCCTCTTCCGCACTAACCATAGATGTAGCTTCCGTCCGCCATTTGTGAAATATAGACACTCAGTCTCGCTTTGAACTAGCCAGCGTAATGACGGACCGCGCTCGCGTCTCTCAAAAATGATTAATATTTGTTACATTTTTACCGCTTCATAGACCTTTACCGATCGGATTGTGCCTCTCGTGTGTTCCTCAAGTGATCTAGTGATGCTGACGGCAGCTCCTGAGCAAGGAAGAGAAGATCCGTGTACCGGCTGCGATGAAAACACGTGTGTCGTGAAGGTTAGTGCATCCTCTCCTAATTTCTCGGGTTGCATTCATTGCTTGGATCACGCCCGCGGCAACCCGACCACCTATCTTTTGTGTGTAAAGCGTCAATGGAACAGTTAGCTACATCCCCGCAATACAGTCCATTACCGCACTCGGCCATGCGCCACCATTTTTGGTCCTTCGAGCCGGATTCTTAGCCGTAGTTCGTATTTTGTTATTATTCTAATGGGAATGAGCGCACCGCACCTAAGTGCCTGGTTATTTTAGTAGAAAACCCCGCATCCAGACACTTAGGATTAGATTTGTTGTCCGTTCGCCGCTGGCTCGCATTGTACCTACCTAATACATAAATAGGTTAGGTATCATATCAACACTTAATCGTAGTTCGCAATTTTCGCATCGCACCTAAGTGCCTGGTTATTTTAGTAGAAAACCCCGCATCCAGACATTTAGGCTTAGATCTTAGGTATACTCAGACACCCTAGTGCATAGGCACAGTGTAATACCTAACGCATTTGGCTTTGTTTTGTTTTTTTCAATTACGTTGTTCTCGGCTCGCGTCGTATTTGCCTAGTACCTGCGTGGGTGGACACGTGGCTGTACCTACCTCGCTCGCATCTCATCCCAATTCATACGAAAGTATTTTAATTTGAATAGATATTACGCAATACTTAATCTCTGAAATAATAGTTGAACCTAGACAGCGACCATCGCGTAGGTACGATCTTGTTGCTATGCGCGTTAGTTCAAGCTTGCACTGGCAGTTATAAGTACCTACCTACCTACGGTTATCGCTCGCGCCGCCTCGCTGCTCTGTACCGCTAAGATTAAGTCATTTCATATTTGTTATTTACCGCACTTTAGTTTGAGATTTAATTGTAAACATGTCCCCAAAGGTTGATAAGACCGGTAAGGTTCAATTGAAACTTTTATACGCTAAAAAAGAAATGATTTACTCTCGCGTACAATCGATCTATGATAATGCACTTAAAACCTCTGATTTGGTCATCAGAGATTCGTTCTTGTGTTCTATAGAAAACTTAGATAGTCTACGCGCGGATTTCGAAACCTTAGTACATGACATCAATGTTTTAGAGTTGAATTTGGATCCCGATTACTCAGTGAGTTATCAAGCCTTGTCGTCGTTTGACGATTTGTATTGTCGTATCAAACGCGTCGCTAGGAGTTTGGAGAAACCGGCTGACCTACCCAACCCCACTCGCGACCGACCTAAGTTGCCACCAATTCAAATACCCGAATTTGATGGTAACATTCGCAATTGGTGTCTATTTATAGATAGTTTTGAGAATACGATAGATAAGAACGATTCGTTGACAGATCACGAAAAATTGCATTATCTCGTTGAAAAATTGACTGGTAAAGCTATAACCGCTTGCGCTGGAATTACGTTTAGTGCCGGGAATTATAATTTAATTTTAAATACTTTGAAAGCTAAGTATGAGGATAAAAGATCGGTAGCTAACGCCTATTTAGATCAGATGTCTGATTTGAAATCTATTACGGCATGTAACGATCAAAACTTAGAGAAATTTCTAGATACTTTCGCGTCAGCTGTTCGCGCCGTAAAGAACTTGAAGATCGATGACCTCTGCGACTTCGTATTTTTGTATATGGGTTTAAAGAAATTAGATTCCGAAACCATTCGTTTGTTTGAGTCGGATCATCGCGGCAGTAAAATTCCTAAGTTCGAAGACTTAGAAAGTTTTGTTCGCGAGCATATAAAGGTATTGCAACGCTCTTCATCGAAACATGAAGGCGCGAAGAAGGTTGTTACTTCTGAACGCAAAATAGATGCCTCATCGAGGTCACCGAGGTCAACCCATACTTATGTTAATACCGCACCAGCACGTGTACAATCATCTGTTTGCTCTTTGTGTAGTACTCATCATTCGCAACTGTACAAGTGTCCTGGTTTCCTAAAATTGTCGCCTAGTGATCGTTATAAATTTGTTCGCGCTAATAATTTTTGTTTTAATTGTCTCGGTACTAAACACCGCGTTGTTTTATGTAATAGTGGAAATGGTTGTCGCAAATGTCAAGCGAGACACCACACTTTGCTTCATTTTGAGAATAGTAATGCCGCATCCAATGTGAGTACAGTTGGCCCGTCGAGCGGTGACACACGGCAGCCTGCGCCGCAGCCGCACCCCGCGCCCGCGCGCGCTCCGGCCCGCCCGGTGACCGCTGCGGATGACGTCACCTTGTGTTCGTTCTCCGCTAGTGCTGCACTCACCACTGTGTGTCTCGCGACCGCTCGCGTTGTTATTGTTGATACATTAGGTAAACCGCACCTTGTTCGAGCGCTATTAGATGGCGCTTCGCAAAGTAATTTTATTACTCAAGATTGTTGTCAACGTCTTGGTTTCAATGTTGATAAGCGTTCAACCCATTCAGTGGTGAAAGGGTTTGGGGGTTTGCAGTCAGCTGTTCATGGCACCATTAAAACAAGGTTTGGATCTCGTTTTAATAATAATATTTGGTTTGACATGGATTCGCTCGTTACAGATAAAATAACTGAACAGTTGCCTACCGTCCCAGTTGACACGTCTTTATTAACGAAATTTAAAGACTTGCCTTTAGCTGATGAGACTTACGCTGTTCCTGGAGTCGTCGATATATTGATCGGCGCTTCGATTCTCCCGCACCTCCAGTTATCACGTAAGGTCAAAGGGGGACCGACGTACCCCGCTCCGCACGCCCTGGAAACAGTTCTGGGTTTTGTTATAATTGGTTCTGCACCCGCTTCTATAGATAGTTTTAGTCACTCGACTGCCTCGTTCTGTTGCACCGTCGAGCCGCCACTGGAGTCTACCATCCGCAAGTTTCGGGAAATTGAAGAGGTCAATGTCCCACCAATCCTAAGCCCTGATGACAAGATGGCTGAGGAGATTTGTTGTCGCACGACTACTCGTGATGAGCAGGGTCGTTATGTTGTCGCACTCCCTTTCAAGGGAGATATTTTTTCGCTCGGTGACTCCCGTGTATCCGCTGAAAAACGCTTTCTTTGTTTAGAACGAAAGATGCAGGCGTCTCCAAAGTTGAAGCGGGCCTGTGATGAGGTTGTTAACGAATATTTAGATAAAGGTTGCATCTCACCTGCGCCTGCGGACACTGGCGGGACCCAGCCTTCGTACATTATCCCGCACCACGGAGTTATTAGAGAAGATAAACTTACTACTAAACTCCGCGTAGTTTTGGATGGCAGTGCTAAGACTAGCACTTCCGTGTCGCTTAATGACATTTTGTATTGTGGTCGGAATCTTTAAGGTAGTTTGTTTGACATAATTGTAAATTTTCGCATTAATATTAGTAGAATTTTAGCTTTTTCGGACTCAACAGTCGCTTTGTGTTGGGCCCACTCTTCGCCCCATCGGTGGAACTCATTCTTCGCTAATAGAGTGGCAAAATTCAATCTGAATTAGCGCCACAAAATCTCTTTCACGTTGCTGGCACCGACAGCACAGCCGATTGTCTCTCTCGTGGATTGCTTCCTTCGCAAATTTTAGATCACCCGTTATGGTTTAGTGGACCGTCCTGGATTCATGCCGCGCTAGATAAGTGGCCAGTTAGTCAATACAATCCCACCACGGTTTCCGAACCACCCGAGGAGAAGAAGCACTCGCTTGTTGTGTCGGTCCCGCGTGAAGAGTCCCTTATTTGTTGTTGGCTAATCGCGTCTCGTCTTGGTCGAGACTGCTGCGTTGTGTTGTTTATGTAGGCCGATTTTTGAGAATTCTATCTACACGCGGTCATATAACCGCCGCTGATTTAGATAAGGCTGAATTGGTCATACTTCGCGAGTTGCAGAAAGGTTATTTTGCTTCTGAATTTAAAAATTTAGAATTTAACAAACCTTGTAGTCGTTCTTTCCGACACTTGAAACCATTTTTGGAGGATGGACTCATTCGAGTAGGTGGTCGTTTGAGAAATTCAAGTTTAGGATTTGAACAAAGGCATCCAGTAGTTCTCCCGCGTAAGGACCACGTATTAGATTTGTTAGTAGATTATCATCATAAGGTGAATTGTCACGCTGGTCCCGATTTGTTGATGTCTATTTTGAGACAGAAATACTGGATAATTTCCGCTCGTAATTTGGTTCGCGCTAGAGTACACAGATGTGTACCTTGTTTTAAGCTCCGCCCGCGTTTTATCGCGCCTGAAATGGCCGATCATCGCTCTTGTCGTGTTGTTCAATCCGCAAAACCTTTCGTACACACCGGCACAGACTTTGCTGGGCCTTTCAAAGTCACCATTGCTCGTGGTCGTGGCATTCGCTCCACGAAAGCTTACGTTTGTTTGTTCATTTGTATGACAACTCGCGCGGTTCATATAGAGTTGACCGGTGATTTAAGTACGCAAAATTTTATGTCCGCTTTTAAACGTTTTTTGTCGCGTCGGGGTCCGGTTAAGCGCATGTATTCGGACAACGGTACAAACTATGTAGGGGCCCGACGTAGTATCTCGGAATTGCACACATTCTTACGGTCTAAGTACTACCAAAGTGAATTCGCTCACATCTTAGCCGAAAATCGCATTGAATGGTACTTTAACACGCCTGCCGCTAGTCATTTTGGTGGTAATTGGGAAGCGAATATTAAAAGCCTTAAGTCGCATCTGTTTCGCGTCATAGGCGAGCAGATTCTCTCGTTCGAGGAGTTGAGTACCGTACTCGCTCAAGTAGAGGCAGTGATGAACACGCGTCCGCTGTGTCGGACTCTATCTAGCGATCCGTCAGAGCCATTAGCTCTGACGCCAGCTCACTTCTTGAATACGACTCCTCTAAAATATTTGCCCGCAATAGATGTTGATGACGATAGAATGCACCTTCTAACTCGTCACGCTCTTTTAGATAAGTTGGTCCAATCGTTTTGGAATCGTTGGAGAACCGATTATTTGCACACGCTGCAGTCACGTCAAAAATGGAATACTCCATCCAACCCAATTACTGTAGGTACGGTGGTAGTCCTTATGACTGAGAATGCTCCTCCTTTACATTGGCCTCTGGGAGTAGTAGAGGAAATTTTTCCCGATGCCCGCGGGATAACTCGTGTTGTACGGGTTAAAACTGCAACCGGATCGTATCTGCGCCCGGTTGTTCGCCTCTGCCCTCTGCCTAGCCAGCAGTAGGCACGAGTTCCAATCTATGTTTATATTTTAGTTGTTATTTCACAAACCTAGATTTAGATTAGACATTAGATTTGTTCCACATTTTCGTTTCGAAGGTAACCCTTCAAGCCGGGGGGAATGGTTGCGCCGAAGTGGAAACTGTATTTTTGACACGGAAACACACTCCTTTTATACCCGTCTCCTCTTCCGCACTAACCATAGATGTAGCTTCCGTCCGCCATTTGTGAAATATAGACACTCAGTCTCGCTTTGAACTAGCCAGCGTAATGACGGACCGCGCTCGCGTCTCTCAAAAATGATTAATATTTGTTACATTTTTACCGCTTCATAGACCTTTACCGATCGGATTATGCCTCTCGTGTGTTCCTCAAGTGATCTAGTGATGCTGACGGCAGCTCCTGAGCAAGGAAGAGAAGATCCGTGTACCGGCTGCGATGAAAACACGTGTGTCGTGAAGGTTAGTGCATCCTCTCCTAATTTCTCGGGTTGCATTCATTGCTTGGATCACGCCCGCGGCAACCCGACCACCTATCTTTTGTGTGTAAAGCGTCAATGGAACAGTTAGCTACATCCCCGCAATACAGTCCATTACCGCACTCGGCCATGCGCCACCAATAAGGCCGTCAAGCTGAGTGTCACCATTGTCACACGGTAAGTGTAAGTAATGGTGACCCTCTTTTCTGGGACTTTGCCTTCAGCTTACCATCAGGCAAGGCGAAGTCCAATTGACGTGTCCTATATAAAAAAAAAAAAAATATTTAACCTTCAAAAAAACATTCTTTTTACTTGATTTGATTAGAGGGGTATAATTTGAAAAAAATTATAATAATACTTACTATGAGATAGAGTGTATAAATAGTTATTATACATTTCATAGCATTCAATACATAAAAATATATATGTATGTGTATTTATGAATCAAGTTTAACAAGTCCTTTTCAATTATTACAAAACGATAGAGTACTCCGAATTCAAAACTGTTCGAAATTAAAACCGTTCTCATGTACAAAAAAATATAAAAATCACAGTCGTTTGTAAACAATTAAGCAATCAGCGAAATTTCGTCAAAAAACCAATTGATGTTACAGTTATACGGCACTTGCGGGAGGCGCCTGTTATTACAATTATTATTGGCAAATTTATTATTACCAATATACACTCAAAAATAGACTTTATGTCATAATTATACAGTTTATTGTAATCGCAATTACAAGTTGGCGGGTTAAATTTTTTAAAATAAACTCTAATAAAATGACATAGGGTTGAAAGTTCTGCCATAATTGGTATACAGTTCTGCATTTGCAACACAGATAATGATTTGTATTTCGAACACGCTCAAATATTTAAATTTACAAACTTTCCTTACGGGTGTATTCCGATGAATGCATTCTGTTTTTTTATTGGACAAAAAAGGCTATGTGGTTTTTGAGCACACAAATATTATGGAATGAAGATTATTTAATATTTTGAACTAATTTTTGTAAAAGAAGTGCCGTAAAACTCACTAACCGATTCGTTTTCATACTATTTAAATACTATTATTTGCTAAGTCACCGAACCTTCACCTGAAACCATCCATTCTATACATACTTCCATCATACCCCACCTGGATCGTTTAATTTTTTTTTATTTTAATCGATTTTGAATAGTTAGCATCTAAAGGCTTAAAATTTCATTCAAATATTATTTACGTCGTCAGCTACATCTAAGTTCTAATGCTCGCTAATAATCTACTTATTAGCTTTTTAATTAAAAGTAAACATATTAAATTGTGATGTTGGAACACACATATCAATCACAAAAAAAGTCGGCGAAAGGAGGTAGGTATTTATTAAATTAATTATAAGGATCTCAACATTCCGATTTTGGATAAAGGTGGTTTTACACAACATGAGCACGAGTATAAAATAAAGAATAGTATTTATCGTTGCTTGTAGCTTTCATTTAGTCGCATTCTAAAGATATTCTCATAAACATGAACCAATATCCATCTAAAAAAAAATTGATTGCATCTGAAATAAAAAAAAATTGTACATGATGAACCAGAACACACTTCTTGCCATATCGAGTGATGAACTTGTGGAACTCTCTCCCGGAAACTGTAATAAGTGCTCCAACAGTGAACTGTTTCAAAAATAGCCTTGACAAACATTTAAATAATTAAGAACACAAGTGAAGCTACAAAAACACGTAAAGAATAAGAATGAAATTTGTTGTAGAATCGTTGGTAAATAATAATTATATTTACTTATAGATTCATGTACGGTAGTTAAAACTGTTATAATATAACATAAAGTTAGAATAAACGTAAAAAATCAAACTTGGTAAATAAGTAATAAAAATATATACCATGTCTTTTTTATACCACTTAGGTGACAAACAGGTACACGGCCCACCTGATGGAAAGTGGTTACCGTGGCCTATAGACGAGTGCAATATCAGGGCATCACACACTAACTTTATAATACTATGTACTTGTAAAGTTAATATTTGAAGTTTACACGAATATCACTCATTGAAATAAAACCATTTCTTGAAGAATTATATCGCGATTTGGTATTATGTGTGTATGTGTGTAATATGTGTACGATTGTATGTTATATCAGAGCTAAATAAAAATCATATCGAATAAATCACGGTAGAGTCCGTTGAAAAGTTGTTTTATTTCAATAAAATTGTAAAGATAGGTTACGTCTTAAAATTCTATTAAATAAATCTATTATGATAATGATTATAAAAATTTTGAACTAAAGCAAGGTGTGTACATTAGCCTTTATCGATTTAAATTATTTATCTTGACCAATTGACAAGTCACGAACATGAAGAAATTACTTAACGTTTTTCGGAAACGTTCGATTTTTAAATTATTTCAAACCAATTGCTGGCAACTCTTTCTGTATTTATTTATATGCTGTGGTCATCTTAATTGCTATCTGAATGTTTATAAATTAAGATCTAGTTTTTTTCTTGAGGTTTTAATTAATAGAATAGCCGTTAATACGGCACGTGGGTGTGGCGATGAGATAAAAAATCTAGTTGATCGATATCCGATGCGAAAGACCTTTTGTCGGACTTATAATATATATTTGCATGAGTCATAGATTCGAAAAGCAAGAAAAGAATATTAAAAATTCAATGTAAAGGTCGAGATAAAAGACTAAAACGATATTTCTACCTAGAGTTAATTTTACTTTGATTTTTTCTTTGAAAGTTATACTATATTCCAGATGGAGTAGATAGAGGCATATCATACGCCCACAAATAGCATGCAATAATAGTGTTCGAGCTTAATGTCGTGATAGGAGACAATCCAAAAGTCAGTAAGCTCCAACAGTCTTATAACCAAGGACATTAGATAGTAGCTGAGGAAGTCTACTCCACATATATGGTACCCAAGTTGACATTTACCAAAGACGAGAAGATATGCAGCTAATGCATTCTGATTTTCTCCCATTTTAGAATCAATACGGAAGTAGCATGAATAAGTGAGGAATAGGTGAGTAGGGTAGCCAGAGCTCACTAGAGAATTTGTGCTGTCAGTGGGATGACTAATGGTTTGTCCTGCTTTGTCCTCTATACTGACAGCACAGAAACTTTGTGCTTACAGGGTCAGCAGCACGAGTGTGGCTTCTCTGGTGTTACACACGTCCATAGGCCACGGTAACCACTTTCCATCAGGTGGGCCGTGCGTTTGTCTGCCACCTAAGTGGTATAAAAAAGAACATGTTTTTGTGATTACAACCAATTGGCAACATTGTTTCAAAACTGCGACGATTTCATGTTTCGTGAGTTAAATCAACCACCATTTCAACTTCACCCGAGAACTATCTTTGTCACGTTGGCGTGCAGTCGATAATAGTTCTTTGCAGTATATTTACATAAACAGAGCTGCGAGTACCATACCAATGCTGATATTTTTTTAATTGCCTACCTCGCTGGCGTTGTGTTTGCATTCTCAATAGTGCATATTGCCCGGTGCGTATTGTCTACCTTACGGTAGTGTTTCAACAACCCACACACAGAGATTTTTATAGAGCTGATTTTGAAAGATTTTTATTAATTATTTTATGATGTCAGTTCTTTCAATGGAGTATTTAAAGGTGAGGTCACCTGTTAAATATTTGTAGATTTCTCTATTTAATTGGTTACCAGCCAATGTCCACATCTGCTAGTAATGTACATGTTCGTTAATACGTAAAATTGATCTCAATAAGACGTTAAACATACAGTTCTTGCAAAACATTTGATGACATAAAAGAAAGGTTATAAAAATATTGCTATTGAAATTACTCCTTCGAGCATACAGCTTATACAGCTCTGACTGATTTATGTACAAATTATAAATAGCATATATGTTAAATAGGAACTATTCTAATAAAATATTCTTAATGGTTATAATCTTAGTTTTTATTAGTATAAATAATTTTAATTAAAAAAACTCTGAAGTAAAAGACACTTCCAAAAATTACACGAAAAGTGACAATAACAGTTTAAAATTAAGGCAGAATATTTTAGATGAACCTATAATGAAGTATAAAATTGGCACATCAAAATACAGGTTTGTATGTAAATGATGTCATTAAATAATGATATTAACGACTTTCAAGACATCGGCATGAATATTAAATACCTATAATAAGAACGGACGCCTCGATAATATTTAATAAATCATAAAAAGGTGATTGGTAAAAAACTTCTGTCTAGTTTATAATGTCGTAAAGTGATGGCAATTTTAATGATATCGAACAACCGTTTGGTGATCTGATGTCATTTCTAAATATTTGGAAATCCATAATACACAAACAAGATCGGCGAACTATGTTCCATTTTAATTTGACAACCGGTAGCTTTAACTACATATAAAAAGGCAAAAATGATTAATTACAATAATATTTTTATGTATTAATATTACAGAATTATCATAAAAATTCCATCAATACTATATATCTAATATTAATATCATCAATCATTCGCTAACATTGATATTAGTCATATTTGACATACGTGAATGATAATTGTCACACTTAAAATTACTACTCTAACCAGGTCCGTAGCAACTTGCTGCTTTTAAAAGCAGGAATAAATATAAACTCTATTGCTTTAAATTAAGGTTCTTAATTATATGACAACGAATATGAGATTAAAAAAATTGAACATCAGAGGTATCCTGAGAAGATTCGCGTGCGGCCATTGGACAAATCGCTAATTTACATATAACAAATACTGAAGTCACGTTTTCAGTAAAAATGTTTTGCTTGGGCTACACAAGTATAGGCCGGGGAGGCGCTTGAGAATGGCTGATTGTGATCATAAAGGTTATTATAGGATATATACTTATTGGCGACTTCAATATGAACTTAACTAGCTGATGCCCGCGGCTTCGCTCGCGTAGAATTCCCTTCCCGGTTCCGCGACCCTTTCTGAGCCGTTAGTGTAAAAGACATAGCAGGACAAGCTTTTGGTCTTCCCACTGACAGCATAAAAACTCTCCAGTGAGCTCTGACTCACCTACTCGTCCCCCGGGACACAACACGAGGTTATTATGGCCACGGTATTCTGTAGGGCGGAGGTACTTCCCCAGTCGGACTGCTCAATTGGACGGAAATACCGCCGTATCCTAAACTATTTCCTCTTTTTTCTGTCGCATCATTGAACTCTTTACCAACTCACGTGTTTCCTTCTTCATACAGTCCCATCTCCTTTATGCGATTCGTGAAAAAGCATCTGATGAGGCCGTCAAACTGAGTGCGACCATTGTAACATGCTACGTGTCTGTAATAGTGACCCTCTTTCCGGAAACTTACTAGCTTACCATCAGACGAGGTGTAGTCAAATTAGCGTGTCTTATTTAAAAAAAGTGATTTGAATAAAAAACATCCAAATAACTTTACAATTTTTTACATTTAATAGTATTAATAGGATAGGATATAAAACGTTTTAGGATTTTCCTTATTACTGACAGAAGAACGCGCATAGTACAATACAATGGTTAGCAGTAAAATTGACCTATAAACGTAATCACTGTAGAAAAATAAATCATCATTTTCATTGCATTGAAAACATCAAAATTTCAAATGGTATGTACATAATTTGTAAATAATTCTGTTATTGTAAAAATTCTGTTTAAATCTATAACGATTTCAAATAATACAGTTTTTATTTAAATAATTAATAAGGACCTTGAATCGAATTAATATTCCACTTAGCACTTCATCATAATGAGATCTAGCATTTACA
Organism: Eilema griseolum; assembly: GCA_963662185.1. Classification (NCBI taxonomy): domain Eukaryota; kingdom Metazoa; phylum Arthropoda; class Insecta; order Lepidoptera; family Erebidae; genus Eilema; species Eilema griseolum. The sequence continues at coordinate 2,277,476 of OY759243.1, forward strand.
TAATAAACAGTTACAATATCACACATAGCGGGTCATAAATTGTGAATAGTGTATATACAGGGTGTGAAATCTTACTACGTGGAAAACGCCCTTCTGTTTTTTTTCGTACGGAAACCTTTGGAAACCGTGTGCCATATAACTACTCAAAACGATTAAAACCGCACGTCCTCTAGGGTCTCCAGATACCCCAGCTAACTTAAGGGCTATCTACCATAGCCCATTGAAGATTTATTCTATTATATATTCTATCGAAGATTTATTTTTCGTATTATTATATTTTTTAATTTTATTTATAACCGCGGTAGCCTAGTGGTATGGGTAATGGACTGCTGAGATGAGATCTCGGGTTCGATCCCAGGTTTTACCATGGCACACACCAAAATTTTTTCGATGCTTTTCGAAGTCATGTGTGTATTTATCGCAGGTTAATAAGTGTCCGGTTAATGGCAATAGGCTCGCCACCTATTACATTGGAACCTAAACATAAACTGGCGAAATGTGGGTGCTAGCACCTCTGCCTACCGCTTCGGGGATATAGGCGTGAGTTTATAATAATAATAATAAAAAAGTAATATTTTAGTCTGTGGTTTTAAAATTCAAAGGTACACCGCAGAATCTCAAATTGATGAAGGGGAATTAATGACGCGTGGTTCACGGCAAAGTAGAATATGGACCACCCCATCTCTTCCCATGCGGTGTCGTACAAGGTAACTTAGGGATAGGGGTGTTCAATATCAGACAGATATATACAGCCAGACTCAGCCTCAGATGCATGGCTTGAGTCAGTAGTGCCCGGAAGATGGCAATAAACTCACCCCCTATTACATAACATAACATAAGCTCACGCCTATATCCCCGAAGGGATAGGCAGATGTGCTAGCACCCACATTTCGCCAGTTTATGTTTAGGTCCCCTGTTACGTGTACCGAATTTAATGATTGGTGAAAAGTGGGTGTTAATTCACCTCTGCCTAACCCTCCGGGGTCGTGCGTGGCGTGGTTGTATGTGTATGTGTGGAATGAATGACTTTTCGAACTTAAACTTGACTTGCTGAATTCTAACCCACATTCTTTTAGGTTCGTCAAAAGGCGTCTAACAAGATATTTATTTAGATTTAAACACATGTGCGACTGTCCAAACAGTGCAAACTGCTTTTTAGCAAGTGGGCAAGTGTGTCTCACCGAGTGTCCGGCGTGGGAGACGCCGAGGCGGGAGCTTGTGGCGGCCCTGGGAGTGAGGGTTCTCACGCTCTCCACCTTGCTCGTGGCGATGGTTCGCTGCGCGGATGCGTGGGCGCCTCCTTCTGCGAGCAAGTAATGCTCGTGAAGGAGGAGGCGGGGCGGGAGCGGCAGCGGGAGCGACGAAGGATCGCAAGACAAGCTGCCCACGTACGAAGGCAACTCGGGCGTCGGAGGTCGATGAACGACCTCCGCCCCCCATGAGCTCCGGCCTGGGGGTGACAGGTGGAGCCGCCTGTCACCCTGGCAGAAGCAGGCCGCGGCGGTGGCGCGCGTGGCGTGCCTCCCCGTTTCCGGGGACGAGTTGGGGACTGGACTCTGTAGTCCCCACACCCGAGAAGAGGGCCAGATCGTGAGAGATGGCCCTGGGTCGACCGGGGTGCGAGGGATATGCCTGTCAACCTCACCTTCGGCAACCAAAGCGACCCACAGGCGGCGTGCGTTTTAGTCGGTTCGAGTCCGACATAACCTCCTCCACCGGCTCCGGTGGGGAGGAATCCGTGGGGATTTTGCGCACGTAAAAAAAAATAAAAGTGGGCAAGCGTGTTTGCTATCTTTATTAAACAAGAATTAAATGCGTTAGTTAAAATGATGTTACTTTTAATAAAATTTCAAGTATCTTTACAAGTAGGATTAATGCCATCATTGGAAAGAAGTGCACTGCCATCCTTCGTAGGATGCGGGAGAGCTCCCACAGCATCCTGAGCGTATTAGCTGATAAGTTGGACGGTCCGATGCTGGGACACTGGGTACGATCGCATGTACTGCAATGGTGACCTTAGTGTCTGTAATGGTGACCCTCTTTCCTGAGACTTTGTCTTTAGCTTACCATCAGGCGAGGTGAAGTCAAGTTGGCGTGTCCTAGATTATAAAAAAACGTAGGCAGTGTGTGCCGGTGTTGTGACCATACCTACCTAGTGAAATACTCTTTTGTTTTCTTTTTTGTGTGTTTACTAACATACTAACAATAGGATAAGATTTTCATTATTAATACTGTGGATTATCATTAATCTGAAATAAAGGTTATTTATTATTTATTATTATTTACGAATATTATAAATCTCTAAACAATAAAAATTTACGTGAAGAATTCATATTCATAGGACGTAGGACTCGGCGGTATTTCAGCCCAATTGAGCAGTCCGACTGGGGAAGTACCTCCGCCCTACAGAATACCGCAGTCATAATAACTTCTTGTTGTGTTCCCGGTGGTGAGTAGAGTAGCCAGAGCTCACTGGAGAATTTGTGCTGTCAGTGGGAAGACTAAAGGCTTGTCCTACTTTGTCTTCTACACTGACGGCACAGAAACTCTGTGCTTAAAGAGTCGGCAGCACGAGTGTGGCACCTCTGGTGTTACAAACGTCCATAGGCCACGGGGACCACTTTCCATCAGATGGGTCGTGTGCTTATCTGGCATCTAAGTGGTATAAAAAAAAATTAGCTTACCTGACGGGGTGGGGAATATTAGTAATTTCATTTGCTAATATTCTATAAAAAATCTCTTAAGATCTAATTTTAATACAGCGTACAGCAACATTGCGTTTCTATTAATGTATTACCTCGATCAAGTCTAATTTTTTCATCGACCGAAATTCAATCAACATATTACCGGTTAAACAAGGCTTAACATACAGGATAACACCCTGTATATTAACGAATAGACGTGGTAGGTACAGGAATAAATCCAGCTATCTTATTATAGAAGATGGTCAGGTAACTATATATTACAATATCTCGCGAGTACGGCACAATGGGCGAACGTGCTATTAGAGCGGTCATTCTAAGGGTGCTTACAGATTACAGAATATTGCAGAGACTAGATTTTCTAATGGGATTTAATTTAATATTGAATGAAATTTTAAAGCCTTTAGTATGCTAACTAATAAAATCGATTAACACATAGAAAAAATTCAATTGGAAATATCGCGGGCTCGAATCAAGCCTTCAGGCTTTCCCTAAAAGGGCCACGCTTTGAGCACTAAGCCACAGAACCTATGGTGACGGTGGGAGCAATATGTATAAATGAATTTGGATGGTTTCGGGCTAAGGTTCTGTGGCTTAGTGGTCAGAGCGTTCCCCCTGTAAGGAAAAGATCGCGGGTTTGAATCCCGCCGGAACCGATTAATTTTTTTCTATATTTTAATCGATTTAATTTTTTATGTTATTTAGAGTTATTCTATTCTCATAGATATACCAAAAAGAAACGAAATGTTTCAAATTGCGTACCTAATGACATTTATTACACCGTTTTTCTTCAAGAATCTTCTTTTTTTTGTGCAGAAATCTACTCGGATATAGTACCTCGCCATCCAGTGGGGCTACTTTCAGACTTGAACCGACTAAAACTGCACGCTGTCTTGGGTCTTCTGATACTGGATGTGAGATTGTCCAAGAAGGCATATCGGAACCCCGCCTGACCCTAAGCCATCTCCGGTTTCGAGATGGTCACTTCGGGTGTCGGAACCACGATATTTCATCTTGCTCCCGGGAAAGGGGGGTTGTTTTCAATCATTCTAAGATTTAAGCACTGTTTAAATTAGTTCATTATCTAGGGAGACACATACGTAAATTCATGTGAAACTAAGGTTTTTTTTCAGATTATAGTATAGGCAGGTACAAATCGCGCGTGCTACGACTCTCCAGTCTGGAGGTTCCATTACTCGACCTCAGTAATAACAGGTCCCGTGTACAGGCCCAGCAATTAACGCATAGACCTATCGAGATGAGCTATGGCATTATTTAGAAGCGAAATATATTTACGTATGTTTACAGTGAAACTATCACACAGTTATATATAGAAGCGAAATATATTTACGTGTTTACAGTGAAACTATCACACAGTTATATATAGAAGCGAAATATATTTACGTGTTTACTGTGAAACTATCACACAGTTATATATAGAAGTGAAATATATTTACGTGTTTACAGTGAAACTATCACACAATTATAAAGAGCTTTTAGAGGTGTTTGTTCGGTGTCTCTTTTCTTTGCTGCACCTATGGGCCTTGTCTGTAATGGTAAATTATTTACCAGCACACATGTTTCCTTCATCATATGTGTCCTGAGTCCTTTAAAAGGGGAAGAACTATAATGAGACCGTCAATCTCCACTCAACCGTCAATCCATTATCTGTATCTTCTTCTAGCTTTTGTAAGTGTGATTAAATTAAACTTATGTGACCGAGCACTGAAATTAAATAAGGAAAACGTCACGGTACCCACAGGACAGGCTTGCCTAGTGTGGGGCCAACGGGAAAATCTATGTGAATGTGAAAATCTTCTTCTGGAAATATTTTTTTTTAATTTTTTTTTTATCTAAGTGCTACTATTGTACCATACTATTGTTGGTGACTGTAATGGTGACCCTCTTTCCTGAGAACTTGCTTACAGTTTACTGTCAGACGAGTTGACACCATGTTTCCTCTATATATAAGAAAATAGGCTTAAAACTAAATCCCGACTACTAAAAAATCGCGTTTTAAAAAGTATTAAATAAGAAAATATCAAGGATAGCCGTGATCGTATGCCACTTTTCCCTAGAAAGTATTGTTTTGTTAGAAGTTAGTTGATTTGATGAACGATTTGTTAGACTAAGATCAGATAATACCAAACACGGCATATTTATCTCATGTTTATTTTCTAACACAGTACTTTATGACCGTTGGAGGGAACGCCACATTAGAAGTTGTGACACATCATATAGCCAATAACCAGCGGACGACCAAGACGCTTCTAATACCTCATATCTCCAGTTCTAATAATTAGTTGAGGAGCTATGAGGGAACGGATAAACCTAGATATGCTAGGTTTATCCGTTCCCTCATACTATGCATACATAGGTATGCTATATACGTAGCCTGTCAAAATCATAACCCTCCTTTTGTTTCGCCGTACTCAGGTAAAAAGTGGTGACCAATGGTCTTTGAAAAGGTACAGTATTGTGAGAGCCCTCTTTACTTTCCACCTTTACATTTGACTTATAGAGTTTTTGCAATAGCAACTGTCGTCTGACCTCTCAATCCTGAAAGGATTAAGTGTACCAGCTTGCAGGTGAGACTCCGGAGATCTAGATGGAGCGCCAAAGGCACCTGTAATCAAGTACTACTTACAATATGCTCAATTTATGACAGAAAAAAAACAATATTGCAATATTAGCTCACCGATTGGCATCGTGAACGAATTCATTCATTGATTTCCTCTGCCATTCACATCATGAAACAAAGGTTCATACTCTGTATCACTTGTTCTAGCTTGCATTAATTTTTGTGAAGCTCCATTGCCTCACTACACCCACTCTTTCGTTATCTAAACCCGATTCATAAGCATCTGTACCAATTAAACGATTACTTAAGCATAACCTTCGTGCTTAACTCAAGATTAATTATTTCTATTGTGCCTAGAACACTTGAAGAACAAAATACTGAACGTATTTATCAAAATAGAAAATAGACCTTAGTGCATTGTGATAACGGCTATGTATCTGAATGTTTGTGTGAGGTATTGTAATAGTTTAATCCAATAACAAAATGTTTGTCGGATGTGCTTGTCAGAGCACGAGCGCGTCGTTTTTATGGGGTTAACGGGAGATCTACACGAGGTTCGCTATCGAACGTTATGTACGACAGCGAATTTTCTGTTTAGTCCATACTGCAACTCCATAAAGTTTAAATTTTAGCAGAAATAAAGATTTTTTGCTTATATTTTTTTAACACCTATTCAATTTTTTGATTAATATGGCTAAGAAATGATTAAAATGAGTATATTAGTAACCGGAACCATGATTACATCGCTGTGTAAATTTTCTTTTTTTCAGTGCCCTTAAATTTGAAACTTACCTCACCTGAATTAGATTCTTATTATTATTATTTCATTAAGTTTTGATTTTAAATAAAATTGTTGAAGAAATAGATTGCCAAAGTTCGTAAGCATGAATGTCAAGCTAATAATGGCAAGGACAGTTATTTAATTATATTAATATAGACGAACACAAAAGTTATCACTAGATTACAAACATTATGCCAAGTCTTCGTAACGACTCTTGCGCACTTTCGACAATCGCCATTAACCCGCCAACCTCACATTATAAAAGCACTCGAAAGATACTTAAACGTCTTCAAGTTAAGCTTTTGATTTCATGTGGGTGTTAAACACGTCAAGTGTGGGTCTAACAGACCTCAGTAATTACTTTCCAATGAGGTACAAAAGGCAGACGAATATGGGATTCCAAGGTTGTACTATTTAGTGTTAATGAGTATCAAGTGGGTGTCTTTTCATTTGTGATTTGTATATTGTTTTTGTAATGTGGCCTTGTGATAATTTCGTTTTTATTGTTTTGTGGGATGGTCTGATAGTCTGATGTAATTAGATGATGCAATGATTAAGAGTCAAGTGTAAAATAATGGTTATCTGCGAGGATAATGACGTGTGACATTTATAGAAGTAAAACTATATTGTACATAAATACATACATATAATCACGCCTTCATCCCTGGAGGGTTAGGCAGAGGTGAATTAACACCCACATTTCACCAATAATTGTATTCGGTTCCACGTAATAGGGGGTGAGCCTATTGCCGTATTCCAGGCACTGTTGTTGACTCGAACCATGCATCTGAGGCTGAGTCTGGGCTGTATATATCTGTCTGGTGTTAAACAGCCCTATCCCTTAGTCGTACGACACCGCATGGAAAAAGATGGGGTGGCCCTAATTCTACTCTGCCGGAAACCACACGGCATTGTAAACTATATTGTTAAATGACAAAATTGATTCACAAATGGGTTTCTAGACATTATTCTTCATTTTAGCGCAGTCCTATCACTATCCATCCCAGTCGCATTCAAGCTTTTTAAAAAAAAAGAATATTAAAACCGAAATTACTAATAAATAAATATTCCACGACATTCTACACAACGCTATCTAGACCCATGGTAAGCATAGCTTAACTAGCTTGTGTTATGGGATCTAGAATGCGGATAAACATACTTAGATACTTTTTTTTTGTAAATACATACATATTATACATAGAAACACCCAGACCAATGCAAATATACATATTCATGCATACAAATATTTGCACTGAGCGGGAATCGAACCCGCGCCCCCTGCATAGCAGTCGAATGCTCTACCGCTACGCCACGGAGGTCGTCTACTAATATTCCTTCTAACCCCTCCAGCTAAGCTAAATTGCTTGGGTTAGGAGTGGGTTCACGTCGGTAGTGTAAAGGCCAGGATTCGAATCCGCGACCTTTCGATCGTAAGGCCAACTCCATAACCACTAAGCTATCTATATATATCCGCGGAGTACGGGTTCCTCTTTACCAGTCTAACTGCGGATTTGGCTGGACTTATATTTTTCGTGAAACGACTGCCATCTGACCTCCACAGCTTAAAGGCGATATCGAAGCATTGCAGTTAGATTAGTTATGGGACTTTTTAGGGCTCCTTCTACCCGTAACGACTGCCACAGATGTTCGTATTGCAACCGGGACCGACGGCTTACCATGTAATCTGAGGAACGACCAGACTAAAACAAATACCCGAATTCATGTATACAAGCGGGATAGAACCCGCGCCTCCTGTGTAGCGGCCGTGTCCACTACCGAAACGCCCCAGAGGCTGTCGAAAGCGGTTTCTAAACATTATTTACATATATCCATGGAGTATCTCTAAAGGACACACAATATTATAGCATAGTGTCCTAATGCTCACTACATATTATGATGGACAAACAAAGTGCTCACTGGAGAATTTGTGCAGTGGGAAGACTAAAGGCTTGTCCTTTTTTTTTTTTTTTTTTTTTATACCACTAAGTTGGCAGACAAGCACACGGCCCACCTGATGGGAAGCGGTTACCGTGGCCTATGGACGTATGCAACACCAGAGGTGTCACACTCGTGCTGCCGACCATGAAGAAACCTTCTGATGCCCCTCTTGAAGAACCCCATATTGTATGCGCTTGGGAAAACCGCAGCAGGGAGGTCATTCCACAGCTTGAGTGTGCGTGGGATGAAGTTTCTTTCATACCGCACAGTGCGTACCGTCTCAGGTCGCAATGTGTGGGGATGAATTCCCTGCCTATGGCGAGAGGTGCGATGATAGAATGAAGCTACGGGCATCATGTCAAACAATTCATCTGAGCACAAACCATTGTATAGGCGATAGAACACACACAGTGAGGCAAAATCCCTCCTAAGGCTAAGAGGTTCCACTCTACCTGTGAGTATGGGATTGTCAACCAGCCTCAATGCCCGTCTTTGCAACGAGTCGAAGGGGTCAAGCTGGTATGCAGGTGCTCCAGCAAAAAGGTGACAGCAGTACTCCATGTGAGGCCGGACCTGTGCCTTATAAAGAAGGAGTTGCTGCCCCGCAGTGAAGTACTGCTTCGCCCTGTTGAGCACTCCGAGTTTTTTTGATGCCAACTTAACCTTGTCCTGCAAATGACTTCGGTATTGGACGTCGCTGGAGATATCGACACCAAGGATCCCGATACTCGAGGAGATGGTAAGCGGTGTGCCCAGGAATTGCGGCGCTACAATGAATGGGGTTTTCTTAGCGGTGAATACACATACTTGTGTCTTAGTGGGGTTGAATTGGACTAGGTTTAGTCGTCCCCAATCGGATACTCCAGAGAGAGTAGTCTCGATTTTAGACACAAGTTGTTCGCGACTCTTCTCCACCTCGGACTGAGGGATATTTGCACGGCCCGTGTAACACGTGTCCCCGGTACTGTCGTCCGCATAACAATGAATGGAGCCATCAGACAGCATGTCATTGATATGCAGCAGAAACAGCGTCGGAGACAACACGGAGCCTTGTGGGACACCAGCGTTTATGTTCATGCGGTCCGAGCAGCTGCCGTCGACGACAGCTTGGATGCTTCTGTTGGACAAAAAGCTGGCGATCCATTCGCAAAGTCCCTCGGGGAGTCCATAGTACGGCAACTTCGCAAGAAGACCTTTGTGCCAGACCCGATCGAAGGCCTTTGCTATATCGAGGCTGACCGCTAGTGCCTCACCCCGACTCTCGATGGCTTGCGACCACCGGTTTGTGAGATACACAAGAAGGTCACCGGTTGAGCGACGGTGGCGAAAGCCGTACTGTCGGTCGCTCAGTAGATCGTTTCCTTCAAGGTATCTCAGGAGCTGTGTGTTAATGACACGCTCCATAACCTTCGAGAGTAGGGAGGTTATAGCGATAGGCCTGTAATTGGTCGGATCTGTCCTGTCGCCTTTCTTAGGTACAGGGTGCACGAATGCGGTCTTCCACGAGGCTGGGACCTGCCGCGCGGAGTAGGAGAGTGCAAAAAGGCGTGTAAGTACAGGGCACAGCTCAGGGGCGCAGTGTTTAAGCACCATCGCCGGTATCCCATCCGGCCCACTCGACTTCCGAACATCTAGGGACTTAAGCTCACGCCGGACCGCCCGTTGCGTGATTTTAACTTCAGACATGGAAGCACCACAGCTGGGAATTATGGGTGGTTCGGCGTCCCCGTCGTTCATAGTCGAGTTTGACGCAAAGAGATTACCCAACAGATCGGCTTTCTCCTTAGCGCCATGGGCCAGACTACCATCGGATTTTTGCAGCGGTGGAAGGCAAGACTGGCAGAAGTTTCCCTCGGCAGCTTTGGCGAGCGACCAAAATGCACGACTGCCAGATGGGTAGCGCGCAAGCCGCTCGCCAATTCTGCCGATGAACTCAAACTTAGCCCTGGCCGTAGCTTTTTTACTAGACCTCGAGGCGGCATTCAACTTTCGCTTCACTTCAGTGATATTAGGATCTTTATTGGCTAAAGCCGTGGTCCAAGCCCTGTATGCAGATTGCTTGTGGTCTCTTGCTTCTCTGCAGGGCCTATTAAACCAAGGGCGTTTGCTCTCTCCTGTTGCGATCCAGCGGTTCGGAATATAGCATTCCATACCCGCTAGGATCGCATCAGCTACTGCTGTTGCACAGGAGCTGGGATCATTTGAAGTGAAGCAAAGCTGCCTCCACGGGTACGACGCGAAGAATTCTCGCAGTCCATCCCAGTCTGCCGACTTGTAGTGCCAGACATGCCGCCATTGAGGTGGCCGCGGTGGTTCAGGCCGCGTGAGAGTCACTTGCGCCCGAACGAGGCTGTGGTCCGAAGTACCAAGTGGTGCTTCCACAGTTACTGAGTATTCGTCCGGGCGTGAAGTCAGCAGAAGGTCCAGTATAGAGCTTCTATGGGTCTCTATTTCTGGTGTTCTAGTAATAGAATGCACCAGTTGAGAGAATCCGTAGCTCAGTGCAAAGTCATGAGCAGCCCTTCCCGCAAAATCAGTTCTAGGAGACCCCAGCCACTCTACGTGGTGAGCGTTGAAGTCCCCCAAGAATACTAAATCTGCGGTAGGGTATTGTTCAATTACCTTGTCCGCAGACCGCTGCAGATGCTCAAACAATTGAGCTGTACCCAAGTCACCGCTATGAGACCTGTAGAGGCACGCAAAGATACGGGTGTGGCCACCGTGATCCGTACGTACCCAAAGAGTTGACAGGTCCCTGTCTTCAAGGCCTTGAAGACGGCGGCAGCAAATATCATCCCGGACGTACAAGCATACCCCGGCGCGACTCAGGAAGTTATGCTCGAGTTTGTACCCCGGGTACATTAAGTAGGCTGTATCGGCCGGGCATGATATTTGCGTCTCCGTCAGAAAAAACAAGGTGGGCTGCGGGGTCTCTAAATGTAGATGGACCGCGTTGAGGTTGGTGTGTAGGCCCCTGATGTTACAGAAATCCACATGTATTGTGGATGATGGTACCGCTGTAGTAACCTTATTCTTATTTTTTCCTTTCATGACCTATGTGGGGGGTGGGGGGGAGGAAGGTATAGAGAGTTTCTGTGCTCCCAGTGCAGAAGACAAAGCTAGGCTTCGTACCACCACTGACAAGCTGGGGTTGTGTGAGTGGCTGGCGCGGCGGGCGGAAGGGCCCCCGGTCCCCTCCCAAATACTGTAGCCGAGTCCACTCCGGTTTCCTCCTCCGGCACGACTACAGCATTGGGCACTTTACACAGGCTGCTGGTTCAGCCTCCTGGGGCGGAGATTAAGTGATCCCCAGGTTCGGGAACCGTACAACCTGCGGGCGGCCAGCGGATAACCGTTTCACCGGGTCTCCCTGACCGCCGCGCCAACATTTCACGCCCCTACAAGTCAGTGGTGTCAATTTAAGCCTACGGTCTATCCACTGACAGCACAAAACCTCTCCAGTGAGCTCTGGCTACCCTACTCACCACCGGGAACACAACACAAGGTTATTATAACCGCGGTATTCTGTAGGGCGGAGGTACTTCCCCAGACGGACTGCTTAATTTGAGACGGGAGATACCGTCGTGTCCTACCTCCATCAAAAATTGTCCTGCTTTGTCTTCTACACTGACGGCACATATACTCTGTGCTTACAGGGTTGGCAGCGCGACTGTGGCCCCACTGGTGTTACATACGTCCATGGGCCACGGTAATCACTTTCCATCAGGTAGGCCGTGTGCTTGACTGCCACTTAAGTGGTATATAAAAAATATATTTTTTTAAATGAAACAAAATTAATATGAGTTTCACAAATCTTCAGACTCCGTCCTCCGTCCGTCCTTAAAAACAATAGACTGTCCGGAGCAACCATAAGCTGTCGTAAGAGATTTTACACTTTCTTTTCTTGACCACTGTCTTGCTTAGTTACTTATATTCTAATTAATCCACAGAACGCCACTATATACACAGAATGATGAAAGAAGCAATTGAAATTAAATTTAAATTTAAAAAACCCCCGTCACAAAAAAAAACCCCATAAAGTCGAAAATAAGCTGTGTTAGTTAGCCCTATAACTTTGATATACCTAGTAATACATATTTTGATGCAAGCCTTGTCATGTCGTCACACACAGACACGTCAAACTTATAACACCCTTTCTTTTTCACGTCGGGGGTTAAAAATACAAGAAGTTCAAACGGGAAGATGGGTTTCAAATATCAAATGACTGGCATCCAGTGATCCGTAAAGACCTGAGCAAACTAAAGTTTCAAAACCTGTACGAATCGACTCAGTGAGTGTTGTGAGTCGTGAATGTAATCGAGTACAGTGCGAGAACGCAGACAGTGATAGGGGCGATGCGCGTAACAAACCAGTGCGGAAGAGGGTATACCGATATGCTCTTCCCAATAACAACGAGCGGATCAGTTTCATCGGATATATGTCAAAACAGCGTTACAGTAACTGTGTCCTTATATGATTTGAAATTAACATGGCCATTCAAATTAATAGCATATTCAGTGGCCTCCAGTGATCCTTATTAACTTGTGAACAAGATGGTTCACGACTGGGGAAGTACCTCCGCCCTACAGAATACCGCGGTTATAATAACTTCGTGTTGTGTTCCCAGCGGTGAGTAGGGTAGCCAGAGCTCACTGGAGAATTTGTGCCGTCAGTGGGAAGACTAAAGGCTTGTCCTGATTTGTCTTCTACTGACGGCACAGAAACTCTGTACTTACAGGGTTGGCAGCGCGACTGTGACTCCTCTGGTGTTACAGACGTCCATAGGCCACGGTAACTACTTTCCATCAGGTGGGCCGTGTGCTTGTCTGCCAACTAAGTGGTATAAAAAAAAAAAAAAAGATCAAACTAAAATTTCAAAACCTCTGTGTGTCTGTTCAGTGAGTGTAGTGTGTCGTGAACGTGATCGAACACGGTGCGAGAATGTGGACAGTAGCAGTGGCGATGCGTGCGGAAGAGGGTAGACCGATATGGTATGCCCAATGATAACTAGCTCGGCGGTCATCAGTACACCGCGATCATGGTGCTGGAAAATAATAATCATGGTAAATATCCCAGCGAGTTTTACACAATTAATGTGAATGACTATGTCAATCTCAAATCATATATTACTTATACTCTGAGTGTCACCATTGTCACACGGTATGTGTAAGTAATGGTGACCCTCTTTTCTGGGACTTTGCCTTCAGCTTACCATCAGGCAAGGCGAAGTCCAATTGACGTGTCCTATATAAAAAAAAAAAACAAGCTAGCAGATAACATCTTCGATTCCCTGTATTAACCGTGTGTAACAAAAGTTAAATTAATATCGTAAAGGAACATTAACCTTTAGGCTGCTTCATGTATTTCTCACAAGGCGATTTTGTAGTCTATTAATCCATATTAATGACTAACTATAATTAGTAGAAAGCAGTACAGTTCTATGAAAGCTACATAATAAAATAATACCGTAGTCGAGCTCGTTATTCTCACATTTCACAGGAATCTAAAGATTTCAAACATTGCCCTTTAGAAAAGCATGTAGAAAGTTTGACACGTTCAATTTAAAAGAAAAAGCTGTGGCAGCCTACAGATTAAGACTTACAATAAGAAACACACAATTCGCAAGTGATCATGATCTAAAAAAAAATTCAGGCAACAGGCATCTGCTAAAAATCACCCCTACCATACCATACCGTACCGTACAGCAATTAAATACCCGTATTTGATGTGGGATGAGCGTTTACCTAACAGAAATATTATGTACTGTCAACTTCAAATATAAGCGTATAACGCACAACTGTGAAATGTTCCAATAAATGAATAAAGTACCTACACATTTTTCTTAAGTATCAAAATAATCGGGATATTTACCATGTTGCATTGTTTCGAGTTAACGATATTTCGGCGCTGTTGCAAGCACCATGATCACGAATATCACGAATTCCTCCGTGACCATAGTGTTTGCAACAACGCTGAAATATCAGAAACTCGAAACAATGCAACATAGTAAATATCCCGATTATTTTGATACTGATGTGAGTGACCATGATAGTTTTAATACCTAAATTACAAATTATTTGTCGATTTTTTTCACAAATTTCCCCCTCCCCCACCGAAAAGCGGGGGTGGTTATGTCGAACTTGAATCGACTAAAATCGCACGTCGTCTGTGGTCTTAAATGCCGTGGTGTAAGGTGGTAATTAGTTATTTTGCACACACCCCGACATCTTTACCTATCATTATTATGCAGAAAGGGAACTCATACTCATACTCATAGTGGCTAGAAGTCATCTGTGTTCTACCATATTGTTTATACTGCCACGAGCTTTAGATATAGCGTCTGGTACGTCCCTTCTAGGGACCCGACTGCCTGCTATACCTATTATAAGGAAGGTATTCGAATTGGTACCCTGCTAGAACAAATAAAATCCTTTTGTATTAAACTTCTTCTATAACCTTTTCGACTGACCTTAAAATACAAAACTGAACTTTATCTCCGTAATCATTAGGTGTATTCTAGGTCACACAAACAATAACTAAAACTGAACCACAATTCCTTGACTCGCGGACCTTCAAACCTGGCAGAAGATCCTTACAACAGAATCAATCATATTTGATAACGTATTACTATTATTATGTCATGTAACGTGAGAATATCGTGAGTGCGCTTGCGCAGCCGTGACTCACCTACTACATCACGAATTAATTCTACGTGTTCTGATTGTATGATTTGCGTTTGGAATTGTATTTGGACTGGTAATTACAGTAATGTTTCATTTATTGAATTAAATAAATTAATATGAATTTATTATTTTATCTGGGATGACTAGACTACAATTCTTATGATGAGTATATTTGGGAATTGCGATTTATAAGGAATCAATATGAAGGCACTGCTTGAATTCTCCTCAAACCCGGGGCTCTCCGCATACCCGGGGATAAGATGGGGACTCCGTGGTCCCAACACACGAAGAGGGCCGGCTTATTAGAGACGGTCCTGGGCCAACCGGGGTGCGAGGGTTATGTCTCAGATCTCACCTCCGGGAATCTGCGGCCCACACAGTTGACGAGCGTTTTAGTAGGTTCAAGTCTGACATAACCTCCACCACCGGCCTCGGTGGGGGAGGTACCCGTGGGCACAAAAAAAGGTGCCCCGTATACTTCTCGACGCTCGCAAGCTAGTCAAGTCGTGACCACGGGTGCTGCAACGCATTCGAAATGTCGACAGAAATAGTAAGTTCCATGATTTAATCCCGAAAAGTTCCGAATCGTTATATAATTATGAATTCAGACCGCGATGGGCTAAAGATTATACTTTTGAGCCTCGAGTTTGCTTTCCTGCACCCACTGGTTTGTTTTAAGTTTTATAGCCACCTGCACCTGAGCCTCGTCTTCGAATCACGAAGATAAATACATACCTAATTCTTTGTTGTACACTTGTAGATTTACAGTAGAACTAGTAAGTAGCATCTATATAGTTTAATGCTATCGCTGCAAGCGATTTCTTCAATGCATTGTTGGGATGGACAGTAATGTGATAAAAACCAAGATTTGGTGTTGTTAGCAAATAAACTAGAAATAAGGTGTTTACAAAACAAAAAGAACGAGATATTTAGAGAGAAAGAGAAGTTTAGTAAATTAAAATATATTCATAAATATTACATACTAATAGGAAGAGAAAATAGTGAGTGAGCACTTAAATTATAAGCTGTTACAGTGTACAGGATGATAGGTAGTGGTAAAAGTGAATGAAGCATGCAGGCGAGGTTAGATTGATCTCCAAATATCTTGGAGGGGCACCCAGAGGAGCTAACGAGGGTAACAGTACCATAGGTACTCAGTAATCCGTATCCAGGACATACGCAACAACAAAAGGATGGTTCAGCACTACCGGAAATCCTGCCGTTGATATCGAAAACAGTTCCCACGCCTTGATTATGTAAGTATGACTAATATAATCTGAATATAATAATGGATCACGGCTGTGCGCGTAGGCGTACTTGCGCGTTTAACTAATGTCTAAGTAGTTCATGGTTAATTTGTATGCCATTTGTAATAGAAATTTTGTGCAATGAGCGTCTTCCTGATTGTAATGTTCAAGGAGTTTATTGGATCAGCTTGAACTTACTTAAATTGTAGCTGACTCCAACAAACTTGATCATAAATAATTTAGATCACAATGATAAATTGTTATTTTAGAGTATGGTGGTTATACCACTTAATGTTTAGCTAATTAAAAATAAGAAAATTGTTTGTAAGTAAGTCTTGGCCTGGTGTGTGTTATCACATCAATCTTTTCAGGGCCCAAATTACCTCATCTGAGGACTAAAATGGATAAGGCTATGGTGTAAACCATTCTTTCAGAGTTAAGAGGTTTTTACGGAAGTGATTCTATAGACGATTCTAAAGCGATAAGACCGCCATTTGTACGGTAAGCTTCAGAGAAAAGGAACCCCCGCGGCGATATTCTTTAAGTATTGAGGGGGTCTGTTTTCTCTGACGCTGTGTGTACATATTTCAAATCTTGTCAGTAAATGTACTTTAATTTGTTGGTGCACACTAAAGATTTATCTATCTATCTTGCTATCTAACTAAAGGCTAAATTAACCGGAAGATTACGAGAGTGAACCAAAGGTTCGAAGTAAAAGCAATTAAGACTGTGCAATCAATGCTGAGATGATAATGATGATGTTCGATATGAAAATCAATACAATTGAGCTTCCTGTGCTTATTGTACCCATTGCTGTCATCACGCTCCTAGTTCTGGCATGATGACATACCATTCAAACAATTTGTGAACTATAATCAAATATTAAGGTAGGTAACAATGGATTTATACGAGCGTAGGCGTGGGTGCGACGTGAACTGTTCTGTCTGCTATATCTGGAACGTGTTATTCTGTAAAAACGTGACGTATGTTCAACTAGCTTAACCCAAAACTTCATCGCGAAAGCGAAGCGAAGAAAAATACTGATACCGTTCTCGCAACCAGTGGTGAATTCCATATAACCCGATTTCTACCGGTTTGGTCTGTGAAGAGAAACAGTAATACAGATGTTTAAAATACTCTAATAAATAATATACATGCATAAGATTTCTATTTTGACCAATCTGTTAAAGTATTTAGAGTAATCTAAACCTGAAATATGAAATTCAGTGTCTGAAATTAGAACACCCAGAATTCCATACAAAACGCTATAGTCGTTCTGTAATAGGTAAGGTTTTTTAGTGACACAAACATTTTGAGTAATACACTTGGATACTCGCCAATTTTGTTTTTCATCCATTTGATTTTTCATAAATATGAATTTACTTCAAATCGTACATTACTCTTACAGATAACATTATCAAATTCAATAATGTAGCACATTTAAGAAATTATAACCACCTCATTGATGTCAAAGTGATTGTAACTGTAAACTTTTTGTATGAATAAAATTTTTATTATTTATTATTATTATTATTACATACATGTAATCGTTTTTTAAATATAAAATATTATCAAAATTCAAAAAAAGTTTTTTTAAACACTTCAGTAGTGTCACCCGCTGTTCAAGGTTCACACGTAAGGAGCTTTTAATAGTTTAAAAAAGGTTTATCGTTTGTAGATTATATTTATTCAAAACCGTAACACTATCGCAATAAGTGAATCAGAATAAGCCTGCTTCACTGTTTGATTAGGTCTAAACTTGGCCGCGATGAGATCGTGATTTTGTATTATGAGGTATTTCCACAAGTATGCACATCTACCGTCTTATTGTGGGAGATGACATTTGTTAGATAAATATCACGGTGTTACGTCACTGTGACGGATGAAAAGGTTGCGACAAGTGGAACAATCAACTGGGATTGCGGCATATCCGTGAATCTAACAATATTATTATATAGATAGAGAGGGTTAAGCACAAGTGAATTAACACCCAAAATTTTACCAATCATTTGTATTCGGTCCCACGTAATAGTGGGAGAGCAAATTGCCGTATTCCGAACATTATTATTGACTCCAGCCATCTATGTGAGGCTGAGTCTGCACTGTATGTGATATTAAACAGCCCTATTCTTTAGTCGCCTTGTACGGCACCAAATGGGAAGAGATGGAGTGGCCTAAATTCTACTATGCCGGGAACCACGCGGCATATTATATAGATACTCACGCTTTTATATTCTTGAAGCGGAGACAAAGGCGTAGATAGGCCTACTTACTCCTGTCTTGGTGAAAGATAGAAATTTCGAGAGAGGGCCTCGATCTGTATCACAGCTTATATAGTACTGTTAGAAATAAAAGAATTTTCAATTTGTTGTGTAAATTTTCACATTTAAGTCCCACGCCATTCTCATCTGCTGTTTCATGGAGAAATCTCTTACTCAGGCTTTCTGCCCGATGTTCATAGGTCAGTCAGTAGTAACTCTTAAAGAGTTTAGATAATCATATCAAGAGAAACAGTAGGAGAACGGACTATGGGGCCCGAAGAATAAGCTTAGGATACAATCAGAATTATCACTGTGAAGACTTACGAAGGAGTGACTTTACGTCAGTAGTGTAGAAGCCATGATTCAAACCCGGAACCTCTCGATCATAAGGGCAAATCAATAACCCCTAAGTTACAAGTAACACTAATTAGGGAGTCGGCCTCAGTGCTGTTAGTTAGTAATGTAAAGGATTACCAACCTCATTCTTGTTTGGACCACAAGATAAACATACTTTCTCTCACCAGACCTTATCTCAAAAACAAATACATAAGAATTTTCACACGCACTGAAAGCCTTCAATCCATTAAACTCTATCGCTTATCAGTACCTAATAGTGACCAATTTGACACTCAGATATCAACCATAAAAAATATACCACGTCCAGATTATATGGACACGTCTACCAAACTGTTGGAATACTTTAAAATTAAGGAAGTGTTATTCAAAGTGTAAGGGTCTACTTATAATGGTTGTAGGTCTATCTTTGATTTAAAAAATAAGTTGCATGTCGAGAATAATTGACGGTGTCAATGTGTTAGGAGATCGTAATAAAAATAAACCTTTTGTTTATATTCAATTGTGGTTCTAGATGGTATATATCATAGAGATATGAGAATTATGGTTCAGAGATTACTCGTTTGTTTTATTAAAAAAAATGATTGTGAACTGATATGTGACGTTGAAAAATATGATATTCATGATTTATTATAAGTTAAAAAAGTGATATTAGATTATCGTATTTGTTTCATTATGAACTAGTTGTTACCAGGGGCTCAGCTGATGTCGGCTATCGCTATTAAATATAGCCTTTCCCAAAGTGTAGTTTATATCTGTACTAAAATTTGTCAAAATCGGTCCAGTGGTTTAGGCGTGAAACCGTAACAGATTTTTTAATTATTATTTTTACATTTAAATTACTATGGATACAGAAATTCTGTGATCAAAATTACAGTTTTAAGTTGGTACCTATTAAAAAGAGTTATGAAGACTTATGCTACTTATACCCGTATGTTACTTAAGGGGTAAGCATCTTACTATCTAGGCAAACCGGTTGGTGCTAAAACAATTTCTAAGGTTAAGATTTTCAATTTCAAACCAATAAAATTTAAATACTATAGCAGAATAAAAACAATAGTCAAATAAAAACAGTAGATAATATAATAGGTAATGTGAATCGTAATAAAATGAAGAGACGACCATGAGCAAACGCGCTCAGATAGATCTCTATCCAGCCTCACGGCAGACGCGAGCCGTAAGCTTGACATGGACATGACACATTAGAACATCATAATATATTATTTCTTTTTTTAAAGAATATATTAGTAATCGAAATGGCATCTCCCATTCCCCAGCTTTGCTAAAAACTAAGTTAAGCTAAAATTCTTCTCTGTACTATCATATATATTGTAATATTATACCCCGCCAGGAAAAGGCATAAGTACATTATTATTACTATGTATTTTTAACCTAAGTTATTTTCTGCTATTTTTTAAATCAGTGATGCGTCATTTTTATATTAATATATTTGATAATATAGTGTCTTCTATACAAGACACAAATTCGCTCCTGTGTGGAATACTGCTCGCATCTCTGGGATGGTTCAGCAAAGTACTTACTAGATGCTCTCGACAGGTTGCAGCGACGTGCGGTCCGCATCATTTGGGAATCCCGAGGTCACGAACACCCTTTAGGGTGTTCTAACCTTTACAGATGTGTAGAGATGTTGCGTCCATGGCTGTATTTTACCGTCTGTACCGTGGTGAGTGTTCTGATGAGCTCTTCCAATTAGTCCCACCCTCCCTTTTCCTACACAGGACAACACGTGCAGGTCTTAGATGTCACCCGCACACGGTGCAGAAATCCGATCAAAAACCAAGTGGTTCGGTGACTCTTTCCTCTGTCGCACCATTAAGGCCTGGAATTCATTACCAGCCCACGTGTTTCCTTCCTCCCACAGTCCCGGGTCCTTTAAGCGGGGCGTGAAAAAGCATATGATGAGGCCGTCAAGCTGAGTGTCACCATTGTCACACGGTATGTGTAAGTTATGGTGACCCTCTTTTCTGAGACTTTGCCTTCAGCTTACCATCAGGCAAGGCGAAGTCTAGTTGACGTGTTCTATATAAAAAAAATATATAGGATGTCAAATTGTGTACTTACGTATATTTTAATTAATGCTAAAATAATGATGATTAAGAAAATTCTTTCTAACTTTTCAATATTTAGGTCCTCAAATTGACAGTACCACTCGTGGTAAGCTAGACTGTGGTCCAAAGAATAATGGCTGCGATAATAGATGTTGGCCTTAGAATAGTGGCCCCTACCTAGAGTTACACGACAGATGTTTTCCACGCCCCGCTTAAAAGTAATCTCATGAGCATATCCTCTCTAAGCTATCATTTCGTATTGCGTGGGCGTCGATACGCGAACTTAGCACATCTCGCACGACTGCAGCTCCCATTGGGCGCGCGCTGATACTATTGTCATGGGAACTCTGCACCATATCCGGTCATTCTTTGCAGGATTCGTTCTTTTGGTTTGTTCTTATGGTCTTCGCTTTAATATGGGGTTAGAGGTAAATTTAAAAATAACAATGGCGTTAGTCTTTTTAATAACCAAGTCAATATAAATAAAGAAGATGTTCAATATCAAAATAAATAATTTCATAATTAATATTTACCATGTTGTATTGTTTCGAGTTTCCGATATTTCGACCCTGTTGCAAGCACCATGATCACGGAGGATGATCACGGTGCTTGCAACAGCGACCGTGATAGTTTCAATACCTATAAAGTAGGGTTCTTTAGCAGCACTTTTTTTTTCCTTCTTAGATTCCGTAACCTTCAAGAGGGGCGTGAAGTAAAGGTGAAGTATTGTATAATCTAAGATATATTAATATTCAATGAATTGCCCAAACATTACCTATTTAGTGTACATGCTGTACACCAAATATATTTATACGTTCATAATAATATTATCAATATAATTGTAATGGTTCAGACAAACCGGATTTTTGTTTTACTTGAATTGCGATACCTTTGGGTGTGCCTTTTCCCATGACGGATCTAAGTGTTAACGACAAAGACATTTTTCAGTTTAGTTAGGTCAAGCGTGAGTCGTCTATAAGTTTTCCATGGTATTGTACGTTTTATTAGTGTTTTTAATTTGTACCTTTCCAATATTGAACTGGACTGTTTTTACTCATAAGGATGCTTTAAACATAGGATTGACGAAAAAAGTACAACAATAAAAAAGTTTATTATTCATTATACAAAAAATGTCTTAAGGAAAAATCTATTTTGGATAGGTTAGTAGTTTTTGTACTTTGTTTTAATAACATAGAAGTCAGAAATAATAGAAGCATTCCATTCAATAAGTTTTCACAGTAAATTATGATTGTATAAGTTGATAACATGAAATAAACTGGCATTATTAAATTTTCCAATGATCTTAAATACTTGTTTGAAGTAACTAAATATAGTTCAGAATACCGTCAGGAGAAGGTCATACCATGATCGAGTCAATCATAGAATTTCCGGCATTTTCTATAGACTATAGAAGGTAGGACACGACGGTATTCCCGTCCCAACTGAGCAGTCAAACTGGGGAAGTACCTCCACTCTACAGAATACCACAGCTATAATAATAACCCCAGAGTAGCCAGAGCTCACTGGAGAGTTTTTGTGCTGTCAGCGGGAAGACTGTCCTGATTGTTGACGGCACAGAAATTCTCTGTTCTTGCAGAGTCGGTAGCACGAGTATAACTCCCCTAGTGTTACACACGTACATGGTCACTGTAACATTGAGTGAATTGGTAAAAAGCTTTTATATGAGACTGTAATGGGTTCACTCTACATCTACGGATCCCTAACCAAACAGGTGTCACCCAAGGAAGTACAATCCGTTACTGACCTCTTTCCGGTTCAAACTATATTTCTCACACCATCACAAATAGGCGCTTGATGGAGTTTTAATACCATCCGTCATCGAAGCTACGAACATCACTGACCACCATAATTATTTACTTATTACCGATATGAAGTGTCGATGTGAGAACTTTTTGATTTGGATGACTTTTTTGTGAGACACGTAATTTGAGTGAGTTGGTAATAGTTCAATCTATATTATACCAACATTTGTGATGGTTATTGGCTGTGTTGGTAGTTGGAATGCGATTGTAAGTTCTTAAAAAGTATGTAGTTGGTAGTTGAAATGCGATTGCAAGGTGATTTTAAACGACTGATGCAGTTTTTTAATGATCGTAGACCAATCATTAATAAAACTACATTGTAGACCAATCATTAAAAAAATGCTTCAGTCGTTTTACATTGTAATCGCATTCCATTTAATAACCATCCACCAAGGTTTAGGTGAATTTCTTGATTATTTGATGAAATTTAACTAAGCACATAATAGTAACATAAGTATTTTTTTTTTAAATATATAACACTTAGACGTCAGACAAGCACACAGCCCACCTGATAGAAAGTGGTTACCGTGGCCTATGGACGTGTGTAACACCAGAGTAGTCACACTCGCACTGCCGGCCCTGTAAGCACAGAGTTTCTCTGCTGTCAGTATAGAAGACAAAGCAGGACCAGTTTTTAGTCTTTCCGCTGACAGCACTAACTTTCCAGTGAGCTCTGGAAGTTTTATTAGAACAGAAGTCTTTTTAGTGCACTTACTTTTAGGACATGTTTGAACTAGATATTAAACAACACTTTCGTTTTAATAGTGTCATCCTCCCGTTCCGTCAAACTATAAATGGTTGGTACAAGATAAATGGGTGGATGGAGGAATCTGTAAGAAGAATTCAATGGAAGTTTAATTACCTTCACATTTGTTAATAAATGGTGAACAATGAAAGAAAAGAAGGAACGTTAGGTATTAATACTATTTCTACTTTTCACCCGAGTGCCAATCAAAGTTGTGTTTTTCTTATTTTTATCTCGTATTTGTGATATATGATTATGATATGAATATAATGATTGAAGCCAAGATTAGTTCTCTAGTTTGTGATTTAAACTAAAAACTCCAACAAAAATTACTTCACTCAGTAATTGAACATTTCCATTTTATACCCATTAACTATTAAATTTTAAATAAACAGAGTTAATTTCCAACATTAATGGAACGTTATCTGTTAATATAGTAAGAAAATAAAATAACACTTGAATTATTGTTATTGGGTTCGAAAATTGTCTCACTAATTAACTGTAATGATAGCCATTTAAATAGCAATACGCGATAGCCAGGGCCGTTGCGTAATTGCAAACTATGAAAAATACGAGTACCATAACCAATATAAAGTCCAGCCCTTATTATGAAGCCATTCGAAAATAACACTTAGATCATTCAGTTAAGGATCAAAGAAAGTAATAGTTTGCTTAAGATATGTATTGAAAACAAACTCAGTGTTAACTCAGTAGATAATCAACCACCTGTATAGTGTGCTACACACGGGTGTTTAAGTTAGCTATCGCTGTTAAAACGTTTAACCAAAATCCGATCCGATATCGGTATTAGCTTCGATATCCGACATACGGTAACCATCAGGATGAAACGTTTATGAAGTATGTAGGTATCTGCCCTTCACATTATCCGGTCCGATAGCGGATATTGGAGCTGACACCGCTCTGTTGGTCCGGTATTGGATATTAATTAATATCAATCAGTTACCAGACAGTAAAATAAATATAAAAAACAAATGTCATATTCAGTGGCGGAGATTTCTAAGGAGTCTATGCTTGTGGTAATTTTTTTTGAATTTGTGTATATCGAACAAATGGACGTATCCTTGACGTATCGGTAGGATATTATCGAATATATGTGAAAACAGAACATGGTATCCGCTATCGGATATCGGCTATCATCGTCCGATATCGATATCGGACCGGATAGTGTGAAAGCAGCCTTAGCTTTTAGTACTTACAGTATTTTATGAAGTGAAATAATAAACTTTAAAGTCAATTAGGGCAAATATACCTACTGAATACCAGTTTTGCAATTCAAACTCATTCAGTGATAAATTCAGTAAGAAATACAACGGCTTTTTGATATTAATTTAAAACATTGCAATAAAGTCATTTTTAAACCGACTTCCAAAAAAGAGGAGGTTCTCGATCAATTGGATTTATTTTAATTATTTAAAATGTTTACTTACGTATTTCATTTAAATTTTGAAGTTATATCAGAAGTATGTACTTACTCACTTTCAGGCTAGTATACTTTCTTTTATATTTTTTTCTAGGTATGTATTTAGAATATATAATATTTATTCTAGATATATATTAGGATCTTGTGTACAGATATATTAGCTAGCATAAAATTTGCCTTGTAGCTTGCAGAAACCGTAATTCTGGCGGATTAAACATCACCTGAAGATGATGCAGAATTTAATAGTAGTATCATTGCATTGCACGCTCATCATTATTGTAATACTGTTTGATATTTCATTGAAAATTTACACACCAGGATTTTTGGCTTCTTAGAATGAGAGCACACGACTTTATACCTCCAACTAGTTAACCAACCAATTAAACCGCGTGTCCGTACAACTACCGCAAAAATAATTATTAATAAAAAAACCTATAGTGCTGTACTAATGCGCCTACAACTGCAAATGTTGCTGCTATCTGTTCGATTTGTGCGTCCGTACTCACTTAAAATAGTTTTTATTAACATACTCTTATCAGTTTAACGAGAGCATCACTCTGATCAGATGACATTACGATTTATTATTCGACTACAGGTTTTTATTATTTGGTAGAATAGATACTATTCCTATTACCTATATTTAAGTGTTCGAACAGTCACGGATCCTTTAAGCGGGGCGTGAAGAAACATCTGATGTCGAGCTGAGTGCTACCATTCGAGCTGAGTGTCACCATTACAGACCAAAAATGTTAGAAGCATTGTTAGTCTGTAATGGTGACACTACTTCTGAAAATTTTCCTTTTGTAAGATATTGACGTGTCTTGCATAAAAAGCTATATGCAAGTACACTAACTCTACAAAAACCACGGTAGCCTAGTGGTATGGGTAAATGACTGCTGAGACGAGGACTCGGGCTCAATCCCAGGTTTCGCCATAGCACACACCAATGACGTTTCGATGCTTTTCAAAGTTAAGTGTGTTTGAAAAATTGTTTTTATGCCTCTGTATAACTCATAATATATTATTTTATGTCTTATTGCTTTGTACTTATATGTAATAAATAAATAAATATTAGTATTATTATTTGTTGCAGGTTTATAAGTGCCCGGTTAATGGCAATAGCCTCGCAACCTTACATTGGGACCTAAACATAAACTGGCGAAATGTGGGTGCTAGCACCTTTGCCTACCACTTCAGAGATATAGACGTGAGTTTATGTGATGTTATGTTACTAACTCCACAATGGTGTACCTGACATATAAGAGTCTGGTGTAGGTTTTTCTCTTCAGATTTGGGATTCCAGGGGTAGTTACTTTTGAAAATGTTAAAATTAGAGATGGGCCGAGTACTCGGTTGCTACTCGGTACTCGGCGTACTCGGCGGGTTTTAGATACTCGTACTCGGCCCGAATAACTCGGTTGGAATGCCGAGTATACTCGGTTTAAGAAAAGCAATATATTTAGGCAGATATAATTAAAACAACAGTGTTAATCAACAAGTATTTCTCACTAATTTAGGAAATCTATGTCAATCTCAATGAATAAAATCAAAATTATACTAATGAGTGAGTAGGTAAATTACTTGTATACCATTTGTTTTATTTAAACATTGTTTAACATTGCCGTCGTAGAAGTCACTACGTGAAATCAGATAATTGCATAAAGTACATTTCACTTTTGCTTTATCTCCTACAATCTCGTCGCAAAACGCCCAAATTCGGGCGACTGGTAATTGAAACTGACTGGTGTTGCCGGGGTGAAGGGTGTATCAACACGAGCCGGCCGCTCGACCAGCGCGAACCTGCTGTGCAATTCTGTAATCACACAGCGTCGAGCAACAGCACTGCGACAGCCTAGATAGAGATTGTCATTGGTCGGATTGGGTGCCGTCACTGGAGATCGACCAATGACGATCTCTTTCAAGGATGACGCTGTGTGCTTAGAGAATTGCACAGCTGTTTGTACGTGTTTACGCGCTCAAATTGATAATTTGATTGAACCGAGTTACTCGGCCGAGTACTCGGTTGAAAAAAAATTGAACCGAGTAAAACTCGGTACTCGTTACTCGGCAAAAGTGTTACTCGGCGCATCTCTAGTTAAAATAAATTGAATTATGGAAAAGTGGGGGAGTATATTTTGGTAACAAAATATCTATCCTTTCACAACAAGAAAATAATCGTTTCTAACGCATAATTTATTTCTATTTTTTGGAATGTTCACCAGATCTTATCAAAGAAACTAGCTGAGTTTCTAACACATTCCTCTGGAAACCAACTGTTGAAAGAATTCTGACAGCAATATATACGGGTTCATATTATGGAAACTGAGAACAACATTGTTCGTTCGTCTGTAATGGTGACCCTCTTTCCTGAGACTTTGCCTCTTACTATCAGGCGAGGTGAAGTGATTTTTTTTATACCTCTTAGGTGGCAGACAAGCACACGGCCCACCTGATGGGAAGTGGTTACCGTGGCTTATGGACGTATGCAACACCAGGGGTGTGAAGAACCGCATATTGTAGGTGCTTGGTAAAACCGCAGCAGGGAGGTCATTCCACAGCTTAAGTGTGTGTGGGATGAAGTTTCTTTCATACCACACAGTGCGCATCGTCTCAGGTCGCAATGTGTGAGGATGAATTCCCTGCCTATGGCGAGAGGTGTGATGATTGAATTAGATATTAACGTGACTTATATGAAGAAAAAAGAAAAGCTATACACAAGCACACCACATCTATTTTGGACTCAAAGAGTCGTCACTTCTTTTCTCAGTTAAACTTAACAGTAGCCTATCGCAACAAACTGAAAAGTCAAACAAATGCTTCCCGTTTATTCAAATAAGCCGCTGCATAATAAATTATCGGGGTCGGACGCGGGGTATTAAAACATTCATGAGTTATAACGCTTTAGTGGAATGTCGCACGATTGTCGCGACTCGTGTTATCGTTGCGCGAGCGCACGACAGACGCGGAACAGACGTTCATATTTAGCGGGTGAGACGTTTTTATTTTCACTTAGGTGGCAAATGAGCTTACGGTCCAGCTGATTAATGAAATGGTCATCGTGAATATGTGCTTCTACCTTCTAATGTCTTTTTTGAAAAAGTACTATTGAAATCGCTTGACCGCCCATTATATGCTTCTTCATGCCCCACTTTAACACCCGCTATGTTATGTCCGAATATGTTGTAAGGGTATAAAAATCATAGTTGTAAACCTAACTATATGCTATAATATTACTAAAGATACGATAAACACGAAGTCAATACATAATCAAGCAATGAACAACACGTATCCGTGCTTGTGTTTAATAATAATATGCACCCAGACCTGGTGCAAAGGTGCCCAGTGAATGCACTGCCTCTATGAATTTTCATTTATTTTTAATTATAGGACACATCAATTAGACTTCACATTGCCTGATGGTAAGCTGAAGGCAAATCCTCAGAAAAGAGGGTCACCAATATGGACATATAAGTATACCATGTCACAATGGTGACACAGCTTGACGGATTTATCATATTATGCTTTTTCACACCCCGCTTAAAAGACCCAGGGCTGTAGGAAAAAGGAAACAAGTGAGCTGGTAATGAATTCCAGGCCTTAACGATGCGATAAAAGAAAGAGTCTCTGAAACGCTTGGGTTTTTGAAAATTAAAGGAAATATATAGTCATAAATCGGGTTTTCATGAAACGCTTCATGTGTAAACGCCCTAAACTCGCGGGTGACACAGCATCGTTCAAATATTGAATTGAAGTTACGATGAGAGCGGGGGGCGTTCAAAAACTGTTAAACCCTAGGGCTAGTGCATAATGACTCTTAAAAAGTATACTACTTATATCCCTCTTCATCATCAGAACGACAATATTGGTTGGTTTCAAAGCTTGCACGTTGGTTAGTCGCTGTTTAAATATAGTTTTAGTAGACTTTGTCAGACAGTAGTCGTGAGAGATAATAGTCTCACGAAATGCCCTGAGAGGAATATCTGCGCTAGAGCCTTGTCTACCAATCAGCAGAGGTACCGGCAGGTGAGGCTCTGGAGATCTTGGTGGAGTCCCATACATTTGTATCGAGACGGTCCCGTATGCTCACCCTAACTTATTACTGTGTTCAGAATTGACGTAAGCATATATGTTAGTTTCTACATTCCAACATAACTTTTAAAGCGTGAACAGTTATGGAGGTATTGTAAAAATCCTTAGAGTGTTTTCCCATTATCCGATCCGATATCGATGTTGGCTCCGATATCCGACATCCGATAGCCGACCGGAAGTAAAGTGTATTAAGTATGTATTTGTCTTTCATATTGTCCGGCCCTATATCGGATATCGAAGTTGACACTGCTGTGTTCGCCCGATTTTGATATCAATGTCAAAGTCACCACAACAGCAATATAATTAAAGAAAAAACAAATGTTACATCATATTCAATGATAGAGATTTCTAATAAGTCGGTGGTTGCGCTTAGAGTTGTTTTTTTAATCTGTGCTATCGATCAAAAAGACGTATCTTTGATTTATGGAACCGATTTTATTGGATGTGATAATAGCATAACAGTAACTGTGACATTATATGATTTGAAATTAACATGGTCATTCAGTGAGATCCGTGTGTTCACAAGACCTGAGCAAACTAAAATTTCAAAACAACTTTGAGTCTATTCAGTGAGTGTTGTGTGTGTCGTGAACTAGATCGAGTACAGTACGAGAACGCGGACAGTAGTAGTGGCGATGCACGTAAAAATCG
The DNA here is from genome assembly GCA_963662185.1 of Eilema griseolum. Taxonomy (NCBI): domain Eukaryota; kingdom Metazoa; phylum Arthropoda; class Insecta; order Lepidoptera; family Erebidae; genus Eilema; species Eilema griseolum. The sequence goes on from OY759243.1 coordinate 2,306,841, forward strand.
TGTGTGGAAGAGGGTAGACCGATATGGTCTGCCCAATAACAACAAGCTCGGCGGTCGTCAGTACTCCGTGATCGTGACGCTTGTAACATCATACTCATTAGAAATAATAAACATTGTAAATATCCCGATGTTTTTTGCACTATTACATACATACAAAGATACATGCATGCATATAATCACATATTTATCGCCGAAGGGTTAGGCAGCGTTGAATTAACACCCACATTTCACCAATTGTTAAATTTGGTCCCACGTAATAGGGGGTGAGTCTATTGCCGTTTTCCGGGCACTGTTGTTGGCTCACGCCATGCATCTGAGGCGGAGTTTGGGCTGTATATATCTGTTTATTCTATATATGACTTTTTTTATACCACTCAGATGGCAGACAAGCACACGGCCCACCTGATGGAAAGTGGTTACCGTGGCCTATGGACGTATGTAACACCAGAGGAGCCACACTCGCGCTGCCGATCCTGTAAGCACAGAGTTTCTGTGGCGTCAGTGTAGAAGACAAAGGAGGACAAGCCTTTAGTCTTCCCACTGACAGCATGAATTTTCCAGTGAGCTCTGGCTACCCTACTCACCGCTGGGAACACAACACGAAGTTATTATGGCCACGGTATTCTGTAGGGCGGAGGTACTTCCCCAGTCAGACTGCTCAATTGGGCGGAAATACCGCATGTCCTACCTCCTAGAGAACCGCATGGGAATAATATACATGTATATAATTATATAGTATGTCTGTTATTGTTGAGAGAGAAAATAGTTTCTTGTTCGTTTACATAATACACACAATAGCAATATTTTCTGACAAAATAACCAGCTATGCTAACACAATGTGTGCTTACCTTAACAATGTCGTGATGAGCCCTTCCTCAGGTCCACGAAGCCTTATTAAGGTTATATTGTTATTATATTGAAAAATTTTCATATTATTAACGTCCACACTGTTTGGCAGTTCCACTTGATTGGTGTCGGTTCACGATTCTCTTGTACCCTTGATATATTTATGGTGATATTCATGGGACCAACTTTGTAAGGCTTGTTTCGTTCCATAGTTCCTGGTTAGGGTCAATTTAGTTCTCATCATTTAGACCTCTCAGAGGGTCTAGAAAGTTTACTATTGTTACCGTCATTAATCAAATTGGTAAATGTAATTTTCTGACTAGTTAAGTAATAAATATGGCCTGTGTGGAGTGGTAAAGCGTTCGGTTACTGTGTCAAAGGTTCAGTCTCGTTTGGGGTATATTTGTATGTAAGAAAACTGAGCTTTTGCATTGTTACGACAAATACCCGACATAGCTAGCTTATATGTATATATTTTTCCCTCTACTGATGATACCTCTAGTGTCCCAAGTTACCTTAGAAGTAGCAAACAGAATTGTAAGCAAATGTCAGGCATTTGCTTACAACTCTGTTTGCTACCATATTAATATAAAAATACCTGTAAAACCTTCCTTTTATTACTCGTTACCGATCCTGACCAATCTAATAAATAAAAATAGATGTTGATTTGGCTATTTTTTTTCTAGTGTGTGACATAACTTCTACGAAAGGTTCAAAAAAATAGTACGGGGTTCAACCGATAGGCATCGGCTAGTTATTGAAATAAAAGTGATCACTAATTACAAAAAAAAAATAATTACAAAACACCTGCTACAAATTTCAGTTGTTTCAAACTGTATTGCATTAAACATCTTACAAATATCTTACGTTTTTAACCACGTAGTTCTAATTTGACATAAACACAACATTACACTTACCCGACTGCGCAGATAGATAGGTACAGCGCTTTATTGTCACTATAAGATGCGCGGGAGTAACGAGTAGGGAGACCATGGTATCAGACTGAGATGTCACCCTCACACTGTGCAGAATATACGAACAAGAACCAAGCGGTTCGAAGACTCTTTTCTTTGCGGCACCACCAGGACTTGGAATTCATTACCAGCTCACGTGTTTTCTTCTTTAAGCTTTCGTCCTTTAAGCGGGGTGTGAAGAAACATATGATGAGGACGCCAAGCCGAGTGCCACCATAGTAACATTACTTAGTGTTTGTAATTGTGACCCTCTTTCCTGAGACCTTGCTAAAGGCAAGGGCTTACCATCAAGCGAGGTGAAGTCTAATTGGCGTGTCCTAGATGAAAAAAAGACACAATTAGAGATACAATGTCCTTCCATCAATATTTAATAGCAGTTACTAGCAAATGGTTCTGTTTGTACTAGCTAGGTGATCAACATGTAATGTAGGTACAGTATACACCCAGTTAATAGTAGGTAGTTACGGTAAGTATCCGGTAGCAAGCCCGCTTGATCTACCAGACTAGTAATTTGCACGGAAAAATACATCGGTGAGCGGAGAGCAGGAAATTTTTTAATATTTTTTTTTCCAAAAAATCTATAGACGATTTTATGCGTACATACATAATACATAAACTCACGTCTATATCCCCGAAGAAGTAAGCAGAGGTGCTAGCACACACATTTCGCCAGTTTATGTTTAGATCCCAATGTAATTGGTGGCGAGCCTATTGCCATGATCCGGTCACTTAATTACCTGCAATAAATACTCATATAACTGCGAAAAGCATCGAAAAGTCATTGATGTGTGGCATGGTAAAATCTGGGATCGAACCCGAGACCTCGTCTCAGCAGTCCATTACCCATACTACGAGGCTACCGTATTTTTTTTGAAATTGCTACTAATGTGAAAAAATAATTAATATAGAAATCTTTACATGTCCTCCAATTTTACTACTGTCTAAATTTAAGTCCGCCAAACTCATTTTTATTTGTAAATTTGAATTCACATTTGCGCATACAACAATTAAACAACACTCAACACAACAACACAATATAACTTCAGAGACACATCCCATGATATGTACATATTTACAAAAAAACAAGTATTTAAGTATGTCCATCCGCATTCTAGATTCCATAACACAAGCTAGTTAAGCTATACTTACCATGGGTTTAGAGATAGCGTTGTGTAGAATATTCTAGTTGTTGTTGTGAATATATGAGACTATTCTAAAGAAACATAATAACTTTTGAAAACATCCCACGATTCCCTCAAGCATGTACACCCTACTAATAAATGTGGTTAATCCCCACACAAGACTAGCCGTAATGGCCGCGATACGTCCCCTTCCGATAAGACACGTCGCTATCTGTCCGACCAATACGATTAAACACTGCGACGAGTCTGATACCTTTAAGAGAAGTCCGATGTGGGTGACTACTTTTTTATGTTTAAGTAAATAATGCAGTTTTTGAGTCTAAAGAGACTGTCTTATCCTCATCAGTATCAAAATAATGTATAATTAATGTAATGTAATTAATGTATAATTATTATTAATAATAGTGCATTCTTTCGAGTATCCGATATTTCGACGCTGTTGCAAGCACCATGTCTACGGAGGAACTTATAGTTTTGGCGGTGAACAGAGAAAAAGTTTTTAGAAGTAAATATATCGATCTACCCTCTTTCGAGTTCTTTTACTACGCGTATCTGTACTACCACTGATTTCACTCTCACTACAAATCCTTGTTTATCTCTCAGAAAAGAGTAGAAAAGAGGAGATCGATACAAATATGGCATACTGCAACCTGAGTAATTGACCTGTTGTCTACGCGAGCGACAAGTGCGACAGCACTCCAACACGATGCGATGCGTGACATATTCTTCCATACTTCACATGTCGTATTAACGTGACACAATTAAGAACAATGACCATTTATAATTACGCGTAGCGTTGTCGCACTTATCGCTCACGTAGGACAATGCCATGATCTACATAGCGCAAAGCGTAGAGAGTAGAGATAAGCATTCGACGGTGGTCACTGGTCACGGATTCAATACCCGTTCAGTGCAAATTTTGTATGATAGCATGAAGGTCAATGCGCGGACACATGCATAAATGTTAAACTTAAAGAAGGACTAACCCCTGCCTCTTAGGCGAAAGCCGTTCATCAAACCAGGAATAAACTTAAATAATGATGATGAATATTATCTATGTAAGATCTATATTTTACACTAAAAAATTAGGTCGAGAAGACGATGTTTATTGTATGCCATTAGTTTATTACTTTTATTGTAATTACAAAATCAGAAATAACATTAATGCTTTCCAAATTCCACTTATTTCTAAAATAACTCTATTGAAATAAAACTAAGAATTAAAACATTCCGCGCACATAGCGATGAGCGTGTCTCTGCTCCCTGTATGGATGGTATCGGGGTTCGATTCCCTGTGAATGGGCGATGTTCCATTGAGCGCGTCGCTCACTACACGCGATCGTTTTATTTGTTTGTTTGTTGGTGCAAGTTGTGAGATGAAGGCGACAGTAAAATAGACGGTTTTTATATTGCAACGTATCTTGCATTTGAATTTTACCCAACGGCGAACCCAAAGAAGGGTTATGATTTTGACAGGCTATGTATGTTTATATGTAGGTTCATCTGTTCCCTCATATCTTCTCATGTTCTTATTAGAACTGAATAAATGAGGTAGCATTTGAAGCGTTTTGGTCGTCCGCTGGTTATAGGCTATATGACGCGTCACTGAATCAAACGGCGCCCTTAAACAGTCATAAAATAATGTGTTAAAAAATAAATTTGAGATAAATGCTGTGTTTGGTAAACAGAAAGTGCTTAATTAGCACATTTAATATATGTTAACTGCTACTTGCTCCAAAATAACATAAATAAAAAATAAGTTTAAAACTAAAACCAGACTACTGAAAAATCACGCTCTAAAAAGTATTAAACAAGAAAATATCAAGGGTAGCCGTGGTCGTATGCCACTTAGTCTTACAAAACAATATGTTCTAGGGAAAAGTCTGTCAGTTTTCACATACACATTTAATATTTGCACGATGCGAAATTCGAACCCAGGCCTCCTGCGCAGCGGCTGCGTTCACTATCGCCACGCCACAGAGGTTGGCTCCAGTGAAGTGAACTTATTGGGCTCAATTTTCCACACCTCGCTTAAAGGACCCGGTACTGTAGGAAGAAGGAAACACGTGAGCTGGTAATACCAGGTCTTGGTGGTGTGGCAAACGGACCGACTGCCATAAGGATGGATTAAAAGCCCAGGTGAAGAATATTTTATAGCATATAGATATTATTATTCTAGGCATCAATTCCTATGGGTTGTTCAAACAGGTGGATCCGCGGGCAATAGTACTTTATCTATTTTTTTGCACATGATCAGACCACTGCGGTACCTTGACTTGAAACCTGGCTTGACTTTTAGTATATTTTGTATACTCTATTATCGCTTATAAATATTTATTAATATTGTTTTAAGTTAAATTAAGGTAACTCCACCATTATCTTAATAAATGTTATATACCCGCCCATCTTTTTATGTCCAGATAACCAGCACACCTGATGATTGACGGATTGAGGTCTTGGTGCAGGTTTTCCTTTCAAGTCAGACGGTAGAAGTTTCCGTGATTGTAATATAAACCCATTGTAATTATACATATGTAGGAGGAAACGACCCCTAGTCCTAAAGTGAGATAAGATAAGATATTTTTTATTGTGCACCATAAAATGATTATAAGTTAGCAATTTAGTTTATAATACACAATGGGCGGCCTTTTCGCTAACAGTGATTTCTGCCAGACAACCTTTGGCCATCCAAAGGTTGCCTTTCATTTCTTTTGTATCCACATAAAAGCAAAAGAAATGACAGGGCATCGTACATTTTTAAAAGAAGAAGGAAAAATGAAGGTAGAAAGAAAAGTTCTCGTATATCTTGACATTCGCAGGAGCGACTACTATCTGATCGCTCAACCCTGAGGAGATAGCCTGCGAAGAGCGTAGAAGATCTTAGTGAAACTCCCATACATCCTAGACTCCGTGTCTACTTATCATTTACTTATTATTATCTAAGCTGTCAGTGGGAAGACTAAAGGCTTGTCCTGCTTTGTCCTCTGCACTGACGGCATAGAAACTCTGTGCTTACAGGGTCGGCAGCGCGAGTGTGGCTTCTCTAGTGTTACACACGCCCATAGGCCATGGTAACCACTTTCCATCAGGTGTGCCGTGCGTGTCCGGCGTGGGAGACGCCGAGGCGGGAGCTTGTGGCGGCCCTGGGAGTGAGGGTTCTCACGCTCTCCACCTTGCTCGCGGCGATGGTTCGTTGCGCGGATGCGTGGGCGGCCGGCGCCTCCTTCTGCGAGCAAGTAATGCTCGTGAAGGAGGAGGCGGGGCGGGAGCGGCAGCGGGAGCGACGAAGGATCGCTAGACAAGCTGCCCGCGCACGAAGGCAACTCGGGCGTCGGAGGTCGATGAACGACCTCCGCCCCCCATGAGCGCCGGCCTGGGGGTGACAGGTGAAGCCACCTGTCACCCTTGCAGAAGCAGGCCGCGGAGGCGGCGCGCGTGGCGCGCCTCCCCGTTTCCGGGGACGAGTTGGGGACTCTGTGGTCCCCACACCCGAGAAGAGGGCCAGATCGTGAGAGATGGCCCTGGGTCGGCCGGGGTGCGAGGGATATGCCTGTCAACCTCACCTTCGGCCACCGAAACGACCCACAGGCGGCGTGCGTTTTAGTCGGTTCGAGTCCGACATAACCTCCTCCACCGGCTCCGGTGGGGAGGTATCCGTGGGGATTTTGCGCACGTAAAAAAAAAAAAAAAAAAGGTGTGCCGTGCGTTTACCTGCCACTTAAGTGGAATAAAATAAAAACCACTGTCACACCACAGACACTGCAAAAAATGACGTTAATTTATAGACTTTAGAGCAATAAGTTTTAAATATTTTCGTTATACTTTTTCATTCATTCGGCTAAAAGTCTTTTTATTTTGAACTTTAACTGCATTATTTTAAAGTCTACAATTAAATGGATTTTTTAGCCCTGTCCGTGATATGACAGTGGTTTTGCGTTAGTAGAATCAAGACCCAGGTGAAAAATAAAATACAGTGGAAAAGTGCAAAGTGTCTTATTCAATACGTCCGAATTGAGCAGTCCGACTGGGAAAGTACCTCCACCCTACAGAATACCACGGCTATAATAACCTCGTGTTGTGTTCCCGGTAGTGAGTAGGGTAGCCAGAGCTCTCTGGAGAGTTTTTGTGCTGTCAGTGGGAAGACCAAAGGCTTGTCCTGATTTTGTGTTCTGCACTGAGGTCACATAAAATCTCTGTTCTTACAGGTTCGCTAGCACGGATGTGACTCCACTGGTGTTACACACGTTCATAGGTCATGGTAACCATTTTCCATCAGGTAGGCCGTGTGCTTGTCTGCCACCTAAGTTGTTTCTCCACAATTTCTGTTCCTGTTATCAACAGACCAAACGTTATATCCTGAACGGACCATTTTACAAAGGCCATAAAAACGAAAATATGCGAATGTAAAGATGTCTCAGCCTCTAGTTAGAGGTAAAATATAACGCAACATGGTTCGCTAAGGTTATCAAACGATTTAGTCGGTATAGAGTATAGCTGCTATCTGCCCGCATAGAATGTGTTCCAAGTTCACACCGCATACATGAACACTTGAAGTAGCAGATGCGGTATTGAGTACGAAACTTCTAGAATGTTAAAGCCAAATTGCCCTGTAAAACTCTTGTGTGTTGTGGAAGCGCGAGTGTGACTTCCTTAGGCTACAGTATCCACTTTCCATAGGTGGGTCGTGTGCTTGTCTGCCAACCAATTGGCATAAAAAACTAATTGACACAAATTAACCAAGATGGTCAGATGGCTGGTATACCTCTGTTGCAATCGGGAACAACTCTAAGATAATGACAAGTTATTTAATTTTCAAATAAAAAAGAAATAAGCGATGGAATGGGCGGTCTTTTCGCTAAATGCAATTTTTGGCAGGCAACCTTTGGAGGAGATATTATACTGGCTAAAGTAGGCATTGCTCGTTTTATTAAATAGGTATTTGGCTCAAAAAGATGTAAAATTGCGTTGCACTATTTTACACAGAAATAAAGCAGTTCAATTGGTATATTTTCTTAATAAACACGTTGATCTTCTTCACGTAACTATAGTTAAACAAAAGTATTGATATTCTAGTGAATATATAGCAAATGAAAATATACAATAATATGCCGAGTTTAATTTTCTTCTTGACTCGTGCACACGTTAGCGATGCACCTCGTCCAGCCCACGCGGGAAAGGGCAGATGATCGAACTCACGCCCCTCGCGCAGATAATAACTTCGTACTGTTGCGCCTGCGCCTGCGCAGAGACCTAGTTTCACACTAAGTGTATGAGAATGTGGAAAGGTTATGGTAATGTAGGACCATGGCTAATTTACGATATTAATGGTGTTCAGTTTCGTTGCACAATAGATCTTGGTCGAGATAATTATGGGGTGAAATATTTATGGGATATTGTTGTTTTTATGATTGAACTTTACAATGAATTTTATGGAAATTATTAGTATAGGTTTATTATTTAGTGTAAATATGTAATGTATGTATAAAAATATATTATTTTTATGATATTACCTAATATGTGAAACAATTAGTATACTAACTTCTATCGGGGAGATGGGCCTCGTCAGCATTGGGCTGCAACCCGTCTAAGAGAAGGAAAACTCTGAAATCAAAACCGGGGAGACGGGCCTCGTCAGTATTGGTCTGCAACCATCTAGGAGAAGGTCACTCCGAAATAAAACCAACTCTCAGGGAGCATACCCGAGAAAAAACCCCGATCCAAGGTGTTAGCCGACCCGTGCCAAGGATTCGTGACCAGAGGGCAAGCTGGTGTAACGGAGGGTGTCTGTGTTGGCGGTCACAGGACACACTTGAGATTCCGCCTTACCTCCGTAAAGGGCTCTGCGGGGGTGGACCATATTTTCCCTATGACTCGTGGGAACGCAATGATTCCAAAAATTAATCATCCGCATGGCGGCGACGCGGTACGCCACCCGTCACGTCTCGTTTCCAGTGGGGGCGAAAAGTGGCTCACGGAGAGCCGTTTTGCTGCGTTGAATGTTGGAGGAGGAATGGAAGAAAAAATGAATGATGTTTGTAAGATGATGGATGAAAGAAGGATTGATGTGCTTTGTGTGAATGAGACGAAGAGGAAAGGATGTGACACCACCAAGCACGGACCCTACACCGCGTACTGGTCGGGAGTACCCAATACCGACAGAGCTTGCCAGGGAGTTGGTGTCATCCTATCTGCTAGAATGGCTGAGTGTGTGAATATATTCGAATGTGTGAATGCTAGACTGATGTGGATGAGAATGAAAGTGGGACTCACTCGTATTTTTGTCGTAGGGGTTTATGCTCCTGTAGACTCCGGTACGAATACGTCCCAGGAAGTACAAGAAGAAAGAGAACAGTTTTGGGAGAGTTTAAGAGATGTATTAAGAGAATGTAAGGATAATGAAAGAATCATAATGCTAGGTGATTTTAATGGATGGGTAGGACTGAAACGAGATGGATTTGAAAGGGTTCTTGGCAAGTACGGAGATGAACGAGTGAACGAAAATGGTAAAGGTTTGCTTGAAGTATGTTTGGAATGGAACCTTTGTGTGTCAAACACGATGTTTCGACACAAAAGGATTCATATGTATACAAGAGAAGCGAAGAATGTCAGTAAAAGTATGATTGATTTTGTAATAGTGGATGAAAGATTGAGAAAAAATATTCTAGACGCTAGGGTATATCGCGGTGTGGGTATCCATACAGATCACTTTTTGGTTATGTGCCGTATAAGTGATCTCTTTAAAGGATGGAGACGTAGAAGGCGTGAGCCCATAAGTGTTCTAGAAAGAATAAAAGTAGAAAACTTGCAAGAAGATAAAGTGAGAGAGGAGTATGGAAGCAAATTAACTGAAAGGTTTCATGATCTTGATAGTATTTGTGAGATTGAGGAGTTATGGAAGGTATTCAAAGATGAGATTGTGAGTGTGGCTTCCCAAGTATGTGGTATAAGTAAAAGAAGTAAAGTGCAAAAGGTGAAGCATGCATGGTGGGATAAAGAAGTGCAAAAGTTGGTATGTGAGAAAAAGAAAGCGTGGCTTGACTGGCTCTCAGTCAGAGCTAATGAGAGAATGCAGCAAGCTACAATTGAGAATGTGGATGAAGCGAAAGATAAATATAGAAGACTGAAAGGGATAGTGAAAGGAGTGATTGCTAGAAAGAAAAAGGAACAAAAAGACGTGTTTGATGAAAGGTTATCTGAGGATTTCCAGACGAACATTAAGTTCTTTTGGAAGTCCATTCGTTTAGCCAGAGGAGAAACACAGAGCTCCGAGCTGAACGCTATTAGAGACCAGAATGGAAGTATTGTAAAAGGTGAGGAATGTGTGTTAAAAAGATGGCAGGACTATTTTGAAAGCTTGTTTGAAAGAGAGGATGGTGTACATGCACTAACCTCGGTGATGGATGACTATGTTGATGCTGATAAAAGTGGTATTAGTATGAATGAAGCTGTGAGTGCATTAAGAAGTATGAAAGCTGGTAAAGCAGCGGGATATGATAAGGTGACAGTCGAGATGCTGAAGGCTGGACAGGGCCTTGTAGCAAGTCAGTTGTGCCGCCTTTTCAACATATGTTGGGTTAGCGGTCGTGTACCAAGTGATTGGTGTAAGGCCGTTATAGTTCCACTTTACAAAGGAAAGGGCTCGCATCAAGACTGCAAAAACTACAGGGGCATTAGCCTACTCAGCGTCGTCGGCAAACTGTATGCGAAAGTGTTGATTGAGAGAGTTATGAAAGAAACCGATGAGAAAATATGGGATGCACAAGCGGGTTTTAGAAAGGGAATGGGATGTACGGATCAGGTCTTTTCATTGCGAAGCATAGCCGAGAAATTTTTGGCCAAGAGTCAAAAGGTCTATTGCGCATTTGTGGATTTGGAAAAGGCCTATGACAAAGTGGTGAGGAATGAACTTTGGTCGGTACTGTCTATGTATGGGGTGAGCAGCAACCTTATTCGAGCTGTGAAGTCTCTCTATGAGGACTCCAGAGCTTGCGTGAGGATACATGGGTCATACACTGAATGGTTTAGTATCCAAAAAGGGGTTAGACAGGGATGTGTAGCGTCACCATGGCTGTTTAACTTATTCATGGACAGTTGTTTGCAAGATTTGAAAGATAAAGAATGTGGTTTAAGAATGAAGAATTTACTCGTCAAATGTCTTCTTTATGCTGATGATCAGGTTTTACTGGCGTCATCGGCAGATGAGTTGCAGGAGATGGTAACAACTATGCATGAAGCTTTTGAGAGGAAAGGAATGAAAGTGAATGTTAGTAAGACAAAAGTTATGGTTTTTGAAAGAGATGAATGTGTGACAGAGTGTAGGATTTGTATAGATGGAGAAAAAGTGGAACAAGTGAATGAGTTCATATATTTGGGAACATTGTTTACGAGAGATGGAAAGCATGAAGAAGATGTTGAAAGGAGAGTGATGGCTGGAAATAGAGTGAATGGGGCACTACACAACTTTATGAGCAGCCGGAAAGTGTCCGAAAAGGCACGACTGGCTGTACATGGAGGAGTATTGGTGCCGACTCTTATGTATGGTAGTGAAAGTTGGGTGTGGCAGAAAAAGCATCAGAGTAGAGTAAATGCAGTAGAAATGCGTGCGTTGCGAAGTATGTGTGGCTTGACCTTGAAAGATAGAGTGAGAAATAGCGTTATAAGAGAACGATGTGGAGTGATAGAAGATGTAGTGATGAGAATTGAGAGAGGAATGTTGAGATGGTTTGGTCATGTTGAGAGAATGAATGAAAGAAGACTAACGAAACAGGTGTATGAGGCGAGTGTGGATGGTACCGTCGGAAGGGGAAGACCTAGGCGCACATACCTGGACCAAATCGGGGAAGTTTTAGAAAAGGGGCAGGTCAGGAGTACTCTAAACCGACGAGCATGCATGAAGAATGTAATGAGAGTGAATGAAGCGAGAGTAATATGTCAGGATCGTAGCAAATGGAGATCCGTGATCTCTGCCTACCCCTATGGGAGACAGGCGTGATTTTATGTATGTATGTATGTACTTTTCGGATTTAAATCGGAAAAGTTGACATCGGATAAAAGTTATTAACTTTTATCCCCAGTCCGACTGGGGAAGTACCTCCGCCCTACAGAATACCGCGATCATAATAAAATCGTGTTGTGTTCCCAGCGGTGAGTAGCGTAGCCAGAGCTCACTGGAGAATTTTTGTGCTGTCAGTAGGTAGAGCAAAAGCTTGTCCAGCTTCGTCTTCTATACTAACAACACAGAAACTCTCTATTCTTACAAAGTCAGCAGCATGAGTGCGACTCCTCTGGTATTGCACACGTTCTTTCAGGTCGGCCGCGTGCTTGTCTGACACCAAAGTGGAATAAAAAAATATTCGATGTCAACTTATTCTCAATGTGGAGTGTTTTCAATATATTGCTTTTTGATTGGAAGAAAACTTCTTCAACTTTAGGCTCGCAAGGCGACATAAATATAATATGTCTTCAATTCCATTAAGAACAATACAAATCAGAAAAATAATTAACTGAATAAGCTATTACGGTATCATTACCAAGAATAATAATCACACTAGATTAGAACGCATTCAATATCACAAAAACAAATATTACACATATATCCTAGCAAAGCAATTAATATTTCATTACTTCAGAATAATTGTGCCAGAGATCAATTTATGCTGGTAGTGGTTGCAAGGTCGAACATTGTCGGTCGGCTGCCACTCAGCTCCCACGATCCCTTGACCCCAGCAAGTTCATATGGGCAAATGAAATCAGATGCATCAATCATTCTACAATCACGTGCATGGATATTATTGTTGTCGGTATTACTTTTGAAGTGAAGTAAATTAAATAATGGTCAAATGTATGTGGCTTTATTAAATAATGGTCAATATGCTTTATTAAAGTTAGATATCAAGTGTGATTGTTCAAGATATGATAGGCCGAATTTAATAATAACAATATATGTTAATAGGTATTATAAGGTCTTAATGGGGTACCATGATCTTTGCTCCAATAATTATACTGTTTTGAACCATGTTAGTGATTTTTTTTTAAATACACATACCTACTCTTCTACAATCAGTTATTTGCCCAATCATACATACATACACATATTCACGCCTCTATCCTCGGAGGGTTAGACAGAGGTGAATAATCACCCACATTTCACCAATCATTGATTTCGGTTCCGCGTAAAAGGCGCACATTGGGAGATCAATTAGCCCCCCAGCAGTGGACTGCGGTGGGCTAATTGATTGATTCAGGCCGCATGTAATAGGCCTATTGCCATCTGCGGGGCATTATTGTTGACTCAAGCCATACATCTGAGGCTAATTCTGGGCTGTATATATCTGTCTGATGTTAAACAGCCTTATCCCTTAGTAGCCTCGTACGACATCGCATGGGAAGAGATGGGGTGGTCCAAATTCTACTCTGCCGGAAACCTTGCAGCTTTCTATCCCAATCAATTTAGACATTTTAAATTTTTGTGACAGAAGTAAGTTTTTCAAAAACCGAAGCAATGTATAAATCACAAACAATCTTAGAAAGTATACAGAAACACACTTTGTTTGAAAACCCCGACAGTGTATCGTTCATATGAGTCTTTTGCTTGGGATCCTAGGATGGAATTTCTTAAGAACCTCAACTCTGGCAGACTTTGATTACAAGACTAGAGTCTCTCTGGCTCTCTTTCTTCTCTGGATGAAAATTTTCACGCCGTTAAGAGAGCCGCGCGCGGTTCACATCATGGCACCTTTTTTTAAATTAATATTAGAACCGAACTATTCCCATGTGCCTACAACAGGGGGTTCTTCAAAAGGAACTTTAGGAGGTTTCTTCAGGGTTGGCAGCGCGAGTGTGACGCCACTGGTGTTGCACAAGCCCATAGGTCGCGGTAACCACTTCCCATCAGGTGGGCCGTGTCTTGTCTGCCACCTAAGTGGTATAAAAAAAATTCTATGTAACCCCTCTAGCTAAGCAAAATTCGTTCATGTCGGTAGTTCATTTTCCGAAGTATCCCTGGAATGTTTTAATTTAGAATTTAAGACATTTACCTTTCCTGCTTTAGATATCGCATCGATAAGCGTCGGTAGCTTAGTGGTTAAGGAGTCAGCCTGGCGATCGAGAGGTCTAAGTTCGAATCCTGGCCATTACACTACCAAATCAAAATAGTTTATTTGCAAGAATATGGTACAAGAGATATTACAAATTTACGTTTCCTCACATTCTGCCACATACGGCGTGCAAATTTTCAGGTTATAATTTATAACACTTTTTTCTTTTTTACGTGCGCAAAAAAAAAAAAAAAGTCCCCACCGGAGCCGGTGGAGGAGGTTATGTTGGACTCGAACCGACTAAAACGCACGCCGCCTGTGGGTCGTTTTGGTTGCCGAAGGTGAGGTTGACAGGCATATCCCTCGCACGCCGGCCGACCCAGGGCCATCTCTCACGATTTGGCCCTCTTCTCGGGTGTGGGGACTACAGAGTCCCCAACTCGTCCCCGGAAACGGGGAGGCGCGCCAGATGACAGGCGGCTCCACCTGTCACCCCCAGGCCGGCAATTTATAATACTTATATGCTAAAATTAATTACATTAAAGGATATTGTTAAATTTTATTGTATCATATAGGTATTTAAACTATCATGGTCACTGACATCAGCATCAGAATAAACGGGATATTTACCATGTTTCACGAATAAACGGGAATTAATAAGAATAAACGGGATATTTACCATGTTCACCGCCACTACTCCAGTTCCTCCGTGATCATGGTGCTTGCAACAGCGCCGAAATATCGGAAACTCAAAATAATGAAACATGGTAAATATCCCGTTTATTCTGATGCTGATTTATTGTATCGTCCAAGAAATCATTAATATTGTAATACATTTTGTTTGTTATCGATGTGAACCCACTCCTAGCATAAGCGATTTAGATTAGTTGGAAGGGTTAGAGGGAATATTAGTAGTATCGGTTGCTAAAATTAATTAAAAAAAAAAAAAAAAAAAGATATATATATCATTTGACGTCTTACTGTCGTACACCACCTTGCTCAATATACCCTTGAAAACCCATTACGACTTCCCATCATGAAACATGATGAAACTGAAAATTACATCAAATTACGTATCAATCTTGTGACAAATGACATTCAGAGTGTCATTAGATCGCGTGCGACAAGTGTGTCGCATTAGTGACAAGTAGGTATATACCAATTCGATCGCAAGGTCGTACGAACCTAAGTGCTCATCGTAAACGGATATTGCGATCGACAAAAACTTGTGACTTGCATTATATACGAAATTGGGGTCACGCGGGTCGTCGGTGGACGTTTTTGTTTGATTTGTTTGGGTTTTAGGTCTAATTAATGACGTGTGTTAAATTAGAATAGGTTTAGTTTTACCGCGTGGTACCTGGTAGAGCAGAATTTGGACCACCCCATCTCTTCCCATGCGGTGTCGTAAAAGGCGACTAAGGGATAGGACTGTTTAACATTAGACAGATATATACAGCCCAGCTCAGCCTCAGATGCATGGCTTATCAACAATAGTGCCCGAAAGACGGCAATACACTCACCCCATATTACGTTAATTCACTACTGCCTAACCCTCCAGGGAAAAAGACGTGATTGTATGTATGTATGTATTTTTAATTTAATAGCTAATCGACAAAAGTTTGATAACAGTATTGCTCGGATACGTTCAAAGTTTGCACATCAGAGTCCAAGGGCCAAGATTTTTATATTACTTAAATGGTAGGTAGACAAGCGCAAGGTCGACCTGACGGGAATTGGATACCGTGACTTATGGACATGTGCAACACCAGGTGTATCACACTCGTGTTGCTGACCGTATAACCTCATATTGTTATTGACTTTTCGAGACAGAGAGAAAAAGCCTTCTCCAGAGACTTATGTGTTATTTAACAGGAGTACTGACTTGCAGCTGAAGTTTGCTTAGGTCTCAAGGATGCTGATCCGGCTCTTAAAATTATGGGTATCGATGTGATGATCTTTCGCGCTAACGTGGGTTGCGATTCCGTAATTTAGAGCTATAGTGCATCGCGTTTGTGAACTTGAAACACTCTGATTAACGTACTTTATTGATCGTCGTATCTAGAATGTAGATTATTATATACTAGCCGACCTGCCCCCGTGGCACGTTTTCAAACCGTATAACCGTTTTCAGTATTCTATAGGCTCTCAATTCATCAAAATGAATTTGACATTTGAATGCAATTTTGAAAGCATTTAGTCTATCTAAGTAGTTTTAGTCTATCTAGAAAAAAATTAAATGGTCCAGGCTGAATACGAACCCGTGATCTTTAATTTACGAAGTACGACGTATATTTATATATGTATTTTAGGCGAAGAATTTGGATGAGTTTAGGCGAAGGTTCGGTGGCTCAGTGGTCAGATCGTTCCCCTGTAAGGGAAAGACCATTGGTTCGAATCCCGCCTGGACAGTTTAATTTTTTTTCTGTGTTAATCGATTTGTTGACATTTATTATCGCTACTTCACTCCCTTAAGTAGTAGCGTGATAAAATTTAGCTCATAACCGTTCTCGATATACCTTTTAGTGTAATAAGAAATTTTCAATTTGATCCAGTAGTTCCTGAGATTAGTAAACAAACAAACAAACTGTTCTGCTTTATAATATTAGTATGAACAGGCGGCCTCTGTGGTATAGCGGTATAACGTTCGACTGGTACGCAGGTGGTGCAGATTCGATTTCAGCTCAGTGCCAAAATTTTTATGTATGAATATGTATACTGTGCCGTATTGGTCTGGATCTTTATATGTATAAAATGTACATGTTTTTACAAAAAAAGTATCTAAGTATGTTTATTCGCATTCTTGATTCCATCACAAGTTAGTTAAGCTATGCTTATGCTATGCTATGGGTCTAGATAGCGTTGTGTGGATTGTTGTAGAATATTTATTTATTTATTTATATTGATTATTATAAACATTAGGTACTCGAAGTAAATTAATATTTCCTCAAACAATTTCGCTCCATACCTGTAACAAAATATAACTACAGACGTTCTGCTTGAAATGATTTATGTATTTGTTTACTAAAACAGAAGGGAAGGAAAAAACTGATTGATATGTAGGAGAACTTATACTTACAGTTTTTGTCGGTTTAAGTTCATGACGTCATGGTGTAAAAACAACTTAACGGATATTAATCAATATTTACCACCTGCAGGGGGTTCGACCCTAATAACCTCACCGCAGTATCACCTAGTGTTACTAGGTGATACTGATTTTAGAATTCCTTTTTCCTAGGATTTTAGAAGTCCTTTTATAACATTTTTTAAGTGTTTGTATATATTTATAAAACTATGTTTGTGTAGAATATATGTAAGTTAAGTAGGAGGTAGGACACGGCGGTATTTCCGCTCAATTGAGCAGTCCGACTGGGGAAGTACCTCCGCCCTACAGAATACCGCGGTTATAATAACTTCGTGTTGTGTTCCCAGCGGTGAGTAGGGTAGCCAGAGCTCACTGGAGAATTTGTGCTGACAATGGTATGACTAAAAGCTTGTCCTGCTTTGTCCTCTACACTGACTGCACAGAAACTCTGTGCTTACAGGGTCAGTAGCGCGAGTGTGACTTCTCTGCTGTTACACACGTTCATAGGCCACGGTAATCAATTTCCATCAGGTGGGCCATGCGCTTGTCTGTCACCTAAATTATATAAAAAAAAGAATATAACTATTTAATTAAACGCTAACAACGCTAAAATACTCCAACCAACATACATTTTCATCCAAAGGTTGCCTGGAAGAAATTGCGTGAAGCGATAAGGCCGCCGTTTGTACTACTCTTGTCTTCTCAATTTCTATAACATGAGTATTGTAATTGGCATACCATAAGGTATATAATAAATAAATAAATAAACAAATATATTTTTCGCATGATAAAGCAAACAGCAGAATCTTTTTCTTCTGCCTGGAAAAGCCTGTTGACAAAATATAGCATTTAGTTTGGCGTTCAAAAACATGAGATCTGGTTCTAATTACTATAATTCTACTTTTATTCTAGAGTACACGGTAGAAGCAGTGGTAAGTAAGACCGAGAGTAGTAAAGGAATAATTTTATTAATCTTATGTAGTGTATGTTCAAGAGTTTTAAAGGTTTTTTTAGGATGGCAACTCTTTATGACGTATACCGATAGCCACAACAAAAAAAGTTTTTATGTTCAAATTATAGCTCGAAATAATAGAAATTTCATTCATTTTTTCGCATGGAAATCTCCAAGGATACCTGCCCCGTCGTTATCAACTGCATATAGAAATAGGTAGAGAATATAAGAGAGTGAGAAAGAATAAGATAAAAAGGTATAAGTATTTATTTTGTACTTTGATATAGAATATATTGAACAAAATACTGCATGAAGCAGGTAAAGTTGAGTTTTAGGGTAAGGTTTTATGAAAAAAAAAAATAGAATCATTCAACTATACCTGACGGCGTTTATAGCGTAGCGGTAGAACGTTCGACTGCTATGCATGGGGCGCAGGTTCGATTCCCGCTCAGTGGAAATATTTGTCTGCATGAATATGTATATTTGCATTGGTCTGGGTGTTTCTATGTATAATATGTATGTATTTACATAAAAAAAGTATCTAAGTATGTTTATCCGCTTTCTAGATTCCATAACACAAGCTAGTTAAGCTATGCTTACCATGGGTCTCTAGGTAACGTTGTGTAGAATGTCGTGGAATATTCATTTATTTTATACCTTTGATTTGCTTGACGATTCGACCAAGGTACACCGGCCATGACCATTTATGGGAATTAACCCCGGAAAATAACACCGGCCGTGACTACGACCGGTGTTATTTTCCGTGGTTAATTCCCGTAAATGTTATTTTATATCATGGAACACGAAAGTTTAAAAGTTAGTTTATTCCATTTATTTATTTCAAAATAAAATAATGTTCTTACTATTCTACATTACTGTTAATAAACACACAAGGTTGAGTATAAGTGTATCATTAAGGTATCCGTTATTATGGATCATGGACAATGCGAGATCGTAAAATAATAACGCTTTAGTGTTAAATCTGTTGATAGGACGCTACTATAAGTTTACTACAGTAGTTAACGTTCACAATGTACAATATATTTACAGCTGTGATAGTTTTATATTTTTTCCAGAATTAATGTTTTTTTATAGACGATTACCGAAGCCCAGTCTATTTGAAACATAATAGATGTTATTATGCCAACCACATAAAACACCTAAAATCTTTAATATTGAGTGCCCTGTACGGGTATAATGCATTCCGCCTTAGCGAGGAGATCACTTACCTGGTTTGAAAATAACAATTTATGTGTTTATCATCTAAGGGATGCGTATGTATTACTAACTAACATTTTATCAATAATTTTTCAGTTCTATGTAACTGTCAGCCAGGTACGACAAATCTTACTTTTTACATCAAAACTAAATTTATTTAATAATATTTACGCAATTTAACAATACAGCTTATTATATTGTCAAATATTTTTACCTAGACGTTAATTAAACGCACGCCGTTAACAATAAGCGCACTTTACTATAGTTAGCCCAACTACAGGAAACCGTGGTTACTCCGCTAACCGCAAACATGATAGCTGCTAGATTATGACAGGATGACAGGTAGCTTGTGTCAATCAAACCTGTAATAACACCACAAATGTTGATATTTATAAGATAATAGTTGTATTTTCGACTTGTAAGTTTATTAATAGCACAGATGTTGCAGTTAATGCGAACAGGTCGTTAGCTGCAATAGCGATTATGTACTTAGTACTTTTTAGGAGTGCTTATTATACTTTTTTTTGTTTGTAAAACGTTATAAAAATTTCGACAGAAAATAATTACTTAAAAGTCTTATATGAAGTAAAAAAGAACGATTATTTTATTGATATTCTGTGTTAAATTCTTTTTATTTGGTGAAATACGTCAGGAATTTCAGTAGTCTAACTGAAAACCTCTTTACAAATATTATACATCAAAGAAATTCAAAGATATCTTCAACAATATTAATGATTATTTATTACGTTCAAATGAATATTATTGATTTGCATGTATTTATTATTATAGAAATTTTTGATATTTTTATTGATTTATACTGTTTTAATTTCTACACGAATTATGTTTGTTGAGAAATTTATAAAAAAAAGAAAAATTCGTGCTACCGTAAAAAACGCGCTTTGTTTGGGCATAAAATTTGTTTAGTACTGTGCATTTTGTTTTTCGATGCTTTTCGAAGTTATGTGTGTATTTATCGCAGGTTTATAAGTGCCCGGTTAATGGCAATATGCTCGCCACCTATTACATTGGGACCTAAACATAAACTGGCGAAATGTGGGTGCTAGCACCTCTGCATACCCCTTCGGGGATATAGGCGTGAGTTTATGTTATGTTATTTTGTTTTACTATTAAGAGTTACATTGGTTCTTGTACTACGATAGTAAGACTATAAATTCAAATAGTATAGGTTTTACACAACAAAAAATATTAATATCATTCTAATAAAGCATATTACATAGTATCAAGACTACTTTGACTCGTAAAAACAGCTCCGTCCATATACCCGATGACACCTCGCTAACGTCAAAGCATTAAGATTAAGGACATACCCAGTTGCTTTACCGGAGATCGTGCTTTTTATACCACTATTATAATTTCAACGTTAGACGATGTTATATTGTAAGTGGATGCGGCATAATTTATTATTTATCGATATAAAAGAAAAAAAAAAGACGATTGAAAGAAAGAGAATTTATAAATAAACGACGATTAAGATGCACGTGCAATGTTTAGGATAAAATCAGCACTAAAACAGTGTCCAGTTGATCACCATAGGTTAGTTCTGAATCACGTAGGACTGAAGAAATATAGTTGAAAAATATTTAAGTGTTATTGTTACATTATATATATTTTATTTTGTTTGAAAGGTTTACGTCAGACTTAAAACTTCCGTTCGTTTAACCACCATTGGCTGAGTAGAACCGAAGGTAGATCAAAAATTGCGATAGCTGACATCTGCTAGTTAAAACAAATTTTCATCCAAATATTTAAAACAATTTGGTTGCGCCGATAGTAGAATTTGTATTTTTTTTGCTCAATAGTAGTAATTCAAATTGATGACGCTGGACACACGCTTCCTGTACCCATCTCCCTCCCGCACTACCTCTAAGTGAAAGATAGCAATAGTTTTCGCCCGCCAATGGACAGTGGCCGCATCGTCACTTCCGCTTTTGAACTAGTAAACAATGGCGGCCGCGCACGCGACTCTTAGAAATTAATAATGTTTGTTGGATTTTAACCGCTTTCATAGACCTTTACCGATCGGATTGTGCCTCTCGTGTGTCCCTCAAGTGATTTAGTGATGTGGGCAGCAGCTCCTGAGCCAGGAAGAGAAGATCGGTGCAACGGCCCAGCCAGCAAATGACAAAACAGCACGTGGCGTAGTAAAGGTTAGTGCATCCTCTCCTAATTTCTCGGGTTGCATTCAATGCCTAAACCACCTCCGCGGCAACCCGATCACCTATCTTGTTTTGTTGTGTAAAGTGTCATATGAAACATGTTAACTTCACCACTCGCGAAATACAGTCCACTAGCTCACGTGGCGAGAATTGCGCCACCACAATTCATCCACACATTAATGCCTTTGCATTCAAAACTTGCTGTCTGAAACCCAGTATCTGTTCTCTTATTTTGATTTTCGTAAGATTTATTTAAATACTACTCATTTTATCAATATAATATCAATATATTAAAGACATGTTATTTGTAAACTATCAAGCAAGCAAGTTCCCTTATTTAATCGCGAAAAGTTCTGAATCGTTATATAATTATGATAAGAAAAATAAATTTGAGAGATTGTCTATATAATGTGTCCTCCGATAAATCAGGATTTAGAACTTAGTACCATTCTAGAATACGGGCCTTATTATTTTAATCTA
Source organism: Eilema griseolum (assembly GCA_963662185.1). Taxonomy (NCBI): domain Eukaryota; kingdom Metazoa; phylum Arthropoda; class Insecta; order Lepidoptera; family Erebidae; genus Eilema; species Eilema griseolum. The sequence goes on from OY759243.1 coordinate 2,328,751, forward strand.
ACGTATGGTAAAGAGTGTTTTAGTCACTTTTACATCAGATTTACCGCATCAAAGCTTCCCACATCCAAGTACGAAGTATCATTACAAGATGAACTCGACGATCGGTCACCTTGACTTTTCCCGATCGGCATGAAATAATTTGACATAATACAGCCGAGTCATTACGTGCCCATTACTTGAGTACTTTATCTTTAATTTGAACATTTTTGTTAAAAATTGGTATTAGGTAGTGTGTGGAATACTTGTGGATGACGTGGAAGGCTACGTGGTGGATTATTAACACACTTTTATTGACTTAAAAACCGCGGTAGTCTAGTAGTGGTATGTGTAATGGACTGCTGAGACGAGGTCTCGGTTTGGATCCCAGGTTTTACCATGGCACACACCAATGACTTTTTGAAACTTTTTGAAGTTATGTGTGTATTTATCGCAGGTTTATAAGTGTCCGGTTAATGGCAATAGGCTCGTCACCTATTACATTGGGACCTAAACGTAAACTGGCAAAATGTGGGTGCTAGCACCTCGTCCTACCCCTTCGGGGATATAGGTGTGAGTTTATCTTATGTAAGAAGTTATACACTCGTAATTTATGTACTCCAGTGTTTTACCTTGAATTCTATCTTTATTTATTTATTCATTCATTTATATTGCGAATATAGGTAGAGGATTGGTACAAATGTGTTTACATTATTAAGTGTCCCCGTCAGAGTAGACTTTGGACCACCCCATTACTTCCGAACCGAATTCAATGATTGATGAAATGTGGGTGTAAATTCACCTCTACCTATCCCTCCAGGGATAAAGGCGTGATTATATGTATGAATGTATGTATTTAGCCTTGCGGCATGCAACATTATCATATATGTATTACACATAAACACACGATTATTATATATTATAATATTCATTACATTTATCATTGACAATTGATTGAAAATGTAATTTAGGGTATCCCCACTGAAAGAGCAGCGGCCGGCAGCAGCTTTGTGAGGCAAAATATTACAAACAATTTTGAATCTTATTGAACTATTCCTTAAATTCATAATTAATAATTATCGTGTTTACAAATAGTAGTCAAAATAAAAACTAAAATAAATATACATACATTTTTTATTTGCATTTGGAACCTGCTTTCCACTTCCACTAATCAGCTGACTTTAACCGTAGCTAAACAAGCATGTGTAATTTTATCTCCTAAATTCAAATATTGCGGTAAGGTATAATGAACCAACGTTTAACATCTAAGGCGGTGCACAAACGTAGACACTTTTAGCTAGCAAACTGTTGAGGTTTTTTTTATACCACTTAGGTGTCAGACAAGCACACGGCCCACCTGATGGGAAGTGGTTACCGTGGCTTATGGACGTGTGCAAAACCAGGGGCGTCAGACTCGAGCTGCCGATCCTGAAGAAACTTTCTAATGCCCCTTTTGAAGAACCCTATATTGTAGGTTTTCCTGTTTGCTAGTGAAATATTGCAGGTTAAGTCATTAATTTTAAATCAGGTGAGATCAAAAGTAAGGTACATCATTGCAAAATCTATATTTATATTGAGAGATTTATTGTATATTCTCTTTAACTTTACTAATAGAATAGACAAACAAAACATGTGTACTTACAACCACATGCAAAAAGTGATAGTACATATATACTGTCACTCAGTATATAGAGGCATACAAATATATGCGTAAGGAGACGCCTATTCATAAAATGCGCATTAAATAGCTTTCAATTTTCAATTATAGTTTAATTATTATTATGTAATGTCAAATAGATTAAAAAATACGATATGCAAATCCCGCCTGAATTGATATAAAATTGTACATATCTTAATTGCTTTGAATAGTTAGCATACTAAATGCTTTCAAATTTCATTCAAACTCGTAATGCATACCTATACAGACTAAATCAGTACATTATTTGAATAATCTATGGTTACTGAGTGGTAATCAAACCAGTAAACTGACACACTAGTCGAAGAGTTTACCGTCGTGCTATTTACATAAGTCATCAAAATATTATGTAATGTCACCGCCACCCAAAAGTATCCAGTGACACCGATTAAAAGTGTCACCGTATGCGCAATGCCTAAGATTTCCTAATAAAGTGACCGTTTCGGCGAACAATAAAGCGGTACAGCCACACGCTATGACTGACTAGCCAATTAAAAATTATACCTCAACCAACTATCAACGGCCTACAAGTAGCGTATCGACATTCGCTTATTTTTGCCAAGCGATAGAAATCTGCGGTAGGTAATAAAAGTATTTACCGTTTATTGAGTCACTGGATAATAGGAGAGTGTGAATGATGATTGACAGCCGGTGAAATTTATAGTTATATACTAGTTGTTTACTGCGGATATGTGTTTAATTTATTATATATAGTTTGCCTTTGTGGTTGGTGACCTACGTCACTCGTTTCTTTATACTGGCCACGATAGTGGCAAATAAAAAAAAACAGTTCCTAATTTTTTCCAAATTCAAATTCAAATCTATTAATTGTGAAAATGGGTTACAATGTGATGTAGTAATAAGGAAATAAAGTTTCTCCATTCTCCACTTTTAGGCATACAATAGATCACATTTTATATAAAGTGTAATGTACTTAAATTAGGTGCATGTCAACGTGAGTGAGTGTCAAAAGATGTATAGTCGTATTTATCGTTAAAGCCATAAGCTAATACCATGATACAATACAATAAATTAAAGGTTTTATTTATGTACACACAGGAACAAATATAGAGATACATAGGTGGAAATCGTAGTACAGAAGCTCTGCTTATTTTATTAGAAATCTCTACAAGTAGACCGGCGAGAGGAGAGAGAGAGAAGTAGAGAAATTAGTGAAAAGTGTGCAGGGAAGACGAAAATAGTGAAAACATAAAAAACACACGCATATATATATATACATAATGTAATATATTTATCTATATTTATTTATTTTTGTCTTTTTTTTTATACCACTTAGTTGGCAGACAAGCACACGGCCCACCTGATGGGAAGCGATTACCGTGGCCTATGGACGTATGCAACACCAGGGGTGTCACACTCGCGCTGCCAACCATGAAGAAACCTTCTGATACCCCTCTTGAAGAACCCCATATTGTAGGCGCTTGAGAAAACCGCAGCAGGGAGGTCGTTCCACAGCTTTTAGAAATTCAGTCACACTATAACAGTATTTGTCCAACAGAAATTATTTCATCTCATGTTTAACTAACACGAGATGTTCAAAACTACACAGGGTAAGCAGTAAGCTGGAGAGCAGGAATAAAGCCTTCGGTTCACCTCAAAGGCATTTTTGAAGTCGTTATTTATTTTTTAAAACAATTACAAAAGGATGAATTAAATATCTGAATGAATCATTTCAGTGTCAAGTAGCTAAAACTATTTATTTAATGAACACCTAACGTCTTCTGTAACTATTTGAAACAAATCAGGGTATGTACATCAAGTGATATTGTACGTACATCAAGTATGCAGGGTATGTACGTCAAGTGGTAGTATCGGGTCGAAGCAAACCGTTTTCTATATGCTATCAGTGAATTACGTGACACTGTAATGATTATAATAACAATAATATATTTATAGTCACGCGTTAGCCTAGTGGTATGGGTAATGGACTGCTGAAGCGAGGTCTGGTGTTCGATCCCAGGTTTTACCATGACACACACCAATGACTTTTCGATGCTTTTCGAAGTTATGTGTGTATTTATCGCAGGTTTATAAGTGCCCGGTTAATGGTTATAGGCTCGCCACTTATTACATTGGGACCTAAACATAAACTGACGAAATGTGGGTGCTAGCACCTCTGCCTACCCCATCGGGGATATAGGCGTGAGTTTATGTTATCCTCAAATTCAATAAATTTTTGCAGTCACATTCATGATTGTTGTTTAATAATAAATAAATAAAAATAAAAATAATTTATTTCCAGAAGAAGATTTTCACATTTACATAGTTTTTCCCGTTGGCCCCACACTAGGCAAGCCTGTCCTGTGGGTACCGTGACGTTTTCCTTATTTAATTTCAGTGCTCGGTCACATAAGTTTAATTTAATCACACTTACAAAAGCTAGAAGAAGATACAGATAATGGATGTGTAATAAATGAATGTAATAGTTGTATATAACTTGTACATATGTAAATATATATATTTTGCATGTATATAAATAAATAAATAAATAAATACATACTGGGCAAATCTTAATCATATACACTATAAACTTCGGTTATTTCTACAAGTATTCATCTTAGTGTAGTAGAAGAATTTAAACTTCACATTACTGAACGATTTCATTACTGTTTTCGCTAAAGAATGTCACTTTGTCTAGAGACCCTGTTCATTCATCTTAAATGTACTTGGTACCTTCCTAGGCAGAATAATCTATGAAATAATATGCCTTGACTTATCTTCGGATAGATAAAATTCTCATTAGTTTAATGCTTACAGAAATAGTTTGTATTTTTATATACTTACATATAATCACGCCTATTTCCCCGTAGGGTTAGGAAAAGGTGAATTAACGCCCACATTTCACCAATCATTGTATTTGGTCATCCATTCTTCCGGGCACTATTGTCAATTCGAGCCATGCATCTGAACCTGAGATTGAACTGTATATATATCTCTGTGATGTCAAACAGCCCTTAGTCGCCTTGTACGACACCACATGGGAAGAGAGGAGTTGGCCCAAATTCTACTCTGCCGGGAACTACGTAGGCGTTAGTTTTTTTTTCGCGCGGTTTTGTGGTTTTAGGAGCAGAAAATATCACTGATGTCGCAATCTCAACTCAATCAGAAGTTCCTTTACCTTCCATATACAAACATAAAAATTTTCTAACATATAGACATGTTAGTACCATAGCGTGACATGACATGTGTCAATAAAGGCATTTAATTGTTCAAATAATTTGTCGAAAAGCGCCGTGACTGATTCGAATCGATTTGTCACCGAAACAATTGTTCTTCGTGAAAGTCATAAATATTGTATATACGTTTGTTTGTAACTGTACTTTTGTTATTTTTTTATTGACATTAATTTTGTACGTGATGATCTGGGAAAAAATGAAACGTGTCGTAATCACAATCTATCTGAAGTACAGTTAAAGATCGCACCTGTCCTATTGTTTGAAATGTTACTATAAAGTATCATTGAGTTCAAATCGCGTAAGACAAAGAAATAAAAAAAATTAAGTGTAATCCACATCAAAAAAAATTATTAGAGCATCTAGTAAGTACTTTGCTGAACCTTCCCAGAGATGCGACCAGTATTCCGAGAAGTACCTCCGCCCTACAGAATACCGTGGCCATAATAACCTCATGTTGCGCTTCCGGCGATAAGTAGCCAGAGCTCACTGGAGAGATTTTGTGCTGTCATTGGTAAGACTAAAAGCTTGTCCTGCTTTGTCTTTTACACTGACGGCACAGAAACTCTCAATGCTAACAGGGTTGGCAGCCCAAGTGTGACTATCTTGGTTTTGCACACGTCCATAGGCCACGGTAACCACTTTCCACTAGGTGGACCGTGCGGTTGTCTGCCATCTACGTGGTAAAAAAAAAAATTGAGATTGTCCTGTACGTTTCTATCTACAATATGTTTAAAAAATGTCTATGTGCATTCAATCACCAATAATACAAGTTACCTAGTTAACAGCAAAATATTTATTCTTATTTATAACTTATAACAATAGTAGCTACTACATAAACTTATCTCAATGAATCAGTGATTGGCACAGTATATGACCATCAATTAAAATTAAACTGGGTCATAGTTATACAAATGTTTAATCGACTGGTTAATTCTTACCTTATTAAGGTAAATGCCACGTCTAATCAGAATCAACTTTGTTACAATATCCTTAGTGATGTATTATTAGAAATAATGTGGATATTTATGAACGTAGTTTCATTAAGTTTGAGCAATTTACAAGTAATGTACTTTGTGTTAGGCGCAAGTTAAGTCAGGGGTTTCGCTAATAGTAACATTTTATTTTTTCTTCATGTTTAGTTCGGCATTAAAGTAAAACTAGACAGCGCGATAAACTAATGTAAACAAGAAAATTAAAGAGGATTTAAAAATTTTAGGAGTCGAAAATCTTCCTCCTTAAATTCCATTTAATTGTATTCTCTCGACGGGTTAAAATAATATGTATTATTTGGAGTCCTGAAGGTCTGAGAGATTAATAGAACTGGTCTCTTAATAAAAAATATTTAAAATTGAGTCTCAATCTCTCAAAATCTAATTATTATCACAAACGATTTTTTAAATCGTAATTTTCAGTAAAAAACATTGATAAAGTGTTTTTTTTTTTCAGAATTTGATTGAGGCAAATACATACATACATACATAAATACTTTTCACTCGCCTTTAAATCGCGGAAGGGGTAGGCAGAGGTGTATTTACACCCATATTTTTCCAACTATGATTTTCCGTCTCACATCGAGGCGAGCCTATTACCGTCAAGCGGGCACTTAATCCTAGGCTGTATGTTTACTGTCGGATAGAGAGCGACCCTAACCCTTAGTCGCTTTCTACGACAGCTACAGGAAGAGATGGAGTGGCTCTACTCCACCGGGAACCAACACAGCAACGAGGCAAATTAATGAAAACATTTTTATTACATACATACAAACATATAATAAAGCCTTTATCCCCGTTTTATTAGGTACGAGAATTAGCTTTTTTTCACTAAAATCTTATGCATTTATGGGACTGAAATTAGAATAGATTTTTAAAAAGGATATTGGCTTTTTGAGGTTATTAATACCCTCAAGTTTTTGTGCTTCGCCGTCTTCATTGTAAGTAACAAAATAACGATAAATTAACAACATCTGTGGCGCGGAGATGGTGAACGCGACTGCTACACAAGAGGCACGAATTCGATACCCGCTCAGTGCAAATATTTATGGGTTGTGGAGGTCAGATGATATCAAAATTCAACAAAATCCGCTGTTAGAATGAAGAACGCTAGAAGGAAGAAGGAGAATAAAATAACAAGTAAATTACGATAGAATTAGTTCAAAATCTAAGCTAACTAAACATCGGTAGTTTAGTGGCTTAGGAGTCACCTTACGACCAAGAAGTCCTGGGTTCGAATTCTGGTCATAACACTATCGAAGTAAACCTACTCCTAACACAAGCTAATGAGAATATTCTAGTATGTAATTCTAGTAATTTCAGTTGCTAATATTATCATTTTTTTTATTAAAAAACTCTATTGATATAAATATAATTAAATAGCAACCCTAGCTAAAGTGAATTCTAAAAGAAAAAACGAAAGCCATAACGTTCACGCCAATCATCCAAATGATTAATATATTTAGTTGGCAGTGAAAAGCGCTCATTAAACATGTATCATATCATTTGGGTTACGTATTTCTGTAATTATAAATCGTTAATGTAAATAAGTGGCTAACATTTTATCACTTCTACTTTTTACTCCATAGGCAATAGTCCACCTATTGGCATATGCTGCATGGGCATATGTTGGTATATAAATGTAGTGTCTGGATATTCATGAGTAATAAAATTTTATATAAATATGTATTAATGATCTTAACCAGAAATGATCGAAAAACGATTTGCAATCATAAACATTATTTAAATTTATACAATATTTAATATTAAACTATATAATATTCAATAAAACACTGCGGAATATCACGTCAGCATCAGTGAAACGCTATAAATTTTAAATAATTTATACGTTAAGAAATAAAAGATAAATAAAAAACACATTTTTCAATTTAAGGTGAGTATTTAGAACCAATTTAGATTCTCTAATTACGTAGTAAACTGTTAATTAAACCGATATCTATGCAAAGCACGTTCGAAAACTAGATTTTATTTAAAACAGTCCATAACTGACTATACAGCTAGTGTATTTTGACAGGTGACATTTATTTGGAGGATCTCGGCGTGTGCACATAAAATGTGCAGTTTAGATAACCACTACATTAGTGCGGTCAAATGTTGACGCCCTCGTGGTCACACGGTGATACGCATTGGGCAAGGTGTTAGTGGCAGCGAATAGCGATTTTACATAATTATCACAGTATATAGTCGCGTTCACACACGTACCGCCTGCGTATTGCGCGTTACAGCTGATGAATAACTGCTATTTAGCTACTAAATTATTGTTAAGGGAGAGGGGGGGGGGGGGGAGAACTATTTTATTACGACACATGTATCATAACGTAAGTGGTAGAGTTATGATTATCCGGTACAAAAATATGAACTGAACTGAGGAAATGTTATCATTTTATTTTGACAGTCAATCAATCAATCAATTTATTTATCACAGTCCACTGCTGGATATAGTTTCCCAATGTCGGGAGGTTGGTTTGTCCCAATGTTGGCATGTGTCCGTGTTGGCCAAATGGGTTGGTACAGAGTTTTGTTTCGAGTTTTCCTTCTCTCGCAGTGATATCATCTGAATATTTTTTCATTAGTCGCCTCTTACGACACCCTTCTAATGAGATAGGGTGGTGATACTTGTATTCTTTCTCCGTCACTACACGGATAATTTATTATAACACTGAAGTTATAATCTGCTGCATTATTATTATATTTCTTTTAAGCGTTTCTATTTTATTTTACCATTGTTTCTTTAATTCTTTTGGCGCTAGCATAATAAAAAAGATTCAATATTTACACGAAACTATCACAAATTGCCGAACAAATCTAAGTATATATCTGGTTACAGATTTGAACATAATTTATTTTTCATCATTCTATCAATTATTCCGATTCCATCCAAAGCTTTCACCTCAAAGCCTGGGGTCCGCTTTTTACAGTCCAGTCAGCCTTCTCATTGTCATAATCTATAGTAAATATTTAACAGCATTTGTCTTCATCGCTGTCAGCTAACAGTGAGACCGTTCCTTACATTATAAATATAATGTCACGGAAAACGAATTTCAACTAAATTCACTCAGCCTCCAAAACTATAAAAGTCCACTTACAAAATGACAGATAAAAATTCATAGTTCATGCGTTTACGACACATGGATTGAGTGGGTGTCCCTTATAAGACACTATTACTTTAAACGTAGTAGTACTTAAATAATAATATGACTTTATCTATGAACACAATGGCTTTTTAAAACAGGTCAAGTAGGTGACATTTTTAATTATTAAGCACTAAACGTTTTGATAATATCAGTGCAGAGGCGTTTAACGATTTTTTTTATTCCATCGTAAAATACCTCATTGAGAGTTGAGTAACATCGAATTCCATCATGTAGTTTTAGTCATTCTACAATTCATTTACAGTTTCTGCAGTACGTAAGTGGAATTCTCTTCCTCATTCTACAAGTATAAGCTATAGTCCTTTAGGGCCAGATCGTTAGAGATGGCCCTGGGTCGGCCGAGGTGCGAGAGATATGCCTGTCAACCTCACCTACGCCAACCAAAGCGACCCACAGGCGGCGTGCGTTTTAGTCGGTTCGAGTCCGACATAACCTCCACCGGCTCCGGTGGGGAGGTATCCGTGGGGATTTTGCGCACGTAAAAAAAAAAGATATAGTCCTTTATGTATCTTCAAAAAAATTATTAAAACCAACAAATCAAGACATTTAGTATGCATAATTATTGTTACAATGTGAATTTGATAAATAATGTGCTACATATAACAACATTAGATTTTCTATTAAGATAGAAACAATTGAATCGGTCCAGGAGAGATTCGAACCCGCGATCTTTCCCTTACAGGGAGATGCTCTGACTACTGAGCAACAGAACCTTCACCTGAAACCTACCAAATTGTTCTACACATCTCATTTTTTTCATCCATCTTGCGGCGAAGGTTGAATCCCGCCGATACTAGATGCTTCTAACTTTCATTCAACATTAAATTATTTTTATATTCACATGCACAACACTGTGCCTTCAATAATAATATTATTCTATTTGTTTAAAGTTAAAAATAATAAGCTATTATTTAAAAAAAAAACACAAAAATGTATTAGTTAAACTCGTCTTTGAGCATTACACTTCAACTCCAAATCCTAATTGAAATTCCTGATACTTTAAGCAAGGCTGGGCATCCATCCTACGCCTTACTTATGGACCAAGAATCTTAGAAAAATGACAAACAATATATTGGTTCAGAATTCCAACACTTTATGTTGCGACAAACAAAAGAGGTGCTGACCCAATACTTAACTATAATTTAACGAAAATTCCGAGCGATCTTTTTGTAAATCTTTTTTATCTCTCCTCGCCGGCAGCTTCATAAAAAACTAATCAGCGGTCAAAAGTTGATTTAGATGTGTACATAATGATTTCCCTCACTTTGTTATTAGATAAATGATGGTAATCTCAAGTGTATTTGACTTTATTAGTGTAATGAGAATAAAGTAACTTGCTTCATCCTAAATATACCGCTTTATTTTTTTTATACCACATATGTGGCAAATAAAGACATGGCCCACCTGATGGAAAGTGGTTACCGTGGCCTATGGATGTGTGTAACACCAGAGGAGTCACACTCGCAGACCCTATAAGCACAGAGAGTTTATGTGCCGTCTATTTAATAAATATAAATTAATAAATATTCTGCAACATTCTACACAACGCTATCTAGATCCATGGTAAGCATAGTTTAACTAGCTTGTGTTATGGAATCTAGAATACGGATAAACATATTTAAATACTTTTTTTTGTAAATACATACATGGTATACATAGAAACACCCAGACATATGCAAATACCCATATTCATGCATACAAATATTTGCACTGAGCAGGGATCGAACCCGCGCGTAGCAGTCTCGTTCACTACCGCCACGCCACAGAGGCTGTCAAATTTAATTTCGTTATAAGTATAAATAGTATATATGCGGCGAAGGGTATGGCTTCCCACCTAGCTCTTGAGTCTAAGCTCAACTATCAGCTTATGTGTAGTCCGCATCACATAGATCTCGACGAACAAAATGCTCTAAATGATCTTAATGCCTTGGTATTCCCCCCTCCTGTTGACTGATTTTTGTGTTAATTGGTACACACCTTTGACATAACATAACATAAACTCACGCCTATATCCCCGAAGGAGTAGGCAGAGGTGCTAGCACCCACATTGCCATTAACCGGGCACTTATAATAAACCTGCGATAAATACACACATAACTTTGAAAAGCATCGAAAAGTCATTGGTGTGTGCCATGGTAAAACCTGGGATCGAACCCGAGACCTCGTCTCAGTAGTCCATTACCCATCCCACTAGGCTACCGCGGCACCTTTGATTCGGACTATAATGCAATTTAAATCAACTAAACAGTTAGGTTTGGTCAATTAAGTAAAATTAAGATCATTTTGAGATTTTGTGGCCAAGATCGTTCTGATGCTGACTGCATTTGCTTGCTGTTTGTTGTGATATTTGGTACACACCTTTAGTTCAGAAAATAATACAATTTAAATGTGTAAAAAGAAGCGCGTGGTTCCCGGTAGAGTAGAATTTGAACCACCCCATCTCTTCCCTTGTAGTGTCGTACAAGGCGACTAAGGGATAGGGCTGTTTATCATCGGACAGATATATACAGCCCAGACTCAGCCTCAAATGCATGGCAATAGGTTCACCCTGTATTACGTGGGACCGAATACAATTATTAGTGAAATGTGGGTGATAATTCACCTCTACCTAACCCTCCGGGGATGAAGGCGTGATTATATGTATGCATGTAAATCAAAAAAGAAGTATTGTTGTCTATGATCGTTCTGATGCTGACTTGCCTTACCTACTGATGAACGAACGAGGAGAGGGCAGGAGAGTGAACCCAGGGCTAAATTTTGTCTTTAGACATCGAATCTTTTTGGATGCAGTATACTATCTTTCTAAATAGATTTTTAAATTTGCTATCACTTTTAAAACAATGAACGTATATCCATACAAAAATGTTCTGTTTTTTTTCTTTTAACATTCGTGTTGAATGGCCAATGATATATATGGGCCCATTCATACGATCTACTTAGTGTAATGTCGTGATGATAAAATTGTAACACGGACCACCCGTGTGACGTAGAAGAGTCATTGTTCGGACCTTACAGAAAGATTAGTGTGGATATTCGAAAGTTTAATTGCATGGGTGGTACAGAAGCCTCAGTAGTTTAGTGGTTAAGGAGTCGGCTTTATCCGATCGGGAGGTCCCGGTTTTGAATCCTGGCTATTGCACTACCGACGTGAACCCACTCCTAGTACAAATAATTTAGCTTAGTTGGAAGGGTTAAACGGAATGTTCGTAATTTTGGTTGCTTATATTCTTAAAATAAAACAAAAAAATAATGGTATCAGGGTCATCTGTCAAGTTTCGCCATAAGCGAGAGCTTATAACCTGCAGTGTAGTCATCAGCAGTAAGTGAACTTCAACAAATAATCTTTATATTTAACTAAATTGAAAAATAATGTAAGTTTAATTATTTTTGTAACTTTCAGAGGAACTAATTTGCCATTATTTCAAAATCCCCATCGCATGTACAGAGGCGCTTTGAAGCAGGATAAGCTGTAACCCCTAGGTCTGCTTTTGCTAGGTCGTTGGCTAATCTCACTTAAAGCCCCTTGCAGGAGGTGTCAGACCTCTTCAAATTTTACCGCAGCAGTACGAGCATAACCGCCACTTAAACTTGGGAACTGGACTTCTGAAATTATATTCGAAACATAAATTATACCTACATTAAAATTTAGTTCACCATTAAAACAAATAATAACGAATAATCTTATCCATATATTTCTACTGTTGTAATTGGATTAAACGATTTTTTCCCTGTGTCATTGTTTCCTGTCCATTGTTCATATTTGTTTGTCTGTCCGGTTGTATACTAATAAGCAAATGTGGATCAATAATTCATTCCAAAAGGAGAGAATGCGTAATGGACTAGTTATGTTCGGAAATATAACTGTATCGATTATTTATTTTGAGGCCGTAGGCTGACGCTAGGATTACTTTAGGTGTTCCGTTCTTAATCGACTTTGAAAAAGGAGAATTTCACAATCCGAATATTTAAAAAAAAAACCGAAACTTTAACAAAATTAAATGTTTTACAGCATACGATAATCACTGATACTAAAGGGCTTATCTAACCTAATATAAACCTGGTAGATAAATAAAATTAAATGGATAAGTTAATTAGATTCAGTTTAGTTCAGTGAGTAGGGTAGCCAGAGCCCACTGGAGAGTTTTTGTGCTGTCAGTGGTATGACCAAAGACTTGTCCTGCTTTGTCCTCTACACCGACGGCACAAAATCTCTGTTCTTACAGGGTCGGCCGCACGGATGTTTCTCCACTGGTGTTACACACGTTCATAGGTCATGGTGACCACTTTTCATCAGGTGGGCCGTGTGCTTGTCTGCCACCTAAGTTGTATAAAAAAAAAAGTTTATTTGCCTAATGTGGTGCAAATTGTTTAAACAGTTACTTTATGTTACTGTACTGCTATTTATGATATTTTATTATAACCGCGTAGTTTCTGGCAGAGTAGAATTTGCACCACCCCATCTCTTCCTATGTGGTGTCGTACGACTAAGGGATAGGTCTGTTTAACATCAGACAGATAAATGAAGTCCAGGCTCCGCCTCAGATGCGTGCCTCAAGGCAAAAATAGTCTCCGGAGAACGGCAATAGGCTCGCTTCCCATTACGTGGGACCGAATACAATGATAATGAAACGTGGGTGTTAATTCACCTCTGCCTAACCCTCTGGGGATAAAGGCGTGATTATATGTATGTATTATATGTATGTACAACTATTTCAATGAATTTTCGTATCCATGCCACTGTATTGCCACTTCAGTCAGTCATCACTATGCTATTTAGTACTTAAAATTAAAAAAACAATAAAGTACATCATGATGCTTCGAAAGGTATTTCAAAATTGGAACATAATTTAAAACTCGTAAATTCAGCCACTTTCAAACTAATTCAACAACCAATCAGAACTAACGTACACCTCATTTTGTGGGCATACAATTTGTAAGCATTATAAAATCGGGGTTGGTCCACAGAGTATAAATTTTGCGAAATTGGACCCGGATCACATCGTAAATTTTGATATTAAAGTTTCTGAACGTCAGCGTTGATTGTATGAATTAAGAGTTTTCTTTATAGCTTACTTGGCGCTTTATGCACTCATTATAGGCGTAATCTGTAATTTCTGAAGCCGCAAGTTCGGTTCCCGTGCGGTGACCCAGATGTGGAAGTGATTAAAATGGTTTTGTTTTTATTTTGGAGTAATTTTTTGGATGTTTGTGGTTATTTTAAAGGGCAGTGGAGACTAAAGTGCCATGTCCTGTATGTTTACCTACTTATTATGAGATAAAAAATATTTGAGAGGTAAATTTATGACTGGCTTCGCAGTCTCTACATATACGAAATAAGTGAAATTACTGTGTAGTGGTGTCAATGCGATGCGGAAGGCCTGGATGCGGAAGGTGGCTGGCACAGACTGGATGCAAAAGGCAGAACATCGGATAAAATAGCACACATTGGTAGAGACCTATGTCCATCAGTGGGCTGATTGATAGATTGGTGTCAAAGCGATATTCCTTTATAATATATATATTTAATTGACAGTTACAACAAAGTTTACTATTTTAGTGTATATAGAGCTCCACCAATAGGTATACCAATTTGAAAATAAGATTGACTTGGGCCCCAAATATTTTGGTAGGGCTTTAAGAAAACACTTTAACTTCTTAAGGCTGGTACTCACAGGAGCACCAATGGCAACCGCTGAATTTATCGCAGGTGACAAATCCGATTTTTAGAAGTACAACCGGGAACAAGCAAAAAAAAACAGCACTTTTCACTGTACAACGCCTATACTACAGTTCCTCCGTGATCATGGTGCTTACAACAGCGCCAAAATATCGCAAACCCAGTACAATATAACATGATAAATATCCCGATTACCTTGATACTAAAATAGAGTAAATGGTTTGAAAGCTCCGAATTTTTTGAAGTTTAACCTAGAATTTTACGTCTATCAAAAACCTCCAAACCTATAATAGACAATAAAAATTCGTCTTCGTTAAATATAGTATATAGTATAGACAGTAAAAATTGTAAGCATGAAAATGATTTATTGAAAATATCATTCACAAGGAATTTTTATGATAATCACTCGTGTCAGCGAAATAGTACTCTCTCTCTCGATATTATGCTAATCGAATACCATCTTCATCCATCGATTACGCAAGCATCGAATCATTAATATTTCACTTCACGTACAGATATCGATTCTTATCTGCACGAATATTTGTAACCGATGTTTTTATATCAGATTAATATTACGATCACATGGGTGGACGTTTTCGTACAATTACTCGGAAGCCTAATTGCCATTGCAAGTTAATTACAATTCAATTTAATAAATGTTACGGTTCCAACTGTATGGATTTTTGCAATAGTTAGCTATCTTTTATAACTTACAATACCTGTTCAATTTTGGATAGTAACTGCTGCTTGAAGTGTTGAACTCGTGCAGATATAGCTTATTAACAGTTGTACAATTCGTTGTTTTACATAATAAACATGTACAATTCAGTTACATATCATACTACTAACAACATTATCCACTTTTTTTTTTTACAATGTAGTTTTTTGCTTGACATCCTCTTTTTAATATTATTATAGATGTTTTGTATTATGTATTATATGATTATGTACCTATGACATGTTAAATATTTTTTCTGCAGATTGACAGCAACATATTCCAAAAATATCTTACCGGCATCCCCTCAGATATCTCCCTGATTTTTGGACCCTAAAACGATCTTCGTAGCCCAAATCACCGTCATCTACAAACCGGTACACGTGCTGAATGATAGGCAAAGCTCTGACGGAGTCTTTCCTAGCAGGGTTGAGAGGTTAGAACATAGTTGCCGAAAATCCATAAAAACCGTAAGGAGAAGAAATATCCTCCATTCTCAGATGTGAAAGCCTTCGGTAACCACGCTAATCAAAATCAAAGTCATTTATTTTCAATATTGAACAATAAAATTATTTCTTATTGACGTCAATAATAATTCTACTTAAGCTAAGTTTACCACCACCACCTAGGCGCTAGTGGAGAAGAAACGGCGCAACAAACTCCCCTTCGGTATTTTTTAAGACGTCAATTTACAATCGTTTCTTAAGGTTAAATGTGGACGAATGTACCTACATTTTTCATGATGGTTATGATAGTATATGACTCCCAGTAGTTTCTGTATACTTGAACATCTTCCTCTTATTAGTATAGTTTGTAAACTATTTTTGTTCACACGGAAAGGAGAAATCTCTAACATACTTTCTTTTGCCACATTACAGGATCAAAATATAATAGACTTGTTTTAAATGAATTAATCGCTCCACGATTCTATATTAAATACCAATTTCATATTTAATTTGTTAATAATTACTCTTGTACCATATGAAGATGAATCTGTGTTTTAATCTGAAGTAAATTGGTTGATTGATTAATCGTTCGAAACATTTTTTTGAATGGACTAATCGATTTCCTTATCGATTCGAGAATATTTGCAAATCTGAACAGTATTAAAGAGAAAGGATGCCATTAGATTACATATAAAGCAACAATATTTAAAAAAAGAATAACTATACGCTCTCTCTGAGAATAAATTAGTCAGATCACTGTATAATATTCATCACGCGGTCAACTTTGAAATAAATTAATCATCGGTATGGGACTCGATAAATCAATCGATTCGGAGCGTCGATCCAATTCGATTCATCGTTCGATGCGGCGCGAATCGGCGCGAGACAATCGTTACTATTGAGCACTTATGAATAATTCGCATTTGATTATAATCGAATTATTTGTTTAGATAAATGTACTTATTTATATGAGTGAGTGGTTTGTTTATTGGATGTAATGAACAACCTAAATTCGCAATATTTAAACTGGAAGAGTTTAGTGGAGGAATCATATCAAAATAGTCACTATCATCATTCGAGCGCTGAACCCAGTTTAGGGCCCAGGTTCTATTACTTTCGTACTTCTCGCTTCCTAATGGACTGGCTTATTTTGACTTTTACAGTAGTGGCTACCTACTGTTGGACGCCGTAATCATCGAATTGATCTTCACTTTGACTCGGTGACAAAGGTTAAATCTATCCTCTTGGGCTTACCCGATTTTGAGTGAATTATTGAATTTCTTTTTTTTTTTTATACCACTTAGTTGGCAGACAAGCACACGGCCCACCTGATGGAAAGTAGTTACCGTGGCCTATGGACGTCTGTAACACCAGAGGAGTCACAGTCGCGCTGCCAACCCTGTAAGTACAGAGTTTCTGTGCCGTCAGTAGAAGACAAATCAGGACAAGCCTTTAGTCTTCCCACTGACGGCACAAATTCTCCAGTGAGCTCTGGCTACCCTACTCATCGCTGGGAACACAACACGAAGTTATTATAACCGCGGTATTCTGTAGGGCGGAGGTACTTCCCCAGTCGGACTGCTCAATCGGGCGGATATACCGCCGTGTCCTACCTCCTCTGAAAATTTGAATTCAGCTGTTTAAAAAACATAGATTTCTTTTTCTGTTTAATTAGTTTTCTGTTTAATTAGTTCAATTAATATTTATAGTAATATAGTGTAGTGTAAGGGTAACTTACTGTATATAGAATATGATACATGCGGTGTTTACCTATAATTAATTGTAACATTATTTTTAGTATTTTTTAATGTATTTGGTGTAAGTTGTTATGTTAACAATTGTTGGTAGACCTAAATAAATAAATAAATAAACCCTGGGAGAAAAGCCTGTGCCAGAGTTATGCTTTGCTCCCATTGCTCATTGGAGCATATTGACTTAGGTCTCGAGGATCTTAGTTATCTGTATATACCAATCATGGTGCATACCTAATATGCATATCTTTAATAGGTTCAGTTGAATACATAATATTTACTACTAGTACACAAATAAAAAAAGTTTGTATTGTTTGTGCGTGCGTCCGCATTGTCTAGTTGGCGCCCACACAGCCCTGGATAAATTATTAATATAGAATTTGTAATGAGCTATAGATCAAGTATGTGTAGAAAAGACAAAGTTAGTTGCAAAATATGGATCATCAAACAAACTGAATGATTCATACGAATCGTTTTAATATCAATCAATCATTTAAGGTTGTCTGGAAGAGATTGCTTGTAGCGATATATAATTTTTTTCATAGTGTTGTTCGTTCATGTACTGTAGTTTGTTGGTGTACAATAAAGATTTATCTTATCTTATCTTATCAATAACCACGGCTATCTGTATCTATATAGGTTGAAGTAAATTTGGTTATTACATTCGAGATCACACAAAACCATATACAATGCCGAATTTCCGCGTTAGCAGCTAGCAACTGAGTTCAGTCGGGTTACAAAAATGGAAATTATTAGAGCTATAAAAGTGGATTAATGATTCTTTTCTAGCAACTAGTTACTAAACAGCAGTAGAAAAATTGTCTCTTGTAATTGCTTAGAAAAGATTAGTTACCAAAGTAGATTAATAATTCTTCCCTCACAACCAGTTACCAAACTTCAAATTATTTTCTTAGTTACGAGATTTCGGTTACGAATATGGATGAAGGAACCCTGTCGTTGTTTTATGGATTCATTCAATCACGTCTCTTGCTTGTAGATGCAGGTAGAAGACATCTATCCACTTGCTTTCGTTCCACTGTCATAGTTGTGTCTTTTTGATGTGACCTTTTAGAAAACTGTCACAATATTATGTCTAAAATTGAGTAAGCAATCATATGCTCTACACATGTTAACAAGGGTACTAAACCAGAGCGCGGTACTAACAGCTTATCACAGTAACGTTGAGTCCCTAATGCGATACGGAATCTTGTTCTGGGGTAACTGTAAGGACAAAGATAGAGTTTTCAAGGCTCAGAAAAGGTGTATCAGATCAATTTGTAAATTAAAACAGACTGACAGCTGTAAACCATATTTCAGTAAATTGAAAGTATTAACTATGCCCTGTTTATATATATACGAAGTAGTTAACTTTGTGAAGACTAATTCGAATTTATTTTCTAATTATAATGGTGAGCGACACAAGCACAAAATTTGCTGTCCACAACACAGAACGACTTTGTTCGGTAATAGTATCTTTGGTATGGTGTCCAAAGTTTATAACAAATTGCCAAAACAATTACTGGAAATTCCAAGCCTTAAGCTTTTCAAGTCTAAACTAAAACGACTACTAATTGAAAAAGCGTATTACAGTGTCAGTGAGTATTTATGTGATGAAATTGTTTTGACATAACGATATTTAATTGTGTATTTTTATTTTATTATAATGTAATTTAATTGACATCTTACAATTTTGACATTATTATTTCTTGTTTGGACTTATTGTATTACTTTAATTAACATTCTTTAAGTTTAATTTAATTTATTGACAATGAATTTATTGTGTTGGTTAAAATAGAATGGTGTATTATTTAGTGTAAAATGTCGATTTCTCTTACTATATTTAGATTTCTTAATAGCAGTTTGATATTTATTATCTCAATTGTATGTATTTAAATTTAATGATGTTTGCATGCCTTAGGGTGGAAAATGGAGAAACTTTATTATTATATTTTGTCACAAATTGTACCTACCTATTTTCGCAAATAAATTATTATTATTATTATTATAATATTTTGCCTAAACCTCTTCATCGTATCTGTAGTACCTAATCTTTGGCACCGTCTACCGACAACGGTTAGTCACCGGTCGACAATAGCAGTGTTTATTACAGTAGACCGTGTTAGATATCAGCTGAATAAGGTATTTAGTTCGACACCCGTTCGATGTAAACATTAACTATTGCGAGTATTATAGAGACGTTTATTGGTACCCCTTGGCGCCGTTCTGTTTTATGGTGACAGGACTATGTGATTAGTACTTAGTATATTTTATTTCAGAAGCGTTGTGATAGTCAAGTGATGTATTGGTTAATGTTTTTTAATACAACTTAGGTGGCAGACAAGCACTATTATCGTGACCTATGAACGTGTGCAACACCAGGGGAGTCACACCCGAGCTTCCCACCCTGTAAGAACAGAGAGTTTCAGTGCCGTCAGTGCAGAAGACACAATCAGGAAAAGCCTTTGGTCTTCCCACTGACAGCACAGAAACTCTCCATTGAGCTCTGGCTACCCTTCTAGTCTAGTCTTGGTTTATTCTATAGGGTAGGGATACTTCCCTTTGTCCTACCATTTGATGTTTGGAAGCCTACTAAGTAAAAAAACTTTACATATTATAAAAAGAAGTCACTTCCGCTGTCTGTACTGTTAGATCTTTTAAACTACTTAATAATTTAAAATGCAGTTTTCAGCAATAGATAGAGTGATTCAAGAAGAAGATTAGTATGTATAATATATAGTATTGGTTGCGGAAACGGTATCGATCTTTCGCGCAGGCAGAGTCTCGAGCTACAGCTAGTACAGTATCAATATGTAACATTATAATGAATGGTCATGCTTATATCTTTTCGTTTTGTTCTCCCCTTTTTCCGAATTTTCATTTTAGTCGAAAGCTGGCAACTTAGTCACTAACAATTCTACTGAATTTCATAGCCTGTGGTAAGCAAATATTTCTGTAGTTAAGTGGTCTATCTCTAATAGACATATGCTTGTAGCAAAAAAAGACTAAAAGAATTGCTCTCAAAACATTCTTTTTATCTATTTCACATAGGTATTTCTGCACTAAAGTTGTCAAACTATCTAATATTGTAACTGTGACAAGATTATAATCGATACCCGAAAACTGAATAATAAATAAAGATTTTTTCAATAAGACAGACTTAGAATACCATGGTGTATTTACGAGGGCTTGCTAACAAATCATGGGTCTTTGTTGTCTATGTGAATGTGCATTGAGAGTTGACGATGTGTTTAGATTTATTTGAGTGTTTATAAAGTCATGTCTCAAAACTATTCAGCAAATGGAAGAGGTTTGGCAGAGCGTAGTTTTTGAAGTGTTTGAAGCGTACATTTATTAGGAGTCAGGATTGAATTTTGCAGATTGTCATAGTAATAATAATAATAATTTATATCTCTTTATTGCATGTACACAATGAAGGGATACATAAAAAATACATACATACATACATACATAAAATCACGCCTGTCTCCCATAGGGGTAGGCAGAGATCACGGATCTCCATTTGCTACGATCCTGACATATTACTCTCGCTTCATTCACTCTCATTACATTCTTCATGCATGCTCGTCGGTTTAGAGTACTCCTGACCTGCCCCTTTTCTAAAACTTCCCCGATTTGGTCCAGGTATGTGCGCCTAGGTCTTCCCCTTCCGACGGTACCATCCACACTCGCCTCATACACCTGTTTCGTTAGTCTTCTTTCATTCATTCTCTCAACATGACCAAACCATCTCAACATTCCTCTCTCAATTCTCATCACTACATCTTCTATCACTCCACATCGTTCTCTTATCACGCTATTTCTCACTCTATCTTTCAAGGTCAAGCCACACATACTTCGCAACGCACGCATTTCTACTGCATTTACTCTACTCTGATGCTTTTTCTGCCACACCCAACTTTCACTACCATACATAAGAGTCGGCACCAATACTCCTCCATGCCAGTCGTGCCTTTTCGGACATTTTCCGGCTGCTCATAAAGTTGTGTAGTGCCCCATTCACTCTATTTCCAGCCATCACTCTCCTTTCAACATCTTCTTCATGCTTTCCATCTCTCGTAAACAATGTTCCCAAATATATGAACTCATTCACTTGTTCCACTTTTTCTCCATCTATACAAATCCTACACTCTGTCACACATTCATCTCTTTCAAAAACCATAACTTTTGTCTTACTAACATTCACTTTCATTCCTTTCCTCTCAAAAGCTTCATGCATAGTTGTTACCATCTCCTGCAACTCATCTGCCGATGACGCCAGTAAAACCTGATCATCAGCATAAAGAAGACATTTGACGAGTAAATTCTTCATTCTTAAACCACATTCTTTATCTTTCAAATCTTGCAAACAACTGTCCATGAATAAGTTAAACAGCCATGGTGACGCTACACATCCCTGTCTAACCCCTTTTTGGATACTAAACCATTCAGTGTATGACCCATGTATCCTCACGCAAGCTCTGGAGTCCTCATAGAGAGACTTCACAGCTCGAATAAGGTTGCTGCTCACCCCATACATAGACAGTACCGACCAAAGTTCATTCCTCACCACTTTGTCATAGGCCTTTTCCAAATCCACAAATGCGCAATAGACCTTTTGACTCTTGGCCAAAAATTTCTCGGCTATGCTTCGCAATGAAAAGACCTGATCCGTACATCCCATTCCCTTTCTAAAACCCGCTTGTGCATCCCATATTTTCTCATCGGTTTCTTTCATAACTCTCTCAATCAACACTTTCGCATACAGTTTGCTGACGACGCTGAGTAGGCTAATGCCCCTGTAGTTTTTGCAGTCTTGATGCGAGCCCTTTCCTTTGTAAAGTGGAACTATAACGGCCTTACACCAATCACTTGGTACACGACCGCTAACCCAACATATGTTGAAAAGGCGGCACAACTGACTTGCTACAAGGCCCTGTCCAGCCTTCAGCATCTCGACTGTCACCTTATCATGTCCCGCTGCTTTACCAGCTTTCATACTTCTTAATGCACTCACAACTTCATTCATACTAATACCACTTTTATCACAACATAGTCATCCATCACCGAGGTTAGTGCATGTACACCATCCTCTCTTTCAAACAAGCTTTCAAAATAGTCCTGCCATCTTTTTAACACACATTCCTCACCTTTTACAATACTTCCATTCTGGTCTCTAATAGCGTTCAGCTCGGAGCTCTGTGTTTCTCCTCTGGCTAAACGAATGGACTTCCAAAAGAACTTAATGTTCGTCTGGAAATCCTCAGATAACCTTTCATCAAACACGTCTTTTTGTTCCTTTTTCTTTCTAGCAATCACTCCTTTCACTATCCCTTTCAGTCTTCTATATTTATCTTTCGCTTCATCCACATTCTCAATTGTAGCTTGCTGCATTCTCTCATTAGCTCTGACTGAGAGCCAATCAAGCCACGCTTTCTTTTTCTCACATACCAACTTTTGCACTTCTTTATCCCACCATGCATGCTTCACCTTTTGCACTTTACTTCTTTTACTTATACCACATACTTGGGAAGCCACACTCACAATCTCATCTTTGAATACCTTCCATAACTCCTCAATCTCACAAATACTATCAAGATCATGAAACCTTTCAGTTAATTTGCTTCCATACTCCTCTCTCACTTTATCTTCTTGCAAGTTTTCTACTTTTATTCTTTCTAGAACACTTATGGGCTCACGCCTTCTACGTCTCCATCCTTTAAAGAGATCACTTATACGGCACATAACCAAAAAGTGATCTGTATGGATACCCACACCGCGATATACCCTAGCGTCTAGAATATTTTTTCTCAATCTTTCATCCACTATTACAAAATCAATCATACTTTTACTGACATTCTTCGCTTCTCTTGTATACATATGAATCCTTTTGTGTCGAAACACCGTGTTTGACACACAAAGGTTCCATTCCAAACATACTTCAAGCAAACCTTTACCATTTTCGTTCACTCGTTCATCTCCGTACTTGCCAAGAACCCTTTCAAATCCATCTCGTTTCAGTCCTACCCATCCATTAAAATCACCTAGCATTATGATTCTTTCATTATCCTTACATTCTCTTAATACATCTCTTAAACTCTCCCAAAACTGTTCTCTTTCTTCTTGTACTTCCTGGGACGTATTCGTACCGGAGTCTACAGGAGCATAAACCCCTACGACAAAAATACGAGTGAGTCCCACTTTCATTCTCATCCACATCAGTCTAGCATTCACACATTCGAATATATTCACACACTCAGCCATTCTAGCAGATAGGATGACACCAACTCCCTGGCAAGCTCTGTCGGTATTGGGTACTCCCGACCAGTACGCGGTGTAGGGTCCGTGCTTGGTGGTGTCACATCCTTTCCTCTTCGTCTCATTCACACAAAGCACATCAATCCTTCTTTCATCCATCATCTTACAAACATCATTCATTTTTTCTTCCATTCCTCCTCCAACATTCAACGTAGCAAAACGGCTCTCCGTGAGCCACTTTTCGCCCCCACTGGAAACGAGACGTGACGGGTGGCGTACCGCGTCGCCGCCATGCGGATGATTAATTTTTGGAATCATTGCGTTCCCACGAGTCATAGGGAAAATATGGTCCACCCCCGCAGAGCCCTTTACGGAGGTAAGGCGGAATCTCAAGTGTGTCCTGTGACCGCCAACACAGACACCCTCCGTTACACCAGCTTGCCCTCTGGTCACGAATCCTTGGCACGGGTCGGCTAACACCTTGGATCGGGGTTTTTTCTCGGGTATGCTCCCTGAGAGTTGGTTTTATTTCGGAGTGACCTTCTCCTAGATGGTTGCAGACCAATACTGACGAGGCCCATCTCCCCGGTTTTGATTTCAGAGTTTTCCTTCTCTTAGACGGGTTGCAGCCCACTGCTGACGAGGCCCATCTCCCCGAAAAAATACAATAGGTACATATTCTAGGCATTAAAAGTTAAAAATCATTCTTTGAGTCTTTCCTCAACTCAGTTGGGGTCGGCTTTCTAGTGCAACTAATATGCGGCTGAACTTCGATATTTTCTGTGAAGCGACTGCCATCTGACCTCCACAATCATTAACTATCGAATTATTGCAGTTAGACCACTTGTTGAACTTTTTTGGCCGACTACCCGTAAAGACTGCCATGGATGTTCGTATACCGATATATATAATATAATAACCGATAGCGACAGCTTAACGTGCCCTGTGAGGCACGACCAAAACAACGCAAGTAACCATATTCATGCATACAAATATTTGCACTGAGCGAGAATTCAACCCGCACCATTTACTACCGCCATGCCACAGATGCCGTTTCTAACACATCTAGGATAAAATGTAATTCTTCGTTAACGAACTTCATAAATGTCAAAATATTTTCTACGTTCGCCATTACGGGCTAACTAGGGTGGCAACTGTTTGTAGGCCATTGCGCCTAATTTTATTTATGTACCGTGATACCCCGATGTTAAACCGAAAGAATACTCTTTATAACTGGCTCAACCAAATTAATTTTGCAGTCCAAACACAAAACACTTCCAGATTTGAATCATACTCCTTTGTAATAAGATCTCAGTTTGAATGTTTCAGTATGTTGAATGTAAATGTATGTTGGTTGTGATGAAACCTGAGTGCCCATAAATAAAATTTGAGAACAGAATTGTAACAATCGCATGCTTTAAAAAGTACTTATTGTTATATAAGGCGCGACAAATCTATTGACGATTTGTTCGGGAACTTAATAAATAAGAATCTAATAGACTTTATATTTAGAGAACGTTGAGAAAAAATCGGCAACTTTCTTTGAAGTATATTGAAGACGATAATATATTATTTTCTCGGTAGATAGGGAAGTATGTCTATAGTATTAGTTATAAGACCACACGATGTTAAGTAGCTTAAATTTTGTGATTGCAAAGAACTCTATATTCTTCTAGATCCATTTTTTCATCAATTTAGGAGAGAGATAAAACAAACAACTGTTATATTGCAATTAATATTTTTCTAGAATTATCTCTGTACACTTTGCACAATCGGTTTAGAGCAGGAATGGACAATATATTACAAAGTGAATCCTCATGTTTTAAGGGAATGAACCGAATACCCCCGAAGGATTAGGCACATATATAATGTATTATATACATGATACATCAGTGCTATTGTTATATTCGCCGGAATATTTACCATGTTTATTATTTTCGTTGAGCAACCGATATTTCGGCGCTTGTAATAATGGTTAAGGAAAATAATAAACATGGTAAATATCCCGGCGAATATAACAATAGTAATGTGAATGACCATGTCAAACTCAAATGGATAGATCAGGTAGTGAAAATAGCTGATAACCGCAGCTTCACCCGTGTTTAAGTCAGTTAGTCTCACTTTTGGTCATATATATTCTACACTGAACCAAATGCCGTCAAACAAGTGTAAGATATAAAGTCTGACCAAGACCTTTCAAACACAAAGGCAATGCATTCAAATGCGCTCAGTAGGCACATGCTGTAAGAACGGTTCAAATTATCGCACAGACTTTACAGTTGAATTCGGGGTGAGATTTCAATTGCGCATGCTTTAACGTGACGTCACAAAATTTAGAGCATGATTGAAATCTCACCTCGTATTCAGCTGTAAAGTCCGTTCGATCTACAGCATGTGCCTGCTGTAGTATTTTTTTCTTTTATACCACTTGGCTGGCTTGATGGAAAGTGGTTACCGTGGCCTATGGACGTGTGCAACACCAAGTGAGTCATACTTGTGCTGCCAACCCTGTATGCACAAGAGTTTTTGCGCCACCAGTTTAAAAGACAAAGCAGGACAAGCTTTTGGTTGTCCCATTGACAGTACAAAAACTCTCCAGTGAGCTCTGGCTACCCTACTCACCACCGGGAACACAACACGAGGCTATTATGGCCGCGGTATTCTGTAGGGCTATCTGTGTATCTAGTGTATACTTCCCTTGTCGGACTGCTCAATTGGACAGAAGTACCGTCTTGTCCTACCTCCTCTAAAAATATATTTGCGTCCATAGCGGAATATTGTGTACGGTATCATTAATATAACATGTAATGTTAGGTTATAACCTAAGTGTTTTTTTTTTTTTTTATGGGAAGTAATTACCGTGGCCTATGTACGTACGCTACACTGGGGCGTTACACTAGTCCTGCTAACCCTGAAGAAACCTATCTATTATCTTCAAAATAAAACACGACTACTTTGTAATTATATAATAGTATAGATATCTTTGTCAATTCTATGTATATTATGACGTCATAACACAAAAGCTTAGACCCGTAATAGACGGCAGCAAGCCCGTAAACTACAATAACGAGTAATCCAAATAACCCTCTAAAACACATACCAACACCACAGTCAACACCGAAAACTGATCTCACAAATCAGTGTAACTTGTTTATAATTTACTCTCAACGACCGTTTCAGTTCAAATCTTAATAGCGTTGACGTGATTGGCACACATTAAGACAAACAGCCTGGCTGGTTAGTGCATTAGTCACTGCAGCCAGAGATAATATTATGGTAATGAGATTTTGGTGAAGTAAATCATGGTTGGGCCAAGGTTGGGCCATTGAGTGCGGAGATATGTAGTGTTGGTGTTGACGTTTGAAGAATCATATTTATGTATAGATATTCATTATCATCATTCCATACACCGGTACACCAGAGGAAATTCAGCCAAGTAGCAGCACTCTAGGAGGAAAAAATAGAGAGTTGAGACGGTAGAAGAAGAGAAGAAGGAGAAAAACTTGTAGCAGCATAGAATGTTCGACCTAAGTTATATTTGAAAGATTAAAAGTTATAATTTTTCAAACTTCGCAGAATCACTGGTTAACGATGCGGCCCAGTCCGTCCTGGGATTAAAACTCCGGCTAGAAACTTAGTGGAGTTTTTAGTACTCTCATAAATTGAGATACTATATCTACTAATTGATATCCG
The DNA here is from genome assembly GCA_963662185.1 of Eilema griseolum. Lineage (NCBI taxonomy): Eukaryota > Metazoa > Arthropoda > Insecta > Lepidoptera > Erebidae > Eilema > Eilema griseolum. The sequence goes on from OY759243.1 coordinate 2,356,319, forward strand.
TTATTAAAGTAAAAAAATAAAAAGGTCATTGTCAAGATTATTCCTCGTCTAATTACTCTAGAATTTTATAACAGCCTTTTGTTTCTAATTCAAACAGTAATCTCTCTTACTTCATAATAATTTCTGGAGTTTCATTTTAGTTGAAGCGTATTCATTATGACGTGGCGTGAACAAAAAATGGTGTCTAGAATATAATAATACATCAAAATTGTAATTAAAATCCTCATAAGTCAACTACAGAAACAATAATAATAATGTAGGTACTCGGTAATCAACAATAAGAGTACTAGCTGTAAATATTTCCTACGTCATTGTCAACGCATGCGCAGAGGACGCCCACGCGTCTTTTCGCGCCCGATACAGCGCGCGCGCAGCGTTACGACACAAGCGTCAGTCCGATGTGACAGGAACTATTGTAGCACAATAAAAGCGTGTTGTAGATCACTTTAGGATGAGATTACCATGATCTTGACTTCTGAGGACTTATTGCTTTTGAATTCCTTTTCATGGTAATGCAATTGAGCACTTTCTTCTTCGATTATATTCGTGCATGTGCGTTAAAGAAGAAGTAGGTAAAAAATTTACCTACCCCCTTCCTGCACATAAATAATTAAACTAATTTGGTAGCTTCTTTTTTCATACTGCGTAATAAGAACTAGATCTTGTTCACCCAACTTAGTTTTTTAGTAATTTAAAGTGTATTTACAATATAAAATATAACTTAACATTAAACTATTATTATATGGAAAAAATATATGCAATTACTTATAAAGTTTATTCAAAACTTTAGGCATCAAAAAATTCCTCTCCATCTATTTCTACTGGCCGTGCCCAAAAGGCTGGCATTGAAGTATACAAGTATTTAAGGTAATTTTTTTTAGTCTGCTATTAAGATCTACAGAAACTTTACTTACATGTAGGTAAGAGGGCCAGATCGTGAGAGGGATATGCCTGTCAACCTCACCTTCGGCAACCAAAACGACCCACAGGCGGCGTGCGTTTTAGTAGGTTCGAGTCCGACACAACCTCTCCCACCGGCTCCGGTGGAGAGGTATCCGTGAGGATATTGCGCACGTAAAAAAAAAAACCTTACATGTTAGTAGGTATATAGTACAATTTGACATCTGAATAGAAAGCACAAGGAGAAGCTACTGTGTCGATTGTTGTGGTTTCACTACGATATTCAATAGTTAGAGTTGTTGGGCTGTAAAGATAGTACATAAATCTGAATCACGGCACACTTTCAGTTTTTTACTGACAGACCGATGTATTCTTGTTTATGGGAGAAATTTCCAAATATGCATACATGCTCTTTAAAATGCACTAAAAAGTAAAGAAAACTATGGTATTATTTAAATTTTGCCCGAAGGCTAAATGTTAATAATACCTAATAAAGCACGATAGGATTCTTTAAAAGGTAAATTTGTTTCTATGAACAATATTCGCGTGAACTTCAGACAGTATCAAGTAAAGAAAACTGTAAAACTCTAAGGCATAACAGCTGGTGCCAGGCCTTCGTCCTTAATCAATAGACTTACTAACCAACTTAAAGATCTTGTTGGGCCCCATACATCCCTAAGCAAAATTTTACATTATCAAGCAATCTACGAAAGATATAAACATCCAGTGTGGAAGATTTTAATCTGGAGGGGAAGTACTCTAAAAATTTAAGAAAGCTAATTTTACTCCAAGAAAACTATCCTATATTTTTAAAAAGAAATAAAACTGTTTTCAAAGATATTCGAGAATCCGCTTGACACACTCAGTAATTGGTACCTACTAAAACGAAAATAAAATATTTTTATGGCATCTATCAATAGGGTCAATCATAAGGATAAAATCTTTCTAACAAACATGGTAAATTAGATTAAAGGCAGTTCATATAATCTTAACTATTAAATTCCTTTCATTTAATTTACTATGTTCATGCTTTATATGCATACGAATACTATATAATTATTTGATCTGAAAGATATACCTACTAGCTCTCAGCCTATTATTAACAATAATAGTTAAGTAAACTTGTAATTGTAAAGCGCCGCAAGTTTCCCGGCAGAATAGAATTTGGACCAACCCATCACTTCCCATGCGGTGTCGTACAAGGCGACTAAGGGATAGGGCTGTTTAACATCTAACAGATATATAAAGCCTCAGATGCATGGCTTGAGTCATCAATAGTGCCCGGAAGACGGCAATAGGCTCACCCACTATTAATGTGGTTGTTAATTCACCTCTGCCTAATTCTCCGGGGACAAAGGCTTAATACGTATGTATGTAGTTACAACTATTTTCGAGTGTACTACAATATTTTGTTATCATATTTTACTGAAAAGTTCTCATACCATCATGTGCAGTACGCTACAAAAACACAAGCAACCAATAACCACAGGCCCTTTGATTAATAGGAGCATAACAGTCGTATGGAAGATAATCTAGCGCGCGTAAAAACTGAGATGTTTCGCGCTAACGAACGCGCATTGTGCGCTATGGATCCGTGGTAATGTTGGACGTACACCGCGTGAGTGGCCTAGGGCATAAGCGAAGCGAGCGGAGTGTAAAATATATTTTCAATTTATGCAAGCTCTCTCGTTTCTGAGGTAAGGGATGGCCATTGTGAATCAGCAAGTCAACGCTGCCAGCTACATGGGCACCTATTCGCCGGGAACGATATCATCAATTAGCCCACTGCAGTCCACTGCTGGACATAGGCCTCTCCCAATGTGCGCCATTTTTTCCGATCCTCCGCCTTCCGCACCCAATCCTTCCCAGCCACCTTTTTCAGGTCGTCCATCCTTCTGGCTAGGGGACGTCCTACCTTTCGTTTACCTTCTTGCGGTCTGCACTCTAGGACGCGTTTGCTCTAACGGCCATCGGTCCTTCGATAAACGTGGCTAGCCCACTGCCACCTCAAATTGCTTATTCTGTGACCTATATCTGTAACTTTAGTTCTCTGTCGGATAATTCTGTCCTTCAGAGAAACTCCAAGCATAGCTCGCTCCATAGACCAGCCCCACGTTTCGGCACCGTAAGTCATAACAGGTAGGACACACTGTTCACAGACCTTTGTTTTGACCGGGAACGATATAGAGTGGGTTATTCGACACGACATAATCACGAATTTATTCTGTGTATTTTTGTTTTAATATATAATTTAAATATATTTGTCAAAATGCAAGTATTACCGTGACCAAATTCCTGGCATATATCTTGACTCCAAACCGTGAGAGATGCGAGGCACTGGCGTGCGCGTATTTGTTTGATATAATCTATGATTGGAGTATTTGAACGCCCTCCGCCGATGTAGCCCTCGTGCTATCCTCAAAACTTTCGTATTAGGTGTCACCTATAAAAATAGTTGTCAGTGTGTATGAAAATATAAAAAAACAGACACAAAAAACTCGTACTGCGCCTTAAAGTACATTTTAAGACGTGACTTGAGTTATACCCACAGTTTTTTTTTTTTTTTTTACGTGCGCAAAATCCCCGCGGATACCTCCCCACCGGAGCCGGTGGAGGAGGTTATGTCGGACTCGAACCGACCAAAACGCACGCCGCCTGTGGGTCGTTTTGGTTGCCGAAGGTGAGGTTGACAGGCATATCCCTCGCACCCCGGCCGACCCAGGGCCATCTCTCACGATCTGGCCCTCTTCTCGGGTGTGGGTACTACAGAGTCCCCAACTCGTCCCCGGAAACGGGGAGGCGCGCCACGCGCGCCACCGCCGCGGCCTGCTTCTGTCAGGGTGACAGGCGGCTTCACCTGTCACCCCCAGGCCGGCGCTCATGGGGGGCGGAGGTCGTTCATCGACCTCCGACGCCCGAGTTGCCTTCGTACGCGGGCAGCTTGTCTTGCGATCCTTCGTCGCTCCCGCTGCCGCTCCCGCCCCGCCTCCTCCTTCACGAGCATTACTTGCTCGCAGAAGGAGGCGCCGGCCGCCCACGCATCCGCGCAGCGAACCATCGCCGCGAGCAAGGTGGAGAGCGTGAGAACCCTCACTCCCAGGGCCGCAACAAGCTCCCGCCTCGGCGTCTCCCACGCCGGGCACTCGGTGAGCGTGTGTGGACCTGAGTCCTCGCTCGCGTCGCAGTGATGGCACTCGGACGTTGGCTCTTTCTGCATCCGACGCAGATACTTTCCGAAGCATCCGTGCTCGGTGATCATCTGCGTCAGACGGTACGAGAGTCTGCCCTGTGGCCTCTCTAGCCACTCCCCCATGATGGGTCTTACCGCCGTTACTACGGCGTGCCCTGCGCCTGGTTGCCCAAGTCGTCTCTCCCATTCCGCCACCATTTCCCTGTGGAGCCGGGATCTCACGGCCCGAATTTCTTCGGGCTCGGGATCGTGACCCCGCTCTCGCGCCGCCCTTCGGAACCGGTATAGCGCCGAAAGGCATCTCGCTTCCAGGATCCATGGTGGCGATCCGGCGAGGAGACTCGCCGCGTTGAATGATATCGTGCGGTACCCCCTTATGATGCGGCACGCCAACTTCCGCTGCGGACGCTGCAGCAGAAGCATGTGCCGATCACTCAGGGTGTCCGCCCACACGGGACACCCGTACAGGGCCATGGACCGCACGACACCCGCGTAGAGTCTCCTGCAGGAGTCCTCCGGGCCCCTCAGGTTGGGCAGTAGCCGCGCCAGAGCGTTGGCTGTGCCCGCCAATTTGGGGCCCAGACTTCGGAAGTGCTTCCCGAAGTCCCACCGGCCGTCGAGCACGAGCCCCAGATATTTCATCTGGGGCTTGATGCCGATGAGAGTGCCTCCCACTGTGAGACTGGAATCAGGTGGTGGCGTGCGCCGAGGTCCATGAAAGAACATGGCCTCGGATTTATGCAAAGCCACCTCAAGGCCCAGCCGCCGGATCCGTTCCACGACTTGAGCAACCGCGGTCGTGGCCCTCAGGATCGCTTCGCGGTGTGTAGCCCCGCTCGCCGTCACTAGCGTGTCGTCCGCATAGCACGTGACGGCGGCGCCGTCCGCAAGCTCACCGCGAAGCACCCAGTCGTATCCAATGTTCCACAGTAGCGGCCCGAGAACCGATCCCTGTGGAGTTATACCCACCGTTAACTACATGGTTAATAATACTGAACGATTAGTGTAGTCTGTAATTGTTTGTAATACCGACATTATTATTTTAGCGTAGTCCCCTCGTATCCATGCTTTCATCTTGGAACTCTGACTCTCTTTATTCCTTCACCTACTTTTGGTTTAGGTTAAACGGCCGGCCTTGTCGTCTGAATTCCCATCTCTGATAGGAGAGCCTACGTTAGAGACTCTTCTATCTGGGTGTGTTTTAAAAATATCTCAGACTCAGGGTCGAAAATGGACGAGAAATGAGAGATGTAATTACATGGTATTAAAACGATCTCTAAATCTAAATCTCTCCCGCTTATAACTCACACCATCAACACACAAATCCGAGCAAAATCGAAGTGGCACGTAACAATAGGGCGTCCTCAATACAAAATTGACAATGGTCGGAGTGAGCACTAGCAAATTTATCACCCACTGTTTCTTGCGCAAAACGCTCGCCTATACACTGTGACTAAATTGTTGAAAAACGATGCAGTATGCGTGCTGTGGTAGTATTTATGTTTTGAGATGTAAGTAAATGTTAAAACATAAAAATCAGGTTCAAGAAATACTGTGCAGAACTTAAGAATCAGTGATAGGTTCATACTTTTACCTTGTTAGGGTTGAAATGACTTTTTAGGAAGTTCTTTACTAGCTACCAGTACTTACGAAACGAAAAATGGCAATAGGTCGTCACCTATTACATTGAGACCTAAACATAAACTGGCGAAATGTGGGTGCTAGCACCTCTGCCTACCGTTTCGGGGATATAGGCGTGAGTTCATGTTATGTTATTAAAGGGAATTAACGCTATCATCATATTATGTTACATTATGTTAGCTTAATTTGTTAGGTTCTTACAGAGTCAGTTCTGATTGGTGTTGCACATGCCCATAGCCTGATCTGACACCTAAGTGGTATAAAAACGGTTTGACATCTTACCTGTCCTGAAACAACAATGTTTGGTGGAGGTAGGACACGACGGTATTCCCGTCCCAATTGAGCAGTCCGATTGGGGAATTACCTCCACCTTACAGAATACCACGGTTATAATAACCTCGTGTTGTGTTCCCGGCGGTGAGTAGGGCTTACTGGAGAGTTTCTTTGCTGTCAAAGTAAAGACTAAAAGCTTTTCCTGGTTGTGTCTTCTCCACTGACGGCACAGAAACTCTCCGTTCTTACAGGGTCGGTAGCACAGGTGTGACTCCTCTGGTGTTGCACACGTACATAGGGCACGCTAACCACTTTCCGTCAGGTGGGCCGTGAGCTTTTCTGCCACCTAAGCCGTATAAAGAAACACCTCATTATGATAATGTCCCACGTCTACTGTTTAATGTTTAAGTTAAATAACATTATTAGGTACATACCATAAAAAGTAATTTAAGTATTTTTTTAAATAATTTAATCTGTACGATTCTCTGTAGACAAAAACAAACCCCTACTTCTAATTTTAGGCACTAGGTACTTATTATTTAGCTGTATCATATTGTCATTATTATTGTTTTATTTTCTTTATAATTATATTCTCTATGTACACCTAACTGCTCTGAAATATTCTTCTATTTTTTCTCTCCATCCTATGGTTGCCTGTAAGAAATTTCCGCAGAGCGATAAGGCCGCCATCTGTACGTACCACAAAACTTGTATCTCATATTCTAATGTAATATGTTATTGGTGTGCAATAAAGACGTTTATTTTTATTATTACTTTTATCATCATCACTTAGGTACCATCAGGTGAGATCGTGGTTAAACACGAGTCTATTAACCATTTGTAAGTATGATTGATGCTTTTGCAATTCTGCTCATCCTCTACTTCATCAGAACGCCAGCCTGTTGAAGTCCGGGGTGACACTCCTGCTACCACTTTTATTATGGATTTGTATATCTTGTCTCTTAAGAGAGTGATTGCCGTTTGACCTGCACCTTGAGGAGAATACCTGTGCCAGAGTTTCGCTCGTCAATTAGCTGATACCGGTTTGTATGTGAAGTTGACTTTTATCTTCGAAGATCTTGATGGATTTTAAATACCTACTTATATTATCTTCTACTTCAGATCATTGTTCCCATTTGCAGCACTAAGTTCTAAAAACAAGGCATATGTTTCGAGAAAACATTAACGTACTCAATACAAGAAGGTATTCTACTGAATTTATTGACATCTATCACCACAAACATCGGGACCAAACAATGCAATGTTAAGTGAGGGTCTATTCGACCTCAAAGAGTATTTCGAACAAAAACGTGTCAATATTTTGAACAATATTGTCGTTACCATTGTGGTTCGTGAAGATAAATTACTATTGCTATTCACAAGTAATATAGAATAATTTGTTACGATTAGTTAAGAGCGTTAGGTTATTGTGGATGCGAATCCACATTGTTACAGAGTGTACCTTGTATATGTCTCGTAAGCACCATTATAAAATATATCATTATATACTCAGTAGAGTATTTAATTAATGTAATAATTTGTATACCTATTCTAATAGACTGCTTTTGCCACTTCACTGCTTTAATCACTTAACCCCTCATAGCTGGAAAATTATCAAATAACTCTTTATTTGAATTATTAGTTTTTTGGCTATCTTTGAAACTTGTATTAAAATACATTCATAAATAATGGCGATAAAATAGTGAGCATTGGTGAAACATTGGTGAATTCCTTTCTTATCTCATATTGTATATATTTCTTGTACAAAATAAAATATTTCATTATTAAATAAAAAAAATCTATATTTTAACATACAACATCCATATTATTTCTAACAATTAATACTAACCTAAGCCATTTTGCTCACTTCAACCTAAATTTTTCAAAATAGACGTTTGCTTGAATGAGTACTGAATTCCATGTCCACATTAATATATCCTGCTACTGTGGTTGCATTTCAACTATTCCAAACGCAGTTCACCCGTCACCGCCTACCGAATATTCGTCTATTGTCGTCTAAGCATCTGTTTACAAACTTGTGGGTACTAACGACCGAATGCCGCAGCCGCACGGTCGATCTTTATCATTTAGAATATTTATTGATTTACGCGTGATTTCCAATGACTGTAGCGATCTTTGATAATATTTTTACTTTTTTTCTTTTTATTATGAAATCGAGGGTAATGTTTCGAATGCTCTTTGGGTCTAAATGTGTTAACAGATTGTTGAAGTTGTTTTTGTGGGATGGTTCTGATCGTCTGACGCGAGGGTCACGATTTGTGGGTTGATAATAACAGAATTTGGTTCTGAGAATTAATTCAATCATTTTGCAGAGACGTTAAAATTATGATGCTATTTTGATAGTCAAAATCTATATTTAATATATATACACACATCAACAAAGTCTAGGGAATAAGGACATTTCTAGTTTTTATTTAAAAACCCTTTCTTGTAATAGTGAGTGTTTTATATCAATAGAAGGGTATTTTTATACCGTTTTTAATTTTAATTTTAATAAAAACATTTTCATACCATTTTTTTTTTTTTTAAAGAAAGAATTGAATAGTGCCAATATTGAGTAGGTATTACAACCTTCTATGATTAAGCACAAAAATAACGAGGTAGTAAGAAATACAGTAATTAACCGTACTTTAAACGTTTTTAATAATCTGTAGGACCTCCTAAAACATTAGCAAGAGCTCGACAACGGCGTGGCATACTTAGTATGAGATTGTCAATCATCGTCTGTGGAATATGGCTCCATACACTGCGAAGGTGTAAAAAAAGTTGTTCTTCAGTGTTCAGATTTTCCAAAGAATCACTGAAAGCTCTTCTCCCAAGCAAATCCCAGGCATGCTCTATGGGATTGAGGTCGGCAGACTGAGCAGGCCATTCCAACGTCGTCATATTGTGCTCGCTTAACGCATTGACCACTACCCTCGCGGTGTGTGACCGTGCATTATCTTGCATGAACATAAAATCTTGACCGAACTGCTGTCGATGAGGGATTACCATGGGGTGTATAACCTCCTGAATGTATTGGTTTGCATTCAAATTGCCCCGTATCCAAACGAGGTCGGTCCTTCCACCAAGGCGAATTCCAGCCCATACCATGATTGTTCCACCTTGGTAAGGATGAAGTTCTTGCGGATTCTGGAGACGACTCCGACGTCCAGGAACTCGCCATATACGCACTCTTCTCGAATCAGGATGAAAACCGAAGCAAGATTCGTCGGAAAACAGAACCCGTGCCCATTGATGGTCGGTCCACTGTAAATGTGCGTTAGCCCACAATAAGCGACGACCTCGATTTCCACGTCGAAGAGCTGGAACCCTAAGCGGTCTGCGAGCATAAAGATTGGCTTCGTGTAGTCTTGTTCTGACAGTTTGATCGCTAATAACCACTTGATGCTGAGACTGGAGGCCTGCGACCAACTGACGAGCAGTAATCGTGGGTTGCCGCCTTGCGGAATTTTGCAAGAAACGATCTTGTCGCGGGGTAGTAACCCTATTTCGTCCCCTGTGACGTTCGGCAACATCCCCTGTAGACCTTTAGCGTGCCCATAATCTGCAAATTACGCTTGGTTGGGTGTTGACAGCATCCGCTACGTCGCGTTGAGTTCGTCCAGCTTGCAGCATACCAACAGCCCTTAACATCTCTTCGCGACTTAAATGACGACGTGACATGATGACTACAGTCACAAAAATGCACAAACCATACGTAAAAGACGTATTATTGATAATAAACGTTATTTACAATCAAAAAAAATAATTTTTATTTTGCCTCAGAGAAACTGCACAATCAAACACTTTTAAAAGTTTTCCCTCCATATTCGAAAATCATTACTTATTTAAATTTATTTACAAATTTCGAACAACTCTGTAATCTACTTTATTCTATTTTTATTTATTTGCTGCCAGTTATTTGCAAAAAAAGATTTACACGAAAAAAAATAATTGGGGTCATCTTGTTCCCTAGACTTTGTTGAGGTGTTTATATTGACTATACTTCGACTTTCGACATAGAATTATGAGACTATTTTGAAACTGCCGCGTGGCGTTTATAGGCGTGAATATATCTACATACATATAATTATACCTTTATCTCTGGAGGGTTGGGCAGAGATGAATTAACACCCACATTTCACCAATCCTGCGTAATAGAAGGTGAGCCTATTGCCTTCTTCCGGGCACTATTGTTGACACGAGCCATGCATCTGAGGCTGAGTCTGAGCTGTAATATCTGTCTGATGTTAAACAGCCCTATCCCTTAGTCTCGTCGTACGACACGACATGGGAAGAGATGGGGTTGTCAAAATTCTACTCTGCCGGGAATATGTGTGTACTTACATGTATTCATTCGAGTGATTCTTATTTCATTGATTTTTCAATATTGACAACCGTAAGAAAGAGTACTATTATATCTATTCTGTGACAAATGTCAATGTTAAGTAAGAAGATCCATGACTACTACCTACACATCATCAATCTAAAACTACGGTATGTGTTATAATGTATTTGTCTTGTGCTTTCTAATTGTCAAATCAATTAATTTCACATAATAATTTTAGGAGGTTTTTATGTTGGAGATGTTCTTATTTATTCAAGTAGGTAGGACACGGCGGTATTTCCGCCTAATTGAGCAATCCGACTGGCCCTACAGAATACCGCGGTTATAATAGCTTCGTGTTGTGTTCCCAGCGGTGAGTTGGGTAGCCAGAGCTCACTGGAGAGTTTGTGCTGTCAGTGGGATGACTAAAGACTTGTTCCTGCTTTGTCCTCTCCACTTCTGTGCTGTGGCTTTTCTGGTGTTACACACGTCCATAGGCCACGGTAACAACTTTCCATCAGGTGAGCCGTGCGCTTGTCTGCCACCTAAGTGGTATAAAAAAATGTTACATTAATCCAAACGTCACTGTATGAACATTCAAATCTGATAGAATGAACTAAAAAGTAGCATACATAAAATATCAATTCATTTTATATTGGAATACAATGTCATCATATTATCAATCTAAACATCCTATAAATTAATCTAATATATTAATTTTTTGGACTAATCGAATAACTCACCCGTGATCGCTCCTGGTGCAAAGGTGCCCATCACACTTGCTGCGTTTCCACGCTGGATAGCGACGGCCAACCTCTGAACCAGGAATAATCCGGACCAGGAGTCACCTGAGGCCTTTATGAGCCTTTGCTTTATTGGCCTATATGATGGCTATCATTAATTTTATAATTCAATTACAAAAAATAAAAATTAAATATATAATATTAAAATTGTATCAATTTAATAAAGTGTAAATTAGTAAATTTAATGAAGTGGCAGAATGAGTTACCGCAGTAGCCTAGTGGTATGGGGTAACAGACTGCTGAGACGAGGTCTCAGGTTCGATCCCAGGTTTTACACACACACCAATGACTTTTCGAAGTTATGTGTGTATTTATCGCTGGTTTATATGTGACCGGTTAATGGCGATAAGCTCGCCACCTATTACATTGGGACCTAAACAAACTGGCGAAATGTGGGTGCTAGCACCTCTGCCTACCCCTTCGGGGATAAAGGCGTGAGTTTATGTTACGTTATGTTAGAATGAACTTATTTTTAAGCGATTTCAAAAAGATTCTGTTTGTCTTTATGAATTTCCATAAGCTGGGATAGGTCTAACTGGCGAGTCTTAAGATATACCTAGTAGTAGATCTGTAAATAATTAAAAATCTATTACAATTGTGTTGATTCCCGAAGACGTCGAATAGGGCCACCCCATCTCTTCCCGTAGGTGTCGTAGAAGGCAACTGAAGGATGGGCTGTATTCCATCCAACAGTATACAGCCAGCCCGTGGCAAAGTCCAGACTTGACGGCAATGGGCTCGCACCCTATCACGTATAACTGAAAATTATAGTTGACGAAATGTGGATATTGATACCTACACCTCTACCAATATATACTTGTGTATGTTGTACCTACGATTTTTTTAATTGCATAACAGTTTTTGCATAAAGTAGAATTGTATTGGACATTTTTTGTGCGAATAATATTATGAAAGATCACGTCAAACGATAGCACTTATCCCTATTGATACTATCCCATAAACTTGTTGTACAAAATCTCAGCACAATCGCAACCTTATTTTCTCATTGTTAGATACGAAAATTGATTATTTGCCAACTTCGTAGGTAGGTACTTATTGGACATAAATAGTGAAAGAATTTATGTCATTCGTCAAGGTACTTGAACTTTTGTATACGTTTTTCGTTTTGTCAGTAAAATATTGATCTGAAACAGTGTTAACACCCCGCTGTTTGAAAGTAACGTCGTATTTGTTACTTGGTTTTGTAGGTAGTGAATTGATTGTCACGGTAGTGAATGGGTACTAAAGCATGTGGTTTATGACAGCTGCTAAGGGCACGCTTAAAGATGGCGCCGATTATTAGATTATGAATAAATGCACATAAAAGAAATGGGCTCCACCATAATCTTTAGCGCCAAGCCAACAAGCTAGTAGGATATACCTCCTGATTGAACTGTCGAAGCGCTTATGGAGACTTTCTTCTTGGGGTAAGGAGGTTATTTTTTTTTATACAACTTAGGTGGCAGGCAAGCACACGGCCCACCTGATGGAAAGTAGTTACCATGACCTATGAACGTGTGTAACACCAGTGGAGTCACATCCGTGCTGCCGATCCTGTAAGAACAGAGATTTTGTGCCGTCAGTGTAGAGGACAAAGCAGAACAAGCCTCTGGTCATCCCACTGACAGCACAAAAACTCTCCAGTGAGCTCTGGCTACCCTACTCACCGCCGGGAACACAACACGAAGTTATTATAACCGCGGTATTCTGTAGGGCGGAGGTACTTCCCCAGTCGGACTGCTCAATTGGGTGGAAATACCGCCGTGTCCTACCTCCTCAAATAACCAGTTATTGTGATTACCTCCGTCGCTACCATTCTAGCTGTATTGTTTTATAATCAAAAGGAGGCTACACTATGAATAGGCTTTGTACCCCGAACTCGAGATGAAAGCCTCGTAGGTAGCCAAATACAACGCTAAAATAATGTTGATATTCTCCAAAAATCCAATCTATGGTAGTTGTTCAATGCTATGTTATTTTAAATATGGTTCAAAAATCATATATAGTATCGATATCTGAAATTTCTCCTATCATTTAGGCAGAACAAAATATGCCAAATGGGGTAGACCCCGATAATCAGGAAAGCATGATAATACTTCAGGATACAAGAAAAGAAAACTACAATTACATACATATAACATATAACCACGCCTTTATCCCCGGAGGGTTAGGTAGAGGTGAATTAACAACCACATTTCACCAATCACTGAATTTGGTCCCATGTAATAGGGGATGAGCCTATTGCCGTCTTCCGGGCACAATTTTGACTCAAGCCATGCATCTGAGGCTGAGTCTGGGCTGTATATATCTGTCTGATGTTAAACAGCTCTATCCCTTAGTCGCCTTGTGCGACACCACATGGGAAAAGATGGGGTGGCCCAAATTCTACTCTGCCGGGAACCAGCTACAAAAACTTAAATTAATCATTCTAAAACGTGGGAAAGTTTCCGGTACTAACAGTTTTTCTATTAAGTATGGACTTAATAGGAAAAATGTTAGTACCTGAAACTTTAAAGCCCCATATTTGCTTCCTACATTACAATCAATATAAAAATCTTCTAAAAATTATATTCCTAATATCTTACTTTATAAATTTTTTTACTTCATTTTAAAATATCAAGATGACCTAACCTCTCAACCTGTATTCAATGCAAAAAAGTAAATCGTCTATCAATGGAAACCAGACATCATGATGTCATCTATAACATTAAAAAGTAAAAAGTAGGTATATTCTCAACTACAACACATCTTAAATCGGACTCAAAACACGGTATCTCGATACACCGTTAAGATTTAAAACCGTCACTGTCTCAATAAAATATCACCTGAACATAAATGAATGACAGAATATTTCAAAAGCAGTACAAAAAATCGGTTCACATTCAAAAAGAATGGTCCAAAAACGATAAAAACGGCCGATGCGCAGGAGTGTATTAATCAAAATGTGAATCGCAAAAAAATGTTATGTCGTGTGGGCGAACTTCGATGTTGCCGAAAAAAATACTGAGGGTGATCTACAAATTATTTCATTGGTTCTGTATAAGTAAGTAAAGTATTTTGCATGATTATGTATTGTGTTTCGTATCAAGAATGCAAGCTCCAGAAATAGATTTACTTCTCAAAGCGGGAGAGTTCTTCAACTAGGAACTCTGAACCTACACTGTTGGAAAGAAATTAATAATTTATAATAATTATACAGAGATAGTACCCACGTTTTCCAGCCACGGCATCCATACAACTAATAGAACCCACGAGAATTCTGAGATCAACTAAGAAAACGAGAAAGACATGAAGCTGTAGTGACTAAGGCATAAGACGGATTGCTTACAATGGTAAGCCTCGTTCCAATGTGAATCTATTTCTAACGCAAGTAGATTAGGACTCGAAAGAATACTTGACGTCTGTGGGTCGTTGTTATTGGTTGCTGAAAGTGAGCAACTCCCTCGATCTGGCCGTCCTCGGGTGTGGGGACCACTGAGTTCCCAACTCGCCCCTTGGTTTTCTTCTTGGCTTGGTTTGCGATCTTTCGTTGCTCCCGCTGCCGCTACTGTTGTGTTGTTTTGAATCTGGATAACATATTTAGTTTTAAAGTAGTTTTTTATTTGTACTTAGTAAAAAATAATTTTGTTGTTTCTGAACCGAACCCTAAAAGCATGGTTATTTTTTAATTCAAAATGTCCGTCGCCTGCGTATTTTTTACCTTTATTGTACAAGGATAACAATAAAATTTAGAGCAAAATATTAGTTTGATAAATCATACCATTCCATAGACATATTGTGTGCCTAGAGGTCGGTTCAGTTCTCAGTATTGCAATAAAAACCAGAAAATCTGACATTCTCTGGAAGGTTTTGTTGGACATCATTTGTATGCAAATGTTGGCAGACTGTTAAAATTTGTGGCATATTGACATGACATTGGCTTGGATGCTTGTTAACAATAAAGTAACTATCCTATATTTATTATAACCATATATATTATTATAATCACGGTAGCCTAGTGGTATGGGTAATGGACTGCTGAGACGAGGTCTCGGGTTCGATCCCAGGTTTTATCATGGCACACAACAATGACTTTTTGATACTTTTCTAAGTTATGTGTGTATTTATCGCAGGTTAATAAGTGCCCGGTTAATGGTAATAGGTTCGCCACCTATTACATTGGGACCTAAACATAAACTGGCGAAATGTGGATGCTAGCACCTCTGCCTAACCCTTCGGGGATATAGGTGTGAGTTTATGTTATGTTTACGTTTATAATTATTTATTTTATAACTGGATGTGGAAGGCGGAGGATCGTAGATATGACGCACATTTTGAGGGACAAAGCAGTGGACTACGATAGACTATTACGATAGATATACGATAGAGCTCACTGGAGAGTTTTGGTGCTGTTAGTGAGAAGATCAAAAGCAAAACGCGAGTGTTACTCCTTTGGTTTTGCACACGTCCATAAGCCACGGTATCCATTTCATCAGATGGGCTTGTGCTAGCCTGCCACCTAAGTGGTATAAAAAGAAGACTAATTGAATTATGGAAAAAGTTTATGGAAACTTGTATGAAATAAAATGTTATGCTTGATTTAAGATTGACGTGGTCATTCACGATTAATGTGAACTCGTAGGGATAATTACCATGTTTATTATTTTCTCTGAGTAACCAACAGATATACCGATAGAGGTATAGAAATATTCCGGCGAGTTTTACACTGTTAATGTTACGCTGTTAGGTATACCGTATAATTGATAAAACTAACAATGCCTTACTAACAAAGACGCGTGGTTCTCGGAAGAGTAGAATTTGGACTACTCTCTTACCATGCAGTGTCGTACAATGCTACTAAGGGATAGGGCTGTTTAACATCAGACAGATATTTACAGCCCAGACTCAGTCTCAGATGCATGGTTTGAGTCAACAATAGCGCCCGGACGACGGTAATAGGCTCACCCCCTATTACGTGGGACAGAATTTTATTATTGGTTAAATGTGGGTGTTAATTCACCTCTGCCTAACCTTTCGGGATAAAGGCGTGATTATATGTATGTATGTTACTAACAATGGTTGAATTATTTTATCTTATTAGAATGATATGTCATTATGCCACTCTTCTAAATAGAAAGTACCTACCTAATTGGGAGTTTTAATGATTTTACGATCTGTATTTACTTACAAGAGACGGTAGCCACGTGCGGCACGAGCCATTAAAATGGAGAAAAGTCCTAAAGAACGAAATTCTACACCAAAACGCAATTAATACACTCTCTAATTAAGTTTTACTAGTTTCGTTTCTGTAGATTGTAAATGTACTTATTAAATGAATTTTAAATAAACTTTAATAACGCCTGACGCCATCTAGCGATATGTGAGGGAATTTCGAAGATATGTTTGTTAGAAATTAATTCTAAAAAACGTGTACTATCATGAGCCACCTATGATTTAGACTCTAAGCCGTTAATCTTAGAAGCCTCTAAACATCAAAGGCTTTGAGATGACCTCATTCTACCCTGGAAAGGAGGGAGGCGCCTCACACAGTCACCTTACACTGTGCAAAATAGGTATACGAGTAACATCCAAGCGGTTCGGAGACTCTTTTCTTTGCCGCACCACCAAGACCTGGTATTCATTACCAGCTCACGTGTCCCGGGTCCTTTAAGCGGGGCGTAAATAAGCATCTGATGGGGCCGCCAAGCTGAGTGCCACCATTGTAACATTACATAATGTCTGGTATGGTAACCCTCTTTCCTGAGACGTTACCTTTAGCTTACCATCAGGCGAGTGAAGTCAAGTTGGCGTGTCCTAGAAAAAAAACCCTGGCTGGTGCTGCTGGAGAATTTGTGCTGTCAGTGGGAAGACTAAAGGCTTGTCCTGCTTTGTCTTCTACTGACGGCACAGAAACTCTGTACTTACAGGGTTGGCAGCGCGACTGTGACTCCTCTGGTGTTACAGACGTCCATAGGCCACGGTAACTACTTTCCATCAGGTGGGCTGTGTGCTTGTCTGCCAACTAAGTGGTATAAAAAAAAATATATATATTATTATTTGAAGCTTTTGGGTCAATCTATTGGATGGCATTCTGTTACTTAAGTGAGAAAATGGAGGTCGGGCTAGCTCATTGGTACTTACTGGGTAAAGTATGACTCCTCCACCTACACACATCGGAAATAAAAAATGCACGTTTGTACATAGCATTGATAAAGATCTGTAATGCCTGGAGGTTGGTACTGTCTCTTAATCACCGATGCTATCATAACTTTACGATGACAAATGTAGAAAATAAAATTGGTCAAGTGCGTTTTGAACCAACACACTTAAGGTTTTTATTTATATAGGACACGTCAATTAGACTTCGCCTCGCCTGATGGTAAGCTGAAGTCAAAGTCTCAAAAAAGAGGGTCATTGTTATTTACATAAACCATGTTACAATGGTGACACTCAGCTTGACGGCCTCATCGTATGCTTTTGCATGTCCCGTTTAAGGGACCTGGGATTGTAAGATATAATTGAATTGGCACTATCTGTGTTAATACATAGTGATTATATTAGATATGTAATTTTATTACCTACATCTAGTGTAGGTAATAAAATAAAATCTTTAACGGGCTCTGAACACCCCATTCATCAACATATCGATTTCGTGCGGAAATCCCCACAGATCTCCTTCTCAACGGCCTGCGGGGACCGAGCAGTTGCCGGACTCGAATTGACTAGAACTGCAGATCACATCGGGTCTCAGATGCCGGGTGTAAGTCATTTCCCGCACGCCATTGCTGGTTCATGTATAACTAAAAATATAAGCACAAACTAATGGCACTATAGAACCAAATAGGTGGAACGAAATAGGTAGGATCAAATAGGGAGTACCAAGTAATAGTTATAGTATTACAGAATTCTAATGTCAGACTACCGTCTGACTTCACAATCCTGAAAGGAGAACCTGTACCAGAATCTCGTCCATCAATCAGCAAATAGATTGATAGTATCCCAAAAACTTCTAGACTGCTAACCATCAAGTGACAGATAAAAAAAGGGATTCCACGCTCGAACTTCGGTAATCAATTACGGAATCCTGAAAACAAAAACTTAATCTTTTACTGCTAAATAAAAGGACAATAAACTCAGTCCATATTCCTTTATAACTGCTATAAAGTTGATGAACATTAAACTCTGTTTACATTGCACATTAAAAATACAACTGACAAAGTTTTGTGGTACTTAAGTGAAAAGCGACAACTTATCTGTTCTGGCCGTCTTTAAAATTAATCTTTGCCAAAAAAATTCAAGAACATTTAGACGACTAACTGGCTTGGAAATGAATTGTTTGCTACTTGGTTGAAAGATTATAACACTACTTAATCTAATTAAGTGAACATGTTTATATATGGACCAATAAAACAGCTGAATTTCTTATAAAAGTCTGCTCTACCCCTTAGGCAAGTGGCATAATCGTTAGTGGAATACAAAAGAATTTATGGAGTTTTCTTATACAACTTTGGTGGCTGACAAGCACATGGCCCACCTGTGGTTAGTGGTTACCGTGACCTATAAACGTTTGATCTTCCCTCTGACAGCACAAAAGCTCTTCAGTGAGCTCTGGCTACCCTACTCACCGCCGGGAACACCACACGAGGTTATTAAAGCCATGGAATTAAGTAGGGTGGAGGTACTTCCCTAGTTGGACTGTCATAAACGTCAAAATATGTGTCAATCCTATACTTTGATCATTACTTTATATCCTTCTAACGATTGGGCCTCTTGTCTTGGAGGACAGGACTGGACTGTACTGTTACTAGTTACTTACTGTGGTAGACCATTTGCTATACACATTAGTATCGATTTTTTGACATTTATAAGTACCATTTTAGTGGTAAATACGGAATAAATTACTTTTTTATACCACTTAGGTGGCAAACAAGCTCATAGCCCACCTGATGAAAAGTGGATTACCGTGGATGTACGCAACGTTAGCAGCGTTACACTCGCGCTACTGACCCTATAAGCACAGAAAGTTTCTGTGGCGTCTACTTGTTTTCGTTATAAGTATAAGTGGTATATACGAGGAAGGGTTTTGGTTCATATCTAGATCTTGGGTCTAAGCTCAACTATCAGCTGATGTACCTATAATCAGCATCACATCGATCTTGATGAACAAAATACTCAAAATGATTTTAATGCCTTGGTTTTCCCCCTGCTGACGTCTCTGAGTTGTGGAAACGTGATGCCCTTCTTACTTTTTGAGTTGCCTTCAAACTTTTTTCAAAACATTTCTACATTTTTATGTACTGTTGTTGAAGGTACCTTGCGAACTGAAATTAAATATACTTAGTTCAGTTGTAATAAGGAGTTGTTTAAAGCACATAACTTGTACCATTTATGTGTCCGAAAGTACTCGTATCTGTACGTTTGCAAGCTTCGTTTATTACACTTTTAGTTACTGCAACGTTTTATATGCGCGTGGGTAGATGCACTGTTGTAAAACTAATCTCTTCATAAACTCTGCCTCATTAGTCTTCCATGAAGTTCTTAAGATCCTTCAGTATGGCGTTCTTTTAAAGTTCATAAAAAGGTTTTTACGCGCGAATCGTAACGTGGTGGAAGTTAAGACTAGTTTAATTACTGTCAAGTCGTAGGCTTGTAAGTTAGCCTAGCTTGTAAGTCACACGAGTGCTGCAAAATATAATTCATCATTATTATTTATTTCATCCACACATTATAATTACAGGTTTTTATCACCTAATACAAATAGGGTAGCTAAATTATGAACAACAAATTATAACAATTAATATACAAAAAAAAGCATACCCTCTCCTTTCCTACACAGGACAACACGTTTTACCTACACAGGGCTTAGATGTCACCCTCGCTCTATATTAGCAAGAACCAACCGGTTCGAAGACTCTTTTCTTCGTCGCACCACCAAGACCTGGAATTCATTACCAGCTCACATGTTTTCTTCTTCCTACATCCCCGACTCCTTTAAGCGGCGCGTGAAAAAGCATCTGATGAGGCCACTATTGTAACATTACTTAGTGTCTATAATGGTGACTCTTTCCTGAGCCTTTGCCTTTAGCTTACCATCAGGCAAGGTGAAGTCAAATTGGCGTGTCCTAGATAAAAAAACAACTCCGGATCTAAATTCAGATCACATTGAGCGATTCTGCTTAAATTAGTATCTTTATGAATTTCCAATAGATCTCAATAGTTTCCCATAAAACTAGTTAAATGGTCACTCATATGAACATAATCACAAAGTTCGTATAAATATTGCCGCAAGACAAAATATTAACTTAGTACGATTCCAATAAAGTGGCCTTTTAGACCTCCAGAACAGAAAAATAAATGGTAGCTTACATACAAAATCTATTAGACATTTAACCTTTGTAGGCAACTACAAGTACCTATATAGGTACAAATTGACATCTACATATAGCCAATTATGATTTTCGTACTATTTACTAGTATTGATTGATGGCACTTGGTAAAATTTGTTATTACACATATTGAGAACTCACTTGTAATTTTCCACATTATTTTTAATAGCTATTAGACTAATAACTATTAAAAAGTACAAGTGAGCTCTCAATATGTGTATGATTTTCGTTATTATATAATAGGAGGCGAGCTTATTGCCGTAAAGCGGGCACTATGTTCTTCGTACTGGCGTTAGACTTCACACTCCGTCCCAGTCGCACGGAGTCTAGAGTTCGTTTTTTCCAGTCTAACTGCGGGTTTGGTTGATCTCCGAAATAATTTAAGCAGGCACTTTATCAGCGGTCAATTAATATTAAACATTTTTTTATACAATGCTAGCATAAAAGTTTATAATCAGCAACTTTTCATGTTAAATAATTGTTATTACAAAAACGAAATCGGTTTTAAAATAAAATGATACAAGTAACGCCATCTGTCCATCCCCGTCGGAACTACGTCGACAGCACGCTTACTTGAGTGACAGATTGACATGCGGCTGCGCATCTTTTGCGCGACTTGAGTTATGAATTCATCGTTATTATTTCTTTAAGTCATTAACGTTTTATGTAAATAATATTAGCTATTATTTGGATAGTGATGTTAAGTAAAAATAGGCATTTGAAGTAATGGACGTTTGTAGTTTACATTTTTCTGGTAACAATGAATTCTTATAAGATTTCATTCAATTTTAAAAAAGTAACTTTAAGGCGTAACCAAATCAGGTTTTGGGTTTCAACCCTCCAGCCCTCCTCTCTTCACCTCTCTAATATAAAATATTATCTTTTTAGATAAATTAATAAAATAATTTTATGCGCACTTTTGTGTTTTAAAGTTTAAAGTACTTAGGTAATATGATGTTGAGGAGTATATCTATGTAGTTATTAAACACACAGCAACCCAGATTGCCACTCAGTGCACTCTCAGTGCAAAAAATAAAAATATCAAAAAATAGAAATCTGAACCTTTGATATAATAGAAGAAAATATACCAACCTCGAAGGATTACTCTGTTATTTCGATACTACGTCGTCGGAATCGCGGGTTCAATTCCCATCCAGTATAAATATTTGCATATTTGAAGTCCTCTTCTACTTTCGTATCGATATAATTATATATGTGTATATGTATAATAGGTACCAAATAACAATTTTAGATGTCAATACAAAATACAAAATGTTTATATCAGATGTCAAATAAAATACCATTAAAATGATATTAAAACATAAAGTTCACTTAAAATTAGATTTACAATAATTTAGAAATTAGAGTACGCCAATATATAAAAATTAATTATTACATTATACAATTAAAATATTGTCCACATTTTTGTACAGTCAGAGTGACAGTCTAATCTATTAACCCGCCCCTCATCGTACCTGGTGCAAAGGTACCCATGACATTGGCGGCATTGCCCCGTTGAACAGCTATGGCCAACCGTTGCCCCAGGTACGAGCCGGAGCGGGAGTCACCGGTTTTGTCCCTCAACCTGCGCCCTAATTCGCTCACCAGATTCTTGGCGTCGGTACCCCAACTACCCATTGTCTCGACCGCAAAGGGAGCGAACATATATTGCTCTGTCAACGCCGCATATTTCTCTCGTTTTTTATCCGCTGCGTCCTCAGCAGCAGCTGCCGGAGACCGGACAGTACGGCTCAGGTGACTGGGCGCAACCGTGCTGACACACGTGGCATCCCACAGAAGGCACTTACCATTTTTCCATGGCACCAGAGTCATACCGTCCGGCCTTTTGCCGTCGGATCTGCTGAGGCCAGGTGGATCTAATAGGTACCTATACATATATTTGATTTTACTATACATATATTTTAGAACTTATATCACAAGTTATTAAGTATAAGTCTCGAATTAGATAATGTTCAGACACAATTATAACACATTTCTTTATAGTATTATAATTATGCGAAACCACAGATAATATAATATAATTCTTATAGTGAAACTAAGTGAACTGTTTAGTTTACAAATAAAACTTAATTAGCAGTCCAACCCACGCTGAAATAAACTCACAAAAAACAAGGAATATAAATTGGATATTTTAGTTATTCCAATTGGAATATCTTTCTTACCGCCGTCGCTGTGATGTAACCCGTAGAATTTTAATCTTATTAAAATTAAATGTCGCTGATGTTAGAATAAAAAGCTATGTGAACCAAATTCTACAGATGTTCATGGGATTACTTTTATTTGATTGGAATAATATGAATAATAAGACGGCTTAGACGAAATGTTAATCTTGGGTTAACCAGTGAGTCTTTTAATAGATTTTATTGACATATTTGAAATAGGTAATGAAATTCTTTGACATTATAATTTTCTAAAGTCAATTTTTATGTTGGGAATTTAGTATATCAAGGTTCTTGTTAGAATATTTGACGGACTCTAGTTTTATTTTACAGCCAGTAGCAACTAGTGAGAGAATAAAAAACTTGTACCTATAAAATAATTATCGAACCCTGTAGGTGGTGTTATAATATTTATATTATTTGGATAAATTCTATAGCGTGTGTAGTAATTTTATAGATGATAGACTAAAAGAAGACAAATTCAGAGGAATATACCTCAAATAAAATCATCACTATCTAGTAGACAGATTCAGGAATTTAGAATATTTTTTTACTACCTTTTAGCCGAAAATCCCGCTATTTAAAAAAGCCTCTTTAAAAACTGCCCGCTGAGCCACATCCCAAACTGGGTGTGACAAAAAAAAACCTCACGCCTGCAATTTGTTGGCTGGCCAACTCAGCGATAAAGCCTTAAATGCACTTCGCGACAGATTGCGTACCATGTTTGAAATCCGATTATATAGTAGCATCCTTTGTATACGGCCTTTTCTCTCTCTTAACCGGCAGATAGATGTACATGATTGGTATTTTAAATACTGCCATTGGAATTAAATTAAGGATATACCGAATATGGAGTAGGTGACCCATCAGGTATAAAAAGGTTTCGTAAGATCCATTCTAAGTAGGTCGTTGAGATTAATTGGCCTTTATGGAGAGATTGTATTACCATTCGTCTCTTTGCCGCACCATAAAGACTTAGAATTATTTATCAACACTTGTGTATCCGTATTTCCATGATCCTTGATCCTTTCAGTGAGACGTGAAGCAGTGTTTGTCGATCCCATTAAATTGAGGATCACCATTTTAGTATTGATTATTATTGACATCTATTATGGTGGTCTTCATTCGTTAGACTTCACTTAGGTATTAATCAATTAATTAGCCTATTGCAGTCCACTGCTGGGCAAAGGCATCTCCCAATGTCGGGAGGCTTTGGCCCACTGTATCCACCCTGGCCAGACGGGTTGGTACAGGGTTTTATTTCAAGATTTCCTTCTATCGCAGTGATGTCGTAATAACTTCTTTCTATTCTGTATTCTGACAGGGCGAAGTCATTTTGTTGAATTACAAAAAAAAAGATCAATGTTGTTAAGATAAGAACCTCAGTGGCAAAGAATGTGTAAACGGTAGATAATTCTTGGTTGTCATACAGTTTGCAGTGAGTTGGGTGTTTGGGATCCCACCCTATCAAGATTTCTGCTCAAGCTAATGATCATCTACAAGCCGGTAAACCTGCTAATAGACGGAGGTGGTTCTGTCGCAGACTTGATTTCGGGGTCGAGTGGTCAAGTAGTCGCGCCTATTAAGGCAAATCAAAACGTGACCTCAAAACACCTTGATTATTGTCGAAAATAATTTGCTTTTCATAGATCCTAACAGGATAATAATAACTGCAAATATGAATTTTGCACAACACATACAAAGCATAATGTTACAACAATCAAGTGTAAAATATCGCGAAATGTTTGACATTTGACAGTTATACGTCAAATCTGACAGGTTCTATTCTATATACGATTTCACACCCCGTGTTACTCTGTCTAGACATGACAAATAACATAATGACATTGGCGAATTTAGGTTCACCAATAAACAAGATTCAAAAAAGTTCTGACCGAACTCCTTCGTTTATTACTCTAAGCACGGACATTATCGAAAGTCTGGGTTTGCCATTATTAAAAAAAAAATATTCAAAAATTGAATAGGTATGAGTACAGTAGCTGTAGGTATGAGTACATAGAAAGTAATAGTATCTCTTAAGACAAAACATCCCGATTGAAAGCCACTGAGACTGTACTAGTAGATAAATAGCCAATAAGCACAGATATGGGGGTGAAGGGCGGAACCGCCTGTCACCCTGGCAGAAGCAGGCCGCAGCGGGAGGCGGCGCGCCTTGCGCGCATACCCGTTTCCGAAGACGAGGTGGATACTCTGTGGTCCCAACACCCGAGGAGAGAAATGGCCCTGGGTCGCCCGGGGTGCGATATGCCTGTTAACCTCACCTTCGGCAACCAAAATTGACCCACAGGCGTCGTGCGTTTTAGTCGGTTCGAGTCCGACATAACCTCTCCCACTGGTTCCGGTGGTGGGAGTATACGAGGGGATTTTCGGCACGCAATAAAAAAGTAGATAAATAGGAAATTATTATTAACCACGGAGGGGCTGATTTATTCGGGTAAAAACCATTCAATGTGATTAAAATTTAAACATTTTGGGTAGTTGTTGAAATTAAATGTAAGCTTTCTCGAAAGTGTTCGAGAGAGGGTAACCTGATATCTTCTTCTTTTAGTACTTTCTTGTAGGTGGCAATTCTTGTGGGACCTCGCTGTTATAATTAGTACTGATAGCTTAGAAATCAATTGCATTAGTAGCAATAGTTTATTTAATTCCTCAGTAATTTAAAATTATCATGGACGTGATTGTAATTTGACATTTAACTTATTTTGGAACGCCACGTGGCTCCCGACTGAGTAGAATTTGGGCCACCCCATCTTTTCCCACGTGGTGTCGTACAAGGCGACCAAGGGATAGGGCTGTTTTACTTCCCGATAAATATATACAGCACAGACTCTGCCTCAGATGCATGGCTTGAGGTAATATTGTGCCCGGAAGACGGTAATACGCTCACCCCCTATTACGTGAGACCGAATTTAATGATTGGTGAAAAATGTGGGTTTTAATTCACCTCAGACTAACCCTCCGGGGATAAAGGCGTGATTATATGTATGTATGTATGTATAAATTTATCTAAGTAGCATACCCAAAGTTAACTGACTTTGGATATGCTACTTGAATAAATTAATGTTCCAAAATATATTCATCATCAGCAGTTTCAAAACTTACTAATTCAATCCTAATTTACTTTAAAACGCGTCATCATAATTGAGGCAACTCAACACGAATGCTTCAATTGTTCCATCGTCGCACACCTCTAAATATCAGGTAACAACATTACCTAACGCATTGCGAAATGGTCATTGAGCATAAAACCTAGTGTCGACCTCTGACTCTGACGCAACAGGGCACTAAAATTCAACTCGAATAGCACTAGGGCCGTTTTATAACGTTCTTGGAGTTACTTAGTGACCTTTTGGTAATGTGTGGCCTGTTGAGATTAAGTGAAATTCTGCACACTTGTGGTTTTTATGTTGATGATGTTTTAATGTTATTGTTTTATGTTAGACTAGCTGTTGCCCGCGACTCCGCCCGCGTGGATGTCGGTTATCGCTCAGTGTTGAGTCAACGCTGTTTTATGCTCAACATAAAACATTTCTAAAATAAAAGTAGTCTACGTTACTCCTTATTATATCAGCTACCTTCCAATAAAAGTCCCGTCAAAATCGGTCCAGTCATTTCAGAGATTAGCCGGAACAAGCAGACAGACAGACAAAAATTGTAAAAAATGTTATTTTGGTGTATGCACCGTATTATATTCATATGCATGTAGTAAAAAACAGTTATGGTGGTTTTAAATTTTGCAACATTTTATGATAAGGCAAACCTATAGATGGCGCTAGCATACAGAAATTCGTATATTTTATACTCAAAAGTTACTAATCTTATATAACCTGCATCTCAAAATCCTTTCTGAGGGGATGCCTACGTCATAGTAGTTTTATGCATTCAAAGTCTCAGCCCGATCGGTTTAAAATTGACAAAGTTTCACACAAACTTTCATCCCCTATTTTAACCCCTTGGGGGTAGAATTAATTAAAATCCTTTCTTAGCGGATGCCAACGTCATAACATCTATATACGAGTATATTGATCCATTCAGTATTTTGGGCTGTGCGTTGATAGATTACTATGTCAGTCAGTCAGCCAGTCAGTCACCTTTGAGTTTTATATATTTAGATAGATAGAAGAAGATAACGTAAGTGTAAGACAGGGTATTATGATAATATCATACGTAATTGTTTTGTTGTTGATTAGGTATTAGCGTAGAACATTTAAGAATTATTAGGTAGGAGAACAGGCTTTTTGCTTGCATTGATGCGTTTAGTATTTCAGGTAGTATCTGATGAGTAGCCTATGAGTTTCTGACTAGCAAAGAATGCTGTAGAGTGATAGCAGGTAGAAGGTGTGTTTGCTACCTTTGTATACTTAAAGAACAAGAACAAGGAAAGAACATAGAAGTCCACGTAGTACAGATATAACCCTAAACGACCAGATTGGAATGGTTGCTCTTAAGGCATGAAAGATTTTTGTTTTTTTTATACAACCTATGAACGTGTGTAAGTGTCTTATGTCTTGTGTGAAAGTCACATTTGAGCCCGGAGGTAACTTTTCCTTATATTTCATTTATTTTGGTTATTATAGCAGCGATTCCCGTCTGACTTCCCAACTCTTAGAATTCTGTCGATCTAGGTATTACGTATGTCAATCAGATTAAGGACTTGACTTATTCAAGAGTGTCAGGCAGGAAAGGAAAGAAAAAGCGAAAGACAAATCCAAAAAGTTGTCTCTGCCTGCCCCAATTGAAAAGAGGCAAGAAATTGGGCCATGTGCTTGTCTGCCAACTAAGTGGTATAAAAAAAAATATACATGTATTGTAATATAAAAAACGTTCATCCATATCCTACGTTTAATCAACTTTTGTCGTTCACTGTACTTGACTACGAAACAAATAAGGTATTATTAATCATACTACGAAATTATTACTATTATTTGTTGTAAATTTTAATTACTATTCGTAGTCATATAATATTGATTGCTTTGGTGTGTCGAATAGGTAATACAAACATGAAGCAGTAGTCAGTAATATATAAAGTAGGTAATTATTGCTAAATGTTACAATGCGAATAATATTATACCCGGTACACACCAAGCAAATCAAGAAAAATTATGTCCAACGAATAATCATAACTAAATGAGTGTAGACATCATAAGTAAGGTACCTTACGCTTGATAACGTGCCGTTATTCACTTAGATCGCTCATTTTTATTCCGCTGGTATGTACCTTGCATTACACAAAGCGGAATAGCATATTGTAATTAATAAAATTAATAATAATTAGTAGAAAAACACACCTGTCTCTTTGTGCCGTAAATCTATTCAATAAATAACACACCAGCGAGCTTTAAAATTACAAGGTGATGAGTGTACGAATTTTAGTGGACCAGTGGGTACGGACCTAGTTCCTAAAAGTACATGAGAATACATCGAAATTTTAAAAACTAATAGAATTTACAGATAAAATATCATTTCTTTAGGCACAGTAGAGTAGCATTATGCTATACTCTGTTGATTTTTCATAAAAGAGTTTTGAAAACTTATTACGAGTATATTTTTTTTCTTCTATTACTTAGGATGCAGACAACCACACAGGCCTCCTTACCAAGGCCTATGGACGAGTGCAACACCTAGAGAATCAAATCGTGCTGCCGTCCTTGTAAGAAGACAAAGCAAATCTTGTCTTCCCACTGACAACACAAAAACTCTCCAGGGAGCCAGGAATACAACACGAGGTTATTATTCTGTAGGGTGGAGGTACTTCCTAGTCGGACTGCTCAATAAGGATGGAAATACCTTCGTGTTCATCTTCGCAGATAAAATTATATAATCTCCATATCTCTATTTCAATTGACTCCTGTAAAGAAAGTAAGTTCATACTGCTACGGCCGTGGCGTAACGGAAGAGCATTCGATTGCTACATTGGAGGTAGCAGATCCGATTCTCCCTCGGTGCAAATATTTGTATGCCTGAATGGTCTAAGTGTTTCTATACATAATATGTACCTATGTATTTATAATAAAAAAAAAACTACGTTCTGCAATCCGCATTCTAGAATACAAGCTACGAGTAGTTAAGATATGATTGGATCTAGATAGCGTTATGTAGAATGTCCTAGAATATATATTTATTATCATTAGTGTGTATGTATCATCATCATCCTCTTAATAATTTCCCATCCTAGTTTTAACAAAATTTTGCATATTGAAGCGTTGTTTTTCTTTTGAATTGTGAGCGACTGCTGTTGGACTTTCCACCCTAAGAGAATAGTGCATGCCAGAGACTTATTGTTTAGCAAGCCAAGTCAACAACTAGCAGGTAAACTCGGCTTGCTACCTCCATGATTATTCTGTATGTATGTACAATTTAGAAATCTATACGTAGGTACTCAACTTTAATTAGATACCTACGTTTAATTAATAATTAGTGTTCCTAATTATTTACTATTATCGTTCAATGATTAGGTATTATTGCTAGGAATGTAAATAAATATCGATTACTATTAACATCGATAAATCGATTCGAGTGTTAATAAACTTTATGAGCGTATATATTATTATATTATTCTAACCCTAATTAATGTTATAAACTGAGTTTGTTTATTGGTTGATTGTCCTCAATCATGTGAAAAGTACTAAATGCATTTGGATAAAGCCAGTGATCCATAGCTTCTCTCTAAGAAAAGTCTTAGAATTTCTTTTTTTTTTTGACTATTCATATTTATATTATAAAAATCCATTTTTTTATTTTAAAAATATATAAACTTATGTTTAAAAGAATATAAAATAGGATACAAAAGGTTCAAGCATCGAAAAATTCCTCCTCTACGATGTCGACTGCTTATGTACCCAAAAGGCTGGCGGTATTCTTAGGAACATTTTCTAAAGAACACTGTTTCCTAGATGGCCAGGGCTTTAGAATCCCAAATCTTCCTACGCAGTCTTCAGTCTCGAGCTTGATAGTTTGGACGGCAGTCGCACCTGTAAAATTCAATCTATTGATATAATATTGTTAGTTTTGTTTTGTCATTCACAAACAGTTAAAGGACCTTTGATTTCAAAATTAAAATCTGTGGACCCAACTTGTTGATTGTTTCTTATGATAAGAACTACTTATTTCAGTAGTTCAATTCGATTTTTACAGAAAAAGCGTACCTAGTAGAAATTTGATTTTTGCATGTAATGGTGATTCCGGGATTGCATTTTTTATGGACAATGTGTTTCTTCCCTCCGCTTAAGGGCCAATACATACATAATAATCACGCCTTTATCCCCGGAGGTTTAGTCAAAGGTGAATTAACACCCACTTTTTACCAATTTGGTTCCACGTAATAGGGAGTGAGCCAATTGCCGTCTTCCGGGCACTATTGTTGACTCATGCCATGCATCTGAGGCTGAGTCTGGGTTGTATATATCTGTCTGATGCCCTATCCCTTAGTCGCCTTGTACAACACCGCATGGGAAAAGATGGGGTGGTTCAAATTCTACTCTACCGGGAACTACGCGACCAGGTCGATGTGGAACTAATATTAACTGGTCTCCTACCAAGGGAGAAATAGGTAGCTATATATAGAGCCAGTAGAGATTTCAAAGAAATCTCGCGATCACACAACTAAGTTAGCTTATGCAACACCAGCAACTGAAAATATTTTTTTTTTATCAGCAGCGTCTTCTTTGAATGGTGAATGAGTAGTGTACTGCCTGTTATTTGTGTCTGTTGTCTTTAATTTACACATTGTATTAAAAATGACAGACACGTAGTCATAAAAACTTATAATTGACCTTCTTGTATCCATGTTTCATGTGTTAATTTAATTGTAATACCTGTAAGTTTTTAAAAGAAAAAACTATATTATAAGCACCTTTTACTCAAGAGGATAATTTTTTTCCGGTGCCGGGGGTCAAAATTTTGTGAGACCAGTGGGTTCATCATTGAAGGTTATTTCTCTTTAACGATTATACAAAAGTATATAGTATCATTCGACGAAGACCACTTTTATCTATAATAAATATTATTGTAAGTTCATCATGTCAATATTTTTACTAAGCTTATTAGTATGAATGAAGTCAAGCCAAATCTTTAACTTGTTAAATAAATAATACCGAACTACTCATATATTTGCCACTAACGGTACTTATGACATGTTTACCTTTATTAATATTTGTTAAAAAAACGCCTTGAATAAGTAAGTAGGTCACTACAGACCAACATAATATGTAAATATATGAGCTGGTCATATCGAAAGGGCCGTAAGTAATATTAATTAAGTAGAATATGCCATATGACACAAGACTCCACCAATTACGCGATGATCCACTAATCCCCACTTTTTGGGGGACAGTCATTGCCCCCCTATAACGGTACAGGCGGGGCCTACGCGGGACACGCCAATCGCCGCAAATGCTACCAGAGCGCGCGCCGATGATCTAAGCGAATGATCTAGCGTGCTTGTCATTTCGCGAGCACGGGATTGGTCCGTGATAAAGTATTTCGTTACGCGACCACGATTCGGCGCGATCTAGTTTCGGACACGCGTTATCTCCTTCTTTATTGATCATAAATATCTAATGGTGGTTGACATTTTTACTACATAAATAAACTTTGATCAAGTAATCCTCATTTTACTAGTTGCTACAAGACAACGGCGCATATCTACAGATGGGGCAGCCACCTGCGCCCGCGCTCCAAACAAATAAATAACCCAACGACAAGAGGACAAAATAGCTGCTCACACTGCCATACGGTACGTGTTTTATGGACCTACAACATAGAGAAAGTAACGGTACTGGGAGCGCGGCCTTCCCACCCGATGTCCGACCGCTAACTGACTGATGGGCGAAGCTTAACCTCTGATAATAAGAGAGCAAGACGACTATACTTGCGGGTCGCGCGCTAGAAAAGGATGGATGATGTATCTTCTTCGGTGATCGTGAAGTGCAAGATGAGTACACAGTCACACAGTCACATACGGACCACATCCGAGTGAGGCCCGGCTTCGGTTTTTAAAAAACGAAACGCGCGATCCGTGTTGCGCGTACGCATGGACGCGCGCACCAATTTCGAATTTGCGAATTTCGAAAGACTTTTTTTTTAAAGTATGACGTTTAAAAACTGTAGCAAGTGAATTTTAGGTGTATATTTTTTTGTGTAGTTTTGAAGTGTAAATATGAGAAACGAGAAGTAGCAGTTAAGTGGAGAACTGTATATATATTTCCACGTAAAATTAAGGAACTTATTTTACAGCTGTAATTAAACAGCAAGAGTCAAGGTAAGTGTTATTATTTTTCAATAAGCTTATTACGACTAACAAAAAATGTTACTCTAATAATATTCATAAACGAATATTTTATTACTTATAAGTATTGCCTGTAATATGACAATTTTATGCCTGCGTATATTTGTATTCATCAAAAATTTTATATTTGGGTTTTATTATTTTTAAAATAGTTTTCTTTACGATTATGAGCTTCTAGAGAACGTTCAAAATGTTATATTACTTTTTCAATGAAGCATAAAAAAGTAAATAGTTTTTTTATTGATGTAAGTGATGGTTACGAATGGTTAACGTGTATATAAGTACCTGGATAAATGAAAATAAAATATTGTGTAAGTGTGTGGTAAATTGGGTTTTAAGTAATAAAGAAAGGTTTTTGATCAAGTGATTACTTTCTGATTACGATTACCAGTTGTGTTGATAAAGATATTGAATTTTACGTTGATAGGATGTATGAATACTATTTTTGCATATATTTTCACTGTATTATCTTCTCTGATTATACTGAAATTAAAACATAAAATGACAGGTATATTTGTCATCATGTTCAGTTTATCGTAATTTCTCACTTAGAAGGTAGCTGGAGTAGACAGAATGCAGACAGAAGGCAAAGGATCAGGAGTAGGTACCTAATGGCGGTCATTAAGAGAGGTCTAAGTCTAGCAATGGACTGCAATAGGCCAATTGATTGATATCACTTCACTACGATCCCATGTAGTATTTAGTTCATATCTCATATCAATATGAAATATACATAGGTAGCTGATTGATTGATTGATTACTGAAAAATAAACTGTGAAACTAAAGCTAAGCTAAGCTAAAATCATGAAGATTATAAAATTGAATAGGTTCCTAACTAAATATACA
This sequence comes from Eilema griseolum, assembly GCA_963662185.1. Classification (NCBI taxonomy): domain Eukaryota; kingdom Metazoa; phylum Arthropoda; class Insecta; order Lepidoptera; family Erebidae; genus Eilema; species Eilema griseolum. The sequence continues at coordinate 2,389,154 of OY759243.1, forward strand.
ATTATTTTTATTTATTACATAACTACAGCTCTATAGGTAAAATATTTATAATTCGCACATGGCTGCGTCTGCGCAAATTTCAGCTATCGTGAACACGGAAGTGGTGCAGTAAAAGAAGCCTATATTTTGCAATGCCATGCCATGGCTTCCTATTTGACACGTTTAATGTTGATCAATTTCGAGATTAGTCGCTAAAAATTAACAAACGTACTGAGAGACAAATTAGTGCTGAAGTAATATCGCCTACGCGTATACCATAGTTTATGGGTACTTAGTATTTTGCGTTTAAAATAGTTTTTTTTATTCTGTTAGGTAGGTACGCTAGTAATTAGCTAACTAATATAAAAAAAGAATCAACGAATTTCATTTATTCAGTTCAGGCACATAAAGAGCACATTATGAAAGTCAAAATTTTATAAAAATATTAAATAATGTATAAATAAACCATTGGAAAATGATTCTTTCGTTGGTTCGGTAGGTTATTTCTACTGAAAAGATTACTGGTATCTTTAGAAAAAGAAACTAAGAGACTATATTAGAACTAGATTATCTTTTTTTAAATATGGTTTTGTTTACAATTTATGTTGTATGAGCAAGCAAAAGACTTTTTGTTTGCGTGGTTGACCACGCAGTTTTATCATCAAGATGCTCATCTACTCATGTAGGTATATAAGTATGCAACTTAAATGCCACTTAAAAATAGAATTTCCAGACTTAATAGAGTCATCGTAATTGTAGTAACTATACCTATATCTAAAGTATTATAGGATAAGTAGTGATTTAAGACTTGTTCTGTACTAATTCTAGAAGGTACTAAAACTACTAGAAGGTACTTCAGAACAATATTAATAAAATAAAGTTATCTATATATAACCCCTTCAAATAGGGCTAGTACTTGCATTAGAAGAGTATTTAGACTCGTACCTGTCTCTTATACAGGCATATTATTAACAGTACCTATTACAATACTAGTGGCGTAAAGATTTTTCAAAGTACCTAGTAGGTATTGTATTAATGGAATTATTATTTCATTTGTAACTGTCATGCGTTGAAGCAACTTTTATGAAATTTGTTAGGAATTTAAATGGAGCGGAGTCGTCATTTCGGAGTGTGTTTGGAGTAGGAAATATCTAGAGATATATATGTAGAAGAGTAGTATGGTTTGAAAAAAAAATGTATAGATAGATAGATAGATAGATAATTCTTTATTGTACACCAACAGATTCACAGTAGGACAAGTAGGTAGCATCTATACAGTTCAATGTACAATGGGCGGCCTTATCGCTGAAGCGATTTCTTCCAGGCAACCTTAGTCGTATATGAAGAATTAGGTAGGTATGTTATTTTTAATGGTGGTTGTAGTGAAGTAGCGATATAAATATACACAGTGTCATCTATCTTTAGCGATCATAGAGTCATAAATGCGATTTTTTTAAAATAGGTATATTATTAGTTACTCATAAAGACATACAGATCAATGAACAAATCTTTTTACTGACAGGAAACCGAACTGCAACTTCTGATTTAGCAGTCTTTAATGTAGTGAAATAATTTAAGTACAAAATTATATACATACATATAATCACGCCTTTATCCCCGGAGGGTTAGGCAGATATAAATTAACACCCCTATTTAACCAATCATTGTATTCGCTTCCACGTAATATAGGGTGAGCCCACGGCCGTTTCCTGGGCACTAATGTTGACTTGAGCCATGCATCTGAGGCTGAGTCTAGGCTGTATATATCTGTCTAATGTTAAACAGCCCTATCCCTTAGTACAAATTACTAAGTACAAATAAGTAAATATTGAATGAATTGATAAATAAAATAAATATTAGAAGCAATGAAGTTGGAAGGTCAGATCTGGTCAATGTCAAAGAGTGAAAAAACCGCACTACAAAAGCATCCGAAGCTCTTATGAAAGCTTTAATGACGACATAGGAAGCCTTCGTGGTGCATAGATCAAATGGTGAGCTATTGTTTTATGCGTGCTTCGGAAAAGGAGAAGCACAAATGAATGTGTGAATGTAAGCTTCTACAGGAAAATCTTTTTGAAAATTTAGAGGGATATCTAGTATCCTTTTTTATGAATGACACGCTGTGGTCTACACATTTTATACACCAATGCCAATTGTGTCATGACTTTTGAAAATGAACTCTTTAACGATTATAAGTAGGTACCATTTGAGTTCTATTGAAGTTGAAAGGATGCGATAATTACCTATTGCTGTCCCTGATTGATAATGTTTTGTTTTCAATCTTTTTATCATTATCTGAGCCCAAAGACAGCATAGCTTAACTAGCTAGTGTAATGGGTTCTAGCATGTGGATAAAAATATGAGAGAAGATTAAATATAATCTGTCGGTTTGATTATTACCCAAACGTTTCAATTAAAGCCCTTTCCAATTGGCTTAGGCTGAAACAATAGCTTTCCAGTTGCTACGATTCTGACATACGAATTAATATTTTATATTATTTTTTTCAATAAAAACACACTGGTGACCTATCACTTCATAAAAGTGTCCTCGATCTCAGCTAAGCCAATTACTTGTGTTGGAAGTGGGTTCACGTCAGTTGTGTAATGGTCAGTATTCGAACCCGGGTCATCTCGGTCGTAAAGTCAACTCCTTAACCATTTAGCTACCGACGCGACATACGATATCGTTTAATCTAACCTTAATAGTTTACACGTACTATAATAAAACTGATTGCGACGGCCTCTGTGGCATGGCGGTAGAGCGTACAAGTGCTACGCAGGGGCATGGATTTGATTCCCACTCGGTGCAAATGTTTGTATCTATATTTGCATTGTTTGGGGTGTTTCTACGTAAAACATGTGTTTACAAAAAATTATGTATGTGTGTTTATCCGCATTGTAGAAAGTATTATACAAGCTAGTTAAGCTATGCATACTATATCTCTAGATACCGCTGTGTAGCATGTTGGAGAGCATCTATTTAAATATTTGGACTGTATAAAAAGTACTTAACTGATTTGATGAACATTTTTGAGATTAAAAGTTTTGTAAGTACCGTTTTACAAGTACGTAACATACCATAACATAAACTCACGCCTATATTCCCGAAGGGATAGGCAGAGGTGCTAGCATCCACATTTCGTCAGTTTATATTTAGGTCCCTATGTAATAGGTGGTGAGCCTATTGCCATTAACCGGGCACTTATAAACCTGTGATAAATACACAGATAACTTCGAAAAACATCGAAAAGTCATTGGTGTGTGCCATGGTAAAACCTGGGATCGAACCCGAAATCTCGTCTCAGAAGTCCATTACCCATACCACTAGGCTACCGTGGTTTTTTTTTACAAGTACGTAAGCTTAATAAATTGTCTCAATAGTAGATACCTGTGTCAATTGAATTTTATACTAAAGACAGAAGGAAAAAGAAAAAATTTAAAGGTAGAGATGCTCTGGCGCTAGTTGAGGAGTCGGGCGGTAGTTTCTTCCGTAATAGGCAATGCCCAAAGTAATCCAAATCCATACTAAGTTTTTTATTTATTTGAACGCGCTAATCTCAAGAACTACTAGTGCCAATTGTAAAATCCTTTTTCTATTGTATAATCCTGCTATCGACGAAGGTTTTAGGCTATATATCATCACGCTACCACTTAAGGCCGTGTGCTTTTATGCCACCTATGTGGTTTAAAAAAAAATAAGGGAGCGAAGCAACAAAATAAATGTCAACAAGTCCTGCAGATTTCCATACGTTATTTAAATACTATAAAATTACGGGCTAAAACGAATGATATGAAGTTTCAAAATAAACCGGGGCGGTTCAGCTAATAAAAACATGAGAGAAGACAAAACTGGAAAGTGGATCCCTGACTCCAAGGTGAAAGCCTCAAGTGATATTAGAATTTACTCTAAGATGATGATGATAACAATGAGCCTTACTGCTAAAGTTATATCTCACAAGCAACCCATAGATGAACCAGCAGAAATTAAATGCCAGCTGATAATCACAACTGTCTAATTAAATTCATTAGCGAATTCACACTAAATATATCGACATGTTTATAACACACTAGTGAATAAGCACCAATGAATTAAACCTAAAAAGAGAAATTGTTATAAAAAAAAGTACACCAAAACGGTAGAGTCATACAAGAAATTTACATGATTGCATTGTGCTAGAGAGTTGGACTATTTATAACGTTAGGTAATATTCTTTCACTTAAGTTTTAAAAGTGAAAATATGTTCAATTTGTACCGTGTCACTCGTACAGAGTACTTAGATACGTATAACTGATTTAAAATGATCATGCCACTGTTTTGAACTTTGTTAATTATTGTTGAAAGTTCATAAGAATATTACACATAGGTTGGATCTGCGGTTTCAATCGCAGTACTCAATTCTATTCGGGTATCCGCCCGTCTGTGAGTTTATGTTATTTTTGTTCATATTATTACTCGGCTTCCTCGGCTAACAAGTGCTATGATATCAAATATACTATATCCTTCTTTAATAATAGCGCTACAAAATACATTAAACATTTTTCAAATTGCGTTCTAGTTCTAGAGGTTAGCGTGCTTAAATGAACTAACGAATAAACAGCCCCACCAGCGAGATAACTAATTCGAAGGAAGACAGAATTGGGTGCTATGGCGCCCATTGAGAGATTAAAAAATTACACTGTGATGATTCCTTTATCAAAAGCTTTTTCAATCGTCTAAGAACTTAAAGTTTAATATGAACTAGCATCACTAGATGATTTCATCCTCGTAACACCTGCTCCCGTGGTAATATTGAGATAATAAGTAGCTTATGTTACTTTTAAATAAAATACCTTTTTAATGGTGAACGAATCATTAAAATCAGTTCATTAGTTTCATAAAAAATAAAACAACATTTCCTTGTACTAGATGATGTAAAAGCCGTAGGTATTTATATTGAATCTTCTGAACGTATGTTTGCGTTGCTGAGCTCATCATCACGGTCATTATAACTGGTCACAAGTTCATGCAGTTTATGGAATGTACATGCCTATAGGTGTACAGTAATCACATTAATTTCCGCACACATACCACGCACATATTTTACCTATGTCTATTGGAATGTGAAAATTTATAACTCGATTCGATTGGTCTTTATCGATGCAAGCATGTTATGAATTATGCATAAACATGCGAGGGTTATGCCTGCCAATCTCACCTCCACCAACCAACAACGACCAACAGACAGCTTGCGTTTCAGTGGGTTCAAGTCCTATATAACCTCCCCCAACGGCTTCGGCGATGGGGTATACGTAAGGATCAGGTATTTAATCAACCAATCCTATTTATAAGCCCCGCTTTAGAATTCAGAGTTCCTGTCCTACTTTTTCTTTCCATGATTTTCCATGTTTGTTGAATCCTATCCAAAAAAGGTCTGAGTCTAAAACACATCCGTCAATCAGTAATACCTAGTACCTAGGAATGTACCTAATATTTTTTTATGCCGTGTTGGTTCCCTGTGGAGCAGAATAGCGCCACTCCATCTCTTCATATGTGACTAAGGGATAAGATTCTCCATCTAATAGTAAACATGCAGCGCATGACAAAGCATCTGCTTGACCGAAATAGACTCACCGGTTAATACCTGGGTAATCGCAGGACCGAAAATCATATCGTGCAAAATGAGAGTGATAACACACCTCTGCCTACCCCTTCGGGGATTCACAGGCGTAATATTGTTACAACCGCTACTAAATCTACTTTTAAAACAAACGGTATGAACTGTATGCTGCTTTAGTTGGCGCCAAATGCCTTCTCCACAGCATCATTAATCTTGCTCAGTGCGGTGCGGCGCTGACCACACACTCGATCGAGATAAGATGCGGGTTCAGAGTTCACACCTAGCTGTACGTATGTATTACGTACTTATTGTTTTTAGGTCTGAGAAACAAAAAAACCTGACAAGGGCCAATGAAATGTAACGTTCTATAAATCAATTTAGTTTTTTTTTGATTAGACGGTATATTTTGACAAGGTTGTTGTAAATATAGTAATATGATTTGATAGCAATCACCGTAGTTCGTAAGCGGATGTAACATCAAGGACGGAATCAGGTAGGATATTGCCACTACGGCGGGATACCTGTATGGGTGGCAAATATCCGTGGCTTCATTGACCTTTCACTATGGTATTTTTTGAAAGCCTATATTTCATGACACGTAATTTTTTACATCAGCCGAATCACACGATACACCATTTGCCAAGCCAGCCTTTTAGAAGAAATGTGAGCATATAGGGACGGACAATGGCGTTACCTGATAGAGGACAAAAATATAAAATTTATTTTGGGTGCCGCGTGGTTCCCGGCAGAGTAGAATTTGACCACCCCATCTCTTCCCATGTGGTGTCGTACAAGGCGACTAGGGGATGGGGCTGTTTGGCGTCGGACAGATATATACAGTCCAGACTCAGCCTCAGATGCATGGCTCGAGTCAACAAGTGTCCGAAATGCGCCAACAGGCTCACCCCCTATTACGTGGGACCGAATACAATTATTGGTGAAATGTGGGTGATAATTCACCTCTGCCTAACCCTCCGGGGATAAAGACGTGATTATATGTATGTATGTATGTATTTTTTGTGTTCGCCACAGTCCTTCTAGTAGAAATGGAGAAAAAACAAATAGGGTAGTTTTTTCATGCACTTAACAAAACTTGCCAATTAATAATCTACCGCTTAAATGATTTTCAGAGATACGCCCATTGGCAAATTTTTTTGACAAATTCTTATAGTAAATACAATCATCCGGACCAATCTAAGAAGTCAAATTCATACTAGAGCGGGAATCGAACTCGCATCTTTGACGTAACAGTTGAATGCTGTACCAACACACCATAAAGTATACACATTCGTATTGTATTATTTTGTTTTATGTAAGATTTTAAAGCTAATTGATTTACAACTCGGAATATATCATGCTAATTTTGTTGCTGACTGTACTTACAGTAACTAGAAAGCTTCTTGTTGGCAGGTCAAAGGACAAAGACCAATGCAGGAAAATAGGGGATAGGTTTATGCAATAGAACGACAGCATCTAAAGGTTAAAGAAAGTGGTTAAGTGAGAACTCACCTTAACAGTAATAAATTGCAGTGGGCATAGCATAATATATTGCACCGATTGGCTCAGTGGTAGTATAGTGGTGGATGTAGTATGGTTCGATTCCCGGTTTAAGCAAAGTTTTTGTGAGGTTTTCCTGTTCAGAACTTTTTGGTAGGTGCTAGCACTAAGAGAGGAAAATGACCGGTTGGCGAAAATAGATTGATTTCATATTAAATAGAATCACATATACAGCGAACTGTGAAATGTACTTTTTTTTTTTTTTTTTTTTACGTGCGCAAAATCCCCCCATTTTTTTTAATTTTCAAATATACTTATTTAGTACATCAAATTTATAAATATATATACACATAATTACATAATATATAAGTTTTTGTACAATATTGTTCGAAACAATCAGAAATTAAACCTATGTCACTATTAATCTGAATGAATTTAATTGAATGAAAATTTTCGATAAGATGTTACGTCAATCAAAGATAAGATGGTATTTTTCAAACATTTTTTTTTCAATACAGAAATCGAACCCATTCCTATACCAAACTTATGAAAAAGGAGTTCAAAAGACCGGTTATAAAACTAATTAAAAATAAAACAAGTAGATCTTCGTCACGCTACTTAGCGACCTGTTTTTTTATGACATCACAAAGTTAGTCTACTTCATCGTACATCCTGTCGCTAATGACGCGATATATATTTATCCTACAGTAATTAGTAACTAAACTTCATAACGTAATTAGCGCATACTAACACACGCAAGTACATTTAGCGTCAAAACGATCTTGACTAGAAAGTCTCAAAATGATCTTAATACCGAGGTGTTAAATATAAATCAAACTCATTTATTGATTTAAGTTGTATTTTTGTTCGAAGTAAAGGTTTGCACTAATTTTCAGAACAATCAGTCCACAGAAAGGAAGGGAATCCAAGGCAATTACTTCTGATTAATTGAGTACTTCAAAATGATCTAAATATCTTGGTTTTTCCTCCCTCCGTCCTCGTTACTCTTCGTCAAGATCGATATGATACTTACTGTACACAATAATAATTATACGCAAACAAGAAAGGGTTGACAGAAGTGTCGTTATCCTCCTTGCGGTAACTACGCCTTGAAGTCTGGGGTTCGCTTTATCCAGTCTAACTGCGACGACGAACTTCGATATTTTCCGTGAAGCGACTGCTACCTAAACTCCACAACCCTTTCGCGATATCGAAGTCTATTAATTAAACTAAATGGGTAATTGCAACGTGATTGAACTTCGATATTTTCCGTAAAGCGATTGCTTTCTGAGCTCTACAATCCATTGGCGATATCGAAGTCTATTAAGACTTAAATGAAATGAGTGAAGCCCACATTTCTAGATTCAGGTATTACTTCAACCGAAGTACTCTTATCAGCTGGAGCTGGAGATATAAGGGTGAATACTAATAACTTCAATTACTAATATTCCTTAATCTAAAAAAATACAAACCGTGCCCAAGAATTTCTACCTCCTTTCAGTGGCTAAGAATGAAAATTTTTAAAGAGAAAGCCGCTGGAAAAAAAATCTTGCCTCGATCTAGTTTGTCATTTGTTGGTCACAATTTGTGACCCAAAGGGAAGCCGTTAGGAATCAGGTCACGGGTACCTCTCACCACTGCTTCCCAAAGTTACAAGTAAATTCATATCGATAGTAGGATTTAAACATGCAACTTCATAGATATACAGATGTGAGTCGTTTTAAAAAAACTGACAGATAAATTCAAAAATATTGTGTCAAGAACACGATCGTGAACACATATCGCTGGATTGTGCAATTTGCTGCGTTGTGATCAATCAAGTGTGACGTACCTGACAAGTGTTAGAGCTCACAAGAATATCTCACGTAGGTCTATGGCTCTTTACCAGCTTTTAGGGTTCCGTAAAGACAGGCTGAAATCAATTAGCGTGGAAAATTAACAGTGGTATAATTAATTGATTAGGAAAAAGTTGAGTAAATTGAATGTAGGAAACAAAGTAACTATTTTGATCCACATACATAACATAACATAAACTCACGCCTATATCCCTGAAGGGGTAGGCAGAGGTGCTAGCACCTACATTTCGCCAGTTTATGTTTAGGTCCCGATTAATAGATGGCGAGCCTATTGCCATTTACCGGGCATTTATAAACCTGCGATAAATACACACATAACTTCGAAAAGCATCGAAAAGCCATTGGTGTGTGCCATGGTAAAATCTGGGATAGAACCCGAGACCTCGTCTCAGCAGTTCATTACCCATACCACTAGGTTACCGCGGTTTTTATTTTTGATCTTAATAACTCACTATTACTAATTGCTGCTTCTATAAAATCAATTGGTATTTGCCTTTACACGCCTGTTCCGTTGAATTCCGCCCAATTGAGCAGTCCCACTGGGGAAGTACCTCCGTTCTACAGAATATCGCGGCCATAATAACTTCGTGTTGTGTTCCCAGAGGTGAGTAGGGTAGCCAGAGAACACTGGAGAATTTGTGCTATCAGTAGGAAGACTAAAAACTGGTCCTGGTTTGTCTTCTACACTGACGGCACAGAAACTCTGTGCTTACATGGTTGGCAACGCGAGTGTGGCTCCTCTGGTGTTACAAATGTCCATATTTCACGGTAACCGCTTTTTTTATATACCACTTAGTTGGCAGACAAGCACACGGCCCACCTGATTGGAAGCGGTTACCGTGGCCTATGGACGTATGCAACACCAGGGGTGTCACTCTCGCGCTGCCGACCATGAAGAAACCTTCTGATGCCCCTCTTAAAGATCCCCATATTGTTGGTGCCTGGGAAAACCTTTCCATCAGGTTGGCCGTATGCTTGTCTGCCTCGTAAGTGGTATAAAAAACAAATTGTTTCCTGTTCCAGGGGATTTTCTTATTATTGTATATCCTGTAACAATACCTATTCTTCAATCTCGAAACCACCAGATAAAGGCTTTCACACGTAAAAAAAAAGAAAGTAGATATTAAAAAATGTTGTCTCTTCAGTATTTAGATTTTTATATTAATATTCATGTTTAGATTATAATATCCCATTGTATAAATTCTATGGTTATATATTTGTTTGTTCTGGCTTGTTAAATATTCATTGCGACTAATTTTCTTTCGAAACATTTAAATAAAACATTCAATAAAGTAAACAAATAAAATTTACAAGCCATTAATTTCGTTACGTGTTCATTATATTTTTTAAAGTATGTTACGACATTAATTTTTCAAAAATGATTTTTGCGGGCATGGATTTACGGTCTTATTTGCTAACAGAACTTTTAGCTTTCGTACTATCTGTGCATAAAATAACTATGGTACTATGGGTACAAAATAAGATACTATGGGTACAGAATAAATTACAGAAGACAGGTTAAAACAATTAGCAGAACAGGACGCACACAAAGACCATCAACGACGCATCAACACGAAATTAACTTACAAGAATTTCAACTCGCTTCAATCGTCTGGACAGTTGTGAGTTTTCACGCTTAATCTGAGAGCTCATGAAGGCTAGACCACTTGATTTGTATAAACCATAAAACTGTTCTGCAAAAATAGATCTAAATGACAACCCTGAAAACGATACCCATTGTTGCATTTAGACAAAGTTTATAAGACACAAATAGACGCTTCAAAATGCTTTTATTTGATACCTACTATGATTTAAAAAATATTCAGTCTTATAAACAAAAATTAATTCACCTAAAATTCACGTATCCCCTTATAATTCAACTTTACTCAAACAAATTTCGATTTACAACAAAAATACACTGACGATGACTCAAATCGGTACAAACACTAAATATATGACTCATAAAAGTAAGTGAGATCTTTGAGTAAAGAACAAGTCCGGCACGTGATAATGACCGCATCCTATATTGAATGGAATTATAACTGCTAAGTTAGTTGTTTACTTATACTTAGTTCGTCAAATTTCTATTTTAAACATTTTGTAAGATATAATAACGAACTGCCTACATACGAGAGTATGTTAATTCCATCCATTATTAAAATATTAGAAAGATTTTTACTGTACTTGGATTTTTACTGCCTGGACTAGACCACCGAAATCCTATTAAACGATGGTACAGTCGACAAAAGAGATACAATTACACTTTCTCATATAAAGGTGCAACGGTATCTCCTTTGTTGATTGTACATACGCTATTTACTGAGATATTTTTCAGGTGTAATTTACATAGACAATAGTTTATTTCATTTAAGATTCCTCACGTAGCAGACAAGCACACGGTCCACTTGATGAAAAGTGGTTACCGTGGCCAATGGACGTGTGCAACACTAGTGGGGTCACACTCGCGTCACTGACCCTGTAAGAACCTCCTAATGCCCTTCTTGAAAACCCCATATTGTAGTCATTTGAGAAAACCACGGCACGGAGTTCATTCCACAGCTTAAGCGTGAAGGGTATGAAGTTCCTATCATACCTAACTGTGCGTACTGTTGTGTTGTGCGTCTACTTATCTATATTCACTAAACACAAATTAATATCTACGTATATTACTCATGTGAAAAAGAGTTTAATGATATCAAATCGGTTGAGTACGTGTGTTGTTAAATTTTTCAAGTTTAATCTTCGAATTACTTTTCTACCTCACTTTCATATGTTTAAAGAAAAAGGCCAATGTCACTTTTAATAATACGGAACCCACAACGTGCATACCACGTTCTTAATGTTCTTTTAATTTGTTGAAATTCACACGTCCGATAACCTTATAATTCAACTTCACTCAAATAAATTATACTAATTTTATAAAGAGTAATGTCTTGTTTGTGTAATTGGAATAAATGCAAAAACGGCTGTACCGATTGATGTTGACTTTCACTGACTAATAGCTGTGTTAGATATTTGCACATAATTATATGACGGCATTATGTTATACCTTTATATTCAATGAGTTTATTTCTGAAAAGTTTTACACTCTGAAATGTATTTAAGCTCAAAGTAAATGCCAATTTGATTTATTGTAAGCGTAGCTTTCCTGAAAACTATTTAACTAGACCCTTATCATCACGCACAAGCGTTGAAAGACTTGGAGCCTTTCGCTTATTAAGCAACTTAGTAAGTAACGTCAAAATGAAGTTAAGCTAAGAAGCAGTTTACGTGCGCTGATTTTTTCCTTTTCTTTTTTCAAACTATTCCACAAATGTTCCCAGTACACAGTTTCAAGAAATAAATATTTAATACTTATTAACGTATAGATGGCGAGAGCGTAGGGAATGCGATTATTTTGAATAAAATTCCTAAGTTTGAACGTTTGTTAAAACTAATCAAATTCTATGTCATACGATTTTGTTACCAAAACAAATAGGAATTTAAAGTTTTTTTTTACAGTGAAGCTACTCTACTTGTAGAAATATCGATATTTCAAGTTATTATGTTTCTAAGAGATCGTTTAAGCAAATTCTTATCTTTTTTTTCTTAATATAAAACCGTTCAATGACCTATTATGCCTGACGACAAGTATCAACCACAGTCTGAGTCTATCGTCAGACTAGCTGGACTTTTCCAAAATATTGTTTTATCACCCGGATGTCATCTACCTATCTACAAACTTTCAAATCGATAGAACTATTTAAATTTGTTGATTTGTTTACATATCATGGCTGGCGAGACTTCTGATTAAAAAGAAAAGCAGCTAAAGATAAAAATAAACAAAATATCGTCCATCGTATCTTTTACAGGTGGGTATCCTTCCGGACTCCTATAAGCACAAACTAAACCGTTTAAGTATCATGTCAAGCATGTTTGCGTTGCTACGCATATGCATATTGTAATTACCATCAAGTAAAGGAGATAAAATTTAAAATAGCGTGCTATTGATTATTTTACATACAAAAACTAACAAGCAAAGCAGGTGAATACGAGTATACGATAGTCTGATACAATTAAATGAAAAAAAAATCACTGTTGAATAAGAAATTAATCACGGTTAGAATTATGTAGTCTGGACGTGACTGTTTTACATATTAGTGTTTAAATTAAATACATGCAGGTGGTAATTTATTGTCTTATCCTAAAATGGTAAAAAAGCACAAAACCGATATCTTGATAAGCGGTTATCGTGGTTAATGAACTCTTGCAATTGCATCACTCGTGTGTCGCTATCCTTAGACGGAAAGTGTAACAGAAAAGAGGAAAGAGAAATAAAAAAAAATAGTTTTTTTTTATTTTGGGAAATTTAATTGCAAATTGTTGATCCTGATGGTACCTGTAGACAAAATTTTAGACCATCTTTTTGTAGTCTATCGAAGCCTTCATATTACTATATGTAGGCGATAAGCTTGACACATATCTCTTGTATGGAATGGCAAACACAACTGCCAAAGTTTACAACACATGCATATAATCACGTTTTTATCCCCGGAAGGTTAGGCAGAGCTGAATTCACACCCACATTTCACTAATCATTGAAGATGAGCCTATTGCCGTCTTTCGACCACTATTGTTGACTCAAGCCATGTATCTGAGGCTGAGTCTGGGCTGTATATATCTATCTGATGTTATACAGCCCCATCTCTTAGTCGCTTTGTACAACACTGTATGGGATGAGATGTGGTGGCCCGAATTCTACTCTGCCGGGAACTACGCGGCTTTACAACACCATTAACTTATATCGTGCAAAGAGGACAAGTAAAGGTGAAGAATATAAGAAAGAAGAGAAGTCTGAATACGCATATTCTTCTACCGAATGTAGACATCAAACCTATTTTTCACGTAGTTTTAAAGCTAAAGTCGTCAGCAACTTAGAACGTGTTAAGCTAAGACCAACCAACCAAGGTGGCTAACCACTACCACGGTCGACTTATTAATACAGGGAAAGCAGCTACCACCTGTACAGTGTAACAAATAATGGGCAATGTTATATAGGCTACCATTAACTTGTCAAATTAGAGATTACTGCTAATATGACTTACTATCGAGATGATGAGATATTATATTTGTAACAGCCGATGAGCCGAAAGAGCATCGTCATCACAATTAGGAAATAAAATTGGTGATTAACGACAGTGAATTTGTTTAATACGGTTTAATTCAACAGTTTCTTTCAATATTAGTAATAAAGTTTAATTAATTGGAAATATGTGAAGTGGGTTCAATTATTGGATGCTAGGAAATTGGGTTCAGTTAAGAATTGGTGAAGAAAAATCCTTTGGTCATATTTTTTTACTCATTGCATCTAGTCAAAATCATCCAAGCGTTAAAATGCAGTTATGTTCGAGACTTTTACCTCGATGCATTGTCAGAAAGCCTTCTCTAGAGACTCAGCTACTGTCTTCTAGGTGAGATTAGCTGTAACCGTAGCTATCAGTGGAGCCACATTCAGCAGCACCATAATTATGCATATGAATACCTGATTTGTTTCAGTAAATTAGTTAACAAATAAGTCGATAATAAAGTCATTAATGTAAATAATTCGATAACATATCGGCTGACGCTCTTATAGTCTACGATAAACGTTTATCTTTATCGATAGAGTACTAAAGAATACTGCCTTAGTATGAATATGGAATGATTTCTCTGCTGTGGTTTTTCAAACTTACCACAGTATGGCATTCTTCAAGAAAGGTTTTAGAAGATTTTTAGAGTCAGCGATATGAGTGAGACGTCACAGATTTTGCACATGTTTTTTTTTAATTTCACTTAGGTGGCAGACAAGCGCACGGCCTGATGGAAAGTGGTAAAACGTGGCCTATGGACGTGTACACCACCAAGAGAGCACAGAGTAAGCACAGAGAGTTTCTGTGCCGTCAGTGTAAAAGACAAAGTAGGACAAGCTTTTGGTCTTCCTACTGACAGCACAAAAACTGTCAAGCGAGCTCTGGTTACCCTATTCAAGATTCAATTCCCAAAATACCCTACATCTGCACAAGATACTTACCTACATACAAATTTGCGTATATTATATATTATTGATTTCAATAACACACATTCGATCACTCAAATCACTATATCATTTTCGCATAAAATGTTATCTTCTTTTTAATACATTTACATAGTATATATATTTAAATGTAACTTCTAATAACATGCAATTTAGATGCAAGTTGCATGCATGTACTCAACACGTAATATGTATTTATGCAACTTTATTCGCAGATTTCGTTAAAGAGAAATTGTTTAAAATATACCTAATTTTTTTTTTTTGTATATAGGTTACCTCAAACATGTACTTAGATCCGTCTTCTCTACTGAAAATCCGTTCAATTCAACTGAGTTCCCACGTTGTATTCAATGAAATTCATGAACTGCTACGTGATAACGCACTTGAATTGATTTTGGTTACCTACTATCATTGGTGAAATCCGGTCTCAATTTTTAAGTAATCTAGTTGTTATACTCTCGATTCCCGTTTGTAGATTGATGTGTGTAGACCTTAATAACTCGACTTTTAGAGCATCATTAGACCAAAAGCTTCTTCTAGTAAATAAAACGCTATTTCGTAACAAGTATTGGGAATCACGGCATACTTAACATTTCAAAGCTGTGCGATGTCAACACGCGTCGTGATTAATAGATTTTGATGCTTGAATAAAAATGAGCCGGCAGTCTATCGGGTTCCTAAGTGGAGTACACATTATACGACACTTGTGTATAATATACATCACTTGTTCAACATTATTTTTTAATAATATCACTCAATTATTTAGGGTAGAAAACATAGCGACTATCATGGATGTCTATTTTATTTATTTATTCAAACTTTTTGCACTATTATAAAACGATTGTACAAAAGTGGACTCAATGCCACGGCTATATTTTGCCAGGCAACCTTAGGATGATGCTTTTTTTGACATGCGAGAAACTCCTTCGGACACCCACCCACCGGAGCTGGTGGGAGAGATTATGTCGGACTTGATCCAACTAAAACGCACGTCGCCTGTGGGTCGTTTTTGGTTGCCGTTAGTTAGGTTAACAGGCACCCCAGCCGACCCAGGGACCTTAGGGTGATGCTGAGATTTTATGTCAAAGGTAGGATTATATATATAGAATCAAAAGTCAATTTCCGCTCTCTGTAACAACGTAATTGCGAAGTAAACATAAAGATGGCAAGTAAATCATATCAAAATAATGTTAATTCATGAAGCACGTTAGCATGTAGATTCAAAGAATCATAATTTATTACGGCTTGCCACATAAATAACTGCAATTAGAGTTCTAGAAATCTTCCTAATTGATTCGATCGCAAATTTTAATTAACTTGCTGATGTGAATTTAAAAAATATCTTGTTCAATATAGGTGCGAATAAATTGACATTTAAAACTAATAAAATGATAAAGTAAAACAGAACAGTTTACAACCGCGTAATAAAAATCTAATAAGTTACGAAAATCGATTTTATTTTGTAATATTTAATGAACTTTGAGCAAAATCAAGATATTTGAAGTAATAAAATTGTAAATATGTATATAATAATATGCGCTTCAACCATATAACACCATTGGCGCATTCCTAAAATGGGTTACGATAAAATCAAATATCTTTTTTATATTTTACTATTACTGATATGGAGTGACTGCTATGTGATAATTTAGGACTACAAATATCAAACGATTTTATAATTAATAGGTAATATCCCAAATTGTGGCAGTAAGTCTCAATTTGAGATATACATAGCACAGCATATTGCGGAGGTGAGTAAAAGATGGTTTACCAGTTGGAACAAGATTAATTTATTTACTATTTACACACTCTTATATACTAATTATTCTACATGATTTTACTGAGATTAAGAGTGGGGTTTTACTCATATAAGTTTAGTGCTGACATTATTGTTTATTGATACGTGCTGTTTATATAATATTATTTCCTAGTTATAGTGTACTTTGCCTATGACGCATAGCACGTCATAGTACTCCCCCCTTTATAAAAATTCTAGTTATTATTTGCTGTGGTGCGTCGACCTTGTCCGTGCACGCTGTTTGCTGAGTTGTACTTTTTCTGCAGTTGTTTACACTTGTTGCATTTCCTTGATTATTTTGTTTATCTTTTTGTCCATGACTTTGTTAGTTTTCCGTACGAGTCTGGTGATTGTTATTATTATTGCTGCTAGTATAATTATAGCGATGAGTACTCCGATCCAGATTTTTATTTTTTCAATTTCTGCTGCCATGTGTGTGTTCTTTTCTGCCTTTGCTGCCAGGTTATTGTTCTGCACCATGTTTATTTGCTCCTTTTCGTGGGTTTGACTGCTTCCCATCTTGTGTGTTGTTTCTTGTGGCTTGCTGTGGAGTGACTTTTATTTTCATTTTGCTCTTTTTATATCATTGTTTGAAACGGACCGTGGGTCGTGATATTCTTCCCGAACGTGTTCTTTTTATGTTTTGAATTGGCTCTGCCTTATCTTGCTCTTGATTTTGAGCTTCTATCTTGTCGTCGCTCGTCGTGAATGCTGGCTTTAGCCTGTCAATCGACACGTTCACTTCCCTGCCGTTTCGCTTGATCGTGACTATTTTGTTGTCACGTTTGACTACGAGAAACGGTCCGTCGTAAGGTGTTGTGAGCGTAGGACGTAGCTTATCGCATCGTAGAAACACGTGTGTACAGTCGGCTAAGCGTGGGTGTACGAATATGTTTTTGTTTGAGCTTTGTCGTTGTGGAATTGACGTCATGTGCGTTATGTTATCTTTAATTTTCTCCACAAACTCTGCATACGTTGTGTTTTTAGAACAGTCGCCAAAATATGCTGCTGGTAATTTTATTGTTGTTCCGTAGACCAATTCGGCTGCTGAGTATCCAGTGTCTTGTCGAATGCTGGTACGTATCCCGAATAATACCGATGGTAATTCTTTCGTCCAATTTTCGGTATTTCCTCTTGCCATCAAAGCTGCTTTCATGGTTCTGTGCAGTCTTTCTACTTTGGAGTTTGATTGAGGGTGATATGGTGTAGTACGGATTTTTTGTATACCCAGGAATTTGGTTAGGCTTCTGAATAGCTCAGACTCGAATTGTCGTCCTTGATCCGTTGTTATATAATTGGGGCATCCAAAACGTGTGATCCAGCCATCGTATAGGGTTTTGGCTACAGTTTCTGCTGTGATGTCCGAAATAGGATATGCTTCTGGCCATGACGTACAACGATCGATCATAGTGACGATGTATCTTTTGTTTTGTGATGTCGGTAGGGGGCCCACAATGTCTATGTGTATGTGGCTAAATCGTTCTGCTGGCATAAATTTGCCCAGGGGTGATACCGTGTGCCGCTGAACTTTTGATTGCTGGCATTGTAAACATGTTTTGCACATTTCGTAAATGTCTTTGTGCATGCTAGTCCAGATGTATTTTGCGGTTATCAACTTTTTTGTTGTGTTTTTCCCTGGGTGGCTCATGTTGTGAAAACTATCAAAAATTGTTTTTCTGAACTTTTGTGGTAGGTATGGCCTTGTTGTACCGGTGGATATATCACAATAAATTTTGGTATTATTGTTTTGTACTGGTACCTGTGTTATTTTTAGTGACCTATTTTGTTTTAGTTTTGTTAACTCCGGGTCACAGTCTTGGTATTTTTTTACCTCTTGCCAGTTGAGAATTTGGGGTAGTTCTATTGTTTCTATTACCCGTGATAGTGCGTCGGCTACCACGTTTTCGCTGCCCGTGACGTGCCTTATGTCTGTGCTGAATTGTGCAATATATTCTAGGTACCTTATTCTTCTAGGGGATTCATCCACTGATTGCTTCTTGTCGAATGCATGAATCAGTGGCTTATGATCAGTGTATATTGTAAATGTGCGACCTTCTATTAGTCGTCTAAAGTTTTTTATTGCCATGTAAATACCGAGTAGTTCTCGATCGTATGTGGAATATTTTGTTTGTGTCTCGCTTAACCCTTTTGAAAAAAATGATATGGGTTTCCATTTTCCTTGAACTTTTTGTTGAAGTACGGCGCCTACACATTTTAAACTAGCATCTGTCATAATGGCTAGTGGTGTGTCTGTTTCCGGAAATGCGAGTGTTGTGACATCTCTTATGTCCTGTTTGCAGTATTCGAATGCTTGGTTAGCTTCCGTATTCCACTCGATTGGCGTATTGTCATTCTTTTTGCAGTTTATTAAGTATTTGTTGAGCGGAGCTTGGTGTCCGGCGGCGTGTGGGATGCTACTTCTGTAGAAATTCATCATTCCCAAAAATCGACGTAGCTCCTTTACCACCTTTGGCTTTGGGTATTCGTTTATTACTCGTACTTTCTCAGACGTGGGGGTGATTCCTTGGCTCGTTATATTATAACCTAAGAAATCTATCTCTGTCTTTTCGAATTCGCATTTGCTCGTATTGATTGAGATGCCGTTTTTACTTAGGCGAGTGAATACTTCCTCTAGTTGAACGTAATGTTGTTCGGTATTTTGACTTGCTATGAGTATGTCGTCCACGAAAACATATATATAGTCCAGGTCTCTAAACAGGGAGTCCATAAACCTCTGGAACGTTTGGGCTGAATTTCTGAGGCCAAATGGCATGTAATTCCAGTGAAATAAACCCATTTGCGTGATTATTGCGGTCTTTTCTGGTTCCGCAACAGGGATTTGGTGGAACGCCTTCTTTATATCAATTTTGCTGAATATTGTTTTTCCACTTGCGATGTATGTAAAGTCTAACAGTCTTGGCAAGGGATATCTGTCGGGAACTGTTATTTTATTTAACGCGCGGTAGTCTCCGCATGGCCTCCATTCCCCATTCTTTTTCTTTACCATGTGGAGAGGCGATGCCCAAGGACTACTGGAAGGTTCTAATATTCCTAAGTTTATTAGCTCTTGGAATTCCTTTTTTGCTGCCTTATATTTGTCGGGTGGTAGTGGGCGCGCGCGGGCATAAACTGGAGGACCTTTTGTTATGATGTGATGCTGTATTCCATGTTCTGTGGGTTTTTTAAGTGGTGTTGGTCTAGTGACGTTTACGTATTTCTCTAGCAGGTGCTTTATATGTTCGGGTAATTTCGCGTCGATGGATCTAATTGAAGGCATGTGTGTTGCTCTTGCAATTTTCGCATGCGTCGTTAATTTTGTTTCTTGGTCGATCAACCTTTTGCCGTATAGATCCACTAATAATCTGTGGTGCTCTAGGAAATCAGCTCCTAAGATAGGCATTTTTACATCGGCGATTACAAACGTC
Source organism: Eilema griseolum (assembly GCA_963662185.1). NCBI lineage: Eukaryota > Metazoa > Arthropoda > Insecta > Lepidoptera > Erebidae > Eilema > Eilema griseolum. Next base: position 2,409,358 of record OY759243.1, read on the forward strand.
CAAGTAAAAGGTCTGCGTAACCCCAGATTTAGCGTTAATGTGCTTTCGCCATAAGTTTCAATAGTTGACCCGTTTGCGGCATACAGTTTGTAGTTGCTTGGGTTTTTCTTACCCTGTGCGTTTTGTAATACAGAAATATTTGCTTCCGTGTCTATTAAAAACCTATAACCACTGTTTGAGTCGGTTATAGTTAGACGGTTGGCGGGGTGTATGGCACAGAGTCCCGTCTTATTCTGCGCTAGTTCTCGTTTCCCGAATTTTTATCGGTTTTATTTATCCACGAGCACGGCTGATCGCATTTATATGCTTTTGTTTTGAATCGTCTGTGATAATAACATAGCCGTGTACGTGACCGTGAGCGTGATTGCGACCTTGCTCGGAATTTGCTGCGTTGCATCGGTCGGCGATTACTCATACCGCGGAGCTCGTTTATTTCAACTCGCATAGCTGCAATTTGTGACGTCAGCATTGTTATTAAGTTAACGTCGGCGGATTCCTGTGACGAGTTGTTTGTTTTGGTTTTATAGCGCATATTTTCATAAATTCGGTCCGCCATTTCGCATAATTTTGTGAGCTCGAGGTCTTCGGAGACTGCCAATATGGAGGTGATTGATACCGGAAGCTGTCTGAACCATAATAATCTGATGGTATCTTCGGTCATTTTGTCGCAGCTGGCTTCTTTCATTTTTCTCAACAGCTGTGATGGTGTTGAGTCACCTAGGTCCATCTCCGAAAGCAATTTGTGGAAGCGTCGTTGCTCGCTTTCCTCATAGCACGCAATTAATCTTTCCTTGATTTTAAGGTACTTGTCTGCGTTTGGCGGTGACGTCAGGATGTCGCTGACTTGATGTATGACCTCTTTTGGTAATTTTGCGATGACGCTGTTATATTTATATTCGTCACCTTGTTTTTGGGAGGCTACGATGGCCTCGAATTGCGCGAACCATAAGCGCGGTGAATCTGTCCAAAACGTTGGTATTTTCTCCGTAATGCTAATTGCAGCCACCACCTGGCTGTCGCTGATTGATTCAGCCGATGTACCGGGGTTTTTTTGAGGTGTCCCTGGAATTATCGGTGCCATTTTTCTAGCCTCTTGATATTTCAGCTGGTTTGGACCCGCTTGTGGGAAGTCAACTGAAATGTGCTATTTCGCTATTTCGCTGATGGTGGTGGTCAGTAAGCTGGTGGGCTGTTGGGTAAATTTTTCCTTATATGGCTCCACCGTTTCTGTGATAGTTCCTAGGTTTGCTGCTGAAAACCTTTTCAGGGCTGCAGTTGGCCTGCAATTATATCAGCACTAGGAGATCACGTCGGGGTCACCAATATTGCGGAGGTGAGTAAAAGATGGTTTACCAGTTGGAACAAGATTAATTTATTTACTATTTACACACTCTTATATACTAATTATTCTACATGATTTTACTGAGATTAAGAGTGGGGTTTTACTCATATAAGTTTAGTGCTGACATTATTGTTTATTGATACGTGCTGTTTATACAATATTATTTCCTAGTTATAGTGTACTTTGCCTATGACGCATAGCACGTCATACAGCACATGTACAGTCCCAACTCCAAAGTAATGTACACATATGTCTAAAGAAAAGAAAGTAAATAAAATTTTAAGATACATTTGCCATTAAATAATTAGTTTGTGTTATGGAATCTAGAATTATTACTTAATTAACGTATTTAGAAATATATTTTTGTAAATACATTCGTGTTATGCATATATACACCAATGCAAATTTATATATTTGTTGCACACAAATATTGGTACTGGGCGGTACTCGAACCCGCACCTCCTGCATAGCATTCGAACTTTCTACCGCTACGCCAACGAGAAATAATAAATAAAGTACGTTATAGTGTGTAGTCACCTTAACATGCCGGTAAGGTACAAGCATGCTGCGACCCGTTAATGAGCGCTTACCCAAGATTTATTCCACAGTCTTCTACTTTTTACATCTTATCTTAAGTGAAAGACTTATTTTCTACATATTATAAAACGTTGTTTCAACTCGTGGCTGATAGACATACTTAGTACATTTTGTGTTAGCCCCCCTTCCTCTATTTTACTTTTTGTTTTAACATCAGTATTGACAAACAAGCATACATTTTATCTGGAGCACTATTCTGTTTAGGAACGAGTTTTAATCAAAGTTAGTGAATTTCAAATGTTTAATATAGAAGAAAAAAACAATCAAGTGCAGTCAGAGCTATTGGTCAGTCATGTGGTGACGGAGAAAGAATACAAGTATCACTACCCACACATCATTTGAAGGGTGTAAGAGGTGATTAACCGAAAAATACGCAGACGATATCACTGCGAGAGAAGTAAAAACTCGAAGTAGAATCTCTGTACCAATGCATCTGGCCGGCGTGGAAACAGTAGGCCAAAGTCTCCCAACATTGAAAGAGGCCTATGTTCAGCGATGGACTGCAGTAGGCTATTGTATGAAAAAAGAAATGGTCATCTACTTTTGACGCTGATTGTACATTATTACCAGTTGATCTTTGAAACAAGCTCTTTACATTGGTTTTAAGGAGCATACAAGGAATATGCACTCTTAAAACTAAAGAGCTCTGTATATAAATATCTTTATAAAATATTATTAAGTGATAAACATTAACCACCAAATACAAATGCGTGTGTTGGTTGAATATAAATAAGGGGAACGTATGGCGGCCGGCGCCTCCTTCTGCGAGCAAGTAATGCTCGTGAAGGAGGAGGCGGGGCGGGAGCGGCAGCGGGAACGACGAAGGATCGCAAGACAAGCTGCCCGCGTACGAAGGCAACTCGGGCGTCGGAGGTCGATGAACGACCTCCGCCCCCCATGAGCGCCGGCCTGGGGGTGACAGGTGAAGCCGCCTGTCACCCTGGCAGAAGCAGGCCGCGGCGGTGGCGCGCGTGGCGCGCCTCCCCGTTTCCGGGGACGAGTTGGGGACTCTGTAGTCCCCACACCCGAGAAGAGGGCCAGATCGTGAGAGATGGCCCTGGGTCGGCCGGGGTGCGAGGGATATGCCTGTCAACCTCACCTCCGGCAACCAAAACGACCCACAGGCGGCGTGCGTTTTAGTCGGTTCGTGTCCGACATAACCTCCCCCACCGGCTCCGGTGGGGAGGTATCCGTGGGGATTTTGCGCACGTAAAAAAAAAAATAAAAAAAAATAAGGGGAACGTATAAACATTTTATCGTAATGTACTAATACACTTGTAATACCAAAGTTGTTACCGCGCATTGTGTTGCGAAGAAAAAAAATATTATTAGTGAAAACGAAAGTAAGTACAGTCAGTGCCAAAATTGGATAACTGACAATTTTCGACGTTCAAATTTTTTAGTTTGTAATCTGCAAAATCATCATTCACTTTTGGCAATGACAGTTCTCCATCTTACTCACAATCACTAAATAAATGAAGCTAAAACAATGAAGCTAACTTTGGTGAATTTATTGAATAGTTTCAAACGGTATTGTCCTCTGCCCTGTCGGAAAGTGAGATTTCCTCAAATATCTAAAGTCAAAACTGCCTTATTACTTTGTAAATTACAAAATAACAAAACGACACTAAATGCAGTAAACTGCTAGTCCTTATTTTCTCTTTCAAATCAGGTTATCAGTACTGGGAAAACTTATCTCAAAACTGAAGTCTAGAACTACGTTTTGGTCTAAGATTATAATAATCCTCCTATTAGTGGATACAGATTTTCTCTCTACGTAATTACAACCGCAATCATTCAAAGGAACTATAAAAGTAATTCCTTTGGCTATAGGTTTAAATTTCTTTTCCCAGCCTGTCACTATCAGATAGTAAAATCTGTTCAGACGGTCTTAAAACCTTCTGGCACTTTCATTTTTCATTGGTAATCCTATCTATAAAACTAGTATTTGTATGAAATATGAGTAGAAAACTAGATTTTAATATAAATGTACACCAAACTATGTATTGCAACTCGTCCTTTATCTCCATATTAAGCGTAAGAGTACATACAGGGAGTATGCACTCTTAAAACTAAAGAGCTCTATATAAAAATATCTTCCTATATAAAAAACTATTAAGTGATAAGCATTATTACATTAACCACCAAATTGTGCTAGAATAGCGGAAGGTTTATAAGCAATTTATCGTAGTTTATAATATACTTGTAATTTTTTATTTTGATATAAAATATAAGCTAAAGGCACACTTTAATTAAAAGTTATGTTTGATATTTTTTTATAAAATTTGATAATTTGACAGTACACTCGAGCTGCCACCCCTAAAATAATAAAAGTAGGGGGAGGGACGTACAGAGAGTTCCTATGCCGTCAACGCAGAAGACAAGGCTAGGCTTGATGACGAGTTAGGATTGTGTGACTGATTGGCGCGGCTGGCGGATACTGGCCCCAGAGATACTGTAATCGAGTCACTTCCAATCATGTTTGATTTTAAACTTCTGTATTGATTTTAAACTTAGTGAGCATTTGGTAGTCGATCTCAATGATGACAGCTGTCCATTAGTGCCATAATTTTCCCAAAAACTAAAAGCGTACTTCATCGAAAAAAAAACTGCTCACAAAACACGACAAAACAAATAAAGTCGGGAGTTTCTGTTTCTAATCTAAGTCTTAATGGCTATTTCTGGATTTTTTACTACCCGAGTTAAATCACAATGAATAAATGGCAGTAATTACAAGGTGTCGTAATTACTCCACGATTTAAATCTAATTTCCTTAAGTACCATGTACTATTAATTATATTATATTGTTATTAAATTATTCAGTTATTAATATTTCCATATATTTAATATAATAATTTTAATAGCATAAATTTGATGTCATCTATATGAATGGCGAGATTAGTTTTCGCTGATTCCCATTAGCTGGTATACTGCACCTCCGAGATAGATTAATAGTTTATTAAAAACTGAGGGTAAGTGGGAACTTCATACATCCGAGGGGGTGAGTTGGCACAGGCTACGAATTTTAATGGACCAGTGGGTTTTGACCATCATTATCGTCCGAGTAACAACCCCAGTTGAATAATTTGCACTTTCAAGCTCGGGAACGCTATCCTTCTTTTTCTTTCCTTATGGATTGTTTCGTCTAATTCGCCTGGAAGACTGTACCACATCCTCCTCTATCAATCCGCTAGTGTGTCCGTTTACAGGCGAGGTCTGTCACTTATATCATTAAAAGGAAGATAATTAAATAAGAATCTATTCTAATTTCAAGTTTGAACTAAACTTGCTATATATTTTAATGTACTGCACTGGCAAATACATCAAAAGCCAATTTACATATTTTAATAACAAAATCGTAGTTACTTGCATAAGTGGTCTACATATCGCACGTGGTTTAAGTGTGCACTATAAAGGTACTGGCTCGAATAGTCTGCAGTGCTAAGACATTCTGTGTCGGTGCCGCGTTTAGTATAGACCAGCTACTAGCGCTAGTGATTAATGCAAGTACAAAACGGTGGTGTAAACATTTTGTTATTGACTGTTTTAGTTCTATAAGATCGACATTAGAGCATTTTGTCAAACTTATAGAACAGAAATAATCTATCTAATGTAATTTAGTGAATGTAATTGCCGAACATGCGATTGCAGGGTTCGGTTCTTGTATCAGACTAAGTTTATTGGGTATTATGTAATTGGGTTAAAAAAGCAAATAAGTGACATGGAACCAAAAGTCATCAAGTTAATATTCTACCTGCCCTTTTCTTAAAATTGATTAATATTACAGGTGCTTATAGTATGTATTATGTATGTATACCGAAACACTCAAAAATAAAAAGAAAATAACTTGATATTTTAATTTTGTTTTCGCTATTAAAACTATTTAAATGCACATTAATTAACGGCTTTATGCGGCTACCTAAAATATAACCAATTTCGGTGTGCTAAATATCGTGTTCTTGATCCAACTTAATTCTAATCATGATAAAAATATCTTTTATATAACATCTTAATACATCTGATGTATGTGAGTGAGTTACTAAAATGTCAGATTTGTGATTTGTGACCGAATAAAAACATAACCAGCAGACAGTAACATCATAAGACAATGTCTAAATTTGGATTGGAATTAGTTCGAGATGATGTTAACATCTCACATTCTAGAACTAATTTAAATTTACCTACACAAATATTGACCATATCAAAATATTAATAAACCCACACGTGGAAGCTACACTGCCATGTTTATATGTAATTAACATAATTCACTAAAATAAGGTACCCGATCATCTAATTCTTACTTTATGACCACCAAAATTAGTTATCGTCCTTTGCCCTGACTCAAATTAAATTATTTTAATTTTTTTATGACACTACTAAATAGAAGCAAGATATTTCGTAACACTTGTGTATAATAACCATAAAATTATAATTAAAACTTGACATATTTTTAAGTTATAAACGTATATTTGACGATCGTATTATTTTCCGTGATGAAAATAAAGTGTTAGTTATAAAATAATAAAACGCGTGCCCAGAGAAACTTTTCGGTCCCCTAGCACTTTTATCTTTACCGTTGTAATATATTGGAATAGTCTTATTTATTTTGAGTGGTTCTAAAATTCTCTGTCGCAATTGACATATCGATAGGTCGTAAAAAGGAACGTTTCATACATAGTAAGTATCTGCTGACATAAATGCCAGTTTTATGTTATTTTGTGATTTGATTGGAATATTAAACTGTCACTTACCAACGCAGTTACGTTAACTTACTCGTTTTGTTTTCAATACGAATGCTTATATGAAGGGCGCATCATCAACAAATTGCTTGCTGGTCTATAAAACGTGTGTATTACATCAGATTAATGAATAGATTAGTAATGTTTTACTATAATATCTGATCTCGAAAAATAAATATTTATAGATTAATATACCTAAACGGTACTAAATAGAACTCAAGGATTATAAAATGTATATAATAAGAATATAACGTTGTCAAATGAAATGAAAACCAAATAAGAGATTTAAAACTAGGATTCCTTTCTTTGGAATAAAATACAGTTACTTCATATTGTCATATTAAATTACATAATATAAGATTACATAAAATAATTTATTTATTTTTTAATAAAACTCATCATATTACTAATAATAATTTAATTACTTAGCAAGTACGTGTAAAGGCAGCACGAAGAGCCCAGTTCTGTAATTACGTTCAGTGAATAGACTTAACCAGCCGAATGCGTAACTGTGTGGTTCTCAGAACCCATGCTGTTTGCTCCCAGTAAAAGTAACTTGCTAATCTTCATGCTTTTCCTGTACCTAGAAATATGTGACGAACCGTCGTGCCGTTTCGGATAACTAGGAAAATTTAAAGAGCCATTATTTTTGTAGCATTGCTTAGAAATTGTGTATTTTGTATGTAATCTAATATATATTATCACTTACAGTAAATAGTACTATCGATTTTCCAATATAATGATTGATATTGCTCGAGTTGGGCTAATGAAAATTATCAGTTTTTTATTTGTTTTTTGATCTTGCTTTGTATGATCTGAATACGAACTTTTTTTTCTATTTTTTTCTATGACTGCTGTACGCTGCGTTTTGCATGCGTTGTCTGCCTAAGCGAGAGAGTAGGTAGATACTTCCCAAATCAAATTATTCCAGTTTGTGTGTATATTTTGTGTATATTTTTAAAACCAGTATACGTCCACTTTTACTAATTAAGTTTGTTGACACCACATTAATAATAAGATCACAAGTACACGTGTCTTTATTTTCTGCCGACTTTTTAAAACTGTGGATTTTAATATGGTTTTCACCGTTATCGATATAAGTTTTACGGAAGCTACATACAATAATTTATCCTAAATAGGCTTTTGCAGAATGGGAAATCAAATTATACCTGCACGAAGCAGGTCTATAGCTTTTTAAGTAGTGAATTGAAAGCACAGAAGTCAGACACCCCGCTAGTACGCCGTAGGACTTTAATTAATGAACTAAATAAAATCGGATTATAAATATTAGATTAATATTAATTGCTTTATTTAAAACCATTATTGGAGCCGAGATACATGTTAAACTCTAAATAGAACTATAAAAAAGGCGTTTGAACCAAATACCTAATGTCAATAAAATATTCCAGTTTTTTTATTGGCTAATTTCGATAAATATAGTAGGTATTACGATTAGCATATAAAAGGAGTATAAAATGAGTACAATAAGATATTTACACGGTTAATATTTTTATTAGATTTGTTGGTTGATTCGAGAATTCATATTTGAATATTTGAATTGTATTGCTATTAGCCTCGTCGCACAATAGACCACCTATCATAATATTTAAAGAAATCTTGAGAACGATTAGAAAATATGACAAAGTGGCTTGTGTGACTTGTTCCTTATTTTTTACCTATTCTTATTTTTACAACACTGAAAAGTATCACCTAGCGACAAATATCTGAAACTTTTTTTATACAAACGTAAATATCAATTCAATCCATTAGTATGCAGTTATTCAAACGTTTTATAGAACTCACAGTGGGTACTCCATTTAATGTTTATTTTGAGAACTTTGCAGCTGTTTGCAGCATTTTTTGTTCCATCTTCATCTCAATTTGATGGTAATTCTATGGTCGAAAACTTCAGAGGAACTCTACAGAGGCTTGAAACAATCGTGGACATTTTTTTTACTTGAAGTCTTATTTCTTTGTAACACACATAAGCTAGCGGTTTTGTTCGTAACCTCTTTAAAAGTTGAAAGCAGTCGCGGTTACCGCGTGACGGGATTGCGCGCGGTTTCCAATGCCGGCGTTCGATAATCCGATTGGCTAATGTGTTATTAGCCTTAAATTCCTATAGACCGCCACCCGCCGCGGCGCGCGGTTGATTCCTTGATAATAAGGAAACATACTAATGTCGTGTATTTTATTCATATACTGGCTAGATGTAGATTGACCAGTATTTTACTTAAAAGAAAATATAATTTGATTCATGAGCAACAATTTTATTATCTTCATCGATATCCTCTCATAATCAATGTTTAGAACTAAACAAAATATATCGATTAAGATATAGAAAAAATTTAATCGGTTCAGGTGGAATTCAAATCCGCAATCTTTCCCTTACAGGAAAAAGAAAGATCGTGAGTTCAAATCCCGCTTGAACTTATTAAATTTTTTCTTACCCCCTGTAAAGGAAAGAACGCCGGTTTGAATCCCACCTGAGTCGATTCAATTTTTTCTATATCTTAATCGAATTGAATAGTTAGAATACTAAATGTACATAAGTTCGCTGCGTATCTTACGCATGATAATTGTTCTAACATCATCATTTTATGTAGGTATTTTAATTTCTAACATACGTCATAACATTACCGTAAAATTTATTTTCAACTGCCGCTTCTAACGGTAAATATTGTGACGAAGAGTTTTTGTTTTTCGAATAACCTTTGCATTTTATGGGTACTTTTTTATACCACATAGGTGGCAGACAGTCACACGGCCCATCTGAAAGGAAAGTGGTTACGGTTATGGACGGACATAAATAGGAGGCAGGACACGGCGGTATTTCCGCCCAATTGAGCAATCAGACTGGGGAAGTACCTCCGCCCTACAGAATATCACGGTTATAATAACTTCGTGTTGTGTTCCCAGCGGTGAGTAGGGTAGCCAGAGCTCACTGGAGAATTTGTGCTGTCAGTGGGATGACTAAAGGCTTGTCCTGCTTTGTCCTCTACACTGACGGCACAGAAACTCTGTGCTTACAGTGTCGGTAGCGCGTTTTTTGAAAACACTTCAATTCGAGTTAATTTCATTGTAAAGGCACAAAACCTTTTTGCTTCATACCGACATATATTTTTTACTCAAGTACCTAGTTATGCGAATTATTTGTGTCGCCGATTTAATTGCAAAGTTAGAAGTATTAGACTACTGCGTGCTTTTTAAGACACAATATGCACTATCGACTAGTCGCCGGCGGAATTTAGACCTATACTAAGCATAGTTTACACAGCTTTTGTTATGAGATGTAGGCTACGGATAAACATACTGAGTGTTATATATATATATTTATTATATATTATTTTTATATATATTTATTATATTATATCCGAAGCTTTCATCACGGAGTCTGGGGTCCGCTTTACCAGTCTAACTGCAGATTTGGCTGAACTTCGATATTTTCCGAGAAGCGATTACAGTCTGTTCTTCACAAACTAAAAGTGAATTCAAAACATTGCATTATAGTCCCGGGTCCTTTAAGCGGGGCGTGAAAAAGCATATGATGAGGCCGTCAAGCTGAGTGTCACCATTGTCACACGGTATGTGTAAGTAATGGTGACCCTCTTTTCTGGGACTTTGCCTTCAGCTTACCATCAGGCAAGGCGAAGTCCAATTGACGTGTCCTATATGTAAAAAAAAAAAAAAGTTAAACCAGTTGTTGGGCTTTTTAGGGTTCATACATTTTAGTATGGCAACCGGGACCGATGGCTTAACGTGCTCTCTGAGGCATGACCAGGCCAAAGCAAATTCCCAAATTCATGCATACAAATATTTGCGGGAATTGAACCCACGCACCCTGCACAGCAGTCGAATGTTCTACTGCGTTCTAGGGCGTTGAATGGGTGTCGACGCACTTAGCCTTAGCCGGCGAGAGACCGAGTTGCCGGCAAATAGTCGACAGTGCGTAATGGCTCTAAGTGACATTAGATTCGCTGCCGGTTTATAGAAAATAACGATTTCCACGTTTGAATCGTAAAAGTTTTAACGCTAATCCACGTTTAGTATCGGTTTTATTATATCTGATTGTAGGTCAGTTGCGGTTGTGATAATTAAGAATGTTAATTTGTTTTAATTTTTGTGTGAATGCCAGAAAATGTAACATCGTCGAGATATTAAGTTTATATTGATTTATTGAGATGAGAGTTACTGGTTGCAATGCTCTAGTTTTTTGTGAGAATTGCTCAATATTTAGATTAAAGTTTTAAGTATTATTTGATTTCAGTTATAAAAAGGGGCATTCACAAGGACAACACAAATAAACCTGGGCCAACCGGGGTGCGAGGGATATGTCTCAGATAATTTCACCTCCAGTAACCTGCGGCCTGCGAGGGATATGCCTGTCAACCTCACCTTCGGCAACCAAAACGACCCACAGGTGGCGTGCGTTTTAGTCGGTTCGAGTCCGGTGGGGCCTCCTCCACCGGCTCCGGTGGGGAGGTATCCGTGGGGATTTTGCGCTCGTAAAAAAAAAAAAAAAAGTAACCTGCGGCCCACAGCATGCGTTTCAGTCGGTTCAAGTCTGACATAACCTTCCCCACCGGCTCCAGTGGGCACCGTGGGGATTTTGCGCATAAATAAAAATGGATAACACAAATAATCGAAATAAAATTGTTGATGTACTAAAACATCTTCCGCTTCGTCGTCAAACTTTCTTTCATCATCCTGGTACTGAGATCAAGACTTAAATCCATAACAGATTTTAACCCCGTTGACAGTAGTTGACAAGATGCAATGTGAATGCAAATATCGCTCTTTCAATTCTTTATGCTTACTACTTCTTCTTCTGCTATTGAATCGACAGCACTCGTATTCTCAAATTCTGTTACAATTTACGTAGACAAGACATGATATTTATACTGTAGATTGATGACACTTTGTGGAATTTGTTGTTACACTATTGATAACTCACTTGTACTTTTCCACATTACTTTTTGTAATGTGGAAAAAATTTAAAGTATTGTGGAAAAGTACGAGTGAGTATCCAATATGTGTAGTAAGTACTTGAAACCGTAAACAGTTCTAGAAGTGTGAGTCACTACAAATGTAAACAAAAAATTGCTTTGTAAAAAATTCGCTACGATAAACATCTTTCGCGAACCGTCTTTCCCCGTACCTGACGTCCTTGCCAACCAATTTACCTTCGACCTCGCATCACTTCCAATTAAAACGCCACCATCATCTAGGCATCATCACAATTACTCAACTGACCGAGCACCTCTGGATATTCGGTCACGTTTACATGATGTGTCGATGACGTGTGCGCTTGAGACGTGCTGTACCGGATCAGAGGTGCACGAATTAAAGGAGTTATGGCTTTAGTGATGAGCGGGAGCGATAGCGGTTTCAAATAGCAAATATTGTAAGGAAACTGGACCATTATTGCTTTCTGTACTTTTCAACGTGAACAGCGTGAATCACATTTTTTTAATGTTTCAGGATAGTTTTCCCTGTCACTTGCTAAGTTAGCCAGTGCCACACCACAGGTAAGCACTCTGTTTAACTGGAATTACATTGTTTTATGAGATAATCAAAACATAACATTTTATACTAATAATAATAAAAACTTGTAGCACACAAGACATCGCACGACTCAAAACTAATCTTAAAATCGTTAAGTGTTATTAATTGCAGATAAATAATTTATATTGCACTGAGAATTGTTACAAATACATTTGAAATAAATGGGCTAGTACTTTCTAAATAAGCAAAAGTAATAAAACTTGTATAAAGTATCAAAATAAAACTAACACTCTGGAGAAAAGATTGTTACTCTTTAAAGTCAAATGATACATGCAAGATAGTAAAGACATTATACACGGTAAATCTCCTTCCATTTAACACATACATAACCCTATTTCATAATGTCATTTGTGAAAACGAGACAGTTATTCGTGTAACTCACAAAACATCTGATTAATTCTATAATTCAAACGATCAAAGTTTTGTTTAATGTTTCATTTAAATATGTAGCACTGTGTGCACAGCCTTAAACACCCAACACTTTTCACACTACAAAACTAATTAAATAATAATTATTAACTTCAGAGCTTCATTTATCAACATCATCGAATAATTTAGATGACAATATTGCTAAATAATTTACTTTATATTTATCGTAAAATTAATAATTAGTGGAAAGATTTACAGTTATGGACGAAACTGTAACAGTTGCTTCACAAGTATAATAAAATTAAATCGTAAAGTGTATTGTACGCAATTATATTCGATTTTTTGTATCGATTGATAATGCATGCAACTGGTCAAGTTTAACGATTTTATAAACGCTAAAGATTTTATTGAATAAGAATAATAATAATAAATCAGATCAAATTTGTATGTAGCGATAAAGACGTTATCAGGATATGGATACATCCATACATAATATAAGGGTTAGGTAGAGGTAAATTAACATCCACATTTCATCAATAATGTTTCGGAGTCTTGTAATTCTGGGTCAACATATTTCGTCTTCTGGGTCCTATTAGTGACTCAAGCCATGCATCTAAGGCTGAATCTGGGCTGTTTATATTTTTCTGATGCTAAACAGTCCTATGCCTTAGTCGACTCCTATGCCTTAGTCGACTTGTACGACACCGCATGGGAAAAAATGTGGTGAACCAAATTCTGCTCTGCCGGAAACTACGCAGAATACATTTATTTTTAAAATCTACCGTTTAAACATTGTTACTTATTTATTAACACAAAAGGAATGAAAATCTTCAAATAAACTTGGCCTCGAATTGCCAAACAAATCGTGATCCAATTTAAATTGTGTTCGGTTGGACGTGTGTTTAACGAGCGATCGTTTTGGCTGTCACTTGCGCGCGCATGTTGACATCTCATGTCAAAATCAACGCTGTAGTGACAGACGAGTTAATTTGAACGATACCCAACACTTAAGCAGGTTAGGGTTCGGTAAATAATTAAAAATTATAGATTTTAAAGTCCCACAAAAAATGAAATATCTAAAAACATACATATATATAATCATGCCTCGGAGGGTTAGGCTGAGGGGAATTATCACTCACATTTCACCAACAATTGTATTCGGTCCCACGTAATAGGGAGTGAGCCTATTGCTGAATTCCGGGCAATATTGTTGATCTGTGGCTGAGTCTGGTATCTGTCTGATGTTAAACAGTACTATTCCTTAGTCACCTTGTACGATACCGCATGGGGAGATACGGGGAGGCCCAAATTCTACACTGCCGCGGGAACCACTCGGCTAATAACCATAGTTGTGAGTGGGACTGCCACATTTAGGTGAGAAAGGACCTGTTACATACCTGTTTTCTTTCGGTACTAACCTAATACGACAGTCCACCATTGTCTTCTTCACAAACTACTACCATAATATTTAGATATACGTACTTCTTCTTCGAAAGTGTACTTATCTACTTACTGGGATCTCAACATAATTCAATGGTTTCGTCTGTTGCGAACTACCATATCCATGGATAGTAGGAAAAACGAAAAAGGGGAGACAGTTCATATTGTCATCAAACATGATTATATCAAAATAATAATGCATAGTGGGGAAAAACTAATGAAAAATACGTAGCCGATATCACTGCGAGAGAAGGAAAGCTAGAAATAAAACCCTGGACCAACCTGTCTGGCCAGCGTGAAAACAGTAGGCCAAAGTCTACTAACATTGGGAGAGGCTTATGTTCAGCAGTGGACTACAATAGGCTAATCGATAGCGAGAACGAAGTACTCACCTACTTCTTCACAAGCTAACCGATTAAGAATTTATATTTTTCTACGGAACCACAACAAATGACAAGAAATTCTGAAGCGAGCCGTTTCAAATTTTAACAAAAATATTTCCTGTCATGTTATGAAATGTTCTTGTATTTTTTTCATCTTTGAGTATTGTAAGTCGTGATAATGAGCTCGCGGTCGTATTTACAAAATAAATTTGGAAGGCGAGTGTGGAGCAGTATAGCATATGGGTGGTTTAGCTGACAGCACCTTGTCAACCCATTGTTACTTATGGTAAAGTTTATTTCTATCATTCTCGAGTGTTGAGCAAATAGTGCTGAAGCGTTACATGTTTGGATGGATGTCGTTGTATTGTCAAACATTATTAAATATATCACTGAGTACCTAATATGTCAGTTATTGAATTAATTTGTAAATGTTTTTGTATATTACTTACGTTTTTATTTATTCCATCTGATGGTTACCGTGTCCTATGCACGTGCGCAATGCTAGGTGCATCACACTTATGCTGCTGACCCTGTAGGCACCTTCTAATATCGTTTTTTTTTAAGAACGCCATGTAGTAGTCCCTGGTAAAATGCAGCAAGGAGTTCATACCACAGCTTAAACCTCGTAACTTCCTCTTTTTATACAAGATTGCGTCCCTTTTCTGGTCGAAACGTGTGAGAATGCTGATTACTTTTGTCATTGATATGCACAAGTATTAATACTAGAAAGTGCTCATTTGGTGACAATGAAAGTGAAGGAACACGCTTGCTTAAGTAACAAACTCATTCGTAACTTGAAGATTCTCAGGTCCTAGTTATAGCTTTCATAGAAATTCTATAATCGCATCGCTCGCCATACGCAGGGAATTCATCTTCACACATGCGACCTGAGACGGTGCGCACTGATCGGAATGAAAGAAACTTCATCCCACGCACACTCTAGCAGTCACACTCTAGCTGTAGCATGAACTCCTTGCTGCGGTTTTCCCAAGCACCTACAATATGGGGTTCTTCAAGAGGTTCATTAGAAGGTTTCTTCAGGGTCGGCAAGGTTTCATCATAAAGATTTCTTCAGGGTGGCTAGAAGGGTTGGTACAGGGTTTTATTTCAAGTTTTCCCTCTCTCGTAGTGATATCATCTGCGTGATTTTCCGTTGGATACCTCTTACGACACCCTTCGAATGAGATGGGGTGGTGATACTTGTATTTTTTCTCCGTCACCACACGGATACCTAAGTAGTATAAAAATAAAAAACAGATAGTGAAAATGTCAGTGAATTCCTGTACCTGTTGGCGTAGTCAAATACATAATCAATGGAATTATAGGTAGGTACTCGTACGAGAACATACGATTTCATAGTACAACCTAGACAACTAGGATTGGCAATGGAATAAAGGAAAATAAATCATATTGGTAAATACTACAGAGATTTTGTGTGTAACCAAGAGTTTATGAATAAAAGGCTGCGTGCATGTTACTTTACTTAAACAATATCTCCATTGCTCAAATCACAAGTAGTTGCTATATTCTGTACAGTGTTACGACGAGTCGCTACGAGGAAAACTATTAAAAGCTTATATTACCTGTAAGACCGTTAAAATAATAGAGAAACAAGCATTGAAAAGGCTTTGCAATTCAGAGGGACTATCATTAAACCTAGACTTATCTTTTACAACTTAAACCAGCTATTGCCTGATTCTGTGACAGTCAAATATACTAAAGCTTATTTATAGGTTCGTTAACCTGAATGTGCAGAAGCCAAAGTACCTGATAGCTGTGCACCTGCAACAGACGAGCGTGCAGGTACTCCTCTCTGAGTTGTCAGATCAGTCGGAAGAAAGTCCGCTCGGAGAGGAAAGGAAATGCCGGAACCTCGTTTGTCAGTCAAAAAGTTTTGTAGTATACTTTCAAGTTTATTAGCGGTAATTTTTATTTCATTTTTGTTTATTACATTTATTTACATTTTCCACACATACACTTACAGGATAAAGTCAATACGATAGTGTACACATTGATTAAAACAAAACCCCACGGATACCCCCCTGCCGAAGCCGATGGGAGAGGTTATGTCTGACTCGAACCGACTAATCGCACGGCGCCTGTGGGTCGTTGTTGGTTGCCGAAGGTGAGGTTGACAGGCATATCCCTCGCACCCCGACAGAGCCAGGGCTATCTCTCTTGATTTGGCCTTCCTAAGGAGTGGGGAACAAAGAGTTTCCCAGCTAACGCGCCGCCGCCGCGGACAATCATATTATCATATTTCTGTAATTCTGGAGCGTGTCTGGTGTCTGAAGTCTAAAACTCATATTTGAAGCTATACCAAGTTTCTGTATGGAGTCTTGACTAATTAAGGCTAAGACTAATTAAAAAAAATTACGACAATTTAAGTCCACAATAATATTAATTTGATTTTGTACATTTGAAAAGCTACAGCTCTATTAAGAGGTAACCAAGTTCTTGAAAAAATATATATCCAAAACGGACTTGACTTGTGACCTTTGGTGTTGATAAGACAGGCTCGTGAAAACACTTGGAGGTATTTAGTCCCGTGTCGATGACCTATGGCGAAGATTTCTCCATTGCACATCAGGTCATTCGCTCTAAATGGTGACAGATATTTAGAGTTCCTTGAGTGAATACAAGAGCGAGAGAGAGAGGCAAAATTTATCGTGAAAGTGATTACAACAAAGACGGTATTTTTATTTTAGGACTGTGGACTGTGGCCCCTTGTTTCTTATTACATATAGAAAATGTTGAGTTATGGGTCAATAAAATGAAAAGTTAGACTGGAAAATGCGGATCCTGGACACCGAGGTGAAAGTTTCTGATGCGAATGGAATTAACGCAAGTATTTTTTTTTTATATATATAGAACACGTCAATTAGACTTTGCCTTGCCTGATGGTAAGCTGAAGGCAAAGTCTCAGAAAAGAGGGTCACCATTACCTACACATACCGTGTGACAATGGTGACACTCAGCTTGATGGCCTCATCATATGCTTTTTCACGCCCCGCTTAAAGGACCTGGGACTGTAGGAAGAGGAAACACGTGAGCTGGTAATGAATTCCAGGCCTTAATGGTGCGAGAAAGATCTCTCCCAACCTAACCTACAATATAAGAACATCTAACGATTAGAAAGTAATAAATTGAAATAGTTGTTACATAATTGTTGTACATAAGTCAAAATAATATACAGATCTAATTACGTCAAATATCAATAATTTCCCACTCGAATACATTCCAAGAAAATCTTTTTATTAAAAACCAGCTTAATCAAAAAATTACCACAGGCGGAACCGAACTTTGGACATTAAAATGCCACACGCAGCCACTTTTTGCCACCAGTAGAAGTTTAAGGGTCACAACGTGGGTGGGCCAAAGGAAATCATTCTGACCTGGTTAAGTGTCATCGATGTCCAACGGTGAAATCACTTGATATTTATGACATATTTTGCAATATTTATTATAACAATTATGTCCGGATTTGTAACAAAATTACATGTCCATGCCTAACCTTGATTTTATTAAATTTTAAAATTGTAAGATAGAAAGAAGGAAACACGCAATACGGAGAAAATCCTTTTTGTACTTTGAATTGTTTATTTGTGCATATAGATTTGCAATACATGCATATTTATGTTCAAGCCTGTAAATCCACGTAAGGGTATGCAGAGGTGTATTAACACAAATATTTCACCAACTTTTCCATATAAAAATAGTTGCCCACGCCCATGGGGCACGATAACCACTCTCCACTAGGTAGACCGTGTGCTTGTCTGCCACATAACTTGTATCAAAAGCACTTTAATTTTCGGTCCCACGTAATAAGAGGCGAATATAATCGATCAAAATATAAAATGTAGAAGCAAATACAATAATAACTTTCAGATATGTATTTAATTACAAAAAAATAAACTAAATTAAAATATACCAATCGAATTGACGGTAGGACGCCCCCTAGCCAGATGGACTGACGACCTAAAAAGGTAGCTGGGACAGACTGGATGCGGAAGGCGGAGGATCGGAGAACATGGCGCACATTGGGAGAGGCCTATGTCCAGCAGTGGCCTGCAGTAGGCTAATTGATTGATTGATTGAATCGAATTGAGAACCTCCTCCTTTTCGGAAGTCGGTTAACTAATAGTTGGTGTGGTAATTGGATCATAGACACGTAAGCTAGCTTAACATGCGTTATATAGACATAATACAGATGTAAAAGGTGAATTTCTATAGAATAATAATAATTATTGCCATTCCACGCCAAGAATCATGTATTCCTGAACCCATAATCTCGTTCATAGATATTTATTATTTCTTATAGGTTATGATAGCAAAGCTTTCCTGCTTGACAGGGAAAATACTACCTTCTGAGTTTATATAGCTACGCAGCATATAGTTCGGTTATGGAAAGTTTTCACCTTCTTTCTTCTTCTGTACTGTACTGTAAAAATATATCCATATATATATACATATATATACATGCTACCTACTTGTCTCTGCTTTAAATATATTGGTGTACAATTAAGTATTAACTATCTATCTTCTAATTTCTCCTTTAGGTCTTTCTTCTCTTTTAAGAAGTAGGTAAGTAGTGACCTAAAAGTACCTCTGGTTTGGCAAGCGTAGTTGCATAACTATCTGTAGAACGAAAGAGAAGAGAAAGAACTACACTTATCAATTTCAGTTTATTTATTTTCTTAAATTTACATGTTTTTAATGTCAATAATTCTACTTACTCTTTAAGTTTACCACTGTTTCTTAGTCACAAGTAGAGAAGAAAAGATGCAACAAATTCCACTCCTACCAAAATTGCTAAATGACCTTGAAAAAGTCACTACCTCAGCAAAAAATCTTCACATCGCATATTATCTAGTACTAACAGAAAATCACAGAATATAATAAGTAATATTTATATATATTTAACTGTTATTGAACATTTAAGTTCAGCCAACTAAGCCCAAGAGCATACCATATTATTGCCAGTTTTGCGCATATCTGGCATTATGCTAAGCCTCGTGCGACTGTAAACATATGATATAATAAGAACTTCAACCGGTTTACTGAAATAAACAGGTATTTAGACCTCCTTTAGCTGCTTTATAGGAAATTATTTATAGTGGAGTACAACACTAATACTGAAATATAAGGCTTTTGCACCTGAAATTTTATTATTGGCTAGCAAATGCTCATGTATACTGACTTTTATAAGTACTATATTATTAGATATTATTGACTAGCTTTTGGTAGGAAGTAGGACACGAATGTATTTCCGGTAAATTTGGCAGTCCGACTGGGGAAGTAACTCTACAGAAAACCGCGGCTGTAATAAGTTCGCGTTGTGTTTCCATCGGTGAGTAGTGTCTCACTGGAGAGTATGTGCTGTCAGTGGGAAGACTTAAGGCATGTCCTGCTTTATCTTCTACACTGACGGTACAGAAACTCTCTGTGCTTACAGGGTAGGCAGTGCAGGTGTGACTCCTCTGGTGTTACACACGTCCATAGGCCATCGTAACCACCTTCTATCAGGTGGACCGTGTGCTTGTCTGTCACTTAAGTTTTAAAAAAAAGCTACTCGTGTGGTGTAAGAATTATGTCTATCAGTTTTCTTATAAGTTTACTAAATTCTTCGTTCCCAGAATCTAAGTGGCCAAATTATATACTGAAGTATGTTAAATAAAATACTGTGGTAATATAACCTTTAACTAGGTTTACTTTGAGTTGATCTCAGTTCCTGTCACTGATGAAATCGATGGGATTTAAATTAAAAAGAGTAATTTAAACAGCTAGTTTGGACATAGTGATTTAAATGACCACGACTGACTGAGCATGTCAATTCTCAATCAAAGAACTAATTAAAAAATATTAAATGCCCTTAACACAGTTAGTACCCTAATAGTGTGAACTTGCTACATTTTTCTCTCAACATTTTGCGATTTAATTAGGCGCTGCGTTAAGTGCGTCTGCGCAGTTTCCTGTTTGTTAATCTGTAGATGCTAGATATCAGATAAAATCGATTCAACAAAAAAATTGTTACAGGTTTGGTTGACATTTCAGAATTATTTTCTCTGCATATCCTGCAATAAAACTATATTAAATTGAGGATCTATGCGGCAAATACATTAAAAAATAATAACAGACATTTGAATAACATAATATATTGGTGCCCGATGGAGTATAATAGGACAATTCCATCTCTTCCCGTGGGTATCGTAAAAAGCGACAATGGATCGCCGTTCTCTATCAGATAGTAAACGTACAAGCACCCGCTTAGTGGCAAAAGCCTCACCCCCTTTTACATGGAACCGTGTATAATAGTTGACTAAATGTGGGTCTCAATACAACTACGACTGCCCTTTATATATAAAACAAGATAGAAGTTGTAACTAAAGAGATGATGTCTGAAAGGATAGTAACGTATTGCACCGACCCCAAATGTCCCAAATAATCGGTTATGGAACCGGTCAAATTTGTTAAATATTATGGAAATATCTGGAAGGTTACCTAAAATGTCAACTCTATAACTATAACTCTAAAATGGGATTGGTACAGTTAATGACAAAAGTATTATCTGCTTGTCCTTTGTTTCACTGTCAGGAATGCCCAAGACCGTTTTTAGTGAAGATGGAAAAGCCGGAAGGTGAACTACGAGATCAGAGGCGAAGGCCTCAGTTTTATTCGAAACACAGTACTAATAAAGCAATAGAAAAAATTATGAAGACATTACAATATATTTAAAACATAAAAACTTATGCAAATTTGAGATATTTCGTTCGAAATGTCCTATGCTCATTAATACTGTGAAACACCTTCCTTTTTGTTTCCTTTAAGTATCGCATCGAAACCTCTCCACTGTCCAATTAAAGGTCCAACCATTGAATAGTTAATGTATTCATAATTATATGTGTTTACTTCTTGAATTAATGTAATCACCAGGTATACAACTATCAAAGGGACCAGTTTAGTTCACACGCGATCACGAAGTTATATCAAACGACACCGTGTGGACACGACACGAATCTAAATCACTCTTCTAAGCATTTTCTGTGCTTTTTCTTGTAAATATTGAAAGTACACATCCAGAAAAAGATTTATAACTGAGGTAGGGTTATTCTAAAGGATTAATTATGCTTACTGAGCAGATTAGCTATACCTGAACTCATCCTACATAATTCGTTATTTTTGACCACTTCTGTCTTAAGAGGATCCACGGATACTAAACTATTCATCAGGTCAGCCGTGTGCTTGTCTGTCGCCTAAGTGGTATAAACAGTACCCATTAATGATTATCATTTTTTAATCGTCTTAACAATAATGAGTAAGAGATTGCTTGTGCAAGCGATAAGGCCGCCACTTGTATATTTTTCATGATGTTTTCCGTATGTACTATAATATTATTGGTGTACAATAAAGATTTATCTTATCTTATCTTATTTGAATTAGAATATAGATCAATTGTAAATAAACAAATTACATCAAATTGTGCTACTATATCCAAAGTAGCATATCACATAGTAATGCCGCTATATGGAATTCTAAAAGGGGCTAAATTTAAAATAACAAGCTAAGTTTTGTAAATACATTCATGTTATCTAAACATACTTTGTTAAGGTTTATGAATAAAAATCATACTACTAGATTAATGAACTAGATTAATGAACTAATACATTTACGTAAGAAAGTAAATATACAATTTAGTCAATAAATTAATCACATAATAATTAAGTATTTATTGAAAAAATACCTGTAATACAAATTGAATCGCGTGTTCATCATACATAACATAAATCAGTCAAAACTTCCATTGTAAATATACCCTGTATTAATTAGGACATGAAGTACAGCTTTTTTATAAGCGTATAGAGGAACAAAAAGGTAGAAGTGGTCCCTTTAAGCGTTCTTGAAGTTCTAAAATATAGAACCACATTACAGATTTACCTGGTTTTTTCAAGGATAAAATAAGCTGTAGTTTTAAAATATAACAGTAATAATACTAATACTTTTTATATAGTCCTAGCCAGCCTAGATAAAATTCATACTACCAGTTGAACTAATTAACATTATGTAAATAACATATCAGGTAATAAACGTATCAGCGTTAAGATAACCTTTATATATTTGGACTATTATCTTGACTGTTTTGTTGGAATCTAAGGTGATTTTAATGGGTTTGTATTTCTATACAAATTTTATTCTAATCAATTGCAGTTATCTGATCGTTCTAAAATTTTATAAATGTATAGATGATAGTTAATCTTATTTATTACATTTAAAAATTAGAGCATATCGTATCGGGAAAGTGTCGTATAGTGTAAATATTCATTTATAAATAGTGTCGCATGGGCTCAGACGCTCAATTGCGTCCTGCATTATAAATAATCTCTGAATGTTATTGCATTAATTAGTGTGAAATTGAACTTGTTATTTTCAAAGCAATTTTATGAATTGTATTTACCATTATACAAATACTTTGATTTCGATCTTCATTCTAAACTCTGTGAGCACTTGAATAAGAAAACATTGTTCTGCACTACTTGATACTTTGACAACGAAATGCAATTTTTGTGTGATAATAACATTTTCAGCAATCACGGTCGTGAGATGACCATGTCTGCTGAAAAGCCGAAATATATATAACTGTATGTGAATAAATCACGATAGCATCTATTAAAAAGTTATTTAAACTATTTTTATTTTTTTAGTGTAACGCTCCTGGTGTTGCACTAAAAAAATAACTATTCACTTCCTATCAGGCCACGTTAACCATCACTTCCCATCAGGTGGGCCGTGTGCTTGTCTGCCACCTAATTGATATTTTATTACAATGTGCGAATGTACGCGTATACAGTACCAAGTTTAAAAAAAAATCTCTAATGCACTATTTACACGACTCTTTATAATTATATAATAGTAATACACACATACAATTGGCCGCTAATCGAAGCTCTCATTTATAAGCTATACGTTATTTCTAAAGTGACAATTAAGTGGTACGATTTCCGTTAGAAAAGGGTATGGATTATATAAATTAGGTGATCACATCGACGGCCTCAGATTTATCTGTCGGCCGGTAGAAATAAGCTCTATGCGTGTACACCATGATCTCTTTTAATGTATAATTCATGATAATTTTGTATAAGAAGGTGTCTCGACGCCTGTTTCCGTTCTTAAGTTCGAAAATGTTGATAACATACACGTTATAATTCATTCCATTTCGATTAAACACATGATTTATTAATTGTAGAATTACAAAAGTTTAAAGGATAATGAGTTCAGTGAACGGAATTTTCAGCAGGAGTATCTTTTAAATTAAGTCTACGATAAAGTGATAACATACGTTATAAAGGTGTATGAGGAATTATATTTTAGGGCCTTACCAAACTCTTTGGGATTCAAAATGAAATCTCGCGGTCATCAGCATACCAAAACTCAAAAGAATGATGAGCGATGCGTTCTTTGAAGGGTGAATGATTAGTGTACTGCCTATTATTTGTGTTTGTCGTCTTTAATTTACACATTGTTTTCTTATACAAGATGTGTATTTAGTCGTAAAAACTTGTATTGGCCTTCTTGTACCTATTTCTTTTTTGTTTAAATGTTCACAGTATTAGCACTAAGTTTTTTTTTTAAAGAATAAAACTAAATAAATTAATAAACCTCAACTGTGAATTGTGAGCCGGTACAATTGCTGATTAATGAACAATACTCTGATGCAGGGCTTCTTTTCTAGGTAAAAGTATCAGACGGCAGTAAAATTAATATAAGCCAGATAATCATAATCATTCTCTTTGTGTTAGTACCGTACTGATCAATAACTTTCATCTCGGAACCTAAGCCCGGCGTTCGTTTACTTCATTTGCTTTGGTTTGACTGGTAACAACCCTAAAATGATTTTGAAAGCTCGATGCAGACATTGAATTATTTTCATGTAAAATTAATAATAACATAACTTAAACATAAACTCACGCCTATTTTCCCGAAGGGGTAGGCAGAGGTGCTAGCACCTACATTTCGCCAGTTTATGTTTAGGTCCCAATGTAATAGGTGGCGACCCTATTGCCATTAACCGGGCACTTATAAACCTGTGATAAATACACACATAACTTCGAAAGCATCGAAAAGTCATTGGTGTGTGCCATGGTAAACCTGGGATCGAACCCGAGACCTCGTCTCAGCAGTCTATTACCCATACCACTAGGCTACCGCGGTTCTCATTATATATGTTGTATGTATGTATGTGTGTCATAATAATTGTGAAGTAATATTAACCATACTTAAACCTGTACATATCCAAAAGTAATAATTCATCTTAGTTATAGAAGAAAGTTGCCTGCAATACTAGACTCCTATGATGAGAGAAATGTGGGAGGTGCCCTCGAGCCGGAAACCACATACCGAAGCTGCCACACTATACTAAAATAGATAAAGCCTAAGGGACAAAGTGAACGTTTCTATAGAAAATCATTCGGAACATTGCTTTTCCTAAGTTTTATGTCAATGGAAAGTTGGTGGTTAAAGAGCTATAACTCTGTGTGAAATACTATTGTTAGTTCATTTCCTCAACATTGTAGGATCTGAGTTACGTGTCGCAACATGGACGTTTGAGATTATAGGTTGTGGAGTAAAGATGTGAAAGAAAGTTGCAACCGATGAACATTTTAGGGTTAAAAATAACTATGTACAAAGTTGTGTCGAAAGTTAACACGAAAGTTACTCATTGAACTAATAAAATTACTTATAATAACGTAACATAAACTCACGCCTATATCCCCGAAGGGGTAGGCAGAGGTGCTTGCACCCACATTTCGCCAGTTTATGTTTAAGTCCCAATGTAATAGGTGGGCGAGCCTATTACGATTAACCGGGCACTTATAAACCTGCGATAAATACACACATAACTTCGAAAAGCATCGAAACGTCATTGGTGTGTGCTATGGTAAAACCTGGGATCGAACCCGAGACCTCGTCTCAGCAGTCCATTAACAATACCACTAGGCTACCGCGGTATCACTGCTAATAAAATTACTTGTAATAAAATTTATTATTATTGTTTCTGTTGCGTAGTAATGAATCAATTCAGTAAAATTTGTTTCATTTTAACCCAAAATTAAGCCTGCCTGATATATGTCATCATCTAATCGTAACAGAAGATCCAATTCATAAGGCTTCTTTCAACACTTCTTTCAAATCTTTAAAAACTAAGATATCAGAAATCTAATAAAAAGTTCTAGCTGCTCCAGATGTTCACTATAGACAGTAAAAAAACCGTACAGTATTTAATTTTTTATCAATTTAGTGAAAAAAAAAGATACGAGCCGAGCCGCTAACACTCGTACAATTACAATATACATACAAAAAACTGATAAAAGTGTCCATCTTAAATTCACATCTGTTTTAATACTATTGAACAGCGTGTTTGGTATCTTATACGACAAATATTAAATTCCAATTTCTATGGTAATCATTGTTTATTTAGCTTCCTAGCAACGAAATATATTCTAGTAGTAAAAAGTTTTAAATTTTAAATACTACGGAATCTTTTGAAGCGATGACAATGACCTCAAATAAATAGTTCTATCTTCAGTTTTACTACTCGATTGGACTCGTTGTACCGTAAGTGTTACATATGCATACAAATTGCAGTTCATATTGTGATGGCAACATCCATATCATATAACACAGCAATCGTTCCACTTTTCTGAAATGTTTTTGATATTTAATTTCATTTTGTAGTTTTAACTAAAGGTATAAAATATTGGTGAACATTTGTATCAAATGTCTAGATGATTTCGAAGTGTTCATAAATGTTTCAAAACTTTGTTATTTACATATTTATAGGTACTTTATGATAGTGGTGTTCTGTTATAGTGGAGAAATGAAAACATAGGGCGTGTCTACATGATAAAAGACTGCTTAAATTTGCCTAAGTGAGACATATATGTTTTACATTTCAGAATTTAAAAGAACGCATGGCAATTTCTCTCTCATGTGCGGCAATAAGTGTTACCTACAATTGCAAGACACTACAATTTGCCATGTATCGTATTAAGGAGATTTCCCTTCAGACAGATTAATGTCTGTCTTAAGGGAACTCTCCTTAATACGACATAACACATATACATGCCAAAGTCTGTCTGATGTCTATCTAAAGAGAACTCTCCATTCCTACACAGGACGACACGCGTAGGGCTTAGAGTTCACCCGCAAATGGTGCAGAATATCCGATCAAGAATCAATTTGTAGGCTCTTTGAAGTAGGTATTCTAACCAGCCTACATGTTTCCTTCTTCCTATAGCTCCTTTAAACAGAGCGTGAAAAACATCTGATGAGCCCGTCAAACTGAGTGCCAATTGTAACGTATCTTTAATGGCGATCCTCTTTCCTGAGACTGTCTTTAGCATACCATCAGGGGAGGTGAAGTCAAATTGGTGCATCCTGTATAAAAAAATATATAAATAGAAGAAAGAAAAAGAGTATCTTATAAATTTATTCACTATCTGATAATAGCATCTCTGAGAAAATCATTTAACTCTTCATCGAAGGTGTGAATACACTTTCATTAAATACTAAAACTATTATGTAAATATTTCACATAACTCAACAGTCGTTATTAGAAATACATATGATTATCTTAATTACTTTCAGTAAGTAACGTTAACCTGAGCATCATAGGTTTAACTTAGAAAGTGGGCAGTTGGGGTCAGGTGAATCTTCATTAGGGCACACTGTCGCCCTCTGTGTAATTAGCTCTTAGAGTGTTCAACTTTCAACGACTAGTATTAAGATTAGTAAATAGAGTTGAGTGTACTTTGCACGTACTTAAAGCTTGTTTTCTAATATCACGGCCTTTTATAATATCTTAGATATTTTACGTTTCTCCCGACACCAATTTGCAAATTCTAGAACCTATAATAAAAACTAGTCAGATTTAGGGCTAGCGCTGCGTAAACTATCGTAAGTACTAACAATTAGCCCACCGCAATCCACTACTGGACTTAGGCCTCACCCAATGTACGCCATTTCATCCGATCCTCTGCTTTTCACTTGCAGTCTGTCCTAGCCACTTTTTTCAGGTAGTTCGTCCATCCGGCTATAGGGTGTCCTCTATCTTCCGTTTGCCTTTTCGTGGTCTCCACTCTAGGACTCGTTTGCTTCAACGGCCATCGGTCCTTCGATAAACGTGGCCAGTTCACTACTACTTCAGCTTGTTTATTCTGCGACCTATATTACGATAATTTTAGTTCGCTGTCGAATAAACTCGTACCGAATCCTTCAGAGAAACTCCAAACATATCGCGCTCTAAAGCCCCATCGTTAATGGCCACATTTCAGTACAAAATATTTATTATTCTATCGAAAATATTGAATATTTTATCGAAAAAAGACATTTTCTAACAGATGATCTATAGTAACCTAAAGCTCTAAAATCTATTTCCTAACACGAACAAATTCCAAGAGATCGCTATCAAATTACAGCTAGACGTCATAAGACGTCAAAAAGTTATAAAATCAATACTCACTAAGCTAGTTAGTTAACCTTTCAACAGAAACCTGATCTCTTTTTAACAGCAATAGTGATGTGACAATAGAAACAAATATTTTATGACAAACTATAAAAAGTTGCCCATCAAACGTTTTCTTACGAATTTAGTGCTGCCATATAAAAATACTGGTGTTATTTCAACCGTAACGTCTTATTTTAGCGTTTATCTTTAAACGAATCTAGAAAACATATCGCCAATGAAGTAGTAATTGCCCATAACATGTATTCATTAAGAATCTTGGTCTATTTCAACAACTGAACCTAAGGCAGTAAAGATTGTAAGATAACCACCAGGAATTTTATTTTTCACTTTATCTGGATGACGTTTTATATAAAATTTTAGTTGAATTTTATTGTCGGACGTATAGCTGCAACTAAATGTATCTAATTAAGGCGCACATTACAAATAATGATATTAATATGTTGATTTTGATAATTCATTTAACTTGATTCGTTAGGTGTGTTTTTTACCTTATTGATTTCGTAAAATATAGATACGAGAAATTTTAGTGTATAAAACTTATTAGAGATTTATCAATTAGATAACTTCTGACTGCTCTTTTTATCACTGGTAGTAAGAATTATACTAAAATAATGAGAAAGAAATAAAAATAAGTTTATATAAATTTAAATAAAATTAAAAAATTAAAAAAGAAATAAAATGAAATCTCTTGTGAAAGAAAAAAAGCTTTTAACATTTTTAGAGCTCTGGCTACAGAGATTTAGTAGAGATACTAGGTTTTCAGAAACAAAAGTTAACAGTAAATCATAATAGTTAAATAATAAATGAACAAATGTTACAATGGTATATATAAAATGGAAGATAAGACCAGCCCTATAATTGAGAGTAAACTCATTAGTAGAATAAAGAAGAAAGAAATATTAGTATTAAAGCTATAGGGATATTTAACACGTTGTATTGTTCTGGTCTCCGATATTTAGGCGCAGTGGCAAGCACCAGGATCACGGAGGGAGTGGAGTATTGGCGGTACACAGTGAAAAAGTTTTTGAGGAGTAAATATTGTTCCCTACGCGATTTTTTTACTACGCGTATCTGCTCTACCACTGGTTTTATTCTCACTGCCAACTCGAACTCGATCACGTTCACGACACACGATACTTACTGTTTCCATATTAGTGAGTGACCGTGATAATTTAAATATCTATAAGAAAGAAATAAATGATAAGTTTTGTGGCGAAAAGCTCAGAAACTTACAGGGCCGGCAGCGTGGGTGTGACTCCCCTGGTGTTACACACGTTCAAAGTCACGGTAACCACTTTCCATCAGGTAGACCTTTACTTTACTTTACTTTACAGGTACTTTGAACGTGTGTGCTTGTCTGCCACCTAAGTTGTATAAAAGAAAGTAAATAACAGAATATAAAATGTAAAATAGTAATCTAATCTGTGTCTTGGTATTTTTCCTTATCTAATTTACGACTGAGACTAGATATTCACAAATATAGCGTATAGGAATATTTTCTTACATACTTGTCATATCTATAATAATATTACATTACTGGCCGTGAATGCATAAACGTAGGTGTACACTCTAAAAATCGAGCATTGATCGTTACAGTAAAATGTCAAGCATCTGTGACATTACCGTTTAAATATTTTATGTTAACTATTTTATACTTACTAAGCTTGTGTCGTAATATTTAAGTAGAATCTTCAATTATAATCATTATGCTTTATCATCCACATTCCCCACACACAGAGCATTCCCCTGTAAACGTGGGTCCTAATCCCGTCTGAGCATTCACCTTTTCAAACTAAATCGATTTGAATAGTTATCATCATTGTCATCATCATCATCATCATCATCATCGTTATCATCATCATCACTATCATCATCATCATCTTCATCATCACCATATTTAACATGTTTTTTATTTTTTTTCAAATAACCGATATTTTGGCGCTATTACAAGCTCCATGGTCATGGTGTACTGACGATCATCGTGCTAGTTGCTATTGGGCAGACCATATCGGTTTACACTCTTCTGCACTCGTATTTTACGCGCATTGCCTCTACTACTGTCTGCGTTCATCGTTTCTCGGCAAAATACAATAAACATGGTATAAATCCCGACGAGATTTACTCTATTAATGCATAATACGTGCTCTTTTGTTATTTCAGAGACAGAGTCTATTTAAGTAGAATCTTCAAATATAATCATTATGCTTTATCATCTACATTCCTCCCACACAGAGCATTTCCCTATAACTAAGGGAGTGGACGTTCCGTAGAGTAGAATTTGATCCACCCCATCTCTTCCCATGCGGTGCCGTACAAGGCGACTAAAGAATATGACTGTTTAACATCAGACAGATATATACAGCCTAGACTCAGCCTCAGATGCATGGCTCGAGTCAACAATAGTTTCCAGAATCCGGGAATAGACTCACCCCTATTACGTGGGACCGAATACAATTATTGGTGAAGTGTGGGTGTTAGTTCACCTCCGGGGATAAAGGCGGAGGTGATCATATGTATGTTTGTATGTATTGTCTGTAGAAAGATAGTGTAAACATGTGATAATAGAAGGACTAGTATATAATATCAAACATTTTTTTTTAAATGAACTAAATACTGTGAATTTGTTTAGTAAACTTTCAAGACTTAACTTCGTAATCGGTCACATAGTACCTTTCTTAAGGATCTTTTAACTATTTTTTTTAAAAAGAATAAATGAATTTAGATGTCTAGCTATTGTTTCTACCTTCACCGGAAGGAAATAAACGCTTACATATATATGTGTTAAAAGGTACAAAACATAACAACAGGCAGCAACTTGTTCTCAATAAATAAATTGAATACACAGAAAAAACATATCGATGATCTTAAAGACCACTTGAGTTAATTTATTATCATCAAACTCATCAATCTACACATTTAAGGTAGTCAACGACATAAATATACGAACAAAAGGAAACTAAGGCTAATAGGCTGATATACATCATCATACCTAACTTCAATAAGGGTATAGTCATAAATAGTTATAAAATTAACATGAAATTACAATTTGTAAGTAAGCCGTCGCAACGAGCGCTCGCATACTGCTTCGATAAAAATGTGTAGAATGTGTGGACTTGTTTGTTGTAGAATGATATGTTTGATCTAGATGAGTCTTATGTTAGCTTGGGTTCTGTAGTAGAACCTATTACTACAATACCTAAGATAGCATAAAACTCATCTCGACTAGTGGCGACTAGGACTATTTTAGAAATTATTATTTTTATGGGTAAAGTTTTCAGCTTCATGGAAATAAAAATTGCTGTAAGTAAATGAATCATTAAATAGACCGTCTTTTATGGTTACACTTGCATGTGAAACAAGTTGGAATCTGTTATTACTATTATATAACGGTAAATTGGTGATGTTTGCTCGCGATGTATGCAAAATTACTAAGCGGAATTTGATGCGGTGTTTTTGTTGGAAAGGTCTTGGTACGTATCTTACGATTGTTTGGTTGCAATAATATGAGTAGATCCTGAGATAAGAGATCCACGCAGACGGTGCTGCGAGCGGAAGGCTAGTTTAACAGTAACTGTTATAAAAAATTGGAGCAACATTAAGAATCGGGAAGTAAATTACTAAGTCTTGTATTATAAATAGATACCTACTATGATAATTGTATAAATTTTAAATTTAAGCTGCATAAAAATATTTAATAAAATTCCTCAAGACTTGATTAATATGCCAATAAATAAATTTAAAATAGAAGTGAAAAAAACTTTAATTAGTAAAGGTTACTATAAAGTGGATGAGTACCTTAATGATGTTAATGCGTGGTCAACATAAGTCTCTTGCTTGCTCGCACAAAATAAAAAATAAATTATAAACCAAAACAAATTTAATCAAGAAAAATAATCTAGTTCTAATGTAGTTCGCTGAGTTTCTTGCTGGTATCTTCTCAGTACTACTAATCTATCGAACCAGCGAAAGAATCATTTTCCAATGGTTTATTTTTAAATTATTTAATATTTTTATATTATTTCTTGACATACATAAAATTATAAAATTTTGACGTTCATATGTGCTCTTTATGTGCCTAAACTGAATAAATGAAATTGATTCTTTGATTCTTTAATAAAAGAAATATTTGTTTATACACATAATATTTTACGAGGCGACTAAGGGATTGGGCTGTTTGACATCAGACAGATATATACAGCCCAGACTCAGCCTCAGATGCATGGCTCGACCCTCCAGGGGTAAAGGCGTGATTATTTGTATGTACGTAAGTATAATTATGTAAAATGTACGATCAACTATGATATTAATTCTTACACTCACCACCACAGGCCATTACAACACTTATAATCTTTTAGGCTAGGTTATAGGTAGCTCAACGACGCGAATGTAGTTCCTGGAACAAGCCTCTCTTTGTGATACCCCGTAGTCATACATGTTGTGCAGAGAATGCTTGTATAAGACGTGCTTGTAGGTTGTACAACGACAAATTAATAAATGTTGATTTATTGAATCTCTCATTTCAAGAGACTAGCCATGGAGTTTCTTTATATGATAAATATTATTTTGTGTTGAAATTTGATTTTATGTAAATAAGTGGATATTTTTGTATTTATGTATGCTTGAATTTAATTAACGATGTGTTTTTAAAAAAATGTAGGAATCTGTAGGTCTGTATTTGAAAAGTACTATCTATATTAATATAACTGTAAATGACTGTTTGTTTCTTAATAAATAAATTAAAAAAATGTATTAATTTAATTATTTTCAAATTCATGAATTCCTGTATTGCCGCAATAGAGGACGATGATATTGAAATATTTTGAGGCTAAGAAACGGAGTCATGGAAATATTCAAATTAACCTTGTGCTGGGCCAGGATAAGCTCTCTTCATTACCATATACTTCTCTGCTGCGGTATCGTATGCGTTAACGTTAATTAGGTATATACACACATCAAAAAAGTCCAAGGAACGTGCTTAATATTACTCGTATATAGTTCTACAAATTATATACACAATTGAATTAATAAATAACTTAATTTAAATAGTAAAAATACTTATAAAATTTATACAAAACTATGCTAAATATGCAATATATATAAGTAGTATACAGAAATAAAATGGAGAAAAAGAGGGAGATAACTCATTTTGAGTTAAGCCCACCTTTGTACTTGTTAATTGAAATGTTTTTTTCTCTGTACTATGTGTGTGCTATAAAGAATTAAGGATTAAGAAATAAGCATTGAAATTCAATCCAGTAAGTAAATATTCTCTAACAAATTTGATGATTTGCATGTATTTGTTCTCTAATGGCATCCTTCTTCGAAGCAGATAAGACGGTATTATTATTATCGAATCGAGAAAACGCAAAACCACTTTGATTACTTTCAATCACAAGAATTTAAAGAATGAACCGTGACATCTGACCGCAAATAAATCGACCGACTATATTCTAAAAATCAAATCGAAAAATTTCTACACCGGTATTCTAACACCTTTAAAATTAGTATTCTAAAAGTCTTAAATCTCAACTTTAAGCCATTTGATTTTAATCCTTACGTACATTAGCAATAAAAGTTATATATTTGCTTTAATTGTACATTAAAATCATATATTTAGCGGCATCAGGTCAATTTATGATGAGGTGGGCGACTTATTTAACGCAAATTAAAGTTAATGTTACATATTTTATTAATATAGCGTTAATATACTCGTACTCATAATTTAACAGTCCTTGTTTTAACTTATTTGGTCGCTGATAAAGCCTGATGTTTAGATTACAAAAAGTGTTTTAACATTTTAACGGTCTTAATGATAAGTGGTTCTCGGCAGAGTAGAATTTGTCCACCCCATCTCTTCCCATGCGGTGTCGTACAAGGCGACTAAGGGATAGGGCTGTTTAACATCAGACAGTTATATACAGCCCAGACTCAGTTTCAGATGCATGGCTCGAGTCGACAATAGTGCCTGGAATACGGCAATAGGCTCACCCCCTATTACGTGGAACCGAATGCAACGATTGGTGAAATGTGGGTGTTAATTCACCTCTGCCTAAACCTCCGGGGATAATAGATAACAGTGGTATGATTGTATGTATGCAATGATAAGTGGTTTGATTTTGGTGGTATAATAGGTACAAACAAAAAGGTAAAGAACTATGAATATCCTAAATAATACTATTTGACCTGTTCTATATACATATTTCTAAGGAGTTAGACATTGGAAAGTATCAAGATTATTTTTCTATTTGCGTAGATTTATTGATGAGATTAGTGAAGTAAAATAATTTGATTATATGGGTGGTTTACACTTATGTTGACTAGAATTCACATTTACATTTTAATGCCCGGCCCATAATATAACAGACAGAACTCATAGGAGTTAGGTAATTAATTCAATATAATAATATATAATTATGGACGAATTTTTCCTTCCTTAACAATGAAATATAATATCTTTCATCAAATGTTTTAAAATTACCTGTAGTAAAATTGTATTGAACTTAGACTGATTTTTGTAGGAGGTAGGACACGACGGTATTTCTGTCCAATTGAGCAGTCCGACTGGGGAAATAGATATAGAATATCGCGGCCATAATAACCTCGTTTTGTGTTCCCGGCGGTGAGTAGGGTAGCCAGGGCTCACTGGAGAGTTTTTGTGCTGTCAGTTTAAAGACCAAAAGCTAGTCCTGCTTTGTCTTTTACACTGACGGCACAGAAACTCTGTGTTTACTGGGTTGACAGCGCGAGTGTGACTCCCTCAGTGTTGTACACGTCCATCGGCCACGGTAACCACTTTCCTTCCATGTGTTTGTCTGCCACCTAAGTGATATAAAAAAAAGACTGAAATCGTGACAGTACGAAATTGTATTTTTTATGAATAAAATACCTATTTTAGGTTAATTCATAATTCAACCATTTTTCGTTGTATTAAGATAACGATAATTATTGACCTTCAAAATCACCATTCGACATCCTTCCTTACTCAGCGTTTGCCGATTCTTTGAATAATATCAACATGTATAATATATATTTTTATGTGTATTTAAATATACATACATCAATATATTTATTCAAATTAGGCTACGATCACATTATTGAGATTATTCTGCCACTTTATTCGAAATAAACGATCTAGATACTACACAACTTTAATTAGACCAACAAATCTTGACAAGTATCAATAAAATTTTATGCGTACGCTCCATCAACACATTATCAAATAAATGTAATGGCAAAATAATTGTAACTACGTAATGATAATATATCTATTTCCTTTTACACTTAAAAACATGTTGAGTGAAGAATTTCTTCGATAGGCCAATGAACCAGTTTTTAAAGATAAGTCTAAATCAAGATGAATTTTTTGAAGAAAAAAAGTTGACTCGTAACATGAGTCATGCTTTATTACTAATGAATTAAAATTCTTGTTAATGTGAAGAAATAAATATTTTGATATTATTAATACGATAGGATCGTACGTAAAGAAGTCTACACATTTTTAAACATTTGTTAGTACTTTTATTTGAATAAATACTAACGCCTCGATTCAGTAACACGATGTTTAAATTTTTTTTATCTGGGACTCACCAATTCGACTTCACCTCGCATGATGGTAAGCTAAAGGCAAAGTCTCAGAAAAGAGGGTCACAATTATAGACACTAAATAATGTTACAATGGTGGCACTCAATTTGGCGGCCTCATAAGATGCTTTTTCACGCACCCCGGGACTGTAGCAAGAAGGAAACAGGTGTGCTAGTAATAAATTCCAGGTCTTGGTGCCGCAGCAAAAAAAAGTAGTTCCAAACCGCTTGGTTCTTGCTCCTATATTCTGCACAGTGAGGTGACATCTAAGCCCTACACGTGTTGTCCTGTGTAGGAAAGGAGAGGGTGGGATTAGTTGGAAGAGCTCATCCGAACACTCACCATGGTAGACTCGCTTTCCTGAGAATTTGCCTTGAGCTTACCATTATGCGAGGTGAAATCGTATCGATGTGTCCTATATAAAAACGAATTCCAAAATATAGAGGGAAAGACCGTAGCTCGGGCTTTCTATATCTCCGAGAGCAATGTTAAGATGATAAGTATGAGAACTAATATCATCACACTCACATATATCACCAATGACGTCACACAAAACAGTGACGTTACTGGTAATAATTTTCTTTCGAGAACATCCCTAGAAGTTAATGTTAGGTCGTTGCAAATCACATTGCGCCTGTGGAAGTCCACACTTCATATTTATTTTATATGTAAGGGATAATCCATGCATGCCGAGCAAAATGAGCACGTAACAAATTTATTAGAATATCATCATAAATTATTATTTTAATATGATAATAAACCTTTAATACATAATAAACTCGATTAATCTCTAGTCGATAAATAAGGAAATTCATAGTTATTGGCAAACTCATCCACATATTTCCCTCATTACTGCATTAGTGACGACTAATAACCGATTAAATACGAGTTTAAACTGAGGCTAATTAAACAGTAAATACAGGGACGTTAACCTTTGGTGAAGATTACTGATTACTATTAGATTACAACCTTCGTGTGCCGCGCATTGGTCTGATAGACCGACGATATCTGTTTTTTTTTCTTAGTTATTATAATTATTCTGACTTTTTTAAACACCTTTAGTGGCAGTGGTTACCGTAGCCTATGTGCGCGTTCAACACCAGGGAAGTTACACTCGTGCTGTCGACCCTGTAAGAATAGAGTTTTTGTACCGTCAGTGTAGAAGACAGCAGCACAAGTCTAATCCTGGTAGCATCCAAAGCTTGTATTTTATAGTCAAGGATCCTTTATTTTATAGTTCTGGGTCCTTTATTTTATTCCTTTCCATAATATGCTTTGTTTGGCGCCTATCGTCTGACCTAGTGAGGAATGTTGGTTATTTCCTTGTTAAAGTAAGCTAATAATATCTTGTTAGATACATGATATTTAATTAACAAGACTGGTTTTGCAACTTAGATTTAACTGTATTGTAATGATCCTGGTTTTAATCATAATCATAACAATCTTTCATATTCCCAAATTCCTAAATTAAAAATAAAATGAAAACGGCATGTAAAAAGTCAGTGACAAACAAATTGTGAATATAATATATATTGTTGAATCTATGTCCTACATTAATTTTTATTCATATAAATAAATAATTAGTTAATTTGAAATTCTCCACTGTCTAATATTGTAGATTATTTATTAACATTTGGTAAATGTCTTTAGCTATTGATCTCGTTTTTTGATCATCAATATTCGAATATTGACGTTCTTGAGTATTAATTCAGTTACATTTTGCGATATGAGATATATTTACTACTTAATGTGATGCAAACAATATGATTATTACGTACGCCGTTACCCATATTATATTAAAAAAAAAGCATTTTTAGGGTTTCGTACCTGAATAGGAAAATAACTGAATCCTTATAGGATCACTTCGTTGTCTATCTATCCGTCTGTCAGTCTGTCTGTCTGTCAGACCTTTTTCTCAAATATGCGTGGAGGTATCAAATTGAAATTGTCTATAACATCTTTAAACTGTGCAAAAATTAAACTTTTAAGTATTCGCATTCAAAATATATTACGGTTTATGTAGGTTAAGTTACAGAACCCTCGGTGCGCGAATCCGACTCGCACTTGACCGCCTTTTACTATAGCTAAACTTAAAAATACTATCATCCAAATACACCATTAGGACTCCGAGATTAGTAGCGCGTTATCTGCTTCTAAACTTACAAACTTTAGAATCATTTGCAACTCAAAACTCGCTCTGTATAACTTATTATTCAAGCATCTGACTCCGTAATATAAAACTGACATACCAAAACATTACCATTATTACCATTTAAAAAAAAACACTTTCGTACAATACTCATCTTTAAAACACTCAAACATAAATCAACCCTTTTGTCTCAAAAATAATTTATTACTGTACAGCATGAACCAGTTCATAATATTGACTTCTGGTTTGTTCCTCTTTGTTATTTAAGTGCCATAATATTATAATAATAGACAGCATTCTTAAAAAAAAACTACTTAACCCTTACATGCTAATGTTTTCAATGAAAACCAGTTTACGGGTTAAGTGTCATTGTAGAGAATAATTGCATGAATGTAGATCACGGTCGACAGACATTTTAAGGGTTGATAACTGTATTAAAAGATATTCACGGTCGATTTCCTATGTATGATAGGGTGTAAGCCTATGGGGAGATAGGTACTTAAGAAAGTACCCAATCGTACTGAGATTGCGTCAGAAAGTGATTTACTAGGAGACCGTTTTTAGGAAAAGAAAAATTCTAAAAAATTGAAGCATGACATTGAACTAAATAAAAAAATAAGCTTAAAACTAAAACCCGACTACTGAAAAATCACCCTACAAACAAGAAAATATCAAGATTAACCGTGGTCATGTGCCACTTTTCCCTAGAATGTATTGTTTTGTTAGACTAAGTAGCATACAACCACAGCTGCTGCTGTCCTTGATATTTTCTTGTTTAATACTTTTTATAGCGTGATTTTTCAGTAGTCGGGTTTTAGTTTTAAACTTTTTTTTAATTAATATTATTTTGGTGCAAGCAATAGGTATAATTTTTACATATTTAGAATATGATAATTAAGCCCTTTCAGTTGATATCCAACATAATATATTTATCACGAATTTATTTTTTAACACAGCACTTCATGGCCGCTAGAGGGCGCCACAATAGATTCAGTGACACACTATATAGACTAAAACCAGAGGACGACAAAGACGCTTCTAACAATACTTCATTTGTTCAGTTCTAATTAGTGGCTGAGGAGCTATGAGGGAACAGATGAACCTACATACATACATAGCCCGTCAAAATTATTACCCTCCTTTTGCTTCGCCGTAATCGGGTAAAAACAGCTGCATTTACTACTGAATATCAAATATCAGAAATTAAATACGGAATATCGGTAAAAAAATTAAAACTTGTTATTATAAAAAATACTTTAAATATACTGTTTTTTTTATTATACCTACACTAACTGAAGCGTCCCAGTTTCGCTCCTTGTTTAATCTTAATATAATATATGGCAATCTGCTGGATTTTTTGACGTTTACGATCACTGCTCAGGTCCCTTAAGTAGTAGCGTGATGATATATAGCCCGAAACCTTTCTCGATAAACGGGCAACACAATTCAAAAATATTTTTCAATGCGGATCAGTAGTACCTGAGATTAGCGCGTTCAAACAAACAAAATCTTCAGCTTTATAATATTAGTATAGATTATATGTAAATAGTTGCTCAGTCTAATATCCTGAGCATGTCACAAATTTATTTTAGAATTCATAAATCACCTCATCCAATCAAATTCATAATGAAGTAGTAAAACATGAAATGAAATATAACTACACAAAAATAATAAATATTGGCCTACTGTAATTTCCAGTTACAAAACATAAAAATTAAATACAAACAAACTATTAGGCCAAAATACTGTATTTTATTTAGTGAATTTGTTTCTAAAATTAGTTTTATTATAATGTGGAACAAACTGTATCAAATGTTTTAAATTGTAAATTCATTAGATCAACAAGAATTAATTTAAAATTATTTTTAGGTATTAGCAAAATACTGTATTAGAAATACAGATGATTTGAGTGATAAATGCATCGAATCTTTTTTTTATATTATTTTTATATGTCATATTTTATCTTGTTAGGATAAAAATGATATATTTTATATGTTTTCATATCATTTGTTCATTGACATTGTCCTTAAATATATTTCTGTATAATAATGGAGAGAGTCGAGGTGGGTTTGACTTTATTATGAATTTAAAGCTTAAAAACATTGTTATGATCAAAATAAATAAATTTATATTTCTTGAAACGTTATATAAATAAATCTTCAACATCATTTCTGTCTCTGCTTTTAATTAACATAGCATATTTGCAATAAGTCGTCACTATAAATATATGAATAACATTTTTAAAATTTATATATTAAATAGAATATATTACATAAATATTATTTTATTAAGAGTTTGTCATTAATTAAGATAGTTTAACTAGTGTTTAACTACCAATTTGCATTCATATTAAGTGTAGGAATTCCAAGAATAAACTATTTTCGGAAAATAATAGATAGAATTAATAGAAATAACAATATTAGACAAGAATAATAATTATTATGTTAGATACATAATTTCATTTACTAAACGCAAATCAAAGACTAAGAACATTTTTCATAGAAACGAGGAAAATAAACAATCTAAAATTTTTTATATTTATTAATATTAATCGGTTCAGAAGCTTTCTGATTACCGCGCACTATGTGTTAATATATTGTATACATAAGCATATTATAAAAATCAATTTGTCTTTGACCATCATTTGCTTAAAAATTTAAATAAATCTGTATATTGAGAGCAACATGTATAATATTATGTATATAATGTTTACTCATTCTCAATCACAACAGATTTTTTTTTATTTCATAGTTCGGTTTGATGAATCAGTAATCAGAATAGAAGTGATAACTTGACAGTTGAAAGTTAAACATTTTTGATCTATAACTAGCCAAAGTTGATCCGTGACGAGTTTCGATTCGTACATTGAGGTCAATTTTTCATACTTACAATAGGTGCAACAAAGTAAAGCGACGTATTTAAGCACTTTTTATTGTAAAATCGATTGATTACCGTTTGACGTCAATCGGTTCCGGATCGTTCTTACTAGTTTACGGTTTTCGATTGACGTGCTGTTTACCGCACTACAGTTCATAAAAAGTAAGTTTTAAATTGTAAATGATATGATAAGTCTCTGTGTGTTTTTTGCAACATTAGTATGCAGTGCAGCTAAAAAAAGAATTTTTTTTTGTTCAAAAATGTCAGTAGGCAAACGTTAGAAACAGATCATCATCTGCATGAAGACTTATTTTCCTGATTGCATCTGAGGCCAGGGTGCCCTCGGAGTTCAGGGTCTGCCTTCCAGCTCTTTCTTCTCCACTCACTAAGAAACAAATGAATGATAAGAGTAGTCTTTTTACTTCTCAAGAATGTGACGATAAATATTAACGACTTATTTTTACGCAGACTATATCGCCGTGAGAGATGAAAAACTCGAAATAAAACCCTGTACCAACACGTCAGGCCAATGTGGAAACAGTAGGCTAAAGCCTCCCAACATTGGGAGAGGCCTATGTCCAGCAGTGAACTACGGTGGGTTAATTGATTGATGTTAAAACATTGAAGTTTCGTATGTTCGAAATCCCAGTTTACGCAACGTATATCGTAAATAATACGTACCTACGTATAGTTTTGATAATATATATTAAAGCATTTTAAACAAATAAAAAAGACATTTATATGCGTTACTATAAAATGAATTTATATTAATTATTATCAATTTTAATATTAAATAGAACAACCAGGAACCGTTTATGAATAACACTATGTGTATTAGAATTAAAACAAAGCACGAAATATGATATTATAGGAAATTGTAGTTTTGAATATTAATTTCATACTCTGATATTGATTATAAAGTTTAACACCTCTTATGAAATAAACTCAGACGAATTTGAATATTCATTTTTTATAAAATCAACTACTTAACACACTAATTAAAATTCAAAGTCGATGAACAGAATAGTAAATCTGAAATTATAAATTCTTTTGTTATATTTTATGTGCTTGTTTAAGATAAAATCTGTCGTTAACATAAATAAAGTTCAAAATAATGTAATCTATAATATTTAATCTAAACAAAACTGATATTTGAAACAATTTCCATGTTGATGAAACCACCCATGTCGATTTTTGTAATGAAATCATTCTCTACATCTAAATATATGTGGATATCTAATTAATACGTTATTTTGCATATTTATAACTTTGTCATTGATAAACCAATATCAGTGTTAATATTGTTGCAACGATTTATGTCAAATGTCATTAACAGTAACCATTATACCAACTAAGATATTGAAGAGCGTAATATATATTTCGATATTTAATTCTTTTCTATGATTCACTTAATATTATAAAAATGTTTGGATGTTTATTGTTCAATCACACTCAAACAGATCTGGCTGAAATTTAGTACAGGGATAATAAACACTTCACATAGCCTAACCAAAATAATAAACACTCGACAAAAACACTCGAGAAAATACATGATGTAATTGTGTCTTCATAAAATGTGTAGATTTTATTCAATTTCTAAATCCAGTTGAACTACAAACCACAATGCTCCATATCTTGAACTCAATCAAAAAAGTAAATAATGCAACTATCAATCCTTTGGCCGAATTTATTTGAGAAACCGAACATAATAGGGTCGCCGTTTGTAACAATTTATTATTTGTACACAATAGAGCACAATGGCATTGTGAGAAGTTTACCAACAGTGACGCGTGATTACATCCAGTGGTACGGGTAAGTGCTCCCTTTAAAAGAGATGGCGATAATAATATGTCATGAATAGAAGCAAACGTTTATAAGATTTGTTGATATTTTCAAGTGTTAAATGTTTTTTATCAGTTTTAAGAAGTCAATTCTAAAGGTGAATGTTATGTTATCCGTAATAGGGATGATAAAGGTAAAAATATTAATTAAGAAATAGATGTTGAACACTAATAGTTAGACTTTGGTAATCTATAGTATATTTATAGCAATATCCTCAACCGTCTTTTGGTTCCCGGCAGAGCAGAACTTGGACCACCTCATCTCTTCCCATGCGGTATCGTATATGACTTAGGTATAAAGCTGTTTAACATCAGACAGATATATATAGCCCAAACTCAGCCTCAGATGCATGGCGTGAGTCAACAATATTGCCCGGAAGACGGCAATAGGCTCACCCCTATTACTTGGGACCGAATGCAATGATTGGTGAAATGTGGGTGCTAATTCACGTCTGCTTAAGTCTCCAGGGATAAAGGCGTAATTATATGTATTGTATTACTTTGGATGGAACTTAACTATTTGGTCATGAAACCAATCATACGACTATAACTAAAACGAAACCACACCTGGAGTACTATTTGAACACAAAAATAATAAAATTATTGAAATCGGTTCATGTAGTAAAGAATGAGCAAGCATTAAAAATACCGCATCGAATTGAAAACCCGAGAAACATTTTATTAGAAGCATCTAACAAGGAGATTTAAGTTATGACATTATTACTAAAGAACCTAACCTCACATACATCTCACCTGACATAACAACATATCAACCGTTTTAGTTCCAACTCTGTACAAAGAAATAATCATAAATATAACATCCGCAATGGTACAGTTTAGATTGAGTTATCTCTCATTGTGAGTATCGAATCAATCGTGACTGATTCAAATCTGATACAACCCGATGATTTCATAAAGAGCCTCGGCGAAGAAGTTCTGATTAATGTGTGACTGTTCAATATGGAAATAACGCAGTACAAGTCTAATGAAACAGTTTTTGTGAATGCTTTCGTGTCTTATTCAAAATTGGGACAGCAAAAAACCAATTACTAATTTATTAAATGTTGATTTAGCAAATAGCTAGTTAACATCTTGTCAGTACACCTGTCATAATTGCATTCTGTGTATTTGCTGCTAGCTTTGAATTTAATCCAAATATCACGTACATAAATTGAATGCTTTTTCATTCGAAATAATCAAA
Source organism: Eilema griseolum (assembly GCA_963662185.1). Classification (NCBI taxonomy): domain Eukaryota; kingdom Metazoa; phylum Arthropoda; class Insecta; order Lepidoptera; family Erebidae; genus Eilema; species Eilema griseolum. The sequence goes on from OY759243.1 coordinate 2,452,965, forward strand.
ATTTTATTATATAATACATTTCTTTTATAAATAATCACAAAAACGACGAAATCTGTTCAAAACCCCCAAAAATCATCATCATTAGTCATTGTTGGAAGTTAAACGTCAATTGAACAAAAACAGACCAAGTCAACAAATTGAATATTCCCACATGCGAAGGTGAAAATCCAAGGGCAAACAGAGGATTGAATTTTGTAATAAATGATCTTACTTTATCTCGAGCTAAAATAGCTTTAATAGGAGAGGACATAAAATTCAGTCTGGTTTGTGAAACAGAAAGCATCGTTAGCGAAGACAGTAGTGGAGTTTACCGTCACGACAAAGTTTTGTGTGATACAGTAAAAAGGCTAAATCCACATGTGCTCTTCGTGATTAATGATGTAACTACTAAACTATTATCACTGGTAGAGGAAGCGAGACAATTGACAAAATAAGAATACAACAAAAAATACTGCCAAAATTATATTACTGTTACAGTTTCACTCCCTAAACCTTATTACAACGGTATAAAAGTGAAATTATCATGCCGATTTGATATTTATCTGCAAGGGCTTGTCAAGAATTTTGATCTTATAAAAAAATTGACTAATGATTCTGGTTTGGGATCAAATATTCATACATTTTTTTCAGCGATCTTACTTGTTTTGTTCCACTTAACGCTTTTTATACTGAGCATCTGTTGATGACATTATTTTTTTATTATGTTCATTTGTGTTTACCGTTGGTCCTTTGTTATATCTAAAAGTGTACTTTGATCTGTTTCAGGTAAGACTGATTTAAAAATTTACAAACAGCAAATATTCAAGGTATGTTTCTATAACATTTTATTTATTTGAAAATAACTTAGTGTCTAGCTTAGTGGAGGGAGGAGTTTCAAGGAGTTGGCTTTACGAACGAGAGGTCCCTAGTTCGAATCCTGGCACAAACAACGTGAATCTATTGTTATTAGTAATCTAATTTAGTATAAAAGATATAGTGATATTTACCATGTTATATTGTTTTGAGTTTCTGATATTTCGGTGCTATTGCAAGCACCATGATCACGAAGAAATTAACACTAATGTGAGTGACTACGATAGTTTAAATAATCTAATTTAGCTGTTGGGGTTACTAGGAACACTAGCAATTTAGGTTACTAACACTCGTTTTGAAAAATGTAGGATTTTACCTGATGTAATCTACTAGGTATATTTCAACTTCTTAAAATGCGTGTGCATAGTTGATTTTCTGTTAAAACCACCATTAGTATCTTGTAAATGATAGTTATTTAAGCTCCACTAATATTTAGTTTAAATATACAATCATACGTTTCTTGTGTAAACCATACCTAGAAGATTAAAATTGTTGACTCCGTACAGTACGTAAGAGTTGGCATTATTATACATCCGCAGCCCAATTACCTTTCTCAGATTTAGTACCATCGGGTACAAGTTCACATTTGTACGATATTTATTGGTGCACTTTTGCACCTAGCGCTAACGAACTGGTTGATATCTTGCGTAAATAACGTTGGTTTGTGAAGCTCAACGCGTAATAACATTGAGAATTTGTTTTGAATATATCATTTTATAAACTTTGTTATTTGAATGAAATTTTAAAGCATTTAGTATGCTAACTACACATATTGATTAAGATAGAAAAATATTGAATCGGTTCAGGCGGGATTCGCCGCAAGATAGAGATATATATAGGAGCTCAGTGGTCAGAGCATTCCCCCTGGAAGGAAAATATCGCTGGTTAGAATCCCGTCGATTTTTTTATCTCAATTAGTTTTGTTATTCCGAAGGTTTTATTAATTTGACCCGATATAAATACGGTTTACCAAAAAAAGAGTAAGTTATTTCTAAAATTGTTGCAAAGAATATTTTATAATATTTTTTTTTTCGTTTTTACTTGGTACGATCCTTTCGTTTCTTCCACCTTCATGATCATTTTAATTCGTGGCCTTTCTTTGGAACGATCTGATTCATATACGTACGCCAAGGCCTTCCATTCTTGCATACACATAACTTATAAATTTGCAATATCGCAAAATTTGGTTAAAGATTTTATCGCAACTTTTATGAGGCTCAAACTGCAGTGTTGCAGCTTAGTGTAAGTTTATGGAAACGTATTTGTACAGCAAAAGGGAAAATTACAGCAAGTTGTACTAAAATTGCGTTCACGAAACTATAAAGCTAAGGGGAAATATTCAACAAACACGTATCTTAGCTATTATTATTATTGTACTGATCGTAAAATCGCAATAAAACTCATATTCATTGGTATTTAATTTATTTATATTTATTTTATTATATAATATCTTTTGTCCAAGTGGGTGTTGCTTTGTTTGTTCAGAATTAATTAAAAATGGTTATCTTAAACGGCACCGTTTGTTCAAACTGCTCGCGCTTTTAGATTTTATGATCACCGCGCGTGATTTTATTGTTCGATATGTTGCGATTTAGAAGGAAGATTAATATTGAAGATAGTTTTCATATTATTTGTGTCTAAGCTTCTGTATGCTCTTTTGACTTGAATTTGTTATTTAGCTTTCTAAAGCTTAGTTCCATATAGTAGAAATTAAGGCTTTTTATATACTTTTATATATTTAATACATATAGTATTGTGTTATAAGATAGAGAAAAACTAATGCAGTAGGTATTGCCCAGCTCCTATAGTAGTGTTTATTATTCTTCCAACTAGTATCTGTGGCTGGGAAGGAAGATAAAAATTAGAATGTAGCGAAATTCATAAAGTCCTAATGTGAACTTTCAATAGTTACGTAGGTAGTACGTAACAAATGAATTTGTTTTTATTCCATATATTATCTGTCCGTACATCTAGAGTTAAAAACTGATGATACGTGATCGACTATGCATTAGTAGGGTTATGATAAAACCCAACTAAACAACCCAAATTAATGAACTAGCCCATCGCTAGGCCTCTCCCAATGTTGGGAGGGTTTGACGTACTGTTTCCACACTGGAGTGATATCGTCTGCGTATTTTTCAGTTATGTGTCGTAAGAGGCCCTTACGACACACTTCGGATGAGATAGGATGGTGACACTTGTATTCTTTCTCCGTCACCACACGGATTATCTTATTTTATATCTTTTGTATTTCGTATATCCTTACCAGCTCATATATTTCATTCTTCCAACAGTCCCGAGTCCTTTTAGCGGAGCGTGAAAAGCAACTGATGAGGCCGTCAAGCTGAGTGCCACCATTGTAATATGCTACGTGACTGTATTGGTGACTCTCTTTCTTGAGACTTAACCTTCAGCTTGCCATCAGGGAAGGTGAAGTCAAATTGACGTGTCCTTGATGGTCTCTCTGACGTAGCGATAGAATATTCGACTGCTACGTTGGAGGCGCGTGTTTCATTCCCGTTCAGTGCAAATATTTGTATGCAATGTATATGTATATCTGTTTTTGTCTGGGTGTTTCTATGTATAAGATACATTTTTTATAAATACATACATTGTATTTATAAAAAATGTATCTAAGTATGTTCATCCGCATTCTAGATTCCATAACACAAGCTAGTTGAGCTATGGGTCTGTGTAAAATGTTGTAGAATATTTATTTATTTATTAAAAATATCCATAGATATGTATAAATAAATAAAAATAAACTTTATTACTATCGCTGCAAAGTATAGAATTTAAACACTAAACAGTTTTGTTCAATAATAAAAGATGTCCGCAGCGCACAGCCCGCGATCCTCATGATCCCGATAATGATCTGCGTCAGTTTCAGTTTATATTTATCGTAAAATTTGCGATTTACTGCGCTTAACTATTTAATGGCGGAGTGAGTAAACGCCATATTTAGCGCCTAAGCTGTTATCGGGACCTAGTTTATTGTGTTGAAGGCCATAAAATGTAGTACGAGCATGTTGAACTTGCGAATTAAACGTTGTGGGAATGTGTAATATATTCTCACAGATTTAGAACGTACTAGATACCGCACCTAGTATCTAATTCTGTAAATTAATATTTTAAAAAAGTATGATTTACTAACCGCGGTAGCCTATTGATATGGGTTATGGACTGCTGACCGAGGTCTCTAGTTCGATCCCAGGTTTTACCATGGCACACACCAATGACATTTCGATGCTTTTCGAAGTTATGTGTGTATTTATCGCAGGTTTATAACTGCCCGATTAATGGCAATAGGCTCGCCACTTATTACATTGGGACCTAAACATAAACTGGCGAAGTGTGGGTGCTAGCACCTCTGCCTACCCCTTCGGGGATAAAGGCGTGAGTTTCTAAAAAAAAAGATTTCTAAACTGAAAAGCACTGCGCATGTCAAAAGCTGTCCCTACCGTGTATAATCAAAACTTTCAGAAACCCATTGAAATATACACACAAAACTTCATGAAATCGGTGCAAACGTTTAGGGGTGATATTTTCTGAGTAGTAATACAAATTAGAATTAAGTAATACAAAAAAGAAATAATAATTAATTTCGGGAACAAAACATGAGGTTATTATGACCGCGGTAATCTGTAGGGCGGAGGTACTTCCCCAGTCGGACTTCTCAATTGGACGGAAATACCGTTTTGTCCTCTTAAGATTGTATTATCATCATTCTCTAAGCCCTTTTCCCATCTCAGATGGGGCAGCTTGCCGGTCTAACTATGAAGCGACTGCCATTTGTCACAACCAGTAATTGGCCATATCGAAATTACGGCCACTTTATCAGAGTCAAATTTCATTCATATATATACAGCCGTTTTTGCACGAAAGAGTAACAAACATCCACACAGTTATACAAACTTTTGCGTTTATAATATAAGTATGAAGTCAAACTATTTATATCAACATCCGCGTTGTCTGCATTTAACGTGATGTTATATTTACAATACGTGAATCATAAAACCGTATGATTCAAACGAAAAGGATAAATGGCTCAAGTGCGAATAGTTAATGATTATGTTATTCATAAATTTGATATGATAATTACTATGTTATTGAATGAGTTTAGTGAGTAATATCATAACAGATATTACTGGGTGCTTTGGGGCTCTACTGAAATCAGCAGGGCCTGTAAACTTACCGATTGGAAGAGAGTGGACCCTTAGCCCCAAAGTATACAAAAGCTTTAGATGTAACCAGAACTACTCCGAGGAGAAGGCTCTGGATGCGACTGGAATCAATGCAAAGAAAGGTTAATGAAACAGGTCTAACGCTGTCCAGGTAATAACGATTTTTACAATTAGACATGCAAATTCAGAACCTAGTAAGGGCCTGGGTTTCTGGCTTTTACATTTTAATGGGGTTTTCAGATCCGTGAACTAGGTAACAGGACTGTATGTAAAAGTAAGCGCTCACTATTGCCATGGGGCCAGTGCTTAATGGGTTAAAGGACATACATATAATCCCGCTTTTATCTTCGGAGGGTTAGGCAGAGGTGAATTAAAATCTAGATTTCACCAATAGTTGTATTCGGTTCCACGTAATATTTGGTGTACCTATTGCCGTATTCCGGGCACTATTGCTAACTCGAGCCGTGCATCTGAGGCTGATGTTAAAATGCCCTATCCCTTAGTCGACTTTGACGACACCATTCACACATTGCGACCTGAGACCGCGCGCACTGTACGGTATGAAAGAAACTTTATCCCACGCACACTCAAGCTGTGGAATGACCTCTCTGCTAGAGTTTTCCCAAGCGCCTACAATATGGGGTTCTTCAAGAGGGGCATCAGAAGGTTTCTTCATGGTCGGCAGCGCGAGTGTGACATCCCTGGTGTTGGATACGTCCATAGGCCACGGTAACCGCTTTCTATCAGGTGGGCCGTGTGATTGTCTGCGAACTAAGTGGTAGAAAAAAAAAAGAGATGTGGTGGTCCAAATTCTACTCTACCGGAAACTACGAGGCGTTTATTATTAAGGACACACAGTACTTTATATCTCAGATCAATTCCTGGTGCATAACTCACAGTGGTATCTACTCATCGTACTTGTCAAACTGATAGTGGTCAAGCACCTACTTAAATAACTCTTTTTTAATGCCTTCGTTGTAATAAGAATTACAAATAAGACGGAAACATACATTTTTAATCAGCAAAATTCCCAAGCGTTTTGACTGTAGCGTGTCAAATCGAATCATTTATCAATCCTTAGCTCCCGGCCTAACTTTAGAGTGCCACACACAAAGAATAAAAATTAAACTTTATTCAATTTTGACCCTTAAAGTTTTGACAACGTCATAGAATTTTGGTAAAATTTGTCTGCATCAAGTTTGCACAAGTATTGTTGACTAAGGAATAGCATAGACAGATGCATCGTAAATACTTATTAATGATTTCGTTGAAGCTTAAGTGGATGTGAAGAATTGTTCGTGAATTGCAAGTCATTGTGGATTTTAGATTTTGGAACTAATAGTCGTTTGATTTCATGGTTTTAGACTAAGGGTGTGGTTAATATGTTTTTATTTGCTTTACAATGTAAAGTTCAAAAAGATTTTGTATCATTATTTTTGTTTTATTTAAATAACAAATGGGTCCACCGAAATGGCGGGTCTTTAGTATGTTGTGTGTATAATATGGGTAGGAAAACAGTCACATACCATATTTTTTCAAATGCATTTCCAGCTGCTCACCGAGAACTACTTGTTTTACCCGCATGAATATTCCAGTTCATACCTATTAGGGTAATTTTTGTATGATTGCATAAAACGAAATTGAATTTAATTTTAAATTATTACGATAATATGGTTCCCGGCAGATTAGAATTTGGACCACCCCATATCTTCCCATGCAGTGGCAACTAAGTGATCGGGTTGTTTAACAACAGATATATATTTACAGCCCAGACTCAGCCTCAGATACGTGGCTTAAGTCAACAATAGTGCTCGGAAGACGGCAATAAGCTCGCTGAAATGTAGATGTTAATTCACCTCTGCCTAACCCTCTGGGGATAAAGGCGTGATTATATGTATGTTTGTATATAACGATAACGATACGTTATTTCAATCATTTATAATAGTAATACCAGTCTCGTGACACGTGTTCCTTCCTACTCTTGGTATAAAATTCGAATTACTCCAGGCCGCAAATGAGGCGCTCACCTCTGAGACCCGGGATCGCTTTTAAGCTTTCACTTCTAGATAAAAATACCCTGCTTTTTATAATAAAATTCGAATAGCCTATTGTAAGTGTTACATCATTTGCATGCATAAATAGCCCGCTATTTTTACGTGATTAAGAAATAAATAAATAATTAATATATACGTGTAAAACAAATATCATACTTATACTAGTTACAATATGAACTAATTCGCTAAGTTTATAATATTATCAAGTAACACATAAACCAATTATGTTATCTTGTAAAACACAATGATAGCTCCGTTACAAGGCCCGACCACTATGTTTTTCCACTTCGCAGAATATAAAGCGCTTTATTAATTTACAATTAAAATTGCGGAGATAAATTAACAGCTGCTTAAAAGCGATATCTCATTTTAATACCCAGAAACTTGATTACGGTTTTTGAATTTGGAATCGGACAGTTGGGCATACCATTGTAGACGTGAGTTTTTATAGGAATATAATGTATAGGATATATACTACAAGCGCTATCTATATCTTAAATATACATATACTTAGATATAATACATATCTACAAATTAACCTACTGCAGTCTAGCACTGGACATATGCGTCTCCCAATGTGCCCGATTCTTGTGCATCCAGTCTATTCCTCCTATTTCAGGTCGAGCGCATGTCTTTTTTTATACCACTTAGTTCGCAGACAAGCACACGGCCCACCTGATGGGAAGTGGTTACCGTGGCCTATGGACGTTTGTAACACCAGAGGAGTCACAGTTGCGCTGCCAACCCTGTAAGTAAAGAGTTTCTGTGCCATCAGTGTAGAAGACAAAGCAGGTCAAGCCTTTAGTCTTCCCACTGACAGCACAAATTCTTCAGCGATTTTTGCTAAAGGGTGTTATACCTTTCGTTTATCTGTTCGCCGTCCTCACTCTAGGACTTGTTACACAAATAATTGTGCTTAGCTGGAATTGCACAAAAATATGAAAGAGATGGGTGATCGTTATACTACTTCGACGGGAACTAGATATGAAGTGGTAATTACTTAAATATTTATTGCCAAACATAGTACCTTCGACGTGGCGTCACCAATAAATATGTCTAAAAACTTCCTCGACCAAAATGTTAGTGGGGTACCCTAAACTCCGGCGACCACCAAAGCCGCGACCCAATTGGTCGTTGGTCGTTGGCGACGGATTAGACGCTCGTAAAATACTCAAACTGCGCGGTGAGCTTTTAATGCGGCCGCATGTCACACCGTGCTGTAGCACGTTACCTGTAACCTGATCTACTTCTGAGAGAGAGAGTTTTAAACACTATAAAAATAACACTAAACAACAGAAGTCGTTGTTTCATTTTATTTAAAAAAAAAACTACATTTTTAAAAATGTTTTACCACTTTCCAATGAAAGAAATTTCAATCAATCAATCAATCAGCCCACCGCAGTCCACTGCTGCACATAGGCCTCCCCCAAAGTGCGCCATTTTATCCGATCCTCTGCCTTCCGGAACGAGTATGTCCCAGCCATCGTTTCAGGCCATCCGTCCATCTGGCTCAAACGACACTATGAGTTTTTTTTATTTCGTCGTGAAATTTCGTGAAAAAATAAATTATACTAGTGTACATAATTTTACAACTACCCACATATGAAATAAGTTTGAGTGTCGCAATGTTTATAAAGGGATGTTCATAAATATCATTGTAAACCTTTGAGGATGCCGTAAGGCGAAACCGGTCAGGTCCAATATATATTAAAAATAATGTGGAAAATTACAAGTGAGTTTCTCAATATGTGTAGCAATAAGCTTACTTACAGACAAAAATGTGTACGGTGTGATAGTAATCCAAAGACATCTCCGACTTGCACCACTAACGTATATTTTATGCGGACATTACAAGCGGTATAGCAGTAAATAGTTACATTTTTATGGCAGCACAAACTGACACAATTACACATATTACAAGTTGTGTCATAAAATAAATAAATGAAGTGAAATCAACTAATTGATTTTGTTAAATTTAAATTAGATGGTTTATAGATGTTTGGATAATGTGGGAAGCGGATGTTTGAAGTTTGTAATGCCATTGTTTGAACAGTAAGTGCGTAACTGAACGATACTGGTTTTGTGAAGATATTCTATGTTAGTTTAGTTAGTAATCCATTTTTTTTAATTATTTATTTATTACCATTTCACAAAGATCTTAAATACATAGAAAGAAAGCAAACGACAAGCGTTTTGAGTTTGTCTGGAATGCTGTACCTTTTTTATATGTATAATAATATTGTACATATTTTATAATTCCTTTAGAAAAGCTTCTAATTTCTTAATCTTACGAATAACTATGGCAGTCATTATAGGTACTTGGAGCCCTCAAAAGTCCGAGCCATTTTACTACACAATTCCGATATCGCCAATTGGTTATAGAGGTCAGATGGCAATCGCGAAAATATCGAAGCTCAGCCGCATCATAGACTGGAAAACCAATCACAACTGTATTCCTATGCGCATAGTGTCACTTTTTGGTTGTGTTTTACTGTATATGTATATAAACGCAAAATATCACTCACTGATTAATCAAGACATTTTAGAAACTATATCACCTACAAACTTGAAATTTGTCAAGTACGTTCCATATAGGGTCTCTAAAGACGGATTTTACGAAACTCTAACCCATCGGAGTGAAAGAGGCCTAGTCATGCGAAATCGTGGCGACTAGTTTAATAAATACGGTAGAGTTGATTTATTTTCGGTTAAAGCGCATACAAAATCAAATCGATGGTTGGCTTCTCTATAGTGTCTGTTATTGAGACCTAAACATTTTTTGTGTTGTTTTGAAAGTGGTTTGTTTACAACTTTACTTACTAATTAAAGTTTATTAATACTATTAGCATATTGCAACATCGCCACATAATTATAGATCTTCATAATAAACAATTTTTATATAATTATGATCCTGCTCTCTAAAGTTATTTTGATCAATACTTTCTACATTCCGTAGCGGGCGTTGAAAAGCATATGATGTGGTCATCAAGCTGAGGGCCATCATTGTAAAATTATGTTGGTGTCTGTAATGATACATCTACCAGCAGCTTACCATCATCATCGACATGAAGACTAATAAAATCCATAATCCAAAATTGCTTACAGGGATAGTCAATGAACGAAGGAAGTTTTAATAGTCTTAGCAATTTTCAAATGATACCTCCTACCGTTCTTATGATAGCTGACTTCCATAAGGCTGCAACATAAAAAGGTGATTTCTTTACATTGTAAGAGATTTGTTGTTCACATTGTAACAAGCCAGTTTGTTCATCTATTTATGTATATCGATAAATGACAACATGTTGACTGTACTTACATCAACTGAGCGTCTAGGTTTGAAATATTTAACACATATTCACAAATAGGAATGAATGCTTAACAGATCACTATCACCTACTACGGCACTGGGCCGGCAGTCTGTACATTCGTCGTTAATTCTTATCTTACGAAATCGTAAGCAAAGTTAACAACAAAATTCGGTTTCTTTGCGTCAAACCCAAGTCTGTACATTTCGAGGTAGCGACTAAGCGAGCAATAATGTATGGGGGATGCAAGTCTCTACATGTATCGGTGCGAGTTAACGACGGTATTTGGTACGGTGGCAATATTAGCAAGTCTCGACTTCCAAGTTAACAAAAATTGTCGGTTTCTTAACAAATTTCGTCGTAAAGAATGCGAGCATTCTTGAAGGCCCGCAAAGTAGTTAACGTCGTTAACTATTTGTTATTATTTGTCCACATTTTGTTGATGTTTTTAATAGAATATTAAATATGAAATTGGGCAACATTGAGGAAATAAGTATTATATATTATAAATGGAAGCTAATTTGGTGAATTTAGTTGAGTTTAAAGTTATTATTTGGATGATAATGATGTTTTATTGTTCAATTTTACATTTTAATAATCTCTAAGGTTATGAAATGGATGATAAAATACAATTATAAGATGATGGATGTTTATTTAGTGAATTTGGTTGAGCTTTAAGTTATTATTTAGATGATAATGATGTTTTATTGTTCAATTTTACATTTTAATAATCTCTAAGGTTATGAAATGAATGATAAAATACAATTATAAGATGATGGATGTTTATTTGGTTGAGCTTCAAGTTATTACTTGTTAACTTTAGGTGATATGTTTATGTTATATTGTTAAATTTTATGTTTCATAATCTCTAAGGTTATGAAATGGATGACAAAATAGAATTATAAGATGATGGATGGTTATTTGGTTGAGGTTCAAATTATTATTTGTTGACTTTTGGTGATCTATGTATGCTATAATGCTCAATTTCATGATAAAATACAATTATAAGATGGTGGATGCTTATTTGGTGAACTTGGTTGAGCTTCAAGTTATTATTTGTAGACTTTTGGTGCAATGTGTGTTACATTGCTCAATTTCATATTTAATAACTTCCCAAGGCCATAAAATAGATAATTATATTCTGATGGATGCTTATTAGTAACTGTCATGTTCATGTTTGTAGGACTAGTAACTAACACAATATAAGTTACTGCAGAGTTCATACAAAGATTATCGGTAGGTAGTAAGTAGATTTCTATATAGGTAAATTAAATAAAACATATATATATATATATATATATATATATATATAGGTTCATATCTTGTGCATTTATTACTTCAAAGTACTTAATACAAAGAGTTTCTATTAAGTTTTTACAGACAATAAAATTTTCTCAGTCTTCATTTTGTAACATTTTGTTATGACTTCGGCTATGGGTATCCTCTCCTCAGGCTTGAGTTGAGTGACAAACAACGGCTGGCATCTGCAATGAAAAGAAATAGATAGTTATAGGATTTATTTATTTATTTATTTATTTATTTGAACTTTTTGCACAAAACAGACAAGTATTGTACAAAGGCGGACTTAATGCCACAGGCATTTTCTACCAGTCAACCTTAGGGTGATGCAGAGATATTTATATCAAAGGTAGGTGCACGAAGTGTTGTGGTGATAGTTCACTATGTTTGGTACACAAATAATAATTATATATAATAAAAATTAATGGAAAATAAATAAATAATAATATATCCAAATATATACAAACATCATAAACTACATACACATATAGACCAATATATACATAGATATATGCATAAAAATAAATATAAAAATTAAAAAGAACATATATATATATATACATATATATATAAATTATATATATAAAATAATTAATTGTTTGCCAACTATGGGTTGCTGTAAAGCTGGTGTACTCTGGTCTTAAATATGAAACGGCTTGTAGACATTCTGATTTCCAGAGGAAGCGCGTTCCATAAAAGAATAGACTGGACCAAGAAAGAAGAGTGGACAAGGCTTGTCGTGTAGGATTATAATATTTTCATTTCGTTCGCTATTTCATTTGGTTCTATTAAAGACAGTAAATCCCTAAAGAATATTACTTTTGGGAAAGCTATGTTCAGTTTATTGCAATGACAGCTTCTGTGGGATGGAGATATTCAACTAGGTAACCAGCAGGAGGTTTTGAGGCAACAAATGCCTGGCAATGGGGCTCCCACCAGGTCCAGGTAAAGAAAGTAGGCTTGACGTCGTGGAGGAAAAAAGCCGAAGGCGGACCCTGAACTGCGAGGTAACAATGCAATCAGTATAGTATGTCTACACAAAGATGATGATGACAATGTTCAATTTCCGTTCAGTGAAAATATGTATATAAATCAAATATATCTATTTGCAATGGTTGTCTACAACATCTATAGGAGTCGTTATATATGGCAAAAGCCCGTACAGAAGGGCTAACCATCTATCCGGTTAACAGCTTCTCTGCTGAAAGGATCCACCACTTGAGCTTGAGTGACAGCTGCTGGCATTTGTAATGAATAATAATAGATAGCAAAAGGATTATACAATTTTCCTCTGATATAAACTGTAGCCTCATGGATACAACCTTTAGTTCCATGAAAAGCAGAAAATGCCTGCAGAATGTTGGTTTGGGATTGTTAGTTTATATTATAGTAGTTACTAATTTGCAAGTGCATAGCACACATCTAAGTATAAAAGAGAAGAAACCACTTCCTACTTCACGTAGAACAATACTGTAGTGTCTTGCATGTAAGTTACATATTTGTGTGTCAGTGGGGTATATATATATATATTATGTACTACTATGGTACTCGCAAGGTTACTTGTACAATAATTACCATTTTCAAGAACTGGGTCGGCACATTCTTGTAATATGGCACCTCTGAAGTGTTGCTGATGTATAATTTTGGCCACTTGGTTGACTTGCAGTTGACAAGGCGAAAACAATTGAAAATAATGTTTCTGAATGATTCTCTGGGGCAGTGGAATGCCACAGATGTCCACCATAGTGTCAGTTCAGTGTAATACACAGTCTTCAGTGTATACTTGTCGTTAGGCCAAGGGGCTGGTTCATCATTGGGGTCATCGGCCATGGTTCTAGTGGATATCCATCATCACCTGTGGATTAAATCAAAATATAATATATGTTATAATTGTTATATTGACACATTGACAGCCTCTGTGGTGTAACTGTATTAAATGCAGCTGCTGCTTTGTGCAAATATTTGTATGAATAAGGGTATTAGCATTGGTTTGCTTGTGCGTCAGAAAAAATGTTAAGCCGTTGGTTGCAGTTAACATGTATGACAGTCATTATATAGGAGAAATAGTCCACACAGAAAGGGTGATCACTCGTCCTGTCAACAGCATCCCCACTGGCAGTAATAGTATATTGACATATGAGGTGTTCAGTTATTTGACTCAAAACTTACCAAGTAACCATGCATGGTGGTCTCCGTTATTAACAAACGTCTTCATGTGGCATGAACTGGGGAATTTTCATATGATATGGCTATCATGCAGAGCTCCTGGCCATCGAGCATTTATATTGAAAATGAGCAGAATAGTGTCACACACCTAAAATGATAAAAAGCACATAAATTATACAATTACAATATATTAAATGAGATGAAGTACTTCTAAATAAATAATAATTTTGAATTAGATAAATGATAAACAATGTACAAGTTATACAATGAAACTTACATAGGACTCCACAGAAAGCCCGCAAGGGCGTTTTCTTTCAAGTGATAGCGCTATTTCATCACCAAGTTCTTTAAACATTGCCTTTGTAATGCGATACAATGATAGGAATTCACCATCAGCCAAATTCAAATAATTTTCACTAGCGCGCAGAATCCATGCACCTTGCCGTCGCATTACCATTTCCCGCTTCCCGCCTATATTCTAGAGTAAATTAATTACATGCTAAACACGCTTCAGCCATATTTCTCGTATTTCCCTACAACCTCCAAAAATATTCAATTCTTTTTTTTTATGTCACTACTCACTTGTGTCAACTTGCCATGTCAGAGTCTATGTTTGGTCTATATATATGTACAATAATCTATGGTAAGGGTGTTGTGAAAAATCAATCAGCGGAGAGATTTTTCTGTTTGATGAAATTGTACAGTCAAAAAAGATACAATTACAAATTCATAAAGCATAATTGTACAAACATAATAAAAATGTCAACAAATTACACAGTTAACCAAAGAGAATCTAAGGGTAAGAGTGACGAATTCTATGCTTGTCTATGCTATTAAGGTACTATCCGAGAATTTGTTAAGTTAACGACGAATTTCGGTACGGCAACCGACAAAAATCGTAACTTTAAGTACAGACTTGGGAATTTCGGTTAGTTTGCGTCGCTACGTACTTAACATCCGAATTCGGTCGCTATCTCATGTACAGACTGCCGGCCCTGTTTAAGTAATGAGAGATAGCGATTAAATTTTCGATTAGATTTTTGTAAAGCTTTTCAATGCAAACTTTAAAAAGAGGAGTTTCTAATTTCCTATGCAAACTTACTTATTTTTGATGTTCAACGATTCAGACATTGTTCGCTTCGTTTTTGATAATTCTTTACGAGCAATGTTTTTTTTTTTTTTTTTTTTTTTTTTTTTATATAAAGGACACGTCAATTGGACTTCGCCTTGCCTGATGGTAAGCTGAAGGCAAAATCCCAGAAAAGAGGGTCACCATTACTTACACATACCGTGTGACAATGGTGACACTCAGCTTGACGGCCTTATCATATGCTTTTTCACGCCCCGCTTAAAGGACCCGGGACTGTAGGAAGAAGGAAACACGTGAGCTGGTAATGAATTCCAGGCCTTAATGGTGCGACAGAGGAAAGAGTCTCCGAACCGCTTGGTTCTTGATCGGATGTTTTGCACCGTGTGCGAGTGACATCTAAGACCTGCACGCGTTGTCCTGTGTAGGAAAGGGGAGGGTGGGACTAATTGGAAGAGCTCATCAGAACACTCCCCATGGTACAGACGGTAAAATACAGCCATGGACGCAACATCTCTACGCAGCTGTAAAGGTTCTAGGGTGTTCGTGATCTCGGGATTCCCAATGATGCGGATCGCACGTCGCTGCAACCTGTCGAGAGCATCTAGTAAGTACTTTGCTGAACCATCCCAGAGATGCGAGCAGTACTCCACACAGGAGCGAATTTGTGTCTTGTATAGAAGACACCTCTGCTCCGGCGTGAAAAATCGTCTCACTCTGTTCAGGACTCCGAGTTTTCGTGAGGCTGTTTTGATGATGCTTTCGATGTAGTTTTTGTTATTCAGGTTGCAGCGAACATCCATACCTAGGATATTGAGATTGTCCTGCAGCGGCAGTGGCGTGCTCTGAAGAGTGGGGAGGGGAAGGAAAGAAGATACTTTTGCTGTAAACGCACATGCCTGCGTCTTCTTGGCATTGAACTCAACCAGGTTCTCAGAGCCCCATTGAGAAATGTGATTCAGGACCCCGTCAAGCTCAGTGACAAGAAGCTGCCTTTTCTCTGCGATATCTGACTGCTTGGCCGCTGGATGTCCATGATAACTCCCATGTAAAGTGCTATCGTCTGCATAACAATGAACATTGCCGGTAGACAGCATGTCGTTGATATGCAGAAGAAAGAGAGTGGGTGATAAGACGGACCCCTGGGGCACGCCAGCATTAACCTGCAGAAACTCTGAAGCTCGTCCGTCACATAGGACGCGAATACGGCGCCCCTGCAGGAAGCTAGCAACCCAGTTGCACAGCCTAGAAGGCAGACCAAAGGCAGGTAGCTTAGAAAGAAGCGATTTGTGCCAGACTCTATCGAAAGCTTTGGCGATGTCAAGACTAATTGCCAGTGACTCGCCGTGCTTGTCCATAGCCTCACCCCAAAGATGGGTAACGTATGCTAGAAGATCACCCGTTGACCGTTTCGGTCTGAAGCCATATTGCCGGTCATTAATTAAGGAGTGATCCTCTAGGTGCCGCATGAGCTGTTTGTTAATTATGTGCTCGAACACTTTGCACAGCACTGAGGTGACGGCTATGGGTCGATAGTTGGCTGGCTCCGAGCGATCCCCCTTCTTGGGAATCGGCTGAACATTCGCCTCTTTCCAAGGCAAAGGCACTGTACCCGAACTGTAGGATAGTCGGTACAGGCGCGTAAGCATTGGAGACAACTCCGCTGCACATTTTTTCAAAACTACCGCTGGAATACCATCCGGACCACTGGCTTTCCGGACATCGAGTGATTGCAGCACTGCAC
Organism: Eilema griseolum; assembly: GCA_963662185.1. Lineage (NCBI taxonomy): Eukaryota > Metazoa > Arthropoda > Insecta > Lepidoptera > Erebidae > Eilema > Eilema griseolum. The sequence continues at coordinate 2,469,656 of OY759243.1, forward strand.
GGACATCGCGTTGCCTGACATGGATATCAGGCATCGCGTGGTCACTGTCGGGTAGTGTTGGTGGCTGGGTACCACAATCATCGATTCGGGAGTTGGCCGCAAAGAGATTAGCCAGCAGATTTGCCTTCTCTTGCGGCTCATGGGCCAGGGATCCATCAGGGTTACGCAGCGGAGGCAGCGAAGGCTGACAGAAGTTGGCTTGCACGGCTTTAGCCAGTCGCCAGTAGCCACGGCTTCCCGTGGGATGCATCACTAGCTCTTGACCAAGCCGCGCTATGCGCAGGGCATCCGCTCTGACATAGGCCCTTCTACAGACCTTTGTGGCTCTGTTGTACGCCGCCTTGAAGTGGCCCAGATTGGGATGGCGCGTGGCGCGCGCCCTTACCCAAGCGCGGTACGCAGACTGTTTTAGGTACGCAGACTGTTTTGAGTGCCTTAAAGTACCATAATGTTGTCGTGAATATGATTAATGGTTTTCATTATATATTTATAAAAAATGAACACTTTGTAATATCGAATATGAAAATACAGAAAAACTAAAAAAAACTCAAATTCCAAACATACACAGCAGTAATATTAAACAACCCTATCCCTTAGTCACCTTGTACGACACCGCATGGAAAGAAATGGGGTGGCCTAAATTCTGCTCTGCTGGAAACCATACGACTTTTTCATACTGCTAAGAAAACTAAAGCTGAATTATATTAGTTTTACATTTAATTCAATGATAGGAAGCTCAGCGCTATAGTCACGTGCATATATTAGCCAGTGCCAGTGCAGTTGCCGTTGTACCCTACTCACCGCCGGGTACACTACATGCGGTTATTATAGCCATGGTATTCTGTATAGTGGAGGTACTTCCCCAGTCGGACTGATTAATTGGGAAGGGAATACCGTCGTGTCCTACCTAGTACGATACATATAACTCTATGTAATATTTTCATAATTTAAAACAAATCGAATGATTTTAGAGTTCCATACCAAAATTGTTTTTCTGTCACCCGACTTTATCTCGTGAACCGGGATAGCTAGACTAACAAAAAATACTAAAACTAGGTAATGATACCGGCCTTCATGCGTGGCTCTAAAGCGTACTTGGTCAGTATTTTTTTTTTCGAATTTGACAACTCTTTCAAATTTCGAACTCCTGTCTCCAAAAATCGACACCGACAATCGATTCAATCGCATGCATTCTTCATAATCGCCATCGTTCGTTCCACCGTGTGATAAATTACCAGTAATTGTATGCGAGTATCGGTGTTTCAAGAAAAATCGCCAAGTCATGTTGCGCGCGCGGCTTTACTTATCTGAACGCAGATCTTTATTAATGCCAGGATGGTGCACCTTGTAATTAGATACTTTGTGTAATTATGCACAATGTGTTTGTATTTTCTGTGTTTGTATGAATAGTTTGTACACGGTTGGAATAACTAGAGGTAATTTATTGATTCGTATTTATAGTGGAGCTGGATTTTAGTGTGATTATGTAGCTTAAATAGATATGCAAGCGATAAAGGTATGTGTTTATGTGTACAAGAATTTACACGGTCGTGGCATAAGTATGTATCTTAATAACTTAGAGCTATGCTAAAGTTTCAATGAATGTCGTTACGTCAGACATTATCAAAGTGAATATTCTCCATTGCTGCAAGTCGAATCTTCTTCTTCATCATCTTAGCGTTAATTCCAGTCGCATCCAAATCCTTCACCTCGGAATGTAAGGGTCTGCTTTACCAGTCAACTACGGATTTGGCTAAACTTCAATATTTCAACCAAAGACGATTTTGTAGCTTTGTAACTAGACCGGTTGTTGAACTTTTTGGACTCCAACTGCTCATTACGATGATAGATGTTAGTGTAGCCACCAGGACTGACCAGTCCATTACAAATACCTAAACATATGCATACAAATATTTGCACTAAGGGAAGATCGACCTCGTGCCTCTTGCGTAGCGGCTGTGTTCACTACCGTCACGCCACGGAGGCTGTTCTGCGCGCTAGAAGTCGAATATAATGCAAATATTTACTCTTGATCTAGAAGTAAGGATCTTTTTAATGATATTGATAATAGTCCTGTTAACATCACCAGTTAAGCTCAATTGCTTATGTTAGAAACAGGTTCTAATTTTTTTATGATATGTACTTTAGATGGCAAAAAATAACAAGGCGCAATAGATAGGTAGCGGTCGCCACAGCCTATAGACCTGTGTACATTAGGGGCGTCACACTCGCATCGGTAGTGTGATGATCTTTTTTTATATCACTTAGGGGGGCAAATAAGCACACTGTCTACCTGATAGAAAGTGTTTACTATGGCCTATGGACGTGTGCAACAAAAAAGGAGTCACACTCACGCTATCAACCAGGCACAGGAAAGCAAAGCACAGGGAGTTTCTGTGCCGTCAGTAGAAAACAAAGCAGGACAAGCTTTTGGTCTTCCCATTGACAGCACGAAATCTTTCCAGTGAGCACTAGCTACCCTACCCACCACCGGGAACAGAACACGTGGTTAATGGTCATGATTTTTTTTATTTTTTATACCACTTAATGGGCAGACAAGCACACGGCCCACCTGATGGAAAGTGGTTACCTATGGACGTCTGTAGCACCAGAGGAGTCACAGTCGCGCTGCCAACCCTGTAAGTACAGAGTTTCTGTGCCGTCAGCAGAAGACAAAGCAGGACAAGCCTTTAGTCTTCCCACTGACAGCACAAATTCTCCAGTGAGCTCTGGCTACCCTACTCACCGCAGGGAACACAACACGAAGTTATTATAACCGCGGTATTCTGTAGGGCGGAGATACTACCCCAGTCGGACTGCTCAATCGGGCGGAAATACCGCCGTGTCCTACCTCCTAGAAATTTTTTGGAGGACGGAGGTACTTCCTCAGTCGTACTGCTCAATTGGACAAAAATTCCGTCGTGTCCTAACTCTACTAACTCTTAAAACGATGATCAGATCATTCTTATTATCTCGCAAAGACTTTATCTCTACTGGGGGCAACTGTGATTTCTTCTGAAAAACTATCATAATAATTTCCATGGGGTGGCAAGTGTTTTTCACATTGAAATTTTCTATTTTCTCCCACATACTAGTGACAATACTTCCAAAAACCATCCATAAAGTCTACTGCTTACAAGAGAATGAAACGAAATTTTATTAGAATTGAAAAAAAATAAAGCAAGACATTGAAATGAATGATCTTACTGAACTTTACGATTTGCATACGTTACCACGGAAGCACACAATTCAATCCTACTGCCAACATTGACCTGAGAATTAACCTTTACTTTAGAGATTTAAAAAGTCGAACAGCATTTTGTTCCTGATTGCAATGAAAACGTGATTCTTTTAATACAGATCACTGTATATTAATTACAGATATGGACAAAAGGCGTCATGAGAATAACGGGCGCGCCAAACCCATTTACCAATGTCTACCGATATTAAAATCGATTTTCCTGAATCGATCCGGCGAGTAATTGTCGGTAATAATCCGAAATACCGAGTAGAGGTGTCGATGTAAGGAGATATACGGTCCGTTACTTGCAATATGCAGGTGGTCAGTGTAACATCGATATTTTAAATCGATATACCCACAATGAATTGATGATTCCGCACAATTTGATCGATTGCAGTATATTTTTTATTGCGTCATGCTGTATTATTTTTAAATGTTTCATTCTTATTTTGAATTTGAATGATAATTTCAAATCTCGAACAATCGATCAATATTTTTTGGTTCAATTGATAACAAGTTCTTAAATTAAAATAAAAGGAATGAGTTTCTTCTTCTTTTTTCTTAGATGGCATCTTATCAACTCATTTCAGAGGACATTCTTGCCAGTGTCAAGTTGGAATGATTGTTAATGATAATGATGAATGATGATTACTGTCTCAGTAAAGTAGTGGAAATTTTGTTGAGGTTTCTAAGGAGTTTTGGAACCGACATGATAATCACGATTCACGGTAATATGCCACTTTCCTACACTTATGTGCATTTTGAAAGACATTATGTCTAAAAATACACAATTTTTTTTCGAAAGTGTAAAAACTCTAATATACTTACACTAATACCATAAAATGAAATAATACCGCATTGCGCCCTTTGCTGCATTGGCACCAAACTCAAAAAGGGTTTCGAATGAATAGCAGACGTTTGTTTATTTCGAAATTTAAAACCAAGCATTAGAGATCATATTTTGCCTCATATTTCATATTTATTATTTGTGGTTCTACTTATACTGGTTTGAATAACGTGAACCTCAATATCTAGCATAATTAGGACTCTGTAAAGAGCCACAAACATTAACACAAGTAGATTTCTCTGGCTACATAAAATACTAAATGACGTGTTTGTGGAGCAAATTGCGTATCGGCAAATTTACCGACGCATCGCTGTTATGTCGGTGTTAGCTTTTCACACAAACGCGGTTCGCGTATGAAGCTTAGAACGTAACAGACGAGCGGTTTGTGAAAATAAAACGATGCAAAATTATACAAGATAATAATAATTGATAGTAAAGAACAATACTATATTTGTGCGTGCATGACGTATGTCCGTTAACTATTGGGACTTGTGCGTGCATGACGTATGTCCGTTAACTCTATAGTATTTTATTTATAAACAGTGTAGAAGTTATCAGTGTGGAGTTTATAGTACCTTGTCATAGACATTACCTAACTTGGAACTGCGCTAAGTTATCGTAACAAACTTTTAAATGATAATAACAGTGTAATTTTCTATCTAAAAACAAAGTGATCGTCATTTATTTGTGAACTACCCTAAAAACTTTGTGATTTTGCGTATAAGTGAAGATCTATTGTCAAGCTGATCTTGTCTAGAAACCTGTTTCGAATAGATCGATACACACATAAGATAGTGATTACAAATTTCACCAATTTTATTAAAGGCAGCCGTGGCGTAGCCGTGTAAGCGTACGAGTTTGTTCGTGTGCTTCGTGTCGTACGTTCGATCCTCCTCCTCGTCAGATACTTTTTGGGATTAATTTGTTATTCTTAAGATGGTTTGTCTAGCCTGTAACCACAAAGTGGACGACGCTGGCAGTCTGCAATGCTATCAATGTTGCGCGAAATATCATTTCCAATGTTTAAACATGAGCGATAAACAATTTGCCTCTCTAAGTAAAGAATATCGTTCAAAATGGCAGTGCCCGTCATGTATTAATATTACTCGGCGCACTAGATCAAATATTAACACACCCGTTCGGAGTACGCAGATACCTTTGCCGGATGAGTCAGTAAATATGTCACTCGATAACATCATTTCACCCAGCACTGCGGACCAAGTTACTATGCATAATATTAGTAACTTATTAGATCAAAAACTTGACAATGCTTTGTCTGTCTGGATGAATAAGTTTCGCTCTATTATAAAGGAAGAAGTGAAAAATCAAGTGAAATCGGAAACGGAAGTTATAGTAAAAAAATTGCAGGATGAATTTACGGAAACAACGGACCATATATGCGCAGAGTTAACAGATCTCAAATCGACGATTAAAGCGGATTTGCATACCATTAAGATATTAGAAACTGAGAATTTTCGCTTGGAGAAAGAGATAAGCAATCTAAATGGTCGTCTGTCATCTATCGAGCGAATGACTCGCAGCCAGAACTTGGAAATACAGGCTGTTCCTGAAAGTAAAACTGAAAATATAATGGTAATGTTTAAAAATCTGTGCAAAACTATTAACACCGTGATTAATGACGACAATATAATATCATGTCGCAGAGTTGCGAAGTTGGATGCCTCGAGAGACCGTCCGCGTAATATTCTTGTCACCTTGTCTAACTCACGACTAAGGGATCAAGTAATATCAGCCTGTCGCCGTCACAACAGGATCTCCAGAGATGATCAATTGAATTCCTCTCACATGGGCCTCACTTCGAACAAATGCAAAATATACGTCGGCGAACATATCTCCCCCGAATGTAAATCTCTCCACGCCGCAGCAAGAATGAAAGCGAAGGAACTTGGTTACAAGTATGTGTGGGTTAAATACGGCAGAGTGTACGTACGTAAGGACGACAGAGATGGTCACATTCATATTAAGAGTACAGACACATTAAACAAGTTGTAATCATACATATATAGTTAATTTTGTTTTAATTAAAGTTTTTAGGTTTATTAATTTTGCACAATCTTTACTATTTAATGTTAATTTTCTACCAGAATGTTAACAGAATTAGAACTAAGATAAAAGATATTTATATTAGCGCTCTGAATTGTAATTATGACATGATATGTTTAACTGAAACCAATTTGAATGACAGTGTATATGACGCGGAGCTATTTGACTCGCGATACATTGTATTTCGACGTGACAGAAGCAACTCAAATATAAATAAAACGGAGGGTGGTGGTGTACTCGTTGCTATTAAAAAAGAGTTTCAAGTTACTCGACAAATTAATTGGGATTGTGATGTTGAGGATCTCTGGCTGTCTATCTCTCCAAAAGGGGATAGAACCAACAATTATTTATTAAACGTTTGTGCTTGTTACCTTCCTCCTGATCTTCCAATGGAATCAATTTACAAGTTTCACAATAACTGCCAAAAAATTATGTTAGAACATCGTACCTCTGGTGAATTTCTGCTCATGGGCGACTTTAATACTCCATCAGTTGCTTGGACAAGATGTCCTTCTTCATACTCCCTGTTACCTGGTCCGTCCCTGGATAATAGAGCGAAGGTTCTCAAAGAGACCTTGTTTATTTGTGGCTTGAATCAATTCAATAGCATTCCTAATAGGAACAATCGTTACCTCGATCTCATCTTATCGACCATGACCACTGTTCAGGTGTATGGCGCCGATCCTTTAAGCAAGGTAGACAATCATCATCCTTCACTAGTAGTCGACTTGTGCCTGAAGAGTTTTATTTTGAAATCTATAAAATCGGAAAGACCCCGAAGGCTCAACTTTTATAAATGCGACTACCCTTCACTTAGAACCGAGCTAACTAAAGTCGATTGGCATGGTCTCCTTGCTGGTGATGATGTGGATGTATCACTGCACGGCTTCTACACGACGCTTGATCAAATCATAGCTCAATTTACGCCTGTTAAGGGAGGGCATTCCGATAGATACCCCAAATGGTTTTCTGCTGCTTTGCGGCGCAGTATGGCAGAAAAACTTAACTATCATAGGCGATATCGCAAGTATGGTAATCCCCGTGACTACGACACATTCAGTTTGCTTCGTACCCGCTGTAAAAAACTTATGTCGGAGGACTATGACATATTCATTTCTTCAGTTGAGTCGTCCCTCAATGGTGGTATTAGAGGTTTTTGGCGTTTTGTGAATAGTAAGAGGGATTGTAATGCCATTCCTCAAACAATGAAATACGGTAACCTTATTTCCTCTGACCATCAAGGAATTTGTGAACTTTTCTCGAAACACTTTGGTTCCGTTTTTGAACAAGTCACAGGAGCAAATGAAGAAAATTCCACACCTTTCATTGGGGTCTCGGCCCTCTATTCTGTTCATGTGAGTAGTCAGGAAGTTCTAAATAAAATAAACAAATTAGATGCTTCTAAAGGCTCAGGACCCGACGGAATTCCTCCTTTTTTCATTAAAAAATGTGGTAAGGAATTGTGTGTGCCACTATCAATACTGTTTAATAAATCAATTCAGTCAGGGACCTTTCCCAGTAAATGGAAAGTGGCACACATAGTACCAATACACAAAGCAGGTGATAAAACCTGCTGCGGAAACTATAGACCTATCAGTATTTTATCCTGTATGGCTAAAATCTTCGAATCAGTAGTCTACGGCTCATTATACCACCACATCAGTCCAATGCTTTCGACTAGACAACATGGCTTTATTAAAAATCGTTCAACCTTGTCCAACCTATTGGTGTATAAAAATTACTTATGCTCAGCATTTGGGAAAAGGTCGCAGGTTGACTCCATATACACAGATTTTTCAAAGGCTTTCGATAAGTTTACTTTATCACAGCATTCTTTGTGCAAAATTATCTGGTTATGGAATACATGGGAATTTGCTTCGTTGGGTTCAATCATATCTGGATAGAAGGAGTCAACTTGTGACTATCAGGGGCGCTTTGTCTGCTCCCGCTCCCTGTACTTCAGGTGTTCCCCAGGGATCTCATTTGGGACCCCTTTTCTTTGTCGTTTTTATCAACGACCTTATAGATAGATTGGAGAGCTCTTGTTTGCTTTATGCTGACGATCTGAAAATCTACTCAATAGTCAACAATCTCCAAGACTGTTTAAAACTTCAGTCAGATCTGGAAAAGGTTCTTAGTTGGTGTCACAAAAACTGTATGTCCTTAAACGCTCAGAAATGCTGTGTAATATCTTTCACTAGCAAACGACAAAAGATATTATATAATTATAACGTCGATGGACACTGCCTGGAAAGAAAAAGTGCCGTTAAGGACTTGGGAATTTTGTTTGACGATAAAATTACATTTCAGGCACACATTGACTATGTGGTGGGTAGGAGTACGCGGCTACTTGGTTTTATATCTAGACTAACTAGAGACTTCAAAAATCCTCACAGTCTGATATATCTTTATCAGATGTTAATTCGCAGTATCTTGGAATATAACTCCATCATTTGGTCACCTTTTTATGCGGTTCATATTAAGTATCTGGAGCGGATCCAGGAGAAGTGTCTTTATTTTGCTTGCTATAGAATGGGGTCACACATTCAGCTGAAGTCGTATGCGGAGAGACTCGACCATTTCAAGTTGCAATCGCTTGAAGAGCGCCGTAAATGTAGTGATCTTATATGCCTTCATAAGATTGTTCATTCCTTAATTGACTCTCCGGAATTATTAACCTTAATAGAATTTAATATTAAATTTAGACATCGTCAACCCCACCTCAAGAGCTTCGTATTAAATGTACACATTAACAACACATCTTTTTTCAACCCGATTGTTAGAATGCGTCGTCTATATAATGAACTCCTACATGAGCATAGCCATGAAATAGATATTTTCAGCCTTAGTTTCTCAACATACAAGAATGCTGTTAAAAAGGTTATAGCCAAGCTTTAAATTTGCTGTTGCTTTGTTACAGGGATTAATTACTGTCTAATTTTTATTTTTATTTTTTTTTAACCATGATATCTTGTAATTGTCCTATTGTTTTGTTTTGTTTGTTATTTTTGGTTTTTGATTAGTATTTTTATTGTTAAACTTAATGCACGCTTTTTAATTATACCATGCTGAGTACACATGTTTTGGAACTCAATCTGGAACCGAACCTTCAAATGATATTTTGTAAAATTTTGATTGTTTTCTGTTTTGTGTGCCAAATAAATAAATAAATAAATAAATAAATACCCAAAAATATTACACTATCGTGAGAGAGTAAAATAAATAAATCAAAGAAGAATCAATTTCATTTATTCAGCTTAGGCACATAAAGAGCACATACGAACGTCAATATTTTACAATATGTCAAGAAGTAATATAAAAATATTAAATAATGTAAAAATAACCCATTGGAAAATAATTATTTCGCTTTCACCAGCAAGAAACTCAGAGAACTATATAAGAACTAGATTATCTAATAGATAAGTAGTATAGTATACATAATAAACAGATTCAGATTGGAAAACGTCCTCTTTCAGGATAGGAGTTAAATCAACAAAATAAAGGATTTTGTAGGTTCAACTCCTCTAGGGAATACTTTGAACACATCACGATTTTTTACACATACGACATTAAATCTATAAGGAAACGTCAGCATACATTTTTATTGTTTTAAAATGTTAATAAGTATGTAAATGGTATTGCCTTAAATACATAATTCCTTTCTAATAAAAAGCTTCTATAATTAAAATTAATAAACTAGTTTAATTTATTTATCTATACACTGTTCCACTTTTAAAATTTAAATCCAATAAAAAATTTAACTAAAGAACCGCGAGTCTGTAGAACAAAAATTTAAATAAAGAACGCGCCTCAACAAACATTGCTTATTACTGCCTTCGTGTTGACGGACTACAAGCTGAACGACCAGTTCACCGTGAACCGTAGCAACCACTTCACAGATCTATTTCGGAACTAAAACTTTCCAGTGAAAGGGGCACCAGAGCTCAGGTTATATTGGTCGGCGAGTTTACATGTGTAAGCTCTTTTTAGAAATGAGATCGTAAGGTTGCTCATTGTTTGTCAAGCTATTACGAACGTTTGGAATTAGAATAATAAATGTTTCTTTGAACTTTCAATATTTTACGATACACAAGATGGACATGCGAAAATGTGTTTTTACTTACTTTTTACTTTTTGTTGAGTGGCTTTACAGAAAATAAAATAAACATACTGTGTGCTCATTGGAGTACATTTTTTTAATGTTTTTAAACCACTATAACTACTGTACACCATGATCAAAAGTAGTATTCGATACTACACCCAAATAATGCCGAGGAAAGTCAAAATATCTTGCAACACTTATCGAAATTTTCAACGGTTTTCCCAAGCGACGGCATTGTTAGAAAGCTTTTTCAGGGTCGGTAGCACGAGTGTAACTCCTCTGGTGTTACAAACGTCCATAGGCCACGGTAACCACTTCCCATCAGGTGGGCCGCGTGCTTGTCAGCCACATAAGTAGTAAAAAAAAAATCAGAAGAAAATTCAGGTTAGCGAATCCTATTAACAAAGAAATGAAACAATTGTATGAAACAAAATTTAAATAAATACTAATTCATGCGTGAATACCCGCGGCCAACAGTAAGTTATTAATAATTATCAAGTAGATGGTAGCTAGTACACTTGGTTAGTGGAAAGGCATTCAAAAACCTTATTTTCCTTATCCCATAGTAGTGGCAAACAAGTATACCGCGCACCTGACGTAACGCGACATTATAATTTAATAATGCTTATAATAATTGACAGGTTTGTGATTAATAATGACCTGCTTAAAAGTATTGCAAGTTGATTACGTAATGATCTATACCGTAAATGATTTAGCTTTGGATCATTGTGAGAAGATCTATTGTCAGTTATAGATCCCACTTATTATATTTGACAGGGTTAGTTTGAAATTGATAGGTTACACTTTAATAACTTTAACCTTTTACCTTTTTTATTTCACTAAGGTGGCAATTAAGTATCCGGATGACGGTAAGTGGGTACCTTCGTATTTGGAGAGTTGCGATATTGGAGATATCGTTCTCACATATCTATTTGTCATATTTTTATAATATCTACATATATGTCATAATGATATAGCGCTTGTGATGCGATTGCTATACATGAAACATCCAGTTTGGGTCTCGTTTCAGGCAAATTATATACTATTCTATATATAATACCACGTGGTACCCGGCAGAGTAGAATTTGGACCACCCCATCTCTTCCCATGTGGTGTAGCACAAGGCGACTAAGAATTAGGGTTGTTTTACATCAGACAGATATATACAGCGCAGACTCCGCCTTAGATGCATGGCTTGAGTCAACAATAGTGCCCGGAAGACGGCAATACCCACTATTACGTGGTACCGAATTCAATGATTGGTTAAATGTGAGTGTTAATTCACCTTTGCCTAACCCTCCGGGGATAAAGGCGTGATGATAAAAAAAGTAGCTAATAGACGGCAAGAGATAATATTATATTCCTATTGTAACCTATGCCTGAATATAATGAGCCGACTGTATGTGTCCCCTTTCCTACGAATACATTAAACAGAGGTGACAGATTCAATTCCCACTTATTTCCGTCCAATTGAGCAGTCCGACTGGGGAAGTACCCCTGCCCTACAGAATACTGCGACCCCCCTACATAATAATCTCGTTCTGTGTTCCCGGCAGTGAGTAGAGTAGCCAAAGCTCATTGGAGGGTTTTTGTGCTGTCAGTGGGAAGACCAAAAGCTTGTCCTGCTTTGTCTTTTACGGCACAGAAACTCTCAATGCTTGCAGGGTAGATAGCGCGAGTGTGACTCTCTTGGTTTTGCACGCGTCCATAGCCGATGGTGACCACTTTCCATCAGGTGGACCGTGTTCTTGTCTGCCACCTAAGTGGTATACAAAAAGGGTACTTTTGTGTATATTATTAGAAAACATAAACGTAAGAAATATTTCATACGCACACATATTATTACGATTATTTACGTGGTTATCAAAGTAAACAATATCGTGGAATCAAGACTGAAATAGCATAATTGAATATAAAACCTCCAAAAGTAATTTGCCCACTGAATTAAAACCCAAAAACATATTACGAACAGATCACAAGAAACAAAAGCAATTAACCCCTCCAAAAAGGCTGTCAAATAAAAATATTCAATAACCACTAATTACTTTCGGCTACCCTGAAAAGAGTTCAAACACCTCCAAGGGAAAGAAAAAAGCAGCCCAATTTTTTCGACATGGCAACCCATTAATCAAAACCGCCGTGGCAGCGCCCGAGGGAAGTCGACCTGCGGCGGAAACACCCGACGTTCCACGAACCTCCCCGATTGGTCACGAGCGTTAACGATTAATAAGCGAAAGTCGCCCTTTTAATTTATAGATGTTATTGAAAATTAATTTTAATTATTATTAATAATAGTGCGTTCTTATATTGTACGATTCGTCTCGGTTGTCCACCTGTTAAACTTGTTAAATATCAATTTGAACTTTATACGTTAAGTGTAAGGTTGAAATTCCTTTGATGGGTAAGATAGTTTGCCTAATCTAGGTAGGTTGTCTTATTAGCTGTCATCAGGCGCTTGAGGCGAGAAAAGACATCGGAATAGGCTTACCTTGTTACAGAAGTAATAATGAATGCTATAATGGTTTTAATATCAAATAATGACATATTTATTAATGAAACGAGAAGTTGTTTTTTAATTAATTGTTATGCCTACCTCCGGGCTTAATGTTTCTTGTGGGGTGGGCTGTATACTAAGATACTGTAGATCGAGATTTTGTATACGGACAATTTTTTAGGCAAACGGAGCGCGTTGAAGTCTTTTGTGGGCCAATATTTTATTTCACTATTCGTGCATTTTTTTTGTAAATATTCGTTTATCTCAATGAAGATTGCTTGCTTGCTATAGGTATCTATAATCGCCTGTACATTCCACAAAGATTAAACAGAGGTTTGTTTTTATTTTTTAAGCTATTTATGGTACTACGTTATTAGTTTTCAAGCTATTGTAGTTGACGAGAGGAGCATTTATTTCGAATCTCTTCAATAACCTAGAAATTGAACCCAAAACTTGACATTGGCAAATTTATGCTAGAGATCCATCAAAGTCTTATCACAAGATAGACATTATATAATTTTCGGCATTATCTCTGGTGAAAGGCTATACTAACCTTACTTCTGTCAATGTGAAACATTTACGTCAACCACAGATAAAGCAGACGCAAAAAGCTAGTCTAAAATCAAAACTGTTAATTAAAAAGTCGGTTACAAAACGGCCCACTTGACGTCAGCCAGCGCTTTGTTCCGATGTGTGTCAATTAATTAAGAGAGCTAATCAAAATATTAAACCGCGCCATAGATAAATGTCAGCTGTCATCGTTATCGTAAACCTCTCACAGTGTTTCAACCACGTCTCTAAATTTAAAAAAATATCTTTGTGGTGTCTATGAGTGGGGGGACCCACCATAAACCTTTATGGTCAAACTAACTACACCTGTATATTGGTATACCTACTGATTAACGAATGAGGTTCTGGTGTAGTCTAACCTCTTTGAATTGGGGTCAGATCACAGTCGTTCTCATAAAAGCCAAGTTAAGACGAATCGAAAGGAAGAAAAAAGTTAGCAAGCAAAAAGGAGTAACGCTAAGATGATAATATCTAATTATTTAATTTAGAATGAATTTATTCTGTAATAGCTTTAACGTATGAATTCTGGTACCATTCTCTCAACACGTGAGAACTTATTCAATTAATGAAAAGCCATCCAGCCCTAGAGACGATACTTTTCTGTTAAATTTCGGCCAGACCTGTTTAGCCGTTAGAGCCTGATTGAATAACAAACATTCGCACATTTCGCTTTTCTCAATCATTCACATTTAAACTCGTAACATTAATGAGATTACTCTAAAAAAACTATTCATTCTCCAATTCCTCCTACTATAGTAGGTACATTCTAAAAATCATTAAAATCAGACAAAATATTAAATATCAATAAAATACCTACATCAAAAAAATGTTTACATCAAATATCACTCAAAACAGTTATTAATATCGATGCCGTCAGATATCGGTTCATAGACGGCAGCTAAATTCTAAAATTAACCATTTGCATATGCAGATTTCTCGCCACATCCACGTTACAATAATTAACTTTATTTTGTCGGAACTAAGGTTGATTTTACATTGATAAAATTGAGAAGGACAAGACAATATTTCACAAAACTAGTGCATAAAATTCAACGTCTCTCGATGGGCGTTGACCTCAGATTTTAACGGTCCCAATATGACTCCAAGAAAAGAATTCCTAATCAGTGTTTTTGTTAAATATTTAGCGTAAATGTTTTTCTTTTGAAACAATTACGTATGGTGTGAGTAAAACGGTGTGTTGTAGAATACGGAGCGAAGCGGAATTTAGGGTTGTCAGGTGCTATATGTACCGAAGTGTCAGAAATATTTCGATGTACCTATAATGATTCGATTCAATGTACCTTATGGAGGTAGGACACGGCGGTATTACCGCCCAATTGAGCAGTCCGACTGGGGAAGTACCTCCGCACTACAGAATATCGCGGTTATAATAACTTCGTATTGTGTCCCCAGGGGTGAGTAGGGTAGGCAGAGCTCATTGGATGTGTGCTGTCAGTGGGATAAATAAAGCCTTGTCCTGCTTTGTCCTCTACACTGATGGCACAGAAACTCTATGCTTACGGGGTCGGCAGCGCGAGTGTGGCTTCTCTGGTGTTACACACGTTCATAGGCCACGGTAAGGGCATCACGGTAAGGGTAATCAGTAAGGGGATGGCGCCAGTGCCTATAACACAGCTTAATACTAGCACTATCATTTTAGTATTATAATTTTGTTCAGAGACAGACACATTGTATTACGCTTTCAGGAAATAAACTATTTTATTTTATTTATTTATTTACTACGTAGACTACGTAGATAAATTTGATTTATATAATGAATTGAGTAGTTCTAATCCATATAACGTCTCTTCACTTTAATAAATTTCCAAAAAAATATATATTATTCAGATGTGAGACAACCCTAGTCCTAGCGAATACAGAGCGTGTAAATCCGCTACTATGGACCGTGGAAAACTGTAACATGTGCAATGTTTTTCAAATGTTTGGACGTTGTTGACTTGCGCGGCCACTGACTCGCGATCACAGAATTTGGAGCAAATTCTTATATGTACTGTTATTATGTAATACTAGCTTTTGCTTTTATACCACTTAGGTGGCAGAATAAACACACGGCCCACCTGATGGGAAGTGGTTACCGTGGCCTATGGACGTATGCAAATCCAGGGGCGTTACACTCGCGCTGTCGACCATGAAGGCTGAAATATGATTTTCTTAGAAAGTATCGCTTAATATCGACTGTAAGTCAATTTGTATCCAAAACTCACACTTTGGAGCTCGAAGGTTGCTCTCCTGATTATTCTGTTCATTTGGCTTGGCTCGACTTTTGCGGGAGCCATTACCACCAGTTTGTATGTAGAAATAAAATATAATTCATCCGGTTTATGTACTACTGGTTTCTTTATCTCCTTTTAATTCTTCTCCACATTATAAAATTGAAACCGAATTTTCCAAAAGTATTTTGATAAGACTATTAAGGGATGTGGTTAACAAAATGTAGGAATTAATACATCTCTATCTACTCTTTTTGGGTTATGGACGCGTAGTTTTATATGTATACGTAACAACGTGTGAAACAATCTTACAATACTAACCAGTAACTACCGCGAGCTTTTATAACCAACCACCAATTTGTAATGCATTAAACCGCCCAAAAAATCAGCATAAATTTTACACTTCAACATATCCAATTAAAACTGTCTCGAGCCCTTCAGCTTTACACTGCGGGTCAGAAAAAGTAACGCCACAAAATTAATTTAAATATTAAACAAACACAGTTAGGTTTGGAACACGCTTGTTCCATTGATTCTTTTAAAAAGGGAACATTTTATTCGTCCATATAGTATGTAATTACGTTTTGATAGGTCTGAGGTCTGTGGCGTGGTAATATTTAGCTGTCAGCACTTTCGCCGACGCTTCGGGAATATTCGACTTTCGTCGTGAGGTATTCGTTAATTTGGATAAACTTTTTTCTGTGTGCAAATGTTTCCAGGCGGATTTTTTGACAATTACATGTGTTGTAATTGCATTTTCGAGTATATGTTTACATGATAATGGCGTGAAGATTGATTTGGGTTTTATAATCACGTATGTGCAGAGCTGAAACTATAATTTATTATAAATATATATTATTGAAATTTTATATTGAAACATGTATGATCGGGAAAATTTATTGCATCACTGAAGTTTTGTTTGTGCTCAGTTATGAGTTCCTAGGATTTTAATTACCGGGTCAGGCAAAGTGTACTTTCGTAGCTGTAATACATTGTATGATTTTGTCATTCCAATGACTGAAAACAATGTGTGATTTGAGATTAACATGTTCATTCACATTAATAATGTAAAATTCGCCGGAATATTTACCATATCAGAGAAAATAATAAGCATGGATATTTTGTAATTTTCAAAGTCTATGATGAGGACTGCTTAGGTTGCAAATCCAGAAAAGAGATAAAAAAATATTTGAAAAATTGTGAGCCTGGTAGTTGAAAATATCATAAGGAGTATCGAAAATCGAAGGTTTTTAAAAGTTTGAGTAATTTAAAAAAAAATAGTCTTATTTTTTTTATTTTTATATTCGATTAGTAATAAGCAGGTCCACCGTCTGAAAAAAATCTGTATACCTCGATGTTTCTTATAATAGTTAAGTTATCCCAATCACACAACACGATTACGTACCCAGAAGACTGACAAACACATTCTATGAAGAAATAGTCAAGTCCTCTGGCCTCTAAACATGCTGACCAATCATTTTGTAATCTCCTCAAAATTCTAAATAATGATATGTCAACGAATACGGTATTGGTTACACAAGAAATAGTCAATGTTTAAATCCTCAATTATATGTAAATGGTCAAGTAATATGTATATTAAATTGTGATATGCAACCACAAAATAGATAAACACAGAAGGCTAACTGTCAAAAGTAAGACTACACGCACGCACACAATGACAGGTATTCACTTACGAGGATCTCAAGATACTTCAATCGCTTTCATCAGTAGCTAGTGTCCGAGTTTTAATAGTACACGGCTGTGTGTGTGTGTGAGCATACATTTTACTTATTATAAGAAGCCGACCTCCTGTACCTACTTATAAAAAGCTCTATAATTAGTTGTGCAAAAAAAAAATTGTATCCGATACAAACGTATTAAAGTTTAACCCCGAACTTACACAATAATATAATGTTAATATTAATTTGAAATTAATTTGCATTTATTCAAATTTTGCATAGTAATAACAAGGTTGCCAAAACAGTTGTTTTGAGACAAGGCTTCTATTTATCTCGAAACAATTTGTACGTACACACCTATGTACGTACACAATTCAACAGTATTGAATGGTTATGTTATAATAATTTCACATCCAATGTAATTGTACATTAAAAGTTCATATTTAAGATTATGACTATACCAAAATTATATTTAACGCCATCTAGAGCAGTCGAAGTGAACTTCTATGTAACTACCGATCCTGCATCGGGTTCCTCTCACTATAATTAGCATATTATCAAACATTCTAACATCAATTATGACATCAGGCCTGGTCATTGGAACCTCCCTTAGTATAGGATATTATAACCCATTTATCTATTTCTCTATAGGTTTATATACTTAGGAAGTATTTTATCGATGATTTATTAGTTTAATTTAAAGTGCTTTATAAGTATAAATGTATGCATGAAATGTAGCTGAATAGCTTATTTTCATCTTCAGTAGAAATTTAGTCAGGCGGGTACAAAAACACTCCTTGTGTTTGCTTAAGTTGCATTTAGGAAACAATTCTATTCGGTCAAAAAATCAATTTCAATTTATTATATCACATAGTTCGTTGGTGACATCAACAAATTAGTTAGTAAAAATATCATGCACCGGTACTCATAAATCTAAGATAATTAGATTGACGAAAGCAAAAGTCGTATTTTATAAAACTTGTAATATATCTTTTTCATTAGCTTTGAACATATTCTGTGATATTCACATAACATTAAATACAGTCGCTCTCAACAGTTGCTAAATACAAAACTTTATAAAATATAGTTTAACCTGCGAGACAAGGCTCTTTTCAACCAGGCTTTCCTGACTCTCCTCTCGAGAATAGAAGGTTAAACGGTAATTGCTCCTACGCAAAGATAAATGATCCCAAAAGGACCACAGAAATAGGAAAGCGAACCTTAAGGTGCCAAGTATAAACTTACAGAGAAGAGTCGGTAGACATACTTCCAGAATCGGAACTCAAAACTCTGACAATGATATGTATGAATGATGTATGATTAAATAAAAAGTTGTTTAAATAAAATATATTTAAGTAATCCTTACCGGAACACATTACTATATTTCAGGTTATGTTTATTTTTTTATGAAAGGTTTTAGAATAATTTTGATCAGTAACTACTTTTAACAGTGATTGTACTTCTATCCGGTAATACACACACATAACTCGAGAGCATGCAATATTTCTCCGGTATAAAACTTTTTGTAATGCAGCAAAAAAAATGTATTCTTTAAAATTAATCTTTCGAATTTTTCGCACGAATTTAAAAATTAAATAGGTAATGAAATAGAAAGTAAAGTAAACGAAAGTTTGTATCGAATATACCTATTGATATAACGTTAAAATATCTATAGTGTTTACTTTAATTTTGAATATCATGTAGCTATCAATAACTAAATGAAGTAAAAAGCCGTTGTCGAAAGTTCGTAAAATATAATAATCAATCTCGTATAATATTTATGTTCAATGTTGTTTTGAGTGATTTTGCTTCGCAACGCTTCGAATAAATACGTGATTGAAATCTAATAACATGTTGACAACTACTTATCAGAAGCGCTAATATTAGCACATTCTATTATAATCAAAAAAATATTCTATTTGTGAAAGCGAATTTGAAAGCTGTTTACCTATATTAAATATTCTACCCATAGAAGCCTCTTTGTATTTATTAGAAGGCTCTTAATAGTATACTTTAGGTTTATTACATACATATAGTAGGTACATGCTTTTTTTTTACGTGCGCAAAATCCCCACGGATACCTCCCCACCGAAGCCGGTGGAAGAGGTTATGTCGGACTCGAACCGACTAAAACGCACGCCGCCTGTGGGTCGTTTTGGTTGCCGAAGGTGAGGTTGACAGGCATATCCCTCGCACCCCGGCCGATCCAGGGCCATCTCTCACGATCTGGCCCTTTTCTCGGGTGAGGGGACTACAGAGTCCCTAACTCGTCCCCAGAAACGGGGAGGCGGCTCCACCTGTCACCCCCAGGCCTGCACTCATGGGGGGCGGGGGTCGTTCATCGACCTCTGACGCCCGAGTTGCCTTGGTACGCGGGCAGCTTGACTTGCGATCCTTCGTCACTCCCACTGCTGCTCCCGCCCCGCCTCCTCCTTCACTTGCTCGCAGAAGGAGGCGCCGGTCGCCCGCGCATCCGCGCAGCGGACCATCGCCGCGAGCAAGGTGGAGAGCGTAAGAACCCTCACTCCCAGGGCCGCCACAAGCTCCCGCCTCGGCGTCTCCCACGCCGGACACTCGGTGTATATAGCTATGCTATCACATGCCGAGTGGTTCCCGACAGAGTAGAATTTGGGCCACCCCATCTATTCCCATGCGGTGTCGTACAAGGCGACTAAGGAATAGCGCTGTTTATTATTAGACAGATATATACAGCCCAGACTCAGCCTCAAATGAATGGTTTGAGTCAACAATAGTGACCGGAATACGGCGATAGGCTCACCCTCTTTTACTTGGGGCCGAATAGGAAATGTGGATGTTAATTCACCTGTGCCTAACCCTCCGATAATAAAGACGTGATTATATGTATATATTTACATACATACTATTACGTTGTTTTCCTATTGAGGTAGTGATATAATTATGGTACCGATCCCCACCATGATGGGGTTTCTTAGATGACGCAGTTCTGTGCTGTGTTATGGAATCGCTCATCAGACAACAACCCACTTGCTAATGTATGCTGCATGACCATCTACTTGTACACCGGAGGAATTTATTAGCATCAACGCAATCCAGGCAGCAGTACAGTGGGACAACAGAATTTGAGAGTAGAGAGAAGAAGATGGTATCTAAGCATTATTCACACGAGTCATATTTTTAAATGTATAAGGTCTCATCCATATCAAGCAAACTTCACTTGTAAGCCGGTAGACCTATTAAGTGCTGAAATTCTTACGCAAGTTTTACGTTTGTTTGGGAAGTCGGATGACTGTTGTTTCTGGAAAGCCAAAAAGTTAGTCCATGTCTAGTCCGTCAAATGGCTGTTGTACTAGTTAGCAGGTCATCCCCCTAGATAAGTGGCATTTCGATGACCGGCGCATTGTAGAATAGAATAACAATGTATGGGATTTGATGTATTTGACAGTTGTCAACGTATGTCATAAACGCCAAATACCAAACATTCGTCATTCTATTCTACAATACGCCGGACAACAAATTGCCACTTAGGGGGGCTGGTTGGTTTTCAATAATCATGCTAGGGCCTCATATACCCTGGCATGTACACCCTTATGCCTTGATCACACGTAACCGACTGGAGTGGCGAGACAATGCACTCAGCCGATGCTCTATACGTGTGAGCATAGTGCTGAGTGCGCTGTCTTGACACTCCACTCGGTGTAATCATGACATTATTATGTTTGCCTGAGTATATATGGAATGGTTAAATTGAAACTACTATTGTAGCCGCCAAACTTATACTGCGTTATTTCATTTTAAAATCAGTCTAATAGCATTGAAGCGACGGTGACGCCACCTTTTGGTTCACAAATTTGTTGGTACGAGTATTTTTGACTGGTGAATTGTAGCTGAAAGCCATTTCTCAACTACCTCTTTTGACATCCCGCTACAATTTAAAGTGTCCTCCATTGAGCGGCACTCAATTATAGATAGCGATCATTATTAAACGATTTAATTTATTTCACCCAAAAACTGTTGTAACAGGTACATGAAAATAACCATTTATGACGAAAAGCAATGAGAAATTAATTTAAAAAATAATGAAAATTGTGTGTTAATTGGCAGTATCCTGTTATTTATGTTTTTAACGTGATTGAGATGTCTGGCGACAAGTTTGGGTGATTAAAAATTGTGTAAAAAACACTTTGAGTACGGATTTATCGTGTTCATAAATTTTCGGTATCAAGGTGTTTTGTTTGATGGCTAAATATACACATATAATAGTTGAGTCAATTACACGCAGGTTGTAAAAGTCGGCTTCAATGAGGGGGATCTGTGGGGATTCCTACACTATAAAAAAAGTAAACCGCTAATTTAATATAGAATTTGATTATTCAGAAGACTGGCTGTCTTTCTTTAAATATCTCACTCTCCTCTTTGGTGTTCAAAGGCAACTTCAAACTGTCATCATTAGGATCATACGGCTGCGATCCGTTTCCCACTTCATATGTCTGCTATGACCTTTAGTAGTAGAAAAATAGTAGTTTTTTACTAGTAATATATTTTAATAACTATAGTAGAAAACATTTAATATTCATTTTTAGGTTAACAGAATAGTAATCAAATTTAAAATGCATTTTTTTTTTGTTCACTACGAGCTGTATTTCCCATAAGCTGTATGTATATACCTATCATAGAAATAGGTCCAACTCCTTAAAGAGTATCGATTAATCACAATAAAACAAACCTATATTCCTTATTCGTACAAGGAAACTAATTTGTCACAGAAAAGAACTTTAATCTCACCGCACCTTCACATAAAATTAACTTCAAACGTAAAAAAGCACTCGAGTTTTCTTACTGCCTGCAAATCTAATTAGTATTACGACTATTTTACCTTTTAGGGTTCCCTGAGCGAAGTCACGTTTTAAATATATGTATCGACTTTTACGTCAAGTATTTGCTTTATAAATAACTACTTTCAAGCTACATGCTGTAATGTTTCATACTAAGGCTAGATTCCTTTTTTTGCATGCCTCAAGTTGGAGAACGGAAAAACCAAATATTTTTATCATGTAACCTATTTCCACCATACCCTAATTTGATTTTTGGGAAAAACAACAATGGAATATAGAAACGGTTAAACTAGGGTGAATAATCTTTTTTTATCTTTTACTATTGAAATTCAGTATCTGATGTTGACTCGAAAATACATTTCACGTAAATCCAGGGGATATCCCCCTGAAATGAGTGTGTGGGTTACAGAACGACCTCCGTCTTCTATGAGCGCAGGTCAGAGGTTGATGTGTGGATCCGCATTTTATGCTAGCAGAAGCAGGCCACAGTGGTGGTGCGTATTGCGTACCTCCCCATATCCGGGGACAAGTTGAGAACTCCGTCATCAGCGTTGACTCCGATATCCGACATTTATAAAATTTATACCAGATATCGGAGCTGACACCGCTGTAATCACCCTATATAGGATATCAATGTCAATCAGTCACTGCAACAGCAAAGTCATAAAAAAAACAAATGTCATGTTATATTCAATAGCAGAGACTTCAAGGAGTCTGTGGTTGCATTTTTTTTTAGTCTGTGCTATCAAGCATATGGACGTATCGGACCGATTTTATTGGATATATGTGAACACAGCACATTATGTCGGCTGTCGGATATCAGCTATCGTAGTCTGACACTGATATCAGTCCGGATAATGTGAAAACGGCCTTATTTCCGGGATTAATTATTATAATTAGTAAATGATGATAACTCGCGAATCACTTTAAACAGCGTTATTGTAACATAACATAACATAAACTCACGCCTATATCCCCAAAGGGGTAGGTAGAAGTGCTAGCACCCACATTTCGCCAGTTTATGTTTAGCTCCCAATGTAATAAGTTCAAAGTTCAAAGACTTTGAACTTTGAACTTAATAGGTGACGAGTCTATTACCATTAACCGGGCACGTATAAACCTGCGATAAATACACACATAACTTCGAAAAGTCATTGGTGTGTGCCATGGTAAAACCTGGGATCGAACCCGAGACCTCGTCTCAGCAGTCCATTACCCATACCACTAGGCTATCGCGGTTGATGATTTGAGCGTTATTGTTTACGTACATAATAGCAGTTGACTTCAAAATCTAATTTCTCCTAATCCTATGTCTACGAAATCAGGCATAAGTAGTTAAGTGACATAAGACGAACTGTCGTAAATCGAGCACGCCTGGTAAGTTATGCTTAAAGTCAACGTTAAGACATATTGTCGGCGAAGTAGATTGATTGATGGGAATTAGTGGTTCCGTAGGTTTTTCTAGTAGGTTTACGTTGCAAAAACTTGATTTGTATTGATATGATAGTACTTTATAGTGCAATGCGCATTATATGACTGGTAATACGCTTTTTGCTGTAGAAGAGTTATTGGAATGAGTTTTTGTTTCTGTATTGACTGCTATAGAGAAAAGGCGGGATTCGAATTTGGATTTGATCGAATTCAATTTTTCTTTCCTTCAGTAAAGCCAATCGTTATGATTTTGACAAGCTATGTGTTGTAATGTATGTATGTGTGAGTGTTAGTTTATCTGTTTCTCATAAGCTCCACAACTACTTATTAGAACTGAAAAATTAAATTTTACTGCAGTAAAATCACACTAAAAAGTATTAAACAAGAAAATATCAATGATAGCCATGATCGTATTCGTATATCGAACAAAACATTGCATTCAATTTGAAAAGTGGTACTTTCTTGTTAAATACTTTTTAGTTTACCATTTAGCGAGTAAAAGATTTATCAGTGAAAAAAATCGAGAATGTGCAACAAATGTAACCAATGTAATCTACTTAAAATAGTTGCAGTAAGTAGATCTGAGGAGCTGTAGAAGTCCATTTCGGTCAAGTCAGAACATGTTTATTTAAGCATGTTGCTTTAGTGTTGCAAATAGATGCACATAGTAAGGTTAACATTATACTTGTAAATTAATTCTGATAGATCAAAGCTAGTCGGTGAGTTAGTTCTTGGAAGTAACTCAAGCCTATGCGGCTCAAGATGTCAATCCTAATTATTGCTATACTCAAGTATATCTCAGACAGGGTAGGCAGAAGTGTATTACTTTAATTGTCAAATGTCATCAACCTATTTAAATCGACTATACATTTAATTTCTGGATTTTGTTGCTATTGAGCGCTAATAATTGTTTTTTTTTTCATAAATTTCTTCGTGATTTATTTTAATGGTATAAGTAGTAGTAGGAAGTAGGATATAATATCTATACTACATAACATAACATAAACTCACGCCTATATCCCCGAAGGGGTAGGCATTGGTGCTAGCACCCACATTTCGCCAGTTTATGTTTAGGTCCCAATGTAATAGGTGGCGAGTCTATTGCCATTAACCGGTCACTTATAAACCTGGGATAAATACACACATAACTTCGAAAAGCATCGAATAGTCATTGGTGTGTGTCATGGTTAACCCTAGGAACAAACCCGAGACATCGTCTCAGCAGTCCATTACCCATTCCACTAGGCTACCGCAGTTGTTTCTATACTAAACATTTATTATCTTTTCTTATATAAATTGAGTCGTCATCGTTTTGTACGGGACCCAAAATACATGACAGCGAGTCGCACTTAACTAGTTTTTTACAATAAGAAGCCCTGAAAGTTCCCCGAAACCCCTACCATAAATCAACTCATTTATCTATAAATGCTATCTGCCGACCGTTTAACTCTTAATTATATTGGAGCACGGATGACCAAATATGCACTTGGTAGCGACTAGGGGTGTGAAGTTTCTTTACACCGTAACATCGATAAACAAATCGATATCAAGATACGAGTACATCATAATGTATTCAGTGATAATGAGTTTAAATATTATTGATATTTTGTAAAGGTATTTAAGAAGCTTATCATTATATAAAAATAATTAATATATATTCTACAATATTCTACACAACGCTATCTAGACCCATGGTAAGCATAGCTTAACTAGCTCGTGTTAAGGAATCTAGAATGCGGATAAACATACTTAGATACTTTTTTTTGTAAAATATTATTTTTTAATACAAATGCATACAAATATTTGGACTGAGCGGGAACTGAACCCGCGCCTTTTACGTAGCAGTGAACACGTAAATAAATAAAGTATGTCAAGAATATATTATTTATTAAAGTTTTCGTACCTAAGTTGACCCACAAATATAGGTATATTATAGTCCTTGCGACTAATCAAACATAATATAGTATAAGAATAAATGCTCCATGAAACCAATTTAATAAATACAAATACAAATTAAAATACAAATACAAATTTTAAAAAAACTCATCCTGGTCGATACTTTAATCGCTCCTGCCGATCATATCAACTCGGTATAAATATCGATAATTTTATTTCAAGTTAACAATGTTATCGATTATCCGAAACATCATTCCAACCCTAGTAAGGACACGCCCTTGAAGATTATTTATTTGCAATCGAATTCGAATCTAGGTCGTGTTAGCTGCAGGTAGTACGGTCTGCACTTTGTATTACCCATATATATCATGAAACAAGAGTGGGTCACGCAGTACTACCTTTTTAATTCCCTATATATCATTGTGAAGCGGCCGCAAAACGTTACTTCGGCAATGAATGCCTCATATTTTAAAAATGAAGAGAGCAAACATTGTTTGTGATTCTGGGTAGAATTTTTTATCAGTAGCGAGAAAGTTGAGGACTTTATTATATTAATAAACAACGGCAATAACGTATTTTTTTAACAATATATTAATAACAGGAGGTAGGACACGATGGTATTCCCGTCTCAATTGAGCAGTCCGACTGGGGAAGTACCTCTACCCTACAGAATTGCGAGAGATTTGTGTGAGAGTTGTGTTCCCGGCGGTGATTAGGGTAGCCAGAGGTCTCTGGAAAGTTTTTGTGCTATAAGTGGGAAGACTAAAGGCTTGGTCTCATTATGTCATCTGTACCGACGGCTCAGAAACTCTGTTCTTACAGGGTCGGAAGCATGGGTGTAACTCTTCTGGTGTTGCACACGTTCATAGGTCGCGGTAACCCCTATCCATCAGGTGAGTCGTCTACTTTCCTGTCACCAAAGTTGTATGAAAAAAAAGGTAGTCAAAATTGTTATTATTGACGTTATTATGATATTTTCAAAAGTTTACGCGAACATTGTGTGTGTGATTGATATCTAAATATGTGATTGATGTTATTATTATTAGTTAATTTTAATAACAACAATTACAATCACAATTTTTGACTGTCATTTATTAAAATGTTTTGAATTTTATTATTTATTAAATTAAAATGATGCCATTTATTAAAAAATTGTTAGTGTCGTTACCTTCTTCTTCTGCTAACTTATGTCAAGTCACACGTATTGAAATACACTTGTAGTGAGTCCCGTGGGCACCTTGGCCTCGGATGGAATTAGGATAATACGTCTTATTGAAGATGATGACTGTTGAGTTCTGAATGAACTTTATTTTTAAATATGAGAAAGTCAAAGTCGTTTTAAAAAGCATCGTGTTTAGAAGCAAAAAATTACCTCATTTGTAACCTTTCTGCAGCTAGAAAATTCTTACAACTTAATTGCTCAATTTAGGAATTGAACCCAGGACCTCCCAACCACACGCATACCCAACAAGTCAGTTAGCGTTAATTACAGCTAATACGGAACATGACATGACTCAACCTGCTTACAGTCAGAACAAAACCGCTACAGTTACACACCTTGTTTGGATCAAAAAATCACCTCCACACATCGAATTGAAATTGTCCCATGGAAAGTCTAACAGAAAATACGTGAGACAATTTCCTTAGAAGTTTTTGATAGTGACCAATTGTAAATCGTAGTTGAGCATGCAAAATAGAAAGACTGACACACCCAAGTATAGTGAGATGCCGTAAATGGTAGCGGACACCTTTCTTGCAATGATGTGCTTTGGTTTAAGAGGCCAGTGCGTAGCTGTTTTTGTAACGTGTGAATGCCTGGCTCAAGGGATGAGCGAACTGCTCGCGGCGATGGCTCGCTGCGATGGCTCGCTGCGAGAATGTGTGGGCGGCTGGTGCTTCCTTCTACGACCAAGTTATGCTCATGAAAAAAGATCGCAAGCCAAACTGCCCGCGTACTGAGACAACTCTAGCGTCAGAGGTCGATGAATGACCTCCGCCCCCATGAGCGCAGACTTGGTGGTGACGGGAGGAACCACTTGTCACACTGGTAGAAACAGGCAGCGGCGGTGGCGCACACTACACCCGAGGAGGGCCAGATGGCCGTGGGTCAGCTGGAGTGCGAGGGATATGCCTGTCATCTTCGGCAACTAGGAACAAACCACAGGTGCCGTGCATTTTAGTCGGTTTGAGTCCGACATAACCTCTCTCACGGCTCCGGTAAAAGGGGTATCCGTGGGGATTTATCGCAGGTAAAAAAAGAGAATAGCGAACTTGGACATATTTCATACACTCATCACTCTTAGAAATAACAGATTTTTAAATATATGTGTAATAAATAAGTCGGTTCTATAGGTATATTACAGGCAAAAGGACAAAGGATGAATGCATTAAGTTCTAGTATTGGCTTCCCAATCGGAGTTGGTAGATTGGTACTTCAGGCGAGATGGTTTTTTTTTTAATTTCTTTTATAAGGAATATTAGAACCGAAATTACTAATATTGCCTCTAAACCCTCCAGCTAACCTAAATTAAATTGCTTGTGTTAGGAGGTGTAATAGTCAAGATTTCAACCCGGAACCTTTCGATCGTAAGGCCGACTTCTCATCCACTAAGCTACCAACGCTTTAAAATTGTGAGCACGGTTATCAAAAGTCGGTTTACTACAGCCAATGTTATACGTTGATTAATGCAAATCTTCTCTGTACCAATCATCTCTACTCCTACGAAACATATCCTGATTTAGAATTTAAAATAGCTGGTAAAGTATGAGTAAATAAACCTCTGCTTGCCTCTTTAAAGCGTGAGTATGTATTAAATTTGTAAATAATTACTAAATAAACATACAGATAAGCAAACTATAATATAATCAGATATATTATTAATAAACGTTCCAAATTGGCATCCAAAGACTTCAACGTTGACGTTTGAAAGGTATAACTTTTTTGTTGTGAAATGATTCAATGATACGTGAAATGTGATATCATTATGACGATTTTGAATCAGATTGATTAACGATTTCAAAATTTAAAAAAGGAAAGAAAGAAATCTGTTAAACTAACATGTCTATCATTGCTCAGGAGAAATGAATACTCACATATCTCTGACATTACGGATGGAATAAAAAATGAACTGTTAATGTGGTGTATTTGTTTTTGCTGTGTATCTCATGTCTACACTTTACTAAAATCGTTACTAATACTCTTATGTATGAATAGATTACTCCTGAGCTATTTCTTATAAAAAATCTTAAGAATACAGGTACTAAACATTACTACTATTTTCTTAATCCCGTGCAGAATAATTTACTTGGTCAACGAGTGATTTCACATAAAAATATTATAAATCTGCACATTAATAAAAGCTTTTTCAGTTGTTGTACCTTGCCAATTACAAATTTTTTCTCCATCTTTAAATTGTTTTCAACCACAACGAAGTCATAATGGAGGTGAAAAGCTATAGTCTAGTATTCTATATTTTCAATCTTGAATAATAGAAAGGATTAGGCATATTACTATCAAATAAATCTTTGCCTGACCAGGGAAACGATTCCTCATGGTTTCGAATTCCAAATCAGGAGGTCAGGTCACGAACTACCGCGTCACAACATCAAAACTTGCTTTTGCAGCTGATGGTGTAAGTTTAGTTGTTCAGACTAACTCATTCTCAGCGATACTTACACCAACATTACATGTGTTTCCCGCATTATCATTCTGTTTTGTATATAAAACACGTTAATTAGACTTAACCTCATCTGATGGTAAGCTGAAGGCAAAGTCTCAAACAAGGGGGTCATCATATGCTTTTTCAAGCCCCGCTTAAAGGACCCGAGACTGAAGGAAGAAGGAAACAAGCGAGCTGGTAATGAATTCCAGGCCTTAATGTTGCGGTTTCATTTCATTGGGTTTCTTCAAGTTCACAAGTTGGCTGAACATAATGAATGCATGTCAAAATTCAATCGTATTAACCGTTCACTCAATCCGTTGATCGTCACAAACCGCTACCTGCCACTTTTTAGACCCCACACTGACATGTTTTACAACTGACGTCGCGGCTACGTCTTCGCTCTTATAAATTGTATGGAGTTTTCGTCAATCACTGTTTCAGTTTAGCCCCAAGCAACCGTTTAACGACTTCTGGTTTTCTCACTATTGTTTCATACAAAATAAGATTTGTTTTTCAATTGTAGGCCATTGTAGGATGTCTTACACAATATTATCTAGAGCCAGAGTAAGCATATATACTTACATACATAATACAATCATGCCTTTATCCCTGGAGGGTTAGGCAGAGTTGAATTAATACCCATATTTCACCAATAATTGTATTCGGTCCCACGATCCCAGGGCACTATTGTTGACTCGAGCCGTGCATCTGAGGCTGAATCTGGGCTGTATACTTTTGGCTGATGTTAAACAGCCCTATCCCTTAGTCGCCTCTCTACTCAGCCAGAAACCACGCGGCATACCAGAGTAAGCATTACCAATGTAAACATAGCTAACTAAATTGTGCTATGTATTCTAGAATGCGGATATTCGAACACTTATACTAATAGACATTTTCATATATACAAATATTTGAACGAAGCGGTAATCGAATCTGCGACTTCCAACTTGACTTTCGAACCCTCTACCGTTAGGCTATGGAGACAATACACCTAGTTAGATTTCAAAATGGTTCTTAATTGGGGCCTCTAGATCTGTAGGCTCAAATTTATCTTCGCCTGGTGCTGGCACATGTGTTGATTGAGATCGTTTCTCAATCAACAGATATTCCAGTGCAGTGCTATCTAGTGCAGTCTTGATAATATTTTATTAATTGTATCCAAAACTCTGATCTTATTGCCAGAATATAGAGCATTTTTATCTTTACTCCCTTCTTTTTTAACACTAAGAATTGTATTAATTGAAAAATAAAAACAACGTTAAATTTGAAATATATAAGTATTCTGTGCTCATATTAACATAAAAAGTATAAGAATTTAAAATTCCAGAATATAAAATTGATCACCCCCATATATCATACCACCGAACTTGCTTTTAATATTGGTAACTTAAGTCTCACGCTCCTCGCCATTCGGTTATATATTTATACACGTTTTGACATCGAAAAATTTCACCGCAGCAAGATTACGGCATTAAGAACGTATGATATATTGCAACAATTTGTATTTATTCCCGATTCGAACGTTAAACCACGAAAATAGTTCGATAATATCAACAATTTACAAGAATTACTTAATTAAACCGTAATATCGGATAAAATTGTTAAGATAGCAACCCAAATATCGGAGCATGATGTATCATTCATTCACTGCAAATTCCGATTGATAACATCTTGGTAGTTTTAAAAATATAACTGGACGTAATAAATTATATCTGGTTAATTAAGCCAAAACATATGATTCGGTTTCATTCTTTATTTTTAAGAAAATTTGAATAATTTATGTAAATATAACAGATGATAGTTTTCTAAATTGTATTGCAGTGAGAGAACGTAGAAAAAAAACTAATATTTTTGCATTTACACTCTTGAAGATCTTCTTCGTAGATTCTTTTGCCAGAGAACGTAGACAACAGTATAGGCTTTGATCAATGATGGCATTTACTTCTGTATTTTTTCATTTCATAAGTTCCCCTCACTGTCATGGAATCTGTTAAACATGTCTTTTTTTATACCATGTCTGTCGGTCTAATATGCTAAGATGCATCTCGAGAGTATTCAACGGTTCTAATATGGCGCCGGGAGTCCGTCAAGCTGTTCCATTTCGTCCACATCACACGATTTTCGGCATTCTTGTTAGAAAGATCATCAAAACGTATGTGATTCTCCCGATCCGGATCGTTCCTGGTGCAGAGGCTCGCTCGCTTGAAAAAAATTAAATTAATTTATTTCTCAAAATAGTGCATCGAATTTTACCACCGCTTTCTAGGCAATAGTGGAGCAGAAACGGCGCAACAAACTCCACTTCGACATTTTCGAGACGTCAATTTACAACTTAGTAATTTCTCACTACTCGCGATAATATGAAAACGCTTCATATTTGCTTGTAAATAATTGCGCTCAGCAATACATTAACGAAAACATTCATCACTGGCAATACGAACAATAAGAACATCAAAATCAGTTCACCCCATTTATTTCTGTCAGGGCTGATGGAGTATCTTCACCCAAAAACATCAAAGATTATTCATACGACTTGAATCCATTACTCGGTAACCCGTGTCTCGCAGACGTGCCCAATCCTTCATCGGTCGCGAACAACCAAAAAAGGGAAGAAATAAAATAAAAAAATAAATTTCGGTATGTTAACAGTGCGCAGTCACGCACACTTGTTAGCACAACTCCGAAACATGTTATTATACAACATTTATTTAATTTTTTTTAAAGTATCTTGGTTCTGTTTGTAACAAGAACAGCGGAATCAGTTTAACAAAATCCACAATTGTACACGCGATGTTGAAAGTGATTTTTTTTTAAATTTTGCGCGGTCATAGTTCTTGAAAGGATAGTGTGGTTTTATATGTTTACTATGATATATTAGAGTTTGTGTTGGTCTATAACTGTTTTGAGGTTATCCCTGGAAGTAAATGTTTTTAATTTCTGGCGCACAATTTATCAATTACAGTCTTTATTGCGTCATTTCAATGCAGTTAAATTTACACTTGCATACAAAAAGTTTATTTTCATTTAGATATGTTTATGCAGATGAAAGAAATAACTAATGTAAATTTGTATTTGTTCCTTCTCTCTTGTCCCTTGTACATTAGCCTAATCATAAATCACCAATTTGGTAATAAGCGTATTCAGAATTCTGTTTAATTTATTAGTTTATGAAATAGAATCATCAGTCATGTTCATTTTTTAGTTAAAGTAAATATTTTGAAATATATTTAAAATATCGAATCGACATCCATCACTACACATAAACGCACTTGTACAACAAAAGTTGGACCACTTACGTTCCAATCGTGTTCTGACCTTTTCAACAGCTCTTCAAAATGAACATCATTCGTGACCACATGTTTGTTCAAGATTTGGAAGCCGAACATCCAATTTTTTGGCTCATCAAAGTACTTGATAATCATAACACTTATGTATTCTGGTGTTACGAAGACATTTCTGTGAATTTTTTGTATTTACCTTGTTACCAAGGTTGGTACTTGATGACTGATTTTTATGTTTAGATATACCCAAATATTTATGTCGTTTGATGTACAGTCAACGATATAAGTTAATTAGCACTAAAATACGTGTATCAATAATCGATTTATAAGTAGTCTAGAAGACATTGTTCATGTGTTTAACATTTTGATAATTATTTTATAAGACATTTTGGTGTAACAATAATGAATAAATAAGAATTTGATAAGCTACTTTTGTCGTTGACTTTTGTTTTTAGGTAAAAACAGAATTAAAAATCGTTTATACTCTTTGTGAAACTAGAACATGAGTACAAAATCAGTCATCAAATTTGTTATATAGTTAACAAGCTATTCAATATCACATTAATAATATTAATCAAGATGAATCAAATGAAACAGGAGAATTCATAAGTAGTTTTATATACATAATAAAAGATCACATCAATAAAATATGTAAATAATATAATAAATAAAAACTTTGAATGATTAGTGGTAGTGACATTTAAAACCTAACAAATTGCAGATTTCATAATCGAATCTTTTAATTTTAAATCATTAGAATCACGACAATAAGTCTACATTGTAAAATTTTGCTATAGAGGTTATGTTTTTGAAATAGTTCCGTCTTCTTTGCAAATAAATAACGCAAGTAAGAGTTATTTTCTACCTGCTCTTTCCCTAATTATTTGAAGTCAGCGCAATATGCCACTCTCCTTCATGCATTCCTATTAGATGTTATTCCCTCAGTCAGTCCCACCTTTCCCATATCCTCTTTCACGCAATCCATACATTTTTACTAGGGCTTATCTCTGCCTCTAAAGCCCTCTACATTCATACATTGAATCCCTTTTATAACATTACTTTTAAGGATTCTCATAGTATGTCCAAACCAATGCAGTCGGTCGCATCTTAATTTTTCATTCACGGTGCCATCTTTCAAACTACCTATAATATAATAAAGAGCACAAGTAAGAGTATCATATTCAATTAAATGCAATCAATTAAACATCGGTAGCTTAATGGCTTTTTTATTTTTTTTTGTTTTTTATATCACTTGTTTGATAGACAAACACACGGTCCACCTGATGGAAAGTGGTTACCGTGGCCTATGGACGTATGCAACACCAAGGGAGTCAGTCACAGTCGCGCTGCGAACCCTGTAAGCAAAGAGTTTCTGTACCGTCACTATAAAAGACAAAGCAGGGCAAGCTTTTGGTCTTCCCACTGACAGCACAAAAATTCTCGGCTAAGGAGTCGATTTTACAATCGAGAGGTCTCGGGATCGAATACTGGCCATTACAGTACCGACGTTAACCCACTCTTAGCACAAGAAGTTAGAGGGAATATTAATTATTTCGGTTACTCATATTCTTTATAAAACATTCCTATTTTAATATCTTTCTCATACCTATTTGAATTTATTAATGTAGCACAATGCCTTCTATTTACAAAGATTTACATTGTAAATAATGAATAATAATGATAATAATTCATGTAACACGTGTTTTAAAAAAAATAACCACATTTGATACTGCTCGTATAGCATGCTTACTCATTCCATACTTGAAGAAGTTTTATTGATATTGCAAGTACTATCAAAATACCGCCCAATAATATGGAATACGAATACATAAATATCAGTTTCATTATTGCAGATTAACAAACATTGCAGGTCATTACATTACATATCATAGCAGTAGTTTATAATTTTATTCTTTTCCAGTAGTCATAAGATAATGAGTTAATTATTTAGTCCACAGCAAATATTCTTTACAACCTCAATAAGGTATTTTATTGTCAATAAACGATCTTGTAGGCCACAGCAAGTTGTATAAATTATCGCTTTGCTTCCTTATTTTATGAAATACAATCAAGTTTGAGGTTGGAATGTAGTTAATTGTTGCAAGGAGGAAATGTCGTGACATTTTTTTTTTTTTCATCTTTTACAAGCAACAATCTTCAATACGCAATTTAGGATATATTTTAAGCAATGTACAAAAGAAATTTAAATTATTTTGTTTTCCTTTTTATACGATCACATCACAGAAATCCCCACGGATACCTCCCACCGGAGTCGGTGAGAGAGGTTATGTCGGACTCGAACCGACTAAAACGCAAGGCGCTTGTGGGTTGTTTTTTGGTTGCCAAAGGAAAGGTTGGGCGCATTGGGTTGTGGCGCGAGGATAAGCCTATATCCTCGTGCCCCGGCCGACAACGGACCATCTCTCTCAATCTGGCCCTCCTCGAGTTTTTTTTTATAGAACACGCCAACTTGACCTCACCTCGCCTGATGGTAAGCTAAAGGCAAAGTCTCAAGAAAGAGGGTCATCATTACAGACACTAAGTGTTACAATGGTGGCACTCAGCTTGGCGGCCTCATCAGATGCTTTTTCACGCCCCGGTTAAAGGCCCCGGGACTGTAGGAAGAAGGAAACACGTGTGCTGGTAATGAATTCCAGGTCTCGGTGGTGTTTCCTTGTAGTCTGGGAGATAACTCAAATAGTTTTTGATGATTAATGAGTAATATATGCATGTTTGAGTAGACATCTTAATTTTGTAAAACTATTTTATATCATTAAGTTTGCGAAACCTCAATTAGCAAAAATTATGATAATGTCTTTATGTAATAAAAACGATTTCTCTACATAGATCTTTCACGGACTTCAAGAATATTTTTAATAATAATTATATCTATTGATGCTTTGATAATGTTGCAATATTTATATTTATTAATAAAAATGGGCTCGCAATAGGGTATTTGACTGACTAGTCAAGTTAGTTACTATTTACTAAATGTCAAAACAGTAAGTTATAAGGAAACTTGTATGAAATAAATTATTGTGACGTCATAATTTTCATAACATGAACTCATAACATAAACTCACGCCAAATCCCCGAAGGGGTAACCAGAGGTGCTAGCACCCACATTTCGCCAGTTTATGTTTAGGTCCCAATGTAATAGGTGGCGAGCCTATTGCCATTAACCGGGCACTTATAAACCTGCGATGAATACACACAACACTTCGAAAAGCATAGAAAAGTCATTGGTATGTGCCATGGTGAAACCTGGGACCGAACCCGAGACCTCGTCTCAGCAGTCCATTACCCATACTACTAGGCTACCGCGGTTTTCAATAGTTAAATAATTTACTATTATATAGATATTGATAGAGATATAATATATATATATATATAGATTTCTATGATTATAAATAAATAAAAACGATAAATATTATATATATTAATAATATAATACCAACGCAACTTTTACCGTTCTTAATTTAAAAAAGCTCAGTTCAATAATTTATTTTCACTAAAGGAAAATACCGAATTTGGCAAGTCTTCACAAATAGACAATTTCGAATTACCGTTCTCTTTATATGCTATTAATGAACTTAAGATTCTCATTCATATATTTGTTAGACTTATTATCGTATACAACTGATTAGCATTTCCACTTTATCGATTTTATTTTTTTCACTTCCTACTGTAGACCTTTTTTCAACTGCATGGAGGTATTTCAATATTTTGGTAGTTGTAATTCATTTTTATTGTATTGTTTCAGATGAACCAACAGTGTAAAGTGTGCGGGGAGCCCGCGGCTGGATTCCATTTTGGTGCTTTTACCTGTGAAGGATGCAAGGTAAATAGCTTTTTTATCACTTAGGTACCTACTTATTTTCACGTGAAAACAAATCATCCAGGGAATTTTAAACTAGAATTTTAAATTTTTGTCAACTTAGACTGTATATACATATATTGCAAAAAAAATTGAATAATCTTTGGAAATACTAATCTCTCGTGAGAGGACAATGTGAAGTTTTTTCAACGCTAAAGAAGCAATCTCCTGTCATCTCTTAGGAAATTAGTTCTAGCAGGCTCTGGTTCCTTTGTAAGATTCGAAATTATCGATGGATTTTGGTAATACTATGAGTATTTTCAAATTTTGAACATCGATAATTTCGTAGTGATAGGGAGATAGAAATATTTCATTACTGTCTAGTACTTAGTTTTTCTTTAAAACTAAAAAGAAAAATAAATTTGTTAACAAATAAAAGGAAAAAGATAGCGTAATAGCTATTTTATTTTAACATTAAATTCATTCATTGATATCGTTTGCTGGCTAGACTGAGTAATATTTAAGACGTGACTTTAGTTAAGTTCTTTCTTGAATTCAAATCGCTATATTCTATTATTGCAATCTAAATGAAATTAGAAATATTATTATTAGTGCAAAGTAACTTTTTATAAGGTAAAAGACAACTCAGTCTGTTCAGTTTTCCACAATCGTTACCCACAAATCCTGGCGTCACCTGTGCCTTATAGAATGATGTCAATTGACTATATAACCTTATACATTGAAGTGGATTGACGCCTGAATAGTAACTGTGGTGGTGGCCTGCCCGTCCGTATACGTATAATGGTAGAATTTAAGTTTATAGACTCTCAATAAATATTGCATTGATCTGGCAAGACGTACGAGGTAAAACTTACTTTGGATTTTATTCTTATATAGTTTTTTATAGGATTTTTGTATAAATAGAAATAGAATTATATTCAGTATCAAAATAAACGGGATATATACCATGTTTCATTGTTTTGAGTTTCTCCGATCATTCTCATGATCATGGTGCTTGCAACAGCGCCGAAATATCGGGGAAACTCAAAACAATGAAACATGGTAAATATACCGTGTTTCGTTGTTTATAAATGTTGGGTATAAAAAAAATAGCGTCTTCTAAACAAAAACCGTACTTTTCAATTAGATTCAAGCTATGACGTTAAAAAAAGGGTAATGAAAACAAGACTATCAACTGTCGAGTTTATGTTTTAATTTAAACGATTTAAAATAAAACA
Organism: Eilema griseolum; assembly: GCA_963662185.1. Lineage (NCBI taxonomy): Eukaryota > Metazoa > Arthropoda > Insecta > Lepidoptera > Erebidae > Eilema > Eilema griseolum. The sequence continues at coordinate 2,507,023 of OY759243.1, forward strand.
TATACTTGACAGTTGTCAACTTCCAAGGCTCTGACCAAGGACCTGAACCCGCGTACTGTGCAGTAGTCGTTTTTTCTAGGAGTTCCAACAACTGAACTACAAGATACTTCACATTCTCTTCGCTTACTCCATATCTGTCAGTAGGAGTATAATTTATAACACGTGTCTAGCTAATTACATATTGATGAAGGCGATAGAAAGAGACGAGACGATTGTATTGGCATTGCTAGACTTCCCATCATGAGATTTAGACAAAAAGAAAAATCATAAATGATTATCAAGTAGACAGGATATTTCATATTTTCATCATCATTATTATCTTTGTGTTAGTCCTGTTGGCTTCCAAGGCCTTCACCTCGGGGTCCGGAGTCCGTTTTTCATAGCTCGTAAAGATTTCAAGGCTGTATTTAAAACCCCATTAAAATCTCCGAGGCCAAAGTCAAGCTTACTTGCTATTACATCTGCTGATAAATAATACGAAAATCAATCAATCAGTCAAGCAAGTCAGCTCATCGCAGTCTACTGCTGGACCGCATACCGTTTCCACGCTGGCCAGACGAGTTGATTTAAGGTTTTCATTTCGGGTTTTTCTTCTCTCGCAGTGATATCGTCTGCGTATTTTCCCGTTAGTCGCTTCCTACGACATCCATCGGATGAGATGGGGTGGTGATACTTGTATTCTTTCTTGTATATTGGTATTCCGTCACCATGCATGCACAATGGCTAAAAGGAAGGCCAAGTGCGGACAAAGAAGTTCAATTCCATTCGATTCTCTGTCACCATACGGATAATACATACAGATATTATCTGAATAACTGCAAAATTTAGAAACAATAATAGATTTTTAATACGCCATAGTAAAATTCAGCGCCTTTTTTTTTTATACCACTAAGTTGGCAGACAAGCACACGCCCCGCCTGATGGCAACACCAGGGGTATCACACTCGTGCTGCCGACCAAAAAGAAACCTTCTGACGCCCCTCTTGAAGAACTCCATATTGTAGGCGCTTGGGAAAACCGCAGCAGGGAGGTCATTCCACAGCTTGAGTGTGCGTGGGATGAAGTTTCTTTCATACCGCACAGTGCGCACCGTCTCAGGTCGCAATGTATGGGGATGAATTCCCTGCCTATGGCGAAAGGTGCGATGATAGAATGTAGCTACGGGCATCATGTCAAACAATTCATCTGAGCACAAACCATTGTATAGCCTATACCCAACTCCGTTATCGAACCTTTAATCTTCTACACAGCAATCAATACCACTTTGCAACTAAGGCAGATTATAGATACGTACGTACCTACATAAAATGGACACGCATACCTTCTGGTATACCTTATTTTGTAAGCAACAAAAACTAACAAACAATTATACAATTAGCTTCAATGAATTTTCAAGTGATTTTGCCATATACACGTCGACTAAATGTGGTTTATGGAGAGAACTAGCCTCACTAGATCGGCTATCTGCGCCTACTGCATGATAAACAGTATAATACCTTGTATGCTTATCGCAGTACTCTAGATCAGTGCGAAAGTAATTAAATGTGTTTTAACGCTAGATTTTCTTTGTAACTACTGACTGGTGTGTTTTTATTGACGGATTCTTTTCTCGCTGACTGTACTTATTTGCTTATCTGGTGTGTGGTTTTTACAACAGTGTTATTTTACTGACATTAGACACGTATATTGTATAACGTACTGTATAAAATACCTTTTTTATTTTATTTAGGATACGCCAATTTGACTACACCTAGCCCGATGGTAAGCTAAAGATAAAGTCTCAGGAAAGAGGGTCACCATTACAGACACTAAGTAATGTTACAATGGTGGCACTCAGTTTGGTAGCCTCATCAGATGCTTTTTCACGCCCCGCTTAAAGAATAGTAGGAAAAAGGAAACACGTGAGCTGGTGTAATGAATTCCAGGTTTTGGTGGTGCTGCAAAAAAAAGAGTCTCCGAACCGCTTGGTTATTGCTCGTATATTCTGCACAGCACCTACCTATAATTACGACCGTCCTATAAATTGTTGCTAAGGAAAAGAACATTATCATTTTATTTCTATAACTTAAACTGATATTTGTATATGATAGATATATGATAGATATATGATAAGGCGAAGTCCAATTGACGTGTCCTATATAAAAAAAAAAAAAAAAATATAGAAGCTTCACGTTATTTTCCTTCTATGTATTTTAACAACTGTTTTTTTTTATTTAACTTAGGTGGTACTCTAGCACACGTATCACCTGATGGCCTTTGCAGTTGCTTGTTGAAATTGCCATTAAATTAACACCCTATTTAAGTGAGCAGTACCTCACCTAACCTAATGTAGAAGACTAACCTCTATGTCTTTAAGTCTGTAAAGCCACAATTTTGATTTGATTGATTTGTATGAAAAAAATATTACGATGTAAATGTTTAAGCTTGTACATAGATTGTGGCGTGGTTTCCGGCAGAGTAGAATTAGGGCCACCTCATCTCTACCCATGCGGTGTCGTACAAGGCGACTAAGGTATAAGGTTATTTAACATCAGACAGATATATACAGCCCAGACTCAGCCTCAGATGCAAGGTTCCAATCAACAATAGTGCCCGGAATACGACAATAGGCTCACCCCGTATTATGTCGGTTCGAATACAATGATTGGTGAAATGTGGGTGTCAATTCACCTCTACCTAACCCTCCGGGGATGAACGCAAGATTGTGTGTGTATACGTATTTTCTTACCCTAAATGAATCGATCAGTGTAGTGCGACTATGTCGTGGAATATTATAAGATTTATTTCGTGATAAAAGACAAGACAGTAATACAGATATCATATACAATGCTAAGTGTATGTACAAGGTTGTTTATAAATTATTCAATGAATGGAATCATGTCGAGAGGAGCAACTTCTCATAGGTACCTTAATATATTATGTAACAGCTGATAAAGGTTTTATAAATAGGTACTACGATAAGTTGCGGATAAGAAGGAGGTTGAGGTTCCGGTCTTTAATCATCATCATCTTTTTCAATTCAATTGGGGCCAGCTTGAATTCTAATTACGAAACAGGAAAAGTTGATATGACATTTGTTTTTATTTTATTATGTTGTTGCTGATTGCCATTGATATCCATTATCGGGTGAACACAGAGATGTCAGCTCCGATATCCGATATCGGGCTGAACAATGAGAAAACAGATACATACTTCATATATATTACTTCCTGTCGTCTATTGGAGCCAACACCGTTATCGGATCAAATATAGGAAAACGCTTTTAATCTGGGGCCCACCAATGAGGCCAAACAATGTTTGTTTGTGTCAATAATGGGGCCCCACTTGCCTGAAACTATACCTTCAGCTTACCATCTGGCGCGGTGATGGCATATTGACGTGTTCTATATAAAAAAAACTTCTTCTTCGAGTCAATGGCCAGGTCTGGCATATAATAGTCTGGTATTTAAATTTTACTGCCCCAAAACATGGACACAGCAATAGCGCAATATACTAATAAATAATAAACAAAACAATAGCATCCTACAACTAAGCCGCACTATATCATACGCACACTTAATAAAGCCGGTGCTGTTCAACGGCAAATTGTCGCGCGACTTGCAATTTGCTACTCCGAATCAATTTGCGACGTTTTTGTCGCGCGTAATGTCGCTCGATTCAATTTTCTGTTAACTGCCGTCGTTGTTTTGTCGCGTCTTGTAGTTGAATTATGGACGTGAAGAAACGTATTCCGATTTTGTAATTGCGTTTCGTATTAAGAAGGCATTTTGAAAATATGTAACGAGTTTTGGAAGGATGAAATTAAATTTTGTTTTGGAGATAGCGGTTTCTGTGGTGTATGTGAATAACTTGTTTTAGTAGAAGTAAATAATTACAGAAATAAAATTCAATATATATATTTTACAATATGTACATTATATGTCTACAAGCTTTGTTATTATGTGTACACCAAAAAGTGCTCAATGCGACTAGCGTTCGGCGAGGTTATGATGACGCGAATTCCATGATTTTTGGTCACTAAAAAGTGTTTAGCGAAAAGTGCTCAACGTACCTAAAGAAGATTTTTACTTGTAATCTCCTCTTGATATCCATAACCAGCAAATAGAAAACTAACCCTCTTTACTGTTCTGTAATTTCGTACGTTTGCGTTATTAAATAAATTCTTATTAGTCAGTCGTTCATCAATACAAAATATTTATTATCTTAATGAGCTAATTGAAACATTCTATCAGCAATCATTTTCACTTCGGCGCCAATAAATAATTAATTCCGCAAAACATTTTACGTTAATGCATAACTTATTTTCCCAGCTACTGATTTTAATTAAACTCAGCAAATAGTTATTACAAAATATCAACAAGAAGGTTCGTTTGGTATTTAGAAATTACGCAACCAAACGTTCAGAGAAAACAAATGTTTTTTTAAATAATTAACTAAATATCATCATAAATATCACCAATATAATGTTAACATATCACTACAATCATTATCAATAATTATACACCTCTTACATGTAAATAAAATATTCGAAAAAATAATTGAATTGCTTATCAAATCTACAATCACACCAACTCACGCGCAGCGTTTGAATAAGTTTTTGAAACTCAAAATGAGGCCCCGCCTTTATTATGAGCATAGTCGTGGATCGAATATGGCCAATTATAGACCACCCGTGATTTTGGTACTTGTAACCATATGTCACTGGTTTATGGGATACCTACGTCATATGCTAGCATATAATGTAACAAAATATGTCTTTCCTTTAAAAAAGATTATCATTGACCAAGATTTAAGTTATAAAGTGTTAAAGTTTAATAGTGAGCTTAAATTTCGATAGATGGTGTTGTTAATAAAATTTGCATTCCATTACAGTGTATTTCATTACAGCTATGTCTAATACAGTTAGGTAATAACTTATTTCTAGTATTTCTTTGCAAACGTCAACAACTACCAGATAAAAGAGAAATTGTTGGAGGGTTTTAAAAGAAAATGATTTAAACCATAATCATATAAAAATTATTAAATAATAAGTTATTTATTATATATACTTTATTGTACGCCAATTACAATATTCATGACACAATATGAGAAGCGAAGAGCTGTACAAAGGGCGACCTTATCGCTTTACGCAATTTCTTCCAGGCAACCTTTAATAAATTCCATTAAATTAAATAATTCTAAAAATTGTACAAAGTTGACTATAAGGAGTGAGAGCCTGTTTGCCTAACTAGGCAATGAAATAGCCTGTGTTAAGGATGAACAGTTTGCGCACCCCCATAGGTTGACAAATAACAAATATTTTCAACATTATTTTATATTTATCATTAATTTTATTTACCTACTACGGTTTCTCAATACATTTCTTATTCAAAAAAAGGTATGTGCGTGTGACCGTGTGTGTGTGTGTAACCGTGAGTGTGTGTGCGATCGACTAAAGAAGAAAGAAAGATAGAAAGAACCATGTATGACACACACACACACATACATATGTACTAAATATAAAAATTGATTGTTGATTCTTATATCAACTGTTATTGTTAGTTCACATGATTTGGTCTTTCAACCATAGAAATCATGACCATGAATTATTAGCACCTTTATAGTTAGGTTTTTCTCTCGCGAACAATATTGTAAACAATTAATTAAATTGAAGTAGTGTAAAGTTCGGTGCGAATAATCAACCTCTTTATCTCACTAACTAGGTAGTTATTTTCCGCGTACTATCGTTCAAGTCATTTAAGGTAACAAATTGACCAATTTACCTTTGTATATTTACAATTGCTTTACTGATGGAAAATAACCGTCCTTAGGTTATCTTTATCGTTTCAAAATATTTAAGAGGCTAGCTATTTATTTACTTGGGTTTATTATTGATTGCGTAACACTCAGTATTTTCCGACTTGCAGAGAGAAAAGAAGAGAGAGAGAGAGAGAGAGAGATTGAGAGAGAGAGAGAGAGAGATAATATGAGTAACCGGAACTTTTAGTAATCTCGTTAACTCCTTCAGCTAAGCTAAATTGCTTGTGATAGGAATGGGTTAACGTAGGTAATGTAATATCTAGGATCCAGAGCCTGAAAAACGCAAGGGACAGAGTTTAATTTCTTATGTTGCACATTTTTTCATGCCTATTGGCAACAAAGGGTTGTGTATTCTTAGGCCCGTATTCCAGAAAGGTATGGCCCTTACTTTTGTAGATTATCGATATATAATAGTAAAACTAAATTTGAAAATAAGAATATTTGTTACTGTTAATTATCATGTTAATACATAAATATTTTAGTACATTCTACACTGCGCTGTCTAGACCCAAAGTAAGCATAGATTAACAGTAACTAGCTTGTCTTATGGGTTTTAGAATGTGGATGTACATACTTATATACATTTTTGCAAATATTGCATACAAACATGTGTACTGAGCGGGAATCGAACCTGCGTAACCCGATGCGTAGCAGCGAACGTTATACCACTACGCCACAGAGGGTAGTCAACAGGGATGAACGAATATTACTAATAACTATTTATACTGTTGTTTGATGTCACTTGGTGGCACTTCTCAATATGTGTATCACTAATCAAATGCAAAAATGTAGGTACTATACTGCACTATACCGCACTATACTATATTACATATTATATGCCCACTGGAGCTCACTGGAGAGTATTTGTACTATCACTGGGAACACCAAAACCTTGTCCTGCTTTGTCTTTTACACTGACGGCACAGAAACTCTAGTGCTTACAGGATTGGCCGCGCGATTGTGACTCCCTTGGTGTTGCACACGTCCATAGGCCATGGTAACCACTTTCCATCTGGTGGACCGTGTGCGTGTCTGCCAACCAAGTTGTATAAAAAAAATTATATATGTATTATGATTTGATGTATATTATAATTTCTAATACCTAACACTAATCATCGAATATACCTATTAAGAAAAGAATGCTGCCCAGTCTTTTGACATTCTGGTAATAATCCGGTATTTATAGGCAGGCGCCTTTCTCTCCATAGATCACTATAAATATCTTACCAAAACCCGGTCAAGTGTGAGTCGAATTTATAATTATCTAAAAATTCTGCAGGGATGTATTTTTTTTCAGATTTATTAAGTTTTTTATGAAGTTCACGTCAATAATATGACTCTAACTTGCCTTATGGTAAACTCAAGGGGCAGTTTCACGAATGCGAGTTAACATTGCAGATGCCAAAATCGAAATAATGATGGCCCACGATGTGACAGCCTTTTTTCACAACTTCAAGACGTTACATACTTCAATATTTGATATTATTTTCGACGTTACATACTTCAATATTTGATATTATTTTCGATTAATAAAGTCAAAGTCAAAAATCACTCATTCTGCAAAACGTCAATACAAAAGGAAATATGAACACTAGTTTAGCAAATGGACCACCGGTTCGAAACGCGTCCCTGACCTTGACAAATAACAAATATTTCAAATATTATTTTATATTTAACATTAATTTTATTTACTTCCTACGGTTTCTCGATACATTTCTTATAAAATAAAGTATAACTCCGGCAAGAAACTCAGCGGGCATTTTTTTTTGTCTATTTACAAACACATACGTAGTCTACTTAATCTAAATACAAAAATTTACCTGAGTAGCATAGTTGAATATATAATACTTCTACACATTCCTGAGAAAATGATATTTTGAGACAAACGGACATCGAGGTCAAGTGTGAATCGGGCTCGCACGCTGAGGATTCCGAATAAAACTGCAATAAGGGACGAACCTTATGCTACATAATTCTTGACCCACCCAAGCCTCTCGAGAAAAATGTCTTGACAGACAAACGAACAACGTAGTCATCCTATAAAGTTTTCATATTGTCCTTTACGGTTACGGAACCCTAAAAACCGATGCAATCAGCTCCCAGACCACACGAATGCGACACGACTATGAGAACTAGACAATTTGTGAAAGATAATTATAATATGTGGTTATAAATCAATATTTCAATTCATTGAGTGTACACAAAATAACACAGTCGTAACTTCTCGTAAACGGTTCCGAAGGCTCCACAACTCTGTGATTATAGATAGAGATAGTGTGAATAATATACTTCGTAAGGCTTGCGTTATTTTTCCTTTTTTTTTTGGTTGGTGTGAGAATTAAGTGTTTTGATGCGTAAAGGCGATTGGTAATTATGTCCTTTTGAAATTTACCCGTTATTAAGAGTAGTTTTTTTTTATAAAGAATATTAGCAACCGCAATTATTAATATCCCCTCTAACTTCTCCTACAAAGCTAAATTGTTTGTGCTAGGGGTGGGTTCGAATTATGGTCATACCGACGTGAGGTAGTGTAATGACCATGATTCGAACCCGGAACTTTTCATCGTAAGGCTGACTCCTTAACCACTAAGCTACTGACGTTTTTAGAGGGTAATTAAAAAAAATCGAAATTACTAATTTTGGTTGTTTTCAAAATGAAATGCTTTGATGAATTAAGGTGATTGGTTCTTATGTCTTTTTGTCATTAATTACTGATTATCGAATGTATTTTGGAAGGTAAATTGTAACACGTATTTTTTTTTTTAAATAAAATTCAGTTAAAAACAGGTTTGATACTATTACTTGGGTTCATTATAGACTGAAAATGTCACACATTGTCAACAGCGCCGTTGATGTGAGTGACGATCGCAAACGAGTTTTTGATCTTTGTAGATCAAAGCCTCGAATAGCCGATGGTATAATGTATTAATAATTCACTTCAATTATACTTATTTTAATGATATTAATAATAAAAATCCGGTATTATTAATGATATTAATAATACCGGTAGTATATGTATATCGTGATTTTTATATTTTCATGATACTTTTCCGGTAGAGGCTGAATTTTCAGTCAGGTCACCTGCACTTTGCAGATCGTCAACGTGAGAGATCCTCTGGTTATTTTTATAATCTAAGATAATTATAAACCTATTAATAGATATACATTTATTAAAATTATAAAATCTAAGAATACTTGGATGATAAACAAGCTTGGAAATGAGCTGTTCGCTCAACTATGCTACTCAAGTAAACTTTTGTATTTATATTAAGTAGACTAACTGTATGTTTGTAAATAGACCAAAAAAAAATGCCCGCTGAGTTTCTTGCCGGAGTCTTCTCAGGTCGGGGCCGCATTTCTAACCGGTGGTCCATTTACTAAACTGATATTCATGTTCCTTTATTGTTGACGTTTTGTAAGTGCCGATATAATGGTCTATACAGAATAAATGATTTTTGACTTTGACATATTGAAATACGCTTGTACTTTTTCCACAGTACTTTTTTGAAAACCTTTGGATGATGTAAGGCGAAACCGTTCAGGTGCAAATAGCAAGCAAAAAGTGCAAGTGTATTTCAATATGTGTAACAGCAAATTCCACCAAGTGCCATCAATCATCAGTATAAATAATCTATTAATAGATGTTTAACCACTACACTATTGATGTTTAACCGATACTTAAGTCCGATTAAGTAACACTTGGCTGTATTTTACCGTCTCTACCACGGTGAGTGTTCTGACGAGCTCTTCCAACTAATCCACCATCTCCTTTCCTACATAGGACAACACGTGCAGGCCTTAGATGTCACCCTCACACTGTGCAGAATATACGAGCAAGAACCAAGCGGTTCGGAGACTCTTTTCTTTGCCGCACCACCAAGACCTGGAATTCATTACCAGCATACGTGTTTCCTTCTTCCTACAGTCCCGGGGCCTTTAAGCGGGGCGTGAAAAAGCATCTGATGAGGCCGCCAAGCTGAGTGCCACCATTGTAGCACTTAGTGTCTGTAATGGTGACCCTCTTTCCTGAGACTTTGCCTTTAGCTTACCATCAGGCGAGGTGAGGTCAAGTTGGCGTGCCCTATATAAAAAAAAACACTACGGTTTTAAAAAGCACGTATTCAATTCACCTAAAATGAAAAACGTAAAAAGAAAATTTTGCTATGATCAGAATGAAATTTTAAAACATATGGTAGACTAAATATTCAAATCGATTTAGATAGGATAAGATGGGTTTGGCTCGCGCCTGAATCGATTTAATTTTTCCTTTTTTAATGGATTTGCTATGATCTATTCTAACAAATCCTACATATCACTCTTGTCCCTGATCTTAAACCAATAGACTGAGTTATTTATTACCAGTAGCTTAGTTAGTTAGTTTTCCGTGTAGTAATAAAACCTTGTTTTAAACAAAATTGGATCTGCATCTTGAGACAATTTTAACTTTACAACTAAAACACTTGACATAATTACTAATTTATATCAACGACATAAAAACTTGCAACCACGAGTGGGCGAAATAATTGGAATGTTAATCACTACCTTATTATCATCTACTTAAGGGCTATAATTGACAGGTAATTCATTATAACAGTAGGTATGTTGGGTTAATCTCGTATCTGTAATTAACCGTAGGAGTTTGATAGTTTTAGTTGTCGTTAACGAGTGATATATCGGTGATATATCGGTGATACGGAGGTTGAATTTTGTGAGAAAATGGTGATATGAACGTAGGAAAAAATTGATTGATCAACAGACTGTTTACTGTCAGTGTAGCTATATGTAACTGTACCTGTACTGTTTTTTATATAGGACACGCCAACTTAACTTAGTCTCGCCTGATGGTAAGTTAAGGCAATTTCTCAGGAAAGAGGGTTACCATTACAGACACTATGTTAGGAGGTAGGACACGACGGTTTTCCCGTCCGAATTGAGCAGTCCGACTGGGGTAGTACCTCCACCCTATAGAATACCACGGCTATAATATTCTCGTGTTGTGTTCCCGGCGGTAAGTAGGGTAGCCAGAGCTCACTGGAGAGTTTTTGTGCTGTCAGTGGGAAGACCAAAGGCTTGCCCTGATTTTGTGTTCTGCACTGAAGGCACAGAAAATCTCTGTTCTTTCAGGGTTGGCAGCACGGATGTGACTCCACTAGTGTTACATACGTTGATAGGTCACGGTAACCACTTTCCATCAGGTGGGCCGTGTGAGTGTCTGCCACCAAAGTTGTATAAAAAAAAATAACACTAAGTAATATCACAATGGTGGCACTCAGCTTAGCGGCCTCATCAGATGCTTTTTCACGCGCCGCTTAAAGGACCCGGGACTGTAAGAAGGAGGAAACAGTTATGGTATACCCGCTGCTTCACTGGAGATCCTATGGAATTAAAAACCGAAAAAGTGTGCGTGTAAGACAGGGATAACATACTTAATGAAATTTTACAGAAATAAAACGCTAATTATCCCTAAAGATTTAAATGATAAATTAATCATCCAAAACAGGACTTAGACAGGGGACTATCACCTTACGGGGAGAATGCCCTGACCAATTGAACTACTCAAATAACTCTTGGCGTGAAGGTAGAGCCATCTTCCAATATGACTAGATGTTACAATCATTTTTAAACATTATTTTTTTATTACTCCGCCCACCCAAGTCAATAAATATCGCAATGCAATATATATGTCAGTATAGATACGAGTTGCAATACGTTTATTGAGACAATAAAACCGCCTGAAAAGTTATATAGCGACACCAAGTATCAAATATCTGTTTATAAAGCTTCAAAAATTTCTAACATTCTTCTTTAACATAATTATGTACGTATGCATACTAAGATGACGCATAATAATAATCGTAACTCACACAAAATACAAGGTGTTTAATATGCTAATACTATCTCATCGCTATAAAGGGACATATTAACATTTATAATTCTATAATAGTGATTCGATTGCGACATATTTCAATTTAACTCAACCCTAAAACTCCTAACAGTAATTTCGCAAGTGTCTAATATACCTACTAGTACATTTAGGCTGACATTTGGTTTATTAATACATGTTTTTGTACGAAATTAACACATAGGCAAATTTGATTTTGCTAATGTCCTTTATCATGTTTATTAAACGAGTGGGCTTCTGCTTTTTATAGTGATTGAATCCTTGGGAATTTCGTCACTCGAGTATTAGTTTGTGGGTATGTACATGCCTACATGTTTCGATAATGACATGTTTAATATTATTACTAACTATAAACGACATACTCATAAGCAGCTTCTATTTTATTAGAATACTAGAAGATTTGTCCTGATTTGTCTTCTACACTGACGGCACAGTAACTCTGTAGTTACAGGGTCGGCAGCGCGAGTGTGGCTCCTCTGGTGTTACAAACGTTCATAGGCCACGGTAACCACTTTCCATCAGGTGGGCCGTGTGCTTGTCTGCCACCTAAGTGGTATAAACAAAATACTTTATCGCACGTCCAACACTGGCAGAATTTATTAAATGAAATTTTAAAGCATTTACTATGAAGATTTGGATGATTTCAGGCAGTAAGTCTCAGAAAACCTCAGTGGTAAGAGCATTTTTCCTGTAAGGGAAAGACTGAGTGTTTTTTTTTTCCAATCTTACTCGATTTGAATAGTTAACATACTCGTACTAAATGCTTATTTCATTCAATCGCTAAATGGAATAGATAGAATTTGTCAATAGTGTATATTTTATGCTTGCCATAGAGAAAAATGGAGTTCAAAAGAATCAGCTCAGTGTCTCAAGCAATATATACATAAATACCACATTCAATGCATAAACCAAGAACAACTGGACATACCTCCAGTCGTGTTAAAAAGAGACAGTGATTTTATTGTTATGAACAGTGACAAATTGATATGTCGGTTGTACACGTCTACTTTTAATTTATATTTCGAACGTAATTTGACATACAAGAAGCAATGACAGCTGTCAATCAAAATGTCAATGTCATTGACAAACTTCTCAATTGTCATAATGGAACTTCTGTTATCTTCTCATGATAAATAAAGTCTATCTACCACCTAGTATTTACAGACTAGTTTCTAAGTGCCGATAAACTAATAACAAGCTATTAAACCGTACAAAAAATAAAATGAATATAATTAAATCATAAATAATATTGTAGGTACCTGCGTAGAAAATATGTGGGGCATTAAAAATTATACAGAATTTAAGATATGGCGTCGTTGGGGTCAGTAATTCGAGCGACCATTACGACCGAATATTACCGATGACCCTATAATTTGCACACTTTTCAATAATCGACATCGAACCAACGTACCGAGGTACCGAGTGAAATTAAATTTCAAAACGGGTTGTGCAAAACACTGACTTGATTATTGTTTATAGCTAGCTTGGTTGACAGGTTGCGGATAATGTTTCGAACGCAAAAATCACAGATTAAAAACTAAAAATAAATGTAGGTATTTGTTATTTGTTTGTGTCGTGATCATCTTTTTTATTTATGTTCCACAATGCTGTACATATTTTCAGCAGAATTTGCAACCCAGGATCGTTTGCACAATCATTTCTCTGTATTTTACTAGAATGGCTGTATGGAACAAAAATGTTATCGTGGAAGACCACTAATAGATCAGCAACAACGTGCATATTTTTGTAACTGTCATACATGTGACATTACAATAAAGCGCGCTGATAGACGTCAGATTTCATTTATTTAGTCTTTGGGCCTAATTCCAAATTTGAATTTCAAAATTCTTTCCCGCCTCTTCTTCTTTTCTTTATTGATGGCTTCTGCAGCGAATCGCCGCAATTTTGCCAATGTCAAGTAAAATATCTTTAAAAATATTCATGGCGAGACGCCCATGTCAAGTTCTTCAAGTTACGATCCTTTAGAATGATTGTTAATGATGAAGATGACGATGAGTTGATAATGTTGATGATGATGATGATGACAATTAATGTGATGATTGCTCAGTAAAGTAGTGAGAACTTTACTAGAAGTTCCCTAGGGAGATTTGGAATCAACACGAAAAGTCACAATTCACTATAATATGCCACTTTCCTACACTTGTATGCGTTGTCAAAGAACTTATGTCTAAAAATTCACCATTTTTAGATATAAAGTCCGCGATGCGCCCTTCTTCGTGTTGGCACCAAAACTCCTTTCTTGCCTCATTCAGGATCCGTGATATCATTTTTCTTTTCCAACGTCTTTAGTAATTAGGTAACCACCAACACAGAAGACAGTCATTGTTTCATTGAATTTTAAACATATTCTTTTTTTTTTCAAAACTATTACCAATGACGTCATTGTTTTCTCTGAACACATGAGAGTATCGTGACATAATATTCACAAGAGATTTAAGATCATTCCGTCATATAAATATTTACCTTCATTAAACATTTTTTTTACTGACCGTACTATAATATACCGTAACACGCCTCAGTATCGTTTCCAGCGTATTTATACCCATTTACAGATAGATTGAATTATTACCGACTGACCAGCCATCCTCTATCGGTATCTACAAACGCTTTGTGAGATGGACGTGACTCATTATAAATGAACTATTTTTTACAATAGTCACACCATTACGGGGCTTTTGAATTTGGTTTGGATTGCTGTTTCGCACTTAATGGTGGCCGTTTAAGTACGTGGACTTTTGTTTCTAAACTTAGATCGCAAGTACTGACAGCTTGGATGCGATGTGAATCTTCTTCTGGTGTTCTTCTTCATTAAATCACTAATCCCTTTTTATTCAAAGTTTGCATTTTGTAGCCTGGGTCCTACATCTTATAATTTAGCATTTACAGGAATGACTGCTGTCCTGTTAATTAAGTGCTTAGTTGCTACGTCTGAGGTCAAACGATTCCCGGTCAGAGGAATACTTAGTTTGGGTCTATATCCTGTAATATCTTATATGATGAATTTGAAACAACCGCTGTAACCTAGTGGTATGGGTAATGGACTGCTGAGACGAGGTCTTGGGTTCGATCCCATATTTTACCATGGCACACACCACTGATTTTTTGATACTTTTCGATGTTATGTGTGCATTTATCGCAGGTTTATAAGTGCCCGGTTAATGGCAATAGGCTCGCCACTTATTACATTGGGATGTCAACATAAACTGGCGAAATGCGGGTGCTAGCACCTCTGCCTACCCATTCAGGGATATAGGTGTAAGTTTATGTTATGTTATAAATTTGAAAACGTTGTGTTATTGTTAGCATCAACATTTTTTGAAACTACGAAATCGACTTTTTTCTGACTGGGTATGAACTGCTAATAACTAGTTTAATATTTCTGGTTTCATAAATTTCCCTTCAAAATAAATTTTAGTATTAAATAAGGTACATTAACTCAATTTTTGCATTAATATTCAGAAGAAGGTGCATTTTTATCAAAAGTAACAAGAAATTGAAATTTAAAGACGGCGTCGGCGCAGGCGCAGATATCGTAATGACGTTTAATGCGCGCGCAACATGAATAATTCATTATGGTTTCGGTACATGGATGTGTGTATATGTAAATATATCAGACAAATATGTGACGTTTTTTGGGTGAAATTTTAGGATAAATATTGTATGAAGTGTATGTAGGTGTATACAAGTGAATGTGAACTATGGATTTAATAATGTATGAAACTAGGTTTCTTAATATTCAATGTGAAAGATGACATATACAAATCAGTTTTGAAAATAGTCACATCTTGGGAATTATTTTCTTACTTTCTTTCTTTTCCTGGCTGAATAATAATATATTTTGTAATATTCTACAAGATCAACAAGAGATATTCTATCTAGACCCATGATATGCATAGCTTAACTATCTTTCGTTATGGAATCTAGAATGCAGATTACAAAACTTATATGCTTTTTGTAAATACATACATAATATTTATAGAAACACTAAGACCAATGCAAATGTTTGCACTGAGCGGGGCTCCCCTCAGGATGAAATATCCCAGATATATATATATATATAAAGCAATACATAAAGAAATACCCCTAAGGATGTGCAACCTTTCTTGTTTTTCTTTTCCCCTTCACTCTATCTTCGAAATTGTTCTTGAAAGTTTGACAATCCTATGAAGGTATGAGAACGAGACTCCTAATAAGTACATGATTCATGCTTGGTTCCTCGTCACGAGCAGATGTGACAAAACCACCGTGCGCTTTTAGTCGGTATGAGTCTAAAATATCCAAATGAGCTCGATTGAGATGAATAAAGCCTGAGGAGGTTATAAAAGAAAGGATAAGATAAGATAAGTTTATTGAAAATAAACAATTTTACACTTATCCATTAAGAACAATTAAGTATAACACTTGAGATAAATAAAACATAGCCTCAACAGGCAGCTTCAAGGAGGTAGGACGGTGTTTCCGTCCAATTGAGCAGTCCGACTGGGGAAGTACCTCCGGCCTATAGAATACCGCGGCCATAATAACTTCGTGTTAAGTTTCCGGCGATGAGTAGGGTAGCCATAGCTCACTGGAGAGTTTTTGTGCTGTCAGTGGTAGGATAACTGACTGTTTTTCGGGGACATTATAACATAGCATTATGTAGAATAAACAATTGAATATGAATGATTATTCAACTCTTTTTATAAGTTCAAATTTTGTTCTAATTTTAACTCAATAAAAATAAAATTCATATTCATTAAAGCCGTGGGCGTCGGGTTCAGTACCAATCAAAAACGCCATATTTTGAAATATTTATGGCTCACGTCTTTCTCAATGAACATAAGAATAAATATATAAAATCTAGTAAGAAAATAAATAGCTTTGATTGGAATTGATGTATGGGCAGCCTTATAAGACTTGATTGAGATCTAAATTATTTTTTATAAATAACAGAGCCGTTTGACTTAAAGTTTATAATAATTAAAGTTTTTAAACCTAAATCTAAATCTATCGTTGCAAATATTTATAGGCAGCGATAATTGTTAAGGCGCTGCGCAGATGATGCTACTCAGCGCTGACGTTTGAACAACGTAATGTAGTACAAGAATATATAAACACATGATTGCACTGACTGGAAATCAAACCTGCATCCGTTAACATAGCTGTAGGAAGCTGTAGCCCACAGGACGTTTAAAAAAAATTGAATTGAAATGAATACATTTGAGCCAGGTCAAGCCTTTTATCTATAACTAGCTGACCTACCCCAGCTTCGCCCGGGGTATATTTTGAAGCTTCATATCCCTTTGAGCCCGTATGTTTTAGTCTTCATGATATGTATGCATAACTGCTGGATTGGTTAACATTTATTATCAATGCTCCGCTCCCTTGAGTAGTAGCGTGATGATATATAGCCTAAAACCTTCCTCGATAAACGGACTACCCAACACTGAAAGAATCTTTCAAATCGGACCAGTAGTTCCAGAGACTGCAGCTTTATAATATTAGTATAGATTTTTATTATTGAAGGATAAAATGACAAAACTGATCAGTTTAAAACTCTTCATATCAGATTTAAGGACCCCTAAAATAATGGTCTTATTAAATTATAACGACGTCTGGTCAGATTATAGTGGAAGACTTGTTAACCGCAGTCGGTTCGCGCCTACAAATTATAGATGCGTGCGCGTCGGTTCCCGCTCCACAACAATGAAGCTCGTACGCATTGATAAAGAAAGCATTTGAGATGATTTTTTATAATGATAATAGTGTTAGATTAGATCGCTTGATTACATATGTTCACGCCTAAATATGGTTAAAGAGACAGACATGCGTATTACAGTTACTAGTACTTACTAGTAATAAGGTACGAGGTTCGATTGTGGGTCGGTGCAAATATTTGTTTGGATAGTATAGATGTTTCATGTACAGTATATGTATGTACTCACCCACTTACCATATTATAGTAAACCTATGCTAAGCAAAAGTAATCCATATTCTCTAAGCAGTAGTCTATAGATTGGTTTTCAATAACCCCATACTAAACGGTGCTGACTTTTGTGTGTGAGATATCATGAATTACTGAGCTATTCTGTAATTACACAATTCGATGACGAGCCTCACTCAGATGAGAGTGTAATTACGCATATGATTTGATAATAGCCGTCTTTGATAGCATTTTTTTTTTAATTGAACATTGTGACAGTTTTTAACCGTCCGACTGCAGTTTGACATTATCAAAACAGAATTTGCGTCGAAGAGAAAGTACTGGAAGGTTACCATAAAAATGAATCTATAAAGAACAACCGTTGCTAAGTCTAAGCACACACCAAATTTATACATCGTTAGTGGACTTAACACTTTCTATTCTATTGTATAATCGTCTTAGCACTGGACAGGGCGTCACTATGTCGATCAATTGTATCGATGCTGAATCGACCGTGATTATAATCGATTCGAGATTATTGAATCGCTAACGGTAGTGAGTTTTTCGATTTTTTCCCTCACTGATTGGGTCTATTGTTGTATGTTTCTGGTACCAAATAGAGTGCTCATTAAAAAGTTCACGAGACAATTCGATGGGACTTAATCGAGTTTATTTCGCTTAAGTGAACTCTAAGTTGACTTAATACATGTAATACTCTAGATTAATTAATGCTTGAATTTTTACGACTTAAGATAGGCGGAATATGAAAAATATCAATCAAAATTTATTAACTTAAGAGTTATTGAGTGAAGTTTTTGCTGCTTCCCATCGGTGATGACCATCGGCGTAAAATTGTAATAAGAACGTCATCACTGCGAGAACATAAAATAAGTACAGAATGCATTACACTCATAATAAAATATTGGAATCAAACTTAGTACAATCAGCACAACACTTAATACTTGTCAGTGCATAAAATATCACAGCAATTACAGTAAAGATCAAGTCGTTATTTAAATATGTATATGGAAAATAAATCCCATTCAGTAAATACGCAGGATATTTGGACCAGTCGCCCTTTTGATTTCGTTTCTGGCAACCCCAGTCCTTATTAATGTAACTGTATTACAGACTTCAGATTCAATTCCACAACGCTTACAAGGTAGTAATGATGGGTAATAAAATTATTGCCAGTCCAAATAAAGATACACGAACAATTCGATTTAAAAATCGATGTTTCGTAGAATACATTTGAGTGTTCGAATATAATTATAATCGGTAACAAAATGTGTGCAATCAAGGATTCGAGTAATGTATCACAATGTTTGGTTCTCACTCGGTGGTCCGTTATCACTCAATACTCGATTCTTACGATTCATTGGAATCGATTTGGACACGCCTTCATCATGTAATGAAATCGATTGCTCTCAATATTTCGTTACGGGTTACACGTTTTGAGAATACCATCGTAATTTGTGTGTATCTTATGAGTAAATTAAAATTATTAAGAGCAAAGGTTAGGACCTATGAACAATTTATAAAAGCATCGCTTGAACCGTCAAGTTGTGCAATATCGAAGTAGATTAAGTTCATTCTTCTCTGTGATCTGATGGTAAAGATTGACTGTTGTTTCAAAGGTTTGTATCCAATTCCCGCTCAGTGCAAAAATAATTGTGTATTGATGAATGTCTATTTTGTATGGAAAAAGAAAATATATCTCAGTATATTTATCCGGTTTTTAAAAACTATATTACAAGTTATTTAAACCATATTTATTTGAGGTCTAGATAGCGCTGTGTAGATTTTTTCATACATCTTAGGTGGCAGACAAGCATACAACCCACCTGATGGAAAGTTGTTATTGTAACCTATGAACGTGTGTAACACCAGGAGAGTCACACCCGTGCTGGCGACCTTGTAATTACCTGAAGGTAATGGATAAATTTCTAATAACCTAATAAATATCTAATAACCTGAAGGTAATGGTGTGATTGGAACTTTTGTGACAGAGCACATTTTTTTTTTGTATTAACATACCTACATTAGTACAAGCGAGTAAACCAACAATACATACTAGACAGTTCTTCAAAACGTCCTCGAAGATGTGTGGTGACACCTGAACCCGTTCCACTTCAAATATCAACCTAGATCATACAAATAGATGACACAGCTACATTTAACCTCTTGGCATGCACGCAAAAAGTTGTATTAACATTCTGAGAGCATATACATTCGTTATAAAAAACGTCCTTTATGATAATGATTGTTCCATAATGTTGAGAGAAGCAATAACTTAGCTATATTTTATTACCTTACTACGGCGAAGCATAAGGACAGTTTTGATTTTGACAGGCTATGTATGTATGAATGTATGTATGTGTGTTCATCTGTTCCCTCATAGCTCCTCAACCACTTATTAGAACTCGACAAATGAGGTATGGTTAGAAGCATCTCAGTTGTCCGCTTGTTATATGACCCGTTGCTGAATCTAATGTGATGCCTATCCTTGATATTTTCTTTTAAAATACTTTTTAGATCGTGATTTTTCACTAGTCGTGTTTTAGTTTTAAACATATTGAGCATAAAGTTGAAACAGTATTTAGTTTTAACACGTACTCTAGGGAAGATTATCTATTTGGTTTTTATAATATGTTTTGTTTAGTAACAATTTCAGTTTTAAATATTAGTATTTCCTGATAATTAGGTATATTTGATATTTTTTGCTACTTTAATGACTTGTAACTTGTAGGCAGTATTTTTTTTTATTTGACTTCTATTAAAACATATATTTATAGGAGTAATAGAGCTTAGCTTAAAGGTGCAAAAAAATTAACTTATTCTTATGCAGTTTATTAATACATATAATTTTAACTTAAAAATACTCATAATCTATATGTGTATATAGTATGTTGTGATCGTTCATAAAACAAAATGATAAAATGCGGGTAAACCTTTTTTATTTGCCTCTCGTTTATTACATTAATGACTAATTACTTTGTGCTTTGATATATACTCTTCACGCGTTCATCTTATTTGATTTTTACATGACAGTAATCACTTTCTGCTTGCAGTTTTTACGAACTTTGATTTTAACGAGATATAAAAGCATGTAATTGAGTTTCTAGCAATCTCATTATTTTAAAAATTATAGTTCAAAATAATATTGCATTATTATATAAACTATAATTTTTAACAATAACAACTCAATTTATTTTTATAAATGGTCATTTATTACAAGTTAAGTACTTATTTGTATTTATGTGATGGTATATCAAGTTTATTTTCATGTGAGATATATTAGTGGGTTGTTGATTGGTTCTACATTTGAATTTCTTTTCTTTTTTTTTTCTTCGTTAATAGAGTGCACTGTATTTTTCTTATTTCTGACAATTTAAAAACGTTATATTTGGAATGATAACAAAACAAAATACGCTTTATTTGTCGGTAAATTTAAAAAATGTTATTAACAATCGTTCTCCATTAGCATGAAATACAATATATTAAATGTTTCAACACAAGTTTTCTCGCGAATTAGTATGAAAAAATATCCAACATAACTTATATTTCTTGCAAATTGCAAAGTTTAAACCTATTTACGAATCTCAGTGTAAATTTTTGCATCTACAATCGCATATCTTGTAGTGGTTATCGGGCGTTAGATTTTACTGTCAAAATATTTAAATCATTTAACCTATGAACCAATGGTGAGCGAGTGGCGACATAACTATATTTCCGGCTTAAATTGCAATTATGTCTCCATATTTCTGAGTTCTAATAATGATACCACTATATAAAAGGTTTTATTAGCACGATTTATGTTTAAAATGGTAAATAGATGAGTAAAACAACTGGTATTAGAACTAACCTGCTATGAATTTTCTACTAAGCATGTATAGTTAGCAAGAAAAGTCACTAAGCTAATGAAATGATAATTTATTCGCACGAAAAACGGTACATTAAAAATAACTAGGTACCTACTAATAAAGCCACAGTCCTATGATGCGTAGGCGAGAAGCTGATATCTAGGCTAAAATGTTGTCAAAACACAATAAATAAATAAATATTCTACAACATTCTACACAACGTTATCTAGACCCATGGCAAGCATAGTTTAACTAGCTTGTGTTATGGAATCTAGAATACGGATAAACATACTTAAATACTTTTTTTTTTGTAAATACATACATATTATACATAGAAACACCCAGACCAATGCAAATACCCATATTCATGCATACTAATATTTGCACTGAGCGGGGATCGAACCCGCGCCTCCTGCGTAGCAGTCGTATTCACTACCGCCACGCCACGCGTAGTTTTATGCAATTTAGACAGGCTCACCGATTCGCTGTACCCACCAACTACCATTACAGACGTAAGGTAAACAATTACCAGGCTGTAATAATAAACTCACAACTTTTCACTCTGGAAGCCGAAAGATGGATACAAGCAGATATCCATCTTGATAGAGGAGAATTTGGTGAAATCAAACACTTGGAGATTACCCTACAAAGTTCGAGAAGTGGAAAATATTGGAGAATGCTATTGCTCAATAAAATAGCGTAAAAACTGTCACAGTTAAATTCTCACAAGGTTCTATTATGTTTTTATAAAATTTTACTAAGAGTTTCTTCAGTTTATTTAATCGCCATTAATGTGACGATTAAAGTACTATTATTACTTTTTTTAACCGCGGTAGTCTAGTGGTATGGGTAATGGACTGCTGAGACGAGGTCTCGGGTTCGATCCCAGGTTTACCATGGAACACACCAATGACTTTTCGATGCTTTTCGAAGTTAATGTGTATTTATCGCAGGTGTATAAGTGCCCGGTTAATGTCAATAGGCTTGCCACCTATTACATTGGGACCTAAACATAAACTGGCGAAATGTGGGTACCTCTTCGGGGATATAGGCGTGAGTTTATGTTACTTTTTGTACAATTTCTGTATGTTTTAAAGTGTTAAGCTACTTTCGTTCATGGCTGTACTAGTCAGGTAATTAAATATATAACGGCGACACAGCTTCTTGTAAAGTCGTTGTGTTGCTGTTTGCCGCGTCGAGTCAAACAAGAAACGGATTCTAGGCAAATAAGGTAATGTCTTGATCGTATCCGATTAATATTTCATTATTAGTTTAACATCCACTTAAGTAAATATATATCTTTCATTATAGGTCGAAGAATAAGCTTGATGTTCCTATGATTTCTTTGGTTCCCTTTATTGGAAGTTAAGTTAAGTTTTCATTTATGCTGACTTCTGTAAAACAATAAAGTGGGCAATTCATCCAAAGTAAAAATACTTTTAGGCGCGTTAAGCACTTTTTAGGTAAGCAAATATCATACAATTCACGACATCAACAACTCACCGGACGCTTAGCCCGAGGTGACGTACAACACTTGAGACGCGCAAGCAGTATTTGGGTTAATAATAAAATTATATATTTAATCTAAAAATGTTTCTTTTATTCATAGGTCATAAAGATGCACATAATGTTCAATGTTATATAGTTACTATACAGGATATCTTTTTGAAACGGGACTGTAAGAGCAAGTACCTTAACCGTTGTAGTTACTTCAAAATGTTTTTAGAAGACCTTCCCTAACTTTTTAAGATATTTTGAACTGCATTTGAAGAATTTCGCAAAATTATACAGTCAGCAAGAAAAATTCTAAAAGTCCAAAAAGAAATTATTGTGTGCCAATCGATCCTACTTCATGTGGAGATCAAAAGACTCTAAAATACCATTTTAGCTTTCGTACTAGGGAAGACAGAAATCGCCAAGAACGTTATATTCCTCCGCATCGCATGCCTCTTGTGGTAGCGTTCTTAGAAGACTGACAGCTTTGTCACATTGTATAAAACGTTGCCACGTTGTAAAAAAGAGGCCAGCCTTCTCGTCACGGGAACTGTCGACCGTACACTTCGTAATCTCCCTGAAGAGATTGCGGGTGTGGTCTGTATATTCTTTCTCCTCAATATACACATAGTTAACAAAGTACAAGCTCATGTTTTAATACAGAAATTCACTACTATCGGCAGTCCTCAAAGACGGCCTCACACGTTTTTAATAAAAAAGTTATTTAATGTCTAACAATCAAGTCCTTTACTGTAGCAAACCACCAATTACTTCAGTGCTAGATGAACTAGCTCAATATAAACGCAATAAATTTCGCGTTGACACTGTTATGACGTCACAGCTACCCACAAACTACCGTACTGTCGGATACCTACTTCATATTTAATAGCTGGGAACTGGAATAAACCTTGAGGTTTCATACAATACTGGGTATTAGGAGGTAAAAGTAATGTTAGTTTGAATTCCAACATATATTAGATAAAGAAATTCAAAAAACATAAACATAACATAAACTCACGCCTATATATCCCCGAAGGGGTAGCCAGAGGTGCTACCACATTTCGCCAGTTTATGTTTAGGTCCCAATGTAATAGGTGGCGAGCCTATTGCCATTAACCGGGTACTTATAAACCTGCGATAAATACACACATAACTACGAAAAGCATCGAAAAGTCATTGGTGTGTGCCATGGTAAAACCTGGAATCGAACCCGAGACCTCGTCTCAGCTGTCCCGCAGCACCCATACCACCGGGCTACCGCGGTTTTTTTTCTATGTCAAAAAATCAGAGAATTAATTTCATTTATTCAGTTTAGCTTTATTTCAGTTTATAAAGACCACACATGAACGTTAAAATCCAACAATTATATCAAGAAATATTATAATAATATAAATAAACCATTGGAAAATGATTATTTCGCTGGTTAGGTAGGTTTGTTCTACTAAAGAATATACCAGCAAGAAACTCAGAGAATTATTAATTTTGTTCACAATTAATATTGTGCGAGCGAGCAAGAGATTAGAATGACCATACTTTTTAATAATTAAGATATTAATCTACTTTATAATAACATTTTTACATTAAATATTTTTCTTGCAGAGTATATGAAATGTTATAATGAACTCTTTGACATTTAATTTTGAACCTTAACGTTCAAAAATAAAATTTAAAATTCAATGACATTTTTTGCAGTGTCAGTGAAATAAAAGTGATTTTGCTTTGACTTAAAATTAGTGGAAACGAGGGCCTGAACAACTCTGTCAGTGGCCGGCTATTAACCACAACTCAAGCTGGGAGGTCAGATGGCAGCCACCACCGTATTTAAACGGACCCTACATTATTTTTCTGCTTTTATAACAACCGCGGTAACCTAGTGGTATGGGTAATGGACTGCTGAGACAAGGTCTCGGGTTCGATCTCAAGTTTTACCATGGCACACACCAATGACTTTTCGATGCTTTTCGAAGTTATGTGTGTATTTATCGCAGGTTTATAAGTGTCCGGTTAATGGCAATAGGCTCGGCACCTATTACATTGGGACCTAAACATAAACTGACGAAATGTGGGTGCTAGCACCTCTGCCTACCCCCTCGGGGATATAGGCGTGAGTTTATGTTATGTTATATTTTATAACAACACTTCACTTAAACTTGTAATCATCAAACTTTTCACACCGTAATCTAACTCAATAAATAATGTAATCTAAATACGCTACATTAACTTTCAAACTAATCCACGTAATTAAATAGATCAGTATCTTGTAACACTAAGCGATCGCTTAAATGAACGTTAAGCGTGATAAACATTATCTGTGTAACAAAGTAGGCGTGTAAGCGGCTCGTCACGCTACAGTGAGCACGACACGCCGCTTGTGCGGCGCCTGAGTTGATTGGCTATGAAAAATTAACTTTACATTTTCGTCAACTATCATTGAAATTTGACTATGCGTATGCATAGAATATGATTGTTTTAAATTTTGGAATCATTTCAAAAAGTATGCGTATTAAAGAGTAATAAAAATGGGAAAGAAAGAAATAGACCAATTACATTCTTAATAGTCCTATTGTCGAAGGACCGATGGCCGTTGGAGCAAACGGAAGGTAGGACACCCCCAAGCCAGATGGACCGACGACTTGAAAAAGGTGGATAGGACAGACTTGATACGGAAGGCAGATGATCGGATAAAATGGCACACAATGGGAGAGGCCTATGTCCAGCAGTGGAACGCGGTGGACTAATTGATTGATGATTGATAGTCCTATAACTCTATTTTTGTTTATTTTGGATTTAATGGAAGTGAATACCGTCAGACTCTTCAACAACGGGAATAAAGTTTGTGCCAGGACCTCGTCAATCAATCAGGAAGTGTGCCGACTTGTTTTGCCGACTTGTCCCACGAAGATGCTAATGGTTTTTTTATTTTATACCACTTAGGTGACAGACAAGCAGACGAACTAGAAAGAAAGAAGAAAAAAAAAAATTTAAGTCCCACACAGTGGGCATCTAACTAAGTACAATTAGGTAGATAATATGATAATTAGTAGGTATATTAAATTAAAATAGTAGGTATATTAAAATTAAGCTACGGGTGCATTATTCCACACTATGCGAACCCAAATAGGGACCCATCTCAGCATTGAATGCTGCACACACCCTTCGTTGAGTATGCACAGCGCTGGTTTTCAGATGGGGCCTACTACTAACTACCTGATGTATAGATAGATATTCTTGACTGGATAACCAAAGGCTTGTCTTTTTTTGTCTACTAGACGACATAGAAACTCTCTGTTCTTTTTGGGTCGACAGCGCGAGTCTTCCCTGGTGTTGCATACGTCCATAGATCACAGTAACCACTTTTCAGGTATGAATTAAGGCGATCTTAAATAGTATATTCAGCCGCCATTATAATTTTAAGAATATATTAAATAACAAACACAGACACAACGAATCCTAAAACCTAATAATCCGAATATATTAAACAAATCTTTTAACCTAATTGATATGAACAAAGATGACTATCAAATAATTTAACTAGCGAGGCGTGTGACGCGTTCACTGCGCACGCGCTGCGACGCGCGCCGACGCACACGATGTTATATTGTGACATGCCGCTAGTGTTCACAGAAACCGGACTACTTTTTTTTAGAGTACATTGGTCACTTGGCAGTGAATGCGGTGAGGTAAGGTACCATAAACGAATACTTAGGGATGTTCTACAAATGTATAGTTTTCTTTTCAAAATAATTCAAAATAATTTGTAAGAAATAAATTACTTTAACGACTTGTGCGGTGTGGTAGTATATCATTCGATTGCAATATTAAAGGTAGTGAGTTTGATTCTTGCTTAGTGTTGAATTTTCATCATCTTCCTTGAGTTAGTGCTGATCACATCTGAGTTCTGCACCTTGGAGTCCATGGTGCGCTTAAATTATGATGTAACTTGGATTTTTCGGTTAGGTACATATGGAGGTGCCATATGACCTCCTAGCCTCAGTTGTTAGTGGCCAATCACTGACAGAGCTATTCAGGTCACCCATATAGGCCTCTTTCTTGTACGTTTCCGCTTCATGTTAAAAAGGTAGTAAATCTTTCAAAATAATTTCGCACATAAAACACTTTATACATTTTATACTTTATACACTTTATACTTTATACATTTTTTTTGATTGATTGATGTGAATATTCAATCGAACTTCGTGATAGTTTACGTATGCCATAAAACCACCAAAGTCCGATTGTCAGCACCTCCTATAATAAACAGTTTATTCACGGCCTTTAATTTCTATGAATGACAATCGTAACTAATCATGATTGATAAATATTAGGAAATATTGAGAATTAAGTCACGTTTCACGTATTAGGGAATATCAGTTTATTAATTTTGTAATGTAAATAAATAATATTTAATGTTCGCTTATTGGTCGATATTTGACCTTATAAATTAAAAAAGTATTATTGAAATTTGAGGAAAACATCAGTCAAGGTAAAAAAATGTTGTTGATTTATTGTACCTGTAGATCTTAAAGTTTGGACCTTATCTAAGACGGGTCTAAATATATTAAAAATGGACACGCGGTGGTTTTTAGATAGGATTCAAAGGGTATGCACTGCATCTGCGTCTGTGGAATAATGTTCTAATTGTTTTTTGCTGGTGACTAGATTCAGCCTGGTTCCTGATGAGGGGGTTCAATCTCAGTAGTTGCTTACAAATAGGCAGGTTATATACTTATTTCCACCTTAGTAGTGTTCAAATTTTATTATTGTAACCCATCGTAGTCGTAAATTTATTCATATTTTTATATAAAACCTTAAATTTCAGACAGTTATTAATAATAATTTATCTTTTTTATTACTATTTACATAAATAATTCGTCGCACACACCTTTATACCCGTAGGGTTAGACAGAGGTGAATTAACACCCGCATTTCATCATCATTGTATTCTCGTAATAGGGGGTGAGTCTATTGCCGTTTTCCGGGCACTGTTGTTGACTCGCGCCATAAGTCCGAGGCGGAGTCCGGGCTGTATATATCTATCTGTCGGATGTTAAACAGCCGTATCCCTCGCCTTGTACGACACCGCATGGGAAGAGATCGGGTGGTCCATATCCTACTCTACCGGAAACTACGCGTGGATAAATGCCTGTAAATATTTAAAACAAGTTCACTTAAAGGCGAAAGGTGCGGGAAGTTACCCGAATATTGATGTGGGAGAGATCTTTGACGCGAGCAGGGCTGAGTATAACCGAATCTACCCGAATGGAAGACTTTTTTCCCCATTCTCCTCTTCAACCAATTAATGATGGAACAATATACTCCAATGGTACAAATAAAACAGCCATTTAATTTAACAGACTTTTAATTATTTAACTTGTAAGTAACTAAACAATTAATCTGTATTAAAATCTTACAATCATAGAATCGATTTCAAACTGTGTAGTGATTTAAAAAACTTAACTCAATAAAATGGAAATACTATCAAATCGAGGTCGTCAAACCTCAAATACAATAAATATCTTCTCGTACGTGATTGTATTAGTTAAGCGTAGTTTATTAGATACCGGTTATCACAATTCACAATTAACTACAAATTTGATAAACTGAGATTGTCGTTATACAACAAAAAACGTTCATAACTAAACAATAAACATAGAAAAGCTTGTACCACAAATCTCTGAACATAAGGTTCTGGTTCACACGGGTGGTCCCATTAAAATGAACCAACTGCCTCACATGTCCATGCCTCGTTTACATATTCCACTTGACTCGCGCATAAATTGTCATTACGGTAATCATTCGATATATTCTATCGAAAACTACGCTCGCCTAAATCGTTTAGTCGATTTCAATCCCCCGCTGGACGCCTCTAAACGACTGACTCGAAAATCTATTTGTAATGTAAGTTTTTTCACGGTTCAAAGTGTACGAGATGCTCTTTACCTATTTTATCTTTAACTTTATTGAGGTTTATCGGTTTACAGTCGTAAATAAAGTCGAAATGATACCGAATACGTGTCCGTGCAATGCTTACTCGGAATGAACACGCTTAGTCGATTATTTGGATATCTTTGATGACAATTTATTTTTGGAGTTAGGACTTGACACGTCCGATTAATCTAATATTGAAATGAGGATACTAAAGATTGGTTTATTTTTGTTGATCGAGTTCAATGGTTTTCATATCTACGAAATATCGTACACAACAGATCTTTGATTTTATTTTATGATGACAACGAATAATCTGAATAAAAATGTAATTAGGTGCTGACTCGATTTCGAGAAATGGGCCTAATGTAGATAAAAAACATTGACAGGCTATTTTTAATTAAAATGTTTGAATGTCTACTCGTAAATACCGGTATATCTAAATTGATATGCTTAGGTATATTATTTGCGTTGACACGTGTTATAAATTGTTATTTAGTTCTCAATGTTTATAACCATTAGTAACATTGAGTATACATATCCCTAGATAGTCTTTATTTTTATCTCAAGTTTTAATTTTAATTTTTATACTGCTGACACTTACCTATCTAATAACTGTTCTTGTTAGCTCCTCTAATAAACTTGGTTGTATTACAAACAGCTTTATCTCAGTGCTGGTATACTTAGCGGAGTTAAAAACTCGGAATATGTACCTTGATTGCGAGTTTCATTTTATTACGCTATCGTTGCTAATCAAAAATTGAAGCAAATACAATTTAATACATAAATTTTGTTATTTACCTATAATATCACCACCTAAGCATAACAAGTAAGATTTGAATACCACAACAACTGTGAAAGATACTAGTTTAAGAAACACTTCTTATCGAGCTAGTAGTAAACACCATCGTTAGTACGACAAGTAAATTAACTTCACAGCAAAATAGTCTTAATACAAAATTAACATCGAAACGCAAATCGATTTCCATATTGATTCTGTTAGTCGATGTAGGCAATGAGCAAAATAAACAGATTATTGTAAGTAGATACTGGAAGAATTAAACGATATTTTTCAAATATATCTGATTCAAATAGTACAGCTTTTGAGGTAAACAGAGCATAGCAAAAGATGACCAGAAAAGTTGCTTGAAATTCATATATTTTATAATTCGTGCAATATGGTTTCTCATTTAAATCTCCGCTTTATATGTAGTCGTCCCAATATTAGGAGAGGCCTTAGTCCAGAAGTGGATTGCGATAGATTAATTGACTGATTGATTGATATGTAACCACTGCAGTGGAAACGGGTAACGGTCAACTGCTCCATTTTACTGTTATATAGGGTATTATAAGTTAAAATATATTTAGGTTCTATGATTACATAAATTACAGACAAAAAATCAATGTTATAATATTTACCTCATAAACATAAGAGGGAGCCTGAATATAATCTTAAAGATATCTTTTCATTGATGTAAAATTAACTAAGATTCTATTGATAGTAGGTATAAAGTATACAGTAATCACGTGCTTGAGTACACAGAAAACCAACTCGTTGGCATCTAAGTCCAACTTAAAGCCATCGATAGAAAAACATAGTCCGCGTCATGTATATAAATGATCAAAACGATCTCAAGGAATAACAACATTTGTTTACAAAAAATAAAACCTTATTCTACATTCGTGTTGCTAAACATTTACATTTAGATCTGTACCCATCAAATTAATACTCTATTGACGTTCCATGATCGCATTGATGATTCAACTGGCAAATCGGTATAAACGCCACCATTTAAATGGATATTTCGATCGCGATATTGAAACAACTTAACATATTCACAACGCAAATAGAATTGAACTCAATAATGAAATATATAAAGTTGAAAATGAAGTAACAGATGATAAAGGTGCGATAATTAAGAAGCCGATGACGGCAGAGCGCACGTTTCAAATAAATAAATCGTCACTTGTTATTCCCTATGCGACGGTGTTATGTAAGTGGTGTAACTAGATTAATAGGTCAATACACTTGATGTTCGGTTTTTGTAATGGCAGGGACAGACGGGTAAAGTACGGAGTGTTGCCTAAACACATTATTTCTGGCTGTTCCATTATCGTCCACGATATACGTCAATCATTCGTGTTGGTAATATTTCTAATATTGGTAGATGTGTTTGTTTGTTACCTAATAACTGAGTACTTGACCAATCGTTAACATTTGTAGTTTTGAAGTGCGTGATTGTGCGTTACCGGTGAAATGCGTGAAGTTGGTACTCTCGTGTGTTGCATCAGCATTTTCATTATAATCATCTGATGGATTGATAGGCTATTGGTTTTCGTGTGAAATAAAGACACGAATGAATTGCGTATAAATTATTTTATTATCTTTTATGTATGAATCTATATTAACTTTTGAATTGTATGATACACGGCT
This sequence comes from Eilema griseolum, assembly GCA_963662185.1. Classification (NCBI taxonomy): domain Eukaryota; kingdom Metazoa; phylum Arthropoda; class Insecta; order Lepidoptera; family Erebidae; genus Eilema; species Eilema griseolum. Next base: position 2,538,363 of record OY759243.1, read on the forward strand.
ATATAAATTTGGAACTATCGTTCTCTTTTTTTATATAGGACACGTAAATTTTACTTCACTTACACTTTCACACTTTGGTAAGCCAAAGTTCTAAGTTAAAGTCTTAGGAAAGAGAATCACTATTATAAACATGTAGCATGTTACAATGGTGGCACTTAGCTTGGCGGCCTCATCAGATGCCTTTTCACGTCCCGCTTAAAGGATCCGGGACTGTAGGAAGAAGGAAACATGTGAGCTGGTAAAGAATTCCTGTATATACACTAAATTGAATAAGAAGCTAGCTAAGACATTATTGAAGTCTATATTAACACAAACGTTGGAAACAAATATTGACGTTATAGCCACAGAAAAGACATTCTAATTGACAACGAAAAATTTAATTTGCTTATTAAGCAGAAGCCTTGTTATGCTACAACAAACCAAATATGAATATTCTAATAAAAACATCTGCTTTTCAAGACGGATGTCTAGTTTTTTGCATTCATGATCGTACAGTGATGATATTTTAAAAAATGAACAAACAAATTATGAATAAATGTTTTGTAATTAAGAATGGGAATCCAATATTATACTCACACGCAGTTCTTACTTCAAATAGTAATTAACTAGATGCAAAAAATATCTGTGATATTGAATTCTATAGAGGGCAGTATAAGAATCGATTTACATAATTCTAACAAGACCATAAGATGCCAGATGATTTTGACATATTCTTAGTCTACTTAGTATAAATTAAAAAAAAATACTAGAGCAGCATAGCTGAGCAAACAGCTCTTTTCTAAGCTTGTTTATCATTCAAGTATTCTTGGATTTTTAATAGCCTTTCTGGCACAATTTACTTTTATCTACATTTTAAAATTTATCCACAGGGAAATCCCTAAATCCATTAGGAAGCATGATAAAAAGCGTATACTTTTCCCCTGGGAAAAATAACAAAAAAATTGAAGTCTTTTTGACTACCACAGACTACAAGATTGTTTTTGTATGACAGCAAACAGCAAACGCAAAAATACCAGCATAAGTATAGTATATTTTTTTAATTTGAAAAAAAAAGAGCTTAACGTAAATACTGAGTAAATATAGGTATTTAAACTATCATGGTCACTGACATCAGTATCAGAATAAACGGGATATTTACCATGTTTCACTATTTTGAGCTTCCGATATTTCGGCGCCTAAGATACACAAGCCAAACACTCCCTTGCGGCCCATAGTGAGTCAGATTGACTCGCCGACCTATGAACTGGCCAAACATGTGGCGAATATCTTGCAGCCTTTGGTGGGTAGGACCATGTCGTACGTGAAGGACTCGAGACACTTCGTTCAGATTTTGCGTCAAACTTCGGTCAATGATCAAGAAGTGATGGTGAGCTTTGACGTGGAGTCCCTATTCACAAATGTTCCCATCACAGACTGCTTGGAGATCATAAGACGAAAAATCGCAGAGAACGGAGTCGCTAAAGAATATGCTGACCTTGTGCAACATTGTGTGACCACAAACTACTTCGTATACAGAAATGAGTACTACCTACAGATAGATGGAGTAGCGATGGGCAGTCCGGTGGCTCCAGTTGTGGCAAACTTGTGGATGGAACATTTCGAAGCCATAGCCATACCCACCGCCCCAAGCATCAAAATCTGGAAACGGTACGTTGATGACATTTTTTGTATACTGGAGGGGAGTGAGAATGTTGTACAACAATACGTGGCTCAGTTCAACAACATCCATGGAAAAATGAGCTTTACGTACGAAATGGAAAAGGAAAGAACCCTTGCCTTCCTTGACGTGAGGATCGGTGTTCGTGAGGATGGGTCGTGTAGCCACTCCGTGTACAGGAAACCCACTCACACTGACCGCTACCTGCATGCCGACTCACATCATCATCCGCGCCATCTGAATTCGGTAGTGACGTCGCTTACTGACCGCGCATATAGTTTATGTGACGAGGAACATTTACAGGAAGAATTGAAGCACATAAGCGGCGTTCTACAAAAGAATGGATACAATGGACGGATAAGACCACCAAGACTCACCACAAATAAACCCCGGAACTATAAGGTGGAAAGACAGCCAGCCTTTTTACCCTACATCAAAGGAGTGACAGATAAGATCGCTAACATCCTGAAGAAGGTATCTGTCAAAACTATATTCACTCCTTTTAAAAAGCTGTCGCAATGCCTGCGCTCACCCAAAGATGGCTCCCCATTGGACAGACCGGGAGTGTACAAGATTGACTGTAGCTGTGGCAGTTCTTATATAGGACAAACAAAAAGAACGGTTACATGCCGAATCAAGGAACACATCAGGGCAGTCAAAAACAATGAACTGCATAAATCTGCAATCGCTCAACATTTATTGGAGTCCGGTACGAACCACTGGATCGAACTACATAACCCTCAGATGCTTTCGACAGAACGCCACTATATACCAAGACTGGTTAGGGAAGCAATTGAAATAAAAAAGTATAAAAATTTCAATCGTGAGGAAGGGTTTCAACTGCCGAACGTCTGGCATCCAGTGGTCCGTCTTTGCAAAAACAACCGGGAACAAGCTAAAACAAAATCGCGAGTGGATACAGTGAGCATCGTATGTCGTGAACGTGATCGAGATCGGGTTCGAGTTTGTAGTGAGAGTGAAACCAATAGTAGTGCAGATACGCGTAGTAAAAGAACTCGAAAGAGGGTAGATCGATATAATTACTCCTAGAAGAAAAAACTTTTTCTTAGTTCACCGCCACTACTCCAGTTCCTCCGTGATCATGGTGCTTGCAACAGCGCCGAAATATCGGAAGCTCAAAATAGTGAAACATGGTAAATATCCCGTTTATTCTGATACTGACTGAGTAAATATTCTTCCAGTTCCAAATGCCCCAATATCTACAAAATAGCATTTTATTGCCAAAGTGCGTATAACTCTACGCGATTTAGTATCGTTGCATTGCAATAGAATCGATTACAAACCTGATCACACATCCTATTGTCTTCGACGGCATTTATTGACGATAAATGTTTGATAGGTGAGTGTTGTAAATTATTGTGTAAAGACGTTGTGTCCTGGTTTCTATAATGGGGTACGAGATGCACCTGTAATATACCTAGCAGGAAAACATGAAAAACGATACTAACTTAGTTCCATGCAAGTTAGTTTTCTACATTAGTTTGATCTAGTAGATCCAGGTGTGACTTTTAATGCGTATCTGCATTATGGTCCTTACACCTGGATTCCACCCAAGGCGTTTTACCATCTAGTAGTAGGTACCATTCAAGTAGCTAATAATTCTTTACACAGGCTACCTGTATCCTATCTAGGAAAACAGCTGGTCACTCTCTGTATCACTGTTCTGAATAAATAAAATTGAAATTATAGTAAAATATTAACAAAATAGCTGTGAGTTGCTCATTGGCGTACTTAAATTATTCTTATTAGCTGCCTATTGTTTGTCCTGGTTTATTATAGTATGGCGTACCATGGCGTATATCCACCAGTGAACTGCAATAGGCTAATTGATTGATATAATAGTTACAGCAATGTGTGTGTACGTTTAGTTACCTATACTTCTCTTATCTTAGAAATAAATTCTCTCTAACCAACCATCCTTCACCATTTTCCATATACAACTTGTGGTAAATCCACTTTTAGTAGTAAATAAACTAGAAGCTTAGTAACAAATACATCAATCAGTTGCTTAACATATCTTGATAAAGAATAAATAACAAGCTTCTTCACCAATATACTCTATAGATAATGGTTCTAGGTGTATAATAGACAAACAATAAGTGATACATATCGATATGGAGTTGCGATTCGATTGATTCTCGTCCACTCGCATCGCGAAAGCTGCGCGGTCGCCGCTTACAAATTGCCGCGTAAGCGCACGCACGTGTCTAGGGTTACCATTTTATTTCTGAACCTGTAATATATTTTTAGGGATTTTAGACTACGTCTTGAGAAATTCCTAACAGAAAGAATTCAATATGATTTTATTGGGGTAACTTAGCTCGTAAATTTATGAATATATTTGTTTCTTTCAACTATCTGAACTCAGACTGACGCTGGCGTTTCTTCAGGGATTGAGAGATCAGACATCAATCACTCCTATAAAAGAGATAATAGAAGTGGTAAAGTAATGACAGCAGGGCGAGTATGCATCTGGTGTTATACACGTATACCTATCAGGCACAGCATCGGGTGTGCTGTACACTTTTCTGCAATCTAAGTGTTACAAAAGTACTGTACACTTGACATAGTGTTAGTATATAAATTAACTACTAAGACGCTATGCCGTGCAGTCTTAATTTTGAATTATTTGTTTATGATTCACGAGGTCGTCGCACGTAAACGACCTCGAGATTATTATTAGTGTTATTATAGTATGAAAGGCATTCAGTGGACATGTTTTGAAATATTTATTTGTATATTCACGCATTTGGAGGTATGCAGAGGTGTATTTGCATCTACATTTCCATTAACTATTATATTTTCGTTCTCACTTGATAATTTTCTTGAAACGCAATCAAGAGAAAGTTAATTCTGTTATTTTCTTAATATACAAACTTCACAGGAACACTATCCTAGATACTTCAGAAATTAACAGGTAGGTACATAGTACTTAAGGTCGGAAAAACTAAATACTATATAGGTAAAAATGATTGAACGAAATTTTAACTATTCAGATCGATTAAGATAGAAAAAATAGATAGGTTCAGGCGGGATTCGAACCCGCGATCTTTCCTTAACAGGGGGAGCATTCTAACCACTGTGCTACTGCAAGACGAATATATATAGGAACATTTGGATAGCTTCTGGCGAGGTTCGGTGGCTTAGAGATCAGTGCGTTCTGTAACGGAACTTAACTACTATAAGGTTAATTTCTGAAGTATCTGGGATAGTTTTCCTGGCCGATATCAAGGTTATATATTAAGAAAATATAATAATTAACTTTTTCTTGGTTGCGTCTCAAGAAAATTATCAAGTGATCACGGGTTTGAATCTCACCTGAACCGATTTTTTTTTTTCTATATTAATCGAATGATAAAAAATGTTTCTTTTCTTAAGTGCTGTTTATAAATTCTCTGAAAAACATACGTACATACATATAATCACGCCTTTATCCCCTATTGGTTAGGCAGAGGTGAATTGACACCCACATTTCACCAATAATTGTATTCGGTCCCACGTAATAGGGGGTGAGCTTATTGCCGTATTCCGGGCACTATTGTTGACTCGAGCCATGCATCTGAGGCTGAGTCTGGGCTGTATATATCTGTCGGATGTTAAACAGCCCTATCCCTTAGTCGTCTTGTACGACACCGCATGGGAAGAGATGGGAAAACAGTTCTGAAATACTATGTGACAAACAGATACTTCTTGTGTTATTTATTTATACAGATTGTTCTGCATTAATTTTCTAGAAAGGCAAGACTAAACATATAAAACATTTATTTGTTTAGTCTAGCCTTCCTAGAAAATAATCACGACAATAATTACAACCTGTAGTAAATTTTGTAATAACAGTTTTACTATATTATTTATTACATATTTATTATATTATTTATGTGCACAGTAATCAATATATCATATTTATATCCTGCTTAGGTAGCTAGAGCTTACGGCCACCGTTGGTGGGAACACTTTGAACTACCTATAATTTCTAAGAAAATATTTTAACCAATGCTATGTACAACTTTTCACGAACTGCTTTATAATAATTTAATTCTGTTCTTTCAAAGATAAGTAAGTAATAGTACATATGTATCTCCTATGTCGACTGTACCTTTCCAATTAGGTGGTAAGTGGTTTTCATTAGCAATCCCTAAACAGGATGTGCTCTTGCGCAAAGGTGCAAACCTATGCATTTATGCAAATTGAAAGTTTTATTGTCTTCTTTAGATATTACATACATACATATATAATCACGCCTTTATCCCTGGAAGGTCAGACAGAGGTGAATTAACTCCCATATTTCAACAATCATGAAATTCGGCCCCACGTTATAGAGGGTGAGCCTATTGCCGTCTTACGGGTACTATTGTTGACTCAAGCCATGAATCAGAAGCTGAGTCGGGGCTGTATATATCTATCTGATGTTAAACAGCCCTATCCCTTAGTCGCCTTGTACGACACCGTATGGGAAGAGATGCGGTGGTCCAAATTCTTCTCTGCCCGAAACTATGCGGTAAAGTAAGTATTTATTTATTTATTATATACTTTATTGTACACCATTAATAAATATCATTACTAAAGTTTATAACAAGGGATCAGTAAAATGGGCGTTCTTATCGCTTCAAGCGATATCTGCCAGACAAGTAGAATTCATAATTAAAAGAACCTATATCTTTAAACAAAAGCTTCTAGTAACGCTACACGGAAGACGCGCTTAACGATTCATTACATATACGGTGTAATTAAACCAATCAGCATAATTAACTCAGTTGCTACATTTTATTTAAATTCGGTTACCAATAACACCATAAACTTTCACTTAGTTTATGGGTTCGTTCCACACATAGATGTATACCAAATATATCAATACGGTATTGTACAATCACAGTAAGGAGCTTACACACTAGTTTAACAAGACTGAATACCACACTATGACGAAAATATGAAAAAAGGACTATGGATCCCGGCAGAATAGAATTTCGGCCACCCCATCTCTTCCCATGTGGTGTCGTACAAGGCGACTAAGGGATAGATAGATGTGATGTGGAGAAGTATGAACGCAGCAGTTTGAATGAACAGCAGTACGACTGTCCTAGTGGTTCTGTGCGAACTAGTGCTAGTTAATACCATACCTAGTCAGTACAGTTATTTTTATACCACTTAGGTGGCAGACAAGCACACGGCTCACCTTATGAAAAGTGGTTACTGTGACCTATGGACGTATGTAAAATTTATCTTACTGCTTTACTAAAAGTAATAGATAAATATGAGTACTTTCTAAAAAAAGTTAAAAATATTGCTGCCAACCCTAACACAAACATTGAAGGATATATCGCCGTCCACCGGCTTTCAACTTCGCCGACGTCACACGTTCACCTATACGAACGCAGCATTGTATTTTAATTTCTGCCGTGTTAGGAATTTACAAATAACTACTATTTTACTTTAATACGCAATTTTGAACTCTAAATTAACCGCTGCAACCTTCGAGGCAACAGTGAAATATTGCAAGGGATGGTCGTGAATTATCATCGTGACATTTAGTATAAGATTTAGACGAATCGTCCGTTGTCGAGTGATTTAGTTTATGGAGTGCTAATATTATTTTCAATTGAAGACGATGATTGGAAGAATTTGCGCTAAAAGGTTATTGCATGCTGTTTGCTTGCTCAGTTAAATATTCGGGATATTTACCATGTTGCATTGTTTTGAGTTTCCGATATTTCGGCAACAATGCAACATGGTAAATATCCCGATTATTTTGATATTCATGTGAGTGACCATGATAATTTAAATACCTATATCATTTAAATAAGTTCGTTAATAATATTGTATTGTGGTCTAATGTAACATATCAATAAATAGATTACAAGATCATATACCTACAGTAAAACATTTATTAAATAATTTTATAGTACACCTGCAACAGGTTGCTGGTGTTATAATAGGACATGACATATATTTTTTTAATAACACAGTGTCGACGGCCGCAATAAATGAGTAAAATTGACGAACAGCCAAAAAATTTAAATAATAAGTTTTTTTCTGTGAAGAACTGTTTCTACTTTAGTTATAGTTACATATTTAATTAAATCTGCAATATCTGTGACTCATCTTCCTCGCTTACTAAAGTTGATTAGCCAATGTTCACATAATGATTCAGTTTTTCTATGTATTAAATATACTAGCAAACGCAAATACATCAACAAGATTTCTAGAGATCTGACAGTTACATAAATCAGCTGTCAATTCTAACACTTCACTTTCATTGCAATCAGGTAAAAACCATACGTCAAAGGCATATGTCGAAATTAAACGTCAAATTAAATCGAATGTCATAATAGTATGACGAATGGAAGATTGATTTGACATTTCAACTCGAACCGTCACATTGACAGGACTCTTGCGCGCATCGATCATCGCTGTTATGCGCGTTATCAAATATTTACAAACTAAAGGTCGCGGTTTGGATCTGGCTTACCTTGAATTATGAACTAAATTAACATCTTATGTTTCATTATAATTATTTTATTATAGTTTTGAAAAAAAGAATTTAAATGTTCACCCTACATACGGGTGAAAATTTAAAAAAGGAAAGTTGGTAGAATGAGTACTTTTTCTTCGATCTAATTTGTAATGCACCATGTGATCCACTGGGAAGTCGACAGGAATTGGGTCATAGGGACCCCTAGTCACTGCTTGAGAGACATGCCACTAACAATATTTTCGGTTCTATTATTGTACGTCGTTGTCTACTACGGTCAACAAGACCATTTTCGTGGAATTTAATTTTTTTTTTAAATTTTGAAGTTTAGCTGCAACACACAGTTTTAATAGTAGTAAGTTTTCAGAATACATAAAAAATATGCATTCAAATAACCAGTCAAAAGATTTTTCTGTGAGAAAAGTGTCAGTTTTATCAGTGCTCAGTGCCTGTTAGGCAATGGTCTAGCCCCAATCATAGGATACTCAAAAAAACTTTGCCAAAAATGAAAGTTAAGGAACTCTGTCTATTCATATGGGAATGTGCGGCCGTTTGTAGGTATCTATATAAAAATGATAGACAGAAGAGAAGAGAAGATTCACTCGTCAAACGCCTACAAACAAACATCTAAACCTCGCAAATAGAGATCGCCCTAATTTGAAGTCGTTTACCAACCTAAGTAAACAGCTATAACGGCTTTTAAATACTCGAGAAGTAAAGGTATTTACCGTGTATTTATTGAATAGTTAACATCTACTTACCTTGTTATTTGTGTTTAGGTTTGCAGCCGAAAGTGGTGGGGTGGGGTCTAGAGTGCAATTACCGGGCTAGGTCAAATGTATTCGATTTTCTGTAGCTGCATACATGTACAATGTTACCAGTTAGGTAACAATAGGTCCTTGTCTCAAAGTGTGGAATAAACTATATATATGTCGCTATTAAATATACCCCTGCTTGCTGCTTAATAGAAAGAAATGGTTACAAATGTGAAAATATTTTCATTTGTATAGGTTTAAACGCTTAATATCCACAGACTAGCATTTCTACTGCTATTAGTTGATGCAAACAAGCAGTAGAAAGACAGATGACAGTAGAATAAAAAGCAAAAACACTTCGCTCAATCTAACAACTACATTCTAATTTTATTAAAAATACTTCAATTCAATTAACACCTGGGCCAATATGTTTACAGACCTTTTTACTTCATAATATAAATTTTCAAAAATAGAACAATTTGATTTGATTAAATTCGAAATGTCAATGTCAAATCGTAAACCTTCAAATAGTGGTGTACCATTATCAACTAGAAAGCAACGTTGTACGTTACTGCTATCTGATATAACGGTGCTAAAGTGCTTTTGGTGTAAACATACAGCATATTAACGATTAGTTAACAACGACATGTTTATTCAGCTAATGAATGGTGCGTGTGTCGAGTTGATGTTATGACTGCGAGTACGTGTTTTTTTACATAGTTAGTTTTCTATCAATTGATTCGATAAAGAGAAAAAATAAATATAACTTGGAGAATATACAACAATGATAACGGGAAGTAATGCGATCACGGTATATGTATTTACAAACTATTTAAACGGTCTGACCACGGTTAGTGCATCTTGGTTGAAGGATCAGATCATTCAAAGATAATCCGGGAAGTGAACTTCGTTGTTTCTCTATTACTTTTAGGAATATATTTTTGATTGTACTAACATGGTAAATATCTACTTTTTTATGCACTTCTTGTAAATCTATCATTCTGTCATAATTGTGACAACAATCGTACATTATGAATGTCACTTTTATTATTACCCTATTAGAAAAATATTTAATGCAGCACCTACCTACACGCTAAAAGAATTACTTTTAATCTAATCTCATCCTTCCTTCACACCACTTCCATCTTCACAATTAGTAATATACAACCGATCTGTAGTGCTGGTGATTTTCAGAGGATACCTCTAGTATGATGTCACGTATGTTTATACAATGAATAGAAAAACAATAAAGTCAATAATTAATCTAAAGATTTGCAACATCGTTAAAAATATCACAGTTAGTGAACAAACCAAGGTTTATTAAATACGATGCAGTCTATCTATCGATTGTGCTAACAAACTAATGAGCTCACCTCTCACTGTTTTAACAATATTGACTGATTGATTGATTGATGTCATTTAATTTTGAATGTCAGTTTAATATACAAATTCTAAGTCGCAAGCGCAATTTTTTATACGACCTTCATTGCACACCAAATTAATAACCATCAATTTATCATCCGGAAAATTAAAAAAAAAAGCCTAGTGTTCCCATCAAATGTCATCAGTTCATTAAGCCTATCGTTGAAATATGAACTTTAGATTTATGACGTTCAAGTTTATATTACATTATGACAAATTTAATACTGATGCCGGCGATGTCAGTACGGAATGACTTGATTGCGGATCGACGCGTGGATGTACCTATGAGTACTTATATAGAGATGATAATACGAAGAACACAAATTGGTTTTCTAATAATATAATTGAATTTGACCTATGGACATGTACTTTGACATCATTAACATCTTAGCATTGTTGCCAATTGCATTCAAGGCTTTTTATCTTAGAAAGGAGAAGAAGTAACAGGACCTTCGTTTTTTTTTTCTCTTTTTGATTCGAATTATACTATTTTTATGGAGATGACCGTACCGTCTAACCTTCCCGCCCTGCTGCCTGATGATACCTGCACCAGAACCTCTTTTTTCGGGACTTCTTTGAAGAGTAACCAATATTAATTGTATCGCCTTTAACCCCTTCAGCTTAGCTAAATTATTTATCTAAGGAGTGGGTACCGTGCGTATGGATATGTTGTGTAGTAATGCTGTGGAGTGGGTTCACTTTGGTAGTACAATAGCCAGGATTCGAACCCCTGACCATTGTAAAACCGATTTCTCAACCACTAAGCTACTAGTGCTTTTTTCAGCGCAAATTTCTCTGTACTCCCTGTAAACGCCTGTCGATCAAATGTCTAAGCTGAGAAATTTTTTGTACGTTTTTTTGCCAAAATATTTCGAAATATTCAGCAAATACATTTCAACAGTGGCCACGTTATTAGGTGATTAACTTTGATAAATTAGTCTGAATATTAATCACGAGGGTTCAAATAAATTAAAATAAGCATAAGCTCTAAATGAATTAAATAGACATTAACGAAAATAAATTATGTTCATTAAATTGCGGTAGGCTTTAGAATGTTAACAAGCACACTATGTTAAAATATCTCTATTATTAATTCGGCAAATTAAACAAAATCGACTCAAAGGACTCGGGCAGTTCCGGACACGCTGTTTTTACTTTTCTCGGAATATTGCCTACATTTCGAAATACATTCTGTAGAAATAGGTGGTATCCCTTTCAATTAAAAATTAAAAATATTTTTTACATACACTTCCATATGACTTCATCTTGCCTGATTGTAAACTGAAGACAAAAGGGTACACACTAATAATGTTACATTGGTATTATCGTGCGAAAAATCCCCCTGGATACCCCCCACCAGAGCCAGTGGGAGAGGTTAAGTCGGACTCGAACCGACTGAAATGCACTCCGTCTGAGGGTTGCTGAAGGTGAGATTGCCGGAGGCATATCAGTTTAAGCTGTATTAAACGAAAATAATTGGACGATTTCGGAAGTGAGGCAGGAATCGGGATGGTCTACGCCGTATAGATTGCAAATTCCACAACTACTCCTAATTTAGTTTAATCTGTGATAAGAAAGCATAAACCAATACTTCATACGTCAATACTGGTAGCTATTTATCTTATCAGAAATAAATCCGGCAGTTTAAAACTTCTGCCTACCTCTTCGGTTATATAAAGCGTATAAGAGCGTATGTAAATTTTATTGTTAAAATATATATTAACCACTCGAAACATTTTCAAGCGATGGCTTGCGACACAGGGGACGTTCGTGAAATGCGAAATCAGATAGAGCTTTTTGCTTGGTTGTACTCGCTCGTGTTTACTTTTTACAGTGAATGTGCTAGTGTTGCCCTGCTAACGTTTTGTTTTATTACTATTTTTGATCAAAAATCGATTAGTTCGATATTTAAATGTTTGTGACTTTTAACCGTAACTTGTTCGAAACGATTCTTCAATATGATTAATGAAATCATTTTTTTTCCAAGGTTGGTGTGATTATCTATTAGATGAATATGAAAAAAATATGCAGGATACGTCTGTTTATGATATTTGATAAATTTATAGGTTATGTTTACCATGAAAAACAAAAACAATAAATATTCAATTAATCAATTCAAACTACCGTACGCAACCCGTAATGTACTTAACATTAAGAAAATACAAATTTCAACATTAACATAAAACCAATGCGCAATAGTAGGCAATGACTACTGAAGGAACACCCATTTTTCATGTAGCTATCTGAACAAAATCACATAAAACAGTAATTATATTTTTTGTTGCCCACTCGGTACGTCTAAGTGAATAGCAAAAAGTCTAGAAGAGCAATTGTTGGATTTTCATTGATAGAAATCTCAGCGTTTAAGCGAACAGTCGGACAAAAAATCTACAGAATTGCGGGAACTCTTTGGGTTGGCTTGTAACAACCTATCAGGTCGTTTTTCTAGTAATTCTTGCAAGAAACGGCTTGACAAGATACCTTGTAAGCGCATGTTTTATAGAACTAAAAACTTGAAAACGCTTTTTGATTTTCTGTAGAAAAAGTAGTGATCGATGTTGTCTTCAGAAAAGTTCTGTTCAGCAAGAAGTAATGAATGAGTTAAACAGGAATAGCAGCAGACAGAGAAACAACTTTTTGTTGACAAATTTATTTACTTTAGGGATTTTATCCAAGTATTATTAGTAACTGTGATTATATCATTAGTTATTGTGATTATGTTAAAGTAACTGCATTACTACTCAGTGTTTGTTTAGAACGCATGATTGTAGATTAGTTGAACACGATCGCAATTATTTTTAACTTTACGGTATATAAACCTTAAATAAGTTAACATTTTTTTAAGTAGTTGTTGTTGCCGCATGGTTACCGACAGAGTAGAATTTGGGCCACCCCATCTTTTCTGACGCGGTGTCGTACAAGGCGACTAAAGGATAGGGCTATTTAACATCATACAGATATATACAGCCCAGACTCAGCCTCAGATGCATGGCTTGAGTCAACAATAGTGCCCGAAATATGGTAATAGTCTTACCCCCTATTACATGGGACCGAATACAATGATTGGTGAATTGTGGATGTTATTTCACCTCTACCTAACACTCCGGGGATAAAGGCGTGAATATATGTGTTTGTGAATATTATAAATTACAAACATACATATTGCCTTGTACATGGGAAGAGATGGGGTGGTCCGAATTCTACTCTGTTGGGAACCACGCGACTATAAATATTATAAGTTTAGGACCAAAAATAGCAACACTGCCAGTACAGTCTTCTGCGTTCCATAATATAGGTATTTGTCTAATATGAAACGCAGTCTCGGCATGTTTTGTGATCCTTATGCTTGAGTGCTGCAACCTCATGTACAATGTAAACTGAGTCAAATATTTTTTTTTCCAGTACCTCAGTAATACAACTCAGCACTCGGGAGTCTACACTATATTCTTATGTACACACAGTAAACAACAATTAAACATTTATTATACTTAGGCTAAAGTAAATGCTGAGTATTGAGTTTTCTCAAAACCAACCTTGACGAAGTTGATCAAAATTCAGAAATTGGTTCATAACCAACTCTAACATTAGAAAATAATAATCATTATTATCAATATTTTTTAATTCACAAACTGCCATTGATTGAAATGATTTTAAAATCCGTCACATCCGGTTCAGAAATCAGTACAATTTAATCCCATTTCACAATTAAAAAACCGGTTTTGTATAACAATATTTTAAGTTATACGTGTTGTAACTGTGTATCATCGGCTACCTAATTTCAATCAGCAAACACGCCTATCAAATTAATCAAACAAGTGCATTAAACATGAGATGTGCCGTATGCTCGTTTAAAATCAATTATCGCATAAAAACCGATACTATGTACATCACTAAAATGTTCTATAAGACAACCTTTCATCTTTACCGTCCCCCCATATAACACTAACAACTTAATCAAAATATAATTATGATACAATTAAAATAATTATTTTGCGTCAATTATGATATATCACATTCATTAATATTTTGATATTTATCGATATGTAAAAATATTATATAATTAATTTTCAATATTAGGCGAAAGTCGGTGAGTTCAAAGCTGTAACTGGATCTTTATGAAGTCTATTGAGTTTATTTCGACTATTTAAAATGTCACTAATTACTAACAAATTGAGAGTTACTTTGCAATTAAATCTATATATCATAAAATTTATTTATGAATTTGATTAAGGTGGTAATGATTTCGCGTGTTGAGAATATGTATTAAGTATTAAACGTGTAATAAAAATGTACCTACCTAATTATGAGAAAATTTCACTTGTAATTTTGAGATATAACTGTTATAAGCGTTTCTATTTCTTAAACGTAATTACATATAAGTAAATAATTTGCGAATTTACAACACCAAAATTGCAATTTATGATCTTTAAATTGAAATCTTATTTGATTTTCAATTCGTTGTAGCAATTCATAATTAATAATTATTTTATCATAAAATTTAGTACCTACGTTTATACGTGCTACTAGTAGGTACCTGTCTACGAATTTGCGATGTGTTGTTTTATTGAGTTTTGGTACATTATTACATGTAATATTGTTGAACTTTGAGAGGTACTTGTTAAGAACAAAATTATGAATTAACATTTAATACATCAGTATTTAATATATAATAAAACTTTATATTCGCATAAAAATTATAATTTCTTTTTAAAAATATTATTAGCGTTAATTTTTAACTTACATTTAATTTCAAAATGAATAACAATATTCTGGCAGAGTAATTTGGACCACCCCATTTCTTTCCATGCGGTGTCGTACAAGACGCCTAAGGGATAGGGTTGTTTAACATCAGACAGACATATACAGGCCAGACTCATCCTTAGATGAATGGCTTGAATCATCAATAGCGCCCGGAAGACGGCAATGGGCTCACACCTTACTACGTGGGACCGAATTCGATGATTGGTCAAATGAGGGTGTTAATTCACGTCTGCTTAACCCTCCGGGAATAAAAACGTGATTATATTTATGTACTTAAATATGTAACAATGTCCGTCATACAGACGTCAAATATCTATTTAGGTATTGTGCCCCAATATGTTATCAAAAATTTCATACCGTACCGTTACATCTTCGAAAATAATGTAACTAACCGAATCGCCGGTCGGGCGGGCTCCCACGACCTCAGAGCTACATTTCGCTGTGCTCTATCCAATATTACTTCCTAGTACAAACCAATACCAACCTTAATTCAACTCAATAGAACTACAAACTGTTCTAGCAGCATCTAAATCCATTCAAAAGCGATGTCTCGTGCACACATCTACAACCAACACCTTTAGTTTCTATGTGTGCGTGTTGAGCTATATTGAATGAATGCCCTATGCGTACGAATTTGAATTCTGTGTTTCTAGTTATTGGGTTCTAATTTTGAATGCTAAATGTTTGTTAGTGTGAGTGTATTGACCAATATTAATAACGTACTGGCTGGTTGGGAGGTCGCGGTCGAGTCGACAGGTGACGTGTTGCGATACTCGGCGGAGCGTGTGCATGTGTGCGTGGAATGTCAGAGTTTAGAGCTTAGTTTGTTGCTACACTGAGAAATTTTATTGTTTTATTGCATTACATTTAATTAGTCTATATTCATTGTGGCTGATTTATGTCTACCAGTTAATGTTTTATTTGGGAAACTTTAATAGCACTATATTGACAATACGTAGTTTGTAAAGCATTAATGACTGAAAATAAAAAAGAACGGTGATTTAATTTTATACCTGTACCGTTTACATGTGTTTTTTTTCTAATTTAGTAGATACGCATCCAGTCATTCAAGTCGTTAATAAAAATAGACCACATTATGAATCGGTATTGTAACCTGGTGTGCTCACATCCTAATTTGTGACAGTGCGCACGAGTGGATCTTTGCAGGTGAACATGTCTTTGTGTGCGTGAGGTCACCTTGTTACTACACTGTAAACATTTTCATGTGTGTGGAATAAGGGAAGACGATCTCTTATAAGGCTATATACCTACTGTTTCCAATTAAACGAAATGCAATACGGTACTTTACACTTATAATAAACACCCCAGGGTATAATAAATTAATGTTTAGTATCAAATAATCTCGTATTAGCATAAAGTTCGAATAAGTTATGGTTGTTAGCGATCGTAATCCCTATGACGTCATTATGTTTGCTACTGATGACCTAAAACTTTAAGAACATAATTTAGTAGTTGATATTATAAAAGTTTAGATACATAGATAATTCTAAACAGATTTACAGTGGGACAAGTAGGTTGCCAGTTATCTCGTAAAGTTTATTAAAAACAAGAGAAAGAGAGAGAAATAGAGGGAGAGAGAGAGAGAGATAGAGAGATAGATAGAGAAAGAAAAGGAGAGAGATTTTATGCATGAACATACAGAAACCTATCCAAAATTTCTATAATTTCGCTGTCTCTTAAAAAAAATTATGTAATATGTTTAAATACATTTATCAATAAAATAAATTCGTAAACGTACGTTAACATGGCAAGATACGTTCCCCATCAAAAAAAATCCTATTGTCACTTATAATCAAAACCAAAAATCATCACCTGTATTTCCGACTACATCATAAGTGAAATGCAAAACATTAAACTAACTACGTATACGACAACGTTCCTTTGACATTAAATCGTGACGTAACTTCACTCGTGTGCACTCACCTTTACATAGCGACAGTTGCACCTGATTACTGTAGGTAGACGATTATTGCTCGCGGATTTTATAATGAACCTTTTGGAGATCCTTCTTTAAAGAATCACAACGTGTACTATTTCATATTATCCTAGCTGTTGCCAGCAACTCCGCTCGTGTGGACGTTGGTTATCGCGACCAAATATAGCCTACGTTCTTTCTCAAGGTCCAATCTACCCCTATACCAAATTTCATCAAGGCGTTTGTTTGTCTGCCGTCTCAGTGGTATAAAAATGCATATTCCCACGACTTTTTCCCTACGGAATAGGCAGAAACAGCTCGTCATCTATCTTTGTCCTTACGCACTTCACGAGCTTGACCTGATATCATTTATTCTTTCAATGAAAGCTCATCGATTTCAAGTGCTGTTAAAAGCCAAAACTTGCGATTTTAATTCAATGTCCACTTTCTTTATTGGGTGTAGAAAATTAAGAAAACTAAGTAGATAAAAGTAACTTGTAAAATAGCCAAACATTATGAATAAATAGATTAGTATAGTTATATGTATAGGTACACTTACTTCGAAATACACAATACGAAACACCAATGCAAATATACACACATTCATGGCTAAAGATATTTGCACTGAACGGTAATCAAACCCACGAACTCTGACGTCGAACTTGAACGCTCGCCGTCCTCGAATAGCAAACAAACAACTAACAGGTCATGGTCATAGTATTTAAGTATTGTACTATCGTTTTAATAGAAATAAAACACTACGATGTATAAGAGTTTATTGACCTATATACCCTCAAAACTGCCACTCAAAAGAAGTTGATGTTTATAACATACGTTGACATCAAAATACGTTTCAATCCCATACACTCATCATTCTATTCTACAGTATGGCGGCCAACGAGCTGCCACCTGTCTAGGGGGCTGTACAGTTATTTAAAAGTTATAATTCTATTCTATACTATCACATCTTAAAAATATTTTACACCAATATTAGGTGGTCATGTGTTAAACTAGTACGGAACCAATGCATGCGAATTGCAATATCTTTATTGTTCCACACATTGAGACGTATTCGGTATAGTAAAAAATGGTACTATAACACTTTCACTCGCCGTTCTCACGACTAGAGTCATTACGCCGGTTTTTGTGAACATTATTAATTTGCATCAGATTTTGGTGCCATTAAATTATATGGTTACGAACGTGAAAGAAGTTTTTAGTGCTTTATGGCGAATGTTTTCAAGTAAAATATAGCGGCGATCGCGCAAAATATCAGGTGTTTAATTGGAATCCAGGGCTTTTTTTAAATAGGACACATCAATATAACTAGGTCATAACTGAAGTCTGATGAGCAAAAGGTACGAAATCCCCGAGATACTTGGGAAAAACCAGGGAAAGTGAAATCTCATATTAAAATTAATATGGAATACTTTTTGAAGAACACCAATAACTGTAACTACTAGTTTAACTGATAACCCCTCCAGTTATATTATATAGCTTATGTTAAGAATGAGGTTATATTAGTAATGATAACCGAGTTTTGAATCCGGGACATCTCTATCATAAATTAGATACCCTAGCCACCAAACTACCACCTTTTTTGATGTGATGTACCTGCTAACTGTTGTACTGCCTACCTGTTTGTATTTGGTGGGGTGCCTGCTGCGTGGGGCTTGAATAAAATATTTTCTTTCTTTCTTTCTAGATAGTTTAGGAGTAAAAATTTGGTATTAAAATAAATATACTAAAATTACGTTAAATGTCTCTTTACTAAAAATAGTTACACATTTTGATATCGTTAGACATATACGGATATACCTTCATACATATCTCATCTCTATTACACTGACCAGATATTAACAACTTTATAGCTTGCTTTTTTTCACAAGCACCAAATAGTATACACATACTTTTTTCCAAACATGTACTTAGTAAAAATAACAGCACAAATTGATCTACCACACTATAATATGTATAATTGTTGGTTGTAACCGATCTAATACTTTATAATTATACGTTCATTAATGCGTTACTATAATTTAGTTTAATATGAGTCTAATTGAGCCGTCGATGGAAGGCATTGATCGACATGAGAAATTGAGATCCGATGTTTTTTATTATATAGTTTAGTCTAATTAAATACATGTTTTTTTTTTGTATCTACAGATTTGTAAGAGGTTTTTGATATGGGAAGAAATTTTGGTGGGTTTCCTACCCACCAAAATTTCTTCCGGGCGCTGGGCTTAAAAATAAAGTCAGTGATAGAATAGACAAGAATAATCAAATTGAGAATTTCATATTATTTGAATAGATTCATCTCAAATTCAATTCGATGATGAAAGTGTATGTTCGTATGAATGAAACTTCATCCCACGCAGCGGTTTTCCCAAGCACCTACAATATGGGGTTCTTCAAGAGGGGCATCAGAAGGTTTCTTCATGGTCGGCAGCGCGAGTGTAACACCCCTGGTGTTACACAAGTCCATAGGCTACGGTAACCACTTTCCATCAGGTGGGCCGTGTGCTAGTCTGCCACCTAAGTGGTATAAAAAAAAAGTGTCAGTTTTCTGTGAGTATACTCGGAGTACATATTCAATATACTCAGTTAATGATGAATAGATTAAATGAGTATTACATTGAATGCTTCACTTAACAGTTAATTAAATGATAAAATATATCAAATTATACGCGTCATAAGAGATGAAAAGTGATGAGTTATTAATACAGTCCGGCTTACCTTTTTTGGCGGTATAAAGGCGTAAGTATATACAATACAAATCACTCGTCATCTATTGGACCACAATATATATACGTCATTGCAACAAGCAGATTTTTTTTCACAATGGCAGATAAAACATGCCGAACATGGATCACAAAAAACTATTAACAATATCTTATAGCAATTCAATCAAATAACACAGATCAAAAACCTTTCTCTATGAAAAAAAGACTAATAACATATCACAGATGTTATTAACGCTGAAGACGATTATCATTAAGTTAGAATGAGATGGCTATGATGAATAAGTGATATGGATTTGCATTGTAAAGCTATCTATACACGATACGGAAGCTGTATAAAAATATTCTTACAAAGCTCAATGGTTTAGGAGTTGATCTGGCGTTTGTCAGGTCGTTGGTTTGAATCTGGACATTACCGTTCCCGGGAGAGTAAAATTTGGACCATCTCTTCCCATGCAGTGTCGTACAAGGCGACTAAAGGATAGTGCTGTTTAACATCACATATAGATATACAGTTCAGACTCAACCTCAGATACATGACTTGAGTCAGCAATAGAGCCCGGAACACGGCAATAGGCTCACCCCATATAACGTGGGATCGAATTCATTGATTGGTGAAATGTGGGTGTTGATTGCTCTGCCTACCCCCAGGGATAAAAGCGTGATTATATGTATCTATGTATGTCTACCGTCGTAGCTCCTAACAGAAGCAATTTAGCTTAACTGGTGAATTTAGGGGAAATACTTTTGTTATGACCTACTCTGAAAAAAAAAACAATCCAGGATAGACTTTAATACTATTTATATTTTTATTTTCCAGTTACAGAACGTATTAATAATACTAATAATAATATAAGTAATACTAATTTAAAAAAAAATAGTTGTAAAGTAACAATTACGTGAACATAACAAATATATTAATATTTACATTCAAATGCCTAAGCCAATTAGAGTTTTATCTGTATTTTGTCTAATAACATAATGAAGCAGAATTTTTCTCAGTGAATTTTCTTTAAAATTTTGCTCCATTGCATTATTGTCTTCAATTCTATTATTTTTTATTTTAGTTCAAAGAAAAAGTTTGTAAGTTTTTATTAATCAATATACTTGAATTGCACTATCAGAAACCAATAATTACAAATTATTTCTCATCCAACTTTCTATTTGCTCAACAGCAAAATGTAACTTAAATGAGCAAAATGCTCATAACATGTTAGTATGTATTAAGCATACTAATTAACTAATAAATTCCAATTAAACCGGCATGGTGTGGTTCTATCACCTTTAATATGGCGACCCACTATGTAAGTTTGATCCTATCGAAGATAACGCGTAATGATTATGTAGATGCTCGTAGACTTTTAAGCATCCTGAATTATGTCATTTTGAAACTTATTTTTTTAATCTGTGGGAGTGATTTTGAGATATTATTTACACTAATGTTATAGGTATATGCGAAAATAGCTCTGCCTGTTACCTTTTCACGTCGTTATTTTAGTGGTTAGTAGTTGGTTTATACGTCTCGTCGACAAAGATACTACAAATTCATATAGATAGAGACAATTTTTATTTGCAAATTTGATATAGATTGTGTTCCCAGCGGTGAGTAGGATAGCCAGAGCTTACTGGAGAATTTGTGCTGTCAGTGGGATGACTAAAGGCTTGTCCTGCTTTGTCCTCTACGCTGACGGCACATAAACTCTGTGTTTACAGGGTTGGCAGCGCAAGTTTCGCTTCTTTGGTGTTACACACGTCCATAGGCCACGGTAACCGCTTTCCGTCAGGTAGGCCATGTGCTTGTCTGCCACCTAAGTGGTATTAAAAAAAATCGTATTCGACATAGATACAATTTCATATGGAAAGAGACAATTTTTCTTTGCAAATTCGATATAGATAGGACCATTTTCCGTGACCAATAGCTTCAATGTTGACTGAATATGGGTTCAGTTGCAGTTCAATAGAGTGTTTTGCAAGGTTTTTTATGGTGGTGGAATTGGGCCAATAGAATTGCAATCCCTTTAGACAAGCGGAAATAGCGGCCGGGGTGTTGTAGAATAGAATGGCGAATGTATCAGATTTGACATTTATGACATACGTTAACGAATGTCACATACGTTGACCACTGTCACATAAGTTATCGACATTCTATTTTACCATACGCTGGCCAGTGAATTGTCACTTGTCTAGTGGGGGGGACCAGACTAAAAAAGTATTTTTGTAAAGAACAGTTGATTTATAAATAATAATGCTCTTGGCGAGTTATTTACTGAGTGTGAAATCTTTGATAGCGCTGCAGAATTGGTTGTTACAAAGTAGGTCAGCTTTACTATTTTTGGCGAATATAAGAAACGTGTGATCCACTTTATTAATGGATGAATTTTAAGAATTCCCACGTAATAGGCGGTAAGTCTATCACCGAAATTTGATTTTTTAACGAGATTTCGTTAACTTCTTCATTAAGTTAAGCTTCTTGTTTTAGAAATGAATCTACATACAACATCGCGATAGGAAGATAAGTGAAATCTACTCCTAAACAATGAGATTATTAAATATTCATACTTTTTGCCTAAGAGGCAGGTAAGTTATTTATTCCTTAAACACTGCTTCCCCTACCATCATTCAAACTTTCATACAAACCTACAGATTTATAGTACTTCCGACATACCCTTTTGTTCAAATAAATCCTACTAATAGAATCAGCGGCGGTCGATATCGCTAAACTCCAGTCGTGTACCCAGCACTATCGATACATAACAATTTATCATTCGTGTATCTGTGAGATTACAATCTAAGTATTTTAATAACGTACCCGCTACTGTTAGCGCCTTAAGCGGTCGTTTTTTTTGTCGATCGTTTCAATAGACTATCGACTTTTATTGTTATTGATTGGTAATGACGTTATGTCGAGCGGTTGAGAATGGATGTGGGAGATATTTATAGTTTAATATTTGGTTTTAAACAGTGTGGAAACTTGCGATCGGGATCCAGTTTTATTGTTGACCAAGGATTCAAATCAGGAGTCTTATTCACAGTAGTCGCACAAGAATGTGTAAATAAGCTCCTTATTTAGAATCATCATTGTAAGTGTAATACACGCTACAAAACAAATGCATTCAGACTTCATAATCGCTGGTCGTCATAATAATCATAATATTTATGTTAGGCCCGATCTTACACGGGACCTTCAACTTATTGTTTTTTTTTAGTAATTTGTATATATTTTTGCACACAACAGTATTCCCGTCTCAATTGAGCAGTCCGACTGAAGGAGTCCCTCTACCCTACAGAATACCCCGACCATAATAATCTCTTGTTGTGTTCCCGTTGGTGAGATCCAGAGCTTACTGGACAGTTTTTGTGCTGTCAGTGGGAAGATCAAAGGCTGGACTTTGTCTTCTGCACTGACGGCATATAAACTCTGTGCTTTTACAGGGTCGACAGCACAAATGTAACTCTTCTGATGTTACACACGCCCATAGGCAACGGTAAACACTTTCCATCAGAAGGACCGTTTGTTTGTCTGCCACTTAAGTTGTATAAAAAATATGACCGTTTGCGTTTAAGAATATTTCAAATTTTGTAGAAAATTAAAAGTCCATATTAGTCTTATCGTTTTAGTTTCTAGTTCATTTCTCAGTATATATATAAGTTATTTTGGCCCTTATATGGGCGGGCTGTGTCACAAGCTAATGCCGACAATCGATCGAGCCTTACCTAACTCATTTTGTCTTTTACGGCTTAAGGGAAAAGTTACGGATGATACGATTTACGATTTTCCTGTAGTGGTACCGCGAAAATGGATTTAGTAACGGTTTTTGTAATTACTGATTAACTGTACTTATGTGACTTAGAGTTCAAATTGGCGTGCACCCTCCTATACGGCTCGTTTCGGATTAGACTATTTATCACCTCTTTTGTTCACTGCACTATAAAGAGTTGGAATTCCTTACCAACATGAGTGTTTATAAGGAGCGTAAAAAGTAGTTAATTTTAACATCACCTAGAGTTACATCCAGTGCAACGAAATCAACTTAATAAAGTAATATCTTAGAAATATAAATAATATACATACATATAATCATATAATAGGGTTAGGCAGAGGTGAGTAAACACCCACATTTCACCAATCATTAAATTTAGTCCCACGTAATAACAGGTGACAGGCACTATTATTGACTCAGCTTGCATCTGAGGCTGAGTCTGGTCTGTATAAATCTGTCTGATATTAAACAGCAATATCCCTTAGTCGCCTTGTACGACACCGCATGGGAAGAAATTGGGTGGTCCAAATTCTGCTCAGCCGGAAACCACGCGGCTATATAAGCATGATTAAAATTATTTTAAATGTATTAATAATAACTAGATAAAACATTTCTGAGTTATAGATTAACTTGATACTTGAATAGAGAAAATGATTCACCAATGACTTGACGAATACGCTTATTGTGGTTCACTGCAACTGCAATCCACAACTTTACGATCAACTCAGATCAAAATGGATTACGTATATTTAAAATCATTTAAGTGGCAGACAAGCACACGTCCCACCCGATGAGAAGTGGTAACCGTGGTCTATGGATGTACGTACGGATGACCCTGAAGAAACCTTCTAATGACTCTCTTGAAGAACCCTACATTGTAGGCGCTGGGGAAAACTGCAGCAGGGAGTTCATTCCACAGCTTAAACGTGCGTGGGATGAAGTTTCTTTCATATTGCACAGTGCGCACAATCTCAAGTCGAAATGTGTGAAAATTAATTCCTTGCTTAAGTCAAACTTGATAACAATTTTTATTTTAGGTGAAATTCGACGTTAGGCTATCTTCAATACGATTAACCTGGAAATTGATTAAAAAATGCTGATAAAAACAGTCTAGAAATCAATACATCCACTACCAAACTTTTTGTATACAGATTGCTCGGCAGGTGATATTGAAACAGCAGTATTAATACAATTTTCCATGCCCATTGAAGGAAACAGATGTTCTCATTTCATTAAAAAACAATAACAGTCAATTTTAAAATATATTGAAACTATATATCACAATCAAAGACCATGATCCGAGCGGTATTCCCATTTCTATACTTATGTAAAAAACACAATGTATATACATATGTTGGTCATTATTCTCAAAGGTATATTATCCAATTACAGATAAGATACGCTCGAATTTCAATAGATGAACTGACAAGCCGAAAAATAATAATAAATGTTTTATATTTTAATACGCTGTGGAAACAATTACTCGAAAGAGAATGTGTGGTCTAATATCAAAATTTTAGCGATATAAAAAAAATTGTAATGTTAAAAAGCAGGAATATTCACCACCATTTTAGAAAAGTCATTATATGTGATAGAGAATAATATTTTCTGGATTTATATGTTAAGAAAATATTTGCTGTAAATATTATGAAGTCTATAAAATAGAAAAGAGCAGCCGCGGTAGCCTAGTGGTATGGGTAATGGACTGCTGAGACGAGGTCTCGGGTTGGATCCCAGGTTTTACTATGGCACACCCTTATGACTTTTCGATGCTTTTCGCAGGGTTATAAGTTTCCGGTTAATGGCAATAGGCTCGCCACCTATTATATTGGGACCTAAGCATAAACTGGCGAAATGTGGGTGCTAGCACCTCTGCCTACCCCTTCGGGGATATAGGCGTGAGTTTATGTTATGTTATGTTGTGTTCATCATGCATTTCTTATAGCTAGTAAAACATTATGAGCGACTTAAACCTTTCACCTTTTCATTTTCAATTGACACAGAAAAACAACTATTGTACGACTTTTTTTATAAATAGAACACATTAATTAGACTTCGCCTCGCCTAGTGGTAAGCTGAAGGCAAAGTCTCAGGAAAGAGGGTCACCATTACTTACATATATCATATCACAATGGTGATACTCAGCTTGACGGCTTCATCATATGGTTCTTCACGCCCCGCTTAAAGGACCCGGGACTGTAGGAAGAAGGAAACACGTGAGCTCGTAATGAATTCCAGGCCTTAACGGTGCGACAAAGGAGTCTATGAACCGCTTGGTTCTTGGTCGTTTTTTTTATTGATTGATTGAAGATTGAGGAGAAATATTTTATTTTTAAGGATATCTATAGTCTTACCAAGCACTATTGTTAGTGATTAGTAAGTACTAATCACTATTTTTTTTTAAACCACTTAGGTGGCAGACAAGCACACGGCACACCGTGTGCTTTGCTGCAGCGGTTACCGTGGTCTATGGACGTTTGCAACACCAGAGGAGTCACAGTCGCGCTGTCAACCCTGTAAATACAGAGTCTCTTTGCCGTCAGTGTAGAAGACAAAGCAGAACAAGCCTTTTGGTCTTCCCACTGACAACACAAATTCCCCAGTGAGCTCTGGCTACCCTACTCACCGCTGGGAACACAACACGAAGTTATTACATCTGCGGTATTCTGTAGGGCGGAATTATTATATAATTAAAAAAAAATATTTTCTTTTACAAATGTAGATACATAAGATTCATTGTAGGTAGGCAGTTCATATAATTTTTTTTTTAATCGTGGTGATAGAAAACCACCTAAGATTACTAACGGGAATCCGCTATCGCCTGTGACTTAAAACTTGAAGGTTTCATACAGTGGCTCTGTTTTTGTACACTACTGAGTGATTGATATTGAATTCGTAACGAATCGGAAAGTGATTTTGACGTCCCGTATGATTGCTACTACGTTACCTAAGTAACGTTTAAGAAACATTTCGTACATCCTTCTTCTAATAAATTTTTATTACTTCATAATAGAGCTAGGTGTTATATTTTTGCGTGTGAACGTTTTAAATATTTCTTCTCAGAATAAAACTCTTTTGTATAGCTAAATTATTGGATATATTTGCGATGATTTGTGTTGACACCTGAAGACTTAAATCTTTTTTATTTGGCAAGAATTGATTTATTGTTTTGTTCTGTAATTTTAAATAATTTAACATAACCATATGTGCTATAGTTCTATATATTAATTAACTTTTGAATGAATAATTTAATATGGAGATTTTGTAATGTTCTTCGTGGCAGTATTGAAATGTATATCATTTTTTTTTTCTTATCTTATAAAACGGAAAATTAAAAATGTATGGTCTTTGACATGTGACGTCATAAGATTTGGCATTGTTTTGAGTTAATTCTATCAAAAAAGTACTGTGCTTACACTGAAAATGA
The DNA here is from genome assembly GCA_963662185.1 of Eilema griseolum. Classification (NCBI taxonomy): domain Eukaryota; kingdom Metazoa; phylum Arthropoda; class Insecta; order Lepidoptera; family Erebidae; genus Eilema; species Eilema griseolum. The sequence continues at coordinate 2,565,313 of OY759243.1, forward strand.
ATTTCATACATTCAAATGATTTATTACCAAAACTGGTTTCATTATATGCGACTTCCTTTATAAATTGCTATATATCCACAGAAAACTAAAGTCGTGAAAGAACTTAACTAATCTAATTAAACATCAGTGGTCGGAAACGATGGGCGGTATCGGCAAAATATCAGACATTCACCTGTGAGACAACGCACTGCAACGGTCAAAGGTAAAGAAGGTGTATGGTGAGCGCGCTAGCGATAAGCGACAGCGGTAGCGGAATGTCAAATAATGAAAAATAGTTTTAAAATATGAAAGGGCTATAAAATAAGTTTAAAATAAAACTTATAAATTATTGGTTTATCATAAGCATTGTATGTATTAAGTACGTTGGACCTAATGTAAGGTAATGTGACACGCACTTTGCTCCTAAGTAGGCAAAGGAGGGAGAGAATTAAACATTAGTAGTAGTACTAAGAATGATCTACATTCTCATGAAAAATTTCTCTTGGTTAAATATTCACCCTCGTATAATTATTACAACATGTGTCATCAAAACATAATTTAAGAATTCGCAAAGCGCACTGCTCGTCGCTCCGCTTATCACAATACTACACACACATGCCAAGCTTTAACATTTAGATAACACCTTACTTATGGTATGCTTATGGGTCTGATTACCCATCTCTGGGCGCTCTGCCCATGTTCTTGGGTAAAGGCGGCCTTTTGTGATACCCGTAACGATGTGGCGCGAGGAAACAAATTAGTTCTGGTATCTATGTTACTGGTCACAATGTTAGTGCCTTTGTAAAGGAATTGTTTAGTGAATTGTAAATAAGAGTAGAACAGAACAAGTAGATTGAGAGTGGTACATTTGTTTCTTTATTTCTTGGATATAATTTATTTGAGCATCTAAATTTATATACTCAATTTAGTTGCATGATAACTTATACATAGTCCTAGATACGAGTCTTGCAGTGGAGACCGCGAATTGGCAAATGGAAGCTAGGATGCCTCCCAACAAGTTATATGGATGTTCTGAGAAAGGTGACTGGGAGGACTGGATGCGAATTACCAAAGGTAAAGAATCAGGTACTATCACGCACATTCGAAGAGACTTATGCCCAACAGTGGTCTGCAATAGTTTAATTGGTTATCATTGCAACTTAAATGATTAAAAATTAAATTAAATACACCAAAATATAGGTAAAGAAATGGTTTGAGATCATAAAATTAATTCTGCAATAAAACCAATTGTAGGAGCATCTACTTTGCAAATAAATAGAAATCTAAAACATAAGGTTTATAACTATTCACAAATATGTTGTGTAGCGTACAATGTAATTTGTGTAGAAATAAAATGTAGTTTATCTTATCTTAATGTTGACTCTTAGAGCAAGGCTGCGAAGCTAGACAAGGAAAACGTTTCATATGAATGCGTAGAGTGAATGAGTGAATGAGTTCTCGTACATACCTAACCCATAGCCCACAGGTTCATATAATGCACTAAAACGCACTATAAATACTATTCATTTTGATTTAAAACATTTACTTTCGTTCATGTCAGCAGTTTATGTCCTTTTTAAGATAAGATAAGTTTAAGATAAGATATATATAGATAAGATAAGATATATTTTATTGATATATATATTTTACTGGTTAAATAAAGAAATTTTAAAAAAATTGGGCGACCCCATCACTTTCCATGCGGTGTCGTACAAGGTGACTAAGGCATAGGGCTGTTTAACACCAGACAGATATATACAGTCCAGACTCAGCTTTAGATGCTCGAGTCAACAATAGTGCCCGGAAGACGGCAATAGGCTCACCCCCTATTACGTGGGATTTAATTCAATGATTGGTGAAATGTGGGTGTTAATTCACCTCTGCCTAACCCTCCAGTGATAAAGGCGTGCTTATATGTATGTAAAAAAAAAATAAAAAAATAAAACGAAGAAGAGGAGTAAAGCTCCAGTTCAGTTGAGCTTGTAATTATTTGCTCTAATGTGACCCTAGACATAAAAAAACTATTATGTGCGTTGAACTTAATGATACGTATTGAACCAATATCAATAATGACCTGATAATATTTACAATGTTAACATACATTACATTCGCAACTAAAGTCGCTAGCAACATCAATATTTACAAAACACTTGAGCAATAGAATGAATTAGTCAAAACAAGCGTGTGATATTCAACATTTAGTTCGTAGAGATAGAGGAAAGTGACCAAATATGGAATACCGTTCTGTTTTTAGGCATAAATAAAAATATCACTTTAAAAAAAAAACAACTTTTAATCATAATAAGTAACAACTATTTGCGATTAACATAGTAAATGTTATCTATTGATTGAATAGTAATAATAATAATAAATACTCTACAACATTCTACTCAACGCTATTTAGACCCATGGTAAGCATAGCTTAACTAGCTTGTTTTATGGAATCCAGAATGCGGATAAACATACTTAGATACTTTTTTTTTGTAAATACATACATGTACTATAGATTTTTTTCTAAAAAAGCAAAATCTACATTAAGGTATCTAAAAATGGAATATGTGTCACGAATAATTCCATTAATCCTATATATTGAGAACAATTAACAGTGATAAATGGTCACTGATTATTGCACATAGCATATTTTGTTTAGAAGAAATGTTAGTATTCTCTACATTAGGTATACTATTCCATATTAAGTTACTTTCCTCTATCAATAGAAGCCTTAAAAATCTGAAGTGTGCAATTAACAGTGATGACGATATATTTTTAGTTACTCAAGTAGTTGCTCTCAATCAAGATGGCGGGCGAGACCTGATCTCTTAAACTGATTCTGTTGTCTTTGTTACAATACTAACAAGACTTACGGTTCTTGACAGTCTTAAAACGAAGTACGAACGAAGACCAAAGTATTTATATTTTATATCACATTTTACCTGTTACCATATTTACCCACGCTTACCCAACCTACATGAAATTAGTAAAAAATGTATAAGAATTCTGATGAGTTATAAAATGAATAATATTTTTTGTATATAGGACAAGTCAATTAGTCTTCGCCTCGCCTGATGGTAAGCTGAAGGCACAGTCTCAGAAAAGAGGGTCATCATTACTTATTTTCATTGTATTACAAGAGAGTTCAATTTCAGTTTTAGACTAACAATATGTCATATAATACGAGTATGTATTATGAATTCTTAAAATACAAGTGCAGGATTATTATCTTAGCTTTGATCTCGATTATATCCTCGAATTTTGTTTCATTGCACTTGGTTATCTGTATTCCTGGCAATACTCATTAGCAAACACGTCATCCTTTACAATATCAAGCCAGCTTTTCTTTTCATTCTTCTATTTCGTAATGATGTTGACACTAAAATCTTAGGAGCCTTCAACTGCTAGGCCTACCCGCTAAATATCAAACGAGGCTCTGGTGCTAGTATTCGTCTCGCGGTAGGGTGACAAAACGATAGTCGTTCCCAGCCTATCGAAGTCCACTTCTGTACGTGGGCCTCTCCCAATGTTGGGAGGCTTTGGCCTACTATTTCCACGCTGGCCAGATGGGTTAGTAGAGGGTTTTATTTCGAGTTTTCATTCTCTCGCAGTGATATTGCCTGCAATTTTTTCCGTTAGTCATATCTTTGACACCTTTCGGACATAACAAAGTGTATTTCTATTTCAAATGGTAAGTATCAAAACAGTCTGTATCTTCTGATTATATTTGCCATTATAAGAAGTTTTATAACCTTTTTTATAAAAGAGACCCGTTTGATTTCCATCCTCAGATTAGAATGAAATTAAAATATCGAAGACTGGTCGTTAATCAAATACGTTTCATTCATCAAAAATTTAACAATCAATAAATCCAAATACAGGTTTGTGCCGAATTCAGTGAAATCTATCAGTTTATGACATGTAACAGAATAAACAAGCATAAATATAATGAATCTCAGTTAGTTTATGGATTTTGTGGGACGCGTGGGCTTGGACGGCGTTACTCTGTATGCGCCATCATTTTTATTTTCCCAATTCTGTTTACTGTTGAAGTCAATTCTTTGAACTTTACATACTCTTATGGTGTTTTAATCCATTTTATTTAGCTTACGTATGTTTAAAAAATCTAAAACTATCATTTTTTAAAAATAATTCATCTTTTTTTGTATTATTATTTTTAAAACATATCTGGGGCAACTTAGGGCATAAACTGAACAGGTATTGCACTTCAATAGTCATATAAATGTAACCACTTAAAATTAAGAGGATATAATTAATGTAGCAGATTCGAGGTACAGAATTACTATGCCAAACAAGCTATCTATTTTCGCCTCAGATTAGTTTAAAAATTTATCTACATACAATGATATATACAAAATACATTTACAAAATCCTTAAATTTTTTACAAAAAATGTTATATTGTAAAACCTGGTTTTTAACATAGGTAGTGCTATCGCAAGTGCAAGCACACCGTCCTAAATACTGACTTGTTTGATCTCGTTTAAACCCACTCCTACACAGAAGAATTTGTCGTATGCCAGTGAAAAGCGACGTCACCGGCGCGACATCAAAATTCTGTTAATTAATTCAGCTCCTTTATACCTCTAGCATTTATATTTATATGATTTTTTATCACCCGTGCGCACGAGTCGATAAAATACCTGTTAGTTTGTGGTGCAAGTTACATGTAATCGCGATTTATGAACTGTACTAGCACTGGTTATCGGGTCTCACAACTTTTACTTCCTAATATTTGTTGTAAATAATAATTTATAATAATAAATTACCTCATAAAAATAATAATATCTCAGATCAGTATTTTTCATTTGGATTTTCTGTAGTAGGTACAGTTAAATACTAGCCGTTTTCAATCTTGTTGATATAATTTTAGTAATAACTTGTCATTTATAAAAAAAAGTAATGTTCAGCGATTTATGCATGGAATCCTTCTTTATCAGAATCTCTAGAAAAAACGTTTCATTGTAAGACGGTTTCTGCTAAATACACATACATACATACATGTAATCACGCCTTTATCCCATGGTCCCAGGGTTAGGCAGAGGAGAATTATCACCCACTTCCGGGCACTATTGCTGACTCAAGAAATGCATCTAAGAGCTGGGCTTGTATGGATCTGTCTGATCTGTCTGACGTTAAACAGCCCTATCCTTAAGTCGCCTTGTACGACACCGCATGGGAAGATATGGGATGGTTCAAATTCTACTCTATCGGGAACCTAGCCGGCAATACACAAACTTCAATATTCCCATTCACATACGCTGATCTTTTTCAACTTGGACCTTTAGTAAGATTTCGTAACACTCACTTACGGTGGTCATTCTTTATTGTTAGGCCGGTGCCGTACCGAGATTTGTGGCCGAAGGTGTTGGTGATATATTTATTGAGACTTATCGCTTGTAATGGAATGCGTGCACTAAAATTTAATAGGTGCCGTTGTTTGATCGGTCATTGACGTGGAATGTGTTTGGTTTGATGGTTTGACTACGAGGTTGGTTTTGCGTTGTTTGAAAATCATTTCTGAGACATGCGTAATTAGACTGTAATTGTAATTGGCAAATTCTCAAGCTCGAATTGAATGAATTTTTAAAGTATTTAGTGTGCTAACTATTCAAAAATAGATTAAGATATCTGTGATAGATAAGATGAATGTGATTCCACTGGTGTTACACACGTTCATAGGTCACGGTAACCACTTTCCACCATGTGGGCCGTGTGCTTGTCTGCCACCTAAGTTGTATTAAAAAAAATCGGTTCAGGCGTCGCCGTAAGACTAGAAAATTTGGATAGTATTGGGTGAAGGTTCTGTGGCTTAGTGGTCAAAGCTTTCCCCCTTTAAGGGAAAGATCGCGGGTTCGTATCCCACCTGAATCGATTCATTTTTTGTATATCTTAATCGATCTGAAGCGAGAAGTTGTGTTAGTGTTTAAATATTGTTATATATTTAGAGACTGAGTGAGAACCTTCGGTGACAATGATGATACTAAGACCATGTTTTAACAAGGTTACTGTTTTCAATTTAGGGTAGGTAGAGACATTAAAGGAGTTAGGTCACGACTGTATTTCCGTTTTAATTGAGCAGTCCAACTGGGGAAGTACCTCCGCCCTACAGAATACCGCGGATATTATAACCTCATGTTGTGTTCCCGGCTGTGAGTAGGGTAGCCAGAGCTCACTGGAGAGTTTTTGTGCTGTCAGTGGGAAGACCAATGGCCTGTCCTGTTTTGTCTTTTGCAGTGACGGCACAGAAACTCTGTTCTTATAGGGTCAGCAGCACGTGTGTGGCGTTCCTAGTGTTGCACACGTAAATAGATCACGGTAACTGGTATAAATATATTATTGGTTTCTTAAAGCAAATATTACCTAAGCTAAAATATTTACAAATCTTATTAAATCGTATATACCGTTGATCCTTCATTAGTTTCCATCACAGTTTTTATATCATTACATATATAATATTTAATTAACTTTATTTCTTCAAACGTGAGATGCTTTTGTATGGTATGTAAGTAGATTAGTTTAATAGCATTATTTTATAAATACTATTAACATAAATACCTGCTAAGATTTAAATTGAGATTAATACTTAAGGATGAGGTTATGTTGTTATTGTAGATATAATAATTATTAAAAGGATGGCGGCATCTTTTAATCTCTCTGTGTGAAACAGAATACCAACTAGGATGAAATAGACTATTAGAAATATGATGTGAAGAAAGAGAGTTTATTAATCCAACTAAGAAAAACATCCGGTAAAAATAGAGCCATGTCTCAAGATATTTCTGTGAATTTAGATCCAAAATCATTTTGTGGGGATCGGATTGTTTTATTTCCATTGATTTTCACTCCATTAATAATTTTCAATTTATAAGATTTAAACACATGGTTATATAGTCATTGGAATACTAAAAATGTGGACTTCTTATACTTTAATTAAATGTAATTAAGGTATAAGAAGTCCACATTTTTAGTATTCCAATGACTCCATCATTAACAGAAATTTAAAGTTTCCTTACAAGTTATTCATTAAAATTCACATCTAAAGTACCCATTTTATAATTATGGATAACATATTTATAATTATATAACGGTTCGGGACTTTTCGCGATTAAATCAAGAACTCGTTTATATTTTTATATTATCTACTTCTCTCTCTCTCTTTCTCCTCTTGCAGGTTTGCTAGAAGATAATCTAATTGAAATAAGTAGAGCCTCTGTACTATTATTTACACCAATTTATCTCTATATTTGTTTTGTGTGTACATAAATAAATTAAATAATACTTACTATTCCGTACATAATTATTATATTCATATTAAACATAACATATAAATCTGTAATCTGACAATTTCTTAGATAGCGTACCGCTATTCTAGTTAAATTATTTTATTTCTTAATGGAGACCTTTTCATTTCTGTCTTGGCGGGGACACTACTGATCATCCATAAGTCTTAATCTACAATAATATTATCTAGTCTAGACAATTTGTACCAGAATTTATTCTAAATTAATTATGTACAGTTATGATTAAGTTTTAACATTATTTATATTTTATTGGTACCATATTATTTTCTATCGAATACTTAATAAGTGAAATATGTCTGTGTGTTGAACTTTTATATAATTAATTGATGTGAGATGTTTGGGAGTGTGGAGTCGGGTTGGGCAGCCACATTCTTGCTTGACATGCGTGGCTCGTCGGTGCAGGTGCCGAATGCCCACTCTGTCCCCATTTAGGGACATGGTGTCATCTTTTGGACTAAAATGTTAATTGATTATAGGTACTTAAACACTTTGATGCTTTTTACGATATCTTAAGTAATGTTATAAATGCAAAAAGCATGTTTTTTATGTAACATTTTCACGCCATAACGACTCTACTGCTCTACAAAAAAAAATTTCATATTTGAGTCATATGACTGCACCCCCGCCTGTTGGTAAGCTTTTTTATATATGGGTTCTCAAATTGACTGCACCTCATCAGATGGTAAGCTGGGATGCAGTCTAAAGAATAATGGCTGCCATTACTACTTGCTGCTTAGAAAATTTATCCGCATTCTAGAACGTAATTACAAGCTAAGAAATTCTTATTCGGTTCTAGATAGTGCATTATATAACGTCCTATAATATTCTGGTATAATAATCATATTTAACACCCGATACAGATGTTTTTATTGTACACATAATAAAATCATAAGTTTCTATACCTACCTACTGTTTCTACAACTTACTTCTAATATTAAATTAGAAACTCGCCATCATAAATTGTAGAAAGCTGTTCGTCTTAATCAACGCACGGTAAACAACCAAAACAGTATATACACAATATTTTCTACTTAAAATAACGGAGATAGTAATCTTTAAAAGTTAATTTCTAATTATAACATAAGTCCTTTTTAGGGTTCCGTACCACAAAAAAAAACCGAACTCTTATATCACTTCGTTGTCCGTTGGTCTGTCTCTCTGTCAAGACCTTTTTCTCAGGAATGTGTGGAGGATATAAAGTTGAAATTCATACCTTTTTTTATTGTTGCCGCAAAATCCCCACGGATATGTCTACCACCGGAGCCGTTGGGTGAGGTTATGTCGAAACCTTGAACCGACTAAAACGCACGCCGACTATGTGGACCGCAGGTAATCATCGGTGAGTTATTTGAGATATATCCCTCGCACCCCAGCCGAGTTGAAATTCATTCAACATACTCAAGTCTATAAACATCTTGAAACTATGCAAAACTTAAACTTCTAAGTCAATACATTTAAAATATATTACAGTTTGTGTGGTTTAAGTTACGGAACCCTCGGTGCGCGAGTCCAAATCGCACTCAAACAGCTTTTTTAATATTAATGATAGATATTCATTGGTTGAATGCTATAATTGGGCTTTTGATTCCGTGTGGTCTGGCCTAGTTTTTACCACCGAGTCGGAACTAAGTTTTTCTGTCATACAAGTATTACTTAGTACAGTAAAGATTATAAAAGTTATGACTCCGGGTGCTGCAAATGCAATGCTTCAACAATAGTATAGCACTTAACCGAAAAAATATGTAGTGAGAAATGGGATTTTTCCACATCCTTGTGCTGTCAGTGGGAAGACCTAAAGCTTGTCCTGCTTTGTCTTTTACACTGACGGCATAGAAACTCTGTGCTATGTGGGTTGGCAGCGCGAGTGCGACTCCCTTGGTGTTGCACACGTCCATAGGCCAAGGTAACCACTTTCCATCAAGTGGGCCGTGTGCTTGTCTGTCAACCAACTGGTATAAAAAATATATTAACAAAGTGCCCGCTTGAAGGCAAATGCGCTCTATTACGTATGACCGTAATCATAGTAGATGAAATGTAGGTATTTATAACACATCTGCCTACTCCAGGGATTTTAGGCGTGATTATTTGTATGTTAGGCAGAAGTGAATAAACACCCACATTGCACTAATCATTGAATTCGGTCCCGCGTAAAACGGGATGAACCTATTGCCATATTCCGGGCACTAATTGTTGATTCAAACCATGCATCTGAGGCTGAGTCTGGGCTGTAAATATCTGTCTGATGTTAAACAGCCCTATCCCTTAGTCGCCTTGTACGACAACGGATAGGAAAAGACTCCTGGGATAATGACTTGATTACATGTATGTACATGTATGACTGTCTATTATAGAAGTCTAGCTTATGACCAGTAACGAACGTTTTAATAGCAATAACGATACCAACTAATACTTTTTATATGAACTTAATGAACCACCTGCGAAATTCCCACAAGTAACCTTCAAATACATCTGAAGCAATTCCGAAATGGTTTAATAAACGGCCAATTATGACTTCTAATGGATCACTTGTGCTACCAAATAACATACCATAAAGTTATATATCGTTATAATGATACGCGATCTAACAATTTGTGATATATTGTGATATATCGGTTTATAACAGCGATTAAACATTGCCGCATGGTTTCTGGCAGTGTAGAATTTGGGCCACTCCATCTCTTCCCATGCGGTGTCGTACAAGGCGACTAAGGGATAGGGCTGTTTAACATCAGACAGATATATACAGCCCAGACTCAGCCTCAGATGCATGGCTCGAGTCAAAAATAGTGCCCGGAATACGGCAATTAGTTCACCCTCTATTACGTGGGACCGAATACAATTATTGGTGAAATGTGGGTGTTAATTCACCTCTGCTTAACCCTCTAGGGATAAAGGCGTGATTATATGTATGTATGTATGTTAAACATTACATCCCTGTTAATGTTGAACTGTCTAGTTTTAATCGAGATATGGTTATCAAGGTTACAAAGAATGATATTGTTTTTTATCGTCTGTACTAATATAGGGTTTTCAAATGTTCTAAATTTTTTTTTGCGGTCTATTAACTTCGGGTTGGAATTGTTGCATCCATTCACTCATCACTGGTGGCCATCTGTTATTATGGCCTCTTACCGGTTGTTCAATTGCTATAACGGTTCATAGGGTGTATGGGCTTCCATAAACATATTCAAACTCACTTGAAAGTACATCTACTGATTAACAGATAAATCTCTCGTGGTTGATGGTCAAATGGCAGTAGCTCCAGTAAAAGCCATATAGTGAAATGAAGAGATGGAGACAGTAGCCTAGGCTCAAGAATACAAGCTTTTGATGCAAATTAGTATTCAATCTATCAATCAATAAGTCGATCATAGGAGTTCACTGCTGGACATAGGCCTCTCCCCAATGTTGGGAAGCTTTGGCCTACTGTTTCCACGCTAGCCAGACAGGTTTGTACAGGGTTTTATTTCGAGATTTCCTTATTTCGCAGTAATATCGTCTGCGTATTTTTACGTTAGGTTTTAAAGTGCAAATTGATATTCAGATGATGTAAAAAAAAACATATTGTTACAGTGAACACAAGCACATCACCCACCTGGTGGTAAACTCTATACATAAAATATAACACATATGAAACTCATAAGTATATAGCATATCAGAAAGCAGGCGAAATTGGGCAACAAGTTTTGTCTTAAAAAGTTCTGTCATATTATCACGTCATCAACAAGTAATTAAAGAACCGGATCATCTAAACTCAGTTTACTCTTCGCGATGTCGCTAAGCATATTGACACCTACTATTAACCCAGATCCATATTACTCATACTAGATCACGGTTCACGGAACACAGCTGACATCACTCTAGTTAAGGAAAATTTCACTACATTATGTTATATATTTCGTATACCTACGTAAATCGGGTTTTTTCTAATGTGGAGCAGTTCTTAGTGTTGTGAGTCATACCATTTGAATTACTTTAGGATTAGATCGGAAATCCGTGAATTCTAAAGTAACGAATCAGCTCTAGACTATGAAATCTTGGCTTAAAGTTCTTCACTAGCCCATGGTGTTTCCTTCTCACTACGAGTCCAGGTCCTTTGAGCGTAGAAAAGCCTCTGTTGAGGCTGTCAACCTGAGGGCACCCATTGTAATATCATTGGTATCTTAAGTGATGACGCATTTCCCGAAACTTTACGTTTAGCTTACCATCAGTCGAGGTTAGGTTAGTGCAATAATAAATCTACTTTAGCTGATAAATGTAGTATAAAAAGGCCACCTCAATGTAATATAGTTTTCACTTAATCTCTCGAACAGAAGTTACAGTAGGTATACTGCATTTTAATCAGATTTAAAGAGTCTGAAGCAGTAATCTAAGCCGCAATTTAAAACAGGTTGACAAATTTTGTAACGAAAGCTGTACAGTACATCGAAATTGAACTAATTACTTTCGAAAACCTATTTATTAATTACGACATTGAATTATAAATAATTTACAAAAACTCGCTTTTTAATCATCAACATCAGTGAAAAGCGTACATTTAAACCAAATGAGGTAATTTGATACATTTCTTTCATTCCATCGACATGTATATCGCATCTCATTATAATATCTTATCTCCGTGTGTCACTTAATAGCTGTCTGTCACCAGTGGAACGTCACACATCTTCACCGTCATCAATCTACACAAATAAATAAGATTAAGGACCTGTTTGTAATCTTAAAACGGTTTTTATTGAAAATTTTGTGAGAATCGATATAAAAAGATGCGATAAATCGATATTTTGAAACAACGTGCTCTACTTCAAATTGGTTTACCGATACAAATGAGATTTATATCTATCTCTGATAAGCACAATATTATTTTGTATATTTATACTGCACTAATACTAGGGTGAAAAAGAAGAAGATTCGTAGCGAAGATTTTTTTTAAATTCTGTCTGTCTGTCGGGTTTTTCAGATAGAAAGAAAATCTGCCTAAGGTACACCTGGGTGTACCTTAGGCTTAAAGTTTTGATTGCTAAATTAAAAGTCATTAATGAAGCGGGTAGGGAAAAGAAATTCAGGAAAACATGTTTTACAGAATTCATTACTTGAGTAATAATTATCATTGAGAATGACTTATTTACCAATCAGTAAGAAATGTAAATTGTTTTCATTGTAACTTTCAATATTGTTTTAAAATACAATAAAATAATGATTTTGGGCATGTTTTGAACTTGCCACCTCTTAATTGAAAGGCTAACACATATAAACTATTACTAAAAACCACAATTTACTTTATTTAAACATTTGGAATGGAATAAATTTATATGTGTGAATAAATATATTCTCACATATAAATTTATTTTTATTTCCAACCGTGAAGTTACCATACATTATGAGCTCATTATGTATAAAATAAAATCACACCTTAACAAGCTTTTGAACTAAATATTAAGTGGGTAATTAAACTTTAGTACTTCAATACAACAGTAAGCCGTAACCACAAGCGTTACGCCATTCAATTTGCATAGACCAGGAGGTTGAATGCGTAGGCGCAGGTCACTACAGAAAAAATCTCTTTCCGATACACATTTGGGTGCGCGTGGGCATAAAACCTTTCGGATTGTTTATTGATCAATATATTATTGTAAATGTGTGAATATTTTCATTCTGTTGACGATTTTAAGTGAATGAATTATGTTAGAATATGTGATAAGCGAATCAATTTGTATGATGGGGAAAGTCGATGTTTAGAATTAGGATAATGCAAGTTTATTGTTATTTTTTGTCGTAAAAGACGATAGTTTTGTCATTTATATGCTGATTTGGGATTTGTATAATGTATGAGTTTAAATTCCACGGTTGACGTTTTTTGCTTATAGAAAAAGCTTTTAGTTTTCATTAAAACAATATTTTCATAACATAAACTCACGCCTACATCCCCGAAGGGGTAGGCAGAGGTGCTAGCACCCACATTTCGCCAGTTTATGTTTAAGTCCCAATTAATTTAAGGCACTTATAAACCTGCGATAAATACATACATAACTTTGAAAAGCATCTAAAAGTCATTGGTGTGTGCCATGGTTAAACCTGGGATCGAACCCGAGACCTCGTCTCAGCAGTCCATTAGGAGGCGCAGGTTCTAATCCCGCTCAGTGCAAATATTTTTATGCATGAACATGTATATTTGGATAGATCTGGGTGTTTCTATGTATAATATGTATGTATTTACAAAAAAAAGTATCTAAGTATGTTTATATTCTAGTTTTATATTCTAGATTTCATAACACAAGCTAGTGAAGCTATGCTTATGTATGGGTCTAAATAGCGTTATATAGAATGTTGATAAATATTTATTTATTAATGTTTAATAATACCCATTGCCCCTTAACTGAGAATTTATAGCCCCATCTCCCTAAAAGGGGAAGCTTGGATTAACATCATGCGAATAACAATAAAATCTCTATTTCACAATGACTAATGAGTCAGTAGCAATTTTTTTTAAAGCTATATTAGTATTATCACAATAAACTTGCCACAAGGTTCTTACATAAGCGGAAATCAGAAAACGTAGTTTAAATTCAAAACAGAAATATATACAAAACTACAAATAAAAAAGAATCATCACTCAACAATTTTGACGATTTTCAATAAAAAAAAAAACTTTCATCGAAACTGAATCCAAAAAAACTGTGTTGCCAACTCAAAATAACTTGAAAATAACACATATCTCACCGCATATCAGTTACGTAAGCAAGTAATAAGTTAAATGCAATCGGCCAGTGAATCGCGGACCATGCGTCAGGAGTCAGGACGCGCCCAGCTTTCGTAACCCGACACTGCAGGGTTATCTCACTGGATTAACGCAGTTACATATAAGGTTTAGGGTTAATTTAAGCACCTAATTATTATTAATAATTTCCTGTAATACGGAACGGTTGAAAATGGTTATTGCATCGTTTTCCTTACTCAAAGTTCAAGTCATTTAATTATATGAGAAACAGTTTTATATTTATGAATATGATTATTTCTATTTATTACAGCTTCTTTGGGCCTTTTATATAAGTTTCATAATATAGTATGAACTTTATTATAATAATACATGAGACAAGTACCTACTTATGTACACAAGGGAGGTCTTTAGTTCGATTAATCTACAAAGGTCTTTCTGTCGTAGTCTGAGAACATCACTTTAGATCCTAGCTATCCACAGTAGCTTTAGCCTTCTTTATACATAACATATACGTCTAATTGAGCTTTACAAAATGCATATAACAAAGATATAACAAAAATAACAAAAATAATTACATCATCTATGTAATAATAGGTCTGAAAATGGGTCGAGAGATGCGGCTACCAAATGCACGCACCGCCCGGAGGCAACGATCAGTCGTTTTGTTGGGGTATGTGTTAGTCATGAGCGGAGCGTGTTACTTATTACGTTATGGTGCAGGTTGATCACCACAAAGCTATATTACCCTGGACTTATGACAATAATATGACATTATATACATATAAAACAACCCAAGTCAACTTATTCTATCGAGACATGGCAGACGCCTCGTAAACTCAGTCGCTAACTTTTCTTGGGAAAACAATAATTATAATATATGACCTAACTTCCTAGCATGTATATAATATAATCCATTGAATCTTTCCACATAACAAGCAATTGAATTATAGTAACCGAAAGTAAATAGAGGACATATACTCCAGAGTCTCATCAGCGTTTTACATAAAAAAATAATGAACGTTTATATTGCTACAGGTAAAGTTCAGTCATAACACCTATAGTCTCTCTTTTCTCAAGAAGCATGAAGATGCAATGCAGAGTTTGCTTAATCGCTTCCCGCACAGCCTATCACTAAACTACCAGTCTGGAAGTCCAGCCGTATTATGCCGTGAGAACTCAAACGACCATGGCACTTGCCACCGATCGGTCATTATCGAGCGTGAACTATTGTTTGCGCCCATTCGAAACTTGATACCGAGTCTGATTTCTGACCCACTCGATTTGTACGCGAAACGATAACGCTTGCGGCAAATGTTGTCATTAATAATATAGTCAGTTTTAATATTTAGACTTCTGAGATATAGATAGTATTGTTTGAATATAAAAATGTTGCGAAATTTTTTGTTTGTCTGTCGTGAAATGAAACAGACATTTTTTTTTAAGAATTTGCTGTTGCGTTGTGTATGCGTAATAGCACTTGCGTTTATTTAAATTTATTGAAAGATAACCTATATCTACTAATATTCTTCAAACTTCACTGTCAATCAGTAGGTTTATTGCAGTGCACTGCTGGACGTAGCCCTCACCCAATGAGCACCATACCTCCCGATTCTCCGCTTAATGCATCCAGTCTGCTCTAGCTATCTTTTTCAAGTCATATAACTTCACTGTACAAAATAAAAGTGTAATTTATATATTATTATTGCTAGATGACTAACAAAATATGTTGCGCTGTACTAAAAAAATTATACAATATTATTACTACACTACAGAACCGCTAGTGCCAAAACATGAATCACATTTAAAACCACAGTATTACATATCGACGGTTAAAAGGAAATAGGGGATAAGCGACAAAAGATGAAATGTTCAGGAGAGCCGTTCAAAGTTTTAAATTTTAGAAAAACTGACGTATTTTTGTCATTTATTAAGATATTGTGAAAAGCGAAACAGTTATAAAATCAGATAGAAATGGAACAGTTACTGGCATTCTTAGTTTTAGTGATTTGACGTTATTTAAAGTAGTTTTTGTCGCTTATAACCACAGCTTATAATTTTTGAATGAGGAAATATGGCATAAGATACAAATGACAAAATCAAATATTAAAGGATAAGAAGCATATGCGACATTCCAATTTATCATTTCGCAAGGTAAAAGGGTATAAGCGACTAGACCGTTCAATCAATATTATAGGAAAAGAAGGATAAGGTACTTTTCATAGTGGTTGTATAAAAGGTAATAGGGCACAAGAAACACTCGGCATTCAAAACAATACCAGGATATACGACATTAGTAACACACAATGTCGCTACGAAGCATTGAAATATGGATGAAAAGCCACCCCAAAAGTAATGAAGTAGCGCAACCAACACAATCCTTCATCAGGAAAATATCTAAAATAGATATTACACGACACCGTAATTGGGTCTCTAACTTCTAAAGTAGGGTGAAAAGTAGGAGTAAATTTTGACAGAAACATACTAAGGATCTATTTTACTAAAAAGCCTATTACAGTATACCCTGCTATAATTTTACACTAAATGGTAAATTTAAAAGATATAGCTCGTCATTTCATATTTGCTAACGAGCAGATAGTGTGATGTTTCTTGAAATAAAAAAGGAATTTTTTTTATACTTTTTAATCAAGAAAAATCAAAATTAACCCCCTTACTAATAAAAACACGAATCGTATTTCGTAATCGTAAACATAAGTAAGGTATAACCACCAGTGTCATATTAAAATCAATTTAGGTAATAGAGCATAACCGACTTGGCTGTCATTAAGAACTGAATGGAAATAGGGGATAACCGCCAGAGTAATATAAGTATGCATTTTGTGTATAGGGCACAAGCGCCATAGCTCTGTTAAATTACGAAATGGAAGTAAGCTTTAAGCAACATTTGTACTTTTCAATTGAAATGCTTAAAAGGCATAAACAACCAAAAGCTTGGCACCCTTGTGAAGTAAAAAGGTATTGCCGACAACAAACCCAAAATAAATCATTTTTGTAGGGGTACAATCACCTTTATAGCAAAAATGACCAGAATTTTCGTCGGTTAGCAAAAATAACACTATAAATTGTATTTGTTTTGCTTGGGAATAAACGCCAAAAAAGTCATCGTAGAGCCATGGGAGTAAGCGCATTCGAAAGAGCAGAAAATTTTAAGTCCAATGGCATAAATAACTCATTTTTGACCAAAATGTCGCTTATGCCCTATTTCCTTTTACCCGTCGATATTTTTTGGGTCAAAATGCGTCACTTTAGAATATAAAACCTGCTGTGACCGCAGTCGAGTTGCAGGGTTAAACACAGTATTTGTTCTTCACAAGGAATAATGTCGTACATTCACATATAGGTCACATTTTTATTCTATAAGTCTTGTGCTATATTCACAGAGTAGCGAGAAATTATATTATATCAATGATCTATAGCATCTCTACTCTGGTGTCGGTTAATGCAACTGTTTATAAAAGTCCATTTTCTTTTCTACAGTTAACTTACAGATCTGAGAAGATATCCTATGGTTGACAATAAGGTCACCTCCTGTGAGTTTCAAAGACATGGTTGGCAAAATGTAAATTAATATTATCCTGCTTGCCGATACTTTTTAAAATTAAATAAAATCTAAACAAAAAGAATCGGTAGCGTGGTAACAAATTCATCGAACTAGTGTCGAGGGTTCGAAATCTAATTGCTACATTTTGACATAAACTCACTCCCAAAGCAAATAATGTAGCATAACAACCTTTAGAGATTTTTTAAAGAAGACTAGTAGATAACTATATAATATAAATAAATATTCTATACCATTTCACACAACGCTATCTAGACCCATGTTAAGCATAGCTTAACTAGCTTGTGTTATGGAATCTAGAATGCGGATAAACACACTTAGATACAATTTTTGTTTGTAAATACATAATATATACATCATACATAGAAACACCCAGACCAATGCAATTATACATATTCATGCATACAGATATTTACACTGAGCGGGAATCGAATCTGCGCCTCTTGCGTTACATTCGAACGTTCTACCGCTACGCCACAGAGGCCGTCATATATTAGATAGATAGATAGATAATACTTTATTGTACACCAATACATTTACAACTGAGACAATTAGGTAACATGCATATACATTAGAAAACATAAATTCATATTATATGTATATAGGTTATTAGAATTCTCCAAAAAAAATTGAGAATTTTTTCTGCTTAATCTCAACGCATAAATGAAATACGTAATTTCTACTAAGAAACATCGTTTAGCCAGTTAGTTCTAATAAATTTATCTAAATACTTTAAGAAAAATGACCATTCTCACGAACACAAAAACCGTATAATTTACATGATTAACGATTCTACAGCGAACGGTGTATGTAAGAGAATAAATCTCTAGAAATATTATATTTTTCTTTCCATCTATAAATCTCAACTAATCTTACTAAATACTTCGGCGAGTCAGCAGTATATTGTCACAGTACAAGAAAGCTATACATGCAGTAACTATAGGAATATATTTTATTCATAGGCCGTGGGAACTCCTTAACCACCCACGCGGGAATTCAAATTCTTAATACATCTGTCATTCAAGATTTGCATTGTGATATATTTCATTCGTCAGGTTTTTTTACATAAAAAATGGTGCTTTAGTTCTAAACATATCTCTATTAAGTTATATTTTACTGTCAGCGTTACCTCCCTTTGGTTGTTGCCGACAAGGAAGTAGAAATATCGTGAAGAGAAAAAGCATCTTAGAGACTTCTGGAGAGTCTATTCACTCCAAAAAAGCGCTATATTCTTTTCTTGAAATATTAATTAAAATTCACTAAAGCAAATTTGTTCATAAATTTGAGTATCGCCGGGTGGAGTTTGGGTGAAGTACCAAATAATATTGATTATAAAAAGATGGACGATATGAACTCACGCTTCATGTGATAAGGATCCAGATTGCCCAGAATTGGAAGTATTTGAAGTGTGTCAAGCAATATTTTTGCCGAATCTTCTATTTTATTTTGGGAAAAACTATCGCTCGAAAAGGCCGTTAGAAAAGGTCGTTCGATTCCTCCCAATACTGCTTAATATATTAATTTGTTCTAAAAAATATGCCTTACAAATAAGATACTGCCTATCCATACTGAAACTATGATTTTTCATTATTATTAATTCCCAAAATTATTCAAAATATAAACATTCAAATTGTGTTTAAATTTTTAACCTTTTAGTTCCTCTTTAAATTTTAAATTAATTTAATTAATAAATAAGTACGTAATAATGCAACGTAGACCGATATAAATGCGATATTCTCTTGCCATTCATACATTTGCACTAGGTGCGACTAGCATGTGATGTCACTTAAAAGTACAAATCAGTATTGACCGTTGTCGGGCGGCGTCAAAAATTGAATTTTTAAAATCAAATATATATCTGTAAAACTATTTGTGGTAAGAGTATTTTACTATGACAGTTTATTATATTATTATAAAGTGGTAATTTAATCAATATATATCATCAATATATATAATAATATAAATAATAGTAAATTAATAATAGTAAAAACGGGTGGCCCTATAACTTTTCAAAAAGAATTGAAGCCGTAGTTTTCTTAGAACAGCAGTAAAAATCTAGTATAAAAAACATAACGTAAGTTGGTGATGTTTATCGTAACACAATTTTTTATAAAACCTGTTGGATTATTTAAGTATTTAATACTGTAGATTGATGGCACTTGGTGGAATTTGTTGTTACACATATTGATAACTCACTTGTACTTTTCCACATTAATTTATTGCTTATTACACCTGACCGGTTTCGCCTTACGGCATCCTCAAAGGTTTATAATGACATTTAAGAATATTCCTATTAGAAACATTGCGACACTCAAACATATTACACATGTGGGTAGTTGTAAAATTATGTATACCAGTATAAATTTTTTCCCCAAAATATAGGGAAATAATATAATTTCTCTCAATGAGTCTCAGTGGACACAGGCGACTCTTCCCATTCGTCACGGAGGTATCGGGGTGCGACGCGCGCGGGATGTGGGTGTGCCGGCTTTCCTGACGTCGGCGCATGGGGTAGCGGATCTCGTCACTGTAATCCTCCATAATAATGGTGGCAGAGTGACCGTGCCCTTTGCGCCCGGCGCCGAGACAGTGTGGTTCGCCTGCAGTTCAGCGGCGTCGAGACCAGTCGTGCCCACTGTCCAGCGCGCTTGGGACGAGGGCATTGCTGTAAGGCTTAGGGAGCAGTTATTGGAGGTTGCTTCGGGAGCCGATATGGCCAGGCTCCGAGCAGTGTCACAGCCGGAATCGGGAGCGTGGTTGCACGCGCTGCCTTCACCTCACCTGGGCACTTTGTTGGATGACAATTCGTTGCGGGTGGCGGTGGCCCTCCGCCTGGGCTGCGGGTTGTGTGAACCCCATCCCCATATGGCCATCACGCACTGAGTTGTCGTAGAAGTACGGGTAGGTTTCCGCGCCACCATGCTCTCAACGACATACTTCGGAGAGCCTTTGTGTCGGCGGATATCCCATGCCTATTAGAACCACCTGGCCTCAGCAGATCCGACGGCAAAAGGCCGGACGGTATGACTCTGGTGCCATGGAAAAATGGTAAGTGCCTTCTGTGGGATGCCACGTGTGTCAGCACGGTTGCGCCCAGTCACCTGAGCCGTACTGTCCGGTCTCCGGCAGCTGCTGCTGAGGACGCAGCGGATAAAAAACGAGAGAAATATGCGGCGTTGACAGAGCAATATATGTTCGCTCCCTTTGCGGTCGAGACAATGGGTAGTTGGGGTACCGACGCCAAGAATCTGGTGAGCGAATTAGGGCGCAGGTTGAGGGACAAAACCGGTGACTCCCGCTCCGGCTCGTACCTGGGGCAACGGTTGGCCATAGCTGTTCAACGGGGCAATGCCGCCAGTGTCATGGGTACCTTTGCACCAGGTACGATGAGGGGCGGGTTAATAGATTAGACTGTCACTCTGACTGTACAAAAATGTGGACAATATTTTAATTGTATAATGTAATAATTAATTTTTATATATTGGCGTACTCTAATTTCTAAATTATTGTAAATCTAATTTTAAGTGAACTTTATGTTTATATGAGAAATAAATGATTTATAAAAATAAAAAAAATAAAAAATATAAATGTGGTCCTAAATATATTTTGAATTTATGAATTATTACTACTATGTATTTAAGTTATAATGTCAATTAAAAAAATTATATAAAATTATAAGAAATACTTATAAATGTTGAAATACTAATATCATTGATCAGGTGTAATAAGCAATAAAGTAATGTGGAAAAGTACAAGTTAGTTATCAATATGTGATTTAAGTATTTATAAATAATTCTTTATTGTACACCAACAGATTTATATAAAAAGTCATTTATTTCTCATAAAAACATAAAGTTCACTTAAAATTAGATTTACAATAATTTAGAAATTAGAGTACGCCAATATATAAAAATTAATTATTACATTATACAATTAAAATATTGTCCACATTTTTGTACAGTCAGAGTGACAGTCTAATCTATTAACCCGCCCCTCATCGTACCTAGTGCAAAGGTACCCATGACACTGGCGGCATTGCCCCGTTGAACAGCTATGGCCAACCGTTGCCCCAGGTACGAGCCGGAGCGGGAGTCACCGGTTTTGTCCCTCAACCTGCGCCCTAATTCGCTCACCAGATTCTTGGCGTCGGTACCCCAACTACCCATTGTCTCGACCGCAAAGGGAGCGAACATATATTGCTCTGTCAACGCCGTATACTTCTCCCGCTTTTTATCCGCTGCGTCCTCAGCAGCAGCTGCCGGAGACCGGACAGTACGGCTCAGGTGACTGGGCGCAACCGTGCTGACACACGTGGCATCCCACAGAAGGCACTTACCATTTTTCTAGTATTTATTAGTTTTATTGTCAATATAACTTTTATAACTGTACCCTACAGCATTCTGCTCTAATTTTAGATAACATCAAGGTTGTTTTTTATGAGTTAAAGCAGTAGTGTTACTTATTAATAAGCCAATAACAAGCTATTTAGAGAGTACTTCTAATTTAATGCCCTGCTCCTCAATTCTACTAAAGCAAAACGCTGTAATACTACAGTTATTGAAAAAGACATACAATTTTAGACTTTATTTCTATTAAGTTAAAGTTCAATATTAAATGATAATATTTTCACTACACTTTATCGTTCACTCGACAAAAGGTCTATTAATTTGGACTTTAATAGCATTGCTTTAAAGTTTAAAATTAAATGAATTTTATAGCAATATTCGCGGAATGATATTGGTTTTACTTTAACAGAATCTTGGTCGGACTGCCACAATTCTGACACAAAGTGGTTTGAAGCTATTATATAATATTTTAGTTACACATTCACAAATCAGCCGCGTGGTTCCCGGCAAAGTAGAATTGGGACCACCCCATCTCTTCCCATGCAGTACAAGGCGACTAAGGAGTCGAGATGTTTAACAACAGACAGATATCTACAGCCCAGACTCAGACTCTAGAAGAATGACTTCATTCAACAATAGTGCCCGAAAGACGGCAATAGATTCACCCCTATTACGTGGGACCGAATTTGATTATTTTATATATTATTCGCTTAACCACACAAGCCGTTAACCTGGTCAGTTACCATTTAGCTACGAATAGCTCGTATTCAATATTTATGTTAACCCTGTACTAAATATTCAGATACATGGCTTGAGACAACAATAGTGCCCGGAAGATAGTGTAGTCACTCCCTATTACGTGATACCGAATACTTGAATGATTGGTGAAATGTGAATCTTAAATCACCTCTGCATCACGTACATATATTCACCCCTCTATCCCCAGAGGGTTAGCCTATGGGGATAGAGGCGTGATTATATGTATGTATGTTAATATTCAGTACAGCCATACAGGAACAGAATAGCTCTAATATTTTATCCCACATAGAAAATTGTGCTATACCAAGCTTGGGTATTAAAATCAGCCTAGCTACTCATTAGACGCAACCACATACTTACGCTACGTACTTCATGGACGTAATCGCACATAAATCACTAAGATTACTCAATTTGGTGATTTTACAAGCATTTGCATATGTGTCCAGTTAATCTGTGAATCTGAGGCTTACGTGTGGCCGAACGTAAATTATATAGGGGCATTAAATGTCAGTCTCATTGTTTGATGTTGAAATGAGAATGCACTTTATCTTGTCAGCGTTTAAGACTTAATTTGTCTGAAATAATTGTGTTTGATTGTTGTTGGATGTTTTATGCAACTGATCTATGGTTTCAACAAACTATTTCTCATGCTCATGGTTTGG
The DNA here is from genome assembly GCA_963662185.1 of Eilema griseolum. NCBI lineage: Eukaryota > Metazoa > Arthropoda > Insecta > Lepidoptera > Erebidae > Eilema > Eilema griseolum. Next base: position 2,588,665 of record OY759243.1, read on the forward strand.
GTTAAGCAGATTAGTGGTCTATGGAGTAACTGTTGTGCTCCCGGCGGTAAGCAGGATACCCAGAGCTCACTAGAGAGTTTTGTACTGTCAGTGGGAAGACCAAAAGCTTGTCGTACTTTATCTTTTGCACTGACGGCACAGAAACTCTAGTGCTTACAGGGTTGGCAGCGCGAGTGTAACGCCCCTGGTGTTGCACACATCCATAGACCACGGTAACTATTTTTTATCAGGTGGGCCGTGTGCTTGTCTACCAACCATGTGGATTAAAAAAAATAAACTTGCCCGTATACCGTCGGGATGCGTCAGCTAGTTTTCTGTCAAACATTATGTAACAGACACTATGTCCCTGAATTGTGCGAGTATTACTTTCAATATATTTGCATTGTACTCAAGTTTTTCATATTTTACGATAGCTTCTTTGCTACATTTTTTTATACAGGTCTGCCACCTGCAAACATACGGCCTACCTGATGGAAAATGGTTAACATGGTCTATGGACGTGTGCAAAACCAAGGGATTCACACTCGCGCTGCCAACCCTGTGAGAACATAGAGTTTTTGTGCCGTCAGTGTAAAAGACAAAGCAGGACAAGCCTTTGGTCTTCCCACTGACAGCATAAAACTCTCCAGTGAGCTCTGGCTACCCTACTCACCGTCGGGAACACAACACGAGGTTATTATGGACACGGTATTCTATAGGGCGGAGGTACTTCCATAGTCGGACTGATCAATTAGACGGAAATACCGGCGTGTCCTACCTCCCTATTACCTACCTTGACACTCAACATTTTAATGTTTTAAAGAATTATCTAAAAAACGAGTTTGTAAATTATTTACAGTAGGTAATCCACCAAGCCCCTCCTATTAACCATATACGAAAACCAACACACGACAGTTTTCCATTATTATAATTTATTTTATCATGGTTTATAATATCATCATAACAAGACAGGCGCCACCTGTCGAACAGATTTGAATATGTAATGAACGTGTGGGCTAATGTCGCTTAGTTATTTGCGGCCGTACCCATATGGGGACGTTTAGGCTTGGTTTTTATTTATTGAAGGTAAATTTAAGGCAGTTATTTTGCTGGGGGTTGACGAACTCTGGTAAACTTTTGATAGATGTGACTCAAATTTTAACTGACTGACAAACGGAAAATATTCGAAGTTATTTTTCACAAGTTCTATGTTTATTGATCAAAAAATTATAACTATGGAAAAGAAGTAAGATAATAATTATTTGTACTTTAAGAAACGCAGTTTGTGGTTTACATTTTGATCTAGAGGGTAGACTTTTTTCGATAGGAAATAAGGTACCTAAGGAGGTTTTGCCGCTGCATCCCTAATCATTGGTACTTTCACCCCTTTACCAAATAGTCTAGTCTCCATATCTCTACACTGATTTGATGTTATCTTCTATATTTTGAAATGTTAATATGCTGCATAAAAATCTAAACTTAGTCAAATGTGTACTTAGTAGGTCTTGATCCCGGGACTGCTGACGTAATGCATTCTACAGTTATGTTAAACATAGTAAAATCCAATAAAAATATCTGAGTTTGTACACATATATTTGGCGAAACAATCATAATGTTTTAAGAACTGCTTTCTAAACTAAGAAATTGGTTCGTTTATTTCTCGTTACCTTTATTGCTATTCATTTATATTCTGCACCACTAATAGACCCTTACACAAAAAAAGAAACATAATGAACTTTAAACTATAACTGAGCATCAACCATAAAAACACAATTACTTTATGAAAAATGGACAATGCCCATTACACGATTATTTCGCCTAACAGGAGTAAATCGAGTCACGTACGTCTACGCAACGAGCTTCAATTAGAGAGCACAATCTGTATCGCGGCTCGCCCATAAGGAAGAGAGACTTATCTGAAATTTCTAATCTAGTGACTCACATACATGCGTTCGCGAAATTACCTCAATTTGCTCGCCCGAAGTCAAAAAGGGCACTGTGTTTCATCGTGACTTAGAAAATATATAACAGTAGTCGCTTCTTATGGCGCAGATGGAATACGTGCCAACATAGTTCTTTTTGTCTCAAATACAAGTTTCCTAGTCATAAATGTTTATCTTTGGGTGTCGAAAATGTCTCGTTACAGTTTCTATGACATCTTGATTATTGTAATTTGTTACGAACTTGTCTTTCATATTATTTTATAATTTGTAATATTTTTGTCAGATTTATAAAATTAATAACATCAAGGAATAACATTTTCGTTTTAATTAAAAACCATAATTTCAGTTGAACCTAATCAGAAAGTAAATTTTTATATTAAAATTCAAATCCTTATGAGCGAGGAACATGCAAACAATATGCGTAAACGCATATTGCATTCCAAATTATTGTTATAATCTAAAATAATGAGGCACATCGTTATTTACTGCTGAAAGTGTACCAAGCGGATGGCGGTATCGAGTGAAACTGTAGCACAATCACATATTTTACGCTTTTGTACGAGTTTAATTGAGTAAGAAGAGACCTGAGACCGCTCGCAGCGGGGTAACTTCCAAATTTATTTACAAAAAAAATTGCAAGGGAGCCCCATTACTTACGTCTCAAGATGCAACAGTACCCGAGCGATGTTCACTTCTGTAATATTAAGTGTGAGATACGACCTTATACACGATGACCCAGATTTTAATACGTCTTGCACTGCTCTTTATGATGACTTTTTGAAAAATGTAATTTTTAATTCCGTGCAGGGACGGACCAAATTGAATGGGCCCACGGATGATTCGTTTTAACTGTATCGCTTATAAATTGTTGTTTCTTATGCGATGCCGACGGAAGTCTGTCGATATTTTAAACTAAATTAATGTAGCAGCGTATTCCAAAATTGGCGCTGTCGTGTTGTGGAGAAAATCGCATGCCCTTTTTTTCATTTTCATTTTTTTTTGCATATATATCATATTTATGAAAGCAAGCATCGATGTAATCTTAATGAGAGTTTCATTAATTAACATTTTAATTCTCTTTGTTACAGAGTTTCTTCGGGCGGACGTACAACAACCTATCATCGATATCGGAATGTAAAAATAATGGAGAATGTGTCATAAATAAGAAAAATAGAACAGCATGTAAAGCTTGTAGACTTCGGAAATGTCTGCTAGTTGGCATGTCAAAATCTGGTTCCCGATATGGAAGAAGATCGAATTGGTTCAAGATCCACTGTCTTCTTCAAGAGCAACAGCAACAACATATTCACCATTTACAATCCAGTAAATCACCGCCTAATTTCAACACATCTCTGAACCCATCTTTTATACCCACTAATTTACTACCTGCTGCAGCTTTAGCAGAATATTATAAAAATTCAGAAAAAAATCATTTTACTGAGGACGTGACAAGACAGAGCGTGTCTCCGTCAGATTCTGGGGCATCATCCGCTGATCCGGAAGATGACAATAGTTCTAGGAGCACTAGCGGTCTTAGTATTTTCAGACCTGCTTCATCCCCTTGCAGCGAGAAAGATGTACGGTTACAAGCTATTAGAAATCAAAGTAAAGACAAAAGACGGAAGCCTAACTTGCCGCCGTCACCTTTTGGAACCATCTCAGCACCACCAAGTTTTTCTCCAAGAAGCGGTCCGTTCTTACAAACGCCTCTTCAAACTATGAGAGCAGCACCACCAGGTATTGCTTCATGGCAAACTCGAAACGGAGGAGACCTACTCTTACATTCACCAGCTGTTGCAGGAGTTGCTATCGATCAAGATCAACCTATAGACCTGTCAATAAAATCTACAGCCATGATATTTAGAAGCCCGAAAAATGATGAAATCAGTGATTCAGAACCTGAATTGAGCATTGATTTGAGTGAAGAAAATAGTAAAGAGATTATGAAGAACCCCTTGGATCTCTCGTTAGTTCCAAAACGAACTGAAGAAGTCCCTATGACAGGTTGAACTCTTGTATTTTTAGTTTGTTTGTGTGCAGCCATTTCTATTTATATGTAAATATTGCCTATTCTAGTATTCTTGTTAATACTCTTTCCACGCCATACAGTATTTAGCTGAGTACATACATTCCTTTCTTCTTGATTACCTGATCTTATTTACCATAATATTACTAGTTCGTATTTAGATTGTAACAAAAGTCATGGACTTATAGACTTTAGTAGCGAAACAGAGTACTGTTTAGTAAATATAATAAATAACAAATGTGATGTTATTTTGAATTGTGTTCCTGGCATAAGTGTTATTTTAAGCGGTTAATAACTATATTATAGACATTTTATGATTGAAGACAAAAATATTAAGAATACATTTGCTTAAATCCAAATGTGTGTTTCTTTAGAAAATGAAATAACTTAAAAAGACACTAAACTAAAATTGGATTGTGATATTTAGTCCCGAATTCTAGAACGACACTCAGTCTTGAATCTTGATTTACTTGAGAATATATGGCATAGATTGACATATTAGAAAGATTTCAAATTTTCAAATTCTTTATTTATCAAAATAGTGCAACTAAATTATATCTTTTTGACGTCGAATTCTGCTTAAAACTAAGTTTCACACTGCTTCCTAGGCGCTAGTGGAGAAGAAACGGCACATCAAACTCCACTGCTGCATTTTCGAGACGTCAGCTTATAAATGAACATACATAAGTACTAGTGATTTCTTAAGACTAAATATGGATTTCATACAACATAAGCTGTTCTTAGATAAATCGAGATTTGGAATTCTAGAATATATGTCGATGATTCTCAACATACCTATATCTTTATTAATTTGTAAAAAATATGACGTACCCAGAGTTTTAGTTACAGTTACATCATACACAACTGTCATTAATTTTTTTTTTGTTGAGAGTAAAAGTTTATTGTTAACCGCTTCCAAGCTATATCTAAACACAGCCAGCTATAGAATGTGCCAGTGTATGTTTTACCATTTTTAGTTAATATTTAATGGGATTAAAGGCCAGTTAAAATGAAGCTCAAAATTTATGTACAAATATAAGTCTTGTAAAAATAGTTTTGTTTATGTACTTATAGTTAAGTATTTATTTCTTTAGTTCGTAGGCCAGTTTGTATTGAGTCATTTTTTTAATTATTTTCTGTAATTTATGTAAGTTTTTAGTGTTAAAGTGTAGTGTTTAATTTTGATTTGCTTGTGTTATTAATTTGTTATTTTTTTACTTTGTTGGAGATTTTAAGAATGATACATTCCTATCGTGCTCATTCCATATTATTTTGTAGACTGTACATTTTTTCTGGTGTCCTTTTTGTTTTCGGTATTGAGATATTTTGCTCAAATATTTTTTTCAAATTTTCAATTATCTTCATTAATTTTCAATGGAGAAAGTCAAAGCCATTTGATAATTACCCTAATTTACTTACAGAAATACGTAATTAGCTTTTATGTTTTTTAATGTATTGGTGCCATGTACATCATATAAAAGTATTTTTTTAAATATCAATTAATCTGGTGGTAATATTAATATATTAATACTTATTAATATATTGTAACAGATCCAATGCAAATGTTATAAGTTAAACAATACGGAGGGTATTGTAAAAGATGATTATTAACTTTAGTAGCTGAAGTCTTTGTTTTAAATATTCAAATTATAGAAATGTGAGCAAAAAAGTGTATGCAAAACTTTGCCATTAAATAAGTACAATTACCAACAAAAGTAATATATTTTGCATAAGTGAGCCAGAAGTACTGATTAAGCTATCAATATTTCAAAACATAATTGTTGTTATCAGTGTGATACGATATTTTTTTAAATATGTGTTTACATTTTTTTACATTTTTAAGTAAATTTTAATATATTTGAAAGAAAAAATAATAAAAAGCGAATGCTTCTATAAACTGTGTTATTTTATTTTACTAATGTTATCATAAATTGCTAAAACACTTAATAATATCAGCCTTTTAAGTGTATCATAATTTTAGAAAAATCGCTGTAGATTTTTATGACCATCATTAATGTATTTAGTTATTGTGGTGTTATATTAAAAATTCTCCAATTGACCTAAATGTAAGAATATCATTATACTCATAAAACAGTTAATATGTAAGTAAAATATTAATTAAATTTTACAAACAGATATTTTATTACACTTATTTAATTTATTTTACAAAACACCACGTACAAAAATGTAAATGGTCTATTAAATATTCATTAAAACGAAAACAACGTTTAACCTACTACGTTAAATCTACAACAAAATGTATGCACAGGCGATCATAAAAAACACATGAAACACAAGAAATCTCAAGTTCCCTAGAACAGAACATAACAAATAAGCAAACAGTGTTTACAAGCAAACAGTTTAAATATTCATGAAGTGAGTATGTCTCGAAATATTTATATCCCGTGAATTTTTTTCCATAATTATTCATGAGTGAGCACACTAGGCCAAACAAATTAAGAACAAGTTCAAATTTCTACCTCATCACAATGAGCATAAGGTGTAATATATTTTTTGAAAATAAGGGCGAGCCATGAATATCTAGTAAAATAGTCTCTCGCTACCGTGAACTACTGTTTCCCTACTGATTAGTCAAATGACATCTTAAGATTCAGTTCTTGTTGACAGACTCAATGTGATTCAATAGGGATGTGTAAGTATGCTAAGTAAATCAACATAATTTGATAATGACACTTATTATGCTAAGAAAGTAAACGTTGAAGCAGTACAAACCAAATTCTACGTACACTGATTAGTAGTACAGTAATAGACAAAAGTATTAACTTATTCACCTTTGAGTTTTGTCACTTTGCAACAGTTTGTAACATTTTGAAATGTCACAGTTAAACATTTTTTCTGACATACAATTTTAAGCGTAAATCTTGGAAAAGAATAATTACTCTTACATTTTTGAAATAAATTTATCTGTGAAATTATAATTACAGGTACTTTTTAAATATTTACATAACAATTTAATCCACAACAGGCCAAGCAAGTACATTGTCGTTGTTAACAACTTTAATTTGCTGTAACTGTACGAGCACTTAAAAGTACACAATAAAGCCTTAACAGATTTAATTGATATTATTAACTCCTCTCGTTCCGATTGTCACACTAACTATTAACGGAACAGCTCATGGAAAAATAAACTTTATGTGTTATGTTAGAAGATATAAATTAAATTACACATTTAAAATGAATCAACATGATTTTTGTCACTCAATTTAATTGAAGTCATGTTGGAGAGTAACAAATCAAATTTTTTCGCCTTGCCTGATCGTTTCCCGATATAGCCGAGTGTGTTTACGCGGCAGGAAAGAAATGCGCCTCGTTATCTCAGATAATGGCAGTTTTGCGTTATTGAAATGTACTGGTGAAGACAGAGGTGATTAATTTTGATGTGACTGTCGAAAGTAGAACAGGTTGTACATACGTGTAAGTATTTTTATGCGACCACTACTTACTTAACAAATAAGTTATAGGTACTTATGTAGCGAATAGCGTCTGGATTCATACATTTTTTATACAACTTAGGTGGCAGACAAGCACACGGCCCACCTGATGGAAAGTGGTTACCGTGACCTATGAACGTGTGTAACACCAGTGTAGTCACAAGGGTGCTGCCGACCCTTTAAGAACAGAGATTTTATCACAAGCCTTTGGTCTTCCCACTGACAGCACAAAAACTCTCCAGTGAGCTCTGGCTACCCTACTCACCACCAGGAACACAACACGAGGTTATTATAGCCGGGGTATTCTGTGGGTGGAGGTACTTCACTTTTATATATTTATAAATAAATATTCTACAATATTCCACACAACGCTATCTAGACCCATGATAAGCATAGCTTAACTAGTCAAATCGATAAAGATATAGAAAAATTATTAAATTTGGTGGGATTTGAACCCGCGATCTTTCCCGTACAGGGGAAACACTCTGACCACTAAGCCACAGAACCTTCGTCAGAAACCATCCAAATTCTTCTATACAAACGAGTATATCAGTCTTATTGCGATGGTTATGGGCCATCTACCAACATTCGTACGAATTATCGAAATCAATGAAAAATAATCAATGAATAATTTTTCTATATCTTAATCTATTTGAATTGTTCTAATAGTAGTAGTAGTTAGGTAAAATTTCTTTCAATAACTTAACTAGCTCGTGTTATGGAATCTAGAATGCAGATAAACATACTTTAATACTTTTTTTTTGCAAATATATACATATTATACTTAGAAACACCCAGGCCAATGCAAATATAAATATTCATGCATCCAAATATTTGCACTGAACGGGAATCGTACCCACGCCTTTACTTTAGATGAATAGAAAAATGAAGCAGCTTATATTCAGTGGGGCGATTGTATGATTCGGGAAGAGTGTTCGAATAGGTATACGTATTTAAATCAGATAAAGGATATATTAAAGAAAAGCCAGATCACCTGAGCAAGGACGAAAACAGTTATGATAGCACTAAAGGGAATATGCCAGGATCGTAATGAGCGGAAACTAAAAGAGGATTAGAAAGAAAGAAACATCTCTACACAATGCAACAATACAGAAACGATACAACATACAAATAGTCGTAGAATAATAACAGCCTCTTAAGGTGATGCTATCCGCGTAGTGGCGCAGGCAGACAGCGTTGATTTTCAGAGGCGGTGGATTGTAGGAAGCAAGTGTGAAGTTCATATGATATGGCCCACCATTCTAGAGTATTCAATTGTCTATATATTATGTATAATATATATGTATAGCACAGTGTTCTAAAATGACTAGGTTTTTAAAATGACTTCTGTCACATTGAACATTATAATTGGTTTATGAAATACTATGAGTGATATGTGATATCGGAAAAGGAGGCTGGGACAGACTAGACGCGGAAGGCAGAGGATCGGATGAAATGGCGCACATTGTGAGAGTCTTATGACCAGCAGTGGACTGCAGTGGGCTAATTGATTGATATGTGAGATCGGAAGAGAACATAATGTCTAGATGTATAGTTACTCCATTCGGTTAGGTACTTAACTAAACGTAAACAATCTTGATGTGTCTTTTTAATACATACATACATTCATAAAATCACTCCTTTATCCCTGGAGGGTTAGGCAGAGGTGAATTAACACCCACATTTCACCAATAATTGTATTCGGTTCCACGTTACAGGAGGTGAGTTTATTGCCGTATTCCGGGTACTATTGTTGACTCAAGCCACGTATCTGAGGCTGAGTCTGGGCTGCATATATCTGTCTGATGTTAAACAAACCTATACATTAGTCGCCTTGTACGATAGCGCATGAGATGGGGTGGTCCAAATTCTACTGTCAGATGCATGGCTCGAGCCAACAATGGTGCCCGGGATATGGCAATAAGCTCACCCCCTATTACGTGGGACCGAATACAATTATTGGTGAAATGTGGGTATTAATTCACCTCTACCTAACCCTCCAGGGATGAAGGCGTGATTAAATATACGAGTGTATGTATCTATTTAGAAACTCTATTTAAAGACTAAAAACCCAAATTGAACCACTAATTAGTCAGTTAGTCAGTCTACTTTATTATTTTTAATACGTATTTTTATAAAAAGTCGCTACGCGTTTTATTTATTATCATAGCTACGTTGATTTTCTGTGAGTTAATCATATAGCTCGATTATACCTAATTGAACATGATCTAGTTCACAAACTAGAAATTTCTTTCAAAACTAGAATTATCGATCATAACTAGATGGCGTTGAACTAATTTGACCAAGCCCGTGAGAAATAGCCACTGGCTTTTTTTTGAAATTGAAATTTAATGCGTCCATAATTAATCAAAACTTTTGCCGTTTTATCTGATCATTTCATCATAAAATAGTTTTGTTTTTATATAATTTTGAAGATTCTTTACACTTACACTTTTTTTTACATGTTGCAACTAAGGTAACAAATATGCTCGAAGTCTATCAAGACGTTATCGTGGCGTATAATATGCTTCTTGTAATATCAGAAGTGTTACTAATCGTGTTACTGGATGGTTGCTAATTTTTAGACTATAAAAAAAAACATTCCACGACATTCTAGACCCATATCCCACCCACAAGCTAGGTAAGCATAGCTTTACTAGCTTGTGTTATGGGATCTAGTATGCGAATAAACATACTTAGAATCTTTTATTGTAAATACATACATATTTTACATAGAAACACCCAAACCAATATATTTATACATATTCATGCATATAAATTTTTGCACTGAGCGGGAATCGAACCTGCGTCCCCTGCATAGCAGTCGAATGCTCTACCGCTACGCCACGGAGATCGTCAGGGTGACATTTGGAATAGAAAGATCTTCTTCGCTTACTTTGCCTAATTGTATGAAGTAAAGACTACTGTTACCTACTTAAGATTAAGATTTATACTACATTCTCCTACATTTACTGCAGCATTTACACCATCGACACTAACTGTAATTATAATTACAATTCCACTATTATTACCACACAAAAATATGCATAAATACATAAATTACAACATAACTAACTCAAAATCAACAAACAAGTCGGTTTGGCAACCTTTCTTTGTACATAATTATTTTAACAGCTCTCGCGTACAACGAAACATTCGAACTTGAAAACATTTCTCCGCATTCGCACACAAATCAATTACGCTGTACGCACCTGTACAAGTTGCCGATTTTAACGAGGAAACACATCTCGCTAATTGAGATTGCACCAAGAAGTAAAAGAACATCATTATAACCAAAGATGGCGCTGATTTATATACACGTCGAATAGACACCGAAATGAGAGCAGTGAACACTTTTTTCATCGAAGGTATACAGTTGCGCAGTGGTTTGTATTGCATTTTGACATATTTTTCGAAAAAAGGTGAAATGGAAAAGAAAAATGAAGTCTTTGGCAGACAATACTAAAAATATAATAGGGTATAGCTCATCCAAATTTAATTGCACAGTGAAGTTGTCTGCTTATAATGGGTGAACAATGCCTGAAGAAAATTTTGGGGCATTCCTACCTAGGATATACCCGAAATCCTCGCATAATAGGTTCGAAGTTAGAGCACCGGTTGGTTTTAGTCAATTCGAATCTGACATGTACACGTCATAACTGGCTGCGGTTAGGTAGTACCTGTTTTCACGCGTAGTAATACAGGGTATTATTTTCACAGTTCTTATTTCTCTTTTTAATAGAGTACAGTGACATTCGACCGCCACATCGAAACTTTAGGGTTCGATTCCCACTCGGTGTAAATATTTGCATGCATGAATATGTCTATTTGCATACGTCTGAATATTTCTAAAGCGTTTACTAATCCGCCTCAGTTTCGATTATCAGATCTTAAAATATATAGGTCTTAAAATAAATCTAGGTTCTCTGCATATTATACAGTACGAGAGAATATGTAGGTAGTAACCGCGGTAGCCTAGTGGTATGGGTAATGGACTGCTGAGACGAGGTCTCGGGTTCGATCCCAGGTTTCACCACGGCACACACCAATGACTTTTCGATGCTTTTCGAAGTTATGTGTGTAATTATCGCAGGTTTGTAAGTGTCCGGTTAATGGCAATAGGCTCGCCACCTATTACATTGGGACCTAAACATAAACTGGCGAAATGTGGGTGCTAGCACCACTGCTTACCTTCGCTTCGGAGATCTAGGCGTGAGTTAAGTTATGTTATTATGAATATTTAGGTATCTAATTACATATTATGTTTTTTCGCATTCTAAAACTTATATTTGTTGTTTGAGAAATGTTTGAGATAAATACTTATTTATTAGTTTTATTGCACTTAATTGCACTTATTTTGGATCGAGATAGTGCCCCAGTATAGTTTGTCATAGAATAGAATTGTATGTGGAACAGACGCGACGCTGTCTTGTCGTATATGTGTGGTGCCACACGTGTGGTGTCTTGTCAGACAACGTCGCGTAATCTGCGTAATTTAGTAGTACCACGTTTTCAAAATACGTGAATTCAATTCGATTTGAAAAAAAAACGTAAAAACGTTAAGTTAAAAAAAAAAAATAGGTTTGTAGTGTGAACCGTAGAAACAAAACCAACTTACGTTTTTGGAGGCCTCGGCCGGGGTGTAATGGATATGACTCAGCTAATCACACCTTATGGCACCTTGTGGCTCACAGTCGGTTCAAGTCCGACATAACCTCCTCCACCAGCACCGGTGGGCGTATTCGTAGAGATTTTGTTCACAAAAACAAGGTTATTAAATCTCTGAAGGCAATTTTAGGGACATGATATTATATGCATAAATATATACAGATTTCCTTTACAGATACGTATTGTACACCAATATCAGTTGTTAAAACATTATTTAATATGTATGATCTTATTAAATAAAATTTCTTCCAGGTAACCTTAGGATGGAAAAAGTACCGAAATATACATAATATAATGGTGATGTAGCTGTCACAATCAATTCACATCATGTCGATATTCTGCTTTTCCGCTTTAAACGTTTTCAAAACAATGATGTACTGCGATAATGTTTGATTGATATGACATAACATACTACATAATATAATAAAAAACATAACATAAACTCACGCCTATATCCCCGATGGGGTAGGCAGAAGTGCTAGCACCCACATTTATCCAGTTTATGTTTAGGTCCCAATGTTAGGTGGCGAGCCAATTGCCATTAACCGGGCACTTATAAACCTTTGAAAAGCATCGAAAAGTCCTTGGTGTGTGCCATGGTAAAACCTGGGATTGAACCCGAGACCTCCTCTCAACAGTCCATTACCCATACCACTAAGCTACCGCGGATTCATGTTATGTTTGATTGATATGATACTGTATAAAAATGAATGTTAAACCTTCACATCCCATCAATTCATATAATTTTGCAATAAGTGATTTTGAATTCAGGTTCAAAATCACCGCTTTGTAACATTATAAAAATGATTTGATTGCCATTAAGTACACAATTTTATACGCTGTCATAACCTTAAAATATTATCGTTATTACACAGTGTATCGAAATATTAATAAAGTTTTTGTCGCTTACGTTTAATATTCAAGATACAAGTCAATAATATATTAGCATTCGTTTCTTCTGAATTGGAGCTTAAGTCTAATATTTTTACATACATGTCATCGAAACACGAAATATTTGTATGCAATTTCATTAAAAAAGCAACAAATTTAGGTATTATTATTATAAAAATAATAATGTGCTGAGGCGGTTTGGACACGTGAATTCAACGAACAACCAATGAGCTTTGTAAGGAAAATTTATGTGGACAGAATTGACAAGGATTATTAAAAAAATACCGTGTGGCAACCTTAGGAGGACCTTATTCACGGGATAATATATCCCTTATACAAGGGCACGGCGGTATTTCCGCCCAATTGAGCAGTCCGACTGGGGAAGTACCTCCGCCCTACAGAATACCGCGGCTATAATCACTTCGTGTTGTGTTCCCAGCGGTGAGTAGGGTAGCCAGAGCTCACTGGAGAATTTGTACTGTCAGTGGAAGACTATAGGCTTGTCCTGCTTTGTCTTCTACTGACGGCACAGAAACTCTGTACTTAGGCCGCGTCCTGGACGACGGCGGCTGGAGCGGGCGGCGCGGGCGACGGCACCCGCGTCTTTATCAAAGTCGTACATTTGTGTGAAGCTGTTCTCGATGACAGCGGTGCGGGCGGCGCGGCGTGGCGGAGGACGAGCGTCGAGCTGTAGTTGCGCGGCGACCGCGCGTTGGAGTAGTCGTAGTGACGTAGTTTTTATTTTAATTAAAATGTCTTTGATGGAGGAAATCATTTCCGAGGTTTCAGATAGGCCACCATTATGGAATAGCAAACATTACGACCATAAAAATAGACGAGTAATAAAAATATTGTGGGAGGAAATAAAAGAAAAATTGAATATTGAAGGTAAGTAATTTTTATTTCGTATTTCAATCGGTTACTTTGATACACCTAAGAATAATAATAATTTTATTTAGTATTATTATCATGATTATCAAAGTAATCATTATTTATTTTTAGTTGGTGAATTTTTTTTAGTTGGTGAATTAAAAAGAAAATGGAAAAATCTACGCGATAATTATAGAAAAGAATTGAGGAAAATTCCTGTGCCACGATCTGGCGATGCTGGGAGTGATTATAAGTCAACTTGGCAATATTTTGATCAAATGAGTTTCTTACGAGATGAAGTGTCACGCTAATGGTGACAGTAACATAGATTTTGAAGATTCAAGTGCTCAAATAGGTGATGAGGTGGAAACTCCACCTTCTCATAATAATTCTAGGAATGAATACTTTGATTCGTCATCCCGGATCGACGATAACGGTCAACCCTATGCTTCTACTTCTACACAAAGATTAACTAACAGTACTACCACCAATATTGAAGCAGATGACTCTTCTTCTACGCAGCAATCGACAAATAGTACGCTCACTAATCATCAAGAGGGAGTTTCTATTTCTACAGTAGATGCACGACCGCGAAAATGAAAAACAGCGAATGATATCCGTGCTGAATTTTTGGAGCTGGAGAAAAAACGAATAGCTCTATTAGAAAAAGATATAAGTCATACAAAAGAGACTTCTCAGGCTGAAAAGAAGACGGACGACTATCATTTCCTTATGAGTTTACTTCCTCAAATGGAAAGTTTCACAGGCATTAAAAAGTTTCGAGTGAGACAAAGAATTAATCAGGTCATAATGGAAGAACTACCTACTATACTACCAATGGAAGAACCTTCGCCCACAATATATCGTAATTAATAAAAGAACTGCTACATAAAATATCGCGTCGCAGTACCGACATCGCGTATACTCTCGAAACGTCACTTCACCGCAACAAACCGAGCGATCTGGCCGCTGTCGTCGTGAACGGACCACGTACACCGCGCACACCGCCCGCACCGCCCGCTCTGCCCGCTCCGCCCGCCGTCGTCCAGGACGCGGCCTTACAGGGTTGGCAGCGCGAATGTGACTCCTCTGGTGTTACAAACGTCCATAGGCCACGGTAACCACTTTCCATCAGGTGGGCCGTGTGCTTGTCTGACAACTAAGTGGTATAAAAAAAATATATATAATAGTACCTTATGTGTTATTTCAGATAGTAATCTATCCATTTCGAAGCGTCGGTAGCTTAGTGGTTAAGGAGTCGACCTTACGATCGAGAGGTACCGGGTTCGAATCCTGACCATTACACTACCGATGTGAACCCACTCCTAACACAAGCAATTTAGCTTAGCTGGAGGGGTTTAATAAGGAAAATTAAAAATAAATAAAAATAATACATATTCTTTAACATTCCACACAACGCTATCTAGACCCAAAGTAAGTATAGTTTAAGTAACTCGTATTATGAAATCTAGAATGTGGATAACCATGCTTATCTATTTTTTGTAAATGCATACATATTCTACAATATCAACTAACTTTCGTTATGGAATCTAGAATGCGGATACTATATATAGAACCACCCAGACCAATGCCAATATATATATTTATACATACAAATATTTGCACTGAGCGGGAATCGAACATGCGCCCACTGCTTAGTCAAACGTCTAAAATGAATTAAAAATGTCATTTTGACATTTTTCAAATATATCTACAATGAAATAAAAATGTAAAATTAGGTGTGGCCAATTCAAATCGTTCCGGGTCGTTCCTGGTCCAAAGGCTGTCCATTGCCATCCAACGTGGCAACGCAGCAAGTGCTATGGGCACTTTTGCACCGGGAGCGATCAGGGGCGGGTTATTTGATTAGTAGTTTTGACATATTGTATTATAATAAATGTATTCGATTCAAATAATTATTTTCAAATCGGTAACAATGTTTATTATTTTATCGCATGCCAATCCTTTACCAAAAGCAACAGAAATAAAGAACGATAATTTTCAACGACAATTTCGTGCTTCCAATTTTTTATAATATTAATTTCTTTGTGCATATTAATTACCATTTGTCACACTGTGCACTAATGTCAAATAACATTGATATTATATTGGCAGGTTTGTACCTCAGCCGTTTATATTAAAAGAGATTCGCCCTGTCCATCATACATTTAAACGAGTAAGACGTAAAAATAATACAAAATTAACAGTACTAATATGAATAAAACGTTACATTTTATACATATTGAATGAATGAATGTATTAGCATAACGCAGTCCACGGTTGGATACAAGGCTCTCCCAATGTTGCTTGCCCAATAATGTTTGGATATATTTCAATATTTTTTATTTAAATGTGGTTTTTACGGTTTCTTAGCTTAAGAACTCTTTTTTTTTTCAGTAATTTTTTTGTACAACTTAGATGGGTAGACAAGCACACAGACAAGCACACAACACTTGGGGAGTCACACTTGTGCTGCCGACTCTGAAAGAACAAAGAGTTTCTGTGCCGTCAGAGCAGAAGACTCAACCAGGATAAGTCTATGGTATGCCCACTGACAGGACAAAAACTGTCCTGTGAGCACTGGCTACCCTACTTACCGCAGGGGAGGTCAACACGAGGTTCAAACCGAATCGATCCAATTTTTTGTAAATCTTAATAGCTTTGAATAGTTAGCATACTAAATGCTTTAAAATTTCATTCAACAACACGAGGTTATTATAGCGGAGGAGACTTCCCCAGTCAGACTGCTCAATTGGCATCCCAATTGAGCAGTCCGACTGTGGAAGTACCTCACTGGGGACGGAGAGGTAGGACACGACGGTATTCTCGTTAGAACACCGTCGTGTCCTACCTCCTTCAAAAATGTATTTTGTTGTTATGCGAGTTATTTACTATACCAGAAACTTTGAATGAATAATTTTTACAATTTCAAGCTGTGCTTAAAATATAACACAGCACGTAAAACTTTTTTTTTCATAACGGTTTTTTTACACCACTTAGGTGGGTCCGTCCCGATCCGCCCTACCGTGGCCTATGAGCGTGTGCAAAACTAAGGGAGTCACACTCGCGCTATCAACCCATGTATGCACAGAATGTTTCTGTGCCGTCAGTGTAAAAGACAAAGCAGGACAAGCTTTTGGTCTTCCTACTGATAGCACAAAAACTGTCCAGTGAGTTTACATAAAATATGATAAAAAAAAGCCTAGCAAAAAAGCGGTATCATTAAAGAAAAGAAGCATATTGAGCAGAGTCGACTTAACAACAAATTATATGAATAGTTTCGTATATTACACATTAAAATCGAATGTTACCAAAGTCAAATCAATACATAAAATACAAAAATCAGACTAACGAAATCTTGTATTATGCATAATTTTTGCATAATTTAACTAAATGTCATAATATTGACTATGGGGGGCATGTGTTATTACAAATAAAACAGCTTCATATACTAGATAAAATTAAAGTATAATAGCTATAAGTGGGTTGATCGGATTATATCTTATCTTAGAATATTTGTAACATCACCCATTATTTGAAAGGTCAACAGAAAGCTAAGACAATTATTATGAAAATTCACTGATTCTGTATGTTATAAATTCCATACTTTATACTCATAGTGTCGATTGAAATCTTTTCAAAGCTCTTTTATGGTATTCTAATTTTAAGAAGCTGCTTTTAATTTTTGAACCGTTAAGTGTGAATACGTTATATACTTATTATTATATTTTATATGTATCGATATTTAATTTGTGACTATTCGAATAGCGGGACTTTATATAATCGTATTCCCTGCGGTGACTCAGTGTGATAAGCGATAATTTTTTAATCGTTTATTGAAATGTGACTTTTATTATTTCGTTTGTATTGTACAAATATTATTCACGCAACAAAGTTTCTAACTTATATTATAATAAAATTTATATTAATTAAGTATAGCGATTTTAACAAAAATTTAGTGTTGTTTTTTTCCATAATTATGTAAAGTAGATACACTGGGCGTATATTAAAAAACAAATGTGCTTATGGCACAGTGTTTCAAAACCATTGTATACTTAAATACATTTGTAAGCATTTATTTTAAGGTTATCTTCATTTTATTATTCTTTTATATTTATAGCTTGTAAGATTGACTTTTCACCCCGCCTGTCGGACACCTGTGACTAAAGGCCAAAGAATAGAGGCCACCATTCTAGATTTAAGCAAAAAAACAAGAGGATTCAAGTTAAGAGCCTTTGTGTCTCAAGGCAGATAGACATTTTTCTCAATACCCTATGCTGAAATTGTCATTCAGCGATAATTCGGTTTGCAGAATATTCACCATAAAAAGCTACTGTCGCGGGCTCTAGTTCTGACTACTTCCAGATTAAGTTCACAGTGAAATATAACGTAGATACTAATTACATGATATTTCATTCATTAATTACAAATTCCAATTTATTTATTTGCCAAAGATGTACTATATATTGAAATATAAATATATTGAAAAGTAGGATCCAATTAGACGAAGTTGCTATCGTCTGATATTTTTCACGTACCTGAATTTTCATTCGGGTACCTACAATTTATGTAAAGAAGTGACTCCATATAACTTCCCAAGTATTCACTATCAAACGCTAACTATAGCAATTTTCTTTAATTATAAGGAGCAGTTGCATCCTAATATATCAGTCTACCAGTAAATGGGCAAAATACAAAATCTTCACACTCAACTTAATTCAAAATCAACTTCAAAATAAATAAGTAATAGGAATGTTCTAACAAAACTATCCGCAGTGTGATCTAGCTATGCGACGGGCATGGCATTTGGGGAATCTCATGCTGCACCACAAATTTAAGAGCTATCTGACACGAAAGCTTAGATAGGTATAGAAACAATGCCGTATCGATCGGGATTAAAGAAGGAAATATTTTAGTAAGCGTTTCTCGCCGCGTCATGCTTATTCCTATCCGTATATCGTATTGCATCACTTTCTATCGATATATACAATAACTGGAGAGCAACACTTCGAGTTGTCAAATTAGAAGCAATCTTTATTGATAGATAAACACATTATTATGTAAATTTATTATAAAGAAACATTAGAAAAACAAGAAACAAACACGTTGTTACCACGCTTCACAATCGGCGTTAAGTAAACTCCGTGAATAAGGTGTTTTGAAAGTTATAATAAAAATACTATGAGTTCATAAAGCTCAAAGGCCTCAAACTAAAGAGAAGCACTTCACTGCGTGTTGTTCACACGCAGTGAAGTATTGCTCTTTGGTTTATAAAAGATAAAAGAACACTTTTAGAAAATGGTGGAGTTTAATTCTTTCATTGAATAGACGTCAACTTGAGGATATTGACTAACTTTTGAGTAAACGAATAGCTTTGAAATTATCTTTTCTAGTATCGTGGGAGTGATACTTTCTGCATTACCAGTGGTAACGGTGACCGCTTACTATTAGGTGATTACTTCAATTCTTTTGTGCAATGTAGACATCATTTAAGCACTCAAGTGCTTAACTCTGATCCTAGACCATGGTGAAATAAGATTTGCTTCAATTAATGAAAATAATTGCTATCAGGTGAGGATAAACTTCTACTTGAGGAGCCTAGTCCTAAAAAATGCCTTAGATGCTACCGTAAAGAGCCATATCTGCCCACCCCTTCAGTAATAAAAATCCATGTAAATACTAAACTAAAGCCTTTAAAATAAACAAGCAACAACTTTGAATAGATAGTACAGTCTATAAAGAGCAATCGCCCAACGTCGATCAGATTGCGCTCGCGCACTAAACAGGCCTATCGCGATGCTAGCGCCACCTAACAAGTTATCGCGAAGATTTATACCGTGCGGTCTTATTCGCTGATAATTTTGGAAGAGCACGAATACTGCTTGTTTCGTACCCATACGATGTTGGTAGGGACTATTATGGATGATTTGATTGATTTGAATATAGGATATGTAGTTTGTAGGGGTGTTCCTATTGTAGGTAATATACAAATTACAAAGATGAAGATAAATTTATTTGTTGAAACATCTGTTCAGATGATATTACAAAGAATATTACAATTTACACAAAGCTTCGCCCGTGGCAAATTTGGAAACCCCATATCATCTATTTGGTCCCGTGATTTTGTAGTCTTCAAATAATGTATTTAAATCTACTGAATTTTTAGATATTTATGATAACTGCTATGCTCCAGTAGTAGCCTGATGATATATGGCTTAAAACCTTCGTTAATTAATGCACTATTAAACAAAGAACTTTTCATTTCGAAATAGTAGTTCCTGAGATTAGTGGATTCAAACAAACAAACTCGTCAGCTTTATAATATTAGTTGTCCCTTTATTAATTAAATAATTTTTGGTTAGGTTATTTGACAATCATAGATTACTCAATTCTTAACCGATACTTCATAGTGTTATTTATTCTTTACTTTGTTTTTCTTTCTCCGTCCGCTCTTATCTGAGGACCAATTCTCGAAAAAATACTGCTCAAAAATGAATTACAAGAATTGAACTTTTGCTTTTCACTGTTTATCTTAACTTTTACAGGAGCAATTGCCGCCTGACTGTCTAACTCTGGCAGGAAAGTCTATCTGACACAGCCTCAACAAATAGACAATCTTCTTAGTATTTGATAATAAAGATCAAAGTCGGCGAAACGTGGACGTGGCGAAATGAGGCACGCATAGGTATAACAGAGGTGTAACACCTCAGCCTGTCACATTTTTGTATTACCATCTACCTGTCTTGGTCTCAATTATTTGGAATCGGCGTAACACGCAAATCTCCTCCATTTATATTTCTGTCAGGCGTCATATCCTCAGACGCTCCCTTCTTTGCAGTATTCTCTTTCACGCAATCCATCCATATTCCTCTCTGATCTATAATATTGTTATTATTACCTTGTCACCATTCTAAACAAACATTATGAACTAACATTGAATTATTATTATTATATATATAATTATTATTCCCACAATTATCACAAAAAACGATCACACCTATTGATGTAGATAAAATACCTCACAGTTCAACAAACAATGAAAGAGACAACATCCCTTCTAAATTTAAATATCATGCTCTATTTCAAGATGGCCTTCGTATAACGGATATCCGTTATGATGTCACCGATATTGTCAAAGAGTCCTTTGTTTGATTTGTGGCTTTATTAAGATACCTATTAATTGTTGTTCACGGTTTACTCACTTAGTGCCCTGTTCCCGAGACTTATAGAAACCTATTACTGTTTTAAAACAGCGTATAACAAATTCGGTGCAACAACCTGTTATTTTAACGATAATTATAGTTGCATTCGATGTATTCGCCACGCAACCTCTACAGGCCTACGCCTACCATGAAACATCCACAGTTGCTAATGGAAGTTTCGGACAATTCCATAGAAATCAGCATCGCAGATGGTACGCGACACTTCATTTTGGCTTAAACCTTACCAGAAGAAAACCAAAGTGACTTCATGGTACCTACGTGGCTACGTTCATGTTACGTGCAGGCTCGAAGCTCCGGATATTTCATGGTAGCTTCACTGGTCTAACTTTACCAATTTCATTATGAGAACAACTTCAGTCCGATTGGAAAGCCAGTTAGCGGGTGGGTTGATGACCATCATCAGCGTCTATCCTGAGGATGTTAAAAAAATACCCATACGTCACCACTACATCTTTCTCTGTGCCAAATTTCATCTCAATTCATTCAGCCGTTTTGCCGTGATTAAATAACAAACAAATATCAATATATCTAAACTTTCGCATTTATTATACTAAGGAGCAAGGCTAATTAATTAAATGTGATATCTCAATAAAATCAAGCTTAATCCGTAAAAGGTTGCCATAATATCGATAATATGAATGTCAAAAAGGATTCGACAGACGTTTAACCAGACAAAAATATGAGTGATATAAAAACTAATCTAAATATTATATTGATTATGATGAATATAAAATACTGCCTAGTCTGTTTACTGTCATTTTATTTAGTCATATGGTGACAAAAATTAAAGGAGGTCAGTGACTGGATTAGCTAACACTCACGGCTCTGCTCGTGCCAAATACTGAACTTTGTCCCAAAACTAATAGGAACCAATTTCCTAACAATATATGCTGTTCAAGACGGTTATCTATTTATGTGTGCAAATATCATTTAGATCCACTCAGTTGTTCTGGCATAAACGTGTGACAGAGTAACATCAATCCATCCATCAGTAACCTACGTTTGCCAGAAAAGAAATAACCAAATTATCACTTCCCAAAAAAAAATCCGCATAATTTCATTTGCCAAATAATTACTTAGCAAGAAATCTCTTCGTAAATAGTTTTAACGCAAATGTTATGTTTGGGTAGTGAACTTTTAAACAATATCTTGTTTACCGAATATTACTTTTCCAATTTTTATTTAGTCTAAGTCTAGTCTAAGTCTAGTTTAATGTGGGAGCCAAATTAACAGTACGTTCGTAGTTCTTTCTTTCATTTCTTTTAAACCACACAGGTGACAGACAAGCACACGCCCCACACGTCCATAGGCCATGGTGACCACTTTCCATCATGTGGGCCGTGCGCTTGTTTGCCACCTAAGTAATATAAAAAAGGATCGTCATGCTGGTGACCCTGTAGGAGCCTTCATTAAGAACACCCTATTGTAGTCGCTTGGATATCGATGATAAGACACAGTCTACTAATCAACTTCCTTACTGTAAATAATTGTCAATATAATTGCGTACTGGAAACCATTGTTTTTATTCCTGCCTACTTACACACTATCGTAAGTGGTCGCAAACAGCTACCGTGACCACTTCAAGCACATCAGGGGGTTCTGCACTCAAGGTCTTTTAAAATTTCTGGAGTCTAGCCTATTCCCATTACTACAGAAGACTGGACCAGTCAGTTTAGGACATAATATCTTGTTTGGTACCGATTTTACTTCAGTTCTCAATGAAGCAGAATACAAAAAGCTATTGTGCACAATGAAGCAGAAGCTTTGTATTCTGCTTTATTGTGAAATATTATGTCCTAAACACTTTCTCAAACATTTTCTCAAACCATTTAACATCAACTTAAAATAAATTAATTCATCCAATTCTAACGATAAACATATTACATTAGAGTAGATACATATACATATATTAAGTACAACACTCTTCGTAATGTTTCTAATTCAGATACTTTTATATCGATAAGCTTAATGAAATCCTTATATAGAATGCATTGTCGTTGTTTGCTGAATATTCATGTAATCGGCAACTCCTTAATGTTGTCAAAGGATGTGGTTTAATTTGCTTACATTTAGATTAAGATGTTAAAGTGAAGATTCTAGAGGCATTTTATATTGCTCTCGTGTGGTATACGAAATACTGTATACCTACTGCAACTTATCAGATTTATTAGAAGTGAAAATCATATATTACGTTGCATATGTCTACAGCACGGTAATCACTTTTCATCAGATGGACCGTGTGCTTGCTTGCCATTCAAGTGGTATAGTTTTTTTTTTTTACGTGCTCAAAATCCTCGCGGATACCTCCCCACCGCACCCCGGCTGACCCAGGGCCATCTCTCACGATCTGGCCCTCTTCTCAGGTGTGGGGACTACAGAGTCCCCAACTCGTCCCCGGAAACGGGGAGGAGCGCCAGACGCACCACTGCT
The DNA here is from genome assembly GCA_963662185.1 of Eilema griseolum. Classification (NCBI taxonomy): domain Eukaryota; kingdom Metazoa; phylum Arthropoda; class Insecta; order Lepidoptera; family Erebidae; genus Eilema; species Eilema griseolum. The sequence continues at coordinate 2,612,147 of OY759243.1, forward strand.
GCGGCCTGATTCTGCCAGGGTGACAGGCGGCTCCACCTGTCACCCTCCAAGTGGTATAGTAGGCATCGGTCGATCATGATGAAAAAAGTAGGTACTCAAAATGATCTTAAAGACTTGGTTTTCCCCCTTCCTGGTGACTAATTGTTCTCATATTTGGTACACACCTTTAATTCGAACAATAGTACAATTTAAATCAATTTAATTTGCTCCTAATACCTTGGTATTTAGAGAAAATTAAACTGATGTTGTAAAGTGTCGGTAGCCTTATGGTTAAGGTGTTGGCGTTACGATCGAGAGGTCCGAGAGGTTCGAGTCCTGGAGAGTGTTTGTGCTGTCAGTGGGAAGACTAAAGGCTAGTCCTGATTGTGTGTTCTGCACTCTCGACAAAGAAACTCTCAGTTCTTACAGGGTCGGTGGCACAGGTGTGACTCCCCTGGTGTTGCACACGTTCATAGGTCATGATAATCACTTTCCTTCAGGTGGTCCATGTGCTTATCTGCTACCTAAGTTATATAAAAAAATCTCGATATTATCTTTTATAATATTTATACCTTTTTAATATATCAACTGGAATAATAAATAATAATAATAAATAAATATTCCACGACATTCTACACAACGCTATCTAGACCCATGGTAAGCATAGCTTAACTAGCTTGTGTTATGGAATCTAGAATGCGGATAAACATACTTAAATACTTTTTTTTTGTAAATACATACATATTATAGATAGAAACACCCAGACCAATGCAAATATACATATTCATACATACAAATATTTGCACTGAGCGGGAATCGAACCCGCACCCCCTGCATAGCAGTCGAATGCTCTACCGCTACGCCACGTTTGTCGAAGGACCGATGGCCGTTGGAGCAAACGAGTCCTAGAGTGGAGACCGCTAGAAGGTAAACGAAAGGTAAGGACGCCCACTAGCCAGACAGACGACCTGAAAAAGGTGGCTGGGACAGACTAGATGCGGAAGGCGAAGAGTCGGCGAAAATGGCGCACATTGGGAGAGGCCTATGTCCAGCAGTGGACTGTGGTGGGGTAATTGATTGATTGATTGTAGAGTAATAATTATTAGTATGCAGACAATGCGGTTTTAACTAGAGTTGTACATTGATATTGCGATTGAAAACCGAACTCCAACCCGGGCCATTAGGTACAGTAGGTACGCGACAACGTGTACAAACTCCCAACACAACCAATTTAAAGTATTCGGAGAGGGTTAAGGATTTACCTACCTAGTAAACATATCAATGGTGATGAAAATTTACTAGTAAGTAAAACATACTTGATTGCTTTTTAGTGATCAAATTCTTGAGGAACCCTAAAATCTATAGAGATATAGTTGTAACACGGTCTTCTGTCATTCGGTTAAGTGTTAGTAATCAATAACATTGATTATGTATGTATGTATGTGTGATTTCGGTAACGCTCTCAAGGTTTCATATTTGATGTACAATAAAAATGTACGCAGTAAGACAACTCAACATAATCCTTGAGAAATTTTACAGTTCAGCTAGTTTTGGTAGTTGAGTAGTTGGTCGGGATCCGCTTACTTTTCCCCCTTTACCTATCACGTTTACGGAAGTTATTACCTTCCCACCTCCCAACCCCGAAGGCTAGGATGCAACAGATATAAAGCAACTTCGGGTGTCGATGATCTTGGTGGGTGTCTACAACCTCCAAAAGGTAATGCATCTTTAATAAATAAATTAAAATTGCTTTCAAATCGAAATGTACAAAGATGAATAGAAGAGAAAAAAAGACTGCCATTAAATAACACTGTGGAATGAACTACCTGCTGTGGTTTTTTCCAAGCGACTACACTTTTGAGTACCTCAAGAAGGGCATTAGAAGATGCTTACATGATCAAACACCTTGGACACCCCTGTTGTTGTTGTTGCAGATGCCTCTAGGCCACAGTAGCTACTTTACAATGTTCAAAATTAATTATACATCATTTATTTTATTCCTTATTCACAGTTTTATTAAGTTGCACTACTGTGTAATCTCCACTGTGGTTTTGATACAATACATACTTGTTTGATAGCGGAAGAACGCCCAGGAAGATTAATTGTCCGCATCAATGATTAGTTGAGTTGTTCTGAGGTCGAATAGCACTTGTACGTGTCATAGGTTATACAAGTGACGAGCACGCTGATTTTTTTAAATTGCAGCGTAGGTTGGACGGGAAATTTACTGAAGCTATGTTTACATCTGTTGTAACATAAAGTGTTAATGTTACTATGGGTGAAAATATGGGCGATAATTTATTTTATCTGACTGAACACTGAACTTTGAAAGTGTTTTTACGAATAGCTAGAGGGAGAGGAGGAGGAGAGAGGAATAGTTTTTACCAATTTTTTTTTTTATACCACTTAGTTGGCAGACAAGCACACGGCCCACCTGATGGAAAGTGGTTACCGTGGCCTATAGACGTTTGTAACACCAGAGGAGTCACAGTCGCGCTGCCAACCCTGTAAGTACAGAGTTTCTGTGCCGTCAGTAGAAGACAAAGCAGGACAAGCCCATAGTCTTCCACTGACAGCACAAATTCTCCAGTGAGCTCTGGCTACCCTACCCACCGCTGGGAACACAACACGAAGTTATTATAGCCGCGGTATTCTGTAGGGCGGAGGTACTTCCCCAGTCGGACTGCTCAATTGGGCGGAAATACCACCGTGTCCTACCTCCTTGTATATCCTTGTAATTCATTTTTATTTCTGTTTATCATATTATTCGTTACCCGCTTTTATAGCTGCTGTAGTGCAGCTTGTATACAATATATAAAGTATATAGGTATATAGATACAGTTTCACAAAACCGTGCAGCTTAGTGAATATTTTAATTTATTTGTTTGATTTAGAATGCATGAAAGGTGTAGAATGCTAAGCGGATTATCTTTATCATTTTATAATGTGATAACGGTTTCTAGAAAAGATATAATTTTGAACTTGAGTGGCCTATAAAGTTTGTATTCATCAATATTGTAGATACGACATTGTTTCTTTTCAATAATATGAATATTGCCTTTCAAAATTCTTTTTAAGTTGGAGTCAAGCGAGGCGAATCGCACTATGTTAATTGATTGTTTTATTACTGTAATATTACCGTGACAAATATAATAAATAGGAGAGTCAACTGATACTATTATTGCCAATCTAAGTTTGTTAATTTGTTTGTTGCTCATGCATACCGAAGCATAAGATGGATTTGGCTTAAAATGTTCACAGAGGTACATTACGATTAGAATTGGAATTAGATTTATTATCTTGGAAATAAGTACATCTGTGTCGCACTCATAAGCATAATTATTATGCAATTAGCGGTCACTCTCCCCCACAAATAATAATTATAACAGAAATGGGGACCTTTAGGTGCGTTTATGAAATAATAATAATAATAAAATAATCATATCAGCCCACGGGCTGATTGCTAAGAGTCTCGACCAACAAACACCTTATGAGTCTTTCGTTGCGCAGTTGGTACAAAGGCTCGATGCAGAAGGCGGTACTCCTCGACACGGCACGTATAGTGACGAGACTCCTCTCTCTGGAGACCTTGCCACCGGTACCTTAGTCCCTGTACCCGATACCGGTGGAGCACTATATATATATTTTTAATCTCTATCATACGTATAATCATTAACAGTTCATACACATATCCAATCTATATTAATTTCTAGATATACCATTTTTGTACGTTTGTTTGTCACCGAGGTACTCTCACTCTTGAACAGCTGAACCGATTAAGTTACGATATAGACGACGGAGATCGTTTTGCGATTTCTATCATGCGAGGTGCCTCTTTTTGTAACTATCTGCCACCTTTTACTAAATAAATGAATATTTAATCTAAGGCAGGCGATTAAAAACGTATTCCTAATTATATATATATAATTTTATTCCAATTACAAATTAAATTAATTACAATACAAATGTCCAATCATTATCTGCAATCATAAATTTTGTCAATTGTTATGTCAAATCAAATAACCCGCCCCGTATCGTTCCCGGCGCAAAGGTGTCCATGACACTGACAGCGTTGCCTTGCTGAATCGCGATGTATTTTTAAATAGAGTTTTTTATATGTATTTAAAAATATAATTTATACATTTTAATAAAGAGAAATAAAAACAATAAATATTCTTTATTGTACATCAAAATAAACAAATTAATTTTTTTTTATTCATAGTAATAATATCATAATAATACTATGAGAGGCCTTATTGCAGCCCTGGGTCAGTCGAGGTGCGCGATGGATATATCAGGGCTACAGATGGTCCAAGATGACCGTGTGGTTTTAGTCGGTTCGAACCCGAAATAATCACCCACTGGCCTCTGCCATCCAAAAAAAGACCTTCTTCTAGGCAATCTTTGGATGGACAGTAATGTATAGAATTATAATGATCTGGTGAAAAGTTGTTAATAAACTCAAAGCTTTCTAAATCATAATTCTAACGCAAGAAATCCATACTTTATTTAGAACCGGGAAATCCGTAGTACTGGGAAAGACTGAATGAGTTGATATTGACTTCATTGTAAGCTGATTTTGCACGCAGTGCCCCTATTCAAGTCTGACATCATTATATAGACCCACAATCGAAGAAATTACAACCTAACGGGAAACGTACTTAATCGATTTAAAATTATTAAGCTCATTAATCGATTCCTGGTTAAAGTAAAGAAGTGAAATAATCGATTTCTCTATATCAATCAATTATATTTCCTGTAGTCTGACATTCGAAGATATAAACTACTGAGATCAAGTCAGGAGTACAACTTATGAAGTGAACTTCTACAGACGTATTGTACAGTTTTTATTGAAACGTTATGCATGAAAAGAGATAGCCTAGTGGTATGGTAATGGACTGCTGAGACGAGGTCTCGGGTTCGATCCCAGGTTTTATCATGACACACACTAATGACTTTTCGATGCTTTTCATAGTTATGTGTGTATTTATCGCAGGTTTATAAGTGCCCGGTCAATGGCAATAGGCTCGCCACCTATTACATTGGGACCTAAACATAAACTGGCAAAATGTGGGTGCTAGCACCTCTGCCTAGCCTTTCGGGGATATTGAGTTTATGTTATGTTATGCATGTGTCATAGTCTGTTTCGAAGCTGCTACCCGACTTGTGTGCTTTTCCACAGATGAAACGTTTTCTATTCGGCGGTGATGGAGGCTGATCCGCGGCCAATACAGAATCAATCAATCAATCAATCAGCCCCCCGCAGTTCACTGCTGGACATAGGCCTCTCCCAATGTGCGCCATTTTCTCCGATCCTCCGCCTTCCGCATCCAGTCTGGTCCCAGCCACCTTTTCAGGTCGTCCGTCCATCTTTCTAGGGTGCGGTGATGGAGGCTGATCCGCACCCATTACAAAATCACGCACCTTAAAATGCCGCCTTCACAAAATGCTGAGCAGATAGCGGTGTATTCTTTAGACACAAATCATATAGAATTTATGTATTTATCAATATTTGAATATTTTCAACACCTACTTACGTACTAAAATAAATAAGACACATGATTAATGTTCATCGACTTTTGTAAATCTTTTCTAATGAGAGGAAAGCTAACATATTTAATAGCTAATTAGATAACGACTTTCGTACTGACTGTACCGGGTTAAGTGTTAATGAAGGGTATCCATGAATGCTTTAAATCATTATAGCCTGTCTTTTTAAAGAAATATATGGTATTAAGAGGTAGATTAGATTGCACTTGCACTAGCACTTGTGAAACATACAAATTTCTGTACATTTCAAAAACTAAAAATATTATATATAGCATCTTTAGCGTCTGTTTTTGCTTCTTCACTATATGTCTGTTTTGATTTTTCACTATATGGTAGACCTGGCCATTGACTTGAAGAAGAAGAAGGAGAAGAGGAAGAAGAAGAAGAGGAAGAAGAAGAAGAGGAAGAAGAAGAAGAGGAAGAAGAAGAAGATGTTCTAACTAAAGAAAAAATTTTTGTGTTGAATTGTTCGTTTATCGACGAAGGTATATTATATCATCATACTACTACTTAACAGAAGTCGGCAGTGATCATAAATATCAACAAATCCGACAGATTTCCATATATTATCTGAAGGCTAAAAAATTACGGGCTCAAAGGGCTGATACGGAGTTTCACAATATGAGATGAGCGAAGTCGGGCGGGTCAGCTAGTAGATTAATAAACAGATAAATTTTACATCCGTATTATTAATATTAGGTACTAACATAACATAAACTCACGCCTATATCCCCGAAGGGGTAGGCGGAGGTACTAGCACCCACATTTCGCCAGTTTATGTTTAGGTCAAAATGTAATAGGTAGCGGAGAGCCTATTGCTATTAACCAGGTACTTACAAACCTGCAATAAATATACTCATAACTTCGAAAAGCATCGAAAAGTCATTGGTATGTGCCATGGTAAAACCTTGGATCGAAGCCGAGACCTCGTCTCAGCAGTCCTTTACCCATACCATTAGGCTACCGCGGTAAATTACTAGTACAAAATAAACCATTAAAGATTTCATACTTAATTAAAACACATTAAGCAATCGGTTCATCTTTGCAGAAGCAAAATAAACACAAACTGTGCTAATATTTAATCATGTTAATAAGGCAAGATTTACTGCAGTGCACCGTCAATATGATATCTCAACTTGGGTCATGTCGTCGAGTTATTTGTTTGACCCTTTGTGTTGTAATACAGTGTTTACCGCGAGTGCGGCTTTATCTGATCCCTTGAAAGGTTACAATGATGCACCTGTGGTTATAAGTATTCGAATCTCCAAGCGTTTAATGCGAGGAAAGAAAATTATAATGTAGGCACTTATTGTAAAACTGATTCTGTTCAATGATTTTTATTGTCTGATATCTGATGATCTAATAAGTAATATAAGTTAATGATGATGACAACCGCTCTAAGGTTGTTCTCGGGTTTGTCAAGAACACTGGGCAGATTAAGTACTTGTTCGCATCCTGGTTGATAAGATTGAATATAAAAGGCTATGTAATACAATAGCTTTATAACACTTTAATCTGTGCACTCATAAAATTAAAAAATGTCTGTGGACAATGTACAATGTAAATTATAAAATAATTATTTATTTTTAAATTACAAATTAGTCTACGTAATCTTTTAAATAATATGTCAATATTAATATTTAGCGAATATCCCTCCCCTGATCGCTCCCGGTGCAAAGGTGCCCATCACACTTGCTGCGTTTCCACGCTGAATTGCTGCACCATCCGCTCCCCGTCGGCGGCCATGGATGACGCTAGTTCTAGTAAGACAGTTAAGTACGCCGATTTGGAGCCGCTGTACCATTTGCAACTAGTGGCGGTGGAGACCCTGGGGAGCTGGGGCAAAGAGGCCAAAAGCCTTGTAAGGGTGATAAGACAGAGGCTCATAGAGTCATCGTTCTTGATGCAAAGGCTGGCAATTATAAAATGTGTACAATATAAAAAATTGTTTTGTGTTAAATTAACGACCCTGGAACCAAAACATAGTCAAGGGAAGTTTCATAGCAATTGATCGAGCAAAAACAAAAGTAGTCATATTAATAAAATGCCTTTTCATGATTGCTGATATTTCGGGTTAGTAATTAAGTTTATATTTTGTTATTGTGTTTTTATTTTTTATCTTCTTATTATTCTTTTATGAGTATCTTGTAGGTTAATGCATGAAAAATAATTTCTTTCTTCCTTTCTTTCGATACCCACAATCCACACAGGCAAAGCCACGGTCATTAGCTAGTTACTCAATAAAATTATTCACTTTACTTTGTTTGTATAACGTTGTATTACCACTGACGTAATGCAATGAGCGGTGTGAGATAAAAACAATAAATAACGTGTAAAAACATGGCTTGTGGAGTCAAGTCGTGCAAAATCTGCGCGCCCTTTGTTAATCACCGCTCCCGCGCTACTCGTGCAGAGGTCGCAAACATTTTATTACAGCATTAGAAGAACACACTATTGGGGGCTACATGCATCTTATTTTACGACTTTCACAGAGTGAATCGTACCTTATATTCAGGATACTAGTGTTGTATGGTCAACCTGGGTCAAACAATATCACTTACGGTAGTGCATATGTTTATCTTACAAGGTTGGAAGGACGACCACGGTTCGAGTCCTATTAACGATATGAAAGTGAAGTAAGGTTGAAATAATATTGCTTTGAAGAGACGGTGGTAAGGCGCCTGGTCATTTGGATGTAAAAATAAAGTTAATACCGAAATAATCAAGAAAGATGTAAATATTATCTTGATGTTCTGGATATCAAATATCCGAATACTTTGAATTCATTAAGAATATTACATATTCATATAAATTACAAATTATGGTGCTCTAGGATTTCTGACTGCTTTTTGATGAGCTTGTTTTTCTGCAGTTATGGTTAAATTTTCTAGGAATTTAGAGTACCTATTAAAATTAGTTACATTTTTATCGTATAAATATTTTTTGGTTGCAATAGCAAGAAAATGACACTAAATTACTCTATAATAAATAGGTTGATTTCAGTAGCTCCTTGTGTAATTAGCTTTTATAATTTTATGAAAATTAAAATAAAAATATAAATCAATTCAAACCTCATTCTATAGAATTTACTTTCGATCATTCAGCTGTAGAACAACTGTAGAAGGACTTATGCCTTCCAAAGTTTAAAATTTCGTGAAAGGAAATTTTTAGTTTACGCTACATTTTTGAATATTTTAGATGGAGGTTTTGATGAACCTACTCACAATATTTATTCTACATACATAAAAATGAATCGCTAAAGTTGCCAAACGCCAATTTGACTATAATTTCTCCGCTTTGAATGATATTTTTTGTTGCATGTATTCATAAATCTCGCGATAACATAAAAAAAATATAATTTTGGAAAACCCACAGAAATATTAACATTATTCACTATTATGCGTGTGAGAGGTTTAACATTCTGAAAAGAGGAGGTGTAAATTTCTGATAGATTTCATACATAATGCATAATAAAAAAATACAAAATGTTTATATTCCCTGTAAAGTGCAACACGCTCACTACCGACTTAATTTTCGCCGGCATCGAGTGCGATCGATATTTCTGCGCGCACGCAATCGTTGCTACTTCTAACGCTTACGTGTAAGCAAAGGTATGCTTAGGTATTTAATATAAAAGACAAAGAGAAAGACAGTCACTTTTACAATACTTATCTCATTATCAGTCATCGAAATTTAAAAAAAAAACAATGTCTTATGTGTAGGTTGACATTATTTTGTAGTGTTTGTGGGGTTCACCATTAAATCTCTCTCTTAAGAATTAACATAACATAGCATAACATAACATAAACTCACGCCTATATCCCCGAAGGGGTAGGCAGAGATGCTAGTACCCACATTTCGCCAGTTTATGTCCCAATGTAATAGGTGGCAAGCCTATTGCCATTAACCGGGCACTTATGAACCTTCGATAAATACACACATAACTTCGAAAAGCATTGAAAAGTCATTGGTGTGTGCCATGTTCAGATAGATGCGCCCCCTAGCCAGATGGACGGACGACCTGAAAAAGGTGGCTGGGACAGACTGGATGTAGAAGGCGGAGGATCGGAGAAAATGGCGCACATTGGGACAGGCCTATGTCCAGCAGTGGACTGCGGTGGGCTAATTGATTGATTGTGCCATGGTAAAACCTGGGATCGAACCCGAAACCTCGTCTCATCAGTCCATTACTCGTACCAAAGCTACCGTGGTTTTTATACTTGCAACAATTGTGAAAAAAATCTTGAGTGAGTCTTGAGTAAGTTCTAATCAGGAAATATTTTTTTAAATAGACTATTATTTTAACCTTTCTGAGCTAAATTGCCTGTGGTAGGAGTGGGTTCACTTCCAGAGTGTAATGAACCGGGTTCGAACGATGAACCCATTGAACGTAAAACAATAAAATTTTACTGCAATTAGAATGCTAACTGAATTAATTCCTCTAGATTTAGATTTAAAAAAAGAATATCCGATCCTATTATCGTACCATCACCGCCTCAAGGTGGTTGTATAGGAGACTTTCAAATGTCCAAGGTGTGTTGACCATGTAAGGGACTGGTCGTGGGTTCAAATCCGCACACGGTGCAAAACATACGATCAAGAACCAAGCGGTTCGGAGACTCTTTCCTCTGTCGCACCATTAAGACCTGGAATTCATTACCAGCTCACGTGTTTCCTTCTTCCTACAGTCCCGGGTCCTTTAAGCGTAGCGTGAAAAAGCATATGATGAGGCCGTCAAGCTGAGTGCCACCATTGTCACACGGTATGTGTGGGTAATGGTGACCCTCTTTTCTGGGACTTTGCCTTCAGCTTACCATCAGGCAAGGCGAAGTCCAATTGACGTGTCCTAAAAAAAAAAAAAACTTTTTCGAATCTAAATAGAATTTCAGTTACTAATCTATACTAATATTATACAGATAAAGAGTTTATTTGTTTGAACGCACTAATCTCAAGAACTACTGGTTCGAATTAAAAAATATATTTTTTTATTGAATAATCAATTTATCGACGAAGGTTTTAGGCTATATATCATCATGCTACTACTTAAGGGAGCGAAGCAGTGATTATAAATGTCAACAAACCCGACAGGTCTTTATTTATACTTTTATACCACTTAGGTGGCAGACAAGCACACGGCCCACCTAATGGAAAGTGGTTACCGTGGCCTATGGACCTGTGCAAAACCAAGGGAGTCACATTCGCGCTGCCAACCCTATAAGCACAGAGAATTTCTGTGCCATCAGTGTAAAAGACGAAGCAGGACAGGGAGAGACTGCAGGAAGACCAAAAGTCTTCCCACTGACAGCACTAAAACTCTCCAGTTAGCTCTGGCTACCCTACTCACCGCCAGGAACACAACACGGGGTTTCCAGAAGACTAAACATTACTGACTCCAAGGGATGATATGAGATTTCAAAATATAACACATGCGAAGCCGGGGCGGGTCAGTTAGTATTCTTAAAAGCTACGTTATAATCGTAGGTACTTTCATAGCCACCAAGTCGAGTAGGCCACTTCCGCTGGGAAAAAAATTAAAGCATTATTTTTTTCCCAGCGGAAGGAGCCTAATTCACTCAAAACAGGTAATGGGCTCATTCTTCATGATGCTACTGTCCGATACAGATAGGGTTAACAAGAACTTTCCTATACCAACGGTACAAAGTCATCTAAGTCGCGCCCCTGTGACGTCATGCTCAGTATCGCACGTATATCTGCTACCGCTTGTTAGTGATATCTGATGGTGACGGGTCATCAATTTCGCTCATGATTTGCAAAGAAAAAATAAGGATATGTACTGTTGTGTACAAAACCATTAGCGGTGTTTTTTTTTTTTGGAAAATATATCGGATATTTTTTATGTACTCGTATTTATTATCAGCAGTAATAAATAATAAAATTTAAAAATTATATTTTTATATATAAATATATAAAAAAATTATAAATTACTTTGCTTTTCTTCGCCCCGAGGATGGGATTGTATGAGAAAAAAATATCAATGTTTCGGCTTACAAAAATTGTTTGCGCAACATCTTAAATAATTATATTTATTTATAAATTACTACAATCAATTGTATGATGAAAGTTGGTTTTTCTTTCTTTTAAGAATTAACAAACCCGTCTTATAGTTCAGTATATAATATCACCATCATCTTTACGTTAGCCCCGGTCGCATCAGAGGGGAAGATCCCTTGGAGTCCAAGGTCCATTTTCCAGCATTTATTTCTCCACTTCACATGCTCTTGGGTATCTATAATATTGAGATACTATAATGAGATTGCACCGCGTTAGCCTAGTGGTATGGGTAATGGACTGCTGAGACGAGGTCTCGGGTTCGATCCCAGGTTTTACAGATATTTCAATCCACGAAGACGCGCCCCACTTGTTTTCGGTTGAGGGGATTGCGGGGTGCGGGGAGTTTGCTCCGGCCTCAGTCGCGAACCGTCAGCGGTTCGATGCAGACGGGTAGTAAAATCTATGTTGCGAAATTCTAGACTTATTACGAAAGTTGCTCCACTTAATTTTTTTTTGAAATGTCGAAAAAATCTCAGCGTATTGTACTTAAAAGCCAGGTATGTAAATGACTGTTTATAATTTTATAGTTATTAAAACACATGAAATAAATAAAGGATTTTTTTATAAATAAGTAAAAATATATTTTTTTTTTAATTTTAGGCGAGAGAAATTATTTCTAAAGTTTATGATTTTATGAAATCTTTTTTCATAAAATCATAAACTAATTAATATCATAAAATAATAAACTAATCATAAACTAAATATTATGCAAGTAACAAATATGCAGAAAAACTCACTGATGCACGATGGAGAACCGCACAGGCTGCTGGAGTTTCTGAAAGCACAGTGACTAGAATTCTACGCGAAAGAAAGGAATATACTGATACAATGCAGCCTATTACAGCTCCTACTATAGAATCCAATATAACTATGGAGACGGATGGTATAGTTCCCATAGTCCCAAGTGTGGAGCGTACAACAGAGCTGACTATGGAAGTGGATACTGAGTGTGAAAATGAAACGAGCACTTCGCATTCTAATTTAGTGGGCAGAAGTGCTACTATTTTTACATCACCTATGAAGAAGAGAAGGGTAAGACCACGAAAAGTTAATTTTGACGAATTTGATATAGGTGTAATCCGAAGAACCATTCACAATTATCATATAGAACATCGTCAATTTCCAACATTATCACGACTTAATATTGTTTTAAAAGACCGCATACAATTTGATGGATGTTTAACAACCCTAAGGACATTGTTACTTAAACTTGGTTATAAATGGAGAAAAACTGAGAATAACAGGAAGGTGCTAACCAAAAAACATGATATGCAGATGTTAAGATTGAAATATTTAAAACAAGTAAAGTCTTTTCGTAATGCAGGTAGACCTATAGTCTACACAGACGAACCATATATTCATACCAATCACGTGCAAAAAAAATCTTGGGCCGAAAAAGATTCTAATACAGCAATAAAACAAAATTTATCAAAAGGAGTGCGCATAATTATAGTACATGATGGAAGTGCAGAGGGTTTCGTTCCAAATGCATTGTTGACATATAGAGCAGAGATCAAATCTGGAGACTACCACGATAACATGAACACAGAAAATTACTTAAAGTGGCTTAAGGAGAAACTAATACCAAATCTCCCAATTAATGCCGTGGTAATCTTGGATAATGCAGCTTATCACAATACGAGTTCGGAAAAAATTCCAACATCCAACTCCAACAAATCAGACATGCAGACTTGGCTGAATGCAAAAAATATCCATTTTGAACCAAGCTACAAAAAACCTGAACTTTATAATCTTATATTAAAAAACAAAGAAAACTTTCGCAAGTACAAAGTGGACGATTTATTGAAAGAGCATGGATTCACAGTGCTTCGGCTGCCTCCTTATCATCCAGAATTGAACCCAATCGAAAATATTTGGGGTATTATAAAAAACGACGTTGCTAGTCGCAATATCAGTCAAAATTACACTTCGATTATGCCCATTTTAAATGAAGCATTTGATCGCGTAAATAAAGATGTCTGGTTCAATACTTGTAAGCACGTGGAAAAAATAGAAGACGAATACCTGAGACACTGTGATCTTGATTTTAGTTTTATTATAAATGTCGGCGATACATCAGACTCTGAATTAGATAATTCTGAAACGAGTGATTGACTACCTATTTTATTTCTTAATAAAGTTCTATAAAAAATTTCACGTATGTCTATAATTACCCCTATAATAAAAATGGTAATATTATCATTATATTAAAGAATCACATAAAATATCTACACCTAAAAATAAAACAACCCTTTTCTCGCAGTCGGGTATAAAATTTAAAATTGAAGTAGAGCATCTTTCTTTTTGACTATGACGCTCTCTCCTGATTAGTCTATTAATTATAGTGTGTGCGTGCACACATAGATTATTAGTGTGTACGGATAACACTCAGACATTGACTTCAGCGTGCACACATGTACTGTAAACTGATCGGAGAAATGGAGGGGCGCGTCTTCGTGGATTGAAATATCTGTACCATGGCACACACCAATGACTTTTCGATGCTTTTAGAAAGAAACACAACTCACAATTTTTTTGAAGTTACGTGTGTATTTATCGCAGGTTTATAAGTGCCCGGTTAATGGCTGGTTGCGCCGAAGTGGAAACTGTATTTTTGACACGGAAACCCACTCCTTTTATACCCGTCTCCTCTCCCGCACTAATCATAGATATGGCTTCCGTCCGCCATTTGTGAAATATAGACACTCAGTCTCGCTTTGAACTAGCCAGCGTAAAGGCGATCGCGCGCGCGCGTCTCTCAGAAATGAATAATATTCGTTGTATTTTAACCGCTTCATAGACCTTTACCGATCGGATTGTGCCTCTCGTGTGTCCCTCAAGTGATCTAGTGATGTGGACGGCAGCTCCTGAGCAAGGAAGAGAAGATCCGTGTACCGGCTGCGATGAAAAACACGTGGGTCGTGAAGGTTAGTGCATCCTCTCCTAATTTCTCGGGCTGCATTCACTGCCTGGATCGAATCCGCGGCAGCCCGGCCACCTGTCTTGTTTTGTGTGTACAGTGTCAATAGAACAGTTATCTGCTTCTCCGCAATACAGTCCACTCGCACACGTTGGCCCATGCGCCACCATTTTTTGGTCCGGATCGAGCCGGATTCTTAGCCGTAGTTCGTATTTTGTTATTATTCTAATGGGAATGAGCGCACCGCACCTAAGTGCCTGGTTATTTTAGTAGAAAACCCCGCATCCAGACACTTAGGCTTAGAATTTGTTGTCCGTTCGCCGCTGGCTCGCATTGTACCTACCTAATACATAAATAGGTTAGGTATCATATCAACACTTAATCGTAGTTCACAATTTTCGCATCGCACCTAAGTGCCTGGTTATTTTAGTAGAAAACCCCGCATCCAGACATTTAGGCTTAGATCTTAGGTATACTCAGACACCCTAGTGCATAGGCACAGTGTAATACCTAACGCATTTGGCTTTGTTTTGTTTTTTTCAATTACGTTGTTCTCGGCTCACGTCGTATTTGCCTAGTACCTGCGTGGGTAGACACGTGGCTGTGCCTACCTCGCTCGCATCTCATCCCAATTCATACGAAAGTATTTTAATTTGAATAGATATTACGCAATACTTAATCTCGGAAATAATAGTTGAATCTAGACAGCGACCATCGCGCAGGTGCGACCTTGTTGCTATGCGCGTTTGTTCAAGCGTGCATTCACAGTTGTAAGCACCTACCTACCTACATAGTTAACGCTCGCGCCGCCTCGCTGCTCTGTGCCGCTAAGATTAAGTCATTTCATATTTGTTGTTTACCTCGCTTTAGTTTGAGATTTAATTGTAAACATGTCCCCAAAGGTTGATAGGACCGGTAAGGTTCAATTGAAACTTTTAAACGCTAAAAAAGAAATGATTTACTCTCGCGTACAATCGATTTATGATAATGCACTTAAAACCTCTGATTTGGTCATCAGAGATTCGTTCTTGTGTTCTATAGAAAACTTAGATAGTCTACGCGCGGATTTCGAAACCTTAGTACATGACATCAACGTTTTAGAGTTGAATTTGAATCCCGATTACTCAGTGAGTTATCAGGCCTTGTCGTCGTTTGACGATTTGTATTGTCGTATCAAACGCGTCGCTAGGAGTTTGGAGAAACCGGCTGACCTACCCAACCCCACTCGCGACCGACCTAAGTTGCCACCAATTCAAATACCCGAATTTGATGGTAACATTCGCAATTGGTGTCTATTTATAGATAGTTTTGAGAATACAATAGATAAGAACGATTCGTTGACAGATCACGAAAAATTGCATTATCTCGTTGAAAAATTGACTGGTAAAGCTATAACCGTTTGCGCTGGAATTACGTTTAGTGCCGAGAATTATAATTTAATTTTAAATACTTTGAAAGCTAGGTATGAGGATAAAAGATCGGTAGCTAACGCCTATTTAGATCAGATGTTTGATTTGAAATCTATTACGGCATGTAACGATCAAAACTTAGAGAAATTTCTAGATACTTTCGCGTCAGCTGTTCGCGCCGTAAAGAACCTAAAGGTCGATGACCTCTGCGACTTCGTATTTTTGTATATGGGTTTAAGGAAATTAGATTCCGAAACCATTCGTTTGTTTGAGTCGGATCATCGCGGCAATAGGATTCCTAAGTTCGAAGACTTAGAAAGTTTTGTTCGCGAGCATATAAAGGTATTGCAACGCTCTTCATCGAAACATGAAGGCGCGAAGACAGTTGTTGATTCTGCACGCAAAGTAGATGCGTCATCGAAGTCACTGAGGTCAACTCATACTTATGTTAGTACCGCACCAGCACGTGTACAGTCACCTGTTTGCTCTTTGTGTAGTACTCATCACTCGCAACTGTACAAGTGTCCTGGTTTCCTAAAATTGTCGCCTAGTGATCGTTATAAATTTGTTCGCGCTAATAATCTTTGTTTTAATTGTCTCGGTACTAAACACCGCGTGGGTTTATGTAATAGTGGAAATGGTTGTCGCAAATGTCAAGCGAGACACCACACTTTGCTTCATTTTGAAAATAGTAATGCCGCATCCAAGGTGAGCACAGTTGGTTCGTCGAGCGGTGACGCGCGGCAGCCTGCGCCGCAGCCGCAGCCCGAGCTCGCACGCGCTCCGGCCTGCCCGGGGACCGCTACGAATGACGTCACCTTGTGTTCGTTCTCCGCTAGTGCTGCCCTCACTACGGTTTGTCTTGCGACCGCTCGCGTGGTTATTGTTGATGCATTAGGTAAACCGCACATTGTTCGAGCGCTATTAGATGGCGCTTCGCAAAGTAATTTTATTACTCAAGATTGTTGTCAACGTCTTGGTTTCAATGTTGATAGGCGTTCAACCTACTCAGTGGTGAAGGGTTTTGGAAGCTTACAGTCAGCTGTTCGTGGCACCGTTAAAACAAGGTTTAGATCTCGTTTTAATAATAATATTTGGTTTGACATGGATTCGCTCGTTATAGATAGAATAGCTGAACAGTTGCCTACCGTCCCGGTTGACACGTCTTTATTAACGAAATTTAAAGATTTGCCTTTAGCAGATGAGACTTACGCTGTTCCTGGAGTCGTCGATATATTGATCGGCGCTTCGATTCTCCCGCACCTCCAGCTATCACGTAAGGTTCAAGGGGGACCGACGTACCCCGCTCCGCACGCCCTGGAAACAGTTCTGGGTTTTGTTATAATTGGTTCCGCACCCGCTTCTATAGATAGTTTTAGTCACTCGACTGCTTCGTTCTGTTGCACCGTCGAGCCGCCACTGGAGTCTACCATCCGCAAGTTTTCGCTCGGTGGCTCCCGTGTATCCGCTGAAAAACGTCTTTGTTTGGAACGAAAGATGCAGGCGTCCCCAAAGTCGAAGCGGGCCTATGATGAGGTTGTTAATGAATATTTAGATAAAGGTTACATCTCACCTGCGCCTACGGACACTGGCGGGACCCAGCCTTCGTACATTATCCCGCACCGCGGAGTTATTAGAGAAGATAAGCTTACTACTAAAACTCCGCGTAGTTTTGGATGGCAGTGCTAAGACTAGCACTTCCGTGTCGCTTAATGACATTTTGTATTGTGGTCGGAATCTTTAAGGTAATTTATTTGACATAATTGTAAATTTTCGCATTAATATTAGTAGAATTTTAGCTTTTAGGACTCAACAGTCGCTTTGTGTTGGGCCCACTCTTCGCCCCATCGTTGGGACACCTTCGTCGCTAATAGAGTGGCAAAAATTCAATCGGAATTAGCGCCAAAAAATCTCTTTCACGTTGCTGGCACCGACAACCCAGCCGATTGTCTCTCTCGTGGACTGCTTCCTTCGCAAATATTAGATCACCCGTTATGGTTTAGTGGACCGTCCTGGATTCATGCCGCGTTAGATAAGTGGCCAGTTAGTCAATTCAATCCCACTACGGTTTCCGAACCACCCGAGGAGAAGAAGCACTCGCTTGTTGTATCGGTCCCACGTGAAGAGACCCTTATTTTGTTGTTGGCTAATCGCGTCTCGTCTTGGTCGAGACTGTTGCGTTGTGTTGTTTGTTCGCCTCTGCCCGCTGCCTAGCCAGCAGTAGGCACGAGCTCCAATCTAGGTTTATATTTTAGTTGTTATTTCCCAAACCTAGATTTAGATTAGACTTTAGATTTGTTTCGCATTTGTCGTTTCGAAGGTAACCCTTCAAGCCGGGGGGAATGGTTGCGCCGAAGTGGAAACTGTATTTTTGACACGGAAACCCACTCCTTTTATACCCGTCTCCTCTCCCGCACTAATCATAGATATGGCTTCCGTCCGCCATTTGTGAAATATAGACACTCAGTCTCGCTTTGAACTAGCCAGCGTAAAGGCGATCGCGCGCGCGCGTCTCTCAGAAATGAATAATATTCGTTGTATTTTAACCGCTTCATAGACCTTTACCGATCGGATTGTGCCTCTCGTGTGTCCCTCAAGTGATCTAGTGATGTGGACGGCAGCTCCTGAGCAAGGAAGAGAAGATCCGTGTACCGGCTGCGATGAAAAACACGTGGGTCGTGAAGGTTAGTGCATCCTCTCCTAATTTCTCGGGCTGCATTCACTGCCTGGATCGAATCCGCGGCAGCCCGGCCACCTGTCTTGTTTTGTGTGTACAGTGTCAATAGAACAGTTATCTGCTTCTCCGCAATACAGTCCACTCGCACACGTTGGCCCATGCGCCACCAATGGCAATAGGCTCGCCACCTATTACATTGGGGCTTAAACATAAACAGGCGAAATGTGGGTGCTAGCACCTCTGCCTACCCCTTCGGAGATATAGGCGTGAGTTTATGTTATGTTAATGTTAGTTCAGTATAAATAGGAATATACTGTTAAAATGCCCAACGTTATACTAGTAGGTATACAAAAGTTTTAAACTTGATTAATTATATTAATATTAATAATTAGCAAGGGATAACAATTTTGCAGAACAGCAGACCATTTATTTAATTATTTTACCAGAAAAGTAATTAATATTGCTGCCATTCACCTAACTGTGTTCGATAGTACCAGTTGACTGATTGCGCCAGTGATACAGGACCACGATATTTGGGCTCTCAGGGCAGATGGCAGATAAAATATTTTTATGAGTCGACGGCGGCTCGGCACGTTTTGGAAATCGCTGATTAAAGCTACCTTGGCTGCCAAAACGATTGTCATCATCGGTTTTACGGTTTTGAAATCGATTGTGTGCGCTTGGGGGGTAGGCGGAGACATGAAGGATGGAAGTACCGCTTCAGTTTAAAAATGGCTTACTTAACGTAGGTGGTTATTAAAATGTGTTTTCGTTTATATTTTAGGGTTAAATATGAAGATGAAACTGAATTCACATCTGTTTGTAGTTTTTTTTTTATATAAGACGTGCCAATTTGACTTCACCTTGACTGATGGTAAACTATAGGCAAAGTTTCAGGTAAGAGGGTAGTTTTTTTTTTATATAAGACGTGCCAATTTGACTTCACCTTGACTGATGGTAAACTATAGGCAAAGTTTCAGGTAAGACCATTGTAGACACTTAGCATGTTACAATGGTGGCACTCACCTTGGCGGTCTCATCAGATGTTTTTTCACGCCCAGTTTAAAGGACCCGGCACTGTACGTAGAAGATAACACGTGAGCTGGTAAAGAATTCGAGGTCTTAATGGTGCGCCTGATTATTTATTGGAAACTCTGCACCGTGTTGTCATGTACCTATAGGAATAAATAGGGTGGGATTCTAAGATGATCACAAAATAAAAAAGAATTACTATGGAATATGCAGGAATTAGACATATTAGTAGAAGAAGACCATCTGTTAAGAGAGTTCGTGATTCCAAAACTATCCGTGATAGTACAAAAATATTGTTTTTAAAGAGTACCTACCAATAACTGACATTATTAGTATTCCCGCTAACCTCTCCAGCTAAGTTACATCGCTTGTATTAGTACTGAGTTCACGTTGGTAGTGCAATGATCCGGATTCGAACCCGGAACCTCTCGGTTGTAAGACCTACTAAAACATCGACCAGAAGTTGATACATCTTCTGAATCGGAACCTCTGTTCTGTATACAATATACCCTTTTTTATTGTGCGTAAAATCCAACTCTCCACCGAAGCCGGTAGGGGAGGTTATGTCGGACCTGAACCTCGCACCCTGGTCGGCCCAGGGCCATCTATTTTGAGTCGGTTATCTATGGTTGTGGCGACCACTAAGTCCCCATCTCACGTCTCTTGTGTAAGAACTGTTACTCATCGGGCCTACAGCTGCTCCCATCTGTCTCCCACGCCTGACACTCGGCAATCGTGTGCAGCCCCGAGTCCTTGCTCGTTTCGCAGTAATGGCACTCGGACGTTGGCTCTTTCTCGATCCGATGCAGACACCGTCCGAAGCACCCATACCCGGTGATAACCTGTGTGCCTACAATATACCCTTGCTAATGTAATGTTTGCGAATGTATATATATAATTTTTACGGTATGAATATACGAACCAAGCGGACTCTTTTCTTTGCCGCACCACCAAGACCTGGAATTCATTACCAGCACACGTGTTTCCTTCTTCCTACAGTCCCGGGTCCTTTAAGCGGGGCGTGAAAGAGCTTCTAATGAGGCTGCCAAGCTGAGTGCCACCATTGTAACATTACTTAATATCTATAATGGTGACTCTCTTTTCTGAGACTTTGCCTTTAACTTACCATCAGGCGAGGTGAAGTCAAGTTGGCGTGTCCTAGATAAAAAAAAAAGTAATATTATGAGAATATAATATTCAGAGAACGATGGACCATTTGTTGTTCATAATCAATATTGCTAGACTACATTGCCGTTATATTCCCAACCCGTATTTCCCAGTCATCCAGAAAAGAAAACTAGCAAGGAAATTATTGAAATACCATTCGAGCGCAATAAAAACAAAATTTGCTCGCGTTCCCAAAAACGTACAGACCGGCCATGTCACAATGCGGCCGAAACGGACACAATTAATTAAACAATTAATCAGCTAATTGCTATATGATTTGCTTTTTATACAACTTTTATGTCAATTTGTACGAATCTGGATCTCGCAGTCGTTTATACCATAAAAGACTTATTTGTACGTGCCTAAAGACTGCTTGGATGCCAACGGTTTTGCGAGCTACAATTTTTTTTGTATGTTTTAAAGTTTTTGGAACATAGAGTAGGTAATATGTACTACGTCCATTTTGTTTTACTCTTACTAAAAAGGTAAGAAACTAATTTATGACAATCTTCAAAAAGCAAAGTATTTGTGACATTTCAATTTTCGACTGATAATGTAAGAGATTGTAAGTTCAATTCCTATTCAGTACACGTTTTATTATTATTTACGAATAATGTATTTATTGTAACACAGCAAAGCATTATAGTGAGAGTTGCTGTCACTCGCGATAGATGGCGCTGTGGCGGTTGGCTGCATCGCGCTAACAAGACTCTCCGCAACCGAATAATCCAAATAATAATATATGTGCTTTCACTTCATGCTTCCACCTCATGGGACTTGTCTTAGGACTGAGATTATAGCGTGGTCATCTGATTCCAAGCTTCCACCTGTGGGACTTGTAATCCTCGGTGAATACAGAACTGTAGCTGCTGGGCATTCTTTTTTTGGTTAAATAAACTTACATCAGTTATATAGTAAAACGTACGTTTTCTCTCTGTGCCTGATTCCATCTCCCGTACATTGATGACATCCAGCTTGCCAGTATATTCAGTTGTAAGCAATTGACGGACTAATGCAAAAATATTTAAGTGTATAGCAATGTCCTTCATCGTTGCAGAATAATAATAAATAAATATGATAAAGGGAACAAAGGATTTATCATTATAATTAATGTAAATATATCAGTTCAAATCGATCCAACCCATTTCCCAGTTGGTATACATAATAATATATTGCAGTATTATCACAAGAAATAGTGTAGTAGCAATAGTAACTCAACTCACACCACAGATATCACATAAATACTAGATTAACCGACAAACCACACACAATTTCTGAGATCATTCCACTTTATTGCGCAGATCTAAACCAGAGTAATGCACTGTGGGACAACAATGCAGAGTGGGGAAGTATGTTTTAATATTAAACCAACTTATGTGAAGTTAAGGCAAGCGCCGCTTTTGCACGATTGCACGATTTAGAGCAAATTATCTGTTATCTACATGAAATTAGCTGTACTATTTGCACGAAATAGTCGCACTTACAGTCAGCATCAGACCGATCTTGAAGAATAAAGTAGTTTGTAGTCAATATCGTTCTAACGCTTAATGTAAATGCACCCGCGTTCAGGCGACTATTTCGAGCGAATAGTAGCGCTGTAGATAATTGCATATATAGATAATTGTATAATAATGGATCATTTGCATAAAATCATGCAAAATTTACACGATTTGCACGATGCAACACATGCATGATACGTATGAAGCAGAAACGAAGTACATTTTATATTACTTAAGGTATGAATATAAGCTAGGCGAGCTAATTGTGCAGTTCTATTACGTAGGATTTAAGTTTTCAGAATAATATTCTGGGTATACTACATTCTACCAGAAGCCAGAGTCGATAGTATGCAATAATGTACAATTACGTTCACATGTGAGGATTATAATTTTTCCAAAAAAAAGGAAACCAAAGTCGCTTTCCATAATAAAATTAACCAAAGCTGCGCTTTATAACTTTAGCTATTTACTGGTTATCAATCAATCAATCAATCAGCCCACTGCAGTCCACTGCTGGACATAGGCCTCTCCCAATGTGCGCCATTTTCTCCGATCCTCCGCCTTCCGCATCCAGTCTGTCCCAGCCACCTTTTTCAGGTCGTCCGTCCATCCGGTTAAAGTTACATCAAATATTCAGAAGTTGTAATCACTAATATGCCTTGGTTACAGTTTACCATGAGATGGGAATATAAATAATTTTATAAATAACTATTAGTTTTAAATTATTTTATTAATTGAATAATCACCATCGCCATCCTAGCAGTTATATCAACTACATCCAAAGCCTGCATCCAAACCCAAGGACCACCTCCCTGCTCTCCGGGTGTGGCTAATTTGGCTTTCTCTGACCTCCTAAATCCGAAAGAATTTGTAATTTTTGAAATTTAATGAGAATAAATATTCTACATTTTACAACATTCTACACAACGCTATCTAGACCCATGGTAAGCATAGCTTAACTAGCTTGTGTTATGGAATCTAGAATACGGATAAACATACTTAAATACTTTTTTTTTGTAAATACATACATATTATACATAGAAACACCCAGACCAATGCAAATACCCATATTCATGCATACAAATATTTGCACTGAGCGGGGATCGAACCCGCGCCTCCTGCGTAGCAGTCGCGTTCACTACCGCCACGCCACAGATGCTGAACCTAATGCACCAACTTGGAATTGGTGGTCGCTTGAGCTTTGATGGTCTTGGACTTAGACCTATACACACCCAAATTTGTAATCTAAAAATATACAACACAATTTTATTACAATTAATATTTTTTACCATAAAGATATTTCCTGTCTCAGCATGTAAGGAAATTACAGTTACATTTATGTTGTAATAAAATGTGAGGGCAGTTTTTACTGAAAATATAATTAGCGCTCTCATTCTACCACAAACCGTAAACACCAAAACTATTCCGTAATAAAGTGCCTCGAAATATTCAATTAAAGCAAGACAAATTGCTTTAGCAAAAAAATTTAAAAACCAAAAACGCCGTATACCCGATGGGTTCTGACGAAAAGCTTATTAATTTTCATGAGGGAACCATGCTCCAATTTTTTTGGCCTGCCGTGGTTGCCGACGGCCCACTGTGCAGTTCGATCCTCGTAAAGTTTTATGACAGCATTCACTCAGTGCGTCAGAGATAAGTTATGTATGGAACGTGCACAGTGTTACGCATCGCCAAAAAATGGGTTGATTTGGTTTTATAATCGTATATATATATACTGATGAGTAACTATGAACACTTTAGAGATAACTATATAGATAACAATATGACATTGATATTTGGATGATTTTCATTTACGCATATTTATGAGCACTAGAAAAAATATTGAGTCCGTAATTTTTATCCAAAGGATTATAATTTTATTGATTGAATAATATAAGTAGCATATTATATAATGTTAACAACAGAAGGAATTGGGCTTGAAGTATCTGCAATTTACGAAATTGACATAGCTATAAAATAAGCCTACATTTACACGAAACTCCAAAAAAAATCTTACTGTTAACCAAACTCGAATTTGCTGGTGGGAAACACAAAAAAATAAATTATCACTTATAGCAAAGTACCGTTACGAAGCGACGAATGGGATGCGTAAAAAGCTCGTCGATTTCAATTTCTCATCTTCAGTTCCAAATATGAAAAAAAAACGTCCATTTTTCCCGAAATTAAGGTGAAACACGAAAACCAGAAGGGCCTGTCTCCATTTTGGGCAACGATCGGGCGGTCGGTATAAATGATACGAAATTGTTTCCGCAAGTACAAGCGAGCGCAAAAACCACGTGTCGCGACAATAAATCATTCGAGGCGAGTGTACTCGAATAAATGAACGATTCGATTGGCGATGCGGCGATTACGCCTTGTGTTTATAGAGAGAGTTGTAAGGTAGAATGTCGTCGGTGACTTTTTGTTAAATCGCTTTTGAAAGCTTAATTTTTTTGTTGTTAAAGGGCATGCGGTGGACGTATGGGAAATAAAGCGGGCATTTTCAGCAATAAAATTTGGTATGACATAGTAAATCTATGCCTTTATTATACCTCTAACTATACGTTCCCGGTGGAGTAGAATTTGGGCCAGTCCATCTCTTCCCATGCGGTGTCGTACAAGGTGACTAAGGGATAATGTTGTTTAACATCAGACAGATATCTTAGACTACTAACTTAGACTCAGGCACAGATACAAAGCTCAAGCCAACAATAGTGCCCGGAAGAAAACAATAAGCTCACCCCCTATTACGTGGAGCTGAAAACAATGATTGGTGCAATGTGGGTATTAATTCACCTCTGCCTAACCCTTCGGGGATAAAGGCGTGATTATATGTATGTATGTATGAAACTTTCTATAAAACTGTCTAAATATACCCATTGTGAATATGTTCTGTCGCCTTTTTCTGTTTTATGTAAGGTTGCCCATTTGTGCAATTAATATCTAATCACTAAATAAACGTTCGCAAGCGATTATAAATATCAGCATTATTTTATGTCTTACATTCCTTCAGTTTGCCAAAAAAAAATACAATCTCGTATCTTTGGTGGAAGATGTTCCGTTAGTGAAAATCGGTTATTTACGGTATTTTCAGTTTAGTTTTGTCACTAAAACCTTACAAATTCAGAGAAGCCTTTCTTTGAGAAACTATTTGTAGTTCTTTTGGATAATGTTAAAATAAATATAATAAAGCATGTTGTTCATTATAGGTAGGTGGTACAAATATAGTCGACACAACTGTACAACAAAAATATTCATCCATTGCCACTGTGCCTTGTTTTTAAATGGAACAGCTGTGTGCTGCCTCTCACGACAACAGACTGAAGAAGATAGCATGGTATCAAGTTCTTCCACCACTTTCTACATAATTAAAAATTCCAAAAAATGACAGTAAAATTTTTATATCTAACATGGAGAAATTTTACTAAGAATTTTCAAGTAGGCATAATATATTTAACACTAATACTATTTATTACAACCTTTCCTACCGAACATTATAATTTGACGTTAGTCCCTTATTTACAACCATTCTGAATCAGGTGGATCTTGGCCAACCTTTGTTACCTTCAGTAATATATGCCATAAATTTTACTATGATTATCATAATGATTGTAAGATATTTTTCGATTTTGGTGTATGGTAATGAAAAAATAGTTTGGCATTAACAATAAAATTATTATTGAATATTTTATTCAATTTCATTGCAAATACATAATTATTTGCTCTTTTACATAATACATTATACAATTTTATCGTTTTATTTGGCTTGGTTAAAATCTTCAATCAAATTGCTCACTGTGTGAGTAAATTAGAACTATTAATTTTTGTAGGTGTTAAACTCATGATTTTTTGGTAGACGAAACACAAATATTTGTATAAATTTGTCTAATAAATTAGTATCTTACGCTCGATAAATTATTTAATAAGCGACATTTTATTGGTTTGTAATAAAATTAAAATAAAATAGAATTTTGCTGTAGGTGGATTTCGTCTCAACACTTTTGGATACTAAATAAATAAAAAGAATATTGCGACAGTTTGAATTTTAATTAGATTGAACGAATTATGATACATATTTATTTTAATAATGTTAGTCAATAGAAATAATTAACGTTGTGGCATATACTTTACAACAAAATTATGTTAATTAACCTGGCTTCTTGTGATACTTTTTATTTCTTTAAACTGCATATCCTTATTTGTTAATAATGTTAACGGGAATTAACACGATCGTGGTTTAGGCAGTTTTAAATTCCTTAATTTATTAACCGTTTACTATGAAAAAACACGTTGTCTGACTACCCAAACCTATACAAAAACCTCATCTGCCAATCAACAGATATACCGGCTGGCGTAACCTTGATGGGCTCCAAATACCCAACGTATAATCAGAGAACGATCTTGAATACAAAGTCTCAAAATAATCTTAATATTAAGAGAGAGAGATTGATTTAAATTGTATTATTGTCCAAATTAAAGGTGTGTACCAAATATCAGAATAATTAGTAAACAAGAAGTATTAAGAACATTTTGAGTATCTACTTTAATATTGATCTGATTGTGACTGTATATTAGTAAACCAAAACCAGGAACTTGTATTAAGCCAGAACGGTGAAGTTAATTTACGTCACGGGATAAAAAAATAAATTATTCATGCAATACTCGGTATTACCACGATACAAAACACATGATGAACGATACGATACAGTCGGGGTAAGTAGAGGTTTCTCACTTTGAAAGTCAACATTTGCTTGGACCTAGGTAAATATCAGTTCTGCCAATATTTCATTTTAAAAGAAACAGAAATATCTCATTGAAGTTTGAGACAGATCCACTAATATAGATGGTTAATCTATTTAAAAAATAAAACAAAAAAGCTGTCAACAGAATAACCTAGATTTTACTATTATTTCATGATTTGCAATATTTGCAGCTCTTTTAAAGATATTGATACTGTACGTTGACCCTAATCTAGGCAAGCCTATCATGTGGGTGCCATCTCTGAGAATCTTGTTCGTCAATAAGTATTTCGGGCCCCATCTGTACCTTATCTTTGAATATTCAAAACTGAGAAAAAACTCACCGAACAAATCACATATCGATGCACCGTTGCCATACTATAAATGGTGTCACCCGAAAAAGTACAGCTCGTAAATAACAAATGTGCTCTTAAATGGTCCGAGATGCACCGGTCCAAAGAAAAAAAGACGGAGTTGGTAATTAAAGTGGATGTCCCACGAGCCGTTTCATACTCCGAATGTTTCGACTTTCAAGAACCGAAATTCACCGCATTGTACTTCTTAACAAAATTGAGCCATAAATTTTCTACGCGTAATTTTCGATTGCAAAATTTTGGTCGGAATATTTGCATATTGAACCACTGGCCGCAGATGCTTTTTAAAGGTTTATGTAAAGTGTCACAGTGCACATTGTGTACGAAGTGCCGGTCAAAATATTTGGCCAACCTATTTTGCAAAAGGCATTTTGAAGTGCAAGATAAATACACTTGTCTCAGATATATTGTCTTGATTTTCTCAGAGCTTGTCTGAAATAAAAGAGGTGACAGAGTTTATTTGTATATACTAAACCCGTATTGTGATCAATGAACGTATAAAATGATACGAAATCTCTCCAAGTTTTTGGAAAAAATAAATGTAACGTTAATTTAAATTATTTTTAACATTTTTATCGACACTTTAATGTCTTTATAAGTGCTTTATTATACAATTCAGCTTTTATAGGAACTATTGCAGTCTCACCTTCGAACCCCAAGTCTCCAGCAGCCTGGAGATGTATCAACTTGCATGTAAGGTTGATTAAGGCTTCGAAGATATTAGCAGGGCCTCAGAAATACATAGGTTACACTAAAAGTTTCCGGAACTGGCCACTTACATAAACAATATTTAAAAATTTATTACAACATTTGAAAATAGAACTCTTTGGCTGTAGAATACAGTTTGTTTCATCTGACTGTCTTTTGTTTTTACCTTGTGGCGCCATTTAAAAAATTGTGTGTCTGCATCAACATGGATTTAACTCGGGAAAATTTTCGTAGTATGATTTTCTACGATTTTAAGTGTAATTTGACGGCTCAACAGAGCATCGCTCGGCTTGAAACAGCTTTTGGCGATGAAGCTCCATGCAAGACGACTGTTTATAGCTGGTTTGCAGAATTCAAGCGTGGTCGTATCAATCTCAGTGACGAATCTCGCGATGGTCGGCCGTCCACCGCTGTGACCAACAAAAACATCGATGCTGTGCGCCGTATGATTGAAACAGACAGGCATGTGACCTACCATGAAATTCGCGCATCCTTAGAAATAGGCCTGAGTCAAATACAATCAATCCTACACAAACATTTGGGTGTGAGAAAGCTGTGCTCGCGGTGGATCCCACATAACTTGACCGAGGATCAAAAAACGGACCGCGTCACTTGGTGCAGTGCCATGCTTACCAGATTCAACGAAGGTGCGTCAAATTTGGTGTGGGACATAGTAACAGGTGACGAAACATGGATTTATTGCTACGATCCCAAAACAAAGCAGCAATCGAGCGTATGGGTCTTTCAAGATGAGCCGAAACCAACCAAAGTGGCGCGCGTGAAAAGTGCATCTAAGCGGATGATTGCTTCTTTTTTTAATAAAACTGGACACGTGGCTACTGTTGCTTTAGAAAATCGTCGTACTGTGAATAGTGACTGATACACGACCATTTGTTTGCCGGAAGTTATTGACGAACTCCGTAAAAATAACCGTAAACGCCGTATCATCGTGCACCTCGACAATGCTAGTTCTCACACGGCCAGACAGACAAACGACTTTTTGAAGGCGAAAAATGTAGAACTCATGAGTTATCCTGCATACAGTCCCGACCTGGCACCTTGTGACTTTTATCTGTTCCCAAAAATTAAGAACCAATTACGCGGCCAACGATTTTCATCACCAGAAGAGGCTGTCGAGGAGTATGAAAAACACGTTTCAGAGGTCACCACAGAGGAGTGGCACAAAAGTTTTCAAAACTGGTTTGATCGAATGAAAAAGTGCATAGACGCCAAGGGAGATTATTTTGAAAAACAATAAATTAATTTTGTACCTTTAATAGTATTTTTTCATATTCATTCCGGAAACTTATAGTGCGCCCCACGTACTACTTAATATTTTCCTTTTCTTAATTTTTGCAGTTTCTCAATTGACTACATCTAGCTGGATGGTAAGAACCTAGGGTGAAGGCCAGATGACAAGAAACATCATTCCAGATGTTGGGAACCACAAAATAGGTCAAGGTAAAGTGGTAATTATTAATACAATCAACTAAAGAAGTTCTCTCAAATTCTCTTCATTGTAGGTAATTTTGAATATAGAGGAGCAACACAGTTCAAATTTTTATCTGAAGAGTATGCATATACTGCATAGAAATTTACTTCAAACTTGGATTCGTATAATCCACAGAACAGACTAGTATAAATATACCCCTGTACTACGAGTATTAACACCTAAATATCTCAATTCAAAGCTATCAATTAGACGGGGCGTGCGCAAGCGCAGCCGCAGGCGCCAACATAGCATCATAACTACTGTTCGCATTAGCGTGAGAACCGGAGTGAAGTTGTCCGTATATTATCTTGAACTATTCGCTTCTGGTTTGTTAAACTATTATTTAAGATTGAAATATTTATGCAGATCTCAGGTTCGATCTCTGAATATGTCTCGTAAAACTGTATTATTCGAATAAGTTGTAAATTTGAGGTTTAAGCATAGATTATGGTACAAGTAGGTATAGAAAGCTCACTGCTTTGGTTATTAAGAAAGCCGACGTTTTGATAGACTACAAAATGTTTTATTCACATCAAAAATGATTAGACTTCTCTCCAGGGTACTATAATATCGAAAGTCTCTGAAACCTATGAAATTTTATATTACACAGAAGCCATTGCTATCCTATTCAAAATCAAAGAGGTACTTACCTGACTAGCTTCTTCTGGTATAATGTGAAGAGCAAGACCTCCTAACAAAGGTATTATTTACTTAAAAGGAGTGCCTCAAATACTGTTTAAGTCGAAAATGATAATAAACTGTTTTGATTTGATAATTCCTTCTTCATCCTGTCGTTTGTTCCAGCCGCAACATAAACTTGCACCTCGGAGTCTGGGGTCTGCTTTTTCCAGTGTTACTATAGGGTTGGCTGATCTTCAATATTTCCCGTGAAGCGACGGCTGTCTGACCTCCACAATTCATTGCTGATATCTGGTATCCTACTGATTGAATAAGACACTTTGTACTTTTAGACTGTATTTTATTTTACACCTGACCGGTATAGTCTCTCGACATTTTCAAAGGTTTGTATAGGCGTTTAAATATTGTTGTATTTTAAAATACAACAATATTTGACAATACTCTTCATGTGGGTAGTTTTAAATTTATGTATATTAGCTTTAATTCTTTTTCCCCATAATTGAGGACTACTGGTATTAAAAAAGTGAAATATTGTGAGGATGTTCGGATGTTTGTCATTAAATCAATCTACTGGCTGTAAGGTCTTACTAAAATATGTTACAGGAATTTGTTACGGTTCGGCATAACACATTAACTACTTATGTCCTAGGAATGCATGCGGGCGGAGCTGTGTGCAACAGCATGTATTCATCAGTATCAAAATAAACGGGATATTTACCATGTTTCATTGTTTTGAGTTTCCGATATTTCGGCGCTGTTGCAAGCACCATGATCACGAAACCATGAAACTCAAAACACTGAAACATGGTAAATATCCCGTTTATTTTGATAATGATAAGAGTGACCATGATAGTTTAAATAGCTTGTATTCATGTTTTCAATGCTTTTGAGACTGTAATCTGGTCATCATAAGGTTATCTGGACAAGATCGCATTCAACTGTATCATATTATTATTTTTTATATACCACTTAGGTGGCAGACAAGCACACGGGCCACCCGACGGAAAGTGGTTAACGTGGCCCATGGACATGTGTCACACCAGAGGAGTCACACTCGCGCTGCCGACCCTGTATGCACAGAGAGTTTCTGGCCGCGGTATTCTGTAAGGGGGGAGGGAGGTAATTCCCATTCAGACTTCTCAATTGGACTATTAGAGTACAGTAAGAAGTAAGTACAGTAAAGAATTATCTATTTACTCGTATGTAACTATAAAAAATCATTATAATATTCTATAACCTTCCACACAACGTTATCTTGACCGAGTAAGCATAGTTTAACTAACTTGTGTTATGGAATCTACAATGCGGATAAACATACTTTGTAAATACGTGCAAATAATACATAGAAAGACCTAGACCAATGTAAATATACATATTCATACATACATATAATCACGCCTTTATCCGAGGAGGGTTAGGCAGAGGTGAATTTACACCCTCCTTTACTAATCATTGAATTCGGTTCCACGTAACAGGGGGTGAGCCTATTGCCATCTTTTGGGCACCAATTGTTGAATCAAGTCGTGCATCTGTGGCTGAGTCTGTGCTACATATATCTGTCTGATGTTAAACAGCCCTAACCCTTAGTCGCATTGCACCAATCGCATGGGAAGAGTGGTCGGTTAGGGTGGTCCAAATTCTACTCTGCCGGGACCGCAGCGTACATATTCATGCATACAAATATTTGCACTGACCGAGAATCGAACCCACGCCCCGTGCGTAGCAGTCAAATGTTCTACTGCTACACCACAGAGGCCCTCATGATTATAACGATCTCTCTTCTGTTTTGTTAGTACTAATAGTTATGATTACAATCAAACAGC
This sequence comes from Eilema griseolum, assembly GCA_963662185.1. Classification (NCBI taxonomy): domain Eukaryota; kingdom Metazoa; phylum Arthropoda; class Insecta; order Lepidoptera; family Erebidae; genus Eilema; species Eilema griseolum. Next base: position 2,644,227 of record OY759243.1, read on the forward strand.
ATTCGGTTCGTTTAGAAATATATTAGTTTTGTTCAACGCTGAAGCACGCGATTAAATTTACATGCATTTTAAGTGGCAGTAACTTTAATCACTTTTAAATTTACAAACGTCTCTATATACAAAACTGATTGTAAAGTCACGTACACACAATTTACAACAATTTAGATATTGATTTGAGTATTTTTACTGATCAGTAATACTAAAGAGTACAGAGGAGTATCTCTGGGTATGGCTTTGCGAATGTTATTAAATACAGCACTTTCCCATAACTCATAAATAGGGTACCTAATAAATTGTAATATACAAGGTATAACAAAATGAAACTCTCGGAACTAAATGGACTATTATTTATTTTATAGTAATTTTCAAAAACACTTAAGTTTATGATCACTTAATAACAACGATACACTTAATAACATATATTTACAAAATGGTAACTCTAGAAATCTCTTTTTTTAGGTGCGAAAATTCCACACGGATACCCACCCCGTCGGAGCCCTTGGGAGAGCTTATATCAGTCTCGAACCGACTAAAACACACGGTGCGTGTGGGTCGTTGATGTTTGCTAGAAGTGAGGTTGATAGGCATATCCTTCGCACCCCGACCTACACAGGGCCATCTTTCTCCATATTTATTTTAAATAACTTAGGTGGCAGACAAGTACACGGCCCAACAGATGGAAAGTGGTTACCGGTACCTATGAACGTGAGCAATACCAGAGGAGTCACACCCGTGCTACCGACCATGTAAGAACAGAGAGTTACTGTGCCGTCAGTGCAGAAGACACAATCAGGACAAGCATTTAGTCTTCCCACTGACACTACAAAGACCCTCCAGCGATATCGCCCTCCTCGGGTGTGGGGACAGAAATGAGACCCTGTGAGACATTTCAGGCAACGGATTAACATCACAAGGCATGTATTCCAGAACGCTCAGTTGTGAATCGACCCTCACAATGACATTAGAACTGTCATCTAGAATACAATCTGTTCTTAGATCAAGTTTTGAATCGAGATTCGCGATTGAGTACCTATTGTTCTGGAATACGAGCCTTAGACTTACGTCTAACGATTAAATAATTACATTTACAAAAGTAACTACACTTAATTGCGTATTTGACTGACTAGTATTTTTTTTTACTTTTTACTAAACATCAAAACGGTTAGTTATATGAAATAGTTTATTATGACGTCCTCATATTTAGTAGTGAAGTCGATAGCTATTAAAGGTTGGGTGGATGATTAAAAATAAAGAAACCAATAAAATAAGAACAGTTGCAATTTCTACTACTCTTCTACCATTCCTAAATTAATAAGCTCAAATAAATAATGTATTTTAACTACAGAAAAATATCCAATTATTTAAAAACCATCACTATGTTCACAGCCTAACTTTAATCGTAGTTAGAATTTAAGGCCTCACACTGTTGTCGACACGTGAACTCTGTTCAGTACAGTGACGGTGGCGTGCCTACGAGCCATTCAAGGGCCCAATATCACCTTACACTGCTTACGCCAAATAGAATATATGTGAGAACGCAGTGGAACTTCAATGGGATACCTTGGAAGGTTAATTCTGTTTATGTTTGGTAGAATATTGCTTTTGTGTGAACTCATGTGAGTTGTACGTATTAATTTTAGTATTATGATAAATTAGATATTTATCGTGACTTGTTTCGTAAGCAAAAAGTAGGTAAATAATAGCTAATTTGACACTCTTTTATTGGCTTATAGTGTTATACACAATTATATATATATATATTATATATTTTACTGGTGGTAGAAACTTGGTGGCACAAATTTGTCTCAAGTTTCGACCGGGTAGGTACCACCGTGCACTATTGCGAAAAACCCTCCATAGCAATTCAATCTCGGTTGGATTGTGTTCAGGGGTCAGCAAGTGCATAGCCGGGCAGAGGTGGTGGTTGTCGCAGCACTAGTGGGACCAGTGGCTCTTGGCGTAGTCTAGTGGGGATGGCGCGGGGCGATGCGCCGAACAGGGAGACCTGTAGAAACGGTGGTGCCGCTGGCCGCCCGCGGTATAGTACAGGGGCCCAACTGGGGTTAACCACCTTGGGAGGCTGCCTCACCAGGCCGCGCATAATCCCGATATGGTTCGTCGTGCCGGTTGGTGACCGGAATTGGGAGCCCGGCGACCATACTCGGGGGGGTACGGGGGCCCTTCCGTTCGGCGCGTCGGCTCTCGCCATGCCTCACATTCATAGATAAAACCAATATCCCGCGCTTTGTCACACGGTGCTGCGGCGGCAATCACCTCTTTTTTCACGCCTTCTCCCACCCAAACTCATGGCAGCGCAATTCAAGGAAATAGGCAACACAGCGGCTCGACACACTCCCAAAAGCTTGCTATTTGAGGTGGAGTCCACTAACATCTGTGGGCTCCATGCAAACCTCAACGCCGTCCACCAACACCTAGAGACGGCGAAACCTGCCATATTTTTTCTAACGGAGACGCAAATACACCGCCCTGACGACACGACCTACTTGCTCTACCCTGGCTATGTTCTTGAGGAAAGTTTTCGTGCAAAAGCCGGGGTGTGCGTGTTTGTTAGGGCGGATGTTTGCTGTCGCCGTTTGCGCTGCCTAGAGGACCCATCCTTCTCCATCCTTTGGGTACACGTAGACCATGGCCCTACGAGTCAGATCTATGTGTGCCTCTACCGTTCCCATACAGGAGATGCTGAGACAACTCGACTCTTTGAATATCTGAGTCAGGCGGCAGATGATGCGCAGGAGCGATTTCCGAATGCCGAAATGGTGTTTTTGGGGGATTTTAACGCCCACCACGAGATCTGGTTGGGCTCCTCCAAAACAGACCATGCGGGAAGAGCCGCCCACGCGTTTGCTCTGGCGCACGGCCTGACCCAATTGGTGCACGAGGTCACTAGGATACCAAGAAGGTCGGGCCTAGCACCTTCTCTGCTAGACCTTCTGCTGACGAGTGATCCGGACCGGTACAGTGTATCGGTGTGAGCCGCTTTAGGCAACTCCGACCACTGTCTGGTCTATTCCACGGTGCCCATTATAGCGCCCCCACGACCCGTGCAGGGGAAGCGGCGTCTCTGGCACTACTCGTCAGCGGACTGGGATGGACTTCGTGACTATTTTGCGTCCATCCCGTGGGTTGAGCGCTGCTTTGAAGGTAAGAACCCATCGGATTGTGCTACTGCTGTCGCCGGTGAGATCGGTCTGGGTATGGAATACTATATCTCATACACCGATGTCACCGGTGACCGCGGGGTGCGCCCTTGGTTCGGGCGCGAGTGTGCGGAAGCTGTTGAACAAAAACAGTCTGCGTACCGCGCTTGGGTAAGGGCGCGCGCCACGCGCCATCCCAATCTGGGCCACTTCAAGGCGGCGTACAACAGAACCACAAAGGTCTGCAGAAGGGCCTACGTCAGAGCGGATGCCCTGCGCATAGCGCGGCTTGGTCAAGAGCTAGTGATGCATCCCACGGGAAGCCGTGGCTACTGGCGACTGGCTAAAGCCGTGCAAGCCAACTTCTGTCAGCCTTCGCTGCCTCCGCTGCGTAACCCTGATGGATCCCTGGCCCATGAGCCGCAAGAGAAGGCAAATTTGCTGGCTAATCTCTTTGCGGCCAACTCCCGAATCGATGATTGTGGTACGCAGCCACCAACACTACCCGACAGTGACCACGCGATGCCTGATATCCATATCAGGCAACGCGATGTCCGTGCAGTGCTGCAATCACTCGATGTCCGGAAAGCCAGTGGTCCGGATGGTATTCCAGCGGTAGTCTTGAAAAAATGTGCAGCGGAGTTGTCTCCAATGCTTACGCGCCTGTACCGGCTATCCTACAGTTCGGGTACAGTGCCTTTGCCTTGGAAAGAGGCGAATGTTCAGCCGATTCCCAAGAAGGGGGATCGCTCGGAGCCAGCCAACTATCGACCCATAGCCGTCACCTCAGTGCTGTGCAAAGTGTTCGAGCACATAATCAACAAACAGCTCATGCGGCACCTAGAGGATCACTCCTTAATTAATGACCGGCAATATGGCTTCAGACCGAAACGGTCAACGGGTGATCTTCTAGCATACGTTACCCATCTTTGGGGTGAGGCTATGGACAAGCACGGCGAGTCACTGGCAATTAGTCTTGACATCGCCAAAGCTTTCGATAGAGTCTGGCACAAATCGCTTCTTTCCAAGCTACCTGCCTTTGGTCTGCCTTCTAGGCTGTGCAACTGGGTTGCTAGCTTCCTGCAGGGGCGCCGTATTCGCGTCCTTTGTGACGGACGAGCTTCGGAGTTTCTGCAGGTTAATGCTGGCGTGCCCCAGGGGTCCGTCTTATCACCCACTCTCTTTCTTCTGCATATCAACGACATGCTGTCTACCGGCAATGTTCATTGTTATGCAGACGATAGCACTTTGCATGGGAGTTATCATGGACATCCTGCGGCCAAGCAGTCGGATATCGCGGAGAAAAGGCAGCTTCTTGTCACTGAGCTTGACGGGATCCTGAATCACATTTCTCAATGGGGCTCTGAGAACCTGGTTGAGTTCAATGCCAAGAAGACGCAGGCATGTGCGTTTACAGCAAAAGTATCTTCTTTCCTTCCCCTCCCCACTCTTCAGAGCACGCCACTGCCACTGCAGGACAATCTCAATATCCTAGGTATGGATGTTCGCTGCAACCTGAATAACAAAAACTACATCGAAAGTATCATCAAAACAGCCTCACGAAAACTCGGAGTCCTGAACAGAGTGAGACGATTTTTCACGCCGGAGCAGCGGTGTCTTCTATACAAGACACAAATTCGCTCCTGTGTGGAGTACTGCTCGCATCTCTGGGATGGTTCAGCAAAGTACTTACTAGATGCTCTCGACAGGTTGCAGCGACGTGCGGTCCGCATCATTGGGAATCCCGAGATCACGAACACCCTAGAACCTTTACAGCTGCGTAGAGATGTTGCGTCCATGGCTGTATTTTACCGTTTGTACCATGGGGAGTGTTCTGATGAGCTCTTCCAATTAGTCCCACCCTCCCCTTTCCTACACAGGACAACGCGTGCAGGTCTTAGATGTCATCCGCACACGGTGCAAAACATCCGATCAAGAACCAAGCGGTTCGGAGACTCTTTCCTCTGTCGCACCATTAAGGCCTGGAATTCATTACCAGCTCACGTGTTTCCTTCTTCCTACAGTCCCGGGTCCTTTAAGCGGGGCGTGAAAAAGCATATGATGAGGCCGTCAAGCTGAGTGTCACCATTGTCACACGGTATGTGTAAGTAATGGTGACCCTCTTTTCTGGGACTTTGCCTTCAGCTTACCATCAGGCAAGGCGAAGTCCAATTGACGTGTCATATATAAAAAAAAAAAAAAAAAAAAAAATGTCAAAAATCTGAATAAACCTCAAATAGTTATAAACCTACAGAATACCACAGCTATAATAACCTCGTGTTGTATTCCCGGCGGTGAGTAGGATAGCCAGAGCTAACAGGAGAGTTTTTGTGCTGTCAGTGGGATGACTAAAGACTTGTTCTGATTGATTCTTCTGCTCTGACGGCACAAAACTCTCAGTACCAACAGGGTCGTTAATATGGGTGTAACTCCCCTGGTGTTGCACACGTTCATAGGTCACGGTAACCACTTTTCATCAGCTGGGCCGTGTGCTTGTCTACCATATAAGTTGTATAAAAAAGGGAAGTGATTTTTGTCTATTTTCCAACAATTTGAAGACTATTTATGGTCTATATACAGTCTGAAAATAATATTATTAAATTGTTTCCACTGTGTTTTCCCTATCAACTACCATATGGTGGTTCTTTAGAAGGGGCATCAGAAGGCTCTTACAAGATCGGTAGTATGAGTATGACGCCCTTGATGCTGCACACGTCCATAGGTCACGGTAACCACTTACCATCAGGTGGGACGTGCGTCTGCCTGCTAGTGATACTGCTACTCTGTCATACTAAGAAAATACCTTTATCAGTTAGCAGCAGAGTAATGAAGTGATAAACCGCCTAAACCTGTTAATAAATACTTTATACAAGTGCTTTCTCACTGACTGTACTTCACCACCGGATGGAGAATAAAAATCTTTATGCCAGTTAAATAAGAATAAGCATAAAATAAAATGTCAACGCAATAAAACAATATAAACATACCATCCGAATACAGAGCATCGATAAAAACACCTTTTGCTCCAAAAACAAACTGATATTACTCCACTTAACAAGTAAAATGACCCACAAAAGTCCCATAACTTGCGCGAAAAAAAGAATTTCAAAAAAAGAATACTACATACTTTTTCTTTTTTTTATGTCGTATATACAGATAACATTGACAGGTGTGGTCTATAGCTGTATAAATGTCAAACACTAAAGTATAAAAATAAAGTTATGTACATTTTGAGGATAATTTCGACTCAGTTTACGAGTGTTTGAGTGTCAATAAAGATAACGTAATAATGGCAATGTAAAACTAAACGTTTATGATGGATATTGTTTTAAGTACCAGGTGGTTCCCTTAAGGGCGAGACGGAGAGACATTAAAATTTGCAAAATTTTCAAGACAGTAGACGGAAAAAGGTCTTAATATTTTTAGAAGTACTTGTTATGGAATATAATATTAAATTTAATGGTGATAGATTAATCTGCCATACAGCTAATTTTAAGTGATATAAAATAAATAAAAATTCCTAAAAAAATAGGTAAGTAAAATAAATTGTGTGCTATTATTCAGTGTTACTTTTATTTGGTAAATTCTCAGAAAAAATTGTTTATTTTTTTTTACGTGCGCAATATCCCCACGGATACCTCCCCACCGGAGCCGGTGGAGGAGATTATGTCGAACTCAACCGACTAAAAACGCAAGCCGCCTGTGGGTCGCTTTGGTTGCCGAAGGTGAGGTTGACAGGCGTATCCCTCGCACCCCGGCCGACACAGGGCCATCTCTCACAATTTGGCCCTCTTCTCGGGTGTGGGGACTACAGAGTCCCCAACTCATCCCCGGAAACGGGGAGAGAATAAATTGTTTAATGAAACGAGGCTCATAAGACACACTTGCAAGGAGACCTGTCCATCAATATTGATTCTTGAAAATTATGCCATCTAGCGACGATAGATAGAACTATTTTAAAATTACTGCATCGCGATATGTAAGTTTTCGCGCTGATTATGGTACTCGTTTACATACGTCAACTTTGATAGAGGTCCTAGATTTCCAAGCTTTGTAGTCGACAGATTCTACCTCTGTGCCATCAATACCTTTAAGCAGGTATTTTAATTACCTACCTAACTCGTGATACATTTATTAATTTTAATATTCTACCTACTAACATTATACTAATTAAGTTATAAATTTGACAATTCACGAAATAGTAGTAATTAAGAATACTTTTAGGAATTTGAATGTTGTCCGTTATCAACAAAGTGCTCGTGGCTATTTCGTAAACGAGTTAGCACATTTTAAATGTTAAGTAACATTAATCTGGTCGTCTATTATGATGGGTGAACATCTTTAAGACATAGAGGCTTCCATTATACCTTAGACTGTATGTTAAGCTGTCGGTCTCAGTTGAAATATCATAGTATTAACACCTGTGGTATTCGTTACAGGTAGTCTAAGCCTTAAAAACGACTTCATAAAATAATTTCGATAAAACCAGTGAAGGTTTAAAAGCAATTCTCACGTAAAATATCGAAGTACAACTTCTTTTAGTCATACTGAAAATCAACCACAACCTAGTTGAGAGAAGGTTCTGAGAATGATGGATATTTTTAAACCCTTTCACGTTGTTCCAGGAGAACCGCGTGTGTTCCGGCAGAGTAGAAATTTGGACCACCCGATCTCTTCCCACGTGGTGTCGTATAAGGCTACTAAGGGATAGGGCTGTTTAACATCAGACAGATATATACTGCCCAGATTCAGCCTCAGATGCATGGCTCGATTCAACAATAGGATCCGGAATACGGCAATAGGCTCATCCCCTAATAAAATGATTGGTGAAATGTGGGTGTTAATTTAGTTCTGCCTAACCCTCCGATGATAAAGGTGTATGTTGAAACCGTTCCAACGTATATAGTCAGTTATATGGGGCATAGACTCGCATTCACTCCATCTTAAGGTTTCGTCACAATTTATTTGTTTAAAAAAATAAAGAAATATGAAACCTAACCCTTAAATAAAGCGCAGTGTTTACGACAGTCCGTAATGGTTTTCAGTAACTCCGTGATGGTAATCACTTAATTCGTTATTTTTTACGATCCCACATCAAAAGTTCACTCTTCCGATATGACCTTTGACAACATAATACTGCATTTTATTAATAAAAATTCTTTGCGACTTTTTAAATGGAAAGATTATCTTTTTTTTTATACAATATTAAGTTTAAGTGAAATTTACTTATAATGTTGAATACAGCATTCGCAATTGTCATAAATTATTTTAATTTTGGTAACAATCTGTTTTTTTATACCACTTAGTTGGCAGACAAGCACACGGCCCATCTAATGGGAAGCGGTTACCGTGGCCTATGGACGTATGCAACACCAGGGGTGTCACACTCGCGCTGCCGACCATGAAGAAACCTTCTGATGCCCCTCTTGAAGAACCCCATATTGTTATTCTCGTTGGTATACCCAGGAGCTTTCGACCGTAAGACTAATCACTAACCTACAAACGCTACTGTTGGTCTCTTACCTATCAATAAAATTTCATTAGGTACTTATTGACCAAAATATGAGTAACGCACTTCCGGTAATATCCTTAAGTCTCGCTAATAGACTTGAATACGGCACCAGGCAAGTATTTTTCGAATTACTTTCAGATAAATAGGACTTTCTCACGAGAATGAACTAGTTAATCATGATTGATTAAAACGGTAGATACTGCTTCTTAGCTATTAGTATTTTAATGATTCCACCGCTTAAAAGATATTTTTAATTACCCCATTTATTAGTAATTAATTCTTTATTTATTGGCGAGACTTAATACACCATTTAGCGCAGCTCCTTATTGACAAACGTGTACAAAAAATTGAATACATAGTTATTACATATTATTTGCTCTTCTTTAAATTAAAAATTAACGTTAGAGCTGAATATAGTTCATTCATCTTTTACTTCCGATTTATCTAGAAAAATAATTTATTTCCGAAAAATAAAGTAAATACCATAATTCATATATTATCATCATCAATATCTGATGAACCTTTTCCCAATTCAGTTAGGGTCGGCTTTCTTATCTCAAGAACACAAATCACATTTTATTTTTATTAATTTATTGACACAGCATTTCTTAATTTCCTTTCTGACAATTCGGTATTTAACAAAATGATGCCAGCAATGGTAGCAAGGACATATCGAGGGTAGGGAATTATCTGATGATAGGTCTGATGTTGGAGATATCGTTATAATCGGTTCAACTTCGACCAATATACTGATTTCATCATTTTATCGATCGATGGACCACCTCTTATCGTGCCCACTGTGCCCCTACACCTGCACAATTGCTGGCCTTAATGAAGCGACGGAAGGCGCGGTCAATGTCGCCGAGTTATGGCGCATTTAGCTTCTTTTTTCTAATTTGTTGCCATAGACACGAAAAAGAAGAATCATGCCTACAACTTCGTTTCCCAAGCCTATCTTAAATATTAGGACTATCTTATTATTATTTGATTAGGGTCGAACTAAGAGGATACGATAGTCCACTTTATGAAGAAAAAGAGAATAAGAATAATATGTGTCTAATTTTTGAAGTATATTATAAAAGTATGTTGACTATGAAGTTAATTCATAAGTTGACAAAAGATTGAAACAACCCTTGAAGAATCGCATCCTGGGCACTAAAACTTGATTCACTATCGTATATAAACGTCACACTGTGGTCGCATCCGTATCTTAACTCAATTCTCTGGCGTACGATCCTTTTATTTACCGGACTACGGCGAGGCAAAAGGAAGGTTATGATTTTGACAGGCTATGTATGTTTTTTTTTTATATTGGACACGCCAACTTGACCTCACCTCGCCTGATGGTAAGCTAAAGGCAAAGTCTCAGGAAAGAGGGTCACCATTACAGACAGTAAGTACTACAATGGTGGCACTCAGCTTGGCGGCCTCATCAGATGCTTTTTTACGCCCCGCTTAAAGGCCCCGGGACTGTAGGAAGAAGGAAACACGTGTGCTGGTAATGAATTCCAGGTCTTGGTGGTGCGGCAAAGAAAAGTCTCCGAACCGCTTGATTCTTGCTCGTATATTCTGCACAGTGTGAGGGTGACATCTAAGGCCTGCATGTGTTGTCCTATGTAGGAAAGGAGATGGTGGGATTAGTATGAAGAGCTCGTCAGAACACTCACCGTAGTAGAGACGGTAAAATACAGTCAAGGATGCAATATCTCTACGCATCTGCAAAGGCTGTAAGCTGTGAGGGCGCGCCGTAGTAGCGGCGGTAAGACGCATCATGGGGGAGTGGCTAGAAAGGCCACGCTGCAGCCTCTCGTACCGTCTGACGCAGATGATCCCCGAGCACGGGTGCTTCGGAAAGTATATGCGTTGGATCTCCATCCGAACCAACGAGCCAACGTCCGAGTGCCATCACTGCGACGCGAGCGAGGACTTGGGGACGCACACGGCCCTGGGAGTGAGGGTTCTCACGCTCTCCACCTTGCTGGCGGCGATGGTCTGCTGCACGGACGCGTTGGCGGCCGGAGCCTCTTTCTGCGAGCAAGTAATGCTCGTGCAGGAGGAGGCGGGGCTGGAATCAAAGAATCAATTTCATTTATTCGGTTTAGGCACTTAAAGATTTTGACTTTGTGCATATGAAAGTCAAAATTTTACAATTATGTATGTCAAGAAATAATATAAAAATATTAAATAATGTAAAAATAAACCATTGGAAAATGATTCTTTCGCTGGTTCGGTAGATTAGTTCTACTGAGAAGATACCAGCAAGCGGCAAGGGAGCGGCAGCGGGAGCGACGAAGGATCGCAAGCCAAGCTGCCCGCGTACGAAGGCAACTCGGGCGTTGGAGGTCGATGAACGACCTCCGCCCCCCATGAGCGCAGGCCTGGGGGTGACTGGTGGAGCCGCCTGTCACCCTGGCAGAAGCAGGCCACGGTGGCGGCGCCTCCCCGTTTTCCGGGGACAAGTTGGGGACTCTGTAGTCCCTACACACCCAAGGAGAGGGCCAGCTCGTGAGAAATGGCCCTGGGTCGGCCGGGGTGCGAGGGATATGCCTGTCAACCTCACCTTCGGCAACCAAAACGACACACAGGCGGCGTGCGTTTTAGCCGATTCGAGTCCGACATAACCTCCTCCACCAGCTCCGGTGGGGAGGTATCCGTGGGGATTTTGCGCACGTAATAAAACAAAAAAAAAGGCTATGTTTGTATGTATGAAAGTATATAAGAATGTATGTATATAGCTCCTCAACCACTTATTAGAACTGTACAAATGAGTATCATTAGAAGCATCTTAGTCGTCCGCTGGTTATAGGCTATATACGACCTCTAGCGGTCATAAAGTACCGTGTAAAAAAATAAATTTGAGATAAACATGTCGTGTTTGGTATTAACTGAGAGGACTTAATTAGTACATTTCAAATATGTATAAATTATACCTATTGCTTGCCCCAAAAGAACACAAATAAAAAAATAAGTTTAAAACTAAAACCCGACTAGCCGTGGTCGTATGCCACTTTTCCTTAGAATGTATTGTCTTGTTAGACAAAGTGGTATGCAACTACGGCTAGGTATTCTTTTGCTCGTTTAATACTTTTTAGAGCGTATTCTATGAATGATCTCCGTGGATAGCAGCAGCTCCCCCTCCTCCCCCACCATAGCTGATGGGGATAGTTATGTGGGACTAGTACCGACTAAATCGCACGCCGTCCGTGGCCCTTAGACTTACCGGAGGTGAAATTTCCAGGGATATATCTCTCGTGCATTAAACGGCTTCACCTACTGCACTAATAGTTTCCCCGTACACCTCCTGCCATTTTATTTATTGCCAGCTACGAGTCGTGCGCCTGTTTTCTGAGTACCTGTATCTATCACATTAATCTATACTAGCTTTAATAGCGATAGTGATATATGGTAGTGTGCATAAAAAAATTATACAGCCATACTTAGGAAAACCATCAATTTCAACGGTATTTAAGTACCTATTTAAGTCTTTAAATTATGTAATAACATAAATAAATCCTCCTCCTTCCACCTCGAATAAAACCTTTTTGTATATAGATTGCATTGCCTAGTTCTAATTTTTTTTAAATGTTATACACCGTCTTTTGTCTTTTTTCACTCTTCTGCTCTGTATTCTGTCAATAAATGTTTCTTTTTAAATACAAATATTGTGATCATTTCTTTACTCGGCTACATATACACAACAGCAACTGTGTGAGCTACAGAATGGTTTTTTCTTAAAATATTCCTTTACACAGATTAACTGCCTCTCTGTGTTATTTTTAACTCTTTATTCATAAGGTTAATTGTTTTGCAACTACATAATGATACATAATGATATTATCATTATGTAGATAATAAGTGTTATAAGAATTCAAGCAAGGATTAATTTATTTTGGTCAACAAAATCAACTAGCCCATAGCAGTACACTGCTAAACTAGGCCTTTCCCAATGTTAGAATGTTTTGGCTTATTGTTTCCGTGCTGGCCAGACGGGTTGTTACTTGGTTTTATTTCAAGTTTTCCTTCTCTCACAGTGATATCGTCTGCGTATTTTTCAGTCAGTCGGATCTTACGATACCCTTCTGATGAGATGGGGTGGTTATACTCGTAGTTTTTCTCCGTTATCACGCGGACTAATTATCTTTGAATTGAATAGATTTATAGAAAGCAAACTTCTGTTGTCGATAAAAAGTAGCCTAAGAATAAAATTAATTAATTCACTACCTAATATTTTCCAGATTTATTTAGTCGCTTTGACGTGAAAAAGTAAACCAACATCCATAAAACGTTCAAATGAGCAATCCAAGAAAAAAATATAAAACTACAATTTACACAAAAAACATTCAAACATATTACTGATAAATAATCCTATTAGCCTTTTTAATCACGTATTTTAAATTAAAACTAGCGTATTAATTAAGCTTATTTGTAACAACAGGGGCCCTAATAAATTAACATTCTGCACGAGAATCCATACTTATATGTTAATTAAAAAGCTAGTGCAGTGGTCCGTGGGGTAATAGCTCGGATTACTAATCCATCAAACAAGGAACTGGATCTATTTCCTTCGGTACGACTTACGAGTTATGTGCGAGTTACACAATATCCTCGATCTCGAAAATGCTGTCGATCGACATTCCCATATTAAAGTTAATATACGACTAATCATGGACACTGTTTATTTCATACTGCATACTTCGTGTACATGGTTTGAATTATTACAACTGTGTGGCGTGTCTTGTGGCGTAGCGTTGTTCGATGCCACATGTGGGGTTCATAGATTGATATCTGTGGCTTACAACTTTAAGGGTGTATTATGTATGTATTTACAAAAAATAAAATCTAGGTATGTTTATCCGCATTTTAGATCCCATAACACCAGCTAGTTAATCTATGCTTACCATGGGTCTAGATAGCGTTGTGTAGAATGTTGTAAAATATTTATTTATTTATTTTAAATAAGCATTTGCTACTATTTAAATGACTGATGGCAGATTTCTGAGCTTCCTTCTGAGATTTCATTTTAATAATTCAGAATTAAGATATGGAGACTTCAAGAATGGCATCTTTCGTAAATAGGCACTTATAATGTGTTAAATTTGATAAATCTGGAATAGCTTAGTAGTCTAAATAGTATGTATAAGGTATTATCTAGATTCAATTAAAATATTTTCATATATTTCCAATTCAAAACATATTTTTCTGGTAATATTGTAGTAATAATAGTATTACCAGAAAAATATACATTTGGTTGAATCTAGGTAATACTAGTGGCTATTCCAATTTTATTGTAACTATACCAACCTAGAGCCCAGAGATCACTCTCCTATACCTTCTTCTCCTGATATGGCTAATTTTGCCTTTTACAGGAGCGACTACTTGCCAAACTCTCAACCCTGAAGGAAAGCCTCGCCCGTCAATTGGCCCACCGGTAAACGAACGTGAGATTGGGCTGGATCTCGAAGGGATAAAGCGGGTATGGCCCAAGCATTCGCACACCCATAAGAGAAAATCCAAGGGTATTACCTACTACACAAAAACAAATCGGGTATGGTTTTAAATATCCTTATAGGATCCCAAATTCACAATTATTCTTGAGCCTGTCATCTTTTTTATCATTCCATTTCACCCAGCTCTCGAAAATATGTTCAGTAAAATGTACGAGTACCCGTGTGGCGCGGGTGTGGCGCTGCATACTTCTAACGTACTGCTCGCTTTATAAGTATGGATAGAGTATGATATAAATGCGAACCATAACGCCTTAGCGGGTGAACATATTAGTCGACTTGGAAAAAAAGATACGCGTTTGACTAGTTACTTGGTTTGTTACGATTTCGTCTGCTGAATGATTGCCGTTTTAAAAATTTATTGAATTGAGTTGAAATATGACGTTTATTTATATGTTTCAGTGAATTCAGTTAAGTATAATTAAATGGGTATTTCTTTTACACCACTTAGGTGGCAGACAAGTACACGGCCCACCTGATGGAAAGTACCGTGGCCTATGGACGTGTGTAACAACAGAGAAGCCACACTCGCGCTGCCGACCCTGTAAGAGTCTCTGTGCCGTCAGTGCAGAGGACAAAGCAGGACAAGACTTTAGACATCCCACTGACAGCACAAATATACCCTACTCACCACAGGGAACACAACACGAAGTTATTATAACCGCTCAATTGGGCGGAAATACCGCCGTGTCCTACATGCACACTGTACTGTACTGTAACATGACGTAACGATTTTGATGATACTCCTTCGAGCTGTCATCGCACCTAGCCATAACTTCTGTCACTTAAATTCAGGTTTCTGTTTTTCTGTTTATGACATTCGCGTGACGACCTTTTTTTTAATTAAAATCATCGAAATGCCGAGCTTAAATTTTAAATTTGGCATAGTAGGTAGACTTTAACTTTAATTTTATGGGCAGGTTCCAAGTTATTTATTTTTCTTTATTCACACTGTTAAAGGTAGTAATATTTTGCCCGCATGATGGTAAGCGGCTACCGTTAGTGGTGAGGATATAAAGGATAGACAATAAAATAATTTGATCAAGTTCATCCATTTATGCTAGAATTGGTATAACTGTTGTCCCCGGGAATGTAGACCGAAACATAAATACATATAATTACGCATTTATCCCCGGAGGGTTAGGCAGAGGTGAACTATTACCCACATTTCACTAATCATTATATTCGCTCCCACGTAATAGGGGGTGAGCCTGTTGCCGTCTTCGGGGCACTATTGTTAGTTCAAGCCATGCGTCTGATGCTGAGTCTAGGCTGTATATATCTGTCTGATGTTAAACAGCCCTATCCCTTAGTCACCTTGTACGACACCGTATGAGAAGAGATGGGGTGGGCCAAATTCTACTCTGCCAGAACCACGCGGCCGCGGGACCGCAACAATAATGAACAATAATTTTCAACAATAATACTGATAATTTATGATAGTTAATAAACATCATAGGTAACGCCATCCTGTATGAAATAGAAGCAAATGATATTTCTGATGTCAGCCATTCCCATATCCAATCCATTCCCGCAATTTAATTGGTTCGTATACGGTGCGACAAGACTAAAGTCAGAATTTTAATTCGATTCCAGATTTGACATTAGCTACTGTAATTTTGTGAAATAATGATACCACATATAATAGTGTAGTGATGAACACAAAAATTGATAAACAATCAGTGTGTGTGCCATCAGTGTGCCAATTAAAGACTAAATTATTGATTTTTATTTAAATAAATACATAATTATTCTTAATAATTATTTATTAATTAGTAATCGCTGCTCTATTTTATAAACAGTTAATATTTTTGTTTTTATATTAAAAACAAAACTTAAAATAAAAGAGCCTAGATAGTTTTCAGTATTGGCAACCCGTGCGCGCTCGTGCAGCTATCGCCATTTTGTTTATCGTGTCATTCGGCTTCATTCTCCCAGTCTGACTGCACGAATATCTTATTTCATTGTGAATCGATATTTTGTTATTTTGTTGGGTTTTCCTCCTAACTCCTCCTAAAAGAACTGGACCAAAGCGAAGTTTCATAGATAAAATTGATGAATTTACATTCTCTGCAATACGAAGAATTGTTTATCAGTTCTTTTACCGAAATGAACCTCCAACCATTGCAAAGGTTAGTCAATCCGTCAGACAGTATTATTTTATACCTACATCTTTTAAATATAAGTAATGATTCCAAGCTATTATAAAATTTACTATTTTAGATTTTACAAGTGATGAACGATGATTCAGAAATGCCCAAGATTTCCAAAGACACCCTCAGAAAAATTTTGAAGCATCTTAATTTTAAATTTGTTGCATGGTCACGCAAGAGCACACTTATTGATCGAAATGATATAATAACATGGCGCCAGCGTTACTTGCGATCTATATGTCAGTTTCGACGAGAAGGGAGACATTTATATTATCAAGATGAAACTTGGGTTAACGCAGGTAAGGCTAACATTTATACACAAAATGGATTTATATACATTTTACATTAAATTTAATAGTAATATTGAATGTTCAAGTACTATATTTATTTTAAGGTCAAACTGTAAAAAAAACTTGGGTGGACTAGAAAGTCACATCATCTCGACAAGCGTTTTTGGAGGGACTGACCACTGGATTAAAAAATCCATCTGGAAAAGGCAAACGTCTCATAATTAGCCATATAGGTAGTGAAGAAGGCTTCCTGGAAGAGGGGCTCATGATTTTTGAAGCAAAGAAAACTATGAAGATTACCATGATGAGATGAATGCAGTTTGTTTTGAGGAGTGGTTCGCTGGAGTCTTACCAAAATTAAGACCAAACTCAATTGTGGTGATGGATAATGCACCTTACCACACCCGAAAATTGGAAACGGCACCAAAAATGAGCTGGAAAAAAGCTGCCATTCAAGATTGGCTTTTAAATAAAAATATTCATTACGTACCAGATATGGTTAAAGCTACGCTTTTAGAACTGATTCCACATAACGAGTTTTTTAATAAGTACGCTGTAGACGAAATGGCAGCACAACATGGGATCACGGTTTTAAGACTGCCCCCTTACCATTGCGAGCTAAACCTTATCGAATTGATATGGGCGCAGGTAAAGGGGCATGTAGCTCAAAATAATAAAACCTTCAAATTGACAGACGTGAGAAATTTATTTCAGGAAGGCATTCAAAAAATTACGGCTACCGAATGGTCTAAATGCGTATCCCATGTTGTCAAAGAAGAGGAAAAAATGAGTAGGCTAGATATATTAATTGACAATATCACAGACACATTTATAATAAATGTTACAGAAAGTGACAGCGATAGCGATAGCGATGACGGTGACAATTTATAAAATAAATTATTACCATAATACATCTATCTGTTTTATTTGTCATGTTCCTTCATGATCACATTTTTTTATTTATCTCACACACAATTATAAAAGAAAAGTCTGAGATCGTTAATTAATCGTCAAAACTAAATTACCGGTTCAGAAATATTTAATTTCCTGATATACTTAGTTTGCGAGAGTAAAATTATAAACGAGAAGAATCGATCCGGAAATATTCCATTTCCATATCGAATAATTTCGCAACGTCACTATTTAGTACTTGTCATAACGTTGCAACACTGAAATTGTCAAATCCGGAATCGAATTAAAATTCCGAGTATAGTGGCGCCATTGTGACATTTTGATTGACGTACATGCTAAGAACGGGGTCCTGCCTTTTCGCCAAAAATCGTTTACCCGATTATCACTTGCCAACCAACGTTACGCCAATTTTTCACTTTGACGACTAACGATTGTCAAATGTTTGTATGACAACGTTTCATTTGGTAGAATTATTGTTAAGCTGATTATTGTAATGACAAAATACGTTTGGGGCATTTATCTTTTGCCAATTTATTTATTAGGCCAGACAACTTTTAGTCGAATAACAGAATCGGTTAGGTTAGGTTAGGTTGGTATTATGATAAACAATGCACGAGCCGAGCGAGCGAAGCGAGCGTGCCGCGGCAGCGGCCGGCGAAGTGCCGTAACCATTTTTTTTTACATTTTTACATACATTTACATAACAAACAATAAACAACTACATGGATATTATGCCAACTAAAACATTCGCTACTTGAAAGTTGGCATTTTGAAAAGTGTCATTCTAAAAGGTTGACCAAACGTAAAATTGGCAACTGAGAAGTTGGGTAATAAAAACAAAATGAAATCACAAGTTGGCAAATGATTATTCTGCAAAATATAATTCTGGGAAATGTTATTTGGCAAGTGATAATCGGGCAAACGATTTTTGGCGAAAAAGCAGAGATCCGCTAAGAACACTTCTGAATCTACCTCCGCGTTGATAGGAGTCAAATTTTCTGTTCTGCATTTTTACAAGACTTCTCTTCTCGCTTTTACCGCTTTTCTAAGTGTGGTGACGTCGCCGCGGCGGTGGCGCGACTCCCCGTTTCCGGGGACGAGTTGGGGACTCTGTAGTCCCCACACCCGAGAAGAGGGCCAGATCGTGAGAGATGGCCCTGGGTCGGCCGGGGTACGAGACGAGGGATATGCCTGTCAACCTCACCTTCGGCAACCAAAGCAACCCACAGGCGGCGTGCGTTTTAGTCGGTTCGAGTCCGACATAACCTCCTCCACCGGCTCCGGTGGGGAGGTATCCGTAGGGATTTTGCGCAAGTATAAAAAAAAAAGTGTGGTGACGTGGTATCGCGATTCGCGACTGACACCGGACTTGTACAGACTTATCGTGAGAGGAATCTCGGCCGCGAGCAAGCAGCCCCAGGTAAGTGCATGAACTATCCCAGAATTTTATCCGATACCCTTGCAGCCGGTGGCATCCTGAATTTTGCTATCGAAGGGCTTTGAGTATATCGCGCTATCACATTTAGTTATCCTTCAGAGCCTAGATTACTGGAATTTACCGCCCGTGTAGGATTTTAAACTAAAAGTGTATTATATCTTCAACCGCAGAATCCTACTAGACTATCTAGGCAACTTATGATCATAGGTCTATTTGGGTATGGTAGGTAAAGGAAACAATACGTTTCATCATAATTACAA
This sequence comes from Eilema griseolum, assembly GCA_963662185.1. Lineage (NCBI taxonomy): Eukaryota > Metazoa > Arthropoda > Insecta > Lepidoptera > Erebidae > Eilema > Eilema griseolum. Next base: position 2,663,454 of record OY759243.1, read on the forward strand.
TATATAGGTATGTATTTATAAAATATCATTGTAAAAATTCTTAACCGCCCCACTATAATTTTTAAGTTGAGGGTAGTTGAGAATCCGCTCGGGCCGTCCGTACTTACTGCGCGGCCGTGTCTTGAAGTCATTACGACTTCCCATCGTTATTATTTAGTGCTTACCCAAGTTTGTAATTAGTTAGTTCGGTGTTTTAAAATTTCATTTTATTTATTTTCATAAACATATTCATTATCATTTGCATAGCGATATACTAATCGTACTTGCGCCCTGAAACCCAAGTCTAACAGTCGTTCAACTGGTGTTTACTTTTACGGAAACGACTGCTGTTGGTATCGTGAGAGGGACTGCTGTTGACTTTTACGGGAGCAGCCACCATCAAACTATATTAAGTTGTGATAACGCTCAATGCCGAATGAAGAAGAGACTGTCCCTGATTCTCAACTAATACTAATCTAAGCACTGCGAAATGCAATCTTCTAATGCTTACAAAGGGCCGCGGACTAATCAAAGGCGGATATCACGAATAATTCAGTAGCCCGAGAATTGTTCACGAGTTTCGTAAGGAGTCCAATAAAGTCGTTGATGAATAACTGCGCGTAAGGCAGTGACAAGTATGTTCCAGAAAATGCAGAAAAATACTATCGCTCCACCACGACACCAGACCCCACCACGGGGCATAATACAGTGGCGCTTCCCTTTAGAAATTATTTGTTTTCGCTTGGTGATTCATATGACATAGCCCGAAAACGGTTCATTTGCCTTGAAAGGAAGCTCGAAGCGTCATCTAAATTCCGCGATGCCTACGATGTCATTAAGGCATCGAAGGGTAACGCGCGCGCCTGCGGGAGACAGCAGTAATTCTTATATACCTTCTTACGATATTCTGCATCACGCAGTCCTCCGTGAGGACAAAACCACCAGTAAATTGCGGACGGTATTAGACGCTAGTTGCAAAAAGACTCTGTGTCTCTTTAAACGATGTATTGCACAGTGTGCCGAATTGATTAAAATCATTTTAAATTTTCGTTTACATAATATAGCTATGACAACTGTAAACATATATTTTTACAGATCACAGTATACGAGCGTGTGTGACACTTGGACTAAACGTGTCATCCTATCCACTATAGCCAGACTATGGGACTTTATGGGGTTCGTTGCTCCTACGATCTTTTATCCAAAACTGCTGATCAAAGACTCCTGGCGACAGAAGGTTGATTGAGACCACGTACCTCCCTACCACATAACTAAGCTGTGGATACAGTTGTGTGTTGAACTCCCCATGCTCAACAGTATGCGCATACCATGATATCTGGGTGTGACAGGCGACTGCGCGATTATGCTAGTCGGTTTTTGATTGAAACAATTTTACATTTCTTTTTGGTTAAAAAACTAGTTATGGAGTGGGATAAAATAGAGATTTATATTTATTACTGAATTTCCACGTTGCACATATTGAAAATACACTTGTACTTTTTCCACAGTATTTTTTATTTCAGTGTCTGACTGCGTGTCGTAATATATTAAGTAGGTTCTTAACTGTTATTGTAGACCTTTGAGGATGCCGTAAGGTGAAACCGGTCAGGTCTAAAAAATACTGTGGAAAAAGTACTAGTATATTTTTAATAGGAGTAATAACAAATGGCCGCGGTAGCCTAGTGGTATGGGTGATGGACTGCTGAGACGAGATCTCGGGTTCGATCCCAGGTTTTACCATGGCACACACCAATGACTTTTCGATGCTTTTCGAAGTTATGTGTGTATCATCGCAGGTTTATAAGTGCCCGGTTATATGTAATAGGTTCGCCACCTATTACATTGGGACCTAAACATAAACTGGCGAAATGTGGGTGCCAGCACCTCTGCCTACCCCTTCGGGGATATAGGCGTGAGTTTATGTTTATGTATGATGTAATAACAAATTCCATCAAGTCAAGCCATCAATCAACAGTATATATATATATATATATATACCTATATATATATAGTCTGAAATTTCCACGCTACTACACAAAAAGGTAGTTATTGGAAACCAGTACTTTGTATATCCTTTGCTTGAAGACATTTCTTCATTACCATTTTTGTAAGATGAACAAAAAAAGCATTCGGTATTTGGGTTTATAATGAATATAAATATATAATTTTAAAGTTTTAAAAATCTATAGTGCAGAAGGAATATTTTAAAACAAATTAATAAATTGTAAAAAATATGAAAAATTATTTTTTACTACTAGTAGAAAATTTATTTTATAATAAAATTTGATGGACATAAATATGTTATGAACACGAAACATAAATATTAATTCTTGCGAATATACAGAAAAATATGGGTATGATATTCAGAAGTACTAATAAAATTCAAATCACTACATAAAATAAATAAAACTAAACATTTAATCTAATTTTATGGCTATTAAAGCCTTGTAGTAAGGTCGTATATCTAAGATTTGTAATAATATATATTTTTACGCTAAAGAGACATGTTGTCGACAGTTCCAACGGTCATTAACTGCAGAGCCGTAAATACTATTTGACAATATTTTATATTATTACAATTTTCTGATGTATTTTATTGTGATTATAATCCTCTTTCTTAGTTTCATATTAGTTTGGAACAACATATTTTCGAATTTTAACATTTAAATATCATGAATTTAGAAAACTATTTAATTATCCCGTTAATTCTAATTAATTTTAAATAACTTTATTTTATACCACTTAGGTAGCAGACAAGCACGGCCCACCTGATGGAAAGTGGTTACCGTGGCCTATGGACGTGTGTAACACCAGAGAAGCCATACTGTAAATCTGTACTGTAAGAACAGATTTTCTGTGCCGTCAGTGCAGAGCAGAACAAGCCCTTAGTCATTCCACTGACAGCACAAATTCTCCAGTGAGCTCTGGCTACCCTATTCACCTTACAAAAAATAGGCATTTACATTAATCCTGATGATAGTCAGAGTTGACAAAAGTACCTGTATTTTTTGGTTTTACGATTTGGAACCTAACCTATTGTATTATGCCTTCTCACAAAGTAATTGCCTACGCATTGTTAGAGGCACGCAATGTGAGGGCAATCAAATTAACGGACGGCTCCAAAGTTGTATATGTCTACTTTTGTATGAAAACAAATCGCACATGGGAGCCGCGTACCGCATAATTCTATCCATTTGCAAGTACATTGTAGGCCTTAATTTGTCAAAAACGAAATCTCAAGCAAGATATTTACCGCATCAACAGCTGTTAAGAGATCACACTGGATACTACATGCATAGATCTTGGTACATCTTAACGATAGTGTTAATATTTTGAACTAAATTTATACTATCTTGACTGTGCCTTATATTACAAACACAATCGGCTAAAAAACTTTAATAAAGAGTTGAATATAAATAAAAATACTGTTCGAACCCCGACATATAAATAAGAGAAATACCCCACGATATTAAGATATTCTTGCACTTCTATACGTAGGCGTTCCAAAAATCAGACTACTTTATTTGACAGCGTTCTCTCCATATAATGCAATCGCCAAACGCTTGCGTGTATTGAGTTTTTTCATCCATATGGACCGGAGATAAAGGTGTATCCACAACAGATCAAACCCCAGACCAATTATCATGGACGTTTGTGTATCACGTTCAAATGGCTCAATAAAACTGGTGGTACAGGAATAGGTGATAGTCTGCAATAGCACATACGCTAATTTTATCCCTAGAATAAGTTCCTATAGATTGCAAAAACCGGATCCGAATATCACATGAGTGAACAGTTAGTTAGTTGAATAGCCATCATTTTGATTAGGGTGTCGGCTCTCCTGTTTTGGCTCTTGATATGGCTTATCCTGGATCTTACGGGGCTGCTTATCCTGAAAGAATAGTCTGTGCCAGATTGTCATTCATCATTTAGTAGGTGTGCTTCCACGTGAGGTTTGCTTGGACCTCAAGGATCTGGTTGGGTACCTATGCACTATTTATACCTAAATACTGCGGTCTAAATTTCTAAGTCATATTTTACATACATACATTCATATATTCACGCCTTTATCCCCGGAGGGTTAGGCTGACGTGAATTAACACCCACATTTCACCAATCATTGAATTCAGTCCCACGTAATAGGGGGTGAGCCTATTGCCGACTTTCGGGCACTATTGTTGACTCGAGCAATACACCTAAAGCTGAGTCTGGACTGTATATATCTGTCTGGTGTTAAACAGCCCTATCCCTTGGTCGCCTTATACGACACCGCATGGGAAGTGATGGGATGATTTTACCTTATAATAATAAATATTCTTTATTGCACCACCAAACATAGGATCCATTCGATGGATACATCCATGTTAGATTGTTGTACAATGGGCGGTCTTATCGCTTATACCTAATTTTCTGCAAATATGAACTCGCAATACAAAAAACTGTTGCTCTTACTGTACTTTGATTTTTAAGTTTTCTATCGTAATCTAGTTTATTTCATTTGAAAAAAAAACAGGTAATCGAAAAAATTTACCTAGTTGATTCTCCAATATCAGAAGGCTGTGAACACGTCCTAAGATTGTCCTTAACGATTGTCATAACTTCTCCAACCTTCAATTCTTCCGCATAATATTGAGGGCTGTGTTGCGACCAGGGTTGTATCAGTGATTCAGACGTTTTACAACTACTTCAGGCTACTAATAAAAACTTCGTACAAAAGTGTACATGCCAAAAAATCCTTACTAAAATATCAATTAACGAATATATGAGGCCCTTAGAGGCTTATCTGTTAGCCACTCAGTAGGGTATACCCACCTCAGGGTTGGGACATCGCTCGACAGTAACTTCTATTAGAATCGCACATCACACATGAAAAATTTTTATACCCCTTGGGTGGCACTCAAGCCACACAGCCCACCTGACGGAAAGAAGTCACGGTGGCCTATGGACGTGTGCAACACCAAGGGAGTCTCTCTCAAGCTGCCAACCCCGTAAGCACAAAGAGTTTCTGTGCCGTTTCAGTTTAAAAAACAAAGCAGGACAAGCTTTTGGTCTTCGCATCGACAGCACAAAAACTCTCCAGTGAGCTCTGTTTGTTGTATTATTGTATGTAGTATGTATTATTTTCTTGTGTACAATAAAGAATTAAAGAAAGAATATAATTAAAGAAAAGAAAGAAAGAAAGATTATGGCCGGGGTACTTCCCCAGTCGGACTGCACAATTGGACGAAAATACCGCCGTGTCCTACTATTTCCTAATTCAAATCTGGAAGGAGTAAGTGAACTCATTCACTCACTCACTGACAAAAGTATCAAGAATATCTATTAGGAATTGAAATATAATAACTTTGAGCTGTCTAAAATGTGCACCATTAGACCGCTCAAAGTTATTAAATTTTTTGAGGCTTCAGTAAATCGCAACCACGAGCTATTTTTATCATTTATATCAACTATTATAATCCCCTAACAAAATCTACCGTGGATACAATCACTCAGTCCCAATAAGAACACACCATCAGAACTAATATCAAATCAATTGCAGGCATCCAGATCACTCGCTACAATAAATCAGCACGTGCCAAATACAGTCACCGCCTTGTACGTACTGAGTCGATAGCGTCAATACATAAATGCAACTGTGTGACGTAAGGCACCGCTTGGACAGCGGGTCCAATATGTTTATAAACAAATATTTTTAGGGTTAGTATACAATTTATTCTGTATGGGACGTTTTCATGTAATGTGAATGAAATACAATTGTGCAATAGAAGATTCTACTGTACCGATTCAAGATAATAAAAAAATAAAGAGGGGTTCGGGGTACCTTCAGTTTGGAAGTCTCCATAGTAGTAATGGTAAACGATGAATGAGCCTTTTTTATTTATTTTTTTTACGTGCGCAAAATCCCCACGGATACCTCCCCACCGGAGCCGGTGGAGGAGGTTATGTCGGACTCAAACCGTCTAAAACGCACGCCGCCTGTGGGTCGCTTTGGTTGCCGAAGGTGAGGTTGACAGGCATATCCCTCGCACCCCGGCCGACCCAGGGCCATCTCTCACGATCTGGCCCTCTTCTCGGGTGTGGGGACTACAGAGTCCCCAACTCGTCCTCGGAAACGGGGAGGCGCGCCACGCGCGCCACCGCCGCGGCCTGCTTCTGCTAGGGTGACAGGCGACTCCACCTGTCACCCCCAGGCCGGTGCTCATGGGGGGCGGAGGTCGTTCATCGACCTCCGACGCCCGAGTTGCCTTCGTACGCGGGCAGCTTGTCTTGCGATCCTTCTGAAGAAGATCTGTCTGCCGCTCCCGCTCCGCCTCCTCCTTCACGAGCATTACTTGCTCGCAGAAGGAGGCGCCGGCCGCCCACACATCCGCGCAGCGAACCATCGCCGCGAGCAAGGTGGAGAGCGTGAGAACCCTCACTCCCAGGGCCGCCACAAGCTCCCGCCTCGGCGTCTCCCACGCCGGACAATCGGTGAGCGTGTGCGGACCTGAGTCCTCGCTCGCGTCGCAGTGATGGCACTCGGACGTTGGCTCTTTCTGCATCCGACGCAGATACTTTCCGAAGCATCCGTGCTCGGTGATCATCTGCGTCAGACGGTACGAGAGGCTGCCGTGTGACCTCTCTAGCCACTCCCCCATGATGGGTCTTACCGCCGCTACTACGGCGTGCCCTGCGCCTGGTCGCCCAATTCGTATCTCCCATTCCGCCACCATTTCCATGTGGAGCCGGGATCTCACGGCCCGAATTTCTTCGGGCTCAGGATCGTGACCCCGCTCCCGCGCCGCCTTTCGGAACCGGTATAGCGCCGAAAGGCATCTCGCTTCCAGGATCCATGGTGGCGATCCGGCGAGGAGAATCGCCGCATTGAATGATATCGTGCGCTACCCCCTTATGATGCGGCACGCCAACTTCCGCTGCGGACGCTGCAGCAGGAGCATGTGCCGATCACTCAGGGTGTCCGCCCACACGGGACACCCGTACAGGGCCATGGACCGCACGACACCCGCGTAGTCTCCTGCAGGAGTCCTCCGGGCCCCTCAGGTTGGGCAGTAGTCGCGCCAGAGCGTTGGCTGTGCCCACCAATTTGGGGCCCAGACTTCGGAAGTGCTTCCCGAAGTCCCACCGGCCGTTGAGCACGAGCCCCAGATATTTCATCTGGGGCTTGATGCCGATGAGAGTGCCTCCCACTGTGAGACTGGAACCAGGTGGTGGCGTGCGCCGAGGTCCATGAAAGAACATGGCCTCGGATTTATGTAAAGCCACCTCAAGGCCCAGCCACTGGATCCGTTCCACGACTTGAGCAACCGCGGTCGTGGTCCTCAGGATCGCTTCGCGGTATGTAGCCCCGCTCGCCGTCACTAGCGTACGATGAATGAGCCTTAACAAATAAAGAATGGCTCAACTAAACCTCTAAAAATAATCCATTAAAATTAAAAAAAAAATTAGTCAAACGAGTATTATTACAATGCAATTGTAAATTAAAACTAAAACTATTATTAGATAGCTACTAAAATACACTAAAATAAAATAAACATAAAAATTACATACATAATGCGTCATGAAATTCCTCCGCATCATCACCGACCGGTAACGTACCAAGAAGGCTGGCAGCATTGCCACGTTGAATCGCAATGCTTATCCTCTGTGCAAGATAATAACCAGCCTTCTGGTCACGCGTAGCGTCGATCAGCTGCTTTGCCAAGTCTTTATATAGAGACCGAGCACTTGGACCCCACGTCCCTAATGTTTCAACCCCAAGCGGCTCAAAAATATAATCACCTGTCAGGTTACAGTATTTGCGCCGTTTGAGGTTTTCCGCAGATGCAGCAGCAGCACCGGCACACCCTGCTGTGCTTGAAAGATGTGAAGGCGCAAGAGTGTCGACGCACGTAGCGTCCCACACCAAAGGTCTACCCATCTTCCAAGGTAGCAACGACATACCATCCGGTCTCTTGCCATCGCTACGCACCAGCCCTTTAGGTTCACGAATGGCTGGCACGCCAGCGGTAACTAGAGCACGGCGGATAATGTCGTTGATGCAGGCGTGTCGCGGTATACGCCCAGCGCTTCTGCTGCATGAAAGGCCATGGTGCCCAAGACTGTCGACAGCTTCACCGCAGTGGCAATGATGCGGAGAAATACACGGCGCTCCTAAGCGAAGGCAAATGGCAAGGCGGAAAGTAGTATCGTCCAACATAGTACCTATGTTTTCCCCCACAGCCAAAAGGCGCGTACGTTCTGTAACATGGGAAGATGTGTGTATTAAGGTATCTCTTACCAGCCTGCAGAGCGGCGCATCCCATTGTCTCTGGGAGAAAGGGTTACCAGGCAACTCAGTGTTGGGACAAGCAGCCTTCTAAGCATTAATAGCATCGGACTTAATAATTCAGTATTCAGCAAAACATTTTTCTTCTATAAAAAGGAGTCTTACTGTCTAGTCTCTTTAGAAATAAAAGAATGAAAAATTAGAAGTACCTACTTCGAAAGAGATATTCTCTTTAAAAAGATTATTTCCTTGTATCGAACTATTTTTGACAGCGGCAGCGTACAGTTTCCAGAAAAGGTATCAGCATACCGTCCTCTAACTACAGTGACATAATGAAATAATTACCTCTCTTCGTATTAAAAAATAATATTTATCCATTCCGCATGTCATTAGTCACCCTCTATTAACTTGATTATGGCATTCAAAAAGTTATATGACAGAATTGACAAGCCTTATTTCATACAATTGTACGGTTCAGTTTTAATGTTGAATAAATATTGGCCGAACGAACTGTAGGCATTATCTTTTGTATGTTATTGTGGAGCTGTCAAATCTGGGTTACTATAAAAATTGTAAAGATATGTGACTTTATCTGTATTGAGAAATAAAGTGCATATAATTGGAAATTTTCCTGTTCCAAAGTAATAATAAGTTTTCCTTCAACAGTTGCATTAATCGATAGTGATACTGCCATCGTATCGGTTCATTTACTTTTTAATGATGCAACAATGTGATAAGGGAACATTATAATTTGGTAGAAGATATAGTGAGCAAGACAGAGGAAAGTATATTTAGTTGATTTGGACACGTAGAAAGGATGAACAAAAGAAGTTTTCCGAAATAGATTTATGAGGTGAATTTGACTGAGCAATTCGACAAGGATCTGGCGCAAATCAAGAACACGGATAAATTAATTCTCAAATAGGGTGAAGTATTATTCGATTTTCTTGTTAGTAAATTACACATTTTGAAAACACACTTGTACTTTTTTACAGTATTTATATTAGACCTGACCGGCTTCGCCTTACGGTATCCTCATAGGTTTACAATGCCGTAAGGTGAAACCGGTCAGGTCTAATAAAAATACTGTCTTAAAGTATTATATAAGTGTGTTTTCAATATGTGTTACAACAAATTCCACCAAGTGCCATCAATCCACAGTATAAATAGTATGATTTGAAATTGACATAGATCATTGACATAAATAGTGTAAAGATCGCCGGGATATTTACCATGCTTATTATTTGTGTATAAGCGCCGTAATCATGGAGTTTGTTACAGTTCCGAAACATCGGTTACTCAGCTAAAATAATAAATATGGTAAATATCCCAACGAACTTCACACTATTAAAGTATAAATAATGTTAGTAAATTCTTGGCAATAGCTCGAAAACCTGAAAAATGTGATAAGTTATTCAAGCTCCATATTTCGTGATAATGTATCTTTATGAAATTTTGAAGCAATTAATGCTAAACTAATCTTATTGATTCAGATTGGAAAAAGTTAACAGTCAAGACGTAACTTGAATTCGGAAACAGCCCCTTACTGAACTACGTGGTACACGACTTGGCACTTGAAATTCTCCTCACAATCGTCTTTGGGACAACGGTAGCACCATCTACCAGTAATCTTATGATACATTTCCGTTCACTTCTTCTAATTTAAATTGAAAATTCATTGTATTAAACTTGAAGTGTGCAATAAGGCTAACCATTTCATACCTAGTTAGATCGTCGGATTATTGTGCTCTAATGCTTTGATGACGTCATTCAGACATGTTTATAGCTGCATAAATACTTTCCACATCATCAACGCTTATACCATTACTATTCTATATAGTTAACAGTTTATTCAAATCGTTCATTTGTTTCCATCTATATTGCGTTTTCACTTCAACAGTTGTATGGCAACATGAAATGTTATCATAAACATAATAATATTATTATTTAAGTGCACATTCTCACTGCACTTTACAACGACGTTGAAACCCACGCGTCTGTATGTGCACATTTCTTGTATAACCGAACAGCCCGATTTGGGATCCACTAGCTCCGAGTTTTGAGCATTTATAAGTAACCATACGACGTCCATGTCAATATTTAACGATCAACGAGTCATTTAAAAACTACTTATGAATGAGTAGTTGATCGTAAAAAGTGTAATTTTAAGATAAGTTTGTAGTGATTTATATATCCATTTTGGTTCACGTTAAAATTGTATTTTATTTTCAATTGACGACCTACCGCATATTAGTCATTTTGAATTAGTTATTTTTCTATATGTTCGTATTCCCGTTTGCTGGTTGCTTATATTTTGGTCTTATTTAATCAAGAATGAATCTATTGCCAGTTTTGTAATCAAAAACAGGGTTCTGATGAAAGATTTGAAGTCGTCTGACAAAGAAACCGTCAGAATCTTTTGTCCTGTTATTAGATTTAACGTTAAAATGTGAGAGTTCTAATAAAATAAATAAAAATAAATATACTTTCTCAAGCAATTAAAACAAATATCAATAAAACAAAACGTAATTTATTTTAGTCATCTTAGTGGCTATGCAAAAAACTGTAAATAGTGAGACTGGTGCGTAAACAAGATGCAATAGTTTGTATACTCTGCCAGACATAGTTGAAGAATAGTTACTAAATCAACCTCAATTCAAATTGCATACTAGCCAATGTTTTTACCTAACTGTATAGTGTAACTACGTACAAAAGCTTTCAGCCTTTCAGCTTTTGAACCATATATCCGAAATGGTCGTCATATATTCTATTGCTAATGATTTTGATCAGGAATTGTTTTATCTCATTCTCCAAACCTTTTCCAACTCAATTTGGGTCGGCTTTTGATCTAGGCTGATGCCAAAATTCTACACTTTTCGCGAACTAACTGTCATTTTGACCTTTACAGCCCACTGACAATATTTCAAAGGTTTTCGATATGATGAGGTACTGCAGGGAAATGAAAGTATTTCTATGGTCTTGCAGCAACCGGGACCGATGGCCTAACGTACTCTTCGAGGCACAAATCATCTGTCCCTTCCCGTATAGTATATAACTTACAGCTCGAATATTATGAGTGGTCTGTTCAGCGACTGTTTAAACCAATTTCCTATCTAGACCATCTTTGTAAGTTTTATTACGTTGTAAGTCTATTGTAGTATAGTAAGTAGGGTATTCAAATAAAGTGTTTCCAAGTAAACAGTTTAAATTTTGTATGTAGGCAGGTTAATGATAACAATCGTCCGGTAAAAGAAAAATTGAGTACATATTATTGAATATTAATTGTAATTGTATTTAAGTGCAGTAACATTGTCGGTCTAACTATACGTATAATCAAAGTATTTATTTACATAATATTCCTAATATCATCGAAATAAAAAGAATACACAATATTATACAGACCTTAATATTATATTATTTATGATACAGATAGTTTAAGGCGTCAAAGAATTCCTCACCATCGAAAATAACATACTTAATACATATAATAATAAGAAAGAGTCTCGAGCTAACCATTTTCATGCATTAGCTATCACACGTAATATTAGGTGGAGAATAAGATAAGATTCATTTATTTGTAAGAATATACATAATATTCTGCTGTCTCCAGCGTACAGCGTACAGGGTATAATAATAGAATAGAAGAATGATAGTTTAAATAAGTGCTACTACAGTGAAATCTAAAGTATACATCAAATAAAATAAAATTACTACATAATAGGTAAACATTAAGAGCTGTTTTCGATTACTGAACCTGTATTAGCAAATTAAATTATGATAAAACAATAAACACCATATTAAAACTGTTATGTACATAAAATATGTTTTGATTATTTTCAATAAAAATTATAATTGCCTAAGAATTATCTGTATCGCCAGGCAACTTTTTTGCTAACTATCCTAACACTTATATTCCAGAGTAATGTTAAACGGAACAATTCTTCAGTATTTACGGGCGGTATGGCCAGCAACGGGGCTCATATACACTCAACTTTATTGTAGCAACACTTTGTAAAATAACTCTTTGTATTATAAATTTATGACTTCATATTTTAACTAGTATTATAAAGTAAATAATTTTATAAAACTTCCTACATGTTAACTGACTTGTTAGGTTGCAGTACCTTCATTATTAACTATGAGGAAGTATTCTAGGTAATAAAAAACTTTCCTTTAATAATACTGTCGGAAATTTACGCGAATATCACGACATGAATTAAAACCACCTAATAACGGATTGACTGATGGTCAAACCGGGAGCATGGCTACTGAGAAATAGACGAAAAGAAGTGCTAAGTGTAAGTAATAAAATAATACCGAATAATTAAAAAAAAATGTTCCCCGCATACCTCTCGACATTCGAGGACTAGTCAAGTCGTGACCACGGGTGCTGCAACGCATCCGAAACGTTGGCAGAAAAAGTAAGTTCCATGATATAATTCGCGAGAAGTCCCGATACCTGGTATAATTACTGATGAATAATCAGATCGCTGACGCTCTAAAAGCCAAGGTACATTAGGAGAGAAAAAGCAATGGGTAGGAAATTAAACTCTGGACCCTAATGATTACTTTAATATACGGGTTCCATTCCCGCTCAGTGTCTCAGTGGCTCAGTCTAGTCGTGCCTCGGAGAGGACGTTAAGCCGCCGGTCCCGGTTTTCATACAAACATCTGTGGCAGTCGTTACGGGTAGTTGAAGTTCTAGAAAGTCTAACAACTGGTTTAACTGCTATGCTTCGATATCGTCATTGGATCATGGAAGTCCAATGGCAGTTGCTGCATGAAAAATATCAAAGTTCAGAAAAATCTGCAGTTGGATTAGAAAAAGCTGGACCCCAGACTCCAAGGTAAAAGATGCGTATGCGACTGGGATTAACACTAGAATGAAGAAGAAGACTGACGTACGCTTTGGATGCAAGCGGGAAGGTGATGATGATCTGGCACTTGGCCTCATATACATACATCACGCCTGGAGAGTTCATTTCACCAATAATTGAATTTGGTCCCACATAACATGGGGTGAGGCTGTTGCCGTTTTCCTGGCACTATTGTTGACTCGAGCCGTGGCTTAGTCTGGGCTGTGGCTATCTGATGCTAAACAGAAGAGATGGGGTGACCCAAATTCTACACTTTTTTTTTATACCACTCTGGTGGCAGACACGCACACGGCCCACCTGATGGAAAGTGGTTACCGTGGCCTATGGACGTGTGTAACACCAGAGGAGCCACACTCGCGCTGCCGACCCTGTAAGCACGGACTATTTGTGCCGTCAGCGTAGAAGATAAAGCAAGACAAGCCTTTAGTCTTCCCACTGACAGCACAAATTCTCCAGTGAGCTCTGGCTACCCTACTCACCGCTGGGAACACAACTTGAAGTTATTATGACCACGGCATTCTGTAGGGTGGAGTACCTCTACCCTATAGAATGCCCCAGTCGGACTGCTCAATTGGGCGGAAATACCACCGTGTCCTCAGCTGGGAACAAGCAAAATTAATCCAATAAATGTACCAAGATTATTAACATTACAGTCATTATTACATACTACGGTGTCTCCTTTCAGAAGGTTACGATTACTGTTTCCAGCGATAAAGCACATCATAAATATTAAACTATTTTGGGGTGGTCTGACTCAACTGCGGAACAGTCACAGTACATAAAAATTTTCATAAAACAACGGCTTGCTTAACATATTATTATGACAATGCAGCCTTATACCCTTGGATGCGCATAACATTAATATCGGTATTATTATAACTATAATTTCAATAATTTAATCGTAAAAGGAAGCAGGCCACACGACTGGCCTCTTATGTAAGGTATAAAGGCGGGCACAGACCTAACGGTTTTTAATAAACCGGATAACAGGTTAAAGATAATTTGGGCGTTTGTGTTAGTGCCGTGGAATAGTAGTAAGACTTCGAACACTTCTGTTTCTGTATCCGGAAAACAATATTGGGATGATGGTCACTGTGATGTACAAATGGTTGAATTTGAAAATAAGAATAAAATTATTTATACTACTATACAGAACAACACGTGCGTTAGATGTCACCCCTACTCTTGATTTCTACACCGTATATTTAGAATATTGCATCAATAAACTTTTGGTTCGATAACTCCTATCTATTTTGGACCATTAAGGTTTGGAATTCCTTACCAGCTCACGTGTTTCTTTCTTCCAACAGTACCAGGTTCTTAAGGCAGGGCGTGTAAACGTATGTGATAAGTCCGTCAAGTGGAGTGCCATCATTTTAATATGGTACGTGTCTGTAATAGTGACCCTCTTTCCTGAAACTTTGCCTTCAGTTTACTACCAGGTGAGTTGAACTCGAATTGACGTGTCTTGTGTAAAAAGAAATTAAAGCTTCTGAATGGCTTGATAGATCATTAATAGTGTAAAACTCATTTACCATATTTATTATATTTTAATAATTATAAAAATGGTAAATATTCCATGTCAATTTCAAATGATAAATAAATTGTATCTAAAATGTTAATACTATTTATTATTATCTTCTTCGTCTGAACGCCAATCCATGTTGCATCCAAAGTTACTGTGAGTGCCAGGGTTCACCTTCCTATTTCGCTTTTTATTAGCTTGTTTTGACTTTTAGTTAAGCCATCTGTTATCTCACCGATCAGCAAGAACGGTTTGCATTGAAATTGAGCTGAATGAAATTGAATTTTGGCTAAGACATTTTCAGTAGCAACACTAGTAATAACAAAATGTTACAGTAAGATAACTTATGTAGCTGATTGGTTCGTTAATTGTTTGAGCTGATATAATTATGTGTGTGTCAGCCCTAACACGTTTGGGCGAAGGGCCTCTCGATTGCATTTTAATTCGCGCATCACGACCGTATTAATATTGCAATCAATCATCTGTGTTTAAACGCGACGATTAATTACAGCTGGCAACATTTTATTTATTTAATGTTTTTAAAATCGTTTCGGTTTAAAAAGAAAGCTGGTAATAATTAAGATATTTATGAAGAAAGTAAAGCGTTATTTTGTTGGTGTATTTTTGTGAAGTCTGTTCCATGAAGTGAAGACGTGATGTCGAGATGATATGCTGGGTTTTGAAGTGAAAGACTCTTATCATCGCTAGATTGATAATAATGATGCAGTTCTGTGTTTGGAAAGGCTTCCAGATAGCTTCTATTACTGCATGATAATACTTGATATCGCCAGTAGTTTGTGCAGGTCAGATGACAGTCACTTCATGGTAAATATAAAAGTTCAGACACGTCACAGTTAGACTGGAAAGTCAACTCCAATTAATTAGAGTAAAATGTCAGATAATGATGAATAGAGATATTCCTTCCCTTGCTTTGATTTTATCTAAGAGCATAAGTAATCATAGTTAAGTTTACGACTTATCAGTAGTAACATGTTTAATAATAATAATAATAATAATAATATTTATTTATTTATCAAAAAGGGCTGTACATTGTATTATTACTAGTTTTATAAATAAGGTCAAATATAACTACTTTACTGCTAATAATGTCTACATTAAGAATTAACCTTCAATAAAAAACCACACTGTATGCCTACACAGTAAACAAATGGAATTTAAAATATATTACTTACATTTACAATTTGCGACCTTCCTGATCTAGGTTTTTAAAAACCTGTGTTTCAGGTTATGTCCGCTCAGATACATATACAAATTACGCATTACAATCAATTAAACAATATAAACAAAAGAATCTATATTTACAGCTTATTGCTACCTATTTTAATATTTCTAGCAGTTTCTCCGTGTCCGCATAATCTAGCTGCTCTAGATATTCTGCAACTAATACCTTACAGTTCCAATAGTTTAATCTATGTATGGTTAGTAATTTGTTTAGTTTATTATACAGAAAATGACCCAAAAATATATAAAACCTATTTACAAATTCATGTTTTGTTTGTGATTTTTCACAAACTATGCCCTTTCTTCTCCTGTCTAGATTTATTGTGGGTGTGAGTTTGGTGTGTTGGTATAGAGTGATATTTAGAATGAATAATTGACGCACTGTTAGTACTTTACATATCTTGTAGAGTTGATCTGTGGGAAACCTGTATGGACGAAACGTGGCTACTTTTAAAATTGCTCTTTGGGCACGCTCAAGGGGTAGCAATATTGTACGTCCTGCTCCACCCCAGGAAGTTATACAATAAGTAAGAATGGACTGGTACAATGCCAAGTATACCAGTTTAATTATCTTAGGGCCCGCTATTGAGCGTAAGTTTTTGAAGATATACATTAATTTTCTTAATCTAGTACATAGTAATTCAATATGTTTACGGAAATTCAAATTTGTGTCAATAGTTACACCAAGATATTTTAAATTATCAGTTTTAGTTAATGTAGGGCAAGCGCATGCAATGTCAGCAGTGTTACAGTAATGTGCATATATGTTTATATTAGTCATTGGCTTATTAGACTTTCGCATTGTAAATAACATGTATTTCGTTTTGTCAGTGTTTAGTGATAGAAGATTTCTCTGGAGCCATTTAGTCACAGAATTGAAACCATTTTGAGCGTTTTTAAATACCTCCTCTCTTGATTTGGCAGCGAATAAAAGAGCCGTGTCATCGGCATATGATATAATAAATCCATTTTGAAGGGTCAAACTGCAAAGGTCATTTATATAGATTATAAATAAAGTTGTTCCTAATACACTCCCTTGTGGGATTCCATACCCACTATTTTTCATTTCAGTGCTCACGTTCTGTCCAATTTTCACACATTGCTGACGGTCCTTCAGATAATCCTATAGTAATAATAGTTGCGTCCCTCTTACCCCAAGAGCTTCAAGTTTTTTTAATAGTATAGAACAGGAAATTGAATCAAATGCTTTGGCCAGGTCAAGAAAAATTCCCATAGTGTGCATGCCTTTATCTAGGTTATTAGTGACATAGTCTGTTAATGTATGTACAGCTTGACTGGTTGACCTATTTGGCCTAAAACCAAATTGACTGTCAGAAAGTAAATTATTATCTTCCAGGTATTTAGTTAATCTGTTGTGAATAATTTTTTCGAATATTTTAGATAGGCCTGTTAATACTGAAATAGGCCTATAGTTATTCGCACAGGTTTTGTCACCAGATTTAAATATCGGCGTGACGACTGCCCTTTTAAGCGATGTTGGGAATATGCCGTTAGTTAGACATAGTTCGAAAATATGAGTCAAAGGAGGTGCAAATACGTTTTTGAATTTTTTTAATATGCTATTAGGAATGTTATCCCACCCAGTAGAACAATTGTCCTTCAGCCCCGCTATTATTCTCAGTATTTCTTCAGCGTCTGTATTTAATAGAACAAAAGAGCTTAGTGTAGACCAGGTTGGGCGTACAATATGGGTCTCCAAGGAAGTGGAAACGCCATTAGCGCAAATAGGATTATGAATATTTTCTGCTAGTTTTTTACCAACATTTACAAAGTAAGTGTTAATTTGATTCAATGTGTCGAACGGATTTTCTTTAGACAATAGATCGAGTGGTGGTTCGTGTGGTTTAGATCTAAACGTGTGTTTTTTTATGATTTTCCAAATTAGCTTGGAACTGGTACCCGCCTTTTGCAGTTCATTTCTGTCGTGTTGTATCTTTAATTTTTTAAGTAGATTATTACAAAAGTTTCTATACCTTTTATATATCAGTGCAAGTGTTTCGTTGTCAGGTGCATGTTTCGCCTTAAGGTGCAGTCTATCTCTATGTCTTATACATCGGACGAGCCCCGGAGTAATCCATGGCTTGATGTTATTATATTTTCTAGGTAGTAATTTAGTGGAAGTATTTTTTAATATTGCTGATTGCACAGATTCTATAAAGTAGTCTAATGAGGTATTTGGATCGTTTGAGGTGTAAACTGGGTCAAAATTAATGCTGTGTATGTCATTTTCGACTAACAAAAAAATATACTAAACCCTACTACCTATAAATCTTTCTCTCAAATTTAGTCATAACTGTGGAACTGTGCCGCGATTTTGTGAAGCTCGCACAGTGAGTGAGTTGTGTACGTGCGGTGTGCTGTCTTACGTATGATTTGTAACGCTCCCTGTGCAGTACGTGATCACGTGTGAGCTGAGGACACTGTGGGACTATCCGCGGGTTTATGTTGCACTTCTTCCTTTATGTTAGTCCACAACCTAAAATTAGCGGAATGGAAATGGCAGGCTTGTGAATTTTTTGAAATAAAGTACATAATGAGATCATCCGAAATAAAAGTGTTACCAATACAGTTCGCAAAATTCTCAACTTGAAGTGTCAATAGTTTGGCCATATGCTGCAAATAAGTCCTCGAGTGGAGACCACAAATTGGCAAACGGAAAGTGGAACAACGCCCTTCATCAAAATAGACGAACGACCTGAAAAAGGTGGCCGGGATGGACTGGATGCGCAAGGTAGAGGATTGGGTGTTATGGCGTGCAATGTGAGAGGTCTATATCGGGTCTATGTCTTTACAGCAGTGGACAGCAACAGACTAATTGAGTGATATAAGTGAAAAAATTGCATCAATTTGCATTTGCATCCAATGATTGTATTTTATAGTTTCTTACTCTGTACGGTCAGCAGCGTGATTATAACACCCTTGGCTTTGTATACGGCTATAGGTCACGGTAACCACTTTTCACCAGGTGGCCCGTGTGCTTGTCTGCCACTTAAGTGGTATAAAAATAATGATTTTTCTTATCTTGACTCCCAGATTGCTTTCTTTCCTTTCTTTTCTAGCCTACGCCATAGTTCATCAATCAATAGATTTACTGTCTTGTAGGTGAGGTTGGCATTGGGTACCAAAGTAGTTTATAGGGCTACAAAAACACCCTGAAAAAAAAAGATTCATTATTAAAAAATATGTAAGTTCACGTTACATTCTCGCTCCACTCATCACAATGTCCTCTCCCTATAAGGCCGTCGGCAGATGTCTCGGGTCGAGTACGTGCGCGGTCGTATCGTCCCGTCGACAGCGTGCGTCGCGCCTAACTTACGTGGTGGACTATTTGGACAATACCATGTATAAGTTTCACATTTTCGTGGAACAATTTTGCGTGTCTGTCCTAAATGTAAACTCGAGAACATAAATTACTTTTGTTATAAAATATGAGCGTAAGCCGCATTTGAGTTGTGGGACTTTCGATATTATGAGTACCTACGAGTATGTGATTTTCTACAGACCTCTAATGCTGTTGTATAATTGGTAACCTCTGTAGCGTACTAGGTAATAGAGCGTTCGATCTTGGGTGCGATTTCCACTCAGTACATGTTCTTATTTAGGCTCAGAGCAAGATTTTAAATATTGTTTCTAAAAAAGTCCCGCATGGAATTCATGCCACACATAGGAACGTTTTTAATATGCATTCTCACTTATCCCCAGTTAGAACAAAATCGGTGGGGGATAGTAAGAATAAACCTAACTGAATAGATGACATAAGGTGCTTAACCCTTACCAAGTTATTAATCAAATAATAATGTTAAGAGGGTCTGGTTTCTTCAGGGTCGGCAGCGAGATTGTTACGTCTTTGGTGTTGCATACGTCCATAGGCCACGGTAACCACATTTTTTTATACCATTTAGGTGGCAGACAAGCACACGGCCCACCTGATGGAAAGTGGTTACCGTGGCCTATGGACGTGTGTAACACCAGAGGAGCCACACTCGTGCTGCCGAACAGTGCTGTAAGCACAGAGTTTCTGTGCCGTCAGTGTAGAGGACAAAGCAGGACAAGCCTTTAGTCTTCCCACTGACAGCACGAATTCTCCAGTGAGCTCTGGCTACCCTACTCACCGCTGGGAACATAACACGAAGTTATTATGACCGCGGTATTCTGTAGGGCGGAGGTACGTCCCCAGTCGGACTGCTCAATTGGGCGGAAATACCGCCGTGTCCTACCTCTGTCTACCTACCGTGTCTACTTCCCATCAGGCGGGTCGTGTGTTTGTCTGACACCTAAGTGGTATAAAAAAATATCCATTCTATCATAGTTTGTATCAGGGGGTTCTAAAATAGATTTAAAAAAACCTTTAAAAAAGTAGACTCGTTTCTAAAGCTTAAAATCATTAAATCCGAGCTCCTACATTAAAATACAAGAAAACAAATCAAAGATCATGTAAGCATTTATGTAAGTACATATCGTGCAAAGCCTTCACATTGAATTTAACCACACATTTAGCAAATACAATACCGAATTCCTATCCACTGAACTACAAACAAAATAATAAATTATGTCTGTCGGTCCGTAACTTATTTCAAGCGATGTTTTGCAGACGAGCAACTTTTTGTAGCTTAAAATGAACAAAATATGCTCATTTGTTCGTTTATAATTTTATAGTTTACCTACTAATTAAAAAGATTCCTATGTGAGATAGTAACGAACATGACTTAAGTATAATCACATGGTTTTTGTTTGATATTTGCTGAGCTTGCCAAAGAATAAAAAGATATTACAGATTTAAAAATTGCGGGACGTAGCGTTTGCTGTAGTGTATTTAGTATCAGCATTGCACCCGTGCGAAGCCGTGGCGGGTCGCTAGTATATATATCTACATTGAATCAAAGAGCATTGCTGATTAATGTTTATATGACTGTATGAGCAATGTATGGAGAAGCAAGGTGCTGGTTTTTGTGACGGGACGCCACAGACGCCGCTCCCAAGGCAACGGGTTCCTTGGCAACCAGCTGCCACAAAAGTCAAACATTTTCTTTTCAGTGCTATTTTATTGTGACAGTTGGTTTTAATTTATAAAGTATTTTTGTATATATAGTGTTTACGGAACTATGTCTTAGTTTTAAGTATTTTAAGTGCTCTAGTTTCAGTGATCTTATTACACATATGTTGCACGATAGTGATGCGGAGGTAAGTCAACCTACTGCTTCGCTATTGAATGTGATACGATGCCCTCACTGCTCCCAAGCCCGTATTTTTAAGAGTGAGCGAGGTTTGAAGATACATATCGGCAAAGTACACAAACCCCGACATGTATCTCCGAACCCTCCTCTGGTTATTCAACCCTCTACCAGTACAGTTTCGGAAAACATTATTGAAATTCCCTTTTGGCAAAGACTATCTCACTTAAAAAACTCTGTTTCGATCTTAAAGAGAATTCCTCGCGGTGCAAGACCAATTGTTGCAAAAAGTTTGTCAAACTGCATAGGTCTTGTACTTCGAGAAAATACTACAACGGCTTGGGAGCAACTGCTCATCTTCCCATACAAAATTTTACATATTAGAACAGACAAGACAGACCGGACAGCCCACCGAACAACAACAAATTCATTGACGTCTCAAATTAGAAATAATTGTAGCGTCATAACGGAAAATTTAAACCCAACATACTCTTCTTTTCGGAAAAGCAATATTTTTAACTTGGTTGAATCAAAATTAAGGGATGGTGACATAAGTGGGGCATCGAGATTGCTTTTTAGTAGCGATGTAGTGGCGCCCTGCTCTCCGGAGACCCTTACTGGTCTGCGGAGCAAGCATCCAGCGCCTGCGGATGGCCTTTCTTTTCCTGAGGCACCTGTCCCCGACCCTGATTGCCTGTGCGTAACGGCCAAGGAAGTGTTGGCAGCCGTTGTCTCCTTTCGAAGTGGTTCTGCCGGAGGTCTTGACGCATTAACCCCACAACATTTGAAAGATCTTTTAGGGCCAAGCGCCGGGGAGGCTGGTGAGGCACTTCTGAAGGAGCTAACGGCTCTCATGAATTTGATGCTCTCCGGTAGTGTGGATGATGCCATCACAGACATTTTGTATGGGGCTAATTTGTGTGCCCTACGCAAGGGAGATGGTGGCATTCGTCCCATTGCCGTGGGATGTACGTACCGACGTATGGCAGCCAAACTCTGTTGTAGATATTACAAAACCGAGTTAGCTTTGAAGTTACAGCCCCTCCAAATTGGTTTTGGTTCAAAGGGGGGCTGTGAGGCTGCCATACATGCTTTATCAACCTACCTTGGCTCCAGTAAAGGTGAGGTCATTCTCAAGGTTGATGTGAAGAATGCTTTCAACTCGGTGAATAGGGACACCTTGTTGAACCAAGCTAAATTAGAAACACCCAAAATTTATAATTTTCTTTGGCAATGTTACAGATACCCCTCCAAACTATTATACAAGGACAACCTTTTGAAATCAGCTGTTGGATGTCAACAAGGAGACCCTCTTGGACCGGTAATTTTCAGTTTAGCCATTCAGCCCATTATTCGGCGGTTAAATTCTAAATTTAATGTATGGTACCTAGACGATGGGACTCTAGGGGGAGATGTGGAGACAGTTTTACAAGATTTGGTATTTATTAAAAATGAATTTAGATTAATTGGTTTAGAACTAAATGACAGCAAATGCGAGATTTTTTTAAACAACGTTTCGGACAAAATTTCTACTATTTCTAAATTCAATTCCGTAGCTCCCACCATCAAAATTTTAGAAAAAGACTCTTTACGTCTCCTCGGGTCCCCAATCCTAGAAGATGCCTACACCTCATTTATAGAGGAAAAAATTCAAAATTTTAGTGACATTTCGGATCGCCTACTCAAAATAAATATACACTCGGCTTTCACTATTCTTCGGTATTGCCTATTCGTTCCAAAATTCACCCATGCCCTACGATCGACGCCATTTTTTAAACATATAACAATTTTGAAAAAAATGGATGAAATTATAGAAAATACCCTCACCAAAATTTTAAATGTGGCCTTGGATGACCGAGCTTTACTACAAGCGACTCTACCGATACGCTTGGGTGGGCTCGGTATTCGCAAAATTTCAGATGTCAGCTTACCAGCGTTCCTGTCTTCAGTCCACAGTACGGAAGAATTAACTAGGAAAATCCTTGCACCTACACTAGTTAATTCTGAAGTATTGTGTAAGACTGATGCAGTGAACGCTTGGAAAATTGCATGTCCAAACACCGATCTCCCAAGGAACCTTTTCTCACAGCGTCAGTGGGACGGGCCGCTCTGCAGCTTAGTTGGAAAAAAATTACTAAATACATGTTCCAATGCTGCTGAGCGTGCCCGTTTACTGGCGGTAGGAGTGTGGGAATCGGGTCTTTGGCTACAAGCTCTTCCGTCATCTAAAGTAGGGACTATGTTAGATGACACTACCTTCCGCATCGCAACTTGTCTCCGTTTAGGTGCGCCGTGTGTTTCTCCGCATCAATGCCGTTGTGGAGAAGCCGTTGACAGACTCGGACATCATGGTCTGTCGTGCTGCAGGAGCGCTGGGCAAATTCCACGGCACGCCAGCCTCAACGACATAGTCCGCCGTGCTCTTGTCACCGCCGGTGTACCAGCTGTACTAGAACCAAACGGTTTGGCGCGTGACGATGGCAAGAGACCGGATGGCATGTCGTTAATGCCATGGAAGATGGGTAGGACTCTGGTGTGGGACGCCACATGCGTTGATACCATGGCTCCTACCCATATAACTAGCACGGCTGGCTGTGCTGGTGCTGCTGCTGCTTCTGCAGAGGCTCTCAAGCGGCGCAAATACTCCAATCTTATCGGAGATTATGAATTTGTGCCGTTTGGAGTCGAGACTTTGGGGTCATGGGGTCCGAGCGCTCGCAACCTCTTCCGTGAGATTGCGAAGCGAATGGTCGACGCTTCTCGTGACCAGAAGGCTGGCCTCTTTTTAGGACAGAGAATAAGCATTGCCATACAACGTGGCAATGCTGCCAGTCTTCTGGGAACGCTACCACAAGAGGCATGCGATGTGGAGGAATTCTACGACGCATTTTAATTGTTCTTAGCTATAAGTTGTATAATAGTTATTTTATTTTTATTGTATTTAATATTTATAAAATGCAAGTATATTCTATATATATATATATCATAAATCTTTCCAATTTCCAATTAATCGGTACATTAAATTTATTTATTACATATTGTTATCACAAATTTATTTACACCCAAATACTTTTCAAATTACACTATTTATCTAAATTATGTACATGTCAACTAAAAGTTTTTAGTCTGATTACAACCTTAACCCACGAATTCGGCTGCGCAAGAGCAAGACTCTTGTGCATAAATAACAGTACAATTATTTATTTTTTTCTTAAAAATTAAACGGAATTGTATGAAGCAAATAAAAGAGTATTGTAGGTATTTTTGCATGTTTGATATTTATACAGATATATAGATCATTATGTGAGTCATTTTATGAAATCATCCGTTCTGATGATGTCATGAAAACTTTCAATGATCAAATCTGCCCCGAGGGCCTAGAGATAAAAAGACTTATAGGATAGTATAGGTACTGTGGCAAAATAGTGTTTTTATTATAAAGACACTGGTGAAATTAATTATTGTTAGATAATGAAACCAATCACCACTGTGTCGTGGCGTGACTCGGCCGCTACGCAGGAGGCTCGGGTTCAATCCTCGTTCTGTGCAAACCTGTCTCTTCTTCTAGCTTTTGTAAGTATGATTAAATTAAACTTATGACCGGGCACTGAAATTAAATAAGGAAAACGTCACGGTACCCACAGGACAGGCTTGCCAAGAGTGGGGCCAATGGGAAAATCTACGTGAATGTGAAAATCTTGATCTGGAATTAAATTATTTTTATTTTTTTATTTTTTATTAATTTTATTTGTATGCATGAATTTGGGAATTTGCATTGGTCTGGTCGAGCCTCGGAGAGCACGTAAAGCCATCAGTCCCGATTGCCGATTGAACATCTGTGGCAGTCGTTACCGTAACTGGTCAAACTGCAATATCGCCATTGCATTGTGGAGCTCATATGGCAGTCGTTTCACGGTAATATCGAAGTTCAGCCAAATCTGCAGTTAGACTGGTAAAGCGGACCCCAGATTTCGAGGTGAAAGCTTCTGATGCCATTGATATTAACGCTAGGGTGAAGAAGAATGGAAGCAATGACATAACAGCATATTCATAAGATCGTAAGACGCCCTCTGTGTCGTAGGGGTAGAACGTTCGACTGCGACGCAGGGAGCGCGGGTTTGAGTCCCGATCAGTGCAAATATGCATGTGCATGAAAATGAATATTTGCTCTGGTTGTTTCTTAATTCCATAACACAAGCAAGTTAAGCTATGCTTGCCATGGGTCTAGATAGTATTGTGTAGAATGTTGTGGAATATTTGTTAATCTTTTTTTAAATGCATCCAGGCCCCAAATAAGCATGCATTCTTTTTTTGTAAATACAATTTCTTAGGTAGGTACTTGATACCTAGAAACATTCAGAATAATTTTGAACAAATAAAACAATTCTATTCTATTCTATAAGATTCCTAAGCATTATCACATTAAAACAAGTGTGTTAGATCTTCTTTTTCATACCACTTAGGTGTCAGACAAGCACACGGTCCACCTGGTGGAAAGTGGTCACTGTGGTCTATGGACGTGTGCAACACCACGCTTGTTCTACTGTGATAATGCTTAGGAATCGACCTTATAATTTGAGAGTTCCCGGGTCGGAATTCTGGTCATTACACTACCGACCACGTGACCCCACGCATATTATAAGCAATTTAGCTCAACTGGCTGACTAGGTTAAAGGAAATACGAGTAATCGATAACCAACATTATTTATTAAAGCTTTTTTTTTCTTTTTTGTTGTAAATATTCTGTGTGCTAACTGTTTAACCTTATCAAAGCTGACACATCTCACTGTAAGAAATTTATATATAAAGGGATACAGAGGTGTCTCTTCGCATATTAATGTGTAGATTATATTTATGAACTGTTCAGCTCCAGATACGATGCACTCATCATTAATGTAATGTGCTTCTTAGTGCCAGAGTAGACGGCATAAGTGTAACACAACACAACATTAATATTACGTCAGTGGTCTTCCCACTGACAGCACAAAAACTCTCCAGTGATCTCTGGCTATCCTACTCACCGCCGGGAACACAATACAAGATTATATAACTTAGGTTAACTTTGGTGAATTTTATTATTTATTAGAAGAAATCACTAGCTATGTATCTTTATTTATAAGCTGACGTCTCGAAAATGCCGCAGTGAAGTTTGTTGCGCCACTTCTTCTCCACTAGCGCTCAGGAAGCGGTGGTAAACTTAGTTTTAAACAGAATTTGACGTCAAAAAGATGTAATTACGTTACACTATTTTGAGAAATAAAAAATATGAAATTTGATATTAACACACATACTTATTTATTATGGCGCGGTATTCAGTAGTGTTTAATACTGTAATTCACAAATACTTGGTGGTTTAGGGACTTAAGATATAATGAGTAACGTACTGGATTAATTGACACTTGTCAATGAACTAGAAAATCAATCTCCAAAAATGTTTTGAATACCTTTGTAGGGTATGAAAAGTTGTATTCAGTGAGAGGGTATTATAGTTATTATAATAATAACTGCATTTTTATAAAATGCAGATAAATTTATCTATCCTATTGACTCAAAAGGTATTGAAACCGGAAGAAATTGTTGTGGAGTCTCTGAATAGCAACACACAGGAAACGGATATCATTCACACATCGTTCGTTAACATTTTTAAGCAACAACTTGCTGCATTAAACCTTAGTTATCTGGATCAACAACGCGACAACGTCTACTTCACCACTTACATATTGCACTAATCGACACCCATCGTGTGTGGTCTCTTATGACAAAAACCTTGGCACACAGCACAGCCTTCGTGTAAACACAAATCGAATTCCTATGGGATGTTTGCTTAATTTTTTAGAGCCCTACGAACTTCTTAAGTAGCTGACGTATTAATATTGATTAGGTGACAGTTTGGCTTTAATGTTAGGGAACTGCGTGTTTGGTGATGGTAATGAGCCTGTTATTTAGGTCGTGGATAGTGGCATTTACTTTTTTTTTGTAGTACCAATGTGACGAATGAGTGTGAAGCCCAACTGGTAGTAATATAGTTTACCGTGATATATTACCTGGTTTGCTGATATATAGAAAAATTAAAGTAGTAATTAGTAAATTGTTCATTGGAAAGAAAGAGTACAAAGAATTATGATACCCATGAAAAACTTATTTATTTTGAATAGTGACTGCTTGTGAGAATCTTTGTGAACAGTTTAGTTTTTCAAATTTTCAGAATTCGACATAACCTCACCCACCGGAGCCGGTGGAAGAGGTTATATCGGACTCGCACCGACCAAAACGCACGGCGCCTGTGAGTCGATTTTTGTTACCGAAGGTGAGGTTAACAGGCATACCCCTCGCATACCGGCCGACCCAGGGCCATCTCTCACGATCTAGCTCTCTTCTCGGGTGTGGGGACTACTGAGTCCCCAACTTGTCCCCGGAAATGGGGAAGTGCGCGAGGTGCGCCGCTGCCGCGGCCTGCTTCTGCCAGGATGACAGGCGGCTCCACCTCCAGACCTGCGCTCTTGGGGGAAGGAGATCGTTCATCGACCTCCGACGCCCGAGTTGCCTTCGTACACGGGCAGCTTGGCTTGCGATCCTTCGTCGCTCCCACTGCCGCTTCCGCCCCGCCTCTTCCTTCACGAGCATTACTTGCTCGCAGAAGGAGGCGCCGGCCGCCCACACCTGTTTTTTTACTTACACTTTACTGTAATCTATTGGTGTACAATAAAGAATTATCTATCTATCTATCTATTGATTGAAGGACGAGGCTCTGGCCCGTGCTTTTCTCTCGGTGTTAAGTGGTCAAAGAGCAGTCTATGGGCTCTATGTCTATGGGATCCAAAGTAGAAACTGATGTTGCAGATGTTGAACTCTTATCATCATTACATTATTATTATGATTCATTAATATTTTGTGCGATTTCTCAGTACCTAAATATTTTTTTCTTTCTTTTTTATGTCATTAATTCTTTTTTTCAGTAGCTTATTTCGTGCAATTATTAGCATTTTTAATTTTGCGTACATAAACAAAACCAAAATTATTCCCACGGCGTAAGTCCAAATAAAGGAATAAGCTTGAATAGACGTTTTTACCTTCAAGTCAAACAATCCGTCGGTATCGGCGAACCGACAGACAGATATCGAGACATATCCCTAATTAATGATCTAGCAAACGACGCCGCGCGCGCTGATCCAATGAAAACAGACGCAAAAACTAGTATAAATACATCTATAATGTTGGGCCATCCATTGAGACTGTTTGCTCGCTTGAAATTGCTGAGAGATTCGGTAGGTATAACAACACAGTTCTGTATTCTTCAATAATTATATTATATAGATTTTTATTAATCTATATTTTTACTATTTTTTTTCGATAGACTGAGAAACAGCATAACAAGAGAACGTTATGATACTATCACGAGAAAACACACGGTGGTTATAGTTAAGCGTTGTAACTTGTTCATAGTTGTTGTGTTTGTGTTTGTTCGTAGTTTATGTTAAAACTAGACGTAACGGAAGAGCCAGGGGCTCTGTCTGTGCAGATGGAGATTGTCTTTTCCCAAAATCTACTCTATCTCTCTACTACATTTCATTAAAACTAATTTAGTGGTTAATCTTGTAAGCGTACCAAACATTAATCTTTATGCTCATAATGTCAATAATTATTTTGCTGCCTCGTCTATTAAACAATTAATATTACTCATCACGAAGGTAAATTTACAAAAAAATAGTGATAACAATAGTTCCGTGTAGAATTAAATTCAGATTAGATAACAACCAATTTAAAAGCGACAGGTCGTTAAATCTCATTAGACCGTCCAGTGGCTGGTCGACTATACTGCTCGCGCTATCACAAAGCGCCGACTGGCGGTGGCGGCAAATAGGAGACAAATTAAACATGCCCTTTGGAAAAAGCCTCTAAACCGCTGCAGACCGCAACATGCATGATGCATTCAACTCACTCCAACTACTTCATGTCATGACTACCTTTTTTTGGTAGGTAGGTTGAACTCTATATCCGCTGAAACGCAAGCAAAATGTTGCCGCGTTGAATAAAGTAACATAAAATAAATCGTGAACACATTCGTATAAAATATATTACTGTTGCGTGTGGTTGATTTCAATATTAATAATAAATCAAAAGTATATAAGAAGATCATTGAATTAAGGTTTGATATTTTTTTAAATTAAATATTAGTAAACGCAATTACTAATGTTCCCTCTGATTCCTCCAACTAAGCTAAACTGCTTGTACTAGGAGTCAGTTCCCGTCGGTAGTGTAATGACCAGGATTTGCACCCGGGACCTTTCGATCGTAAGGCCGACACCTTAAACACTAAGCTGCGGACGCTTTATTACGAGTTTCTATTGGATAGATGGGTGATTAGACTAGACTTACGTATAAGATTTTTTTTATACCACTTAGGTGGTAGACAAGCTCACAGCCCACCTGATGGGAAGTGGTTACCGTGGCCTATGGACGTATGCAGATACAGGTGTTATCCATAATTCAGATTAATTTGAAAATCAAGGCATCCTTTAATTTAATTAAGTGAGCTCGCAAATTTTTAGTACCTAGCCGGAAAACGGGCCCCGGACTCCGAAGATGACCGAGACAAACGCTAAAATAATTTCGTCAAGAAAATTTAGGATAGTTAGGTACCTAAACGTATTTCCACAAATCAGCCTTAGTCTCCGGAAGATATTTTAAATGCGAACCATGTTACTAACTTTCTTTGGCGCATAGCGAGCCTCCATAGTGAAGCTAAAAGTAATCGAATTATCCATGTAAGTACTTTAATGGCTCCTTAAACAGACAGAAACTAATTTAGACGGATAATTAAAGCTTAGGACACACGGCATGAACTTTCGCACGAGAAACTCGCCATTGACGTAAATAAACCGTTTACGTTCGGCCATAAAAACAGAGAGAAGTCGGATGATTCTGAAACGAAAACCTGTTACTGTAATACATCAAATCAAATCAAATCAAATTAATTTATTTGCTAGAACATGGTGTATAGAGGTGGTATAATAACATAGTGTAGTTCGCTTATATTCTGCCATGTGATGGCGTGCAAATTTAGTACATTTGTCAATTTCTTAAATCTACATTAAGTCTATAATCATTACCATTATGTATTTATTATTATTATTAATTAACATCATTATTTATGTTCAAGTGTCATTCTATAAATTTGTCATTTAAATATTCATGTACGTCATAATAATTTTTATTTAAAAACATTTCAAACAGTGTCCTTTTAAATAATCTTACAGGTAGTTCAGCAACATTGTTCTTCAAATGATTATATATTTTTACACACATACAATACACATTTTTCTTAAATAACTCTAGCCTTATCAAACGTAAACATAATTTATTCTTATGCCGAGTTCGACTGTTTTCTCTATCGCTGAACTTCTCAAACAATTCTATATGTTTTTTCACAAAAACACATATGTCTAAGATATAGAGACATGGTAGAGGCAGTATTTTGAGTCTTTTAAACAATGGCCTACAACTATCGAGAAAGTCTGCTCCACACATTGCACGAATACATTTTTTTTGTGCTTTGAAGACTCGATCGACATCTACGGCTACTTAACTTACTTGACGTTTTTGATTGCAACTATAACAGATATATCAAAATTGTAAAAGACGTCCTTCATTGTGGTCCGGGTTCTCTATGGTTCTGTCCCCGGTAGAGGCATCCAAATCTAAACTTATATTTTAGTATTTATAAATCAGAGATGTATATTGTGTAAACTTTTTGTTTCTCTATGTGTGCACATATTATTTATGTTACGATCCAGATCTAAACATTGTATTTAGGATATTATACGTATATGATTGTGTTATGTTATGTGCATTTAAATAAATAAAAATTAAAAAATGCAGATGTAAAAAAGGATGTTTATTCATATTCTAGAAACCGTACCGTTTCTTTGAAGCACTATAATCGAAGTTCTGTACATGTGTTTCTATCTTCCCGCAACTCAGGTGATTTTCGTAGGACGTGAAGAAAAGGAGGTAGGACCGAACGGTATTCCCATTGTAATTGAGCAGTCCGACTGGGGAAGTACCCTACAGAATACCATGGCTATAATAAACTCGTGTTGTGTTCTAGGTGGTGAGTATAATAGTCAGATCTCACTGGAGAGTTTTTGTACTGTCAGTAGAAAGACCAAAGGCTTGTCCTGATTGTGTATTCTGCACTGATGGCACAGAAACTCTCTGTTCTTACAGGTTCAGCAGCAAGGATGTGACTCCCCTGGTGTTGCACACGTTCATTGGTCACGATAACCACTTTCCATCAGGTAGACCGTGTGCTTGTCTGCCACCTAAGTTGTATAAAAACATCTATTGACATCAGGATCGCCATTTAAATATTGTCAATTGTTGGCATATATTTATAATGGAAACTTTTATTCGGTAGACTTTTTATTACTAATATTCCCTTTATTTCCCGGAATTGCTTGTCTTAAAAGTGGGTTCACGTCAGTACCGTAATGGCCAGGATTCGGAGCCAGGACCTCTGGATCGTAAGGCGGATTCCTTAACCACTAAGCTACTGATGCTTTACTTATAACTTCCTACTATCTAGCGGGCTTCATCATCATGACGAGTCCTTGAAAACTATAAAATCAAACTATGTTTGGGTAAAACTTAAATCACAATAATTAAATTCCTAAAATATTAGGTAAAGGCAGATAACGCATCCATATTTCATTAATCATATTCGTTCTCACAGAATAAGGTGCAAACTTATTGTCAGCAATATTGACGTTTTGTACAAAAAAAATACAAATGAATTGCACGAATTAGAACACAAGTCAGCTAACAATGTTCCGTTCCACATTGCGCAATTTGAAAACTATTTGGATATTAAACTTGTGGCCCTGTCCTATTATTGAGAGCATTTTTGAGTGTGAAACTGTGTTTGTCACTTTCTCATTTATTTTTATTCATCTGTGCCATGTTCAAGCAAATGATACCGTATCTTATCTTATCTTAATTACTGTTAATCTTATCAAACTGTAACAGTTAAACAGAGTTGGATGATATTAGAAATGGATACAGTGTTACAATTTACAAGTATTAGCACATATACTGCTTTTTATCTACTGGTAGTTATCAGATAAATGGGTCTATATGGCCTCACGAAGATATTTGAAGTCCAAGCTAACTTGACCACCTTGCCAAGCACACCTACTTTTTGTGTATACATACATACATATAATCACACCTTCATCCGCGGAGGGTTAGGCAGAAGTGGATTAACACCTACATTTCACCAATCATTGAATTCGGTCCCACGTTATAGGGGGTGAACCTATTGCCGTCTTCCGGGCGCTATTGATGACTCAAGCCTTGCATCTGAGGCTGAATCAGGGCTGCATAATATCTGTCTGATCTTAAACAGCCTTATCTTATTCATTGTAGCGCCGCAATTCCTGGGCACACCACTTACCATCTCCTCGAGTATCGGGATCCTTGGTGTCGATTTCTCCAGCGACGTAGTACCGGAGTCATTTGGAGGACAAGGTTAAGTTGGCATCAAGGAAACTTGGAGTACTTAAAAGGGCGAAGCAGTACTTCACTGCGGGGCAGCAACTCCTTCTTTATAAGGCACAGGTCCGAGCCCACATGGAGTACACTGCTGTCATCTTTTTGCTGGAGCGCCTGCATACCAGCTTGACCTCTTCGACTCGGTGCAAAGACAGGCGTTGAGGCTGGTTGACAATCCTATACTCGTAGGTAGTGTGGACCCTCTTAGCCTTAGGAGGGACTTTGCCTCGCTGTGTGTGTTCTACCGCCTATACAATGGTTTGTGCTCAGATGAATTGTTTGACATGATGCCCACAGCTACATTCTATCATCGCACCTCTCGCCAGCAGGCAGGGAATTCATCCTCACACACTGCAAAATGAGACGGTGCGCACTGTGCAGTTTCTTACTTCATTCCACGCACACTCAAGCTATTGAATCTCCTCCGACCTCACTGCTGCGGTTTTCCCAAACACCTATAATATGGGGTTCTTCGAGAGGGGCGAATCAGAAGGTTTCTTCATGGTCGGCAGCACGAGTGTAACACCCCTGGTGTTGCTTAAGTTCATAGGCCACGGTAACCACTTCCCATCAGGTGGGCCATGTGCTTGTCTGCCACCTAAGTGGTATAAAAAAAAATCCCTTTGTCGCCTTGTACGACACAGCATGGGAAGAGATGGAGAGTTCTAAATTTACTCCGCGGGAACCACGCACCTTTTGTGTATTAACAATTTTTTTCCTTCCAACGATAAGACCGGTGATTGTACATTAGACTGCATATATACTACCTACAGGTCGCTACGGAAGATCTATTGGTATACAATAAATGATAATAATCTACATATTTATGTACACAAACTTCACATGCAAGCTTTCAGAAGTGCTTGAAATCGGCTCAAGTAATTCTCCCCTGCCATTTATCAACGTCGTTCCAAGGATCATTTGATATTCATATAGAGGGAGTTGTGGCAAAAAAAAAACACCAAACAGAACAGAAACCTCTGTTCCGTTTGGAAAACTATGTGCTCTGTCATTTTGTGGTGGTGGTCATCTTGGATCATTTTTTTAAACATAGCTAAAAACACTCTCAACTAATATAGATTTCAAATATAAAAAAAACTAAATTCAAATCTGTTCATCCGTTCAAGAGTTACGGTACCACAAACACACTCATACATACAAACACGTCAAATTTGTAATATCCTATAAAAGCGACGGGTTTTTTGTGTCGTGGGTTAAAACGAAAGATCACTGACGAGAACCACTACTTTCATGGCTCCACATCTAAGCTCATTACACTAAAATGGACACTAATTAAGACCAACCAGGCTTTATATGGAGTGATGAACCATGAGGTTAACTATACCTATAGCATGCATATGCATTCTGACCTCAGTACTATTATATATTCTGTGTCTAGTTAGACTTGTTACTTTCTTTTATAGGGTTTCGTATTTCAGGACGATAAAATAATCGGAACCTTTATAGGGTCTCTTAGTTGTCCGTCTGTCTGTCTGTCAAAATCTTTTTCTCAGAAATGCGTGGAGGTATCAAGTTGAAATTACATACCACATACGCAGGTATAATATGTCTTGAAACTGTACAAAATTCAAATTTGTAAGTCATCGCAATTACTATATAATTTTGTACAGAAGTCTCGGAGTGCGAGTTTGACTCGCAATTGATCCACTTTTTTTCTCGTGGCTATTCTCCTACTATCTGATGCCTGTGGCTTCACTCGCATGAAATTCTAATCCAATTTCTACCACCTGCCGGAACATAGGCAATAGCTAGTATAACTCATAATTACGTGGGCACTCATCGTTTCATTGACCTAATCATCACAATTTATCAACTAACAGACTGGTAACACATATCCAAGTCAAAAAAAAATATATATATAGTATATGTCATGGTTATTAAACATCAGATTATGATAGATGTCAGTCATATTTTGATGTTATATCTCTTATATAAAGGTGGCTTTCCTCGGTGCTCAATTCCACAGATTTTATCAAGCAATACTGCGAATGGACTCACGCTTATGCACGGCTAAATTCTAATTAGTTAATTTCTATGAGAAATTATTTATACACGTCTTTTTAAATAAATAAATAAATATAAAAATCTATTACTTCTTTTAGTAGTGAAGTTGTCTGTGGCCTGTTTGTCTATGACGTTTTATGGACTGTCATTAAACGACCTACACGTACTGGTATATGTTTATTTTATCTTACCCCTATTTAAGGAGACATAACACTTCTCACGGTGCGTAATGGTTTGCTTCCAAGTCAAGGGTCCAACGCACCACAACGAACTTATTAGCACTTCAACAGACAACACTCTTTCTACGTAGCGTTGTGGGTGTTGGTACGGTAGTTCCGTGTCCATCCATATTCCGTCTTCACGTACTGTGTAAAGCAACCATTACATTAAATTATTGCCAAATGTTTTATTACATTTTATGAAACATTTGACAGAATGTAACAGTGTTAAATGGGAAATTACATAATTACAACAAAATTTATTTCGAATTAGATCTTCGTATTATGTTCGTCTTTTTACGGTTTGATGTTTATCTCATGGATTTATATTGTTGATATGTTTAATTACTTCTTTGAACATGACTTTAAAATATTTAATTTGAGTTGATGGTCCATTGGAATTCTCTGGTGATGTATTTATGTGCGTAAAGATTATATATGTTAAACAATGATTACAGGGAATTAACAGAGATTTATTCTCTTATTGAAAAAAATGACTTTGAAAAACTGCATTCCTGATTTTCTTAAATGATCGTGAGCAATTTTACTGCTTAAAGAAAATTACTGAAGTGTCTATTAAATGTCGAAAAGCGGCCTCTGGACTTCAAAACAAGAGCCTCGGATGCTATTGGATCTAAAGCGAAGATCATCGAACACCATTCTGAGGATGATGAGAGGTTTGACCGTCATTATATTAACCATTGCTGTTTGCTTAATGTAGTGACAGTAAAATAAATGTAATTAATGTAATTATTGATACCAACAATACTAAAATAATTTTAAACATATTTTTACTAATATTATGCTAACAATATGAACTTGAACTATAAATTATTTAATTTTAATTTACTTTAATTAATTTTCGAGTTTTATTACTTCAAAAACTTAAAAACAAAGCAGAATAAGACGTGAACTTTTACTATGTCATAAGCGTCCATAATATCTCATCTTTTTTGTGGTAAACTTGAAAGCAAGATATATTACGCTCATAAAGTACCCACTTACAAGCATAACGCCTTCATAAGGTTGTAATTATTTTCGTGTATTACCAAAACAGCCGTACCCGAAAACTTCAGATTCTTATCAATTAATAATCAATTAAGTTACTGGCTTTAAACGATCGAGTAGCGACACCTTTCAACAGTGAAAAATCTGATGACACATTGGGCAAAATTTGCCTAAAATTATCTTACCATCAAGGATGGGCTCGTAATTGAAAATACGCCTTTTAATAAAAACACTGCATGTACAAAGTATGCGCATTTTGATGAGACGAAAAATTCTTAAATGTCTGTTCATTTAAAAGTACAATTTCGTCGTTTTCGTATTAAAACAAAAAACTTACAAAAACATTTTGACTTTTAATAAAATAGTTTAAAGATGAGCGGGAAGTAAATAGTAATTTTTTTTAAATTTTGAGGACATCTGATTACGTGAATGGAGGTTGTTCTCATTCTGTGGATCTGTGGATTGTATAATTTACAATGTATTTATTCAAATGTTTATATAAATGTTAACAAAGAGATTATAATACCTGATTAAGTTATTCTAGAATGGGAATTAACGCGATCAAACGTCAGGCAAATCAAAATGTTTGTACCTATACCATGATCGCGTTAGTTCTCCAAAACATTATTGTGTATTATAGAACGCGAAAGTTTAAAAGTTAGTTTATTAAGAATGGTACACAGTTCAGGATATTGATTCATCAGACGACAGATTGTCAGATGATGATTGTTCGTTTTGTAAGTGCCGATATAATGGTCTATACAGAATAAATGATTTTTGACTTTGACTTTGACTTTGTACAGACTATCTGTTAAATCTGTCAATAAAATCTGTCCTCACATAAATCAAGATTCAGGACTGAGTGTCGTTCTAGAATGTAGTTTTGAGAACCAAAATTACTAATAATCCCTCTAACCCCTCCAGCTAAACTAAATGGATTGTATTAGAAGCGGGTTCAAGTCGGTAGTGCAATTGCCAGGTTTCAAACCCGAAACGTCTCAATTGTAAGGCCGATTACTTAACCACCACTAAGCTACCGACTAAGCTGAAATGGCTGGAAGGCCAGCATAGCGGTAAGAAGAGCTTGATGGATGATATAATTTATGGAAAAGTATTGCTGCTATTGCCGAAGATGTTCGACATGGAGCATGATACGGAGACACAGGTTGTTCCTAGGCGAAGAAAAAACGTTGTATCAAGAAAAAAGAATAGGAGAGAGGTTCTCCTACTCGAAAATGCAAGCTTTGGATGCAATCAAGACAAATTTTCTGATTATAATGAAAATGAGATGAATATTCTAGAAGACGGTAGTTTTTGTATCTTATAAACCACATTTGAATTAATGTGATACGTTGATTCTTAACATAATAAATCAGAGCATTCTGCCGAAGTTATTTTAATCTCCCTGTCATACAAGCACCCCGTGGTTTGTCGTTACGATATGAGATATCCACTTTACAATGTGTTTTAAATTCCGAAGGAGGCTTATCTGAACTCCTAACCTTTCGGATTACGTCACCTGTTCTCGAAAATTTCATCCATTTACCACATGGCGAGCTGCACCCATTTGCCATCATTCACCATAAAATTATGAACAAAAAACAATTTATGTTAATCAGAATAAGACCTGTTATCGTTAACATGTCAACGGTTTGATTTTTAGGGTTCCGTACTATACAATATGAAAACGTATACTAGATAGTGTTCTTGAACTTTTTCTTGGTGGAAACGTGATAATTTATATTATTTCAAGATCTGACCTCCATCTTTCATTATATCTATTATTTATTTTTTATGATAACTGTTAACCAGTTATGTTATTATAGAGTAGGCTAGTAAAAATCCAAAAATTTGGCACATTTTTTCAGATGGAAACCCTTTTAAAGCAGTGAATTTAAATTTGACGGCATATGATACCTTTTCATGCGCTGCTCAAATAACCTGAACCCCGATTCTGCTAATTTTATCTCATAATAAAATCGTTGTCATACCATTAATATTGCATAAAATGCCATTTAATTTTACACTTTACTGCAATGCTGTTAGAGTCTAAAATGAAATGGCATATTGTAGAGTGAATGATAAGATGTAATGAACTCTTTTTCATTTAATTTTGGACTTAATGCCAATAGCGATAGTCTAAAATTTACTGTCATTTGCATTGTCAGTAGTATATGCCCCGAACTGTAATATAATTATAAAAATCCGTGATGTATTTTCATTACATCTTTGAATGGATGAATGAATGAATGAATATAACTTTATTGTACACCGATAATCAACACAAAATAAACGTCAAAAAAGTTCACAATCTTATCGCGGACTGCGATCTCTTTCAGACAACCTTTTGATGGACTGGTTCTTTGAAATAGCAGGCTAGAAGTTGTGTGCTGTGTATTGATATCCATCATAATTTTTTTTTATACCACTTAGGTGGCAGACTTGCACACGGCCCACCTGATGGGAAGTGGTTACCGTGGCCTATGGACGTATGCAACACCAGGGGCGTCACACTCGCGCTGCCGACCATTAAGAAACCTTCTGATGCCCCTCTTGAAGAACCCCATATTGTAGATGCTTGGGAAAACCGCAGCAGGGAGGCCATTCCACAGCTTGAGTGTGCGTGGTATGAAGATTCTTTCATACCGCACAGTTTGTTTTCAAAAAATGAAATAAATGGATCATAGGATTACTCTTCCGAAACAAGGCGACAATTCTATCTATATCATGGGAAAGAGTGTAAACACGTTACTTTCATCGTGTACACGCAACTCACACTTAACTGATTATTTTTACAAAATCGATATAAAAAACAACAAGATGAATGGTCTTGTAAGCGAAAGTTCACGATATTAATTGATAATTTTTGGTTCATTGTAGTGCTCGTATCGTAAAAATGTAGTGCCGATAAACCGCTCGAGCTAAAATAAACACGCTTGGAAAGTAGGTGTCGTGGATCAAAAATATTGAATAAGCTGATGTAAAATGAAGGTTACGAGGTGACAGAATTTATTAAAATTATATAGAAGTGCTCGTTAATGGGCAAAGTGAATTACCATCAGCTCGTAGGGCTATGTTCTTTGCAGCACAAAATGGGCTTGTTCGGATGTAGTAGTAATTCGGTGTTTAAATAAATTCTGCAGATGGTCATTATTCATTGTTAATTTTTATCCGACATGCAATCTGTTTTTTTTTTTTTTACTTGCGCAAAATCCCCACGGATGCCTCCCCATCGGAGCCGGTGGAGGAGGTTATCTTAGACTCGAACCGACTAAAACGCACGCCGCCTGTGGGTCGCTTTGGTTGCCGAAGGTGAGGTTGACAGGCATATCCCTCGCAGACATGCTATCTGATGCGTGTCTGATAAAAAATTTATGACAATTTTTTTTTTGGATCCCCACTCTTGGTACAGCGTCTGTAATGGGACCACAGCTTACTATAGGGTGGGGTGAAGAAATAAACAAATAAAAGAATTCCCAAATCTGCCAATGTTCAGTTTTCGAGTATTTTGTTCTAAAGAATATACTTATTGAAGATGCTCAGGGTAATAGCTGCTACTTTTGGTGTTCATTCACTCTAATGTGATGTCTTTATAATTATGAACAGGTTATAGTAGATATGCAACAAATAAGCAAATTCTGTTTTTTCCACACTTGCTCATGTACGTAATTTGAAAAGAATTATAATGAGATGTTCATAATAAGCTGAACCTCGATGGCGAATACCGCTAGAAATTTTAACAGAGTCCAATTGAAACTAAAGAGAAAAGGTTAGCACGATATCAACAATAATTTTACAACAATGGCCTGTTTATTACGGATAGCTTCTACAAGGATGTACCGCCTATTTCCGTATCGACAATACATTTTTACAAATTGATAAAAACATTGACGGTGACTACTGTCGAATGTATACGATAAATTTATGGAGATTTAATAAAGTACGTGGCATTTACACTGTAGATAAAGGATGATAAAATCAGTAATTTACTCATTTTTTGTTTCGCCACTGAGATGAAGATGATTAATTTATCCCATCCCAGCATCTGTCAGGTTTGATGTCTGTGAAATCAATTGCGGATGCTTGTTTGCGGTTTCTTGGCGATTGAATAATGTGTCAATAATATAAAAAATGGTAATTGGCTACAAGATTACATGAAATAAGAGAAAAATAATAGTTACAGACATCAGTTATGTAAGGTCAAAGTTTACAAAATGTATATTAGACAGATTTAATGCCAGTAAACGTTCTTGAAGAAAAATTTGTAATGTATTTCCTATTGCAGGCTTTTAACCGATAAGTTGGAATAGTAGGTAATGTGAGTAAGCAATTTCCTAAAGGCATCAAGACGCTATAGAGGAACAACTTAATTCTTTATTGAGTACTAAAGTCAAAGTCGAAGGCAACATTTTTTTGCAAGTTAGAAATATGATGACATTTTATCTGTCTATTGTATTCACTAATTAAATTTATTACAATATTTTTACAATACAATATAACATTAATAAAAAAAATAAAAATAAAACAAAGTTAAAATTAAAATAAGTTAAGTTAAAATTCGTCCTGGAATTCCTCCGCATAGCATGCCTCTTGTGGTAGCGTTCCCAGAAGACTAGCAGCATAATGGCAATGCTTATATTCTGACCTAAGAAAGATAAATAGACAAATAAATGTTAATGATTAAATAAATATTATCTTCCATTTTATACTATATATACTGAAAATTAACTATTAAAAAAATTGAGTTTTTATACTGCAGACAGCATTGTTGTAAAAATAGATCTATTTTTATTTAAGGAATATTATTTAATTGTCTTTTTTATCACATACAAAATAATTAAAACATAAATACACGAAACAAACTCGCGATCATGTCGCGTCAAACAACCCACTCCGCATCGTTCCCGGCGCAAAGGGGGCCATGACGGGCGTCGGAGGTCGATGAACGACCTCCGCCCCCCATGAGCGCCGGCCTGGGGGTGACAGGTGAAGCCGCCTGTCACCCTTGCAGAAGCAGGCCGCGGCGGCGGCGCGCGTGGCGCGCCTCCCCGTTTCCGGGGACGAGTTGGGGACTCTGTGGTCCCCACACCCGAGAAGAGGGCCAGATCGTGAGAGATGGCCCTGGGTCGGCCGGGGTGCGAGGGATATGCCTGTCAACCTCACCTTCGGCAACCGAAACGACCCACAGGCGGCGTGCGTTTTAGTCGGTTCGAGTCCGACATAACCTCCTCCACCGGCTCCGGTGGGGAGGTATCCGTGGGGATTTTGCGCACGTAAAAAAAAAAAAAAAAAAAAAAAAAAGGGGGCCATGATGCTGGCCGCGTTGCCCCGCTGAATCGCAATAGCCAACCTTTGCCCCAGGAACGAGCCGGATCTAAAGTCACCGCCTTGGTCGTGGATGCGGCGGCCAATTTCCGCGATCAACCTATTCGTGTCCGACTCCCAACTGCCCATAGTCTCCATTTAATTAATATTTATTAATATTCACTCTTACACCTTCAGCTAACTGTAGATGTATGTAGCTGTCTATAGATTGTTATAGCGTCAAGTCGGTAGAGTGATGGCCAGAGTTTGAACCCGGGACTTCTCAATAATAAGGAGGACTTTTTACCCGCTCAGCTGTTAAAAAATATTAGCGATATGCTTAGACTTACTATAACGGTGATAAATATAAAAGTGAGTGTTCTGATGAGCTCTTCCAATTAGTCCCACCCTCCTACACAGGACAACACGTGCAGGTCTTAGATATCACCCGCACACGGTGCAGAACATCCGATCAAGAACCAAGTGGTTCGGTGACTCTTTCCTCTGTCGCACCATTAAGGCCTGGAATTCATTACCAGCTCACGTGTTTCCTTCTTCCTACAGTCCCGGGTCCTTTAAGCGGGGCGTGAAAAAGCTTATGATGAGGCCGTCAAGCTGAGTGTCACCATTGTCACATGGTATGGGTAAGTAATGGTGACCCTCTTTTCTGAGACTTTGCCTTCAGCTTGCTATCAGGCAAGGCGAAATCTAATTGATGTGTTCTATATATATAAAAAATAAAAAACATAATTTCAGTCATTGCAACAGATTCTTTTGGATATTTACAAAGAGTTAAAAACTTTCTCACTCCGTTACTCGTATTTTATAATGCTAATGATGATACTTTTTAAATTTTATTGCTGCACCACCCAAACGATATTGATATCTGAACCGATAAACAACATTTTTATTTTGGCAAAAACACAACATAAAATTTGATATTGAACTCATAAAATTGCCGATATCAGAACACTGTACCAGAATGTAGAGAAAAATTGCATCATAGTATGCCAGAAAGTGTTTACTAATGTGCAAATCAAATTAACGCTTATAGACGGTGAGACTACATTACCTTTACATTTATTGCCGGATTTGTAAGACATACATTCATACAAAACCTTGGTATAAAGGGTTGCACCTGCAAGTTCTGCTAAACAAAGGACAAGAGTGCTTTTCTTACAGCTTTATTCGAGCTCAGATGGTCAGATAATATATATCGCCAGGTAGCCTAGTGGTATGGGTAATGGACTGCTGAAACGAAGTCTCGGGTTCGATCCCAGGTTTTACCATGGCACACACCAATGACTTTTCGATGCTTTTCGAAGTTCGAAGTTATGTGGGTATTTATCGCAGGTTTATAAGTGCCCGGTTAATGGCAATAGGCTCGCCACCTATTACATTGGGACCTAAACATAAACTGGCGAAATGTGGGTGCTAGCACCTCTGTCTACCCCTTCGGGGATATAGGCGTGAGTTTATGTATGTATGTAATATATAAAATGGCCATAAACCTTTTATAGGTAATAAGGGGACTCCTGATTCATAAAGTAAGCTTTGGATTTATATGGTAATAGACAATATATTATAATAGGTAATATTAAAATAACAGCAATATTTAATTAGCTTTTCATTCATGGAATACCAAGTTTTACAATTAATTTTTATTTTATTTATTTCATATTAACCTTGTTTTTAAATTACAAACGAAAAATAAATCATTGAAATCAGTGAACTCGTTCTCAAGTGTTCAGCTTAGCAACAAATTTAGCGATTCGAGCTTATTTATAGTTCTGTATTGCAATTCTGTGAGCGTTAGAAAAAGTTTTATTTTTTTGTCAATAACAGGTTTGAATCCATAAATAGTTTAAGAATAACTAAAGCCTTATTTATTTCAGTGGTAATTATTTATTCTATATACATAATGATAACATCTTTAAATAGATTTTAGCAATGAATAAGGAAAAACAAATATGAGACTATTTTTAACTTATATTTTTCAAAAAGTAAACGCAAATTGCTTTTAAATGGCTATCGTGAATTTTGTGAGCACATACGAGTACACTATTGTAGGTTATATCGCTTATTAAAGGAACTATGATGATATGATGACGCCTCTGCGACGTAGAGGTAAAACGTTCGACTTCTACGCAGGAGGCGCGGGTTCGATTCCCGCACTGTACAAATATTTGTATGCATGAATATGTATATTTGCATTGGTCTGGATGTTTCTATGTATGATATGTATGTATTTACAAAAAAAAATAGTATCTTAGTATGTTTATTCGCATTCTAGATTCCATAACGCAAGCTAGTTAAGCTATGCTTACCATGAGTCTAGATAATGTGGAATATTTATATATTTATTATTCATAAAATCCGACCAAGAGATTATTAAATCGAGTTATGTTAAAATTTCCCCATTGTACTCTCAATATTTAATTGAATGTCAATGCCATTGGCATTCTGTTTCTAGGAAAAGCACGTTAAGCGTTCGTTTCTGTTTCTTTTTTTTATACCACTTAGTTGGCAAACAAGCACACGGCCCACCTGATGGGAAGCGGTTACCGTGGCCTATGGACGTATGCAACACCAGGGGTGTCACACTCGTGCTGCCGACCATGAAGAAACCTTCTGATGCCCCTCTTGAAGAACCCCATATTGTAGGCGCTTGGGAAAACCGCAGCAGGGAGGTCATTCCACAGCTTGAGTGTGCGTTTACCGTTGCGTTACCATACAAACATCTATGGCAGTCATCACTGGTAGTTGAAGCCCTAAAAGTTCGACAACTGATCTATCTGCAGAACTTCGGTATCGCCAATGTAATGTGGAGGTTCAGATAGCCGTCGCTTCACGGAAAATGTTGAGTTAAGGAGGTAGGACACGGTGGTATTTCCATCCAATTGAGCAGTCCGACTGGGGAAGTACCTCCGCCCTACAGAATACCGCGGCCATAATAACTTCGTGTTGTGTTCCCAACGGTGAGTAGGGTAACCAGAGCTTACTGGAAAATTTGTGCTGTCAGTGGGAAGACTAAAAGCTTGCCCTGCTTTGCCTTCTACACTGACGGCACAGAAACTCTATGCTTACAGGGTCGGCAGCGTGAGTGTGACTCCTCTGGTATTACACACGTCCATAGGCCACGGTAACCACTTTCCATCAGGTGGGCCGTGTGCTTTTCTGCCACTTAAGTGGTATAAAAAAGTAGCAAAAGTGAACCCAAAGCTTCCAAAGTGAAGACGACTTAAAGTACGACCGGGACTGTTACAAGGTTGATGATTAGCTCACAAGTAATCCCAGTGGCAATAAATACAAAATAATAAATGGCTCCATCAAATCTGTCAGTGAAAATAATCTGTAATAGTCCCAAAGAAATTGTGTAAAGCGATAAGGCCACCCTTTGTACTGCTCTTGTCTTCTCAATTTCTGTAACATGAATATTGTAATGGACGTACAATAAAGAATATAATAAATAAAATGAAATAAACAAAACTTAAACCCGTAAATTTTTACCCATACCTCTTGGTGCATCGGAAACCGGGAATGTCCAACAAACAAATTTATTTGGCTCGAACTTTCTCTTCAGTTAAAAAGGTTGGTATTTCTGGTATAT
Organism: Eilema griseolum; assembly: GCA_963662185.1. Classification (NCBI taxonomy): domain Eukaryota; kingdom Metazoa; phylum Arthropoda; class Insecta; order Lepidoptera; family Erebidae; genus Eilema; species Eilema griseolum. The sequence continues at coordinate 2,708,250 of OY759243.1, forward strand.
ATCTTTTGGTTTGCATTGTATTTAAATTGCAAATGTACCGTAAGTGTAGTGAAATATCGTCAATAGTTCAAGTTGAGGGTAAAGATGTCTTGCTTTTGTATGTTTGGTTATGTAAAGCAGTGTTATATTATTTATTGAATGAACGTTGTATTGAATTGATAAGTGTATACAATATGACCGCTTCAAATTCATGAACGTGTCTGATTTGTGTTTTTCAATGTCGTTCTTATGAATGTCAATAAAATTGTTTCCGTTTCGTTTAAGTTAAAGTAGTTCAAAGACAGTTCAATTTGTTTTCTTCTATGATTGTTATTCAAGTTATTGCATTCTTGAAATATTTAGGATTTTTGTCACGTTTGATGCAAGTATAAGTACTTTTCTCATCACTCCAGAGTCGAAAGTTTCGATGGCCTTTAATTTAAAGCCTAAGATCTGGCTGTTACTTCTTCATTTTACACATTTTCTGACGTCTTAGATAGTAAAACCATTGGCATGCATGTGATATTTTTACTATGTCACTGCAACATTTTTGAAGTGTACCCTATCTGACGGAGGGGATATAAGTTCTGAAAAAAAAATAGAAACAGCATAAACATGGTAAAAATATTAGTATAGGCATTGAAAAAACCTAACTAGTACAATGCTCGCCGGGATCATGAGCATGATCAGTACACCGTGTTCAAGGCGCTTGTAACAGCGCCGTAATATCAAAAAAATAATAAACATGGTAAATTACCGGTGAGTATTACACTAGTAATGTGAAAGACTATTACTAGTATAGTGGTAATAGTACTACTATTTACTACTAATATCTATTACTATCAGCATAAAAGACCAGAAGCTTAACTACCAATATCCTCATATGAACATTTCAATATCTTATTCTACAAAACAATATTTGCTCTGTAGAGCTTTCGCGCGACATTTAGGCTAAACACACAGCGACATCTGTTATTTAACTTTCAAAGTAAACATTTGTGGAGCAAACATGGTTACGTGCGCGTTTCAAACTAAAATGTATGCATTGTTTAAAGTATGAGTGAGTCCGTGTATGTTACGGTTCGTGGTATGATTTCATCTTATTGCAAAATTAAATGCAAATATAAATTTCCATTCATGCAGTGCTATAGTTCATCTTTTGACGCAGTAAGAGGAAGTGTTGAAAATGTTGAAATTAAACTTGCTTAAGTTCATTTGTAACTTTATATATTACTGGCGCCGCGTGTTTCCCGGCTCAGTAGAATTTGGACAACCCCATCGCTTCCCATGCCGTGTCGTATAAGGCAACTAAGGGATAGGGCTGTTTAACATCAGACAGATATATACAGCCACTCAGGCTCAGTTGCATGACTTGAGTCAACAGTAGTGCCTGGAAGACGGCAATAGGCTTACCCCCTACGTTTGCGTGGAACCGAATTTAATGATTGGTGAAATGTGGATGGTAATGCACCTCTGTCTAACCCTCCGGGGATAAAGGTGTGATTATATGTATGTATGTATGTATGTATATGTTACTAGCTTACCCACCCCAGCATCGCCCGTGGCATTTTTAAAATCTCATTTTATCATCTATTTGAGCCCGTATTTCTTTAGTTATCAAATAATGTTTGGGAATTTGCCGGAATTGTTGACATTTATGATCATTACTCCGCTTCCTTGAGTAATAAGAGTGTCAAAAGTATAGGTAAAAAGAGAGATAAAAAAAAATCGATATTGACAGCTCTGTACATTAAAATTAAACTTAATATAGAATTCAGAGTATGAATTCATACTCTGAATTCTATATTAAGTTAGTGTGTATGTAAATGTGTATGAGAGTGTTTGCACTTTAGTATGTCAGCTTTTCCGGTAGCAGTTGTCGTCTTACCTCCCAATCTCGAAAAGTAAGCCAATGCCAGAGTCTCATCCGTGCTTAAGCAGGTGATATTTGGTGCACTAAAGGCATTAGTATGCTCTGTACCACACATAGTATGCAACGCAATGGCAATAGAAATACTATTAGAAATTAAAAATAAAAATGGCTGTATCGACACAATAATCAAACTGACGTCAAGATTGGTTACATAAAATGGCAATTTTGGGGCGACAACTCTAACGAAAATACGTATTTAAACATCAATATTCTACTATAAAATAAGCCTTTCACTTTATGTCAGTAAAATACATACCTTCAGTCTTCAGATTCCCACAGATAGAATCAATATTCCCACTAATATCTCAACCCTTCGCATACGTATTGAATATGAGGCCTACAAAAAATTCCCTAGTTAAACGTGACCACGTACGCTTATTACCGGGCCCTTATTAAAGAGGAATCAATTTATTTAACGTTAATAATGGACATGGTAATTAATGGGGTGCTGTGCTGCCGCAGCGGCTTTGATTTAGTTCGATAGCCTAGTTAGCTTAGATTCAGGGTGACTCACACGGTCTCTGTTATTAAACGCGTTAAGACGCGTTTTAGTGTAATACAATGATAATCGTTATTTTCAAGCTTGGTTGCGCCGAAGTGGAAACTGTATTTTTGACACGGAAACACACTCCTTTTACACCCGTCTCCTCTTCCGCACTAACCATAGATGTAGCTTCCGTCCGCCATTTGTGAAATATAGACACTCAGTCTCGCTTTGAACTAGCCAGCGTAAAGACGGACGGACCGCGCTCGCGTCTCTCAGAAATGTATAATATTTGTTACATTTTTACCGCTTCATAGACCTTTACCGATCGGATTGTGCCTCTCGTGTGTTCCTCAAGCGATCTAGTGATGCTGACGGCAGCTCCTGAGCAAGGAAGAGAAGATCCGTGTACCGGCTGCGATGAAAACACGTGTATCGTGAAGGTTAGTGCATCCTCTCCTAATTTCTCGGGCTGCATTCACTGCCTGGATCGAATCCGCGGCAGCCCGGCCACCTGTCTTGTTTTGTGTGTAAAGCGTCAATAGAACAGTTAGCTACTTCCCGCAATACAGTCCATTACCGCACGCTGCCATGCGCCAACATTTTTGGTCCGGATCGAGCCGGATTCTTAGCCGTAGTTCGTATTTTGTTATTATTCTAATGGGAATGAGCGCACCGCACCTAAGTGCCTGGTTATTTTAGTAGAAAACCCCGCATCCAGACACTTAGGATTAGATTTGTTGTCCGTTCGCCGCTGGCTCGCATTGTACCTACCTAATACATAAATAGGTTAGGTATCATATCAACACTTAATCGTAGTTCGCAATTTTCGCATCGCACCTAAGTGCCTGGTTATTTTAGTAGAAAACCCCGCATCCAGACATTTAGGCTTAGATCTTAGGTATACTCAGACACCCTAGTGCATAGGCACAGTGTAATACCTAACGCATTTGGCTTTGTTTTGTTTTTTTCAATTACGTTGTTCTCGGCTCGCGTCGTATTTGCCTAGTACCTGCGTGGGTGGACACGTGGCTGTACCTACCTCGCTCGCATCTCATCCCAATTCATACGAAAGTATTTTAATTTGAATAGATATTACGCAATACTTAATCTCTGAAATAATAGTTGAACCTAGACAGCGACCATCGCGTAGGTACGACCTTGTTGCTATGCGCGTTTGTTCAAGCGTGCATTCACAGTTGTAGGTACCTACCTACCTACGGTTATCGCTCGCGCCGCCTCGCTGCTCTGTACCGCTAAGATTAAGTCATTTCATATTTGTTATTTACCGCACTTTAGTTTGAGATTTAATTGTAAACATGTCCCCAAAGGTTGATAAGACCGGTAAGGTTCAATTGAAACTTTTATACGCTAAAAAAGAAATGATTTACTCTCGCGTACAATCGATCTATGATAATGCACTTAAAACCTCTGATTTGGTCATCAGAGATTCGTTCTTGTGTTCTATAGAAAACTTAGATAGTCTACGCGCGGATTTCGAAACCTTAGTACATGACATCAATGTTTTAGAGTTGAATTTGGATCCCGATTACTCAGTGAGTTATCAAGCCTTGTCGTCGTTTGACGATTTGTATTGTCGTATCAAACGCGTCGCTAGGAGTTTGGAGAAACCGGCTGACCTACCCAACCCCACTCGCGACCGACCTAAGTTGCCACCAATTCAAATACCCGAATTTGATGGTAACATTCGCAATTGGTGTCTATTTATAGATAGTTTTGAGAATACGATAGATAAGAACGATTCGTTGACAGATCACGAAAAATTGCATTATCTCGTTGAAAAATTGACTGGTAAAGCTATAACCGCTTGCGCTGGAATTACGTTTAGTGCCGGGAATTATAATTTAATTTTAAATACTTTGAAAGCTAAGTATGAGGATAAAAGATCGGTAGCTAACGCCTATTTAGATCAGATGTCTGATTTGAAATCTATTACGGCATGTAACGATCAAAACTTAGAGAAATTTCTAGATACTTTCGCGTCAGCTGTTCGCGCCGTAAAGAACTTGAAGATCGATGACCTCTGCGACTTCGTATTTTTGTATATGGGTTTAAAGAAATTAGATTCCGAAACCATTCGTTTGTTTGAGTCGGATCATCGCGGCAGTAAAATTCCTAAGTTCGAAGACTTAGAAAGTTTTGTTCGCGAGCATATAAAGGTATTGCAACGCTCTTCATCGAAACATGAAGGCGCGAAGAAGGTTGTTACTTCTGAACGCAAAATAGATGCCTCATCGAGGTCACCGAGGTCAACCCATACTTATGTTAATACCGCACCAGCACGTGTACAATCATCTGTTTGCTCTTTGTGTAGTACTCATCATTCGCAACTGTACAAGTGTCCTGGTTTCCTAAAATTGTCGCCTAGTGATCGTTATAAATTTGTTCGCGCTAATAATTTTTGTTTTAATTGTCTCGGTACTAAACACCGCGTTGTTTTATGTAATAGTGGAAATGGTTGTCGCAAATGTCAAGCGAGACACCACACTTTGCTTCATTTTGAGAATAGTAATGCCGCATCCAATGTGAGTACAGTTGGCCCGTCGAGCGGTGACACACGGCAGCCTGCGCCGCAGCCGCACCCCGCGCCCGCGCGCGCTCCGGCCCGCCCGGTGACCGCTGCGGATGACGTCACCTTGTGTTCGTTCTCCGCTAGTGCTGCACTCACCACTGTGTGTCTCGCGACCGCTCGCGTTGTTATTGTTGATACATTAGGTAAACCGCACCTTGTTCGAGCGCTATTAGATGGCGCTTCGCAAAGTAATTTTATTACTCAAGATTGTTGTCAACGTCTTGGTTTCAATGTTGATAAGCGTTCAACCCATTCAGTGGTGAAAGGGTTTGGGGGTTTGCAGTCAGCTGTTCATGGCACCATTAAAACAAGGTTTGGATCTCGTTTTAATAATAATATTTGGTTTGACATGGATTCGCTCGTTACAGATAAAATAACTGAACAGTTGCCTACCGTCCCAGTTGACACGTCTTTATTAACGAAATTTAAAGACTTGCCTTTAGCTGATGAGACTTACGCTGTTCCTGGAGTCGTCGATATATTGATCGGCGCTTCGATTCTCCCGCACCTCCAGTTATCACGTAAGGTCAAAGGGGGACCGACGTACCCCGCTCCGCACGCCCTGGAAACAGTTCTGGGTTTTGTTATAATTGGTTCCGCACCCGCTTCTATAGATAGTTTTAGTCACTCGACTGCCTCGTTCTGTTGCACCGTCGAGCCGCCACTGGAGTCTACCATCCGCAAGTTTTGGGAGATTGAAGAGGTCAATGTCCCACCAATCCTAAGCCCCGATGACAAGATGGCTGAGGAGATTTATTGTCGCACGACTACTCGTGATGAGCAGGGTCGTTATGTGGTCGCGCTCCCTTTCAAGGGAGATATTTTTTCGCTCGGGGACTCCCGTGCATCCGCTGAAAGACGCTTTCTTTGTTTAGAACGAAAGATGCAGGCGTCTCCAAAGTTAAAGCAAGCCTATGATGAGGTTGTTAACGAATATTTAGATAAAGGTTACATCTCACCTGCGCCTGCGGACACTGACGAGACCCAGCCTTCGTACGTTATCCCGCACCACGGAGTTATTAGAGAAGATAAGCTTACTACTAAACTCCGCGTAGTTTTAGATGGCAGTGCTAAGACTAGCACTTCCGTGTCGCTTAATGACATTTTGTATTGTGGTCAAAATCTTCAAGGTAATTTATTTGACATAATTGTAAATTTTCGCTTATTCGCTGTTGCACTCTCTGCAGATATTCGACAAATGTTTTTGTGCCTTGAAGTGCGCAAACCCGATCGTAGGTTTCAACGATTTTTGTATAGATTTTCACCGCAAGAACCTTTAATGGTTTACGAGTTTAATCGTGTTTGCTTCGGGCTTAAATCTAGCCCTTTTCACGCACTTCGCACCGTCAAGCAGCTGGCCGCTGACGAGGGCGATGCATTTCCGAAAGCGAGAGCCACCATTGAGACTGGCTTATACATGGATGACTTCGTGTATAGTGTAGATGGCGAGGCAGAGGCTGTCGAGACGGCCGCTCAAGTTATAAGTCTCATGAAGGCTGGTCAATTTGATCTCGTGAAATGGACGAGCAACTCGCAAACTGCGTTAGAGTCGATTCCACCGTCGCACCGATTGTCTTCGGTTAAGGAATTCGATGAAAGTGATACGCACAAGGTGCTTGGTTTAAGCTGGTCGCCCGCATCTGATACGTTTAGTTTGAAAATTAGTTCGACCCCGCAAACTTGTACTAAACGCATTATCCTGTCGTGTGTGGCACGGATATGGGACGTAATGGGATTCGTAGCTCCTGTCGTTTTGTACGCCAAACTACTTATAAAGGAGCTTTGGCTTTCCAATTGTGATTGGGACGACACCGCGCCCGACAACATTGCTAAGTTGTGGGCTCGCTTTAGAAAAGAACTTTCTGTGCTTGACCAAATACAAATTCCGCGTCATGTAGGTATATCGCAACATAGTGTTGTTACGGTAGTAGGCTTCGCGGACGCTAGTGAGAGGGCGTATGGAGGAGTAGTCTACTTTCATGTCTCGAATGTAGGTAAGGTTTCAATTAGCCTTATAAGCGCGAAATCAAAGGTCTCTCCCCGTAAGGTCGTCTCTCTGGCACGCCTCGAGCTATGCGCTTTACTATTGTTAGTTAGATTGATCACCTCTATCGCCAATGCTTGTAGTAGTCGCATTAATATTAGTAGAATTTTAGCTTTTTCGGACTCAACAGTCGCTTTGTGTTGGGCCCACTCTTCGCCCCATCGTTGGGACACATTCGTCGCTAATAGAGTGGCAAAAATTCAATCTGAATTGGCGCCACATAATCTCTTTCACGTTGCTGGCACCGACAACCCAGCCGATTGTCTCTCTCGTGGATTGCTTCCTTCGCAAATTTTGGATCACCCGTTGTGGTTTGGTGGACCGTCCTGGATTCATGCCGCGTTGGATGGGTGGCCAGTTATTCAATTCAATCCCACTACGGTTTCCGAACCACCCGAGGAAAAGAAGCACTCGCTTGTTGTATCGGTCCCGCGTGAAGAGTCCCTTATTTTGTTGTTGGCTAGTCGCGTCTCGTCTTGGTCGAGACTGTTGCGTTGTGTTGTTTATGTGGGCCGATTTTTGAGAATTCTATCTACACGCGGTCATATAACCGCCGCTGATTTAGATAAGGCTGAATTGGTCATACTTCGCGAGTTGCAGAAAGGTTATTTTGCTTCTGAATTTAAAAATTTAGAATTTAACAAACCTTGTAGTCGTTCTTTCCGACACTTGAAACCATTTTTGGAGGATGGACTCATTCGAGTAGGTGGTCGTTTGAGAAATTCAAGTTTAGGATTTGAACAAAGGCATCCAGTAGTTCTCCCGCGTAAGGACCACGTATTAGATTTGTTAGTAGATTATCATCATAAGGTGAATTGTCACGCTGGTCCCGATTTGTTGATGTCTATTTTGAGACAGAAATACTGGATAATTTCCGCTCGTAATTTGGTTCGCGCTAGAGTACACAGATGTGTACCTTGTTTTAAGCTCCGCCCGCGTTTTATCGCGCCTGAAATGGCCGATCATCGCTCTTGTCGTGTTGTTCAATCCGCAAAACCTTTCGTACACACCGGCACAGACTTTGCTGGGCCTTTCAAAGTCACCATTGCTCGTGGTCGTGGCATTCGCTCCACGAAAGCTTACGTTTGTTTGTTCATTTGTATGACAACTCGCGCGGTTCATATAGAGTTGACCGGTGATTTAAGTACGCAAAATTTTATGTCCGCTTTTAAACGTTTTTTGTCGCGTCGGGGTCCGGTTAAGCGCATGTATTCGGACAACGGTACAAACTATGTAGGGGCCCGACGTAGTATCTCGGAATTGCAGACATTCTTACGGTCTAAGTACTACCAAAGTGAATTCGCTCACATCTTAGCCGAAAATCGCATTGAATGGTACTTTAACACGCCTGCCGCTAGTCATTTTGGTGGTAATTGGGAAGCGAATATTAAAAGCCTTAAGTCGCATCTGTTTCGCGTCATAGGCGAGCAGATTCTCTCGTTCGAGGAGTTGAGTACCGTACTCGCTCAAGTAGAGGCAGTGATGAACACGCGTCCGCTGTGTCGGACTCTATCTAGCGATCCGTCAGAGCCATTAGCTCTGACGCCAGCTCACTTCTTGAATACGACTCCTCTAAAATATTTGCCCGCAATAGATGTTGATGACGATAGAATGCACCTTCTAACTCGTCACGCTCTTTTAGATAAGTTGGTCCAATCGTTTTGGAATCGTTGGAGAACCGATTATTTGCACACGCTGCAGTCACGTCAAAAATGGAATACTCCATCCAACCCAATTACTGTAGGTACGGTGGTAGTCCTTATGACTGAGAATGCTCCTCCTTTACATTGGCCTCTGGGAGTAGTAGAGGAAATTTTTCCCGATGCCCGCGGGATAACTCGTGTTGTACGGGTTAAAACTGCAACCGGATCGTATCTGCGCCCGGTTGTTCGCCTCTGCCCTCTGCCTAGCCAGCAGTAGGCACGAGTTCCAATCTATGTTTATATTTTAGTTGTTATTTCACAAACCTAGATTTAGATTAGACATTAGATTTGTTCCACATTTTCGTTTCGAAGGTAACCCTTCAAGCCGGGGGGAATGGTTGCGCCGAAGTGGAAACTGTATTTTTGACACGGAAACACACTCCTTTTACACCCGTCTCCTCTTCCGCACTAACCATAGATGTAGCTTCCGTCCGCCATTTGTGAAATATAGACACTCAGTCTCGCTTTGAACTAGCCAGCGTAAAGACGGACGGACCGCGCTCGCGTCTCTCAGAAATGTATAATATTTGTTACATTTTTACCGCTTCATAGACCTTTACCGATCGGATTGTGCCTCTCGTGTGTTCCTCAAGCGATCTAGTGATGCTGACGGCAGCTCCTGAGCAAGGAAGAGAAGATCCGTGTACCGGCTGCGATGAAAACACGTGTATCGTGAAGGTTAGTGCATCCTCTCCTAATTTCTCGGGCTGCATTCACTGCCTGGATCGAATCCGCGGCAGCCCGGCCACCTGTCTTGTTTTGTGTGTAAAGCGTCAATAGAACAGTTAGCTACTTCCCGCAATACAGTCCATTACCGCACGCTGCCATGCGCCAACAAAGCTATATCTAAAGTTTTACTTTGGAGGCTGGGATCTGCTTATTGTTTCTGGGTACTGGCTTTTCGGGTTGTGAATGTTATTGGTTGTGAGTGTATTGGCTAACTACAAGAGAAAAGCATTGTCAGAATCACGACTGTTGTTTCATAAGTGCATTTTCTAGTAGACCAGGTTGACTTGGGTCTCAAAGGCATTGGTAGGGCTTTCAATCAATCTATCAATCAATTAAGCCTATCGTAGCCCACTGCTGAACATAGGCCTCTCCCAATATTAGGTGGCTCTGGCCTACTGTTTCCACACTGGTAAGACGGATTAGTATAGGGTTTTATTTCGAGTTTTCCTCCCCTCGCAGTGATATCACCTGCATATTCTTTTAGGACCCTTTTTTAATCTTGTGCATTACTGTATTGAATACCACATTTAATTTTTATTTTCTATTTGATGGATGTAATTATAATATATATTGAAATTGTAAGTCTTATGAGATTTAGGGTCGATCTCCAGAAAAAAAATTTGGCTTGAATTAATTTTTACTTTCCTTTGCTCCAATAATTCTAGACTACTGTTGATATCAATTAAAATATATTTAATAAGTGTTATTTTCAGTTACTCAATTTTAAATCTACTTCTGAAAAATCACTACTTTTCTACACAGTGAATAACACAAACTTACAGTAGACCAAAATATTACATCTCTCACCGCTTAGACGCGCGTCTAAACCACGTACCGTGTGAGACACAACCTTCGCGTGCGCTACTAACTACTCCAAACAGTTACAATTAAATTGGACGCTCTTTATATGGCCGCTATTGGACGCCGACCGCTTTGTGTGCATTGTTTGTTCAGATAATATCTGTTTTACAAATTAATTTAGAAATATAACGATTTCGGCTCGTAAAGGGCTTCGTGCTTATATGAGATAAAGCATAATAATAAATATATACGTACAACAGAGTTGCTATTTTTTATTTAGCTGATACAACAATGTTTGATTGCATGATAGACTAGCCCAAATAGGTGAAATAGGTGAATACTATTCCTCTCTTTATATCATCTTTTTCTTCTTTCCTTGCATTTATTTATGGTTTATAAGATTGCAGTTGCAGAAGTCCTTACTTTAGTTGCCTTCGTACATTTTAGCGTGAAGAATACCTAAAATCGTCTCTATCATTGTGAGTGTTCTGATGAGCTCTTCCAACTAATCCCACCCTCTCCTTTCCTACATAGGACAACACGTGTAGGGCTTAGATGTCACTCTCACACTGTGCAGAATATGCTAGCAAGAATCAAGCGGTTCGGAGACTCTTCGTTCGACTCGAAAGTTACGTTGGTTCTTATTTTATCGTTTTTATTTATTTTTAATCATTCATCCATAGTAAATTATTTGACTATTGAATATTATAATGATGTCACAATAAATTATTTGATCCAATTACTATAATTTCTGAACAACGTCACTAGATGTCAGCCACACTGTTTTAATGAGATGCAGACCTGTCTTTAAATTCACATTTATTAAAAAATACACTACCTTGCTTGTTACGAATTCTCTAAAATATCAATTTTTAAAAATACCTTCTTGCTTATTGAACTGTTTATACCGAGTTTATTACATCTCCCATTCCTGCTTCTTTTTAGCTCTAGCATCTCTAGAGCTCATAGGGCAATGACTCAACATACCTTTTTCTCTTCTCTTCATTAGATTTTCTTCAAAATGTACGGTTTTTATATTTCTTCACTTTGTTATTATATAATTCTCTTTAGTGTGTCTTCATAAATGGTTATTTTAATCACCGTAATAAATAAAAGTGTGAGTTTAACAGAATTACGAGGATATTTACACTTGGTTATCAAAATAAGCGTCAGCAGAGTAGTATATGCGGACATAAATGTTAAGGCGATATTTGTTTATAAAAAAATATTAGTGTATTTCACCACAAGTTTTTTAAACTGCTGGTAAACGTTTATAATTGTGTATGATTACCTGAGGTTATATTTATATTATACTATCAGCCCAAAAAAAACTTGAATAAAGCAAAAAATAGAAGATAGTAAAAGTTGAGAGGACGTAAACTCGACATATTATTTCTTTAAGTCGATTCTAATGACAGAAAGTGGTAGTTTCTCGGTGCAGTTATCTCATTTGAACTACAAAAATCAAAGATCTACCACTGAATAATGATAGACGGGATTCTGGCACAGATTTTAATTTCTTCGAGCTTCCTTAAAAAATGAACGCTCCCGTGGAAGAAAAATCGTATGTTAATATTTTACTGATTTATCTTTACTCTGGAGTGACTTCTCTTTAACCTGACCCAAATTATATCTGGCTCTAAGTTTATTGCTTAAGCTTTACGACGGCAGGACAAAGTGTTAACATTAAGATAGCGAACTTAAATGTCGTTTTAAAAGGTAACTGCACGTTGCACGTCCGCTGTTGAAAGGAGATTCATTTAATTTGATGTATGTATAACGTTTATATATTATAGGGACTGACAGAAGTGGATTAATACGATTGATAAGAATTGATAATATTGAGCCTCGATTGCTAATATGGTTTAATAGGAAAATACGTCTCCCTGATGATGGGATGAAGGGTTTATGGGGTTAGACCAAGATCGTTGGAACCCAAGCCTGTTAGTATACCTTGTTGGTGGATCAGCAAGTCTAATGGCCTGTTGATTGAAAGCAAAGGAAGGATTTACCAAGCAGCGAGGTCGTGTCACCCTAATAGAAATCTACTAATTACAATAACCATTCTAATTGATTTTAGATATTAAATCTTCATTAGCAGTATTGTAAAAAGTTTTAGCGTCCTCTGAAATAAGTAAAGACAACATGTTGTTACAAACACCTGCATTGGTGTAGTTGTACCCATAGAGGTTGGGAATTTACGCTGTCCCTCATAAAAGCTAAAACAAATAACCAAATTAGAGCAAAACTTGTTGTCTATTGTTACACCCACTAACTGCAAAATCACAAAAAGAAACATCTGAATTCGGGGGCGTCGATCACAAGTGCGTCGGCCACTTACAACCTAATCTGAGGTTGTGCTATTCGAGTTCTAAAGAGACTTCAATGTTAGCACCGCACCTGCTTGGTTCCCAGCAGAGTAGAATTTGGACCACCCCATACCATCCCATGCGGTGTCATACAAGGCAACTAAGAGATAGGGCTGTTTATCATCAAACAGATATATATAGCTCAGATTCAGGCACAGAAACAAGGCTCGAGTCAATGATAGTGCCTGGAAGACGGCAATAGGCTCACCCCTATCACGTGGGGCCGAATAAAATGATTGGTGAAATGTGGGTGTTCATTCACCTCTTCTTAACCCTTCGGGGATAAGAGCGTGGTTTTATGTATGTATGTACTGCACCTATACTAAAACTGACCTGGCACCCATTTGAATAAAACCGAAACAAACTGCTGATACAACTATTAAAAACCAAACATTCTCAACTTAAAGAAATCACCTTATATATCTGCATTCAAAAACTCATCCATCCACGTTCTTGCATGTTACAAATCCAATTACAACTTCGGACAGGTGAACCACCTCACTGTCTAGTGTCACAATAAAAACTGGGCACCGGTGACCTGGGTGTCAACTTTCGACTTGCGCCATCAATGAATACGGGCAAAGGGACCGCGCCTACAATTGATTTATAAGGTACCGGTGCGGGTGAGAGATGTCCTGACATATATCTTAAGATATTTAAAAAACGTATAAAGTTTTATGAAAATTATTGTATCTTATTGGTTCGTAACCGTTTCGATAAGTAAAGATAAATTTAGTACATTACATTTTCTGATTAACTTCTACCTATCTCTTCAGATAAATTAAAGAGGTTATATATAATAAAAAAGATTAAGTAAAATAATTTTGATCTAATTTATTATTTAAAATCTACGAGGCAATACAAGAATAACAATTATGTATTTATTTAGATTCGCATACAATTCGCATATTTCAGTAAACAGAGTTATATTTATGTCAAAAGAGTTGTTTAAAGTTGTTTAAATATCATTTTTAAACAACGCCTAAATAATTATAGTATTTTTTTTTTTTTTTTTTTTTTACGTGCGCAAAATCCCCACGGATACCTCCCCACCGGACCCGGTGGAGGAGGTTATGTCGGACTCGAACCGACTAAAACGCACGCCGCCTGTGGGTCGTTTCGGTTGCCGAAGGTGAGGTTGACAGGCATATCCCTCGCACCCCGGCCGACCCAGGGCCATCTCTCACGATCTGGCCCTCTTCTCGGGTGTGGGGACCACAGAGTCCCCAACTCGTCCCCGGAAACGGGGAGGCGCGCCACGCGCGCCGCCGCCGCGGCCTGCTTCTGCAAGGGTGACAGGCGGCTTCACCTGTCACCCCCAGGCCGGCGCTCATGGGGGGCGGAGGTCGTTCATCGACCTCCGACGCCCGAGTTGCCTTCGTGCGCGGGCAGCTTGTCTAGCGATCCTTCGTCGCTCTCGCTGCCGCTCCCGCCCCGCCTCCTCCTTCACGAGCATTACTTGCTCGCAGAAGGAGGCGCCGGCCGCCCACGCATCCGCGCAGCGAACCATCGCCGCGAGCAAGGTGGAGAGCGTGAGAACCCTCACTCCCAGGGCCGCCACAAGCTCCCGCCTCGGCGTCTCCCACGCCGGACACTCGGTGAGCGTGTGCGGACCTGAGTCCTCGCTCGCGTCGCAGTGATGGCACTCGGACGTTGGCTCTTTCTGCATCCGACGCAGATACTTTCCGAAGCATCCGTGCTCGGTGATCATCTGCGTCAGACGGTACGAGAGGCTGCCGTGTGGCCTCTCTAGCCACTCCCCCATGATGGGTCTTACCGCCGTTACTACGGCGTGCCCTAAATAATTATAGTATTTAAGAAACTAAGCATAGCATAGCCTTTACACATACAATTATTTTGAAGTCGAAAACTCTAGCGCCACGCCACACAGGTTGTTAAATATAAACGTTAAATAAAATTCCATCAACGGCAGCATAAATAGCTACTTAAATTTCGTCTTAAGCATAAAAAATTAAGTTATTATAAGACAATAATTGCATATGGAAGGTTTATTTCTTGAATGAACTTTACAAATAATCTAGATGAATGATGAAAAATGTTATTCATTCATTCTGAGAGGACTTTATCGGAACGTTCCAATCTCGTAGAACTGCATTCATCCGAATAAGATACCACAGGGCTTCTTGGCTTTTGAGTACTTTTATAAGAATTTTATTTTTCCGCAAATCATTTAGATTGAAGTGATGCACTTTTATTGAAATATTGTTTCTTAAATAATTTAGACGAATATCTTTCCTCGCATGCGTGTTAAGAAGTAACTGTGACAAGATAAAATACGTATTTTTACTTGGGTTAAATCATGTTTGTAAACATATTTACTGCCTTAATCGTTATTACTGAGTGACTGTGGTTGTTGTGCGTTAAGATTCAGATTTGATACTTATACCACATAGAGTATAGTTATTTTGCACTTACTGTTTTGTAAAAATTGTAATCAGAATTCTAGAAAAAAGCAAAATGTTCTCTAACTATATCAAAACTCTTAAAAATGCACGTAAATGCATCAAATCTATACTGGATTCTGAAGGCTTCAATAAATAAAAATAAATTTGATAAAAATGGACGAGGATCTGTCAAACTACTGGCTTCTCCCACTTTAAAGAGAGGAAGAGTTAAAGTTCATCTCGTTGACACTCTCTGCTATGGTTATATATATTGTTATTACTATAATATTCTAACTTGTGTAATTACACAACTGCTCAACCTACAGATTAGTGATATATAAAGTGTATATATTACCAATCTGTATATTAAACAGATATAAGGTGAAGAAGAGCTAGTCGCACGCTCATAAATACCAATAAGGTAAATCACCAATTAACTAAACTACATGCAACATTTACGAAAATTTTCATCCCAAAAACAGCGTCTTAATTAGCATTAATTACACCCTAATTCCCCGTACCATTAACATTCGTGGCAATATTAATAAACAGTACGAATCAAATCGTTCGTCTCAAGACAATCTCATTCCCAATCTCGTGTGTACCACATTCGCTGTATAAGGACAACTGAAGATGCGTCGCTATCGGTATGCGCTCGAAAGTACTAATTGAGGTGCGCGTGAGCAGCTTGCCGAGTTTTTTTTATTACTCGTTTTATACAGTCCAATGTTCCGGATTGGTTTAATAATGCTTTGCGATTGTGGGGTAAGCTGGGAGCTCGGTATCCGGTAGCTAGTACGTATTATGTTGATTTTAATTTACTTTGTTGGTTGGTTTTTCTATTTTCCATCATCATATATCATGTATTAAATTCGTTGCATCCTTTGTTTCCATCTTGGAACATGGGGTTCACTCCGTATTTTTCCTTAAGATTTGGCTATGTAGATTTTATGGAAACAACTGCCGTCTGACCCTGAGAGAAAAAACTGCACCAGGACGTTGTCCATTTTTTTATACAACTAAGTTGGCAGACAAACACATGGCCCGCCTGATGGAAAGTGGTTACCGTGACATATGGACGTATGCAACATCAAGAGAGTCACACTTGTTCTACCGACCCTGTAAGAACAGAGAGTTTCTGTGCCGTCAGTGCAGAAGACACAAACAGAACAAACCTTTAGTCTTCCCACCGACAGCACATGAACTCTCCAGTGACTTCTGGCTACCCTACTCACCGCCGGGAACAGAACACGCAGTTAGTATAGTAGTATAGTATTCCGTAGGCGGGGTGCGGGTTGGGTAACCTCCACGTTGGCTTACCTGTTTCTTTTCCCTCTGGACCGCGGTCCTGGGGAACGGAAGCGGGGAGGCTGGTGCACCCTGGACGACGGTTAGTAGACTCTGACTCCAAGGAGAAGGAGCTCTGCTAGCCGTCGACCAATAACCCGACAAGCCCTTTTTAGGGCTAGCTGACCCTGAGGGGGTCGTGGTATGGCGGACCTGCAAGGCCCGCGGGAAGGGATTCGTAGAATCCCTTCCATCCCAAACAGCCCTTTTTAGGGCTAGCCTGTCGCTCCCGGTATCCCTCTGCTTTCAGAGGGGACATGGGGGCGACACAAGGATCCATGGGATCCAGGGACGGGCCGGCCTACTGCTCGCGCAGAGGCTGGCAGGCATTCGTGCCACCGTCGGTGCTGGGAGAGTTGGCTGCTCTCCCGCGTCGCGTAACCTCCAGGATATCGACAACGACCTGAGTGCTAGCCACACTTGGGAAGCCGATATTCTGAAGGCCGCGGGGCTTGCCTTAATTGGCCGGCCCGCGACAAGGAAAAGTCTGAAAAAACCCGACAGCGAAGTCGCTTAAAACCTACGGATACCAGGGGACCTCCGTAGTATGTACCCCGCTTCCCGGAATGGCCGTCACCCGGGGAGTGTAATTTTATCGGTTCTACTCGTGGGATTTACATGGAAAATTCAATAACATTAAAACCCAAACCAAGCAGAACAGTCTGCGCGGAGGTCGCGCAGCACCATGACGCGGAGGTCGCGTCCCAAACCGCGGTGTCGGAGGAATTCGACACCGCCACGGAGAGGAGTAGGGCGAACAGCCCGGTGGGCCTACAGACCCGGAAATCTGTACGGCGGAAGAGGAGATTCAGGAAGAAGTCTCTTCCTCCTCCTTCCCCTCCACCACAGAAGACGGAGTCGGACTTGGAGCTCACCTTGACCGACTCCTCTTCCACCAGCAGCAGTCACGACGGTGACGAGACGCTGCATCCACCACCGCCGAAGCTGCTAGCGGTCAGCCGCACGCAGCTGTAGCGTGGTGACAGCCTCAGGGCCCCGGAGGATGTGGAAGCGCCGCCGAGTTCCTCCACCTCGGCGGCATCCTTACCCTTGCCTCGCGCCGACAGAATATCTGAGGAGGTGATAGAAGCCCTAGAAGGTTGGGCCGGGGCCCGCACCGATTCTCCGACGCCGGAGGAGCACCGGGTCACGCAGGCGACGACGCGGCTTGTCGAGCTGTTCGACCTCCTGAAGGCGGAGTTAGCCGAGTTGCAACTCGACAGGGCTCATTTGGGTAGGAGGCACCTGGAGCTCCTGGAGAGCAATGAGCGGATGGCGGCCGATTACCGCAAGGAGATGGGGAGGATGGCGGCCGATCTGGCGAGCCTCCAAGCGGTCGTCGCTGGGCTGCCGGCGGAGCGCGTTACGCGGTCGGCGCGGCGGCGACTGGTGGCGCAGCCGACGCCGCCGGCGCATCCGCTGTTGCCCGTGCGATCAAGGTCGCCACTGCGGCCGGAGCCGCTGTTGCAGCCAACGCCGTCGGGACGGCCGGCGCGGCCTCTGTTGCCCGTGCGGTCGAGGTCACCGCTGCGGCCGGAGCCTCTAGCGCCGTTGGAGTCGCCGCGGCCGGAGCCGCCGAAGTCGCCGGCCCGACCAGCTCGGCAGGAGTCGCCGGTGCTGCGGCCGGCTCGGCCTGCGGACCCGTTGGCGCTCTGCATGGCGGCAATAGCTGCCATGGAGAAGCGCCAGGAGGAGGCGCTGGCGGAGCAGCGGGCGTGGCGGGTGGCGCAGGAGGAGCGCACCCGGAGCTGGCTGGAGTCCATAATGGACTCCAGCCGCCGACCACCCCTGGCGGCTCCGGCCGGATATGCCGGGGCAGTTAAGAGGGGCCCCACCTGTCCGGTAGTGGCGGGATCCCCGCAGGGGTCGGCCAGCAGCCCGTCCGCTGCGTTTGCCGCCCATGCCGCTCCGCCCGCTCGGGCTGCTCTCGCTGCGGGGGCTGTGAGCCCCCCCCAGGATGCGCAGGTCGCGCGGCCCAGGGGAAGGGGAAAGGGGAAGGGCAAGGGGAAGAAGTCCCCAGCCCTAGCCCCGGCCCCAGCTCTGGCCCGAACTTCGGCGGGTATAGCCGCCACGAGCTCCTCGCCGGAGGGGGGCTGGGAGGTTGCCGGCGCCTCAAAAAAGCGGCGCAAGGCGAACCGAAAGGCAGCCAAAAAGGCCAGGAGGGCTGAGGCTGCTGCGAGGGGAGTGCCAGGGAGGCTGCGCGTCCCCCGCTCAACCGCCGTCGTCCTTACGATGACGGCGGAGGCGGCGGATAGGGGCGTGCAGTACGCCCAGATTGTCACGCAGGCGAGAGCCTGCGTTGACATGAAGGCCCTCGACATGCCGGGCCCCATCCGGGTGAAACCCACTCGGACGGGTGCTCGGCTACTCGAGATCCCAGGCGCTTCGAGCGGTCCCCAGGCTGATGCCCTAGCGGCTAAGCTTAGGGAGACGCTTGACGCAGCCGACGTCCGGGTGTCCAGGCCCAACAAGTGCGCAGAAATGCGCATTTCGGACCTGGACGACTCCATCACGGTGGAGCAAATCCGCCTCACCGTGGCGGAGGCCGGGGGCTGCCCCCTAGAGGCGGTGAAGGTCGGAGCAATCCGCTTCGGCCGCCGTGGACTGGGGGCGGCAGTTGTCGGCTGCCCCATCGCAGCAGCCAAAAAGGCTGCCGACCGGGGGTTCCTCGCCGTTGGAGGCGTGGTGCGGGTGCAGGTCCGGCTCCTGCAGGCTCGACCGACCAGGTGCTTCAGGTGCCTGTCGGTCGGCCACGTGGGGGTGCAGTGCACGGCGGCGGTGACGGTCGGTGACCGCTGCTTCCGCTGTGGCCAACCCGGCCATACGGCCGGTGGATGCGAAGCTCCGCTGCACTGTTTCAGGTGTGCAGCGGGGGGCAAACCGGCCGACCATAGGGTTGGCAGCAAGGCCTGCACCGGGGGGGAGCCGAAGCCGCAAGGCGGGAGCTCCACCCAAAGTTCGCGGCGGGATGCGGAGATGGTTCCATAATGGATCCTCAGCTCCGCATCCTGCAGGCGAACGTGGGCCACGGTGCCGATGCTCAGGGTCTTCTGCTCCAGAGCATGGCACAGTGGTCCATACACGTCGCCGCTGTCGCCGATCCGTACACTCACCGGCCCCTTGGGCCTGCCTGGGTGGTCGACCTGGACGGGTCGGCGGCACTGGTGTACAACGCCGCTATGGGTGCCCCCCCCCCTGTTGTCGTGGCAAGGGAGCATGGCATCGTAGCGGCGCGTGTGGGGGAGATTGCGGTCGTGGCCGTCTATTTCACGCCGAGCCTACACCGACGCATAGGGGAGTACCGGCAGTCGCTGGAGCGACTGACCGACGTCGTCAACGCCTGTCATCCTCATCCGGTTCTTGTGCTCGGGGACTTCAACGCCTGGTCAGTGACCTGGGGGTCCCGGCACACGAACCCACGAGGTAGGGCTCTGGAGAGCTGGGCCGCTAATCACGGTCTAGTTCTCCAGAATCGCGGGGCCGAAGCCACGTTCGTGGCCGCGGAGCGCAGTTCGATTATCGACCTATCGTTCGCAGGCGCTTCGCTGTCGCACCGTGTGCGGGACTGGCGTGTTGTTGTGGGGGTGGAGACACTGGCGGATCACCGATACGTTCGGTTTGATGTCTCCCCCCCCGCGGGTGATGCGCCGGTCATACCGGCCCCACGCGAGCCACGCTGGGTGCTTGGGAGACTGAATCGGGAGGTCCTCCTGGAGGCCGCCATCGTACAGGCCTGGGCCATTGCGCCGGACAGGCCTGTCGATATCGACGATGAGGCGGTGTGGTTCCGGGAGGCCATGACTCGTGTCTGCGATGCGGGTATGCCTAGGGCACCACCCTATAGTCCGAGGCGTCGGGTCTACTGGTGGTCTGCGGAGATCGCGAGGCTACGGCAAGCCTGCGTGATCGCGCACCGCCGGTGGACCAGACTCCGTAGGAGGCGTAGCCGAACCGCAGATACGGAGCCCCGAGTGGCGGAGCTTCATGTGGGATACAGGGAGGCCAGAGATGCCCTCCGAGCGGAGATTAAGCGGGCGAAAGCCGCGGCTTATAAGGAGCTAATGGAGACGCTGGAGCGGGACCCATGGGGGCGGCCTTACCTTATGGTAAGAGGAAAGCTGCGCCCCCGGGCCCCGCCGTTGACCCGGGTTCTCCAGCCAGCTCTGCTCGGTGGAGTGGTCGAGTCCCTGTTCCCGGCGCGAGCGGAACACGTTCCGCCGCAGATGACTCCGCCACCTCGGTCGCCTGTGGCGCCCAGTGTGGTAGTTGACGACGAAGTCCCCGAGGTCACTTGGGTAGAACTGGAGCTGGCGGTGCGAAGGCTTAGAGCCAAGAAGAGCACCGCCCCGGGACCCGACGGCATTCCAGGCCGCGCGTGGGTCCTAGCTCTGGGAGAAGACGGTCTCGAACCCCGGCTGAGAGGGTTCCTCAGCGCATGCTTGGAGCGGGGCCAGTTTCCGAAGATGTGGAAGACGGGGAAACTGGTCCTCATCCGAAAGGAGGGTCGCCCGGCGGACGAACCGTCCGGCTACCGGCCCATTGTGTTGCTCGACGAGGTGGGCAAGCTCTTTGAAAGAGTTATTGCGAAGCGCCTCGTCGAGCACCTCTCTGGTAGGGGGCCGGACCTGGCGGATGCCCAATATGGCTTCCGCCGGTGGCGGTCCACCGTGGATGCCATCATGCGCGTGAGGACTTTGGCGGAGGAGGCAGTTGCCCGGGGTGAGGTGACGTTGGCGGTGTCCTTGGACATCTCCAACGCGTTCAACACCTTGCCCTGGAGTTGCATCAGGGAGGCACTCGTGTACCACGGTGTGCCTCTCTACCTCCGCCGCATAGTCGGGGCGTACCTGACGGAGAGAGCCGTCATCTACCCAAGTGCGACCGGCGTCGGTCGGCGTGAGATGTCGTGCGGTGTTCCACAGGGATCGGTTCTCGGGCCGCTACTGTGGAACATTGGATACGACTGGGTGCTTCGCGGTGAGCTTGCGGACGGCGCCGCCGTCACGTGCTATGCGGACGACACGCTAGTGACGGCGAGCGGAGCTACACACCGCGAAGCGATCCTGAGGGCCACGACCGCGGTTGCTCAAGTCGTGGAACGGATCCGGCGGCTGGGCCTTGAGGTGGCTTTGCATAAATCCGAGGCCATGTTCTTTCATGGACCTCGGCGCACGCCACCACCTGGTTCCAGTCTCACAGTGGGAGGCACTCTCATCGGCATCAAGCCCCAGATGAAATATCTGGGGCTCGTGCTCGACGGCCGGTGGGACTTCGGGAAGCACTTCCGAAGTCTGGGCCCCAAATTGGCGGGCACAGCCAACGCTCTGGCGCGGCTACTGCCCAACCTGAGGGGCCCGGATGACTCCTGCAGGAGACTCTACGCGGGTGTCGTGCGGTCCATGGCCCTGTACGGGTGTCCCGTGTGGGCGGACACCCTGAGTGATCGGCACATGCTTCTGCTGCAGCGTCCGCAGCGGAAGTTGGCGTGCCGCATCATAAGGGGGTACCGCACGATATCATTCAACGCGGCGAGTCTCCTCGCCGGATCGCCACCATGGATCCTGGAAGCGAGATGCCTTTCGGCGCTATACAGGTTCCGAAGGGCGGCGCGGGAGCGGGGTCACGATCCCGAGCCCGAAGAAATTCGGGCCGTGAGATCCCGGCTCCACAGGGAAATGGTGGCAGAATGGGAGAGACGACTTGGGCAACCAAGCGCAGGGCACGCCGTAGTAACGGCGGTAAGACCCATCATGGGGGAGTGGCTAGAGAGGCCACACGGCAGCCTCTCGTACCGTCTGACGCAGATGATCACCGAGCACGGATGCTTCGGAAAGTATCTGCGTCGGATGCAGAAAGAGCCAACGTCCGAGTGCCATCACTGCGACGCGAGCGAGGACTCAGGTCCGCACACGCTCACCGAGTGTCCGGCGTGGGAGACGCCGAGGCGGGAGCTTGTGGCGGCCCTGGGAGTGAGGGTTCTCACGCTCTCCACCTTGCTCGCGGCGATGGTTCGCTGCGCGGATGCGTGGGCGGCCGGCGCCTCCTTCTGCGAGCAAGTAATGCTCGTGAAGGAGGAGGCGGGGCGGGAGCGGCAGCGAGAGCGACGAAGGATCGCTAGACAAGCTGCCCGCGCACGAAGGCAACTCGGGCGTCGGAGGTCGATGAACGACCTCCGCCCCCCATGAGCGCCGGCCTGGGGGTGACAGGTGAAGCCGCCTGTCACCCTGGCAGAAGCAGGCCGCGGCGGTGGCGCGCGTGGCGCGCCTCCCCGTTTCCGGGGACGAGTTGGGGACTCTGTAGTCCCCACACCCGAGAAGAGGGCCATATCGTGAGAGATGGCCCTGGGTCGGCCGGGGTGCGAGGGATATGCCTGTCAACCTCACCTTCGGCAACCGAAACGACCCACAGGCGGCGTGCGTTTTAGTCGGTTCGAGTCCGACATAACCTCCTTCACCGGCTCCGGTGGGGAGGTATCCGTGGGGATTTTGCGCACGTAAAAAAAAAAAAAAAAAAAAAAGTATTCCGTAGGCTGGAGGTACTTACTCAGTCGAACTGCTCGATTAGGACGGGCATACCGTCGTGTCCTACCTCCTGCAAAAAAGTTTTAATAGGTGTACCTTGCTAGTGAGTTTGGTTTGGGCCCTAAAGTTCTTAGTGTGGCCTGTAAAGATTGACTTAGACCAAACGAGTGAATGCTCATTCTATTATTTTAAATTATTGTAGTAAAAACAGTGACAGAACATTCGTTCGTTGTTCTTTCTTTAAAAATAGGGTTCAATTTCACTAAAATATTAAGAAAGAATGCTCTTGTTCTAGCTCAATGTTTGTTAGGTCTAAATGCAACTTACGACTGACAGAACATTTTCTTTTCCAAACTGTTCTAGTTAAAGTTATCGATGAATTTAGTGAACAAACGTCAAAAAGCTCGCGACTAACTAAAAAAGGACTGGCCCAAGAATGACGCGAGTCCTTTCAGCTCATAATAAGTTCTATGATTGGTTCCTCCAGGCCTACCACCAAGGAGACCTAAAATGCACTTGATTACGCTGTCATCAAATTTGCCAAGAGTGGTCTGCAAACTTGGTGACAACCTGCAAAGCTGAGAATTTACACGTGAAAGATCAGACTCAGATAAATCAACGTCTACGTAACTTGAGCGCACTCATTTACACATATATTTTATTAACATGCAAGCACAGAAAAAACGGAGGCACATAACAAAACTGATCACGTAACAGCTTTAAAGAAAAGCCTATTAAATTTTATGATTCTTTTCCATACTTGTCCTGCTCCAATTTTTTGTGTTTACAGGTGAGCGATAAGGTCTCTAGATGTGGCTTTTCACTATGTTAAAAAATCGTATTCATTAAAATAGATACTGTTTTTAAAAAACTGATTATTAATGGTAGCTTTTATGTCGCGTGGTTCCCGGCAGAGTAGAATTTGGACCACCCCATCTCTTCCCATGCGGTGTCGTACAAGGCAACTAACATCAAAAAGACATATACAGCCCAGATTCACCTCAGATGCATGGCTTGAGTCAATAATAGTGCCCCGAAAACGGCAATAGGCTCACCCTTTATTAAGGGGGGCCAAATTCACTGTTCCACTGATACCTACCGGCTAGGAATAGTTATTAGCAGCAGCAGGAATGGTTGTAATTATGACTATTTATTTGTGCAACATCATGGATGTTGCACAAATAAATAGTCCACGGTAATCAGTTTGCATTCGATGATCCGTTGCTTGTCTACCCCCTAAGAGGTGTTGAAAAACTTGGACCAACTAAAATAACATGTGTTATCGTCAGCACACATTAACTCCTAAATGTCTAACTAGTTAATGTAATTTACTGAATATTAAAATTATATAAAAAATCGATTATCCAGGACTGAAAGAACATAAGTTTTAAAATAAACAATCTGCTCATAATACGAAATTAGTCCTTCCAGTGATTCTTGATCCGTATTTCGCACGGGCGGTTCGGACAACAGTGCAAAGATCTTGATACTCGTAAAATTTTATGTGTCTGAGACAAAGAGAATTTTGTTAATTAACAGTTCCGAACGCTGGTGAACTTTCTTGTAGTGATAGATAATGTAGCCTTTCTTTATCGAAGTGAAAATCTTAACAACGAATATATTTATACATTTTCGGTCGAAAAATGTGGACGTTTTTGGTCAGATTGCGGGTTGAAGGTGCGAGTTGCATTATTTGGATTGGGTAAAGAATTTTATAATAAGGTTGAATTTCAACTGGAAAAAGTCAATATGCAGGACAGGATTTTAAAGTGCAATAGCCCCTCTCTAGGGGGTATACTCTGAAAACTGAACTCTATTGCTGCATTTCTAGATTAAATTCTGGATTAAAAATTTCATTGATTTAGATAAATAAGTATTATTTAATAGTAGTAAACCACTAATAAGTTTGCCGATTATGACTTAACATACCGAGTTTTACAGATTTGTTTCTTATTCGAAAATCAATAATTAATAAATACATACATATAATCCTTTATTCCTGAAGGGTTAGGCAAAGGTGAATTAACATCCATATATCACCAATCATTGTTTTCGACCCCACGAAATGGGAGGTGAGCCTATTGCCGTCTTCCGGGCACTATTGTTGACTCAAGCCATGCATCTGAGGTTAAATCTGGGCTGTATATATGTCTGATGTTAAACAGCCTTATCCCTTAGCCACCTTGTACGACGCCGTATGGGAAGAGATGGGGTGGCCCAAATTCTACTCTGCCGGGTACCACACACTACGCGGCAATAATTCAGAATTTAGGAAATCAATAATATGATAAATTAATTGTACAAGTTTGTACAGGAGTAATCATGAAAACGGCCGCTACTGAAATGCACTTTTTATTAACGTGCGAAAAATAATTTCGGTCTCGAACCGACTAAAACGCACAATATCTGGGGGGTCGTTGTTGGCGGCCGGAGGTGAGGTTATTATATATATATATATTATAGGTATCTATCTGTGTGAGTGGGTTTACGATACACAGTGTGGGCCAAGGAGCCATCAGTTCTCACCATCAACTTTATGTCTAAAAAAGATAATGTTCTTTTGTTGACTTCGGGAAGCACTTCCGAAGTCTGGGCCCCAAATTGGTGGGCACAGCCAACGCTCTGGCGCGGCTACTGCCCAACCTGAGGGGCCCGGAGGACTCCTGCAGGAGACTCTATGCGGGTGTCGTGCGGTCCATGGCCCTGTACGGGTGTCCCGTGTGGGCGGACACCCTGAGTGATCGGCACATGCTCCTGCTGCAGCGTCCGCAGCGGAAGTTGGCGTGCCGCATCATAAGGGGGTACCGCACGATATCATTCAACGCGGCGAGTCTCCTCGCCGGATCGCCACCATGGATCCTGGAAGCGAGATGCCTTTCGGCGCTATACCGGTTCCGAAAGGCGGCGCGGGAGCGGGGTCACGATCCCGAGCCCGAAGAAATTCGGGCCGTGAGATCCCGGCTCCACAGGGAAATGGTGGCGGAATGGGAGATACGACTTGGGCGACCAGGCGCAGGGCAGGCCGTAGTAACGGCGGTAAGACCCATCATGGGGGAGTGGCTAGAGAGGCCACACGGCAGCCTCTCGTACCGTCTGACGCAGATGATCACCGAGCACGAGTGCTTCGGAAAGTATCTGCGTCGGATGGAGAAAGAGCCAACGTCCGAGTGCCATCACTGCGACGCGAGCGAGGACTCAAGTCCGCACACGCTCACCGAGTGTCCGGCGTGGGAGACGCCGAGGCGGGAGCTTGTGGCGGCCCTGGGAGTGAGAGTTCTCACGCTCTCCACCTTGCTCGCGGCGATGGTCCGCTGCGCGGATGCGTGGGCGGCCGGCGCCTCCTTCTGCGAGCAAGTAATGCTCGTGAAGGAGGAGGCGGGGCGGGAGCGGCAGCGGGAGCGACGAAGGATCGCGAGCCAAGCTGCCCGTGTACGAAGGCAACTCGGGCGTCGGAGGTCGATGAACGACCTTCGCCCCCCATGAGCGCCGGCCTGGGGGTGACAGGTGGAGCCGCCTGTCACCCTGGCAGAAGCAGGCCGCGGAGGCGGCGCGAGTGGCGCGCCTCCCCATTTCCGGGGACGAGGTGGGGACTCTGTAGTCCCCACACCCGAGAAGAGGGCCAGATCGTGAGAGATGGCCCTGGGTCGGCCGGGGTGCGAGGGATATGCCTGTCAACCTCACCTTCGGCAACCAAAACGACCCACAGACGGCGTGCGTTTTAGTCGGTTCGAGTCCGACATAACCTCCTCCACCGGCTCCGGTGGGGAGGTATCCGTGGGGATTTTGCGCACGTAAAAAAAAATAAAAAAAAATGTTCTTTTGTTCTCAATCTCATACGTAAACTGTGTCTTCACATGTAATGAGTTGAGATACTCAGTAAAGCGAACCACCTGCTCCCTGTTGCCCTTGAATATACAAAATATATCATCTACGTACCTTTTCCATAGCCTAATTTGGGCGTGGGCGTTCTGAAACACCATTTCCTCAATATGTTCCATCCAGATATTAGCCACGACTGGTGCCAAAGGGCTGCCCATGGCGACGCCGTTTATCTGGTGGTGATTTTGACCATGGTAAAGGAAGTAGTTCCCTTCGAAGCAACTCTGTAGCAGTGTCGCATAACTATCCGGTAGACCATTATCCTTTAATTTAGTTCCAATAATCTGCAGACAGTCTTGTAATGGAACATTGGTAAATAACGACTCAACGTCAAAACTTACCAGAAGCTCATCTGGTTCCAATCTAACGTCTTTGATTATGTCCACAAAAAGATCGAAGGACGTCATACCTCTACAAACACCGGGTGTTTATAAAGTGGATTGCAGCTGCGGTAGTTCCTACATAGGCCAGACCAAGCGAACCATTGCAGAGAGAGTCAGAGAACATATCGCAGCTGTGAAAAACCGTCAGTTCAACAAATCGGCAGTAGCAGAACATCTTGAGTCGGGTACCAATCACTGGATTGAGCTTCATCAACCCAAAGTCCTCTCCACTGATCGCCACTACTATTCACGGATTGTGCGTGAAGCTATTGAAATCAAAAAATATAAAAATTTCAATAGGGAAGATGGATTCAAGCTATCCGGAACGTGGAATCCAGTGATTAAGATACTAAAACCAAAAAACACAGTGCCGTTAAAAACTGACATAGTGAGTGTGGTGTGTCGCCAGCCTAACCATTCATAATAAGTGTAATGGTGGGTAGGCGCTCAAAAAATGTTCCCCGCATACATCTCGACGCTCGAAGACTAGTCAAGTCGTGACCACGGGTGCTGCAACGCATCCGAAACGTCGGCAGAAATAGTAAGTTCCAAAATATAATTCGCGAGAAGTCCCGATACTTAGTATAATTATGAATTCACACCGCGAAAGTTTAATAATAACGTAAGTACGTTAGTTTCGTATTACCTGAATTTCTACACATTTACAGTTGGTGTAGATGATAAGGTAAAATTATAAAGTAACTGCCAACTAATCAAATTGATTTCTATTAGAATAGAGAAAATGAAACTTAAGCCTGCGACTAGAATTCATATACGAAAGCTAGGATTCGCTAAAGAATATTTAAATCAACACATTATAGAACTTATATCATAAGTTACTTAAGCTATGCTAACTTTAGGATACCGTAGAATATAGGATGAATAACATAACATAAACTCACGCCTATATCCCCGAAGGGGTAGGCAGAGGTGCTAGCTCCCACATTTCGCCAGTTTATGTTTAGGTCCCAATGTAATAGGTGACGAGCCTATTGCCATTAAACGGGCACTTATAAACCTGCGATAAATACACACATAACTTCGAAAAGCATCGAAAAGTCATTGGAGTGCGCCATGGTAAAACCTGGGATCGAACCCGAGACCTCGTCTCAGCAGTCCATTACACTAGGCTACCGCGGTTAAATAAATGAATGAGTACTTAAATATTTAATACATTATTACGTCTCTCGCCGTGTACATATTATGATTCCAACCAGGAACTAGACAGAACATCAGTCAGTCTTTCATCTAGCCTAGCTCATATATTAATAAACATTCGTCTGAATTCCTCATCCACACTGTTCTACTTACCCGAACGTTCTCCACTATCAACTACGAAATAAAACTCGTAGAGAACTATGCAATCTTCATAAATACTAATAGGTGTACTTTACAATAACAACGACAGGTTACGGGCAGAGGTTATCTGCGGTCGAAGATGAGCCTACTTTCACTTACCGAGCCTTTCTGCTAACCACAATATTCAACACACTTGTACATTCAAATTTCGATCTTAAAATAAACGCATTATGGTCTACATAAATGCAAATGCTGTTTGTAATTAAATAATCTGTTTTGTGCGATACCTTCTACAATCAAATATGGACTTTATCGCGTTGTAATAACGACGTTGTAAGTTTGTATATCAATTTTAAAATCGGGTTGTTGCACTTTTTAGGAAGTTGAATTAATATGGAAACTATCTCCAAGACTTAAAGGCATATTGGGGTATGCCGCGGGGCGATTTTTATGACCTCTTTGTACCTTGTAGGGTTTAAATGAAAGATGAACGGTGCCTTTGTCGCCTATTTGCATATTATTTTACGCTGTTCGCTTCTTCAATGATTTATTGCAAAAATTTTAAAGTTTATTTTTACATACGTTCTAGTTTAGATATGAGAAAGGTGTGGCTTCAATATAGATAGATAGATAGGTTGCGCATGAACATATGTACAATATTATAAATAAAATTGTACATAGTTAAAGTTACAGTTAGATGCACAATGGGCGGGATTATCACTTAAAAGTGATTTCTTCCAGGAAACCTTAGGATGGACTGAAATTAAAAGAATATAAGTGAGTGTTGGTGTAATTTGTCAAAATTTATAAAATAGTATGTTATATGAATAGTTATATAGTAAACAAACAGAAGTATAGATTAGTAAATAAGCGTATCGTTCGTATTTTTAAATGTACTGGACATAAAGGTATATAGAAGTATTACACGTGCTTACCTCGAACCATAGGCCAGTCATGGTAGAACTCGTAAACAGAATATTTATGATTATAGTAAAATACTGACTAACAAAATTAATAATGTATTGCAAAACGGGCAGATCAGAAGCACTTGATATCAGCAGGCTTGCATCAAAGAGGGAAAAGGGCATGGGCATGCGAATGTGTGTTTCAAAATTTGCTAAAGGGAAGCCGGTGGAAAAATAATAGAGGCCCCTCGCCACTGATGTTCGTTATAGTTTAAAATGTAGTTGTTAGCCTATGGACGATCACAAAAACACCTACGTCATACGTAACCATTGGCATGTTGTTACTAGTTTAAGTGTTTCAATTGGTCCTGTGGAACTACCTTCATAAGGTCTTTTTGAAGCAAGTAGTGAGAGTTTTTGGGAATCCCATTAGGAAAAAATGGGTCCCAAAACAACTTCTTCCGCATTATTTTAGGATAAGATTCTTTATTGAACAATTTTACACTTATCCACTAAGGAACAATTAAATAAATTTTACAGCATTCCACACAACGCTATCTAGACCCTAAGCATAACTTAACTAGCTTGCGTTATGGAATCTAAAATGCGGATAAACATACTTTTTTTTTATACCACTAAGTTGGCAGACAAGCACACGGCCCACCTGATGGGAAGCGGTTACCGTGGCCTATGGACGTATGAAACACCAGGGGTGTCACACTCGTGCTGCCGACCATGAAGAAACCTTCTGATGCGCCTCTTGAAGAACCCCATATTGTAGGCGCCCGGGAAAACCGCAGCAGGGAGGTCATTCCACAGCTTGATACTTTTTATTATAAATACATACATATCATTCAAATATTTGCACTGAGCGGGAATAAAACCCCCGCCTCCTGCGTAGGAGTCGAACGTTCTACTTCTACGCCACAGAGGTCACAAGTACATATAAGTATAACAAAATACATGTAGCCGCAATAGCCATCTAGACTAGCCCTTCCCATTCCCGTGCTAGTAAGGTTACAAGTAGGTTGAGGATAAGGCAGCACGATTATGACAATCGCATCGCTATTTGAGGAAGATCTTTAATATTCTAAGTCCCAGAACTAGGTGAGTCTGTTTTTAGAGGACCATCTGTCAGCTGATACTTCTGCTAATAAGACTCTGGCGCACGTTTTTCAGTTAACTTGGGGGAGTCTGATTGCAAACGCTCCTACAACATACATATAATCACGCCTTTATCCCTTGAGGGTTAGGCAGAAGTGAATTAACACCCACATTTCACCAATAATAGTACTCGGTCCCACGTAATAGGGGGTGATTCTATTGCCGTATTCCGGGCACTATTGTTGACTCAAGACATGCATCTGTGGCTGAGTCTGGGCTGTATATATGTCTGATGTTAAACAGCCCTATCCCCTAGTCGCCTTGCACGAGACCGCATGGGAAGAGATGGGGTGGCCCTAATTCTACTCTGTCGGAAACCACGCTCCCACAAAAGCCAAGATAAATCAATTTGAGAGAAAGAGTAGAACAGTGAACCTTAAATCCTAAAGTACATAACGCGCTTTAGACGTAACTTGGAATACAACAGTTGGAGTATCTAAAGCGATTATCTCATAATGTCAATGATCTATTAGACACGTTTTATGCTTTTTATACATTAAAATAGACGAACGATACGTTTATTAAATATCAATAAATTATGAATTCCGATACCGATAACGTAAAATACTAATAAAACATAGTGTGAGTAATTTATTACACTATCAAACAATTAATTGCTTCCATTTTCAAATATCTCAAATATCAAAGTGAAAAGTGGAAAATATATCAACATCACTGCTATGGTTACACTTTTAAATTACCCCTTAAAATTATACTGTCACACGAATGTTAACCTAAAGCTTATTAAGCTAAGGTTGATATTCGTATGTGAATGATATTATGGTATAAATCAACGTAGGTATGCTGACGCTTACAATTTAGTAATTTAACTGTCCACTTGATCTAGTCTCATTATCGACGTGGTACAAGTGGAAGAAAGTATATTAGCTGTTTGTACTTGTGGTGACTGGTTACTTCATGTGGACATGACATGCGACTGATTTGTAGTTCTCGAGACCAGTAAGTGAGCTCTTTTTTATTCAATTATAGAATATTATTTATTTATATTATGCATTATGGGGTCGTTTCATTTATAAATAAGCAGTGGTCATGGTTCCACATTCATGAACGGGTCCATTTGTAATTTCTGTTTAAATGACAATGTTAACATTATTTTGACAATATATTTTAATATGTTGACCGGCGTCTTTGCATATATGTACACATACATACATACAATCACGCCTTTATCCCTTGAGGGTCAGGCAGAAGTGAATTAACACCCACATTTCACCAATCATTGCATTCGGTCCCACGTAATAGGGGGTGAGCCTATTGCCGTATTCCGGGCACTATTGTTGACTCGAGTCATGCATCTGAGGCTGAGTCTAGGCTGTATATATCTATATATGTATATGTATGTATAAACACAATTTGGGTTGTGCTGGTCAGATAACAGTCGCTTTACTAAAATATCGTAGTTCAGTTAAGTCCGCAATTAGACTAATAGAACAGACTCCGAGGTGAAAGGTTGAAAGGTTTGGATGCGACTGTGATTACACTAAGATAAAGAAGAAGAGACTCTATTTTACGTGCGAAAAATCCCTACGGGTACCAATGGGAAGACCAAAAGTGGTTTTTCACAATGAAGCCACAGAAATTCTCTGTGCATACAAGGCCAGCAGCGTGGGTGTGACGCCCCAGGTGTTGTATACGTCCATAGGCCAAGTCAACCCCTTTCCATCAAGTAGGTATCAGTGGTATAAAAAAACGACAAAGGCACTAAGTATCAATATTATAATGTTAAGAGAACTCTTAACACTTGCACCATACCCTAATATAAATTATTTACTGGAGCAAAGCGGTAAGTGATTAAAATAGCCCGCAGGTCAGTACCAATCCATATTCACCTTCCCTGATGGTCAGCACAATGGTGACAGGCTGCGGGGAATACTCCACCTGTCTCTGTATATTACCGTCACAACTAAACGCTTCAAAAATAATTAATACATGTGTAGTTTATTTTTGTTTGAATAACTTGGGTAATAAGTTTTTCAGTTGCCAACTGAGTGTACATACCTGTATGTGACTTTTGATTGAACATACGTTGTGAAGTAATTTTTAGTTTGAATCCCACTTTCTGCAGAAACTGTGAAGTCACTGTTGTTGTATAACTGTGTACTGCCTATCTTGTCAATTATATTATTTACATAAGATAACAATAATATCCGTTGTTTTAAGGATAACTTGTAGTATTAGCACAGACCTTAGTGGTTTATTGTTACTACTAAACTGTTATTTATGTCCATATTATTAAATTAGGTGAAATAAAATAAAAAAAAGTGTGTGTGACTTAGATTGGCTATTTAATGTACGTTAAATTGATATCTTTATCGAGTGGTTAAAACTTTTTTAGTTTATTATATTGCGTATATATCTAACATTATCAAAATTATTAGGACCCAAACCAACCTCACATCAGGACGGCATGTCTGGTGGTTGACGGATGAGCAACTGGTGATGTTTTTTCTCAGGGTTGAGTGGCCAGGTAGCCTGCAGTCATTCTTGAAAGTCAGAATAATCTAAGTGTGAGCCCTAGAAGCCCTAAAGTGAGCGTTCATGAATATTTAAACGGTAGCTCCTGTTTTAACTACTCTACAAATATATAAAGCTGTAGAAATAAGCCGATCTAAGTCAGACCCCCGCTATACTTTCCGAAATGCCAAAATTAAAAGTGAGATTCTGTCATGTGAAATTCCACATACTAACAAAGTTTCCAAGTTACAGTAAATTATACATACATACAAATAATCACGCCTTTATCCCCGGATATGAAGGTTTTAAATTATATTTAGCTGAAATTATCGTGATTTATTTGGAGTTATTTAATTAGTTACACACTGATTCTATACTTATGGTTATTTTTAGCGGCCATGGTCATGAAGAGTCTGTTAATATGTTGTTGTAGCATTTCTTTGTGTATCATTCACATAGCTCGTCGACAATATCATTGGTTAAAATTGACATCGAAAATCTGTTTGCTCATCAATTTTAAAACCGTGATGAAAACAGCACAACCAAACCATAACTTGCTATTACTACCTATCTATTACCAATGATAAGCTATCTCTGTCACACTTCAAGCAATAAGACAACACTGTAAGTGATAAATAGAGTCTCATATGCCTCATCACTAACCCGTCATTATCAATCAGCCTCTCACATAACGTACCACCTGGGGTGCCTGCCAGAAATTGTGACGGCCATATGTCGACCATCTTGGGGAATTTTCTTTTATGGAAGCAATATAATGTGCACTAGCAATTTCGTAGGGCTCCGCTTGGGAGATTCGATTTTGAACTATCCAATCCATGAAGTGATATGATGTCATAGCATGGCATATGAGGAAGGATTGGAATAGGACATCTCTTCTCCATGTGACAGTAAACATACAGTCCGTGACAAAGTGCCCACTTGACGGCCATAGGCTCGCCCTATATTACATGTGACTTAAAATAGTAGTTAGTGAAATGTGTGTGTTTATACACCTCGTGGATTTACAGGCTGAATATGCATGTCTGTACGTAAAACAGTATGGTGTATTTTGTCATGTTGAATGGTACATGTTGTACGTGTGGTGACGGAGAAAGAATACAAGTATCACCACCCCATCTCATCCGAAGGGTGTCGTAAGAGGCGACAAACGGAACAATAGGCAGACGATATCACTGCGAGTGAAGGAAAACTTGAAACCCTGTACCAACCTGTCTGGCCAGCGTGGAAACAGTAGGCCAAAGCCTCCCAACATTCACTTTTACCTCATAATATAATATAGTGTTTCTCTGTGACCTGTATGACTATATATCGATTTTAATAAAAAATCAAGACGTGAATAAATGAAGGGGCTATCTGACAATTTCAAAATATTGAGATAGATGACTTCAAAAATTTGCAATGCAGTACACTATAATATTATTGTATAAACACTCAGTAAACGTCAAAGTTATGTGCAAATGAAGTATTAAAGCTTCGAAACTCACTATCTCAATATTTTGAGATTGTTTATCTCACGTTTTTATGTTTAATTAAATTTAAGAAATTGTACTATTTTATAACTCAAGTTCATCATATATACTGTCATCTTGGTAATCTTGAGGACCTTTATGGTTGATATCCATTTAAAACTCTAGAAGATCGCAACAAAAACAGTAAAACCCCAGTAGGTTGCCCAGCTACTTGTAAATTAACCATCGTAAAACAAGCGTTTTCTACCAACGCCGCCATTTCCTGAAACAAACAAACAGACAGAAATTAGCGTGACTTCTTATCATGTAGAACGATCGACGTGTAACAGTGTGAAGTGGCGATTCAATTCGAATGAGATGTACAATTAATTCCAGTGCTCATTAGGTTGCGCGCTTCGGGCTACATCAGTGTGGTCGCTAGGGTGTCTATGATTCTGAGATTTTATGGACTAATCCTATCCGTATTATGTCCATGTTATAACTCGTTATTCAATATTAGCGGTTGCCTACGACTTCACCAAAAGCTTGTCAAGATGCTTGTTACTCAATTACGCTACAAACAACAAGTGTGGCGTGAAAAAGCATCTGATGCGGCTGCCAAGCTGAGTGTCATCATTGTAACATTACTTAGTGTTTGTAATTAATATAATTAATAATTTTAATATAAAACAATTAAAAAAATAAAGTTTTAATGGTGACCATTTTTCCTGATACTGTGCCTTTGGCTTACCATCACGTGAAGTCAAATTGGCGTGCCCTAGATAATAAAAAAAACAGCTCGATAAATTTAAAAAATTACAAATATGTATGTTTGTAAGTAAGTGAGTAGGGTAGCCTGAGCTCACTGAAGAGTATTTGTGCTGTCATTGAGAAGACCAAAAGCTTGTTCTGCTTTGTCTTCACCACTGGCAGCACAGAAACTCTCTGTTATTACAGGGTTGGCAGCACGAGTATGACTCCCCTAGTGTTACACATGCTCCCGGTAACCACTTAACACACGGGGTTTGTTTGCCACCTATGTAGTATAAAAAAGATGTTTAGAATGTTTGAATGCATTTAACGGATAGCTCGACAGATCTGGCTGAAAATTGGTGACAGGAATAGATGTATTGTCTGGAATAGCACATAGGCTTGTTCCCCGGAGTAGGTTCCCATGAGTTGTGGCAACAGGATCAAAATTCCATGGGGGCAGAACCGCAGTCAATAGAAACAATGAATTAAAAAAAAAAGCTACCGCTACTATGTATTCGTACCCTAATAATTTATTATGTGTTATATTTGCATTTACACTATTTCTATTAGCAAAATAATTTTAATGAGATAGAAATAATGCAATGCGTAAGATGCCAACCGTAGATACCGGCTTCAAATTTAGTAGAGGATTTTAAATTTAAATTAATAAACTATTAATTTGTTTGTATATAAATAAACTAATTTACAAGAATATGTAGATTAATTAGATTGTCGTGGAATATAATATTCTCGAAAGATCATAATAATATGTACAAAATATCGCCCGATAATTTTATGTAAAAGTAAAACATTAGCAATTGTACGTTAGGAATTATTATTATTATTTCTTTATGGACGAGCAGTAAACTTGCTGATATGTCCAGCAAGATCCACCAAGGGCCTAAATCAATCTTTCCTATACGTATGTATATCTTTTTTTTACGTGCGCATAATCCCTACGAATACCTCTCCACCGGAGCCGGTGGAAGAGGTTATGTCGGACTCGAACCGACTAAAACGCACGCCGCCTGTGGGTCGTTTTGGTTGCCGAAGGTGAGGTTGATAGGCATATCCCCCGCACCCCGGCCGACCCAGGACCATCTCTCACGATCTGGCCCTCTCCTCGGAAAGTTTGTATATCTGATTAGTGGATGACTCTCTGCTGCAGGCTTCCTTCTCGAGGAAGGTCAGACAGCACTCCATCCCACAAAAATCGTACAAGACAAACCAAAAGAAGGAGAATGAATAAACAAACGTCGAGAAAAGCCTCAAATGTAACAATTTGTGCTGTCTGTGGGATGACTAAAGGGTTGTCCTGCTTTGTCCTATACACTGACGGCACAGAAACTCTGTGCTTACAGGGTCGGCAGCGCGAATGTGGCTTCTCTGGTGTTACACACGTCCATAGGCCACAGTAACCACTTTCCATCAGGTGGGCCGTGCGCTTGTCTGCCACCTAAGTGGTATAAAAAAAAACAAGAATTAAAAGATGATTATAATGGGTGCAATATTTTTGAGTGACTTCTAAACGACTCGGTACTATACTTATGTATCACTTCGTTCAAACTACTTATACGTATTTATATCCTTAATTTTAGTCATATTAATATGGTCTCTCTACTGTTTCGTAGATACTCAGTATGGTGTTATTAATTGCTATAGCCAACGCTATGGGGATTTATGTTTACTATCCAAGACCTTCACAGGGGTTTTAAATGGGAAGCACTCGTATATAGATTTAGTAGTGATGGGAAATCTCATGGAAACTTGACATTTATGTATTAACCGATCGTGTGATGAAATTAAATTGAATTTAATAAAAATTCTGGAATCAAAAGAGGCGATGGATTTAGATTTATATGATGGCTAAAGAACTTTATTAATATTATCTTACTACTTACGTATACATACATACCTACATATAATCACGCCTTTTTCCGCGGAGGGTAAGACAGAGGTGAACACCCATATACAGAATTAACACCCATATTTCACCAATTACTGAATTTGATCCCACGTATTAGGGGGTGAGCCTATTGATGTCTGCCGGGCACTATCGTCCACTCAAGCCATGCGTATGAGGCTGAGTCTGGGCTGTATATTTCTATATTTAGATGTACAGCAACTAATATTTGAAACTGTTAACGTCCAGTACAGGATAGGTCAACGGTCCATTTCTCAAATGAGCTACCAGACGGACGTATGTAGTAGTGTCAGCAGATTAAAGTCCGTCAGTCAAGCTGAGTGTCACCATTGTCACACGGTATGTGTAAGTAATGGTGACCTTCTTTTCTGGGATTTTGCCTTCAGCTTACCATCAGGCAAGGCGAAGTCCAATTGACGTGTCCTATATATATATATATATATAAAAAAAAAAAATAAAAAAAAAAAAAAAAAAAAAAAAAAAAGATTTCTCCTAAAAGGAACCCCTAATGAACATAATCTTTGCGTTAGTCTCGGTTACATCCGAGTCCTAGGCGAGGGAGGAGTCCTACATCGCTGTCCATTTTATCTTAACCAACGTTCTTTTTTAATTAAAGTTATAGAAAAAGTTTGTAGGATTATTAAAATGTTTTTAACGTTTCGCTTTCTAACTAATTTTCTGTAAGCTGCTAAACTAGAATGCTTTTCAATAAATACTCAAAGTAGAAAAACAATACTACGTAGCGAAGGTATTATAAATTAGAAAATTATAAATGTATCCCCATAATCGAGTCAATCCATCTTCATACCGCGAAAACTCATACCGTTTCGAAATGTTCACAATCATACCTCGAAATGTTTAAGCTGTAATGTTAAGACCTATCTCAATCTAATATCATAAATTACAGTCTTAATCATTGTGAAATAATTACATGTTTCTCTTGTTATCTTAAACTTTACTATTGGGTACATCTTCCATCAACACCAGCTCAAGTGTTCATATGTTTGTACACACGGAGCTATTAATCTACATGTTACCGAAGCACCTGACCCAGGTTCACCTAATCCTTGAAAGCCTAGAACTTTAGAGTCAAAGGCACCGCGAATTCCCAGTTGAGATAACATCCAAACACCGCCTTTAGTACAATCAGCTAAAATATAAACATGTCACTTACTCAGGGCTGGCGCACTTTCAGAACATATTTTGGCTACAGTTTTGAATGATCCTATGGGAATATGGGTCTGTCACCCATTCATGCGAAAACGGTATTAAAGATTTGGATAAAATTTCGCACACAGGTAGTGAATATGAATAGTCTCTAGACAAAGGGAACGGTCAGTATTCTTCGAAGAGCTATGAGCAATATGATAAATAAATAAGTAGATATTTTACGAAATTTAAATAATACTATGTAGCCGAGTGGTTCCCATTAGAGCAGAATTTATTTTTTTATACAACTTAGGTGGCAGACAAGTACATGGCTCACCTGATGGAAAGTGGTTACCATGACCTATGAACGTGTGTAACACCAGTGGAGTCACATCCGTGCTGCCGACCCTGTAAGAACAGAGATTTTGTGCCGTCAGTGTAGAGGACAAAGCAGGACAAGCCTTTGGTGATCCCACTGACAGCACAAAAACTCTCCAGTGAGCTCTGGCTACCATACTCACCACCGGGAACACAACACAATTTGGACCACTCCATCTCTTCCTATGCGGTGTCGTATAAGGCGACTAAGGATTAGGGCTGTTTAACATCAGACAGATATATACAGCCCAGACGCAGCCTCAGATCGGAAGACTACGATTCAATGATTGGTGAAATGTGGGTGTTAATTCACCTTTGCCCAACCCGCCAGGGATAAAGGCGTGATTACATGTATTTATGAACTATGCAGACCTAAATTAAGTATAATACATTTATATGGACGGAACCTAGATTTACAACCACACTTGCGTAGTGAAATCTGATTAGTGTACTTGACTTTTACTGGAGTGACTGCCATATCACCTCCCAATTCAACACCGAGGCAAAAGCCTACGCTAGAGACTCGTATGTCAATTAGCAAGTATACCAGCTACCTATAATCAGTGAGGTCACCTTGGACCCCGAAAATCTTGGTGAGGTCACATTTACTTATTGAAAACTTAAGAACCTACCTCTGGAATATTTCGTGTTTTTACTTATGCACTCACAGCCCTGTTTCACGTAGTCTTCCGTGTCCCTGGGACGTACCGATCTCAGCCGAATGGGCCGGTGCGTACGTTGGACACAGCCCATTGAAGATAGCTATCGACCGCCCGATGAATAGGTCTTACCGCCGAGAATATAGACTGTTCAAGGAGTAACTTTAAAGCTGTACGACTGTGAATTTCAATCGCGGAAATTTCAGACAGTAAAGATGAATCTTAGGCCTCAGATTACTCGTGGAGGGCCAGATCGAGAGAAATGACCCTGGGTAAGTCGGGGTGTGGGAGATATGCCTGTCAAGCTCACCTTCGGCAGCCAAAAATGACCCACAGGCGCCTCGTGTTTTAGTCGGTTTGAGTCCGACATAACCTGTCCCACTGGTTCCGATGCGGAGGGAAGTTACCCGCGGGGATTTTTCGCAAGTAAAATAAAGGTCATCATATATTAGCTTCCTGATTGCCTCTGAGGCTGTCATCTCAGAGCCCGTAGCTGTTAATTCCTTCTTGGTTTGTTTTAGAATACTACTTACCTACAGCTTACGAGGTATTATAACGGGAACGACTGTCATCTAACCTTACAAGTTTGAAGTCATGGGGTCCAAAGTCAACCACAATAAACGAAAAAGTAAACTAGCGATAACGATAGCGTTAAGATACTGATACTGTGTGTGATTCGTGTGGTGACGGAGAGAGAATCAAAAAGGATCTCCCCTCTCTCCTTCATCCGAAGGTTGTCGTATGAGGCGACTAACAAAAAAATACGCAGACTATTTATCACTGCGAGAGACAGAAAACTTGAAATAAAACTCAGTACCAATCAGCATGGAAGCAGTAGGCCAAAGCCTCCCAATATTAGAAGAGGCGTATGTCCTGCAGTGAACTGCGATAGGCTTGATTGATTGATTGACTGGGTGTTTAAATTATTATGCTAATAGTAATAAAAACATTAGTTCCAGAATACTAATGCACTGATCTCTAAACGACGTGCTTAAATTTTTGTGACTAAAATATATTAGTATAGTTTACCAGTTATTTTTTCTTTTTTTTAATGTGCGAAAATTCCCCACGGATACCCCCACCGAAGTCGGTGGGAGAGGTTATGTCAGACTCTAACCGACTAAAACTCACGGCGCTTGTGGGTCGTTTTTAGTTGCTGAAGGTGATTTTGACAGGCATATCTCTCGCACCCCGTCCGATACAAGGAGGCGCGCAACTAGCACCGCCGCCGCGGCCTGCTTCTGTCAGGGTGACAAGCGGCTCCACCCGTCACCCCCAGGCCTATTGTTGAAGTATTTGGGGTGAAGAACTTTGTATATTTTAACGATAATAATATAACTCACTAGTGATCTTTAGTTTTCCTATTTGGTTAATATTATGATCTTGTTTATAAATTTTTGGTATTTAAAAATTGACGGGCTACATAATGGAATATAATGACTTTGGAAACCGGATTTGACTACGGGTGCTATGTCGTAAAATAAAAGACTATGGCTAGCAGTAATTTCACGGCCACTAACCGTTCAGTAATGAACCATTTTGAAAATTAACTTGAGAGAAAATTCTGCACTGAATGACGTGCATATTTCCTATTTGATGACATCAAAAATAATAAATAAATTTAAATTTAAACCCTAATAGAGCAACCCCACTAATTATTGTCCAATATATTGTAGTGTCAATATCAGTTCACAATAAACGCCATCCAAATACGGGAGGAGGCAATTACAATCCGCGACAAACTGATTTATATCTGCCGCAATGCCACTTAATCCAACGTTACAACTTACTCCATAAAAATGCATTCTCACACCGAAAACAATGACCTGAAACAAGGAAATAGTCTTAAATAAAAATATAACTACAGTTGCACATAAATATCGTAAATTACCGTATTGGACATATTGTATTGATCGCAGCGGACGGCAATTTGCCGCCAGATGTAAACTGACCCTTAGGGTTACTTTACATCTGGCGGCAAATTGCTCTTGTTTTTTTCTTGATCGCCATTTACACTTAGTGCAAACAGCTCACGGCTGCTCACGCTTGTTTTAATAGTATCGCGGCAGTTTTCCGGCACTGAGTGAGTTCTACCATTGTAATTTGCTACGCATCTGTAAGGGTGACTTACCTGAGACTTTGCCTTTAGCTTAAGTGAAGTAAAAAAAATATATTCGAGCAATATAGGTATTTAAACTATAATGGTCACTCACATCAGTGTCAGAATAAACGGGATATTTAACATGTTTCATTATTTTGAGTTTCCGATAACGCTGTTGAATGAAACATGGTAAATATCCCGTTTATTCTGATATATTCGAGCAATCGCGCGAGTGCTCAAGCATGCTCGCGCAGATGCGAAAAGGATATTCTAAGTAATTTGAACACGTGCTTACTATATATTTAAAAACATTTTACTATTGCGAACTATTTCCGGCAATGATTAAATAGCTGAATGCCTGTTCTGAATTGACCCTTAGACTACGTTCGCACCAAAAACAAACAGAATTATGTATTGACGAGCAATAATATAAAATGTACGGCAAAAGTACTTCAGTAAATCGTTGCTGAATGAAGTTTGTACACTTGGAAGCTGTTATTGGCATCAATGATTTACATTATATCCCATAAAGTAAATCATTGATGCCAATAATTATGGAGATAACGTTCTTCGATAAGTGAACACAAAATAAGGTATATTGGGTCCTACGAAGAATTTAAAGACACATATGTTATACATAAGGGATATGTTAGTGATAAATGATATAACAATTCTCTAGATTCAAATCACAGGTAAAAAGCTACCTAGTTTACTCATTGAAGTTACTTTTAATATTGTAATAAATATCCAAATATTTTGTATAATAATACAATATTAAAAGTAACTTCAATGAGTAATCAATATTAATAAGCATTACATAAATGTAATAAACATGAATTAAACGCAGTTCATATTTTATCACGAATCGTTCAAAACATATTATTCCGAGTAGGGTTTTTTAAATTATCTCATTTCGGTGTGAAACTCAATTTGGTACATGTCAATTGAATCGATTATAAAATCGATACTAAACGATCTCGATTCACATTATCTCACAAATTTTAATTGTGGTCAACTTCAATTGCTGTTCGCTCGATGTTTATGGTATTTAATTTTTAATTCGGTTTTGATTTTTATTTTGCTTCTTATTCGGTGAGTTGTTATTCATTTATTTTTTTGCTTATTATTTCGGTTTGCCTTTTATCCACAATTTTTAATACTGGACGTAATTTTT
Source organism: Eilema griseolum (assembly GCA_963662185.1). Taxonomy (NCBI): domain Eukaryota; kingdom Metazoa; phylum Arthropoda; class Insecta; order Lepidoptera; family Erebidae; genus Eilema; species Eilema griseolum. The sequence continues at coordinate 2,750,870 of OY759243.1, forward strand.
TTTTTAAATAATCAATTCAAATATACCATACAAGTAGTATGGTAGTAAAATCTTGCATACAAATATTTGGAGGAGGTAGGACACGGCGGTATTTCCGCCCAATTGAGCAGCCCGACATATTCTGTAGGGTGGAGGTACTTCCCCAAGTACCTCCACCCTACAGAACACCGCGGTTATAATAGCTTCGTGTTGTGTTCCAGAGCTCACTGGAGAATTTGTGCTGTCAGTGGGAAGACTAAAGGCTTGTCCTGCTTTGTCCTCTACACTGACGGCATAGAAACTCTGTGCTTACTGGGTTGGCAGCGCGAATGTGGCTTCTCTGGTGTTACACACGTCCATAGGCCACGGAAACCACTTTCCATCAGGTGGGCCGTGCGCTTGTCTGCCACCTAAGTGGTATAATAAAATAATTGAGCGGGAATAGAACCCGTGAACTTCAACGTAGCAGTCGAACGTTCAATTACTACACAGCATAAGTCGTCATTACCTTTTACATCCAAAACCAAATTCACGACCTATCCAATCTCTCCAGCATAAACAAAACCAAAACTAAAGATTCTCATTTCAAAACAAAGTAATCGTTCCTGAAATAGAAACAAATCATTGGAGCCGCATTATCTCGGGCCATTCATGCCGCACCAAAGGAAACCAGAAAACAATGTTCATTAAACGAATACCAAAGTAAGAGTCCGCTCAAATAATTGCTCCCTACATTTAGACGCGCGTATCCAATTCAATAGGAACAATTTGTCGGCCCACCCTTTACTAGTCTGCTTTAGAAATTCAGACATTTCCAAAGGTCCGCGTGGAGAGTTCTGATACCTCGTTAGTTATCTTGCGTTGCCGCTAAATAATTGTAGCAGAACCTCTCTAAAAACACTCCACAATCAAATTTGAACTTAATAGCAATGACGATAAAGTTGAATTTGTAATGTAATGTTGTACGGCTTAGTATGTTTGAGAAGAATAAAATTTCTAACTTAAGCATTTGAATATAGAATTGAAAATGAATAATCAGAATAATATTTTTATGATATATATTCAATATTGAATCTTATATTGATAGTAATAAAGTTAAAGGTAAATATAAAAGTTGATTTTGATACAGAGAGTGGTACGGAAGCTAGAGCAATTTAACTGTCTAAAGGCTTTATTTACAAGTATTGAGTGATATATTTGCAGACAAATGTGAGGATTCAACAGCAGTTATATTGTTAAAGATATCTTTGGAGTAGATTATGCTAACAAGGTATTGAAATTATGTTAAAAGCTACAAGTAAAAATAGTTCAAAGATCTAGACATGAAAACAGACAGACAGATATAAATAACTTTCACATTATTAGTTCTCCAAGAAGAGTAATAAAAGATTTTACCGGGTGGGCAGCACGAGTGTAACACCCTTGAAGTTGTACACGTCTATATGCCACGGAAACCACTCTCCATCAAGGAGACCATATACTTGTCTGCCACTTAAATGGTATAAAAGAAAAAATTGAATTCATTTGCTTATAAAAACATAATTTAATACCATCATAATATGCCACCCATCTTGAAATTGACTCCAAAATTAGAAAACCATGTTCCGCAAATAAAATAAATAAAACCATGTTATGATATGCCGATATTTTTAACATCACTAATATTTGAATCAATACAAATCGTATGTACTCTATCACGGGATTTTATCGAATCAAAGACCTTAATGAGATTCCAATATTGAACTATCAAATATAGAAATTGGATTGTCGTGTTTCGTCGATCGATTAAAAACGTGTTTAAGCACGTGTCCATCGAACGAATTTGGTCCCAAGACAATAGGGAACCTTTCTTTTGTTTGTGTTTCTCAGGAGAACTGGATATAGGGTTCTATAATACTTGTTTTTACATACATACATATTATTATGCCTTTATTCCCGGATTCATCAATCATTCATCAATCAGTAATTCGGTCCCACGTAATAGGGGGTGAGCCTATTCCCGCCTTCCGGGCACTATTGTTGACTCAAGCGATGCATTTGAGGCTGAGTCTGGGCTGTATATATCTGTCAGATGTTAAATAACCCTATCTTTTAGTCGCCTTATACGACACTGCATGGGAAGAGATGGGTTGGTCCAAATTCTACTCTGCCCGGAACAACGCGGTGCCAACACTTGTTTTTATTTTGATAATACCTAAGACTATCCACCAGCTTCTCGAATAACAATCCACACAAAAACTTTATAAGTAATAGGGTAGTGAGAGAGTGGAATAAGCTACCACATGATGTTGTGACAGCCCAGAACATAAACCAATTTAAAAATAGACTAGACCAACACCTTAACCAAAAAAAAAATAAACACTAGTGGGCATAAGCAGGATACGGGCATTATCAGTTGCTTCGACTGCCTGCCTGTTCAAATAATAATAATAATAATATTACTATATTGAAAGAAGGCAGCCTCTGTGACGCGGCGGTAGTAAAAGCTATTGCTACGCAGGAGATGTGGGTTCGGTTCCCGCTCAGTGCAATTATTTGTATGTATTAATATGTTTATTTGCATTGGTTTGGATATTTCCGCGTCTCAGAGAGCACGTTAAGTCGTCAATCCCGGTTGTCATATGGACATCTATGAAAGAAAGAAAGAAAGAAAGAAAGAAAGAAAGAAAGAAAGAAAGAAAGAAAGAAAGAAAGAAAGAAAGAAAGAAAGAAAGAAAGAAAGAAAGAAAGAAAGAAAGAAAGAAAGAAAATGCGTTTATTAGACACACACAAAAACACAAAATACAAAATAAAACAAATAACATTGACCACTACACATGCAAGAAAAAAAAAACATAATTTTTGGTAGGTCGCTAAGTAACAAATACAAGAAAAAAAGAAAAAAACAACGATGTTACTGATAATTGAAGCTCTGGAAACTCTATCAGTTGGCCTAACTGCAATACTTCGATATCGCCAATGGGTTGTAAAGGTCATATGGCAGTCCTTCATGGAAACTATTGAAGTTCAGTAACATATGAAGTTAGATAGGAAAAAATGGACTCGAGAAATAAAAGCTTCGGATGCAACTGAGAGTAACCCTAAGGATAGGTTGGGCCCCAATTAAGTTAACAGTCTTCTAATCAGTTTCGGTACATAAAATATTCTATTATAATATACAATTACTTACAAATTAATATAAAACTATGCTAACTATACAATATATACAAAAATGGAATAGAGAAAAAGAGGGAGACTGTAATTTTAGGCATCGAAAAATTCCTCCCCATCGATCTCTACTGGTACCGTGCCCAAGAGGCTGGCGGCATTACCACGCTGAATGGCGATGCCAATTCTTTGAGCGAGGTAAAGGCCAGCCTTATGGTCACGGGAAGCGTCGATTAGTCGCTTCGCTATTTATTGTCTTCTACATCAAAAAAATAGGTTTCTTTGAATATGTGTGAGAAGGTGAAAAGAAACATTTACTTTTAATTTCTGGTAATATTTAAAACCCACGCAATAACGAGAAACTGTCAACAACAGATTTAAAGCAGACCAATAACGAACCTCATAGCTCGCGGTAGTGGCGGCAACATGTATTTTTAAATCATATTACCGGAAAATTTGAAACCAATAAATTGTAATCAATACCGAGACTCTAATGACACCAATTAAATAATCATAAAAAAACGAAGCTTATCTATTATATCCGCCATATTATTTATTGCTACCTTGCGTGCCCCGCATAGAGTTATTTATCGATTTGTATTAGGCTTTCGATACAGTAATGCATGACCTCAAGGGAAATTCAAGATCATTTTTAATGATATTTTGAAAGTCGATGTCGGATTATAACGACTTATTGGTGTGTATTTAATGAGATTATTTATTGGATTATTCAAATTAGAAGGATAATATCTGGATAAGTAAGTGGTAACAGGTATCGGTATATGGAAATTTATGATCGAGATAATTTGATCTGAATTATTCTTACTCGTTTACGGATGGAACCAATATTACAAATAAAACACAAGAGTATTGTTTAGTCGGATCGAGTCCGACATAACCTCTCCCACCGGCTCCGATGGCTGGGTTTCCGTGGGGATATTTCGCACGTAATAAAAAAGGTAGTTAGGGAACATGCCTTGGATCTTAGTAAACATGTTTGGGGAATAACCAGTAGGAGTGATAGCAATGCAACCCCATCTTCACAAACTATTGCTGCATATTAGCCATCATCGACAAAATTGTAGCACTTTTAATGTCTAACATTCAATATATGAAGCATTTAGGACAACAGCGTACTACTATTCCTGTTTTCGCTATCCTCCTAGCATAGATTAAAAATAACTGGTACGAAGTCAATTACATTATCTTGCTAACAATGTTGACAAAAACCCCGTAAATGATCGGGAAAGCTGACACCGGCCTTCACAGCGGAAGCATTACATGCAATTAGTATAAAAGCTAGAATAATAAAGTCGTAATTTATCATAATCAACTAGTATAAAGAATTTACTAGCATAAAAACTTATAATAATTAATTAGTACAACCCGGAATCGAACCCATTATACTTGGTAGTCGCATTTCACACAATCCAAGATGTAATTACGTACTTTTACAATAAAAACTCAATACTAGACGCTTCGATGAGCATCAATTGATTGACATAAAACTTTATAATAAGGCCCGACATTCCCTGTTTCCCTGATGCTGTTAACAGGGCTGAATTTCGACGACTGCACGAGTACGTGAGATATGAATTAAATGGTCCAAGATGGGCAACACTTCTCTTAATGGCACCCTATATCTTTTTAATTGGCAACCCTTTTTGCGTGGTCAATGTCCGTGAGGAAGCATGTGAGAAAAACACATAACTTTATGTTTGCCATTTATCTTGATGCGTGGGAGTGGGTTGAGTTATAAGAGGTAGCGATTTTGTAGCTAGGCGATTGTGATTTAAATACCCGTTAAGATTATCATTTAAGACAAAGTTTTATAGCGTTATTTAGTTAACAGGCTTGCTGCCTGGTATGCTGAAATAAAATTCATGGATTGCGTTCTTAATATCCCTTTGTCTACCTCTCCTGGTGGACATCGAAAATATCAAAAAATATTTTTGTACTACATACCTAGTTGTCTGATAGGTGATTGAAATACTGATGACGGCTTTTATCAAAATTTTCAATTTTTATACATTTAAATACCACTTCAGAGTTTGTAGGTTTGATTCCGTCACATTGTAAATGTATGTATGAATAGGTCCCTTTATGCAGGTATTCATAGGTCTCGATGTTTTAATGTATAATAATTATTCATGAATTTGCAAAAAGTATATCATAAATATGTAATCATCATTTCAAAACCTACTTATCGTGTTATTTTTGGTCGAGATGTCGCTGTGTAAATGTCTTATCATTATTTCATACATTAATTATTTCAATCGCGAAAGCTTATCACTTAGACTACACATATCGGCAGCAATATAAGATATTAGTAAGTTCCAAGTGTCGATATTACCGTTTCTATACAAAATGGTGTGAGATGCCGCTGTAGTCGTTCAATATAAACTATCTCGATTTGTACACCTATTTGTAGGCTTCACAGCTTCCATATAAAAGACATCAACGCGCTCTGGCGTTCGTTATAAGCCTGTTTCTTTTTTAAATGGATTTCATTTATAAATATCTATATCCGTCTGTTTTTTTCTGCAGTTGATTGCTTAGAGTTGTAATTATGTCTTTGTTATTGCGAGTGGCGTACTTGGTACTTGGAACTGAGGATTTAGTTCTAATTACTAGACTTTGTACGGGGGGTTTATATACAAGCTAGTACATATAAACTCTTTTTTTATAATTGAGTTTTTTGACGTCAACTTGGTACTTTACTCGATTACGAATTTGTTAAAAATTTCATAACTCAATGAGTTGCGTGAACGAGATCAAAATTTCACGCGGGCGGAAGCACGGCAGCAGTTTACTCTTATACAACTTAGTGAGGAGACAAGCACCTGGTCTACTAGATGGAAAACTGACATGTACAACTCTAGCGGTGTCACACTCGTGCTGTTGACGATTGAGTCTGCACATTCTTATAGCACTTTCTGAAGAACCCCATATTGTCGTCGGTTAGAAAAGTGAAGGAAGCTAATATAAAATAATCCTTAGACAGGTTAGAAAGGTTAGAAGAGGTAGGACACGGCGGTATATCCGCCCGATTGAGCAGTCCGACTGGGGAAGTACCTCCGCCCTACAGAATACCGCGGTTATAATAACTTCGTGTTGTGTTCCCAGCGGTGAGTAGGGTAGCCAGAGCTCACTGGAGAATTTGTGCCGTCAGTGGGAAGACTTGTTCTGATTTGTCTTCTACTGACGGCACAGAATCTCTGTACTTACAGGGTTGGCAGCGCGACTGTGACTCCTCTGGTGTTACAGACGTCCATAGGCCACGGTAACTACTTTCCATCAGGTGGGCCGTGTGCTTGTCTGCCAACTAAGTGGTATAAAAAAAAAAAAAAAAAAAAAATAGTTCATTCTTCTGCCTGCACCTGCCTCAATGCATCTCTGCATCACCCTAAGGTAGACTGTCAGATAATGCCAGTATTATGATCGCCAAAATAAATAAAATAAATAAAGATATCTTAGAAGGTTTCATTGTTTAGAGGAAATAATTGTTTGTTTATATTTGGATATTTGAGTTACTGGTCAAATTAGTAACTTTTAACTAACGTCATAATATTTAATAATCAAATCATTTACTATTATAGATTGGGTGAATGACTAAATATATATATATATATATATATATATATATATATATAAATATACTATTGTACCACTCTTTCACCATTCTTAATTTATATAATCAATCAATCAATTAGCCCACTGCAGTCCACTGCTGGACATAGGCCTCTCCCAATGTGCGCCATGTTCTCCGATCCTCCACCTTCCGCATCCAGTCTGTCTCAGCCACCTTTTTCAGGTCGTCCGTCCATCTGACTAGGGGGCGTCCTATCTTTCGTTTATCTTCAAGCGGTCTCCACTCTAGGACTCGTTTGCTCCAACAGCCATCGGTCCTTTTATTAAGTTTTATTAAGTTTAGTTAAATAAATTCATTTTAACTACAAGAAAATACCCAATTGAAAATCTTAAGAACTGGTAACCCGATTTTCAAGCATCTTTAACCAATAGAATACTGCATTATCCCTGAATAATATAAGCTACTTTTAATGTCAATATTCCGACAGGACCAGGACTTACATAGATGTAACCGCAGGGCGATTCTAGTTTATGATATTGCACTAAATTTTCAAACAAACACCTCCCGGCTACCGCATAGCTTTAAGCCTCTCTGCAGTGCCTCTGCGTCCAATTAAATGCGAATAAACTGGCACCTCCCATGTTGATATCAATAGGCGAGCCCGTGAGAGATCCATTTGTATTTGTTCCTGCCGCTGTGATTGCGACATAGATTATGTTAGACGTAGAAGCGACACTACACTCTATTCGGTTAGGTGCTTAACTAAATGTAGACAATCTTGTAGCGACTTTATATGAAAACACATTGTACAAATAAACTAGGCTAATTGACTAACTAGTGTTTCCATTTCAGTTTTTAGTCTTTGAAACGAGTTTCTAAACAGAAAAACTTTTTGAAACTGAGTTTTTAAATAAAACATTAAGCTGAGCTTATTGCCGTCTTCCAGGCACTATTATTGGCTCAAGGCATGCGTCTGAGGCTGAGTCTGATATATCTGTCTGATGTTAAACAGCCCTATCCCTTAGTCACATTGTACGACACCGTATGGGATAAGATGGGCTGGTCCAAATTCTACCGGGAACTACGCGAATGTCGAATTAAAAAAAAAGTGTGGTGGCAAACAAGTTTGATCCTTTTCTTGCAAGTTTTCAAGGTTTGACTGTACTGAGCCATATGAAAATAAATAAATAGATGTTTTATTTCTCTCCGTGGTTTATATTATAGGTCCGAAAATTTAAGTTATGTTGTTGTAAGACGAATTTCACTTAAATATTGATCGATTTTATGTGTGTGTGTGTGTGTGTGTGTCGACATTAAATCAAAAAATCATGTGTCATTCAAGTGGCTTTCTCGATAAAGCTACCTCTCGATTAGTATATTTACCAGGTAAAACTTTTATAAAAAAAAATCTATTATGTACTACTATCTATTACCATCTCTGAATACTTCGTAATACTTAGTCTATAACTATGCATGGGAACCGAATATCTAGCACGTTCAATAAATTTACCGAGAGCAATAGCTTCTACTATTAGAAATATGATAGTTAAAATATTTGTTGTTCGCCTACTCGCGGTAGTAGACAAATATCTTATATTCCAAAGATAATACAATTATTGAGTAAGTATAGACACGTCTGTGGAGTTATTTATTTAATGAATCAGCCAAAAATACCAAGTGGTTGCGCTAATGGATAAACATACAATCTAGTTTAAAAAAAAAAAACTATATTATAGTTTAATTTGGTAGGAGGTAGGATACGACGGTATTTCCGCCCAATTGAGCAGTACTGGGGAAGTACCTCCGCCCTACAGAATACCACGATTATAATAACTTCATGTTGTGTTCCCAGCGGTGAGTAGGGTAGCCAGAGCTCACTGAATTTGTGCTGTCAGTGGGATGACTAAAGGCTTATCCTGCTTTGTCCTCTACACTGACGGCACAGAGACTCTGTGCTTACAGGGTCGCCAGCTCGAGTGTGACTTCTCTGGTATTACACACTTCCATTGGCCAAAGTAACCACTTTCCATCAGGTGGGCCGTGTACTGGTCTGCCACCTGAGTGGTATAAAAAAAATATATTAAAATTTGGTAGGAGGTAGGATACGACGGCATTTCCATCCAATTGAGCAGTCAGACTGGGCAAATGCCTGCCTTACAAAATATAGTGGCCATAATGATTTCGTGTTGTGTTCCCGACTGTGAGTAGGATACTCACTGGAGAGTTTGTGCTGTCAGTGGGAAGACTAAAGGTTTGTCCTGCTTTGTGTTCTACACAGACGGCACAAAATCTCTCTCTCAGTACTTATAGGGTCGGCAGGGCGTGTGTGACTCCTCTAATGTAAACACTTTCGATTATGTGGGCCATCTGCCACCTAAATGGAATAAAAAAAGTTATATAAAAAATACAAAAATCATCTGTGAGTGATTATTGCAATAGGTACTTAACATAGATTATGGTGTAACCAATTGCATCCAGTATCAAAACCATGTGGTTTTACTCGATTCGTTTAAGATATTTAATACATCACCGCTAGCTCTGATGAGTGATCATCTACATATAAAAAAAGTATTCATATACCACCTCAAAAAGAACTAAGATCAGGTATCAATTCACCATGTGGGGTCAAACTAGCGACTCATATTTCAACTCATATCACAACTCATATCACTCCCCAGTGCAGAAACTCAAGATAAGTATCAATCCCATTCCCACCTCACCGCTATCATAAAGCATCTCAACTCTGAACCGCACACGCCATATTCAAATCGCACTCGTGTCCAACACGCCCTATCTCAAACATATTTGCAATTAATATCAACACAAATAAATAAGGCTCGAGATAAACCTGCGACGATAATATCACACATGCTACGTCGCTGTCGTCACGTATGGAATCCCCCTTATTTATGTCAATATCACGTTTCAATTTACGATCGCGTTCGTGGACGAGAGTTATGCTAAACTTCTTGTGAATATGGAACTTTGTAAGTGTTTTTCATTTTGTTTTCGTATGTTCGTATAGAATAAGAGTAATTTTTGGATTTGGGCTACATAGGTCCACGAAAGTACTAGAATGATAATATAATTGCATCAGTAGCTAAGTAATTAAAGAGTTGAGGAGTTAGCAGTAATAATAGTACAGACTGTCTGTAAGAAATTGAGCCTAGCAGATAAGACGCCATTTGTACGATCTCATAATTTGTAAATTGTAACTTTAATGTTCCCGGAAGAGTTGAATTTGGACCACCAGATCTCTTCTCATGCGGTATCGTACAAGGCAAATAAGGGATAGGGCTGTTTAATATCAGACAGATTTATACAGCCCAGACTCAGTCTCAGATGCATGACTTGATTCCACAATAGTGCCCGGAAAACGGCTATAGGCTCACGCTTTTTTACATGGGACCGAGTTCAATGATTGGTGAAAAAATATTTGCATGTCGTATGTTTGAATATGGTGATACTTCCACAATAACAATCAACATAAAATTATGAATATATAAATAAATAAATAAACTTCCAACTAGTCTGTAGAACTACAGATCAGTAACAAATCCTTCACTAGTACGTACGCCGGTGTAGACTGCGAGGATGCCGTGCTCACCGCATATAATCATTTGTCAGTGAACCAACAACAGCCTTAACTTAACCGAACGATGTTCCGTCCATCTTTATTATAGAAGATAATTTGAGCGCTTCGATGTTTCAATAAATACCACTAATAAGCGTTGGAACTAATTTGTAAGCTAACAATAATGTTAACGGGAATTAATGGGATCATGGTATAGGTACATACATACCTTACACCGGCCGTGGTCACAGTCTGACTGGCTCAGCGGTGCACTCCCGCTATCTTCTAGCTCGTGATGTAGAAGAAGGTTTTTCCTCTACCCGCACATTCTCGTTATTTTCGCTATTTACCGTCACATACCACACTCGCATAGTCCCTATTCTGTAAGCAAATTGATCGGTGTCTATCCGACCTGCGCAGAAAATGATGTTGCAGTTTTTTATCACTGGATTCCATGTTGTCGATAATTTAAACCCGTCTTCCCGATTGAAAATTTATATGCTTCTTAATTGTATTACCGTCAACATTATTGTATATTATGGAATGCGATAGTTTAAGTTTTTAATTTGTGAGTAAATAATCATCATCATCATCATCATTTCAGTGATAGTCTCGATTGCATTCCAAGTTTGTACTCCGACTACCCGTAACGACTGCCTTAGATGTTCGTACCCGGGTCCGACAACTTAACGTATTCTCCGAGGCACGACCAGAGGTCTTAGATCCAGAATTTGGATTCAGTACTATCATCTCATCAGTGCTCCGATGTCCAGGATCTGCTTGCCAATTTCTCACAATTTGACTCGTCTAGACTCTGAAAAGTAAGCTTGAGCCTGAGTCTCTTTCATTAGTCAGCTACTAGATATAAGGGAAAGTTAACTCCCTGTTTAACATCAGACAGATATATATAGCCCAGACCCAGTCTCAGATGCATAGCTTGAGTCAACAATAGTGCCACGAAGACGGCCATAGGCTCAACCCCTATTACGTGGGGCCGAATTCAATGATTGGTGAAATGTGGGTGTTAATTCACCTCTGTTTAACCCTCCAGGTATAAAGGCGTATAAGTATGTGTTAACTGGGTGCAAGAGACATCGACTTTTCGAAGGAAATCGATCCTAAAAACATCATAAGCACTATGCAGGGTTGTGTTCTTTTCAGTAAACCGTTGTTGTCGTTTATACCTTTTGACATTTCAACAGTCGAGTATTAATATTGGGGTGAGATACCACCAAGATCTTTGAAGCCAATCTCATCTATAAGACGGTACCCCTGCTAATTAACGTACGTGCCTTCAGAGCCGTCTTTCCTCTCAGAATTTTACTAGCATTTCTTATTCATTAATGAAATAAAATGTATTACAAGACATTCAATACATGCTTCATACATACCATGGGCCCCGACACCTACTTCCGGTGACATCGGCGCGCACGCAACCCTCTGAGCATGTACCTAGTCAGTAGTAAATCTGCTGAAAGCCTTGATTGCCTTGTAGAAAGGTTCTTTATGCGATTACTACACCTTATACTCTAATTAATTATTTAGTAATTATTAATTCATTTATTTATTCACACAACTATAGAAGTAATAACATTTAACATAAAGTACAATATTAAAAAAATTAAGTAGCCTAGTGGTATGGGTAACGGGACTGCTGAGACGAGGTCTCGGGTTCGATCCCAGGTTTTACCATGGCACACACCAATGACTTTTCGATGCTTTTCGAAGTTGTGTGTATATTTATCGCAGGTTTATAAGTGCCCGGTTAATGGCAATAGGCTCGTCACCTATTACATTGGGACCTAAACGTAAACTGGCGAAATGTGGATGCTAGCACCTCTGCTTACCCCTCCGGGGATATAGGCGTGAGTTTATGAGTTTATATTTATGGTACAATATTAAATTACAATAATGTCCCGTGAAACACATATGGGCCTTGATTCTACAAATTTTAAGTGACAATAAAAACATTGTCACACCATTGATACTGCAGAGAATATCATTAAATTTTAGATTTCCAGATTTGCAAATAGAGTAAAATTTAGGTTAAATGATGTCTTGTAGAATGAATGATCTAATGAACTCTTTTTTAATTTAATTTTGAACTTTATTAGTATAGCCATATGGTGTAAAATGAGTTCATTACAATCATTTTTTGCATTGTCAATGATTTAACAGTGGTTGTACTATAACCTAAAATTTGCATAATCGGAGGCTTGGTCTGTTTCTAGTCTAATAAATAATTTTTGTAAAATAATACAAGTGATTTATTTCAATTAATTATAATAGTATTTAAGGTAAGCTGTCTATAGTACACTTGGAATTAATTGTGACCTACCATTTTAATAGCTCTAGAATAGCTTCGGATTCGGAGGTCGCGAGTTTGGACGATAGCATTACACTACCGAAATAAACCTATACAGCAAGAGAGGTTAACCGAAATACTAGTAATATCAGTTACCAGTAATGCCAAAAAATGCAACAAACTGCTATTAACAGATAAATAAAAGTCTTTCTATAGATCCGACCTCCTAAAAATGTCGTATTCTATAAATTTGATTTAATTATAAAGATATAGATCAGCATTCTGTTCAAGATATCCATCGATTTCCTATCATCATTAATTCCTTGTCAACCCTAGTAATCTTCATAAATTCTCAAAAGGTCATGATCCAAACCAGGTAGTGAAGATAACAAGGTGTTAAAATTATAATTTAAAAACATCCTTCATTCTTTTTTATGAGCTTTCTATATTCGTATGAAACAAAAAGTGACAATAACCAATTTACACTCTTATATAATTTTACATTAGTCGTGTCTGTACATTGCAACTATATAAAAAATGTACTAGGGCTAAGTTATATTAACGATACTGTACAAAAAATTAAAAAATCGAAATTCTTGTCTGTTTGTTCGCGATGAACACAAAAACTACTGAACGGATTTTGATGCCATTTTTGGTGGAAAGGTCTTGCTTAGGCATAAAATCTTGCATAATATCTGTTGAATAGAACAAAACTCATTACTAAAAGTCACGATAATCGACGTCTACGCAGGCAGAGCCATGGGCAATCAGCTAGCAATGAATAAAAGCAGATGACCCAATAAGTAAGCGCCAAAAATATAATTATTTTACTTAAAGAGTCAGGCTTTAACTCAAAAAGCTTGTTTTAATCAAAACATCGGAGCGGCTCCGTATGCGGGTAATTGTAGTAAAATTGACACTGTCTTAACGAGATGGGAGAGGATGCTTTTTATTAATGTCTCTATGGACGGATGTTACACCGTAGCGCAACACTATGTTATGGACTGAGGTTGGAATGATTATTTTGTAATTTACTTATAATTAAATACAGGACCAGTGTTGGGCACATTGTAATTGCAATTAACCCGACTGCTGCCTAAAAGATCGAAACAAGTTTGACAGCAAGCGGTACCTACTCAATTTTCTTTCGGCTTATGATTGGCAATAGGGCCTGCTGTCAAAAGTGTTTTAATCTTTAAGACAGCAGTTGGGTTTTGTCGTTTTGGTGTTTTAGACAGCAAGTCGGGATTTTTAAATGTTAATATTACGAATTGCAATTAAAATTTAACCCTAACCCTGTACAGGACATAGCCATTGATTACACCACGAAGGTTGATATACAAACACTTCTTCTTCACTCTAGCATTAATTTTCACTACTTTTTCCAGTATAACGCGAGTTAGAAGATTTATACAATCGTTACCATAATTATATTAAAAAATTAAATTATAATAATTGAAGATAACTTTTCAGTCATGTTCTATTCATATAGTTTTTCAATTTTGAATGTCAATAAAACGTTAACGATATCAGTGTTATATAAATTACTGAAAACCCATTCATTTTTGTACCGTCAGGCGTTATTGTTGAAATTAACCTAGACGTTTTTTTTCCGTAAATAAAATTGAAATAGAATCCAAATATGTCTATGTTAGACATTTTTATAAAAGTACTTTAATCAATAAAGTACTTTGATAATAATGTCTAACATTAATTATTTATTTTTGGATTTCAGTATATTCGTAACGGTGTGATCAGTGGTCGAAATAATTCAAGCCTTCACATTTTTATAAGTGTTAAGGTATGTAAAACATTTATGCTTATTATATCATTTAATGATGCTCGCAGGTTTAATTCGGTAAAAAATTGTAGAAAAATATTTAACTTTAATTAGCGTATTGTTGAATTAATTTTATATTATGTAATTAATATGAGTATTATTATATATTTGGTGTATTGTGTAATTAATTTATGAGCATGAAATACACCAAAAACGTAAGTTGATGCTCAGAAATGATTACAGATGTACCAGTCTCTCTTGAAGGACGTATCGAAAGTATCGATTTTATAAAGTTATTCTGATAAGAAACCGTAATCAGTGATACTGGGATGTATGGGGCCCCATTGAGTCCGGTCCAAGCCAATCTCATATGCAAACTGGCTAACCTGTTGATTGACAGACGAGGTTCTATCGCAAGCTTCCCTTTCGGAGTTGGGAAATCAAACAACAGTCACTTCCATAAAAGCCGCATGAACTAAATCTAAAGGAAGAGAAAGAATTAACGGATCGCAGGCTTCAAGGTAAAAGCTTCGGATGCCACTGGGAACTACATTGAGATGATCATAATGATGCAGTGACACTTACGTAATGTATCTACGAGATGTTACGAGGGAATATAGGAACATACATACACACAGATCAAACACATATGGGCTTTCTTTGACTTCGACACACTCGAGTCAAAAGTTAATCCAAAAAATTTAACCGTTTTTAAGTTATTATTACACAAAGTACATCGAAATTATTGAAAACATTTTCTCAGTAATCCAAAGATATAATACACGTACGCAATTGAGTTCCTTACGAGAACATAATGTGCGTAATGAGGGATTGCACGTCCAAAATTGTATGTTAAAATAATAAATTTCCCGCGAACTACCATCCGTGGTACGATTATGACACTTAATTGAAAAATTCGGTTATCGGGATCTGTTTTAAGTGCTTTCGTAGAAAACTTCGCGCTGTGGTAGGGTTGACACAATTATTTTATATTTGGAAGTTTATTTCTTTTTAGAATTTTGTTTTTTTTTATTTGTAGTATTCCATGAGACTAGTGCAGCGATTCCTTTTATAGCTTTACATTTTATAACTCTATATATTATGGCTATAATAAGTTCTTATGTAACCATGCGACCGTGAAGTCCTAGATTTAACTCCGTGATCAAGCTATGTGCTATTGAGCAGCTGACAATCTAATAACAAATTAGGTAGGTGCGGTAACTTCTAGACCAAATTTGCTTGCTGTAGACCGTGGTACTTTAAAAAGAAGGTTATCAGTAATATAATTTTATTAGTATTATTAGAAAAGAACTTTCAAAGAGATTCAAGAATACCTATTTCATCAAGAAGATTGATGAAAATGACAAGATATTTGAATCTGAAGTTTCAAAATAATATAATAATACTTAAGTGTTCAGTGTGTCGTCAAACTATAAAACTTTAATGAAATATTCTCTCCTCTGCCAACCCTAGCAATCACCCAGTCCGTCTAAGTAATGGCCGTCGAATACCCCCTTTTAGTGGTCAGTGTAAACAAGAAAATTGATTTTGAAAGAACATACGTGAGTTAATACAAGCCTCACCAGTTCATGGAAACATTTATTTCAGTTGAGACCGTAGGCTGTACGAGTTGATTCCTTGGGACAGCGTTGGCAATTAAAAAAATACGCCTCAATAAACCATCAAATTTTGAAAAAAGAACTTTAATATTCGTAATTTAAATTCGAGGAATTTTTTGAGTTAATGAAATTATATTTTTTAATTTAATTTCATCTATAAATAAGTATACTTACGGATACATATCGTCGCGTGACAAATGAGGACCTGACGCACGAGGATTGTTTTGTAATAGTCTATGTTTAGTTAATTTAAGCTCGTCTACCCAAGGAGCCGTCCACCGCAGAAGGTGTCCTCAAAACACACTCAGAAAACGTGCACTGCGCGTATAGAGCACACTATCAGCCAATTTTAGGTCCAAGATGTATATGTCCTTACATATATGTCATTCACGAGAACGTTCCGTTTTTTTCTTTCCCTAAAACTATACATAGGCAGCTTCAGATAAATCTTGACGAACTAAGTACTCAAAATGATCTAAATGCTTTGATTTTCCCCTCCTCCGTTGACTTTAGTTAGTTTTAGTTTGGATAATAATACAACTTAAGTAAATTAATAAAGTCGTATGATTCCCGGCAGAGTAGAATATGGGCCACCCCATCTCTTCCCATGCGGTGTCGTACAAGGCGACTAAAAGGCTGTGTTTATCATCAAACAGATATATACAGCTCAGACTAAGCCTTAGATGTATGGCTCGAATTAACAATAGTGCACGGAAGACGGCAATAGTCTCACCCCCTATTACGTGGGAGCAAATTCAATGATTGGTGAAATGTGGATATTAATTCACCTCTGCCTAACCCCCCGGGGATAAAGGCGTGATTATATGTGTGTAAATTGATAAAACAGTTTGATTTGCTCTTAACACCTTGGTTTTATGATCATTTTTGAACTTTATTATTGAAGTTATCGGGATATTTTCCATGTTGTATATTTCTGAGTTTCTGATATTTCGACGCTGTTCCATCGTGATCATGGTGCTTGCAACAGTCCTGAAATATCGGAAACTCAGAAAAATACAACATGATAAATATCCCGATAACTTCAATACTAATGTGAGTGACCATTATAGTTTAAATACCTATTTTGAAACTTTGTAGTCAAGATCATTCTGACGCCGACTGTACTTTTGTCAGTTTAACGATTCGATGTTTTAAGATCTGGTGAAGTTTGAATCTTGTTAAGGATATTACCAAATATCATTAACCTTATATTATGCTCATGATAACAGTGATACTCCGTACTCATGTGATCTGATGGCAGGTTACGAGGTGAAGACCTCAGACCTCAGGTCTCAGGACCTGGACTAAACACTGAGATGAAATGAAAAATCTATTTATTTTTTTTATTTTATACCACTTAGGTGGCAGTCAAGCGCACGGCCCATCTGATGGAAAGTGGTTACCGTGGCCTATGGAAGTGTGTAACACCAAAGAAGCCACACTCGCGTTGCCGACCCTGTAAGCACAGAGTTTCTCTGTAGTCATCCCACTGACAGCACAGCGTGGCGTCAGCGCTGCCTAGTGGCCTCATCTGAAAACCAGCACTGTGCATACCCAACGACGGGTGTGCGCAGCATTTAATGCTGAGATGTGGCCCTATTTGGGCTCGCATAGTGTGGAGTGTTGCACCCGTAGTCTAATTTTAATGTGCCTACTGTTTTTTTGATTTTTTTGATTTTTTGTTTTTTTGATTCGATGTACCTATTACATTAAATTTATTATTATTGTAGTAATGCCTACCTGTTTGTATTTGGTGGGGTGCCCGCTGTGTGGGGCCTGAATAAAATATTTTCTTTCTTCTTTCTTTCTTTCTTAAATTCTCCAGTGAGCTTTGCAAAATCAAGCCTAGTCCTACAGTTATCACATATAGTGCTGCCATTTAGGCATATAATTCAATAAACATCACAGAGTTACATCTTGAAATTACATATTTTAAGGTTATCGCCTGATTTATAGTTATTGCAAAGCAATCTAAATGCACTAATAGTTTCGATATTAACTATAGATTGTAATAGTTCACAGGTCATCCCGGCGCTGTCCCATCGCTCACGTCCGTTGACTTTCATCTTTTTCGACTAGTATGCCTAGCTGAGCTGATTTTATTACGTCATTTTCGATGCCTAATAATTTGTGCGTAGGTCATCATTTACAATTAGTCAATTTTACAAATTGTTAATATTATTTATACTACTTAGGTGGCAAACAAGCACACGGCCCACCTGGTGGGAGGTGGTTACCGTGGCATCTAGACGTGTGCACCACCAGAGGCGTCACACTCGCGCTGCCGATCCTGTTTTTTTTTTATACCACTTAGTTGGCAGACAAGCACACGGCCCACCTGATGGGAAGCGGTTACCGTGGCCTATGGACGTATGCAACACCAGGGGTGTCACACTCGCGCTGTCGACCATGAAGAAACCTTCTGATGCCCCTCTTGAAGAACCCCATATTGTAGGTGCTTGATACTTTTAAACCACCGAGTTCCATGATATGCAAAAATGTTAACTGGAATTAATGCGATCATGGTACATATAATTGGTTAAAGTTCTATTCTGGGGCCTTCGGAGACAAGGCCAAAAAATGTAGGTATACCTCCAGCCGGGGTGCGAGCGATATTCGTTCAGCAGCTTCACTTCCACTATCCTATGTTTCTCAGACGGCGTGCGTTTTAGTCAGTTCAAGTCCGACATAAACTTCCCCACCGGCTACGGTGAGAGGGTATCTGTGAGGATTCTTCGCACAGTAAAAGTAGGTATGCCTCCTAATTGAATAACAAACACGGCTCATGGGCAGGTTTTTCTTTCGGAATGGGGGTTAGCTGGCAATTGCTAGTAGAAGAAAAGTAGGAGAGGAACCCAGGCAATAAGAGTTTTGGATACAAATGGCACTCAGATGAAGAAGGGAATAGTTTATACGCGTAACTTAAAAAAATCAAATTCACCTTCTAAATTCAAAACAATAACATTACGTCATTATGTACTTAAATTTTAGACAACCAAACAGATACAATGTTCAACCCACATTTGGTACGGCCATGTCATGCCAGTACGCACACCGCACATCACATGTAAGGCAACGTTGTACAAGAATATCGATGCAATCGTTTAAACAAATGAGTTCGATTTTTAATTCGAAACAATCTCGACATCTCATTTGGAAGACCTGTATGTTCTGACTGTGGTACTGAGATCATTTAATTCATTGTCGACATTTTTTAATTAAGATAAAAACTATTTATTTAGATATGCAGAAACAATATACAACTAAATTAAATATATCGATTTTAAATAGATTTTACTTGTATCTTCACGTGCGAAGTACAAGATATGAGAACATTTTCTTTTAAATTTGAACTCAAATTTAGCATCAAATATTACATGATGACTGCTGAAGAAGTGGTCAATAGGGGTCTATTTTTATATCCCCTTGACTTAGAAGGCTAGGAACAAGATAGAATACTGGTACGTTTGTTTGTTTAGCTCTGAATTTTAATTCCTGAGAATCAATAAATAACTCACATATAATAAATAACATTTAATCTCCTAATCTGAACGTCATTTTGCACATGCTAATATCGATTAATCTATAAATCGTCATAAATCGCGTTTAACCTGTGGTCGGCTCGATATCGATCGCAACGCCTCACATTCGCGCGCGGCCCACCGCAGTGGCGGCATAGAATTAAATTCAAATAATGAATAATGGAACGCAATTACTGGCTGTTAATTTTTTTTTATTACAAAGCTGCTGTATTCCATTTTTGAATAACTGATGGCCAGTTGTATTCCATTTGTAAATTTAGGCCAAGTTTTGCATGCAATGCGCATTTATTTTTTAAATTGGTTTTAATCGACCCTTTTGGCTTTCAAATGTTTAATTTCAAATGAATTTAGTACGCGGACTGAAATGATTACCTGCTGGGGTCAGAAAACGTTAAAACGGAAAATTCTGATAGTATAAATATTCTTTATTGCACACCAAAATACACAAATGAACACATGGTAAATGAAATAATGTACAATGGGCGGCCTTATTGTAAGCAACAACCTCTTCCAAGTAAGATAACTATTTGTCAGCAAAATTTGGATAATTTAAACACTTCTTCGGGTCAGATTTAAAATTTACTGACAAAAGTATCAATCAATCAATCATTCTACTACTGTAGCAGTGTGAGGGTTAGTTACACTTTGTACTGAACGTACAAACACACAGTCGAATGGAACAAACAATGAAAGGTACTTACAAAACAGACAGACAAGTTAAACACAATCTATTTTGGATTCGCTGCTGTCGGGTAAAAATAAACCTTTGTGTCGGACTTCAAATCCAACTTCTTCACTAATAAGTTTTTGTCGTTATTTGTTCAGAAACTGATGATGAGCTCTTTGAAGGTATCATCATCTCCTATTTTCCTGCGCGACATTCGGAACATAAAATTGTTCAGAATTTTGTATTTTAAATGCCTATATGAACTTGGAAGGTTTACTACTTCAATTTAAAAAGAAAAATCCCACCACTAAAATTTAAATCGGCAATGAAATTTAATTCAGGTACTATACAGTGTCGTTATTTAGGTTGGTACAAAATTCCGCTTTTTAAAAAGATACCATTCTCATTCCTAAAATCAATCACCGTTGAACAATGGGCAGTTATGGACTCATTAAAAATACCGCTACAAATCAAGGGCGTTGGATGTCCAATAATTCCCCTCAACGTATGACTGTGCAGTCCAATTATAATGAAAACAATCATATCATTAAGGGACTCGGGTGTCCCCATAAAATTGTTAGCTCAACAATTGGAATATTGGCAGGAAGTGGGAAATTGTGGATGCGGTATGTAAAACATGATAGAAGCCCGAAACCGGTAATCTTCTTTTAACCTTATCTTGAAGATTGAAGGCACTCTTCAACCTTATCTTGAAAGTTGAAAGCGCATTACTGGTTATGTGCTATTACAAATATTTTCCATTCCCGAGGATACTACAGGATGGAAGTATGTTACATCTATTATTGGTAAAAAGCCACGACCTGTCTGACCTGAATAACTACTTATTGAGCTTTTTAACCAGAAACATAGGAATAGGTGTTATAATTTTATAGCAATACTTACCTAGGTACTCTTCCAACACCAGAGAAGGCCAGTATACTTGCTGATGGACGGATGATGGTCTTGTGCAAGCTACTCTTGTAGTATGGAGGTCAGACAGCTATCTTTATAATTTAATTAAAAGTCCAAATATATTTATAATCAAATTAGGAGTTATAATTATGAGAATGGACCACGGGTTTTAAAATGCAAGATCTGGATACAAACGGGATTCGTGCTGGAAAGATACCGCATCCTCTGATCACTCTCCGCTTCGTAGCTCGAAAACACCTTAATGGACAATTATGCATTGTGTGTTTAGAGCCAAGTAGATTTAGACTGATAGCCTGCTCGTTACTTTAGTGAGTTAGGGGCGCATACAGACATAGCTGCACGCACGCAAATGCGACCACTAACAGATTTATGCGAGAAGTGATCCAAGATTAGTAGTAGGTCTGTGTGCAGGCTAATTTTGTTAATGACCGTCGGCGATTCCTGTACTTGCTTCGTAGACGCACAGTTGAAAACTGTACACTTTGTATTGTATACTTTTAAATGCAAAATTCGAAATGGATTCGATCCAAATTCAAATATGTTATTCGTTCAGGGCACATCAGTAGGTAATACTTATTTATTCAAAGTTAAATCAATTGATGGTGAAAATGGGTTACAAAGTGATGTAGTAATAAGGATATCTCTCTCTCTCTCTCTCTCTCTCTCTCTCTCTCTCTCTCTCTTTATTATCTTTATTTTAATCTTTATGCAAAAGCACATAGGTGGATTTATTACCACAGGCATTTTCTTCTCGTCAACCAAAAGTGGTGCAGACAAAGGCTCAGTGCATTATTGAGTGTTACATTATAGAGAAAATGTACCTTATACAAGACATCAAAATGATGGGAAGCGGTTACCGTGGCTTATGGACGTATGCAACACCAGGGGTGTCACACTCGTGCTGCCGAAGAAGTAACATTCAATACTGACATAATTTTCAATGACCTTCCTACTGCGGTTTTCCCAAGCACCTACAATATGGGGTTCTTCAAGAGGGGGATCAGAAGGTTTCTTCATGGTCAGCTGCGCTAGAGTAACGCCTCTGGTGTTTCATACGTCCATAGGCCACGGTAACCACTTCCCATTCAAGTTCAACCATCTTCTCTTACAAAATAATATTGTTTTCTCGTACCGTTCAGTGTCACTTCTCCAAAACGTGACAATACCGATTGGGGGCTTAATACATATTCAATCCGAGCGATTTTAACAATCGATCGTGACCATCCGAGATCTCGATATCTCGCCGTTTTATGAATAAATCGGCAGTAGAGACATAGCGTAGTGCACCGTACCTCATAAACGGTTTGAGCAGAGAATAGATTATATCTGGGAATTCACCAGATTCACGTTTCGTGGTTTCTCACGGTTGATTCAGTTGACATTGTCATAAGGTGCGGATATACAAGATTTTGGCATTTCAGATTCTTTTTTTTTATCTAGGACACGCCAACTTGACTTCACCTCGCCTGATGGTAAGCTAAAGGCAAAGCCTCAGGAAAGAGGGTCACCATTGCAGACACTTAGTAATGTTACAATGGTGACACTCAGCTTGGCGGCCTCATCAGATGCTTTTTCACACCCCGCTTAAAGGACTTAAAGGACACTGTAGGAAGAAGGAAACACGATATTTATTTTAAAAAAAAAAAATTGAATTTTCGGGTTTCGCCTTACGACATTTTTAATTATTTCAAATTGGAAAGTATGTAGCAAATTCTACCATGTACTATCACCAGAAATATCACAATTTTAATAAGAGCTAGGACACGACGGTATTTCCGTCCAATTGAGCAGTCCGACTGGGGAAGTACTTCCGCCCTACTGAATACCGCGGCTATAATAACTTCGTGTTGAGTAGGGTCAACAGAGCTCGCTGAAGAATTCGTGCTGTCAGTGGGAAGACCAAAGTCTTGTCCTGGTTTGCCTTCTACAATGACGGCACAGAAACTCTCTGTGCTTACAGTGTGCAAAATTAAAAACAAAAACTTTCATACAATACTTGTTAAATTAAGAAAGTAGACCAGTTTAGCATTTTGACGGGTAACACAAGTTGCTGATTATCAACTGGCTTCTAAGTACTTCTAACGAACGGGACCCGAGTTAGATGTATATTATAAAATCAAGGGGAAGTACCCCGCAGAGAGCCATCACTTACGCGATACAATGTTGTAAAAATGTTCAACATTAATTCGCAATGCGAATTGCTACAACTAACATTTACTATTGCTTGACTTGTTCTCTCTTAAAAATTATAGCTAGTCACATCACTGTTTTATGCTATGGTATCGGTCGTAAGGATATTCAAGTTTGGTACTAATAAGGCTTCTTGGGCGACCGAGCGTAGGGCACGCTGTAGTCACATAATGGACGAATAGCTAGAGAGGCGACACGGGAACCTATCGAACCACCTGACGCTAAAGAAGTGCTTCGGGGACTACCGCTGCCACCTTCTGGGAGCAAGTACCTAACGCTCAAGAAGGAGCGGGCCCGGGAAAATTTAGGTCTCTCACGGCCCGCTGGTGGTGGAGGCGACTCAACGACGAGGTATTGCAATTTTTTTTTACGTGCGCAAAATCCCCATGGATACCTCCCCACCGGAGCCGGTGGAAGAGGTTATGTCGGACTCGAACCGACTAAAACGCACGCCGCCTGTGGGTCGTTTTGGTTGCCGAAGGTGAGGTTGATAGGCATATCCCTCGCACCCCGGCCGAACCAGGGTGCTTAGGTATTGCTAATACTTAAGGGCATTTATTCATGATATTATTTATTACACTCGTAGTGTACTCGTGACTTTGTGATCTAAATGCTAGAGGATCTTTTTTTAATTTGTTAAAAAAATGTTGTATGTCTACACCTTAATGACAAAAAAGGTTAGCTGCGATTGTGGCTGAAGGTGGCACGATTTTAGACTCGGTTCATATTCAAAGAATTATGTCTAGAATAAAATATAGAGTAATTATATTTTTTTTTGCACAATAAACGACGCTAAATGTAATAAATTGTAAATGTATTTTTTTATACAACTTAGGTGGCAGACAAGCACAGGGCCCACCTGATGGAAAGTGATTACCGTGACCTATGAACGTGTGCAACACCAGAGAGTCACACCCATGCTGCCCACCCTGTTAAAACAGAAATTTTCTGTTAGAAAGCACACCGACCATGAAGAAACCTTACTCACCGCTGGGAACACAACACGAGGTTATTATAGCCGTGGTATTCTGTAGTGTGGAGGTACTTCCCCAAAAGGACCACTCAATTGGTCGTATCCTAGCTCTTTCAAAATTGCCTCTTTAGATAAGTAGCAGCCGCGTGGTTCCCGGCAGAGTAGAATTTGGGCCACCCCATCTCTTTCCATGCGGTGACATACAAGGCGACTAAGGGATAGGGCTGTTTAGCATCAGACAGATATATACAGCCTAGACTCAGCCTCAGATGAATGGCTTGAGTAAACAATAGTACCCGGAGGACGGCAATAGGCTCACCCCCTATTACGTAGGACCGAATTCAATGATCGGTAAAATGTGGGTGTTAATTCATCTCTGCCTAACCCTACGGGGATAAAGGCGTGATTATACGTATGTTTTAGAATAGTATAGGTTATTCAATGTATGGGAATGACATACGTTAACGCATATCATGAACATCATAAACGTCAAAATAATTGCCAATCCCACATTTTTAATAGTCTATTCTACAAAACGACTTTCAACAAATTGCCACTTGTCTAGAACGCAGGTCGGAATTGAAATTACGCTGAAGTTATAAGAAAAAGTCGGTCAAGTGCGAGTCGGACTCGCGCACCGAGGGTTCCGTAACTTAAGCTACATAAACCGTAATATAAACACCTCAACAAAGTCTAGGGAACAAGATGACCCCAATTATTTTTTTTCGTGTAAATCTTGTTTTGCAAATAACTGGCAGCAAATAAATAAAAATAGAATAAAGTAGATTACAGAGTTGTTCGAAATTTAAAAATAAATTTTAATAAGTAATGATTTTCGAATATGGAGGGAAAACTTTTAAAAGTGTTTGATTGTGCAGTTCATCTGAGGCAAAATAAAAAATATTTTTTTTGATTGTAAATAACGTTTATTATCAATAATACGTTTTTTTCGTATGGTTTGTGCATTTTTGTGACTGTAGTCATCATGTCACGTCGTCTTTTAAGTCGCGAAGAGATGTTAAGGGCTGTTGGTATGCTGCAAGCTGGACGAACTCAACGCGACGTAGCGGATGCTGTCAACACCCAACCAAGCGTAATTTGCAGATTATGGGCACGCTACAGGTCTACAGGGGATGTTGCCGAACGTCACAGGGGACGAAATAGGGTTACTACCCCGCGACAAGATCGTTTCTTGCAAAATTCCGCAAGGCGGCAACCCACGATTACTGCTCGTCAGTTGGTCGCAGGCCTCCAGTCTCAGCATCAAGTGGTTATTAGCGATCAAACTGTCAGAACAAGACTACACGAAGCCAATCTTTATGCTCGCAGACCGCTTAGGGTTCCAGCTCTTCGACGTGGAAATCGAGGTCGTCGCTTATTGTGGGCTAACGCACATTTACAGTGGACCGACCATCAATGGGCACGGGTTCTGTTTTCCGACGAATCTTGCTTCGGTTTTCATCCTGATTCGAGAAGAGTGCGTATATGGCGAGTTCCTGGACGTCGGAGTCGTCTCCAGAATCCGCAAGAAGTTCATCCTTACCAAGGTGGAACAATCATGGTATGGGCTGGAATTCGCCTTGGTGGAAGGTCCGACCTCGTTTGGATACGGAGCAATGTGAATGCAAACCAATACATTCAGAAGGTTATACATCCCATGGTAATCCCTCATCGACAGCAGTTCGGTCAAGATTTTATGTTCATGCAAGATAATGCACGGTCACACACCGCGAGGGTAGTGGTCAATGCGTTAAGCGAGCACAATATGACGACGTTGGAATGGCCTGCTCAGTCTGCCGACCTCAATCCCATAGAGCATGCCTGGGATTTGCTTGGGAGAAGAGCTTTCAGTGATTCTTTGGAAAATCTGAACACTGAAGAACAACTTTTTTTACACCTTCGCAGTGTATGGAGCCATATTCCACAGACGATGATTGACAATCTCATACTAAGTATGCCACGCCGTTGTCGAGCTGTTGCTAATGCTTTAGGAGGTCCTACAGATTATTAAAAACGTTTAAAGTACGGTTAATTACTGTATTTCTTACTACCTCGTTATTTTTGTGCCTAATCATAGAAGGTTGTAATACTCAATATTGGCACTATACAATTCTTTCTTAAAAAAAAAAAAATGATATGAAAATGTTTTTATTAAAATTAAAAACGGTATAAAAATACCCTTCTATTGATATTTTTTTTTTTTTTTTTTTTTTTATATAGGACACGTCAATTGGACTTCGCCTTGCCTGATGGTAAGCTGAAGGCAAAATCCCAGAAAAGAGGGTCACCATTACTTACACATACCGTGTGACAATGGTGACACTCAGCTTGACGGCCTTATCATATGCTTTTTCACGCCCCGCTTAAAGGACCCGGGACTGTAGGAAGAAGGAAACACGTGAGCTGGTAATGAATTCCAGGCCTTAATGGTGCGACAGAGGAAAGAGTCTCCGAACCGCTTGGTTCTTGATCGGATGTTTTGCACCGTGTGCGGATGACATCTAAGACCTGCACGCGTTGTCCTGTGTAGGAAAGGGGAGGGTGGGACTAATTGGAAGAGCTCATCAGAACACTCCCCATGGTACAGACGGTAAAATACAGCCATGGACGCAACATCTCTACGCAGCTGTAAAGGTTCTAGGGTGTTCGTGATCTCGGGATTCCCAATGATGCGGACCGCACGTCGCTGCAACCTGTCGAGAGCATCTAGTAAGTACTTTGCTGAACCATCCCAGAGATGCGAGCAGTACTCCACACAGGAGCGAATTTGTGTCTTGTATAGAAGACACCGCTGCTCCGGCGTGAAAAATCGTCTCACTCTGTTCAGGACTCCGAGTTTTCGTGAGGCTGTTTTGATGATGCTTTCGATGTAGTTTTTGTTATTCAGGTTGCAGCGTACATCCATACCTAGGATATTGAGATTGTCCTGCAGCGGCAGTGGCGTGCTCTGAAGAGTGGGGAGGGGAAGGAAAGAAGATACTTTTGCTGTAAACGCACATGCCTGCGTCTTCTTGGCATTGAACTCAACCAGGTTCTCAGAGCCCCATTGAGAAATGTGATTCAGGACCCCGTCAAGCTCAGTGACAAGAAGCTGCCTTTTCTCTGCGATATCTGACTGCTTGGCCGCTGGATGTCCATGATAACTCCCATGTAAAGTGCTATCGTCTGCATAACAATGAACATTGCCGGTAGACAGCATGTCGTTGATATGCAGAAGAAAGAGAGTGGGTGATAAGACGGACCCCTGGGGCACGCCAGCATTAACCTGCAGAAACTCTGAAGCTCGTCCGTCACAAAGGACGCGAATACGGCGCCCCTGCAGGAAGCTAGCAACCCAGTTGCACAGCCTAGAAGGCAGACCAAAGGCAGGTAGCTTAGAAAGAAGCGATTTGTGCCAGACTCTATCGAAAGCTTTGGCGATGTCAAGACTAATTGCCAGTGACTCGCCGTGCTTGTCCATAGCCTCACCCCAAAGATGGGTAACGTATGCTAGAAGATCACCCGTTGACCGTTTCGGTCTGAAGCCATATTGCCGGTCATTAATTAAGGAGTGATCCTCTAGGTGCCGCATGAGCTGTTTGTTAATTATGTGCTCAAACACTTTGCACAGCACTGAGGTGACGGCTATGGGTCGATAGTTGGCTGGCTCCGAGCGATCCCCCTTCTTGGGAATCGGCTGAACATTCGCCTCTTTCCAAGGCAAAGGCACTGTACCCGAACTGTAGGATAGCCGGTACAGGCGCGTAAGCATTGGAGACAACTCCGCTGCACATTTTTTCAAAACTACCGCTGGAATACCATCCGGACCACTGGCTTTCCGGACATCGAGTGATTGCAGCACTGCACGGACATCGCGTTGCCTGATATGGATATCAGGCATCGCGTGGTCACTGTCGGGTAGTGTTGGTGGCTGCGTACCACAATCATCGATTCGGGAGTTGGCCGCGAAGAGATTAGCCAGCAGATTTGCCTTCTCTTGCGACTCATGGGCCAGGGATCCATCAGGGTTACGCAGCGGAGGCAGCGAAGGCTGACAGAAGTTGGCTTGCACGGCTTTAGCCAGTCGCCAGTAGCCACGGCTTCCCGTGGGATGCATCACTAGCTCTTGACCAAGCCGCGCTATGCGCAGGGCATCCGCTCTGACATAGGCCCTTCTACAGACCTTTGTGGCTCTGTTGTACGCTGCCTTGAAGTGGCCCAGATTGGGATGGCGCGTGGCGCGCGCCCTTACCCAAGCGCGGTACGCAGACTGTTTTTGTTCAACAGCTTCCGCGCACTCGCGCCCGAACCAAGGGCGCACCCCGCGGTCACCGGTGACATCGGTGTATGAGATATAGTATTCCATACCCAGACCGATCTCACCGGCGACAGCAGTAGCACAATCCGATGGGTTCTTACCTTCAAAGCAGCGCTCAACCCACGGGATGGACGCAAAATAGTCACGAAGTCCATCCCAGTCCGCTGACGAGTAGTGCCAGAGACGCCGCTTCCCCTGCACGGGTCGTGGGGGCGCCATAATAGGCACCGTGGAACAGACCAGGCAGTGGTCAGAGTTGCCTAACGCGGCTCGCACCGATACACTGTACCGGTCCGGATCACTCGTCAGCAGAAGGTCTAGCAGAGAAGGTGCTTGGCCCGACCTTCTTGGTATCCTAGTGACCTCGTGCACCAATTGGGTCAGGCCGTGCGCCAGAGCAAATGCGTGGGCGGCTCTTCCCGCATGGTCTGTTTTGGAGGAGCCCAACCAGATCTCGTGGTGGGCGTTAAAATCCCCCAAAAATACCATTTCGGCATTCGGAAATCGCTCCTGCGCATCATCTGCCGCCTGACTCAGATATTCAAAGAGTCGAGTTGTCTCAGCATCTCCTGTATGGGAACGGTAGAGGCACACATAGATCTGACTCGTAGGGCCATGGTCTACGTGTACCCAAAGGACGGAGAAGGATGGGTCCTCTAGGCAGCGCAAACGGCGACAGCAAACATCCGCCCTAACAAACACGCACACCCCGGCTTTTGCACGAAAACTTTCCTCAAGAACATAGCCAGGGTAGAGCAAGTAGGTCGTGTCGTCAGGGCGGTGTATTTGCGTCTCCGTTAGAAAAAACATGGCAGGTTTCGCCGTCTCTAGGTGTTGGTGGACGGCGTTGAGGTTTGCATGGAGCCCACAGATGTTAGTGGACTCCACCTCAAATAGCAAGCTTTTGGGAGTGTGACGAGCCGCTGTGTTGCCTTTTTCTATACATTGCGCTGCCATGAGTTTGGGTGGGAGAAGGCGTGAAAAAAAGAAGTGATTGCCGCCGCAGCACCGTGTGACAAAGCGCGGGATATTGGTTTTATCTATGAATGTGAGGCATGGCGAGAGCCGACGCGCCGAACGGAAGGGCCCCCGTACCCCCCCGAGTATGGTCGCCGGGCTCCCAAATCCGGTCACCAACCGGCACGACGAACCATATCGGGATTATGCGCGGCCTGGTGAGGCAGCCTCCCAAGGTGGTTAACCCCAGTTGGGCCCCTGTACTATACCGCGGGCGGCCAGCGGCACCACCGTTTCTACAGGTCTCCCTGTTCGGCGCATCGCCCCGCGCCATCCCCACTAGACTACGCCAAGACCCACTGGTCCCACTAGTGCTGCGACAACCACCACCTCTGCCCGGCTATGCACATGCTGACCCCTGAACACAATCCAACCGAGATTGAATTGCTATGGAGGGTTTTTCGCAATAGTGCACGGTGGTACCTACCCGGTCGAAACTTGAGACAAATTTGTGCCACCAAGTTTCTACCACCAGTAAATATAGTGATATAAAACACTCACTATTACAAGAAAGGGTTTTTAAATAAAAACTAGAAATGTCCTTGTTCCCTAGACTTTGTTGATGTGTGTATTTTGAATGTAACTGTGCAAAAATAGGAGGTAGGACACGGCGGTATTTCCGTCCAATTGAGCAGTCTGACTGGGGAAGTACCTTTGCCCTACAGAATACCGAGGCTATAATAACTTCGGTTTGTGTTTCCGGCGGTGAGTAGGGTGGTCAGAGATCACTGGCGAGATTTTGTGCTGTCAGTGGGAAGACTAATGGCTTGTCCTGCTTTGTCTTTTACAGTGACGGCACAGATACTCTTGTTTACAGGGTTGGCAGCGCGAGTGTGACTCCTTTGGCATAGCACACATCCATAGGCCATGGTAAGCGCTTTCCATCAGGTGGGCCGTGTGCTTGTCTGCCAATCAAGTGGTATAAAAAAAAACAAACTTCAGTTTGATGTTTACACAGTTTCAAGACCTTATAAACCCGAGTTAGTGGCATGAATTTCAACTTGAGACCTCCACACATTACTGAGAAAAAGGTCTTGACAGACAGACGGACGGACAGACGTACAACGAAGTGATCCTATAAGGGTTCCGTTTTTTTCGCCTTTTGACCTCTATACCTATAGAACCCTAAAAATAATATCATTCACATATTTTTTATTAATAAATATTTTACATCTAAATGTCAAATAAAGTAATGTCAAGTAGCTCGCCAAGCTATTGTCATGTAAATAACCCACTACGGGTCGTGTTGTGCAAAAAAGGAGCCCAGAACACTGGCCGCATTTCCTCGATGGATCGCAATGGCTAGCTTTTGCACCAAGTTTTTCACATATTCGTTAACCTATATTCACCATCAGTTTCTTTGCGTCAATGCCCCAATAGGCTATGTGACAAATTTATGACCACTCATAATAATTTAATGAAAAGCTAAAGTGAACACTATTTATTTTATTTTCAAAATTAAATATTTCACGACGCCCGAAAACGCTCCATACAAAATCGTACTTGTGGGTGACGTCTCACGCCAGTCGCGAGTAGTGCAAATACTTATATATGGAATGCAAAAAAAATTCTCATTTCTCTGTCTTTTTTTTATACAACTTAGGTGGCAGACAAGCACACGGCCCACCTGATGGAAAGTGGTTACCGTGGCCTATCAACGTGTGTAACACCAGTGGAGTCACAACCGTGCTGCCGACCATGTAAGAACAGATATTTTAAGTGCCTTCAGTGCAGAACACAAAATCAGGACAAGCCTTTGGTCTTCCCACTGATAGCACAAAAATTCTCCAGTGAGCTCTGGCTATCCTACTCACCGTCGGGAAAACAACACGAGGTTATCAAAGCCGTGGTATTCTGTAGGGTGGAGGTACTTCCCCAGTCGTTGCTTTTACATATGTATAATTGTTAATAAAATTTGGGACTGAATTTGATTGTTTATATTTTGACCTACTTTGTGAATTAAAAATAATGAAAAGTCATAGTTGCAGTATAATTAGGCAATATCTTATTTTGCAAAGCATATTTTTTGATAACAAACTAACATTCTAAGCAGTATTGGGAAGAATAGGACGACCTTGTCAAATAGCCCTTTCCCCATGGTCTCGACCGCAACCGACACCATGATATATTGCGGCTAAATATCAAACAAAGAGATATCACTCCAAAAATAACTCTATGGAACATCACGTATCCATAAACAGACTAAACAGACAGTAATAGCCCCCAACAATATACATCACGGTGCATCCAAAAGAGGCTAAACACAGCACTAAACAGGCGAACAATCCAACCATTAACACGCAGTGTCAATCATTGGGGCTTGTGCCCGACTGGACCCATTTCATGTCAATCTTCAGGATATCTAGGGGGAACCGATGCTATCGGATATAGGATTCACTTTGTTGGTGTAAAGGGAAGCTGTTTAGTTGGTGTTTGTATAGAGTAATGGACCATTGGGAAGTAAAAACACGTCATATTCTTGGTATTTAAAATATAATGATTACTCACATTAATATGCACGGAGAAACTGGAGTATTGGAGGTGAACTCAGGGAAAAAGTTTTTTAGAAGTAAATATTTCGATCTACCCTCTTTCCAGTTATTTTACTCCACGTATCTGCACTACCAGTGGTTTCATTCTCACTTCAAACTCGACTGCGATCTCGATCACGTTGAACATGATTGAGATCGGGTTCGACTGTTACTCCAGTGCCTCCGTAATCACGGTGCTTGCAACAGCGCCGAAATATCGAAAACTCAGAACAATACAACATGGTAAATGTTGGCGCGATTGGCCACGTGCGGTAGTGGACTGTATTGCGGGGAAGTAGCTAACTGTTCCATTGACGCTTTACACACAAACAAGACAGGTGATCGAGTTGCCGCGGACGTGATCCAGGCAATGAATGCAACCCGAGAAATTAGGAGAGGATACACTAACCTTCACGACACCACGTGTTTTCATCGCAGCCGGTACACGGATCTTCTCTTCCTTGCTCAGGAGCGGCCGTCCACATCACTAGATCACTTGAGGGACACACGAGAGGCACAATCCGATCGGTAAAGGTCTATGAAGCGGTCAAAATGCAACAAATATTATTCATTTCTGAGAGATGGTCGCGCGGTCCGCCTTTACGCTGGCTAGTTCATAGCGGGACTGAGTGTCTATATATCACAAATGGCGGACGGAAACTATGTCTAGTACTATTCTATGGTTAGTGCGGGAGGGGAGACGGGTATAGAAGGAGTGTGTTTCCGCGTCAAAAAATACAGCTTCTACATCGGCGCAACCAGTAAATATCCCGATAACTTTAATACTAACGTCATAATCTATGCAATCGAATAACTTTTCAGTGGATTCTATCACTATTAATTAGGTATTGTGTACATTTATTTTTTTGTGTATTTTTTTTCACGATTAATAAGGTATTGTGTTTTTTTTATACAACTTAGGTGGCAGACAAGCACACGGCCCACCTGATGGAAAGTGGTTACCATGACCTATGAACGTGTGTGACACCAGTGAAGTCACATCCGTGCTGCCGACCCTGTAAGAACAGAAATTTTGTGCCGTCAGTGTAGAGGACAAAGCAGGACAAGCCTTTGGTCATCCTACTGACAGCACAGCACAAAAACTCTCCAGTGAGCTCTGGCTACCCTACTCACCGCCGGGAACACAACACGAAGTTATTATAACCGCGGTATTCTGTAGAGCGGAGGTACTTCCCCAGTCGGACTGCTCAATTTGGCGGAAATACCGTGTAAGTTTAGCTCAACGAATAAAATCATATAAATTCGAAAAATCCGTTGAAAAATGATTTTATTTCAATGAGTAATTTCGTATAAACTTCAAACAGTACCTCGTCATAATTTATCAAAATTATTCTTATCGAGTTTTGAGTGAAAATAAATATTAAGGACCCATATGGGAAAAAAGCGTTACTGTATGTATGTATGGACATAATATACTCGTTTGAAGCAAACAGGCTTGTGTGTGTGTTACTTAATTGGGACCGAAAATCATAGTTGGCGAAATGGGTGTACACCTCTACCTACCCCAACGGAAATTAAAAGGCGTGAATATATGAATGTATGTATCAGGTAAACCTAAATCAAAACCACTGACTGCACTAATATCTAGAAAATTGATGACACCAATGATTCTAGCCTAATAGGTTCAGTCCTTAAATAACTTTTCGCACCTAATAAAGAAACCGAAACATTAAACTTCGATCGCGAATGCAGTAAACATTTGCCGTTGAAGTAAATACTATAACTAGTAGATAACCCCGGCTTCACTTACAAAAAAATACGTGAAAAAATCTAATTATCCAATAGCAGCGAAAACCATTATGCGCAGAAGTATCTTTTGCATGGCGCCAATTATATTTAATAAGCTGCCTAAGAACTGTAAGGAACTTACCAATATTTCATTCAAAAAAGAAATTAAAGGCCTACTCCTGCAAAAGGCATATTATAGCATAACAGACTTCTTGGCAGATAGTATTCACTAACTAACATTAAATAGTAAATACTGCTGTTATATAAATTATAGTAAAATACTTATTAGGTAGGCCTAATATTCTGACATTGTTGACTGTATTTTGACAACTAACTTAATATATACTTGCCATTGTTTGTTGCATTGTAGTACATTTTCTATTGTATTTTAATCTATTTGACATGATTATTGATAAGATATTGTCATTTTTACTGTATTTCTGATTTGACATTACATTACATAATGATTTGAACTGTTAGTGAAAATTGAAAGCAATTAATGCGCATCTTATGACTAAGCGTCTCCTCACGCATATATTTGTACACCGCTATATGGGGCAAAACATGACTGGACTATATATTATATACTATTACTGACCTATTGCAAGCTTTTGTATGTACACACATGTTTTGAACAAATAAAACGATTCTATTCTATTCTATTCTACCACCGACGCGGAAAATGAATCAAAATTTCAGAACTTTTTAAACCGCATATACTTAAACCAACTGAATATTTTTACACGTGACAGAGATTTAATCGTATTCTAGATTATCTTATAATTTTTTTTTATCATAAATATTCTACGATCAGGACCTATAAGAAGTATAGCTTAACTAGGATGTGTTATATGATGTAGAAAGTGTATAACATTTTCTATTTCTAAATAAATACGTATTATACATACAAAGAATCACCCAGACCAATTCAAATAAACATATTCATGCAAATAAATATTTACACTGGCCGGGAATTGAACCTGCGCACCCTTTGTACCAGTCGAATACCCTACCGTTATGCCACTGAGAATTTATCATAAATTATAAGACGGCTATCCTCACAGAGTGAGAAGGTACTCTCCTATTTCAATTTTACCTTTTCCAATATCCATTTAAACAATTAAATCCAACTGAATATATAAAAACAGACCGACAAACAATAATACTATTAAATAATCCTACCTTACAAAATATAATGCAAATCAGATCAATCAACCAAAAAGGCTTTATCGCCTCCCCATAATAGGCTTTTTAGCATAGTGTAGTAAGCTAATTGTTCCATAGACTATAATTGCCTTTTTTAGTTTTAAGAACCATTAAAGTTCCAACCTGGGCACCTTGCCTTTTAAGTCAATTTAGTAAGTACTTACTTTGTCACCTCTTCGGATTTATAAATGCAATTCGAATTTATAATGGCGATTGAGGTTATATGTAATTAGTTAAGGTTTATTAGTAAAAGTGATCAAGCGTATAGAGTTTATGAAGCTCAACCAAATTCTTTGAGCCACAAATCAACATCCTTCGATAACCTACACAATACTATTTAGACTCATAGCAAGCATATCGTCTACCTATAGACCAGGACACCGACTGACTGACTGGTGAGGTGCTGATGTAGATTTTTTCTTTCAGGAGAAGGAAAGTCAAATGGCAGTCGCTCCCATAAAAATCAAAATAATTAAAATTTCGGAAAATAGAAGCAGAAAAGACTCTGAGCTTCAAAGTAAAATGAAAGTTATGTGTATAGGTATAGTATAGTATCAGGTTTGTAAGTGCTCGGTTAATAGCAATAGGCTCGTCGCCTATTACATTGGGACCTAAACATAAACTGGCGAAATATGAGAGTTAGCACCTCTGCCTCTGCCCTTCGAGGATTTGGCGTGAGTTTATGTTATGTTTTTTTATAATTCCGAATGAAAATATAACAAGCATTCGCTCAGTAATTGGTCATTGTTAAAATAGAATGAAAGGCATTTTTCTTAGATTGGCTTCTTTTTTGACGGTTTCAATTTCATAACTCATAAGTACAGCCAAGGTTTAGAACCTACTAAATCAGCCATAACGACTGAGAAATTATTGCTTTTCATGAAAACCAATTTTTTCAAACTCAGAGTAACATAGCAGTATACACTATGTGTGCGGTATACGTGAAAGACTCCACTCGATGACTAAGTATCCCATTCATCTACCAACGAGCTATAAATCTGTTTAAAAATTTGACTAACTAGTTTAAAAACAAATTTATCGATTTCCAATAATCGTAACTTTATGTAGTCTTACCGAAAAAGGTTACATCATTCGGTTAATTTACGAAAAACCGCCGAGAAAAAAAGTTTCACGACCTTATATTCGATTCTTAAAAATTTAAAATCTCATTCGAATAACTTAACGGATCGAATGTTAACAATAATTTAGTTCGATCAACAATGGAGTAATGTCTCCTACTTTTTGTCAGTACCAAAATAATTGTACAGTTAATACCAACTCTATTACTTAAAAAATAAAGTTTAATATTTATAAATTGGATTGCAAGTTTAACTTTGTCGATTTTTGTATTTATAGTCTTTTGTGACTATAACAGTGCCCGATAATGCTCAATGAGTGTAAGTTATTTTGTTTCGGTGAAAAAAATCGCGTTATATGAATAATGCTTTTGTCTCATTAAGCGTATAAGGCGACCAGGGTGATTTAATACCCCATCACGGAGACTGTGGGCGTATTTATGGGTTAACGTGTGGAGAGCGGGTAATTCATTAAACGTGGAAAAGGCTTAAGGTTAAATTATATCCGGTACGTGTATGTGGTCGCGTCATAACTTGCTTTTTTGACAATGGGTGTAGCTTCTTCAGATAGAAATAATCACAGTATCGGAAGCCTTAAACTTAATCTCTTAAACCGGCGGTAAGTAGGGTAGCCAGAGCTCACTGAAGAGTTTTTGAGCTATCAGTGGGAAGACCATTGGCTTGTCCTGCTTTGTCTTTTACACTGACTGCACAGAAACTCTTGTGCTTATAGGGTTTGCAGCACGAGTGAGACTCCCTCGGTGTTGTACACGTCCAAAAACCACGGTAACCACTTTGTCGCCAACCAAGTGGTATAAAAAGATAATTATGAATGCGAAAGTAACATTTTTTTTAACCAATTAAAATACTATTTGATATGGATTAAAGCTTAGGACATAGTCTATGTTTGTTCGCGATAACCGATATTCACGCGGGTGGAGAGAGTGGCATATTCATTACCATACATGGCCGCGTGGTTCCCGGCAGAGTAGAATTAGGGCCACCCCATCGCTTCCCATGCGTTGCCGTACAAGGCGACTAAACAATAGGGCTGTTTAACATCAGACAGATATATACAGCCCAGACTCAGCCTCAGATGCATGGTTCGAGTCAACTATAGTGTCCGGAATATGGCAATAGGCTCACTCCTTATTACGAAGGACCGAATGCAAAGATTGATGAATTGTGTGTGTTAATTCACCTCTGCCTAACCCTCTGGTTACCGGTACCCTCCAGTACATGTAAGGCCTTACATGTGATATCAACATTTTATAAAAATAACCTTAATTTTTTTGGTCAACGTTTAGAACATCGGGTCTATATGACCCACACCTACATTTTTATTTACTCAAGGTGCCCTGGATTGGCTGTCTAATGACACAGCAACGGTATCACATACCTCTTGTACCCATCACGCACTTCCATGTCAACATTAGCGACATGTAGACACCGGAGGTCAACCCGTAACCACTTCCTACACGCTTGTATGTTCTGCACCATTTAACTTTGACTAGACAACATCACTTCACACTTAGAATATCACGTCCTTATACGGTATCATTTGTTTTGTGTTATGTGGAGGAAAGTGCTCTTACCATTATATTAGAATAAACATTCTAGGATATTCTATATAGCGCTATCTAAGTTCAAATAAGCATAGCTTAACTAGCTTGCATTTTGGGATCTAGTATGCGGAAAAACATCCATAGATAAAAGATTTTTTAATGTTCTACAACTCTGCCATGGAGGTTGTAACTATTTTATTAATTATAAATTGCAAAATATCCATCTACATCTAAAAATTGTATGTAGGTATGTGTATGAATATATTATTGTTACAGCCTGTAGCTTCAGAAAAAATGCCACTTTAGAATCTTACTTCAATAAATGCTGGCACTAGTAGTCCCTTTCATCCTTATAATAAGATATTTTTCAACAAAATAATAAGCATAATGAGATTAATTTTATCAGGTGAGAAATGGCAACTTTAATCTGAATTCAAAGTGATTTACATCCTATCCAATTAACTGATATGCCAATTAATAAATTTAAAAGTCTAAAATATTCAACATGTCGGCTAAAGTCACCAAAGACAAGAAACAACATTATTACTGGTGACGTTTTAAAAAAGGAATAATATGAAAATAAAAAATTAATCGCTGTCACCGCAGATGACCAATCAGATGCTTTTAATTTTTTTTAATATAACCGTACTAATACAGTTTAAGTTCAACCCTGTGTTCTAATTTGAACTTTATTTCTATTGGATTATGGTAGATTAGAGAATAGTTTAGACAATAAGAATTGTATGAGAACTTTGATGTTACACGTTCAGCGTTCAAAAGACCCGCCATAATTTCCTTTGTCCCAATTTTAAAATTTCATGTCGAGTTTTATCAAAAATACGTGAACTGGAATGTCGCCTTTTATGAACATAATAATTGGCGAGTATTTTTTGTTATATTCTTTGATTACGCTCAGACAGTGTTAATAATTAGGATGCAATTAATTATGCCCTGTATTATTTCACAGCAGG
Organism: Eilema griseolum; assembly: GCA_963662185.1. NCBI lineage: Eukaryota > Metazoa > Arthropoda > Insecta > Lepidoptera > Erebidae > Eilema > Eilema griseolum. Next base: position 2,789,583 of record OY759243.1, read on the forward strand.
CTTCATATTTTAATTTTTATTTGATGTAGGTAATTTTTTTTATTATACACTTTAATGTACTCAAGTAAAATTATATAACTTAAATCTATAGGACTATGGAAACAGTAAAACGGGCGAACTAATCGCTTCAAGCGAACCTTTCGATGGTATTTGATCCTAGCGTGTCTACTCGCTTAAGCTGTGGAATGAACTCCCTGCAGTAGTTATCCTAAGCGACTACAATATGGGATTTTTCAAGAAGGGCATTAAGAGGTTCTTAGAGTGTTGGCAACGCGAGTGTGATACCCTTAGCGTGGCACTCATCCTTAGGCCATAATAACCACTGTCCATCTGGTTGCTTACCTGCCACCAAAGTGGTACAAAAATATTTCTTAGCCGATGGATGATGTTGTATTATGGATACAACCATGTATGTTTTACATGAATACTTGCTCGTATTTAATTACATACATACATACATACATAAAATCACGCCTGTCTCCCATAGGGGTAGGCAGAGATCACGGATCTCCATTTGCTACGATCCTGACATATTACTCTCGCTTCATTCACTCTCATTACATTCTTCATGCATGCTCGTCGGTTTAGAGTACTCCTGACCTGCCCCTTTTCTAAAACTTCCCCGATTTGGTCCAGGTATGTGCGCCTAGGTCTTCCCCTTCCGACGGTACCATCCACACTCGCCTCATACACCTGTTTCGTTAGTCTTCTTTCATTCATTCTCTCAACATGACCAAACCATCTCAACATTCCTCTCTCAATTCTCATCACTACATCTTCTATCACTCCACATCGTTCTCTTATCACGCTATTTCTCACTCTATCTTTCAAGGTCAAGCCACACATACTTCGCAACGCACGCATTTCTACTGCATTTACTCTACTCTGATGCTTTTTCTGCCACACCCAACTTTCACTACCATACATAAGAGTCGGCACCAATACTCCTCCATGTACAGCCAGTCGTGCCTTTTCGGACACTTTCCGGCTGCTCATAAAGTTGTGTAGTGCCCCATTCACTCTATTTCCAGCCATCACTCTCCTTTCAACATCTTCTTCATGCTTTCCATCTCTCGTAAACAATGTTCCCAAATATATGAACTCATTCACTTGTTCCACTTTTTCTCCATCTATACAAATCCTACACTCTGTCACACATTCATCTCTTTCAAAAACCATAACTTTTGTCTTACTAACATTCACTTTCATTCCTTTCCTCTCAAAAGCTTCATGCATAGTTGTTACCATCTCCTGCAACTCATCTGCCGATGACGCCAGTAAAACCTGATCATCAGCATAAAGAAGACATTTGACGAGTAAATTCTTCATTCTTAAACCACATTCTTTATCTTTCAAATCTTGCAAACAACTGTCCATGAATAAGTTAAACAGCCATGGTGACGCTACACATCCCTGTCTAACCCCTTTTTGGATACTAAACCATTCAGTGTATGACCCATGTATCCTCACGCAAGCTCTGGAGTCCTCATAGAGAGACTTCACAGCTCGAATAAGGTTGCTGCTCACCCCATACATAGACAGTACCGACCAAAGTTCATTCCTCACCACTTTGTCATAGGCCATTTCCAAATCCACAAATGCGCAATAGACCTTTTGACTCTTGGCCAAAAATTTCTCGGCTATGCTTCGCAATGAAAAGACCTGATCCGTACATCCCATTCCCTTTCTAAAACCCGCTTGTGCATCCCATATTTTCTCATCGGTTTCTTTCATAACTCTCTCAATCAACACTTTCGCATACAGTTTGCCGACGACGCTGAGTAGGCTAATGCCCCTGTAGTTTTTGCAGTCTTGATGCGAGCCCTTTCCTTTGTAAAGTGGAACTATAACGGCCTTACACCAATCACTTGGTACACGACCGCTAACCCAACATATGTTGAAAAGGCGGCACAACTGACTTGCTACAAGGCCCTGTCCAGCCTTCAGCATCTCGACTGTCACCTTATCATATCCCGCTGCTTTACCAGCTTTCATACTTCTTAATGCACTCACAACTTCATTCATACTAATACCACTTTTATCAGCATCAACATAGTCATCCATCACCGAGGTTAGTGCATGTACACCATCCTCTCTTTCAAACAAGCTTTCAAAATAGTCCTGCCATCTTTTTAACACACATTCCTCACCTTTTACAATACTTCCATTCTGGTCTCTAATAGCGTTCAGCTCGGAGCTCTGTGTTTCTCCTCTGGCTAAACGAATGGACTTCCAAAAGAACTTAATGTTCGTCTGGAAATCCTCAGATAACCTTTCATCAAACACGTCTTTTTGTTCCTTTTTCTTTCTAGCAATCACTCCTTTCACTATCCCTTTCAGTCTTCTATATTTATCTTTCGCTTCATCCACATTCTCAATTGTAGCTTGCTGCATTCTCTCATTAGCTCTGACTGAGAGCCAGTCAAGCCACGCTTTCTTTTTCTCACATACCAACTTTTGCACTTCTTTATCCCACCATGCATGCTTCACCTTTTGCACTTTACTTCTTTTACTTATACCACATACTTGGGAAGCCACACTCACAATCTCATCTTTGAATACCTTCCATAACTCCTCAATCTCACAAATACTATCAAGATCATGAAACCTTTCAGTTAATTTGCTTCCATACTCCTCTCTCACTTTATCTTCTTGCAAGTTTTCTACTTTTATTCTTTCTAGAACACTTATGGGCTCACGCCTTCTACGTCTCCATCCTTTAAAGAGATCACTTATACGGCACATAACCAAAAAGTGATCTGTATGGATACCCACACCGCGATATACCCTAGCGTCTAGAATATTTTTTCTCAATCTTTCATCCACTATTACAAAATCAATCATACTTTTACTGACATTCTTCGCTTCTCTTGTATACATATGAATCCTTTTGTGTCGAAACATCGTGTTTGACACACAAAGGTTCCATTCCAAACATACTTCAAGCAAACCTTTACCATTTTCGTTCACTCGTTCATCTCCGTACTTGCCAAGAACCCTTTCAAATCCATCTCGTTTCAGTCCTACCCATCCATTAAAATCACCTAGCATTATGATTCTTTCATTATCCTTACATTCTCTTAATACATCTCTTAAACTCTCCCAAAACTGTTCTCTTTCTTCTTGTACTTCCTGGGACGTATTCGTACCGGAGTCTACAGGAGCATAAACCCCTACGACAAAAATACGAGTGAGTCCCACTTTCATTCTCATCCACATCAGTCTAGCATTCACACATTCGAATATATTCACACACTCAGCCATTCTAGCAGATAGGATGACACCAACTCCCTGGCAAGCTCTGTCGGTATTGGGTACTCCCGACCAGTACGCGGTGTAGGGTCCGTGCTTGGTGGTGTCACATCCTTTCCTCTTCGTCTCATTCACACAAAGCACATCAATCCTTCTTTCATCCATCATCTTACAAACATCATTCATTTTTTCTTCCATTCCTCCTCCAACATTCAACGTAGCAAAACGGCTCTCCGTGAGCCACTTTTCGCCCCCACTGGAAACGAGACGTGACGCCATGCGGATGATTAATTTTTTTTGGAATCATTGCGTTCCCACGAGTCATAGGGAAAATATGGTCCACCCCCGCAGAGCCCTTTACGGAGGTAAGGCGGAATCTCAAGTGTGTCCTGTGACCGCCAACACAGACACCCTCCGTTACACCAGCTTGCCCTCTGGTCACGAATCCTTGGCACGGGTCGGCTAACACCTTGGATCGGGGTTTTTTCTCGGGTATGCTCTCTGAGAGTTGGTTTTATTTCGGAGTGACCTTCTCCTAGATGGTTGCAGACCAATACTGACGAGGCCCATCTCCCCAGTTTTGATTTCAGAGTTTTCCTTCTCTTAGACGGGTTGCAGCCCAATGCTGACGAGGCCCATCTCCCCGAATTTAATTATTTATTATTTCGTATTTAATTATTTAGCAATAAAGTGCACTATGCAATAATGTAATTACGCTGCATCGTGTACACTGTGCTCCTCCAAAGTTTAATATTATACGGAACGCAGCTAGTCGTTCACATCACGATGTCACATAGATGTGTACTCGACTGAGCACGCATGCCTGTTGCCCGCCCGAATTGAGCAGTCCGACTGGAGAAGTACCTCCACCCAACAGAATACCACGGCTATAATAACCTCGTGTTGTGTTCCCCGTGGTGAGTAGGGTAGCCAGAGCTCACTGGAGAGTTTTTACGCTGTCAGTGGGAAGACCAAAGGCTTGTCCTGATTTTGTGTTCTGCACTGGGGGCACATAAAATCTCTGTTCATACAGTGTCGGCAGCACGGATGTAACCACTTTCCGTCAGGTGGGCCGTGTGCTTGTCTGCCACCTAAGTTGTATAAAAAAATTACAAAAAAACATCTATGCTGAGCACTAGAGACTTCCAGTGCTATGATTAGCTGGTGACTGCTATATACCTTTCAACTCCGAAAAGAAAACCCGTATTAGAGTCGCCACTGTTAATCAACAGCCGCACTGGCTATAAACTGCTATATATCGACCTGAATTGTCTCTAACTATAGAAAGTATTCATAAATGGTCAAAGACAATTTCCCTAGTTCTTAGCAACCAATTTTAACTGGCAATACCAAAGCCAGTTCTATAACTGTACAAAAATTTAAAGGTATTCCCGCCATAAATTTGCTGACCGATGACAGCTGTCATTATTTCTCGCCGTACAACCGAATTTCACTTAAGATCTTCATAATTTTAATACGAATCAAAAACGTGACTCCAACACCTCACGTTCTCGTATAGAGGGTGTTCAAATTGAGCTATTATATTTTTACGGGCAATTTGTTTTTGTACAGAATTAACGAGCGTTTTAATAAATGATAAAATTTGAATTTTGATTATGATTTGAAATTGTATGGGCATCAGTAATATCGTTACGTCTTCGGTTCCTTTATATTCAAATGCGTGATGAATGTTGACTTATGGTCATTAGGAGTCAAAGAATATTGTAACAGGAATAAATGACTGGAATAAGTAATTCTTATTACTAAGTATTTTTGGAAATTTACAAATTTTAAAAGTAATTAACATACATACATTTAATAACGTTTTTATCCCAGGAGAGTTAGGCAGAGGTGAATTATTAACACCCACATTCATTGTATTCGGTCCCACGTAATAGGGGGTGAGCTTATTGCCGTTTTCCGGGCACTAGTATTGCCTCAAGCCATGCATCTGAGGCGGAGTTTGGGTTGTATATTATCTGTCTGACGTTAAACAGACCTATTTATTAGTCGGCTTGTATGTTACCGCTGAGATTGGGGGGGGGGGGGGGACGACAATTCTACTCTGCCGGAAACTACGCGGCTTAATTTCATAATACTCTTAATGTTTTTCATTAAAACATTAAGTATCAGTAAAACATTTGGAGTATTATGTTAGAAGGTTTCGCTCTCGAAACCACACCACCAGCTCCAAAGCAATACTATCTGTATGCAAATATTAATTGTGGTGATAGTTGCGGCAGTATTCCTGAGTATTGGTAGAGTCTAATGTAGACAATGAGATTGATCCTCAGAATAGAAATCCTTTAGAAATTGGTACGATCTGCCTCGAGAACAACTTTAGTTAGTAAATAACCTCGTGTTGTGTTACCGACGGTGAGTAGGGTAGCCAGAGCTCACTGGAAAACTTCGGTGCTGTCAGTAGATAGACCAAAAGCTTATCCCGCTTTGTTTTCCACAATGACGACTCAGAAAATCTCTATTCTTACATGGTCAGCAGCACAAGTGAGACTCCTTGGGTGTTGCACATGGCCATAGGTTACGGTAACCACTTTTCATCAGGTGTGCCGTGTCTTTGTCTGCCACCATAGTGGAATAAAAAAAAAGTATTTTTTTTTTTCTTTTAGGGATTAGGCATACCGAATGAAGAAATGATTGTTTGGTTTTGACTTGCCAAATTAAATATATTTTGACATTACTACAAACTACAACGCAATGTTTGTGTAGATGTTCAACAGAAAATAATACGTTTCGAAAATCAAACTAGGTTTTAGATCAAAAGTACTATCTAGTTTTATTCTTCTAGCAGCATCCTGTAAACTACAACCACGGAACCGTGGGTACTTAATTGAAACTAAAGGGACTTTCGTACCCGCCAATATTGTAATGAGACAGTGTTGCGCAGGCGCAGCGGTCCTGATAAAATAACACGTCATAATTTTACAAGAATTATTCCATCGATACAGATTTTACGTGTCGAATGTCGGAAACAGTAGTGGTCACCTGGTGTGATCCTATTGGAACCGTGTATTATATCAACTAAGACGGGTGTGTTATACATAAGTATAATTTTGAACGAGTTACTGGCGTTCATCCAGAATGCAGTCGACACTATGGACGAGATCAGCATCCTGCAGATCTGCAAGTCCAATTTCAAGGAAGAGGAGGTCTGCAGCGGGAAGGCGCTGTTATACCAATCGGTTGGCAAAACTGCCCAGATGCCATCTCGCAGAAGGGATGGAGGGGAACGAAGTGTGCAGGACATCATCACCCTGCTGAAGCAAACCGACCCGGATGACGTGCCAGATTTCGTCGCAAGGGAGCTGCACAAGCTTCCGCCGGTGGGATTCGACCACGTAGATGTCACAAGACTTCTCAAGGACATCACGTTCTTGAAGTCCAGTCTTGCTGATGTGTTGGCAAAATTAGAGGCTTCTGATAAAACTATCAGTGGACTACAGGCGGAATTATTGCTACTCCGTAACAGTAGTACAACGTCACATAATGTAGCCTCTAATAATGTCAACGTACGACGAGGCGCGCAGAATGCGTCATTTTACAGTTTCGAGTCAGCAAAATTTGATTCGCCTGAGTCGCCGATGGCCGAGGAGCGTGCCGCGAACACTATCGCGCGCCCCGCCGCCCCCGCTGCCCCTTCTTCACCCGTGAAGAGGCCGAATATCACGTTGCAAGTTCCTCATCCACGTGACTACGCAGCTGTTACGGCCAGCACCCCTACAGCCGTACCAACAAAGAGACGGCAGTGTAGTGTCACTCAGTGCAACACTGCATCCGTCAAGGCGCCGGGGAAGGAGCCTTGTAATGTGGAGGACTTCAAAGTTGTTGAGAAGAAGAAGAAGTCCTCCCGCAAGAACCAGTGTGGTACTGCAGCGAGGAGCATTGAGCAGCAGTTCCGCGCAGAGGTCCCTTCGACGATGGTCTACGTATCTCGTGTGCATCACAGCGTGAAGATCGTAGACGTCGCGAACTATCTCCAAAAGAAAACCGGGATGGGCTTAAGGGTGGAGAAGCTGGACTCTCGTCACAACGTGAGCTTCAACTCTTTTGTGGTGCGAGTTCCAAACAGCCACACCGCTACCATCCTGCGTCCTGACTTTTGGCCGACGGGGGTGAAGTTTCGGCGCTTCCGAGGACGCCTGCCGACACGCGACATCCCGCCCCGTGACACGTCGACGTCATTACGTGTGCTTTAGGTTAAGATATATTATATGTATTTTTAGTTTTAAGGTATATATTTATGGGCCGTAGAATAAGTTTTTTAACATCCTGTAACTTTTCTATTATTGCCTGAAATAAATGATTTATTATTATTATTATTATAATCACGCCTTTATTCCCGGCGGGGCAGAGGTGAATTAACACCCACATTTCACCAATCATTGAATTCGGTCCCATGTCATAGGGGGTAAGCCTATTGCCATCTTCCGGTCACAATTTTTACTCAAGCCATGCATCTGAGGCTAGGTCTGGGCTGTATATATCTTTCTGATGTAAAACAGCCCTATCCCTTTTTTTTTATACCACGCGCTGCCGACCCTGTATGCACAGAGTTTCTGTGGCGTCAGTGTAGAGGACAAAGCAGGACCAGCCTTTAGTCATCCCACTGACAGCACAAATTCTCCAGCGAGTTCTGGCTACCCTACTTACCACTGGGAACACAACACAAAGTTATTATAGCCGCAGTATTCTGTAGGACGGAGGTACTTCCCCAGTCTGACTGCTCAATTGGGCGGATATACCACCGTGTCCTACCTAAAAGTGTATAAGGAACAAACAGTAACACCAAAAACTTCCCCTGATTTCAAACGTTGTGTTGCCGCTGGTTCCAAAATCAATTCCGTAACACTAGTTCTTCGGTTCTGGGTAATATGATGGTGTTAACACCCCAGTATTCCTTATCTGAGGAGCTTTTCACAGCGGTATATTATTTACCCACTTTACCCATTGTAAAGTGAGTATTACTCGCGAGAAAACTACATGTCAGAAGTATAATTTACCGGTAGGTTATTACGGCTCGTTGTTACTCATTTGTTTTACTTTATTACACTGAAAAGGACGACGTTACGATTGCTTTGCAGTGATTATGATCACGGGAAGTCTAAGGTTGATTTATTTCTGGTTGGTCGGTCCAAACGAGGAATACCTGAAATCCCTTTGGACAATTTTTTTGTACGAGCGAATCTCTGGTACCAAATGAAAGATACCAGTCAGATCGCCGCGTAGGACGGTCATCAAGGCTCATTAAGGTTAATATCAAATTTTGAATGAATATCGATTTAAATGTATCGATGAAAGTACCGATTCGTATCGATTATGTCCTTAAGGCCACAGTTACGTAAGAAATTTACTTAATGACGCATTTAAAATGTAATAAATTATTGGGGAGCGATTTTTGGCGACGCCTCCTGTAAGTATATGTTGTGAGTGCGTGCTAGGTTTCGCCTGCCACACTTTCTGACTAAGGTCGGTATCAAGTGTGTATTTTTACTTTTTTTTGCTTTTAATCGAATCTGCCGTTCTAAATTTGAAATAAAAAGAAGTAGTATATTGTTGATCTTTTGGAACTATGTTATCACTTATCATTTTGGCCTACAAACATTGTAAACCTGCGTAATTATAATGTTCTTATTATAATTACGTAGGTTTATAATGTAGGTAGGTCTACAAAACGATTATTGCCAAATCAAATACTCTCACATAGAACAGCCATCTTTTAAAAGGAACAGCTTAAGTCATTCATAAATTAAGATATATGTAGAATGTCCTTAATTGAGTAGAAAAAGTGAAATGAAACTAAAATCGTTAAATTTGTTGATCCTCCCTCCTCCTCCTCCAGTGTATATGGGAACTTAAATATGTACATATAAATATATACACCTTTGCTAAAAAAACAGATGAGTTCTGGCGCAGGTTTTACTCTCTTGACGCTGCTCAAATTGTTAAACAAAAAATACTTTCCTCTTAAGCAGAAATTTAATTTATACTAGCTCTATAGTATTACAACTACACTTATCGCTTGAAATAATTTATTGCATATTTCATAAATGTCAGTTGACAAACACACCAGCCATCGTACAATTACTCCCAATTACCCCGAAATTCGAGCAGATATGATTTATGAACACAAATTGGATGCTACAGTAATATTTATAGTGTACATTAAATTTGAATAGTTACCGCCCGTTACCGCCAGTTACTCGCTGTTACCGGTGTAGTAAAACGCAAGTTAAACGTGAGTAAAACGCGCGTTATCTTATCTTTGTGACAGTTTAGGTTTACGATACTCATGCATGTATGTTTTGATTATATTTTGTGATAGGTTAAGGCAAGTTCTTTTATTTATTTATATTTATTCTTATAATTGCAAATACTGGTATATGGGATGTTATGTTCGTACAATTAGATAACACTATATTTAGCCTTGCGGCGTGCAATATTTTGTCAATAAAAAAAAAGAGTTAAAGAGTACAAAATTAATACATGTCAATATGGGAGTCAATAATAGGTACGTAGCATTTATAAAAAAAAAATGATGTGTGAAATGTTAACAGGTATACTTGTCTATAATAGTTGATCACATAAATATCCTTTTTTTTATAACTTTTATTCTATGACCATAATAATGAGTATTTTATAAAATTTTATAAAATAACCCAAGTTGGTTGCTTAGTGCAAATATTTATATAGGTACATGAACATGGGTATTTGTCTGGTCATTGGTCTGGTCGTGCCGTGGAGAGCAAGTTAAGCCACCGGTCCCGGTTCTCGGTCGCCGGTCTAACTACAATGCTTCGATGTTACCCTTGGGTTTTAGAGGTCAGGTGGCAGTCGCTTCACGGAAAGTATCGACTTCAGCCAAATATGCAGTTAGACTGGTAAAACGGACCCCACACTCCGAGGTGAAAGCTTCGAATGCGACTGGGATTAACGCTAGGATGTAGAAGAAGATGTTAGAAGATTTCACCTTGTAGCATGGGGTCCGTTTAGTCTTTCACCTTTTGGTTTGGTTTATACGACTTTTGTGTAAGCAACTACTATCTACTCAAGTTGTTACCATGGCCTATGGACGTATGCAACACCAGGGGTGTTACACTCGCGCTGCCAACCATGAAGTAACCTTCTGATACCCCTCTTGAAGAACCCCATATTGTAGGTGCTTCTGCAAGTCTTCAACACTCGATTTTTTATTCACACACCAATTTTGTTTTTCACGAGCCTTCCCCTTAACAGGCTTGCACTTTAATTGGCCTAATATACATAACACAACAAATTTCTCCCAGCAATTAATATTTAAATACGTTACGGCTTACAAACGTTAATGAAACGTTATATTTACAATGCAAGCGTATAGACAGATCATATTTCATTAAGCCGAATAAAAGATCGCCTTCTTTGATATAATTAACGAATCGAAAACATTTTATGATACTCAAAAATTATTGAATGCCTTGTAACATTAAAAATAAACTCAATAGGGTGATTTTGCGGATCGACCTGGGGTGCCAATTATGTAATTGATTTTATACAACTGTGAAGAATACTGCACAGAGTATCGGTAAGAGGTATGTAAATAAATTTGTAAATAAATGTAACTTTTACGTTTTTGTGAAAATGCATTTATTTGAACGTATCCAGTGTTATCTTCTAATTTATCAGCCATGATTAGCCAGTCAATAAATATCATAATACATACATACACACACAACACATATAATCACGCCTTTATCCCTGGTGGGTTAGGCAGAGGTGAATTAACACCCACATTTCACCAATCATTGCATTCGGTCCCACGTAATAGGGGGTGAGCCTATTACCATATTACGGGCACTATTGTCGACTCGAGTCATGCATCTGAGGCCAAGTCTATTCTGTATATTATCTGTCTAATGTTAAACAGCCTTATCTTTTAGTCGCCTAGTACGACACCGCATGTGAAGAGATGGGGTGGTCCAAATTCTACACTGCCGGGAACCACGTGGCTATGCCGGGAATCATAATCAGAATTATATATTGGTCGCCGATTTTTTCTTCACAATCTTACCTGTATCGTACTTAAGACCTTACCTACCTTACCAAATCTGCTTTTCAATTTTCAATCAAATATGCTTTTAATGTTCCCTCTTTCGTATAGTTATTTTGAGCTTGTTTTCATGCATCAAACAATTCTAATAGTATAATTAATTATTATTTTAATTAAATTGCAATTTTGACATTATATCAGTTACCTACTCCTATTCCTAGGTTTTTTTTTTGACATTTGATAATACCTACTTATGCTCTGACATTTGATAATATATTGAGATTTAATAATATAACGGACTGCAAACAGAGAATCCAATTCTACTAACATAATTTGTAAGAACAATGTTACTAACTAGATTATGGACTTCTTTGTTCGAAATAAATGATTTTATTTTCATATTATTTAATTATGTTTAATGTATCTCAGAATAATCATCAATTGTGTGCTTTTAATGAATATTCTGTTTCCAGTAGAAGAATTTGGATGGTTTCAGGTGAAGGTCCACTGGCTCAGTGGTCAGAGCGTTCCCTCTGTAAGGGAATGATCGTGGTTTCGAATCCCACCTGAATCGATTTTTTTTTCAATCTTAATCGATCCCCTCGTATAGTAGGCGGGGGTGGTTATGCCAGACTCGGCCCGATTAAAGTAAGTGTTCTTCAATAATAAAAGCTCATAAGTATGTTTAATATATTCTGGAATCATCACCATCATCGTCTTAGTTTTAATTCACCTCCGAACCCGTGTTCACATTTTTTAAGATTAAGCTAATATGGTCAATGATAATACAAGGAGAGAGCTACTATCATCCATTGATCAGCAGGGACTTAAACTATTGGCCCCCCCTATTCAAATTCTACTTGAATGTTCTAGAATATTAATATATTAAACCAAGAGCTACCTCTTAAGTGAATGCTAGCACCGGGTAGATTAAAACAATAATTTAAGATTCAATTAAAACGCAATGATTGATTACGGTCCATTTTGTGCCGCCGCAGCTTCCGTAATGCTCTAGATAATGATTGATGAGACGAACACGAATTGATGATGAATGATTATGAGGATGTGGCCGTTGATATTGTGAGAGTGGGTTAAGGGTGAATACAAAAAATAAGTATGAAAAATAATAAAAACATGAATTAAATTTCTAAATAGTTAATAATACTAATCTCGAGGGCGCCTGTGGTGTAGCGGTTCGACTGCAGCTACGTAGGAGGCGCGGGTTCGATTCCCGGTCGATGCAAAAATTGTGTACCTACATGAATATGTATATTTGCATTGGTCTGTATATTTCTATGTATGATATGTACGTATTTACAAAAACAGAGTATCTAATAAGTATATTTATCCGCATTCTAGATTCTATAATACAAGCTAGTTGAGCTAGGCTTACCATGAGTCTAGATAGCGTTGTGTAGAATATTTTGGAACATTTATTTATTTAAATTGTTAAGTGTGCTAAGTTTTCCTGCAGGAAAATTTTAATGCTCCCGTCCGCGATGTTTTCTTTCCCTAGTGAAAAAAAAAATAGAACATACTAAAAATTATATCTGCACTATTGAAATACATTTTTGACCCCTGGGATATTTTCACTTTATGTCTCCTGCTAATAATAGAGCTACGTGAAAAAATCGAAAAAATAAATATGAGTCACTTCTGTCTCGGCAAAACATTTGGTGTGTGTTTTAAAAATACTTGGAAAAAATATGAAAATGTACTAATAAATAATTTTGTTCTTTTTTATGAAATAATATTAAAGTGTACTAATAAATAATTTTGTTCTATTTTATAACTTAGATGATCAGCAAATACTTCATGGATCATATTATTTTATACTGATACCTTAACCTGTTTCTATCGCACAGTTTGAACAGCGTCTATTAAAAAGTAATCATTATTTTTTTTTTAATCGTGCCGTCTTTACTTTGCTACCGACTATTAAAATGTAATAATACTACGAATAAAATTTACTTGCTCTTTTTGTTATTAAATTAAGTTTAAGTATTTAATTATACGTATAACCACGCGTTTAACCTATAGTTTAACTTATTTATTTGAAATCGAGTTATATTTATTATTTATTTGCAATGTGTGATAAAAATTTGGTAATCCGAGAATGCTGACAGAAGTGAAAAAAATACTTAAACGATACACACATCAAATCATGTCTGTTTTAAAAATATCTGTCCAATTGAACAGCCCAAATGGGGAAGTACCTGTGTCCTACAGAATAGCGCGGCCATAATAACCTCGTGTTGTGTTCCCAGCGATAAGTAGGGTAGCTAGAGCTTACTGGAGGGCTTTTGTGCCACGGTAACCATTCCATCAACATGATTCCATCAGGTGGGCCGTGCGCTTGTCTGCCACCTGTGTGGTATAAAATATAAAATTATCTTTATTCTAAATAGCTTATCAAGTAGAATACATAATTTTTATAAAATATTTCAGGCTATATTTATATTTGGTAGTCCCCATCATCCTTTCATAGAAATCAAAAAGAAAATTTGCAATTAATCTGCCGTGATGCCGCAATTTGTCCACGACGCAAAGCATCAACCACCGATCATCATATTTTATTCAACACACGCACCTATATTTATCTGATCAATCATGAAAGGAGTATATCAGATCGATACAACTATCACAAAAAAATATAGACGGCGATGTACGGTTGGCAGGAAAAGTGTATATCTAGAATAGGTTGACAAACATGCACGTGCGCCGACGCGTGGCTGTCATGCCGTGTTGTGACTTGTAACTGTATTGGGTATTTATACATGACGTTCGTTTTTTTAAATAATCGAGGAATGTCGTGTAACTTTGAGCTTGATGTCAGTGGACATTGTGTTCGTTAAACATAGCATAATACGAGAAACAAGAATAAACTAGTTGTACCTTAACTTAGGCTTCACAAGGATGGTGATTCATTTGTAGGTAGCTGTATAAAAATATTTAATAAAATTCCTCAGGATTTGATTAATATGCCAATAAATAAATTTAAAATACAAGTGAAAAAAACTTTAATGAGTAAAGGTTACTATAAAGTGGATGAGTATATTAATGATGTTAATGCGTTGTCAACATAAGTCTCTTGCTTGCTCGCACAATATAAATTGTAAACTAAAGCAAATTTAAAAACAGAAAAATAATCTAGTTCTAATTAGTTCGCTGAGTTTCTTGCTGGTATCTTCTCAGTAGAACAAACCTACCGAACCAGCGAAAGAATCATTTTCCAACAGCTTATTTTTACATTATAAAATATTTTTATATTATTTCTTGACGTACCTAATAGTAAAATTTTGAGGTTCATATGTACTCTTTGTGTGCCTAAACTGAATAAATGAAATTGATTCTTTGATTCTTGATTCTTTGATTCTTTGACACCGAACGGAAGGAATACCCAGGAGTGGAGAGTATTTTGATGCTATCTGAAATGGGGGCTGAATGAAATGGAGAATACATGAAGGGCACTTCCGCCCGGTTGCAAGTGCCCTCAGGGGTAGTGTTTACTTATGTCCGCATGCACCTCTTAAAATTAGTACCAGGATTCGAACCCGGGGCCTTTCATGGGCCTGGTAGTGTACTACTGATTCTATATACATCCAACATGATTGAAGTTAAATTGATCCTGCTATTCATAAACGCTACCAATCCCACAACTGGTGTAATATATTAAACCAATCCAAATAAAACCATTTGATTTATTACATTTAATACATACAGTCCACACGATAAACATAGGTTTTCTAACGTCCACTACTGTTTAGGAATAAGCTCGTTTTTACTCTATACAAATTGCAACAGATATGTACTTCATAGTGAACGAATGGACCGTACTTGGAAAGTATGGCGCTATTCCTGAATACTGTTTTTACACTATGCAAATTTTTTCTCATCTATTAATCAATTAGCCTGTTGCAGTTCAGCCTATACATAATCAGAGGACTATGAGTTATGCAGCATAGCAACTGATTTTCTACCTTCCACATTCAGTCTATTCCAGTTAATGACGTTTGTTTGTACCAGATGGCGTCACTTTTTATTCTTGTCATATAGATTACATTACAAAGGCAGCACTTTATTAGTGATAAGTGTAACGTCTCAAGTGGTGTTCCTCAGGGTTCGTTGTTAGGGCCACTTCTATAGTACATGTCTGTGTTTTTACATGTGACTTATTGTGATTCATGTTACTTTTTAGTATTATTGTCGGGATATTTCCCATGTTGTATTGTTCTGGGTAAAATTAACCGGGAACAAGCCAAAATAAAATTGCGAGTGACTACAGTAAGCATCGTGTGTCGTGAACGTGATCGAGATCGGGTTCGAGTTTATAATGTGATTGAAACCAGTGGTAGTGCAGATACGCGTAGTAAAAGAAATTCTTCCTGATCATGGTACTTGCAACAGTGCCGAAATATCGGAAACTCAGAACAATACATGGTAAATATCCTGAAAACTTTAATACTCATGTGAGTAACCATGACAGTTTAAATACCATGTTGATGTACAATATTGGTGTACAATAAAGAGCATCCTATCTATCTATCAATAGCGTATTTTTATGTTCTTAACTTAATTTTAAATGAAATCGAAATCAAAAATCTAAGATAATTTGCTTTGGGCATTAGAAAGTATCAAAGCCACATGATGAATAAACTGCAATCTCTTATTTTCTATCTTGATTCTAGATAGCTTTGGTAACGACCTGACCACACACCATTTTCTCTACAGAACCAATATTTTAACAACAAATTTCATCTCATTTGATGGATCATTGTCAATTACAAATCTTTCCAAGACCTTATAAAGCTTGAAGATCGAACTTGGCTCTAAATAAGGTAATTTTTAAAGCGAGGTAAAGAGTAAAACGGTACAAATTATTATATAGGTCAGATTTACTCGACGAAGTAGTTTGCTCTAGACTTTGACCTTTGCTACAGGAGGATGGCGGGTGGCGTAGGCAACACTCTTCTATTAAGAAATTTGGATGTGGTATATTTGTAAGGAAAGATATTTTATAATAATGTGATCATGCAAATAACAGCCGGTAGTTCTTACGACTGAGAGATCCTGGGTTAGACTTCCTGAAATTACATTAGTAGCTTAGCCTCCATCTAGCCACTACAGCTTAGCTGAAGTGGTTAGAGGGATTATGGAAATTTTGGTTACTAACTTTCTGCATTTTCTTTTTCATCAATTTATTAGGTGCTGGTAGAAATACTAAGCCATATGACAACATTGTACCTGTCAACGTAGATAAATGTTCTCATTTCTTTCGTATTGAGTTACTTATTTTTTATGCCACCCACTTCATAGCTCCTCGACAGTTTTAACCAATTCAATGGTATTCCATGTCTGACACAAATATGGACTTCACATTTTGAATTGTACTTTTATAATACTCACTTAGGATTTGTGTCAGAGACTTGCCTCCATTTTATAAGAAAATAAATCACCTCCATTATTTATCACTTCACAATAATACCGTGAGAAATACCTCGCTCGTGGTCCAACCCATCCAGTTTAGTGAATCGCGAGATATCGTTCAAACCGCCGATCGCGCCGATTGTTGATTTATTCGCAATCACTGCAAATATAGCACGAGCAGCGTGCTGACTGAGCACGACAATACTATGATGATTTTGATATTTTGTCATAGTTCTGATAAGAAACCTTGATATTGTATAACAAAGAGATCAGATGAATGCAAAAATAATTACAGGAGACTTTTTTTATTATTTATCTATTCTGTGCTTCTATGGAGTCCATTTTTGGTGGAAAAGTAATGTCAGTTGTTGAATTGTGTCTTAAATGAAATAGATAAATTGTATGCAGCCTAAGGCTATGATTTCATTAAGGTGTGCTTGGTAAATTCTTAGCACTTAAGAAGCGTTTCATGAATACATTTTCTCACTGCACTTCACTAATAAAACTATTATAGTGCGGTGTGGCAACCAAAGCGACCCACAGGCGGCGTGCGTTTTAGTCGGTTCGAGTTCGACATAACCTCTCCCACCGGCTCCGGTGGGGAGGTATATGAGGCGATTTTGCGCACGTAAAAAAAAAAATTATAGTGCAGTGTGTAATCATATCATGGTGATCGTTTATGGAGCTGGCCATATATCTATCTGGTACCTTGATGTGAGAAAAAAAATGCTAAGACAACTGCGGTGCTGTATTGGAGATCCACTTAGTTTATGAAAAGGTAAGGTACTGTATCGACGGCAGGCTATCCTTTAGTAGTAGAGGGACACCAGTTGCAATCTCTCCCTAACAAGCCAAAATAATCAGTCGTAGAATAACAGAGCATCCGTAGGGCTCCAAAGGTAAGCTTTGAATACAACCAGGAATGGCACTAGGTTAAAGAGAGATCACGTTCACCAACCATAGCCTAATTTGCAAGAAAAAGACATTCTAGTCATTATAATTTGGTCAAAAACCTTGTTAAACCGATTTCGGAATTAAGCAATCAAATTAAATGCGTATACTGAAAAAAAATCACCAATTTGTATAATGTACGCTACGTAAGATCCAAGACAATTATTAGTAACTATATCTCCGTTTACCAAAACCCATATTGGTTTGCAAGTAGTTATTTGGCCGAATATAATGTCCTCTTAAATGTTACGGCTCCAGTTAACATTTATGACACTTAATTTTGTCGGATAATACGCGATACATCGGTAGCGTAATAATAAAATCGTGTAACGATTCGCGCTTGGGGTGATGGTGTGTGGTCCAAGAATATAACGTACACTAGAGAAAGTGAAGGTTGAAAATAAGCTTTTGAATCTGTTAATTGAACAACAATCTGAAGCGTCGGTAGCTTAATGGTTAAAGAGTCGGCCTTACGAACGACGGGTCCTGGATTCGAATCCTGACTTTTTTACACTACCGACGTGAACCCACTCCTAACACAAGCATTTTAGCATAGCTGGAGGGGTTAGAGGGAATATTAGTAATTTCTGTACAGTATTCATTTAAAAAGAAAAAAATCTAAGGAGAAATGTATATTTTAGCAAAGTTCTTAACAAAATGTGGGATTAACAAATAGTATTTTAACTATATGTTTAATTTTGGGAACAACATATGGAATTGTAAATGCCTGAAATAAATGAATTTTATTAATTTATTTATTTTATTTTAAAAGATTAAATAAAATATAGTCTAGTCATCTTTGATTATAATACAATAGTCAAGCCAGTCATGATGATCGTATAAAAATGGCCTACCGTATGTTAGACCACAATCATAATATTATATTTATATCACATAAGGAACATACAATGACATGGCCCAACTGGAAAGTGGTTACCATGGCCTATGAACTTGTGTGACATCAGGGTCGTTACACTCGTGCTGTCAACCTTCTAAAAACCTTCTAATACCGTGTTTAAAAACCACCATATTGTACTCGCTTGGTAAGACAACAGCAGTGAGAGAGTTTCACTGTACGAGAACAGTTTGAACAACACTATTACACACATCTAACACAACACTATCATTAAAAAAAGTCCACATAAAAATAAAATAGAACGTAAACGCAAATACAGCCAATGAGTAGGTACAATACAAATCACAAATAATAAAAAAAATAACAAAGATAAACATGAATCATAACTGAAATTAAATATTACCAACATCACGTCAATCAATTCACAGAACACCATATTACATAATCTTTTTGAGAAAAAAATATTTTACCCATCAATGTTTTTATGAATCGTAACAGAAAACCGCCTCCACTCAACAATAAACTCGCTGCGCTCATAATTTTAGACCGACAGCCGTCAAAAAATATAAAATTTTATGCGTTACCCTTCGATCGGATTGACCGTTTCAGCGCATTGTAATTTGTAAGTGTTATTGCTTAATTTCACTATCGTATCAATCTCTGGTTAGTGCGTAAAGACCTTTATATATGGAGCGAATATGGCAAAATGGACTTTCGATAATGAGCTGGTCGTTGGTATATTTTATTTTGAAGATCCTCAGAAACTCGAGAAATTATAGGGTAGGCAGGGTTGATGGCATCGTTAGCGGCTGTTAGTATGTTGTCGCCTAAGGGTTATGTATAAGTACACTTATATCGCTGTTTCACAATTATGGTTTCTTTTTTAAGAAATAAAAGTTGTAGAGAAATACTATTTTCGAGCTTGGTCCGAGATATTTTCATTTTAAGCCTTTTAGTGTTATCTTACGATAAGGGTACCTTCATACAGGTCCTGGGTACAGGCCTGAGCGCATTGTAGCACGAACCTGATAGCTATAAAATTTTAGACCATTCATGAAATGCTGTACCTATGCAATGAACTACTATAACAGGCTATAATCGATCGTGTTTTATGCCAAGGTCCAGAGGAAGATGATGAAATCAAATCAAATCAATTTATTTGCATAACACAGGTTACAGAAAGTTAGTAAAAGATACATTTTCATTAAATATATAGGTCCGCTGTATTACAAGATTACAACCTCTTCAAGGTGTGCAAATATTTGGTATCGTCTATACTATTTGAGTGATATTTTATTATGAATTGACATTTTATTGACTATTGCATCTAGTATTAAGTTGTGATACTTAATTTATTAATAATTAAAATATTTTTAGTTTTGTGAATTTTAATTTTTAACTGACATGAAATCTAATGCAATTATATATAGGTAATATCAATTGATAACAATTTCCTGATTTGAATTTATACTGTTGACATTTTGTTTGCTAACCATAGATGTAAGACAAATATTGTTACTAACAAATTGGGCCCTGTTGCCATCAATAAAATGATATTTAATTTAGTTTATACATGCAACATTCAATTAAAGAGCATTCATAATATTTTAATTGCATTAATTAGTTATTGAGTTAATGTCAGAAATTAAATAATGTGAAAAGGAAATAAGGAGATTGTTATAATTATGGTAAATGTCAACTAGGTCTATTAAAATAATAATACCAATTAGACGCCGCGTAGTTCCCGGTAGAGTAGAATTTGGACCACCCCATCTCTTCCCGAGCGGTGTTGTACAAGGCGACTAAAGGAATAGGGCTGTTTAACATCAGACAGACATATACAGCCCAGACTCAGCCTCAGATGCATGGCTTGAGTGAACAATAGTGCCTGGAATACGGCAATAGGCTCTCTGGTGAAATGTGGATTAACATCCACATTTCACCAGGGAGCCTCTGCCTAACCTTCCGGCGATAAAGGCGTGATTATATGTATGTATGTATGTACCAATTAGTATATTATGTCACATGCTCATGTCAAAGAATTTAAATAATGTATTGAATTTGAATTAATAAATTACAATTTATCTTGGAGGAAGTACTTTACGTCATAATAACATTTTTCGTTCAGTAGCTTTCTTATACGAAACTACTTTTTAAAAGGCACTGTTAAAAAGTAGTTACGTTAGCCTCTTTTATGTTTTTGGGTAGTTTGTTGTATAGTTTTGGTGCCATGGCGAAAACACTATTATTTATTAGAGTAGTGTTTGTCGGACACAGGCATAACCGTCTTTTATCTCTTTGCATTCGTCCAGATGCGTCAGAGGCCAAAATAGATATTATATACACCGTATATAACTTCATCCACCTTCCTATGAAGAGGTATTGTGCTATATCCTGAAAACGACCAGATTAACATCAATACATAGGCGCCGTATCGAGATCGTGCCTACCAACCAACCAACCGGTTGTTTTCACCCCCACCCTGCACGGATTTAGGCATCCATGTCAGTAAGACCATTGACACGCTTTATAATATAACCAACACTACTGGTGTCTTCTCTAGTCTACACGGACTGACATATCAAAGGCAAATCAGGTATACCTACCAAGACAGACCGCGATTATGGAATACCGTCTGTGGATGCCTGCTGTTCCACCAGAGGTCCTAAGGCCATTAATTTAAGTAACTCATGTTACACAGTATTGAATAAATTGCAATTCCAAGTACCAACATTAAATTAAAAATTCAGTTACACGCATTATATTTCTCATACGATTCCATAACATAAATCGAGCCGAGTCGAATCGATGCCAAAAAATATTTCAATTGAATCCGGTACATAACTTTTAGGTGACACTGCCTTCGTAATATTGTGTAGTTTATGTATGTATGATTGGCAAATTATAACTTGCCATATTTTTTTTTATACCACTTAGGTGGCAGACAAGCACACGGCTAACCTGATGGGAAGTGGTTACCGTGGCCTATGGACGTATGCAACACCAGGGGCGTTATTTTTCAAAGTTTATAGAAAATCGGAAAGGATACCTAAATATAACTTTTTAAATTTTTTTTAATTAACCCCCGTGTTTACACATGTTTGATAGAGAATCTATTTAGTTCAACTAAACTGTTGGTCTTTTTGTTCAACGAGTTGAACCTTAAGTAATATTTTAAGTAATACCCTGCCATTATTTTTGCTGTCAGAAGGGAAAATATCGCATGGTTTAAAAAAAAATTATTACTAAGCAATTAGTGGCTACTACCATCTTAGTAATCTTTATTATTCTTACCTAGGTCGAATACTAATTCTCTGGATAACAATATATAAAAGAAAGTCGTGTTAGTTTCACTATTTATAACTCAAAAACGGCTGTACCGATTTAGCGGAAAATTGATAAGGATGTAGCCTAAAACTAGAAGATGGACATAGGATATCGATCACGTTCCCGTGTGATGTGAAATAAAACCTCAAAGAAAATACAGGATGTGATAACTAAACGTACTTTTTTCTATCGTTAAGTAAAGTTGAAAATCTAATAATCATAATTTTTTTCTTTATATTATTAATACATGAAAATAGGAATAACATATAGGTTCGAGTTACGGATGTGAACAAATCATAATATATATTTCGCACGTAACACAGACGAAGTCGCGGGCAAAACTGGTTTATTATATATAGACCATCAAAACGTAAGTGTCATAACTTTTTTTTTTTTTTTTTTATATAGGACACGTCAATTGGACTTCGCCTTGCCTGCTGGTAAGCTGAAGGCAAAATCCCAGAAAAGAGGGTCACCATTACTTACACATACCATGTGACAATGGTGATACTCAGCTTGACGGTCTTATCATATGCTTTTTCACGCCCCGCTTAAAGGACCCGGGACTGTAGGAAGAAGGAAACACGTGAGCTGGTAATGAATTCCAGGCCTTAATGGTGCGACAGAGGAAAGAGTCTCCGAACCGCTTGGTTCTTGATCGGATGTTTTGCACCGTGTGCGGATGACATCTAAGACCTGCACGCGTTGTCCTGTGTAGGAAAGGGGAGGGTGGGACTAATTGGAAGAGCTCATCAGAACATTCCCCATGGTACAGACGGTAAAATACAGCCATGGACGCAACATCTCTACGCAGCTGTAAAGGTTCTAGGGTGTTCGTGATCTCGGGATTCCCAATGATGCGGACCGCACGTCGCTGCAACCTGACATTTTTTAAACTATGTCTGACTGATGCAAGCTAAGCGCTGAAAATACTCCGGCGAGAATCTCAGCGGGCGTGTTTGCTTTACAATCTTTCACTAAGCATCATAATATATAGCTTATTACTACCTCATGGTATCTTATTCTATGTTTAGATGCAAATTCAGGGTTAAGATATTGATATTTATGTAGGCAAGCATCTTACGGACTCTTAATTTTCTATTTGAAATTACCGACAATTCTATTTAGTAAACTTTTTAAAATGAGATTCTGTGGTAAAAATGTCGATTTAATGACAAAAAAATTAACTTCAAACAGTTCAAACTAATAAATAAGAAGAATTTCTCAGTAATTACCAACCGTCCTTATTGCGGTGTTAGAAATAGAGCGGACATTGCGTTTAATGTTAAGGCGAAGCACGTTTTTGTTCGAATTAATGTTAATGTAATTGACTTTTTGTTATGGAATTCTCGACACCGGCATTAAGTCTAGAAGGAATCCAGTAGGTAGCAGTAAGCTCTCAGTCAAACAAAATAAATTAGTACAATAAAAAATTTACCAATTTCATTCGCATATTCTCGATTTCAAGCTATCATTTCAATATGCGTTCAAAATCATAACATTATTGTTGATTATGGTAATTTCGTTACTTGAAAATCTTCAAAATGTTTCTTACGTTGCCTTCAAAGATTGTTTTGAACCAGTATTAATTTCATTTTATATTTTTATTTACTATTTATTTTTAATTTGACAAAATTGGTCAAACGTTTAATAACCGAGAAACCAAACGAAGCAATAGACTATCAACTTATTTGACCAATTTTAGAAATTCTTTCGTAGTTTTACAAAAGTTTACGAATTATAGTAAGTTTAAATAGGCGAGTGGTATAGAATAGAATAACCTTATTTGTTATAATAACTACATGTTGTGTTCCCAGCCAGTAGGGTGGCCAGAGCTCACTGGAGAATTTGTGCTGTCAGTGGAATGACTAAAGGCTTGTCCTGCTTTGTCCTCTACACTGACGGCACAGAGACTCTGTGCTTACAGAGTCGACAGCGCGAGTGTGGCTTCTCTGGTGTTACACACGTCTATAGGCCACGATAACCACTTTACATCAGGTGGGTGCGCTTGTCTGCCACCTAAGTGGTATAAAAAAAAACGTATATGGAATTCTCAGATATCCCATGTCCGATTTAAGACAAGGTAAGATAAAATAAGATAAAAATTTAACAATAATTATAATGCACAATGGGCGGCCTTATCGCTAACAGTGATTTCTTCCAGACAACCTTTAGATGGATAGAAGCAAAAGAAATGGTAGGGTATCATACAATTGTTTTTAAAAGAAAGAGAAAAGAATAATGTATTGATTACTGCATATACTTTGAATGACTAGACCTTAACTAAAAGAATTTACAATGCGAATAAAATAAAGGTGAAAATCGTCTCGCACCTATTTCGTCAGGTATCACGTACTTCTCACTCTATAAATTAACTTCACTTCGAGCAATAATGGGATGGGCACAAAAAATATTAATCGACTCTAAAGACGGTAATTTTCTCTCGTGAGAGCAGTAAAATCTATTTCTTTGAAGGTTTGCATAAGTTCTAAAGAAATATTTTCTAGCCGGTAGATTCTATTTCTGTCCTTAACGAGATCCAGTATATTTTATACTAATGCAAGCCCAGTAAACGGCAAGAGGCTTGTCTCATAATCGGATTATATGCGATAGAATACAGTGAAGTGTATCACCTCTGCCTAACCATTTTGAGCTAACAGAAGTGACTTTATATTAGCTGTCGATTTTTCAACATCCACATCTTGTAGCACGATACAAGGAATAAGTCCATTACCGTCAATTGCAGATTTCTTACTTCCTTAAAAAATCGAGTATCCGACACACCTTGAAGGCTCCAGAAACCGCGTCTGAGGTCTTATGGACTGTTACTCATTTTGGGTACTACATAGTTGCATTTTAATTCTGTAATCAATTGAAGCAAAGGAGTTGCCCAACCAAAGGCTATTACCATGTGTCATGGCAGTCGATCTTCCACAATCACACTATCGCAGCTTACCGTTTCCAGATTGTAAGACTATCTGACTGGCGATTCCACCTTCCAATTGGCCCGTAAATTTGTTGCCTCCATTCTGGGACTCGTTTGCTTCAACAGCCATATTATCCTTTTTTGCGTGACTGTTTAGCACGAAAATGTTTCGGAGCGATTCGGAGTGTGTCATTTTTTTTTCCATTTATCATTAATTTATATCCAAGCCGTGGTACCGCAAAAAAAACAAATTAAATCATCCATATTTAGATCATCGTCATTATTCTATATCAAAGAGGTACAGTGAATATCACAAGTCACTTGACAAATTCAAAAACGCATTTTATTACAAGAGATCTTTATTAGTTTTACTCGTGATCTCTCATCATCCCCATTGCAATTTTCCAATTGCATTCAAAGTTTTCATTTTGGAGCCCGGAGATCGATTGTTGGTTTTGATGGAGCGGCTACCATCTACTTTCCAACCCGAGAGCAGAGCCTGCTCCAGAGCCTCATTCAGTTTTAGGTATTTTAAATTTTAGGTCCATCACTTCAACTGCAACAAGCTAAGATGAAATTCAAAAAATAAAGACCAGCATTACTGTGCCATTACAATTATTACACAAATGGTAGTCCAATGGTGACAGCTCCTATAGATGTTTTTCACGCCCCGTTTAAACAACTTAGGATTGTTGGAAGCAAGAAATGCGTGTGCATGCAAAGCATTCCAGTTCTTCATCATGCGGCAAAGAAAGGAGTACTGGATCGTTCGGTTCGTGTTGGTATTACAATATATACTATACAAACTCTATACCTACCTAGACGCAGCAAGTGTTATTACAACGCGGCGTATAAAATGGCTACTCCTTCGGCATCCACATACATCACATTTAAAAGAACAATATTGACATTAGGGTACTCACACGAAACGTGTTTTTTATACATTATATGGTCTAAACTTGCAACGTATGACGTTGACACCTTAGTTCTTTACAGGTTATTCAGAAAGCCGATCTAAAAAGACATATTAAAAATTAGTTTTGGTCTAGTCTCAATCTCCTAAGTATCAAAAACGATGACGATATTACGTATCAGCGTTTGATCTTGAAAATCGTGTTACAAGTATACCATTCAGAAATTAGAGGGACTGAGATTAGATTGCAATATGACTGAATTTTTACTCGACTACGGCAAAGCAAAAGGAGGGTTATGATTTTGACAGGCTATGTATGTTTGTAGGTTCATCTTTTCCTCCATAGCTTCTCAACCATTTGTTAGAACTGGACAAATGAGGTATCATTAGAAGCGTCTTAGTTTTCTGCTGGCTACGAGTATACTGAATGTTATGTGGCGGCCTCTGGCGGTCATAAAGTACTGCGTTAAAAACTAAATTTGAGAGAAATATGTCGTGTTTGATATCAACTGAAAGGGCTTAGTTAGCACATTTCAAATATGTATAAATTATACCTATTACTTGCCCTAAAATAATATAAAAAATAAAGTTTAAAACTAAAACCCCAAATAAGAAAATATCAAGGACAGCCATGGTCGTATTTCCCTAGAATGTGTACCTATTGTTTTGTTAGATTAAGTGGCCTAGGACCACGGTTATTCTTGATATTATGTTGTTTAGTACTTTTTAGAGCATGATTCTTGAACAGAGATTTCTTACGAGAATTGTCTCTCAGGATAGAAAAGGTTGATGTGGGAAACTACTTTCGATGTCGACTGTACTTTACTCAAACTTTGAATAATAAAAATCAAAGTAAATCAGGCTTAACTCAATATCACACATACTCCGATACAATCTCATACATCAAACAAGACGCCACATTATAAAGAGATCAAAGCCTTATAATTAAATCAGTTAGCAACCGTGACTTGCAGTATGTACTGTGCCTTATACTTTTTTCTTTTGGGAATGGAAACTCTGAACTCATTATCGGGTTATTGAGATGTCTAGGTAGTTTGGCGTTTGAGTGAGAAGTAAACGGTGATGGTAATAGGGGCTATCGCAGCTATTTTGGACTATTGATGGCTGATATGTTATGGATTTAAATTACTTGTATATTATATGCTGACTGTCTAATACTGATTTCTCGTATCATGGTTTGGTCAGCATTATCACTAATCTTTAATCAGAGATGTTTAGACTGGGAATTAACATCTGTGATTGTCCCTAGTCCCTTGAAATGATGAATTATCTGTAACGTAATGTTACAAGGACCTGCGTAATACCACTTAGGTGACATACAAGCGCTCGGTCCACCTATTGGAAAGTGGTCACCGTGGCCTTTGGGCGTGTGCAACATCAGGTGTGCACATTCGTGTTGTCTCCCCGTAAGAAGTGAGAGTTTCTATGCTATCAGTGCAGAAGACAAAGCAGGACAAGCCATTAGTCTTCCCACTGATAGGTAAATTTTCAATACGCAGCATGGTATAGGGGTAAATTAGACCTTAAGAAAGGAATATACACTATGTTTGTTCGCGATAACAAACATGCACGCAGGCGAAGCCGCGGGCAACAGCTTGTTGTATAATAAAAATATATTTTTTTGTCACCGAAGTATCTGTTGCCGCCATAGGTGAAATAACAAGGTAGGAGGTAGGTGTATAGGACACGGCGGTATATCCGTCAAACTGAGCAGTCCGACTGGGGAAGTAGCTCCACCCTATAGAATATCGAGGACATAATAACCTTGTGTTGTGTTCCCGGCTGTGAGTAGGGTAGCCAGATCTCACTAGAGTGCTTTTGTGCCGTCAGTAGGAACACCAAAAGCTTGTCTTGCTTTATCCTCTACACTGACGGCACAGACTTACAGGGGTACAGGGTAAGTGCTTACTGGGTTGGCAGCGCGAGTGTGACTCCCTTGGTTTTGCACACGTCCATAGGGCACGGTAATCATTTTACATCAGGTGGGTCTTATGCTTGTCTGCCACCTATGTGGTATAAAAAACAATTATCGAATAAAATGTAAAACAAACCCTGACGTTTTAAATTAAAGATCCTATTGAGTTAATGAGTTTCTGTGAGAAGTATAATATGAAATACACCCGAGGTATCTAGTTTCTGAAGGAATCTAGTTTGTTTCGAGATGACTGATCTCATAATGTCAAAGGTCAGGCTGCTCCGTAATAACCGCTAATCAATTATTGTTTTATAATTTATTACTCTGTTACTAAGGAGTTTGGTTTGAAGCCTGTAAATTGAAGCGCATAGCACAAATATTGCTTTTTTATACATAAATAGGTACATACATAAATATAATCATGCCTTTATCCCTTGAGGGTTAGACAGAGGTGAATTAACACCCACATTTCACCAATAATTGTATTCGGTCCCACGTAATAGGGGGTGAGCCTAGTGCCGTATTCCGGGCACTATTGTTGACTCGAGCCATGCATCTGAGGCTGAGTCTGGGCTGTATACATTTGTCTGATATTAAAAAGCCCTATCCCATAGTCGTCTTGTACGACACCGCATGGGAAGAGATGGGGTGGCCCTAATTCTACTTTGCCGGAAACCACGCGGCAACTTGCTCTTTTGCGTTTTTATTTGTGTTATTTTTGTTATTTTTAATCATTTCAATCATCAGTTTTTTTTTACAACAAGCAATGCTTCGTTCATAACCCGCCCCTGATCGCTCCTGGTGCAATAGTGCCCATAACACTTGCTGCGTTGCCACGTTGGATGGCGATGGCCAGCCTTTGGACCAGGAACGATCCGGAACGAGTGTCACCGGTCGCCTCGATGAGCCTCTGTCCGATTTCTTTGATAAAGCTTTTAATTGCTTTTTTTTTACGGCAGCCTCTCGTACCGTCTGACGCAGATGATCACCGAGCACGGATGCTTCGGAAAGTATCTGCGTCGGATGCAGAAAGAGCCAACGTCCGAGTGCCATCACTGCGACGCGAGTGAGGACTCAGGTCCGCACACGCTCACCGAGTGTCCGGCGTGGGAGACGCCGAGGCGGGAGCTTGTGGCGGCCCTGGGAGTGAGGGTTCTCACGCTCTCCACCTTGCTCGCGGCGATGGATCGCTGCGCGTATGCGTGGGCGGCCAGCGCCTCCTTCTGCGAGCAAGTAATGCTCGTGAAGGAGGAGGTGGGGCGGGAGCGGCAGCGGGAGCGACGAAGGATCGCAAGACAAGCTGCCCGCGTACGAAGGCAACTCGGGCGTCGGAGGTCGGTGAACGACCTCCGCCCCCCATGAGCGCCGGCCTGGGGGTGACAGGTGGAGCCGCCTGTCACCCTGGCAGAAGCAGGCCGCGGCGGTGGCGCGCGTGGCGCGCCTACCCGTTTCCGGGGACGAGTTGGGGACTCTGTAGTCCCCACACCCGAGAAGAGGGCCAGATCGTGAGAGATGGCACTGGGTCGGCCGGGGTGCGAGGGATATGCCTGTCAACCTCACATTCGGCAACCAAAACGACCCACAGGCGGCGTGCGTTTTAGTCGGTTCGAGTCCGACATAACCTCCTCCACCGGCTCCGGTGGGGAGGTATACGTGGGGATTTAGCGCACGTAAAAAAAAAAAATAAAAAAAATGGCGCGCCGCGGCCTGCTTCTGCCAGGGTGACAGACGGCTCCACCTGTCACCCCCAGGCGTGCGCTCATGGGGGACGGAGGTCGTTCATCGACCTCTGACGCCCAATAATAAAAATACTGTGGAAAAATTACAAGTGTAGTTCTATATCTGTAACATTGTTGTAAGTGACATCAATTGTGTGCTGTAAGTGTGGTGTATATTATCATCTCAGTGTTAATTATGATTGCATTACAAGCTTGCACTTAGTGGTCCAGGTTCAACCTCCTGCGATTTCTCCTTCAGATGTGGCTTATCTTGACTTTTACGGGACCCACTGAATTCTAACCTCCCTACACCGAAAGTAAAGAGACCATTGCTAAAACCACGTCTGTCAAAAAGTACATTGGTTTGCAGCTGAAGTTGTTTTTGGGTTTCGAAAATTTTAGTCAGACCCATATACCTATGCCTTAACACTCTTACCGATAATCCCTATAACTGCTTTTTACCTTTTTGTTCTTAAACATAGCCTTAAAACTAGAAGAAATTCTAATCTACTACGTACAGTTGATTAATGACACAACGACGTACGCGCCTCGAACTGTATCTACAGTCAGTATTAATGTATATAGATTGATTCAATTTGCACAGCTTTATGCATTAACGCGAACACCCATCAAATCGTTCCCACGAGAACATCTTTTTACTCTTATTCTATAGTATGTGTGATAAGTGATGGCACATGTAACGATGTGCGGTTCAAATTAATTAGTTTTTTGTATAGAATAGATCAATTTCACTTCACCTCGCCTAATGGTAAGCTGAAGGCAAAGTCTCAGGAAAGAGGGTCACCATTAGAGAGAACATTATCGAAACCCAAAACCAACCTCAGCTGCAAACCAATGCACTTATTGACAGACGTGGTTCTAGGACTAGTGTCCTTTCTTTCGGTGTAGGGAGGTAAGAATTCAGTCGCGTCCGTAAAAGTCAAGATAAGCCACATCTGAAGGAGAAATCGCAGGGTCCTTAACTACAGTCAGAACCACCGATTGCAGGCACTCAAAAATGGTTATGCCATTGGTAAACAAACGACTCACGAAACGTCTCCTAAAACCGGACAGAACAAGTCTAAAAACAATAATGGGCACGATAACGGGCCACTGCCCCCTCCACAAGCACCTATACACCATCGGTGTTACTGATAGTCCCCTTTGTTTTGTTGCCGAGGAAACGGCTGCCCACGTAATACTGGAATGCGAGGCAGTAGCCCATCAATGATCACAAATCCTTGGTACAGTGAGGTCGCTCCGCGAAGCCTGTGAAGCCCCAGTAAGCTTCTGCGTTCCTAGGCGGAGCTAAGCTGACTACTCTAGCCTTACTCTACACACACAATGGCCCAAAAGGAGGCCAAGTGCGGACATAGGAGTCCCTTTCCTTTGACAACCACAGTGAGTATCAGTCAGTCAGTCAGTATCAGCATCAGCTTACACATGATTTAATAATAGTGGCCCTCAACTTGATGACCTCATGAGATACTTTTTCACACCCTGCTTAAAGGACCCAGAACTGCAGGAAAAAAGACACGAAAGAAAGACACGCGCAAACAATTCAAATTTTCTTGGAATTTTGAAATTATCTTCATAGTTGTTATCCTTTTAGCTTAAAATGTTTGAATAAAATCAGCCCGGTATTTGAATCAATAACTATTCACGAATAGAACCAACTTTATGGAGTAAAACTGCAGTCATAGTTCCTCATAAATAGACGAACATAAGTGCACAAAATCACGAAACCTAATAACATTTACGATAATCTAACATTTATTGAATTCAATTCAAATTCTAACCATTCATTTCAAGCCATTGAATATATTAAGATTAATGAACCGCCATATATTCTCAGTTTTGAAACGAAATATATAAATTGTGGTAAATATATATATTAATGCGTATAAATTAAAGCTTTCATAGACCGATTCAAGATTGAACTAATGGAATAAGGTTCTCTTGTGTTAAGATGCGATTCAACATAATTTATAGTTTGAATTCAGATCAGTAATACTAATTAAGTCATGGTAATATATCAGTACATTTATCTAAAATACCGTGTTTTCTGTTTGCAGTTGTTTTATGTAGAACTATTTGGTATGTGGTATTTACATACATACATATAACCACGCCTTTATCCCGAAAGGTTAGGCAAATGTGAATTAATACCCACATTTCACCATCTTTGTACTCGGTCCCACGTAATAGGGGGTGAGACTATTGCCGGACACTGGTTCACGTGGTTTCCGGCAGAGTAGGATTTGGACCACCCCATCTCTTCCCATGTGGTGTCGTACAAGGCGACTAAGGGATAGGGCTGTTTAACTTCACATATACAGCCCCGACTCAGCCTCAGATGCATCGCTCGAGTCAACAATAGTGACCGGAATACGGCAATAGACTCACCCCCTATTATGTGGGACCGAATACAATTATTGGTGAAATGTTGGTGTTAATTAACCTCTGCTTAACCATCCGGGGATTAAGGCGTGATTATATGTATGTATGTAGTATACATATTTTTCATGATATGTTTCGGATATCCTTTAAACTTAACTAAGACAAGTAGGAGGTAGGACACGGCAGTATTACCGCCCAATTGAGCAGTCCGACTGGGGAAGTAACTCCGCCCTACAGAACACCGCGGTTATAATTACGTCTTGTTGTGTTCCCGGCGGTGAGTAGGGTAGCCAGAGCTCACTGAAGAATTTGTGCTGTCAGTTGGATGACTAAAGGCTTGTCCTGCTTTGTCCTCTACACTGACGACACAGAGACTCGGTGCTTACAAGGTCGGCAGCGCGAGTGTGGCTTCACTAGAGTTATACACGTCCATAGGCCACGGTAACCACTTTCCATCAGGAGGGCCGTGTGCTTGTCTGCCACCTAAGTGGTATAAAAAAAAAGAAACCACACTACGTCGACTGCTTGTTCTCAATAGTAGTATTTATAAAAGGATAAAGTTATAATGTAATTTACAAGATGCGTGATACAGTGCGCGGAGTCGCGGGAACTGCATTAGCCTTGATTGTTAACATCATCAACGGCGGTAAAGCTTTTAGGGTTCCGTGAGGAAATGTTACGTATTATTTTAATTGCCGCAAGCCCTCTGTACTACTATTTCCACTATTTTTTCTATGACTGTTCTTGTGTGTACATAAATAGAAATATTACATATTCATGAACATTAAGTTTTTATTAAACATTTGTAAAAACATAAGATAAGATAAGATATTCTTTATTGTAAACTACAAAAGTATTATAAGATAACAATTTAAAAATATTCATAATGCTTTTAATACTGTTGTTCGTAGAATAGCGTATTAACACAAATTAAATTTTGAATTCCCAAATTTGGCCAAAAATATCGTTCATGACTTAATTTTGTTTCCACCAGAATCAAAAAAGAAACTAGAAGAAGGAATTTACAAGTATTTTTATCTACAATTTACATAAGATAACATAATTTAAAGTACATATTTACACGTGGCGCGCATATAGGTAATTATTATAACACAAACTGCAATGATTTCTTTAATAAAATTCCTGTCATATATACTGAACCCATACCATAAAACACCGATTCTATCGCACCCATAATATTCAACTATAACGGTTATTGCACCTGAAATTATAACGAGTATGTAAAATATTAAACAGTACTCATTTATTTGATATATGACCAATATTAAGAACAGAACAAAATGTTACAGGGCGTTTTACCTTCATTCTTCATAAATGTAAGGAGTTACGTTTTTTTTTAAAAGAATTGTTGACGTATCAATCTTGACTTACGTATCATTTAGCTCATATTATAGAATACTATATGGTAGCTCGCGGCTCGGCCATCGTTAATTTCTGGTTTCAGGGATAAATGGTAATTTATGTGTTGTTCCTGCCGCGTGGTTCCCGGTAGAGTAGAATTTAGACCACCCCATCTCTTCCTATGCTGTGTCGTACAAGACGACTAAAGGATAGGACTGTTTAACATCAGACAGCTATATACAGCCCAGACTCATCCTCAGATGCATGGCTCGAGTCAACAATTAGTGCCCGGAAGACGGCAATAGGCTCACAATTCAATGATTGGTGAAATGTGAGTGTTAAATCACCTCTGCCCAAACCTCCGGGGATATAGACGTGATACCGGGGATATATGTATGTTTGTATGTATGTGTTGTTTCTGATTTTACTCTATTCCTAAATCAATTTTTAAAACTAAACAAAACTAATGTATTAAGGGATAGGACTGTGCCCTCGGTAGAGTCGTGTACTACACGCCTCCCCATTGCCAGCGACGAGTTGGGGACTCCGTGGTCTCCACACCCGAGCTGAGCTAGATCGAAAGTGATGGCCCTGAGTCGGCCGGGGTGCGAGGGATATGCCTGCCATCTTCACTTCCGGCAACCAACAACGACACACAGATGGCGTGCGTTTTATTAGCTTCCACTTTGACATAACCTCTCCTAGCGGCTCCGAGGAAGTAAGGTGTCAGACAAGCACATGACCCATCTGATGGTAAGTGGTTACCGTGCCCTATGGACGTGTGCAACACCAGAGACCTTACACTGTCGCTGCCGACCCTGCAGAAATCTTCTAAAATCTTCCCTCTTGAAAAACCCCATATTGTAGGCGCTTGAGCAAATCGCAGCAGTGAGTTCATTCCACAACTTGGTGATATGTTATTAATAATATTGTTAGTACACCTCTAATTACTTGTTTGGGGATATACAAGCGTGAATATAGGTATGCAATTTTTAGCTAAATTCATTCAATCGTTTGAGCGTGATTAAGTGACAAATATCCAATCATCTTCAGAAAGTTAAATGATTTTTTTGTATTTAATATGCTAACTATTCAACATATAATAAATAGATAGAGTTTTGGGATTTATCATAAGATCTACAAGAGATTTTAGAAGGCAGCAAAGTGTATTGACTCCTTTCTTTAGCCTGGTCCGAAGCGGTCTTGAATACTGCTGTCCAACCTGGTTCCCTTTCTATGATGTTTATCTAGATGCCGAAGAGAGTGTACAGCGGCGCTGTTTAAGATACGTTTCCCGTAAATTAAACTACGGTAGATCGCTGCAGCTACCGGAGTGGCGACCGCGTATGGGCAAACGTAGCGTAGGACGCCCTACGGCCAGGTAGAAGGACGACCTCATGAAGGTCGCTGGGAAGCACTGGATGCGGGCTGCTTTAGATCGGTCATTCTGGAAGTCTATGGGAGAGGCCTATGTTCAGCAGTGGACTGTGTGTGGCTGACGTGATGATGATGATGAGATCGCTGCAGCACTATGGTGATGGGTTGATTCAGTTCAATATGATATCACTTGAAGCCCGCCGTAAATGGTATGAGCTCCTTTGCCTTCATAAAATCAAACACTCCACTATCGATGCGCTGGGTTTGCTGTCTGCGGTCTGCATTAACACTAGACACAAGTCGCGCTGTCCCAATGTATTTTCAAATGGAATTTACAAAAACAAAACCTCCTTCTATAATCCTATCATTAGGATGTGCCGCACATATAACGAACTGAATCGGTCTGAGGACATGGATATATTCAATGGTAGATTCTCCCAGTACAAGAAGGCCATATCAAATTTAGTAGGTGTACAATGCCTATGACATTCGAACAGCATTTTTATTTATATTTGTGTTTTTATGTTTTTTTAAGTATTCAGTATATATGTTTGAATAGGTTTTTAGTTGTATATTTTGTACGAGCGTGGCGAGTATGTAGATGTATTTTCATGTTGTGTATGCTATATTTGTAATACTGTCTAGATCTTATAAGTTATTTTATTGTATCCAAATGTTTAGTCACGCAATGACAGTAATCTGTAAGCGTACCTTTAAGAAATAAAAAAAAAGATTAAGATAGGAAATATTGAAAATCTTAATCGATCTTCAAAAAATTTTACATTTATTACATAAATAATTGTAAAAGGATATCTTATTGTAAGAATTAATTTTGCGAAACAAGTTACCATTTACAGGATGCTTCAATTTACTCGTATGAGTAGTAATAATGAATTCGCTGTTATACAGCCAAAAACTGTTGTCTAATCTTCGTTTAGAAGACTTTAATAGAACACGGACGTATATGTGAGTTATTAGTAGACAGTTAGATGGTAAATTATTTGTAAATGGCGGCCATACTGCATTAGCGAGTTATTACTAATATATACAGGGTCCGTTATCTCTCACGCTTTCTAGAATGCTCTCTAAATAACCTCGTGTAACTTGGAGTGAGCCGTATGCCCGTATCATCAAAGTTCTTTGAGAATTTGCTGGAGAGGTGAATCGATAGTGATTCCTGGCCAAGTCAGAGATTTACTTGAGTGACTTTGGAGAACTCATGATTTTCTCAAAGGTAATAAAGTCATGATTTTACAAGAGTGCATGACATGGTTCCACCATGGAATTACCTTTATCTCACTTAACCTGCGTGATAAGTATACCGTACTTCTTTATGGGTCAGTTTTTGAATTTTTACGATTGAACGAAGTCACTTAATTATTTTTCATACTTATTAAGATTATTCCAAGTAACCCTACAAAACACAACAAGATTGTGTTTACAATCCGGTAGTGATCATAAATAGAAACAAGTAAAAATATCTGATTACTTATCCAACTATTAAATATTATAACTCTTTTCTTTGCCGCACCACCAAGACCTGCAATTCATTACCTACCAGCACACGTGTTTCTTTCTTGCTACAGTCCCGGGTCCTTTAAGCGGAGCGTGAAAAAGCATCTGATGAGGACGCCAAGCTGAGTGCCACCATTGTAACACTTAGTATCTGTAATGGTGACCCTCTTTCCTGAGACTTTGCCTTTAGCTTACCATCAGGCGAGGTGAAGTCAAGTTGGCGTGTACTATATATAAAAAAAAACTGTTATAGTTTTTAAACACATTTTTATAACAAGCTCTATACAAATTACAGGACACAATCGCTGATTTAATAGGCTATTTGACAAGATCGCTCGATTCTTCCCAATACCTAAGCGGTATATATATTAGATTTTGCTGGAAAATATTGCCTTGCACAATAAGATATTACCTAACCCGACTGAAACTATGACTTTTTATTATTTTTAATTGCACAAGTAAATGAAAATATAAACAATTAAATTCAGTTTCAATTTTAAACTTTTTAGATTCCTCATTACATTTAAAATCACATTTTTTATACACATGTAAACGCAACGTGGACCGAAATAAATGCAATTTTGTATGAAGCGTTTTCAGCCAGCTTGAGAAATTTAATTTTCAAAATCAAATATCTTTAAAACTATTTGTCGTAAGAAAATTTCTCTTAAGCAGTTCATTATATTATACTAAAGTTATACTTTTACGATACTAAAAAAAAGTCAATTAGCCAAATCGAAATATAAGTACTCTAATTTATTCCCTACAGCTTACATACCTACGTTTCAATAAAACACATTAGTATCACCTAAAACCATTTCTCTGACCACCATTGCCAGCGAATAAAATATGACTATAAATGATATCTAGCCATGGGGCACACGATTCCCACGTCCCAGCTAATTCGCCATTTTTAATTACATTTCACTTTACGATGTAGGTACCTAAATTCAGCGGCATATTTACAATACATGCATTAGCTGCATAATTTCAATATCAATAAGTGCACGGAAGCTCTGCTGTTGTGCGGATCGATTTATTTATGAACCGTATTCACACATTCCTGTCTAACGTGCATGGTGATTGTAAGGGCTGTGGTTTACTTACGCGTAACAATAATCTTTGGTTTTTAATTGTAAGTTGGTTTTTATTGTAAATAATTATTTTGGTGCTTAATTTAATATTTTTACCAAACAGGGGAGACTATTGTTACTATTACACATGCAAAGTTTTTTATTCGTATATTTTAACAGTACGGTTAAAAATATGAGGAGTAGGTACGACTGAAACGAATAAAAGATTGAATAAGCAAGACGCCTAACCATGTGTAATACAGCTATCTCATGGTCACTATTTTTTTTAAACCACTCAGGTGGCAGACAAGCGTACGGCCCACCTGATGGAAAGTGGTAACCGAGGCCTATGGACGTGTGTAACACCAAAGAAGCCACACTCGCGCTGTCGATCCTGTAAGCACAGAGTTACTGTGCCCTCAGTGTCGAGGACAAAGCAGGACAAGCCTTTACTCATCCCACTGACAGCACAAATTCTCCAGTGAGCTCTGGCTACCCTACTCATCGCTGAGAACACAACACGAAGTTATTATAACCGCGGTACTCTGTAGGGTGGAGATACTTCCCCAGTCGGACTGCTCAATTGGGCGGAAATACCACCGTGTCCTACCTTCTATAAGTCTATCCTTGTATTTAGATAATTTTCCATAAAACATACTTAGGTATTAATATTATATTGAGTGAGACGTCATATAAGTTACTTGTTAAAGTTTGTAACTCTTTATTATTAAATTGGACAAATGTGTGTATTGACTACCTTATCTAACCCTATGGTATTCATATTAGTAAGCGAAATTATTGGTATTCCTCCTAACCTTTGCAGCTAAGCTAAATTGCTTGTATTAGGAGTGGATTCGCTTCGGTAGTGTAATGTTATAGCCGATATACGAACCTGGGACTTTGCAATCGTAAGACTCAATTCTTAACAACTGTCTATCGCCACTCTTGTTCTTCTGATCTGCGAATTACTTATATGTCGATTGCGGCTGTATTTTGTGATGTTATTTATTCCACATAACAGACTGCTAGTATATTGCCATCAAAAAAATATCGATATATTGCAGTAGTTGAATATTATTATATTATATACTTTCTAACTCTGACGAACAATTAAGGAACGCTCGCACAAAACAACTTCATTCTTAACTGTGTGGAGAAGCAACCTAACACTGCACCAGGCGGCGTTGCAGTTTGAAATATATGCCCTTATTTACATGCGCGCCGCCGAGGTGCCGAGAGTTATGTATTTGACCCCACTGCCCGCACCAGACGCGAGAGAAACGTTTTTGAAATGTTTTGTGACCTAAATTGAAAATAGTTTGCAACAAAATATGTGTTGGTTCTAACAATGTGGTCTCGCTAGCCTGTGCAACATGTAACTATTGGCCAAAAATATGTTTAAAAGTATATTCTAATTTTAAGTATTAGTTTGCCGCTATTTTTTTGCAACAGCCTGTAGACATGGGGGTATACCACCATCAGGAGAACAAGGCCCAAGATATGATAGCTCAACATAGTAAAGGAGGTATTCAGTAATCATACATTCATACATACCTATATAATCATGCACGTAGGGTTAGGCAGAGGTGAATTAACACCCAAATTTCACCAATCATTGAATTCCGTCCCACGTAATAGGGGGTGAGCCTATTGCCGTCTTTCGGGCACTATTGTTGACTCAAGCCATTCATCTGACGCTGAGTCTGGGCTATATATGTCTGTCTGATGTTAAGCCCAGTAATCAGAATATATATTCATGAACAATGTTACATTATGTTTGAACGTTTTTTTACAATATATAATAATAATAATAATAGTAATATTACTTGTAAATGATACACTTTAAAATGCACCGATAATATTAATTTAAAATGAATAATGAAATTGTCAATGTTAAACCAAAGAAAGTCAGCAATAATATGATGATAATAAGATAAATTGAAAACCAATTTGATATATAAAACCCAACTGAAAAAGTATTAAACAAGAAAATATCTAGGATAGCCGTAGTCGTATGCCACTTTTTCCTACAATGTATTGTTTTGTTAGACTAAGTGGCATACGACCACGGCTATCCTAGATATTTTCTTATTTAATACTTTTTCAGTAGTCGGCTTTTAGTTTTAAACTTATTTTTTTTATTTATATTATTTTGGGGCAAGTAATATGTACACTTTATGCTATATTTGAAAAGTGCTAATTAGGCCTTCCAGTTGATATCAAACACGACATCTTTATCTGAAATTTATTTTTTATCACAGTACTTTATGACCGCTAGAGGACGCCACATTAGATTCAGTGACACTTTATATAGCCTATAACCAGCGGACGACTAGGTAATAAGGTAGTTACATGTCAAATCCATTTAAGTACCTATGTCAGCAAAACGTCAAATAAAATTAATTACGTGTTAATAGTTTCAGAGCCAGGGGTGATGCAAATTAAAGGTTTAAAAACCATTCAATATCTTTACTCTAAACGATAACAAAAAATAGAACAGTTAGGTACTCACTTATACTTAAAAAAAATTAAATATTAAGGAAGAAAAACCTGGAGGTCAGTTTTTGGCATCATAAATTGTATAAAATTTTGAATGAGAAGATGACTACCGACTAGTATGGTAGTTTATATATTTTTTCATATAGCAACAATTTTAATCCCCAGACAAAACCAGACCAATAAGTGACACATAAACTCGTTTCGCCGGTAAAAGCAGTAAAAATGGATTTACATACAAAAGTATCACTTACGTTGAACTACAAGTAGTAAGTTCTCACAGTCACCAATCAGACTAATGTAGTTTACGATCGACCCAGAATCGACTCATTCACTCGAATGCGTTCTCGAGTTAAATCGAATCGATACGTTATTCCCCGCACTGTCCCTATATACGTCAAATAAATATTGAGTTTTAGTTTCAGATAGTGACATCGGTATGTCAATGGCGCCACTTAGCTTTGCGGTGCTCGATTTGTGACAATATGTATGCGATAGAGATTTTTATTAACATTATGCAAGCGTGGTTCGTGAACTAATTTTGAATCTGGAAGTCTTAGATGATATTGATCTTATGTCTTCATATCACATTTCATTAAGAGATAATAGTGCTGATTGTATTGCGTATCACACTAAAATAAATTGTCTCTTAAGTTTTATAGAAATTTCAAATTGTCATTCCATCTGCTATCAGATTTAATTTAGACTTTATATCTGTTGCATAAAGTGTGAGTTTTGATTGCCTTATACTTTGTGATTTATGTCTTTTTGACAGGAGTAAGAAAATATTAGTGATTTTTAAACCAGAGAGTTTTAGGTGGTGATAAGTATTAACTCACCTCCCACGGTAGGTTTTTTCAAATATTATGTAAAGATATCACTACATTTTCTAATCAAGTTCGTATTAAAAACCTAATTAACACTTAATTTAACTAAACAGATAGAATGAAACCTGTCTCTGTAATCAGAACGCATATGTGCCTAATTTATAAGAAATTCTTATCTTTATTTCGCCTAATCTCAGATTACCAATTACGCTTGATAAGAATATATGATATTTAATTTTAAAATTTTAATTAAATTCTATACCAACCCGTCTGGCCAGGTAGCGTGGAAACAGTAGGCCAAAGCCTCCCAACATTGGGGAGAGGCCTAGTGCAGCAGTGAACTGCGATGGGCTAGTTGTTGTGTTTGATGTTTTATCTTGGGATAAGTTTTTATGAGTTGCGGTAAAGGAATCTATACTCCACGCGGGCGAAGCTACGGGCATCAGTTAGTTTATTATAAAACGATTATAAATGCAGAACATTGTTTAGAATACTAGGTTTGCTTCGCCCTGATTGTCTTGATCCCGTACACTCATTTTGCTTTGCTACATTTCCGGTTTCCTTTTCTTGTTTCTAATTTTAACTTTCCCCTTTAACTTTTGCAGGAAACATCATGCAAATAATAAACCTACGTTCGGAAACCATGAATCCTAGTCTAGGCGAGCCTAGTCTTTATTCACCAATCCTGCAAAAAGTCCCACAAATATTCGACCCAAGTCTGCCCCAGCCATCATTTAAAACAAACAGCAAAAAATGTCAGTGTCTTATTTTTCGCATCAATATCGCTTGACAGTAAAGACTGACAAATGACTGACGAAACAGGTGGAGTAACTGATGTTTATCAAACCGCTCCCATCCCACGTGCATTAGAATTTCAGATAGGAATAATGTTTATATTTAATATTAAGTAGCCGACGATACACGGTAGCTTGATATATGCATGGGTAATCACGTCAAACAATTTGTAATTTGGATGTGCTACGTATCTGTGATTAGATTACATGGTAATCAATTCTGTTATTGTAATCAGTCAGTCTTCTTTATTTCTCTTTGCTTGTCTCCTGTCTATATCGTGAGAAGACAAATTGACGATGTCTTTCAACATGTTTGACTGTGATTGTTAACAGCCAGAATCTTCGCTTAAGTTCCGATCGTAACCGAGGCCTTCACCTCGGAGTCCGAGATCCGCTTTCCTTCTCCACTTCGCACGTATAGTGCACGCATTTCATCTAATATGATGACTGACTCCCTTGGGTCACCGCTAATCAGCTCTATGGCACTGAAGGCAACATGGCCAGACGTAACTATTACTAGAACTGGTATATTATTAAAGCATAGTGAATCTCAATTCCAACTAATTGGTTCAATAGAAGCTTTTGTAGATTGTAATAATAGAGTATGTACTGTATAAAATTCAACAATTATAGTTATTCAGATGAATAACATTATGCTATTGGTAGGATTTTATTAACCACCGTTGGATATCTTTCACAGTAAAATGGCAAACGATTTCCATTATTTCAACCTTTCTTGTAATTTTAGTAAACGTTAGTCTATTAACCTCAATCATACCTGGAACAGTAAGTGGAATGTGATTTTTATTTATTTTTATTCATAATGCATAACATAACACTGAACATAACACTGAAGAATTAAAAAAAAAAATTATAAATAAAAATCCGACTACTGAAAAATCGCGCTCGAAAAAGTATAAAAAAAGAAAATATCAAGGATAGCCGTGGTCGTATGCCATTTTTCCCTAAAATGTATTGTTTTGTTAGAGTAAGTTGGTGGGGAAGTACCTCCGCCCTACAGAATACCGCGGTTATAATAACTTCGTGTTGTGTTCCCAGCGGTGAGTAGGGTAGCCAGAGCTCACTGGAGAATTTGTGCTGTCAGTGTGATGACTGAAGGCTTGTCCTGCTTTGTCTCTACACTGACGGCACAGAGACTATGTGCTTACAGGGTTGTTAGCGCGTGTGTGGTTTCTCTGGTGTTACACACGTCCATAGGCCACGGTAACCACTTTCCATCAGGTGGGCCGTGTGCTTGTCTCCCACCTAAGTGGTATAAAAAAAAAGAAAATATCAATGATAATCGTGATCATATACCACTTAGTCCAACAAAACAATCGTTAGAGTAAGTGGCATACGACCACGGATATCCTTGATATTTTCTTGTTTAATGCTTTTTAAAGCGTGATTTTTCATGCTTCACCGTAGTGGTGAAAAAGATATGTTCAAAGTGAAAGAGATATGTTTTCGACCAACATCTCAAGAGGCTCGCGTTAGGCAGTTGAGCCAATTACCGGATGGAAAAGACGAAACTCCTCGATACGGCAAAATAAATATTGTGAGGGGATTCTCCTCCCTGGAGCCTAAACCACCTTTAGCTAGGTCCTTGTAACGTATGCCAGTGGTGTACTTGATTATTTATGTATATAGTTTGTACTAATGCAGTTTATTATGTATATTTAATAATAACGGAAAGTTTTATTCATTTATTTTCCGACTTTATAATAATGCTTTGTGAATATTATCGGGTAATGTAAAATTATCTCATGGACTGTTAATGAACATTTATCTACATAATATACTATAGGCGGCTTCCATTCAAGTTTAAGGAACTAATGGTACCGTGAGTGTGACGTCACCGGTATGCGCTGCACGACTTGCAATGCGTTCACACCGTTTGACAATTTATTGACTACGAACAGTCTGTGGTGTCAAATGAGCTACATTTCGGGGCACTTTTTCGAAGTTTTTTTTTTTTTTAAGTCTGCACTTGCGTTGGAATGTCGACTATATGTATAATAAAATCAAACTAGGTATTGCCCGCGGCTTCGTCTATGTGGAATTTAGATGCCATTCCAATCCACATGGGAAGCTATTTCAGAGCTAAAAAGTAGCATTTGTGTTATTTTAGACTATAATCTATCTTCGTACCAAATTTCAACCAGACATCCAAACATCTTCACAATCTTTCGCATTTGTAATGTTAGTAGAATTATTATTCCAGTTCAGGTGACAGATGACCTGTGAAGGCATAAGAAACACAGGGTTCCAGTAAGACTTCCAAGGCCATAACGACCTCTCCGATAGGCAACATCTGCTGATTAATGAGTGAAATTCTGGCGCAGGGTTTCTTCTAAGGGTTAAGTAGTCATACGGCAGTCTTTCCCCATAAAAGCTGTTTGACGTAAGGAGGAAAAGAAGTCAGAAGATGCTGGTTATTCTGTAAAATACATAGAAATTGATTTAGAAATGAAATAATTTCCATAGGCGCAGGACTACAACAGCTTTCTAATGAAACTTAATACTTACATACGCACAGTATAAAGATTTCATATTAACGGTTGAAACATAAAAGGACTTGAACGACATCGCAAATTCAAAAGGAAAAAGATCCTAAATGACACCAAAAATACTTTACTGAAAAGCAATTTTACCGTGAATTGTAACTGCTACTAACACCCTTTAGCATTCCAACCGTTAATATATACATTTATAGAAGTCTTATCTCTACCGCAATCACCTCAGTCAACTTCCTCCCACATACAGTTTTGATTTCACTGGCATAATACTTTATTGCTGCGGTTCTACGTGACTGTACTTCTGTTATTCCCCGAACTATAAAACATGTACAACCTAGTTCACGACTGTACGCGGAAAATGAGTGACGTACCTATATGATGTATGAATGGAAAGAAATTTTTAAGTTACAAGATTTATTTATAAAATACGTGGTATCTGCGTGCAGTTTCATTTTTTAACTGACTACGTCACCGTAGTCAAAAGGTGGGTTATGCTTTTGACAGGCTATGTATACATGTAGGTTCATCTGATCCCTCATAGCTCCTCAACCACTAATTAGAACTGGACAAATGAGGTGTTAGAAGCAACTTAGTCGTCCGCCGATTATAGGCTAAACACATATAACGTGTTACTGAGCTTTTGGTCTTC
The DNA here is from genome assembly GCA_963662185.1 of Eilema griseolum. Taxonomy (NCBI): domain Eukaryota; kingdom Metazoa; phylum Arthropoda; class Insecta; order Lepidoptera; family Erebidae; genus Eilema; species Eilema griseolum. Next base: position 2,833,942 of record OY759243.1, read on the forward strand.
TTTTGGTCCCACTGACAGCACAAAAACTCCAGTGAGCTTTAGCTACCCTACTTACCGCCGGGAACACAACACGAGGTTCTATTCTGTATGGTGGAGGTACTTCCCCAGTCGGACTGCTCCTAAGAAAATTGTTTAGTGAAAAGGTTAAGCCTTAGAACATTATAAATATGTATAAATTACACACGTCCATATGCCACGGTAACCACTTTCCATCAGGTAGGCCGTGCGCTTGTCTGCCACCTAAGTGGTATAAAAAAAAAATTATAGGTGGTGCTTGCCCTAAAGTAATATAAATAAAAAATTAAATTTAAAACTATAACCCGACTACTGAAAAATCTCGCTTTAAAAAGTATTAAACAAGAAAATATCAAGGATAGCCGTGATCATAATATACCACTCAATCTATCAAAACAATACATTCTAGGGAAAAGTGGTATACAACCACGGGATCCTTGATATTTTCTTATTTAACACGTTTTAAAGCGTGATTTTTGGGTAGTGGGATTTTAGTTTTAAACTAAAAAATTTCACGCCTGTACGAAGAAGGAAACAAGTGAACTAGAAAATAATTTCAAATCTTTATGATGCCGCCAGGAAAACAGCTTGTTGGAATTCTTTGCACTGCATGAGGGTGACACCTCAGCCAGGAAATTAGTCCAGTAATTGTTATTCGTATAAATTGATACAAAAATTATCCGATAAATTTTCTTCACTGCTCATGCCTACTTGGAACCAGTATCATATCAATTTCTCATAGTTTCCATTTATATAGATAATCTTGTTATTAGATGAATGTGTACCTAATTAAACAGCTCATTAAAACGTCCTGCGTACGCGCAGCTATTGATACAGGGCTGTGACTAGGTAACCAGTCGTGATAGTATTTCAAATATTTCTGTTAAGGGTTGGCAGACGTCTGAATTTTTCTGGTGATGTATTTTAAATCAATGAAAGTGTACATAGTAATAACATCCCTTCGTTTTTGCGTCGGGGGTTAAAAATGAAATGTATAGATTAAATTATTGACGTCATAATTAAAAAAAAATGTATTCTTCAATATTTTAACTTCATTTTTATTTGATTTTTATGATTTTTATTGTTTTTATTTTAATTTTGTGACATTGTTTATGAAAGCGTAATTATAGTTTTTATATTTAAGTTTTACTTTTTAAAAGAGACCTCAATCCAATAGTGGATTGTGATAGGGTGAATAATTAATTGATGGACGTATGTGGTCTTATAAAGAATTTCGAGTCAAATCCATCCTTACTTGCGAGACGGTATTCACGCCCTTACGTTTTTCACCCATATTTCACCAACTATAATTTTCGGTCCTATGTTATTGAAGGCGAAAATAAAAGGTATGCTGGCTAATTAACGGACAATTATTTTCCAGGCGCGTGGTTTCTAGCAGAATTGAATTTGGACCACCACATCTCTTCCCATGCGGTGTCGTACAAGGCGACAAATGAATAGGGCTGTTTAATATCAGACAAACATATTGACCTCAGATTCTGCCCCAGACGCATGGCTCGAGTCAACAAAAGTACCCGGAAAATGGCAATTGCCTATTACGTGGGACTTGTGAATACAATGATTGGTGAAATGTGGGTGTTAATTCACCGCTGCTTAACCCTCCGGGGATAAAGGCATGGTTATATGTATGTATGTTATTTTATATAACGTTAACGAGTCTGGCGGCTGTAACAACCAAGATTAGCGACATTAGGTGAAGAAAACTAAGAATAGCACTCTAGGCCCCCAAGGTTTGGGAATTGCGTGGTCCCCACATCCGAGGAGGGCCAGATTGAGAGAGATGGCCCCGGGTCGGCCGGGATGAGAGGGATATGCCTGGTGACCTCACCTCCGGCAACCAACATCGACCCACAAGTGGCGTGGGTCCAGCATAACCACTCCTAGGTACCGACTCCAGAGAGACGTTATACGTGGGGATTTTTGAACGTAATAAAGGGCCCCAAAGTGCAGGCTTGTGATGCAACCAAAGTTAATACCGTATTAACTTGCTTGTGTAAATTTTCTTTTGCAAATGCATAACACATGGTTGCCTGGAAGAAATCGCTTCAGCGATAAGGTCGTCCATTGTGTATTGAACTGTATATATCCTACCTACTTGTCCTACTGTAAATATGTTGGTGTACAATAAAATAGATAACTATATATCTAACACATAGGTACTAATTCTCAAACCAATGCAAGTGGACAAATCAAACCTGCTATAGCAACGTGGCAATCAAACGCTCTACTGGCACGATAAAAGTTAAAACACAAAAAAAAAATAACTGTGATGAAGTCAAGGTGTGTAAATGAAAAAAATATAATATGTTAAACAAAACAGCTCACACAACTCTTTACAAATATACCGAGACTTGTCATCACAACAACAGTCATATCAAGATTGCTATCGTACGACGCGCTGCTATGCCTTACCGGAAACTCTTCCCTTACCTTATATCTTGCACTAAAATACACTTGCTTGCACTTGCAATAAAATAACCGCGATAGCCTAGTGGTATGGGTAATGGACTACTGAAACGAGGTCTCGGGTTCGATCCCAAGTTTTACCATGGCACACACCAATGACTTTTCGATGCTTTTCAAAGTTATGTGTGTATTTATCGCAGGTTTACAAGTGCCCGATTAATGGTAATAGGCTCGCCACCTACATTAGGACCTAAACATAAACTGGCGAAATGTGGGTGCTAGCACCTCTGCCTACCCCTTCGGGGATATAGGCGTGAGTTTATGTTATGTTATGTTTGCACTACGTTTATTCCCATGAAACGAAGTGAAATTAGATGATATACTCAAAAAATGCTTTATACTCAACCATGTTTTTGTAGCGGACCGAAGATTCGAGCAATTGATAGCATGAAACATACTATTAATACATACTATTAACAAACATATATACGAATCGTTGCTGAAACATATAGTTTTTAATTGGATGTAATACTTAAGTTTAGTGACACGGGCCACTTTGGCTGGCAGGTCCCCGGTTCGTATCCTGGCCATTACACAACTGAGGTGAAGTAATACTTGCATTACAAAAAAAATGACATATACATATTTTTCACAAAGTTTCCGCATCATTTTCAACTACTGGTTTCAAACACACAGTAATTGTTGCTAACCATATATCTATCTATTCATGTTCATATTTCATTATCTATTTGCTTTAGAAAAAAATATATAAACTCCAGAGAACCAAAAATCATTAAAATTAAACCAGTATCCCTTGATATAACAGTGTCTCAGGCCCCTTTCCAAAAGGACTCTTAGTTCTAAATCTAAATTTTCATCAACATATTGTCTTACCTCAGTACTTACTAGTTACCGAGAATTAGGATTGAGTACCATAACAGAATACGGGCCTGAGTTCTCGAAAGATTTTCTGATTCCATTATAACATACTGAATTTATCGATCGAAAGATATAGCCATGGCCCTTAAGTAGCTAAATTACCCCCCGTGAAGTTTCACTAACAGGATGCTCATGTGTATGTGCAGAGCTAAATGAGTTTCCCCCACGCTGGCAAAAAGGGCTATTATCTTTTTGTACTACATTCATTAAATCTTTAAGTCCCTAAGGCACTGGTTATACGTAACAACTCTCTTAACGAATTCCCCAAATTCCATTTCGTTTACTTTGGTTTATTTGTTGAAATAGGGATAAATAGGGAGCCTATTAATGTCAGCCAGGTACTTTTTCATGGCCTATGTGTAGTAGTGTAATATTCGTATGAAAAACATCAAAATTCTAAATCCACCTTAGTAACTTTAAAATTCGTCATACGCTTTAAATACCCCTAATATATTGTAACATAACTACAAAATTGACAACCAGAAATCAGCTATAGCCTAAGGTCAGTCAATGTTAAATCTAAGGTCTGATCTCATGCCTGCATATTTAATTTCCAATTCAAAATTATTATTTTTTATTTTTCAAAATAGTGCAAAGTAATTACATTAGTTTGATGTCAAATTCTGCTTAGAACTAAGTTTACTACCGCTTCTTAGGCATAAACTAAAAAGAAGCTTCTTACGATCTAAGCGATCGTGGTTTATGGGTTCAAATTTAGATTTTTTTTAATACCACTTAGGTGGCAGACAAGCGCACGGCCCACCTGATGGAAAGTGGTTACCGTGGCCTATAGACGTGTGTAACACCAGAGAAGCCACACTCGCGCTGCCGACTCTGTAAGCACAGAGTTTCTGTGCCGTCAGTGTAGAGGACAAAACAGGACAAGCCTTTAGTCACTGACAGCACAAATTCTCCAGTGAGACCTACTCACCGCTGGAAACACAACACGAAGTTATTATAACCGCGATATTCTGTAGGGCGGAGGTACTTCCCCAGTCGGACTGCTCAATTCGGCGGAAATACCGCTGTATCCCACCTCCTATTAAAAAAAATAATTGTTAAAAGATGGTGTACTTGTGCCGGTATGACATATTTCTCCCTCCTTTTTCGTTGGTACCCACCCAAAAAAACGTGAGTAGATATCATCTATACATTTAAAAAAATATTGCTAACCCTATCCGAGTTACTCTAGTTAAGACGTCGCATTGAGACAGTTTCATAATTCCCCTTTAGAATTTTCTCAGAAATCACAATCAATCATAATAATACTGACTGCGGTATTTTAACTATCATACCGGCCATTACACCACTGACGTGAACTTATTCGTAACTCCAGCTATCTCACTTACCTGCCCCTCCAGGTAAGTTAAGATACTACTTTTTTTTTATTATTTCACAAAAACAAAGCAAATCTTTAACATTATTGCTGTATAGGGATACAATTTTAGCAGTGCAATTAATCATAATAAATTTCATTTTCTTATATACAACTTCCTCTCTTGCCTGAGACGATTCAATTTTTCTATATCTTAATAGATTTGAATAGTTAGCATACTAAATGCTTTAAAATTTCATTCAATAGTTTGAGCGGAGTCATCAAAAGTCAATATTTAAGAATGATTGCAATTATGAATTATCGTAACCAATGTATGATGCATTGGTTACGATAATTCGTACGAATGTCGGTAGATGGCACCTAACCGTCGCCGTAAGACGGATATATGTATAGAAGAGTTTGGATGGTTTCGGGCAAAGGTTCTGTGGCTTAGTGGTCACAGCCCCTGTACGATCGCGGGTTCGAATCCTGCCTGAGCCGATTCAGTTTTGAATTTAATTAAATAAAACTATAAACTACAATTATTACATACATATAATAGCGCCGATATTAACACCCACATTTCACCAATCGTAGTATTCGGTCCCACGAAATAGAGGGTGAGACTATTACCATTTCCCGGGCACTATTGTTGCCTCGACATCATCAACATGCAACAACTCTATGCCTTAGTCGCCTTGTACTACACCGCTTGGGAAGAATTGGAGTGGTTCAAATTCTACTCTGCCACAAGCCACGCAGCTAATTGTGATACCATATAAACACTAGTTTCTGTAAAAGACCACGCCAATTCACCCACTTCAAGTGTGACCAAGAAATTAACATAATAAAGTATAAAACAATGCGCAAGAGTTGAAACAACACATATGCGTGAAGATCAACACAGCACAAATAAACCCGTCAATTCCAAAAAGTAATTATGCCGACTAATTGCGACATTTCTTGGCGATTATACGACAATGTGCCCGGCTTTACCTCCGGCATGTAGGGTGTGGACCGGTCGTGTTCGGTTCCGTACGAAATATTTTGTATGACAAAACTTTATGAGTTGTAATAATTAGTTCAATTACTGGTTGCAGGGTTCCGTAATTGAAGTTATGATACTGCATATGGAGAAATAAAAAGTCCGACAACTGGTCTAAATACAGAACATTTCGCCAATGCATTGTGGTAGACAAATGGAAGCCATTTCATGGAAAATATTGAATTCCAACTGCTTCATATTTGAACTGAAGTGCTGACCCTATCTGAGTTGGGAAAAGAGTCAGAAAATTATGACTATGGTTTATAAAATGCGAAAGTCAGTAAGGATACATACAGTTTCATTTGCCTAAAGATCTGAGAGAAATTGTATGAAATTTTGAATAGTACCTCTCACTCGGGCCCTTCTCCCCCCTTAATATGATGTTTGCTTGTTCTGTGATTGAGTTGACAAGAGCATCGTTATATGTCATTAGTTATAAGTTATACAATATTAGTAGTATAGTTAGAATAGCTATGTTACAAATTTGGATTTGTAATGTTAAAATGTACAATTTACTTACTTCCGCATTGGGGCATCCTGTAATAGTAGTTACACAATGGCAATTAAATAAATAATTAAAAAGTTATTTAAACTATCATGGTCGCTCACATCAGTATTTGATACTGATGAAATTAAAAAGTTTATCACGAATCGGACCCAAGACGGCGTTTGATTTTAGTCAGTTCAAATCCGACATAATAACCTCACTTTAAAAAAAGAACGCAGACAATACATCACCCAGTAATCAGTAAAAGAAAAATAGTATCAAAGAAAATCCACGGAACCCAAATTCTTTTCCAAAACTGTATCACCGCGCCGTCCATCACAGAGCAATTTGTGCTACTATAAACTCATACCGCCAGCAATTACGTTGAAACCAGAACGTTTGTGCGTTTTATCCACTAGGTGTGATTTTATCTTTTTTCATTTTAATTACTGGTTAGATGTGTCAGAGTATCGAGTTATTTAAATTACCCGATGCCATCTAAATTAGGTTGGCAACACCGTTGCGTTCAGACAGGTACCGACATTTAGCGCCATTTCCAACGCATTTGTGGTCACAGAGATGGTCATCAAAACGATATTATTTAAATTATGGAATTCATTTGATGAGATTTGATCTGATTTATTTCAACTCAACAATTTAGGCCAATAGGCTAATTAGTTTATTTAGCCTTACCTTAATCAATGCTGCCATGCCGCACACGTATTTCCTTTTTCTTACAGTTATGGGATTTTAAAGCAGAGCGTGATAAACATCTGTCGATGACGTCAAGATAGGTAGTATTAGTTTAGAATCGGCAATATGAAATACCGTGTCTTTTGGACTTTATCTAGCCTGCGTACTATCCAGCCGGGTGCAATCACGTAACGTACTGCATATACAAAAATGCCTGTTGCAGTCAATTACTAGATATAGAATTCTTAGCAACGGATCCGCCGCCTACAGATAAAAGTACAAGATGGAAAATCACTGATTCAGTTACTTTGACGGTTCTGCTGTGCGATTCTGTAAGCACACATCATCGAGCACAGTACCACACCCGAGAAGAGGGCCAGATCGAGAGAGATGGCCCTGTGTCGGCCGGAATGCGAGCTATATGCCTGTTCTGTTAACGTCACCTTCGGTAACCAAAAGCGACCCACGGGCGGTGTGCGTTTAGGTCGTTTCGAGTCCGACATAACCTCTTCCACCGGCTCCGGTGGAGGGGTATCCGTAATAAAAAAAAGCATCGAGCATAGCACTGTGACTGTTTAGACAGAGCTTGTCATTGGTCGGACTGAGTGACGTCACTGGAGATAGACCAATGACAATCTCTATCAACAATATCGCAGCGCTGTGGTCAAAGCTGTGTGTTTAGAGAATTGGACAGGAGTATATAATGAATCCTAGTGTCCAGACGACAGTTGGATAGCTTAGACTAGTAGTTCTGTGAACCGTATAGATCTTACGAGCACCCTTTGCAACCATTGTATTTTCAACTTCAAAGTATTTTTTGATTATAATTACACAATCCTCTTGAACAGCTCAGAACGTAACTTACTGTTCTCAATTCATTCCCGAAAAAAACCATCGATTCATCGAAATAAAATTTAATAGTCCACACCAATGCGCAACAACCTTAACGCCGGACACATTCCCAAACTTTCAGTTCGACTAAAAAGGCTTTATATTTATCGCTTCAGCTTAAAAAAGAATAAAGGGCGATCCCATTGGCCCGATAGACGTGAAACTCGAGGTTTAATGTGCACCCATCAGTTTTAATGGGACCCCACCTTAACCGTTACGGTTTATATAATGAAGCAGTTTGCAAAAACTGATTGATTGCGTGATTTATCTTATGCAATTTAGTTTTAAATTTCGAATTTGTGTTCTATAAAAATGGCGGGTCACGGGATGTGAGATGTTGATATTGTGTGTATGAGTGTGTGTGTGTTTATGTGCGAGTGTGTACATCTGATCTACTTTTAGACAGGTGCAAACTGGTGGCGTCAGGTAATTTGATTGATTTATAGAGCGTCTGATGAGATTTTTATTTACGATATAGTAAAATGTAATAAAATTCGAAATATATGCATATCCATAATATTTGATCTAGAGCGAAACCGTAACAGTTTACCGCACGGATGGTGTACGGTTTTATCCCAACATGGCAATTATGAGTATGTGTGTGTGTGTGTGATTTATTAGTGGTGGTTTTGAATTTGTCTGTACTTTATATGGTTCAGATATACAGTCAGTGACAAAAGTTTTAAGATAAAATAAATATTTATTGTATACCAATAAAATTATATTACACATACGGATACCATTATGAAAAATTTACAAATGGCGGCCTTATCGCCACAAGTGATCTCTTATAGGCAACCTTTGGATTTGATATGTATTAGTTGCTTAACAATAAGTTTCCTTCATCATTCTAACCTCAATATGTTCTCATGGGAGTATTGGGAGTAATAAAAATCTGAACCTCCAAATTCAAGAGGAAATCCTTACTCCTAAGCTTCGTCATTCAATCTGCAGGTATATTCAGGCTCAAGACAACATTACCTGAGAACCATAGGTGAGGTTCTCTTACATACATACGCACATATATTCACGCCTATAAATCCCCGAAAGTATAGGCAGAGATATATGAACGCCCACACTTCGCCAACTATGATTTACGGTCTCTCGTAATAGGGGGCGAGCAAATGTGGTTTTCATTGGCGTGTAATAAGGCTCTACTGATACTTTTTCCATTGACTGTCGTTTAGAGACCATTTGAAGTACACAGGAACTACTTGTTTAATCAATCAGCATATTGTAAACACACATACGTATATGATTGCTCTTTTTACATAATTGGTCAAAGACCAAAATCTGAAGGGTCGGTAGATTAATGGTTAAAGAGTCAACCTTACGATCGATAGCTCCCGTCTTCAAATCCTGGCCAATTAGACTACCAACGTGAACCCACTCCTAACACAAGCAATTTAGCTTAGCTGGTGGGGTTAGATGGAATATTAGTAATATTCGGTTTAAAATTCTTTGAAAAAAATTTCAAGCATTTTGGTCTTGCTTTGACCGACTTTGTAAACATAAAAGAACCGAAACCCACATCACGCGACAACTCTAATTTCTAATCTCCCATACTATTTACGACCACCAGCAAGTCATTAATAAATGATAATTATTACGTAGTTTATTATAATTATATTTTTCGTACATAAATATTAAAATTTTCTTGCATTACTCCATTTAAAATTATAATTTTATGTTAATGTGAGACATAATAAAATGTCGGATAGCCTCGCATGATTTGTTGATTGAGGCGATCTCTTTTAACTAATGATCGAATACTCATACATACATAAACTCACGCCTATATACCCGAAGGGGTAGGCAGAGGTACTAGCACCCACATTTCGCCATTTTATGATTAGGTCCCAATGTAGTAGGTGGCGCGATAAATACACACATAACTTCGAAAAGCATCGAAAAGTCATTGGTATGTGCCATGGTAAAACCTAGGATCGAACCCGAGACCTCGTCACACCAGTCCATTACCCATACCACTAGGCTTCCGCAGTACCTTAAATGATCGAATACTTACATAATATGTTGTTGTTTCTTGCATTCTTCTTCTCTCTTCCTCTTAGCGTTAATCCCAGTCGCATCTGAAGCTTCCACCTCGGAGTCTCGGGTCCGTTCTACCAGTCTAACTGCGGATTTGGCTAAACTTATATATTTTCCGTGAAGTGACTACCATCTGACCTCGACTACGCAAAGGCAATATCGTAGCATTGCAGTTAGACCTGTTGTTAGACATTTTAGGACTCCAACTGCCCGTACTGCCATAGATGTTAGTATAGCACCAGACCAATGCAAATACCTATATTCATGCATACAAATATTTGCACTGAGCGGAGATCGAACCCACGCCTCCTGCGTAGCGGCCGCGTTCACTACCGTCACGCAACGGAGGCTGTTGCATGCACACTCTCTCAACAATGTTTATATTTTATCCCACGTAATAGGGGGTGAGCCTATTAATGTTTCCGGGCACTATTATAGACTCGAGCCATCCATCTGAGGCAGAGTCTGAGCTGTATACATATATCTGTTTGATGTTATTAGTACTGCATTTTTTATAATATATTAAATAATAATTTAATAAATTATAGTTTACCTATATGGTTTTTATGAGAGCAATCCCGAGCGTACAGCCTCTTCGCGCAGTCAGCAGATATACTCTAACAAAAACTTATTGCATTTGAGGAGTCATTTGCATTTTACTCTTTTATAAAAAGAAATCAGAAGAAAGAGAATTAATAATACCTTTTTTTTAATATTGGACATCAATATTAATATGACTAAACTCCATCCATTTCGTATGAATCCTCTTAACTAAACAATTTCTTTGAACAGAACTGATTTAACCCATTGCTCACCTTGTTTTATCCTGTAAATAGAACATAAAACAACCCATTCACTCTGTCAGTTGAAATCCTCAAACATATTGCCCCAACGTCGTGGATGGTCAGAAGGCAGTAACTTAGCGGGCTTCAAGTGATATAATCTTCATTGGTATAATCGCCTTATGGCTAAAACTCGCAAAATGCGATCACGGCACGTCTCAAATATGCTTAGCGGCGCTGCTATAAGTTTGTTTATATTATGAAGCGTCGTGAAGTTGTGTGGGCATAATGTTTGCTCAAAAGTACCTGTCTTTAATATTAGTACTACAAAATGGAAAAAAATGATTATTTGTTTGTATGGAATAAGCTCTGACACTTCTGTATCGATTTGAATAAATATTTTACCAATAGATAACTACATTATTTGGGAGTGACATAAGATGTATTGTACGCCGCTATCTAAGGGAGCCGAGCAGTATACATATATTTCAATAAATCCAGTAGATTCCCATTCATTATTATACTGGGTGGCGCAAAAGTAAAGACCCTATTTGGTTCGGCTATAACATTTTTTCTAAATTAGAAAACTAGATTTAGGTTTTTTTAAATGTATATTTGTACCATTAAATTTCGTACCATTAGGATTTAAAGATGATGTCTTTTAAATGGTGACCTCCAGAGTTGATACACATTTGAGCCCTATTTATGACATTTTGCATAACTTGCCGTGACACTTCCTGCGATATGTTCGTTATTTCTTGACGAATGTTTTCTTTTAGAGCTGCGAGAGTCTGTGGCTTGTTCACATACACCCGAGATTTCAAAAAACCCCAAAGAAAGAAGTCTGGACTGGTCAGATCGGGTGATCTTGCAGGCCAAGGCAAATCGCCAAAACGAGAGATAACTCGGCCTGGAAAAGCGTCCACTAAGAACATTGACACAATTATTCCACGTTCTTGGGGAGTAAAACGGTCCATGTTTATTTTCAGTGTATTTTACATTTGTTCACTACACAATTTTCAACAACAGAAGTACAGAAAATGTCATATAAAAAAAATAAAGGTATTTTCTTTAGTGCCAGTACTTTTGCGCCACCCAGTACATACATACATACATACATACATACATACATATATACATACATACATATAATCATCCCTGGAGGGTTAGGCAGAAGTGAATTAACACACACATTTCACCAATAATTGTATTCGGTCCCACGTAATAGGGGGTGAGCCTATTGCCGTATTCCGGTGTTATAAATCTTTTAAATTACTATATTTTTTATGCCACTTCGGTGGCAAACAAGCACACGGCTGACCTGATGGGAAGTGGTTACCGTTGCCTATGGACGTGTGCAACACCAGGGGCGTCACATTCGCGCTGCGAAACCTTCTAATGCCCATTTTGAAGAACAGCATATTGTAGGCGCATGGGAAAACCGCAGCAGGAAGTTCATTTCACAACTCGAGTGGATCAAATGGGTGTAATGGGATTTAGTTATATCAAGAGGGAAGCCGGGGAGGGTCTGCTGAACTGAAGGTGCAACGGGAACGGTGTTATAATTCCACACGGGTGGAGCCGCAGGCAACAGCTAGTAATGTATATTCGTACATAACGAACCCTCCACAGTCAATCATAGTCGTTTAAGCGGGGCGTGAAAAGCGTCTGATGAGGCCGTCAAGCTGAGTGCCACCATTTATAAAATTTTATACATACATACGTATATTCATACCTTTATCCCTGGAGGGTTAAGCAAAGGTGAATTAACACCCACATTTCACCAATCATTGAATTCGATCCCACGTAATAGGGGGTGAGTCTATTTTTTATTTTATACCACTTAAGTGGCAGACAAGCGCACGGCCCACCTGATGGAAAGTGATTACCGTGGCCTATAGACGTGTGTAACACCAGAGAAGCCACACTCGCGCTGCTGACCCTGTAAGCACAGAGTTTCTGTGCCGTCAGTGTAGAGGACAAAGCAGGACAAGCCTCCCACTGACAGCACAAATTCTCCACTGAGCTTTGGCTACCCTACTCACCGCTGGGAACACAACACGAAGTTATTATAACCGTGGTATTATGTAGGGCGGAGGTTCTTCCCCAGTCGGACTGCTCAGTTGGGCGGAAATACCACCGTGTCCTGCCTCCTATTGCGGTGTTCCTAGCTAGCATATGACTTGAATCTACAATAGTACCCTATTGTAGACTCAAGTCATGCATCTGAGGCTGAGTCTGGGCTGTATATATCTGCCTGATGTTAAACAGTCCTATACCTTAGTCGCCTGTACGACACCGCATGGGAAGAGATGGGATGGTCCAAATTCTACTCTGGCGGGAACAACGCGGAAAATTTCAGATAATTCAAAATTTAATAACAATTATGTAAATATTCTATTTGGTCTTATTCTTCTCTTTTCTTTTGACCTAGTTGTTCTCCCATTTCACTGTTTCAGCATCTTAGCTGTCCTAGTACTGCTGCGTCACACCGTGCAGTTACGAGTTGTCTCTTCATTTGTATTTGTTTATGTCATATTTGGTTTGTAATCACGTCATTGCTTGTCATTCAGGGCCTCTTTTTTCGACTTTCATATCCGTCACTGTCATTATTGATGGTTAAGACATTTTTATACTTTAGATAGTTTCTTAAAAAGCATTAGTTACCTAAACTATAATATTAAAACAAAAATATGATTACGCGAAGTGAATACATATTTATGAAAATAAATTTTAATAAAATTAAGGCTAATTACACCTGCCTCTATTCGGAGTGTTCAATAAAGCGATTAAAGTTATCCGCTAATACCATTAGTGGCATTAAGTTGAGGATACACTGAGCTACATTTATCGAAATTAACCTTTTGTTTCGTTAATTTATTGTTTTACACATATCTATCTAATTCACACTCTCTCTCTCTCTCTCTAAACTTAAGAACTGTGGTCTGGTCGGTGGAGTAATCGCCACTCTTCTCTCTCCTCCGCCAAATCCTTTGACCTTATGATAAGATGTGACTTGTATATTTTCTTTTATCCGTGCCATGAACGTTCCTCTTGGTCTACCTCTTCTCCTCTTTCCTTCTACCACCCCTACTATAATATTTTTAAATTGTAATTTTAATTTAAATACAATTAATTCAATTATATACGTGCTGTGCTGTGTTTTAATGTACCTACTTACCTACCATATACTGTATGTTGTTCTTTTGTTGTGAACCATCACTACAATACGATACAACATTATTGATCAATAAAACATTTTTATACTAATGAAACTTTCTTTACCACGTTACTTAAAACATAGTGACACGACCAAAATATGTTTACGCGATGTGAAAACATATTTAAGATTCCGCTTTAATTAATATATAAGCGGTGAAAGTAATAAGCGTAAAATTAAAAATACATAGGTCATTTTAAACATAAACGCATTTAAAAGCATAACTTAAACTCACGCCTATATCCCCAAAGGGGTAGGCAGAGGTGCTAGCACCCACATTTCGTCAGTTTAAGTTTAGGTCCCAATTCAATGCGAGCTAATTGCTATTAATCGGGCACTTATAAACCTGCGATAAATACACACATAACTTCGAAAAGCATCGAAAAGTTATTGGTGTGTGCCATGATAAAACCTGGGATCGAACCCAAGACCTCGTCTCAGCAGTTCATTACCCATACCACTAGGCTACCATGGACAAAATTATGTACGAATAAACAGTAAAATCTTTTTACGCGCAAATCTTGATCTCAGTGTGTCCCAAGGCTGCTACCGATTTCAACAAAATCCGATTATAAGGGATTGATTTACAACACAGCATCCTTAATATCTGTTTTGAAACAATTTTATTATTGGACCTCTAACTGGACCGGATGAATGCATTTTGAATAAAAATACGGTTTTACGTCGTAAATGAACGTATCTTTATGAGTCTAATATAATGTTAGTCTGTGAATTAATTTCATTCAGTAACAATGTTGTTAGGTTATTGTTCTATATAAAACTACAGTCTCAAACAGGCGCATGTCCCACCTAATATAGACTGTTACCAAATTCCAGTTGAATTATTAACACCAAAAGTCACTGTCGAATTGCTGACTTATCTACCGTTTGTTTTTATATCCTACTTAGGTGGCAGACAAGCACACGGCCCATGATGTGAAGTGGTTACGTGCACAAAATTCCCACGGATACCCCCACCACCAAAGTCGGTGGGGGAGGTTATGTCGGACTTGAACCGACTAAAACGCACGCCGACTACATGGGCCACAGGTTGCCGGATTTGAGATTATCTGAGACAAATGTTTTGTACCCCGGCCGGCCCAGGACCGTCTCTTATGAGACAGCCCTCTTCGGGTGTGGGGACCACAGAGTCCCCATTACATTCCCGACCAAGGGGAGGCACGCATCGCGCAACGCCACTCTTGAAGGACCCCATATTATAGTCGCTTGGGGAAACCGTAGCAGGGAGTTCATTCTCCAGCTTGAGCGTGCGTGGGATGATGTTCCTTTCATAGCGCACAGTGCGCACTCTTTCTGGTCGAAAAGTGTGGGGATGAATTCCCTGTCTATGGGGAGTGGTGCTATGGTAGATCACAAACAATTCTTCTAAGTACAAACTATTGTATTGTCGGTAGAACACACACAGCGAGGTAAAGTCCCTCCTAAGGCCGAAAGATTCCACATCGCCTGCGAGTATGGGATTGTTGACCAGCCTCGAGATTATCGCACTTCCAGTACCTTATCTCGGGTGTTCCATTAGGATTAAGTACCATTAGGATTATTAGAGCAGACAAGCACACGGCCCAGTTGGTGGAAAGTGGTTACCGTGGCCTATGGTCCGTGTTCTTTCATGGACCTCGGCGCACGCCACCACCTGGTTCCAGTCTCACAGTGGGAGGCACTCTCAGAGGCATCAAGCCCCATATGAAATAACTGGGGCTCGTGCTCGACGGCCGGTGGGACTTCGGGAACCACTTCCGAAGTCTGGCCCCAAATTGGTCGGCACAGCCAACGCTCTGGCGCGGCTACTGCCCAACCTGAGGGACCCGGAGGACTCCTGCAGGAGACTCTACGCGGGTGTCGTGCGGTCCATGGCCCTGTACGGGTGTCCCGTGTGGGCGGACACCCTGAGTGATCGGCACATGCCCCTGCTGCAGCGTCCGCAGCAGAGGTTGGCGTGCCGCATCATAAGGGGATACCGCACGATATCATTCAACGCGGCGAGTCTACTCGCTGGATCGCCGCCATGGATCCTGGAAGCGAGATCCCTTTCGGCGCTATAACGGTTCCGAAAGGCGGCGCGGGAGCGGGGTCACGATCCCGAGCCCGAAGAAATTCGGGCCGTGAGATCCCGGCTCCACAGGGAAATGGTGGCGGAATGGGAGCTACGACTTGGGCGACCAGGCGGTGTGGCGGCCCTGGGAGTGAGAGTTCTCACGCTCTCCACCTTGCTCGCGGCGATGGTCCGCTACGCGGATGCGTGGGCGGCCGGCGCCTCCTTCTGCGAGCAAGTAATGCTCGTGAAGGAGGAGGCGGGGCGGGAGCGGCAGCGGGTGCGCCGAAGGATCGCAAGCCAAGCTGCCCGCGTACGAAGGCAAAAAGGCTCGCCACCTATTACATTGGGACCTAAACATAAACTAATGAAATGTGGGTGCTAGCACCTCTGCCTACTCCTTCGCGGATATAGGCGTGAGTTTATGTTATGTATGTAAGGCTACATTATCCCCGAGTAACATTTTGTCTCGATATTCCCGCGGAATCAGGACTTACGCGACTAAAACCGCTGAGTGATGCTTAAATATTTTCAGAATCTTCTCTGAACATGTTGACCTTTCGTCACTTACCACATTAATGAACTTTTACACACCAAAATTACCGACCGAACCCATTTAATAAATCTTGTATCATAATCTGCCCCCATAAAACACATTCTGAACTTTTGAACTGCCGCAGTGGAAACAAACGACTGCGCAATCTCAAAAAATATATTGTTGTTGAAAACGAATACACAGATGCCCTTATTTTATTAGTAAGCTATAGAATACCCGCGACTTCGTCTGCGTGGACTTTGATCACATTTTTGATTATAAAAACCCTTACGCTATTTTGAAAGTAACAGTGGGTAGAACACGCATTATAACGTCAGTTATGTGTAGAATTTTTTTTTTCAACCTCTGTAGATGTTTGTCTGGACAATCAGACAGAATAACATACATACATAATATATATAATCACGCCTTTATTCGAAGAATTGCACGGAGCATTAGGCAGAGGTGAATTAACGCCCACATTTTACGAATAATTGTATATGGTCCCACATAATAGGGGTTGAGCCTATTCCTGCACTCGAGTCATGCATCTGAGACTGAGTCTGGGCTAAGTTTAGGCCTATCTGGGGTAGTGGTAGAATGTTGGACTGCTATGCAGGGGGCGCAGGTTCAATTCCCGCTCAGCGCAAATATTTGTATGCATGAATATGTATGTTTGCATTGGTCTGAGTGTTTCTATGCATAATTTGTATTTACAAAGGGGGATGTCCAATTATGGCCATACTAAATTACCGAGTGCCCAAAAATATGCTATATAGCAAAAAAACCGCCGTTATTTTTAATTACGTATCAAGATATTCGTATATCAGTATAACTTAGGAGCAATGTTCTAAAATAGTAAAGTACCGTCATGATTTCCTGTTTACTTTTTGCAAAGCATAATGGCATGGACGTAATGTTACCCGATTCTAAAATCGGTAATAAACTACATATCGATTATTATTTTAATATATTTTTATTTAGCATTATTGATTATAAATCGATAAACAAAATAGGAAAATGAAAATGATTTCAGTATTGAGTACCATTTTTAATCATTTGATTAACTGGGAAAAGTAGATGACAACGATTATTTTATTAGTTGCAATATCCCGTGAGGCAGTAAAAAGTTAGAAAAGTACATTGGGTGTGAACAATTCATTTTTTGCATAATGATTTGGATTTTGCACTATCAATTAAAAATCAATAAATAAAATAAGAAATAAAAATAAAAAAAATATAACTGCAAAAAGTTGTACACAATAAAAATGCAAAATATTATTCATGAATCGATTAATTATGTGTGTGATTCGATTTGCCAAATGTTTTATTTCATTTATGTTGCAACATCGACATGTAAGTTAGAAAATAAACTGTCAGAAGATTTTCAAACTTCGTATTTATAATATTATTCTCTTTCCTTTGAATACGCTAAGCGTTTCACTTTTGAAAATCTTTTATTAACGAATAAGCATCATAAATGGACCACGACGATACGGCTTTAATTAACGGCTAATTTGGAGTATTTCGGCACGACATAATCTGCTTTGAACGTGAACTCGCATCTGCATACTCTAATAATAACCCAGGCTCCAGTTCTTCACAATCTTCTGGAGCTACAGTGCCAAGAGGGCATTTACGGTGCATTAATTGTGGTTTAAACATTAACCGGCTTCGTAGACATGTTTTGGAAATAGCAGAAGTTCGACATCTCTTACAGCGACAGCGGCAACAGGTAGGCGTTTATGTTCATGTTTTATTGTATTTGAGCCTCAGTCTAAAAGAAATGTGATCTCAATTGGTAAGTAACTAATGACATATTTCTTTTTTATTTCAGATACAGGTATCAAGCGACAGCCAGTTGACCGCCGCATGGAATCATATACGTCATCCAATCAGTCATGATATACCTATAATTGGTCATGGGCATGTATGCATCAGCTGTGACAGATCAGCACTCTCTCCAGTCTGAGACTCCACACGTTAACCGGATAAGAGATGCTGTAACCCATCAAATCCGTCCACTCGAGGTAACACTATATTACAATTTCTATGGTGGTTTTTCACCTCCTTTTGGTTTAAATTAAATGGTTTTTATGTCTGCAAATGCCCTCCGATATCCCAACCTTAAGATGAAAGCCCACACTAGAGTCTCAACCATCAATCCTACTGGCTTAGACTGGCTGGCCTCATACACCCACACACTTCATACTGATGTTACAACTATATTCTAATTTGCCAAAAGCATATTAAACCACAACTTAACCTTTGCTTATTGTTATAGCTCCCACCAACGGCTCACGTTAGTCTCGATTGCTGGCGAAGGACTGACCAAGCAACATCAGATTATACTGAGAGATCTCAGTAAGTGTGCCGGTGCAATCAGAATATTCCCATATTCCTCTACAAGAAAGACCTGCAGATGGTGTTACCACTAATGGTATTTTGCTACCTAATTATTCAAGAGCAGCAATAATACAAAATCAATGTTTTGTACCCAGTTGTCATGAACCTAATCGGCTCTCTGTTCCAACTGCGTTGTGAGTAGATTTGTTTTGCAACTGTAATTATTACATACCACCAAATTGTAGGATTTGCCAGTCATATACGTACCAACAACTGGGACTTAATCTTGGAGCAAGGTACTCCAATAAGAATATTCAGCGCTGAACAAATTGAAGATGCATTATGGAAGGTTTACGCTTTGGTCCTAACTGCTTATTAATTAGAGCAAGAATTGCATGTAAGCAGTAAAATATATTTTGTTTACATATTAGTAAGTGGTAATGAGACTGGTCATACTATTATCCAACAGTATCATTGCAACTGCATTGTTGGTCGTCGAACAGTGGGAAGCTGTGCATGACTGTTAAATGGTATTTAGGGTGGGCACAGCATGAAGTTAATATATCTCCCCTGCAGGATATTTAGATGATATTTTAATTATTTATGAATAATTAATATATTAATTTTTATTTTCTTTTTTTTCTCTTTTTTTCTTTTTTTTTTCTTTTTTTTTCTTTATATTTCTCTTTTTATTCTCATTTTCTATGCTATAGCATAGAAATAGTCATAAAGAGAACTTAAATATCATATTTGGTACCATCAATACAACAATATGTAGTTGAGTATGTAGTTTGAGTTTCAAAATCATGTTCAGCAGCTGTTAAAATCGATTGTATACGTGTTTTTCTGTGAAATAAAAACTTGATTTATTTTCTAAACTCGAAGTTTTATTTAAAATATTACAATTGTATTTTAATGGTGGTATGGTATACTACCATTTGCATACACTTTTTGCTGTGGGCACCACATGGCCAAAGTGTCTATGGAAAGTGGTCATCCCCCTTTACAAAAAGAAATCTATGTATAATAATGATAACGGGAATTAACGCTATAATGATATAGGTACATGGACAACTTTGGTTTGCCTGATGTTTCGACCAGGTTACAGACCAACTGGCTTAGCGGTGCACGCCCGCCGTCTTCTGGCTCGTGATGTAGAAGGTTCTTCCTCTACCCATTTCCGATATTTATTATATTTTGTTTTCGCCATGTACCGTCACATACCACCCTCGCAGGGTTCCTATTCTGCAAGCAAACTGTCCGGAAACCGGACTGTCCGGTGTCCGGACAGTTTGCTTACAGAAAAGGGACTCTTATTAAATATCTAACTATGTTTATCGGCATTCTAGATTCCATAACATAAGTTAGTTAAGCTATGCTTACTTTGAGTCTAGATTAGCGCTGAATATCGTAAAATATTTACGTATTTATTTTTTAACGTTACAAGCAGACAGTTTAATTTTATTTATTTGTATATTTTACTTATAGTATAGATATGACCACAACTCGAGTCTTATTTCACCGGTCGTAAAACGCGATGTCTTAATTTCGGAGTCTCGTTTCCTTTGATTTATGAGGGCACTAAAATGATACATCAGAAACTGCCGATTCTTTACCAATACTATTGTGCAAAGGCGATTTATGAGCTATAAGACCAAATTAAGTCATTCTTGAGATAAATAAGGTATGTTTCGCAAAGATATGGTTTATTTATAGTATTAGAAAATGTTTTATACAACTAGTATGATTATATAATTCTGTGTACATATATACATACAAACATGTTATGACGGAAGCAGAGGTGAATTAACACCCACATTTCGCCAATAATTGTAATCTGTCCCACGTAATAGATGGTTAGCCTAATGCCGTATTCCGGGCACTTATTGTTGAATCGAGACATGTATGTGAGACTGAGTCTGGGCTGTATATATTTGTCTGATGTTAAACAGCTCTGTCTCTTAGTCATCTTGTACGACACCGCATGGGAAGTTCTGTGTATCTATTGTAATATTTACATACAACCAATAGCATACATCGGTAATAAAATTGTGTAAGTATTAAAATTATTATAAAAAAATTATACGACCAGAAGTAGAAGAAGAATAAAAAAGAGATGATGATAGAAACAATATTGTGTATGAATCAAATCGATTAAGCCATCGCGGTCCACTGCTGAACATAAATAAGCCTCTCTCAATGTTGGGAAGCTTTGGCCTACTGGTTTCACGCTGGTTTTATTTCGAGGCTTCCTTCTCTCGTTGTGATTTCGTCTGCGTATTTTTCCGTTAGTCGCCTCTCACGACTCACTTCGGATGAGATGGGGTGGTTACTTGAATTCTTTCTTCGTCACCACATGCGCACGGATAATTGTGGCAATGTACACGGATAATGGACAATGTTGTCATAATTACAACAAACAAAGGTCGTGTACAAGTATCGGCAAAGATTTTGAACATTTCACGCATGTGCCATATACATTAATCAAACTAAAAGTCAATAAAAGGACTGATCGACCAATGATGTCAGCTCATTGAGCCCGTGATTGGTTAATTTACTCAAATCTTGACTTGGCAGCCTCTGTGGCGTAGCGGTAGTGAACGCACCCGCTAAGCAGGAGGCGCGGGTTCGATTCCCGCTCAGTGCAAATATTTGTATGCATGAATATGGGTATTTGCATTGGTCTGGGTGTTTCTATGTATAAAATATATGTATTTACAAAAAAAAAATAACAATGTTTATCCGCATTCTAGATTCCATAACACAAGCTAGTTAAGGTATGCTTACCATAGATCTAGATAGCGTTGTGTAGAATGTAGTAGAATAATTAATTTAATTTAAATCTATGACCAATCATCTATCAATTAAATGGCACACCGAGGTCATCGTCTCCGTAAAAATACCGAAGAAATCTAAAGTCACTTTCTGCTCACCTAGAATATATTATCAAGATATTTGCCGATTGCCATTGAAATTAGAAACTTCAAAGCGGACATCTGCAGTTGACAGATTGAGTTTCCACTCATCAGTTTCCTTAACCCTTTAATTGTCATGTCAGACAGTTTTCAATAAAAAGGCACTCTTTAAAGACATTTTTAATCAAAAGTTAGGTTATGTAAACGTAAAATGTAAATAAATATCACAACCAAAGGTTAAAAAATACTTAAGTTTCCTTCAGATCATAAATCTGAAACATTCCTCTAACAAAAGGAAAAAGACTAAAATATTTGTACCAAAACCGTCTCAACATCGAAAACATCTTCGCATTCATAACTTTTCTTTTACAATTTTTCTTTTCCAATTATTTGCAGCGGCTGGACCGATAAGTCGAGTTTTAAGTGCGCGTGCGCATCGGACGTCGTAAATATGATCGTGATCAGTTGCATTATGTTACGAACGAAACGAGATCACTTGGGGCTGCCCTTAAAGGATTCGAACGTGGGTGGATATGGAAAATAATGATTATCTCATTGCATAAATTAATTTTAAGGTTATGAATTGGGTTTTAAGTTGTATCTACCTATATAGGAACACCCTACTCATATTACGTTTACCTGTTGGCAATTTCTGCACAATATTATGATTGTTGATGCACAATATTTGTATATACTCATAAGTATTTATACAGCCACGGAGAGGTAGACAATTGTGTCTATAAAACTAACTAACTGCAATATTTCAAAGTTCAACCGCGTCGTAGTTAGGCTGATAATAGTGTACCTTAGGATTATCTAACCAGGGTCAATGACTGATTTTCCTGAATTAGTTTGACCTGGAATGTACACAACCAAACTAAGCCAGGAAGAACAGCTATCACCTACCAGAAGTAGATAGTGCGTGGATCTTTTTAAGGAAGGGAGAACTTCATCAAGGCCTTGGACGGATTGAGATTTCCTTCTTTGGGCTCCGGTATGTGCTACTAGACCTGAAGTTGATTACCTTCAAAATTATTATATTAAACTTTCTAAGTCTTCGAACTTAGGAATTTTATTGCCGCGATGATCCGACTCAAACAAACGAATGGTTTCGGAATCTAATTTCCTTAAACCCATATACAAAAATACGAAGTCGCAGAGGTCATCGATCTTTAGGTTCTTTACGGCGCGAACAGCTGACGCGAAAGTATCTAGAAATTTCTCTAAGTTTTGATCGTTACATGCCGTAATAGATTTCAAATCAAACATCTGATCTAAATAGGCGTTAGCTACCGATCTTTTATCCTCATACCTAGCTTTCAAAGTATTTAAAATTAAATTATAATTCTCGGCACTAAACGTAATGCCAGCGTAAAGGCGGACCGCGCGACCATCTCTCAGAAATGAATAATATTTGTTGCATTTTGACCGCTTCATAGACCCTTACCGATCGGATTGTGCCTCTCGTGTGTCCCTCAAGTGATCTAGTGATGTGGACGGCCGCTCCTGAGCAAGGAAGAGAAGATCCGTGTACCGGCTGCGATGAAAACACGTGGTGTCGTGAAGGTTAGTGTATCCTCTCCTAATTTCTCGGGTTGCATTCATTGCCTGGATCACGTCCGCGGCAACTCGATCACCTGTCTTGTTTGTGTGTAAAGCGTCAATGGAACAGTTATCTACATCCCCGCAATACAGTCCACTAGCGCACGTGGCCAATCGCGCCACCATTTTTTGGTATATATCCACCTCAAGGATAGTTTAGTTATACAAATCTAGGAGCACGGCGGTATTGCCGCCTAATTGAGGAGTCCGACTGGGGAACTACCTCCGCCCTACAGAATACCGCGGCCATTATAACTTCGTGTTGTGTTTCCATCAGTGAGTAGGGTAGCCAGATTTAACTTGAGAGTTCTTGTGCTGTCAGTGGGAAGACTGAAGGCTTGTCCTGCTTTGTCTTCTGCACTGACGGCACACATATTCTGTGCTTACAGGGTCGGCAACGCGAGTGTGGTTCCTCTGGTGTTACAAGCGTCCATAGACCACGGTAACCACTTTCCACCAGGTGGAACGTGTGCTTGTCTACCACCTAAGTGGTGAAAAAAAAATTATGTAACATACTTATCCAGTTTACTAAATCCCTGTCGCTACACTTACGAAACTCGCCCCAATATTTTAGAACAAGAAAAAAACAAGAACTACCAACTTTATAACTGAATGGACCAATAAATTCAGTTAAGTCGAACTCATACAAGATAATAACGTATCTTGTTTAAAATGTGGAAAAGGCGAACAATATATTGGAATTAACATTGTTGAGAACAAGACGGTGAAACAGGGAATCGAAAATATACACACAATAGGTATGTATACGTGTCACACTGTATGTTATACTTGAGATTATGACCGAACCTTAAGTAAGTTGGCTATAAGATCCGTGTTCCAGAACAACACTCAGTTGTGAATCGACTATCAATGACATTATAATTGTCATCTACAACACAATCAGTTCTGAGATCTAGTTATAAATCAAAATTCTGGACCGAATATCGTTTTGGAATACGGGCTTTAGTATTCATGGAAATAATACATGATTGACGCGTTTATGTTTTTGACAGACCTGAGTGAATACTTGTCCAACTGTTAAATAAACATTGTATAAGGTATAGTCTAATATAGTCATAATTTTGTGTTAATGTAACGTAACGTAACGTAACGTAACATAAAAAAATGCCCTGCAAAATGGTTTGGAGACCACAGAGTCCCCAACTCGTCCCCGGAAAAAGTGTAGCCGTCAGCAAGTGCATCGTCGTTCATAAGCACATCATGATTACGCTTTCTGTGAACAATGTGAGTGAGGGATATCTGTGAGTTTGAGCAATTGCAAATAAACTCATTATGGTGTTAACTCTTTTAACCCAGAAATAGATTCCTGTGAGTTCCGGGAACAGTGAATAGTAATCCGCATGAGCGCAGTCGCAGACAACTTTGTATGATGTACTAAATCTTCCTCCATGGAAGTAAACAATCGCAACCAATTAAATTCTGACCTTCACACATGACATCGTGAATATCTCAAGACCTTATTTTTGACCACAAGAAAAGAATTAAAAATTATTTATTGCTCACGTAATGTCACTAGTCTGTATAAATTTCATAAAGGTCGGCCTTATCACGAATAATTAAAAAGATTTCAAGTTTTATGATTTTGATGATGATGATGATGATGACACGGATACTGTGTATCTGTATTATCATCATGTGGCTCCAATAAGATACTTGGGGCCCACGCCAATGTTGCCCGTTGGGTTGGCAGCGCGAGTGTGACTCCCCTAGGCTACAATACTGATAAAGCAAAACCACTGTCACACCATGGGCACTGCTAAAGAATCACATAATTTTAAAAAGGATTGAAGGCAAAGTCTCAAAAAATAGGGTCACGATTATATAGATATACCAGGTTACCATGGAGACACTCGGTTTGACGGCCTCATCATATGCTTTTTCACGTCCCGCTTAAAGGACTCGGGACTTTAGGAAGAAGGAAACACGTGAGCTGGTAATGAATTCCATGCCTTAATGATGCGATAGAGGAAAGTGTTTTCGAACCGCTTGGTTCTTGATAGAATATTCTGCACCATATGCGGGTGACATCTAAGCCCTGCACCTGTTGTCCTGTTTAGGATAGGGGAGGGTGGGACTAATTAGAAGAGCTCATCAGAACATTCAACATGGTACAGACACACTGGTAAAATATTGCCAAGGACGCACGCATTTGCAAGGGCTCTAGGGTGTTCGTGACCTCAGGATGCCCAATACATTATTGGGTCTCATGTCGTTGCAACCTGTGGAGAGCATCTAGTAAGTACTTTTATGAATCATTCTAGAGATGCGTGCTGTATTCCACGCAGGAGCGAATTTGTATCTTGTAGAAAAGACACCGCTGCTCTAGTAGGAAAAAACTTATTTACCTTATATTAAAATGACCCCATGTCAAAAGAAAAAGTAATCTATAGATGGTTCTGTATATAATGCAGATATTAAATGCAGGATTCATACGTTAACATCCAGGAAAAATAATTAATAAAATTAAGTTTTCTTCTTAAAAAAATCCTCAATAGGCTAATAAATATCAAATTTTAATTGATATACTGTCAATTTACATATCGAATAAAAGCAACAAGTTGTACCCAGCTATTAACAAAAATACTCTGAACTCAATATCCTGCTTCCCCTGCTCAGTTTACTCGCGTGAATTATATGCTTTAAAGAGATTCAAACCTGGGAGCGCGCGGCATTTATTGGACTGTTATAATTATTGTTATTTATTCATATTGTCATCATTTATCACTCTCAAATTGACGCCTTTGCAAATGTAACAAGAGAACCTGAGGTCGGGAGCGTGTCGGTAGAAATAATTAAAGTTCCGTACATTTTTTTTATACCACTTAGGTGGCAGACAAGCAAACGGCCCACCTGATGGAAAGTGGTTATCGTGGCCTATGGACGTGTGTGACACCAGAGAAGCCACACTCGCGCTGCCGACCCTGTAAGCACAGAGTTTCTGTGCCGTCAGTGTAGAGGTCGAGTCTTTAGTCATCCCACTGACAGCACAAATTCTCCAGTGAGCTCTGGCTACCCTACTCACCGCTGGGAACACAACACGAAGTTATTATAACCGTGGTATTCTGTAGGGCGGAGGTACTTCCCCAGTCGGACTGCTCAATTGGGCGGAAATACCGCCGTGTCCTACCTCCGTATACTTAATATTAAGAATTTAATACTTACGTACCTTTGAAATCTTTTTATTCAATATTAAGTATGCACAGAACTTTAAAATGTCTGTAAAGAAATATAGATGTAGATACATTTGACGAAAACAGCAAGTATTAACTTAGTTATCAATCAAGAACCGCTATAGCCTAGTGGTATGCGTAATGGACTGCTGAGACGAGGTCTCGGGTTCGATACCAGGTTTTACCATAGCACACACCAATGACTTTCCGATGCTTTTCGAAGTTATGTGTGTATTTATCTCAGGTTTATAAGTGCCCGGTTAATGGCAATAGGCTCGTCATCTATTACATTGGGACCTAAACATAAACTGGCGAAATGTGGGTGCTAGCACCTCTGCCTACCCCTTCGGGGATATAGGCGTGAGTTTATGTTATGTGTGTTAGTTATCAATTTGCTGCTGCTGAAAATCATCTCCAGCAATAACTTGAGATTTTGCAGCCACTTGCCGGTTTGACGGTTCATGACTGAAATTGTTCAAAAGTACTTGTAGGTACTTATGTGGGCTTACCATGAAGTCATAAAACTTGTCAATAATTAAACGCCTGCCATTTACTTAATGGATTAATAACTCTGGTTCCCGGCAGAGTAGAATTTGGACCACCCCATCTCTTCCCATGTGGTGTTGTACAAGGCGACTAAGGGATAGGGCTGTTTAACATCGGACAGATACTCGTATATACAGCCCAGACTCAGCCTCAACAATAGTGCCCGAAACACGGCAATAGGTTCACCCCCTTTTATGTGGGACCGAATACAATTATTGGTGAAATGTGGGTGATAATTCACCTCTGCCAAACCCTCCGGGGATAAAGGCGTGATTGTATGTATGTATGTATGTATGTATGTATTAATAACTCTGTAAACTCATATAAATTTATAGGATTACAAAGTTACATTTGCAGTATGACAGCAGTTCAATTATTGACCTATTTTAAACGTTTATGGTATGTTTGGATCCGATATGTTGTAAAGATTATATCTAGGTTATTACAGCCAGCAATTCACTGTTACATCAATTGTTTTAGTATTGTTTCTTAAACAACTCGTAAATTTAACGTACTTCAATACTGGGCACGCCGTAGTAACGGCGGTAAGACCCATCATGGGGGAGTGGCTAGAGAGGCCACACGGCAGCCTCTCGTACCGTCTGACGCAGATGATCACCGAGCACGGATGCTTCGGAAAGTATCTGCGTCGGATGCAGAAAGAGCCAACGTCCGAGTGCCATCACTGCGACGCGAGCGAGGACTCAGGTCCGCACACGCTCACCGAGTTTCCGGCGTGGGAGACGCCGAGGCGGGAGCTTGTGGCGGCCCTGGAAGTGAGGGTTCTCACGCTCTCCACCTTGCTCGCGGCGATGGTTCGCTGCGCGGATGCGTGGGCGGCCGGCGCCTCCTTCTGCGAGCAAGTAATGCTCGTGAAGGAGGAGGCGGGGCGGGAGCGGCAGCGGGAGCGACGAAGGATCGCAAGACAAGCTGCCCGCGTACGAAGGCAACTCGGGCGTCGGAGGTCGATGAACGACCTCCGCCCCCCATGAGCGCCGGCCTGGGGGTGACAGGTGAAACCGCCTGTCACCCTGGCAGAAGCAGGCCGCGGCGGTGGCGCGCGCGTGGCGCGCCTCCCCGTTTCCGGGGACCAGTTGGGGACTCTGTAGTCCCCACACCCGAGAAGAGGGCCAGATCGTGAGAGATGGCCCTGGGTCGGCCGGGGTGCGAGGGATATGCCTGTCAACCTCACCTTCGGCAACCAAAACGACCCACAGGCGTGCGTTTTAGTCGGTTCGAGTCCGACATAACCTCCTCCACCGGCTCCGGTGGGGAGGTATCCGTGGGGATTTTGCGCACGTAAAAAAAAAAAAAAAAAAACCTACTTCAATACTACATTATACAGGCTAAAATAATTAGATGTACAATTATTTATACCCATGACGAAACGGAGACTTGTCCTGCTTTGTCTTCTACACTGACGGCACAGAAACTCTGTAATTACAGGGTTGGCAGCGCGACTGTGACTCCTCAGGTGTTACAAACGTCCATAGGCCACGGTAACCACTTTCCATCAGGTGGGCCGTGTGCTTGTTTGCTACCTAAGTGGTAGAAAAAAAATACATTTTTAATTTAATTTACTTGTTTCCCTTTACGTACACCATAGACTCAATAGGTAGAATAAAAAGATTATATTTATAAGAGCAACTAAATACAATATAGCATATATACTTCAAAAAAAATAATAGAAAATAATAATTGGTGATGAGGGAACCCTAAAGAATTCCCTCGTTTATCACGACAAGCTTACATGGCCCTCTAGATATGAGTTAAAAACTCTTATTTAATTTACCATTCCAACTATATCACTGCGTTAATTTGTAATTATTACATTGAAACGATAACCAATCGGTATTATGAGGAATGGTACTACTTACGAATAAGAAATTTCAATTTTTATTTTACGATAATACGATATTTATAAAATGATAACGATATAAACATACATACATACATCACTATCAAAATAAACGTGATATTTACCATGTTTCATTGTTTTGAGTTTCCGATATTTCGGCGCTGTTGCAAGCACCATGATCACGGAGGAACTGGACCAAGACTGGTTAGGGAAGCAATTGAAATAAAAAAGTATAAAAATTTCAATCGTGAGGATGGGTTTCAATTGCCGAACGTCTGGCATCCAGTGGTCCGACTTTGCAAAAACAACCGGGAACAAGCCAAAACAAAATCGCGAGTGGATACAGTAAGCATCGTGTGTCGTGAACGTAGTTTGTAGTGAGAGTGAAACCAATAGTAGTGCAGATACGCGTAGTAAAAGAACTCGAAAGAGGGTAGATCGATATAATTACTCCTAGGAAAAAACTTTTTCTCTGTTCACCGCCACTACTCCAGTTCCTCCGTGATCATGGTGCTTGCAACAGCGCCGAAATATCGGAAACTCAAAACAATGAAACATGGTAAATATCCCGTTTATTGTGATACTGATGTGAGTGACCATGATAGTTTAAATACCTATAAATACATACATATAATAGCCCCTTTATCAACATAGGGTTAGACAGAAATGAATTAACACCCACATTTCACCACATAATGAATTCGGTTACACGTAATAGAATAGGGGGTGAGCTTATTGCCGTCTTCCGGGCACTATTGTTGACTCGAGCCGTGCATCTGAGGCTGAGTCTGGGCTGTATATATATGTCTGATGTTAAACAGTCTTATCCCTTAGTCGCCTTGTACGACACCACATTGAACGAGATGGGGTGGTTCAAATTCTACTCTGCCAGGAACCACGCGTAACGATATAAACCGATATTTACAACGTGATAACGATGTAAAACGATATTTATAAAGATATATAAAAGTTTCAGTTCCACTTTTTGCAGGATGTGTTTTGTAGTATCAGCATTAGGTGATCTATGGTAGTATGTTTCGTTTGATGGCATTGTAGGTACAGATATTATGTCTTTAATAAAAAAATACATACATACATACATATAACCACGCCTTTATCCCCGGAAGGTTAGGCAGAGGTGAATTATCACCCACATTTCACCAATAATTTGTATTCAGTCCCACGTAATAGGGGGTGAGCCTATTGCCGCATCTTGGACACTATTGTTGACTCGAGCCATGCATCTGAGGCTGAATCTGGGCTGTATGTATCTGTCCGATGTTAAACAGCCCTATCCCTTAGTCGCCTTGTACGACATCACATGGGAAGAGGGTGGTCCAAATTCTACTCAGCCGGAAACCACGCGGCCAAAATAAAATAA
Source organism: Eilema griseolum (assembly GCA_963662185.1). Classification (NCBI taxonomy): domain Eukaryota; kingdom Metazoa; phylum Arthropoda; class Insecta; order Lepidoptera; family Erebidae; genus Eilema; species Eilema griseolum. The sequence continues at coordinate 2,864,232 of OY759243.1, forward strand.
AATAAAATAAGAAAATAAAACTAGTCACTAAGTGAGAATGAAGTAGGTAATAGTGCATTGTGGCAGTCTTATATCTGTTATAGTAGCCTGATACGAACTTAGAAAAAGTAATATAAATATTCCACAACATTCCACACAACGCTATAGTAAGCATAGCTTAACTAGCTTGTGTTATGGAATCTAGAATGCGGATAACATACTTAGATACATTTTTTTTTGTAAATTCATCATTTATAGAAACACCCTGACCACTGCAAAATATTCATGCATACAAATATTAGCACTGAGCGGGAATCGAACCCGCGCCACCTGCGTGGCAGTCGAGCGTTCTACCGCTACGCCACAGAGGAGCGACTGAAAAGACTGAGAAGTATTGAAAAATTTCTTTACACGAACAATGTGTCTTCGGCTTAATAAAAACTAAGTAAGTGACAATAACGCTAGATTGTAATAAAAATAAATCATTATATATTCGGTATTTTATAAGAAAAAAAAATCCGGTAAGGATTGACTAAAGCAAATATTACGTCTCAAAACGTACTTAATTTACGCCACCAAAGGTCAAAACTAATTAACTATTGCTGTAATAAACTTAGTATTAACTTCATATAACCCTTCCAAACTGACCTGATTATCCAAAGCCCCTACGAGTACATTTCAGCAGCCAATCATTACAGCGCGTGTGTATAATAATACCAAATGACTACTAATTATGATTAAATGACGTCATAAAATCTTATTTGCTGTACTCATTCCATTTAAGCCTAGCAAAATTGACCATCAGCCAATCAAAATGTAAGTGAAGTGGTATAAAATTAATGCAAGTAATTAAAAAGCTGTTGCTCTGATTAAAGTTGCTCCCGGAGATGATTTTATGAACTTTGACTTCTGTGGTGTGGTGGTTGATCGTTATGGCGTTCGTCGTTCAATTCCCGTTCAGTGGAAATATTTATATGCATGAAGATGTAGGTGTATATACTTTGGTCTCGATGTTTCTGTCTATTATTTTTTTTATACCACTTAGGTGGCAGACAAGCACATGGCCCAAATGATGGAAAGTGGTTAGCATGACCGTGGTCTATGGGCGTATGCAACACCAGGGGTATTGCACTCGCGCTGCCAACCACGAAGAAACCTTCTCATGTCCCTCTTGAAGAACCCCATATTATAGGTGCTTAGGAAAACCGCAGCAGGGAGGTAATTCCACAACTTATCTATAGTTATGTAAGTATATATTTAAAAGGTGTTTTATTGTATTTTTTTTTTATCACAGGTCATTTATTTTAATACAATATGTCAAAATGGTACAACAAACAACGCTTAGTCTATGTACCAATCAAATAACCCGCCCCTGATCGCTCCCGGTGCAAAAGTGCCCATAACACTTGCTGCGTTGCCACGTTGGATGGCAATGGACAGCCTTTGGACCAGGAACGACCCGGAACGAGTGTCACCGGTCGCCTCGATGAGCCTCTGTCCGATTTCTTTAATAAGGTTTTTAGCTCCCCAGAGTCTCTACCGCTATTGGCACGAACTGGTACAGCGGTTCCAAGTCGGCGTACTTAAGCCAGCGGTTCCAAGTCGACGTACTTAAGTTTAAAAAAATCTAAATAAATTAATCGTCATTCCAGAACCCACGACTCAGTATTACTTATTTTTGATCTAGTAGTGTATAGTGTAGTAGTACGTAGTGTATTTTTTTAAATCATTGAATCTCATTCATTAAAGGGCTAGTAAGATCTCTGTATACCCTATATTTTTAACTATGTAACTATTCGTAAAATATAGTAATAATTAAATACTTAAATCTAGGAAACACACAGCGTCATCTAAACCCAAACTATACATACGTTATAATAAAGTTCTATAATAAAGTATAGTAGTTTTGGCAAGGAGGTAGGACACGGCAGTATTTCCGCCCAATTCAGCAATCAGACTGGGGAAGTACCTCCGTCCTACAGAATACCACGGCTATAAAATCTTCTTGTTGTGTTCCTGATGGTGAATAGGGTAGCCAGAGCTCACTGGCGAATTTGTGCTATCAGTGGGAAGACTAAAGGCTTGTCCTGTTTTGTTTTCTACACTGACGGCACAGAAACTCTGTACTTTCAGGATTGGCAGCGCGAGTGTGACTCCTCTGGTGTTACAAACGTCCATAGGCCACGGTAACCACTTTCCATCAGGTGGGCCGTGTGCTTGCTACCTAAGTAGTATAAAAAAAGTACGATAAAGTGGTTTCTCAAACAATTCAACAATTCATACTTCCAAAATTAGCACTAGACCGAGAAATAGAACCAGCGACCTCTGACGAATCCTCGAATGCTACAGGTTGCACAGGTGACCCATCTATATTTTACCTTTACACCAAGGCCACTACGCACGCCGCCGTATTACACAAAACAATAAATAATATTGCCAACCTTGCCACAATAATTTATTACCATACAAAAACGTTTATAATTGAATTTTCGTAAAAGCCCATGTAATTGTATCGGCAACACCGTGAAGTATCGTGAAATTATATGTTTACTACCAAAAACCTAAAGTTATATTAATAGCTTTAAGCTGGGTGTGCACTAGCGACCGTGTCCGTTTATCATCGTGATAGCTGCGTCACTGTCACCGTGTACATTCAAAACTACGCACAATAGGGTGTTTGACTTACTTGTCAAAATAGTGACTATTTACTAAACGTGAAAAGGTAAGTTATAAGGAAACTTGTATGGAATAATTTATTGTGACGTCATAATATTTAACAGTTGTTGTGAATTATTAAAAATAAAAAATCAATCAATCAATTAGCTCATCATAGTCCAATGCTGGACATGGGCCTCTCCCAATGTGCGCCATTTTATCCTATCCTCTGCCTTCCGCATCCAATCTGTCCCAGCCACCTTTTTCAGGCCGTCCATCTAACTGGCTGAGGAGCTTACTACCTTCCGTTTGCCTTTTTGCGTTCTCCACTTTAGGACTCGTTTGCTCCAACGGCCATCTGTCCTTGAACAAACGTGGTCAGCCAACTGCCACTTCAGCTTGCTTATTCTGCGACCTATATTGGTAAATTTAGTTCTCTGTCGGATAACCTCATTCCGAATTCTATCTTTCAGAGAAACTCCAAGCATTGCTCGCTCCGTAGCCCGCTGCGCGACTTTTAAGCTATGGACCAGCCCCACAGTAAGTGTCCACGTTTCTTCACCGTAAGTCATAACAGATAGAACGCACTGTTCAAAGACCTTTGTTTTAAGGTATTGTGGTAGGGGTGAAGAGAAAACCCGACGTAGTTTGCGAAATGCTGCCCAACCCAGCTGAAACTACGTCTTTCTCGAAGTTGTTCCAAGTTTCAATTTAAGGTCAATACAAAATTGGGTTTTTGACAGACTAGACAATTTAGTAGTTTTTTACTTAACGTCGAAACCGTAAGTTAAGATGAAACTAGTATGAAATAATTTATTGTGAAGTCATAATAATTATTCACTAGTAAAATCATTTAAAGGTGCTAAAATAAATGAAAGATATAAAATTATATCCAACGCAATTTTTATCGCTCTTTTACTATTTTTAATTAAATGTGCTTAGTTAAATTATTTATTTTAACTACAGGAAAATACCCAATTGTCGTGAGTGCGAGTGCGCGGATAATGACGGTGATAGTTACGTAATAGTCACGGTGAAATAAGTCCCGGCCTAGGGGTGACAGGTGGAGCCGCCTGTCGCCCTGGCAGAAGCAGGCCGCGGCGGTGGCGCGCCTGGCGCGCCTCCCCGTTTCCGGGGACGAGTTGGGGACTCTGTAGTCCCCACACCCGAGAAGAGGGCCAGATCGTGTGAGATGGCCCTGGGTCGGCCGGGGTGCGAGGGATATGCCTGTCAACCTCACCTTCGGCAACCAAAGCGACCCACAGGCGGCGTGCGTTTTAGTCGGTTCGAGTCCGACATACCTCTCCCACCGGCTCCGGTGAGGAGGTATCCGTGGGGATTCTGCGCACGTAAAAAAAATACAGTGAAATAAGTCACTAGTGCGCGCCCAGCCTAAGTTTTAAACACAGGAAGTACAGGTGGCGAAGTAAATTGTTATATAAGTTAAATTACGGTCCCTATCCGCTAAATTGCTATTTGGTACTGTAGTACCAAAAACACGCTCTACGGCAATTGCTACTTGGTACTGTACGTCAACAAGTTTTTTTGTTTATACGAGCTCTGTCGTCACTCAGCGGGCGGCGCCATTAACTGACGTCATCTGAGTGCAATTTGCAATTCACGTGACGACCCTTTTTTTTCAGGAAAGCGGTTTAATTCTAATATATTTAGGTACATATCAGATAAAACAGGCACGTTCATACTATGGTGGAGCATCCAAGAGGCTATAGAATATTTGACTGAAAACCTAAATAAAAAAATAAGTTTAAAACTATCTAATGAAATATTACGCTCTAAAAATATTAAACAAGAAAGTATCAAGGATAGCCACTTTTCCTAATGATTGCCGAATAAATTGTTTTCTTAGACTAAGTAGCATGCATAGGCTTTGATATTTTCTTGTCTAAAACTTTTTAGTGTAATATTTCAGCAGTCGGGTTTTAGTTTTAAACTAAATTGTTTTACTTATATTATTTTGGGACAAACAATAGGATAGCAGATTTTATACATATCACAAATATGTTTTTATTAAGCTCTTTCAGTTGATACCAAACACGACATATTAATAAATTTATTTTTTAACTAAGTACTTTATGACTGCTAGATTATTTTTATTTGATAAGATTTAGTGACACGTTATGAAGCCTACAGCGGACAACTATGATGCCTCTAACGATACCTCATTTTTCCAGCTCTAATAAGTAGTTGAGGAGCTATGTGGGAACAGATGAACCTACATACATACAAGGAGGAGGTAAGACACGGCGGTATTTCCGTCCAATTGAGCAGTCCGACTGGGGAAGTACCTCCGCCCTACAGTATACCGCGGTTGTAATAACTTCGTGTTGTGTTCCCAGCGGTGAGTAGGGTAGCCAGAGCTCACTGGAGAATGTGCTGTCAGTGGGAAGACTAAAGGCTTGTCCTGCTTTGTCTTCTACACTGACGTCACAGAAACTCTGTACTTACAGGGCTGGCAGCGCAACTGTGACTCCTCTAGTGTTAGAAACGTCCATAGGCCACGGTAACCACTTTCCATCAGGTGGGCCGTGTGCTTATCTGCCACCTAAGTTGTATAAAAAAATATCCTTTTGCTTCACCATAGCCGTGTTAAATATAGTTGGGATTGACTGTCAAAGCCACTTAGAGCTTACTACTTTTAATGGACGAGACAGGCTCTGACATTTCTCTTATAGCGGTAGCTCCCGCAAAAGTCAACATAAACTAAATCTAAACAAAGAGTAGAATAATAGCAGCTATTTATACAGAAGTGCTCTAGATAGCTACAGTAGTGTACTAGAACATACTTCATGAAACAATATGACAATAAAAATTCAAGAAAATCCTTTGGTTTGTACAACATAATTGCAAAAACCATTTTAAAACACTTTTGGCGCGCAAAATATTATGATTGCAAAACAAAAATAAAGAACTTTTGCATAGCATGCCCCTCAGCAACTAAATAATCCAATTAGCCAGTCACGGTAGCCCGCAGTGTATAATAAAGTCATAAGCAACACTAGTAGCAGTAGGGTGCTGCATTAATCACAGATTACTGCGCGCTTAGATGCACTATCTCTTTGTCCAGGACTCCCAGTAAGTGCCAAAGACTATAATACGAAGTTTGTGTATTTATACATATTTTTTTAGATATTCGTGAGGAAAATTTTAGAATACGCGTATTACAAAATCAAAAAATAAATATTACTTAAGTATTCTTTCCTGTAGAAGACTAAAGTCGAAATCTTTGTAATGAATATGATTTTCAGAAACCTTTGAGGTGACGTTATAACGTAAATCTTTAATAACTGGTAGGTATCTATGAAGGTCGCAACATGTGCAATTGAAGGGGCTATATACAATAATGTTAAACAGATACGATTCTAGTTCTAAATTTTCCTGGTTAACTCCTCAGTGCTGTGCACCGACGATAGAAATGCTGGAAGGCTAACGTCTGAAATTTTGCGAACGCCGAGACCACCCAAGCGAACTGGTAAGGACGCTTGGAGCAAGGCTCGTTCATTCAAGGCCACATTTAAAATTGTGCTGAGTGTGTTTTGCAGAATGTTGTCAATTTTTGTCAAAAGTGTCAAATGTTGCCAAAACTGGGATGCCCGAAGTGCATGGGTAAAATTAGGGACAAAAAGGCAAAACCGAAGTATAGTAAAGGCGGAATGAACACTTATTTTTTGCAAATGATCAGTGATGTATTCAAAATTTTGAATTTTTTCCTCGATAAATGTATGAAATCCATCTTCAAAAACTGGGGACCCTAGGAGGCGCAGTGAAGCTTTCTCCAAAATTTTGATATTTGGAGCTACGAGGTAGCCTAGCCTAGCCTTCATTGGCCATATCTCATTTCACCACTTTAGTAGCCAAATCGAAATTAATTTTGACCTTTCTTTAAACCTATTGACCTAAAACAAACTGCCGCATCTGTCCAAATTTAAGAAATAATCTTTGCCCATTATTACACTAAGTAATATATGAGACGATTTATCTTAACCGAATAAGTAGCTGGTAATATTTTACAGTGTATTGTGTCGCTAAAGTTACGACTTCCGGTCCGCGGCACAGTCAGTCGCGGGTTTATCTCCAGATGAGATATTAGGTACTATTGTTATCTTCTTTGCTGTGGGAATATTACGAATATTCTGGAATGTATGTCGGTATGGTTTTGTTTTGGCACCTCACAGACTGGTTCTAATGGAGAGGGCCTGAAGGTTAAGGTGAACTGGTCATCCAACAAGATATACGTTTATTGTACTTCAATGTCTAACTTTTTATAGGAGGTAGGACACGGCGGTATTTCCGCCCAATTGAGCAGTCCGACTGGGAAAGTACCTCCGCCCTACAGAATACCGCGGTTAAAATAACTTCGTGTTGTGTTCCCAGCGGTGAGTAAGGTAGCCAGAGCTCACTGGAGAATTTGTGCTGTCAGTGGGATGACTAATGGCTTGTCCTGCTTTGTCCTCTACACTGACGGCACAGAAACTCTGTGCTTACAGGGTCGGCAGCGCGAGTGTGGCTCCTCTAGTGTTACACACGTCCATAGGCCACGGTAACCACTTTACATCAGGTGGGCCGTGCGCTTGTCTGCCAGCTAAGTGGTATAAAAAATAATACTTCGATGTCACTATAGGTTTATGGATGTCAGATGGCAGTTGCTTTACGAAAAAACACGCAATTAGACTGGAAAATGCGGACCCCAGACCCCGAAGTGACAGCTTTGGATGGAATGTTGGAGACCATCAAAAATATTTGAAAATGGATAAAATGTACAATGAAAGGAGTTAGTGGTTAAGTGGTAACTGAACATGTTAGAACATTGATCCTGAGGTCACGAACACCCTCGAGACTTTGCATATCCGTAGAGATGTTGCTTCCTTGGGTGTGTTTTAACGTCTCTAACATGGTGAGTGTTCTGATGAGCTCTTCCAACAAATCCCACCCACTCCTTTCCTACATAGGTCAACACATGCAGGACTTATATGACACCCTCACACTGTGCAGAATATACGAGCAAAAAACAAGCGGTTCGGAGACTCTTTTCTTTGCCGCACCACCAAGACCTGGAATTTATTACCAGGTCACGTGTTTCTTTCATCCTACAGTCCCAGGTCCTTTAAGCGGGGCGTGAAAAAGCATCTGACGAGGCCGCCAAGCTGAGTGCCATCATTGTAACATTACTTAGCGTTTGTAATGGTTACCTTCTTTTCAGAGACTTTGCCTTTAGCTTACCATCAGACGAGGTAAAGTTATCAAGTTGGTGTGTCTAGATAAAAAAATTGCGTTGTTAAGCAATACTAACCAGGTCAGTCTTCGGGTGGGTGGCCATTCTTAACACAATAGACCCCCTTATTAATCCTGAGACCACACTGCGGTAGGTAACCATACCTCACAGATATAGATCAGAACAAATCACAACAAATACTACATCATGTCAGGTTTCATAGCAAAACCAATAATTACGTATTAATTAATAACCACAGAGTAATGGTTAGAATCAATGTGAACGTTCTCACGTTAAACTCATAATTGTTGTGATTAATCTACATTTTGACAGCTGCTCTGTGCTGTGAGATATGCAGGTTAAAGGCAATTCGGTGAAATGATGAGAGCGTTTTGGAATATTTATTTTTGTAACTAATTCTATAAGCCTTTAGTAAATAAGTAAATACAATTACATATTGATGATATCTTTCCGTAGGTGTCGCAGGAGACGACTAAGGAAAAAGGGCTATTCTCCATCTGACGGGCACAGTAAGACGCGACTAATTGAAAAGACGCAGAAGATATCACTGCCAGAAAGGGAAAACTCGAAATAAGGTTTTATTTCGAGTTTTCCTTACCAACCCATCTGGCCAGCGTGGAAACGTTAGCCCAAGTATACCAACATTGGGAGAGGCTTATGTCCAGCTGTGGACTTTGATTGGTCAATTTATTGGTTACTTGCATTACTATTCTGTGATACACCTCAATCACGCAAATGTACTGTTTAAATATATCATTATACAAAACATATAGATAAACAGTACTCTATATTCCTGGGCGGTGCATTTGAGATAAATCAAAATTTATGCGTAGGTGGCCGGCGCAAGCGCAACCCGCAATTACAAATTATTATTAACCTCGCGTTTTATTCATGTTCAAAATTCATTCGCTCTCTTAACGCCGAACGGAGTAAAGTAGTAAACTAGTCTAACATATAGCGTGAAACGAGAGTACCATTCTACATCTTTTTTGAGTTTTTGTTTTATTTCTTTTATAATCAATTCAGAGGTAACATAAATTAAATTACATAATACCTACTGATGCTTCAAAAAACGATTCTAAAACCAAGAATTTTGTGAGCTGCCACTTTCTCTTCAACATTGTCAAATCGTGCTAAATTCTCTTAGATTTGCAATAAAAATGTAGGTACGCATTTGAAATTCACAACCGTATTTTCTATTTTCGCCATTTCACGGTATCGTTGGTTCTATCGTAAGAGCTGCCAATTTTAAAAAACGTAGCCAATTTCAAACAATTTAATGGTTTATGTCTTTTAAATTCAATTTATATTATTCTCCCTCAGTTTGTCAAGGATCAGGCATTTATCCTTTAGTCCACATGATCCACCAGAGTGACGCAGATAGTACTCTGGGGTTTATCTAGGAGCAAGACAAAATGATGAAAGATTGGCTGAGGAAAAATTTACTAATTATTTCCAATCCATAAAAAAAGTGAGTTAAATCTATAGCTCGACAGAAACCCTTGTGTTTACAGGGTTGGCAGCGCGAGTGTAACTCACTGGGCGTTGCACACTCCATAGGCCACGATAACCACTTTCCATCAGGTGGGCCGTATGCTTGTCTGCCAACAAAGTGGTATAAAAAATGATTTCCTTTACTTTTGTGGTGTAATTATTAGAATTTTATGAAACTTCATCAATTTAAAAAAAAGAAACAAAACTCACACGGTCAAACTGTACTTTTTATTAAATTATTAATTTTTAAAAATAAAATCTCAGACCTAAAACTAATTTTATTTTTATATCTAAGACATCCAAATATATATTTGGATACGTTTAGGCTCAATTTTCACATGATATAACATTCTATAATGATATAGGTACATTATCATAATTACATTCTTGCTTCTATACAAATATTGCATTCTTGTCTAAAACCATGCTTGCAAGAGCGAAAAATCACAAGTGAAATAAAACTATCAAGTATCATAGTTGCGATATTACTAGTATTTGATAGTTTCTATCACATGATACTATATTTTATTATAATATATTCTTTCAATAGTAATACTAGTGATATCATGCTTGAAATTTTAATTACTCGCTAGTATAAACTTGAAATACAAACAGTCAATAATAATGATAAAGATTTTTTCTCGTAACTTTAATATATTTAGGATTTGCATTATCATAATTAATGAGCATATTATTTATGTCTATGGTTATAACAATAATATGTGTTACTCAAAAGACAGGCCGTCGAAAACTATTTATTTAAATAAACACTAAAATACTGATTATTGAAAACTATTGATATTTTTTATAAAAGGTTTTTAAGTTGTAACATCTTCAGAGTTGAATACGTTGGTGGGATATGTGTTTATCGCTATGATTTCAATGTTCATTCAATTTAGCACCATCACTAAAGAGTATTAAGGATTTGTTACTAAAAATTAAAATATGATTATTAAATGCAAATTATAAACTAAACATTAGGAGTCATGCGATTGCGTTATGTCAAAATAACTATAAATATAGGTAATTCTTATTATCACAATTTAGATACTAAAAATATTTTTCTAAACTAAAATTACACAATATTTACATATTATTATGATTACTTTTATGAATCATTCTAAGTAACTTACTTAGTTTTATTATTTTATTTTAGTATAAACTAGTTTTTGGCAATATATGTCTTCAAAAAATTGATAAAATTCATGACAAATATAACAGAGAGATCATTTTTCTTTGATGATCTGTATGTGGCAGCTTCATCAAATACCTATTCTGCCAGTATTTTGGTGGCAAGAGGCAAATTTTGAAACAATCACATTCAATTTCGAGAATGCTGTATGTAGCTTATCAAGTTTTCAAAAAAACATCGCCACAATAACATCACTGTGTTGTATTTTTAGTTAAATTTTGAATAATTAACCTTATGTGCTAAAATGTTTATTTATCTCAAAGAATTCATGTAGCAATATTTACTTTAACAACATTGCTAATTTTATTGGTAAGGCGCTCTATACTGGTTCAACATAAAATGGAGAGCTGAAAGATTTTTCTCTTAGTTTAAAATTAGCTCAAAATACAACCTGTAGCAATTCATGCAAATTTTAGCGCGCAATTCAATTCCAAAAATACTGATTCCTAAAGAACCACCCTTTTATCAGTTATGTTTTTTTTCCGAGATACCAGGAATAAAAAATCTAACACCGCTATAAAACATTGAACTAGGTTATTACTCTTACGTCATACATATGCTCCCGCCGGGGTAGACAGAAACAACAGACCACCACTTGTCTCTATAGTTACATACGTTTTTTCTCTTAGGCCTTTTTATACACTGATCAAAATATATTACTCAAGTTATTCGTCAAATATTAATTTACTTCGCTATTTCCGTTACAATACGTTAACAGGCTAAGAATATAAGATATTATTTATAAAAATATTATTCGAATTCTCAACTTTATTTCAAGTTTTACAGGGGATTATCAAAATTGTGTACATGATCAAAAGTAACTCGCCTAAAGTTTTGGATTATGATGAATTAAATATATTTTTAGATTTCCTTCAATATTATGTAAATCATTACGTTTTGCTAATTTTTTATTACTTCTTTGAAATTCGAACACTTCCATCTTTAATAGGTACAGTTTGTTCTTCTTCAGTGTTCATTTCTTGCTGTTCTCACTTTTCATTTAATCTTCTCAATCAATTTCATTCTTCGCATTACTAATTTCTTCGATTTGTTCCAACACGTTTACAACGGCAATTTTTTCGTCTACTTTTACCTTCAGAATTTTTGTCTTTCGTTTACATTCCTCCACCAATATTAGGTGTCTTAACAAAATATGTTATGAGTGTGCCCTTCCCTTTTACGTAAGTAGGACCTCGACATTCGCAAGTATAACCTGCACTCATCAACACTCTGCAATAAAACGAAAATAGATAGAGATACACATCATTATCCTAATCCATATCCTTAAAAGAACAAAATTTTTTTTAGTTATCATATCAGTAATATACATATATCGCAAAAAGTACAAGGTGTGTTCCTGTGTTATTTTCTATGGTGAATAGGGCTATAAATCATGTGAACGTTTCTCCAATTATTCTTTTAGACTTTTTTGGCATACATAGAAATGAACATTTTAGACGTTAAACAAATTCGCTTACTTAGCTGTATCTTCGGTGACCTGGATCCTGCCCATAACGCCAGTGGAGTCCATCCTAGAAGCGACATTGACAGTGTTTCCCCAAATATCATATTGAGGTTTCTGAGCACCGACCACTCCTGCTATCACTGGGCCATGGCTAAGTCCTAAAATTTTACACAAATAATTATGTTTTTTTCTAGTATGCAATGCCAATGAGTGTACCTACATACTGGACAATATGTACTAAATATGATCATAGCTTAAAAATGTACAATGTTATGGTTATAAGTGGTAAATAGATCATAGAATAGATTGTAGTAACATACCTATCCTAAGTTTAAATCTCTGGAAGGACTCTCTGTTGATTTGATCCAGCATCGCCATGAGTGCAATCGCAAACTCCACCAAAATTGCAACCGTGTGCTCGTCTTTGCTAGCCGCATCCTAAAATAAAAACATAGACGACACAATTACTTTGAACTTCCTCATTATTTGGCGACATTGAAGTTTGGCGGTCTAACTAGACTGAAGGCCGACCTCGACTTAGTTGTGAAAAGGCTCATGATGATTCATCTATTACTGTCTCATAATAATACTGTAGTGACGTCATAATAGTTTTGTTACAAAAAGCCTCTTGCAGGTGTTTAAATTATAAACATAACCCTTACATTCTGTTCTTCCTTCCCCGGCCTCAGGCCAGACGCGATCATGTACGTGCTGCCTATTGTCTTTATCTTCTCTATACAGCTGAATTTCGGTTTCAGGAGCAACTGGAAACAACAAAATGAGTAGGCATTAAAAACTTCAAAGTAGCTCAAAACAAAACTAATACATACTTTGAAATATGGGTTCAAGATAGATTATATTATGCGTTCGCGTTTACCTCCCGACTCCATCCACGGATCGCCTGTTTAAATTTGGCTTTTCATCCACTAGGATACCCTTATCAAATAGTCGTCGAATATGCTACCCATTGTGCTCCTTTCCAAAATTGATTGGACCTTTTTGTGGCATTTACTTTATCTAATCCTTAGAAGAAAGTCAGTACCAGAAACTCATCTATTAAGGAGGAGTTTTGCTTATTGGCCCCCAATTGAAGTTACTTTGGAAGTCAAAGATGAGGACCCCATGCAAGTAACACTAAAAGTGTCAATTACCTTGTCGAAGTCGCAGATAATCTCGTTGAGCAGACGCAGACACTCGAGACCCTGCTTGTTGACATCGGTCTCGTCGTAGAACTCCTTGTAATTGGGGATGGACGCGAACATTACGGCAATGGATGAGTAGCGCTCGTGGTACAACTCCGCCTGAAAACAAAACGACAAATTGTTTAGATTTTACATTATGTTTAGGGTATTGAACTCTTGTTATTGATAAATCTATCGGAAATATGGTTTCCCGAAAATCACAAGGGATTTTCAATTCATTGAAATTTTGTCAAGATTGGAAAAGGGATTTTATGAACTCATTGGATGTAGAAGATGAAAGATAAAAATTATACTAACAGGTCAATATCTAAAATTTAGAAAATAATTCACGTAGCTGCGTTGAATTAATTGAGAAGACAATATAATAATACAATTTGTAGGAGAAGACAAAAATAAATAATCTCATGATATTACCGTAGAGTAGGTACTTATAAATAAACCTATATTTAGAATGCAAATATTTGATAACAACGGATTTAATTTAATTTAATTGTGTCCAAATTATAATTATTATTGTACCTACCTAGTTCAATAAAGAAAATATGTGACCTAAATGTTGCAATTTTTAAGTACTGTCATATAAATTATAAGATCTATGTACACTTGTTAAGCAATAAATGATTTGATTTGATTTGATTACCTCAGATGCAACAAAAGTCAGAAAATGTTCTGCCACGTGAGCTGGTAGAATGTTTTCTAGAAGAATCTGGAAATTGAAAAGTATCATATTATTAATATACTCTTATTTTATAAGTTCTTTTACATATTATACTATGGTATACAAAATATACTTAAAAATAAATATTTGAATTATGTTATATTAATCAAATTGATGACATTTTTGGAATCTTTTTATTCGCGCAGGACGCAAAAACTACTGAACGGATTTTAGAACCAAACGGAATGCCTGCACCAGAGCTTATCCATCAATAAGCAAGTCTATGTCTACCGGCTTGCAGGTACAGTTGGCTTGGCGAAGATTTTGGCGGGGCTACATAAATCAGCCACATTCTAAAGTTACACCTAAAACCAAATTACGAAAATTTTATCATACCTTATTGATCCCCCTCATGGTCTCCACCTCCTCCTGCTCGAACTTGAGCTTGTCCTTCCACAGGAAGTCAGTGCGCGACGTGAACTCTATCTGGCGGTCCAGGATGTGTAGCAGCGCCGCCAGAAACACCAGGATCAGACCCGCCTTCGCTGCGTACGGGAGCATCGTGAACCTAACCAAGGTTAGTGAGTTATTAAATAATATTATTAAATAGGCCAACCATAATGAAATGCATTTATTCCACATTTGGGTCGAAGTCGGTACAGGATACCTCGCTCAACGTAATTGCTAAAATAAGTACCCAATCCGAAGTAAATTCATTCTGTCACCCTCAATGGCGACGCGATGGTACATAAAAACTACGTCTTTCGTTCCGTACAGACGCGAAATAGCGGATGAAAATTGATAGAAGTACATATCGTGGCAGTCCCTACATTAAAAATTTGGATGGATTGGTCAAGAGTACCTAAATCTATACAGCGGTTTTCGCATGATTGTGTGTCAAGCATTTAAACGTTTTTACAAAGTCTATACTCACTCCTCATCGATTTCCCTTTTCTGGTACTCGGCGAAGAGCTGCGCGGAGGCGAACATCGCGATGTGCGTCACGAGCGTCGCCACCATCAGCACCAGCTTCAGCACGAAGCCCACGCGCAGGAACACCGACACCGACGCCAGCGCCAGCGCCGAGCTGTACAGGTGACTCTGGAAGGGACCATTTTCATTTTTCACTAGGAAAGCATATTGTGACAAATGTGACGTTTCCGCAACATTTGTCATAATATGCCAATAATACTAAGACAGAGTTAAGACACGACGGTATTCCCGTCCCAATTGAGAAGTCCAACTGGGGAAATACTCTCTATTTTTACAGAGTCTACAGTACGAGTGTGACTCCTATATTGTTGGACGTGTCCATAGACTACGGTAACCACGCACCATAACGGAGGCCGTGTGATTATTTGCCGGTAAGTTGTATAAAAAAACCAAGTCCGTTTTTCACGTGAATTACAGAGTGGTTAAGTGGTAACCAAGGCCATCCAAGGCTTGGGATGGGTGACCATTCCTTAGATATTGAGACTAAGTACCTGTACAGCATGTTTAGCCGTCGATCCCGATTATCATACGAACAGCGATGGCAGTCGTCACGAGTAGTAGAAGTACTGAAGTTCAACCGCGTCGCAGTTATATCGGAAAAAGCGGATCCCGGAGAAGGTCTCGGATGCAATCGAGACTAACACAAGGATGATGGCACTCTTTTAAAAAACAATTGAACTCACAGGTACTGTATCAATATTGTTGTAGTACTGGTTGCTGGCGTCTTCCGTGAAGTTAGTGGCCTCGTCAGCGAAGCTCGCGTTACTGTCCGATTCGACTGGAGTGACGTATGACTGGAACTAAACATAGTTTTATTGAAGAGATGACATTGTGGCTAGAGATGGGGTTTCGGATTCGTGTCTCCCCTGATATACCCCTAGGGGAAACGTTAAGATTTTTTCAGTCCTATTGTCTCCCCTGGGCTGGGGAGACATCAGAACAGAAATAATTTCAGGTTGTAACACACAAACGAAAAACTTGACATTGCAAAAGTCTTCAATTAGTCGTAGTAAATATTATATTAAAACTTATTTATTTGCAAGTAGCCAGTATGTACAAACATGACCGAACTGTGACAGGGGAGATAATATCTGAACTGAACAATCCTAATGTCTACACTAGGGGCTAGGGGTATCCTCCCTAGAAGAGACATCAGGAGACATAAGAAATTGAAACCGAGTTCGGTGTAGGTATGAGGCCCTACAAAAATCTTTAGGACCCCAGCTAACCTCACTAGTAAGCCTGTACACATTTTAATTGAGTGACGAGGATCTGGTCTAGAATGCCGTCTCACATAATAATCAAAAAATGGAAGCCACCTCCAGGCATGTGACCAGGAACAACATCAAATGAGATATAGTTAAAGTTTCTTACCAAATTTATAACTGCGCATGCGCTTATAAGCACCACGGACACCAAGAACATCGTCAGTCTTATGAACTGGTTACTGGATACCACCTGGAAATGAGTTACAAACTTCTAAGTATACCTAGAAAGTCTTTAAGAAGGTTATATATTGGTTCGAATAAAATCCCATTACGTTAACACGAATAAAAATAATTGAACGTACAATACCTTTGAGCTATAAATTGACACCTATTCTCCCAGAAAAAGTAAGTAAAAGTGCATTCAAAACCCTTAAATTTTACAGTTTATTTACATTTTAACTGACAATTTATTTAGATTCTAATTTTAATTATTGTAACTATTATTCGAATATACTACTTATCTAAATCTAACAAAATGTATACCTACTTTGCATACAGAAATATCTGCGAAACATGTTGAACCCTATATATTTTAATTGACAACATTGTAACTTACCGTGTTATAGGCAATAAATAATTATCATAATTATTATTATTATATTAACAACCACATTTCGCCATTTCCTTTTGGTCTCACGTCGAACAAAGTGAATCAAATTAGTACATACTTTTCACTGGTTTCATGGTATCTACTAGTGAAAATCCTTCAGAAAAACCAATACTTATCTCATATATTACTGACCACCAACACTATTTATCAAAACTATGTCTTTATTTACCTAAAGTAACTGGTCACTCAGACTACTGCGTCTCTTCTAACCAGCTGCTGTGCAATTCGCTAAGCATACAGCGTTGAGCACAGCGCTGCGTCAGCTTTGATAGAAATTATAACCATTGGTCGGACTGGGTGACGTCACTGTAAATCGACCAATGACAATGTATATCGATGTGTTCAGCGCTGTATCTTTAGAAAATTTCACAGCAAAAAAATATCCTAGAATGTCATAGTTACAAACCTGACCAGGCTTCGTACAATTATCAGCGTACAAGTCGTCGGAGAGCGTGGGGACATCCGAGATGGGTTGCAACCCCTTGAGCCTGGCGCCGTCGTACCACGACAGGTACACGAACACTAACAGCGTGAAGAAGGTGGGCCCGAAAGACGCGTACAGTACTATACTCCTGGAAAAAAAATCGCATTGGAGTTTTTTTGCGCCATTGCTTCTCCACTAGCGCTTAAAAAGCGGTGGTAAACTTAGTCTCATCGCATTCGCTCGCACTCGTTCACGTCACTGCGCCAATGTCGTGTTGATATTGGTCGACACGTGTGTGCTCGTAATTGCTTTCACAAGTCGTACATCCAGCGGGCGACACGCTCATGTACGTGCCTGCGTCAACACGTGTGAGCAATTACGTCCGGTACTACACACATCAACAAAGTCTAGGGAACAAGGACATTTCTAGTTTTTATTTAAAAACCCTTTCTTGTAATAGTGAGTGTTTTATATCAATAGAAGGGTATTTTTATACCGTTTTTAATTTTAATTTTAATAAAAACATTCTCATATCAATTTTTTTTTTTTAAGAAAGAATTGAATAGTGCCAATATTGAGAATTACAACCTTCTATGATTAGGCACAAAAATAACGAGGTAGTAAGAAATACAGTAATTAACCGTACTTTAAACGTTTTTAATAATCTGTAGGACCTCCTAAAGCATTAGCAACAGCTCGACAACGGCGTGGCAAACTTAGTTTGAGATTGTCAATCATCGTCTGTGGAATATGGCTCCATACACTGCGAAGGTGTAAAAAAGTTGTTCTTCAGTGTTCAGATTTTCCAAAGAATCACTGAAAGCTCTTCTCCCAAGCAAATCCCAGGCATGCTCTATGGGATTGAGGTCGGCAGACTGAGCAGGCTATTTCAACGTCGTAATATTGTGCTCGCTTAACGCATTGACCACTACCCTCGCGGTGTGTGACCGTGCATTATCTTGCATGAACATAAAATCTTGACCGAACTGCTGTTGATGAGGGATTACCATGAGGTGTATAACCTCCTGAATGTATTGGTTTGCATTCAAATTGCCCCGTATCCAAACGAGGTCGGTCCTTCCACCAAGGCGAATTCCAGCCCATACCATGATTGTTCCACCTTGGTAAGGATGAACTTCTTGCGGATTCTGGAGACGACTCCGACATCCAGGAACTCGCCATAGACGCACTCTTCTCGAATCAGGATGAAAACCTAAGAGAGATTCGTCGGAAAACAGAACCCGTGCCCCTTGATGGTCGGTCCACTGTAAATGTGCGTTAGCCCACAATAAGCGACGATCTCGATTTCCACGTTGAAGAGCTGGAACCCTAAGCGGTCTGCGAGCATGAAGATTGGCTTCGTGTAGTCTTCTCCTGACAGTTTGATCGCTAATAACCACTTGATGCTGAGACTGGAGGCCTGCGACCAACTGACGAGCAGTAATCGTGGGTTGCCGCCTTGCGGAATTTTGCAAGAAACGATCTTGTCGCGGGGTAGTAACCCTATTTCGTCCCCTGTGACGTTCGGCAACATCCCCTGTAGACCTGTAGCGTGCCCATAATCTGCAAATTACGCTTGGTTGGGTGTTGACAGCATCCGCTACGTCGCGTTGAGTTCGTCCAGCTTGCAGCATACCAACAGCCCTTAACATCTCTTCGCGACTTAAATGACGACGTGACATGATGACTACAGTCACAAAAATGCACAAACCATACGTAAAAGACGTATTATTGATAATAAACGTTATTTACAATCAAAGAAAATAATTTTTATTTTGCCTCAGAGAAACTGCACAATCAAACACTTTTAAAAGTTTTCCCTCCATATTCGAAAATCATTACTTATTTAAATTTATTTTTAAATTTCGAACAACTCTGTAATCTACTTTATTATATTTTTATTTATTTGCTGCCAGTTATTTGCAAAACAAAATTTACACGAAAAAAAAATTGGGGTCATCTTGTTCCCTAGACTTTGTTGAGGTGTTTATTTCATAGGTTCTAGATACTGCCACTCGCACGCGGCTCATGACGGATGATGCGAGTGAGGCTAGTTTTAAACAGATTATGGCGTTAAAAAGATGTAGGTATTCCACGACATATTCCATGACATTCTACACAGTGCTATCTAGATGGTAAGCATTGCTTAACTAGTTTGTGTTATGGGGTCTAGAATGCGGATAAACGTACTTAGATACTTTTTATTTATAAATACATACATATTATATAAAGAAACACCCAGACCAATGCAAATATACATATTCATTCATACAAATATTTGCACTTAGCGGGAATCGAACCCGCGTCCCCTGCATAGCAGTCGAATGCTCTACTGCTACGCCACGAACTGGATTTGAACCAATCCCTTACATTTATAGGAGGTAGGACACGGCGGTATTTCCGCCCGATTGAGCAGTCCGACTGGGGAAGTACCTCCGCCCTACAGAATACCGCGGTTATAATAACTTCGTGTTGTGTTCCCAGCGGTGAGTAGGGTAGCCAGAGCTCACTGGAGAATTTGTGCTGTCAGTGGGATGACTAATGGCTTGTCTTGCTTTGTCCTCTACACTGACGGCACAGAAACTCTGTGCTTACAGGGTCGGCAGCGCGAGTGTGGCTGGTGTTACACACGTCCATAGGCCACGGTAACCACTTTCCATCAGGTAGGCCATGCGCATGTCTGTCACCTAAGTGGTATAAAGAAAAAGAATCGCTTACTTAGTTACTATTTCTCTTACATACTTATTCGTTCAAAAAGATATGAAATGAAACACTAACGTAGGAATGGTGAGCAGCTGTATGAAGGCCAACAGAGCGAAGAGCAGCGCAGCGCAGGCGACGTTGTACTTAAATTGCTCGTCCGGCTGGTCGCGGTACCGGCGCTCCTGCGTGCTGCGCTTGAACCACAGCGTGACCCGGTTCATACCCTCAGAGTTGTTGCTGGAATGACAGGTTTGGACTATAATGATAATGATAATAGGAGGTAGGACACAGCGGTATTTCCGCCCAATTGAGCAGTCCGACTGGGGAAGTACCTCCGCCCTACAGAATACTGCGGCTATAATAACTTCGTGTTGTGTTCTCAGCGGTGAGTAGGGTAGCCAGAGCTCACTGGAGAATTTGTACTGTCAGTAGGAAGACTAAAAGGCTTGTCCTGCTTTGTCTTCTACACTGACGGTACAGAAACTCTGTACTTACAGGTTTGGCAGCGCGACTGTGACTCCTCTGGTGTTACAAACGTCCATAGGCCACAGTTACCACTTTCCATCAGGTGGGCCGTGTGCTTGTCTGCCCCCTAAGTGGTATAAAAAAATAAAAAATACATTTATACAGAAAAATACAAGTAATATACAAAGGTTTTTTTAAAATTGAGTTTTCTTCCATCAAATCCGGGAGAGCACAGACGAATTGCAATACAAGAGGCAAAGTCTAGTTTACATAAAAGTGGAGATTTTAATGTAAGAGGTATACAAGATTGGGATGATTAAGAGAAGCCTATGGTCCACAGCAGTGGACTGCGAAAGGTTTTTTTTTTTTTTTTTACGTGCGCAAAATCCCCACGGATACCTCCCCACCGGAGCCGGTGGAGGAGGTTATGTCGGACTCGAACCGACTAAAACGCACGCCACCTGTGGGTCGCTTTGGTTGCCGAAGGTGAGGTTGACAGGCATCGGCTTCTGCCAGGGTGACAGGCGACTCCACCTGTCACCCCCAGGCCGGCGCTCATGGGGGGCTGAGGTCGTTCATCGACCTCCGACGCCCGAGTTGCCTTCGTACGCGGGCAGCTTGTCTTGCGATCCTTCGTCGCTCCCGCTGCCGCTCCCGCCCCGCCTCCTCCTTCACGAGCATTACTTGCTCGCAGAAGGAGGCGCCGGCCGCTCACGCATCCGCGCAGCGAACCATCGCCGCGAGCAAGGTGGAGAGCGTGAGAACCCTCACTCCCAGGGCCGCCACAAGCTCCCGCCTCGGCGTCTTCCACGCCGGACACTCGGTGAGCGTGTGCGGACCTGAGTCCTCGCTCGCGTCGCAGTGATGGCACTCGGACGTTGGCTCTTTCTGCATCCGACGCAGATACTTTCCGAAGCATCCGTGCTCGGTGATCATCTGCGTCAGACGGTACGAGAGGCTGCCGTGTGACCTCTCTAGCCACTCTCCCATGATGGGTCTTACCGACTTTTTTATAATATTGATATTATAATCAATACAGTGGACCCCCGGCAGTCCGACAAACATTTCGCAGGGCAGTGCCGAACTATCGAATTTGTCGGATTATAGAGTACTGCCTAAGACCCCCTATAGTCCGAATTTTTTTACATTAGAGTACCTTGTAATCTGACAAATTGCAGATCCAATGATAAGATTCTTTATATTACATATATTATATGTACTCTGAAGTACAAATCATACTTCATTGGCTCGTTGGCTCTTTCTGCATCCGACGCAGATACTTTCCGAAGCATCCGTGCTCGGTGATCATATGCGTCAGACGGTACGAGAGGCTGCCGTGTGACCTCTCTAGCCACTCCCCCATGATGGGTCTTACCGCCGCTACTACGGCGTGCCCTGCGAAAGGCTCATTGATTTGAATTGATAAATAAATATAAAACCAAAGTTTGCAGTACCTGCAGTCACAGCAAGTTGTCCGTTGTGGAAGGAGATTCTCTTCAATCATTGCTAAGCTCTGAAAAAACATACAAACTCCTTTACAGATGGTTATAACTACTGTTTTCATTTAAAAATACTGTATAAATAGTAGCTGGTGCCCGCAGCACCACTCGCGTGAAATTTGGATGACGTTCCCGCTACACATTGTAACCTATTCCCGAGAGATAATGAAGACTATGTGTAATTTCAGACTACAATGATGTAACATAACATAAACTCACGCCTATATCCCCGAAAAGGTGGGCAGAGGTGCTAGCACCCACATTTCGCCAGTTTATGTTTAGGTCCCAATGTAAAAGGTCGCGAGCCCATTGCCCTAACGGGGCACTTATAAACCTGCGATAAATACACACATAACTTCGAAAAGCATCGAAACGTCGTTGGTGTGTGCCATGGTAAAACCTGGGATCGAACCCGAGACCTCGTCTCAGCAGTCCATTACACATACCACTAGGCTACGGGCGGTAATGATGTAATCCATTACTATATGTATTCTATCATCGCACCGCTCACCATAGGCAGGAAATGCATCCTCGCACATTGTGACTTTTTTTTTTCTACGTGCGAAAAATCCCCACGGATACCCCCACCACCAGAGCTGGTGAGAGAGGAGATTATGTCGGACTCGAACCGACTAAAACGCACTACGCCTGTGGGTCGTTTTTGGTTGCCGAAGGAGAGGTTAACAGGCATATCCCTCCCACCTCGGCCGACCCAAGGCCATCTCTCTCGATCTGGCCCTCTCCTCGGGTGTGGGGAATACAGTGTTCCCAACCTGAGACGGTGCGCACTGTGCGATACAAAAGAAACTTCATCCCACGCACACTCAAGCTATGGAATGAACTCCCTGCTGTGGCTTTCCCACGTGCCTACAATATGGGGTTCTTCAACAGGGGCCTTAAAAGGTTTCTACAGGGTCGGCAGCGCCTGTGTAACGCCCTGGTGTCGCACACGTCCATAGGCCACGGTAACCACTTTCCATTAGGTGGCCCGTGAGCATGTCTGCCACTTAAGTCGTATAAAAAAAATGTTCGGAAGGAGATCCGGTTACACCTTTGCATACAATTTCATTTGAAAGGGTTCAACCATATCGCATTTGTCGATTTTACAAAATTTCAGCCAAACCCGTTCAGCTCGATTGAAACTTCTAAATTTCACAAACTTTTATATTTATCGAGGAGACTCTTTTCTTTGCCGCACCTCCAAGACCTGGAATTCACTACCAGCACACGTGTTTCCTTCTTCCTACAGTCCTGGCTCCTTTAAGCCGGGCGTGAAAAAGCATCTGATGAGGCCGCCAAACTGTCCTAACCACCATTGTAACATTACTTATTGTTTGTAATGGTGACCCTCTTGCCGGAGACTTTGCCTTTAGCTTACCATCAGGCGAGGTGAAGTCAAATGTGTCCTAGATAACAAAAAAATATGATATTGGATAGAATAGGAAGTAGCAAGTAGGATCTTACCGAAATTCCAATATTTTTGGCAAGAGTTGAGTCAGTGATATTGGCAAAAGGTTTGTCAGCACCCCAGCACTCAACGTATTTCGTCATCTTGCTAGAAGGACGCGAGCGCGTTGGTACGCCAGGAGTGGCTGAAATTCATCACGAAGATTTTGATTAAATTACGATCTTATGCCAAACAGATAAGGTTGAAATTAGAAATATACAATGTAGAATCAGGCATTACTTTGAGGATATTCACACTCTTAGAATACATAGACAATTAGACATGTGTGGAAAAAATTATAGGTAGTCTTATAGCCCAAATGTTTCCACTAAAAACGTAGAATTTTTATGTATAGAATATTTTACAATAGTCTTGTATACTCCTCAGTGATGTTATAATAACAACTTCGCAGATTATACTGAATGAAACGATTTCCTTAAAGATGTTAGGCACTACTTTCCTTCTCGATCCCCTTGGGGATCAAAATAGGGGATCTAAATGGAACACGCAATATATTTACTGTTTTACATATTATTAAACGAAAATCACAATTATCGGGGCATATAAAACAGATGAATGATGTATGCCAGGATAGTAGCAAGTGGAAAACTGTAGTCTCTGCCTACCCTACTGGGAAGAAGGCGTGACTGTAGGTTTGTACATATAAAGCCGAAATTTCTTTAGTACAAACAATCATTTCTGAAATTTTATATATTGAATTTTGCCTTATAAAAGCAAAATCTAAAAATTCGTCCTTTTCATGTCAAATTTAATAAAACAAATTTTATTATGCAATGTCAAGTAATTATTTAAATGAAAATTTTGTAATTAATTAACATATTGTCGTAGAGAGAATTTAAACACATGAAATTATAAATTCTGTGACAATACTGTAAATATTTTACGACTATTTTAATGAAGTTTATTAAAATGGTGTGACAAATTGTTAATCACAAAGTAATTTTATTGTTGCATGTGAATATAAAACACTAACATGAAATTGTTTCATCGGAAATTGTACTTAACATCCTAAGAAATAGAGTTGGTTGTGGTGTTTCGGGTGGACTTGATTGTTCGCTATGGTCACTTATATCCCCTGAATCAAACATTCAAAATAGTATTAGTCTCCAGCTAAAGCATTTCATTACAATAAATCTCATAGTTAAAAATATGGTTTCCAAGTATTGTTTGTGTGCCATAACAAGGCCTGTATTCTAAGATGAGATTCAGTTCTGAATCTCGAGATAGAGTACGCACTACGAAATAAGTCCTTTGGCCGCGGTATGGCAGTCGCAACATGTAATGTTGCCAGTATTATCTTTTTGTTTTACCATATCTATAGTTCAGATACGAATGTAATAGTTCTTAGTTGATCTGCTGAACTTAAGATTTTACAGGAGTGAAAACTTCAGCCAAAGTGTTTCAAGACAGTCTTGAAGCGTGTTGTGAAACCGCCCAGCAATACACTTTCTAATGTGATTAGTGTGTTTAAGTTCCTCCGCCACCGTAGTACCTCATGAATTCCTCCAAAAAGAAACGCGTACTGTGTTACGAGTTCATATGTTGTGACGAGATTGGGATCAATATATATGCTAGGAACTATTATTCTCACTAGCCACATCATAAAAAATGTGCTGGCAACTTTAAACCGTTCTGTCATGGCCTGAACGAACCAACACACAGTGTGCCTGAGTATGGCGGCGATGTCATGTTTAATTCCAAGTTTGACCGCGAGACTTATTTTCTGGCGTTGACTCTATGCATGATATTGTCAAAATCTAGACATCTCTTTGACTAATGAAATCGCTAAAAAAAGGTGTCACATGATCAAAACATCATGATGATGGACATTATCTCATCAACTTCATTGGTCGAAGAGAAGCGTAGAGATCTACGCCGCCATGCGAAACCTGAGATTGTATATCAAACTAAGGTTTCACAGATTATCTATACAATCTGTACTCAGATAAATCAACGTGCGGAACTGAGTACCATTTTAGAATGTAGGCCTAAATCATCTGCATCTTAACACTCGTCAGCCAATAGAATCAATCCAGATTCAAATACAGATTCAAATAGTATTTGAATTAATAAAATAAACATAATATAAACTCACGCCTATATCCCCGAAGGGGTAGGCAGAGGTGCTAGCACCCACATTTCGCCAGTTTATGTTTAGGTACCAATGTAACAGGTGGCGAGCCTATTACCATTAACCGGGCACTTATAAACCTGCGATAAATACACACATAACTTCGAAAAGTCATTGGTGTGTGTGCCATGGTAAAACCTGGGATCGAAGACCGAGACCTCGTCCATTCCAGCAGTCCATTACCCATACCACCAGGCTACCGCTGTTATAATAAAATAAAAAGAAAAATAATAGAGGAAGAAGAGACAAAATAGACTTTCAAAAAGGTAAGTAAAAATTTCATTAATGTACCTGTTCCCATAATAGGACTGATGGCTCCAATGATAGACCCACTACGGCTTTTCGGCTTGACAGGAACGACAGAGCCATTCCCGATTAATTCTCCAGGGCTGGTCGCTTGTGTGCTATCAAAGGCCACTTGCTTAGGACCGTCTCGCATTGATGCTCGTCTGCTCAAATCTGAAGATCAAATAAGTTTAAAAGTTATAACAATATTATTAGTGTACATGCATAGATAATATTTTAGACTAAAAATATTACGGTAAATTTTGAAATTATGTAAAACTGATGGATTACTTAGTAGTAGTTACTGTTTAAACAGGTAAGACTGTTTAGTGTATTTTTCCTTCAAAGCCTTCCTTTCTTTGATTTAACCAATAACTCTGTTTTATTCTTGCTATTATTGTTCTGAATTTAGCAACTTATGAGTGATACTTTTAATGTTTCAAGCACTATTTTATTTATTTATGTACAAAATAAAACAGTATTAAATTATTATTTTTCTATCTTAATCGATTCAATAGAGGCTCATCGAGGCGACCGGTGACACTCGTTCCGGGTCGTTCCTGGTCCAAAGGCTGTCCATCGCCATCCAACGTGGCAACGCAGCAAGTGTTATGGGCATCTTGCACCGGGAGCGATCAGGGGCGGGTTATTTGATTAGTACATGGACTAAGCATTGCTTGTTGTACCATTTTGACATATTGTATTAATTTGCCGAATAATAAATATATTATTAAAATTTCAATAGTTAGCATACTAAATGCTTTAAATTTTCATTCAATAATTATTAGTTTTTTTGAACAGTAGCACCCTTTACCACATTTTTCTGATACTTTTTTTGCTATAAAAAAAAAACGATACGTATATCCTTGTTGACCTTTACGAATCATGTTTTTTTTTTCATGAAAACCTATGAGGGGTTCATGTCCTTGATGTTTAGCCAAAAATCATCAAGATCCGTTCATAAATACAGCGACAGCAAACTTCCTCCCTTTTCTTCCCCATTTTCCCTCCTAACAAAAAAGCTCTCGACTAAAGATGAGTTTTAATTCAAATAATACGTGTGCCAAGTTTGGTGAAAAACAGTTAAGAAATTCTCCCCCCAGACCGATACTAACAAACAAACTGATTAATAATTGGTCATCTTGACAGACAGTCAAGATTCGCTTCGCTCCCTCGGTCGATTAAAACCGTGCAGGTGTAATTGTGTTAGTGTACTTATATTCCTTTCTGTTTAATTTTAAACATAAATCAACATAATAGAAACAAAAACAAACAGTGCAGGGTAGTTGCAGGAATTCTTTAGAACATTACAAGTTAATAGGTTGATAACTGATATATTAATAGGCAAAATTGAACACGCCGGTTAAAACTCTAGTAGCATTACGAATGTTGTACCAAGGCTTATTGTACAAGCAGTTGCATTAGATTGCACATCTAGTTATGCAAATACTAGCTACAAAGCTCTGATGGCATATTATATACCATAAAAAAACACGACGAACAGCAGCAGCCAATCCTATCTTGGAATGAAAAATATTTGACAATAATAGTCTATTATGGTATGTGGTAATATCCTACGGTCCAGAAGGCGGATTCTGCTAATATACAAGTTTTGTCATGAATTTTAACCACCTTATAAATTAAGAGAATCAGGTCCCAGCTCGTTGAGACTCGTCACTTTAGTTGTATTGGGTTGGTATCGATGTAACACGTAAAGTTGATAAAGTGACATTTAAATTTGATCCAAAAGGCTAGACCTGTTTCCTAAAACATAGCACATAGCTATATACCGGCCTGCTAATTTGCATTTGCCATGCAATTGCCATGCATTTGCAATTAGCCAGTAAATATTATGTGACTGTACTTTATTACCTAAATAAGTGTTACCTCCAGGAGTTCTCATTGACTCTGTTCTCAAAACCCTGGATGGAAGGGTTTCCATCTCATTGAAGCTGTGCTGTGAGGGTGCTGGGCTGACATTATCCCTTGGTTTTGTCGGCGAAACGTCCTGGTATATCGAAGATACGACACTGCCTTTCCTGTCCACTGTGCATACGGAGAGACGGCCGTTTTCAGAAGGTTTCTGAAAAAAGAAATCCTATTATTTATTACTGTCTTCTACAATTTAAAATATACATTGCTATTGATTTCAATATTGAAGACATTGATTAACTAACACTACATTTCAGGTTTTAAGAAAATAATACTCTAATCATTTAAGAGAATTACGTACGGAACCTTAACGAGTAAGTAGTTAGGATTCCGTACCCAAAGGGTAATAATCGAACCTTATTCCTAAGACTCTGCTATCTATAGCAACAATTTTTTTTAAATATTTTTTAATACCACTAAGGTGGCAGATAAGCATACGACCCTCCTGATGGAAAGTGGTTACCGTGGCCTATGGACGTGTGTAACACCAGAGGAGCCACACTCGCGCTGCCGACTCTGTAAGCACAGAGCTTCTGTGCCGTTAGTGTAGAAGACAAAGCAGGACAAGCCTTTAGTCTTCCCACTGACAACACGAATTCTCCAGTGAGCTCTAGCTACCCTACTCACCGCTGGGAGCACAACACGAAGTTATTATGTCCATGGTATTCTGTAGGGCGGAGAAATAAATACTAAATAATAATAATAATTTAAATACTACAACAAAACCCTACGGAACCCTTCGTGCACGAGTCCGACTCACAGTTGGATTTTTTCAAATAAATGATCGAAATTAACATAGTAGACGATCACTAAATCAGGGAGAAAACAGATTGTTTTGCCATTAATCTTATTTAAACTTCACACTGCGTAATTAAATACGCCTGAAGCACCGAGCTTGATAAAGTCAACAGTAATCTCGACACTCATCACGTACAATACTAGTGTGGCACCATGATAGTAAACGATGTGGATAAATCTTAAGGAATAAGACGAACACAACGATTTTTTGAATTATCAAATGTGCAGTTTATTTTTATCAGATGATTTACTCAAATTGATTTAAATCATCATGTTACCTTAATGTCAAATAAAGAAAACTAAAAATTTAAAAAAAAGAATACTTAGGATATTAACGATTCTGAACCTAAGAAAGCATATTTTGGAATTCTTGTATGATAATCTGTTTGTCCACGATGGACGCAAACACTGCCGAGCTGATTTCGAAACAGTTTAATATTATTTGGTGTGGTGGGAGCACCAGGAAAAAAATATCCCCGTAGTCCCGTTAGTCAGATTAAAAATCTTACGATCAAATAGATCGCAATAGGGTATTTTCTTTTACTTAAAATAATTTATTTAACTAAGCTCTTTAAATTAAGAAGGGTAAAAGAGCGGTAAAAGTTGTGTCGGTTATTATTTGATATTTTTATTCATTCACCCAACCTATAATAGTAAATGATTAGTAATACTATTAAATATTATGACGTCACAATAAATGCTTTCGTACAAGTTTCCTTTTAACTTAATGTTTGGGCGTTTAGTAAAAAGTCACTAATATGACTAGTCAGTCAAATTAGTGACTTTTGTTTTGCTTGAGTAGTTGAGTAAAATGGGAGATATTATCAATAGTTGCTATTGCTGACATTAACGCGGGAGGAGCCGCAGACATCCGCTAGTTACATAAATGTTACTATAAAGCTGTTAAAACTTGAAATATTAAGATTATAGACAATGACGTTTGATAGATGTTGAAATTTAATTTGATATGACATCAATTCATATAAATTAAAATATGAAATCAATTGGATTGTAAATAAATGAATACAATGTTTCAATATTTTACCAGTATTTAAAAACGAGTGTTACCTTCTTAGCTTTTTTATACAACTAAGGTTGCAGAAATGCACTCGGCTCACCTGATGGAAAGTGGTTACTGAAAACTTTATAACAGGCTGAAATTAGAAATACTAAAATCTTGGCCACCAGACTGTTGCGCACTTCATCTTTATTAGAAATTACGTCACCTTGAGATCACTGGCATAGGAAAATATCCAATCTAGCATGTTTAAACAACTCCAATCAAGATATTATGAATAGAATAGTTGGTAATTTCATAGCAACAAACTAATCTAGACTATAATCTCAGCCGAGGGACTATAATGTCAGGGGTGCGAGATTGAATCTCACCTCCGGCATCTGATGACCGAAGGCGGTTGTGTGTGGTTTTGGTTGGTTCGAATCTGATATAACCCTCTACTGATTTCGGTGCGAGAGGTAATTCTACAATATAAAAAAACGGACTATAATGTCCAAACAGACGCCTACCTAAAATCAGACACATCCTTGAAAATTCAAACATTATGCTGAGCACAAGTGAGGATTACAACACAATTAAGTGTAATCCCTCAATTCAACTTGAGTTATTAACAGTGTCTTACTCCGTCTTAGCGAGAGAGTCAAAAGTTTTGTTTTCAATTTGGAGTCCTTTCAAATGTTGATAAGTACAAGTAACACAGTATTGCATCAATATTTCATAAAATTGTGTCAGTTAATTTTTTTTTTTGTATACAACTTGGTTGACAGGTCCACCTGATGGAAAATAGTTACCGTGGCCTATGGACGTGTGCAACACCGAGGGAGTCGCATTCGCGCTGCCAACCCTGTAAGCACAGAGTTTTTGTGCCGTCAGTGTAAAAGACAAAGCAGGGCAAGGGTCTTCCCACTGACAACACAAAAACTCCAGTGAACTCTGACTACCATGCTCACCACCGGGAACACAACACGAGGTTATTATGGCCGCTGTATTCTATAATACTTTTAGTGGCGTTAGCCAACATCCACGCGAGCGAAGTTAGATATATATTTTGAAAATTTTTCCCTGTCCCTGTCTAACAAAATAAGGAATCACTCAATAATCTCAATCCCTTAAAAAATCTCTTATAATCAAATTATTAATATAATTATATTAAAATTAATTATCGAGGCTTGTCAGAGGCTAGAGGTCTATATAAGCATGTCTGCTGATTCGGTTAGTTAGCTCTCTGACAAGCACTTAGGAACTGATGCACTGCTCTTATTAAATCATAGCCAAGCACTGTCCACTCTCCTAACATTACTCCAACTTATTGGATAAGATTAATACTACAATAGCGCTAGTGGTGATTGCTTATCGTTTAAAGCTGGTCTCATAATGGAGTGGTTATTATTAAATTCAAGGTTTTAATGAGTTACATAGATACCACAAATATTGAAACACCAACAAGAATAGGTTTGATGCTATGCTTTTATCATTACGTTAATATCACGCCTGTGAATTCTCGTAGGGGTAGGCAGAGGTGTGTTAACATCCAAATTTCGACAACTAAGATTTTCAGTCCCACATAATAGATGGCGAGTCTATAGCCACCAAATAATAATTAAATAGACCAAACAGACAGAAGAATAATGATGTTTACTGTTGGATGGTGAACATCCCTTACCCATATCAAAAAGGTACCCCCACCTTTTTGCTATGGGTGACCCTATAGATACTCCACCATAAACCAAAACGGCATTATCACATCAACGTTTTAATTCATTTGTCTACATTCAACATAATCAATTATTTCGTTGTAAAGAGTTCTCCAAATACGGCATCTTCATCCTAAAGGCTTTATTGCAAGTTTTGATAACTTGAAAACACTAAGCTTATTAAGACAGTGCCTAGAGCGAGTTCACATAAATTGCTCCCAAAGGATGAAATAGCTTTATTTCAGAAATCCTGGTTCAAATTATACAAAGACTTAGTAAGATAACATTTTCCTTGATAGTTAAGTTACCAAAGTTACCTCTATATTACAAAATCTTTGCTACAGTATTGCCTCTAAATAATATCACAACCTGCGGATGTACTCAAAGCTTACTTATTGGATACTAGCTGATGCATGTGTGATGGTACACTAGTTATTCAACGATAAGAAATTAATAAACCCCACTAGGTACATCTGTAATATATTTGTAATTTGATATTTATTAGGAGTCGTTCACTTATAGTCATCTGGCTTGCATCGTTGTTATTTCGACCCTCCATAAATCAGATAAAGCAGACCTTTTGTTTAAAACCCTAAAGTGAGGGTCATTGTTTTTGCAACGCTTAAAGAAACTATTAAGACGCTAGATTTATTACGAGTGTTCCATAGAAATTGGTAAAACACGTGCAGGCTTATAAAAACAAGGGATGAGGACATCTCGGGAAGGGTTTTACGAGACGGGACTGAACGTAGGATCGGGGCATTCGACTTGGGTCTGGAGAGGAGGTCGGTCGTTGGGAGCGAGCTCGTCAACTGGTGAAGGATCGGGGGTCATAGGCGTTACTCGAGTAAGTTAAGGTGTAACACTATCAAGTGAAACACTATCAAGTCTCTACTCACGTGGTGAGTGTTGCTTTCATATTACTCTTGTAATTATAGTGATTGTTTCATAGTGATTGTCTTATAGTGATTGTTTTATATCAATGTTTAAGTACTTTTATAATGCTATCTAAGGTTGAGTAATACAGCATTTTAGGTATAAAAGTGTATAGTATAATTAATCAACCTATTTGTTGAAGTTGAGAAATGCGTTGATGGTTGTTACATGGCCTTTAGACTTGATGAATGCAAAAGCACCACATGTAAAGAGTCAGGCGGTAGACCAGGGACCTGTTGTTGCGAGACCTGGGGATATCCTCAAAGGAATAGTCTTGGGTCGTCGTCCACGTACCCTGCAATCTACAATCGATGGCGGCTTTGCTTGATGGTGAGCATGTGGTGAGCATCGGGCGTATTGGTGAGGAGCAAGTTATCGTACCGAGATCGTACCCTGCTATCGTATAATGCAATTACAGCCGTCTGTGATAACTAGGACCGGGTGTGGTTCGATTCCCACGGGAGACCTAGCGTCGAAGTGCAGCTCTCTCAAGCACAGAGGCCGGGGCGACCAGATATGACAGACGGAAGATTAGGATTTAGAAATCCTATGGTACGGAGACCGAATCAATGAAGTACGGTAGCTTGTAAACCGAATTTATACGTGCGATTGAATATATGCGAGATAAGTAACAGACATCAGCGTATTTAATTGTTTATTGTATATGTCTTGAGTATTCTCTATTCGCGATTGCATACTTTGTCCATTGAGACGGCCAATGCCAGTGGGGAAATTATTGTCTCTGGATGAATTTCACAATATCTGTGCGGCTGGCGGAGCACTCATATCTCCCCTCAGAAGAGGGGAGCTGGCACATTCGACATAGCTTTATGTCGAATATGTAAAATCGAAATTTACTCAGCTTTGGTTAGGCGCCGTACCGTCACACATGCGGCTTGCCCCATGTGGGAACTCTGATGCCGTTCCTGCTGCGCCTTCTGATCATAATTTTTTTTTATAGACTTTTTCCTGATAATAACGAAGAGTTACCCAATTTAGTGCTTTATTTTGAGAATTATGCGCGTAGATATATTTCAGCAAATCATTTTTATATGTAGGTTCAAAAATATGTGATTATAAAATGTTGAGAATTAATTTTCATTCAATGTCATGCTCCGTGTCTTTTCTTAACTCCGTATTTCGTTTTCGACATTTTCCAGGAATTCTGTCATTAATTTCCGTTCGCATAAACATAGACAGGTATGTCAAACTAAATGTTAGATTTTATTAATACTCGTAGTTATATTTTACATGACCTAGTTAGAGAAGCTACAGACAGTGAGATAAATTACATACATACATAAATATAATCCCCGAAGGGTGAGGTAGAGGTGAATTAAATTAATTAATAATAAACACTATTTATTATTATACAAATGTTGGTCTTGAACTATAACAAGGGCCTGGAAGAAGTGGTCTCTTTTCTGTATCTTATATATATTATACCTATCCTTTACTATCTTAGATATAGAATGTTAAAATATTATAGAATGAAGATTCACACAAGCTGAAATTCTATACTGAATTCAATGCCACTGACAAGGCCTAGGCACCGATAATTCAGTTAGTCGATCGAGTCTTGTCAACTTAATATCATCCCTAGGGACACAATCTGAGGAGATAGCTTTCTACTGACTGATTTATCAGTGTAGATTTACATCATTTAGTAGGAAGACTTTTTTGCGATACTGCAGATAAGACATCCCGTTTTTAATTTAAAGACCACATACTGATTTTGTGTAATTAGATCGTTTTATAGCAATTTCCTTGCGCCCTGTATGTTGAAGATTCAGATAGATTATATAGACTATCGATGCAAAACGCTCTTGTAAAAGTGAAATCCACCAGTGTGCTGAACTGTTCGGCATTGCAATGCAGTGTGCGACACAAATGTTTATTCTTGTCAAATCACTCAAGCAAACAATTACAAATTGTGCGCGAACATTCCAAAAATGTTTGCGCATATCGGTATACTTTTCTGCGCGCACACGTACGTACAGTACAGGCTTGGACTCGCGTATAAACTGAACATTCTGCTCAGTGAATATGTTTGTGCACAAGTATGTTGAAATGTGCGCTTACGAAATTTATGCACAGCCTTACCAGTGGAGACGGAAGCCAAAACCCAGCTTAGTACGTGCACTGCTAGTGTGTTGCACTAAATGTTTGTAAGCAAATGTGCTGCACACTATTTTGGTAGACTTTCGCCTGTAGGGTTTTAATCAGAGAATGTCAAATTAGGGTGTGTACAGATACTCGTAGCTTTTAGCTTTACAGACACCTCTGTGTAAAGTAATAAATATATGAATAATATTCACTGAGTATAAAGTTCTATTTATACGCGTTAACGCGAGCCCAATACCTGTACGTATGTGCGCACAAAATTATACAGATGTGCGCAAACATTTATATTGTGATCGTACACAATTTGTTATTATTTACTTGTGTGATTCAACCAGTATAAACATTTCTGTTGCACACTGTGTATTGCAATACGGCAAAGTACAGCACTGTTGTGAAATTTCACCTGTACGATAGTTTTGCATAAATAGTTTTTTTTATATCTCTTGGTTGGCAGGCAAGCATACCCCACCTGATGAAATGTGGTTACCGTGGCCTATGGACGTGAACGCAAAGGGAGTCACACTGTCGCGCTGCCAACACTGTTAACACAAGAGTTTCGGTGCCGTCAGTGTAAAAGGTAAAGCAGGACTCTGGCTACCCTACTCACCGCCGGAAACACAACGCCGGAAAAAAAATAGTAGTCAAAATGTCATCAGATTTTTTTTTTCAAAAACTAACATCATAACCAGAGCTATTCTATTATATATAATCTATCTGTAACTTGAACAAACAGGGCGCAAGGAAATTGCTAGGCGACAGGCGCCGCCGCTAACAACTAGATACTCAAATTTATTCCATAATTCGGTAAACGTGACAGACTCAACCTGGCTTACGAAATATTCCAACCTTTACTTTGAAGTGAATATAATGAATAATCTGAATTTATAAATCGCTGTCATTATTTTAATATTCAAATTTAGTGGTCAGGATTTGGCGTATTTTCGGGACGATAAAGGAAGTGTGTAAAGGTCAGTTGAAATTAATTTTCCGTAAATTTTTTTGATGTTACATTAGAAAGAACTAATTGTGTTGATTATTTTGCGTATTCTACAAGTTTCATGGATAAGTCCTTTACTGTAAAAACTGTCCGATTGTGGAATGCCTTACCCGTAACGGTCTGTTATCAAAAAACTGGTTACAGCCTACTATTTGCCAGAACGATAATTATTGTCATATCTCCTTTATTTATATCTACCTTATTTTTAGTATATTATGTATGGGTGTATTAAGTATAATATGTAGATACCCAGTAGTAGGTACCCTTTAATTATAAATTTTGTATGTAGTAAGTACCTATAAATAAATAAAAGTACAGTAGTATTTATTAGAACTATGTGATACATCAGAGTATAAATAAAAAGAACAATATAAAATACTCCCGCTATATCTATATATTTATCTATTTGGTTGCCGGGTAGAGAATGCCTTGTGCAATATGACTGCCACCTTGTTATGCCTCAAAATTGTACCAAATCGTATCTTTCTGTATCCCTCCTTTGTGTACATACAATAAAGAGATATATTATTAGGTTTTCCAATATCATCATGATCGAGAATCTCGCAAGTGTTCATAACCCTCAATTTGTGAATTCGGGTCCGTATTTTTACTACCCCATTATTACTTTACGTGGGGTTTAAAAACACCTTTCTTTAAACCCGAAAATTATTATAAAATAATATTCCGTCCCACGTAATAGGGGGTGAGCCTAGTGCCGTATTCCGGGTAATCCAATTTAACATCAAAAAATTTACGGGAAATTAATTTCAATTGACCTTTATTCTTATTATATAGATTTACACCAACTTATGTCTTTGAATACGAAATAATTATACCAATTTATGATTAGGTACAATTTGGAACAAGTTAATATGTAACAAGTGGAATTTAGAGGTTATGTTCAAGAATATTATACATTATATGTATGTTCCCAAGAGGTCTACGAGTACAATCATTCTTGCCAAAACCAATTCTCGTTTCGTGTCTGCCACATTGCGAAAACGCCCATCGTTCCCAAGGGTTCAAAAATCTATGATCAACATTTCTTCAGTAATGAGAAATCTTCAATTAATTATTTTTTCAAATCTACAGCCTTGTACGACATTAGAGAAGTAAACCTTGACAAAGCCATTAGGATTCTAAGAAAAAGTGATAAAAATTGCTTCCATGTGGTATCATTTTTGGCGTTTTAAGCTTAGTTTAGGTATATACTCTTAGATCGTGAAGTTCCTTAATTTAATGAAATCTAAAAAAAAACCCATCAAAAACTTTTAGTATAGATTTTGATCGGAAAAAGTTAAGGTCAAAAATGAGACTTGGACCCAGGACCAATCACTTACAAGAGGACAATACTCTGACCAATTAAGCTCAGACACGCCGCGGACATTCAAAATCTTCCTATAAAATCGTTTTATTTTAGTTTAAAACACTAAGTCATACGATTGCCGAGAACGAGTTGGGGACTGTGTGGTAACTTCAGCCGAGGAGGGCCAAATCGAGAGAGATGGCCCTGGGTCGGTCGGGATGCGAGGGATATACCTGTCAACCTCACCTTCGGCAACCAACAATGACCCGTGCCGAGCGTTTTAGTCAGTTCGCGTCCGACATAACCTCTCCCACCAGCTCCGGTGGCGAGGTATCCGTGGGGATTTTTTCGCACGTAAAAGAAAAAAGTTATACGATTGCAAAGTGGCTAGTGTTATATAATCTTCTAACAAACCTTAGTGAATGTGGTTCACTTGTTATTCGAGTTTACCTGGTGATCAATTTTTATTACACTAAGTTAAAGTTCACTTGGCATAACAAATCATAATCTTCTTTATTCTTCTTCTTTTTCTGCAAAATGAAGTTTATACCATCCGTCGTTATACGAATCAAAATTATGACATGAAAAGAGTCTGCCAAAAAGGGTGAACACACAAAGTTAATTTATACTAACTGTACAATATGACAAGCATTTGTTTTGCATGCAGTACCTATACGTGGTTGTCTAATCATATTTTGTAGATATAACACGGAAGAGGCCGTGTCTACTGTGTCAAGTGCGATACCGCTGAGCGTATCAAAATTGGATTTAGGTGCGATACGGCAGAAATTGACAATTATTCAAGAGATCCAATATCTCGACCTGTGATTGAACTATGCCGTAACAGTGTAATGAGATTTTGTGATAGTTGTCAGTTTCATAACCTACCTAGTTTGCACAAAGGTCCAGTCCGGTTAGAACAGAAGTCTCTTTTTAACAACATCATCATTTATTGATTTGACGTCTGCTGTTTTAAAAGTTATAATACATTTCCTATCCTACGTGATATAAATTCCAAGTAGCTTCAATGATAGAATGTTTTCTCTAAAATGGGACAGGTAATTATCGAATTAACTCTTATTAATATTGTTACTATATATAAATTTAGCAATGACTTACTAAATCTGACACTCGTAAATTTTACTTGATCTTCATAAATTATTGATATCTTCATTCAATATTGTAACTGAAACCTGATATACTACATTTTTGACTTTGTAACGTTTATGATTTTGTTTTATATACAACTTAGGTGGTAGACAAGCACACAGCCCACCTGATAGAAAGTGGTTGGCTATGAAAGTGTGTAACAACAGAGATTTTCTGTGCCGTCAGTGCAGAACACAAAATCAGGACAAGCCTTTGGTCTTCCCACTGAAACTCTCTGGCTACCCTACTCACCGCCGGGGTCACCACACGAGGTTATTATAGTCGTGGTATTCTGTCGGGTGGAGGTACTTCCCCAGTCGGACTGCTCAATTGAGACGGAAATACCGTCGTGTCCTACCTTCTTTCATGTTCTTTCATGTTTGATTAAGAATGGAAGGTTAAGTGACTATCGTTACATCGTTACTTGTTGTAACGATTGGGAATGATATGACATGTAATTATTATCGTTATGAATAAATGAGTTATGATTCACGATCCATTCGGAAAGCTGACTTTACCGATATCATTGTATAGTTATCAAACTAATTAATTCGAAAATTTCATTTATTTACCACTACATAAAAAAGCAGTTTATATCAAATAATCAGGTCACAAAAATTGAATCGGCAGTACGTTTGAAGTCCAATCATTTCCAAACTTTTTCTAATCGATGAATCGGAGTTGATTGAGTTCAGCGAATGTTGGGGATTGATCAAGGGAGAGGAAAATTGAATAGAGTTTGTTCGATTGATTTCTTTTGGAAGCACAACCAATTTTTTACAACAAAAGAACAAAATAAAGACAATCTCTAATATTAAAATTAATGACTATATTATTTTTTATAATTGAATCTGTCAATCTGACTGCAAACCTCCAGGGCCCCGATTCAGCTTATTTTATGTCATAATAATACCATTGTCATACCACTGAAACTGCAAACAGTGTCAGTTAATTTTAGACTCTACCGATAAGCGCTTAGTGTCTAAAATTAAAAGACGTAGAGTGAATGAAAAGATTTAATGAACTCTTTTCTATTTCATTTTGGACTTTAAGTTTATATCAGTAAAGTTTAAAATTTAATGTAATTTTTTGCAGTTTCAGTGGTATAATAATACATCTAAAGTGCAATCCAAAAAATGAAAGCCACCATTTTAAAGGTAAAAATCTCCAGTAGGTAAGAATGTGACAACGTCATAGAGCATGATGGCCTTGATAGATGCTTTTTCGTATCCTACTAATACCCGAAATGAACAAAGAAAAGAACTACCGAATTGTTTAAATAATAATAAAAAAAAAGCATTCCACAACATTCCACACATCGCTATCTAGACCCATGGTAAGCATAGTTTAACTAGTATGTGTTAAGGAATCTAGAATGCGGATACTCAGATGCTTATTTTTTTTGTAAATACATATATATCATACATAGAAACACCCATACCAATGCAAATACACATATTCATGCATACAAATATTTGCACTGAGCAGGAATCGAACCTGCTTCCTGCGTAGCAGCCGATTGTTCTACCGCTACGCCACAGAGGTAGGTAAAAAACTCTAGCAGGTAATAGTGTGACAGCCTCATGGAGCACGACAGCCTGGATATATTCATATTCATATCCTACTTATAGGACCCGATATTGCAGGAAGAAGGTAATACGTGTGTGGGTACAGCATTACGGCACTTGATCATATGACAAAGAAAGAAATTACCTAATCGTTTAGTTCTTGACAGTATTTGCACCGTATAGGGTCTGTTTCCACGTAAACACATTACTTCTATACGTATT
Organism: Eilema griseolum; assembly: GCA_963662185.1. NCBI lineage: Eukaryota > Metazoa > Arthropoda > Insecta > Lepidoptera > Erebidae > Eilema > Eilema griseolum. The sequence goes on from OY759243.1 coordinate 2,903,718, forward strand.
TTTTGATAGTTTGAAATATCTGAAAGTCTCTAAAAGTCTGGTCCTTGAGACATCCGTGAAATACAGGAAGGTCACCCTCACTGAGATAACAATGACAATAATACATCTCTTTCACAGACATTCAAATTTCCATCGCATTCTCATTTTTATTCGTTACGACAATTGGGGGAAGTGCTACGGGTATCAAATACTCGAGGTTTCTCAAATTTTCTTTTATCAAATTCACCTGTTGATAAATTATTCACCCAATTTTTATGGTAAAAATATATAGAGCTATATTTGGTAATATGATCTTCATAGAATGATAGTGAAGAATTACAAACGCAATTAATATCCTTGTTTATTAAAATGTAATTGTAGTATTATTAAATATATTTTTTTTTTTTATACCACTTAGTTGGCAGACAAGCACACGGCCCACCTGATGGAAAGTAGTTACCGTGGCCTATGGACGTCTGTAACACCAGAGGAGTCACAGTCGCGCTGCCAACCCTGTAAGTACAGAGTTTCTGTGCCGTCAGTAGAAGACAAATCAGGACAAGCCTTTAGTCTTCCCACTGACGGCACAAATTCTCCAGTGAGCTCTGGCTACCCTACTCACCGCTGGGAACACAACACGAAGTTATTATAACCGCGGTATTCTGTAGGGCGGAGGTACTTCCCCAGTCGGACTGCTCAATCGGGCGGATATACCGCCATGTCCTACCTCCTTAATAATAAACGGGAATGTAATTTCTTATGCCATCGCATATAGTATACGTGGTTACCTAATCATATTTTGTAAAAATATAAATATAATATCTATAATAATTGACCTCCCTGGTGTAGCAGTACAACGTTCGACTACTAAGTAGGGGGCACGGTTTCGATTCCCGCTCAGTGCAAATATTTATATTCGCATTAGTCTGGGTGTTTCTATGTCCAATATATGTCTTAACAAAAAATATATACCTAAGTATGTTCATCCGCATTTTATATTTCTAAACACAAGCTACTTAAGCCATGCTTACCATGAGTCTATATAGCTTTGGTAAAATGTTGTAGAATATTTTATTTAAAAAAATATGCAAGTGATATTATGAGTGTTACTAGGTGTTGCCCGTGGCTTCGCCTGCATTTAATTTTTATTCCGTTCTCGCAATCCGTATAAACCAACTACTCTGTACTACATTTAGCCAGATCTGTTTAGCCATTAGATCGTGATTGACTATCATGTCATTTATATATGATTATTTGAACTTCACTGTGAACAGACGTGTGTGTAGATATTAATATAATAAACATTATTTAATTAGCTGAATCGTGACCTAGTTTACGACAACTATAGGTAATCGTAAAAACTGTGTCAAATGCGAAGTGGTAAACATCTGTAAGGTGGACGTAGAATGTGCTATAATTGAAAGCAGTTATTAACATGGCTGACAGTCCCTTTGATAAGGGTAGCAGGACCCCCCGCACGCCGCCCCCAACGTCTGCCCCCACGCAAAGAACAAATGTGACGAATCAAGGCGCACTCCAGGCGGAATGGGTATCGACGCCGGAAATCCAGAACTGGATGAGCTCTATTGAGCAGTGCCTCAATGAGGTATGCCATATAGCAACAGAAGGAAAACTGAACTCGGACCAGAAGCTGCGAATCAGTAGTTTGTGCAGAAAAGTGGCAAATGGAACCTCCCAAATGGCGGTACAATACCAGTCACTTAAAGTGAAAGCCGTCCAAGCTAGCTCAGCTGGCCAAGCCCTTCAAGACCAACTTGACATCGCAAAGCAACTGCGTGACCTAAAAGAGACCATCGTTGAAACAACTAAAAGCAAAACCACCGCAACATTCGCCGATATGCTGAAAAAGGGAAATAACCAATATTTACCCAAAACAAGCCTAAGTTCAGTGGCGATCTATCCCAATGACAAGGACAAGACAAGTGACGAGACTAAGTCATTAGTCCAAAAAATTATCTGCCCTGAGCAAATGAAGTTGCAAGTAAGAGGGCTACGAAAGACGAAGAACGGCGGCGTCATAATAAGCACTGACACAAAGGGAGACATCGAGAAGATAAAACAATCAGCCCAACTTACAAAATCAGGCCTTACCGTAGACGACCAGCTCAAAAAGAAACCACGAGTCATTGTTATAGGAGTACCAGCGACCATGCAGGAAAAGGAGGTATTTACTTGTTTGTACCACCAGAACTTGGTGGACAAAATACACGGTTACAGCCTTGAAACATTCCTGACTTCGATTAGACTAAGCCACAAATCGGGTAAGAGGGACGCAGAGACCTGTAACTATGTGATCGAACTACCTGCAAACATACGTAAGGTCCTGATAAACAACGAAAGGGTTTTTGTGAACTGGTCATCTTGCCCTGTTAGAGATTTTACGTTAGTTACTCGATGTTTCAAGTGCCATCAGTATGGACATGCAGCAAAAACATGCAGGGAGTTGACGCACACCTGCGGGCAGTGCGGAGAGCAAGGGCATACAATGAAGGACTGCACAAAGACGACAGAGGGAGCAAAATGCGCGACTTGCTCACGGTTCAAGAAGCCGAGCAACCATACCACGGGAGCGGCTGAATGTCCGGCGAGGGTAATAGCTGAAAAAAGGTACATAAATTCAATTGATTATGAAGGCGCCTAAGAGCGCCCTTAACAAGGATTTATTGACCTTTTTATTTTTGTTTATATAGTTTTTAATTCTTTTTTAATTTATTGAATTCACAAGGTAATGACACATAATTTAATTAATGAAATAGATAACTTCACCGTGTCAGAATCCAGTACGTGTGATGCAGAAGAGTGCAAACAATATCTGACGTCGTGCACTAACCCATTAACCATATTAACCCAAAACATACGCAGTATCTTTAAAAACTTTGATACATTTACTACATTACAACATAGACTAAATACTAACCTAGACGTCATTGTCTTGACGGAATGTAGGCTATCTTTACCATATAGCATACCACTAATGCCGGGATATAACATGTACAGAACTGACACAATATACAATCAGAACGATGGGGTAGTAATTTACATAAAAAGCGATATTAATGCAACCGTGGACGAACCAAATATGCAGGAGTGTAATAGATTAATAATAAAAATAGGAACAGACGTGGCAATATTAGCAATATACAGGCCTCCAGCCTTTAGCGATAAGTATAGGTTCATCCACGCATTAAATGACACCTTGCAAAGCCTATCTTCATTTAAAAATATAATTTTAATTGGAGATATTAATATTAATATATTGAAAGGAAAACAAGACGTTAAAGAGGATGCCCTACATTATCTTAACCTATGCGCATTCCATGGATTGTTCCCCACTCACTCTTTGATCACGCGCCCAGAAAGTGGCTCTTGCCTGGACCACGTCATGCTAAAATCGCACTATCGATCAAAGACGCTTGTCATCAATAATCATATAACCGATCATAATGCTGCCCTACTAACCCTAAGTTGCAAGTTACCTAGATTAGAAAATGCACGCATAGTTAATAAATTAGATACTAATAGACTTGAAGGCGATTTACGCGACATCGACTTTGGCCCCGTTTACAATTCTGATGATCCGCATTTTTGTATGCAGTACATGACCGACAAAATTAAAAATGCTGTACAGAAAAATACAACTGCAACACTATTGCATAATAAAAACTATAGCTTGAAACCTTGGATAACACCCGGCCTCATCCGCTGCATGAAACACAGGGATAAACTGCACTTAAAATGTAAACGCGACCCCAATAATTTAATAATACAGGTTTCATATAAACGATACAGAAACTTTTGTAATGATCTGTTGAGAAAAGTTAAAATTAGTTACGATAAATTTAAACTCGAAAAAGCTGGTTCGAATAATAAAATTATCTGGCAACATATTAAGAATATGACCTACACCACGAAACAAAATGAGTCGCCTACAAGTTTATTGAGTGCACACTCGTCACAGGTTGCGTCAGCTAACGCGGTCAATAATTTCTTTTTAAATGTTGGGAAGCGGCTTGCACAACAGGTGCAGGGACGCACACAGTACTCATCAAAGCCTCCCTTCCCGTGCAAGACTACCTTATCATCTTTTGTGATGCTGGACACTGACGAGGAAGAGGTTGAGGGAATAATAATGAATTTAAAAGAAGACTGCGCAGTTGGTTGGGACAACATTTCAAATAAGATCCTTAAAAAATTCAGGCGTATATTAGTGCCTCCGTTAACCAACATCTTTCAAAAATGCTTATCAACTGGTGTATTCCCTAAATATCTTAAAAAAGCAGTAATTGTCCCAGTATACAAGTCGGGAGGAAAGGAGCAAGTAACAAATTACAGGCCCATTTCTTTACTCCCTGCAATGTCAAAAATACTTGAGAAAATTGTAAATAAGAGGTTGATGAAATATTTGGAAGATAATTCACTTTTGTCAAATACGCAGTTTGGTTTTAGAGCTAACAGGTCGACGGCCGATGCTGTACATAATTTGACTGACTTCATAGCACAAGAACTTGATAAGGGAAATCGCACAGTACGAATCTTCCTGGACCTAGCCAAAGCTTATGACACGGTTTCTATTCCTAAGTTGTTGAACAAGATGGAAAATATAGGGGTAAGGGGCGTACAACTAGCACTCTTCGAAAGCTATTTGAAAGAGCGTACGCAATGTGTAAAGATCGGCAATGTTCTCAGTGACGACCTAGAAAATACCAACTTTGGTATCCCACAAGGAAGTATCCTGGGAAGTACACTGTTCTTAATTTACATAAATGAACTTTGTAATCTAAAACTTGAGCATGGCACGATCATATCATATGCGGACGACACTGCCCTCCTTTTTTCTGCTGAGTCAGAAAACGAAGCGTACGGGCATGCCCAGCGCGGTTTCAATATTATTAATAAATGGCTTCAATATAACCTACTAACATTAAATGCAGAAAAAACCAAATATGTTGCTTTCTCGATGCGCAAAAGACAGACTGCTCACCGGACAGACCCGTTACTTTATGCTCACCATTGTAAAGACCCTAATGACTCAGGCAACAAGTGTACCTGCCCGGATATAGCTAGAACAGACATAATAAAATACCTGGGTATTATAATAGACGAAACCCTGTCTTTTGCTCAACATAGCGAAGCACTAATTAAAAGACTACGCAAACTAATATTTGTATTTAAGAAAATTAGGCACATTGCTGATTTAAAACTAATTAAACAGGTATACTATGCCCTTTGTCAATCAATATTAACATACTGCATAACGTCATGGGGAGGAGGGGGTAAATCCTTGTTACTGCCCATCGAGAGAGCACAGAGAGCGATCCTAAAGGTAGCAACTTCCCGTCCTTTCTTATATCCCACTGACCTCCTATACATTTTATTCCTCCCTCCTATATATTTTACATTGTGAAGTACTAACAGTCCGCCAGCTATTTATAATGAGCACAGTACTAAAACAGCACGCAGCACTCCCATTCAGCACTGATATTGTAAATAAAAGACGGAAAGGTATTGTATGTACCCAGCGAATTGCGATAAAGCACGAATATACAGCCAAATTCTATATGTTTCTGGGACCACTGCTGTATAATAGAGTGAATGCTATAGCAGACATATATCCTCTGAACTTCAACCAGTGTAAGAATGTCCTAAAGAATTTCCTACAAAAATTGACACACGATGAAACAGAGAAGTTGATAACGGTAGTGAAATGAATATTTGCTAAGTAGTTTAGTAACTAAGATATATGATTTTAGATTTAATTACCAATTCACTTTGTAAGTAACTTTTAGACATATGAATTAAGTATTTGTTTATTTTAAATGTAAAAATTGCACTACAAGCCTGAAAAACAGGATTACCTAGTTCAGGCACAATCTATTTGGCACAGCTTAATAACTATAGTGTAAGATTGATTTGACAAATGTTGTAAAGTTTATGTATAAAGTATGCATTAAGTATAAAAGATAGCAATAGATTATGAAACTATGTAACATATACTTTGGAATTAATGAAATAAATTATTATTATTATTAAAAAAAAAAAAAAATATTTGTAGGATACAACAGGTCAGACTTGTAGGAGGTGGGACACGGCGGTATTTCCGCCCAATTGAGCAGTCCGACTGGGGAAGTACCTCCGCCCTACAGAATACCGCGTTTATAATAACTTCGTGTTGTGTTCCCAGCGGTGAGTAGGGTAGACAGAGCTCACTGGAGAATTTGTGCTGTCAGTGGGATGACTAAAGGCTTGTCCTGCTTTATCCTCTACACTGATGACAGAGAAACTCTGTGCTTTCAGAGTCGGCAGCGCGAGTGTGGCTTCTCTGGTGTTACACACGTCCATAGGCCACGGTAACCACTTTCCATCAGGTGGGCTGTGCGCTTGTCTGCCACCTAAGTCGTATAAAAAAAAACTCTGCCTGTCCGTTTTGCTGAATTCAAAATCTATCATTAAAAACCTTGAAACGGATTCTCAATGGAGCGCTGTTTTGTGAGAAACCTATTAATGAGTACTTTTATAAAGATTTTCACAATAAAATAGAAAAGGAAATACTGAACGTTGTCTCACCAAAGCTATATTCTACGTCGGTGAACAACCATTAGCGATGAATGAAAGAAAGCTATTTATCATCTGCCACGTAGAAGTGCTAATTTATGGTAGGTACTCAGAGTAGAAGCAATTTGTTCCAAGAATGTGTCATCAATCAACTGAAAAGTTTAGGTTTCAACTATGTGTGTGTGTTTAACCATTGTGCAATAAATTCTGAACAAACGTTTCATTCGCTATAGCAACAAATAGTATACATGTATATATATATATTTTTACATGTATATATATGTGTTTTTTTGAAACGGGGCAGTAAGGGCAAGTACCTTAACCGTTGCAGTAACAGCAAAACGTTCTTAGAAGACCTTCCCTAACTTTTTGACATATTTTGAACTGCATTCACAGATTTTGTAAAAAACTTACAGTTGGCAAAAAAAATGCAAAAAGTCCAAAAATTTTTTTTTCATGCCAATCGATTCTATTTCATGTGGTGATCAAAAAACTCTATGAGACCATTTTAGCTTTCAGTACTAGGAAAGACAGAAATCGCCAAATACGTTTCCCATACATTTCGGCAACAGAAAACAAATTTCTACGATGGTCTAACTTTTTGTTATGGCCAGGAAGTGGGTAGAATTGACTGTAAAGTAAATAAAAAGAATTTTTACCCTCAAATTTCGAATTTGATTCGAAAATCTGTGTGTTATACTTAGTTTCAGCTGAGAAACTTCGTATGAGTTATTAATTAACGATTTTCGCTAAAATGTCTTCTAATCGTGAAAAAATTGACTTATTAGAAGCGTATTTTGTCAATAATCGAAATGCGGGAGCTGCATTAGTGTGGTACCGCAATAAGTAACTGTTGCGGCATGTGCCAACAAGAAAGGTTATTACAAATCTTTTGAAAAACCTGGAATTGCAGGGTTCTTTCAAAAGAAAGCGGCAGCCTCGTGTGGACATGGACACGGAGATTGCGGTTCTGACTTATGTCGAAGCATATCCAGAGGTATTGTCCAGGCAAGTCGCCCTTGAAGTAGGTGTATCCCACTCCCTTGTGATAAAGATATGGAAGAAATACGGCTACAAGTGCTATCGATACAGCATAGTTCAAGTGTTACATCCGGGTGATGATGTTCAAAGGCTAACTTTTTGTAGATGGCTAAGAGGAAAAATAAGCAGAGATCATGAATTTTTAAATTACATACTGTGGTCAGACGCAATGAATTTTTCCAATAACGGTATGTACAACAGAAAAAATCACCACTATTGGTTCAAAGAAAATCCACTAAGAGTTACGGCAAGTCATAATCAGGTTCGCTTCTCATTCAACTGTTGGTGTGGTATAATGTCCAATCGAGTCATAATGGTGGAATTTTATAAAGGGAAACTGAATTCTACCATGTATAATGAAGTCATTTTACACCATCTTGAAAACGAGATGGACGAATGGCCCCTGTCGGAATTGCGAAAAGTTCATTTTCAACAAGATGGTGCTCCGCCACATAACAGTCACCTTTCACGTTCCAATTTGAGCCGCCTATTCGGTACACAGTGGATAGGTACACATGGTCCAACACAGTGGCCACCTCGTAGCCCCGATCTAACGCCACTTGATTTTTTTTTATGGGGCTTCGTGAAAAACGAGGTGTAGAGTTCGTGTTAGTGTTCAAGAGCTCAAGGATGCATTAATGACCATTTTACGTAATATTCATCCCAGAACATTATTAGCCGCCATTCGTTCAGTGCAAAAAAGGATAGACTTATGTATTCGTGAAAATGGAAATCATTTTGAGCAATTTATTTCATAAACCAATTTCTTAAATGTTTAAATGATTTTTTTTATTTAAAAAAGTTCAAAATTTTACCTGACCTATGAGTTTCGAGTTGATTTATCATATTTCCGTACGAAATGTATGGGAAACGTTTTTGGCGATTTCTGTCTTTTCTAGTACTGAAAGCTAAAATGGTCCAATAGAGTTTTTTGATCCCCACATGAAATAGAATCGATTGGCATAAAAAAAAAATTTTGAACTTGAAGTTTTTTACAAAATCTGTGAATGCAGTTCAAAATGTCCCAAAAAGTTAGGGAAGGTCTTTTAAGAACGTTTTGCTGTAACTGCAACGGTTAAGGTACTTGCCCTTACTGCCCCGTTTCAAAAATACATCCTGTATATATATATATATATATATATATATATATATATATATATATATATATATATAGAACACTCTTTGTAACACTAATTGATAGCTGTAAGTTTTCCTACTATGAAGTAAATAAATAAATAAATAAACACGTCAATTAGACTTCGCCTTGCCTGATGGTGAGCTGAAGGCAACATCTCAGAAAAGAGTCATGTGTTTTGTGGACAGTGGGTTTGTTTATACTGTCGAAAAATGACAGTGTTAAGAATAGTCAAATATTGGATTGATATTGGTGACATTGTAACATATTACAAAAATATTAATAGATTATCACAACCCGATAAATACTCCCCGTATTTTTGCCCATTGCCGTATTGCCTCTATCATATAAAACTTAAAACTTAATTAATTAAAAATTTTAAATATGAGTTCAACTTCTTTGTTTGAACCTTCGAATAAGATATTTAACCCTAAGAATATTTAATCTTTGTTTTATAAACGTTTTTTTATTTTTCATGACTCTTATTTCTATTTTGTCTAAAGTTAAATAGTAAAGGACCTAACTAGTCTTCCAAAAAGTAAATTGGACAGAAAGAGATACAAAAAAGAACATGTTTATTATTACGCAGTAAGGCGGATAGCCGCAAGGCTTTGTCAATTAAGAAAAATGAAATGAAAAACAAAAGGGCATTCTCAGTTTTGGAACGCAATTCTGAGATGTTCGTTTTGTGCTTAATGTTATAAGTAGGTACTGTATCTTCATCAGAAGGATCAAGAAAATATTTCTACAATTTGTCTCATTACAGTATAGAATCTGTATTCTAAAATACGTTTGTTTTTCTTGAATAATGTGTTTAGAAACCAAATGCCCGCAGCTCTGCACCCGTGAATATTTAATCTTAGTTCTGCTACCTATTGGAGCCTATTGGATTGGGACTCCTTTGACTGCTAGCCTCCCTTTTTGAGTCATTGTGCGTGCAGAGTTACTGGCTAGAACTGCCAGCCTAGCTCCATCCAGAAACGCAGATTACTGGGGACTTCACAGGCTTCGCAGAGCGACCTCACTGTACCGAGGATTTGTGATCGTTGGGGAGCTACTGCTTCGCATTACAGTATTTCGTGGGCAGATGTTTCCTCGGCAACGAAGCATGTCCTGCATAGGGGGTTGTCCGTTACACCGATGGTGTGCAGGCAGGTGTCTTTTGAGGGGGCAGTGGCCCGTTATTATCCCCATAACAGTTCTTAGATTTATTGTGTCTAAGTTTAGGAGACGTCTCGTTAGCCGTTTATTTTACCGACGACTTGACCATTTTTGATTGCATGCTGACCATCCCGGGATAAAAATTTGACCATGTGTTATTAAAATTTCAGCCAGATCCGGTCAGTGTTAAGAGCGCTATTGAATAACAACCGTCCAAACATACAAATATCTTCACAAAATTTTATAGCAATTTAACATAACATAAACTCACGCCTATATCCCCGAAGGGGTAGGCAGGGGTGCGAGCACCCACATTTCACCTGTTTATGTTTAGGTCCCAGTGTAAAAGGTGGCGAGCCTATTCTCATTAACCGGGTACTTATAAACCTGCAATAAATACGCACATAACTTCGAAAAGAATCGAAAAGTCATTGGTGTGTGCCATGGTAAAACCTGGGATCGAACCCGAGACCTCGTCTCAGCAGTCCATTACCCATACCACTAGGCTACTGCGGTCTTATAGTTTAACAAAAAGGATTAATGAACATGAATATAATATATGCGCAGAATATCTAATCAAAAACTTCGGTGACTCTTTCCTCTGTCGCACCATTAAGGCATGGACTTCAATACCAGCTCACATGTTTCCTTTTTCCTACAGTCCCGAGTGCTTTAAGCGGGGCGTGAAAATGCATATGATGAGGCTGTCAAGCTGAGTGTCACCATTGTAACATGGTATATGTATGTAATAGTGACCTTGTTTTCTGAGACTTTGTCTTCAGCTTACCATCAGGCGATGCGAACTCTAATTGATGTGTCCTATTTTTTTTTAAATCAACTACTAATTTACTCCTAATAAATTCATACAAAGGTTGCTTGGCAGAGATCGCTATTAGCGATTTTATTATTGAGACCTAAAACAGTTTTGTGAAGTAATAAACAGTGTATTATAAAGAGAAGATAATACTTACCCTAGGTGGTATTATAAGGTACGTTTCGACCTTGTGATCTGCTAGGTAGCCTTCTCTTGACATCCCATCTCCTGGCTCCACCTCAAATCTTCCATCCAGTTGCAGTAAAGTGGCTTTTGTTATGTGTACGCGACTGTAAAAAAAGAACAGATTTAGCTATTCAAATTCCAAAATCAAATAAGTCTATACCTTGATCGTAGAAGGTGGAGAAACAGGTATTCTAATTGATGAAGATTCTGCCATCTATCGGTACTCGCACGAATTATCGGCACCAATGAATGATATTACAATAATTTTTAAACATTGATTTTTGATGACTCCCACTGTCGCCGTAAGATGGAAATATAACATAACATAACATAAACTCACACATATACATCCCCGAAGGGGTAAGCAGAGGTGCTTACCCTTTCGCCAGTTTATGTTTTGGTCCCAATGTAATAGGTGGCACAATGTAACAATTCAATTTGAAATATTAGAGTCGCGAACACAATGTAGCGATTCAGTTTAAAATAATAAGTGCTAGGAACACAATGTAATAATTTATCACATAGCAAATTCAATGTGTCTACTTCATTTACTGTTGTACTCTGTTCTCCATAAATTCAATTTGTGATAAACGGGGTGGGGGGTAAATTTGATAATACTTTTGAGTTGTGTATCATCACCATTAATGTAATTTACCGCTGTTTGTTTATCCAAATAAATAAAAAAAAAGGAAATTGGTGGCGAGCCTATTGCCATTAACAGGGCACTTATAAACCTGAGATAAATACACACATAACTTCGAAAAGCATCGAAAAGTCATTGGTGTGTGCCATGGTAAATCTGGGATGGAACCCGTGACCCCGTCTCAGCAGTCCATTACCCATACCACTAGGCTATCGCGGTAATTATATATGGATTTATAGATGGAAATATACAGGAAGATTTTGATGACTTCAGGCAAGGTCCGGTGACGCAGTGGTCAGAACATTCCCCCTCTAAGGGAAAGATCGCGGGTTCGTATCCAACCTGAACTGATTAAAAATTTTTTGTATCTTAATCGATTTTAGCACTAAGGATCAGATCTGGACATCTCCCATCGGCAAAGTTCGCATACCTAATGAAAAAAACAAATTCACCCAATTGTATTGTTTGCAATACAATTGAAGATATACAACATTTGCTGATGGAATGTGTTCGGAATAAAGACGAACGCGATTCACTGCTGACCGAACTAAATCTAAATAGACAGGATATAGGTCTTATTCAAACGATCTTAGCAAGACCTAAATCTGAAAAGGCTATGAAATTATGTCGTTTAGCTCTGGTGGTTCAGCAGTGAATTGATGCATCTTATGTGTTTACCCACTTTAATAAATTATTGTTGTCCTGTATAATATCGAAAGGTACGATGGGATTGGCATATCCTTTATGGATAAAAATCCCTCGTGCCGCGTGGTTCCCGGCGGAGTAGAATAGGACCACCCCTTCTCATCCTATGTGGTGTCGTACAAGGCGACTAAAGGATAGGGCTGTTTAATATCTGACAGACATATACAGCCCAGACTCAGCTGCAGTTTCATGGCTCGAGTCAAGAATAGTGCCCGGGAAACGGCAGTAGGCTCACCCCCTATTACGCGGGACAGAATAAGATTGGTGAAATGTGGGTGTTTGTTCACCTCTGCCTAACCCTTCGGGGATAAAGGCGTGATTATATGTATGTATGTATGTAAAAATCCCTAATTAAAATTAAGATTGAAAAAAAAAATCTTAATCGATTTGAATTGTCAGCATACTTTAAAATTTCATTCAAAAGAAACAGGTAGGTAGATATTTTATTAGGAGGTAGGACACGGCGGTATATCCGCCCGATTGAGCAGTCCGACTGGGGAAGTACCTCCGCCCTACAGAATACCGCGGTTATAATAACTTCGTGTTGTGTTCCCAGCGGTGAGTAGGGTAGCCAGAGCTCCCTGGAGAATTTGTGCCGTCAGTGGGAAGACTAAAGGCTTGTCCTGATTTGTCTTCTACTGACGGCACAGAAACTCTGTACTTACAGGGTTGGCAGCGCGACTGTGACTCTTCTGGTGTTACAGACGTCCATAGGCCACGGTAACTACTTTCCATCAGGTGGGCCGTGTGCTTGTCTGCCAACTAAGTGGTATAAAAAAAAAAAAAAAAAAAAAGGTATTTTTATACCACTGTTTTATATTACGTCTTTTTTATTATTACACACAAATAATATTATACAACAGACACACATACAAAGTATACTAGTACCCACAATTTACTAGCTGATTCCAGCCATACGTCATCGGAGCGAACCTATTTAATTTATTTAGAAAATAATCCAGGAATTACATACATACATACACATAATCACGCCTTTATCCCTGGAGGATTAGGCAGAGGTGAATTAACACCCACATTTCATGAATAATTGTATTCGGTCCCACGTAATAGGGGGTGAGCCCATTGCCGTATTCCGGGCACTATTGTTGACTCGAGCCATGCCTCTGAGGCTGAGTCTGGGCTATATATATTATATCTGTCTGATGTTAAACAGTCCTATCCCTTAGTCGCCTTATAGGACACCGCATGGGAAGAGATGGGGTGGTCCTAATTCTAGTCTGCCGGAAACCACGCGGCAATCTGATAAAAATAAATATCACGCCGAAAAATGTTTCAATATCATGTTATTTCGCACATGACGTAGGTTAATTCAAGCCGATAAAGTTAGCAAAATATTAGTAGGTACACCCGTCTAGACTACATGTTTTAGCGAGAATATATCAAACATTTAACAGCCTGAAAGCACAAGCTGTATGATAAAATATGCAAATATCCTTTGTGCCAAACGCTTCAGTGTTCTAAACAATGTATTTTTAATACCTCCAGGTAATGCCCGGACACTAAGCCAAACAAATATGAATGCAATTACCAGCGATGCATACATGTACCTTGCGTTTTGTGTTTGAAAAATTAGTAAGCGCTGAAATGCTGAATTATTTTACTGAGTTCAACTTGAATTATCACAGTCAACTATATACCGCTTGTGGAAATTTTGCTTTAGAAGTTCGTAGTATTATTATAATAATAGTGTGGTAGAAGTTAAATTTGTTTGTGTGGGCGTTTATTGTGGTAACAATAACACATGTATAAGTCATGTTTGTTACACTTTTTCAGCAAATTATACATTATTTAATTTTTTTAATTCAGTTTCATTCCGATTAATATTGCATTCATTTATTTGCATAATACAGTCACAATAAGTAGGTCACTAAAAATAAAATAAGTACATATTATCACCAATAAATTAATGACATGCAAAGATTATACACTATTCAAATCAAAATAATAATAATGCATCTGAAATTCATCATCAAGAATCGTTTAGAAAAGAAATTAATAGTAATAATATAATCAATTGTCAAAGAAAGTCTAATTTTAAATCAAAAAGTCAAAAGAACAAGAAACAGGAAAACTACTTTTTAATTATTTAAGTACTTGTCATTGAGAAATTCCACTACTGAGTAATAACCCTTTTGTATTTGCATTTCATGTAAATTTGTGTTAAAACTTTCAAGTATCGTTTAATTTATTTTTACAAGCAAGATATCACCGTGAGCGCTGGTATCTCGCTCGTTCTCATCTCATGATCATTCTTTACCGTGTCCCTAGACACGCCACGAGTGTCTTTAGAGCGGTACAGCGCTTGTGGTCACACTACATTTGTCTTATCCTAAAGTCCTAAATTTAAGTTTATGTATACAGAGACGACAGCGAGTAAATACAAATACAGATACTCACCCAGCGATCCCACCGGACTCCATGTGGTTAGCTAGTGTGACGTCATCACTCCACACGTCGAACTGCCATTTCCGGAGACCAAGCACGCCACAGAGAACATTTCCAGTGTGAATGCCGATGCGCATGTCCACATTGAATCCAGTGGCTTCGCGGACGAATCTGATGAAACAAGGGTATAAATAAAACAGTGTAGACTCTAAACAATAAGTATGTAAAGCCGTGTGGTTCCCGGGAGAGTAGAATTTGGACTACCCCATCTCTTCCCATACGGTGACAAACAAGGCGACTAAAGGATAGGGCTGTTTAACATCAGACAGATATATACAGCCTAGACTCAGCTTCAGATGAATGGCTTGAGTCAATAACAGTGCCCGTAAGACAGCAATGGCCTCACCCCCAATTACGTGGAGGTGAATTTAATAATTGGTGAAATGTGGATATTAATTCACCTCTGCCTCCTGGGATAAAGGCGTGATTATATGTATGTATTTATAGTAAGTAATAGTACATGGTAAACTATCAATCAATTAGCTTATCGCAGTCCAATGCTGGACAAAGACCTCTCCCTATGTTGGGCTTCTTTGGCCTACTATATCCACACTGGCCAGATGGGTTGGTACAGAATTTTATTTCGTGTTTTTCTTCTCTCGTAGTAATATCGTCTGCACATTTTTTTTTATACCACTTAGTTAGCAGACAAGCACACGGATGGTGGAATCAACTGAACTTTAATAGTGTATTCACTGGACGTGGACTCTTCGTATTGCGGAGAGTTATCTCGCCGTGGGCGGAGATCCAAAAGCGCCACCTGAATCTCGACGGACGAATCGTGAATCGTATTTGCAGTCGTATCTGACTAAATCGATAAGAATTAGAAAAAATTGGATCGGTACAGGCTGGATTCGAACCTGAATCTTTCCCTTACAGGGGGACGCTCTGACCACTAAGCCACAGAACGTTCGCCCGAAACCATCCAAATTCTTCTATACATATATCCGTCTTACGGCGACTGTGGGAGCCATCTACCGATATCCCACCTGAACCGATTCATTTTTTTCTATTTCTTAATCGCTTTGAATGGTTAGCCATACTAAATGCTTTAAAATTTAATTCATTCATCTGACTAAATCGTCAGTTCTACAATAGGCATCAATGATATTTTTCAACATTTTATTCATGATTGTACTTATACGGGACGAACTGAATGCAACTGAGGGCGTGGGCGCTAATCCGCTTGCGGAGAATCGGCACTTATTTTTCATGAAATATATCCTTCATTATAATATATAAAAGCATTGAAAACAATAGAAACCCATTAATTAATGCGTATATGTTACTGCTAATGCCACTGGATTATAACGCGATTTTAAAAGTGAATGTGTATGATTACAAAATCGTTTAAATATTAGATTAATGAGTGTCTCGCTCATTCAGTTAAATCCATGAATAATGTAATACAATTATGAAAATAAATGTATCCCTGAATTATTAAACGTCCATCAGGCAGGGAGAAAATCCCACGCGTACATTTCGTATCATCTTCTATTTCGTATTACAAAGATACAGATCTGAATTTCTAGTATGTTTTTATAAAACTATTACATTATATTACAGGAGGACACAACGGTATATCCCTCCAATTGAGAGTCCGACTGAGGAAGTACCTTCACCCAACAGAATACTGTAGCCATAATAACCTCATGTTGTGTTACTGGCGGTGGGTAGGAGCTCACTGGAGAGTTTTTGTAGTGTCAGTAGGAGGACCAAAGGCTTGTCCTGATTTGTTTTGTAAACTTACGGCACAGAAAATCTCTATGGCGACAGCGCGAGTGTAACTCCCCTAGTGTTGTACACGTCAATAGGCCACGGTAACCTCTTTTCATCAAGTGGGCCGTGATATCGGGTCGTGTGCTTGTCTACCACCTAAGTGGTATATAAAAAAAGACTACAGTATCAAACCACGTACGTACAGCGTAAGGTGCTCCCGAGGTAAGTGTAAAAGGAAAGGACTGCTAACACAACGTATTTGTATATAAATATTTATGGTTTTTTTTTTTTTTTACGTGCGCAAAATCCCCACGGATACCTCCCCACCGGTGCCGGTGGAGGAGGTTATGTCGGACTCGAACCGACTAAAACGCATGCCGCCTGTGGGTCGCTTTGGTTGCCGAAGGTGAGGTTGACAGGCATATCCCTCGAATATTTATGGTAGAAATTCACGTAGGGGAAGTATTTCATACTTTTTTTTATACAACTTATGTGACAGACAAGCACATGGTCCACCTGATGGAAAGTGGTTACCATGACCTATGAACGATTGCACCACCAGGGGAGTTACAGCTGTGCTCTCGACCCTATAAAAACAGAGTTTCTGTACCGTCAGTGCAGAAGAAACAATCAGGACAAATCAAATCAAATCATTTATTGCTATTGCTACAAGATTTTAGTCTTCCCACTGAAAGCACAAAATCTCTCCAGTGAGCTCTGGCTACCTACTCACCGCCGGGAACATAACACGAGGTTATTATAGCCGTGGTATTCTGTAGGGTGGAGTTACTTCTTCATTCGTTCTGCTCAATTGGGACGGGAATAGCGTCATATCCTACCTCCAGCTCAGACTGTGGGATAATCTCTTTGCTGTGGTATTTATAAAACAATCATATTTTAGTTCTTCAAGTAGAGTCTTAGAAGATTTATACAGGGTCGGTAGCGCGAGTGTGACGATGGTAGTAGCGAGAAATCTTACCGAATAGCATCAATCATCTGCAAGCCCATGTTAACACAGTTATAGGCGTGGTTAGGTCTGGATACAGGTAAGCCGGATACGCAGTAGTAGCAGTCTCCAAGGATCTTGATTCTCAAACACTGGTTCTCCTGTAAACAAACAAATGTATTAATTCTACTTCCTCTTAATATTAGCCGCGTGGTTCCCGGCAGAGTAGAATTTGGGCCACTCCATCTCTTCTCATGCGGTGTCGTGCAAGGCGACTAAGGGATAGGGCTGTTTAACATCAGACAGATATATACAGTTCAGACTCAGGCACAGACACAAGGCTCGAGTCAACAATAGTGCCTGGAAGATGGCAATAGGCTTACCCCCTATTACGTGGGAGCGAAAACAATGATTGATGAAATGTGGGTGTTAATTCACCTCTGCCTAACTCTTTGGGGATAAAGGTGTGATTATATGTATGTATGTACTAATATTATAAATGTAAAAATTTGTGAAGATTTTTGAATGTTTGCATATTTGGATGTTTGGACGTTTGTCACTCAATTACTCTCTAATGGCTGAATGAATCTGGTTGAAATTTGGAACAGAGATAGTTTATAGTTTGGAACAACAAATAGGTATTTTATTCTAGTAATGGGTTCCAATGGGATGCAGGAACAAGGACAAAAATTCCACACGCTAGCGAAGCCGCGGGCAACGGCTAGTTAATTGTAAAAACCATATATTTACACATTTCAGCTGTGGAATTTCCAAACCTAGTAAGGGACACGAGACAAATTATATGCTGCGGCTATGTACTTATATAAACTAGGATTTATATACTAGATATATAGAAGTGTACATTAGATACATAGTGTTGTTTCTGTACATTAGAAATATTTAAAAACCCAAGCAGGGTTAGGTACGTCAAAAATTCTGAACCCAGAAATATGTTTTAAAATACGTATAATAATTGTCTGTTTTAACAATGTACACAAAAATTACTAAACGAATTTTGTACATACGAGGAAATCGTTTGTCCTGGTTCGGGCATGTAAAGCGTAGGGATGAAAGTAATGTCGTAAGGAACGCACTAACTATGGAAGTGGATGGCTACAAGGGGAGAGGGAGGTCTAAAATGAGGTGGATGGACTGTGTGAATGATGATATGGTTAAGAAGGGAGTGAATGTTGAAATGACTGCAACTAGAGATGAATGGAAAAGGAACACATGTTGCGCCGACCCCAAATAATCTTGGGATAAGGGCAGGAGGATGATGATGAGTATATTCTATTTTAATATTTTGGCTTTAGATAATATAGGCAATTTACACAATCGAGTGATTATCTAGTAGGCATTATGTAGATTAATTAAAAGCCTCTCTTCATACGACTACTCCGTGGGACATCGGTACCCACATAGATTAGGCACTAGACAAAGGCACTTATGTTGACGCTATTGTAGGTAGGCTTTAGTGCCTTTGTGTATGAAGATTGATGAATGTAAACTAGAACGTTGCATACTGTAGAGACATCGTGGTGTAAAATTGGGTTTAAGATATGCTCTACATACGTTAAACTACTAATTTGTGGAACTACATAAAATAATGAATAAATATTCTACATCATTCTACGCAACGCTATCTAGACCCATGGTAAGCATATGACGTTATCTCTGTATATTTTTTTTTATTTATGATTTATTTCACGCATTTTGTAAATGGCATTATTATTTCCTTTTAAAAATTAGTATTGGTCGGTGTAGATTGCAGCAAATGGTTTATGTACGGACAATCTATCCGGTCAGCGATCATTTTCAGAAGGGAGTTGGGATTCAGCCTGAACCTGCGCACGAGTGAGGCGGCGCGCTTCCGCATCGCAGTATAGAAAAGCAGTCTACTCGCGCCTGTGTAAACATGCCTGATTTAAATAACTTTACCGAAATATTTGAACCAACTTACGACTTTACGAGGGGTTTAGTTCAAAGTATGTACAAACATATACCTGTAGTACCTATAGTACAGCAATAAATGGTATTCGATCAGGCTATATGTACACTTCCATCAATCACAAAACCACTCCAACTTAGTTTTCAACTATCATCGATTATACTGTGCCAGTGGTTCTTAAAGTGTTGGTATCCGCTTAAGTTATGACTTATTTCAAGAGTTTCGTATTTTTTTACTTGTTAAACTTCGATATGGATAAACGGTACCATTGAGAATCCGCAATTAATTACAACCATTTACAAAATTAGCATACCAAGTTTCTTTCACAGTACGCTCCGCTTCTGCAGTTGTCTTATGCGGTTGATTTCGGAATCATACCTTTACAGTTTACAGACTATTATACTGTTGATTGATGGCACTTAACTGTAAAAAAACAGTAAAAATAACAATAAAAAATAATGTGGAAAAGTACAAATGAGTTCTACATATGTGCTTTGCAGTTTACATCTGCCAAACTGTAAAACAGTTTTAATGTAGGCAATGAGATACAAGTGCCTATTTTTCTCTTCTTTTTCACCTTCGCGGGTCACAATGTGTGAGGATGAATTCCCTGCCTATGGCGAGCAGTGCGATGATGCATCACGTCAAACAATTCATCTGAGCACAAACCATTGTATAGGCGGTCAAACACACACAGCAAAGAGAAGTCCCTTCTAAGGCTGAGAGGTTCCACATCACCTGCGAGTATAGGATTGTCTTCATCCTATATTTACATGTAAGAAATTACCGCTGACTGATAAAGCTTCCAACTGTACGTACCACGTACACTTATTAATGGGAAAGGCAACCTCGAAGTGTTATGTGCGTAGTTATTATTTCGAATAAGAAACTAAAATTAATAGTGTATACCTAAAACTTACACGCAGAACTTTTTCTTTCTTAAATAATCACCTGATTCTGTTAAAAAATAAGTTTAGAAACATTACACTACAAAATACCATCAATCTTCTAAGTTGACTTCCAGTCCCTTATCATAATGATATGGTTCAGAAACATGTGAATAATGATATATTATCAAAGTTTTTAGTATATGGGCCTTATTTATAAAAAAGTACACAGAGTACATACAGCTGTTATGTCAAAAAAATTACATGACGGTGGTACCCTATGTAAAATTTAATAGTAAAGGCCTTAGTGTTTAATTATGAAACAAAATAGACCATGAATTACAAATAATATAGGTACCTAACTTTGTTTGCAAAAAAATGTCGAAATTATATTGGAGGTCCTCCTCTTTCGTCTGGTAATATATTAATTATTTATTTTATCTAGGACACGCTAACTTGACTTCACCTCGCCTGATGGTAAGCTAAAGGCAAAGTCTCAGGAAAGTGGGTCACCATTATAGAAACTAAGTACCCTGGACTGTAGGAAGAAGGAAACACGTGAGCTTGTAAAGAATTCCAGGTCTTGGTGGTGCGGCAAAAAAAAAGAGGCTGCTTGTATATTCTGCACAGTGTGAGGATCTAAGTCATGCACGTGTTGTCCTGTGTCGGAAACAATCAATATTTTTGGGAGATATTTTGAGATATTATTGCTTACAATAAAACCATCCTAATATGTTGCCCGATCGTAAGCAGTTTTACATTTAATTTGGTTTAAGGTGTGATTCCGAAGCCGACTGCTAACGACAACTACCGACGCATGCAGCAGATAGGTAGGTACGCGTAATTCATTACGGTTTCTAAATGGTCACCTTTATCCGTGTGGAAGTTTAACAAGTAATATATGTAGAGTACACGCCACGAAATAAGTCCCTTGAGCGCGGCGGCGTTTCATTCGCAACATATAATGTTGCTACTATCGCCTTTTTATTTTACCAGATCTTTCATTGTTCAGATACCAAATTAATCTTTCCTAGTTGCACCGCTGAACTTAAGAAGATAAAGGAGTGAAAACTGCAGCCAAAGTGTATCAAGAGACAGTCTTGGAGCGTGTTGTAAAACCTCCCACTTTTTAATATTATTAGTGGGTTTCAGCTCCTCTGCCACCGCAGCACCTCATGCTATCCTAAAAAAAACCGCGTACTGTGTATATTATAGTGTACATGTCGTGACGAGATTCGGATCAATATTTATGCTATTAACTATTATTCTCACTAGTACATCAAAAAATGTGCTGGCATCTCTTAACCGTACCATTATGTCCCGAACCTACCCACACACAGTATGGCTGATTATGGCGACGATGTCATTTTTAGTTCCAAGTTTGACCGCGGGACTTATTTTCTGCCGTTGACTCTAATGTAGTGCTACATGCGTCGGCAGTTGTCGTATGCAGTTGGCTTCGGAATCAAACCTTTACCCAGCTGTACATTTTTAACTATAATTTTTGTTTGAACTACGAACATAAAATACCAAACAAGTCAAAAAGTGAACCTGGAGTCCGTTTACCGACCGCAAGTTATTTAAAGTTACTTTCATTTTCAAATTAATTTATTTAGACAACATGAGTCCTTTTTTGTTAGTAGCAGTTTAATTCAAATCAATTTGTTTTCAGGAATATGGTTGTGTTGGGTTCATATAATCTATGTTAGTAAATAAAATAAAATCATTTAAATTAAATTAAATCAAATGAAACAAATCAAATCATTTGAGGACATAATTTAAATCATTACACTTATTTAAAACTATTTTTTCCATTTAAAGTTTATTCAACAGACACGAAAGCTTACTTTTTAATTAAAATCCAATTTATAGAGAAGTAGGAACGTTTTTCTTTTAAAAAATGAAGGCGGGGTGAACTTTCAAGTCCTTTAATTAATTTATAATGTCAACAATGTCATTTATTTCAGTTAATATCAAAGAATAAAAATAATTAATAAAAATTAAAAAGTTAGTATTTATATTTCTATTGGCTACGGTCTATACGAAAAGCAGCCCAAAATTTCAGGTCAGGTCTTGAGCTCGGTTTGCCAGATCGGATCGGAAGGAAGAAGCTAAGGGAAGTGCTTGTGTGCGAAGTGAAGTTAAGGCCATAAAATCGCCATCTATTTTATGGAACCAAAAACATAGATAGCGAAATATAGATATTGATTACAAAGAGGCATTAATGTTATAAACATGCAAATCAAGGTCGATCTGATCCTGACTGTACCTACCAATTAAACGTATATTATATGTACATCATAGTTTCGCGTGGTTCCCGGTAGAGTAGAATTTGGACCACCTCATCTCTTCACATGCGGTGTCGTACCAGGCGACTAAGGGATATGGCTGCTTAACATCGGACATGTCTGTATATATCACAGACCAGACTCAGCCTCAGATGCATGGCTTGAATCAACAATAGTGCCCGGAAGACTGCGATAGGCTCACCCCCTATTACGTGGAACCAAATTCAATGATTGATGAAATGTGGTGTTAATTCGCCTCTGCCTAACCCTCCGGGGATATAAGCGTGATTATATGTGCGTATGTATGTAGTTTAACCCTAGCTCACTAACCTTAATTTCAAGTAACGTGGTCACTAACCATTCGTAAATTTTACGACGAAATAAAATATCAATATTTCTATGAATAGACTTTATTAATAACAAAAAACGACTTATTTGCCAGTCTTATCTCTCTTATAATCAAATAAAATTAAATGTAATGAAAATATGTCAATTGGCACAATGGTTACACATAGGAGTTATATGCTCCCTACAAATCGCCTTTTTACAGCTACTGCAGTAGTTTGTGGTCATACGTCGTTTTTTTGCAGGGCAGTAGCTGCAAGTTTTTCGCGATTTAGGATCTGCACTAGGACCTGGTTGCGTATCAGCATCAATTTTTAAGATATCACCTATGATTTGCTTCACATTACGCGGTAAAGTTACCGTCTGATATCTTTCTTGCAACCAGGCCTTCATTAATTCGTCTGCCATTTCTAATGCAAAAGCCCTTCTTTTCAATGGTTTTTTTCCGTTTCTGATGGAATTAGACACGTGGATCACGTAACTATTCACTATTGACAAATTTAGAATGTTATAAAACAAACACAGTGGCCATCTATTTGTCTTTCGGCTGGTACTCATAACCGAGCACATCTGGTCCACGGTATCTACTGCTCCCTTTGTTGAATTATAAAATTCTATTATTTCGGGCTTTTTTGTATTCATGTTAACAGCAGGTTGGTCGTGTGTAGAAGAAAGCAAGAAAACCACCTTATTTGACTTTGGCTTGTAAGACACTAAAGTCAAATCTTGATCAAAACCAAACATGGATGTACCTACTGCCCTATTTCTGGAATTCCTCATTTCTTTAGGGATCTCTCGCTTGTTGCTTCGTAGAGTACCTACAAGTGTGAGCTTATATGGTGGTTTCAACAATTCAGCAGTCAGAGGAACTGAAGTGAACCAGTTGTCCATCGTTATATTTCGGTTTGACCCATGTAATGGTTTAGATAACTCTTTCACAAAATAATTTGCTAAGGGCTCATTACCCGTATTCGTACTTTTTCCCAGGTAAGGCATCGCATTAAACATGTACTTAGTACTACAATCAGCCATCATCACTAGCTTCAAACCATATTTATTCGGTTTATTTGGTATGTACATGCGAAAGGCACAGCGTCCTCTAAATCCGACTAATTGTTCATCCACCGTAACATAAGAACCGGGCTTGTACCATTTCCCACAATTTTCTATGAATTTATCCCATAACTCCCTGATTGGTGCTAGTTTATCAGAATCCTTTCTCTCTTGTCTAGTATTTCTATCATCAAATCTCATGCATCTCAGTAAAAAGTCAAACCTATCTGCACTCATGCACGCTTTATAAGTTTTAGCACTTCTCAAAGTATCAAATAAAGTTCGTGTAGGTAAATGGTTACTCTTGAGAGCAGCAGATTGGATAAGCAAACCCAGCAAAGCCTTGATCTCATTGGCTGTCGTTCGTGTCGTAGTATATTTAGATGTTTTATACTTATTGTTCTTTATATCGATCTCGACATTTGTAAACTGAACAAGCATGTCAATAATTTCCTCTCCGACGAAGAGATGAAATAAATCCATTGGCTTAGAAAGATCTTTGGCTATACCTACAGGACCAGGTACAATATGCAATAAATTTCTGGCAGCACTACGAGTACGTGGATCTCTGGGGTTTGTAGACCATCTATGTTCATTCTTACCCAATAGGATGTTCTGCCCGGGTTGTATGATGCATTGCTGCCGTTGTGATTCAAGGTTTCGTTGAGCTGTGCCGGAGGTCTGGCCCATCTCATCATCAGAGTCAATGACTAACCTGCGACTATGACCCCGACGGGGAATGAAGAGCTCGTCGTCCGAAGAGTCCGCAGCAAAATCATCGTCGCTGTCATCAGTTTCGACGTGAATTTCCGTTTCTAAATAATCTCTATCCTCAGATCCTGATGACTGTGGACTATTTTCAGGAATCGACTCCGAGTCCGATTCAGCTAACCATTGTACAACTTTGTCCTCTAGTCTCCTCAAATCCATCTAAAAATATAAAACATAATCTTTATAACGACCAAATTTACAAAAATCATAAATTAAAATAAATATTATATACGCAATATTTACATCGTTTAGTATAAATTATGAAGTAATACAATTTGCTTCATAAAATACTAAAATAATGTTATATCTATAATAATAAAGTATAATAACCAACAGAAATCAAAATACATGATTTAGAAAAAAAAAAACGTAGTTACTAACCTTTCGTAATTTTGACGTCGATATTGCAATATCTCCAAACCAATAATACATGCATCCGCGATGAGCGATCGCGGGTCACTAGCGATGCAAATTAGGAAGGTAAAGACAACGGCAGGGGTGTGAGGGGGCGGGAACTTATTGAAACACCAAATACGCTAGGTGAGTTTCGTAATTTTTACGAATGGTTAGTGATCTAGGGTTAAACACAATATGCTTTTACGTCAAACAATTAATGTAGTGTACGCAAGAACCTATAATAAATCAACAGTTCAACGGATATGATGGTTCATAACTTCATATCTATGTAAATTAAATAGTTCTCTTGAATTTAATGTTTAGTTTTATGACGTTGCAGTCGCCATTGTTATAAGTTGAACATATAATCTGAAGCGTCCTTTCATTCTAGCACCTAACGAATAGTTTTTTGTGAAATTATAATCTATTTAACCGCATGGTTGACAGACTAACACACGGTCCACCTGATGGAAGATGGTTATCGTGGCCAATAGACATGTGCAACACCAAGGGAGCCACACTCGCGCTGCCAACCCTGTAAGCACAAGAGTTACTGTGCCGTCAGTGTACAAGACAAAGCAGGACAAGCTTTTGGTCTTCCCACTGATAGTACAAAAACTCTCCAGTGAGCTCCTACCCACCGCCAGTAACACAACATGAGGTTATTATGGATACATTATTCTGTTGGGTGAAGGATAGTACAAAAACTCTCCGGTGAGCTCTGGCTACCCTACTCACCGCCGGGAACACAACACAAGTTTATTATGGCCACGGTATTCTTTCATTAGGTGGGTTAAAGCGCTCGTTGGCAGATGCGCTTCTTAGGCGCAGTTGCCATTTAGATGGGTCACCGCTTAGTGGTATTTTATCTGGGCGTCGGAGGTCAATCATCGACCTCGGCCCCCCATGAGCGCAGGCCTGGGGGTGACAGGTGGAGCTGCCTGACACCCTGGCAGAAGCAGGCCGCGGCAGTGGCGCGCCTGGCGCGCCTGCCCGTTTCCGGCGACGAGTTGGGGACTCTGTAGTCCCCACACCCGAGAAGAGGGCCAGATCGTGAGAGATGGCCTTAGGTCGGCCGGGGTGCGAGGGATATGCCTGTCAACCTCACCTTCGGCAACCAAAACAACCCACTGGCGGCGTGCGTGTTAGTCGATTCGAGTTCGACATAACCTCCTCCACCGGCTCCGGTGGGTAGGTATCCGTGGGGAATTTGCGCACGTAAAAAAAAAAGTGGTATTTTATCTGAGGTATGTTTCCTTCTTCCTACAGTCCCGGGTCCTTTAAGCGAGGCGTGAAAAAGCATAGGATGAGGCCGTCAAGCTGAGTGTCACCACTGTAACATGGTATTTGTACGTAATGGTGACCCTCTTTTCTGAGACTTTGCTTTCAGCTTACCATCGGGCGAGGCAAACTTTAATTGATGTATCCTAAATAAAAAAGCCTTTCCGTGCTTTGCAGGACACGTTAAAAAACGATTTAGGCTATCAATTGTCGTTAGGTTAAGATGAACGCCTAAATGGCTGACCTGAACAATTCTGTCAGTGGTTAGCCAGTAACCAGAACTCAGGTGGGGAGATCAGATGGCAGACGCTCAAAATATAGTCCAAAAAACCAAGTTACATCATATTTAAGCAGACCCCGGACTCCGAGGTGAAGGACTCGGATGCGAAAGGGATTCTAGTAGCTTTTAATGCCCGACTACGGCGAAGCAAAAGGAGGGTTATGATTTTAACAGGCTTTTTTTTTTACGTGCGCAAAATCCCCACGGATACCTCCCCACCGGAGCCGGTGGAGGAGGTTATGTCGGACACGAACCGACTAAAACGCACGCCGCCTGTGGGTCGTTTTGGTTGCCGAAGGTGAGGTTGACAGGCATATCCCTCGCACCCCGGCCGACCCAGGGCCATCTCTCACGATCTGGCCCTCGTCTCGGGTGTGGGGACTAAAGAGTCCCCAACTCGACCCCGGAAACGGGGAGGCGCGCTGGGCGCGCCACCGCCGCGGCCTGCTTCTGCCAGGGTGACAGGCGGCTCCACCTGTCACCCCCAGGCCGGCGCTCATGGGGGGCGGAGGTCGTTCATCGACCTCCGACGCCCGAGTTGCCTTCGTACGCGGGCAGCTTGGCTTGCGATCCTTCGTCGCTCCCGCCCCGCCTCCTCCTTCACGAGCATTACTTGCTCGCAGAAGGAGGCGCCGGCCGCCCACGCATCCGCGCAGCGGACCATCGCCGCGAGCAAGGTAATTTTTTTTTTTTTTTAACAGTCTATGTAAGTATGTATGTATGTAGGTTCATCTGTTACTTCATAGCTCCTCAACCACTAACCACTCCGCTGGTTATAGGCTATATAACGTATCATTGAATCTAATGTGACGCCCTCTAGCGGTCATAAAGTACGGTGTTAAAAAATACATACATACATACATATAATCACGCCTTTATCCCTGGAGGGTTAGGCAGAGGTGAATTAACACCCACATTTCACCAATAATTGTATTCGGTCCCACGTAATACGGGGTGAGCTTATTGGCGTATACCGGGCACTATTGTTGACTCGAGCCATGCATCTGAGGCTGAGTCTGGGCTGTATATATCTGTCTGATGTTAAACAGCCCTAACGCTTAGTCGCCTTGTATGACACCGCATGGGAAGAGATGGGGTGGCTCTAATTCTACTCTGACGGGAAGCACGCGCTTAAATACGGTGTTAAAAAATAAATTTGATATAAATATGTCGTGTTTCGTATCAACTGAAAGGGCTTAATTAGCACATTTCAAATATGTATAAATTATACCTATTGCTTTCCCCAAAATAAAATAAATATAATAAAATAAATAGTTTAGAAAATACGTTTAAAACTAAAACCCAACTCCTGAAAAGTATTATACAAGAAAATATCTAGGATAGCCGTGGTCGTATACCACTTTTCCCTACTAATGTATGTTTTGTTAGACTAATTTAAATATATTTTCTTGTTTATACTTCTTCAGTAGTCGGGTTTTAGATTTAAACCTATTTTTTAAACTGATTATGCTTCATCAGATTATACCACCTCATCATACTTTATTCAACTATCTCCATTGCATCCTATTTCAAGCTACACTGCCCATCTATATTGTCTCTTAGTGAGTTTTAAATTTTCGCGCAATGGGGCGTAACGTAGTGATTTATAATCCTGCGCGTCGTCTTTGAGAAATGAGCGCGCATTTCGATTTTCAACGCGTAATCTAGTTGTAGGTCTGTTCACCATCTGACAGAAAGCATACAGCCCATGACAAAGTGCCTGCTTGACAAGAGGGTCGTATTACGTGGAACTAAAAAACATAGTTGGCAAAATTTGTATGTTAATATATCTCTACCTATCCCTTCGCGGATTAACAGGCGTTATTATATGTAGGTATGTAATCTTGTTGTAATGTTAAAAGTTGTAATGCTACCCGTTGACAAAATTTCAGATAAATATAATTTTTACACTTTGACGACGACCTCTGTGGCGTAGCGGTAGAGCATTCGACTGCTATGCAGGGGGCGCGGGTTCGATTCCCGCTCAGTGCAAATATTTGTATGCATGAATATGTATATTTACATTGGTCTGGGTGTTTCTATGTATAATATGTATATATTTACAAAAAAAAAGTATCTAAGTATGTTTATCCGCATTCTAGATCCCATAACACAAGCTAGTTAAGCTATGTTTACCATGGGTCTAGATAGCGTTGTGTAGATTGTCGTGGAATATTTTTTTTTTTTTTTTTTTTTTTTTTTTTAATTTATTTCCATATTATTACATTAGTTCATCTCATAGAAGCACCCATAAAACCCGCATAGGTTTATCTTGGGTGTGAGTGTACATTAAATTTAATTTATATAATCAACAAAAAATACAATTATAAATACATATCAAACAAAAACATAAATAAGTTTCGCCGGTGACAAGGAATAGTAAGTGCAGAGTAGGTAGGTGTAGTCTTTTGAGTGTAAACCGGCTGTTGTTTACGGTAGATGCAACGCTGCTATTTGCACCTACTTGCACGCGGTCGCTAATAGACGCACTCTGGATACAGGATGATTGGTTTGCAACTATTTACGTATAGCATAGTTTTAATAATTTTTTATTTTTTTTTTCATTTTGGTTATTTTATTGGTATGAACCATTTTATATTTTATTTACTTATAGATTAAATATTTTGTCTTGGTTCATGTTCAAATATTATTTACTTTTGATGGGTAGGTAGGTATATGTTTTTGACTAGTCGTTTTATGTTGAGTGAATCTATTTTACTCCTGGTTTCTAATGGTATCTCGTTTATTAGTCTAGGTAGTAGGTAGTCCGTAGTTCGCGTGCCGTAGTAGTTGTTGGCTGTTTTGGTAATTAATCTTTTTTTTACAATTTGACGTGTCATGATGGGGTGTTCTATTACATTATTATGGTATTTAAAATAATTTTCTATCGTAAGCATCATTTTTACCTTTGCATTAACAGGTATAATTTTACAATATTCAAATAGTTTTTCATCATCATATGTAAACTGAATTCGAACATTTTTAGGCACAATAGACTTTAACAGACGAAGTTGTAGGGAGTATATTTTATGTAAATATGATGGAAATGTGCGGCCGTAACTACTGAGCCCGTATAGTATAATACTCTCTGCTAGGGCTGTATACATATCAAGCAAAGTAGGGAATGGTATTTTATACTTAAGTATGGAGAATTTTGCCAGAATGGCGCGAAGCTTGTCACACACTGTGTCAATATGGGCAGACAAATTAAATCTATCGTCTATTGTTACTCCTAGGTACGTGATTTGAGATACTTTGCCAATATATTCGCAGTTACATTGAATTTTTCTACCATGCAAACAGTCGTGATCATGAGCAGCCAAATGGATATCGACATCACTGTTCTTTTTATTATAGGCTGACGATACATGCAGCATTTTAGTTTTCTGTGCATTCAAGACTAGTCCTACATCGTGAGACCACTTTGTTAGTAACGTGAAGTCCGTTTGCAGTCTATTCATTGCAACTACTATATCACGATCGGCTGAGATGAGACATGTGTCATCAGCATACTGATATACGACACAATTTTTTATGATATTGTTCATATCATTTACATAGGCAAGGTAGTGCAGAGGGCCTAGTACGGATCCTTGAGCTGTTCCCTGCAAAGCTTTAACCTGGTCGCTCAATTCACCATCTATCTTTACGTGGTAGGATCGATTTTTTAAATAGTCTACACACCAAGCTAGAAGAGGGCCACGTATGCCACTGCATTCCAGTTTTTCTATTAGTATGTCATGCCTCAACATGTCGAATGCTTTGCTGTAATCTATAAAGACCATGAGAACATGTTCTTTTTTATCAAGTCTGCTGTTTACATAATCTGTAAAACTAGAGAGTAGCTGCGTTGTACTTTTTTTGGGCTGGAATCCAAACTGGTTTACTGAGATAATTTGGTGCTGTCTGTAAAAGTTATGGATTTCATTACAAATATATTTCTCAACTATTTTATCTATAATAGGTAATATGGTAATGGGCCTGTAGTTACTGTAGTCATTATTTACTCCTTTTTTATAGACTGGTCTAACTATACCTGCTTTAAGTTCATTTGGGTACGCGCTCTTATTTAAACTTTCTTTAATTAATTTTGCGATTGCATAGGATAATTTTTCAGAAATAATTTTAATGTCAATTGGTTTAATTCGGTCAATTCCAGGAGATTTATTGGTTTTAATGTTTTTAATAATTTTAAGAATGTCTTTTTGAGTTGGGTTTTTTAACAACATTGATACATTTACGTTGTTGATATAGGAACTGGGGTCCAATAGTGGGGTTACACATTTCGGCACGATACCTTTTACAGAATTTTCAAATTCTTTTGCAAAATTATTTGCTATAGTTTTACTGCATGCGTTTTGTTTATTAAATGCTTTTAATATTATGCTATCCAAGGACGACTTCATTCGACCTGTCATTCCATTTAAAATTTCCCACAATTTTTTTGGATTACCCCTATTAGCATTGATAATTTTTTTATAATATTGGTTTCTTGTCTTCTCTACGGTTTTGTTACATTTATTGCGTAATTTTGTATATTCTAATTTAACTACTCTATTTGTTGTATCTTTTTTCAGTTCTATTAGTTTTTCGTCTTTCAATTTACACATTTTAATTACTTTGTTATTAACCCATTTTTTTGTGTTCCTATCAGATGAGCTTAACTTTATGAGGTATTTAGATTTTTCATAACAATTTTCTATACTAGTTTTAATCATATTATAAATTTTGTTTGGACATGTGACCTCATCTATGTTTTTCCATATGATATTATTTAACTCTTTCTCGAGCATGGATATGTTATATCGAAACACATATCTCCGATCATCCTGTATGTGACCGGTACGTGGGAACGAGGCAACAGTGACGCGATGGTCCGCTAGTACTGTCCCAAGCGCCGCACAAGACACATCCTGCGTGCGGGATCTTATAAATATATGATCAATGCAAGTTTTTGTCATAATATCATTTTTAGATTCAATTCTTGTATAATCTTTGATCCCGCACACAAGGCCGTGTTGGTACATTAAATTAAGATACATACATGCTGCGGAAGTCTTGGATTTTAGATCTATGTTTACATCTCCAATAAGTATGATATCCTCGGTACGATAGTTCCTAAGAATGTTGTCCAGTTCAACAAGGAAGCGGGTCTTACTCCGTGCTGGGGGTCTATAAAGTGCAAACAGAACGCCGGTCATGTTGGATTGTGTAGTGATTTTGCCTATGATGCATTCTGTATGAATAGTGGTGGTTTTGTACGGTATAAATGTGTGATTTTTGTGGACATAAACTATTATACCACCACCTTTCCGCCTGTTCCGTAGCTCTGTGTGCATGTTATAGTTAGGTATGTGATATAAACAGCTGATACATTCAGATATACCCACCTCGGTCAACACAATAATATCTACGTTTCTGTTTGAGTTACCTATAACTAACTCAAGCTTCGAGAAGTTTTTAATTATTGAGCGAATGTTAACATGCAGGTAAGTTATGTAGCCTGAATTATTACTAGGGTTAGGTAGCTGTTTGAAATAAAATGAGATATTTGGGCAGTCGCGTATTTCCGTAATGTTGTCTTGGATGTCATCCATTTATAAAGATTTTATTTTGGTGGATAATTGACATTACAGAAGAATTGTAATTATGGACCCACCAAGTAGGTACATAGCTATGTACGATTATACGATTGAATGAGGTTCATTATATCACTCTCCGATCGTACGACAATGACTTTCGCGTTATCTGTTTTACGTAAAAGTACCCTACCTTCTCTGCACCAGATGTATTTGTACGTCTCTTTCAGTTCCTGCTTAGCTTTCCAAAGTAGGTTTTTCACATGCGGGGTTATTGCTTGTCTTATAAATACTTTGTTCTGCTTGGTTACCGCTATACAACTTGTAGTTACATCGGAGACCTGTACTGACACTTCTCGCGCCGCGTCTAACCACTGCCTTTTCACGTGTTCATTGTGAAGTTTTATGTGGAGAGTTCCAGGTTTTCCTTCCTTTGTAGGGAGTCTATTCACCTCTTTCACCTCTTCCGAGCTTCTTTGCAGTTTGCTCGCGAGGCTGCCAGCGATAACTCGTAGGTTCTCCTTTTCTTGTATTGGAATTCCTTGAACTTCTATCACTTTTTTTAGTTCTCTTTGTTCGTATTCATTCAAACGCTGTTCCTGTGCCTCTAATCTTCTTTCTAGGTGTTTGTTGCGGTTTACAAGGTCAGTATTTTTCTTATCAAGTTCTTTAATCTTCTCTTTGAATGCTTCTATGCTTTCCAAACATTCATCCATTTTATCACTTGTAAACTGCACTGCCTGTTGTAGTTCTTTCAGGTCACGTTTGAACACTTTATCCATGTGTTTCGTGATATCAGCTACGAGCTTGTTCGTGTCGATTGGGCATATACCTCCATCACTACGCTGTTCATCCGTTGGAGCAAATGAGTCCTATTGGGGAGACCGCAAGAAGGCAAACGGAACTGCCAGATCGATTGACGACCTGAAAAGGTGGCTGGGACAGACTGGATGCGGAAGACAGAGGATCGGTAAAATGGCGCACATTGAGAGAGGCCTATGTCCAGCAGTGGACTGCAGTGGGCTAATTGATGGATTGATTGATTCACACATTCTTAAAAATTAATAGTAGTCAAGAGGTTTAGTCTTGAAAGCGCACAAAAATAGGTAGATGATAAATACTACTTGAAGGTATTGCTCATGATATAATAGGCAGATTTAAGAAAGTAAATAACAATTTTTTATTAATAGAAGAAACTGGGATTCCTAGAACAATCATCATTGAGCACTTTACGCATTTGAATATCAATATCACTTCAAAATTCTACTTCATTATATTCAAAGTATACTTTTTATTTTTTAGCTTAGTGTTATTAAATGGTTTTTAGATTTTTTTTAATCTGTCAACTTATTTTATTTTACTTCACACTTCACACAGATAACTCATCACATTCTCATATATTATTTTCATTCAAAGATGCGATTATATAACAGATAAGGCTTAATAGACGTTTGTATGCAGCCATCCCATATTGAGTCTTAGGTATTTTATGTTATACAAGTATTCATGAAAATACTGTCCAGCTAGGAAAAACTTCGTAAATTGTTGTCTGACCCTTTGGGATATCAAACCACTGAATAGACGCCATTAATTCGAAGTATCTTGAAGCGCACCTCTATAAAGATTTCAGAAACTTTATTAAGAGCCTGCAAGGATGAGTGTTTGCAGAGATATGTTGTTGTATTATGTGTGTGTGTGTGTGTGTGTGTGTGTGTGTGTGTGTGTGTGTGTGTATGTGTGTGTGTGTGTGTGAGTGTGTGTGTGTGTGTGTGTATGTGTGTGTATGTGTATGCGAGTGTGTATGATTACTTTCAAAAACATCAATCATTCCTTTGTCCCAATTTTAAAATTTTATGTAGATTTTAGATATACCTAACTAATAATGTGTGTAGACAAACCAATTTCATCATTTCCAACATCTCGTTCACTTTATGTCTCGTATTAAATTTCTTAACCAGGAATTTATGTTCGTAAAATATCAGAATCTAATAAAATTGAAAACTAATCAAACTAAGTATAATAATTTTGAAAGTTTAACTTCACAGTTTAGTTCACTCGACGTCTGACGGTCCTACTGTACGGTTGCGCAAATATTAATTAGTACTCTACCCACCCAGTATGGTTTCAAAAAAATGTAAAAGTTGCAATAAGAATATCACCAAGAAGTTGCCTGGTTTGGAATGCAGCCGATGTTCCAAAGTGGTACACGCGAGCTCGGAGTGTGCTAGACTGACCAACAAACAGTTGAGCACCCTACGTAATACCGACAGCATTGAATGGAGTTGTGAAACATGTTTGGTGAATACTTCACGAAGGACGTCATTTATCATCCCAGAGGACGACGATGCTGATGAAGACTCCGAACCAGGTACTGCCCCCAGCCACCAGTCTACTCTTGACCACAGGAAGCTCATACAGGACATTAGTCGGGAGCTCAAAAAAACGGTCAAGGAAGAGGTTGGTGCCTTGGAAGCATCTCTCGACTTTTTAAGTGACCAAATAAATACGCTTGAATTGTACATTAAAAAGCAGGATAAAAAAATCACAGACCTGGAAAACAAAACTACAGACCTAATTAACAAAAATAAAAATTTGGAACTGCGTGTTGCGATTCTAGAACGAGGAAAGCAACAATATGAGCAGCACTCACTATCTACATACGTTGAAGTTGTGGGGTTACCGGAGGAAACTCCCCAGGATACTAATAAAGTGCTGTTCTTGGTAGCAACTCAATTGCAGGTGGACAAGCAGGACATCCAGTCAACTCGTCATGTAAACGGACGCAAGGGTAAGCCCGGTTATATACTGGCCGAGATGAAGACAAAGTCTGCACAGGACCGATGGATTGCCGCCAGCAGAATCAAACGCCTAACACTCGGTACTATTCTACCCGACACACCGGCGGAGAAGGTAAATAATAAAATTTTTGTTCGTGAAGCCCTAACTAAGTATATGAAGACGCTTTTCTATACAACAAAGCAAAGGCTTGGTAGTTCATACAAATTTATATGGATCAAGGAAGGGAAGATATGCGCTCGTCAAACAGGCGTTAGCAAGATCCACTACATATATTCAATCCAGGATATTGAACTGCTTGACAACTGCGCGCCTTCTAGTTCTAAGTAAAAATATAAAATTATGTATCCCTGATCGAGATGTAAGCTAAGTTTTTTGTGTTTTTAGTTCATGGAACCACTAAAACCTAAAGAAATTAGCAACTGTAAATCTGTTAACGACTTTTTTAAACAATTACCTTCCAACCATAATCTATTTCTATCCTGCCTACATGTTAACATTAGATCTATAATAAAGAATTTTCCTAAATTGTTACAAATTATCCATGAATGTATTTATCCGCTGGACGTGATTGTACTTACCGAAGTTGGCATATCTGAGAATACTGTCATGTTATTTAATATACCTGGCTACAATATGCACTCGAAACTACGAACAAATAGGAAGGGTGGCGGTATTATTATTTACACAAAAAAGTACTTAAAATTTACGATAACCCCATATAAAAGCTTCACTTTCGAAAATATAACAGGTATCTTGAAAACAGACAGTAAAACCGTAATTATAAGTGCCGTTTATAGACCGCCATCTTCATACACTCGTAAACAACTGTTCATTAAAGAACTTGATAAGTACGTGTCTACTTTCAAGATTCAAAACGATGCACTAATAATCGGCGATATGAATATAGACCTGAAAACTATGTCATCACATACTGAATCATACTTGGAAACACTGAGTGAGCACGGGCTTATGTGTGGAATCACAGAATACACAAGAATTGAGACAAAATTAAATATAATAACAAAATCTTGCATTGACCACTTATTTGCGCGATTCCCTACATTAGATCCGTACTCGGCAGCGCTCGATGTAGTACTAGCCGACCATAAGGTCATTATGTTTTCATGCGTAAGTCAATGCTTACATACCCGACGCACACAGGAGGTTTCCAAAACACATGTGAATTATAAAGTGTTAAATGATCAACTAAACAAAGTTGTATGGGCGCGGACTGGTGACATGAACTGCCCAAAACAAATTTATACTTTCATTAGGGATTCCTTAACCGGTGCTCATAACCAAGTTAGTATGACAAAGAAATATAAAGTAAGCCAGGGTTTATATAGGGCTCCCTGGATCAATGGTAATATAAATAAACTGTGTAAAAAACGTGACCGTCTATTTCGTACTTGGAGAAAAAACCCCAATAATCTTGAATTGCGACTTGAATACAATAAATTACGCAATAAAACACATAAAATACTGGAAAATTGTAGAAACTCGTATTATGTAAATGCTATTAGCGATAATTTCAATAATATTAAAAAAACCTACCAAATAATAAATCACATGCTAGGTCGCACATCCTTATCCGTCGATGAAGCCATTATTAGAGCCTTCGAATCGCAAGGTCTGTCCACCAAAGATCTGGCAAATGGATTCGCCAAAGAATTTGATCAGGCGGTTAAAATAATTATCCCACAATGTAAGACCCAATTACTAGGTAAGCATACGTCTTCAAATCCGGTAAACTCCAGTATTCGATTTCAAAAGGCTACAAAAAAAAACGTAAGTGAAATAATAAAAAAACTAAATTTCAAGAAAGCTCCGGGTATAGACACTATCTCAGTTTCAGACATAAAAACAGTAAGCAGTGGTATCTCTCAGTCCATAGCTAATCTCATTAACTGCAGTGTTAAAAAGGGTGATTATCCTGATCAATTAAAAACTGGCTGCGTTAGACCGATCTTTAAGAAAGGTCATCGCAATGAATATGGCAACTATCGCCCTATCACGCTACTCTCCACTATCGACAAAATAGTTGAAAAGTATGTCTGTGGTCAAGTGAATAATTTTTATAACGATAAGGAAATCATTTATAAAAATCAATTTGGGTTTCAACAGGGAAAGGGCTCTAGTGACGTCCTATCACAATTTACTGATCATGTTAACGAGTCCATGAATCAAAGGAAGCATACCCTAGCACTCTTCATTGACTTCTCCCGTGCTTTTGATACTCTTAATCACGAGGTGCTTCTTCATAAACTTGACACTTGTGGAATACGCGGGCCTTTACTAAAATGGTTTAAAAGTTACCTCTCTGACCGCACATATACTGTTAAGGTCAATGATGCGTTCAGTGATACGGTGACTGTGTCCAAGGGCACGGCACAAGGATCAGTGGTGGGACCTCTTCATTTCTTGACATACGTCAATGATATGAGTGATTGTATCGAACAAAGCACCTGTTACCAATTTGCTGATGATACGTGTTTACTAGTTAGTAATAGGAACCTAGATAAAGCGTACGAGTACCTGCAGGCAGATTTTTATACCCTCTGTAAATGGTGTCATGATGCAGGGCTTGTCCTTAACGCAAACAAAACCAAACTGTTACATATCAGATCACCATACTTAAAGTCCTCAACAGCCAACAATCAGATAATAGCTCACGATCACGCATGCCTACATAATTTTAATAGTGACGGCTGTTGCTGTCCAACCATTGAACGTGTTACCTCTCATACATATCTGGGCCTCATCATTGATGATAAATTGAACTGGAAACTCCATATCGATAAAGTATGTGATAAGCTGAGAAGCTTCCTGGCAAATATTAAAATCTTAAATCGTCGTATCCCCTATCATGTGAAAATACTACTTTATAACTCTCTAGCCGAGTCTCATATTTTGTATGGACTCACCAGCTATGGACGGACCTATAAAACACACATAAACAAAATATATAATCTGCAACTGAAAATATTAAAGACAATAATATCGCCGCAAATTAAGTTAGAATATAGCAATGATGATCTGGGTATTTTTAAACACTGTAAAGTATTACCCATTCATTTAAAACTAAAATACAGTTTGTTAAAAGAAAACTACTTTAAATATTATTTGGGTGATAAAGTGGAACATCATGTATGCACAAGAGCAGTCTCACAGAACCGGTTACAAACCGCACGCGCTGCTAACGTATTCGGTGAGAGAACAACGCAATACATTGTACCGCGCTTAATTAATAAACTACCCTCAAATATTGTAAAGGAAAATTTAAATGACAAAAATATTAAACATGTATTGAAGCGATTCTTTTTTGGATTTTTGTAAACATATACCATTTCAATAAGGATGTTTGCTTAGCCGTGATTAGGTACGTGTCGCCATTCTGCGCCGGTACACCTACATTATAATATTAAGCTACCTACATTTATTTCTTATATTCTACTTTGTGATTCTAGTGATTATTTTTTGTAACCTGTATTACTTATTGAAAAATAACTCGTTGCATTTGCTACAAACCTCAGTGGTTTCTAAATGCACTGTAAATAATTATGTATATATGATGTTTTTAAGGTGATAAATAAATAAAATAAAAAATAAAATAATAACTTCACAAAAAATGTTAATAATCGACTTCTACGAAGAAGGAGATAACTTATAATCTTTTCTAGCGAAGATATTACAATTTTAAATCACTTCACGGTAATTTTTACTTACCTATAATTTTGTAATATTAAATTAGCAATTGCCTGTCAACACGGAGCCTATTTTACTTCCCTGTAAAAAAGTTAATACAGCATTAAACTCAAAGTTCCAGCCCGCTGAATTTCTTGCGGAGTCTTCAGTCTCAGGTCGGGCCCGCGTTTCGAACCAATGGTCCATTTACTAAACTGATTTTCATGTTTCCTTTTTTATTGACGTTTTGTAAGTGCCGATTTAATGGTCTATGCAGAATAAATGATTTTTGACTTTGACTTTAATGAAAAATGCTAACATAATGTCCTTTTTTGTAGCTCTGCATAGTTCGTAGCCTTAATGCCCACTTAGGCATAATACAGTTGGGGACTTGTGGTCCCTACATACGAGGAAGGCCAGATCGAGAGAGATAGCCCTTGGTCGACAGGAGTGCGAGGGATATGCCTGTCTCAAAAACGATTCACAGGCGTCGTGCGTTTCAGCCGTTTCCAGTCTGACATAACCTATCCCACCGCGTCCGACAGGGAAGGCACCAGTGGGGATATTTCGCACGTAAAAAAACAATTTAGACACAATGCTTAGAAGCTATTTCATTTTGGAAAAATAATTTAAAAAGAAGAATGCAAAAAAGGAAAGGAAGTAAAGAAAGATACAACGTGACGCTCTCATAGCGCATACGAAATGTAGCATCTAGTATGCAAGTGATTTATTATTCAATTGTTCATAAAATTGATACTATAATTTAGCAGTATACTTTTACAAAAATACAATACAATAAATATTTTATTGCTTCACATGTGAATATTAATAAACAAACAGAATTATACACGTATAAACATGCAAAGTACAGTCTGACTCGTAAAGCTTACTACACAGAAGTGATAAACTTTGAATAAACAAAAG
Source organism: Eilema griseolum (assembly GCA_963662185.1). Taxonomy (NCBI): domain Eukaryota; kingdom Metazoa; phylum Arthropoda; class Insecta; order Lepidoptera; family Erebidae; genus Eilema; species Eilema griseolum. The sequence goes on from OY759243.1 coordinate 2,943,321, forward strand.
GAGGACTGAGTGCTAGTAAAATGGTATTTAAGAGGATCTTAGAGGAATCCTGCAGAAACTATTGTTATTAGTACTCTGAATAGTATCCAACCAACTTAATCAACTTTTGGCAAATCCAACCAAATCATCTAAATGCATATTATAATAGTTATGGTGGAATGCTGTTATAAAGAAATAAAAGAGAGAGTCTCCCCTCTCTCTTTTGGCATCCTCGGTCAGCCCATATGATAATAGCAAATACAAAAATCATTATCTACCTCAATTTGCCTTTTCGTAAGGATGCATTACATTGAGTGGTCCTAGAGTGGAGACCGCGAGAAGGTAAACGAAAGGTAGGACGCCTCCTAGCCAAATAGATAGACGACCCGAAAAAGGTAGCTGGGACAGACTGGATGCGGAAGGCAGAGAATCGAAAAAAATGGTGCACATTGGAAGAGGCCTATGTCCAGCAGTGGACATCGTTGGGCTAATTGATTGATTGATTGTCTTAAAGATCAAAACAAATTTGACAGCAGTCGGGTACCTATTAATTTTTCTTTCAGTTTATTATTGGCATTTGGCAATAGGGTACTGCCTGCTATCAAACTTCTTTCCATCTTTTAGACAGCAGTCGGGTTTACTTTTAGATAGCAAGTTAAGATTTTTATTTTTTAATTACAATGAAATTTTGGCCAACCCTGTGTGTGCTTAAGACTGCCGATACACTGTAAAAAACAGTCTGTAGCTCTTTTTGCGATTATTATAAGTAGGTACTTTAATCAATTTATTTCATTTGCGCTGTTCAAGAGAAAGAACAAAGGCTTTCTTAATAAATTAATTACAGAATTTAGATTGGCATTACATTCAATTGTTACTAATTGTGATTTATTGTCCTGACCCACGTAGACTTTGTTTTAAACGATTGCGATCATGATTACAATGAGAGAAATTAGGGGCGTCTAAATTTTTGTCAATTGATTACCCCAAATAGTCTTTGTAAGTAAACTCTCTCAGTCTCGAACATTTTTTTTTTCGCTAACTTTTGTCTTTTTATTATTTTTTATTATTTCATCTATAGGCCATGGTAACCACTTCTCATCACATGAGTCGTGCGGTTATCTGCTACTTAAGTGGTACATTAAACATTTAGGAATGTTTAAAAGTTACTTAGGTATCTCAAATTGGACAATAATATAAACTAAATCGAGAAACATTATTACCAATTATTTGGTCTTTTACCAAGTGCAATATCTATTGCTCCACAACATCTCATTCTGAGAGTGATGTACAAGGTAAAGCGATATAATTTTGTCTTATTTAGTAACTTAGACACAATTAAATCGCAGAAATTAATTTTCGTAAATTCCTTATCGTTTTCTTACACGACAAAATACGTCATTGCAACTTTAATTAAAGAAACTCCAGCAAACACTGTTACACTCACTTACATTTCACTCTTGAACCGTGCAGACTCCTTCAAGTCTGAACAATTCGACGTAATTCACTTCCAGAGATTTGTTCACAAGACGACAAACAATGAGTGTAGTGAATTCACTGCGATTGTTTGTTCACCGTGAAGTACCCCGGCGATAAATTGAATCTACCGGCTTTCGCTGTAACTTGCAGTCTTTGTTTCAATGTACTATGAAGATGTACACATCAATTTAGTAGAAAGATTATTTAAAAAGTTTGAAGACGCCAACAGATTCAAGAGAGATACAGACTTTAATACACAGTGTATCGGCACAGTCTTAGGCGTATACAAGATTGGGCAAATTTAAATTGCAATTAAAAAATATTATTATTACATTATTAAACCGCGTGCTTTCCGGTAGAGTTGAGTTCAGATCATCCCATCTCTCCCCATGCAGTGTCGTAAAAGGCGACTGGGATAGGACTGTTTAACATCAGACAGATATATACAGCCTAGACTCAGCCTCAGATGCATGGCTTGAGTCAACAATAGTTTCTAGAAAAGGGCAATAGGCTCACACCCTATTTCGTGGGAAATACAAAGATTGGTGAACTATCCGTCCAGGGATAAAGGCGTGATTATATGTATGTTTAACATTAACTGATTTCTTTTTTATATATATTTGGTCCGTCACACCGCTCTAGATGGTAAAAAGCTGAGGTGCTGTCCAGAAGATACGCACCACCACTTCCGATACTGTTGAACTTAAGATGGTGCTCCCTATCTTGACGGCCTTGATAGATACTTTTTCATGCCCCGCTTGAAGAACCTGGGACTGTAGGATGGAAATACGTGCGCTGGCAAAGCATTCCAGCTCTTTATCGAGCGGCAGGGGTAGGAGGCTTCAAACCGTTTGGTGCGAGACGGTATGGGATCCACCGTATGTGGGTGACACCGCAAGCCAGCACGAGTTGTCTTGACAGGAAGGGAGAGGTGGGACCAGTTAAAATAGCTTCTCAGAACACTCGCTGTGGTAGAAACGACAGAATAGGGCCTACAATATAATTATATATCCTGTCTGATTAGGTACTATGACCAAGGACCTACTGGTTTTTGTGGTTTATAAGGGTCTAAATTAAGTGTGTGTGTGTATGTGTTTGTGTGTATATGTATGTATAATGCATACATACATACATACAGGGTTAGGCAGAGGTGAATTAACATCCATATTTCATAATACATACAGCTACATAATACCGATTTCAATTAAGAGAGTAGGAATTAATTTAAAACTATTACTAAGTTGTCTCTACAGGGTAGCATCAAGTACTTTCATTTTTCAATTTCCCGGTTTCCCCCATTTGAAGAGTGAAACTTCCCTACTCGAGCTTACCTATTCATAAAGTCCCAATTCAAATATTAATAGTTCCTTAAGTAGGAAATCCCATTACACCCGTCCTCTTGTCTTCCCACCTGTCTATTCATCTTATCGTTACGCAGCCAATAAGGTATAATTAACAAACTGCCAAGCAAAAGTTAGTTATTAGTTATTTATTAAACAATACAATCCCAGCTCACAATTTGTTAGCGACTGATAAACAAATAAAATAGACTATATTGTAGTTGCAGAGTTCGCGTCAGGTATCACGGAAAGTTCTTTAATTAGTTATAATAACGTTAGATATAATAACGCCTGTATATTCCCGAGGGGTAGGCTGAAGTGTGTTAATTTCCGCATATCGATAAAAATATTTACCTTTGCGGCAGACACGATTAGAGGTGAACAATTTGATTTGACATATAATTACAGAAGCACTACATGTATGTTTTTTTTTTCAAGGAGGTAGGACACGGCGGTCTTTCCGCCCAATTGAGCAGTCCGACTGGGGAAGTACCTCCGCCCTACAGAATACCGCGGCTATAATAACTTCGTGTTGTGTTCCCAGCGGTGAGTAGGGTAGCCAGAGCTCACTGGAGAATTTGTGCTGTCAGTGGAAGACTATGGGCTTGTCCTGCTTTGTCTTCTACTGACGCCACAGAAACTTACAGGGTTGGCAGCGCGACTGTGACTCCTCTGGTGTTACAAACGTCCATAGGCCACGGTAACCACTTTCCATCAGGTGCGCCGTGTGCTTGTCTGCCAACTTAGTGGTGTAAAAAAAAATAAAAAAATACTCTATCATTATTAAGGATATAATGATCGTAGTTCGTTGATCAATGTTATGATGTCCTTTTTTGCGTGCGAAAAATCCCCACGTATACCCCCACATCGGAGCCGATGGGAGAGGTTATGTCAGACATGAGCTGACTAATACGCACGGTGCCTGTGAGTCGTTTTTGGCTGCCGAAAGTGAAGTTAACAGGCATATCCCTCGCACCCCGGCCGACCCATGGCCATCTTTCTCGACCTGGCTCTCCTCGGAATGCCATGATATATGATGTAATTGTTGTTTTACTTGTACGAAATGAAAGTGGTAAAGTTGGAGAAAAGAGGGAAGTAGCCACCATACCTTAACAAGATCTATCTACACACCTATGTTTGAAAGTGAGTAGTATTGTCAAGTACTGAAGTACTTATTAGCTATTAGCTATTATCAGAATTCAGAATTGTTCGTACCGGCGGCGGCGTGCGGCACCTGGTTAAAAAATAATTGCAAAGCACTAATCAACGAAAACATAATATTCTTTCCATCAATACAAAATGTGTAGTCTGTATTTATCTGCATCCGAAGCTTTCTCATATATGCGAATCTCGTATAAAAATCGCATAAACCAAATCTATATGAGAAACGACTGCCATTTTGACCCCCGACTACCAGTGCGGGAAACCTATTTATCAGCAATTGTACTGGCTCACAGAGGAGATATTCTATGGTTTGAACCACAATGATCTTATTAGGGTCCCATACACATTTATAGACCTAGCTTGCAATGTATAAATATAACGTACCCCAACTTTATGGAAACTGTGGCATCAAGTGTTCAGACTTGCCATTGAGTTTACTTGAAGTTGGTGCCTGACGTACTTACCCAACCACGGAACAGAGTTATGTTCTGTGACACCAACTTTAGGGAAACTGCGGCATCAAGATTACATACTTACCTTTGAGTTTAAATACTTGAAGTTGGTACCAAGTAGAATTTAGTATAGCATTTTTATTTCAGCATAATTATTATATCTATCTAGATCTTACCTGAGCAATTTGATCAAATCTTCCGAACAGTTCGTTGAGTGTCTTCACTAAATCTGAAGCACTGAGCCGTTCAGACAGCGGTGTGAAGTTCACGATATCAGCGTACAAGATGCTAACATTGTTGTATCTTTGAACGTGCATTTCATGGAACCGGGTTTGTTTGGAGCTGTCCACGCAAGCGTCGGCCATTTTGAGCATTATTGAACGTTTCACCTGCAACAAACAAAGACTTGGTTTACTTTGAACGAAATAATAATATATATTCCAATTACGTTTAATTTCCTCTGTCTATTGAACTTCTAGAAAACTGTTGTTTTACGTATTGGGGCTGGTATTCATTGAGATTATAATGTACTTGCGCCTGGCTAAACAATCACAGCAAAGTACGAAACTACACAAACTTATTTTAATGTTCATCTGCCTTTATACGTTGCCTTCAGTAATAATATAAATCAATGCATGGATGGAATGCAATCAAAATGTCAAAGAACAAATCTTAATCTGTGATTAGACCATTTACAATAGAGTAACTAGTCTACCTACCTACATAATTAGATTATAATTTTGTGACAACTATATAATTTTAGACAACGCGGCGCGTTGTAAGTTTTTTTTTTTTTTTTTTTTTTTATATAGGACACGTCAATTGGACTTCGCCTTGCCTGATGGTAAGCTGAAGGCAAAATCCCAGAAAAGAGGGTCACCATTACTTACACATACCGTGTGACAATGGTGACACTCAGCTTGACGGCCTTATCATATGCTTTTTCACGCCCCGCTTAAAGGACCCGGGACTGTAGGAAGAAGGAAACACGTGAGCTGGTAATGAATTCCAGGCCTTAATGGTGCGACAGAGGAAAGAGTCTCCGAACCGCTTGGTTCTTGATCGGATGTTTTGCACCGTGTGCGGATGACATCTAAGACCTGCACGCGTTGTCCTGTGTAGGAAAGGGGAGGGTGGGACTAATTGGAAGAGCTCATCAGAACACTCCCCATGGTACAGACGGTAAAATACAGCCATGGACGCAACATCTCTACGCAGCTGTAAAGGTTCTCGGGTGTTCGTGATCTCGGGATTCCCAATGATGCGGATCGCACGTCGCTGCAACCTGTCGAGAGCATCTAGTAAGTACTTTGCTGAACCATCCCAGAGATGCGAGCAGTACTCCACACAGGAGCGAATTTGTGTCTTGTATAGAAGACACCGCTGCTCCGGCGTGAAAAATCGTCTCACTCTGTTCAGGACTCCGAGTTTTCGTGAGGCTGTTTTGATGATGCTTTCGATGTAGTTTTTGTTATTCAGGTTGCAGCGAACATCCATACCTAGGATATTGAGATTGTCCTGCAGCGGCAGTGGCGTGCTCTGAAGAGTGGGGAGGGGAAGGAAAGAAGATACTTTTGCTGTAAACGCACATGCCTGCGTCTTCTTGGCATTGAACTCAACCAGGTTCTCAGAGCCCCATTGAGAAATGTGATTCAGGACCCCGTCAAGCTCAGTGACAAGAAGCTGCCTTTTCTCTGCGATATCTGACTGCTTGGCCGCTGGATGTCCATGATAACTCCCATGTAAAGTGCTATCGTCTGCATAACAATGAACATTGCCGGTAGACAGCATGTCGTTGATATGCAGAAGAAAGAGAGTGGGTGATAAGACGGACCCCTGGGGCACGCCAGCATTAACCTGCAGAAACTCCGAAGCTCGTCCGTCACAAAGGACGCGAATACGGCGCCCCTGCAGGAAGCTAGCAACCCAGTTGCACAGCCCAGAAGGCAGACCAAAGGCAGGTAGCTTAGAAAGAAGCGATTTGTGCCAGACTCTATCGAAAGCTTTGGCGATGTCAAGACTAATTGCCAGTGACTCGCCGTGCTTGTCCATAGCCTCACCCCAAAGATGGGTAACGTATGCTAGAAGATCACCCGTTGACCGTTTCGGTCTGAAGCCATATTGCCGGTCATTAATTAAGGAGTGATCCTCTAGGTGCCGCATGAGCTGTTTGTTAATTATGTGCTCGAACACTTTGCACAGCACTGAGGTGACGGCTATGGGTCGATAGTTGGCTGGCTCCGAGCGATCCCCCTTCTTGGGAATCGGCTGAACATTCGCCTCTTTCCAAGGCAAAGGCACTGTACCCGAACTGTAGGATAGCCGGTACAGGCGCGTAAGCATTGGAGACAACTCCGCTGCACATTTTTTCAAAACTACCGCTGGAATACCATCCGGACCACTGGCTTTCCGGACATCGAGTGATTGCAGCACTGCACGGACATCGTGTTGCCTGATATGGATATCAGGCATCGCGTGGTCACTGTCGGGTAGTGTTGGTGGCTGCGTACCACAATCATCGATTCGGGAGTTTGCCGCAAAGAGATTAGCCAGCAGATTTGCCTTCTCTTGCGGCTCATGGGCCAGGGATCCATCAGGGTTACGCAGCGGAGGCAGCGAAGGCTGACAGAAGTTGGCTTGCACGGCTTTAGCCAGTCGCCAGTAGCCACGGCTTCCCGTTGGATGCATCACTAGCTCTTGACCAAGCCGCGCTATGCGCAGGGCATCCGCTCTGACATAGGCCCTTCTACTTCTTGAATTTATAATCTTAGCGCTTTAGGTTGTTGACGAGGGTGGTGTAAGATAATATAATTGTGATCAAGATTTTATTTTGTGAACAATTTTGTCCTAATATTTAGATAGATAGCCAGTTTTATAAAATGTAGGTAGCTCAGAATGAAGAGAAATAGTATTTATTTATTTATTTATTTGTTCTTAATTGTACACTTACAAGACATATTATATAAAGAAGTGAAATGTAATGTAAGTACAAAGGCGAGCTTAGCTCAGTGTTGAGTTCTCTTCCAGCAAACCCGGGCGTGCACAGAGGAATTGCAATGCAATGAGAGGCAAAGTATTGTGTAAGTACATTAATGTCAGTATTTAATACTGTGAGTAGGTATACGGAAGGTATACCTTTGTCTAAAAGGCAATAAATATACATAAATATGAAACCATCATAGTCCTACATACGCATACATTAAATACTCATACAAATACGGAATAAAGAATACATACATACATACATTTACATAGCTACATTTAGATATATATTATGTCTCTTATTGTTGATAGAGAAAATAGTCAACTAACCATGGAACCATGGAATATGGAACCACGGCAACATGAAACCGAAAATAACCAACCATAGATCTTGTTTTGGTTTAATAGCAGTTTACTTTGTTTATGGACTCTGTTTTCTTGTGATTCTTAAAGTATATAATATAAGCAAGCTTATGTATGCTCTAAGCCGTAATATAATTATTTTTTACAAAAAGCAGTAATGTGTCAATATTTATTTTATTCGTAGTGTTTTGTACCAATTTTTTATATAAAAGGTGCTTCTAAAAATAAAAATTGAAAGTCAAAATAGTAATTAAAATAAACTATATATTTTAAATCTGCCGTATAATTTGATGTTTTGCAATAAATACGCGTATTTTTTATAACAAGTGCTATTGCATTAGCGCTGACGACGAACACCGTAATAACTTCCTTATTGCGTAATATAATTATGTAAAAGGGCAACCACAAGCTTAACAGAACGACGTTACATTTAGCACGGTAAACAAATATATTCATAAACATTAATTTCAATCTAAAACAGTTTATTAAAAGGGTGATAATCGCTTGAATATGCTGAGAAGAAAACGAGAGACTGAGAAGGTGACGTCTGACAGGATACGATGGAAGTTAAATAATAACATGTGATAACCAAAATAATTGGGGTAAGAGCAGTCAGATGAATAACTTGATGCTGTATCTATTAAGACCCTTACTAATATAAAAATATACAGAGTGTGTACAGTTATTGAGAAAGACCTATTCCAGCAGTGGGCTGCGATGGAATAGTTGTTAGTTTGTATACAGTTATTACACTATATTATACCATATTATAGATATAGCAACTTTATATACGCTTGAAATTACCTAAATTTAAAAAATAATAAATTATTAAAAATAAAAAACCCGACTGATGCTGAAAAGAGCGAAACAAGTTTGATAGCAGGCTGTGCCCATTAATTTTCTTTAGGTTTATGATTGGCAAAAGGGTACCGCCTGCGATCAAACTTATCAGTATAAATCGAGTATTTTTATTTTTAATATACATATTTATATGATTTGCTTGCTGGTGGGTCAAATTTAATAATTGAAATTTTAGCCCTTTACTGTTCACTGATTGATCTAACTCTTATTTGGTATTTGACCTTTAACTCGGATGACAATACTATTCCAATGACCAAAAACGTTTCACTGAAGTTTTTTAAAAGTAATTATTACTTTTATATAATGAGAACTATTAATGAGTGGCTTTTTATAACGATAGGATAAAAAATAGCTGAGTGATTTCTGTGTTGCCATTTTCACGGCCTGGATAAATCTAAAGAATCGTCAACCTTGGCGCCGTTAATGTAATACTATTTTGAATTATTAATTAGACACATTTCCATAATAACCCGGTTATGTCTCATGTTATCGCAGTCGCATAAAAGGCTTGCCCAAATAATCTTAGATAAGATATCTGTCCTACAATAGCGTCTGCACTATACCTACCTGTTTCCGCAAACACTATCGGAGTATCTGTGACACAATATTTTATTATGCAAGATGGTATAAGCATCCTTAAGATATCTCACCAGACATACTTGAAAATCACTTCCAGTTTTAAAGATGCTATGATTGTTTGCTAATCTAGGCACTTATCTGCTTCTATCTTTGGTTTTAACTTGAATAATGTATGGGCTTTAGCATCGAGAGGTTCCGGGTTCCAGCACTGGTCATTATACTACCAACTTTGCCAATCCTTAGTTCATAAGACATGGTAACCACTTATCATCAGATGGGTCCGAGTGGGTACTTGCTAGATAAGTCCGATTTCACCTGTGAAGCTTAGGTACACAAATGAAAGGCTTGCATCGCATTAGCCTCAGTGGTATTAGAAATTTGGTACTGAATTGAATATTCTTGTGGAAAATCAATTATCCGTGTGGTGACGGAGAAAGAATACAAGTATCACCATCCCGTCTCATACGACTCACTGCGAGAGAAGGAAAACTCAAAATGAAACAAACCCGTCTGGTCAGCGTGGAAACAGTAGGCCAAAGCCTCCCAACATTGAGAGAGGCTTAGTCCAGCAGTGGACTACCATGGGCTATTTGATTGATTGATACTGAATCGAAGTAGATCATTCGACATGGTTTGTACTTAGTTCTTATATTTTGTCTACTATTTCATCCTGTCTATACTTGTAACTTTGACAACTATGTTTTATATCTTACATAAGTATTATTTTGTGACCTAGATGATCAGCCCGTTTAAAATTTTATCATTATTATTGCGACCATGTACTCAATTTCGGTGCATCTCACAAGGTGACGTTTTCTTCGATTTATTTCGTAAATTTTTTTTTTTTTTTTTTATATAGGACACGTCAATTGGACTTCGCCTTGCCTGATGGTAAGCTGAAGGCAAAGTCCCAGAAAAGAGGGTCACCATTACTTACACATACCGTGTGACAATGGTGACACTCAGCTTGACGGCCTTATCATATGCTTTTTCACGCCCCGCTTAAAGGACCCGGGACTGTAGGAAGAAGGAAACACGTGAGCTGGTAATGAATTCCAGGCCTTAATGGTGCGACAGAGGAAAGAGTCTCCGAACCGCTTGGTTCTTGATCGGATGTTTTGCACCGTGTGCGGATGACATCTAAGACCTGCACGTGTTGTCCTGTGTAGGAAAGGGGAGGGTGGGACTAATTGGAAGAGCTCATCAGAACACTCCCCATGATACAGACGGTAAAATACAGCCATGGACGCAACATCTCTACGCAGCTGTAAAGGTTCTAGGGTGTTCGTGATCTCGGGATTCCCAATGATGCGGACCGCACGTCGCTGCAACCTGTCGAGAGCATCTAGTAAGTACTTTGCTGATGATATAGTAGGATTAGTAGGTAATTGGTAAAACAAAAGATATTTTTTATTTTATTTGTGGATCCTTAAGATTACTGTTCCCTGTCTGATGTAGTGTGAACGTTGAATAAAGGTATAAATCCTAGGTATAAACTAATTCCAAAATGGCGGTATCAGTGTTTCAGTTAGACCGTATTGAGAGATACCATATTAAGGGCGAGTTGAAGTGTTGTTTGTAATGTACTTCCGTTAAAGAAACAAAAAGCCGCGTGGTTTTCAGCAGGGTAGAATTTGGGCCACCCCATCTCTTCCCATGCGATATCGTACAAGGCGACTAAGGGATAGGGCTGTTTAACATCAGACAGATATATACAGTACAGACTTTCTTTCTTTTTTTTTTTTTATACTACTTAGTTGGCAGACAAGCACACGGCCCACCTGATGGAAAGTGGTTACCGTGACCTATGGACGTCTGTAACACCAGAGGAGTCACAGTCGCGCTGCCAACCCTGTAAGTACAGAGTTTCTGTGCCGTCAGTAGAAGACAAAGCAGAACAAGCCTTTAGTCTTCCCACTGACAGCACAAATTCTCCAGTGAGCTCTGGCTACCCTACTCACCGCTGGGAACACAACACGAAGTTATTATAGCTGCGGTATTCTGTAGGGCGGAGGTACTACCCCAGTCGGACTGCTCAATCGGGCGGAAATACCGCCGTGTCCTACCTCCTATGAGAATTCTTTCTAAAATGTGGGTGTTAACACCTCTGCCTAATCCTTAGGGGGATAAAGGCATGATTATATGTATGTATGTAATAAAATTAAACTATAGTATTTATGTTTGAAGTAGGTTCATATCGATAGTGTAGTGGCCGAGATTCAAACCCGCTTTATTTTTGGTCTTCGGAAGCATGACCATGTTTCCGAATTTCGGGCAAGGCTGAGGTGGTTACCTATTCGCCAGTGTAGAGGCTCCCATATTCTCTCTCTTCTCTACTCTATTCTTTTTAATCCTGATTCGCCTGCTTACTTACGAGAACGCTTTGAGTTTCTTGTCCCCAGGGGTAAACCCTGTCGCACTTCCTCAGCACTTCTTTTTCGAACACCTTTCACTGCTCCAGCCGTTACGATGGCTCATTTACCGCTCGCGCAGTAAGGTTATGGAATTCGTTGCCTCACTCGGTACGCGATAGCATTTCTTTGAACGTATTCAAGATCAAAGTAAAAGGACTGTTCCTCTCTCAAACTAGATATATGTGTGTTATTTAATTTTATAGTAATACCTATATGTATTATCTATTGTATATTTGTGTAATTGAATTATATACAAGTCAGTATATATGTAATATGTCTGCTGTATGTATTGTATATCTATACTATAATATTATGAAGAGGAAAGATTTGTATTTTTGTATGTGGTTGCGCCGGTAGTAGAATTTGTATTTTTTTCGCTCAATAGTAGTAAATTCGAATCGTCTCAAAATTGTTTGACACTGAACACACGCCTCCTATACCCATCTCCCTCCCGCACTGCCTTTAAAGTGAGATAGCAATAGTTTTCGCCCCGCTCAATTGTCAAAATAGCCGCATCTTCACTTCCGTTTGATCTAGCAAGCATCAATGGCGGCGGCGCACGCGACTCTTAGAAATTAATAATGTTTGTTGGATTTTAACCGCTTTCATAGACCTTTACCGATCGGATTGTGCCTCTCGTGTGTCCCTCAAGTGATTTAGTGATGTGGGCAGCAGCTCCTGAGCCAGGAAGAGAAGACCGGTGCACCGGCCCCGACAGCACGTGGCGTCATAAAGGTTAGTGCATCCTCTCCTAATTTCTTGGGTTGCATTCAATGCCTAAACCACCTCCGCGGCAACCCGATCACCTATCTTGTTTGTTGTGTAAAGTGTCATATGAAACATGTTAGCTTCACCCCCGCAAAATACAGTCCACTAGCTCACGTGGCGAGAATTGCGCCACCAGTATGTAACGAATAAACTCAAAAAGTACTGAACCGATTTTAATAATTCTTTTTTCATTAGAAAGCAACATTCTTCGTGAGTAACATAGGCTACTTTTTATCCCGATATTCCTATGGGATAAGGATTTACGCGGGTGAAACCGCGGCGCGGTGCTAGTATATAATATTTTTATTCTTAGTATTATATGTATTTTTTCTACTGTTGTACACTTGGTTTTTTTATATATTTGTTTTGCACTTTTATTCCCGAAAGGTTTGCTGGGAGAAAACTCAATATTGAGTTATGGTCCCCTTTGTACTTCAAGATGTATTTGTGTACAATAAAGAATTAAAGAAGAACCCGTAACATCTCGATTCATCTAGATAACAACATCTAGATAATATTGAGTTTTACACCATTACAGGTAAAAATACAACATATGCTGGTTCTAAGAAAATTTTGTTTTTCTTTTCACTCTACTGGGCATCTGTCATAAGAAATAAAACATATATGTATTATTGTCATAAGCTGTTATCGTTACGGACATATTCAATGAATATATCACAAATCGTTACTTTCGCCCCGTATTTTCTTAATGGTCACTGATGCGGTTAAAAAGAAAACATGTTTACAATTTTAGCACCATTTTATTAGCTTAGTATGTTATGTTTGTATGTAACGGAACCTTTCAAAGAATCAAAGAATCTATTTTCATTTATTCAGTTTAGGCATTATGTCAAAAAAATAATATAAAATATTAAATAATGTAAAAATAAACTATTGGAAAATGATTCTTTCGCTGGTATAGTAGGTTAGTTCTACTGAGACTATACCAGCACGAAACTCAGAGAACTTATTAGAATTAGATTATCTTTCGTTTTTAAATTTGCTTTAGCTTACAAATAATTTTGTGCGAGCAAACAAGAGACTTATGTTGACCACGCATTTACATCATCAAGATAGTCTTCTACTTTATGATAACATTTATTCATTAAAGTTTTTTTTCACTTTGAACTGTTAAGAGTACTTTAATTGATTTCCGATCAGTTTTAAGTACCTACTTACTAAAAAAAAACCAATGACAGTAAGGTTTTTATTGCGAGGGATATGCCTGTCAACCTCACCTTCGGCAACCAAAGCGACCCACAGGCGGCGTGCGTTTTAGTCGGTTCGAGTCCGACATAACCTCCACCACCAGCTCCGGTGGGGAGGTATCAGTGGGGATTTTGCGCACGTAAAAAAAAAAAAGTAAGGTTTTTATTTTTAAATGAAAAATTCTTTCAGCGCGTCGGGCATCGTTTTAGATGAAAAAAAAAACAACTGAATTTATGACACTGTTACTGTTACCGACCCTGTTTTTGGTTTTTTCCCCCCGGATACCCCCACTACCGGAGTCGGTGGCAGTGGTTATGTCGGACTCGAACCGACTAAAACGCATGACGCCTGTGGGTCGTTTTTGGATGCCGAAGATAAGGTTAACAGGCATATTCCTCGCACTCCGACCGACCCAGGGCCATCTCTCTCGATCTGGTCTTCTCCTCAGGTGTGGGGATCACAGAGTCCCCAACTCGTACCCGGAAACGGGGAGGCGCGCAAAGCGCACGGCCGCTGCGGCCTGCTTCTGCCAGGGGACAGGCGGCTCCACCCGTCACCCCCAGGGCTTGTTACCGACCCTCTATATAAAAGTAGCTTCATATTATATTGGGAAAGTTTTCACCTCTATTGGCATCAGTAGCAATTATATATAGGAGTGAAAGCAATGCAAAAATGAAGCAATATCAACCGATGACGATGTCATTAAATAAATAAAAAAAAATAACTACATACACTTTGATAGGCAATAAAATTAAAAAAAATAAACATAGTTATTGTTTAAGAATATAAACGTAAAAAGTTATATAATATATAAGCGGGGCGTGAAAAAGTATATGATGAGGCCGTCAAGCTGAGTGTCACCATTGTCACATGGTATATGTAAGTAATGGTGACCCTCTTTTCTGAGACTTTGCCTTCAACTTACATACATATTTATTTTTATATATTTTTTATACAAACTGTACAGATATAACCACGCCTTTATCCCTAGAGGGTTAGGCAGAGGTGAATTAACACCCTCATTTCAACAATAATTGTATTCGATCCCACGTAATAGGAGGTGAGCCTGTTGTCGTATTCCGGGCACTATTGTTGACTCGAGCCATGCATCTGAGGCTGAGTCTGGGCTAAGTATACATAGGTTACACTAAAAGTTTCCGGAACTGGCCACTTACATAAACAATATTTAAAAATTTATTACAACATTTGAAAATAGAACTCTTTGGCTGTAGAATACAGTTTGTTTCATCTGACTGTCTTTTGTTTTTACCTTGTGGCGCCATTTAAAAAATTGTGTGTCTGCATCAACATGGATTTAACTCGGGAAAATTTTCGTAGTATGATTTTCTACGATTTTAAGTGTAATTTGACGGCTCAACAGAGCATCGCTCGGCTTGAAACAGCTTTTGGCGATGAAGCTCCATGCAAGACGACTGTTTATAGCTGGTTTGCAGAATTCAAGCGTGGTCGTATCAATCTCAGTGACGAATCTCGCGATGGTCGGCCGTCCACCGCTGTGACCAACAAAAACATCGATGCTGTGCGCCGTATGATTGAAACAGACAGGCATGTGACCTACCATGAAATTCGCGCATCCTTAGAAATAGGCATGAGTCAAATACAATCAATCCTACACAAACATTTGGGTGTGAGAAAGCTGTGCTCGCGGTGGATCCCACATAACTTGACCGAGGATCAAAAAACGGACCGCGTCACTTGGTGCAGTGCCATGCTTACCAGATTCAACGAAGGTGCGTCAAATTTGGTGTGGGACATAGTAACAGGTGACGAAACATGGATTTATTGCTACGATCCCAAAACAAAGCAGCAATCGAGCGTATGGGTCTTTCAAGATGAGCCGAAACCAACCAAAGTGGCGCGCGTGAAAAGTGCATCTAAGCGGATGATTGCTTCTTTTTTTAATAAAACTGGACACGTGGCTACGGTTGCTTTAGAAAATCGTCGTACTGTGAATAGTGACTGGTACACGACCATTTGTTTGCCGGAAGTTATTGACGAACTCCGTAAAAATAACCGTAAACGCCGTATCATCCTGCACCACGACAATGCTAGTTCTCACACGGCCAGACAGACAAACGACCTTTTGAAGGCGAAAAATGTAGAACTCATGAGTCATCCTGCATACAGTCCCGACCTGGCACCTTGTGACTTTTATCTGTTCCCAAAAATTAAGAACCAATTACGCGGCCAACGATTTTCATCACCAGAAGAGGCTGTCGAGGAGTATGAAAAACACGTTTCAGAGGTCACCACAGAGGAGTGGCACAAAAGTTTTCAAAACTGGTTTGATCGAATGAAAAAGTGCATAGACGCCAAGGGAGATTATTTTGAAAAACAATAAATTAATTTTGTACCTTTAATAGTATTTTTTCATATTCATTCCGGATACTTATAGTGCACCCCACGTATATTTGTCTGATTTTAAATAGCCCTATCCCTTAGTCGCCTTGTACGACACCGCATGGGAAGAAATGAGGTGGCCTTAATTCTACTATGCCGGAAACCTATATAAAAAAACATAAGTAAACATAAAAAAGGTAAATCTTCAATGTAGGTTTTTGTAGATTTTTAACTTATTATTTTTAATTACAGAGCTCTCTGGCCATAATTGTTGGATCAGTTATATAATACAGCAGTCGTGATTCACTTAAGTGGGCATTAAATATGTATTTATTGTCTGTTATGATGTACACTAATTATGTAAAATAACAGAAGCAGACTATTGCTACAGTATTAAGATAGTTATACTATGCTGTAGCGGTAACTGTAGTATTAAACTTTCGGTGTAAGTATCAGAATATTAACACTATGAATGAGTACAGAGGAGATAATATACAAGAATATTAGCTGTCAGTTTTACTGGAGTGGCAACATGGTATCTTGAAGGCAGGTACATAGAATTGCACGGAGATGACTCTGGGTCGGCCAGGGTGTGAGATATACGCAGGTCTGGGGTTTCCTCCCGTCACCTGCCTGCCAGCCAGCGGCGGCATGCTTCCCCGTTTCCTGGGACGAGTTGGGGACTCTGTGGTCCTCACACCCGAGGAGAGAGCCAGATCGAGAGAAATGGGCCTAGGTCGGCCGCGGTGCGAGGGGTATGCCTGTTAACATCACCTTCAGCAACCAAAAACGACCCACAGGCGTCGTGCGTTTTAGTCGGTTTGAGTCCAACATAACCTCTCCCACCGGCTCAGGTAGTGGGGTATCCGTGGGGATTTACCGCACGTAAAAAAAAGGGTGCGAGAGATAATATTTTGTCAGTAGCTCTCTCACCCGCGGCAACTGAAGACTTTACTTGATGAGCTCTTACAATTAGTCCCACCCTGTACTTTACGAAATAGGACAACACGTGCAAGGCTTAGATGTCACTTGCATAAGGTGCAGAATATCCAATCAAGAACCAACCGGTTCGGAAACTCTTTCCTTTGTCGCACCAATAAGGCCTGGAATTCATTACCAACTCACGTGTTTCCATCTTCCTACAGTCCCGGGTCGTTTAAGCGGGGCGTGAAAAAGCATATGTCACTTGGTATATGTAAGTAATGGTGACTCTCTTTTCTGAAACTTTGCCTTCAGCTTAACATCAGGCAAGGCGAGGTCTAATTGACGTGTCCTATATAGAAAAGACGATATTGAACGAGGGTCTACGCAAGTCACCTACATCGTTTTAACTTTGGTAATTAACGTTTTACAAAGATCTTCAAATCACAATGTAGAGGTAACAGTTATATTTTAATACGTCGACCTACATGTCTTATTATGACCTAAGTGACTTGCACAGATCAGTCATACAACCGCCGGGGATTTTGTTCTGACTAGTAGTTCAGTAGAAAACAAATAGATTAATGTGTGAGGTCAAAACAAAGTTTATGATTGAGGAAAATAGAATAAAACTTCTTGGCATACGACAATGCAAGAACGGTATGAACGCAGTCATTACACAGAAATCGCGGGTTCGATTCCCGCTCAGTGCAAATATTTATATGTATGAATATGAATACTTGCATTGGTCTGGTCCTGCCTCGGTGAGCTTGTTAAGCCGTTGGTCCCAGTTGCAATATGAACATCTAAAGCAGTTATTACGTGAATTTTGACATATGGTTCGAACCTAATTTAATAATTTTTAATAAAAAAAAGAAAGCGGGCATCGTATGTCTTTTTTTTATAGTGCTGAAATCCCTACGGATATGCGAAAGCCAAAAGAGGTGATTATACCGATATAATAGATTCCGAAATCGAACCGACTAAAACCACATGCCATCATGGCTCATTTATTGTAAAGATGAAATTGATGACTGACCCAGAGCCCCATATCTCCTTCTGGTGTGGGCCACGGTATCCCCGTTTTATCCGGGGTAAAAGAAAATGATATGTTCTAAAAGAGAATGCATTGAGAATTGCATATGGTATGCTAAATTAGTAGATCGAATGAATACGAATGAGCTTATGACACATAAGAAAGAAAGAAAGAAAGAAGTATGTGAGGCACAGGTAAGTGGGCAGGCAGGCCAGAGTCGACCTTGTCGGCCAAATGTATGGAATGAAATAGGTCAAACGTATTCGAAACTACCACCACTAACTATCCGAGTGGTGTCGGACAAAGAATACAAGTATCACCACCCCATCTCATCCGAAGGTTGTCGGAGGCGGCGACCAACGGAAAAATACGCACAATCACTGCGAGAGAAGGAAAACTCGAAATACAACCCTGTACTAACCCGTCTGGCCAGCGTGGAAACAGTAGGCGAATGCCTCCCAACATTGGGAGGCTAGGCTCCCAGCAGTGAACTGCGATCGGTCAGTTGATTTGATTGATTAACTGACTTGAAACTGTCGGTCTGAAAGACTCAACAAATTTGTAGAGACATTTTTTTTTTTTTATTCCACTTAGGTGACAGACAAGCACACGGCCCACCTGATGAAAAGTGGTTACCGTGGCCTATGGACGTATGCAACACCAGGGGTGTTACACTCGCGCTGCCGATCACGAAGAAACCTTCTGATGCCCCTCTTGAAGAACCCCATATTGTTGGTGCTTCGGAAAACTGCAGCAGGGAGGTCATTCCACAGCTTGAGTGTGCGTGGGATGAAGTTTCTTTCATACCGCACAGTGCGTACCGTCTCAGCAATGTGTGAGGGTGAATTCCCTGCCTATGGCGAGAAGTGCGATGATAGAATGTATCTGTGGGCATCAGACATGAGCAGAATATGGTGTGGTGCTACCTATGCCTGGTCCAAGGGGATAAGGGCGTGAGTATACGTATGTATTTAAATTTTGGGAAGTACCAGTCTGACTGGATCTTCTCATAAATGATTTATACATACAATCAGCAATTATGTATGACTCACACATTACGGATTTTGCATAAAGATAGACACAGTCATTAATTAACTGTTATATATCTATACTGTAGTAATGTTACAAAAAATCATGAACTTCCCATCCTTGTAATATGGAGGAAAAACGAAAAAAAAAGCATATTTTTTCTAAGAAAAGATAAAACACAATACATAGAAACAACAGTAGAAAAACTTGATGAACCACAAAAATATTAGTAATATAGCTTACCAAATGTATCATATCTGTTTTATTACGTTGAACCCAAGCAAATGTTCCAAGTAAGGATGATTAACGCAGGACTCACCGAGTAGGCGTGGTGATACGTACCTACATGACGCTACATGGCATGGCAGTCTGTGGCTGCGTTGACGTCACTATGACGTGTCGTGGTTTTAGAATGAGGGCAATCAAAGGCATGTCTGCGTTCTAATAACTGACTGAGGTTAAGGGATATTGAAGGCAGGAAATAGGGGAAAATGTGTTTGTTTTTCATTAGTTCACATAAGGAGGAATACACTAAAGGACAACACTTGCAGGGCTTAGATGTCACCCGCAAACAGTGCAAAATATCCGATCATGAGCCACTGCGGTTCGGACACTCTTTTCTTTGTCGCACCATTAAGACCTGGAATTAATTACCAGCTCACGTGTTTCCTTCTTCCTACAGTCCCGTGTCCTTTAAGCGGAGCGTGAATAAACATCTGATGAGTCCGTCAAGCTGAGTGTAACCATTGTAATATTTTTAGACTTTGCATTCAGCTTACCATTAAGCGAGGCGCAGTCTAACTGAAATGTCCTATATAAAAAAAAATAAGCTTAAACTTAAAACTCGACCACTGAATAATCACGCTATAAAAGTATTTAACAACAAAATATCAAGGATACCCGTAGTCGTATGCCACTTTTCCCCAGTATGTATTGTTTTGTTAAAGTAAGTAGGTACTTAGGTACCTAGTTATGAGAATAAATGTTTTGTGAATCTCAAGTGAAGACTTTGTATCTTCACTTGAGATCAGAACCACCAGCTCAGAAACACCAGCTTCAATTGTCAAGATCTATCAAGGGATGATGAGCGCACCACTTCCTTTTTTTTATTATTCTACAATTCTACAACATTGTACACAATGCTATCTAGACCCATGGTAAGTATAGTTTAACTAGCTTGTGTTATGGAATCTAGAATACGGATAAACATACTTTAATACTTTTTTTTTGTAAATACATATTAAACGTAGAAACAGCCAGACCAATAATGACAGATAATAATTTCGTTTATTTTGATTTGGTATGGTATCACGGGTTGGTATCAGCAACTTCACGTCGTCGTGAAGTTGCTGATCTCGATCACTCATCACTCGATCCACCCCAACTCATTGAAGAACGCCAGCAGGCTAATCATCATCAACGCTGCTAGTGATATCCCGGAGCGTATTATTGAAGTACTTAGCCCTGTAGCTTTTTCGTGAACAACTCCCAATTGACCACTATCGGAAAGAATGTCAGAAATCTTAATGATTGGTTTGACTCTGACTTAAATAACAGCTTCATTGAGTCGACAAAGAAACAAAGCAGAGAAATAGAATAGTGTTCACAAATAAAAAAACTATAGACAATTGAATTAATTATAAAAAATATGAAGAAATATCATATAAACATATTATTTGTTAATCACATCGTACGTCATGGCCTACCACTGGTCATTGAAGGTCGTAACCCATTGAAGGAAATACTGTGGTTAAGATATCCATCGCAAACACGGTATGCCTACTTATCTTTTGTAAACAAATTGAAACTTGATTGAAGTATTATTAATTGCGTGGTTATTATAGCCAGCATTCTGGGTATAGCAAATTCATTAAATAAATTAAATAATGTTAAGGTGCTTTGAGAAAATTTTACACATCTTTTTTGTTGTGCGCAAAATGTCCACGGATTAACAACAGCCTGTAATAGAATATCGTAAATAAATAGTGATGAAATCAGTAATAGTATATTATGGTAAGAATTTAAGAAAGTGTAAAGTAAAGAGTACCAAAATAAATTGAAATTCTCTTATAATATATCTTTCTTTCTTTTTGTTTTTTTTTTATACACCTTGTTTCTAGTTTATTTGCTAACTACACCAAACTTTTGCTTAATTACCTACATTACTGTCCATCCCAAGGTTGCCTGGAAGAAATCTCTTCCAGCGATAAGGCCGCCCATTGTACATTAAACTGTATGCATGCTAACTACAAGTTTTACTGTAATCTATTGGTGTACAATAAAGAGTTATCTATCTATCTATAGTTGGAGCCTCAGTGCACCATTGAGAGAGCCTAAGGCGGTAATCAACAATACACACGTGTATCATACGAGGTTTATCAACACACTTGCGAAGAAAATAATCCTAAAATAGATATTAACCTTGCAGTTTTCATGTAGTAAACTTTCCATAACGTTAAGGGCATCTTATATCGGGCGGTGAACAGCATGAACAGCAGAATATCGCGGTTATAATAACATCGTGTTGTGTTCCCAGCGGTGAGTAGGGTAGCCAGAGCTCACTGGAGAATTTGTGCTGTCAGTCGATTGACTAAAGGTTTGTCCTGCTTTGTCCTCTACGCTGATGGCACAGAGACTGTGCTTACAGGGTCGGCAGCGCGAGTGTGGCTTCCGTGGTGCTACACACGTCCATAGGCCACGGTAACCACTTCCCATCATGTGGGCCGAGCGCTTGTCTGCCCCTAAGTGGTATCAAAAAAATAAATCAATTTTTTTTCATAACTAGTACTTGTACACAATTCAGTTAATAATAAGCTACAATTTCAACAGTGAAAACGTGTTAAGAATTATTTGCACGATAGCGGGATAAAAATATTATTTCATTTCTACATGTAATATTCGCATAAATTTCCAACAATGTCATATGATAGGCAGGTTATAACTTATATCAATTGTACGCCATTGTTGGTCATATTTGCCAACATATTACCAATCTACCTATCTGCTCAATAGTCTCAATGTACTTTTCACAACAGTGGAAGCAACGGGTTATCGTACCTGCGTTATATGACCTTTTTGTAATGTACCCATCTTCTTTGACTGCAGGGATGGCGCAACTTGTACACACCTACTTACCACGACTATAAGTCCACTGCACTGAGACTATTGAGAATGATAGCGCATGTGACCTATTCATTTTTTCGTGTTTCACAAATATTCGATCAAACGTTGACCTAAAATTATTGATGTCCATTAATTGATTGTAACTTCTTTTTTATACATATAAATAAAAAAAGTCTTGAGGTTTGTGATTTTTCTTTTATAACAGAAAGTACACAACACGAAATTTTCACCAGCACAATTTTATCTAAAAGAACCGTTTTTGCAGCACTGTTACGGTATTTTATGTTACTGAAGTAGCAAAAAAATATACAGCCCTGAGAATAAAAGGTTAAAGCGGCGGTAGAAAAAATCAAATAAGACAGGATGAGACACCTCCATACTCGCATAAACGGTAAAAATGTAGCATATTGCTACTTAACTCCAGTAGTAGTAGTAGTAGCCGGGTGGTTTCCGGCATAGCCTCGTGGTACACGGCAGAGTAGAATTTGGACCACCCCATCTCTTCCAAAGGCGACTAAGGGATAGGGCTGTCTAACATCAGACAGATATATATATACAGTTCAGACTCTGTTTTAGATGAATAGTTTGAGTCAACAACCCGGAAGACGGCAATAGGCTCACCCCCTATTACGTTGGACCGAATTAAATGATTTGTGGAATGTGGGTGTTAATTCACCTCTACCTAACCCTCTGGGGATAAAGGCGTGATTTTATGTATGTATGTGTATGTAACTCTAGTAGTAAGTGAGAGCATGACACTTCCTCCTGAGTCAGAAAAACCCATTTTACTGAGAAAAGTATGGCTCCAACCTAGTGTTACCTAATTATCTGCTACAAAATAATAAAAGCACAGTTAAACTACGTTGTGACATTTTTAACTGTTTAAGACCATCAGTTTGACGTCATCAATAGGTCATCACGACATGCCCCACTTTCACTGCTAGTGATAATTATAATTTCGTTTTTAGCGGCAAGGACATACGTGAGCCGGGAAAAGAAATGCGTATGACTCAATTCTTTGTATAACGGTTTTAAAAAGGATCACGGACAATATTAAGCAACTAGAGTACCTTAATGTCACAATTTACAAGTGAGAAAGGTCATGCTCCTTGTACAGAATGCAGTTGAGCCATTTCGGATCAACTGTGTGAGACAATGGTACTATGACCCCGATAAGTCGATCGATAAATTGATCGATTTCTTCAGTATGTTGAAAGAGTAATGGGAAAGGTTGGATTTTAATTCTAATCTTGGTATAATTAATATTTTATGGGTACTCAAGGAAAGACCTCCATATAGAGCCAGAATTTTTAACATTTTCACTACACCAATTCTTCAATTATATATTCTCTTCTTCTAGGTTGAGACCCTTTCCTTTTGCTGGTGACTTTCTGCAGAAGAAACTCCATTAGTATTTCAGGTCCTACGTTTATAGTAACCGGCTACCTTCTGTCACATCGTCACCTTCCATTAGGTGAGATAGTGGTGAAACGCAAACTCACGAATTAAAAAATACACTTGTTATCAGCTGAACATGCCGATTACCTAAGTAGTAGGAGCAAAAAAATTGTACCTGCTAATAATACAATTATGTGACTGAAGTATCTGATATCAAATTTATGATCCAGAATTGAAATCAAAATCTCATAATAATATACAGAATTTCATAGTCGCTTTTGTCCTAGGGCACGCCATAGTCGCGGCGGTAAGACCCATCATGAGGGAGTGGCTAGAGAGGCCACACGGTAGCCTCTCGTACCGTCTGACGCAGATGATCACCGAGCACGAGTGCTTCGGGCAGTATCTGCGTCGGATGGAGAAAGAGCCAACGTCGGCCGTCGGGTCGGCCGAGGTGCGAGGGATATGCCTGTTAACTTCACCTTCCGCAACCAAAAACAACCCACAGGCGGCATGCGTTTTGCATGCCGCCTGTGGTTATTTTTGGTCGATTCGTGTCCGACATAACCTTGTCGGAGTCCACCGGCTCTGGTGGGGGTTTATCCGTGGGGATTTTGCGCACATAAAAAAAAGGTCGCTTTTGTCCTTTAACCATATATTTCTCAGTCAGATTTATGTAAAATCATTGTAAAAGGAAGTAAATGTACCGGAAAAATCTCACGTAGCGAGTTTATAATACAGATTAACAATAAAATATCATACGCAATGCATAACTGCGATTGTTGGTCTCGTGGGAGTGAGACTAACTTATATAATTCCATTAACAATCGAATACAAGCGTACCTGCGTACTGGTCTCGCAGACCAATGATATAAGCTTGTTTTGTTTTTTTTTTTTTTTTTTTTTTGCTTACATTTTATGATTTTGGGTAGCAGCATCGCTCAGTATAAAACTCAATCGGTTCCGTTTCCATTTTGTTCACAAAAATCCTGGTTTGATCGTAAGCTTGTACTTTGGAGCCCTGCCCTGGTTTCACTCTCGTATTTTTTGTATTAGTTTAGTCCATTTTGACTTTTAAGACCATGAGCTTGCGTAACTTCCGTCTGACTTCCTAACCTTGAGAATATCTACTTTCAAGCCTAGTCCGTGTACCTGTTTACAGAAGAAATTGACTTTCGCCCGGAATCTCGTACTGGAGTAGGATCCTATTTAGGCCCCATATATTACATCCAAATAATAAAATACGTATTCGAAATTATCAATATTGTACTTAAATTCCGACGGTTAAAATAATAATGCTTGTGTTAAGTGTTGGTTCACATCAGTGGCACACCGAATGATAGAGCATCTCCATGATCAACACTTTCAGTCTGACACACCGAGCGTGGTTATGTGATTCACTATTCGAGTATAAGAGTGTTAACAATTGTATACATTCAACACTCGTGAAAAATGAACACTTCCGCTAGATGTGAATCAAGGCCCGCTTGAGTAAACAATGTTTTATTTATTTTATTTATTTATTACAAACAAACAAAGTTCCTATGTTATTATAAATGTATGTTATCCATGTGGTGACTGAGAAAGAATACAAGTATCACCACTCCATCTCATCCGACGGGTGTCGTAAGAGGTGACTAACGGAAAAATACATGGACGATAGGAAAACACGAAATAAAGTCCTGTACTAAGCCTCCCAACATTGAGAGAGGCCTATATCCATCAGTGGACTGCGATGGGTTGATTGTTTAAATGAATGTATGTAGGTATGAGGAAAATAACTCTATTTAACATAACATAACATAAACTCACGTCTATATCCCCGAAGAGGTAGGCAGAGGTGCTAGCACCCACATTTTGCCAGTTTATGTTTAGGTCCCAATGTGGCGAGCCTATTGTCATTAACCGGGTCTTATAAGCCTTCGATAAGTGGCGAGCCTATTGTCATTAACCGGGTCTTATAAACCTGCGATAAATACACACATAACTTCGAAAGCCATGGTAAAACCTGGGATCGAAACCGAGACCTCATCTCAGCAGTCCATTACCCATACCACTAGGCTATCGCGGCTAAACTCTATTTAACGTTAACTTATTGTACAATCAGCATCAGATCGCTCTTGACGAACAAAGTACCCAAAATAATCTTAATACCTCGGTATTCCCCCTTTCTGTTGACGGTTTGTTCTGATATTTTGTCAACACCTTTTAAATTTCGGACGATCATTTGCTCTTAATAGTTCGGTATTAAGATAATTTCGAAAATTTTTAATCAAGGTCCTTCTGACCCTGTATGTACGTAACGTAGACTTATTGGATCTTACGTAGATCAATCTATCTAACCATTACTATAGCAGTAGTTCTGTGAGCAATAGACCTCGCGAGGGCGATTTCTCACATTTCTCTGGTACCTTTATAAGTTATCAAAAAGAGGTAAATATCTTCTTATTGTAAACAGCACTGGATGTGTCATCAAAAAACAATGACGATCCGTTTTTAAAAATGCTACAGCTAACTTCCGCCCTTTTTGCTCATCTGATGTTTTTTAATGTTAAAGTTCACCTTTATCAGATATTATTTTTTTCACAACAATCTGTGAGGAATCTTCTTTTTTATACCACTTAGGTGGCAGACAAGCGCACGGCACACCTGGTGGAAAGTGGTTACCGTGGCCTTTGGACGTGTGTAACACCAGAGAAGCCACACTCGCGCTGCCGACCCTGTAAGCACTGAGTCTCTGTGCCGTCAGTGCAGAGGATAAAGCAGAACAAACGTTTAGTCATCCCACCGACAGCACAAATTCTCCAGTGAGCTCTGGCTACCCTACTCACTGCTGGGAACACAACACGAAGTTATTATAACCGCGGTATTCTGTAGGACGGAGGTACTTCCCCAGTCGGACTGCTCAATTTGGCGGAAATACCGCCGTGTCCTACCTCCTATAATATCCATATATTTAATATTTCAGCCAAAAATCATCAATATCTGTTCATAAATAATGCGACAGCAAACTTAAACACATTTCTCTCCCAATTTCCCTCCTGTCAAAAAAAGCTAGCGACAAAAGTTGTTTTATTTATTTATTCTTTATTGTACACTTACAAGCACAGATATCCGTGCTTACAAGATATATTATACAAAGAAGTGAAATTTTATGTACAAAGGCGAGCTTAACTCAATGTTGAGTTCTCTTCCAGCAAACCCGGGAGTGCACAGAGGAATTACAATTCAATGAGAGGAAAAGTCTTGTGTGCATTAATATCAAAATTTTCAAAGAGCATGTGTGCCTTTGGTGAAAATCAGAACTGACAAACAAACAGAAAATCGACCACCACCAGACATGGAAAATCGCTCGCTTCGTTTGCTCATTCAATAATTCACTGTACTCTAATTTTTTATTGCATATCACTTAGATGTCACACGGCCCACCTGATGGAAAGTAGTTACCATGGCCAAAAGACGTGTGCAATACCGGTTAAATTCGACTGTCGACCCTGTAGGACACTACCAATACCCTTCTTGAAACCCATGTAATGGAACTCGCTTGAAAAAGCCACTGCAGGGAGATTTATTACATATTTTTATATTGTTTTTTTTTTATAAAAAAGCATATTAGAACCTAAATTACTAATATTCCCTCTGACTAATCCAGCTAAGTTAAATTACTTGTGTTAGGAGTGGGTTCACAACGGTAGTGTAATGGTCAGGACTCGAACCCGGGATTTCTCGATCGTAGGGTCGACTCCTTAACCACTAAGCTACCGAAGCTTGTATTCCACATCGTAAGCGTGCGTGAAATGAAATTACTTTCATACTTCATACCCACCATACCACACCAAATCCTCTCAAATCACACTGTTTCATTTTTATTTTATATAACATAACATAACATAAACTCACGCCTATATCCCCGAAGGGGTAGGCAGAGGTGCTAGCACCCACATTTCGCCAATTTATGTTTAGGTCCCAATGTAATAGGTGGCGAGCCTATTGCCATTAACCGGGCACTTATAAACCTGCGATAAATTTTATATTTATGTGTATATATATGTACCTGTTTAGGTACCCTTCTTTTATCTGAAAATTAATGTACACTTCACATCCCTTTATTACTTTAACTGCTTCTCTGCTACTCAAAGGTTTGCTGGTAGAGAACTCATACTGAGTTAAGCTCGCCGTTGTTCAAATTACTTATATATTTATATTGTGTTTGACCTCTGTACTGTTTGTGTGCAATAAAGAATTAAGAATTTCCTGACGGAAATACTGTTTACCGTTTCACAAACTATCACAAACTGTATTTCGCAAACTAGTTAGTCTACTGAGACAAACTTTGTGAAACATTTCAGCGCGATCGCTACTACAAATTCAAAGTTAATGTTTGGATCGAGATTGAAAATTTAGGGACTCGTCGTAGTTTCGTCCTAACTTGACCCTGTCAAGTTTTAAACTGTTCTGGAGACTGTCCTCATAACTTTTATTATAGTAAGTGTTTCCTTCTTCCTACAGTCCCGGGTCCTTTAAGAGGGGAGTGAAAAAGCATATAGAGGCCGTCAAGCTGAGTATCACCATTGTAACATGGTATATTATTATGTAAGTAATGGTGACCCTCTTTTCTGAGACTTTGGCTTCAGCTTACCATCAGGCGAGGCGAAGTTTAATTGACGTGTCCTATATTAAGAAAAGACAGTAATTACAATTGTACACCCTGTAGATAAACGTGTGTAGTGTAAAATCTATTGATATCACGTTTTATATAAATACTCACTGGCTCTGCCCGCGTGAATGTTGGTCATATCTCTCAAAAAATTTGCGATCAAATAAACCTAAGATTTTAAATCTGATCAAGAGCTTTCAAATAAAAAAAAATTATTAAAATCCGTTCAGTAGTTTTAACGTTCATCACGGCCAAACAGACAAGATTTACTACTTCAACAATATTAGTTTTACTATTCAAATAACACCTTCAAAAAACAGTACAGTACAATCATAAAAAATAAATGATACTGTTATGTGAACTAGTTTATTAAAACGTACGATATAACATAAGGCCTAAAGCCAAACATATTGCAGGTGCTGCCCAAGATAGCGAATCATAAGCCTGCTGATATTACCCCTGCCCGCACCCTTAATAATAATGATAATCTTTTCATCTTATACGAGGCGACAGCGGGAAAATTAGAAAAGGTCCGTACTGGTTGGTATTGGTTTGTAATGTTCTTGACATGTTATACGCTTGGTTGAATAGCGTTGTGACTGAGGTGACAAAGTGTTTATTATATGTCTTTTTTAAACCCCGATGCAAAAACTACGCTATGAGTTCGATGAGTGTATGTGAGTATGTGTGTGTGTTAGCGTGTGTGTTGTGTATGTGTGTTAGTGTGTGTGTGACCTTGGATCGTTCCGACAGTATGATGGTGGGATTTACCAGTTACGGTCCCCCGACATGACAACGCTTGAATAAAAATGTGTATTACTAGGTTTATCAAAGTTAAAGGGTTAACCTACTAAAGTCAAAATCTCAGGAAAGAGGGTCACTTGTGTTAAACACAAGTACCATGTTAGGATGGTGGTACTCCTGGGTCGGCCGGGGTGCGAGGGATATGCCTGTCAACCTCAACTTCGGCAACCAAAACGACCCACAGGCGGCGTGCGTTTTAGTCGGTTCGAGTCCGATATAACCTCTTCCAATGGCTCCGGTGGGGAGGTATCCGTGGGGATATTGCGCACTTCACAACTTCATAGCTTCATCAGACGATGTTGGATATTATTAGATGAATATACCTACCTGTTGTGGTTTATCGATACCAAGAGTCAAAATAACTGGAATTCATTGCCTTCTTCCTACAGTCCCAGGTCCTTTAAGCGGGGCGTGAAAAAGTATATGGTGAGGCCATCAAGCTGAGTGTCACCATTGTAACAGGGTATAGGTATGTAAGTAATGGTGACCTTCTTTCGTACATTAGACGAGGCGAAGTGGAATTTACGTATACTATATACAAAAAAAAGAGGTTTTGGTATACGTGAAGACGAAAATATAATATTACTAGCAGCTTGCACCCACAATATCAGAAGAGTCACAGAACAAGCTATGAAATATGTAACCGTGTGGGTACAAACGCTAAAATACTTGTGTATTGATATCTTTGTCAAACTTATCAATTGATTGAAATAAAAATACTTTAAACGGATAGAAAAGATCAGAAAAATGCTACGCGTATTTCGTTATTTTTCAATTTTTTTAACTTTTTTCAGAGATTTAAATTAGAAAAATGAATGTCTAAGATAAGACTTGACCACTCGACCAATTCCTTAGTAATTTTTGATGAAATTTTAGTTTAAATATTGTGTTTATGATGTCGTTTATGACCTTTTCTCGTCTATGTCTCTTGCAGCGTATTATCATATATATGTGTATATATATACATTATCTTTCAATTGTCGCTATAATTAATACAACAAACAGCAGCCATCCAAGTAAAAACATTTTACCTCTTAATTGAAATCTCATTTGGGAGTATCTATCTCATCGGGAGTGATTGGTATAGTGGATAAAAAACATTCCTACAGTCGTAACTAAAACACATTTTCACGCCGGAGCAGCGGTGTCTTCTATACAAGACACAAATTTGCTCCTGTGTGGAGTACTGCTCGCATCTCTGGGATGGTTCAGCAAAGTACTTACTAGATGCTCTCGACAGGTTGCAGCGACATGCGGTCCGCATCATTGGGAATCCCGAGATCACGAACACCCTAGAACCTTTACAGCTGCGTAGAGATGTTGCGTCCATGGCTGTATTTTACCGTCTGTACCATGGTGAGTGTTCTGATGAGCTCTTCCAATTAGTCCCACCCTCCCCTTTCCTACACAGGACAACGCGTGCAGGTCTTAAATGTCATTCGCATACGGTGCAAAACATCCGATCAAGAACCAAGCGGTTCGGAGACTCTTTCCTCTGTCGCACCATTAAGGCCTGGAATTCATTACCAGCTCACGTGTTTCCTTCTTCCTACAGTCCCGGGTCCTTTAAGCGGGGTGTGAAAAAGCATATGATAAGGCCGTCAAGCTGAGTGTCACCATTGTCACACGGTA
The DNA here is from genome assembly GCA_963662185.1 of Eilema griseolum. Classification (NCBI taxonomy): domain Eukaryota; kingdom Metazoa; phylum Arthropoda; class Insecta; order Lepidoptera; family Erebidae; genus Eilema; species Eilema griseolum. The sequence continues at coordinate 2,973,869 of OY759243.1, forward strand.
TGTGTAAGTAATGGTGACCCTCTTTTCTGGGATTTTGCCTTCAGCTTACCATCAGGCAAGGCGAAGTCCAATTGACGTGTCCTATAATAAAAAAAAAAAACATTTTAGTCCCACTATTCCGGGGTTAGTTTTCTTGTTTTTTGGTTTTGACCCTCGTTACCAAATCAATTAATAATATCAATAAAGAGTGCCACTTAAATCAAGATACCCGACATTCCCGAGTAGGTAAGAATGAATTGGCTCAAGATGGATCACTACTCTGTCAAGTTAATTACATTACACCAGATTAGTTTTTTCGCTCCACTTAAAGGGTCTGTAGGAACACACCACCTGAGTTTACCGTCGTAAAATTTCTTTTCTGTCAATGTTTAACATCAATAATGTCTCTATCTGGCCCTCTCCTGTGTGGAGACCACAGAGTCCCCAACTCGTCCCCGCCGCCGCATCCTACTTCTGCCAGGGTGGCAGGCGGCTTCAGCCGTCACTCACACACACACAGGCCTGCACTCATGTGGGGCGGGGGTCATTCTTCGACCTCCGACACTCGAGTTACCTCAGTACGTGGGTAGCTTGACTTGCGATCCTCCTTCGCTCCCGCTGCCGCTCCCGCACCAACATCAATATGTGTAATCAAACTGCGCTTCAAACATCTCTATATATCCCTATCAGAGATATCCAGAAAATTTAAGTAACCTAACTAGCTGTTGCCCGCGGCTCCGCACGCGTGGAAGACGGTTATCGCTTAGTGTTGAGTCAACGCTATTGAGCATGCAAATTCTCAGCCCGATCGGTTTAAAATTGACAAAGTTTCATCCAAACTTTCATCCCCTATTTTATCCTCTTGGGGATAGACCTGCACGACAAATTTCAGCCCGATCCGTTCAATGGTTTGGGCTGTGCGTTGATAGATCACAATGTCAGTCAGTTAGTCACCTTTAAGTTATATACATACCATATATATATGTACCATGCCTCCGATCCCCCATCACCAAACTTGTCTCTTTAATTAGACTCGTAGCTACGTGCCGAAATGCTCGTAATGCCGTCTTATATGTTAAATGGACGTCACCATAACGGTGGCACGTCATCGGCCCCATAACCGACATGACAGACGGACAGAATAAATCAAACTTATATATGTGTATGCAGCCTAAAATAGCTATCTCAAAATGGTAGGTCACGATTGCTCTAAAACTGTTTGGAAATGTGACGGGTTTTTACAATACAGGAGGATATTACCGTCACGCGCTATACATAGTGGACAAGTTACATAAATGGAAAAAAAATGCTGGATATGCCAGCTACGAATATTTTTTTTACACTTGGTTCCGTAGCCAATAAGAAAAAAATTATGTCATAGCTAGTTGTCAAAAATCAGTTACGAAAGTGGACAAACCTAACTACTCATATTTTGGTAAATACATTAGTACTGTCACACACGGTACTTACTTGTGAAACTTGTCAAAATTTACAAACTTAAAAACATATAATTGATCCTATATATATATCCAACTTTTAATTAAGCTTCCGTGCCTCAAAAGGAAATTAAACTAAACCCTTATAAGATCTTTGTTGTCCGCCTGTCTGTCTGTTGAGGCCTTTTTATCAAGAATGCTTATTATCAAGTTGAAATTCATAGCACATACTCAAATCTATAACAACTTAAAACTGTGCAAAAATCAAACTTCCAAGTCGACACATTCAAAATATATTACGGTTTATGTTTCTTAAGTTACGGAACACTCGGTGCGCGAGTCCTACTCGCATTGCACCTGCATTTTTACGATTTTTGTTTATTATTTTATGTGAAGCTTATGAGCTAAGACGGTCAGTACCTAATTTAGAATGTCAACTGTACCTGGTGTTTAGGCCCAGTTTTGTGTTTAACATTGATCTAAGAAATGCGTACGTATACCTCTGCAAACAAACTGATCACATATACATACTGACATACGATCTATCGAACCTACATATTGCCGTTGTCCGGGCACTATTGTTGACTCGAGCTATGCATCTGAGGCTTTGTCTGGACTCTATATATATCTATATGATGTTAAACAGCCCTATCCCTTAGTCGTCTTGTACGACACCGCATGGGAAGAGATCAGGTTTTCCAAATTCTACTCTGCCGGAAACCACGTGGCCAGTGATCATATATATTCGTATACGTTATATATATATTCCATAAGTCCACAGATAACTAGGTCAACCAGTTTAAAAATTTATCAAATAACTGAAAATGTCCGTGAAATACAAACGTGGCTGGCCCGCTTTAGATAACAGTATCGTGTCACTTTCCTTTCGCAGTTTATTTTAGAGAAATTACCACCATTTGGGGTCGTAGATAAAGTATATGATACTTTTGGCACTTATTTTGATATTATTTCTAGGTCACACAGCGTCATCTAGATTCAAACAAAAATATCTATTGTATGAAATTTTAAAACTTTTAGTACGCTAACTATTCAAATCGATTAAGATAGAAAAAAATTAATGGGTTCAGGCGGGATTCGTACCCACGATCTTTCCCGTACAAGGGAATGCTCTAATCACTGAGCCACCAAGCCTCGCTTGAATCCATCCAAATTTTCCTATATATATCCTCTCTGTAAGGGAAAGATCGAGGTTCGAATCCCGCCTGAAACGATTCAATATTTTCTATATTACACACACACGCACACACACATACACAAAATCACGCCTTTATCGCCGGAGGGTTAGGCAGAGGTGAATTAACACCCACATTTCACCAGCAACTGTATTCGGTCCCACGTAATAGGTACTAGCCTATGGCCACGTAATAGCCTATGGCCGTATATTATACCGGACACTATAGTTGACTCGAGCCCCGCATCTGAGGCTGAGTCTGGGCTGTATATATCTGTCTGATGTTAAACAGCCCTATCCCTCATTCGTCTTGTACGACACCGCATGGGAAGAGATAGGGTGGTCCAAATTCTACTCTGCCGGGAACCACGCGGCTGATTTTCTATATTAAACGATAAAAATATCTATCTAGTGAAATGGGTAAGTACATAAAATATGCTATTATAATATACAGAAAAAAAAATGCTATTACTTTTAAATTTATACACAACTATGCTAACTATATAATACCGATCATTTTTGTAAAACGGTTCATAAATTAGCCATTACGCACTTTTAATGGTACGAATTTCACGATGTGGATTTTTTACGATAACCACAGCGCGTAGTGAACTGTTCTTCCGTTCATTGAGCATTTTCTGTCTTTGAGCGTGACGTACATTATTAAATTAGACCAATTACAAAGAATTTTACAGAGTTTTTGAAAATCTGAGTAATTCTAATTAGACGAAAAAGTGATAAATTCATGGAATACCTAATTATATTATCTTGTTCATACGAACAAAGATGCTGCATTGAGTCATAGAATAAATACATTTTTTACATCGAGTACTGAGTGTTTGAGTTGATAAACAGTGGAGTGTGGGTAAATAAATATTGTGAATGTTTGTGGTTTCATGAAGGAGATGAATTACACTTCAAACCTTTTAATACAAGAGTAAATTTTCTTTCTATGTTTTAATAAAAACAACACCAAATAAATCTGGAAAAAAATTCGGTAAAAATAGTTTTGCTTTTATTCAAATTCGCGTATACTTTCGACAGTATCGACTATCAATATTTTTATATAGTTGGAGTGGAAATGTTGACAGCCTCTATTATGGTGTAGCGGTAGTTAACGCGACTGCTACGCAGGAGGTGCGGGTTTGATTCGCTCAGTGCAAATATTTGTATTCAAGAATATGTATATTTGAAATGGTCTGAGTGTTTCTATGTATAATATGTATATATTACCAAAAAAAGTATGTAATTATGTTTATTCGCATTCTTCATTCCATAAGACAAGCTAGTTAAACTACGCTTACCATGGGTCTAGATAGCGTTGTGTAGAATGTTTTTTTACTATTGATAGTAACTAAAATAAATCAAAATGTTATTACTAAACTTCACTGAACAAAACGTGAGAACCCAGTTTAGTCTAACAGATGTTTAGTGGTGAAATCCAGCTTTAATTACAGTGAAGTTATTCAAAGCACGAATATAAGTGAGTCTTGATCAAGATCATGAAGTATATATCTATAATATACCCGCTGAGGGGCTTAATGAAGCGTAAGTAATAATAGCCTTTGAAGTATTAGCACTAACAAGTTCCGTCAAGGACAGGCTTGAGATAACGTCATACTAACAGTAATTTAGTAATATTTAGCTTCCTTTGTAAGTAAATCTTGAATTCATAGTTTTAGATAAGGTTTGGTACTGAGTGTGTTTAAAATATATTATTATATCCAATACTTAAACAGAGTTCATCATTTTCTCCCACTTTTAAAGACTCCACAATCCGAGTATATCATTATTTTTACCTGGATGGCGTGGCGGTAGTGAACGCGACTGCTACGCAGGTGGCGCGGGTTCAATCCCCCCTCAGTGCAAATATTTGTATGCATGAATATGGGTATTTGCATTGGTCTGGGTGTTTCTATGCGTAATATGTATGTATTTACAAAAAAAAAGTATTTAAGTATGTTTATCCGTATTCTAGATTCCATAACACAAGCTAGTTAAACTATGCTTACCATGGGTCTAGATAGCGTTATGTAGAACCTTTAAAGATTTCACAAGTTTTGTACGTCATTTTTTCAGACGTGATGTCCTCTTAGGTGTCAGCTATTTAATTGTTGCAATCAATTGTTTCAATTGCAACGATTCAGTCGGCGTAATTTGCTTACGGTGCACAGCTGCCCCGGTCTTCCGCATCGATACACCTATATCCATACTAATATTATAAATGCGAAAGTAACTCTATCTATTGGTCTGTATGTTACACTTTCACACCTAAACCGCTGACCGATTTTCATGAAATTTGGTAAGGTCTAGATTAGATCTTGAGAAAGGACATAGGCTATGTTTTGTCGCGATAACCAATATCCACGCAGGTGGACATCCATAAATGACCAAATGATAACTGGTAATGGAATATCTACAAATGACCAAGTGATAACTGGTAATAACACACCGTGCGAATGATCGCGGAATTTCTGTCAAGAGTCAAGCAGAATGGCTGGAGGAGCCTGTACTCTGGACCAGTTTGGTGAAGGCCAATTGCACTGTCTACCTTCGTCCCCCGGATTCCACTTTCCCTTTCCTGTTGACTTTATATTCTGTGTTTTCGACTTTATGAATGTGTTTTGATCCTTTGTTGAATTGAGAAAGATTGTCTTGTGTTTCACTAGGTCAAGAGACAATAAAATTTACAGTTTCTTAATCTTCAGGAAATACTTGAGTATTATGGATTTTCTTTGTTTCTTTGTGTTCACGCTTATAGGATTCCATGGATCCCGTTGTTTATGGAAGGATTTTTTGGAAAACTTTTACTGTCACGATTGTAATAAATAGTATTTCTTATGAAATCTACAGTTAGAAACTATTATTCATCTTAGTTGAGCAATGCTTTTACAAGAAAAAATCTACGCAGACGCTAGGTTTCTGTTAGAAATTGCACAACTATTATTAAAATTTCATCTATTCTCAATTATGTTTTATGCGATCTTTATCCTGAGGTAACCTCATTTCTTTATATTCTATTTAATAAATGATATCCACTGATATTTCATTATGTGATCTTATATTCTGGTATAAAGTCGTGAATGGCTTAGTTGACTGTTCAGATCTGCTAGAGAGGGTAACGTTGGCGGTGCCTCGTAGTGGTAGCCGTCTTCATATTAGGAAAACCTTTATAACGGCGACTGCTCGACTTGCATTCATTACATTAAACACATGCGAAAAATTACATTACATTAAATACACAGGAATTTTTTTTAGTGTAATGTGTGTGTTTTACATATGATTGCATTGGCAGCGAGATTTATATACTTTTGATATTAAACTCAATGATTATAAGAAGCTTTGATTTGAACAAATAAGTGCATAATTTCTTTATTATTTCAAGTAGTGTACTTTGTTTTGTTAATGTTGTGTTCGTAACTAGTAGGTAGGCCATACAGACGTGTAACATCATAAAGTGTTAAATTATAAGTATAATTGTTAATTGTATAGGACAGTTTTGTGAACCTATAGTTTAAAAAAAAATGTCTACCACAGTAGATTAAAGACAATGTTCAAAAAGTTTAAATAATTCTTTTAGCTCTTTTTTCGAAGTAGGTTAAAACAATTCATGTTTAGATAAAAATGAAAGTATTACTTAAATTCATATTAACCAATGGTATTAGTACAACAAAAGATTAACGTGATAAAAATGTCACTCGTTATCTTGGACAACTTTATTGTTAGAAAATAGAAAATATATGTCAGAGTGGCTATAAATATTTGAGTGATAAGGAAAGATATACTATCTACGATAGCACTATAATGTTTGACCGGGTTACCTGAGTGCGATGTCGTATATGTTATACATACAAACATACAGTCACGCCTTTTTCCCAGTGGGGTAGACAGAGACTACAGTTTTCGCTTCTTCTATTTTCATAATTGTTTTCATACATGCTCGCCGGTTTCGGGTACTCTTGACATGTACTTTCTTCGAAATGTCTTCGATCTGATTGACATACGTATGTCTTTTTTTTTACGTGCGCAATATCCCCACGGATACCCCCCCACCGGAGCCGGTGGAAGAGGTTATGTCGGATTCGAACCGACCAAAACGCACGCCGCCTGTGGGTCGTTTTTGGTTGCCAAAGGTGATGTTGACAGGCATATCCCTCGCACCCCGGCTGACCCAGGGCCATCTCTCACGATCTGGTCCTCTCCTCGGGTAAACATACGTATGTCTACGTCGACCTCTACCGGGTTGTCCATTCAACCCTCGCTTCATAAGTTTGTTTCGTCAGTCTTCTTTCGTCCATCCCCTCCGCATGTTCGAACCATCTAAGCATCCCTATCTCTATCTTAGTCACTACATCCTCAAATACACCATAACGCTGCCTTATTACGCTGTTCCTCACTCGATCCGTCAAATACACCCCTGCTATACTTCTCAGACTTCTCATTTCCACAGTAATATATATTGAATATGTCATACATTTTTAATCGACTACGGCGAAGCAAAAGGAGGGTTATGATTTTGACTGGCTATGTCTGTATGTATGTAGGTTCATCTCTTCCCTCATAGCTCCTCAATCACTCATTAGAACTAGACAAATGAGATACCGTTGGAAACGTCTTAGTTGTCCGTTGGTTATAAGCTATATGATGAGTCACTGAATCTATTGTGGCGCCCTCTAGCGGTAATAAAGTACTGTAATAAAAAAATAATTTGATATAAACTCAAACCCATCACGCTCTAAAAAGTATTAAACAAGAAAATATCAAGGATAACCGTAGTCGTATGCCACTTAATCTAACCAAACAATAATTCTAGGGAAAAGTGGCATACGACCACGGCTATCCTTGATATTTTCTTGTTTAATATTTTTATAGCGTGATTTTTTAGTAGTCGGGTTTTACTTTTAAACTTAATGCGACTTATACTCAAATATTTCATACATCTAGCTCACAAAATCCCTAATCCTTATGAAATTTAGATGCAATATTTACATTTAGTCACAATTAAACTGCGAGAAAAAAATCCAGACAATATTAACACATGGCCACACTTTTTCAATCACTCTTATTTAAAATGATTGTGTTTCCAAATTATATCGTATTAGTATGAACTATCTACTTTATGTATATATTATTTTAGTACATGTATATGTATTTGTATGTCAGTATTTATGTTGATAATTTTTTGTGTAAAGCCGTATATTAATTTTATTTTACTTACTTTTCTCTCTTTCTTTTGTTTTAATACACTATCTATTTCAGTTTAGTCGGTAATTACACCATATCTTTTGTTTTTATAACATTACTGTCCATCCCAAGGTTGCTTGGAAGAAATCGCTTCAGCGATAAGGCCGCCCATTGTACATTGAACTGTATACACGCTACCTACTTGTCCTACTGTAAATCTGTTAGTGTACTATAAAGAATTATCTATCTATCTATCTATCTATATCAATAAGAACAGAGCTGTAGCCTAAACATTACACAGCAGCCGTGTATAAAAATATAAAGTTAATACCATCCCAAGTGTTGCTACAGGAATACACGAGTAACACTCTCCGTTCGTGGTATTTTTTCCCATTCTCCTATTTATCCCTTCCTCTGTAGATAGTGAAAAGATTACATCAATATTAATCTATCTTATATTGAAAGTACTCAATGCTGGGTTTAGGGGCACCAGCCACCCTTGTCTTCAAGCCTGTAGGTTTATCTGTTGATTGGCAGATGAGCGCTGGCTTTACTCTCGAGAATAGTCATTCTCTAGGCTTAATGACCTCTGACTTTCATTACTACCATTTGTTTGGATGCAGAGATGTTGAGAAGGTGCGATTTTTTTATATTTTTATTTAGGACACGCCAACTTGACTGCACCTCGTCTGATGGTAAGCTAAAGGCAAAGTCACAGGAAAGAGGGTCACCATTACGGACACTAAGTAATGTTACAATGGTGGCACTCAGCTTGGTAGCCTCATCAGATGCTTTTATTAAAAAGAAGAGCCTCTTTTTGTATCGAAAGAACACACTCCGACCATGCAAAGTTTACTTAAGGATATATTATGCTATCCAGCATGTGAATTATGTGTTAGATCTGTAATAGTTCAGCTTTATTCCGCTAGATGACGCTAAGTATACAGGTATGGTATTGTCACCAATACCGTAATTTAGATTTTATCGATAAATATAACTGAATCGTGGGTAGCTTATTGGTTAAGGAGCCTAAAGATCGACAGGTCCCGGGTCCGAATTCTGGTCATTACACTACCGATGTGAAGCCACTCCTAACACAAGCAATATAGCTTAACTGGAGGGGTTAGAGAGAATATTAGTAATATTAATTGCTAATTTTCTCTATAACCCTTTTGTAATTAAAAAAAATGCATTAAAAGTCAATTAGTGCTACCAGTAATTATCACAGTTATCACTCTACCACCAGGCCCATTTGTATTAAAAACCACTGTCATACCAGACACTGTAAAAAATTACATTTAATTTTAGAATTTAGTGCTATGCTTTTAAAGTCCAATATTAAATAAAAAGAGTTTCATGATACTTTTTCATACTCTCCGCAAAAAGAATTTCAATTTTGGACTTTAAAACATTGCTTTAAAGTTTAAAATTAAATGGATTTTTTAACAGTTTCTGAGGTATGACTGTGGTTTTGCTTTAGCAGAATCAAGGTCCTTTACACACACATATTCACCACGACGCAATACCCTTAACGCTGACAAAAGTCACCCTAAGACGATTATAGAACGGTATCAAACATTCACCGCTGTATAATCAAGGATTACATACTGTCAAGATTTATCTTAGCGTGATTGGGGGATCAGTAATGATTACAACGTACATATACAGGACGATGTATATAATGATTTGTAGATAGAGAAATAATATAGCGTAACATGTTTTATTTATCTAATTAGATAATCACAGAAAAATCACGCCTTTCCACAGGAGAATAATGCTCCTGTGGAAAGGCGTGATTTTTCTGTTTAAATGTCTTCTAGAAAAGCTACGATACGCTGTAGTTGATCTAGAATATATAGTTTATTTATTTATTATATTCTTTATTGTAAGCCAATTACTCATGTTACAGATATTGAGAAGACAAGAGCAGTACAAAGGGCGGCCTTATCGCTTTACACAATTTCTTCCAGGCAATCTTCGGGTGGAATGTAATGTTAGTTGGAGTATTTGGGAGTTGTTGGCGTTTAATTAAATAGTTATATTCTACACATACTTACTTATATAAGTACATAATTGTATAAATATATACATACCTAAAAATACTTTATTTTAATTTACTTCATTACTTTATTAATATGATGACTAACCACTATATAATTAACACGCTATAACTTATGGCAGTAGAGCAGTAATCTCAACGCAAATAAGAAGGCATCGGCTTAAGCCCATATCTACCCTATTAATACTTTTATACGTTCAATATACACCTAGATAATTTGATTTTTTATTAGTTAACTACACTTCCCTTTTACTGTTTAACTGGCTCTAATATTGATTCATTCAGATACCGTCTGTAACTTAGCAGTTAAGGAGTCAACCTGATGAAATTCTAATTTCGAGTCCTGGTGCACTAGCGACTTGAACCTTCTCCAAATATAAGCAATTTAGCTTGTAATTTACTAGTAAGTCACCAGCAAAGGTGTTGGGTAAATTTGGCGTCGTTTTGAAATTGAGCAGCCAGTAATGAAAATCGTATAATATGAAAGTAGATGTAAGTAAAGTAACAAAAGTTCTTATCGACAAACTTCTCTGCAACCATATTGGGACTAAGATATTTAGCCTACACAGAGTGGACTATTTCGACCAAAAAGTACTGTAAATACCAGAGATAGCTAATTTCATTCAAAGGAAACATTCCCTTATTTTAAAAAAACAAAACTACATTTAAATATTTACGAAAAATCGTTTGCTACACCCGGTAATCGAACCGACTAATTCCGAAAAACGAACTATTTTTCATGTATGCTGATGATACAGTCCTGATATTTCATGGTGGTACCTGGGACTCGAACTAGCTGGGATGGGTCTGGCAGCCGTGACGAGGTGGTTGGAGAACAGTCTTCTATCACTTAACACTGACAAAACGAAGTACATCTTTTTCAGTATATTGGACAGGACCAATGCTGAAGCGGGCAGGGTCCTACGTATTCACACACACCTGTGCAATCATGAAAGTGACCGTTTGAATTGCAACTGCACATCACTTCACCGTGTAGCCGACATTAAATACCTACGAGTTATATTGGACGAGAATCTCACGTGGGAAACTCAAATATATACGCTAGTGGGGAAGATAAGGAAAATTGTATACATATTTAAAAACTTACGCATGGTAGCAAACGAATATCTTCTTATCCAAACCTACAAGGCGCTGTGCGAGTGTTTGATTAGGTACTGTATATGTGCCTGGGGGGAGCCGAGAAAACATTTCTGATCTGTGTGGCGAGGGCTCAACGTGCAGTCCTAAAAGTCCTTATGTTCTTGCCTGTTCGGCATCCAACATCAATGGTATATGAAAGGGCTGAGGTACTTTCGGTTAAAAGGATGTACATCTACGAAATATTAAAAAGATACCACAAATTTTACGTCCCAATCGAACTCGACACATCCAAAAGGGTTCTCCGTTGTCCAGTACAACGAGTGTGCACTAACTTTGCCCAGAGACACTTCTCTTCGAATCTACAATGCTTCGTTAAAAGCCCACAAAACTAACTCCCAAAATAGTAATTATTTTAAAAAACCCTGTTTGAGTGGTTGAAAGGCTTCGACTACGATGCTACTGAAAACTTATTAAGATAATTCAAATTTTCATCTGTATTGCAAATGGAGGCAAAGACACTTAATCGCAAAGCACACACACACACACACGTACACACAGACACACACACGCACACACACATTTTTGACGTAGGTAATATTTTCTGTTTTTTATTAATACTATTTTTCTGTACGGTTGAAATGATTCTATTTTGTACTTACTTTTGACCATATCCGCTTTTTGACATTAATATGCAACTATCCATAGTTTAAAGGAAATTACTGACTCCCGTAACACAGTTTTTTACAAAACTAGCTCGGGAGCCAGGGATTTTTTTCACATGTGTAAATGTATTTTTGTCAATAAACAAATTTTAATTTTAAAACTCACTTTATTTATCAATCGATAGGGTCAATCATAAGGATTAAATCTCTTTAACAAACCTGGTAAATTAAATAAAGGGAAATCCATGAAAGAGAAGATTTAGATTTAGGTGAATCGGTGCGACTATCGGATGTGGCATTTTCGGAAATGTATGAATGCAGTTTTGTTCATTTTTTAAAATAAGGGAATGTTCCCTTTGAGTGGAATTAGATATAAACAGCTACTGTTTTTGTATGGAATTAACATTGTATCTCAACCTTGTAAACCTATGTATCAAATAACAGATTTTCATTTTATTTAGTCAACAAATAGTGCCCGGAAGACGGCAATAGTGAGATTATTACGTGCGATCGAATTCAATTATTGGTGAAATGTGGGTGTTGATTCACTCCTGTCTGACCCTCCGGGGATAAAGGCGTGATTATGTATGTATAATTATAACTAAGGATAATTTGCACTGCATATTGTTGTATATAGTTTTTTTGTAGTATTTAGAAGTATTTAATTTATTTCACGCAAATAATGAACACGCGAGCGGTATATAGTCTTCTAGAATATCATAAATCATACGATAATATAGTTATATCAGGTATTAGTGGACCTAGCGGTGATCTAGAGCAATTCCCCCGTTGGCGAATCTACGTACATATCTATTGAATGCCGAGAATACCCAATCGCACGTGCCACGAATAATTATCAATAAAGTGACTAATAAGCTTTTATAGTCCTTGTTTATTTCTCATTTCTCTGTAGGATTATATAATCTATCCATATATGAAACTAAGCTATATATTTAGCTTAAATGGAATATGAATAATTTAGTTCAATAGTATTCTTCCTAAAAAGACAGCAAGAATATTAAATACAGGAACTACGAATCTATGATGCTTCGAGAACATCTAATAAACCAATTGTAATTATGCACTGTAATTTTTTGCACTGTGCACTGTTCTGTTCCCACAGTCAAACCGCGGTAGCGGTCTTGTAGGGCCTTGTTTATATGTTAGTTTTATGTAATTATCTGTTAATAAATATACATAAATAAATAAATAAAACAATCCGACATGGGAATGCAGAAAATACGGATCCAATTACGGTGTTTACAAGCTGTTGAAAAAAGAAATACACGAATGCCCGGCCAAAAGCCAGTATCAATATGGATGTCAAAATGTATCGAAATCTACAGTATAGTTAGCTATATTTTAAACTCATATCTATAAAAAATATTATTAAAAATAAAAAACCCGACTGATGTTGAAAAGACTTGTTTCGAACTAGTTTCATAGCAGGCAGTACCCATTTACCAATCATAAACCGAATGAAAATAAATGGGTACCATCTACTATCAAACTTGTTTTGATTTTATCAGCATCAGTGGGGTATATTACCGCGGTAGCCTAGTGGTATGGGTGGTATGAGTGGTAATGTACTGCTGAGACGAGGTCTCTGGTTCGATCCCAGGTTTTACCATGTATGACTTTTCGATGCTTTTCGAAGTTATGTGTGTATTTATCGCAGGTTTATAAGTGCCCGATTAATGGCAATAGGCTCGCCACCTATTCCATTGGGACCTAAACATAAACTGGCGAAATGTGGGTGCTAGCGCCTCTTCGGGGATATAGGCGTGAGTTTATGTTATGTTATGTTATTATTCTTAATATATATGGGGATTATGATATACCATTTTGAAATCCTCGTGATAAGTCTTTTCATTTGATAACCATATTGGATACAATAATTTTTATTTTTTTTATCTTTAAACTATAGCTTTTTTTCGCGTCACCTACACAGCCGCTCTCGGTAACTCAAGGATTTTTAGATAAGAACCCTTGTTACCGAGATGAATCTAACGATATGTTAGTTGTTGTAAACATCAGGGGAGTCACACCCGTGGTGTTGACCCTGTAAGAACAGAGAGTTTCTGCGCCGTCAGTGCAGAAGACAAAATCAGGGCAAGAATTTGGTCTTTCCACTGATAGCTCAAAAACCTACTCACCGCCGGGAACACAACACGAGGTTATTACAGCTGTATTCTGTAGGGTGGAGGTGCTTCCCCAGTCGAACTGCTCAATTGGGACGGGAATACCGTCGTGTTCTACCTCCCTACCAAGATTTTGCCAGACTTGAAACTCAAACTGTTACTCGAGTTATGATGCACAAGTGCAAGCTTGTGTTCTCCCTGCTGTGATTTTTTCAAGCGATTACAGTATTGGTTTCGCCTAGAAGGGCTTTAGAAGGTTCATACAGGGTTAGCAGCACGAGCAAATTGTAATTAATAATATCACTAATATAAATATATTTAAACTCCTACTGTTTTTTATCATAACGCTTTTATCTCTAAACGTAATTACCACAATATTTCCATAAAACACAACTCATTTACGGTTATGTTTATGGCCTGGGAGTTTATACCTACCGCATTTTTATTTTAACCGTACCTAAACCAATAACTATAGGACCGATTCGGTTCTGGCACTTCGCCGGCCGCTCAGCTCGTGCGTTGTTGTCACAGTTGTAACCTAACCTAAACCAATGACTATAAGTAGTATCGTGGAATAAGGGTAAAGTGTTGTTGTTTAAAAATATATTCCTGAAGGTTTAAAGATATGACTTTGAACAATAGTGTAAAAGATGGTTATGTTGATAAAATATAAGAAAACAAATAAAAGTACATATAATAGATGTTTATTGCTACTGACATTATGAAGTTGAATGCTTCGAAATTATGAACATTAGAGACAGAGTAGTTAGGAGTTGTGATTGTTAGGATGAAAAATGTTAGGAAGAACATTTTCGGATTTCCAATTATCGGAGTTGAAAATTTAGGTGAACTTTGGCACACCCGATAAATTTACTAACAAATTACTGTGAAAAGGGAAACCTAATTAGTTAATATCATGACATTAGGATTTTAATGTCAAACAATGTTTGCGTGACTATTAAGATTAAGGGTAAGAGCGACCACTATATTTAAGACTATATACTATACAATGGCTTGAGATTCTTTGTCATCGTCAAAGTGTTAGTACAAGTCAAAATCAAAGTCATTTATTTTCAAGATTGAACAATAAAATTGTTTGTTATTGACGTCAATAATCATTCTACTTAAGCTAAGTTTATCACCACTTCCTAGGCGCTGGTGGAGAAGAAACGGCGCAACAAACTCCACTGCATACTGCTTTGGAGCTTGAGTTTCCCTATTATTTATCCTTATTTGACTTCTAAGCGTTCGTTCTGGAGCATCTACTGTTTAACCAGCCAACTCCGAGATGAAAATTTACGCCAGAACCTCATTCACCAATAATAATATGTATAGGCTATAGGTTCGTACTCCCCCATTTTCATACTAAGGGGCTTACAGTCAAAAGACAAAAGTCACAAATCATTTATTCTGTATAGACCATTATATCGGCACTTACAAAATGTCAACAAAAAAGGAACATGAATTTCTGTTTAGTAAATGGACCACCGGTTCGAAACGCGGCCCCGACCTGAGAAGACTCCGGCAAGAAACTCAGCGTCTTTCATTGACTTATGTAATTTTCCGAAAACCATTTTTTTTGTTCCGTATCAGTAGCACGGAAAGTATGACCTGTCAGACAGCCATTTTGAAAAATAATTGGATGACTTAATTCACACAGATAACAAAGTTAGATTTTATTGTGAAATTGCCCTGTTGTTGTTGTTGTTAATATGCATTGTTTATTGTTATTTTCCTTAGGGTAAATATTGTAAAAAAATATTGGAAATGAGTCAACTTTAACAAATATATTGAAATATTTTGATACTATTTAGTACTACATATAATTCAATAATAGCACACTGGAGAGTTGGTGCTGTCAGTGGCAAGACTAAAGTTTTATCCTGCTTTGTCTTCTATACTGACGGCAAAGAAACTGTGCTTATAGGATCAGTAGCACGAGTGTGACTCCTCTGGTGTTACTCACTTCCATCGACCACGGTGACCACTTTCCATCAAGTGGGCCGTGTGATTGTCTGTCACCTAAGTGGTATAAAAAAAATAAAACTAATGAAGACACATTAGGAGATACCTATGTTCAACAGTGGACTGCATTTTTTTTTACGTGCTCAATATCCCCCCGGATACCTCCCCACCGGAGCCGGTGGAGGAGGTTATGTCGGACTCGAACCGACTAAAACGCACGCCGCCTGTGGGTCGCTTTGGTTGCCGAAGTTGAGGTTGACAGGCATATCCCTCGCACCCCGGCCGACCCAGGGCCATCTCTAACGATCTGGCCCTCTTCTCGGGTGTGGGGACTGCAGAGTCCCCAACAGTGGACTGCATTAGGCTAATTGATTGATTTATTGACATGTGATGCAAATACTTACAAGACATAAACGACTTTATGAATTAAAAAATATTACCTACCTATTCTCGTAAAGTTTCCTTCATTCATAACCATCCTTGACATCAAATGACGTCAGCAGACATTGTATGTTTTACCTGCAATAGTGCAAATGTGTAATGTTGCTTTGGGTTTCCTGCATTACATCAAAACGCTTGTACGTCATCTTTTGAGCTTTTTCCCATCTAAATTGGAGTCGGCTTTCCATTTTAACTGCGAAGCGGCTGAACTCAGATATCATTATATCATTTCATATTCATTTCAGTGTGCTGACTGCAATTTAACCGCCCAAATCCGAGAAAAATGCCGACACTAGCCGCCGACCCTTAAAGCATAGCGTGTTTCTGTGTCGTCAGTGTAGAAGACAAACTTTTGTTCTTCCCAATGATAGCACAAAAACTCTCCTGTGAGCTCTGGCTACCCTACTCACGGCCGGGAACACAACACGAGTTTGGCTTGTGTTATGGGATCTAGAATGCGGAAAAACATACTTGGATACTTTTACCTAGAGGCACTATTGTTGATTCAAGCCATGCATCTGCTCAGTGCAAATATTTTATGCATGAATATTTGCATTGATCTGGGTGTTTCTATGTATAATATGTATGTATTTACAAAAAAAAAGTATCTAAGTATATTTATCCGCATTCTAGATCCCATAATACAAGCTAGTTAAGCTACGCTTACCATGGGTCTAGATAGCGTTGTGCAGAACGTCGTGGAATATTTATTTATTATTTATCGGAGGCTGAGTCCAGGCTGTATATATCTGTCTGATGTTAAACAGCCCTATCCCTTAATCAATACCTTCTATGACTTGGATGTGACTTACAATGTAGTCATAAATTAACAAATCAAGATACCATCAAAATTTCAAGAACAGATTTAACATTACGTGAAACTAAAATGACGTAAAGTTTATTTAGTGTGAGTTACTTTAAACACAATGTGATGACTATAGAGTTTCCGAGAAAAACGTAGTGAAATTCAACTCTAATGACCGAGTTTTCTTGTTCGTGACAGCGGAATGATAACGGTACGAGTAGCGTCTATTGACAACGTTATAATGAAAACTGTTGTTATAATTAGTCACTAAGTATGCTGTAAGAATTTTCCTCTCTGTTTAATACTATCTATTTATTTATATTCTATATCTATCCGAGATATAAAGTTTAACAAACTGCAACCTGAATTCATTTTCTTAGAATATACAGTTGCAGGAAACCAGTCGAAAACTTTTCGCCTCAGCGGGTGCCTTACGAAGGCTCCGAAACTTTCTTCCAATCGCCACTAAAACTGCGCTCGCACAATCACTTCTTCTTCCTGTACTCGATTACGCCGATGTCAGCTATCCCGATCTCACAGAGGAGCAACTAGATAAACTTGAGCGACTTCAAAATTTTTGCAAAAGATTCGTCTTTGGTCTACGCAAGTATGATCACGTTTCAGATTTTCTTAAATAACTCAAGTGGCTTCCAATTCGGCTTCGCAGGAATGTCCATATTTTAACATTACTATATAAGCTGTAAATGTATTGGTGTACAATAAAGTATTATCTATCTATCTTTAGAAAGGTTAAAATATAGGTGGGTTTTCCATCAATAGAAGGCACTAGTCGTATTAAAAATTGAATTATTTGCTTGGTATATTTCATAATATTACCCTATATTTATTTATTAATTTTATTTATTTCATCATTTATTTACATAATACAGTCATAATAAGTTGGCCGCTGAAAATAAAAATAAGTACAATGTATTATCACCAGTAATGGCATGCAATTATTACATTATTTTATTCGTCTTTTGTGATAATAATAAAATATTATTATTATATTATTGTTATAATAATAAAGCATCTGAAATTCATCGTCAAAAATATAGATACATTCCATATTTAATTAATCCAAAAGAAGTTACTAGTAATAATATAATCAATTGTCAACAAAAGTCAAATTCTAAATTAAAATGTCAAAAGAACAAGAAACAGGAAAACTTCTTTTTAATTTTTTAGACTTGTCATTGAGAAATTCCACTACTGAATAATAACCCTTTTTATTTTATTATATTTTATTTAAATCTCATCATTTATTTTATGTCACACTCGATACGATACATACATACAATCACGCCTTTATCCCCGGAGGGTTAGGCAGAGGTGAATGAACACCCACATTTCACCAATAACATCAGACAGATATTTACAGTCCAGACTCAGCCTCTGATGCATGGCTTGAGTCGATAATAGTGCCTGGAAGACGGCAATAGGCTCACCCTAATAATACATAGGACCGAAATCAACGATTGGTGTAGTGGGTGTTTACGATACTCAATTATTTTTATTTATGTGATCCATTAAAAATATAAATATTTCAAAACATTCCACACAAACGCTCTCTAGACCCATGGTAAGCATAGCTTAACTAGCTTGTGTTATGGAATCTAGAATACGGATAAACATACTTAGATACTTTTTTTTTATAAATATATACATATTATACATAGAAACACCCAGATAAATCCCGCTAATTATTAAAAGACACCTTTTTATTATTTTTTTTGGTATATATAGGTACCGTAATATAATTGGTTTTCTTACACCATTAATTTTATAATTAGACTAGGGTGACGCTAGTTAAAAACCATGTGGGGTTAGAGACTCAGCTTCGCACAGGTGCATACTGAGTGCCTGGTCTGAATCAGTCGTGGTATTTATTCAGATTAACCTTAAAAATATCTAAAAGACCACAAAAACCGTATCAAATACCATTGTTAGTC
Organism: Eilema griseolum; assembly: GCA_963662185.1. Classification (NCBI taxonomy): domain Eukaryota; kingdom Metazoa; phylum Arthropoda; class Insecta; order Lepidoptera; family Erebidae; genus Eilema; species Eilema griseolum. The sequence goes on from OY759243.1 coordinate 2,992,786, forward strand.
TTAGTAAATGTCCGAAGAGAAACAGAAAGATGCTTAAAAGTGACTAAGTAAATATATATTATATATCTATCCAACTACCGTGGTAGCCTAGTGGTTTGGGTAATGGACTGCTGAGACGAGGTCTCGGGTTCGATCCCAGTTTTTACCATGGCACACACCAATGACTGTTCGATGCGTTTCGAAGTTATGAGTGTATTATTTATCGCAGGTTTATAAGTGCCTGGTTAATGCCAATAGGCCCGCCACCTATTACTTTGGGACCTGAACATAAACTGGCGAAATGTGGGTGTTAGCACCTCTGTCTATCCCTTCGGGGAAATAGGCGTGAGTTTATGTTATATTAGATATCTATCCAAGACATAAAATTTAACAAACTGTAACCTTAATACAGAAAAGTAAAAATATAGAATGACATTTTAAGCATTTAGTATGCTAAGTATACAAATTGATCCGTCACAGCATATCTATATATATAGGTTAAATATATATATATATATATATATATATATATATAGGTTAGGTATATAGGTATAGGTATATATAGGAAGATTTGGATGGCTTTAGACAAGGTCAGAACATTCATTCTGTAGGAGAGAGGTCGAGGGTACAAATCACGCCTAAACCAATTAGACATTTGACTGACTAGTCAAATTAGTTACTTTTTACTACGTCCAAACGGTAAGTTATAAGGAAACTTGTATCAAATAATTTATTTTGACGTCATAATATTTAATAGTCAAGTCGTCTACTATTATAGGTGGATGATTAAAAATATTTAAAACCTTAAAATAAGAACAGACGCCACTTTTACCGCTCTTTTACCAATTTTAATTTAGTAAGCTCATCAGTATCAGAATAAACGGATTATTTACCATGTTTCATTGTTCGCTCAACATTTATTGGAGTCCGGTACGAACCACTGGATCGAGCTACATAATATACAGAACGCCAATATACCAAGACTGGTTAGGGAAGCAATTGAAATAAAAAAGTATAAAAATTTCAATCGTGAGGATGAATTTCAACTGCCGAACGTCTGGCATCCAGTGGTCCGTCTTTGCAAAAACAACCGGGAACAAGCTAAAAGAAAATCGCAAGTGGATACAGTAAGCATCGTATAGTCGTGAACGTGATCGAGATCGGGTTCAAGTTTGTAGTGAGAGTGAAACCAATAGTAGTGCAGATACGCGTAGTAACAGCACCGAAATATCGGAAACTCAAAACAATGAAACATGGTAAATATCCCGTTTGTTCTGATACTGATGTGAGTGACCATGATAGTTTAAATGCCTATATTAGTAAGCTCAGTTAAATAATTTATTTAAAAAAATCCTATTTTCATCGACTAAGTATATATATTATACTAGCGGACTGTCCGCGGTTTTGCCCGTGACAATCAATAACGAAACATACCTTTAAGTCATATGCATACAATTCATTAATTTTCAAATAATCTATGTGTATCTGTGGCGTTCGATGATATTTATGATTATTGCTCCATTCGGTGACTTTTCCAAGTGATTGATTACTTTTGACCATATTACCACGTGCTATTTTTTTATACCACTTAGGTGGCAAACAAGCACACGGGCCATCTGATAGAAACCGTAGCCTATGGACGCGTGCAACATCAAGGTAGTCACACTCGTGCTGCCAACCCTTTAAGCACAGAGAGTTTCTATGCCATCAGTGTAAAAGACAAAGCAGGACAAGCTTTTGGTCTCCCACTGACCGCTACCCTACTCACCGCTGGGAACACAACACGAGGTTATTATAGCCACGGTATTCTGTAGAACGGAGGTACTTCCCCAGTCGGACTGCTCAAATGGACGGCACCCTACCTATCCTACCTTTACTAGACAGGCCATCATTACTAATACAGCAAAATTATTAAATACTATTTTAGCAATAAACCCTCCCCTTTCCTACACAGGACAACACGTGCAGGTCTTAGATGTCATACGCACACGGTACAAAACATCCAATCGAGAACCAAGCGGTTCGGAGACTCTTTCCTCTGTCACACCATTAAGGCCTGGAATTCATTACCAGCTCACGTGTTTCCTTCTTCCTACAGTCCCGGGTCCTTTAAGCGGGGCGTGAAAAAGCATATGATGAGGCCGTCATGCTGAGTGTCACCACTGTCACACGGTATGTGTAAGTAATGGTGACCCTCTTTTCTGGGACTTTGTCTTCAGCTTACCATCAGGCAAGGCGAATTCCAATTGACGTGTCCTATATAAAAAAAAAGTTATCACACTTAAGGATATAATATTCCACCATAATATGCTGTGTGGTTTCCGGCATTGTAGAATTTTGGCCATTCCGTCTCTTTCCATGCGGTGTTGTACAAGGCTAATTAATTGATTGATACCATATTTAAAATTTAAAATTTCGATTTTTTTATTTCTCAAAATAGTACAACATATTACATCTATTTGACGTCAAATATCGTGGGGTAAACTGCTAACATTCTTATTGATCATTCGAAATATCTCAATTGTTTCTATTCAAAGTGAACGCACGCGAGTTATGATTAGGTAAAGTTTGAATCAGGGTTTCACTCGGCGGTGCACAATTGTGGGAAAACAATAGCGCGCCACGAAAGAGCCTCTAGGTAGCCAAAGTTTAGCAGAGCTGTACTGTACCGTGTACGCCCGCAGTGCTGGCCACACTATGCCAATAAAGGAATAGTCAAATTACCACGATGTAATAATATTCACGGAATGGACTAATATTTCAATAGGGTAGTTTCTTGAGTCATCGAATTCTTACCAATACTACTTAATGTCTTAGTATTTTATTTAAAAATATGCATAGTAAACTAAGGTATTACCTAACTAAACTGAAACTATGGCTTTTCATTATTTTTAATAACCAAAGGGCCGCGTGGTTTCCCGCAGAATAAAGTTTGGACAATCCCATCTCTTCCCATGCGGTGTCGTACAAGGCGACTAAGGGATAGGGCTGTTTAACATCAGACAAATATATACAGCTCAGACTTCGCCTCAGATGCAGGGCTCTATTCAACAATTAGTGCCTGGAATATGGCAATAGGTCACCCCTTATTACGTAGGACCGAATACAATGATTGGTGAATTGTGGGTGTTAATTCACCTCTGCCTAACCATCCAGAGAAAAAGACGTGATTATATGTACCTATGTATGTATGTTAATTCCCAAAATATAAACAATCGAAATACAGCAAATTTTAATTTTTTTAGATTCCTTACTAAATTTAAAATCAATCTTATTATGTACTGTATATGTGTAAACGCAACATAGATTGAGATAAATGCAATATTTTTTTGCACTTCATACATTTTCACTACGCGCCAGTGCGCTGTGACGTCACATGTCACCACGTGTCACGATTTTGTATGGAGCTTTTTCGAGCGGCTCGAGCAATTGAATTTTTAAAATGACATAATAAAGTTTCTCTTGTACAGTTCATTTTATTATTGTAAAGTTCACGATAATAAAAAAAAATAGAACACAACCCTACTGTTTGTGTTGAAAATGAACGCACGTGAGTTGTAGGCGCAGTTCGAACCTGGGATTCACCCAGCGTGCGCTATTGTGGGTTAACAATGGTGCGTCGCGAAAGGTAGCTAGCCCGCAGGTAGTCAGGTATTAGCAGAGTTATGCATCGGTGGTAAGTGACCCACTAAACCAATAAATTAATAGTAAAATTACCACCACGTGGGTAATCTTCTCGTTAACCATTCTAAATAGAGAGCGCAAGTTAGTTGTACACTAGGAACCTGCCCCTCTAGGTAATTGGCAATACGTTGGTGGGCGTATTTTAGAATATATACATACATTATTACAATATATATACATTCATATTGGGGGTGAGTCTATTGCCTCGAGGCATGCATCTGAGGCTGAGTCTGGGCTGTATAGATATCTGTCTGATGTTAAACAGCCTTATCCCTTAGTCGCCTTGTACGACACCGCATGGAATTTTGACGATTGTCATATACATCAAATCCCATACATTCGCTATTCTTTTCTGCAATACGTCGGCAAACACATTGTCACTTACCTAGGGGGGCTGGAGTTCATTCGGTGTCCGCTATTATGGGTCAACATAGGCAGCCACTTTAGATAAGTGGCAATACGTTTATAGAATAGATTAATCAATAATTACATAATGGTGGTAAATCATAGAACTTACAGTCCTCATCGGAACAGCATCCGAAACGTCGCCGTCAACAGAAATATGAAGTTCCATGATTTAATCGCGATAATTACCGAACCATGGTATAATTATAAATTCGCACCGCGATTGTTTAAAAATAACATTAGATTAATTAATGCATGAGGTTGACATACGATAACGATTGTCATACACGTCATAAATGTCAAAATACGTGTCAATAAATAAGACATTATATAAGACTAAAGTTACCGACATAGGCTACAGAATAAGCAACTTGATGTGGCTGTGGTCTGGCTACATTTGTCGAAGGACCGATGGCCGTTGTAAACGGAAGGTAGGACGCCCCCTAGCCAGATGGACGGACGACCTGAAAAATGTGGCTGGGACAGACTGGATGCGGAAGGCGGAGGATCGGAGAAAATGGCGCACATTGGGAGAGGCCTATGTCCAGCAGTGGACTGCGGGGGGCTGATTGATTGATTGATATAAGACATTGATCATTTTATTCTAAAATACATCAGCCTACAATTTGCCAGTCGTCGAGGAGGTAGGACACGGCGGTATTTCCGCCCGATTGAGCAGTCCGACTGGGGAAGTACCTCCGCCCTACAGAATACCGCGGTTATAATAACTTCATGTTGTGTTCCCAGCGGTGAGTAGGGTAGCCAGAGTTCACTGGAGAATTTGTGCCATCAGTAGGAAGACTAAAGGCTTGTCCTGATTCGTCTTCTACTGACGGCACAGAAACTCTGTACTTACAGGATTGGCAGCGCGACTGTAACTCCTCTGGTGTTACAGACGTCCATAGGCCACGGTAACTACTTTCCATCAGGTGGGCCGTGTGCTTGTCTGCCAACTAAGTGGTATAAAAAAAAGGGCAGCTTTGAAATTGCAGTTACCAATAAATGAATGATCAAATAACCGCCACGTGGTTGTTATCCCGTTCAGATAAGTCTATTGTTTATGTTAAAAGTACACGCACCTCCGTTTCAAGTCAGTCTATTGTTGGTAAAGTTAAAACCTGGTTCATTTAGCGATGCGCTTTTGTGAATCAGATAAGATAGGGTACGATATAATTGTTTATTGTTTAACAGAAAGGAGTGGTAATTTAACAACAATTTAACTATTTATGATGAATGTACTGTCGATAAGGGAGATACGGTTGCACTTATTCAAATAAATATATCTTTTGTCGACTGTACAATGAATATCCTTATCGTTAACAGCAATTTTTTCCAGGTAAACTTTGAACGGATAGGAACAAAAGACGTAATGGGACTATTAACAATTTTAAATAATAAAAAAGGATGAAAGGAAAGCTATTAAAAAGATCAGATAATAAACAAATTATATGCAGGTAGTTAGGAGTTTCGCATAGCTGTCATAATGGAGAGGCTACTATACCAATAAATAAAATAATAAATAGTTAAATTACCACCATGTGGTAATTCTGCGAGTGGTTATTTTTAGTTATAGGTAAACCTTGTTTCTAAACATAGTGATTCTCTACTACACTTTTATTCTAAGGTCGATACCCGGTTTTATAGTAATTATTTTTACAGATATACATATTATAAAGTCACGCCCTTTTTTCGATTGTCGTAAGCAGTGACAACAGCTTTTCACTTACTTTCCACTTATTATGATACTTTTTTTTTTTTTTTTTTTTTTTTACGTGCGCAAAATCCCCACGGATACCTCCCCACCGGGGCCGGTGGAGGAGGTTATGTCGGACTCGAACCGACTAAAACGCACGCCGCCTGTGGGTCGTTTCGGTTGCCGAAGGTGAGGTTGACAGGCATATCCCTCGCACCCCGGCCGACCCAGGGCCATCTCTCACGATCTGGCCCTCTTCTCGGGTGTGGGGACCACAGAGTCCCCAACTCGTCCCCGGAAACGGGGAGGCGCGCCACGCGCGCCGCCGCCGCGGCCTGCTTCTGCAAGGGTGACAGGCGGCTTCACCTGTCACCCCCAGGCCGGCGCTCATGGGGGGCGGAGGTCGTTCATCGACCTCCGACGCCCGAGTTGCCTTCGTGCGCGGGCAGCTTGTCTAGCGATCCTTCGTCGCTCCCGCTGCCGCTCCCGCCCCGCCTCCTCCTTCACGAGCATTACTTGCTCGCAGAAGGAGGCGCCGGCCGCCCACGCATCCGCGCAGCGAACCATCGTCGCGAGCAAGGTGGAGAGCGTGAGAACCCTCACTCCCAGGGCCGCCACAAGCTCCCGCCTCGGCGTCTCCCACGCCGGACACTCGGTGAGCGTGTGCGGACCTGAGTCCTCGCTCGCGTCGCAGTGATGGCACTCGGACGTTGGCTCTTTCTGCATCCGACGCAGATACTTTCCGAAGCATCCGTGCTCGGTGATCATCTGCGTCAGACGGTACGAGAGGCTGCCGTGTGGCCTCTCTAGCCACTCCCCCATGATGGGTCTTACCGCCGTTACTACGGCGTGCCCTGCGCTTGGTTGCCCAAGTCGTCTCTCCCATTCTGCCACCATTTCCCTGTGGAGCCGGGATCTCACGGCCCGAATTTCTTCGGGCTCGGGATCGTGACCCCGCTCCCGCGCCGCCCTTCGGAACCTGTATAGCGCCGAAAGGCATCTCGCTTCCAGTATCCATGGTGGCGATCCGGCGAGGAGACTCGCCGCGTTGAATGATATCGTGCGGTACCCCCTTATGATGCGGCACGCCAACTTCCGCTGCGGACGCTGCAGCAGAAGCATGTGCCGATCACTCAGGGTGTCCGCCCACACGGGACACCCGTACAGGGCCATGGACCGCACGACACCCGCGTAGAGTCTCCTGCAGGAGTCATCCGGGCCCCTCAGGTTGGGCAGTAGCCGCGCCAGAGCGTTGGCTGTGCCCGCCAATTTGGGGCCCAGACTTCGGAAGTGCTTCCCGAAGTCCCACCGGCCGTCGAGCACGAGCCCCAGATATTTCATCTGGGGCTTGATGCCGATGAGAGTGCCTCCCACTGTGAGACTGGAACTAGGTGGTGGCGTGCGCCGAGGTCCATGAAAGAACATGGCCTCGGATTTATGCAAAGCCACCTCAAGGCCCAGCCGCCGGATCCGTTCCACGACTTGAGCAACCGCGGTCGTGGCCCTCAGGATCGCTTCGCGGTGTGTAGCCCCGCTCGCCGTCACTAGCGTGTCGTCCGCATAGCACGTGACGGACTTATTATGATACTGGCATATATATTGTGTTTATAAGTTTATATTTTAAAAATGTTATCATGACTATTAATACTAAATTTATATTCATAATGTATATAATATATACGTGCATGGCTCCCGGTAGAGCAGAATTTGGACTACCCTATCTCTTCCCATGCGGTGGCCTACAAGGAGACTAAAGGATAGGGCTATTTGACATCAGACAAATATACAGCCCAGACTCAACCTCAGATGCATTGCTTGAGTTAACAATAGTGCCGAGAACGCAACAGGCTCACCCAGTATTACGTGGGACCGAATTTAATGATTGGTGAAATGTGGGTTAATTCACTTCCGCCTAACCCTCCGGGGAAAAAGGCATGATTATATGTATGTATGTATATAATATTATTACCCTACAACTAGGATCTCATGTTCAACTTACAGTCTTATAAATAAACTAACTGACCTACCCCAATTTCGCACGTGGTAAATTATGAAACCTCATATTACCCTTATGAGCTCGTAATTTTGCAAATAATGTATGCAAATTAAGTATAATACACATATACAATAATCTAATAAATTCTACTATTCATTAAAAAAGAATTTTTCAATTCGCAGCAGTGGTTCCTGAGATAATCAAGTTCAAACAAAATAATCTCTACAACTTTATAACATTAGTTTAAATAAATACTACCAGCAACTTAATCATGTTGTTAACAAACTGCAATATAACTAGCACTTTAATTTTACGAAACTCCTGCAAGGTTGAAAAGCAGGCTAACTTGGATTGTATACGGAAGTCGAAGGACCGTGACGTAGGTTCAATAAAGGCTATGTTCAGTGCAATAATATAGATTAAATCACATTCAAACCAAAAAGAACAAATATACAGCCTATCAATTAAAACAACTTATACTGATATCCAGATGACAAGGACCACCATTCCAGAAACTGAGAAACCCAAAATGGTGGTCCGCACCTTAACAAATGCTTTTCATTCTCTGCTTGAAGAACCCGAGACCGTAAAAAGAGGAAAACATGTGTACGGGCAAAATCATTCCACATCTTTCGCGAACGTGATAAGTGATGTGATATAAATATTTCTAGAAGGGTTTGCAGAGTAGTCTATGCTTAGGTTCATCAATTCGATCAATGACTTTAGTCTTAGTTTTATTTTCATAAAATCTACGTCATCACGTGATTGCAACAACCAAGAAACCCAGTTCAAAAATATTATTGCTTGAAATTCCACCACAAGTGGTAATTCCCAAAAAATATTCCTAAAATTGTAATTTCAACAAAGACATCATTATTTAATTGAAGAAACTGATGATGAGTAACAGGTACAATAATATAAAAGAACTAAAGTCTAAACTTACTCGTTTTATGATTCTAGTACCATAGAATATTGACTGTGTTTTAATCGTATTATCTACATTTAATAATCGCAAAAGTCGTAACGTAAATAAAATCACAATCAAATAATATTATATTATATTATATAATTCCGTCTCTATCTAAAGCTCAAGGCCAATAAATAACATTCGATTTCATACTCGATTAATATTACTGCAACACGACATACTTCAGTATCAAAGCCATTAAAAAAATAAAGTAAAAAAAAATGTAACAAAGAAAAAATCGTTTGTAAGTTCTTGTGCGAAAAAAACAATTAAGTAAGAAAACAAAAATCCTCCCCTCCTAGTGTACGCACTACGCACATTACCATGGTACGGTACGCAGCATACGTTAGTGAGTGCATCACAATCGTTGGATGCATCGACTCGTGCACACGTCTCGTCGTCGTTACTCTTGACCGATTAACAGGTGTTAAAAAATTAATAGTTTCACGTACAGTGCTCTTTTCACCTTTGTGATAAGTGCGTGTTATTACCATTATTAAAATTGTGTTTGGTGAAGTGTTGTGAATTTCGCTGCAAAATGTTACCTAGGATTCCACGCTTCGTTATTGATATCGTAAGTTATATTTTCGTTTATTATTAGTTATATTTATACAGATGTTGTTTTAAAAAAACTTTAAAATATTTAATAAATAATATAATATTTAATTTTAATTTTCAGATATTTTAAAGTATTTTTTAAATGAATATAGTTAAGTTCAGTAAAATACCATACTAACAAATAAATAAATTGATTAACACGTGGATTAATAGTTCAGTATAATTAAAAATAAATCTCTTAATCCAAGTCTAACTCTACATGTTACTTGCTCTTTGATTGCACTATTTTCTATTAGTGATAGCAATAAAATTGTTTTATATACATATTTATTGGTGCAATAAGATGATAATGTAATAGTATTCAAGAAACAATTGCTTTACAAATGTTGCATTAGCCACCTGTTTGTAAATGCTGCAACTAATTAATTATACCTATTTTATGATTACTAAAAAAACATTGATCTACTAAAATTGAGCATTCAACAAGGTGCTCAAACTAGAGGAATTGCTTAAACTCATAACTGTGTTACGACTGCAAACAAAATTAGTTTTCAAATAATGTATGGAAATCTGCCATATTTGTTGTCATTTATGATTACTGCTTCACTCCCTTAAATAGTAACGTGATGATATATAACCTAAAACCCTTGTCTATAAACGGACTTGAACCAGTAGTTCTTGAGATTATCGAGTTCAAACAAAACTAACTCTCAGCTTTATAACATTAGTATAAATAAATATTACCAGCTACTTAATCATTTTGTTAACAAGTTGCAATATAACTAGCCCTTTATTTCATTGAATTTTGAAAAGCAAGCTACCTAGGATTGTTCACGAAAGTCGAAGGACTAAATGAATAACGTAAATAAAATCATTCAAAAAAAACTTTTTTTTAATGAATGTAGTTCAGTACAATTAAAAACAAAACTCTTAATCCAAGTCATCAATATTTCTAGAAGGGTAAAAAGAGTAGTTTCAAGAGTAGTTAGTTCACGTTGAAACGTGAATTTAACTCCTAAAAACCCAGTTCAAAAATATTATTGCTCAAAATTCCACTCCAAGTGGTAATACCCAAAAAATATTTTAAAAACATGTATTTTCAACAAAGACTGGCTGTGTCTTAATCGTATTATCTACACTTAATCGCAACAGTCATAACGTAAATAAAATCATAAATATTATATAATTCCGTCTTATTTAAAGCTCAAGGCCAATAAATAACATTCGATTTCATACTCGATTAATATTACTGCAATACGTCATACTTAAGTATCGAAGCCATTACAAAAATGTGTAAAAACAATTAAAACAAAGAAAAAATCGTTAGTAAGCACTTGTGCGAAAAAAACAATTAAATACGAAAACAAAATTAATCTTACTGTACGCACTACGCACATTGAACCATGGTACGGTACGCAGCACACGCTAGTGACACAATCGTTGGATGCATCGACTCGTGCGCACGTCTCGTCGTCGCTACACTTGACAGATTAACAGGTGTTTAAAAAAATTATAGTTTCACGTATAGTGCTCTTCTTGCCTTTGCGATAAGTGCGTGTTATTTCAATTACTAATACTGTGTTTGGTGAAGTGTTGTGAATTTCATTGCAAAATGTTACGTATGATTCAAGGCTTCGTGAATACTATCGTAAGTTATATTTTTGTTTATTATTTGTTATAATTATACAGATGTTGTTTTAGTAAAAACTTTAAAACATTTAAAAATTATATATTATTTAATATTAATTCTTAGATATTTTAAAGGTTTTTTTAAGGAATATAGTTAAGTTTAATAAAATACCATACTAACAAATAAATAAATTGAATAACACGAGGACTGATAGTTCAGTATAACTAAAAATAAATTTCTTAATCCAATTTTAACTCTACATGTTACTTGCTCTTAGACTGCACTATTTTCTATTATTGATAGTAATAAAAGTGTAGATACATATTTATTAGTGCAAATGCTATACAAATGTTGCATTAGCCACCTGTTTGAAAATGCAGCAACAAATTAATTATACCTATTTTATGATTATTAAAGAAGCATCTAATGAAATTGAGCATTCAACAAGATGATCAAACTAGAGGAATTGATTAAACTCATAACCGTGTTACGACTGCAAACAAAATTAGTTTTCAAAACCTTTGTCGATAATCGGACTATTCAACAAAAAAGGATTTCTTAAATTGAACCAGTGGTTCTTGTGATTATCGAGTTCAAACAAAACGAACTCTCAGCTTTATCACATTAGTATAAATAAATATTACCAGCAACTTGATCATTTTGTTACCAAGTTGCAATATAACTAGCACTTTATTTCATTGAAACTCCTGCAATGTTGAAAAGCAAGCTACCTAGGATTGTATACGGAAGTCGAAGGACTGTGCCGCAGGTTCGATAAAGGCTATATTCAGTGTAAAAATATGAATTAATTCAATTTCAAACCAAAAAGCGCAAAAGTCATAACGTAAATAAAATCACAATCAAATAATATTACATTATTCCGTCTTTATCTAAAGCTCAAGGCCAATAAATAACATTCGAAGTCATACTCGATTAATATTACTGTAATACGGCATACTTCATTATCAATGCCATTACAAACATAAGTAAAAACAAAGAAAAAATCGTTAGTAAGCACTTGTGCGAAGAAAACAATTATGTACGAAAACAAAAAACCTCCCCTCTTAGTGTACGTACTACGCACATTGAACCATTGTACGGTACGCTGCACACGCTAGTGTGACTCGACTCTAGTGAGCGCTTCACAATCGTTGGATGCATCGACTCGTGCGCACGTTGCGTCGTCACTACGCTTGACAGATTAACACGTGTTTAAAAAAAATAGTTTCACTTACAGTGCTCTTTTCGCCTTTGTGATAAGTGCGTGTTATTACCATTATTAATATTGTGTTTGGTGAAGTGTTGTGAAGTTCGTTGCAAAATGTTACGTATAATTCAAAGCTTCGTAAATACTATCGTAAGTTAAATTTTTGTTTATTATTTGTTATAATTATACAGATGTTGTTTTAGTGAAAATTTTAAAATATTTAAAAATAATATAATATTTAATATTAATTTTTAGATATTTTGGAGTTTTTTTTAATGAATATAGTTAAGTTCAAATAAATAAATTGATTAACACGTGGACTGATGGTTCAGTATAATTAAAAATAAATATCTTAATCCAAGTTTAACTCTACATGTTACTTGCTCTTAGACTGCACTATTTTCTGTTATTGATAGCAATAAAAGTGTAGATACATATTTATTAGTGCAAAAAGACGATAATGTAATAGTATTCATGAAACAATTGCTATACAAATGTTGCATTAGTCACCTGTTTGTAAATGCAGTAACAAATTAATTATGCCTATTTTATGATTATTAAAGAAACATCTAACAAAATTGAGCATTCAACAAGGTGATCAAACTAGAGGAATTGCTTAAACTCATAACCGTGTTACGACTGCAAACAAATTTTTTCAAATAATGTATAGAAGTCTGCAATATTTGTAGTCATTTATGATCACTGCTTCACTCCCTTAAACAGTAGCGTGATGGTGTATAACCTAAAACCTATCTCATTAAACGAACTATTTAACATAAAAATATTTTTTTAAATTGAACCAGTGGTTCTTGAGATTATCGAGTTCAAATAAAATAAACTCTCAGCTTCATAACATTAGCATAAATAAATATTACCAGCAACTTAATCATGTTGTTAACAAACTGCAATATAACTAGCACTTTAATTTTACTGAAACTCCTGCAAGGTTGAAAAGCAGGCTAACTTGGATTGTATACGGAAGTCGAAATACTGTGACGTAGGTTCGACAAAGGCTATATTTAGTGCAAAACTATGGACTAAGTCAAATTCAAACCTAAAAGAACAAATATACAGCCTATCAATTAAAACAACTGGCTGGATAAAAAGAAGCTAATAATGATGCCCATATGACAAAGACCACCATTCCAGATAGGTACTGAGATACCCAAAATAGTGGTCCGCACCTTGACAGATGCTTAACACTCTCTGCTTGAAAAACCCGAGACCGTAAGAAGAGGAAAACACGTGTACGGCCAAAATCGTTCCACATCTTTGGCGAATAATATAATAAGTGATGTGAAATCAATATGTCTAGAATGGTAATCAGAATTCCGTCAATGACTTCATTTCTTTTCCATAATATCCACGTCACCGTTGGAACGTGGTTATAACTCTCAAGTATACCAGTTCCAAAATGTTATTACTCAAAATTCCACCACAAGTGGTAACACCCAAAAAAAATCCTAAAACATGTAATTTCAAAAAAGACATCATTCTTTAATAGAAGAAACTGATGATGAGTAACAGGTAAAACATTATAACAGAACTAAATTCTTAACTTTCTTTAGTAGTAGATTCTAGTACTATAGAATATTGACTGTCTCTTAATCGTATTATCTACACTTAATAATCGCAAAAGTCATAACGGAAATAAAATCACAATCAAATTATACTATATTATATCATTCCGTCTCTATCTACAGCTCAAGGCCAATAAATACCTTTCGATTTCATACTCGATTAATATTACTGTAATACGACATACTTCAATCTCAAAGCCTTTAAAAAATAAAGTAAAACAAATGAAAACAAAGAAAAATCGTTTGTACGTACTTGTGCGAAAAAAACGATTAAATACGAAAACAAAGATATAATTCCTCCCCCCTTAGTGTACGCACTACGCACACATTGAACCATCGTGCGGTACGCAGCACACGCTAGTGTGACTCGACTCTAGTGAGCGCTTCACAATCGACGGATGCATCGACTCGTGCGCACGTCGCGTCGTCGCTACACTTGACAGATTATACAGAGTGTTTAAAAAATAAAGTTTCAGGGACAGTGCTCTTTTAGCCTTTGTGATAAGTGTGTGTTATTACAATTATTAATACTGTGTTTGGTGAAGTGTTGTGAATTCCACTGCAAAATGTTACCTAGGATTCAAGGCTTGGTGAGTACTATCGTAAGTTGTAATTTTGTTACTATTTGTTATAATAATACTGATGTTGTTTTAATAAAAACTTCAAAATATTTAAAAAGTAATATAATATTTAAGATTACTTATTAAATATTTTATAGTAAAGTTCTTTTTTAACGAATAATAGTCAAGTTCAATAAAATACCATACTAATAAAAAAATGAAATAACACGTGGGTTCAGTAAAATTAAAAACAAAACTCTTAATCAAAATCAAACTGTACATGTTACTTGCTCTTAGACTGCAATATTTCCTATAATCAACAGCAATTAATGTGTCATATCTACATATTTATTAGTGCAAAAAGACGATAATGTAATAGTATTTAAGGAACAATTACTATACAAATGTTGCATTAGACACCTGTTTGCAAATGCAGCAATAAAATAATTATACCTATTTTAGGATGATAAAGAAAAAGAAAGAAAGAAGAAACACTGATCTAATAAAATTGAGCATTCAACAAGGTAATCAAACTAGAGGAATTGCTTAAACTCATAACCGTGTTACGACTGCAAACAAAATTATCTAACAAAAGAATACATAGAGAAAGGAATAAGGAAGTACACTTCACAAACAATTAGCAACGAAATTACAATTAATGCGGTGCAATTACCTGATTAGTCATTTTCCAACGCTTATTAGCGAATTCTTAGTAATAATGACAACGCTGTTTAAGCCTCTAGCCGTGCACAAATCGCGATTTCAACTGTATTTTTTCTCACCATAATCTTGTTGTATTTATATTACTTTGTTTGTTATAGGAACAAAGAAATACCATTACGTATTTACATTTAACCAGTTTTAGCGTGTAAATAGTAGAATATAGTTCCCAACTATAGATTGCAGTACACAAATGCCACTTCAAGAGATGTGCACTTGTTTCAAAATGTTAGTTTTCATTCAATCAACTTCTTATAATTTGACCTATATTCGATATTTAGTTTGAACAGTACATATAGCTCTTTAGCATAATGAAAGGTGCTTCCTAATATGAGCTAGAAAGTTATGCGCAAGCAAATTACTTATCGGCGATTATCGTATGACCTATTTTGTTATCGATCTTTAATATTAGCGTAGAGAAAATGTCGATCACGTCTCGACGATTTCACTCGCGAACGAAACACCACGTGTGTCGGCCGTACATAAATATTGAAGATATCGCAAATATTGCTACAAGTAATTCCGAGCTGATAAAAGTGCGTACATAGTTAGTTTATTACACTGCTTTCTTGTTTTGAATTCTTTATATTATACAGATTATTATTCTAAAACATATGACACAGCGCTATCAAAGACTCAAACTAAGCATGTATAATTTGTTATACAGGTTTTAAAAATTGAACACGTGGTTTTTTCCGAAGTACTTTACATCAGAAAACACTACGTGTGTAAGCAATATTACTATAAAAATCCTAAATATAATAATTTATAGTAGATACCACTGTTCAGTACTGTTTGTTGTGGTCTATGATTTTCGATGTTGTGCTAGTTGGGATGTATGGACCACCGACATAGTCAACATGTCGATAGATATTACATAGTCGTGGTCAAGGTTACCTCATAAGCAAGCCGTAACCTTGCAGACTGGTTAACAGACGAGCCTCTGGCGTGGTCTTTCCGCCCTTGGTCGAGGGGTTAGACGGCATTCATTGAACTGAGAAGGCATATACCATGCTTGCCCGTTGTTTAAAAAATATAGCACGAAATAGCAAAAACTACCTAAATTTAATATATCTGCAATTCCAAAGCACGAACTATAACATAATTTAACATCAAATTTGTAAAAATATTTCAAATTTATTAAGAGAATACTTTTTATATAGGACGCACCAATTTGACTTCACCTCGCCTGATGGTAAACTAAAGCCTCAGGTGAGAAGGTCACCATTATAGACACTTAGCATGTTACTATGGTGGCACTCAGCTTAGCCTTATCAGATGCCATCAGATATTTTTGACTGTAATTAAGTACATATTTCAATTAAAATAATTGGCTTTTATAACGCGTAACAAACATACAAAAAAACATACGTATAGCATTGAGAGTTCCTTCTTTTGTAAAGTCGGTCAATAAATTTGCGTTGTGTTGTTTCATAATTCATACTGTATATCAAAAGACAAGTTAAAATAACGTATCTTAAAAATATCACTAATGGTTTATTCAACGGAATATAAAAACTGTTCAATATCTGTAGGTTGATTTAGCACTAATACTCAAAATACCACATGAGGAAATGCTTCAATAATAATCTCGTCTCGATGCAGTTGTTATGGTCGATAACTCAAGTGTTTCCCAGCTATGGTAATAAAACATTAGGTCCAGTTATGGTGTAATCCTATGATGTTGGAGAACAATGGCTATTAACATTATTATTGTTGAAGAAATTTCGATTATAGATATACGAGGTTGTTAAGCGTTTAATAATGTAGTTATTATCGTTAAGTTCCTTGTATTTGCTCAACAATGGTTAAAATATATTCTAAAACATTGTTAGATATTTATTAGTACAGTAATAATCTAGTTTTCTGCTTTACGATGATTTATGATTTATTATGCCATCATAATACTCTTTTAAATAATATTCAAATTATTGTCGCGGTGTAAATTCATAATTATATAATGGTTCGGAACTTTGTGAGATTAAATAGTAAGTTCAATGATTATTCGCGAAAGGTCCCGACCCATTATATAATTATGAACCCTATTCTACTTGACTACTAATTCAAAGATAAACTAATACCATTTACCATCCGCAACATTAATAAAATACTCGTTTATCACTCTTCGTTATTCAAGTTTGGTGTCATGTATATATGTTTGACACTAATTTCTTAAGACTTGTTGTTAAAAAAGAAGATTCATGTCAATTAATTTTGTAGGTCGCTTCAAAGACAGAGATATCTTTGTTTGTATCCAAACACAACAACGTTAATAACGGTAAAAAAAAAATTACGGAGTGGAAAAAAATAAGGCTTGATTTCGATTTTAACATTCAATATTTCATACATTACAACCACGCCTCTTTACGATTGAGATATAGAGAAACCATTATGTATCGTTACGATTCTAACATACGCCTCTCGCTCCTTCTACTTTCATAATTGTTGGCATACGTATATGCTTTCAGTTGCCTTTATTTAATCTGGCCATTCCTCTAAATGTCTTCGATATGATTCGAGCACCTAGGTCGACCTTTGCCGGGTTGTTCTCACCTGAAATTACCAATGAAATTAGCATTCTAATCCAAAACCACTAGATATTTTCACCCAATCTATAATTAACATATATAGATATAATCACGCCTTTATCCCCGAAAGGTTAGGCAGAGGTGAATTAACATTCACATTTCACCAATCATTGTATTCGGTCTATTGCCATTTTCTGGGCACTATTCTTGACTCGAGACATGCATATGAGGCTGAGTCTGGGCTGTATATATCTGTTTTATGTTAAACAGTCCTATCCCTTGATCGTCTTTAACGACACCGTATGGGAAGAGATCGGGTAGTCCAAATTCTACTCTGCCGACCACGCGGCTATGCCGGAAACTAAGCTCTTGTTAACATCATTTTATCTATCAAACCTATTACGTGAGGACTGATAGTAGCAGATGATATGTGGTTGTATACCTCCGGGGGTATACAACCACGTTATGCGTTATGCTGATATAATCTTACATACGTAATAGACATACAACACGTACAACAAAAAACGTTGATGCGGAAATTGAGTGTGCGTTTATTTATATGACGTTAGTTCCTTGAAGCCTAGTGCAGTATTTGAATTGGTTCAATATATGATCATGGCAATTGACAGTTCGGCCTTACGATCCGGAGGTCATGGATTTAATTTTGAATGTTGTAACCCACTCCTAACACAATTCAGCTTAATTTCATGAACTATCAAGTTCCTCCTACGATGCACTCAGGCCTATATCCGGTACAAAGGTATTCATATCGCTGGCCGCATTGCCTCTTTGGATGGTCATAACCAGCCTTTGCACCAGGTACGACCTGGTGCGGGAGTCTCCACATTTCTCTCTCAACCTGTGCCTGATGTCTTTAGTATTTTTTTAGATAAATAAACATATTCCCTATTCAATATTACTTGAGCAATGCAAAACGACAACATAACGAGCAAGCCATTTCAGAAAATGGTGACATTGCATACATCGGTCGTAAATAGAAACACTGCTTTATGCCTTTTCTAGGTAAAGATGGCATTGTAAACAAAAGACGATACTTATATGCGGGCTTGTAACATAATAACCAATAATGACACAGCTTGTCTTGTATATAATAATTATTTATTTGGGATACTACTTGTGGCCCACAGGAACGTCCTTCCGGGATAATAAGTAATCTATGTACTATTCCATAGTTTAATCTACCCCCTTACTAAATAATTAGATCCAGATACAAACAGCTCTTTTTGCGTGAATGAGTACCAAACATCATTCATACATTCGCGCATCCATACATTCACGCATTCCGACCCTCACGCAATCATATCTTCCCACATCCATACAAACTTTTGCCATAGATCCAGATACAAACAGCTATTTTTGTGTGAAAGACTACCAAACATCCAGACATTCACGCATTCATACATTCTCGCATTCCGACCTTCACGCATTCACGCATCCATACAAACTTTCTCCATTATATTATACAACTGGCTGTTGGCCGAAGCTCCGTTCCCGTGGGTGTAGGTTATAGTGACTACACATAGCATATTATCTCCTTTCCTAGGGTCTAATCTGTCTCTGTACAAAATAGATTCAGTGGTTTAGAAATGAAATTGCAACAGACACACAGACATACAGAGTTACTTCCACCGTTATATTATTAATATTGATGAAGATATCTACTTTTGATCTAGATAGATTATTAAGTACCAGAATACTGTCTTAGTTGCAATATATTATATACATATATAACTGTATGCATGCTAACTACAAATTTTACTGTAATCTGTTGGTGTACAATGAAGAATTATCTATCTATATATTTACTTTCGATTTTATTACAGTAAATATCTATCTATTCTATCTAGGTAAGCGTGTCTTGTTTCAGTTAACACAACATTCCAAATAAGTAAACAAATGTTTATACGCACTTACTTAATTAACTATTACACTAGAGTAGCGACTACGTTGATGGTAGGGGATTAAAAGGACCGGTTGTTGCGGTTTTGGAACCTCGAGGGTACAAATATTTGTGTAACCCTCAGATGCTCGTTTTAATCTTGTGTAAGATTCAAATCTGGAACTTTAGTGTGTAAATTACACGCGTAAATATAGAAGTACCACTCAAAATCAGTGTTATGTTATGTAACCTTTCTTTTTCATGATGAACTCGTCAACATGAGCACCCTGCTTGATAAATTGTACCTATGTAATCTAAAGAATTAATGCTACCATTTATAGATATCCATTATGAGGTTTTCGAAATAAGGAATGCCAAGTCTTTATGGTTCACAAAAGAAAAGATTCAAACCATTTAGTTCTTGATTGATTTAGTTGCTATCAGATAATTATAATTATCATTTCTTTTTTCTGTTCCTATTTCCATTCTCGTTCTCCCGACACTTTTCCTCTAAATACATTAACGATGTTAAACAGGATGTATGAATTAACTACCATAGAAATTAAGGTAATTCAAATACTCATCACTAATACTATAATTATTTTAAACGTATTAAACATTTGTAACTGCATTGAAGTAACTAGTACATTCGTTTTATTTATACTTAAACCGTTTTTACAACTGTTATTAGCGTTGCGTGACTAGTCTAGTTATAATAAATACTTGCATATTTACGAGTAAGTGGACCCGCTTATTACATAAACTTGTGTATCTAACACTAGAATAATACCTACTCAGTTCTGAATGTTGCTTTATCTGAGGACAGCATCCTCAGCATGGCGATAATTGACAAAATCGAGACATCTCTTCGACCAATGATGTAGACATATGTCACCAACTTCATTGGTCGTAGAGAAGCGAAGAGATCAGTCTTCCCCGTAACATCCAAAATAAACACAATAAGGAAAGATTTTTTATTCCACTATTCAACCGCCGGGATCACAACACGAGGTTATTATGCTTGCGGTATTCTGCCCACCTTGGATCTCGAGTTTTCTACTCCACAGATGTTATTCATATAGTCCCAATAGATTTTTACTTATTGAAATTTTAAATGCATAGTTAGATTTAAGACAATCTCCTTAAATTCGGAAATGGCTTTCACAATAAACGTCTTAAGCAGCTTATTATTCAGTAATCCCGAATAGAAATTATACTTACCTTAACCTTAGATTGGTGTATAGGTTTTAGAAACCGATGAACTGGTTAGGAGCTTTACTATTTCGTCCTAATTTAGATATTTTCATTCGTCCTATTAATTTTTTTTATGAACAAAAATGATATCAACTATAAATTACTATCAGCAAAAGCTTGAAATATTTTTTTTCATACCTTTTACCTGTATATTAATAATTTAACTAAGTTAATACAAGCGGTTAATATAAGATAGCCTGGAAGACAACCTTACCTGACATTTAGCCACTAGGCAATTCAACAGTAATTACTATTGAAGATATACAAAACTAGTTATCTGTCTATTTATCTCTACTAGTGGCAATACAACAAATGTAAGGTCAAAAGTACTGATAGAAAAATATTCTTCTGAAATTTCTATGTACCATTCATTATAATGAGACGAGCCCACGTAGAACAAAACACTGAAACACCCTAGTTTCCAAGTTCCTTGGCGGCGTTCCGCAATCCTGTATGCTAAAACTATAGCATAACAGTTACACTTAAGCTACTAATTAGGTTAAATAAAACTTTGTACTAAATACATTCGTAACCGCCTCTAAAGAGTTTAGTTATGAATTAAAGCGATCTGCGTTCACAATAAGCCTTGTTATAGAATTACCATTTTGCTATTTTACATAATATAACGTAACAAACAACGAATGCATTATAACAAAAAATATGCGAATCAGGTTTATGGTTCTAGAAATAACGAACGTCTAAAGGAATAAATAACCATCCCAATTATTCTTAGAACGTGATCCACAAACTGTTTCGTTTTCGTGTTCCTGTAATGTTTTACGTCTGCCCTTATAAAAATGGCAATTTGTTGGCCAGCGTATTGTAGAACAGAATGACGAATGAATGGGATCTGACGTTTATGACATATGTGTTGACGGCTGTCATATACGTCAAACCCCATTTGTAATTTTTCACGCCAACACCATTTGACATTTGCCATTTGTCATTCTACACGTCATTCTACAATACGCTGGCCAACGAATTGCCACTTGTCTAGAGGGACTGATCGGTCAAAGTCAACATTATCACCCAAGCGGCAAGCCCAGTAGCACGTATAGTTCGTATTTTGGTACCCGGGTTTCGCTTTTCCGCTTATTACGAAAATTTCAGTTTATCTTGACTTGAATAAAAGTGACTGACACACGAATCCTTAATTCCAAAGGAAATTCCAAAGCCTCGTTCACCTTATGGGTCCAGTTGGCTTGGGCTCTGAAGACTTGGTAGGATTCCATACACCATTTCGGTATTACGATAAAACGATATCCTTTAAAAACTCATCAATATGTGTGATTTGTTTCACAAATATTTTATAACGACCTTAAAAGATTAAAATTTGTATAATGACCTTGGGAAATTGTCATGTACATTTAAATGAAACTACATTTAAAACACAAAATATATTTAAGCCCAGCTAACTCGTTATTATGTGCGCCATGTCGCAGATAAAAATCGGAGCTTGATTTTATTCAAACTAGGCGCCAGCTGAATACTGATTGAGTAGACTTTGTAGATGTTATATATATTATTAAAGATAATAAATAAAATATATTACTTTATATAAAATTTAATTGACCAATTAATATATATAATTTTGCGCGCATGGTAAAAACTGTAAAATTATTTTCCGAACTATGATGTATACTGTTTCTTTACAGGTTATATTTTTAATACAATTAATTAAGCATTATAGTAGCGTAAAGATTGCACAGTTAGGACAGATATTGGTCAACAGAGTTACTATAACTAGGTAAATTAATTTAGATTTAATATAATTTATGAATAAAACATTTGAAGTTTGATTAATGCGAAAATGCTTTTAATGAATTCACCTTTTGACATTAATCATTTAATTTTTTTGTTATGAAGGATAATAGCTGTGTTTGTTATTGAATTATTTCGCAATTTATTTAAATCATAATTATATAACAAACAAGTTTCTAGCTGCTTAGTAATACAAACGAAGTAAAAAAACGTACAAATCAACTAATACAAGTTATTCTATTTTCGTCATAATTGACTCCCATGGGTAGATACCATACTACCACTATATTCTGTTCTAAATCCGGACACACGGTGATACCACACGGTTTTCATAAACATTATTTATTGCTTTTTAAAACGAGATTAATCTAAAAATATTATGTACGGCGTTTTTGTACCAATTTAAACAAGGTATCATTTGTGTTGGTTTTAAGAATTTACTGATCCGTCGCCGACTCAGGATTACTACTATAATACTAGCTACTTGATACAAAGCAATTATGATACAGTGTACTATAAGTGTGTGTACGACTCAATTCTCGAAAATAGCAATATCACAACATACAGAAATCGATCTATCAACACTGATAGGACTATTATTATTAATAAGATTGACACTGTGATAAAACATCGAATTGAGTTTCATGCAATAATATTGTTGATATCACTGCAAAGATAAATAAGTAAAGTATTTGCTCCTGGCCTACAAATTGAAAATGTAATAATGATAACCACCCGTCTTAAAACAGACTTGGCTATATTACTTAACCTTACAATGTGTTAACCTACCCGATTACCATTGAATTTAGGGTAGCCAGAGCTCACTGGAGAATTTGTGCTGTCAGTGGAAAGACTAAAGGCTTGTCCTGCTTTGTCCTCTACACTGACGGCACAGAAACTCTGTGTTTACAGGGTCGGCAGCGCGAGTGTGGCTTCTCTGGTATTACACACGTCCATAGGCCACGGTAACCACTTTCCATCAGGTGGGCCGTGTGCTTGACCTAAGTGGTATCAAAAAAAATTGAAATAAAATACCACCATGGATGCTGAAAGGCAGCCGAAATATTGAGTTAAATGTACCAAATAAAGCGATAGAATTAGTTGAAAAGTTATTTTATTTAAATGAAAGATATTGGCGTATACTTCTGACAGTATCATACCCGGCTACCCAGTTAGCCACGAGCTACTAATAATATATTCTATTGTGTTACTAACTAATATCGCACTATATATTTCTTTTCCCAGCGGGATCGGCCAGTGATATATTAATACTGATTGTGAATCATGTTACACAGGATAACATTGGCGGTAATCAATATTACGTAACAGGGATGTGTTTTACCACATCCTCTATATAAGGTTCATATTGTTCTCATATCCTCTATCTTCATACTATATTTACTAATAGTAACATACATATAACATAAACTCACGCCTATATCCCCGAAGGGGTAGGCAGAGGTGCTAGCACCCACATTTCTCCAGTTTATGTTTAGGTCCCAATGTAAGTGTGTAGGTGGTGAGCCTATTGCCATTAACCGGGCACTTATAAACCTGCGATAAATACACACATAACTTCGAAAAGCATCGAAAAGTTATTGGTGTGTGCCATGGTAAAACCTGGGATCGAACCCAAGACCTCGTCTCAGCAGTCCATTACCCATACCACTAGATTATACTAATAGATTTTATATTAAGCATGAGATAGAAATTTTAGATATCTTTTCGTTGCTTGTCCAAGTCTGTTAGCATAGCTAGGTAATCTGTGCAATACATACAATAATAGTGTATTGTAGCGTAGTATAGCATAGAATAATATATTACATTACTGATAATTAAAAATAGACCCTGTGAAATTATTGCCAAATTCTTATCTACAGTCTTTATCTAAATATGATAATCATGAGGTTTATAAGTAGGTCCACATGAATATGGATATTTGATTTAATTTTAATGTTAATCTATATGTCATTACATTTATGTGTCGGACCCACACAATTGACACATTACTGATAGACTTCAGGAGTTAATCGATCAATTTCCTATTAGATATAAGAATTTTTAGTTCAGGGCTTTTGTTGTTATAACATTTAAAGTTGAGACGTGGGTCCTCAAAGTTTGTGACAGCTGGGACAACAGCTGGTTGGGGTATAAGAATAGTCCATAAAAACATAAAAACTTTGCGAAAGTTTAAATTCTCCTCAATCTCATTTGATATCTAATAAAGAGTAAAAAGAATATGAAAAATATATTTACTTTAAAAGGGGAATGTACTACAAGTTAAAAGACGCATTATCTTTTAAACTTAATACGTTAAAAATATAACCAGTACTTTTCAAAAAATAAATAATAAGACAATGTGTAGTGAATCAATTTTTGAAGCAGAAAATTGATCGCGCCGCGGTTTGACCCGCGTAAATCCTGATCCCATGAGAATATCGGGATAAAAAGTAGCCTATGTTACTCACGACGAATGTAGCTTTCTAATGAAAAAAGAATTATTACAATCGGTCCAGTACTTTTTGAGTTCATTCGTTACATACAAAAATACAAATCTTTCCTCTTTATAATATTAGTATAGATAATCGGAAATATCAACATCCCGAACGAAACGTATAATAATAAAGTAATAAAAATACTGCGTTTTATTCACGAGGTTTGCCGACTAATTACCAACTTTTCTTTTTTTTGTCTTAGTTCATTTTTAAAACTGCTTTATTTTTTTCAACTTATTTTTATTCTTTTAATGTTATTAATCACAGTTAAAATGAAAACTAACACCTTTTGGACAAGGAAAACGCTAGTGTACATAGAAAGTACCAAAGGTACCTAAATATCGGAGGCTGTAATAGATTTCTTTATAAATATCGTAAAGTCAATAAAAAGTAATGGAATTAACTACTCATCTGCAACAAATTTCAATGCACACGAGATAGAGAGTCGTCCATATTTAATTAACGAACAATATGTTATGAATTAATTAATTTATTCTGTTGAAATAATTAAAGCAATGTAGATAAATGTTTATTGTATATGGGCTTAAAGGTTCACTGATCACGATTAATGAGGGTCAGTACATTATTGGTAAGTTTAAAAAGGTCTAGGACATTGACCTGTAAGGGCCAAATTTGCAAACCACCTTCAAGAACAGGTTGTCTTCGAAGCGAAAGTCATGACAAGTCATTGAAATTTTAAAACAAAATGGTAACTTTTCAACAATAAGATAAGATATTCTTTATTGTGTACACCAGAAAAGAAACTATAAGATAACGATTTACTTTCACGATATTTTTTTATTTACATAACGTACATGGGATTTATCTAAATTAAATTATAATTTACTTGAAGTAACTAAGAGTAAGCCAAGCAATTTAGCTACACTGGACAGGTCCAAAGAAGCTCAGTTGATCTAATATTCCTTCCAAAAAAAGTCTTGCAAATCTCGTCCTGGACGCTGACGAGACAATTCCCTTCTTTCTACAAACCCAGACTCTATATCTCGGGCGTGAAAAAGCATCTATTGGAGCCGTCAAGGTATTAACCATTGTTCTAGGGATAGCATCTGGAATGATATTCACTACTTTTCAGAATCCAAGCATGGCATGGTGCAATCAATATGGCGATCAAATAAATGCATAGCAAGATGTATCGAATAGTGTATAAAACAATGAAATGTTGCCACGCTACGTAAGATATTTTGATAAAAAAAACTGTGCATATGTGCAGCGGATGTGATGCGTTGATATCATTAAACACGTCCCGTGCAGGTGGCGTATGGGACAGTTTCTTGTGTATAATATTCTTGTTTTAAAAGTTTCTTGCTACAGTTCATTGCCCTGTCTGGGATGCGTTTTTGTTTAGATGTGTATGCACTATACTTACCTAGCGGTCCCGTTAGGTAAACGTCCTGCCACAGATCTCGCTAGATTATTACTTGCAATAAAATCTTTTTAAATTAATCAAAATAGTGCGTACTCTAAAAAAAATCCTTTTAAAAATGAAAATTTCAACAACGAACTATGTATAATAATATATTATTGACCAAAGTATCTTCTTAGAAAGCATATGACCCTAAGCACCTAAAGGTAATATAAATTTTATTACAATTAAATATTTGACAGAGCGGTAACCAATCTACCAAATATTGTTCGCAGAGACATTTTCCTGTTTTCACCGCTACGAATATTCTTAATTCAAAAGTGGTGTTATCGCCAGCAATTTAATTTCAATCGCATTTTTTGTTTCGCAATTCAATTTTGATTCCCGTTATAATTCAATTTTATTGCTTCCAAATTTGAAACAATGAGTTATGAGAGAAACTTCGAGAAATAAACCCACTGAAAATAAGCCAATTAATGTTTAACTTCTAAGTAAGAGTTAGAAAAGTTATCCATTTGAAGAGTACCCGAAACTAGCGACCCTATATGAAAACAATTATGAAAGTAGAAGAAACGGAAAATGTATGCCAGGGTCGTAGCAAGGGGAAAACTCTGCGTACCCCACTGGGATTGTGACTGTATGTATATATGTAAGACGTCAATACTTAGAGGTCACAAAAATGTGTCAAATATCTAAGATTACATAATAGGACATAGTAGTTGGAACGGCAACTTTGTAATATAAACAAAGATATCAAAACACATACTATTATGATTGTAAAATATTATCAAATTATTATTCATTTAGAGCATATTATAGTAACGGCTTTGACACATCAAATGTCATATCATTTAGAACTTAGAACTTATAAAGCACTACTTACACAAAACCTTCTTAATCTGTTTAGCATACTAGAATCTATATATTGTTAAACTAGACTTTTATATTTCTTTTTGTATTAACATTTTGTAAGTTCCGTTTGGTCTATGCAGAATAAGTGATTTTTTACTTTGACTACTGCAAATTGCAAAATAATGCCGTTATTTCACATGCTTATGTTAGGGACCTTCACGGGCATGTGCGCACGCGCATGTGGTAACTTACCAAAGTTTTATCACAAGAGGATGAATGAACGCATAATGTTTGTTCCTAACTTATATCTAGAAGAAATTAAGGGAAAGTTCCGTTAAGATTTGTTATATAACAGAATCTCTTTTTTGTATCCCACTCTTCCTAAACAGTAAAATCAATTTTGAAGAAAATTTGTGCGTAGTTAGTTATTTGGATGGCTTTGGTTCACAAATGGACCAGGTAGGCATCGGCAAAATCATTTTTGATGATATAAATGGAGAAAACTCTGTCAGCAATGGAGAATATTTATTAACTTTAACTAAACCAAACCAAAACTACAAGTACTACTAACAACAAAAAGATTTCCTGCATAATTAGCAATCATAACAGTACACAAATTTATATGTTAAATTTGTCGTCCGTTAAAGATACAAGTCAATCATTACAAAATAAATTATAATTCTCTAAGCACTATAATACACGAATGCTTCCTGCCGTGCCGTGTAACCAACGGCCTTGCAGACGACATTGGGCATCCATAAATAAAGAATAAATAATGACAATAACGGTGTCTGTACACAAAGAAACTTAAGGTATTCACTCCATAGCTCTTTGGACTAAAGGCGAAGAAAATCACACTAGCTGTGATAAACAGTTCTAGATATTTAATAAAACTTTAAAATAGGGTTAGGCAGAGGTGAATTAAATCCCCCTTTTTAAAAAATCATTGTATTCTGTCCTTATTGCCTATTGCCGTTTTCTGGGCACTATTGTTGACTCGAGCCATGAACCTGAGGGTAAGTCTGGGCTGTATAGACTCGTATCTGTCTGATGTTCAACAGCCCAATTCCTTAGTCGCCTTGTACGACAATACTGCTGACCTTTTTACCTGACAGCGCTAGGATTATAATAACTACAGTTTTCTTTGTGTAGGTCTGATAATGACTAGACGGATTTGTTTCGAACAGGTTCCAATAAAAGAGTTTTTGTCTTCCAATTCTTATACAGTACATACAGTATGAATAAAATCTAAGTACACTTTTGTGGTTTCTTCGTACTGAAATGAATGTTGCAAAAAAAATGTTTTTGGACTTTAAGCAGAAGTGTGGTTTTGGTTCCTTTTATTAATTTTGAGAATAAGATTCCTTTAAAATGATAAACTCACCAGTAGACGAGGTTCGTAGACGGTCTTACTACGGTCTTTTATTACATAATATGAATAAACGAGTTTAATATTTTAGTTCACATTTAATTTATAAAATTGTATTCTACTGTACTGATTATTTCTACTATTTTATATAGATCTATTAAATAATTATATCAATTTAAATTCTAATAATCCGAAACTTTAACAGCTTTTATTCCAATTTTAAAACTATACTCGTTTAAGTGGTGATAACCCCTCAGGGGAGACACAAGCTGCGAGTTATATCTATAAGTTCACAAGCTCCATTTATTTCTTGAATAAAAACGCGATAAAAATAAAATAAATAGCCGACCTTGTTGAAGGTTGAACTCGGTTGAAGGCGATGCAGTGATAGTCGAAAGTCTGCCTTGAGCGTTCGATACAGATGAATGGTTCAGGATAATAATTGCCTGTCAAGGTTTTGGTGATATCAGTCAGATATCAAACAAATTCTAAATCTTATTTTAAATTTACTACTTAGGAGGTTCGGGGCCTATGGTCATGTGCAACACCAGGGGAGTCACGCTCGTGCTGCCGACCCTGTAAGAACAGTGCAAAACAAGACAAGCCTTTGGTCTTCCCACTAACAGCACAAGAACTCTTTAGTGAGCTCTGGTGACCCTAATTTTATTATGTAAACTAACACACTTGGTAGACTTTTATCTACTTGAAGTAATCACTAATTTGGAAAAAAATATTCGTTCTAATGAAATTCGAAATTCTCCTGAGGACTTAAATCCCGTCTGAAAATTCGCTTTTTCCAATCTTAATCAGATATGGTTGGATCATTTAAAAATTATAATTATAAATCAGAGTGGTATTTACCACTGTTGCTGTGCTTACCGGCTGTTTTACAATTAATTTTATGTAACATTCAAAATATTGATACATCTTAAATCAAACATTGTAATGGTTCAACCATTGTCATTAACGTCGATATAACATCTACTGACTTACATCATATACTCATGCCTGAACATTCTCAAAAGCTTACCCCGCAAAAGTGTAATAATAGGCACATTTTCTCCTAATCATTATGACATTTCATTAAATAGGAACAATATTTTTCGAGGGATTCAGTATTATTTTCGAATCGAGAACAATCATATCCCTTAATTGCCAAGTATGAGGTTCTATCTAGGAAGGTATTGTAAATGGCCTGGAGTGAAATTACTCCTTCCAATATATTCCTTATGTTCACAAATTCTACTTCACCGGTATTTAGTTAGATAACCGGTCATTTAATATCTAACTAAAACAAAACTTGTCAAACCACAACAACAGATAAAAAAAATAAATAAACATGTTTACTATAATGTTTCAAGTATGTTCTCGATAGGTAAAGTTTCTTTCTTTCAATATCAACACAAAATTTTTGACATTATACGCCTTCGCATTCGCCCTACAAGTTTCACCTCGCACAAAAAAAACATTTTGGCATTTTTTGTTATTGTTTTGTCATTTTTTTTTGTATGACAGATGTATAAAAAATTCACGTTGTAGTAAAATGTTGATATCAAAAAATTCTAAAGTGTTTTGTTTTGACAATCTCGGTCAAAACACTAGAATTTTTTCAAATGCATAGAAAGTTAAGGTTTCACGTCACGTCAGCTGGTGAGCTTTTTGTACTGTGATCCGTATCAAAACTGGTTTGGTATACGTCACAAGTGCTCATATATTTCGTTTTTATGATTTGACAAAAATCTTATTTGCTGCCATTCATCGTACCTACAGTTATAACCGGGATAAATACAGCCCACGCGTTCTCTCTCTAAACTTCTGTGGAGGAGGATGGTAATCGCCACTCACTCTCCTCCGCCAATCTTTTGACCTCCTGATAGTGCATGACTTGTATCTTTCCTTTATCTGTGCCATAAAAGTTGCACTTAGACTATCTCTCCTCTCTTTACTTCGTTCTTTCTTACCAAGTTCAATATGCAAGCGCCCAACTAAGCTGGCTAGACATGAAATGACAAAGAGATGCAAAGAAATACCACACAAATGAATCACACCATCACTTTATTATGAACTTATTGCAATACTGTCTTATTGTTCGGCCATAAAGACAGGCAAGAGGCAAGTAACAATGAGCGTAATGTATTCTAAACATTTTATGAAAAGACACCTACCTGAGCATGTTTCTATCCATCTTATTACAACTTCTATAGGAATTTACCGTTTTAAAATTGTAAATCTGTCATACATTGCAAATACAATAGTAATTATATTAAATTATTATATCAATTGTGATTACAAAAATATAATTATTGTCTTTTTGTTCGCGATGAACATAAAAATTACTAGGTTTTGCCTAAATTTGATTGCAATTAATTGGGTAGCATCAGAGATATGACCGAAAATCGTAATAACATCCACGCGAACAAAGACGCAGGCGTCAGTTAGCTATTTAATAGAAACTTCTCCAACGACAGTTCAATGTCCATTTAATGTCAATGATCTCCTTAATTATGGTATCAGGTAATTCTTTTCAAGTGTTTTAAGATAGTAGCGCCATACATCTCTCGGTGTGAATGGGTTGGACTGGCTCGACCGGTAAAGAGCCACCTGTTTGCTTATCACAGAATTTAAAAAGTAAAATTTTCAATGTACACCTGCTCATTGCACAATAGGACGCCTAATGAAGCTTAGCGATAGAAGCATTATGGACATCGTTTGGTTTTAATAATGTGTAATGTAATATTCAATAATCAATTACGTATTATTTTAATGGTCTCATAAATTGATTTTATATTTAACGTTAGATATAAATATTGTTGTGTAATAATGGGTTATCTTCGTGCATTAATGTCGCCGAAGCAGGAAATATTTTTTTACGTATATTCATGGCATTTTTTTCTCAGACGTATGACCAGTACAGTGGCCCGTTTTATTACGTGCGGCAGTCCCCACGGTTACCATCCCCATCAGAACCTGTAGGAGTGATCATGACAGACTCGAACCGACCAAAACCGCATGACCGTCTTGGGCCATCAGTTATTGGGGTGAGGTAGGTATACCCTGCAGTGGTGCCCTTAAAAGTCAAAGCATATATTATTATAAATATGATTTTAGTAGTAATAATAAAACGAGTGGATCACTCACAATCACTGGCACTTTTTATAAATTATTGAATAATACAAAATTATCTTTGCTTCATTATCTCGCGGAAGTAGAGCTATCGTGGTGTATTTATGACATCAGAATCTAATCGTCTATGGTGTGGTTATTGTCCATTCTCTCTGCAGTTGCATGCATACTGTAGATACTCCCGTGAGAGTTTAAACTATGCAATTTGAAATATGCTGAAGTAGGTAAACTCGTCCCGATGACACAGCCATCCGGCATGAGTCACAAGCCGCTGTTCCCGAAATAGTATGTCTGTCTGTACAATCTATATACAGAACACCAGATTACGATTGAACAACATAAACCGATTAGTTGTTGTTGTACGACTTCCGTGGTTTATTTAGGACATAGCTGTAAAGATTACAATATGATCTACTTAAAGATAAGAAAGGATTGTCATAAATATAACCGTAATTACTTGACAATTGAAAGTTGAATAATAGTGTTTCTTTTGAATGGAATATGCTTTAATGCTCTGTGATTAAAATTGCGTAACCATCGTTAATACCATAACACGGACTTTGTTAGTTTATGCCAAATATACAATTCAAATAATTTAATTATACTAAATTTTAATATAACTAGTTCTATATTCACATAATTAGTAGAAAAAAAACAATATTTTATTCTGATCATACATGTAACTCGGACGTTAGTAAAAGTTTTAAATTTGAAGTAGACACCAACTCTTCACGATTTTATTAAACTGAAACTTTTTTTTTTAATTCTACGGTACTACATTTTACATTGACTTGTGTCTACCTAATGGTATACAATTGACGTCAGGTGAAATAGGTGAAAATACACAAAGTGTAATTTATAGTCTCTTCATTACACCTCGTAACTATTTCATCTTCGTCATATTCCCTATGTGCATTTATTCCACCCGGTACAAATGGGTGTACAAATTGCAATTTTTCCGATTTGCACATTGCAAATATCACACCTAGGTGTGCAAATTGCAATTTAAGGTCTCTTCATTTCACCTCACAACTATATTTCACCTTGGTGGTTACACCTATTTGCACAAAGCGGAATAAATAATTCGAATATGCATATTTAAACGATCGTTTTTCAGAAATGTTTTAGTTTTGAGGTCGAATAGAGCCTTAAACAGTTTTATGACCATTAATCGCATTGTTTTATGTGCAAATAGCAATTTTTACCTAGTTCATTTATAACAAAAGGAAATATGTTGATCTATGCAAATTTTATTACCTTCTAAAATTTAACTTTTCTTCCTTATTACTTGAGAACGTAATAGGCTGCTTTGGGAGAGATTGCCGTAATCGTAAATGATTCTTGAAATTAGACTAGAAATATATAGATATGCATTTAAAATAAATAACATAATATAAACTCACGTCTATATCCCCGAAGGGGTGGGCAGAGGTGCTAGCACCCACATTTCGCCAATTTATGTTTAGGTTCCAATGTAATAGGTGGCGAGCCTATTACCATAAACGGGCACTTATAAACGTGCGATAAATACACACATAACTTCGAAAAGCATCAAAAAGTAATTGGTGAGTGCCATGACCTGGAACCGAACCCGAGTTCTCGCCTCAGCAGTCCATTACTCATACCATTAGGCTACCGCGGTTTAAAATAAATAGTGCATTAAAATTATTATTATGTTTATTTGCATTATGGAACCCCTAGTATACAGCTTATGCTAGGGGCTTCGAGTTTATACGAGAATATTGCACTTTATTATTTACGACTTAATTATAAAGTCACCTATGAGTAGTGTAACTGGACTTGTTTACTCCATGTGTTATTATTTATAATCAAAACACCTTACGTAACTAAAATATAAACAGAACGAAACAAAAAGAAAAATATACGTACATAATCACATTAATTATTTCACAAGTAATTTGTTGAAATGCATAATATTTCCTCTTACGATGTTTAATACCTTTGACGTATTTGACATGTATTTGCGTCACTATAAAATACGGTCATATTTTATATATAAGTACAGTACTTACTAGCTGTTAACCCTTCACTATGCAGTTTCCGATCCCAAAACCTACAGGAACATACATTACCGGGACAAAAAGAAGGTTATGTGCTGTTTCCTATATAACCCCTGTGCCCAAATTTCATCTAGACCTGAACAAAGTTCGATCGTTATAGAGTAACAACAATGTACAGGTATGTACACATCGCCAAAAAAATTAATGTTATGCCTGTACATACACTTTCACATATTAAGGTACACCTACCTATTTTCTTTGCTTTGTGCACATACATTCACAAGTCACAAAGCCGGTAAATAGTCCCAATAGTTGGAGTATAATTTGGGCCTCCCATCTCTTCACATACGATGTCGACAAGGCGACTAAGGGATAGGGCTGTTCAACATCAAACAGAAATATACTACAGCTCAGACTCAGCCTCAGATGCATGCGTCGAGTCAACAATAGTACCCGGAATAAGGCAACAGTCTAACCTGGGACCGAATACAATAATTGGTGAAATGTGGGTGTTAATTCACTTCTGCCTAACTTTTCGGGGATAATGGCGCGATTAGTAGTAGGGTTAAGATAAATTAATATAAAATGACAATGTATATATGTAATTGACCTTCTAGTTACGATGTTTGTTCTTAGTAGGTAGGTATAATAGGCGTATCTGTGTTTCAAGTTCAACTGACGACGCACAACGTATCGATAAATATATGCTGACATAATTTAAATTTACTTACATAAAAACAATTCGAACATTGGAGACAACAGAATATTATGGATAACATATATTTTGCAATAAATTTTATACAATATGCTGACAAATAAATTAATCTATACCACAGAACAGATATCAAATATCTCAAAGCACTTAGACGTAGGTTGTCACTCTCGCGCCTACGTCTGAGTGCTTTAAGGGGCGTTAAATTCGCGCTGCCGTACCTATAAGTACCTTCTAATGCCCTTCTTGAAGAACCCCACGTTGTAGTCAGTTGGGAAAACTACGGCAGGGAGTTCATTCCACAGCTTAAGCGTGCGGGGGATGAAGTTCCTATCATACCTAACTGTGCGTACTGTTTCAATTCGCAATGTGTGGGGGTGGATTCCCCGCCTGTGGCGAGAGTTGTGATGATAGAATGTAGCCTTAGGCATACTCTCGAACAATTTGTCTAAACACACACCATTATACAGGTGGTAATACAGTATTCCCACGCCAATACACACAATAATTTGACTTTACCTAAAATAGCTGTTCAATATTTGTGTTTCTAATCAGTATACAGTTAAATACAATGTGCTGTAGATTGGGTAGATACAGCTGATATTATCATACTGTCCTACTTTTAAACTTTTATTTATATGATCAAGTTAAGATTAGATTGGTACAATTGACCGATAAAGATGCAACTCTGTACTAAAATTAATGACGAAATTTTACATCTAAAAATAATGTTCTATTTTTTTTTATATACACAAAACATATTCGCATATGTCGCGTCGAACAACCCACTTCGCACCGTTCTATTTATGTGGTAACTGTAGCATTACAATATATGAATTATACTTACTAAGAAATAGGATAGGATTTAAAGAATTCTGTCTTTTTTTACGTTGGAAATGTCAATATGACCTCACTTCGCATCGTCTCAGGATAAGGAGAAAGAACCAGAAAGAAAATTGATTTTCAGTTTATGAAATCTATCTATGAATATCCGTTAAGTATACGCAGTGCAGTCACTGTATAACCAAAGAGTAGTTTAGGAGTACATTGTCATGTTGCCTTGTATATTGAATGGTCTGCCGACCGAAATCCATGACGTATTAAATAAAAAGAAATGTAAAGTTGTATTAAAGAAATGTTACCAGCCTCTTACCTAGTCATTACCCTCTTTATTTAATTTGCAGCGAGATGAGTGCCAACATACCACTGATAAACTTCAGTTGGTTTGTGTGGTATGTACGATAAACAAAATGTGCGTTGTTTGGAAATAAAAATCTAAAAAATGGATGGAGTAAAATAAGAAAAACATATATATTTTATTTAATCTTATCTGTACTAACGTATGACAGCTAATATATCCAAACGTTAATA
Organism: Eilema griseolum; assembly: GCA_963662185.1. NCBI lineage: Eukaryota > Metazoa > Arthropoda > Insecta > Lepidoptera > Erebidae > Eilema > Eilema griseolum. The sequence continues at coordinate 3,028,535 of OY759243.1, forward strand.
AACAAATATTGCTTATTGACACACATCTTACTGATAACGATAGATTATGAGGTCAACGACTTTTGTCAATGAAACAGAATAGGTATGTGAGCGTTCAGAAATACTTTTAAAGAGAATGCAAGGTCTCGGGAAAAAAATATTTTATTTGCTATTAAAGCTATATATAGTTAGTGATAAAATGTAAAAAAATAAAGACAATTATTATATTCATAACAATAAATTTTATTAAGATACAGTCTCAGCTTTAGGATGATATTAACTGCAAAATGTCAAAAGGTATTAAGAGCAAGTCAAACTGTTTTATTAATTTAAATTGTAATGTCGTCTAAATTAAAGGTGTGTACCAAATATCAGTACAATCAGACAACAGGAAGGAGGGAATACCAAGTGAGTACTTTGTTAGACAAGGTCTGTCGCTGACTGTACATTACATACGTTGTACAGTTGAGGAATAATGAAATAGTAAGACCATATATTGTTACAAAATACTTTTTCAAAACCTAAATAATTCGAGGGGAAAAAATCTTAATAAAAATGGCTCAGAGTTCATTCACCTCTGTAACAAACTTCTGACTGTAATGAACTCATGACCTCATTTGATAATATTTAATTTTTCAGTACAATCACACATGTAACCTACAAGTTGTAGTTACAAAAATTTATTAAATGGGTTAATATTTACGGAGCTCAAATAACACAGATAGATAAACACACTTTCTGCCGTCTCTAAAACCAAAATATAATAACAAAAACTTAATCCTTTTCACGTGCAGATAACTTTTCTAAAATATATCGAAGATCTAGAAGACAAACACACAAAATAAAAAAATCGCATTAAGCATATTAGTCGTCATCACTATTAATACAGAGTTGACAATTGGTCGAGTAAAATTTTCACTTGTATGTTTGTCTTCTAGTCCATCTATATTCAAAATATTGATCGTCGAGATACAGAGTACGCAATTGTCATTCCTTTTTTAAAACCAGTTGAAATGCAATTACGTGCACTCGATAGATTTATTCGTATTCACTCTTCGTAACACGAACGTGAACGTATTTGGTTTAATATAGCATTAACTGACACATCGTTTTGTTATGCACTAGTTTCTTATTATGTGTTAATCAAATCAAATCTACAGCATTACACAAGTTACGACTGTGATCGAACACGTTTAACAACAGAAAAAAAACACTGACACTCTTGGCGTAGACAGAATACCCTATGTAAATCTTAAAAAAAAAAACTGTTGTGTCACTTGTAAATCGTCATAATCGACGAATTGTCACAATTTGTCAAAAACTAACTTTTGTCCTCCTAGACAAGTCGTCAAAGAATAAAAAGACGATTGTATGGGATTTGATGTTTATGACACACGTTGTCGTCTGTTATACAAGTCAAATCTCATACCTTTGGATCAGAATTGTATCGTCGAAGTCTAAGCAATCGGTGAGGTGACGATGACGCCAAGTACTCAATGCATCAACTCAAGTATAGACTTATAAATGCTTGAAGAAATACAACTCATCCCAGTCAAGAATACTGTTCTCAGTATCTACCCTCCGGTATATGCAGGTCGTATCGGATGTATACCTTAATGCACATCTTTGTATAAACCTGTTCCCTGGATAATTAATACAGTGCCGGCGAGGTGGAAATCCACCCTCATAAACAGTGTCCGGTTAAACCAGTGTTATCTTTTTGAGCCGAGTCTTAATTAAGGGGATACAAATTTAGAAATAATACCCTGTAAATTTTGCTCCCTATTGTTGATGTACCATGTAATAATTATGACCTGAGAAAGAATACGACCTAATTAAGGATGAAACCGAATTATTGATTGTTATATGTATTGGAACTGGTTATTAGAGGTGATTGCAATACTTGGCGGTACATTTTTTGTTATGTAACTCAATATTAACATCGCACCATATTCATTACATAACCTATATCGAAACCTTATCGAACCAAAATTAAAAAATATTGGAATATTAGTACTTAATAAAAAAGTGAAGTAAACAGATTAAAGTAGTAGTAAGTAAAATGTGAACTATTTGTTACCCTTAGTTACAGGAAAAAAGAAATAAAAATGTTTAATAGGTGCCTCAGGATGTTGAAAAAGTGGAATATAAAATTACAAAATGAGGTCAAAAAAAATACTAGCAGCTTTCTTTTAGTTTTTAAGACATTTAACAAGAATGATATTTTTATCGCTTTTATACTCATTAAGTGTCATAATTGTTTAAACCTACCTACCATTGTTTAAGTTGCCTGAGTGCCTGAATCACAAGGACCAACCCAATTAATAAAATTCAAGTCAGTGTACGGAGATGACGTCTTAATAACTGTCTCTTTTTTATTTTGCAAACGAGTTCGTTCACACATCTTCTTATTTTATTGAGTGCAGCTAATCACTTCCGCGCCGTCTTTCACAACGCCATGTTTTACCACGCCATCTTTTACAACACCATCTTTTACAATTTTAAGTTCACTTCAGAGCTTTGTGACAATTGCTCCTAAGTGGAACCCAGAAAATTTGTAACATTCTAACTTACAGCTATTAAGGCTCTTTGTTAATAAAAAAAATATCATGTGACTCGGCTCACAATTTTGTGGAGAATGTTCCATTGTATCTAAATTGCAATCAGATATTATTACTATTACTTACCCACTATTTATTCCCTAGCCTTGTAGAAGTATTCATGCTTTTAAAATAAAGAATAAAAGTAAAATGCAAAATATACCTGGCAAAGTGTAATCTCACACCTGTATCATATTTGTCCGCGGATGTACATCAATACACAAATTTCCCTAGCTGTTACCTGTCTTCATCCTATGTTATAGAAGATGAAGCTATAGCAATCAGATGATAGACCAGTTGGTCAACATAGTTCAAGGGCAGCAAGCAGTTAATAAGAAATTCTTGACGACCAAACAATCCAATGATAGATTTTTTCTGACCTCCACTACCGAGGCAGTTTTACCATGTTAACAGGTCTTAAATGCCCCTTATATGTTTATTACCGATTAATACCGGTGTTTCTGAATGACTTCCATACCAATGAGAACGTGATTAAACCATTAACGACTATTTCAAATGGACCTACTACTTGATATACAATCCAGCCGAGTTTACTAACAGTATCACAAACATAAACTGTTGAATTTTCGCCTCAGGAAATGGCGTACTATTGTTTCAAGTTGAACTTAACAACTACTGGGTGTAAACAATTGAAAACTACCGAGTTGGGGACGTACGAGAGACATTGCGGTTAAGTTGTTCTAATTTTTACAAATGTTGTCAGTGCGATTTGATCGTAGCTATCGGTTAGTCGCTAATAGTCAACATTGGTGTCTATTATCTTACAGAGAAACATAAATTAACTTTACTTTTCTATTCAAAGATAAACATTTAAATAAATTTTATTGTTGGAAAATTTTCAAGAAAAGGTTCCGTTTTAACTATTCGTGAATGTATACATTAATAAAATATTATAACGTTCAATTTTTCTTCCTAATCTGTCTAATAATCTGATAGAAAATAAAAATAAAAAATAACACATATTCGGTTACATAATTTTTCTCTTTATCTCTCTCTCTTCTCTCTTTTGTAATCAAACAGCTGTTATTCTTTAGTTGTTAGTTCTAAATAGTGAAGTGACATAAGTAAAATAGTGATTATAATGCGTAGACATGTCTACCATTCGTCGTGTTCTGAAGACGAAAACGATAACATTTGTGACGTCAGATATTATAGGCGTCTGAGACGTGCATCTAAAATACTTATTTTAAGTCACCCGGTAAGTTTTTGTAAAAATATCGTACTAGATAATAATATGATTTATATACTTACTTTAACTTTTATAATAAAACTCATTATCAATATTAATGATAATGAAATTGAACTACTTTATATTATTGGAAAGTATTTACAATACTTGTATTATAAGGATTTATAGCAATTAATAGAGTAGCAGTATATGGTTTAGTATAAAAATTCAGAAAATACTACCATATGTCGTAACACAGAACCAAGAACTTAAAATATATTGCAATTTAAAATGTTGACAATTTCAATTTACAGTGATTTTGTGGAACATCGATGGGGTCGTATACCATATCGTTATTATTAAAATAGTTCTAGGTAGGAATCCGAAAGTATCAACAAAAACGCAGGTAAAAAGACAAAAACGCGTGGATCGCAGCAAAGTAGAATTTGTACCACCCCCCCTCTTCCCATGCAGTGTCGTACAAGGCGACTAAGGGATATGGTTTTATAACATCAGACAGGTATATACGGCGCAGACTCAGTCTCAGAGGCATGACTCGGGTCAGCAATAGTGCTCGGAATACGGCAATATGGATTTTTTTCTTATAAATCTATGCTTGGTGAATTTTAGCCGTAGCACCCCGTGTTATCGTTAAAAGACAGTCAAAAAACGAGCACTGCGCGAATAGAGCACAGTTTAAGCACATTTTAGGTTCAAGTTATATGTCCCGAAGTATACTTATTTATAGAGCAGTCATAAAAACAATCTCAATGAGGAAATAAAACCAATATCTAACCGCTTTGGGTCTAAAAGCGTTTGCGGCGCGACCGAAAGCCGACAGCTGAAGTGAATGTACGGTGACCTTCAGCGGTACAATCAGCTGCATTGCGTTGCGTTGCGTTGCTGCCTTATTTTGTAACTAGGCTTGAGCTATACGCGAAATTTAATGAATTCATTTTACCTACTCAAGACGAGTACTTATGTCTTTTACGGGAGTGTTAAGTAATTCATAAGGTATCGGCCCGAAAAAGTAATTTTGAAAATTTATTTTGTCGAAATTTAAACTTAGTAAATTGAAAATACGAAAGTTTTAATTTTATTAAAAAGGAAGTTGAAATGTAACTAATTAAAAGTATAGTAATGTACATAATTTAATACTAATATTGCAAAATAGTATAAAATATATATGTCATCTCGTTTATATATAAAAATAATAATGAGTACAAGACTCCAATTGAAAAATTCGGATTTTTTTTTCCTTTTATTAGATAAGAAGTTAAACTATACTTCAATTTAACTTAATTACAATAATTAACTTTAATCATTATAACATTAATAATACAACTACAATATAATTACAACATATTATCCAAATCTTGGCGTCTGAAGTAAGTTGATGTAAGCAGTGAAGTCATTTTTAATATTCACGCTTACCTACTTTCAACCTCAAGCAAATGAAGCAACCTCTTATGAAATACTAAACACAGATCAAGAAATTGTTAACATTTCTTAAAAGATATAAGATTTTGTGTTTCGTTTTGTTTTGAGTTGACATATTTCATTGTTTATGTTTTTATGAATTACCAAAAAGTCTAGTAAAGTACTAAATGTCACGAAGAACATATTTTAAACACTTTTGCATCAATTAGTTACGATTTCTGTTTATTTTGTGATGACAGAGCAAGGGAATTTAATAATACAATTCAACAATACAATAACACTGTTCTATTTTACAAAGTAAGACAAGAATATCCAGATTATTGCTTTTACATTTAAATTTACTGCCAGACACGCAAACCAATATGTAAAGCCTGTGGGAAAAGATCCTGGCAATAAAAACTCTTTTTAAAACTTTAAATTAATGAATGAAACATTTTTCACACCTTGTTGGGTATAGGTATCGGTTAAGCAAATCCAATTTCAAAATGTGAGAACGAAATACATATGGGAAATGAAAACACGACAATGTTTTGTTTATGGATTCATAAAGCTGAATTTATTTGTAGGTAGGTAGGTAACACATCAGTGGTAAACTAGATACAATTATTAACGATATTAGGAGATCACTGAAATATTTACAAACTTTTTCATATTGGAGTTTTATGATCTCCAGAGAATAAATAATAATATTTAATGTTTTAGGTATTAGTCCTGGTTCGGACATGTAATAAGTAGGAATGAAAGTAACGTCGTAAGGCTCTAACTATGGAATTGAATGGGAGACATAAAACAAAAAACAAGGGAGACTTAAAATGGGGTGGATGGACTGTGTGAAGGTTAAAAAAGGAGTGAATGTTGAGATGACTACAACTAGAGGTGAGTGGAAAAAACACATTTTGCGCCGACCCCAAATAAACTTGGAATAAGGGCAGGAGGATAATGATGAGGTATTTAAAATAACATGGTCACTCACATTACTATTAGAGGTATTGAAAACTAAAGACAAGTAAATATCCCAATAGCTCAATACTAATACAATGTTTAGCTTATTGGGAGAGGTATAGAGACCATAGTGAATAATAAATTTAGTCACTTTTATAGTTGACTGTACATAGGTTCAATTATTTCAATTTTATTGCCAGTTACGTTAGTCGTACGTACAGTATCATAAAAGTCAGATTTATGATATAATCAATACGCAATACTCATCTTTGCAATCCGACATAATTTAATACAACTTGTTTATTAATATTATAACTATAAATGCAATTGCTTAAGGGTAAAATGACCAGTAAGTCGACACTAAAGCCTTGAATATACCGATCATGCTTCACACACATGTTCAATCCATGTTATACTGATGACAAGTTTAACATGTAAATATAAATTTCTTAGCACGGTTCAACTGTTAGCATAATAATATAATGACGTTAATATAAATATAAATACTAGTCGTGATCGTTACCTTACGAAGGCATTTGATAGTTCAATGTTCAAGAAGGAGTCGTTGTATAGCTCTTCTAGTAGGTTTTAGTTCTACAACATACTACATGTTGGAGATATGTTGACTAGAAATATAAGATACACCTTCAATTCTATTTAATTTTGTTTCTGTAGATAATATTATACATTTAGAATAGGCGTTCCTCAAAGACGGACCTATTCACGGACCAATGGTTCCCTTTTACCATTTCTAAAGATATTTTTCTTGTCACATCTCCAATAAGACTTAAAGTAAGAATAGCTTTTACTGTGTCTTTGTATGTGGACATGTAAAGTTAATCTTTCTTTCATAAAATACTTGCGGTCTAAATAAATAATATGGTCATTGTTTGACTATTTTTCGTTTCGGATATGTATGCAGACTAATGTAAATGATACCTACTTACGTCTCGCCTTGAAGGTCGAAAGCTTGTTTGAATTTGCAAAACAACAAATATGGCAGTATTTACATAATTGAATGTTTCTTGCTTGATTTTTATTTAATCATGCCAGTATATCCCTCTAGGGTATGGTAGATATTTATTTTCACCCACATCACAAAATCATTTTGGGATTGCTTTAGCTTATGAGTTTAAATAGCTTAAAAGAAACGATCTTATTCCTGTTAAATAGACACTTTTCTGCTATTTCATAGCAGGAAGCTAAGTGATATTAAGGAATTGAACCCAATAACGCAAACACACTCGTCGTACCTACTTGATACTAGTGCTACCTGTAAGCTATTTTGATACTTTATGAAAATTAGCAACCTAACATGTTATTAACCTCAGACTGTAAGATTTAGATAAATAGCACTGAAATAAAACAATAAAAAATTGTTCTTTGTTATATTTTAGGTTATAAAATCTTAATGAGTATCTTGTTAATAGATATCAATGAGTGCCTTCTTGTTATTATAACGGCGTCAAATTAAATTGAATAACAGTATTTTAGTAAACGTACACTACAGGTGCAAAAAACAACCCGCATATCAACTGTTCTCATTTCACTTCGCAATGTTTCAAAACACAGTTTTAGGTGCAGCGTCCTGTGAAAGATACGCTTGAATCGAAGAATTTTCACATTCGTAATAACAAGCTAATGAACAAGCGCCCAACATCAATCAATTACAGTCCACTGCTGGACATAGGGCTCTCCCAATGTGAGCCATTGCTCCCGATCCCCCATCTTCAGCATGCAGTCCACTCAAGCCATCCTTTCAGGTCGTTAATCCATCTGGTTAGGGGGTGTCTCACCTTCCACTTAATTTCTCGTGGTACTCCAACCTAACAAAATCAATCGCTTTTGAAATGAAATTGACAGACCAAAGAAATGTTCTTATATAAGTGCTCTTAAATAGAATTCAATCAGGTGTCTGAATCACCCACACCGGGTTCTATTCAGCGTGATCAATATCCAGCCTTCAAAACTATTAACGCAGCTTAAACCTAAACGTGTCTATTATTATTTGTGTATTGAAATACATTATAGTTCTACCAAACGCGCTAAGTTAGGTTTGTGTAACAAGAAAATCTACACCGTTATCGAAGTGACCATGTTTCAACTACGTGAAGATTGTATTTGCTTTATTTATGATTCATTGCTAACTCACCGATACAATACAAATGAATTAGTACAACATTTTTGTTGTTAGCGCCTGTCGGTAACCGTAATACTGGATTTATAATATAAATATCCTTCACGTGGTTATGTAACCAAAGTAGCTGTAATTTACGTGCATGTTTTTTTTTAAATATTCTGGGTTTAAGAATCAAAGATCAACGATAGGTTAGGTAATTGAACCTTGTTGGGGTACGATAGTTTTCTATCTGTGTTATATCTGGGGTTTTAACCATAGGCACTTTGTAAAACTGTCTATTTCTTACTTATCCTGGTGCCAATGTCATTGGGATAATATATTATAATTATTAAAAATACTTACATAGAGAACTAGATTTGTGTAAGGTTTTCAAAATATTATTATTTAATCTGTATTGACAAAATTAATTGGGCTGTGTGCTTATCTGATACCTTAGAAGTATTAAAATACACACAAAATAGTATATCTTTGAATGGATCACCATCATACCCTCACTGTGCAACAGTTCAATGACTGTTGCCAATGGTAACAAATTGAGATTCGATTCCCGATTCAAGTAAGGAAGCATATTGAACACATATTAAGTTGTTATGTGAAATGCTCTTATGCCTTTTCAGAAGTGTGTCATGGCTGGCGAGTGTTAAGTAAAGTTACCATTTAAGTGAGGCAACTGTCTTTTAAACCTGTTCTTTTATATATTACAAGCATCGCCCCGTGGTTTTACTCATGAAGTCCTGCCATTATAAAGAAATTGTTATTTTTTATGTAACAAAATGTCTGACATTTATTTTCTTTACAGTTCCAATCCGTGACGGATAAAAGATCACACCACAACGACTGCGGTGAAAACAGCGTCAGAATAGTCACAGAAAATAGACTTGAAGACGACTCCTCAGACTCGTCGAGCAGAGAAAATGTTAATATAGAGAGTAAGTGTTTTTTGTAATCTTTAAATTAATTTTACTATGCTTAATAAGAAACAGGGAGACCTGTAAATCGATCTACTCAGGCAGGTTTTTATTCACGTGTTGGAAAGCAAAATAGCAGCCACTTCCACAAAAATCAATTATGTCACATGGATAAAGAGAATGAGAGCGGATATGTACTCCCAAACACAAATAAAACATTGAATGAAATTTCAAAGCATTTTTTCCCGAATCCCGTCTAAACTGATTCTATTTTTCTATTTCTTAATTGACGAATAAAACCATCTTACAATTATTCCAAGTTAAATGTTAATGCCGTTTTTACTGTCGTGTATTTTCCTTTTAGTCACCAAAAATATGACGTCATTGTAGTATCCTTATAGGGTAATTGCAGGCAAACAACGACCATGCATGTTTTATAGAATGACTCATTTGATACTTTCCCTTTAGAATTGCAAACTAGTTGGAAATGTCAATGAATTAGTTTAAAAACAAAGAACCAATTTTATTTATTCGGTTTAAACATATAAAGAGCACTATTAACGTTAGATTTTTACAATCATATCAAGAAACATTAAATAATGTAAATAAACCATTGGAAAATTATTCTTTCGCTGGTTCGGTAGATTAGTTCTACAAAAAGATGCCAAGAATCAATTTGGATACTTTGCATCTTGGCATCGATCTGATGCTGTTTGATATTGATGTGTGAGAAATAGTTTTTGTGTCATTTGAGTATTTACTAGTCAAAATCGATTTGATACTAACTATACTAGTTTGAAATATACAAATTCGATGTCAAGTTTCATTTAAGAGAGAGCTCGTTTCAGATATCGCGAGTCCTCAAGGTCAATTCTCGTAATCTTAGACCATTACAGGAAATAGTATAAAATAGCAATCAAAAGTACAAGATTACCTTTTGTTAGATATGTTAATATCTAATGAAATAAAACAACTTACTAATATTCCCTATAATATGTCCAGTTAAGTAACGAATGGGTTCACATCGGTAGTTTAATGGACAGGATCCGAACCCGAGACCTTTCGATCTTAAGACCGTCTTAACCACTAATCTACCGATGCTTTTCCAAAGTTGGAGATTGAAAGGTATTTAAATATTATTATTATTTTTAAAACGTGAAATGAACACAAGGCCGCGCCGGCGCAGCTCTACGACGCTGACGTTGTCCTCCACAATGTTTGTGACAAAATATTTTTTGTTACATTAAACAATGGCTTCACACATAACTATAACTTCAGACATAACTATTTTCTGAATTAACATTAACAGTTATTATAACTGTTATTGTTATCTATAGCTTTTATGCATATAATTATGAGAAAGTTTTAAGTAAACATACTAATTGAACACTATGATATGATGTCGTAAAAGCTGACTAATGGACAGTATCCGGTGAGTAGGCCTTCAGCTGGCATAACATCTTGTTAAGATCACGGATTCCAAGATACCATAATGTCGTTATTTATAGCGGTAATAATTTGATGACGAGTTCATATATATAATTTATAAAGCACTAGCTTAAGACAATGCTTTTATGACATGTGTGAGAGAAGTGTTTCACGAGGGAGTGATCGGTTGTCGATTTAATCATCTAATTTAAATTTAATCATTTGAACATCTAAGTCTTACATATTGGAATCCTGCTTGTGCTAACCTATTACGTCTTTCCATAATTTAGTTTGGATGCAGTCTATCAGTTATCCGTCCTATAGCAGGTGTCCTTCACTTAGCAGGCTTACTGCAGGAACATGCTGTGACTGAATTCGCGGTGAGATTTCAATGTTGCATGCGGTAAATTTAATCTGTAAAAAAACCCGTATGTATGTCAATCAGATCGAAGGCATTTTAAAGAAAGGACGTGTCAAGAGTACCCGAAAACGGCGCGCATGTTTGCAAACAATTATGAAAATAGAAGAAGCGGAAGCATACGAATTTGAAATATCCCCGCGGATTCAGCTGTCGAGTTCATGTCAGCTGGTGTTGGTGATGTCAATTACACCCAATGCCGATGTAATCGCATATGAAGGTAAAACATAAATGATTGTGCCTACGTATTGTATGGGCTGATGCACTGTTCATCCGATTGCAATAAAACTTTGTCATTTTATTGTTTGAAGTTGCCTGAAGGTTATAGGTAGTTACCGGACGTTACAATCGGATAATAAATAATTTTATGAGAATTTTACGTGAGGAATATTGGAAGGAAAAATATAATTAAAAAGATAGGCAAATCGTATTGTAACCCGTTCTTGTTTAATACGTCGTTTGTTTAATTTGTTGTATGTTTAAAAATAAACCATCTAAAAATAGAAGTTCACGACCTACGCAAATAAAATTATTTCCAATGTCAACTGGTTTAAAAAAGCTAGTTATTTTGCAAACCGAATGCATCTGTTGCATTACTGCGTCAGTTATTTTTACATTATTTATTTAAAAGTTTTCTCATTACGCATAAAAATCTGGATTTGAAGGCTGTTTTGAATTGAAGTTCAATAACCTTTACAACGATTATTTTAACATTTAATGTTTTGAAGTTCTTGACTTTCACTAGCAGTATGTTGTATTCCTACAACTGGTAAAATTCTTCGATAACTGTCTTCTATACACATTCTTCATTTAATTCCACTTCTGTCCTGCTCTTACTCCCCGAAAGTGATGGTGATATAAGAGTAATGACCTTAAAATCATACCAATTGACCCTTGATGAGATTTCTGAATATATAAAAGTTCTTTGCCCAATTCAAGATTTCAACCTGGCAAGTACAGTAGTTGCACTCATTAATGTTGCGCCACCGAGGCAGTTTAAAATGTATTAAAAATCGTTTTATGGATTTAAATGGCGGATATATGCTAATATTTCATAAATTACATGTTGTGAATAATATCACAAATTGACAATACGTCCTTCGATCGAGTATAGGTAATATCCTGACTTATTGCTCTAGGAAACTATAAAATCGTTCATTTAGATTTAATGCAAATTTGATGCAATAACTACAGTAATGAACATAAAAAATAAATGTAATTTATTAGAAATATATATTTCTTGATGCAATAGAGGCAGTAACGATATACACTTTGCAATTCTGTATATAAATATATTACATTTATATAAATTGCAAAGTCAGATATTTGTCGCTAATTGAATATATTTTACACAACTCGTTTAGTTAATACAATTACATAATATATTATACTCGTAATAGTCATGGGCCTCATAGCTAAACGGTAACCGAGTAGCTTATTTAGCAAGGACAACTGGAAGTTAACTGATCAGTCTTAGGATTGGTGACCAATCTCAACACATTGAAACATGCACGTTCGATTGCATCTAAAGCATGTAGGTACTTTAGAGTTCAGGTTCAATCTCCTTGATTAGGCTTGTCTTGACTTTTGCCGGAGCTTCCAAACCCAAAGAAGAAAGCCTGTACTAAAATTTCATTCCGTATTCAGCAGGTGTAAAATCTAGATTGCAAGGTTAAGTTAGATCTCGAATATCCGATAGAAATATAACCGTTATATATCATGATGTTAAGCGGTTAAAACGAATAAAAGTAAATTAATATAAACGTACAGTACCGAATGCCGGTTTATTGAGACACGATACAAAAGAGTGTGTCGACCTCTCGCGTGTAATAGCAACATATTGCTAAATGCTTATTGGAAGCGTCTTCAATAGAGGTGGAAACACCGAATGAGATACCGTTATTGTGTTTCATATTTGATCTACATAGACTATAAGTATTTTTATCCGACTACAGCGAAGCAAAAGGTTATGATTTTGATAGGCTATGAATGTATGTATGTAGGTTCATCTATTCCCTCATAGCTCCTCAACCACTTATTAGAACTGGACAAAGAGCTTAGTGGTTATATGACACTTTTCCCTAGAATGTATTGTTTTGTTAGATTAAGTGGCATATGACCACGGCTATCCTTGATATTTTCTTGTTTAATACTTTTAGAGCGCGATTTTTCAGTAATTGGGTTTTAGCTTCATACTTAATTTTTATCGGTGTTTTCTTTGATATCTTTGAGTGTTATAGTACCTACTGTATTTTATAACCTTCATGGCATATCTAGCACCTATCGTTGACACCACTCAGAAAGATATATTTATACTAGTAATTGGGTATTAGTATTTCTGATATTCATCCTAACCCCTCACGCTAGATTGCTAGCGTTATTGAGGGTTCACGTCACTAGGATTTGATCCCTGGACTTCTCGATCGTGAGAGCGATTCCTTAACATCTAAGCTATAATTTAAAAATAAACCTACATTATGAATCAAATGAACTGCGTATAGTAGTATTATTAGTTCATCTTCGCCTATAAATGGTATTATTGTGAATCATTACTATAATTATAAATTTGGTTATAAGTGACGCTGTGATTTGTATCTAGCTGTAGTTCGTAGAATTTGGTTTCATCAAAATTTCTGCGAGAATATGTCATGACGATGACATCATACTCTGTACAAGAAAGGTTTATTTACTTGATGACTGCCTAGCGTACATTTCCTAGGAATTAGGTAATATTATAAATTTTGAATGGTTGTTTGTATTGATGTATGTATGTATGGGACTTTGTTATCCTTTTACGCAAAAGTTATCTGATGTTGATACATTTTTTTAATATGGGACACGTCAATTATACTTTACCTCTCCTGAGCTGAAAGCAAAGTTTTACAAAAGAGGGGGATAATTATGGTCTGGGAGAATCTGACCTCCCAAACTCTCTTTCAATTTTTGTTTTTATATACAACTTGATCCATATGTGTAGGTACTATGAGAACAATCCCAGCATGACTGAATTTGTTCTTTCATTGTTAGATACTGTATACCATGACTAAAATAATAATATTTAGTTTATTAAACAACAGTCTCTACATAAGGTAATCTTACATAGTGCTGTTTTTGACCTAATTATGCAAAACTGAGTAATACTCGTACTGTCGACTAAAGAGCCTTAACCATGACACAAATATACCTACATTACCTAAACAGGTTAGCAAAACATGCTCAAATAATTTATTTACTTGCCATTTTAATACAATTCTAGTAATGGCCGGATATGTGCTCTAAAAGCTGAATCATGTATCTTAACATAATATTATTTATTCCCTTCGATGTACCTGGTATAACGTATAGGTATACCGGTTAAGTCAGGGTTCGATTCAGTAAAATTAAGCTTTCAAAACGCCAGATTTCAAAACTCATAGAATTAAAATCTAATCGAAAAAAATCTGCTTATTACTGATGTTGGATTCAAAAAAACGTTGGTAGGTTTTGTTTTAAATTACGGGTTTTGCAAAACATTCCCTTCCTGAATCGGGCTTCTAGTGTCCGTACAATTTAATACTTTTACAAGATCACGTTATTAGGCATTACTGCAATGCCTCAGCCATAAAATATTTAGTCACAGTTTCAAACATTATTTGCATATAAACTGTTTTTTTTTTGTAGTCATTCCATACATGAAACTTTCTAACTGTTATGATTTTTAGAATGAAGTGTTACTTATCTTAGTGAATGATTGATCGAGGGTATGTAGTAGTAATTTCTCTTGTCATATTGGGTATAATATGTCAGTCAATCAATCAACCCATCGCAGTTCACTGCTGAACATAGGCCTCTCCCAATGGGGGCTTTGGAATATTGTATCCACGCTGGCTAGATGGGTTGTTATAGAGTTTTATTTCGAGTTTTCCTTCTCTCGCAGTGATATTATCTGCATGTTTTTCTGTTATTCACCTCGACACCCGTCGGATAGATAGGGTGGTGATACTTGCATTCTTTCTCCGTCACCACACGTATATATTTATATATAAATATGCCAGTATGGCCACCAAAACACAGCGATTTTAAAATAGATGTTTTATTTCAAATCTTGATTTAATATTATAATTTAAAATATATTTTTTAATTTTAATTTAACGAGCGGCATTCACGTAAACTTCCGATATCATTTTTAACAATAAAAATCCGAATTTTAATAAAGCCTTCAATGAATTAAAGCTACACGCGAAAGGTCATTATGTAAATAATACGGTGACCTACTAGGGTAGTAGGCAGACATCACGATGTAATTGATAGTTAGCCTTGATGGCCGCAAACCTAATGGATGTGACTTTTAAAACTACATTTTATGCTCATAACGGACACACATTGTAAAGGTTTTAAATTTTTTTATAATTATAGATTGTGACTTAGTATTGAATTGAAATTATCCTTAGGTCATCTACCACCATCATAGGAACACCAATACTGATTGAAACAAACGCTTGAAATGCGCCCTTATTGTTCTTACCCGTTGTCCTATAGGGACAAACGCGACAGCCCGGCAATACGATGTGATGCATGATATAGTCTTTTTTTTTTTTTTTTTTTTTTTTTTTTACGTGCGCAAAATCCCCACGGATACCTCCCCACCGGAGCCGGTGGAGGAGGTTATGTCGGACACGAACCGACTAAAACGCACGCCGCCTGTGGGTCGTTTCGGTTGCCGAAGGTGAGGTTGACAGGCATATCCCTCGCACCCCGGCCGACCCAGGGCCATCTCTCACGATCTGGCCCTCTTCTCGGGTGTGGGGACCACAGAGTCCCCAACTCGTCCCCGGAAACGGGGAGGCGCGCCACGCGCGCCGCCGCCGCGGCCTGCTTCTGCAAGGGTGACAGGCGGCTTCACCTGTCACCCCCAGGCCGGCGCTCATGGGGGGCGGAGGTCGTTCATCGACCTCCGACGCCCGAGTTGCCTTCGTGCGCGGGCAGCTTGTCTAGCGATCCTTCGTCGCTCCCGCTGCCGCTCCCGCCCCGCCTCCTCCTTCACGAGCATTACTTGCTCGCAGAAGGAGGCGCCGGCCGCCCACGCATCCGCGCAGCGAACCATCGCCGCGAGCAAGGTGGAGAGCGTGAGAACCCTCACTCCCAGGGCCGCCACAAGCTCCCGCCTCGGCGTCTCCCACGCCGGACACTCGGTGCATGATATAGTCTTTCATACTTCAATGACATATTGACGCGGCACAACGTGAAACACAATAAAGAACAACGACCATTTAATATTTACGCGTCGCGTTGCAACTTATCGCGTTTGTCGCTTACGTAGGACAATGCGTTTTGGATTGGTTTATCTTAACTTTTAAGCAAGCGACTGAGCGAGGAAAACCTGTACTAGATCCTCGTCTATCAATCAGCATGTCTGCTGGCTTGAAGATGGAGTTGGACCCTGAAATTATATATATATAT
Source organism: Eilema griseolum (assembly GCA_963662185.1). Taxonomy (NCBI): domain Eukaryota; kingdom Metazoa; phylum Arthropoda; class Insecta; order Lepidoptera; family Erebidae; genus Eilema; species Eilema griseolum. Next base: position 3,045,018 of record OY759243.1, read on the forward strand.
ATATATATATATATATATATATATGACACAGAATTTAAATTTCGGACTTCCTAAAATTATACTAAAAATCCATAACTATATTTGGTATTACATGACTAATTTTATTAATAACTAATTACCAAAACGTGTACCATATAATGTACATTTTCCTCATTGAACAGTCATTTTATTTCCATATTTGAAAGTGATTTGACTACCTACTAATTGAACATCAGATTATCATATTAATAGAACAACAAGACGTACACCATTAATTATTTCTATATCTATGTTCTACCTCACCTGCTAGTTGCAGTAGATCTTTTTCTATATAAGTTGGGAGGTCAAACAGCAGTAGCGACGGTAATAGGGAAGAGACTGCTATGCCCCATAGTACATTGCAACTGTACACATATTTTATCATTATATTATTATATTATTTTATTGTCGATATCAAGATATCTATCAAATAAAATACTATTAATCATACAATAACACGGTCATACACATGTTTCTTGTAATCCGTCTGTCTCATATTATCAATAAGATATCAATCGTCTGGTCTACAAACAATACAAACAAGACAGATTTGCATAATGTATTATGGCAGCGTCTCACCTTGGAAGCGAAGGTCTCTAAACCTTCGTATATTTCCTAATCAGCTAGATTTTCTTTACACCGTCTGGGTGAAGCCTTTCTCTCTCGACACAGTTATCTATTACGTTATTTCGTTGCGATATTCTTATTCCTATAAATTAGCGCTTGTTTATCAAACAAAATCACGAATGTTTGAAATGCGTAAATATTTACTTCATAATATATGTGACATGATTGTCAAGGATTCTTAAGAATGATCTTTTTCTGTTTACAATATCTTTTGAACATAAATTGAGCTTCTGATTGAAGAGAACAAAAGAATTATAGTCCTATTGTCTTAAGGGATTAAATAAAGCTAAGTCCACAAGAGGAAATCTTAATTGGCTCCCATTGAAATGCAATAGCGACGAAAATTCATTACACTTCAATTCATTGATTACGTGGTGGCACAGAACAGAATAGCATTAGTGTAGTAGCGACTCTCGTTAGATTATGAAAATGACTTGCCCTATAGATGCAATAGCAACATTAGCCAGTGTTCGATAAATGGCATATAGAAAGTTTTATAGAATACCTACAAAAATTGACAAAGTACAACCATACCATACGATTCCATATACACGAGTAAATTCAAGTTCCAATATTTGTGATAAATGACAACTAAACGTAACCAACCTCTTTAAAGGTTCTAGAACAGTGTTTAAAGAGATAAGTGGTCAATCTTTTATGTATTGTTGTAGATCTAACAGACTATTGTAATGTATAAGCCTTTTTATTTGTGAAAAAGAGGCTACAGCCCCAGTTATACTGAATTGATGTATGATTATCGATCGTGAGCAAGAAAGTACTCAAAATTTTTTTAATACTTTGAAATTCCCTTCTTCTTGTTGACTGATTTTTTGAGATTGGGTCTTTTTGTTTGAACGATAATACAATTAAATAGGTATTCAGATAATTTTGAAAACTTTGCTAGTCAAGATCAATCTGATGCATATTTATTTACACATACATATATATATAATAGTGACCAATTAAAATAAAGCTAAAAGAACTATCATATATCTGATAATGACTGTACAATAATTCAGAATCGTGGGGACTTCATAAATTTACAGTGTTATTTATTGAGCACTTGTGATATTTATTCAACAACTTTAAATAAATGGAATATACACACTGATATTCTTCTGAACATGGTATAGCTATTGCTTTGTCAATAATCACATTTAAAATGATTGTATCTTAAGTGTAGGTATTCCCAGATTATATTATTTATTACTTAGTACTGAACTCTAAGACATCGTTTGATGAACAAATAAATCCATCTATATTCATCAATAAATATTTATGCATTTTAATGGACGAATATTTAATTAGATTACGAAGCTCATTACTAGTCTGTAATTGATTGTTACGCGTTTAATTTATTACTTATAGTTGTATAACTGCTATTATAATTGTACTTAAGCATATGTTTTAATACCTAAGTTTCTAGAAAAATAAAAACGATAGTTATACATACTTAAAACGAGACAGTTATATGGCCATTAAACTTAATACACAAGACAAACGTCCATAGGCCACGGTAACCACTTCCCATCAGGTGGGCCGTGCGCTTGTCTGCCAACTAATTGGTATTAAAATAAAAATTATATCTACATTTTTTATGCTTAATTCAATACTGTATCTATACCTAATCCAATATATTTTTTTATTCCTCCATGCTGGCTTAAACATTTCTTAAATAAAATTTCAACAACATCTTGTTTACTATTTTCTTTCAAACAGGGAATTTGAAGTTATCAGTACTGAATACTAGTGCATAATATTGTAGACAACAAAAATAGATACTTAGATTTACCACAATTATCACTGTCGTTACATGATTGATCTTCATACGTTATTATCAAGATTGTTATCTCAATTCATTCATAGACAAATAATTAAAAAGTGATTACACTGATAAACTACCAATATATAAACATGAACGTTTGGGTAAAAGTCTGATACTCAATAACGACAGGACAGTCGAACGTATCTAGATAATATTTGGCACAGAGACAAATTTTATAGTTTGGAACAGACTTCTGTGAATATCATGCAGAGGAAGTCGTTTGTTCTCATTGATATGTTTGTTGAATCCATTGCGCATTAAAGCGCTGGTCACAACAATGTTTCTTGCGGTCTGGAGCCATATTGACTGCTTACCACCAGGTGGGCTATATATTATTTGCTCTCTTCTTCTTTAAAGTATAAAAATATTTTTTGGAAATAATTGGTAGCACAATACCAATGGCGTCTAATGGATTTTATTGTACTTAAATTGATCTAATAATGGTCTAAAATGTTCGTTTAGCTTTTATTTTTCTTGATGAAATATTCACCACAATATTTTTGTTCACAGATAAATCAGTCATAGTGGTACCCACCTCAGAGCAAGCTACACAGGAGGGACACGTGGCACAGTGCACCTGCCCCAACTGTGAAAGGGTGCAATCCAGATTCACAGAATGCAGCATATGTTTAGAACCACTTCAGGTAAATATTGTTTTTATAATCCTCATCATGTATTTTTATCTCAATCTTGTTGTATCTCGAATGTGACGTAAGATATAATTTATACAAATAATTGTTAAGGGGCAAGAAGATAAGAAACAACTTTTCTTATTAATCGATTTAAATAGTTGATTGTAACAATAACATTTAGCATAACACCTCTTCACTACCAGGGAGGGTTGCTAGGAATTCTGTTTGTGAATTTGTGCTATGACGGTAAATTCAATCTGACATAAACTATAAAAAATAACTCTTGAAATTAAATAAATTATGATACCTTTGTGGTGCAACGGCAGCGTGTGTGATGGGGCTTGATGTTCCAAGGTTATGGTCTAATCCTAGCATGACAAGGCGAAGTCTAATTGACGTGTTCTATATAAAAAAAAAAATTACGCTGAACAGAATCGGACCCTTAGAGCTCTTTCTTCTAATGAGAGAAAGATGGTTTTTCTTCCTACAAAAGGATCTACGACCAAAGGTGTTTACTACTTATTAAGGGCTATGTTTAGCTGAGAGGACCCCAGTCTCCAAGGTGAAAGCTTAGTATTAAAGATAAAGAGGCTATTTGGATTAATTTTGACATAACCATGTCGTTAAACCCTCGGGGATATCACAGAGGATTCCTCATGAAAAACAGAAACAACAATTTTTTGTCGAAACACCCGGCATACAAAGAAAATGCCTGGAAAATGAACTCCATGAGTTACTGTACTCCTTATGTAGTAGCCCTACATAAGGAATACAGGAACAGTGTTAATATTACGACAAAGATGCCACAGTGAATTTTAATCACTCGCAATATAAGCTCTATTAACTCAAGAGTGCGTCCCGCCTTGCTAAGACAAATTTACCGCTGCCTGATATAATGATACTGAAGGCAACTTAGATCCAAAGTTCCGTACTAACGGAAAGTAAAATTAGGTATATATATTGGCGATGTTCTACAACTAGGTAGTTCTAAACTACCTGAAACCGGTACTTAGGCCTTATTGAAAGGTTTAATGACGGTAGATACATAAAACCTGTAAGGTTGTGTAAAGGATAAGAACTGTAAAGTTCTAGAAGAAGAAAACCTCTGAGCGAGAAAAGCGTAATTACTGTTTAATATCCCTGTTTATGCTATAACTTTGATATCCACATTTATGGAGCAAAATATCGTTTTGCGAAGGGTTATACTGGAAAGGGAACAAGAGAAAATCAGCACGCTTTTTCAAGACATTTAATCGCTAAAACAAAAAGCCTCAGAAGCATAATGACGTGTTCAACATATACCTGTTTAGTTTATATCGGAGGAAACCCCCACTTACCACAACGAGGCCAATGTAACCTTAACACTGGGGTCAACCATGACTCATACAAGACGTTATAACCTTCAAAATCTGTGATTGGTTGGTTATCGCGACAAAACATAGCTTATGTCCTTTCTTAAGGTTTAATCTACCTCAATATCAAATTTCATCAAAATCTATTCAGCGATTAACATACATACAGACAGAGTTATTTTCGTATTTATAATATTAGTATAGATTCAAGAACCACTTAATAAATAGTATCATAGTATTAATAATGATTCTAATAAAGCCAAAGCTAAACGTCTTTGTGCATCTAAAATTGCAAAAGATGGTTTCCTCAAAATTATAACAATTGTCAACATTATTTTTTTATGAATTATTCGTTCGTTCATTCGTTTATTTTGCTCATCATCTGTCTGCATTCAATTTCTACCAAGCAATGTATGAGATGATGAAACATACAGTTAAAGTTATAATGACGACCTATAATTCGCATTTTGCAACCAGTACTTTTCCTGCCGCCAGTATGGCTGGTGTAAAGTGATTACATGGCTAACGGGCACAACTTGGGTGTTTCTAATAGTTCATTACTATGAACTTAAGAAGCACGTTGTCGAGTCCGTGTGATTTAAATATATACTCCTCGAGATTACACGTACAGAATAGAGTAAGCTATGGTGTGAAGAAAAGTGTTTCGTATTTAGTTTGTTATCATCTTACCACTAGTAAGGTACTGGTTACACTTTTACCTTTTGGTTAGGCTTATACAGCTGTATTACGGTCCCAAGAAGGAATCCTGCGTCAGAGTCTCATATATCACACAGCATATATAGCTATTAGCAATCTTGTGTAGTTAAGTTAGTGTAATGATCTTGCCGTGGAACTACATCACCTCTTTGGTTTTTTATTATGAAGTGGGCAAACCAAGCTAAAATTATTGAATTTAATCAATTAATCAAGCCTATCGCAGTCCACTGCTGGACCTCTGACCTCTGACTATATTGGGAGGCTTTGGCCTATTGTTTCCACTCTGGCCAGACGGGTTGGTACAGGGTTTTATTTCGAGTTTTCCTGCTCTCGCAGTGATATCGTCTGCATATTTTTCCGGTAGTCGCCTCTAACGATACCCTTCGGATGAGATGGGGTGGTGATATTTGTATTCTTTCTCCGACACCTCATAGATAAGACTTCTTGTATTGTATTATTCTAGGGTTGAATTTTAACGTTCAAATTATTCTACTTACAGTGCAGTGGACCATGCGTCTGCCCTTGGTGCGGCGGCATTTGGTGCGGGAGGTGTTCAAGGCGTATGTCTAGATGCGCCTGGTGCAGAGGAGCACTGAGAGCCCCTGCAGCGCCGTGCTTAGCTCTTCAGAGATTGGTCAACGAGCTCATGCTACCGTGTCGGAATTATAAGTAAGTTGATCACATCCATTTATAAATATGTGACTTACAGATAGTACATCAAAGGAATGAAAATATTCTTCAGCCCTTATCCCACGATTATTTGGGGTCGGTGCAACATGTGTTCCTTTTCCACTCATTTTTAGTTGCAGTCATTTTAACATTCACTCCCTTTAATACTTAGAATAAAAAGTGTTCAATTTAGGTTGATTAGAGAAGACAAATTTCTACAAAGAAACAAACATAACACTTTATTACAAGTGTGCATACCTATGATGACAAGTGCATATCATCATAATATCTTTCTCTTAAAAATAACTTCATAAAATCACTCTTCAATAAATATCGATTAAATAGTAAACAAAAAGAGGATTACATTGACCTCAAGTGAGTAATACAATGTCGTACGCAAGTGTTACCGGCTCAAGACCCAGCCTTGACTCACCTCCGGAAGTATATCAATGACCTTTATTAACGTCATACGAGATAAAATCAAACAATGACACATATTTAAATTGTCTATTATAATCATAAAAGTCCCATACTTAAAGGTTATAGTGCATTTATAGATGATACAAGTATTTCTCAATGTTGTTATGTAGTACCAATTACGACAATTCTTAATTATATCCATATTTTAGGTTGCCATTTTATTTTGCCAGAAATTTCTAAAGCGTTATAATATCTAAAGAAAAAAAAGAAAAGATCAATAAAATCGCCTAAATATAGAAGATATCTAAAATATAGAATAAAAAATAATAATTATTTGTTCTATGAATTTTATGTAATCAGTTTGAACTTAAAAAACAAAATTAAAAGAAAATACAAGATTACCAATTAAAGTTGCTGTGATCGATCTGTCAAAGGAGTATCGATGAACGTATTTCTTTAACAAAACTTACTCTTCTCGTTTTTATAAATGGAACAATTCATCATAGCTATTAAATTAGAAAGATGATGATAAATCTTGCACAACCGGCAATAGACATACACTAAACTATAAATTGACCTAAACCAATCACTTGTCAAGTTTCGGACTCCATAAAATATAGATAAAAGTTAACTATATAACGAATAAACTGAACATCTGATACAACACACTAGTTTGTCCAATAAACCACAACTTTCCGGTAAATAAACCGTAAACGGTGGACAAACTAAAGGTTTTTATCGTTTCGGGACTGTTTTATTACACTGTCGACTTTTATTAATTTATTAATGGCGGTTAGACAATGAAACAAGGCTGAAAAAGTTTAATAAGTATTAACTTTTATATACTAAGTAGTAGTATCCACAACAACAAAAGCATGCAATTATTTATACTCGTAGATCCCTGGGTTTTAATTTTGGGCACAGCTGTTGTCTCAAGCCATGAATCCAAGGCTGAGTCTATCTGTTGTTAAACAGAGCTATCCCTTAGTCGCCTTGTACGAGACCGCATGGGAAGAGATGGGGTGGTCCAAATTCTACTAAGCCGGGAACCATGCGGCTTAAGTAATGTAGATATAATAGATATCTGCTAGTCAAAATCCCGCAAGAGTTACACGCTCTATCACTGCCATGGAAGTAAATTATTCAGTGTCCATCTATTGTAGTCCATTATAATTGACATCATGATAGTATTTTTAAAACAGAACAGAATGAACACTTATCAGAGATAATTAGTTCGATAATTGCGTACATACAGCCAGCAAAGTGTACTATGATGAAAATGTTTTAAAAGGCAATTATATCAGTATCAAGCATTTTATAATATTTTCGAGTTGATTTCGTCCTCTCGTCTCGTCATTTATATTTATTTTTAAAGAATATTTGCAAGTGAACTTACTAGTAAGTTAAAGTGCCAGTTTTGAGAGTGGGTTCATGTTGACAGCGTATCTAATGGCTGGGGTTCCATTACTAGTCTCTATTGCTAATAAAACGCCTAATAGTCATCTGTTTTTATTATAATATATATATATACTGCATTAATGATATCACAATAATAAAAGTAGATTCCAGTCATGTTTTTCTGCAATGAATAATTAAACTGTTGTTGTAAACCACTTTTAATTAATTAATTCAATAGACGTACAATAACCATTAGATCTTAGTATTTATATTATTTAATAAAATACCATATCTATATAAACCTAGCTAGTACAATGTACCTACGTTGTACTAATTTAAAAAATTTAATAATCATTATTATAATGGTAAAATTTGATTTGTCTACAGACGCGGATGCACAGATCTTCTGACAGCTGACATAAGAGTCAAGCACGAAGAAGACTGCAAATATGATACAATGATTTGCCCAATCGCTGCTAACTGCTGCTCCATTCCATTCGATGAACTCACCTGGCATCTTCGTAACAAACATAAAATTATTGCAGTATACTCTCAAAAAATCAAGATCTTGATAGAAAACTTCCAAACCAAGTTGAAAAAAACCGCTTGCTGCAGAACAAAGTACAAGATCATTCTCCTTCATGAGAAAAGTGCTTTTATCATCAAAGTATGCATTTACAATTATCACGTCAAAGTCGAAGTCATGAGGAGGAGGCTTGGGTATATCGCTGATGGGAGATCCGAAAATAAGAAAAGCGATTATTGCGCCCTGATCGAGTTCCAAAGCAAGGCATTATGTAGAAAGTCTGCTATTCTGATAGACAATGAAGCGTACAGCAAAAAAGCAGAAGTCCAATGGGACGAAGTTACGAAGTCAGAAAATGAAGAAGCTATCACCGTTCATGTGCATATTGAAAAGACAAATTCAGAATCATTAAGAAATGAAATTGAGTCCTGAGTTGAAAAAGTTATTAAAGATGGATGTGTTATAGTTATTACATATGGTATCACTTTACTCAATGTTGGAGTAAAAGTTGATGCTATATATCAAAATACAGACATCATGACCAACACAGTGCTCATTGTAGGGACTGCTAGTTTTATTTAATTCGCAATATCATTCCGATTAGACATGCATTTAAGTATAATGAATCTTTCGTATTTTATGGTGATGACTATTATTAAACTGTTGGATTTGTTCGCGATCTCTAAAGTTTTAGTTTTAGAATCATAATTTTTACTGTTAGTGTTAAGATATATTGATGTACTCTACTCTGGTCTCATGTATTTTATTCGGCAGAATACAAAATACTATAGAGACTCCGAAGAGTGATTAGATTTCGCGGATGATTACCAATTGTGACTGATGTAGACTTAATCTTAGAATAAAGTTTAGTTCCTAAGTCAAGAATGTGTAAGATAAAAATATAAAGGTAATTTTTTTACGATGCAGTTTTACTCACAACCTTTTTTTAAAATTAATGCTATTATATAATTAGAATTTGATATTATCAATAAATTAAAGTTACACTAAAGTAATCAATGTTCTTCATTTATCCTTTAACATTTAACAACAACAAAAACATAATTTATTACACAAGGTAATGAATTGTATAATCTAATAATAAAACTTTACAGGTACCTACCCAAAAATATGGGACAAGGGTAGGCAAATGATAATGATGATTACAGAGTAAGCAATCGCTTAAACTTATTACTGAATATGGTAAATTAGTACATACATCTAATCACGCCGTTACTCCCGGAGAGTTAGGCAGAGGTGAATTAACACCAGTCATTGAATTCGGTCCCACGTAATAGGGGGTGAGCCTATTAACGAATTCCTGGCACTATTGGTGACTCAAACCAAACATTGGAGGCTGAGTCTGGGCTGAATATTTCTGTCTGATGTTAAAAAGCCCTGTCCCTAAGTCTCCTTGTACGACACCGCATGGGAAGAGATTGGATGGTCCAAATTCTACTCTGCCGGCAACCACAGTAAATTAATTCCTCTTTTATTTATTTATTAAATGGCAATTATCTGTACTATACCTCCTATAATCCAGGATGAAAAGAAGTAGCCCGTAAAATGTGTAGGGTACTATCACTCGAGAAGTAAGAAATTGAAACTATCTGCAATAACGCAACGAAACGAAATTAAACAGAAGTAAAAAGTTGCAAAGACGGGCATTGAGGCTGGTTGACAATCCCATACTCACAGGTAGAGTGGAACCTCTTAGCCTTAGGAGGGATTTTGCCTCACTGTGTGTGTTCTACCGCCTATACAATGGTTTGGGCTCAGATGAATTGTTTGACATGATGCCCGTAGCTACATTATATCATCGCACCTCTCGCCATAGGCAGGGAATTCATCCCCACACATTGCGACCTGACGGTGCGAACTGTGCGGTATGAAAGAAACTTCATCCCACGCACACTCAAGCTGTGGAATGACCTCACTGCTGTAGTTCTTCAAGAGGGGCATCAGAAGGTTTCTTAATGGTCGGCAGCACGAGTGTGACACCCCTGGTGTTGTATACGTCCATAGGCCACGGTAGCCGCTTCCCATCAGGTGGGCCGTGTGCTTGTCCGCCAACTTAGTGGTATAAAAAAGTAAACACCACATTCCTCTCTAGTAGATGGAAGATAAAAGCGATAAATAGGACAAATAACAATGATTTATTTTCTACACTGACAATATTAAATGTCTGAAAAAATATTAAATACATAGAATAGTATCTCTCTCTTCTTTATCTTAATTTTCGTCCCAGTTGCCTACGAAACTTGGAGTCTGGGTCCGCTTTACCAGACTAACTGCATAGGTAGGTATTTTTTTATACCACTTAGGTGGCAGACAAGCGCACGGCCCACCTGATGGAAAGTGGTTACCGTGCCCTATGAACGTGTGTAACACCAGAAACCACATCACACTCGCGCTGTCGACCCTGTAAGCGCAGAGTTTCTGTGCTGTCAGTGTAGAGGACAAAGCAGGACAAACCTTTAGTCATCCCACTGACAGCACAAATTCTCCAGTGAGCTCTGGCTACCCTACTCACCGCTGGGAACACAACACGAAGCTATTATAACCGTGGTATTCTGTAGGGCGGAGGTACATCCCCAGTCGGACTGCTCATTTGGGCGGAAATACCGCCGTGTCCTACCTCCTTATAGTGAGTTTATGTTATGTTATGTTTATTAATATTGATATTTGCATTGTTATTTTTAAACTTTCGCGGTATGAATTCATAATTATACTAGGTATCATCAAACCAAAGTCCTCTCCACTGATCGCCACTACTATTCACGGATTGTGCGTGAAGCCATTGAAATCAAAAAATATAAAAATTTCAATATGGAAGATGGGTTCAAGCTATCCGGAACGTGGAATCCAGTGATTAAGATATTAAAACCAAAAACTGACATAGTGGGTGTGTCGCCAGCCTAACCGTTCATAATAAGTGTAATGGTGGGTAGGCGCTCAAAAAATGTTCCCCGCATACCTCTCGACGCTCGAAGACTAGTCAAGTCGTGACCACAGGTGCTGCAACGCATCCAAAACGTCGGCAGAAATAGTAAGTTCCAAGATATAATTCGCGAGAAGTTCCGATATCTAGTATAATTATAATATTTGCATTGGTCTGCATTGGACGGCTTAATGTGCTCCCCAAGGCATGACCTTGGATGAGCACGTTAAGCCTTCGGTCCTAGTTACCATACCACATCTACTACATCTATGGCTGTCGTTACGGATAGTTGCAGCCCTAAAAAGTCTGACAACTGGTCTAGCTGCAATGCTTCGATATCGCCGTTGGATTGTGAAGTTCCAATGGCTGCCGCTTCACGGAAAATATCGATATTAAGCCAAATCCGCAGTTAGACTAGTAAAGCGGACCCCAGAGGATGCGACTGGGACTAGAAGAGGGCCAGATCGTGAGAGATGGCCCTGTGTCGGCCGGGGTGCGAGGGATATACCTGTCAACCTCACCTTCGGAAACCAAAACGACCCACAGGAGGCGTGCGTTTTAGTCGGTTCGAGTCCAACATAACCTCTCCCACCGGATCGAGTGGGGAGGTATCCGTGGGGATTTAGCGCACGTAAAAAAAAAACTATTCGAATCTAGTATTTATTATTCTACTTTATTATGAAGTCTGTCAGAGGGACAGTGCGGTAAGATCCAATTGAACTTTGTCAGTGAAGAGATTTTATTACTTCTAAGTTTCTAAATCTTAGGGGTTCAACTTTACTACATCCACAGTTGACTGTCTCTGAATTGAAATAACTTGGAAGTTTTATGTTAGGGTTGAAATGTTATGTAACTAATATAAGACTTAAAATCATATTATTTAGATTTATTTTCAATTGTTGAAGTTCATAACTTTAAGGAAATTGCGCAAAAGTTTCTACAATCCAGTTCATCTTACAGGGTTGGATAGCGTAATGACTATGGCGCATCTAGCTTGTAATTGAAGGGTTATGGGTTCAACCCCAACGTCCATAGGCCACGGTAGCCACTTTCCGTCAGGTGGGCCGTGTGCTTGTCTGCCACCTAAGTGGTATAGAAAAAACTCACGCCCACATTTCGCCAGTTTATGTTTAGGTCCCAATGTAATAGGTGGCGAGCCTATTGTCATTAACCAGGCACTTATAAACCTGCATAACCTGCATAAAATACACACATAACTTCGAGAACCATCGAAAAGTCATTGGCGTGTGCTATGGTAAAACCTGGGATCGAACCCGAGACCTCGTCTCAGCAGTCCATTACTCATACCACAAGGCTACCGTGGTTCATGGATACAAATACTTGCACTGAGCGGAGATCGAACCCGCGCCTTCTGCGTAGAGGCCGCGTTCACTCTACTACTATTACTAATCTTTTATTATTTTTTTATTTAAAATTTCAGTTTATTCATATTTTTCCATTTAGAAACTCATTTTAAAGACTTAAAGTCGAAATTGAGCCACTATAAGTTAGCCTGGTTTACTACGTGTTATAAAAAGTCGTTATAAGATTGTTTACGTCAATTAAATAACAACAAAATATTATACAACGCAATGCAGGCGCGAGTCGAATATGCTTCGAATGACCCCCGTCCATTAAGAGTTTTTATAAGTTACAGTTACTGCATCGTCTTAGGTACGAGTATGTAGTCACAGTTAAATTATACTATTTTGGTATTTGCCCGTACCAGCAGCATAGTGGTACCATTGATAACCATAATCACAGTCATCACAAATCGAATGACTCCTATTTGTTTTTGCTTCGTAATTTGCCCAAAAAACGGCATATTATTTACAAGATGCACCTTTTCTTGAACATCAAAATACTCGTTTAAAATTGCTTTATTATTCATTTTTACCCGACTGCGTTAGAATATTACCGGCAAATTGTGTGGCTCGACGAGGTGGGCAAGCTCTTTGAAAAAGTTATTGCGAAGTGCCTCTAAAGAGGGGCCGGATTTGGTGGTTATGGCTTTCACCGGTAACGTTTCACCGTGGATGCCATCATGAGCATGAGGGCTCTGGCAGATGATGCGGTTGCTTAGGGTGAAGTAATGTTGGTGGTCTCCTTGGACATCTCCAACGCGTTCAACACATTGCTCTGGAGTTGCATTAAGGAGGCGCTCGTGTGCCACGGTGTGCCTCTCTACCATCGCCGCATAGTCGAGGCGTACCTGATCGAGAGGGCCGTCAGGCGTCATCTACCTAAGTGCGACTGGCGTCGGTCGGCGTGAGATGTTCTGCGGTGTTCCAACGGTATCGGGTCTAGGGCCGCTCCTGTGGAACATCGGATACGTCTGAGTGTTTCGCGGTGAGATTGCGGGGGGCGCCGCCTTCACGTGCTATGCGAACGACACGTCAGTGACGAGAAACGGAACTACACACCGCAAACCGGTTGCGGTTTGTTTGTTGGCGGTTGCTCAACTTGTGGAACAGATCCGGTGGCTGGGCCTTGAGGTGGCTCTGCATAAATCCAAGGCCATGTTCTTTCACGGACCGTGGTGCACGCCACCACCGGATTCCAGCCTCACAGTGGGAGACATTCACATCGGCATCAAGACCCATATGAAATATCTGGGGCTCGTACTCGAACACCCTGAAGGACAGGCACATTCCCCTGCTGCGCGGTCCACAGTGAAAGATGGCCAGCCGGATTATCAGGAGGTAACACGCGATATCGTTGAACGTGGCGAGTCTTCTCGCCGGATCGCCACCGTAGATCCTGGAAAAGAGATCCCTTTTGGCGCTATATCGGTTCCGAAAGGCGTTGCGCGAGCGGGGCTACGATCACGAGCCTGAAGAATTTTTTGCAATCGTTCAAGATAGTTTTTGAACCAAACAACCCTTATAAACAGAATAGCTGTTTGGATCCCCTTAACCGACAGAAATCTATAAAAAGAATATGCTTAAACATTAATTCATTTATTTAGAGTAAGAGAAACATCATCAGTTAATAGCATGCGGTAATTTCAAGTATCCGCATGTGTTTGTAAATAGAATATAGCTTCCATTTAATACAACGTATTTATACATTTAGATTACACCTCACCATAATTATTTACTAACACATTAAATGCAAATAGACTTAATTGAACAATTTCATTTATTCCGTGAACAGTCAGTTTCAATTACGTTCACATATTAATTCCCAAATTTAATTTATTGTTATTACATGCGAATGTTATTATGTTATTACGTCAAATGGTACGTATTTTTGTTGTATATTATGACTAATTATATTGATTAAAATTCATTTCTGTTTACAAGTCGTTATAACAAACTACATTTGACAAGCTTTTTTCACGCCCTCTCCTCGTGAGGTTAACAGGCATATCCCTCGCATCTAGGCCGATTCAGTTCTCTAGCCAGGGGTGACAGACGGCTCCTCCCATCACCCACAGTCCTGGGGAGCGGAGGTCATCGAACATTTGACAAACTAAGTTATTGTTTACTTTTGATTAATTACAATATTGCTTCCAATTACACACGTGAACATTAAAAATCAAATTATGCTATTATGGGAGAGCACTTGTGTATGGTGGAATTAAATCGAGTGATTGGTGCAGCAACGTTCTGCAATTGCAGATTTGCTCGTCTGGCGATATTTTTTCTAGTCACGTCAGGCAAATCAAAGGTATGTATGTACCTACACCATGATCATCACACCATGATGACCATGATCGCGTTAATTCCCGTAAACATTATTGTGTGTCATGGAACGCGACAGTTTTAAAAGTTAGTTTAATAAAAATATATTCTCATTATAATTACTAGTTCTTGTACAAGTATTACAGGCTAGGTAACATGGAGTATCTTACCTTGCCATGTGTTATATAGGTCAGCCAATAAACTCATAAAGCACCTAAAACAGATTGTATACAAACAATCACCTAATGGTCACCTAAACGTATTTTGCAACGTGTAATTAGCAGTCGATGTATGTATATTGAAAATGACAGCCCAAGGTTAGAGGTGTTTATTTTTCAACAATGAAGGTTTTATCGGAGTTCCATTACGATCCTTTTTTTTACATAGCATAACAGAGCTGATGACAGAGGCCAATGACATGAGCAGTGAAGAATAACTGTGCACCTGCGTATTCTCTGGAAGAATGAACTGGAGAAGTATAAAATTTCAATAGTTAATGCGCGTGTCTGTACCCAAGTGGATATCGCTTATCATTATTTTATCGTACCACTTAGGTGGCAGAAAAGTACAAGCCCACCTGATGGGAAGTGGTCTATGGAAGTATACAACACCAGAGGCGTCACACAAAACCCTGAAGAAACCTTCTAATGCCCTTCTTGCAGAACTATTGTCGTTGTTTGGGAAAACCACTGCAGGGAGTTCGTTCATTCGTTTTTGATCTTGTGAGGCAGATTCTATACGAAACACCATTACATAACTTTCAAAATATGAGCATTTCCTCTACACGACAATATAAATAACAAATAAACACTAAAAAATTACCAGGCTTTAGATTCCATGCACGAATTAAAAATACATGCACGCTGCTGGATACGACACGATAAATATTTGTGACAGAGTGAAAATTTAAAGATCATATTTTAAATACAGCCTCGTTGTTTTTCCATTGGTTCCAATAGTTTCTAGTGTAGGGTGCTCTTATGCGAAATATGGTGATATAATTTAAGGATAATATTTTTTATAATAGGTAGGCTCGCATTTGACTACTATCTCACCTGTTTGTACCTTAGTTGCGACATGGTTGACAGTGGAGCATACATTAGAGACATACATTAGGACATTAGAGAAAAACTAAATCTAGATATATGCCATGGAACAAACCGTTTTACAAAAAAAATATTTACTTTTTAAAATTTTTGACCAATTCAATTTTTTTTTGATACGTGTACCTTATAATTTAATAGGTACATAATAACATAACCTTGCAAAATAGTTAATATTTACTACACCGAAGATTCTGTGGAAGTTTATTTCAAGTACGTAGTCATACTGCTAAGACAAAGCTATAAAATTGCTAGAAGAATTTAATTGCTAAGACGTATACCACAATGGAAACGAACAGAAAATTATCATTCACAAAGGAAAACCATGCCCATTATATTTTTTTCATCGTGAATAATTACGTTTCATGAAACAACAATGTTTTTACTTTGACGAATTAGTAGATGTCAAAGCTTTTTAAGTCTTCTAGTTTAACTTGTAAATAACGCTCTTGTGAACCATTAGTCAAAAGTATAGCTGTCTTTGTAGAATAATTATTGAGTATAATTCCGTTTTAAAAACAAACAAAAAGATCCTGTTAGTTGCTTTACTTTTCTTCTTTAATAGAGAGCCAGAGCTCCCTGGAGAATTTGTGCTGTCAGTGGGAAGACTTGTCCTGCATTGTCTTTTACATTGATGGCACAGAAAGTCTGTGCTTACAGGATCGGCAGCGCGAGTGTGGCTTCTCAGGTGTTACACACGTCTATAGGCCACAGTAACCACTTTCCATCAGGTGGGCCGAGTGCTTGTCTGCCACCTAAGTGGTATAAAAAAAATCGAATAACTAATG
Source organism: Eilema griseolum (assembly GCA_963662185.1). Classification (NCBI taxonomy): domain Eukaryota; kingdom Metazoa; phylum Arthropoda; class Insecta; order Lepidoptera; family Erebidae; genus Eilema; species Eilema griseolum. Next base: position 3,061,717 of record OY759243.1, read on the forward strand.
AAGTTCGTTAGAATATACCACACGGAAGACAGAATATGTTTAGGCAATTTGCTTCGCCGCGATATAAGCCTTGCTAAAATTAGCAGGGCCTTAGTTAACCCCTCCTTCTAATTGACCGCCGAGACCTGAAGATAAGTGGCAATTCATTGGCTGGCGTCTCGTAGAATAGAATGACGAATGTTTGAGATTGGCAAGTAATTTGATATATTTATAAGGTTAACTATAGTCGTAGCCGCGAGGTACCTGGCAGAGTAGAATTTGAACCACCCGATCTCTTCCCATGTGGTGTCATACAAGGCGCCTAAGGGATAGTGCTGTTTAACATCAGATAGGTATATACAGCTTAGACTCGGCCTCAGATGCATGGCTCGAGGTAATAATGGTGCCCGGAAAACGGCAATAAGCTCACCCCCTATTACGTGGGACCGAATACAATAGTTAGTGAAATAAAAACTATTTATTCCTCTCTCATTACCGTTACAGATATTAGAATTTCATATTAGCGTTATTTTACATGAGAGAACTAGAGTCCGTAGTAAGTGTGACACCTGTATGACTGATCTCCAGGCCCCGTGAAGCTATAATATTATAATCTAGTAACGTAGTGTAAGAGTTACATATGGATGTTAATTCACCTCTGTCTAACCCTCCGGATATAAAAGTATGATTGTATGTATGTATGTATGTACATATGAATGTCGTTAACGTATGTCTATCCCATGCATTGATCAATCTATTATATTCTGTTCTACAAGCGAATTGCCTTTTGCATAATGGCAGCCCCATTATGCAAATGTCGTGGTGCCGAAAAATGTAGGTAAGTCGAAAAAAGTGGTGGTTACGTCTTTGTCTATCCCTTTACAGATATACAGGTGTGAGTTTATTACGTATGTAATATATGCCATCAATATTCAAACACCCTTTAACCGTACATACAATGTCTTGGGATCGAAGTTATTATGACAGCGGTCCTCGTAATTTCTATACAAAAGCTGCTGTCGAAATGAATGTCTTAAATGTTTTAGCCTAAGTTTTTTTTATTATGGAGATCTAATCTATACTATTTAACTAACTAGTTTAGATATACATACATGCATACATATAATCACGCCTTTATCCCGGAGGGTTAGGCAGAGGTGAATTAACACCCACATTTCACCAATAATTGGATTCGGTCCCACGTAATAGGGGGTGAGCCTATTGGCATCTTCTGGGCACTATTGTTGACTCGAACCATGCATCTGAGGCTGAGTCTGGGCTGTATATATTTGTCTGATGTTAAACAGCTCTATCCCTTAGTCACTTTGTACGACACCGCATGGGAAGATATGGGGTGGTCCAAATTCTACTCTGCCGGGAACCACGCGGCAATATATCATGTTTAATTAAATCTACATTAATAAAAATAATAATTAAACAAAAATTAAAATGCGTCGTAATTAACGTAAGTTGAGTAAGAAAGATTCATAAATCATACTTAAACGTATTACCGTTTATGAAGTGTCACCTGGGACCCAATTCAGTTAAATTACGATTTTACTACGTGTACCTAATTATAAAGTTTACGAACATTCACATAATTATCAAAATCTGATTGAAAATCAATCATCCGCAAATGTAAGTATTATTCTGACGGAACACCAAACTTTCTTTTAACGTTTTCTTACGAATTTTTAAACAAATAGGCTTATTAAAATATGCGAGGCATCAAGGTAAAGAAATTCCATACACTATACTTAGTGTATGGAATTTCCTTTCCTTTATGCCTCGCATAATTTCTTATGCCAGTAGGCAGTTTTATAAAAGGTACTTTTCCCTTTCTCCATACAATATTCTACATTCTATAGGTACATCAGGAAGAGGAAATATGGCCAGATATGAAAGAACTTCAGCTCTTCGAACGGTCGCTTCCAATATTATATTTTACCCACAAAAAATATTCAATCAGTATAACCTTTCATCCCGCTTGTTTTTACTGCAGCCAACAATGGCAGCATTATTTTTACTCCTCACATTTTGTCCGAAATAACCCATAATATAAAAATTGATGGTTAATAGATTTATTTGTGAGCGTCACTCTTACAGTGTCGCAAGGTTTTTAGTAGTGTTGGTAGGGGAGCAAGATTTTGGAGGGGCTGGTCTAGACTAGTGGCAATATGTTTGTAGAATAGAATTGATTAATTAATGTATGAGATTGACATAGCCTGAAATCCAGCCAAACGTTCTGATACACCACCTGAATCCCGTGAGGAGCGGACACACGGCAACGAATCTGCTGGCGTGGCTAACGTGGCTCTGGTAGAATTTCATGTGAAACTTGACATTGACGTCTCATTTTATAGACATTTACTTGACATTGGCAAATTGTTACAATTTCCTGTAGAAGACATCAAAAAGAAAAAGAAGAGATTGACATACGTTGACAACATAAATGTCAAAATCTATAATACTCCGGTCAACAAATTGGCACTTATCTAGAGGGGTAAATTATAGCAGTAGCATAAAAAACATCTCGCCATTAGTTATGCCTTTAAACTGTACCAAATTGACTGTACTTTCTATATCCATTTTTCGTGTACATACAATAAAGAGATATATTATTATTATTATCTCGTTTTTTAGTAATACTAAGGTTATAATCAAGTTTATGCCTGCACTGATAATAGCAAGTCGAGATCTTGAATTCCATCTTTAAGAGGGTACAGCAGTATTTCATTTTTCTGTTATTTTCAGTAACAACAGGTGTAGATAAGTAACCAACAATGAATGGTAATAGAATCCTGCTTTTACCTTCAAATAGATGGAAATTTGAGTGTATATCATGTACATCTTTCAAGATGTTCAGCTAATAATAAAAGAAGAGTAACAATATACTACACTTCCTCAGGTTACTTACTTTGCCTTATCCTGATGTTGAGATATATGATAATATGTATATATAGCTTGTAGATATACAAGCTGTATTGTAACATCATTCTTCTTAGCACGTATCAATTCTAAAATCTAAAATCCTACAATATCCAAAAATCAATTGGAGAAAACTGATATAGTTACTTACAATGGCTTTGGTATACATTAAATAATTAATAGATCTGTTTTTACACGATTGAGTCTTATTGGATTCGAATTGTTCAAATATTTTAACTTCTCTTGTCTTTCCACCTAAATTATATTCTAAAGTATTTTGAATATTGCATTGACAATAAAAAAATGCTTTTTGAGATTTTGAGTTTGTCCTCTTTTCATTTCATGTGCAAACGAGGGACTTTGGCCCACATAGGATAAAAAATTCTGAATCTTATTATATTATTTTTAAAGACTCGAAACACAAAATGCTTGTGTTATGAAGAAGTGGGTTCAATTCAGTGGTTATATGCAAGATGAACTCATAATTAGTTGGTCTTAAATACGTTGCAATAACATGATTTAATATCCTCTTGCTATATACACAGTTTTATAGATAGGTACGCAATCTAAATAATAAAAATCCTGAAAAGATAGTAAGGAAATAATATATCTAATCAAAATTTCAATAGGGAAAATGGATTCAAACTATCCGGCACATTGAATCTAGCGATTAAGATACTAAAACAAAAAAAAAACACAGTGCCGTTAAAAACTGACATAGTGAGTGTGGTGTGATCATCAGCCTAACTGTTTATAATAAAAGTAATAGTAATAGCACAAAAAATGTTCCCAGCATACCTTTCAACGCTCGCAAGTTATGTAAAGTCGTGACCACGGGTGCTGCAACGCATCCGGAACGTCGGCAGAAATAGTAAGTTCCATGATTTTATCGCGAAAAGTCCCGAAGCGTTGTATAATTACGATATTTAATGAACTTACAACGAGTACATACCTCCGCAGCAATATACGCCGGTATAACCGAAAGCAGCAGTCTCTCCTGTTGCTCCTTCTCGCACTCCAGCTTGACTCTCTGTTCAAGACAAGTCCTGGTGCCCGCAAAGGTGTTCCGGTGAGCCCTTTCGGTCAGCGCTCGGTAGTAGATGCCGATACCACTCGCTGAGAGTAGCAGTGTCAACTCGCAGACCAGCTGTTGAAAAGTAAATTATTTACTTAATACATAAGTACGATTCCAGTTTCTCTATGACACACATACGAGATGCCTGAGGTCATCCGAGAATTTGAGGCTGAGAATGCCAATGCATTCCAGCGACTTTGTTGACAAGTCTCTCACTGTCAAGGCGGTGCGCTTATGGATCGCATTGCCACTGCATATCAGGCGAAAAATCCCTAAACGTGTTTAAATTAATGGTTAAGAACCACTACCTAAGATGTTGTGCACAGTAGATAATAACTCACAATTATACGCTCACTCACTATTGTCCCTTCGTATTAGTATGAACTATATACTTTAAATATCTATTTGTGTGTTATAGTATATGTATATCAGTGTATATTGATGATACTTTCTGTAAAGCCGTATATTAATTTTATCTTACTTATACTTTTCTCTCTTTCTTTTATTTTTAATACACTATCTATTTTAGTTTAGCCGATAACTACACTATATCTTTTGTCTTTATAACATTACTATCCATCCCAAGGTTGCCTGGAAGAAATCGCTTCAGCGATAAGGCCATCCATTGAACATTGAACTATATGCATGCTACCTTTTTGTCCTACTGTAAATCTGGTGGTGTACAATAAAGAATTCTCTATTTATCTATCTATAAGTAATGTAATTTAAAACATCAAACAAACAAACGTATATGTGCACCGTTCAATCAATTACGATAATATTTTGTAAACTTGTAACTTGAACGGGCGCTTTGGAGTCGAAAGGTGACGTAGTTGGATTTTTTACGAATATTTCATGATTAAGACCGCAGCTATGCTTAGAGAATTGAATGTCACAAATTGTTTAAAATAAATTCGTAAAAATCTTTGATTTATCCACGAATCTCAAAAATCTGAATTTTTTACTGTATTGGTACTCAAAATATTATTTGGGATTTGTGTTAAAGCAGACAAAAACGGTAAAGCAGTATTTGAAGTCCTTTGAACTTGAAACTAAATTCATAAATTACACATTAATTACACTTTTTGTCGAACCCTGGGCACCGAATTATGCACAGCAGTTATCGGATTCTCTACCGCTATTTAACAAATTGGCTTCAGTTACCCTGAATGACCCCAGTAAATCGTTTATGAACTTACTAACCACTAGATGCTTACTATGAATGATACCAGTATGAAATGGAATATCTACCTAACGTTGCGAAAATGTCTAATAAAAATTTAAAAGCATTAAAACTTCTGTCATGGTCTTTAGGCCATGGAAATGTTCAGTTCTTTAAGTCTAGACTAAGCGGCGCGCCTAAACGCTGTAGTCCCCTGCAAATATTTTTTAAGCCCATAAATATGTCAGAGACAATGGGTTAAGTTTCCCCATAAACTTGTACCGCAGACTGCCTCCTGCGAACATTTTCCCAACCTATAAATCTCGGAGAATGGGTGGTTTTAATTTAAGATATTGATGTAATGGAACAAGTACAATTTTTAAATGGAAAAAGTCTACATCAAATAATTTTAAAAGGGAAAATGAGTCTTGTAAAAAACTGAACATCATTCTTTAACATCGACACGGGGTTACAAGACTGGCTAGGTGTTCGTGTATCATCGGATGCATTTTGAAGAGAATGCGCTAAAATTACGTAATTTTATTTCTTCAAAGCCCTTGCTATAATGCTCATATCAAACAAACTTATAGAGCAACGTACTACTGATACGTGGTGGATATTTCGCCCACACAACAACACAAAACTTTATAGCAATACGTTGGCCATATAATTTAGTTACTCTGCAAGTCTCGATTGAATAAATTACTTCTAGACAAGTACTTCATTGTCAAAATATAAAGATTTTTGGATTTTTAATCGCGTGGTTCCCGGCAGAGTAGAATTTGGACCACCCTATCTCTTCTCATGCGGTGTCGTACAAGGCGACTAAAGGATAGGGATGTTTAACATTAGACAGATATATACAGCCCAGACTCAGCCTCAAATGCATGGCTTGAGTCTACAATAGTGCAAGGAAGATGGCAATAGGCTCACCTCCTATTACGTGGGACCGAATTCAATTATTGGTGAAGCGTGGGTGTTAATTCACCTCTGCCTAAATTTCCGGGGATGAAGGTGTGATTGCATGTGTGTTTGTATGTATGTATGTATTTATTTTAAATTATGAGAGATTGGTTCCTAATAAAATATTCAAAAGGCTTAATTAAGACTAGCACGAAAGAAGCAACTCAAAATTAATCCACCTCAGACAATTTCAATTATGAACATTTTATGAAGTCCATTCTATTCAGTCATTATTTCTTAATTTTCAACTGAACGACGTGCGGTTTAAGTTGCAAATAATTTGATATCATATACCTCTGTCTACCCCTTCAAGGATGATCATGACGATATAAAGGGTAAATGAAGAAATATAATAAACAATACCAAATAAGTCGCGACACAAGTCGTAAGAAACATATTTTATTGCAATGAGTGCCATTTGCAATTTTAGACAGTATCAAAGTGATAATGTCTTATTATATAGGTAAATTACTAATTCTGCACGGCTGCTTCTATACTAAACATATATTAAATGCATTAATTAATTATCAAGAACATGGCCATGAAAAAAGAAATGAATTAAAAAAGCAAGTTCTACAAAAAATTGTGAGCAACATGACAATTAGAAAACGCAGTGTTATTGCTTATCTCAAACTGTCAGGCGCTTTCACTGTTGAATAAAAAAGAACGTTTTACCTTGAAACCATGCTTCAGTGAAATGAATAGATGAACGAGACAATAGGAGTTACCTACCATTCCCCTTTGTGGGGATCAAGCTCTATCGTATGAATAAGATATTTTATTCATTGGTAACCTTACCCATGCTGTAAAGAAATCCATTTGTAGTAATCCGATATATAACATTATTTTAAATATCCGTATCAGTGACGAGGGGTTCATAAAACTCGATTCCTACCGGCTTCCCAATGGATCGCATGGTGGTAAACTAGATCGAGGAAAGTATTTTTTTACCCGCTTTCATCTTGAAAATTTTCACTTTTCGCTCACTGTCTGTGTACAAATACAACTTAAGATATTTCAGAGTGGTTTATAATTTATTTTTTTATACAACTTCGATGGCAGACAAGCACACGGCCCACCTGATGGAAAGTGGTTACCATGACCTATGAACGTGTGTAACAGCAGTGGAGTCACATCCGTGCTGCCAACCCTGTAAGAACAGAGATTTTGTGCCGTCAGTGTAGAGGACAAAGCAGGACAAACCTTTGGTCATCCCGCTGACACCACAAAAACTCTCCAGTGAGCTCTGGCTACCCTACTCACCGCCGGGAACACAACACGAAGTTATTATAACCGCCGTATTCTGTAGGGCGGAGGTACTTCCCCAGTCGGACTGCTCAATTGGGCGGAAATACCGCCGTGTCCTACCTCCTCAAATACCGCCGTTTCCTACCTATATTTTGTCCTGTCCTACCTACGTATTTTTGAAAATAATTTTTCGAGGTAAAGAAAGGTAGTTTATAAGTGTAGGTATATAATCTTGTCGGCGTGGGGTACTTTTTCCTACATCATCATTGAGGTAACTTACCCTTCAAACTAAGAGACATCCACGATCTTTAATACTTTATTATTTTATGTAAAAATAGATTATGAATTTAGAATTAAATATAAATGAACCATCACTGAACATTACAGAATTAATATATGTTATGTACACATTTATGTACTTTATTTTGACTATCAACTATACAAAAAAATTCCTGGCTCAAAACTTACGGGCGTGTAACAAAAAATGCGTGATAATAACCATTCCAAACTGTGAAATGGCATGTAATCCCTTTCGGGCTATTGAATAAATCCCCACTAGAGGGATAACGTGTATCGCATGAGTGCTAATGGTAAAAGGTTTTACATCTAACTATGCTTCATAAAAAAATATGAAAAATCTTAAGTTTCTGTGGATATAGAAGTATTTACCAACTTTGCAAAAATGTTTCATCCAGCTGCGTCAGTTTAAAAGAAGGATTATATGTTTGTATTCCCCCATTACTCCTAAAGGGTCAACCCGATTTTCTTTAATTCTTTATTGTACACAAGAAAATAATACATCAACAGGTAATCACAAATACATCTTGGTGTACAAAGGCGAGCTTAACTCAATATTGAGTTTTCTCCCGTAAATGAGCCATCGTAACGGCTGGAGCAGTGAAGAGGGGTTCGAAGAAGAAGTGCTGAGAAAGTGCGACAGGGTTTACCCCTGGGGTCAAGAAACTCAAAGCGTTCTCGTAAGTAAGTAGGCGAATCAGGATTAAAAATAATAGAGTAGAGAAGAGAGAGAATATGGGAGTCTCTACACTGGCGAATAGGTAACCACCTCAGCCTTGTCCGCAATTCGGAAACATGGTCATACTTCCGAAGATCAAAAATAAAGCGTATACCTAAATTTTGCAGTCTTTCAAGTTTATTAAGAAGTTTCTCCTTTGCATCAAGATAAAAGGCATCAGCGTAGTATAAGAGTGGAAGCATAAGAGATTGCGCAAGAGTAACCTTAGTTTGAAATGGTAAAAAATTCTGGAGACGTTTGAGGGATTGATTTCGATGAATAATTTTGACGAATAAGGGAAGAGGTAGGTCTAAAAGTAAATAGATAAACTGTGTAAGTCAATATGGCAAGAAAGGGAGTGAAAGTTGAGATGGCTGCAAGCAGAGATGAATGGAAAAGCATACATTAGGTAACCCCAAAACAATATGAGAGAACAGGTATATAAAATAATGTATGATGACAATACATACATATAATCATGCCTTTATCCCCGGAGCGTTAGGCAGATCATTGAATTCGGTCCCACGTAATAGGGGGTGAGTCTATTGCCGTATTCCGGCTACTATTGTTGACTCGACCCATGCATCTGAGGCTGAGTCTGGACTGTACCTAATACTACTCTGTCAAGAAAGTACCGGGAAAAAATCAATAATACACAAAAAAATTGTTATTCATCCAAATTTATTATATCACCTTCAAAGTATGCTCCTTCAGAAACGATACACTCACGTCAACGAATAATCCAATCATCAAAACATTTTTTAAACGCTGTTTCCGGAATTGCGTTCAGTTCTCGCCGCGAATTCTCCTTTATGTCTTCTACTAATTGAAAACGGGTGCCACGAAGTGGTAATTTGAGTGTAGGAAAAAGAAAGAAGTCGGCTGGAGCCATATCTGGTGAATATGGTGGTTGCTCCTTGGTATTTGTTGAGTGTTTGGACAAAAATTCGTTCACAATGATGGCCTTGTGCGAAGGCGCATTATCGTGGTGCAAAATCCAAGAATTTTCTTTCCACAAATCTGGCCTTTTTCGTCGAATTTGTTCTCTTAAACGTCACATAACGCTCAAATAATATTCTTTATTTACCGTTTGACCTTCCGGCAAAAATTCCGAGTGCACAACACCGCGATAGTCAAAGAAAACAGTCAACATGACTTTGACTTTTGATCGACTTTGACGTCGATCAAAAGTAAGTGAAAAAACCTTTCGGTTTTGGTTCAGTTGGAAGGCGCCATTCCGAAGCTTGTTGACTAGTATGCATGTCAAACTCGTAAACCCACGTCTCGTCACCAGTAACAACGCGTTTTATGAATGTTGGGTCGGTATTGACCCGTTCTAGCATGTCCTCAGCGACTCTCATGCGATTTAGTTTTTGAAGAACATTCAGGTCTTTTGGGACTAGCCGGGCAGCAACACGTTTCATACCCAAATTATTAGTTAAAATGGTACGGATCGACTCGTGAGATACAGAAAGTTCGGCGGCCATCTCTCTCAAACTTGAATGAGGATTTTCAATCACTATTTGCTTCACTTTTGCGATGTTAACTTCAGTTGCAGACGTTGATAGCCTACCAGAACGAGGCAAATCTTCCATCACATCTTGACCGCTTTTGAACGCTTTGTACCACTCATAAGCACGTGTTTTTGATAAAGTCGATTCACCGTAAGCCTTCTGTAACATTTTCAGTGTCTCCGAACATGAAATTCCATTGGCGATGCGAAATTTAGGACAAATATCTTTGTTCGATGTTTTTGTCCATTGTGAAATTCACAATACACACTAGATATTATAAAACTAAAAACAGCACTGTTTTTAACATAAATGACAGATGCAACTCAAACTCCGCGCCAAAATGGAAAGCAGTTGTGCCAATCAAACAATAACAAAAAAAAACAAAAATTTGAATTTGGAACCATAAACAAAACATTCATTCCCGATACTTTGTTGACTGAATATGTGGATGCTTAACATCAGACATGTTAAGCATCCACACTTCTACAATAATTGTTTTCGGTTCCACGTAATAGGGTGAGTCTATTGCCGTATTCCGGACACTATTGTTGACTCGAGCCACACATCTGAGGCTGAGTCTGGACCGTATATATCTGTCTGATGTTAAACAGTCGCCTTGTACGACACCACATAGGAAGAGATAGGGTGGTCCGAATTCTACTCTGCCGGGAACCAGAGGAATATATTTGACTAGCTGTTGCCCGCGGCTTCGCCCGCGTGGATGTCGGTATTCGCTTAGTGTTGAGTCAACACTATTGAGCATAAAATATTTCTAAAGTAAAAGTAGCCTACGTTACTGTTTATTACATCAGCTACCTGCCAATAAAGACTGTCTGTCTGTCTGTTTGTTCCGGCTAATCTCTGAAATGGCTGGACCGATTTTAATAGGACTTTTATTGCCAGGTAGCTGATGTAATAAGGAGTAACGTAGGCTACGTTTATTTTAGATTTTTTTTATGCTCAATAGTGTTGACTCAACACTAAGTGATAACCGACATCTACGCGGGCGGAGCCGCGGGCAACAGCTAGTTCTTTATAAATTTGTGCTGTATTGTTAAAGATGTGTGGTATAACCTTGATAGATTGAAAGATAGTATGATAGGAGATCATTGTGGCGTGAAAGATATTGATAGGAAGTACAAGAAGCAAAAAGAGTATATTATAAACCCACATTTCCACTTACAATTTCATAATTGACTTAGTTAGTTACGCGACTTTCTTGTAGTCTTCTTTTATGCTCAATAGCGTTGACTCAACATAAAGCGATAACCAACATCCACGGTCGAGTCGCGGGCAACAGCTAGTCTTATATAACTTGCATCTCAAAATCCTTTCTTAGGGAATGCCTACGTCATAGTAGTTTTATGTGTTCAAAGTCTGAGCCCGATCGGTTTAAAATTGATTAAGTTTCATACAAACTTTCATCCCCTATATCCCCTTGGGGGTAGAATTAATCAAAATCCTTTCTTAGCGGATGCCTACGGCTGTGCGTTGATAGATCACTATGTCAGTCAGTCAGTCAGTCACCTTTGAGTTATATATATTTAGATAGATGACTACCCCCCCCCCCCCTCCTATACAAGTTGACCGGTGTATTGTAAAACAGAATGACAAATATCAAATCAAATTCCATACAATTTGCAATACCTACGTTGGGCAACGAATTGCCACTTATCTTGAGGAGCTGGCTTTAGTACTTTACCTGCTGATAAAAGTGTTTGTCTATGGCGTCATCATGTCGCGATCCTACTGCCAGGCCGGTGTACGACAGCGTCAGCACAGCCGCCATGGCCAGAGCTATGGATCGGGCAATTGGCATCATTGTATGCACCATCTGTGAAAAAAGGATTTAATAGTTTTACATAACATACATAACATAAACTCACGCATAGGCACGGTAGGTAGAGGTGCTAGCACCCACAGTTCGCCAATTTATGTTTCCCCAATGTAATAAAAATAGGTAGCGAGCCTATTAGCAGTATCCGGGCACTTATCAACCTGCGATAAATACACACATAACTTCGAAAAGCATCGAAAAGTCACTGGTGTATGCCATGGTAAAACCTGGGATCGAACCCGAGACCTCGTCTCAGCAGTCCATTACCCATACCACCAGGCTGACGCGGTCAGTTTAATAGTTTTAACATATTATAAAACGTGGTGGTATTCTGATTCCACGGTTTTTATGGCGTAGCGGTAGCGCGATGGACTGCTATGCAGCGGGCGCGTGTTCGATTTTTTTATACCACTAGGTAGCAGACACGGTCAACCTGATGGAAAGTGGTTACCGTGGTCTATAAACGTGTGCAATAACAAGCGAGTCACATTCGCACTGCCAATCCTGTAAGCACAGAGAGTTTCTGTGTCGTGACGCTAAAAGACAAACCAGGCCAAGCTTTTGGTCTTCCCACTGATAGAACAAAAACTCTCGATTCCTGCTCATTGCAGATATCGGTATGTATGAATTGTATATTTGCATTGGTCTGGGTATTTATATGACTGCGGAGTGGGAGCGGAGAAGACTCATTAATCGCATAGCCCGCAATGAGCGAAGACTTCTCGGGCGTCGGAGGTCACAGAATGACCTTCGTCCCCCAAGAATGCGGGCCTGAGGGTGACGGGTGGAGCCGCCTGTTATCCTAGCAGAAGCAGTCCGCGGCGGCGGCACGAGTTGTGCGCCTCTTCATGCCCGGGAATGAGTGAGGACTCCGTGGTTCCCACACCCGAAGAGGGGCCAGCTCGAAAGAGATGGCTCTGGGTCGGCCGAGGTGCGAAGGATAACCCTCTGGCAATCTCACCTCCGGCAACTTACGAAGTTACGACCCTCTGATAGCGTGCGTTTTAGTCGGATCGAGTCCGATATAGCCTCTCCCACTGAGTCTGGTGTGGGCGAATCCGGGGGATTTTTCACACGATAAAAAAAGGTATTTCTATGTTTAATATGTTTGTTTTTATAAAAAAAATGTATCTAAGTATATTTATCCGCATCCTAGATTCCACAATGCAAGCTAGTTAAGCTATGCTTTTTATTTTTTTTTACGTGCGCAAAATCCCCACGGATACTTCCCCACCGGAGCCGGTGGAGGAGGTTATGTCGGACTCGAACCGACTAAAACGCACGCCGCCTGTGGGTCGCTTTGGTTGCCGAAGGTGAGGTTGACAGGCATATCCCTCGCACCCCGGCCGACCCAGGGCCATCTCTCACGATCTGGCCCTCTTCTCGGGTGTGGGGACTACAGAGTCTCCAGTTAAGCTATGCTTAGTATGAGTCTAGATAGCGCTGTGTAGAATGTTGTAGAATAGTTATTATTATTATTCTTATTCGGACGTGATATTTCATCTAAATTATTTGACTAAAAGCAACTGTCACTTGGTCTGGTTCAAAACGAACGTCAGATAGAGAAATCCCCTGGGAAATTATTTTTTTAACCTGAGTGGTAAGGTTCTCATATACGATAATAAGGAGTAAACGTATTTCGGCTTACAGGTAAGATTGGCTTGATAAATAAATACAACGGTATAGGACTTATCGCGATTAAATCAAGAAACTTACTATTTCGGCCGACGTTTCAGATGCGTTACAGCATCCGTGGTCATGACTTAACTAGCTTGTGAGTGTCGACAGGTATGCGGAGAACATTTTTTGTGCGCCTACCCACCATAACATTTATTATGAACGGTTAGGCTGTCGACACACCATACTCACTATGTCAGTTTTTAACGGCACTGTGTTATTTGCTTTTAGTATTTGAATCACTGGATTCTGCGTTACGGATAGTAAAAAAATTATACCACTTAGGTGGCAGATAAACACACGGCACCCATGCTGCCGACCCTGTAAGAACAGAGATTTTATGTGCCGTGTGTGAGTTTACAGCATAGGCATAAATAAATAGTACCTACGTAAACAGTTGAATCTACAATGTGCGGTGTTATTGTTAAAACCGATTTCTTCTGGGGTGCGGGCCTCAGAAATCTGTACCATACACCTGTTGGTAAGGCTTTACACATTTTCTTCATAAATGAGTAGCACCTACGTAAACAGTTGAATCTACAATGTGCGGTGTTGTTGTTAAAACTGATTTCTTCTGGGGTGTGGGCCTCAGATATCTGCAGCATACACCTGTTGGTAAGGCTTTACACATTTTCTTCATAAATAAGTAGTACCTACGTAAAAAGTTGAATCTACAATGTGCGGTGTTGTTGTTAAAACTGATTTCTTCTGGGGTGTGGGCCTCAGAAATCTGCAGCATACACCTGTTGGTAAGGCTTTACACATTTTCTTCATAAATAAATAGTACCTACGTAAACAGTTGAATCTACAATGTGCGGTGTTATTGTTAAAACCGATTTCTTATGGGGTGCGAGCCTCAGATATCTGCAGCATACACCTGTTGGTAAGGCTTCACACATTTTCTTCATAAATAAATAGTACCTACATAAACAGTTGAATCTACAATGTGCGGTGTTATTGTTAAAACTGATTTCTTCTTGGGTGTGGGCCTCAGATATCTGCAGCATACACCTGTTGGTAAGGCTTTACACATTTTCTTCATAAACAAGTAGCACCTACGTAAACAGTTGAATCTACAATGTGCGGTGTTATTGTTAAAACCGATTTCTTATCGGCTGCGGGCCTCAGAAATCTGCACCATACACCTGTTGGTAAGGCTTCACACATTTTCTTCATAAATAAGTAGCACCTACGTAAACAGTTGAATCTACAATGTGCGGTGTTATTGTTAAAACTGATTTCTTCTGGGGTGCGGGCCTCAGAAATCTTCACCATACACCTGTTGGTAAGGCTTCACACATTTTCTTCATCGATAAGTAGCACCTACGTAAACAGTTGAATCTACAATGTGCGGTGTTATTGTTAAAACCGATTTCTTCTGGGGTGTGGGCCTCAGAAATCGGCACCATACACCTGTTGGTAAGGCTTCTAATTTACTGAATTTGCACTGTTATATTACCAGAGCACTAAATATAAATACAATTAAAAGAGTCCTTAACTACGATTCTTGGCCGTCAGCGCATCTGTTAACTCCTAAGCAATCACACTTTTATTGAGTTACCGTTCTTATTTATTTCCGAGACATGTGCCGCCAACAAAACAGAACTGAGCACCAACTTTAACAAAAGAAAATTAATTTGAACTTGGTACAATGCGCTGTTGGGATTAATTTTATTGTTCCTTTCTAATTTACTTTTGTTATGTTCTTCATTTGAAAACTATTTACTGTTAATGTTAAAGGTACAGTGAAAAGACACAGATCTTACTTATTTTAGTTTATACAAACACATACGCACCTATCTTTTTAATTTTTTTTATTTAAGTATATTTTATCTTAGAAATAAGTTTGACAAAGAAGAACCATAATATAAGATTTTTCAAAATAAAAAAATAAGTATAAAACTAAAACCCGACTATTGAAAAATCACACTAATAAGTATTAAACAAGAAAAATATCAAGGATGCTGTGGTCGTATTTATTGTATTATTGGAGTAAGGATATGTCATTTGTCCAGTTTTAATAAGCAGTTGAGGAGCTATGAAGGAACAGAACCTACATACATACATCATACATAGCCTGTCGAAATCATAACTCTCCTTTGGCTTCACCAGAGTGCGGTAAAAAGAGGACCATAATATGACATGTTTTAAGAAAATAACACATCCATCTGTAACAGTTCTAGTTACTCATCAATCATCATCCAGTAATCAAACGAATAGCTGTAATCTGTAATCATGTAAAATGCTGTAATCGTGTGCAACATATAAACACACAAAATGTCTAACTTTTAAGGCCTAATTCATTACCAGCTCATGAGTCCTTTAAGCAGGGTGTGAAAAAGCATATGATGAGGCCGTCAAGCTGAATGTCACCATTGTAACATGGCATATGTAATGGTAACCCTCTTTTCTGAGACTTTGTCTATAGCCAACCATCAGGAGAGGTGAGGTCTAGTTGACGTGTCCAATATTAAAAAAATGTCACTATCCTTTTCACTTGCAAATATTTCAAAATACTACAGCATCAAATTCTAATAGGGTTTAAGAAACATGGCCTGAATGTGTAGCACATACGAGAGGTATATCACTCTACGCTACCTATATCATTGGAAATTGGTTTTCGTACGATACAAACGCATCTCCGCTACAAAACTCCTACAGTGTTAAACCATGTAGTTGATAGGGAACATCACGTTAAATCTGGTAGTTCTATCTCTGTTCTACTTAAATATGAAGATCGTTTTTGACAAAGGTTTAATTAATTAAGCTTGTAAAATAGTGTTTAATGTTCAATTTAATTTGAGGGTCTTATCTTGGAGCCTTCTATATGCTAGCTGGATTATACAGAACAGACTGCCATCTGAGCTCCTGAGAGGAAAACCTGCGCAAGAGTCTTTTTCCTCAATCAATATGTGTACTGTCAGATGAAATTGACGAGCTCTATGGGATTAAACTTATAAACAAATATTGGGACACCGATATTTAAGGAAAAAATGACGCAACAGAAAATATTAACTACTCTGTCGTACCTATATAAAATCGTACAGTGTGTATGGTACCCTTTTACTAGAGAGGCCTGCATGGCAAATTGAATTTCCAACGGACGGAGCTTTCTTTTTCTCCCAGGCCTGTTGTTTGATAAATTGCATCGGCTCATGATTGCCCGCTTGAGTAACCGCCGTGTCGGACAGTCTGCATCCCCCCTTTTTAATTGCAAACGTCAGGTACAATTTGCTTTATTACTAGTTTATTGGACTGTTAGGTAAACACTTCAGTAAATAAATATATAACTGCACTGTTATTAGAAATTGGGAATGCAATTGACTACCTTATGTAGAGTAGAATCTCGAGTCCCTCTAGACAAGGGGCAATATGTTTGTAGTATAGAATAGATGGATTAATGTATAAATTGACATATGTTTTTTTTTACGTGCACAAATTCCCACCGGATACCCCCCCACCGGAGCCGGTGGAAGAGGTTATGTCGGACACGAATAGACTAAAACGCACGCCGCCTGTGGGTCGCTTTGGTTGTCGAAGGTGAGGTTGACAGGCATACCCCTCGCACCCCGGCCGACCCAGGGCCATATCTCAAGATCTGGCCTTCTCCTCGGGTGTGGGGACTACAGAGTCCCCAATTCGTCCCCGGAAACGGGGAGGCGCGCGAGGCGCGCCGCCGCCACGGCCTGCTTCTGCCAGGGTGACAGGCGGCTCCACCTGTCACCTGTCATGGAAGGCGGAGGTCGTTCATCGACCTCCGACGCCTGAGTTGCCTTCGTACGCGGGCAGCTTGACTTGAATTGATATATGTTAGCGACTGCCATATTCATCAAAATAGTGCCTCATTCTACGAATTGACACCTTATTTACGGGGATGCACCTTCTGAACAAATATTAGGTATTGAGACCTTGATTGCTACCGGCCTTTTGTGGGCATTGCTTATGAGTAGGGCTTTTGATCTTATTTCACGTACTTAAGTATTAATTTTTATTTCTTTTTCTGAGTAATCTCTTAATTCTATATTAATCTAATAATAATCTAAATATAATACAAATGTCCAATCATTATCTGCAATCATAGATTTTGTCAATTGTTATGTCAAATCAAATAACCCGCCCCGTATCGTTCCCGGCGTAAAGGTGCCCATGACACTGGCAGCGTTGCCTCGCTGAATCGCGATGGCCATCCTCTGCCCCAGAAAGGAGCCGGAGCGGGAGTCACCGCCTTGTTCGTGGATACGGCGGCCAATCTCAGCGATTAAGCCCTTCGCATCCAACCCCCAACTGCCCATAGTCTCCACCGCAATTGGCACAAAATAATATTGTGGCTCCATTGCGGCGTCTTTAATTTTTTTTCTGCTCGCCCCGTCCTCAGCCACCGACGCAGGAGCACTCAGGTGCGTAGCCGCGACAGCGCTGACGCAAGTGGCATCCCACAACAGGCACCTGCCGTTCTTCCACGGCACCAAAGTTAGCCCATCTGGTCGCTTCCCATCCGATCTGCTGAGACCCGAGGGCTCCAGCGTAGGTACACGGTACGTATGCCGATATAAGAGCCCTACGAACGAGCCCGTGCAGCGACGACAACTCAGTGCGTGATGACCGTCCTCCTCCACCATGGAAACGCAGATGCATCTATGTGATTCACACACCTTTATAATCATTTGTCAATCATTATAATCTTTTTCTGAGTAACAATTTTTTTTATTTAATTTGCCAATATTCCTAGCCCAGTAGCCTTACCCCTCGTTTTTATCGAAGTATAAAACATGTACTTGACAAATTGCTAAATGTCACAAGCTTCAGTGGTAACGCAATTGTGTTTTAA
This sequence comes from Eilema griseolum, assembly GCA_963662185.1. Taxonomy (NCBI): domain Eukaryota; kingdom Metazoa; phylum Arthropoda; class Insecta; order Lepidoptera; family Erebidae; genus Eilema; species Eilema griseolum. The sequence goes on from OY759243.1 coordinate 3,079,943, forward strand.
ACTTGTTTACAACTTGTTGGCTATACATACCATGTGCACGATAAAGTTTCTGAGACAGTCTCAATACATGTATAAAACAAGTATTGTGTTTTGACTAGTCTTCTACAAGTCTTTAAAAAGTTTACAACTTGTTTTTTGGTGAAAACTAGGGGTTAGAAGTACGAATAAAATATTTTTTATTAAATTATTAGGTACTTTTGAAATAGTTCAAAGAATCAAAGAATAATCAAAGAATCAATTTCATTTATTCAGTTTAGGCACATAAAGAGCACATATGAACGTCAAAATTTTACAAATATGTATGTCAAGAAATAATATAAAAATATTAAATAATTAAAAATAAACCATTGGAAAATGATTCTTTCGCTGGTTCGGTAGATTAGTTAGTTCTACTGAGAAGATACCAGCAAGAAACTCAGCGAACTACATTAGAACTAGTTTATTTTTCTTTTATAAATTTGTTTTGTTTACAATTTATTTTGTGCGAGCAAGCAAGAGACTTATGTTGACCACGCATTAACATCATTAAGGTACTCATCCACTTTATAGTAACCTTTACTCATTAAAGTTTTTTTCACTTCTATTTTAAATTTATTTATTGGCATATTAATCAAGTCATGAGGAATTTTATTAAATATTTTTATGCAGCTGCCTACAAATGAATCACCAACCTTGTGAAGCCTAAGTTTTGGTACAACTAGTTTATCTTTATTTCTCGTATTAAAGTTGTGTACATCAGATAGTTTTTTGAAAATATTAAGGTTTTTTCGTACATATAAGATATTTTCATAGATGTATTGAGAAGCAACTGTTAAAATATTAATTTCCTTGAAAAGTTCTTTCAGCGAGTCAAGGGGTCTGAGGCTATAGATCGCTCGTATCGCTCGTTTCTGTAGTATAAATATAGTTTCAATATCGGCAGCTGAGCCCCACAGCAGCAGACCGTATGACATAACGCTATGAAAGTAGCTAAAATAAACTAGTCGTGCAGTTTCCTCATCAGTCAGTGACCTTATTTTTCTAACCGCATAGGCAGCTGAGCTAAGTCTTCCTGCCAAGGCTGTGATATGAGTTACTATTATGGTTCTACAAACAAAGGTCATCATTTAAGTACTTTAAAGTTTTATTATTTGAGGAGGTAGGATACGGCGGTATTTCCGCCCAATTGAGCTGTCCGACTGGGGAAGTACCTCCGCCCTACAGAATACCGCGGTTATAATAACTTCGTGTTGTGTTCCCGGCGGTGAGAAGGGTAGCCAGAGCTCACTGGAGAGTTTTTGTGCTGTCAGTGGGATGACCAAAGGCTTGTCCTGCTTTCATTTAATCTCTGTTCCTACAGGGTCGGCAGCACGGATGTGACTCCACTGGTGTTACACACGTTCATAGGTCATGGTAACCACTTTCCATCAGGTGGGCCGTGTGCTTGTCTGCCACCTAAGTTGTATAAAAAAAATTAACGTTTTTTTAATTCCATTTTTATGACTTATACAAGAGTCAACGATCGAATAATAAGCAATTATAATTCTTTTCTCTAGCTTAATATAAATCTTACAGACCTGAAAAACATGTGTATATCCTGCATTTTACAGGATATATACACTATCGAGGTTAATTCCGAATATATTTTTGTATCTGTATACTAAGCAACAAAACAAAATAAAAGTTCCTGACATTAATACGATTATTTACCTGCACATCTGGCCAATTTGGCCCGGGTTCTTCCAACTGTGCATAATATTGTGGCTCATTAGCATATTTCAAGTCTTGTCCGGTTTAATAAAAATTAATGACATAACTTTGAAGTGTTCATCAAAGCAGGTCAGATTAATTATCAAAATCTCGAGATTAAAGGTTTTAATGAAATTCTGTGTGATGACCGGTCTTCATAATTACTTAAATAACATCTTTGAGACCTTTTACCTTGAGTTAACCAACCTTGACCTCACGACTCGTTTCAGTCAATTTGAAGTCGCAGTGGCTTAGTGGGCAGATGTCAGACATGGTTGGACAGGAAATGGTTACAAATGTGATTCAATACCTGATTCACCACACAGTAGGTCTATACGTAGAACTATGCTACATTTTATACGTCCACCAGAAGACTGTTTGTCCCGCTAGTACCCCCAACTAGTACCACCGGTGGTACAGATGAGAAGTTTCGTTCTCATTAGTACCACTTGTCAAATAGACCCAAAAGTACCTAATCACACTAGTTAAACTTAAATTAACTTTTGTATATTATTTTTTATACCACTTAGGTGGCAGACAAGCACACGGCCCACCTGATGGGAAGTGGTTACCGTGGCCTATTGACTCGTGCAACACCAGGAGCGTCACACTCGCGCTGCCGACCCTGAAGAAACCTCCTAATGCCCCTTTTGAAGAACCCCATATTGTAGGCGCATGGGAAGACCGCAGCAGGGAGTTCATTCCACAACTTGAGTGCGTGGGATGAAGTTTCTTTCATACCGCACAGTGCGTACTATCTCAGGTTGCAATGTGTGGGGATGAACTCCCTGCCTACGGCGAGCGGTGCGATGATAGAATGTTGCTGTGGGCATCATATCAAACAATTCATCTGAGCACAAACCGTTGTACAGGCGGTAGAACACACACAGCGAAGAAAAGTCCCTCCTAAAGCGGAGAGATTCCACATCACCTGCGTATGGGATTTTCAATCAGCCTCAACGCCCGTCTTTGCACCGAGTCGAATAGGTAAGACAGCAGTACTCCATGTGGGGCCGGACCTGTGCCTTATAAAGAAGGAGTCTCTGCCCCGCAGTGAAGTACTGCCTCGCCCTGTTGAGCACACCAAGTTTCTTTGATGCCAACTTAACCTTGTCCTCCAAATGACTGCGAAACTGGACATCGCTGGAGATATCGACACCAAGGATCCCGATACTCGAGGCAATGGTAAGCGGTGAGCCCAGGAATTGTGGCGCCACAATGAATGGGATTTTCTTAGCAGTGAATACACACACTTGTGTCTTAGTGGGGTTGAATTGGACTAGGTTTAGCCGTCCCCAATCAGATACTCCAGAGAGAGTAGTCTCGATTTCGGACACAAGTTGTTCGTGACACTCTAACACCTCGGACCGAGGGATATTTGCACGGCCCTTGTAACACGTGTCCCCGGTACTGTCGTCCGCATAACAATGTATGGAGCCATCAGAGAGCATGGTCATTGAAATGCAGCAGAAGCAGGGTCGGAGATAACACGGAGCCTTGTGGGACACCAGCGTTTATGTCCATGCGGTCCGAGCAGCTGCCGTCGACGACGGCTTGGATACTTCTGTTGGACAAAAAGCTGGCGATCCATTCGCATAGTCCCTCGGGGAGTCCATAGCATGGCAACTTCGTAAGAAGACCTCTGTGCCAGACCCGATCGAAAGCCTTCGCTATATCGAGGCTGACTGCTAGTGCCTCACCCCGACTCTCGATGGCTTGTGCCCAACGGTTTGTGAGATACACAAGAAGGTCACCGGTAGAGCGACGGTGGCGAAAGCCGTACTGTCGGTCGCTCAATAGATCGTTTCCTTCAAGGTATCTCAGGAGCTGTGTGTGTGTGTGATGCACAAAGGCAGTCTTCCACGAGGCCGGGACTTGTCTCGCGGAGTAAGAGAGTGCGAAAAGGCGTGTAAGTACAGGGCACAGCTCGGGGGCACAGTGTTTAAGCACCATCGACGGTATACCGTCCGGACCACTGACTTCCGAACATCTAAAAGACGGACTGAAGTTCCCGCCGGACCACCCGTTGCGTGATTTTTACTTCGGTCGTGGAAGCACCACAGCTGGGAAGAATAGGTGGTTCAGCATTCAATCAAAGAATCAATTTCATTTATTCACTTTAGGCACATAAAGAGCACATATGAACGTCAAAATTTTACAATTATGTATGTCAAGAAATAATATAAAAATATTAAATAATGTAAAAATAAACCATTGGAAAATGATTCTTTCGCTGGTTCGGTAGATTAGTTCTACTGAGAAGATACCAGCAAGAAACTCAGCGAACTACATTAGAACTAGATTATTTTTCTTTTATAAATTTGTTTTGGTTTACAATTTATTTTGTGCGAGCAAGCAAGAGACTTATGTTGACCACGCATTAACATCATTAAGGTACTCATCCACTTTATAGTAACCTTTACTCATTAAAGTTTTTTTCACTTCTATTTTAAATTTATTTATTGGCATATTAATCAAGTTCTGAGGAATTTTATTAAATATTTTTATGCAGCTGCCTACAAATGAATCACCAACCTTGTGAAGCCTAAGTTTTGGTACAACTAGTTTATTTTTATTTCTTGTATTAAAATTGTGTACATCAGATAGTTTTTCGAAAATATTTAGGTTTTTTCGTACATAATAATATAAGATATTTTCATAGATGTATTGAGAAGCAACTGTTAAAATATTAATTTCTTTGAAAAGTTCTTTCAGCGAGTCACGGGGTCTGAGGCTATAGATCGCTCGTATCGCTCGTTTTTGTAGTACAAATATAGTTTCAATATCGGCAGCTGAGCCCCACAGCAGCAGACTGTATGACATAACGCTATGAAAGTAGCTAAAATAAACTAGTCGTGCAGTTTCCTCATCAGTCAGTGACCTTATCTTTCTAACCGCATAGGCAGCTGAGCTAAGTCTTCCTGCCAAGGCTGTGATATGAGAACCCCATTGCAGTTTACTATCTAGAGTTATTCCAAGAAAAACTGTGGTATTGACTATTTGGACAGATTCGTTATTCATTTTAATATTAATATCTGTCTGTCTTACATTTGGCATAGCAAACTTTACACATTTAGTTTTCTTCGCATTGAGCAGCAAGTTGTTACTTGTAAACCAATGTAATATATTAGAAAGGAGTTCACTTCAGAGATTCACTTCGTCAAGTACTACTTCATGTCTATCAGTCTTAAAAATTAATGATGTATCATCAGCAAATAATACAATTTCACAAAGATTTGTCGCGAAGTAAGGAAGATCATTAACATATATCAAGAATAGAAGGGGTCCTAATATCGAGCCCTGGGGTACTCCCATAACTAATGGGGCACCAGAAGAGTCAGTGCAATTAACGTTAACTTTTTGAATTCTGTCCGTAAAGTAAGACGTAAGTAATCAAAGTGAGCCGCTTGAAACACCATAATATTCTAATTTTAGTAACAACGTCTCATGATCAACACAATCAAAAGCTTTTGATAGATCACAAAAGATACCAATGGCATCCTGCTTCTTCTCCCATGCATCAAATATATGTTTGCCAAGTGCAACTCCTGCATCTGTCGTGTTTCTACCTTTAGTGAAACCAAAATGTTTATCATGAAGTAAATTATTTTCTGTAAAATGTGAAAGCAGTTGATTACATATAATTTTTTCAAAAATTTTACTTAGAGCTTGAAGTATGGAGATGGGTCTAAAATTTGAAGGATCTTTTTTGTCCCCTGCTTTCAATAACGGTATGATTTTACTGTACTTCATAAGGTTAGGAAATTGGTTTTCATCTATGCATTTATTGAAAATGAATAGGTAGGTAAGGCGCGATAGCGGGCATTATTGATTGTATTATATTGATTGAAATGCCCCAAAGATCCTCAGTCTTTTTTACATTTAGTTGCTTAAAAGTTTTAAGTATAGTTCTAAAATCAATATACTGAAAATCAAAGTTAGTACTACATTTATCAACACTAGATTTAAGAAGAGAAGCAGCTATATTTTTTGAAGAATTTAATGAATTTGTAGTGGTAATTGGAATATTTGTGAAAAAAGATTCAAATGCATTAGCCACTGCAGCATCAGTACGGAACGATCACGTGACCTTGTCTTACAGGTTTCTTTGATAATAACATTCCATGTTGCCTTAATTTTGTTATCGGATTTTTTTATTTTAGCCCGAATATAATTAGATTTGGCTATTGAACAGACTTTCTTAAACAGTTTCGAGTATTTTTTAATATGTTCGATTACTTGTGGCTCATTTGTACATGCCTTTGTCTCATATAATTCATACAATTTTTTTCTACTTAAGATTCCAGGTGTAGCCCAATCACTAAATTTAATTTTGAATTGATTAGTGTTTATTGTTTTTTTAGTGAAAATGTTATTAAATTCGTAATTGATTACTTCGAACAAATCTCTGTAAAGGACACCCGGGTTTTCATAATTATTTAATTCCAAAAGAGGTATTTTGTTGTTAATATTTTCTTTAAATTTCTCTAATCGATAAGTTGTGATTGGTCTACATACAATATTTTTTGGTAATGAAACATGTTGGTGTTCAAATCTAGCTAACTGACCTGTATGATCTGACTTTACAAAATTAATTAACGATTTCTCATTTACATTGTTATCAGAAAAAATATTATCCAAGCAGGTAGCTGTTGTGGATGTGATGCGAGTTGGTTTACAAAACAGATTGTGTAAATTAAAAGATTTGAAAAGATTGAGGAACCTTAACGCGTTCTGGGAGTTTTCGAGAATATCAATATTAAAATCGCCACATACAACTACCGTCTTCTTACATTTACATACTTTTTAAGGTTTCTTCCATAATAGACTCAAAAAGGTGGTAATCTCCAGAAGGAGGTCTATAGACGCTAATAACAATATGTTGCTCAAGCTCTGCACATGATAGTTCAATATTTCGCTCACTCGAGAGTCCTACTATATCTTTTCTCTCTTTGGATTTTAATTTGTCATTAATTAAAATGAGTGACCCACCTCTTATAGCAGAAACTCTAGTAAACGAACTAATGATTTTATAATTATCAATATTAACTAATAATTCATGTTTTTTTAGCCAGTGTTCAGTCAAACAAAGTATATGAATGTGCATTTCATTTAAAAACAATTCTAGTTCTAACTCTTTGCCAGAAAAACCTTGAATATTTTGATGAATAATATTCAGGTACATAGACTTTTCCCGTCGTTCATAGTCGACTTTGACGCAAAGAGATTACCCAAGAGATCGGCTTTCTCCTTAGCGCCATGGGCCAGACTACCGTCAGGTTTTTGCAGCGGCGGAAGGCAGGACTGGCAGAAGTTTCCCTCGGCAGCTTTGGCAAGCGACCAAAATGCACGACTGCCAGATGGGTAGGGCGCAAGCCGTTCGCCAATTCTGCCAATGAACACAAACTTAGCCCTGGCCGTTGCTTTTTTACTGGACCTCGAGGCAACATTAAACTTCCGCTTCACTTCAGCAACGTTAGGATCCTTGTTGGCAAGAACCGTGGTCCAAGTCCTGTATACAGATTGCTTGCGTTCTCTAGCTTCTCTGCAGGGCCTATTAAACCACGGGCGTTTGCTCGCTCCTGTTGCGATCCAGCGGTTGGGAATATAGCATTCCATACCCGCTAGGATCCCTTCAGCCACTGCTTTTGCACAGGAGCTTGGATCATCTGAAGTGAAGCAAAGCTGCCTCCACGGGTACGATGCGAAGAATTCTCGCAGTCCGTCCCAGTCTGCCGACTTGTAGTGCCAAACATGCCGCCATTGAGGTGGCCGCGGAGGTTCAGGCCGCGTGAGAGTCACTTGCGCCCGGACGAGGCTCTGGTCCGAAGTTCCAAGTGGTGTTTCCACAGTTACAGAGTATTCGTCTGGGCGCGTAGTCAGCAGAAGGTCCAGTCTAGTCCAGCTTCTGTGGGTCTCTATTTCTGGTGTTCTAATAATAGAATACACCAGTTGAGAGAACGCGTAGGTCAGTGCGAAGTCATGAGCAGCCCTTCCCGCAAAATCAGTTCTAGGAGACCCCAGCCACTCTACGTGGTGAGCGTTAAAGTCTCCCAAGAATACTAAGTCTGCGGTGGGGTACTGCTCAATTACCGTGTTCGCTGACCGCTGCAGGTGCTCAAACAGTTGAGCCGTGCCCAAGTCACCGCTATGAGACCTGTAGAGGCAAGCATAGACGGGTGTGGCCTCCGTGATCCATACGTACCCAAAGAGTGGACAGGTCCCTGTCTTCCAGGCCATTAAGACGGCGACAGCAAATATTATCCCGGACGTACAAGCACACCCCAGCGCGACTCAAGAAGTTGTGCTCGAGTTTGTACCCGGGGTACATTAGGTAGGCTGTATCAGCCGGGCATGATATTTGCGTCTCCGTCAGAAAGAACAACGTAGGCTGCGCGGCTTCTAGATGGCGGTGGACCTCGTTAAGGTTAGAGTGGAGGCTCCTGATATTACACATATCCACTTGCAATGTGGATGATGATGCCGCTGTGGTAACACGTATTCTTTTTTTCCGGGCCATAAATAAGTTGAGGGGGGGGGGGGGGGAGAAGGTGAAGAGAGTTTCTGCGCTGTCAGTGCAGAAGACAAAGCAAGGCTTCGTACCACCACATACAGGTTAGGGTTGTGTGACTGGATGGCGCGGCGGGCGGAAGGGCCCCCGGTCCCCTCCCAGATACTGTAGTCGAGTCCACTCCGGTTTCCTCCTCCGGCACTACTACAGCACCAGGAATTTTACACAGGCAGCTGGTTCAGCCTCCTGGGGCGAAGATTAAGTGATCCCCAGGTTCGGGAACCGTACAGCCTGCGGGCGGCCAGCGTTCAACCGTTTCACCGGGTCTCCCTGACCGCCGCGCCATCATTTCACGCCCGCACAAGTAAGCGGTGTCAGCTTAAGCCTCTGGTCTTCCCACTGACAACACAAAACCTCCCTAGTGAGCTCTGGCTACCCTACTCACCGTCGGGAACACAACACAAGGTTGTTATAGTCGCGGTATTCTGTAGGGTGGAGGTGCTTCCCCAGTCGGACTGCTCAATTGGGACGGGAGATACTGTCGTGTTCGTATATATAGTTCGTATAATAACAAACTAAAGGTGTGTACCAAATATCAGAACAATCAGTCAGCAGAAACGAGGAATACGAAGAAATCATTTTGAGTACTTTTGCTAGTCAAAATCAATCTGATGCTGGCTGTATTTGTGATGTGGTACTTGATAAAATAGCTTCCATTAGTCCAATATATACTTGATTAAATTATAATTATGCGTTGTCACGAATATGGATCAGTAGAGGTCGACGACAAACCACAACGTGCGCTGAAGATTAATGAAAAGGGCCGTATCTAAGCAAAATACGGGACGCGATATTATTTTAGGTCGTAATAATATCCCGTCCAATTATGGTACAGAAGCTTAGCCTTGTTTGAATAAGTGGAACACCAACTGCTCGCATACATTTAAATACACTTACTGTAAAAACTCATAATCCTTTTATGATTTTTTGATGAGATCGTGTAATTTCGGCCCTTGTTGTAATACTCAAAATCTTTGTACATAAAGTATGTTGGTATACAATTACTAATACCTAAATAGTGGTTAAAGAAACGGGATCTCTTAATTATTTTGAGAGATTCCGGCCATTTTACTACCGACCAGAATCCACTACTAACACAAGCTATATAATAGTTAGTAGTTATAATAGTATATAATAGTTACGTGTATTTTTAAACCCCGACGCAAAAACAACGGGGTGTTATAAGTTTGACGTATCTGTGTGTGTGTGTATATATGTGTATGTGTCTTTCTGTGGTATCGTAGCTCTTGAACGGATGAACCTTTTTTGTTTAAAAGGTATATTAGTCGGAACTTTTCTTAGCTATGTTTGAAAAAAAATGGGTCCAAGATGGCCGTTGCTACAAAATGACGAAGTAAATATTTTTTCTCAATTTCCTCAATATGGGTTTCAAATGAAATAGCTTGACTAGTAGATCAGTTTAAAAAGTATAGAATTATTAAATTTAAATTATCCTGTCATAAAAAACAACCCTCAAAAAGTCAAAAATGATGAATGATATACCTAGTAAGATATATTTTGATGCAAGCCTTCTCATGTCAGCGGACTCTAACTGGTAGAGCAGTCATATTGTTGGAACGATCCAAGGTCCCCCCGACAATGACAACGCTTTAATCAAAATATGTATTATTAGGTATATCAAAGTTATAGGGCTAACTAATACAACTTATTTTCGACTTTTTGAGGGTTGTTTTTTGTGACGAGGCGTGAACAATCTGGCTGCAAGATGGGTGTCACCATTGTCACATGGTATATGTAAGTAATGGTGACCCTCTTTTCTGAGATTTTGGCTTCAGCTTACCATGAGGCAAGGCGAAGTCTAAAAGACGTGTCCTATATAAAAAAAATACAAATATAATAGGAATATATTTGAGTAAATCATGCAAAGAAAAGGATCATTCCATTTTTTTATACTACTTAGGTGGCAGACAAGCACAGGCCCATTTTTCGGAAAAGTGCGTGTGACGATAACTAACGCGATTCTTCTTCAAATTATTTATTGAACATAAATATATTTTAAGTTGTCTGCAATATGAGCTTTGACCATGAAATCATTTAGATCATAAATATTTAATATGTATTCAGGCTTAGTATTATATGCAGGTTATTTTTAGTACGATAATTATATCAAAATTAGTATTGATATAACATAACATAACATAAACTCACGCCTATATCCCCCAAGGGGTAGGCAGAGGTGCTAGCACCCACATTTCGCCAGTTTATGTTTAGGTCTCAATGAGATAGGCGGCGAGCCTTTTGCCATAACCGGGCACTTATAAACCTGCGACTAATACACACATAACTTTGAAAAGCATCGAAAAGTTATTGGTGTGTGCCATGGTAAAACCTGAGATCGAACCCGAGACCTCGTCTCAGCAGTCCATACCACTAGGCTACCGCGGTTGTTTTTTACTAATATTGAGTAACATTAAATGTGAAATTCCTTGGTGTAAATAAAGATTATTTTATCCTTATAGCCCTCATCTAAGTTGCAACTATTCACACAGTTCTTTTGTCGCTTTTAGATAGATGGCCATCATCCATCGTCTGCTAAGCCCAGGGGATCCCGCATTGCAATATTAGTGTACGTAACATTTGTGGGAAAAAATTTTGGACTCCCATGAGAAAGCTGGAAAATTATCACAGGGATTACAAGACAAAGCTTTTATGTAATTTATGATTCGGATAAAGAAAATATGAACATAATAATGGAAGTCTTTACTTTAATACTGTATCTTGTAATTTTTATAAACAAGCATCTCAAGTAGCTCAGAGATAGCGTCTCGAGAGGCTGAGGCTTTCTTATGTTTAATCTGTCTTTTCTTTAGTACGTTGATTGATGTAAATGTGTATGTATGTACCTGTTTATGTACCCTTTTATTGTCTGAAATATTTTTAATGTGCACTTCACATCCCCTCATTACCATAACTGCTTCTCTGCTACTCAAGGGTTTGCTGAGAGAAAATTCATATTGAGTTAAGTTCGCCTTTTTGTTTCTCGTGTTTTTTTTATTTGGGTATGTTCTCTGTACTGTATGTGTGCAATATAGAATTAAGAATTGATCTATGAAAGATTTACTCCTATTTGCTATCGATGTACTAGAAATTTTTAAATAAACACTTATTTGATGTGCAGTGAATGTATTCTTGTTGTGTTTGTGTTTATAATTTGTCTGACTCTCTGTACGTTGTGTGTTCTTAAATAAATGTTTTTTCTTTCTTTCTTTCTTTCATTTTTCATTTAACTAGAATTACGTTCCTATTATGTGAAGTTAAAAATTCAACATCGTCTTAGCCGGATGCTACCAGGATCCTCTTACGTAATAAAAAATACCCATCTATACAATTACTTGAATTTTAATTTTGTGTATGTATACCTATACTATGATCGCGTTAATTTCCGTTAACATTATTGTACTCGTATATCTTTTACAAAAAATGATTGCAAGTAAAATACACTATCATATTATATCGCATCGTATCGAATCATATCATATCGTATCGTATCGAATCGTATCGTATACTTATATAAAAAACAACCGGCACTTTTTATAAAAGATTCTAGATAGCTGTCATAAACGTGAAAATAAATGATACCCATACGACAGTATAGGGTTATCAAGAACACTGTCGTATCAAAAATGTAAGAAACTTTCCCTCGGGTACTTAAAAGCTCTTCATATAATAAAGTTTAACTGCCAACCCCCTACTTTACGACTTGGAGTATAGTCAGGTACGTTTAATATTCTTTAGTAACTGTTTTACAAGTTTTAGAAATCATCCTTCCAAATGTATCGTGCAGATCTTTTCACTTGTGAAAATTACGAGATATGAATATCACAATGGCGTATGTCTATATTCAGAAACGAAGTATTAATTGACCCCTGGGGGTGACGGGTGGAGCCGCCTGTTACCCTAGCAGAAGCAGGTCGCGGTGGCGGTGCGCGATGCGCGCCTCCCCATTCCCGGGGATGTGATGGGGACTCCGTGGTCCTCACACCCGAAGAGTTCCGTCTCATAAGAGACGGTCCTGGGCCGGCCGGGTGCGAAGGATATGTCTCGGATAAACCACCACGTAGGCAGAGGTACTAGCACCCACATTTAGGTAGGTAGTAATAATAATAATAATAAATATTCCACGACATTCTACACAACGCTATCTAGCCCCTTGGTACGCATAGCTTGTGTTATGGTTATGGGATCTAGAATGCGGATAAATTTACTAATATACTTGACGACCTCTGTGGCGTAGCGGTAGAGCATTCGACTGCTATGCAGGGGGCGCGGGTTCGATTCCCGCTCAGTGCAAATATTTGTATGCATGAATATGTATATTTGCATTGGTCTGGGTGTTTCTATGTATAATATGTATGTATTTACAAAAAAAAAAAAGTATCTAAGTATGTTTATCCGCATTCTAGATCCCATAACACAAGCTAGTTAAGCTATGCTTACCATGGGTCTAGATAGCGTTGTGTAGAATGTCGTGGAATATTTATTTATTATTATTATTATTATTATACTTTTTTTTGTAAATACATACATATTATACAGAAACACCCAGACTAACGCAAATATACATATTCAGTCACATAAATATTTGTACCTACTGAACGGGAATCGAACCCGCGCCCCCTGCATAGCAGTCGAATGCTCTAAAGCTACGCCACGGAGGTCAATAGCCAGGTAGGTTTTGGTGGAGCTCCGAAATCACTCAGTATTTGAACAGTACTTACCAGTATAAGTGCAAACAGTGGTAGTGGAGCATGATGCCTAGCGTGATGTGTCAGCGTCAGGGTCCCGGCTCCAAGGCTTAAAGTAACCAATAGGGAGCCAGCCAGTGCTAGTGCTTCCCACTCTGGCGCCATCGGTAGTAACGCGAGGCACAACACTATTGACAGTACCAATGTTATTACTGTTAGGGATGTGATCGCTTCCGTTTGGGTATTGAGTTCCTGTAACAAAAGAAAATAGTATTAAAGTATATGCAGGATTTAAAAAATACATGTTAATTTGTATTTCGATTTTATGATATGACAACGAGTCAGTCTTGATTTTATTCGATTTGAGTGTAATTGAAATCGAGAATCAGATGAATAAATGTGATTTACATAATTGTTTAATGCCATTACTGAAGTGATTGGATATCCTACCGTGTTATTTCCGAAGTCAAAATTTAAAAATATGAAAGTATACCTATTGTCTATCAATGTAGATGTAATTCGAATCATACATTATTTCTTTTTTTTTATACCACTTAGGTGGCAGACAAGCACACGGCCCACCTGATGGAAAGTGGTTACCGTGGCCTATGGACGTTTGTAACACCAGAGGAGTCACAGTCGCGCTGCCAACCCTGTAAGTACAGAGTTTCTGTGCCGTTAGTGTAGAAGACAAAGCAAGACAAGCCTTTAGTCTTCCCACTGACAGCACAAATTCTCCCTTGTGCAGTTGGTGCAGGTAGCTTTTAACGTCAGTCCATTATATTTCGCAGATTGAAAAATGTAACACAACTGAAGAGTACGAACATGGGATTATTGTTTTCTGAATTTCATCTAGGCTATGTAGACAGGCAATATGGTTTATCATAACATAACATAAATTCACGCCTATATCCCCGAAGGGGTAGGCAGAGGTGTTAGCACCCACATTCCCAGTTTATGTTTAGGTCCCAATGTAATAGGTGGCGAGCAATGTAGTAGGACACGGCGGTATTTCTGCCCGATTGAGCAGTCCGACTGGGGAAGTACCTCCGCCCTACAGAATACCGCGGTTATAATAACTTCGTGTTGTGTTCCCAGCGGTGAGTAGGGTAGCCAGAGCTCACTGGAGAATTTGTGCCGTCAGTGGGAAGACTAAAGGCTTGTCCTGATTTGTCTTCTACTGACGGCACAGAAACTCTGTTCTTACAGGGTTGGCAGCGCGACTGTGACTCCTCTGGTGTTACAGACGTCCATAGGCCACGGTAACTACTTTCCATCAGGTGGGCCGTGTGCTTGTCTGCCAACTTAGTGGTATAAAAAAAAAAAAGAAACATAAACTGGCGAAATGTAGGTGCTAGCACCTCTGCCTACCCCTTCGGGGATATAGGCGTGAGTTTATGTTATGTTATGTTATTTAAGGCTCCAATTTACTTATCAATTTTGATCGTGTAACTTTTAAACAGTTGCAAGTCGAATAATCACACCCCGACTTGGATAGGTTAGGTTAGAAGGCTACTACGGGAGTGGAGTGCAGCGGAAACATTTTTTGGGAAATAATAATTTGGCAATTTCTTTTCGGTCAAACATAGGTAACCCGCCTCTCCCAATGTGCACAAAATCATCCAATTCTAAGCCTTCCGCATCCAGTCTGTCCCAACCACCTTTGTCAGGATGTCTGTCCATCTGGTCAGAGGGTATCCTACCTTCCATTTGCTTTCTCACGGTCTTCACTCTAGGAGTCCTTTACTGCAACGGCCATTGGTCCATCGACAAACATGGCCAGTCCACTGCCACTTCAGCTTGCTTATTCAACTTCCATAATTCACGAGACAGGATTACCAAATGGGAGCTAAAATCAATTACAAGGAACATCCACGCTTTGCGATATCCAATGTAACATGGTTACCTAGTCATTAGACTGTATCATAATGTATGCAAGAGGAATTGCATTAGTTGCCGTCGTGTGAGGTAACTCGATTGCTAGCCTAGATTATACTGAGGTTCAGTGAAGGCCTTATGGCTTGATATTAATATGTGTGACCTTTTACTTTAAGGTTTATAGCATGCATATTAGTTAGTCTTGGCTAAAGGTCTTTGGCGGAGGCTTTTATTATCGACAGATGGCGCTGTCAAGATAGTACAGTGCTAAATAATAAGTGAAGTACCTAATGAACTTGTAAAATGCTTTGATTTATGGAAGTGCCACAAGGATAAACAAAAAAACTGATGTATGTAATAATTTTTTAAACGAAATTACGAAACTGAAATTGGTATATAATGGAAAAAGATTCAAATTCCAAATGGTAACCGACTCCAGTACTTATATTTTGGAACAACGCCATCTATATTTATTGGTATCCAATGCTTGGCTACTTAGTACACGAGTGTTGATAAAACAGGACCACTGCATAGATTATTTATGTCAATAATTCGTGTGAAAAATTGAATTTAAAGACATCTGTTGGCATTTTATTGCATCACATATTACAATCAGAGACACAGTTATGTACTTTGCTAGTGACGTATACAGTCACTCATTTTAATAATATTGACTACTGAAGGTGTGGCCCATTTGCAACTGTGGTGGATCGGCGTGCATGCGGTTCCAGTTCGATCCTGTGTGACAATCGTCCTTTTTGAGATTCCAAATTCGTCTTTAATTTCTTGTAGGGGCAATATGGATGAATTTTTAAATATAAACACAGATAGTAGACGTCGAAACATGCCAAGGTATATAGATTATGACAGCGATACAGACTTGAACGTGTCCTACATAAGTCAACCAAACAGTTGTCTAAACAGTGGTCAGGTTCTAGACTTGGAGGAAAAAGTAACAAAACTGAACACTGAGTTACATACAGCACATGCAGAAATCGATAACCTAAACATGGAACTTACAATCTGTAAAAGACAAATGAGTGAATATAGCCACAAATTAAAACTTCTGAAGTCTGTTGGAATAGATAATAAAAGTCTTCGGGTACTCCAAGAAAATTCTACTCTCCAAATTTGAGCAACATTCACCGTGCATCAAACTTAATTTTGTCTTACCAAAAACGTCATCAAGGAAACTGCCGATGGATTCAGATCATAGGCTCGGCTCGAAATCAATTCTACATAACATTGTACCCCAGCTAAATCGTAGTTATGACTCCACGGTTGAGTCTGTAAAGGCGCAGTACACTGAATGTCGAATAACAACATCTAGTCCTTGCCGAAAAGAAAAACACATTGATATGGCAACTATTGCAGACTCCCAAGCAAACGGAACGATTGTAATAAATCAGATGTCGCTACTGGACAGAGTTTCCAACTGCAAGATGAATGATAACAAGACTTCGGGGAACCTACGCACGGATCATGAAGAACCTCCTACTGCCAAGCATAGATTGTATATTTTTGCAGAGCAGAGTGGATACGGTGTTGCGAACGGCTACGTAACCTACTTGGAAGTTCGTTTACGGTGACTTCTTTTCTGAAACCGAATGCATCGCTCTCTGATATTATCAAGCCATGTGTCAAATTGTGTCATAATTTTACTTCATCTGACTATGTTTTGATTTGGGGTGGTTCAAACGACAAAAATCCATTGGAAGTTCAGTCAGTATTATTTCATGTACTAAAGCAAATGAAATTTACGAATATTTTGATAGGAAAGATTTATAAAAATAAATACCTAAATGTTATTATGTTTAATAAACTACTCAGATTGATTTGCTGTAATTTAACAAATACTTTTTATATACCAATGGACGTATACGATAGGGACTTTACGAATATTGTAAATACACTACAAGCAAGTAGGAACACAAGGAAATACTGCGATTAGTATATAAAAATAACTATGTGCACTATCTTTCAAAACTGACAGAGGCGGAGATATCTCGCACTCGCAAGTGTTATAGTCATGCATCTGCGCAGACTGACTATATCACATGTACTGAAAAGCAATACGAGAGCGTTACCACACAGACGGACTGTGAATATGTGTCTGTTTCTGCTACTATACAAAATAATAGTCAGGGTAGTGTCACATCTGAGTTTTTTCGAGGACAATGTTTTGATGAACCCGAGTAGTCGAAAATGTTATAAATTTTGTAATAATTTTCCCATAAGCATTTTTCATCAGAATGTTTGTGGTATTAGCAATAAAAAGAATGAACTTAAAGTAGGGACAAGATAATAGGTCACTTTTGACATTTCATCAAAATTCAACAACGTAACCTTGTAACGGCGGGCATAAAATAAGAACTGCACAATTGCTTAACTTTTTTCAATTACGTTTACATATTTATTGTAATAATGACCGATACGAGTAATTTTACGATTTGCTTTCACTAATAAACCATTCTAAACATAATAAACAATTTCTGATCTAAAGAACTGAACGTCGTTACAATGTTGCGTCAGTCAACCCTTTTTCTTTTTAAACACTAGGGATGTTACTCTAAAAATCGAAAGCTGATAGGATTGTAAGTTGAATCGAATGCAATGATTACTTGTGAAGAAAAATCACCATAAATTTATAACCACGTTGTGATTATAATAAAACCTAATTATACATATTTATTATTCTTTTAACTAACTATAAAAATACAAAAAAATAACTAAATAGAAAGGTCATTGATGTTGGGTGCAATTTAGGTGGATGTTGCTGGCAACACCAGTGCCTGTCGATGACGCATGTCATGTCGCCATAACATGATGATGACGCAGTCTTTTGTTGTTGTGCGAAGTGACTGTGCGTTTTTGGTGTGCTCTCTGTTATTTTCTTCTGATCCGGCTGTTTCATTGAACTGATCTTACTGACTACGTTTACCTGGCTATAAATTGGACTCCGATTGCTTAACGATTATTAAACAAGAAAAACATTACAGTCTTACTATGTCGAAACGGGGGAAAACTCTAAACGGTCAATCTCGCGAACTAGTGCTGAAATTGTACAATTATTTTGGACGTGAATCAGTTAACGATGGGCCTCTTTTACCATTGAAACCACCGAGAGAACGCGTTGCCGAAGCATTGGGAATAGGGAAGAAGACAGTAACTCAAATTCTGAAAGAGAAATACGGACCATCAGGCTCAGAAGATAATACTTTACGTACACCGAAAAAACGAAAGAGGGACAAGAAAATTGTTGACGTTGATAATTTTGATGCTGCTGCAATTCGCAACCACATTTATGGATATTACTCGAGAAAAGAATATCCTACACGGGAAAAGCTATTGAGTTCGTTAAAAGGCGCAGGCTTGTTTTTTGGAGGCAAATCGTCTCTATCAAAGGTTTTGAAATCGATTGGCTTTAGATTTAAAAAATCCGACAAGCGGAAAATCCTGCTAGAACGCTACGATATTATTTTGAAGAGAATAACATTCTTACGTCAGGTAAATAAAATTACGGATTGGGACAATGTCGTGTTTATTGACGAAACATGGTTGAATGCGAACCATACGGTTGCGCGGACATGGACCGATGATACAGCGGCCTCCACCTCAAAAGTTCCATCGGGAAAAGGAGCCCGACTTATTATATGTCACGCGGGATCAGCTTCTCAAGGTTTTATTCCAGACTGCCTTCTCGCATTCGCCTCTAAAACTACAACAGATTACCATGAGGAAATGAACTTTGATGTTTTTAAAAAGTGGTTTGAGAAGCTGCTAGTCAGCTTAGAAAACCCATCGAAAATTTTAATGGACAATGCTCCGTATCATTCTGTACAAGTTGATAAACCACCAACTCAAGCAAATAAAAAGCAAGAATTTGTCTCGTGGCTGGTAAGAAATGGTGTGGAGGCAAGTCCAACTTTATTAAAAGTTGAGTTGTTAAATCTGGTAAAAGCAACTAAGCCGTCCAAGCTCCGCTATGTAATCGATGAACTAGCCCTAGAGCATGGACACGAAGTTATTCGATTGCCTCCCTACCATTGCCAGTATAACGCCATCGAGCTTATTTGGGCACAAATAAAGGGTCATGCAGCGCGGAACAATACTGAACCACCCTTCAGTACTGCTAAAATGATGACTCTGCTACAAACTGCATGTGCAGAAGTCACTACAGAAGACTGGCGAAAAGTCGTGGAGAAGACAAAGAAAATAATTTTACAAGATTTTGAACGAGATGTGAGAATAGACAATATTATTGAAAATGAATTAATAATATCTCTGAGTGCTGACAGCAGTGATGAAGATAGCAGTTCCGATAGTTCAAGTGAATAAAAGCAATTTTTTTGTTAAATTACGTAGGTACTTGTCTTATTTTGCTCCTTTAATTTATGAAAGAAAAAATAATAATGGGACAGGGATTCGCATGATCATTTTTAAAATTCACATATGTTTCAAGTCTGTATCGATTCATTCGATTCATTCATTTAATCGATGTTTTTAAGCAGGTCACCTCACTATGAATATAAAACTGACATCTGTCAAAAGTGACCTATTATCTTGTCCCTACTTTCTGGTTCTGATATTTAGTACCTACCTACACATATTTAGTTCGAGGAATAATACAATTTAAATCAATAAACGACTAAAATAGTGGGATTTTCACAGGATCTGTAATTAGTGACAGTTTGTCATGTCATCTGTCTGAAAAATGTCGTTGATTTTATCCAAAAGTAATTGATATATAAGAATGTAATACTGCAACTTTCCATAGAATACCGTTATACATTCATGTATCTTGAGTCTATTCAAATAATCAAATCACAATACCTGTAAGGAAAAGTGAGAAGCTGTTCCCAAGCTCTTTGAGAGTTCTCCCGGACTACTTTTGAAATGCAAGAAGCCAGATTTTGTGCCACAGATAGTCGGGCACCGCGGGGAACCAAGAAACAGAATAAGTCATAGCAACAGTACTAGTGCAACGCGGGGGCGCCGCTTCGGTCCCTCGCGTTGCTAGGATGCGAAGATGCAACTGTCAATTTTGTTTTTAGTAAATTTTTCAGTTTTTATAATTTTATCGTGTACATTGTGTAGTTTTTAAGTGTTATTGTGTGTATTTAAATGCAAAGAGACTGTAACAGTGGTAACAGCGAAGCGGAAATATGTGCAAGTCAACTTGTACAATGCCCAGATTGTTCTCAAGCCCGTTTTTTTAAAGGTAAGCGAGGTTTAAAAGTGCATTTTGGGAAAGTACACAAATCCCAAAATGCACCTTCAATCCAAACAACCCCTACCTTTGTCACCCAAATTCCCTTTTGGCAAACATTATCCAAATTTAAAAATTCGGTTCCAATTTTAAAGAGAGTTCCTCGTGGTGCAAGGCCATCCGTTGCACTGAACCTTACCCGGTGTATAGCCGTGGTCGTCCGGGAGAACTCTCAAAGCGCTTGGGAACAATTACTCACCTTCCCTTATAGGATTTTACATGTTGCGAAAGACCAGGCCACCAAAAAATCACTAACAACACAAATAAAAGAAAATTGCTCTCTAGCTCATAATTTTGATCCAAAATTCACCACCTTCCATAAAAATTCAATTTACCACTATGTAGAGTCCAAGTTAAGAGAAGGTGACATTAGAGGAGCTGCAAGGCTTTTATTCAGCAGTGATGTGATAGCGCCATGCTCGCCAGATACTCTGGCAGATTTGCAAAGCAAGCACCCATCACCTGCTGATAACCTTTCCTTTCCTGAGCCTCTGGAGTCAGACGCTGATTGTCTCAGTGTTTCAGCCAAGGACGTGATAGCAGCCGTTGGCTCTTTCCGGAGTGGGTCTGCCGGCGGCCTCGATGGCCTTACTCCACAGCACCTCAAGGACCTTACCGGCGTAAGCGTCGGAGAAGCTGGCGACGCACTCTTGAAAGAACTAACGGCCTTAATTAACCTTATGTTGTCCGGCAATGTGGACGAGGGCATCATTGATTTACTGTACGGCGCTAATCTCTGCGCCTTGCGTAAAAAAGATGGTGGCATTCGTCCCATTGCCGTAGGCTGTACATACAGGCGAATAGCAGCTAAGTTGTGTTGTAGAGCATATAGAGACTCTCTCACAGATAAATTCCAGCCCCTCCAACTCGGCTTCGGCTCCAAAGGGGGCTGTGAGGCTGCTGTACATGCCTTATCTACGTTCCTTGGCTGCAGTGGAGGTGAGGTTATCCTCAAAGTTGACTTGAGGAATGCCTTTAACTCTGTTAATAGAGACACTCTGTTGACACAGGCCAAATTGGAAACCCCCAAAATTTTTAAATTTCTCTGGCAGTGCTATAGGCATCCTTCTAAATTGCTTTATAAGGAAAATATTTTAAATTCAGCAGTAGGGTGTCAACAAGGTGATCCTCTTGGACCAGTCATTTTCAGCCTGGCTATTCACCCTATAATTCAGCGACTAAATTCCAAATTTAACGTTTGGTATCTAGATGATGGAACTCTCGGAGGCGACGTAGAAACGGTGTTAAAAGATTTGGCGTTTCTAAAAAAAGAATTTAGTTCAATCGGCCTAGAACTAAATCCCACCAAATGTGAAATTTTTCTCAGTGATCAAATTGACAATCTTTCGGTACTCTCAAAATTCAATGCTTTGGCTCCAAATTTAAAAGTTTTACAAAAAAGTTCTCTCCGCCTCCTTGGGTCCCCAATTCTTGAAGATGCTTACGAGTCTTTTGTGGAAGAGAAAATAAATTTCTTTTGTGATGTTTCGGAGCGATTGTACCAAATTAATATACATTCAGCTTTCACCATTATTCGGCATTGTCTTTTCGTACCAAAATTTACACATGCCCTGCGTTCAACTCAACTTTTTAAATTTTTGGAACTTTTAGGTCAAGTGGATAGAGTGCTGCAAGACACTCTATGCAAAATTTTAAATATAAATTTGAACGATCGAGTGTGGCTTCAGGCGTCCCTTCCAGTTCGTCTCGGGGGCCTCGGCGTTCGCAAAATTGCAGATGTAAGTATGCCAGCATTTTTGTCGTCGGTCTATGGCACTGAAGAATTAGTCAGGAAAATTCTAGCTCCTTCACTGATTAATTCGGATGTGCCAGGTAAGGCCGAAGCTGTAAATTCTTGGAAAATGACTTGTCCAACTGCTGCCATGCCCGCCAACCCATCTTCCCAAAGGCAATGGGATGAGCCGCTCACTATTGGTGTTAAAAAACATTTAATCAGTACAGCTACCAGCGCTGCTGAGCGCGCTCGCCTATTGGCTGTGGGTGAATGGGAATCTGGTGTATGGCTCCAGGCACTTCCTTCGCCCAACATTGGAACAATGTTGGACGACACGACCTTCCGCATTGCGACTTGCCTACGTTTGGGTGCCCCGTGTGTTTCTCCGCATCGGTGTCTCTGTGGAGAAGCTGTCGATAGCCTTGGACATCACGGATTGTCTTGTAGCAGGAGCGCAGGCCGCATGTCCCGACATGCAAACATTAACGACATTATCCGTCGAGCTCTTGTCACCGCCGGCGTGCCAGCTATACTTGAACCTGTTGGCTTGGCTCGCGACGATGGTAAGAGACCGGACGGTATGTCGTTGTTGCCTTGGAAGATGGGTAGGCCTTTGGTGTGGGATGCAACCTGCGTCGACACCCTGGCGCCTTCCCATCTTCCAAGTACGATGGACTGCGCATGCGCTGCTGCTGCATCAGCGGAGACTCTCAAACGGCGCAAATATACCAATTTAACTTGTAATTATAATTTTGAGCCGTTTGGAGTCGAAACGTTGGGTCCGTGGGGTCCAAGCGCGCGCGCGCTATTCAAAGAAATAGCGAAGCGACTAATCGACGCTTCCCGTGACCATAAGGCTGGCCTTTACCTCGCTCAAAGAATTGCCATCGCCATTCAGCGTGGTAATGCCGCCAGCCTCTTGGGCACGGTACCAGTAGAGATCGATGGGGAGGAATTTTTTGATGCCTGAAATTACAGTCTCCCTCTTTTTCTCTATCCCATTTTTGTATATATTGTATAGTTAGCATAGTTTTTAGTTTTTAATTTGTAAGTAACTTTAAAGTGTATATCGATGAGCTAAAAAATGTTTTGCATTATGTTTGCGTAACTGAACACTTTTTAAACGAGCCTTTATCGAAATTATTTCAATTCCATAATTTTAGACTGATTTCTCTTAATTTTCGAGTTAATAAATCGCGAGGAGGCTCTCTGATACTTGCACGTAATGATAGGGAATGTGAGGAACAGTCTGCTATTTGTGAAAAATTGTATAGAAGGGACGCTTTTGAAGTCTGTGGTGTTAGAGATGTTCAGTCTGGTGTACATCTTTTTTGTTGTTATCGCAGTCATTATAACAATAATCTTGAAACTTTTATGGACATGTTTGAGCGACTATTGGAACACCTTTTCGATAGGAAGTGCTTTATTTGTGGAGACTTCAACATAGACCTCCTTACTGACGATAAGAAAAAAGCTGACTTCATAAATATTCTGACGAGTTACAATTTTAGACCATTAGTCAATACAATTACTTTTAAACGGAAAGAGATATTTTCTTGCATAGATAATTTTTTGACAAATCTGGAAGATGATAATGTAGTTGACCATAATGGATTAGCAGATGGTCATGCAGGCCTAATTTGTAATTCAATATACAATAATAATACCTTTAAGAACAAATATACTACATATAAAACTACTTATAGAAGAACTTTTAACGCAACGAATAATTGTAGATTTAGGGAATTATTACATTCAAATGACTTGAATACAATCAATACATTTATTTCGAAATTTACTGAAAATTTTCAACATAGTTTCAAAATGAAAAAAGTTTAAATACAACCTAAACAGAACTCTGGTTTAAATTGGGTCTACAAAGATATTAGGGTATCAAGTAGAATGAAGCGTTTTATCTGTGTTAAAGGTAATTTAGACATCTCCTGGGTTAACTATAAAAACAAATATATCAACATATATAGGAGGGTAATTAGGAACGCAAAAAATTGGCGGTAGAGACGGCTTTGGCAAAATCAGACAATGTTTCTAAGGATGTTTGGCGTATTATCAACAAACATAGAAACATTAAATCACGAGATAAAATACCTCACTTCCTAACTATGAGTGACTCCATCATCTCTGATCCAAGGGATATTGTAAATGTATTTGCTACTGCATTTGACTATGATTCCGGTATGAATTGTGTCGACTGTGGCCCAGCCCTTAAAACACTCAAACAAAATACTAAAATAATAGAAAATGACATGATAATAGACTTAGTTACCCCTAAGGAGGTTTTTGAGGTTGTCAAGAAAATGAAAACCAAACTTTCGTGTGGCTATGACGGTGTACCCATTACTGTTATCAAGGAAACATAGATATTCTAGCTGAACCTTTGAGTAATTTTTTTAATCACTGTATACTGGGTGGCATTTTTCCAGATCAATTGAAAATTGCCAAAGTTGTTCCTATCTATAAAAAACGGTTCAAAACAGGATCCGAAAATGTACCGGCCAATTTCCCTGTTACCTACTAAATCTAAAATATTTGAAATTCTATTAAAAACTAGATTGCTTAAGCATCTCGGTGTTAATAAAATAATAAACACGAGGCAGTTCCCTTACCTTAAGAATGTGGGAACGGTAGATGCAATTAACTCTTTAATAAATGACGTAGTCACCAAACTTAATGATAAACTAAGAGTTGCAGGTATTTCTCTGGATATGAGTTCAGCTTTCGATGCTGTCAGACACGACATACTCATTGAAAAGTTGGAGCGCTATGGTGTGAGAGGTGCAGCTAAACAGCTTTTTACACCTTACCTAAGTAACAGGCAAATGTTTGTAGAGATCAAAACGGAAAGTTACGAACAATCGGGTACCGTTCGCACTAAGTGCGATAAGATCTTCAAATCTAGAGTTGTCAAGGTTAAGACGGGGGTTCCTCAAGGTTCTACACTTGGTCCTATACTATTTATTATTTTTATAAATGATCTGCTAAATACTGTGGTGAACAAACTACCTCAACAGGTGAAGCTCACAGTATTCGCTGACGATACTAATGCTATTGTATCATCAGACAATCAAAAAGACTTAAATGATAAAGTTAATGCAGTCTCATAATTAATAGTAGTAAATCCAAATTAATATTATTTAAAACCACCAGTAATAATTCAGACAGATTAGCTTGTGAACTCGGGCGTGCTAGGTTGGGCACAGTTAATGATACCAAATTCCTAGGTGTGCATGTTGACTGTCTCCTAAACTGGAAGTGTGAACTAGCAAGTATAGAGGCTGGCATTCACTCAGCCTGTTACGTCCTGAGAAGCCTCAGAGATGTTGTACACATTGAGCAGCTTAGAGGCGTGTATTTTGCCTTGGTTGAGTCCAAATTGAGGTATAGCATTATGTTTTGGGGGGGCAGCTACGATTACAATGTTCAGAAGGCCTTCGTAGCACAGAAGAGAGCCATCAGAACTATGACACGCATAGATCAGCAACACTCTTGTAGAGAATATTTTAGGGAACTAAGGATCCTAACTGTGCCCTGTTTGTATATTTTGGTCACTTTGACCTTTTTTGCTAAAAACATACACACCTTTGAAAGCAGAGATGGTAGGTTACAGAGTGAAAGCACGAGAAGGACGCATATGCCTGCAATCATTGCACCCACTCTTAATGTGGTCAAACATAGCACATCTTACAGTGCAGTCAAACTGTTTAATAGTCTTCCTCTCAACATTAGAAGCGCTGTATACACTAAGAAGTTCGAAGCCATACTTAAGGCATTTCTTGTTGAGGGGTGTTTCTACTCATTTGAAGAATTTGTTAAGTGACATGTTAGAAGATGCAAGCAAAGATTTTTCTTTTCTCGTAAATTTGTAGTTGAATTGAATGATGACTACTTATAATATAAATAATAATCTTAAGTATTTTATTGAACTATAGAAAACAATTTTTTAATTTAAATATTCTTGACATGCAACTTTTGTCATTTTTTTTATAGGTATTTTTTTATTTATTTATTGAATTTCTATTTGATTTTTATTATTTTGTTGTACTAAGTTTCAATACAATGTAAGATTGTTTATGAAATAAAACTAAAACTAAAAACTAAAACTATACATATAACCACGCCTTTGTACCCGAAGGGTTAGGCAGAAGTGAATTAACACCCACATTTCACCAATCATTGTATTCCATCCCACGTAATAGGGGGTGAGAATAATTGCCGTTTTCCGGGCACTATTGTTGACTCGCGCCATGCATCTGAGGCGAAGTCTGAGCTGTATATATCTGTCTGATGTTAAACTGCACTATCCCTTAGTCGTATTGTACGACACCGTGTGAGAAGAGTGATGGGGTGGTGCAAATTCTATTCTGCCGGAAACCACGCGGCTTTTATTAAAAGAGAGCAACTCCAAGGATGCAAGCTAGAAGCAATTATTATTAATCTACAAGTTATAGAACTTAATGTAGATAGAACCTTAACGTTTTTTAGGGTTCCGTACCCCAAGAGGAAAAAAAACGAAACCCTTATGGGATCACTTCGTTGCCCGTCTGTGCGTCTGTCTGTCAAGACCTCTTTTTCAGGAATGTATGAAGGCATCAAATTTAAATTCATAAACTATACTAAAGTATGTAATGCCTTGAAGCTGTCAAAAAGTCAAACTTCTAAGTCAATAGCATCAAAAGTACTGCCGTTTATGTAGCAAAATCTCGTCCCTCAATTCAGTATTGTACGGAATCCTGAGTGCGTGAGCACGACTCGCACTTGACTGTTACTTTTCATAAATTTATATTTTGGTTTTTACAAATACATTTTTTAAACGTTTTTGGATTTTCAAACGATTTTATAAAAATAATCTTATTTAAAGCCCAACCCCTAAGAACAAAATCGTAGAGCGGGCAAAAATAAAACCTCTTAAAGACACTATTAAGATTATCGTAATAGTTGCAGTAGTTTTGTATACTTACAATTGAATAAAGTTTTTAAATGAACTATTTCAGCTTATTCGATGCCTTTGTTACGTCTGAAATTGGCGGTTGAAGTCAAAGTCACAGTCAAAAATTATTTATTCTGCATAGACCATTAAATTAGCACGTCAATTGCAAAGAGAAATATGAAATACTAGTTTAGCAAATAGACCACCAGTTCAAAACCAGACTTAAGAAGACTCCGGCAAGAAACTCACTCACTTATTTTTGGTATACCTATTTACAAACATGTACTAAGTTTACTTAGTCTAAATACAATAATTTACTTGAGTAACACAGTTGAGCGACCAACTCATTTCGAAGCTAGTTTGTCATCCAAGTATTCTTGGATTGTATAATACCCTTTAAAGAAAGCCATAATAACCTCGTGTTGTAATTCCGGCGGTGAGTAGGGTAGTCAGAGCTCACTGGAGAGTTTTCGTGCTGTCAGTGGGAAGATCAAAAACTTGTTCTGCTTTGTCTTTTACACTGACGGCACTCAAACTCTCTTTGCTTACAGGGTTGGCAGCGCGAGTGTGACTCCCTTGGTTTTGCACACGTCCATAGGCCACGGTAACCACTTTCCATCAGGTAGACCGTGTGCTTAACTGCCACTTAAGTGGTATTAAAAAAAGAAACAAAAAGGTTCTACGTTACCATTCATTAAAAAAACTACTCATAAAAAGTTTACTGAAGATTTCTTTCACAGGTCACTTTTAAAAAAAGCTATATTTAAACCGTCGTACCTGAACTTCAAAGCATTCAATTTTCTTTTTTAATTATGTAACCCTAAACCTGTTATATGAAACTCTTTAGTGTCAGTTGGTTCGTTTTCAGTATTCAACTACTAAAAGATTAAAACCATCAAAGTCCCTTGTACATTTGACTTTTTGTTCACTATTCAACTGCGGTTTCCATTTACTCGGTATTAGCTGACAATTGGGTATGGTATAAACGTTATAAGAAGGATTTTAGATATCTATTTTCAGGGTCAGGCTTTTATTAATAACTTTAATTTTCGTTTTCATTTACGAAACAGTTACCTATACGGAATCACTTAGTAATAATAATATTGTTTTTAATCAATCACTTATAAAATCATTATTTATTCATACCACTTAGATGGCAGACAAGCACCACCACCTGATGGAGTATGGTTACCGTGGCTTATGGATATATGTAATACCAGGGGCGTTACACTCGCAATACCGACCCTGAAGAAACCTTCTAATGCTATTCTTGAAGAATCTCATACTGTAGTAAGTCACAGTAGGGAGTTCATTCCACAGATTGAGCGTGCGTGGGATGAAGATCCTTTCATCAATCAATCAACTAGCCCATCGCAGTCCACTGCTGGACTAGGCCTCTCCCAATGTTGGGAGGCTTTGGCCTACTGTTTCCACGCTGGCCAGATGTGTTGGTATAGAGCATTATTTCGAGTTTTCCTTCTCTCGCAGTGATATCATCTGCGTATGTTTTCGTTTGTCGCCTCTTACGACACCCTTCGGATGAGATGGAGTGATGATACTACTACAATTCTTTCTCCGTCACCACATGAATTCGGAATTCCTTTCATACTGTGTGGTATTTGTCATTTGAATTCGTTAAATAGTTTTACTCATCAAGACACCCTAATGAAATTCACGAAACATGTTAATTTCCATATCAAGTCATATCTTATGAAGCATCAAAGAACAAAGGCACAGTGAAATTTCCATAACTATATGCAAATTTCAATTATGTGTATCTAATATATGTAAACTATTTTACATATCAATCTGAAATTCTCTAGAAATTTCTATTGAAGGAAATGATGAGATCGCGTTAACATTTATTGTACCATTTATTTGACGCGAGCAATGGCAGCAATAACAAGGTTATTCAAATGAATGAAGTTGAATTTGTTAAGAGTTTTTCTTTGGAAATAAGTAAAATTTACTTTTCGGATGATTTTACTCCTATAAAATACTTTTACTGTGTTATATTACAAAATGTTTAATATTAACGTAAGACTTTGAAATAGCATCCAACTGTTTTGGAGCTCAAACCCTATTTCTTTTAGGGTTCCGTTTCTCAAAAGGAAAAAGATGGATCCCTTCATTTGGAGATTAACTTTTCTGCTGCCAAGTTTGGCTGGTAACCCTTTTTCAGGAGGTAGGACACGACGGTATTTCAGTTGAATTGAGCAGTCCGACTCAAAAGTATTTATTTATTAATAAATAAATGATCGGATATAATCCCTATAGAATACCGCGGCCATAATAACATCGTGTTGTGTTCCCGGCGGTTAATAGGGTTGCCAGAGCACACCTGGAGACATTTTGTACTGTCGGTGGGAAGTGCTTTGTCTTCTGCACTGATGGTACAGAAACTCTCTGCACTTACAGGGTCAGAAGCGCGAGTATAACTCCCCTGGTGTTGCGTACACGCATGGGCCGCGGCAATCACTTTCCATCAGTGAGCCGTGTGCTTGTTTGCCACATAAGTGATATGAAAAAACCCCTCACGTATTTACATTACTTTACACGACTGGAAATATTTACCAACAGCGCAGCGTCCGCGCAGTGATGCACCTGGCGTAGCATATTTCTCTAAGCCGTAACCGCGTAGTACCTCTACGGTGTAGACTCAAAGCTACATAGCATTGTGCACAAAATAAATAAATGTTCTAGAATATTCTATGTATTGCTATTTAGATTCAATGCAAGCATAGCTTAATACATATTTACGTAGAAACACAAATAACAGTCTAGTCTCTATCAGTATCAGAATATACGGGATATTTACCATGTTTCATTATTTTGAGTTTCCGATATTTTAAATACTGATAGTTTAAATACCTATGGTCTAGTCTCTAGTCAATTTAATAACGTTAGATTGCTAAATTGGAGGTCACGAGTTAGATTCCCACTCAGTGCAAACATTTGTATGCAATTTATATGTATAGAACCAATAACACAAGCTAATTAAGCTACGTTATTGGTTTACGTTAAGTCTAAATAGCAATATGTAGAATGTCGTAGATTCGGTGATATTTTAGAGTAAACCTTATAGTTAATTAAAAAAAGTCTGGAAGCTGGCTTATGTCCAACGCGTACCCAAAAATGGTAACCGGGCATACCCTGCCAACAACAGACCCATATTTATGGTATCTCTCTGGGGTCTCTAGGGGTCTGTGCTTTCTGCTACACTTTTCCTACTGCACATCAACAATCTACTCAAGCTCGGTACCATTGGATACGCAGACGATAGCACAGTGATAGTGATTTACGAGTTTGGCCCACACATGCTGGCGCCTGTGAGATCCGGCCTCTCAGGGAAGCCGTGGTTGAACAGTTGGACTTGTTCTTATAGGTAGTCTCCGATTTGGGAGATGGTCAACTTCAACGCAACCAAGATCCAGGTGTGTCTTTTCTGTGAAGTGGAGACAGTACTAGCCTAACCCCATTCTCCGAGATGTTCCCGTACCGATACCCGACCTTCTTGAACTTGTTGGCGTTTCTTTTACTCCTACCCTCAACTTTGACCCATACATTGAGGCAAAGGATCAGATTGCTGACAAAAAACTGGGAATTCTATCTATCTGGGGGAACAGCTGATCCTTTACCAAAGACAAGTTCGATCGTGCATGGAATACTGCTCGCGCCTCTGTGACGGTTCAGCTAAATACCAGCTTGAAGCACTTCAGACGATAGAGAAACGAGTCAAGAGGCTCATCAATAACGTTGCTCTTTTCGAGATTTCTCTCGGCGTTCTATCAAATGCACTTCGGGGACTTTTTTTTTTTTTACGTGCGCAAAATCCCCTCGGATACCTCCCCACCGGAGCCGGTGGAGGAGGTTATGTCGGACACGAACCGACTAAAACGCACGCCGCCTGTGGGTCGTTTTGGTTGCGGAAGGTGAGGTTGACAGGCATATCCCTCGCACCCCGGCCGACCCAGGGCCATCTCTCACGATCTGGCCCTCTTCTCGGGTGTGGGGACTACAGAGTCCCCAACTCGTCCCCGGAAACGGGGAGGCACGCCACGCGCGCCACCGCCGCGGCCTGCTTCTGCCAGGGTGACAGGCGGCTTCACCTGTCACCCCCAGGCCGGCGCTCATGGGGGGCGGAGGTCGTTCATCGACCTCCGACGCCCGAGTTGCCTTCGTACGCGGGCAGCTTGTCTTGCGATCCTTCGTCGCTCCCGCTGCCGCTCCCGCCCCGCCTCCTCCTTCACGAGCATTACTTGCTCGCAGACGGAGGCGCCGGCCGCCCACGCATCCGCGCAGCGAACCATCGCCGCGAGCAAGGTGGAGAGCGTGAGAACCCTCACTCCCAGGGCCGCCACAAGCTCCCGCCTCGGCGTCTCCCACGCCGGACACTCGGTGAGCGTGTGCGGACCTGAGTCCTCGCTCGCGTCGCAGTGATGGCACTCGGACGTTGGCTCTTTCTGCATCCGACGCAGATACTTTCCGAAGCATCCGTGCTCGGTGATCATCTGCGTCAGACGGTACGAGAGGCTGCCGTGTGGCCTCTCTAGCCACTCCCCCATGATGGGTCTTACCGCCGTTACTACGGCGTGCCCTGCGCCTGGTTGCCCAAGTCGTATCTCCCACTCCGCCACCATTTCCCAGTGGAGCCGGGATCTCACGGCCCGAATTTCTTCGGGCTCGGGATCGTGACCCCGCTCCCGCGCCGCCCTTCGGAACCGGTATAGCGCCGAAAGGCATCTCGCTTCCAGGATCCATGGTGGCGATCCGGCGAGGAGACTCGCCGCGTTGAATGATATCGTGCGGTACCCCCTTATGATGCGGCACGCCAACTTCCGCTGCGGACGCTGCAGCAGGAGCATGTGCCGATCACTCAGGGTGTCCGCCCACACGGGACACCCGTACAGGGCCATGGACCGCACGACACCCGCGTAGAGTCTCCTGCAGGAGTCCTCCGGGCCCCTCAGGTTGGGCAGTAGCCGCGCCAGAGCGTTGGCTGTGCCCGCCAATTTGGGGCCCAGACTTCGGAAGTGCTTCCCGAAATCCCACCGGCCGTCGAGCACGAGCCCCAGATATTTCATCTGGGGCTTGATGCCGATGAGAGTGCCTCCCACTGTGAGACTGGAACCAGGTGGTGGCGTGCGCCGAGGTCCATAAAAGAACATGGCCTCGGATTTATGCAAAGCCACCTCAAGGCCCAGCCGCCGGATCCGTTCCACGACTTCAGCAACCGCGGTCGTGGCCCTCAGGATCGCTTCGCGGTATGTAGCCCCGCTCGCCGTCACTAGCGTGTCGTCCGCATAGCACGTGACGGCGGCGCCGTCCGCAAGCTCACCGCGAAGCACCCAGTCGTATCCAATGTTCCACAGTAGCGGCCCGAGAACCGATCCCTGTGGAACACCGCACGACATCTCACGCCGACCGACGCCGGTCGCACTTGGGTAGATGACGGCTCTCACCGTCAGGTACGCCCCGACTATGCGGCGGAGGTAGAGAGGCACACCGTGGTACACGAGTGCCTCCCTGATGCAACTCCAGGGCAAGGTGTTGAACGCGTTGGAGATGTCCAAGGACACCGCCAACGTCACCTCACCCCGGGCAACTGCCTCCTCCGCCAAAGTCCTCACGCGCATGATGGCATCCACGGTGGACCGCCACCGGCGGAAGCCATATTGGGCATCCGCCAGGTCCGGCCCCCTACCAGAGAGGTGCTCGACGAGGCGCTTCGCAATAACTCTTTCAAAGAGCTTGCCCACCTCGTCGAGCAACACAATGGGCCGGTAGCCGGACGGTTCGTCCGCCGGGCGACCCTCCTTTCGGATGAGGACCAGTTTCCCCGTCTTCCACATCTTCGGAAACTGGCCCCGCTCCAAGCATGCGCGAGGAACCCTCTCAGTCGGGGTTCGAGACCGTCTTCTCCCAGAGCTAGGACCCACGCGTGGCCTGGAATGCCGTCGGGTCCCGGGGCGGTGCTCTTCTTGGCTCTAAGCCTTCGCACCGCCAGCTCCAGTTCTACCCAAGTGACCTCGGGGACTTCGTCGTCAACTACCACACTGGGCGCCACAGGCGACCGAGGTGGCGGAGTCATCTGCGGCGGAACGTGTTCCGCTCGCGCCGGGAACAGGGACTCGACCACTCCACCTAGCAGAGCTGGCTGGAGAACCCGGGTCAACGGCGGGGCCCGGGGGCGCAGCTTTCCTCTTACCATAAGGTAAGGCCGCCCCCATGGGTCCTGCTCCAGCGTCTCCATGAGCTCCTTATAAGCCGCGGCTTTCGCCCGCTTAATCTCCGCTCGGAGGGCATCTCTGGCCTCCCTGTATCTCACATGAAGCTCCGTCACTCGGGGCTCCGTATCTGCGGTTCGGCTACGCCTCCTACGGAGTCTGGTCCACCGGCACTTCGGGGACTGTACGCTGGAGTTGTACAACCTAACCCTTCTGAACCCTTCCACCATCAAACGACCAGATGCAAGGCAACACGCCGCCGATATACCGTGGACATTACACTTAAACATAATAAGCGAGTCGGCGATACGTTCATCATGCGTACTGCCAAGGAGTAGAATGCCCTGCCCGAATCTGTGTTTTCGGATAGCTGCAGCTTGAATGTCTTCAAGACAAGAGTGAATGGGATGCTTCTAGGCAAAAATGATCCAACCTCGATCACACCACACACTTACCAACTGATGAAATGGTAGTCAAACGCGAGCCTATCTAACATAAATAAAGATTTTTTAATCAAAGGCACAGAATAGTACTAGCGGCTCAAAGGCACACATTGATTCTGGATTGATTAATTGGTTTGAAATGGGTTCTGCCGACTGGAAACGCGCGTTCCGAATGCAGAAGCGTGTCATTCGAGCCATGGTAGGGATACTGCAGGACTTGTCAGCAAAACTATATTTCACCCAACTGGGAATCCTCACCCTACCTTCGATACTAATACTCGTATTCATTTGATGAATACAGCATTCTACTCATTTGATGAACTTGTGTCAGTGAAAACACTATACGTAAATAGTGAATAGTAATAATAATTTGATGACATTATAATGTTTTATTTTTTATTTTGTTATTTTGACTCAAAATCTGACCTTATAAATCTGAATGACATATTTTGGACGTTAATTAAGTAATTATGTAATTTTGTTGGAAGTGTATTCTGTAGTTTTTATTGACATGTTTAAATTGTAACATAGGTTATGTGTTAATTAATTAATATTGATGAGTGTAATAAGGTTGATTTTACTTTGCTACAGAAAATGCAGTAAAAGAGACGTGTGTTAGCTTCAATGGATTTATTTACACTACTTAAGTAAACCAACGATCTGAATGACATGCATAGTTATATGAATCTATAGATACGTATCTAATCATCCGAACATACCGCCCACCAAAGAACGGCTAGTTCTTTAAAAACATCATGTAAATTCACAAAATAACATTCAACTATACAAATTACTCGCTAAACTAGATACAAAATTGTATAATAGTCAAAACTATAACAAATTGTAAATCAATCGAATAGATAGTTAATGATTATTAAGCATTATACATGCATTTGATACTTGGAACTCAGACTACTACCTATTTTACTTAAACTTTGATATCTACAGGCAAAAGACATAATTTACTAACAGATCGCTTAACTATACTACTACCGCTCTTCACACTGTAGACTCTGGTAACTGCATCAGGGCCAGGGTGTTTATCTACGATGCGGCCAAGAGGCCATTTGCCTGGTGGAGCATTATCACTCTTTATGAGCACTATCTGTCCAATCTCATATTCTTCAGTTTTTTTTAACCACTTCGGTCGTTGTTGAAGTCTAGATAAGTACTCATCCTGCCAGCGCCTCCAAAAATCGTTCAATATCTTTTGAGTATGACGCCATCTTGTTAAATTGCTTACTGGAACGTTTTGCAAACTGGGTGAAGGTAGAGTAATAGGCGCTTCTCCGATTAAAAAGTGACCCGGAGTTAGTACATTCAGGTTCTCCGTATCTGAACTATCTATCGGACATAAAGGACGTGAATTCAGACACGCTTCAATCTGGCATAAAAGTGTACTGAATTCTTCAAAGGTCATGTGTCCGTTTAAAACTCGTTTCAGATGATACTTTGTGGATTTTATGCCGGCCTCCCAAAGGCCTCCAAAATTCGGACTATACGCTGGTATAAAATGCCACTGTGTGTCGTCCTTAGCCAGAGTTTCTATGATGTCACCTTCGAATTCTAATCTGGCTGCCCTCCAGGCTTCTTGAAGACCTTTATTGGCGCCAATGAAATTCCGACCTTGGTCACTCCACATGTGAGCGCATCTTCCTCGACGTGCAACGAACCGCCGAAAGGCTCCAATAAAGGCTTCTGATGTCAAGTCTCCAACCAGCTCCAGATGTACGGCCTTTGTCGACATACATATAAATAAGGCGATATAACCTTTAATAGTTTTAGCACCTCTTCCTCTGGACATGAGAATGTTGTACGGGCCAGCGAAATCGACACCACAATGTAAAAAAGGACGAGCAGGTGTTACTCTTTCCTTAGGTAAGTCTCCCATTAACTGGGTTCTGACACTTGCACGCTGTTTAGCACAGATTAGACATTTGTGTATTTCAGTTTTTACTAATAGCTTACATTTTAATATCCAATATTTAGATCGAATGTAATTAATCATTAATTGTACGCCTCCATGTAATGTTGCGATATGTGCATCAGCAACAATTAATTTCGTCAAGTATCCTTTATCACTTAGAATTATAGGGTGTTTTCTATCATCGCTTAAACAGGAATGTTGAATTCTTCCGCCCACCCTGAGTATATAATTTCGATCTAAATATGGGTTGAGAGACTTCAGTCGACTTATGTTCTTAACCCTTGGTTTGTTTCTTAAGTCTTCTAAGTCCTCTTCAAAACACTCTCTTTGTGCTATCTGTATACATTTATGTAATGAAAGTTGTAGCTCTTCTGTGGTCAAATTAATTTGTGTTCTTTCTTTTTTCAGGTTTAAGTATTGTCTGCAGTATGTCACAGCTCCCATCAACTCAATCAGTGTGTCACAGACCTCAAAGCGGGTAGACCACGGTTTCTCTTCCATAATCTGATTTGTTACGACGTTCACACTTATATTCCATTTTATTTCCAAATCTGTTGTTGTATTTATATTTTTAAATGCTATTTCTTCTTGTTTCAGCCATTCTGGCCCTTCCCACCATAATTGACACTTCTTT
Organism: Eilema griseolum; assembly: GCA_963662185.1. Classification (NCBI taxonomy): domain Eukaryota; kingdom Metazoa; phylum Arthropoda; class Insecta; order Lepidoptera; family Erebidae; genus Eilema; species Eilema griseolum. Next base: position 3,116,006 of record OY759243.1, read on the forward strand.
AACTCTGGTAGCAGCATACCTCGTGATACAACGTCAGCAGGGTTATTCTTTGAATCCACGTGAAACCAATTACTGCCGATATTATCGATAATTGTAATGACTCTGTTCCTCACAAAGGTCTGCCATCTAGTAGGATCTCCTTGCAACCAGGATAGAACTATTGTGGAATCTGTCCACGAGTATATTTGACTGGTAGGAATTCGCATTGCTACGCTTATCTGTTTCAATAATTTGCAAGAAGTACAGCACCACACAGTTCAAGTCGTGGTAGTGACATCGGTTTTACAGGTGCTACTCTTGATTTTGCAGCAATTATGGACGTTTTGTATTGAAGATCATCTCCCAGTACTCTCAGGTAAGCAACTGCTCCATATGCTTTGTTAGAAGCGTCACAGTATCCATGAACAGTAACGCTTTTAATGTCTTTGCTTGAACATTGCAGCCATCTTTGTATTTCTATATCCTTCAAATGTGTAAAGCTTTGTCGTATACTAATCCACTCCTTTTCTGTTTCAGGACCTATTTCATCATCCCAAGCACTATGATTTAACCACAACTTCTGAATCAACATCTTTGCAGGTACAATAGCAGGAGCCAGCCATCCCAGTGGGTCAAATAGGCGATGTATGTCAGCCAATATCTTCCTCTTAGTGATCGCTTCCATTTTCAGTGTATAATCTAAATGGTAATGTATTGTATCCTTTCCCATGTTCCAGAATAAACCAAGTGTTCGAACTGTACCGTGCAACTTCATATCTATTGCAACTTGCTTACTACGATGTGATGAATCGAATTGTTTCAGAAATTCTACGCTGTTTGACGACCACTTCTGCAGCGTGAAGCCTCCCTTTTGTAAAATATCGCTGACATTTTTTGCCAACTCTATAGCTTTCTCCACCGTATCTTCACCAGAAAGCATATCATCCATGAAAAAGTCTTCTTTGATTATTGCAGCTGCAGATGGGTAATCTGAGCCTTCGTCTTCCGCTAACTGGTGGAGAGTCTTAACGGCTAGGTACGGTGCTGGAGCAGTACCAAAGGTGACTCTTAATAGGCGGTAGTCTTTAATTGGTTCATTGACATCATGTCGCCAGAGTATACGCTGATAATCTGTATCCACCCTTGTTACTAATATCTTCCGATACATCTTTTCGATGTCTGCTCCGAAACAAATAGGCTTCATTCTCCATCTCATTACTAAATATCTCATATCTTCCTGCAATTGGGGTCCTATAAGTAATTCTTCATTCAGAGATATATTATTACAACCCTTAGACGATGCGTTGAACACCACTCTCACCTTCGTGGTTTCAATACTCTCCTTAAGGACTGGATGATGAGGTAAGTATACTGCAGGGTTTTCTATTTCATGTGGTGGAACTTCTTCCATGTGATTCAAATCAATATACTCCTTCATTACTCTCGTGTATTCTGTCCATAAGTTTTGGTCATTTTCTAAACGTCGTTCAAGTTGCATGTATCTTCTTAGTGCTATATCCCTTGTATACCCTTCAGGTGATTTAGGATTTTCAGCCTTAAATGGTAATTTTACCACGTATCTTCCTTCAGAATTTCTTGTATATGTTTCTTTATATATTTTCTCACATAATTCTTCATCTTGTGTTAGTTTATTCTTACTGTCTTCTTCTACTTCCCAAAAGGATTTCAACATATCTTCTATATTCATATGATGATGCATAACAGTAATGTCTTCTGAGGAAGTGCTTTCTTCCACCTTTCCAAAAAGAATCCATCCTAGGCTTGTGTTTTGAGCAGTTGGGGAGCCTAAGGGACCTTTAACCAGACCATCTCTTAATATTGTGTCATATACCTTGACACCTAACAAAAGATCTACTCGCCCTGGTGTATTGTAACTTGGATCGGCCAGGGTGAGTCCTTGCAAATGTGGCCAGGCTTCGATATTGTAGGTGAAATGTCTTGGAGGCAAGTTGGAGGTTATCTTGGTGGGTATTACATATGCCTTCATGAATATGTTGAAATCTTCATCACATCTTGAAAAAAGATCAAACTCAATAACATGATTTATCTGTGTTTGTATCCCTCCAATTGCTGTAACTGTACCCTTGCTTGACTTTCGTTTCACCTTTAACTTCTGTGCTGCTCTTTCACTAATGAAACTTTCATGAGATCCTTGATCAATTAAGGCGCGCAATACTGTAGTCAATCCATTACTATCTCTTACATAAACCAATGCCGTTGCCAGCAAGGCTGTAGACTTCTTTGCTGCAAAGTGTGAGGATATTGCGACGTCTGAGACCTCATCTTTCTTCTCCTTCTCTTTACCTTCGACATGGCTGTCTTGAGTTTGTGAATTGTCTGATTGCTTGGTACTTCTAGACTCGTGTAGCAGCGAGTGGTGACGTCGTTTACATACGCGGCAATGAACAGGTACTCGACACTTCCAGGTGGTGTGCCCGGGTATCAGACAATTGTAGCACAGGCGATTATTTCGTACAAACTCACTTCTCTCTATAGGTTGAAGCTTTATAAAATCTTTACAATGGCAAAGCTTGTGATCTTCTTTGCACATCATACACGTCTTCACAGGTGCGGTCGCAGAAACATGACAGAGCTTCTCCTTGGTAGCCTTTTCCCTTGTGACGGCTGTAGAACTAGTAGGTGTAGTCGACTCCAACGTACGAAACTTGCACTCCAAAAATATAACGAATTCATTCCAGGTAGGCAGTTTATCAGACTCCTGAGTGTATGAATGCTCCTCCCAATCCTTATGGGTCTCAGTATCTAATTTTTGAACTACCAAAAATATAATGATGGGGTCCCAAGTCTCGGTAGATATGTCCAGATTTCGTAGACTATGTAAACATTCTGTGGTAGTGTCTAGTAAGGATTTTATCTGGCTTGCTGTCGGTGTCTTAATAACTTTCTGTTCGGTAAGTCGTTTGAAAAGGGTTTTTACAATAACTCGCTTATTCCCAAAGCGGTGCTTCAATATGTCCCATGCTTGCTCGTAATTGCTTTCAGTAATTTTCACGTTTTTTAACAAAGTTTCAGCTTCACCCGTGATACTTGATTTCAAATATTGTAATTTCTGTACCATACTCAACGACTTATTCGTATGGACTAGTGATATAAACAAATCATGATAAGTAGGCCAATCTTCGTATTTACCATTAAACACGGGAAGATGAATTTTAGGTAGTATAACTTCAGTCGGGATAGTACTCACGGTATCTTTAGTTCTTATTGCCAATGCAGATAGCATATCCTTTAAATCACCGTGTAAACAAATGTACAAATCTTCAATCACGTAGTAATCTTCGTTTACAAAATATGGAATGTTCGTACGTTGTTCTTTCGGTGTACACTTCACAAGTTCTTGATGCGTACTTTTAAAGGACTGCCAGTATTCTTCAATGCATTGCAACCTAGTTTCAATGTATCCCTTTGTTAATCTTGCTTTAGGACATTTTTTCAAGTTTACTTGCGCTTTTTGCATTTTCCCAGCAATTTCTTCCAAAACATCCAGTAACTGGGTACTTGTGGTACTCATTTTCGTAAAAAGTAACCTTTAAACTATATATTTTGACCCAAAAATCACGAAGTTCATCTGATAATATCGTAGTCGTTAAGTTGTGATTTTATAAAACTTTTCAATCTCGGCTATTATGCGCCCGGTTCTTATCGCGCAGGAATGCAGTTCTTTTGTCTTCGAGCGGCCGACGTATTTTTTGCAACAATTTACTAATCCGGTTCGTTTGGACCATATGATGAGTGTAATAAGGTTGATTTTACTTTGCTACAGAAAATGCAGTAAAAGAGACGTGTGTTAGCTTCAATGGATTTATTTACACTACTTAAGTAAACCAACGATCTGAATGACATGCATAGTTATATGAATCTATAGATACATATCTAATCATCCGAACAAATATTATTATAAAATGATGACAACGATAGCTTTTACTCGTTACCTGCCAAATTGTAATTATACTATACAAATTTGAACAAAATATTGACAGCTCAAAGAGCTTCCAAACATAACAAAAATATAGATCATAAGGGCCCAAACCAACTTGATGAAGACCTTCGCCACATTATTCCTCAAAAAGCGTTGTAAATTTTTTGCCAAATTATATGTATGTGTGCATGGTAATATAAACAACATGTATGTGTATTGATCTAAAATTTAATTGAGTTTATAAGTCGCTTAAAGATTGGAGAAATTTTAACTTGAATATAATCAAAGAAGTAGAATTTACCGAGCTTCTTTTGTTCTTACAGTCCTTTAAGAAAATAATTGAAGAACCGAATCCCAGCAAATTAACTTCAAATGATTTTGGAACTTAGGAAAGCTGAAAGACAGTTGTATGGGATAAATTGTTGTGAGATATAAGTAACTAACATAACATAACATAAACTCACGTCTATATCCTCGAAGGGGTAGGCAGAGGTGCTAGCACCCACAATTAGCCAGTTTATGCTTAGATCCCAATGTAATAGGTGGCGAGCCTATTGCCATTAACCGGGAACTTATAAACCTGCGATAAATACACACATAACTTCGAAAAGCATCGAAAAGTTATTGGTATGTGCCATGGTAAAACCTGGGATCGAACCCGAGACCTCGTCTCAGCACCCATACCACTAGGCTACCGGTAACTAACTTGAAATAAGTTATTTTGTACGTTATTTTGACGTGTTCATCAAACAATGCCCGCGGTTCCCTTCGCGTGGATGTTAATTAATGTAACTTTTGTTCATCACAATATCATACTTTTTTTTTTTTACGTGCGCAAAATCCCCACGGATACCTCCCCACCGGAGCCGGAGGGAGAGGTTATGTCGGACTCGAACCGACTAAAACGCACGCCGCCTGCGGGTCGCTTTGGTTGCCGAAGGTGAGGTTGACAGGCATATCCCTCGCACCCCGGCCGACCCAGGGCCATCTCTGACGATCTGGCCCTCTTCTCGGGTGTGTGGAGACTACAGAGTCCCCAACTCGTTCCCGGTAAACGGGGTGGCGCGCCAGGCGCACCGCCGCCGCGGCCTGCTTCTGCTAGGGTGACAGGCGGCTCCACCTGACACCCCCAGGCCGGCGCCCATGGGGGGCGGAGGTCATTCATCGACCTCCGACGCCCGAGTTGCCTTCGTACGCGGGCAGCTTGGCTTGCGATCCGTCGTCGCTCCCGCTGCCGCTCCCGCTGCCGCTCCCGCCCCGCTTCCTCCTTCACGAGCATTACTTGCTCGCAGAAGGAGGCGCCGGCCGCCCACGCATCCGCGCAGCGGACCATCGCCGCGAGCAAGGTGGAGAGCGTGAGAACCCTCACTCCCAGGGCCGCCACAAGCTCCCGCCTCGGCGTCTCCCACGCCGGACACTCGGTGAGCGTGTGCGGACCTGAGTCCTCGCTCGCGTCGCAGTGATGGCACTCGGACGTTGGCTCTTTCTGCATCCGACGCAGATACTTTCCGAAGCATCCGTGCTCGGTGATCATCTGCGTCAGACGGTACGAGAGGCTGCCGTGTGGCCTCTCTAGCCACTCCCCCATGATGGGTCTTACCGCCGCTACTACGGCGCGCCCTGCGCCTGGTCGCCCAAGTCGTAGCTCCCATTCCGCCACCATTTCCCTGTGGAGCCGGGATCTCACGGCCCGAATTTCTTCGGGCTCGGGATCGTGACCCCGCTCCCGCGCCGCCTTTCGGAACCGGTATAGCGCCGAAAGGGATCTCGTTTCCAGGATCCATGGTGGCGATCCGGCAAGGAGACTCGCCGCGTTGAAGGATATCGTGCGGTACCCCCTTATGATGCGGCACGCCAACTTCTGCTGCGGACGCTGCAGCAGGGGCATGTGCCGATCATTCAGGGTGTCCGCCCACACGGGACACCCGTACAGGGCCATGGACCGCACGACACCCGCGTAGAGTCTCCTGCAGGAGTCCTCCGGGCCCCTCAGGTTAGGTAGTAGCCGCGCCAGAGCGTTGGCTGTGCCCACCAATTTGGGGCCCAGACTTCGGAAGTGCTTCCCGAAGTCCCACCGGCCGTCGAGCACGAGCCCCAGATATTTCATCTGGGGCTTGATGCCGATGAGAGTGCCTCCCACTGTGAGACTGGAACCAGGTGGTGGCGTGCGCCGAGGTCCATGAAAGAACATGGCCTCGGATTTATGCAGAGCCACCTCAAGGCCCAGCCGCCGGATCCGTTCCACGACTTGAGCAACCGCGGTCGTGGCCCTCAGGGTCGCTTCGCGGTAAGTAGCCCCGCTCGCCGTCACCAGCGTGTCGTCCGCATAGCACGTGACGGCGGCGCCGTCCGCCTGCTCACCGCGAAGCACCCAGTCGTATCCGATGTTCCACAGGAGCGGCCCAAGAACCGATCCCTGTGGAACACCGCACGACATCTCACGCCGACCGACGCCAGTCGCACTTGGGTAGATGACGGCTCTCTCCGTCAGGTACGCCCCGAGTATGCGGCGGAGGTAGAGAGGCACACCGTGGTACACGAGTGCCTCCCTGATGCAACTCCAAGGCAAGGTGTTGAACGCGTTGGAGATGTCCAAGGACACCGCCAACGTCACCTCGCCCCGGGCGACTGCCTCCTCCGCCAAAGTCCTCACGCGCATGATGGCATCCACAGTGGACCGCCACCGGCGGAAGCCATATTGGGCATCCGCCAGGTCCGGCCCCCTACCAGAGAGGTGCTCGACGAGGCGCTTCGCAATAACTCTTTCAAAGAGCTTGCCCACCTCGTCGAGCAACACAATGGGCCGGTAGCCGGACGGTTCGTCCGCCGGGCGACCCTCCTTTCGGATGAGGACCAGTTTCCCCGTCTTCCACATCTTCGGAAACTAGCCCCGCTCCAAACATGCGCTGAGGAACCCTCTCAGTCGGGGTTCGAGACCGTCTTCTCCCAGAGTTAGGACCCACGCGCGGCCTGGAATGCCGTCGGGTCACGGGGCGGTGCTCTTGGCTCTAAGCCTTCGCACCGCCAGCTCCAGTTCTACCCAAGTGACCTCGGGGACTTCGTCGTCAACTACCACACTGGGCGCCATAGGCGACCGAGGTGGCGGAGTCATCTGCGGCGGAACGTGTTCCGCTCGCGTCGGGAACAGGGACTCGACCACTTCACCGAGTAGAGCTGGCTGGAGAACCTGGGTCAACGGCGGGGCCCGGGGGCGCAGCTTTCCTCTTACCATAAGGTAAGGCCGCCCCCATGGGTCCTCCAGCGTCTCTATGAGCTCCTTATAAGCCGCGGCTTTCGCCCGCTTAATCTCCGCTCGGAGGGCATCTCTGGCCTCCCTGTATCCCACATGAAGCTCCGTCACTCGGGGCTCCGTATCTGCGATTCGGCTACGCCTCCTACGGAGTCTGGTCCACTGGCGGTGCGCGATCACGCAGGCTTGCCGTAGCCTCGCGATCTCCGCAGACCACCAGTAGACCCGACGCCTCGGACTATAGGGTGGAGCCCTAGGCATACCCGCATCGCAGACACGAGTCATGGCCTCCCGGAACCACACCGCCTCATCGTCGATATCGACAGGCCTGTCCGGCGCAATGGCCCAGGCCTGTACGATGGCGGCCTCCAGGAGGACCTCCCGATTCAGTCTCCCAAGCACCCAGCGTGGCTCGCGTGGGGTCGGTATGACCGGCGCATCACCCGCGGGGGGGGAGACATCAAACCGAACGTATCGGTGATCCGCCAGTGTCTCCACCCCCACAACAACACGCCAGTCCTGCACACGGTGCGACAGCGAAGCGCCTGCGAACGAAAGGTCGATAATCGAACTGCGCTCCGCGGCCACGAACGTGGCTTCGGCCCCGCGATTCTGGAGAACTAGACCGTGATTAGCGACCCAGCTCTCCAGAGACCTACCTCGTGGGTTCGTGTGCCGGGACCCCCAGGTCACTGACCAGGCGTTGAAGTCCCCGAGCACAAGAACCGGATGAGGGTGACAGGCGTTGACAACGTCACAATATCATACTATTGTACAAGATAATAATTACTATTATTATAATTATAACTTACATGGGAGTGGACGACGCAGACGGCACAGAGCAGTATGAAGCTACAGAGTAGCGTGACGCAGAGAGCTGACACGAACAAGGCATGTTTGAGCCTCACGCAGTATCTTCTGTACAGAGCCTCCAGCTCCAACTCTGTGCCCTCCTCCTCTGCAGACGAAAGAGAAATTTATATTAGAATATAATGAAACCGTAATATCGACTTACATAGATAGATAAAGGAGTAAAAATCGGCCACTAGCATATTATATTAGTGTACGATGCAACCGTACACTGTCTGCCGACTAAGCATTTTTACCTTAGTTGGCTATAAATGAATTACATCAAAAGTAGTACCCGATCAACGGCCATCGCGTGTGCTCCCTCGCTCCTTTGTTATAGTATAATAATTAAATTGGTCCGAGTAATAAATTCAGCAAAAAAAACATATATCTGCCGTATTCTTTACCATCTACCGACTACCAAATCTTTACATGGTCCTTCGAAGCCATCGGCCGACATCTCGCGAGTTCTAGTTTTCGTTATTTTTCGGGAGTGACGTGGACATTAGGTACTTGTGAGTGAACCGGTCAGGTGAACTAGCATTGGATTACAGTGTCACGAGGAAAGTGTCAACGTGGTTTCGTATCTAATTAGCTAAGCGTACAGGAACGAAATCCTAGCAGCAAACACTTTCACCGGCATCTGTGATTTATCAGCGTCTCGGGCAAGAGACAACCAGCAACTTCAGCAGCAGCAAGTCGGTATATAGCGACAGCTTCATTGTCTAGCCACAGCTTCGCTATCCAGCAGCACCAAAGCATCGCTACTAAGCAGTAGCACTAGCATCTAGCAGCAAGGACGTTAGCGTCCAATTTAGCAGCCATCAACAAGTAAGGTCTTTCCTTTTTTACTTAAGCAGCAAATCAGTAGCATGGAAGAACTTTACGAACAGCAGTGTGAGCTCAGCGAGTTGATAAAGAAAATCCCTATCAACATCAAAAAGGACAGCGCCGAAAGAAAAACGGATGATTACTTCAGAAGGCGATTAGAGTTGTTAGAGAGGTATTGGTCCGACTTTCAAAACAACCATTTAGAGTTTTGTCAATATGGGGTCAAGGAGCATCCCTATCTTTCAAATTCCGAGCATGAAGAAGTAAGCAAGGCATATACAGCAGCCAAAGTATTGATTAAGGAGCAACAGCAGCAGCGACAGCAGTTCGGAGGTCATCCAACTCTGTCAAAACCCACTAGAAGTCCCCAGCCCCCATTTAAGCAACCTGAGGTGCCTGAAGAAGGTGAACCATCGGGTTACGAACAAAAATCAAAAACTAGCATACTTCGTGCAATGGAATCACGGGGCTGCAAAAGCCAATTGGACGATATGATTCGCAAGCAAGCGGCGAATTTTAAGGCGTTCAAGAGAACTATCACGCTTCTCGATGTAGAGTCTATGTCCGAAAAATGGGAAATGGTAGACGCTCTTAAAACACTAGAAGCACGCTGGTCAAAAATTGACTCTCTTCACTGGGAGTTGGACGGCGAAATAAGTGGAGAGGACGACGAGTATGAAGTCGTATTTAATCAGCACGAGCGATCATATACTAAATTAAAGTTAAAGATTAACAGAAAGCTATCAAGCGTTTCCCACCGAGAACACTCCGCTCCTAAAATGGAAATACCTGAGTTTACGGGACGTTTTCAGAACTGGAAATCGTTCAAGGACCTCTTTACAGAAGTCATTCACAACAACCCGATCTTTTCCAAAGCGCAAAAGATGCAATTTTTGAAAGGGAAGGTTATAGGGGAAGCAGGAAAACTTTTACAGCATCTTGTCATTAGCAGCGAAAATTACGACGCCTGTTGGGAGATTCTCAACCGTCGGTATAATAACGAAAGGCTTATTTTCATATCTATAATGAATAACTTACTAAGTCTTCCCAATACTCAGCAGCGATCATTTAGCCATGTTAAAAAATTGCACGACGTAACTCTAGAGAGCATATACGCGATACGGAACTTGGGGATTGACATCAGCACCTGGGATCCGATTCTCGTATATTTACTATCTCAAAAGCTAGACAGCGATACTTACGACGATTACAACGATTCCCTGAAAAATAAAAAACAACAACCTGTGTTGCAAGATTTTTTGCAATATCTGGAGAGCAAATTCACTGGTTGGGAAACATCTCGTCGAAAGTTAGACCAGGTATCAGCAAAATCCAATAATCAGCAATCATCTAGCCATTCACATCAAAATCCAAAGCCAAACCGTTTCAATAATAATTCAGACCACAGGTCGAATAAACCAGAATCGTATTCCAAAGCCTTACACGTGTCATCGATCAAATGTCAATTTTGCAATAAACAACATGCCCTGTATAATTGCGAAAATTTTCTACGATTGCAAAACGAAGCTAAATTAAATACTGTAGCAAAATTGAAATTGTGCAAAAATTGTTTATTTGATCACAATGGCCAGCAGTGCATTTCCGCTAGGCGATGTCGCAAATGCGCAGGAAATCACCACTCCGTTTTACATGACGCATGCTCAAAAAGTAAGTCGCAATCGAATACTGCAACGGCGACAATAAGCGAATCAAATTTAACAGAGGAAAATGTACCGATAACAGCGCATGTCTCACAACACAGTCCTGGTTCCAACGAGGTATTGTTAGCCACAGCTCTAGTTAAAGTAGCAGCGGTAGATGGATCTCATCACATCTTAAGAGCCCTAATAGACCCAGGGTCACAAGTTTCTGTGATAAAAGAGAGTGCAGCAAAGAAATTAGGCTTACAGCGAACAAAATTCAACGGATTAATCGTTGGTATAGGAGAGAACGAAAGCAACTGCAATGGTGTGATCACACTGAACTGCTTTTCTACATACAACGAATTTTCATTTGTTACGGATGTACTCGTTATGCAGAACGTACTTAGGAATATTCCAATTAAATCCTTTGACGCGTCGAAGTGGTCATATTTGGGTAATCTGATATTAGCCGATCCATACTTTGACCGTAGCCGCCCAGTGGACTTACTATTAAGCGCTCAAGTTTATGGTATGATATTGCTGGGAGGACTGATAAAAGGAGAAAGCCTATCACAACCCGTATTACAAGAAACGCAGCTCGGTTGGATAATATACGGCGGCGGTGAAATTCCGTCTTATCAATGCAACGTGGTCGTCAATGATACCCAGGATATACAGCGATTCTGGGAGATTGAGGATATTAGCGAGCAATCTAACTTATCAGCTGAAGATCAGCAGTGTGTTGACTTCTATTCAGCTACAACAAAACGTCAAGAGGACGGGCGATACGAAGTAAGATTGCCATTGAAACCGGAAATAGGTGAAAAATTAGGTTCATCTAAAGAGATGGCAATCGCACAGTTCCAAAATTTGGAGCGCAAATTTAATAAGCAACCAATTTTAGCTGAACAATATAAAGCGTTCATCAGTGAGTACATAGCCTTAGGACACATGGTGCCGAGTCACAGTAATAATAACAATCGGGTATCATGTTACCTACCGCATCACTCAGTGCTGCGAGCGGAATCTACTACGACAAAGTTACGCGTGGTATTTAATGCGTCAGCAAGGACGTCGAGTGGATATAGCTTGAATGACCTAATGTTTAAAGGACCTAATTTACAGCAGGATCTTCAGGAATTGGTTCTAAAATGGCGTCAGTACCGGTATGCCTTTACATCCGATATTGAAAAAATGTATAGGCAAATAAAGGTGTGCGAAGACGACCAACAATATCAGCAAATTATATGGAGAGATAGTCAGGATCAGCAGTTACAAGCATACAAACTAACTACCGTAACGTACGGTACTAAGCCAGGATCCTTTCTAGCTATGATGACTCTCAAGCAATTGGCTTCAGATGAGCGGTTGAACTTCCCGGAGGCTGCCAAGGTCTTAGAAAACTCATGTTACATGGATGACATGCTACACGGGTCCAACACCATCGTAGAAGGACAGCAGCTCATCGAAGATTTGAACAGACTATTACGAACAGGAGGTTTTACTTTGCAAAAGTGGTGTTCAAATCACCCGAATCTTCTTAGCAATATCAAAAACAACAACAGCCAAATCGGAGTTACTTTTGACTTCAAATCCGAAAGCACGTCGAAAACATTAGGTCTACGTTGGAACTCTAGCAGCGATATCTTCACTTTTAAATACAATATAGCTAATCTCGACGTCAAAATTACCAAACGACTACTTTTATCAGAGATAGCAAAGGTATTCGACCCGTTAGGATGGTTGTCACCCTTAACTACAAAATTAAAGCTGATATTTCAGAATCTATGGTTGAACAAGATGAGTTGGGATGAAGAAGTTCCGGAAAGCATAAAAAAGGAATGGGTGACAATCAGTGAAGACATGGCGTATATAAATCACTGTGAAATACCGCGCTGGATCGGATGTCAACCCAATGAGGTCATTGAACTCCATGGATATTGTGATGCATCCACCAAAGCTTATGCAGCGGTTAATTACGCATGTCAGCGGAAGAAATATGTGCAATCTACGACTCTTGTTGTTGCCAAAGCACGACTAGCACCTGTATCTAAGAGCATATCATTACCGAGATTAGAGTTAAGTGGAGCATTATTATTAGCGAAGTTAATGACTAAAGTCATTAATAGTTTGAGCTGTCAAAATATACGCATTTATGGATGGACGGATTCAATGGTGGTCTTGGGATGGCTACAGGGCGACCCAGGCCGCTGGAAACCGTTTGTTGCAAACAGAACGAAACTTATAACGGAGGTGATGAAACCCGGCTGCTGGCGATATTATATATTCAAAGACAACCCAGCAAACGCAGCTAGCAGAGGAATCTTAGCTTCTCAACTGAAAAATCAAACTCTATGGTGGCGTGGGCCACAGTCATTACACTCTTTTTATGAAAAGGATTCCGCGCCCACTACTTATACCACCGATCAAGAAACAAAAACAAAGTTATCTGCAGGCACAGCAAACTCTTTTCAACAAACTGCCGCGGATAGCATTATCGAAAAGCTGTTATTGAAATACAGCTCGTTCCGTAAGGCAACTAACATTTTAGCTTGGCTATTGCGAGTTATCACTACGATATCATTTACTAAGAACGCAAACAAGCGTCTTAGCCTGCCTGAATTTCGAACCTTATTTGAATTAAGTAATGATCATCAAGAATATGAAAAGAAAGACCAGAAATCAAAATCGCAAAAAGCAGCATGCATACAAGGGTCTATATTTGCATACATTGCAATTTCTTTAATATTTTTTATGTCAGTATTCACAAACACTCAAGCAGCGTTCAATATATCAGAATTACCTAGCAACAATTCCTTATATTTTGAATCGATAGATAATATGCAGATAATACGAGATAAATGGAATCTAATTGTATATTATGATATGAGTCCCTATTGGGAAGGAAACGACGCTGCTACAAAGTTCCTACAGTATTTAGATAGACTCTGCTCATATCTAAACGTCAAAGGTCACTGTAGTACTATAACACTACAATTAAAGCACGACTATACAGAAATACAGCACTACAATAAACTCATGCTTAATCAGCACTTTAGTGCGCACAACAGACAGCGGCGCGGCCTAATCAATGGTGTTGGTTACTTGGCCAACAGTTTGTTCGGGGTATTAGACGAACGATTCGCAGAGCAATACAAAAAGGATATACAGTTAGTAAAGCAAAACGAGCGACACCTAGCTTCTCTATTAAGAAATCAGACTTCTGTCATCGAAGCAGAATACAACGTATTGAAAAGAATAGAGCAATCCATCCAACTGCAACACAAGATGATAAATAAACATCTAAATCAATTAGATAACGCTTCCATTATTCTAAAGAAAGAAGTAGAAAATCTAGAGAGAACTCAAGATTTCATGTTGTCCGCGATCTCAGCTATCAGTTTAATCCAAAATCTTAGAAGTATCCAAGGTACCCTGTTGGATACCATCACCGACATCTACCACGGAAAGTTCGACACTCACCTGCTAGCCCCTGATCAGCTACAGCGTGAATTAGAATTCATTTTGGGTCAATTACCTAAGGACGTGGCTTTGCCCGTAGACAATATACAGACTGATCTTCGATATATATATAATATGTTGAAAGTGAAAGCTAGAATGATGGAAGATTACCTCATATTTGAGATTACCTTTCCATTGACCAGCAGAGATAGCTACAAAATTTATAGGATACTTCCCGTTCCCCGGCAACTTCAAGGTGACATGATTAGCGTTCTACCAGCTGCAGAATTTATTGCAATAAACTTGAGAAAAGACGCTTTCTTTACAATGTCCTTTCCTGAGCTCCAAATGTGTCTATATAACGAAAATTCATATCTTTGTCAAATTAATAAACCTATAAACCATTTAAACATTGAAGAAAAATTCTGCAAAGTGGACAGTAAACTGAAACAATGCATTGTTATTAAATCTCCATGTCAAGACACCTGGCGACAATTAAGCGTACAATCTAGGTACCTTTATTTTTGTTGTAAGAGTTGTGCGGTGAGGATCATATGTCAAGATCAAGTTGACTTTAAACATATGACTGGAGTTGGAATCATTGAACTAGAATCTAAGTGTTGATTTTACCCTGTACTCCCATGCTAATTTAGCCAATAGCATTCGAGTAAAATCTGACATTACAACACCACAGATAGATGAACTAAACCACATAGTTAACATCTCAGTGAGCCACTACCCGGACTACCCAGACCCAGTGAATACAACATTAGCCGATTTAGAGGAACGCATTACACAATTGAAATCCGCCAATACTAACATGGATGACCCACTGTCTTCCCATGACGTCCATCAGTACATTATATGCTACGGATTACTAGCTATAGTAGTTACTTTAGCAGCTTGGTTCCTGTGGAGAAGGAGGCGAGCAGTTTCTACAGTGCAAATATCGTCAGATGTGTCCAGTGTAGTGTTTTCGCGAAAGCAGAGAACGGCTGACCGACAGCCTGAAGTGAATCAAAGTGAAATTACCCATGGCAAAAGGGATAAAGCTACATCACCTATTATTAAAAAATGTCGCTTTATCCCAGAAGAGGTGTAATCTCTTGTATCTCTCGGCCCGGGAGCATGTACGATGCAACCGTACACTGTCTGCCGACTAAGCATTTTTACCTTAGTTGGCTATAAATGAATTACATCAAAAGTAGTACCCGATCAACGGCCATCGCGTGTGCTCCCTCGCTCCTTTGTTATAGTATAATAATTAAATTGGTCCGAGTAATAAATTCAGCAAAAAAAACATATATCTGCCGTATTCTTTACCATCTACCGACTACCAAATCTTTACAATTAGGTTTCTATGATTCATTATTCTTTTCTACAGATAATAAATAAATATTCCAATTGCCGTGTGGTTTCCGGTAGTAAGTAGTAAGCAAATATTTAGAGACGTTTCTGTGATCAACAAGTTTAAAACCGGAAGCGATCACAGACTTGTCCGAGGCTCTCTAAATATCAACATCAAGGCTGAAAGATTCCGAATGATACGGTCTACTCTACGACCTACGCCACTCCAAGTCACTCTAGGGTCCGAAAAGTTCCAATTGGAACTTCTAAATCGTTTCGCAACACTGGAAACCACAAACGGCATTGACGAGAAAACCGACACAGTGGTCAAAACATTACAGGAAGAGTCTCGAAAGTTCTTTCCCGGGAAACACAAACAGCGAGAGTCCAAGCTCTCTCCTGAGACTCTCGAACTTATGAGAAAGAGACGTGAGAAGTCATCCACACCGTCGTCTTCGTCAGATGAGAGAGCCTTAAACCGACAAATTAAAAAGCTGATTAGACGCGACCTCCGACGCTACAACACCCATATCGTCCAGGAGGCGATTGAGCGAAATAGGGGGTCGAAAGTGTTCGCTCAGCAGTTGGGGAGGCCCCATCTGACGAAACTTAAAACTGCGGATGGTAAAATGACTTCCTCAAGGTTCGAGATTCTCGATGAGATCGAAAAGTTCTATGGACAGCTATATGCATCACGGACGAGTAAACCTACGGGACACAGCGATGAAGACCACAGAGCCCCACTCACGCGCCATTACACCGAGGAGATACCCGATATCGAGCAGTGCGAGTTGGAGGCGGCTCTCAGACAACTGAAAAACAACAGGTGCCCAGGTGATGACGGTATTACTACTGAGCTCCTGAAAGCAGGCGGAACTCCAATCCTGAAAGAGCTAGCAAGCCTCTTTAATTCCGTTATCCCACAAGGTCTAACACCTAGGGCATGGAGCGGGAGTGCGGTGATACTGTTCTTCAAAAAAGGAGATAAGACCTTGCTGAAGAACTACAGGCCCATCTCACTCCTGAGTCATGTCTACAAGCTGTTCTCGAGAGTCGTCACAAATCGTCTTGCGGGTAAGCTCGACGAGTTCCAACCACCGGAGCGAGCCGGGTTTCGAAAAGGTTATAGCACCGTGGACCACATCCAAACTGTTCGGCAGATTATAGAAAAGGCCCAAGAATACAATCAGCCGCTGTGTATGGCGTTTGTGGACTACGAAAAAGCCTTCGACTCCATCGAAACCTGGGCAATTCTGGATGCCCTACAGCGGTGTCGTGTTGATTGGCGATACATCAAGGTGCTGAGATGCTTGTATGACACTGCCACAATGTCCGTCCAGCTCCAAGACCAGAAGACGAAACCTATTAGCCTCCAACGTGGAGTGAGACAGGGAGATGTTATATCCCCCAAACTATTCACCAACGGGTTGGACGACGTCTTCAAAACTCTAGATTGGACTGGGCGGGTTATAAACATTAACGGTGAGTACATCTCACATCTTCGGTTCGCCGACGACATCGTCATAGTAGCGGAATCAATCAATTGGAACAACTGGGCGAAATGCTGCATAGCCTAGATGGAGCTTCTCGACGCGTCGGCCTCGGTGTAAACTTGGATAAAACCAAAATTATGTTCAACGAACATGTTGCACCGAGACCGATTGCCATCGAAGCACCGAACACTCGAAGTTGTTCAAAAATATATCTACCTGGGGCAGGTTATCCAGCTCGGTAAAAACAACTTCGAGAAAGAACTAGCCAGAAGGATCCAACTGGGTTGGGCAGCATTTCGCAAACTACGTCGAGTTTTCTCTTCACCCCTACCGCAATACCTCAAAACAAAGGTCTTTGAACAGTGCGTCCTACCTGTTATGACTTACGGTGCCGAAACTTGGACACTTACAGTGGGGCTGGTCCATAGCTTAAAAGTCGCGCAGCGGGCTATGGAGCGAGCTATGCTTGGAGTTTCTCTGAAGGATAAAATTCGGAACGAGGTTATCCGACAGAGAACCAAAGTTACCGACATAGGCCACAGAATAAGCAAGTTAAAGTGGCAGTGGGCTGGCCACGTTTGCCGAAAGACCGATGGCCGTTGGAGCTAACGAGTCCTAGAGTGGAGACCGCGAGAAGGTAAACGAAAGGTAGGACGCCCCCTAGCCAGATGGACTGACGACCTGAAAAAGGTGGCTGGGACAGACTGGATGCGGAAGGCGGAGGATCGGAGAAAATGGCGCACATTGGGAGAGGCCTATGTCCAGCAGTGGACTGCAGTGGGCTGATTGATTTGATTTGATTTGATTCCGGTAGAGTAGAATTAGGGCCACCCCATCTCTTCCCATGCGGTGTCGTACAAGGCGATTAAGGGATAGGGCTGTTTAACATCAGACAGATATATGTATACCAGACCCAGACTCAGCCTCAGATGCATGGCTCGAGTCAACAATAGTGCCCGGAATAGGGTCACACCCTATTACGTGGGACCGAATATAATTATTGGTGAAATGTGGGTGTTAATAATTCACCTCTGTCTAACCCTCCAGGGATAAAGGCGTGATTATATGTATGTATATTATTCCACGACATTCTACACAACGCTATCTAGACCCATTTTTTTTTTACGTGCGCAAAACCCCCACGGATACCTCCCCACCGGAGCCGGTGGAGGAGGTTATGTCGGACTCGAACCGACTAAAACGCACGCCGCCTGTGGGTCGTTTTGGTTGCCGAAGGTGAGGTTGACAGGCATATCCCTCGCACCCCGGCCGACCCAGGGCCATCTCTCGCGATCTGGCCCTCGTCTCGGGTGTGGGGACTACAGAGTCCCCAACTCGACCCCGGAAACGGGGAGGCGCGCCAGGCGCGCCACCGCCTCGGCCTGCTTCTGCCAGGGTGACAGGCGGCTCCACCTGTCACCCCCAGGCCGGCGCTCATGGGGGGCGGAGGTCGTTCATCGACCTCCGACGCCCGAGTTGCCTTCGTACGCGGGCAGCTTGGCTTGCGAACCTTCGTCGCTCCCGCTGCCGCTCCCGACCCGCCTCCTCCTTCACGAGCATTACTTGCTCGCAGAAGGAGGCGCTGGCCGCCCACGCATCCGCGCAGCGGACCATCGCCGCGAGCAAGGTGGAGAGCGTGAGAACTCTCACTCCCAGGGCCGCCACAAGCTCCCGCCTCGGCGTCTCCCACGCCGGACACTCGGTGAGCGTGTGCGGACCTGAGTCCTCGCTCGCGTCGCAGTGATGGCACTCGGACGTTGGCTCTTTCTCCATCCGACGCAGATACTTCCCGAAGCACCCGTGCTCGGTGATCATCTGCATCAGACGGTACGAGAGGCTGCCGTGTGGCCTCTCTAGCCACTCCCCCATGATGGGTCTTACCGCCGCTACTACGGCGCGCCCTACTATCTAGACCCATGGTAAGCATAGCTTAACTAGCTTGTGTTATGGAATATACAATGCGGATCTAGAAAACATACTTAGATACTTTTTTATACATATTATACATAGAAACACCCGTATATAAACATACAACAAACAGGATATGTAAAATCAACATCATTCTATACTTCCTTTTAGTATGTAGTTCTGGTGCTATCGCATGATGTGTAAAGACTTGTCTACACTGACAGCTTGACGGGCTTTGCCATGCGCAGGCATCGTACTACTCGATATTTTATAACAAAGGCTACTAAACTTATAGTTGCGGCACGCTATTATGTTTTGACACGACAGGTTGTGCTCGTTTTATCTTTTTTAGTGTGTGAAGTTTATTTTCTTCTGTGCCATTTCATCGCCATATTTTTCTTTAGTTATTCTTTTTCTTTTTTTTATACCACTTTGGTAGCAGACAAGCACACGGCCCACCTGATAGAAAGTGGTTACCGTGGCTTATGGACGTGTGGAAAACCAAGGAAGTCACACTCGCGCTGCCAACCCTGTAAACACAAGAGTTTCTGTGCCGTCAGTGTAAAAGACAAAGCAGGACAAGCTTTTGGTCTTCTCACTGATAGCACAAAAACTCTCTAGTGAGCTTTGGCTTCCCTACTGACCACCGGGAACACAACAGCTCATTGTCCAGTCCAAAAACGGCCATCATAGCGTACCGCAACTATAGTGCTGTTGAACGATAAAACTGTCAGTAAACAAATCTTGGATCAGTCAGTAAAAAAAATTTGGATAAACAAAAGAATATTTCTATTTCTCAGGCGAAGCTTTTCGAGAACATTCATATTATTCTTCACTGATTTAAAAATTCTTTTGGTTTTCATATAAAGAGAGTATCTAGTTCAGGCTTATTAAGTATTAACTAACAGACATTTTTAATTGCTTAACTTGCTAACTTAACGCTAATGCTATTTATTCCTATTGGATTCGTCATTTTGTTCCACTTTAATATGTTCAATCTATATAATAACGTTTTGAAAGCAACAATAAACATTTCAAAATACAGTATCACACGAATCACCAGGTTTCTATGTACAAAAAAATCATCTTAAGGGCCTTTTGTAGTCTGTCTGTCTGTGACACGAGCTTTCTTGAACCGTCAACCACTTCTAAACGTATAAGTATTGTACGAGTACTATGCAGAGAAATTCCTTTGTGAATTCGCGTAAATGTATCTAGTATAATATGATTGTAATTATATTAAATGTCATGAATGCGAAATGTAGCAGATTTTAGGGTTATTTTAACATAATATAAACTCACGCCTATATCCCAAAAGGTAAAGGCAAAGGTGCTAGCACCCATATTTCACTAGTTTATGTTTAGGTCCCACTGTAATAGGTGGCGAACCTATTGCCATTAACTGGGCACTTATAAACCTGCGATTAATACACATAACTTCGAAAAGCATCGAAAACTCATTGGTGTGTACCATGGTAAACCAGGGATCGAACCCGAGACCTCGTCTCAGCAGTCCATTATTAGTCCACCCATACCACTAGGCTACCGCGGTTATTTTAGGGATATTTTATGTTGGTTAAAACTTTAAAATTGTGTTGGTGTTGTAAAACATGCAACTGGTTCATTAAAAACGAAAATCTTCAGTTATATAACACAAAAACTGCATTTTAAAAATATACGGCCCCGCCCTTTCGTGGTTTTTGTCCAATTATTTCATTATTTCGTATGTCATACAAACGTACTTGTTCAGATGTAAGATGTACTTTTTAATGAGTCGTTGAACCTATATACAATTTACTTTTAAACAAGTATACGCTAACTGGATAAAATGGTATAATTAGTTTAAGTTTTAGGTAAAATGAAACTACGAAACAACGTGTAAAAAGGCGTCAATATTAATATTGAAGCGGCCTCCTCACAGGAAAAATTGATATCAGAGTTACGGAAGTTGTTTTTGGTTAATAGGCTCATGTTTGACCACGATCATAGTTATATTATATAACCATAATTCATGCATAGGTAGAAATAATTTTTAGGTTTTATTTAACTTCACAATAAAGAAAGATCACTTCACAAATAAATTATATTATCTTATCTACATCTACATTATCTTGAAAAACTAAAAACAACAGAACTATTACTAAGAACTAACTTTAAAAGTCGCGAATAATTCCGAACCGTTGTTTAATTATGAATTCAGACCGAGAATTTCAAAAAAAGAACTAACTATCATGAAATTCCTCTTATGGTAACGTTTCCAGAAGACTGGCATATAATAAACATTGCTCTGTCCTAAGAAGAGCCCAGTCTTCTGGTCACGAGAAGCGTCGACCATACACTTTGGAATCTCCCTGAAGAGATTCGGGCGCTTGAACCCCAAGACCCCAACCTTTCGATTCCAAACGGTTGAAACTCAAAATCCCCAATGGAATTGAAGTATTTTTGTTTATGAGCCTTTTAAGAGCCTCTGCAGAAGCAGCATAACATTTTTAAGTAAATCAAAACTAATATTATTAAAAATCAGACTCTGATTCAAATAAATGTATGAAGTCTCCGTACCTGAAGAGTAATGAAAACTTTAAGATAATACATTTATTCTTAATAATAGACGGTCTCAGCAAAGTAATTTCCGTTCAGGCACTGGAAAAAAGAAGAAAAATAATAATCATTTTCATCAAATAACATAGATTACCTTCGCAAGTTTAAAAAATAACTTTTTATACAACAGAATAAGTATATTTCTATACTTACTCTTATTTATTTTTTACAAGACGTCTGTGAAATTGAATAAACCTTATCACGCTTTAATTTATTTGAACTGTATGAAAGCAAAACACTATATGCGATATAATTTATCTTGCCTGGCATTTCATTATATTCTACGTTAAGCTATGTTCAAATAGAAACGCTCATCCCAAGAGGAATTGAGATTTATTATATTATCAATTAGGATGAGTCCTTCACCATAATTTGGGTGTATCCCTCTAAAATATTGGTCTATGTTCTTGAAATTTACCTCCTTTTCAATGTTACTATGTTTGTGTACGGAATAAACGCAGAGTGGCGGTAGTGAATTCGACAGCTACGCAGGAGACGCTACTTCGTTACCGCTCAGTGCATATATTGAATACACGAATATGTCTACTTGCATTGATCTGGATAATTCCGTACCGCCCACGTAACACTGGAATGCGAGGCAGTAGCCTATCAAACTCTCTCTGTGCTTATAGGATTGGCAGGGCGAGTTTGACTCCCTTTGTTTTGCTTACGTCCATAGACCATGATAACCACTTTCCATCAGGTGGGCTGTGTGTTTGTCTGCCACCTAAGTGATATAAAAAAACTTCAACTATTTTGTCTTACATCTTTTATACTGGTTGTATTTACTTAAGTACTAAAGGTAAGGTATAGTGATAAGTTATGAATGTGTACAAAACTTATTAGTGGATGAATGACAGACAGTATTTGTTAATGTTTTGGATAAACAAACGTTGTGTTAATTTTTGGGTAAAATCCTGTAAATTTATAAAATTTTGAAATACCGAGATGGTATCCTTTTGGTTGAACGAGCGGTTTTAGCATTCCTTTCCATCGCAATTTGTTAAAATAATTCACATTTGTTGCCTTCGTTGGGTATGATAAACAACCCTTGAGGTACCCCTACTATTTATTACTTTAAAAGAGGAACAGAAAAAAACACAGTCGAGGTATTTAAACTATCATGGTTATTCAAATTAGTGTTAAAGTTATCGGGATATTTACAGTGTTGTTTTGTTCTGAGTTTCCGATTTCCAAAAACAACCGGGGACAAGCTAAAACAATATCGTGAGTGGATTGAGTAAGCGTTGTGTGTCGTGAACGTGATAGAGATCGGTTCCAGTTTGTAGTGAGTGAAAAACCAGTGGTGGTGCAGATACGCGTAGTAAAAGAACTCGAAAGAGGGTAGACTGATATAATTACTCCTTAAAATAGTTTTCACTGTTCACTGCCAGTACTCCAGTTCCGCCGTGATCATGGTGCTTACAACAGCGCCGAAATATCGGAAACTCAAAACAATATAACATGCTAAATATCCCGATGACTTTAATACTAAAAACACAGTCACAACATGCTATAGGAAAATTTAAGGCAGGTTAAAAAACCTGCTTTAAAAGAGAGTATAAGGAATACCTTCACCAACTGTGTAGTGACGGAGAAACAATACAATTATCACCACCCCATCTCATCCGACGGGAAAAATACGCAGACGATTATCACTGCGAGAGAAGAAAAACTCGAAATAAAACCCTGTACAAATCCGTCTGGCCAGTTTGGAAAAAGTAGGCCAAAGCCGCCCAATATTGGGTTAGACCTATATCCAGCAGTACACTGCGATAAACTAATTGATTGAAGAAATAACATTAATTTTGTTTTCTAATCGAATTGAAGAAACACGTTTTGAAATCGCTACTGAACCGGGTTCCAATGCTCGATTGGCAGGATGCTAGGGATTATGCTGAATCGACCAAATCGTTGATATCACTCAACTAGCACGTTGCTCGTAACCCTGACACAGACGGCATAAGCATCATAAAAACATAATTTCTATTATTCTTCAGGCACGAATATGTCTTTATGACTTAATTTTACGGCCAATATTTTACCAACATCATGAAATTGAGATAGTATTAACAACATTCATAGTTTTATTATTTTCGCGTACTGTCATAACGATATTTTTATTTGTTATTAAAACGTAGAGTAACGGAAACGTATTCATAATAAACTATATTTACAATCGTATATTGTTGTATATGACCTAAATCATAATGACACAGATATTTTTCACGCATGTAGGTTACTAGCTGTGACCCAACCTCTTTCTCTTTTTTTACGTGCGATAAATCGGCACAGATACCCCACCCATTGAAGTTGGTGGGAGAAGTTATGTCGGACTCGAACCGACTAAAACGCACGCTGCCTGTGGTTCATTTTTAGTTACCGAAGGTGAAGTTGACGTATTCCTCGCACCCCGGCTGACCCAGGACCATTTCTCTCAATCTGGCCCTCCTCGTGTGTGGGCTCCTGAAGCTGAAGGTGAAGGTAAAGTCTCAGGAAAGGGGGTCACAGATATATGTGCACAGGTAATATAAAATAATTTTATGTGTGAGAGTACATTTATGTATTTGAGTATTTAATCTGGTAATTTTCAAGCTACTTTTAGAGGATTAATAGTATTATTTTAATCAACAAAGTTTTCGGACACTGTCAATCTCAGATAGTAGTTTTAATGAAATACCCTGTTAGATTTTCGTTTTAATCGCTTTTCGAAAGTCCATTGTTTCATAATTGACTAGAGAAGGACAGTTACTGTAATGTATCAAAGGTATTCGGGTCAGGGAAGTCATTATTGGCAATTAACCCAATTTGAGTTTGAGTCTTGTTTGATGGTTTTTAAAGACTATCATCAACGTTGAAGACGCCTTCAAACTTTTCTTTACATTTACTTGCATATAACAAAAAATCTTCACTGTTCAGGGGAGGAAGATACGGGTCGTAGTTATACAGGGTGGAAGTTTTCGATCTTACCTGGAGGGAAATTCCTCTAAATACTAGAGATAGCGAATTTTATATTTAAAAAGAAACCGAACTGCATACAAAGATATTTGAAAACTCACTTGCCACACTCGATAATCGAACCAACTAATATCCGGAAAAATATTCGGTACTATTATGGCATCAATGGATAGTGTCAACCATAAGGATCAAACCTCTAATAAACATGATACTGTGGTCTCTAACAAACCATGTGTATAAATATACTAACCGAAAAATACGCTTATCTACGGCTCATTGATCGCATATTTTGTACCAGGCTACTCCTTAATGTATTATAACAATTGTATAAATATTGCATGTTTTATTTACCGTCTTTAGAATTTAGCTAAAGTGAGGTAAATGCTTAACAAAATGTGAGTGATAATTTTTTCTTCCATTTTGCCCGCCATTCGTATCCTTCTTTGGCTGTATTTTACCGTCTCTACCATGGTGAGTGTTCTGATGAGCTCTTTCAACTAATCCCACCCTCTCCTTTCCTACGCAGGACAAAACGTGCAGGGCTTAGATGTCACACTCACACTGTGCAGAATATACGAGCGACAACTAAGCGGTTCAGAGACTCTTTTCCTTGCCGTACCACCAATACCTGGAATTCATTACCAGCTCACGTGTTCCCTTCTTCCTACAATCCCGGGTCCTTTAAGCAGGGCATGAAAAAACATCTGATGAGGCCGCCAAACTAAGTGCCACCATTGTAAGATTACTTAGTGTCTATAATGGTGACCCTTTTTCCTGAGACTTTGTCTTTAGCTTACTATCAGGCGAGATGAATTCGAGTTGGTGTGTCCTAGATAAAAAGAGGCTGCCTATCTTGTAGTATGCATAACGTGATGATGCTTATGTACCTATACTTTTGTATATAATATAAATTGATTTTAAAACATCATAGTACCCAATACATTATAGTTAACTGTTCACATTATACTTTAACTCTCCGGAGGGTTAGGCGGAGGTGAATAATAACACTCACATTTCACCAATAATTACATTCGGTCCCACGTAATAGACTTAAGCCATGCATCTGAGCCTGTATATATCTGCCTGATGTTAAACAGCCCTATCCCTTAGTCGTCTTGTACACATGCATGAGAAGATGATACCGCATGGGGAGATGGGATGGCTCAAATTCTACTCTACCGGAAACCACGCGGCTATATATAACTCTAATGGCCACTTAAAGCCTGAATGCCTTTTTGGTAGGCACCTAATTGGTATGAAAGTACATCTCTCCACATAAAGCTAATGTCAAAATATTATGATAATTTCACTTTGTAACACACAAGCTGACAAACAGATGATGACGTTACAAAACATGTGATTTCTGAGCCCATTTCAGCGATTCACTAGGAAAAGCGTTTCGTCAAAGGAACGTCCAAATATTTGCGCATATCAAACGTAAGAGAACAACTCATCTTATGTTATTACATCATTTTCTTTGTGGGTATTTGTGTGAAAATGTTTTCTTTGTGCACAGTGTAAATCAATAAAACCGTACCTAAAAACTTCACGTGGTTCTGTCTTCCTAGAATCCCGGTTACCCACATTGAAGGGAATATTGTTAAATAAAAAATAAAATGTGTTCTACGGCCTATACAATGGTTTGTGCTCAGATAAATTGTTTGACATGATGCCCACAGCTACATTCTATCATCGCACCTCTCGCCATGGGCAGGGAATTCATCCTCACACATTGCGACCTGAGGCAGTGCACACACACTCAAGCTGTGGAATGACCTCCCCGCTGCGGTTTTCCCAAGCACCTACAATATGGGGTTCTTCAAGAGGGGTATCAGAATGTTTCATCACAGTCGGCAACGCGAGTGTAACACCCCTGCTGTTGCATACGTCCATAGGCCACGGTAACCACTTCCCATCAGGTGGGCCGTGTGCTTGTCTGCCGCCTAAGTGGTATGAAAAAAAGGTACATACATACCTTTGACTTATCTGACTGGCTCAGTGTCAGTAGTGCATGTCCGCCATTTTGAATCACTTTGAACTTTGAATAATTATGAATCACTGGATACCAGGTTGCAGAACATGCAATTCGCTTTTCTGCGCAGTCAGATAAACACCGGACAGTTTGCTTACAGAATGTGTGACGGTACATGGTGAAACGAAATAATAAAAAAAAAACCTGTTTATTTCAGTAAACTTATTTCTAGAACAATGCTGTCTTCCCAGTGAGTGATCTAATGATACTGGTGTTGGGAATGGCCCGCTACTTCCCTTAGTTTTTAATAAACTAGTAAATTATATACAATTCAGGGTATATTATATATAATTAGATTACATGTAGTGTGTGTGGGGGTGTGTGATGTATGTGAGAGGGTGTGTGTGTGTGTGTGTGTGTGTTTTTTTTTTTTTTTTTTTTTTTTTTTTTTATATAGGACACGCCAACTTGACCTCACCTCGCCTGATGGTAAGCTAAAGGCAAAGTCTCAGGAAAGAGGGTCACCATTACAGACACTAAGTGCTACAATGGTGGCACTCAGCTTGGCGGCCTCATCAGATGCTTTTTCACGCCCCGCTTAAAGGCCCCGGGACTGTAGGAAGAAGGAAACACGTGTGCTGGTAATGAATTCCAGGTCTTGGTGGTGCGGCAAAGAAAAGAGTCTCCGAACCGCTTGGTTCTTGCTCGTATATTCTGCACAGTGTGAGGGTGATATCTAAGGCCTGCACGTGTTGTCCTATGTAGGAAAGGAGATGGTGGGATTAGTTGGAAGAGCTCGTCAGAACACTCACCGTGGTAGAGACGGTAAAATACAGCCAAGGAAGCAATATCTCTACGCATCTGCAAAGGCTCGAGGGTGTTCGTGACCTCAGGGTTCCCAATAATTCGGACCGCGCGTCGCTGCAACCTGTCGAGAGCATCTAGTAGGTATTTCGCGGAGCCATCCCAGAGATGCGAGCAGTATTCCACGCAGGAGCGAATTTGTGTCTTATAGAGAAGACACCGCTGCTCCGGCGTGAAAAAACGTCTCACTTTGTTTAGGAGTCCGAGTTTCCGCGAGGCTGTTTTGATGATGCTCTCGATGTAATTTCTGTTATTCAGTTTGCAGCGAATATCCATGCCTAGGATATAGAGATTGTCCTGCAGTGGAAGTGGCGTGCTCTGAAGAGTGGGAAGGGGAAGGAAAGAAGATACCTTTGCTGTGAACGCACAAGCCTGCGTCTTCTTGGCATTGAACTCGACCATGTTCTCGGAGCCCCATTGAGAAATGTGATTCAAGATCCGGTCCAGTTCAGTGACAAGAAGCTGTCTTTTTTCCACGATATCAGACTGTTTGGCCGCAGGTTGTCCGTGATAACTCCCGTGTACGGTGCTATCTAACGCACGCGCGTGTAGTGTGTGTATGTGTGTGTGTGTGTGTGTGTGTGTGTGAGTGTGTGTGTGTGTGTGTGTGTGTGTGTGTGTGTGTGTGTGTGTGTGTGTGTGTGTGTGTGTGTGTGTGAGTGTGTGTGTGTGTGTGTGTGTGTGTGTGTGTGTGTGTGTGTGTGTGTGTGTGTGTGTGTGTGTGTGTGTGTGTGTGTAGATAGTGTAAATATTGAGAATGTGTGGGTAGATGAAGAACCCACTACCTCACGGACTCGAAGACGGCGGGCGTGTATCACTGAGCCAGTCTACCTGTGACCACAGCTGGTATAACCTGGTCGAAACGTATACCATGATCGCATTAATTCCCGTAAACACTGTTGTATATCAATTGAAGGTCGTTATTCTTAGGTAAAAAATACCTTCTTCACTTTAATTCTTTTTTTTAAAGATATTAAAGTGAAAAAAGCACTTGCAAATAACTAATAATAATTTACTGTAATCAAACTGAATTTCTACAAAGGAGACGGATTCGCTTTCATACATTCTTGGGCCTCAATGTAAAAAGTTGAGAGTGGCTTCAAGTGAGAGCTTATATATTATTAAACCATCCCTGCAAAATCTGAAGATTTTGAACATCAGAGAGCAGAGTTATAAGAGATTTAGCATCCATGCAGAATTAGAAGCTGACAACTCTCGAAGCAGGCTGCTCCCACTACACACTTCAGTAATGAAGCCTTCATTACCTCTTAGATGCTTAGCGTAGTATGAACGTGCCTGCTTTATCTGATATGTCCCTAAATATATTAGAATTAATTCACTTTCTGTAAGCTGGGGAAAATCATTTAAGTTATCATTGTGAACCGTAATTGTAATAACTGATTGACTGAAAGTCAGGAAGCTGTCAGTTGTCACAGCACAGATTAATACGACTTATACAGTTGATAATTACTAGAATTATTTAATCGATTAACGAAAATCTATTCAGAATTTATTATAATTACGCTGTTATTATATTTTTTAAATGTGTATTATTGTTATTATTATGTTTTGTTCACTTTGACTGAAATAATACTAGGATGAAAGTGTTTCTATTGACAAGATTGTTTGAATCGATCACAGTAATCGATATTATTTTTTTATTTTTTATTTTTCAAAGTCTTTATTGCATAAAATAAACATTACATGTAACAACTCCAGTGTAAATTAAATCCTAGAGGTTAACAAATAAATTAGGTTACATTACACAAAGCTATTGCACTTTTTACGAATTTATACACATGTTTAAAGATCATTAAAAATACAGAAAATATAATGGGTGTATTAGGAATATTGTTTATGTAAGCTTTAGTACAGCATTACATTTGATGCATACTTAAGTTAAAACTAAACAATAATGGTATAATACCACGAACATAATTAGTACAATGATAATTCATTGTATGTAGGTATTAAAATAAAATATTATCTCTTGGCTAAGCAAAACGGACAAAAGATCGCCCCGGCTGTAAGCAAACAAGTTTTTATTTAATTTTTATTCAATAGTCACCGCAGTAGGTCCACGCCACCGCGCATGCATGTAATCGATATTGAATCATCGTGAAATAAACTTAGTTTTATGATTTCTCGTCTTCCTGATGTTCAATTGAGCTGTTTTTTTTAAATTTTGAAATAGAAAAATATACCGCTTTTTTTAAGTCATATCTCAACTCATTACAATTTGGCCCAGAAATCCCCGTCTCCTTTCTGCATCGCGCTACGATGAAAGTTCTCACGCTAATTATTATTTTATACAACATATTTCTATAGGCCGCGATCTAGAGATCTTTTTCTGTCAAAAAAACGTCACATCCCATTTCCTGGCTCACTTTAACCCGACTACGGCGAAGCAAAAGAGGGTTATGATTTTGACAGGCTATGTATGTATGTAGGTTCATCTGTTCCCTTATAGCTGATCAACCACTTATTAGATCTATACAAATGAGGTATGATTAGAAGCATCTTAATCGTCCGCTGGTTATAAGCTATATGATGTGTTGTGTTGTGTGAAATACTGTGTTAAAAAATAAATATGAGATATATGTCGTGTTTGGTATCAACTGAAAGAGTTTAATTAGCAAATTTCAAATATGTATGAATTATACCTACAATATTTTTCACGTAGCATGGGTACGGTGACGTTTGGGATTTGAAGTTACTAGAGATGTAGTCAAGATAAAATCGCATGAAATAAAATCGATTATATATCTTATCGAGATCATTTATTAATGAAGAAGAAATCGATTCTATTAACTAATAATTTTGAAGAAAAAAAGTAAAACAAAATTGATAACCTGTTTAATTATTTATTAAAAATCAAACATGTTCATCATCTTCATCATCATCATCATCGTCATCTGACTCGTCGACGTGAATAATTATTTGGGAATCAATTATGCAGTCTATTCTAATGTCTCGCTCCCAGTCATGTAAGATTAGATTTTTGGTTTTCTCCACTACTTTCTTCCAGTCATCGCCAGTGACATTTTTGCATCCCTCTTTCAATAACCCCATCATTTTTGTGGCTGTAAAAGGCGGAGCTGTATTTTTTCGTGCAGCGTATCCTGAAACAAGATAAAAAACAAATTGAGTCATAGAATTCAAGTAATAAACATAATCATATTTTTGTCAGTATGTAAATAGACTATGGTTAAACAAGTTACCTTTGATTTGGGCCCAAATTAATTCAATGGCATTGTACTGACAGTGGTACGGTGGAAGCCTCAGGACTTCGTGACCATATTCGTTTGCCATCATATCTAATTTGTATGTCGTTTGGGGCTTGTGCATTTTTACGAGCTTCACTAGCTCCACCTTTAATTTCGTCTCATCGGCTTCCACATTATTGGCTTGGAGCCACTCGATCAACTCGCTCTTCTTATTGGAAGAAGTCGGCGGTTTGTTCAATTGCACGGAGTGATATGGGGCATTGTCCATAATAATTGTGCTGGGTTCTTCTAAATTGCTAAGCATATTTTGAAACCACTCCGTGAATACTTCCGCATTCATATCTTCGTGATATTCTCCCGTCTTTTTCGAATTAAAAGCAAGTAGCCCATTTTCTACAAATCCTTTCGATGTGCCTGCGTGACAAATAATCAATCTCTCCCCTTTTCCTTCTGGCACTTTGGTCGAGGCATGAGGTGTATCGTCAGTCCACATTTTACCGACCGTATGATTGGCATTCAGCCAAGTTTCATCCAGGAAGACGACATTGCTCCAATCGGTAATCGCTTTAGCCTTTTTCAAAAAGGTAACCCGCGCAAGTGCTATATCGCCCCTCTCCATGACAATTCTTCTTTTGTTTACTTTTTTGAATTGGAAACCAATGTCCTTCAATACGCGCCACAAGGATGTAGGACTTCCAGTAAACAAATCAGCATCTTTTAAAGACTTGACCAGCTTTAGAAGCGTCGGTAATTCTTTATTCTGGTAATAGTTATAAATGTGGCTCCGTATAGCATCGGCCGCAAAACTGTCTACATCTGTTACAGATGCCTTTTTGGTTCGCTTTTTATTAGGGGTGGACAACTTATTTTCTTCTGTATCGTGAGCACCATATTTTTCTCGAGTGATTCGAGAAACCGTGTTCCGCCCAATGTCTAACGCATCTGCCACTCGATCCAAAACGTTGAACACAGGCAATAGCGTTCCGCCATTCTCACGTTCCCGCTCAAAGTAATCCCGCAATCGAACTACAAATTCACGGGCTTGACTACCAAGCACAGTCTTTTTCGTTCTTTTTGGCATTTTGCCAAAAAAAACAACAAAACAAAAGTCAATAACAAAAAACGGTAACGAAAACAACAAAGCACAACGATAGTCAATAACAAAAACAAGTAACAAAAACACCACGCAAGCTCAAAACAAAGAAAACAGACCGCATACAAGGCAGACGCATTCGTACTGAGGTGATATAACAAGATGGCTGCCAGCTCATGCTTAAGCAGTGTTGCTATATTATAATAAAGCTCCACAAAGACAAAAATGCTTTGTTTAAAGTTTATTATTACATAATTATATTTTATAATCGTATTTTAGTTAAAAATACAACTAACGATTTATGATACTTTATTCGACAATTTATCGATTATAACGATTTTACTATGTCAATCTCTAACGCAACCTGTTCCGATTCACGCATCAAGAATTATGTATTTGGAATGTTTATATTTAAAGTTTAAATAATTACGGAGAAATAAAAATAGTTTTAAGTTAAAAATGCAAAATAAAACAGTTTTCTTTTTATCTTCGTATTAAGTGTTGTTTCCTGTATTCCGCGTTAGGTAAATTGTTTCGAAATGAATCATGCATGAAATGGAATTAGTCAAATGTCACCGTACCCATGCTACGTGAAAAATATTATAGGTACTACTTACCCCTAAAATAATATATATAAAAAATTAGTTTAAAACTAAAACCCGACTACTGAAACATCAAAAGGATAGCCGTGGTCGTAAGCCATTTAGTCTAACAGAACAAGCATTCTATGTAAAAGTGGCATACGACCTCCGCTATCCTTGATATTTTCTTGTTTAATACTTTTTATAGCCTGATTTTTCAGTAGTCGGGTTTTAATTTTAAACCTATTTTTTTCTTCTTTACGAATTCAAAATAGGTAAAGGATTCTTGCGTAAACCTTTGATAGACAGATTCTCACAGTGAGTACAAATAACCTGACATGTAAAGAGTTTCTGTAAATACAGGGGTACAATGAACATGGATGTTGAGGCAAATATGTTTACTGCCACGCTTCTTGTCACTCGAGAGTTGTACGTCAATATGTATCAACATTTGGTATAAAATTATATTTGCAGCTTTCTCAAGCCATTATCCGGCATAGAGGCGTACGGCATAGTCCCGGCATAAAGCTGGTTAAATAAATTGCAAATTGTAACGTTTTAAAATACTATTAATAATCATAATGTTGACAGTTCACGAAAATATTGCACATTAAAATGAAACGAATTGCGCTGATTATATATTGATTTATTTTTCTTTATCCCAATAGCGTCTGAACTTGCACTTTGAAGTTTGGGGTTTTCTCTCCTCTTCGATAATTTATTTGGCACTAAATGGGTGCGACTTTCATTTGACCTCCCGAAGGAGAAGTCTGTGCAAGAGTCTAGCAGTTAAGCTTTTCTTGTGTTGTCATTATTTATTTTGGTAGTTATAATATTATTGAAAGATCTCACAAAAACGTTAAGAAAACATTCAAATATAGGTACATATACTTATATTCGCAACTTTTAGCTTTATAGAATAAATTATGTTATTAAATTAAACTGGACAGATAAACGGACCGACTAAAATACAACTAGACGATCTAAACGATAAAAATAACGTTGAGCATGTGCTCAACACAATATTTAGGCCACTCGGGATTGTGGCACACAACAGGGACTTATCAGAAAATAGAAAGTCTCCAGTAATTTGTTATTATTATCCTGTCCCTCGAAGGGTTGAAAGTGATTGACGTTTGTGATTTTTCGGATTTTTTATTGTCAACCCAACCCTTTTCGAGTAGAGATACAAGATTTCGCAATCATAAGGGCAACGCTATTTTGGTTTTATTGGTTTAGGAAGACGTGCTAAAATGTTTACAACTTTATTCTTCATACGAATCTTCTCTTGTCGTGCGAAATTCACAAGCTAAATAGATCAATGGATAAACACACACAATATCAAATCCAAGTATTAACATGATTAAACATTATAAACCTAAGTATTATCATTATCTGTAGCAGACAAAGTCACATAAAAAAGTGTTCAAAACATCCGAAAAGATCTCTCTCTCCCGAAAATCTCATTACAAAATAAAGTGGCTACTTTTACAAATTAATGAGTATCTAAGCATGATGTTTATGGTAAGTCAGTCTATTGCTTTCTTAAGGAAAATGGTCTAAGTAAAGCAGGAATTAAATAGAGTATGTACTCCTTTTAAAAAAGTATATTCTCTCATGAGACCAAAATTATCTAGTTGGTAAAAGGCATTGGAGAGAGTGTGTGTTTCAGCGATGTGTATTTAGATTAATACAAAGACATATAAGTTTATATTCAATTCGTATTGTTACGACAGCCGTCGATATCTCGAAAACTAATAATCAAATCTTCAAGAAATAAAAACGCATTGTTAGTGACGAGGTACTCTACCGAAGGGCATAGAAAAATCTGGAATCGTCAACAAAAAGTCACAACCTACCTACGAGTACCTACACACTTTGTTGAATAAAAATAAACAATAGGTAAATATCGAGAATGTACTCGAAGGTCAGCGACGGCGCGGCGGCAAGATCAAAGAATAGGTATTTGTCGCTCGCGAACTTTCTAGATAATTCGATCCTCCTAATTGAGAGGTATAAAAACATGCTCGCATAGCGACACGAGTCATTCTGTCTTTGAGATCGATAACGAACACAGCGAACTTAAGTGACCAAAGAAGATTCTACCTGCGACCTGAGCAACGACTGTGGACTACTGTGAACTACTGAGCGACTGGAACTGTTGAAGAGTACTGTGTATACTAGTGATTAAGTTGTCTAGTTTGTGGTGAGCTAATAAATCTCTTCGTTGAGTAAACGGCATTTAATTGTACCCCGTGCACGTAACAATTGGTGTCAGAAGCGGAATGCCGTTATTACCACGTGAAGACGAAGGGCGTACTCCACGGAGCAGAAGTCAAGTGGAAATGGAGGCCGCACGTCAACGGAGCCTCGAAGAAGAAGGGCGTCAGGCCGACTCTGCTGTCTCAGCGCGAACTACGGCAGCACCAGATGGAACCTCGTCAGATACTAACATGATGACGCTACTGGCTTCTATGCAGCAGATGATGCAGGCATCCAGGCAAGAGATGCAGGCTTCTATGCAGCAGATGATGCAGGCTTCCTGGCAAGAGATGCAGGCTTCCAGGTAAGAGATACAGGCCTCCAGGCAAGAGATGCAGGCCAACCAGGAGGAAATGCAGGCTACTATGCAGCAGATGATGCAGACCTCCAGACAAGAGATGCAGGCCTCCAGGCAAGAGATGCAGGCCAACCAGGAAGCTGTCATGAGAAAAATCGAAGCAGGCCTCCACGCACTGGGGGATAAGGTGAAGAACCTCGAAGACGGCTTGCAAATGCGGAGCAATGAATGGCCTTGAAGACTGAGACCATGGATGACCGTTTGCAAGTTCTAGAAAAGAAGATGGTCAGGCTGGAAACCTGCGGACCTGTTACCGTGACCTCACCATCATCAGCAAAGTTCGACTTACCACACTTTGATGGAACATCCTCGTGGACAGCCTTCAAGTACCAATTCGAGATATTGGCAAAAACTAAAGCCTGGAGCAACGAGGAGTCATTTATGGCCTTGACACTTGCATTACGAGGAGATGCCTTAATAATACTGGAAAACCTGCCGCCTGAAGGAAGGACTCTGGGGTCTTTGATGGAAGCTTTAGACACACGTTACGGTGATAAGCACCTGGAGAATGACTACCGAGCGCAGTTCCGGGAGAAGAAACAAAAATCTAGTCAAAGCCTCCAGGAATGGGCTGT
The DNA here is from genome assembly GCA_963662185.1 of Eilema griseolum. Taxonomy (NCBI): domain Eukaryota; kingdom Metazoa; phylum Arthropoda; class Insecta; order Lepidoptera; family Erebidae; genus Eilema; species Eilema griseolum. The sequence goes on from OY759243.1 coordinate 3,151,217, forward strand.
AGAGGTTGAAAGGCTCGTTCGTCGGGCCTACTCATCGACACCCATAATGATCGAGACCACTCTGCTGGAGGCCTTCCTAAACGGTATACGAGACGCAGAAGTGAAAGCTAGTGTACAGTTGCGTCATCATCAGACCTTGAAAGAAGCACTGGCTTATGCTCTCGAGGTGGAAACTGTACGGCAGAATGCCGGAATAAGTAAGGTCAGGGAGGTCAAAGAGGTGATTGCAGAAGAGTAGAAGCCACGGTATGTCCCGACGTTTTATTCCTGTAGAGGAAGGGGCCATACTCAATCAGAGTGTCCTTCAAGAAAACGGAGGAGGGTCACGGACTCCGGGACTCAACTAAATGTCGCCAGGGCCGCGGGCCGAGCGTTGTCTGGTCGACATGAGGCCCCAACCATCACTATAACTCAAGTTGGCAATGGAAATAGTTTGATCATCGAAGCCACCTTAAACAATCGACCTTGCAGTTTAACAGTGGATACTGGAGCTTCACGTACAGTTGTTAGACCAGAATTACTGAAACGCACCATAAGGTGGGATAAACGATTTCCAAGGTGCCAGCTTCAGACAGCTACTGGCCAGCTAGTGACCGTTCTCGGTGGAACAGAAATGGAGGTAAGAATTGGCGACCAAATATACCAGCAGTCAGTGCTCATTGCTAATATTACTGATGACTGCATTTTGGGACTGGATTTCTTGAGGAACCACAGATGTGTCTTGGATATACCTATAGGAGTGCTGAGATTCCCTGATCAGGAAGTTTGTTTACAAGGATCGCACCCGTGCTCTCTTTACTTTTTAACGGATACGACGTTAGCTCCTAAATCGGAAACATTGGTCAAAGTGAAGTTTACCGCGAAGACTGAACAAAGAAGATGTCTTATTGTGGAAGATGCCGGCAGTCATCAAAATTTAATAACAGCAAGAACCTTACTGATACTGAACGGAATCGCTAGAGTGAGAATTCTTAACCTCAGTGATGAAATAGTTCTCCTGAAGAAGAATAGTGTGGTCTGAAGATGTGAGGAAGTAAAGTGCCTGAGGCGGTTGAATAACACTTCGCCTAAACAAGACGGTACACAAATCTCCGAAGATCACATCGAACAACTCCTTGAGAATTCGAAGGAAAACTTAACAACATCAGAATTGCACCAAGCCAGAGACCTGTTGCTACATTTCAGAGACATCTTTGCAACCGGGAATGACTGGGCTCGTGAAACACCGGATTGACACAGGTGACTCCAGGCCCATAAAACAGAGACCTCGACGTTTACCATGGGCAAGAGAAGGGGAGGTAGCAGACATGATTAAAGACATGGCTGAGAGCAAAGTGATCGAACCTTCTACGAGTTCATGGTCATCACCTGTGGTACTAGGGAAAAAGAAGGATGGTAGCACAAGGTTTGGTGTGGATTACCGAATATTGAATAATGTCACTAAGAAAGACAGTTATCCTTTGCCTAGAATTGACGATACCCTGGATATGCTTAGTGGTATGAAATGGTTTTCAACCATTGATTTAAAAAGTGGCTACTGGCAGGTGGAGATCAGTCCTGAAGATAAAGAGAAGACAGCCTTTAGTACAGGAGTTGGAAACAGATTGTGGCATTTTAATTTTATGCCATTTGGGTTATGTAATGCCCCAGCCACGTTTGAGCGCCTCATGGAAAGAGTAATGGTGGGTCTACTCGGAGATGTCTGTCTGGTTTACCTGGACGATGTCATAGTTATGGGACGCAGCTTCAAAGAAAACCTGAAGAACCTGGAAAAAGTTTTTACTCGAATCCGTGAGGCTAACCTTAAACTGAGTCCAAAGAAGTGCGCTTTATTTAAAAGGGAGGTCAGCTATCTTGGACATGTGATCTCCACGGAAGGAGTTAAAACCGACCCCGAGAAGATAAGAGCTGTTCAGGAATGGCCTGTTCCAAAAAACAAAACGGAGATTCGCGCGTTTCTGGGACTATGCGCGTATTACAGACGCTTTATTAAGCATTTCTCGGATCTTGCCAAACCACTACACAGACTAACGGAAGATAGACGAGACTTCGTTTGGGACTTAGATTGCGAGCAAGCTTTTAGTACACTTAAACAACGGTTGTGCGAAGCTCCTATATTGGGTTATCCTACCAGGGAAGGAAGATTCATTGTGGATACGGATGCCAGCAACACCGGTATAGGTGGAGTGTTGTCACAAGTGCAAGGAGATCGCCATGTTGTAATAGCATACTTCAGCAAATCGCTATCCAAGCCGGAAAGAAATTACTGTGTCACTCGTCGTGAACTTCTCGCTGTGGTGAAGTCCTTACAGCATTTTAATAAGTATCTTATAGGAAGAGAGTTTACACTAAGGACAGATCATGCTGCACTACAATGGTTGCTACAATTCAAGAATCCGGAAGGTCAAGTAGCAAGATGGATCGAACAACTACAGGAATTTCCCTTTGTGATAGAACACCGAAGCGGAAAAGGGCACGGCAATGCAGATGCTTTGTCTCGTAGGCCGTGTGCCGAAGATTGCAAGCACTGTCAGAAGAACGAAGCCCGTGAAAATATTAAAGTCATAAAGGTGAATGGACTTGACGACGAATGGACCGGAAGCAGTATGAAGCAGGCGCAAGTGGATGATGATGATCTACAGCCTATACTGCACTGGAAGCAGCTTGGAAGCAAACCCCAATGGAGTGATATATCTGCTTACAGTTCCACTACCAAAAGTTATTGGGCCCAGTGGGACAGCTTAACTCTGATCGATGACGTGCTGTATAGGAAATGGGAATCCAATGACGGCAAAGAGGTGACCCTACAAGTAGTGGTACCACGAAGCAAGGTGGCTACTCTCTTACGGCACAGCCATGATGGTGTCTCTGGTGGGCATCTCGGAGTCAAGAAACCCCTAGTTAAAGTACGACAGCGGTTTTACTGGCTTCATTGTCGGGAAGATGTCGAGGATTGGTGCCGTAAATGCACTGCATGTGCTTCAGTTAAAGGACCGCCGACAAGAAGCAAAGGTAAATTGAAACTGTATAACGTCGGAGCACCATGGGAACGTATCGCCATTGATGTTGCTGGACCTTTTCCAACGACTGAAGAAGGTAACAAATACATCATAGTAGTGCAAGATTACTTCACTAAGTGGCCGGAAGTATTTTCGACACCCAATTAGGAAGCAGTCACTGTGGCAAAGAAACTGGTTCAGGAAGTGGTCTGCTGGTACGGCGCACCTATGGAGATCCACTCTGACCAAGGACGGAACTTCGAGTCTGCTCTATTTCAAGAAATGTGCAAACTCCTTGGAATGAACAAGACCCGTACGACTCCAGCGCATCCGCAGTCAGACGGAATGGTCGAGAGGTTTAACCAGACGTTGGAAAATCACTTGGCTAAAGTTGTCGATGAACACCAAAGAGATTGGGACCAGTACATCCCACTGTTCTTGATGTCCTATCGATCTGCGGTACATGACAGTATGGGACACACCCCAGCGAAAGTGAACTTTGGTCGAGAGATTAGGCTACCAGTGGATGCAATAACCGGTACGCCACCTGATAGTCCTAAGCCCGTGACGGATTACGTGAGTGAACTTCGAAACCGACTGGACGAGGTGCACAGAATAGTACGGGAAAACAATTTGAAGACAGGTGAAAGGATGAAAACCCGGTACGATAGAAATGCAAACACCAACGGTTTCGAAGAAGGAACACTGGTATGGCTTCATAATCCGCTACGCAAGAAGGGGAAATCTCCAAAACTCCAAGCTCGCTGGGAAGGGCCCTATACGGTTATTACGAGAATCAATGACATTACCTACCGCATTAGGAAGGGGGTTAGGGGAAAACCAAAAGTAGTTCATGTGGATAGGTTGACGCGTCATCATGGAACAAATGGTGCTCGGGACGAGCATGACTAAAAGGGGGGTAATGTTACGACGGCCGTCGATATCTCGAAAACTAATAATCAAATCTTCAAGAAATAAAAACGCATTGTTAGTGACGAGGTACTCTACCGAAGGGCATAGAAAAATCTGGAATCGTCAACAAAAAGTCACAACCTACCTACGAGTTCCTACACACTTTGTTGAATAAAAAATAAACAATAGGTAAATATCGAGAATGTACTCGAAGGTCAGCGACGGCGGCAAGATCAAAGAATAGATATTTGTCGCTCGCGAACTTTCTAGATAATTCGATCCTCCTAATTGAGAGGTATAAAAACATGCTCGCATAGTGACACGAGTCATTCTGTCTTTGAGATCGATAACAAACACAGCGAACTTAAGTGACCAAAGTAGATTCTACCTGCGACCTGAGCAACGACTGTGGACTACTGTGAACTACTGAGCGACTGGAACTGTTGAAGAGTACTGTGTGTACTAGTGATTAAGTTGTCTAGTTTGTGGTGAGCTAATAAATCTCTTCGTTGAGTAAACGGCATTTAATTGTACCCCGTGCACGTAACAGTATTTATACGAACAGAAATAAATATTTGTATTTGCCTTGCCTTGGATGCCTTAGACAATATAGGTAAGAAGAGGCACAAAAAGAACTACGATGTACTTTGCTACAAGAACTTAGCAGGTGTATGTTCAACATGTTTAAAAATTAAGACTGCACATTCTAATCTCGTTTCACTTACAAAATAGAGCGTAGTGGGAATCATATTTTACTTTCGAACTTTGAATCATTGAAACAATGGAACATTGGTGAAAACCTTATCATTACACTGACGTAGGGAATACACAGATACAAAATGAAAATGAAAAATTATTTAAAAAACCCCCGTCACAAAAAACCACCCCCAAAAAATCGAAAATAAGTTGTGTTAGTTAGCCCTATAACTTTGAAATACCTATTAATACATATTTTGATTGTGACGGAGGTCTTGAGGTAAAATTTTTAATTTAAATTATATTTTACACTTTTTAAATTGATCTACTCGTCAAGCTCTTTGATTTGATACCCATATTGAGGGAGTTATGAAATAAAATTTAATTCGCTATTTTGTGGTGGCGGCCATTTTGTATTCGAAATTTGTGATATTCTACTAGTCAAGTCAAGTTTCATTTGATACCCATATTGAGGGAGTTGAGAAAAAATCTGTACTCCGTCATTTTGTGGCGGCGGCCATCTTGGACCGATTATTTTCACTTCTGACTAATAAATCTTTGAAACAAAAAACTATATCAAAATTGGTTTATCCGTTTAGGAGCTACGATGCCAGACAGACACACACACACACACACACATACATAGATACGTCAAACTTACAACACCTCGTCGTATTTGCGCCGGGGGTTAAAAACAAACATAAATCGGTCCCTTAGTCAATATTGAGTTAAGCGATATTCCCTTTTTAAAAGTCCCAGAGGATAAATAAGGACAGTATTAACGTTTTTCGTGATTATAACACATTCTCGTGACTCATAAAAATATCGTAAATTGTTTGTATCCACGATACAGCGTAATTAATAGCTGCAATTAAAATAAAATTTTCAATTTATTCGTGAGAGTAATGAAAGAAGAAAGAAAATACATTTATTGCAAAACACAACGCACATTACATATATTTGACAGCCTCTGTGGCGTGGCGGTAGTGAACACGACTGCTACGCAGGAGGCGCGGGTTCGATCCCCGCTCAGTGCAAATATTTGTATGCATGAATATGGGTATTTGCATTGGTCTGGGTGTTTCTATGTATAATATGTATGTATTTACAAAAAAAAAGTATTTAAGTATGTTTATCCGTATTCTAGATTCCATAACACAAGCTAGTTAAACTATGCTTACCGTGGGTCTAGATAGCGTTGTGTAGAATGTTGTAGAATATTATTATTATTATTATTAAATACATAATTAAAATGAAGACAGAATTTAAAAAAAAGTAGAAATAAAACACAAAACATAAAACTCAAAGTCCTCATACCCGCCACAATTCTTTATCTATGGTTGCGCAATGAAGAGTGTACAGCAGCTAAATGCAGCATCAAATTTAAAATAATCTTTTTTTTTTTTGGTAATGCGCGTTTGGCTAATTGAATTACATAATTTAAAAATGCGTAACTTAACGATTTATTTAGTACCCACAATTTACAACAAGTTAAAATTTCACCAAAAATTACTATGTTGAAATTATTCAAATGCATCAATTAAAAATTATGTTTATACTGTTGATTGATGGCACTTGGTGGAATTTGTTGTTACACATATTATAACACAGATGTTCTTAACTGGAATTGTAAACCTTTGAGGATACCGTAAGGCGAAACCGGTCAGGTGTAATAATACAAAACACTGTGGAAAAAGTACAAGTGTATTTTAATATGTGTAAAAATAACATAAACATAACAACATAAACCCACGCCTATATCCCGGAAGGGGTAGGCAGAAGTGCCAGCACCCACATTTCGCCAGTTTATGTTTAGGTCCCAATGTAAAAGGTGGCGAGCCTATTGCCATTAACCGGGCACTTATAAACCTGCGATAAATACAGACATAACTTCGAAAAGCATCGAGACCTCGTCTCAGCAGTCCATTACCCATATCACTAGGCTACCGCGGCTAGGTTGTGTAAAAAATATGCAAACAAGTATCAAACATTACATCCAAACGCCAATTACGGTTGCATCTAAAGATTTGATTAACGTCGGTACCCGGTCTCCAAAGCGCTATTTTATGAATTTGATTTACAAGTTGACTGCTAACAAATCAATAACTCATAACTCATTCATTCATAAGGATAATCATTACACGTCATATATCATTCCCAATCGTTACAGCAAGTTTGTCACTTATTTTTAACAATAACAGTCTTTTGTCAAACAAGAAATCAAAAATGTTACATACGTTTAATAGACACTGTATCTCCACCCTACAGATTACCGCTGCCATAATAACCTCGTGTTGTGTTCTCGTTGGTGAGTAGGATAGCCAGATTTCACTGAAGAGTTTTTGTGCTGTCAGTGGGAAGACCAAAGGCGTTATCCTACTTTGTCTTTTACAGTGACGGCACAAAATTCTTGTGCTTACAGGGTTGGCAGCGCATTTGTGACTTCCTTGGTGTTGCACACGCCCATTGGCCACGGTAACCACTTTAAATTAGATGGGCCGTGTGCTTGTCTGCCAACCCAATGGTATAAAAAATCACAGGTACACAAAAAGTACAAAAGGTGTACAGATTAATTCATCTCATACTTTTATTACTAGTAATTACACATATACACTACCTGTCAACAACTTGTACGATAACAGAACCACCCGCAAAGACACTGATAAGTTCACTTGGCAAGTGGTTCAAATAAAGCCAGCTGAGCGTGACCCGCTGAAATCAGTGATCAGTGGGCGTGACAATAGATTATAGATACCGTATCTAAAATTGCCTTATATGAGATAAATCATAGCAGCAGAATTAAACGGTTTGTTGGCTTTGATGTGACTTTAAGCGGCTATTTACCTTTTCCGTTTTTTTTTATCTAGGACACGCCAACTGGACTTCAACTCGCCTGATGGTAAGCTAAAGGCTCAGGAAAGAGGGTCATCATTACAGACACTAAGTAATATTACAATGGTGGCACTCAGCTCGGCGGCCTCATTCGCTTAAAGGACCCGGGACTGTAGGAAGAAGGAAACACGTGAGCTGGTAATGAATTCAAGTAAGTAAGTTAGTGGTAAATTTTTTTTATACCTCTTAGTTGGCAGACAAGCACACGGCCCACCTGATGGGAAGCGGTTACCGTGGCCTATGGACGTACGCAATACCAGGGGTGTCACACTTGCGCTGCCGACCATGAACAAACCTTCTGAGGCCCCTCTTGAAGAACCCCATTTTTTTTTTTTTTTTATACCACTTAGTTGGCAGACAAGCACACGGCCCACCTGATGGAAAGTAGTTACCGTGGCCTATGGACGTCTGTAACACCAGAGGAATCACAGTCGCGCTGCCAACCTTGTAAGTACAGAGTTTCTGTGCCGTCAGTAGAAGACAAATCAGAACAAGCCTTTAGTCTTCCCACTGACAGCACAAATTCTCCAGTGAGCTCTGGCTACCCTACTCACCGCTGGGAACACAACACGAAGTTATTATAACCGCGGTATTCTGTAGGGCGGAGGTACTTTCCCAGTCGGACTGCTCAATCGGGCGGAAATACCGCCGTGTCCTACCTCCTAGCAAAATCCCATATTGTAGGCGCTTGGGAAAACCGCAGCAGGGAGCTCATTCCACAGCTTGAGTGTGCGTGGGATGAAGTTTGGAATAACCGAATAGATTTTGTTTTGTTTTTGTTCCCGGGATCCACAGGGACCTGTAATCGAATAAGAGTCAGCTTGTGTGTTTAAAGGTTATGAAAGATTTGTTGACTTAAATGTACTTTAATCTGTCTACAATATTATTTTTTATTTTAGAAACTTTGGCTTCTTCAAACTTGCGAGAAGTATAAAAGTTTCTTTGATAGTATTTGTATAGATTTATAATTAAGATTGTAAGTGTACATATATCATAGGAAATGTAGTGGGATACATAATTATTGCGCTTTACGCGCAAACATGTTTCTGTCAAGTTCGGTGGATACCATGTTTATCACAATCTTTGGTTAGTTCATAGTGGCACTCGCAGGGGTACATCATTTTGTAAGATTAAATTGGATACATCTCTTTGTAGTTGACTGTACTAAAAGTTTTTTTTTTTGAAAAAGTGCATTTAAAAAATTTAATTAATTAATTTTATTAATAAATTAAATTTTAGATTGGACAGGCACTGACTTAATAGCAGCGGTTCTTTGCCAATTTTTTCTAATTATGTCTACTTTAAATATTTTTTTAGTTAGGTACATATTTTGGATTGTAGTGGTAAAAAATAATTAGTATATATTCTAGAACATTTTCAGGACTATACGTTGTAAGTTTTTCATTCTGTTTAGACGTTAATACAATAAGTAAACAGGTCACCTTCCAAACATCTCCCAGAAAATTCACAAGACAGGCGTGGGTTTGAGGTCGATTAATCAAAAATAAGAAAAAATCTCTTGCATTTACTAAAACTACCTACCTTGTCAATTTATATTATTTAAGTAAGATAATAATCAATCCGTTGTTTTAAGTATAACTTGTAATATTAACACAAACCTTAGTGGTTTATTATTACTACTAAATTGTTATGTCCGCATTATGTAATTTGTTAAATAAATAAAATAAAAGAAAATTGAAATTATCTTTCCTATTTATCAATTTAAATTCGAAGTAATACAGTTTTTTTACTATAAAATCGCCTAAAAGCACTAAGTCTCATATTTCGGCGAAACCGACAAAATTTCATAGACGGCCTCTTAATTCCCGTTAAGATTACTGAAGTATTAAGTTTTTTATACAACTTAGGTGACAGAAAAACACGCGGCTCACGTAATCGTGGTCAGCGTGCTTAAGTTTAAGTAAAAGAAAGCTTGTCCTTAATCCCAAAATCTAGTCTAGGAGTCGAATTAATTCAGGGTTAATATTTTTTTATTGTCAACATTTAAAAGCTGTTCTACATAACAATATAGTCAAAGTGAAATTTCAGTGAAGCTATGTCTGAACTTCCAACTAACATTACCTACATTGTTTACTGAAATAATATAATATGTTAGAAACTGCGCCACAGTCCTCAAGGTAATACACCTGTGTATTATAATAACAAACTAGGTTGAAGTTAATGTCGTGGTTATATCGACCGAGAACATATAACTATATAATACAGTATATATATCAGTACACGTTATGTTCTGTTTTTATTTATCTATACTAATATTATAAAGCTGCAGAGTTTGTTTGTTTGTTTGTTTGAACGCGCTAATCTCTGGAACTACTGGTCCGATTTGAATGATTCTTTCAGTGTTGGATAGTCCATTTATCGAGGAAGGTTTTAGGTTATATATCATCACGCTACTACTTAAGGGAGCGGAGCATTGATAATAAATGTTAACAAATTCGGCAATTTTTCATACATATTTTGAAGACTAAAACATACGGGCTCAAAGGGATATGAAGCTTCAAAATATACCGCGGGCGAAGCTGGGGTGGGTCAGCTAGTGTTTGCATAAATAGGACTGGTACATATATCTATTTACATTTTTTCTTTTTAAATATAATATACACTATTATGTGTCAGTAGTTTAGTGGTTAAGGAGTTGGCCTTACGACCAAGAGATCCCGAGTTCAAATCTTGGCCATTACACTACCGACATGGTCCCACTTCTAACACAAGTTTAACTTTTTTTTTTACGTGCGCAAAATCCCCACGGATACCTCCCCACCGGAGCCGGTGGAAGAGGTTATGTCGGATTTGAACCGACTTAAACGCACGCCGCCTGTCCTGCCCAACTCGTCCTGTAGCCCCGCTAACGTATCGCCGTCGCCGTCACTAACGTGTCGTCCGCATAGCACGTGACGGCGGCGCCGTCCGCGAGCTCACCGCGAAGCACAGGTAGTCGTATCCGATGTTCCACAGGAGCGGCCCTAGAACCGATCCCTGTGGAACACCGCACGACATCTCACGCCGACCGACGCCGGTCGCACTTGGGTAGATGACGGCTCTCTCTGTCAGGTAGCCCCGACTATGCGGCCGAGGTAGAGAGGACTAAACCGTGCCTTTATTGCTTTTGAAAAGTATGTTGATTTTTCTAGGAGTGACTACCACCCGATGTAACTTTGAGAGGAAGACCCGCTTCATAGTCTCGTCTAGTCAACCGATAGGTGCAACGGTTAGAAGGTGAGTTTGACTTGGACCCCGAAGATCTTGGCCTTCATAAACCCGACGTGATATTTTTTTTTATACCACTTAGGTGGCAAACTGGCGCACGGCCCACCTGATGGAAAGTGGTTACCGTGGTATATGGACGTGTGTAACACCAGAGAAGCCACAGTCGCGACCTGCCGACTCTGTAAGCACATGCCGTCAGTGTAGACGACAAAGCAGGACAAGCCTTTAGTCATCCCACTGACAGCACAAATTCTTCAGTGAGCTCTGGCTATCCTACTCACCGCTGGGAACACAACACGAAGTTATTATAACCGCGGTATTCTGTAGGGCGGAGGTACTTCCCCAGTCGGACTGCTCAATTGGCGGAAATGCCGCCATGTTCTACCTCCTATAGATATATATAATAATAATATATTTAATTTTTCTCAACAATGAAAACATGATTTTAATCTTCTACAGCGTCGTTGTTGGATAGGCTGTAGGCTAGCGCGGTAAATAGTCTATGAAACAAAGAAAATCTTTTTATTCTTTTATTTTCTTCAATTACACAGCTAAAAATTTTACAAAAACAGAAACTTAAAAATAAATAAGCACAAATATCGCATACAACTTTGTAGAATAAAAACTGGTTCTCAGCGTATTGTGTCATTTATTTTTATTTATTTATTTATTCAACAATGATTATTATGAATTACATTATACATTAGACATTAATCATTATCAGCCAAATATCTCATTCCATAGACAATCTGTGTCTGTGTTATCTATGGTATAGTTTATGTAGTAACTATTTATGAATCTGTGGTATAATGCAGTGTAGATGCCCACTAATGAGCTGAATATGTTCGGTAAAGTCTTCAGTAAACAGCTTTACAACTACTTCTGGAAAATAGCTTTAAAGCTGCTATTAATTAACAAAATTATGGGATAGAAACTGTGTGTAAAACCAAAAACAAGCAAAACTTCAACGAAGTTGGAACAAAGCTTCGTTAGGTACTCGTAGAATCACCGTGTCCAGATCGTAGGCTAATTAAACAGGGTAAGCTTTTACATAGCAATTGAAATATATTATAGATATATTATATTGACATACTGTGTATATTCAATTTGGACTAATGTATACCATGTTTATATATTTAATCCATATAACATGTTTCCTTCTTCTTTAAAAAATAATTGTACGATACCCTATCATTTCTTTTGCTCCTATCTATCTTAAGGTTGCCTGGAAGAAATCGCGTTTAGCGATAAGGCCGCCCATTGTGCATTATAATTATTGTTAAATTGTTATCTTATTATACTTTTATGGTGTAGAATAAAAAATATCTTATGTAGAAAAGTTAACATACTGCCTATATTATGATGTGATATGCTGTTACCATAGCAGGAATAAAATTATTAAAAGAAGTGAGAATAATGTTAAAAGACTGCAGCTTAGAACTCAGTTGGGGTCTGCTCGATATCTTCAGTCAAGCAATTGCCTAAAAAAATAGATGTGACAGAAAGAAAAACAGGTAGACATATGAATATCGAATTGAAAAGAATAAATAACATTTTAAGATACAAGTATGTGTGTTCACCGCTAAGAAAACCCCATTCATTGTAGCGCCGCAATTCATCTCCTCGAGTATCGGGATCTTTGGTGTCGATATCTCCAGGGACGATCCCGCAGTCATTTGGAGGACAAGGTTAAGTTAGCATCAAAGAAACTTGAAGTGCTCAACAGGGCGAAGCAGTACTTTACTGCGGGGCAGCGACTTCTTCTTTATAAAGCACAGGTCCGGCCCCACAGTACCTGTCACCTTTTTGCTGGAGCGCATGCATACCAGCTCGACCCATTCGGCTCGGTGCAAAGACGGGCATTGAGGCTGGTCGACAATCCGATAGGTGATGTGGAACCTCTCCGCCTGAGGAGATACTTTGCTTCGCTGTATGTATTCTACCGCCCATACAACGGTTTGTGCTCAGAAGTATTGTTTGACCTGATGCCCACAGCAACTTTCTATCAACGCACTGCTCGCCATTGGAAGGGAATTCATGTCTACACATTGTAACCTGAGACGGTACGCACTGTGCGGTATGAAAGAAACTTCATCCCACGCAAACTCAAGCTGTGGGATGAACTCCCTGCTACGGTTTTCCCATGCGCTTACAATATGGAGTTCTTCAAAAGGGGCATTAGAAAGTTTCTTCAGGGTCGGCTGCGCGAGTGTGATGCCCCTGGTGTTGCATACGTCCATAGGCCACAGTAACCACTTCCCATCAGGTGGGCTGTGTTTGTTTGCCACCTAAGTGGTATAAAAAACAACTTAAAAATTTCAACTTTTTCAGTTCGGTGATTTGCATAAGTCCTGCATTTTTATAATGTCATTTGTGAAACTGTGCAAAATGGCGTGTAGGTAAGTACGTCCTTTTAAACTGTCGGTAATTGTAATAAATCCACGGAGGACATTATCTAAATGCAAACTTATTTTCGAATATTTTAAAATGACAGAGCTAAAAAAACCCAAAAATATTTTTATTGATGGTGTCCATTTGAAATAACACACAATTAGGAAATTCAAAATTGGATAACTGCCAGAAGAAGGAGAATTATTTGTTTGTGAATGCCAGAAGACGAAGAATAATGTTTGAATAAGATTTCTCAGGGACTAGAGATGGAAACTGACACAAAATATATTATATCCTGCATAATATAGAATAAGTACTTTTCGAGGTTGTTAAATTTATTTTAAAAATATCAATGTTTTTTATATACTTTACCCTAAATCCGCCAATTCTATAACCAATACCCTAATACAGGTATTTAAACTACCATGCTCAATCACATCCGTATCAAAATAATCGTGAATAATTTCAATACCCTAATACTAAATTAACTACACTGACGAACTACACTCTACCTACACACTACACTACTAAACTAATAACTAACACTGTAAAGTGTGTGATTGATCAATTACGAGTGTATTATTACACACTCGGGTGTATTAGATTGTGTAAGATAACGACAACAAACAGAAAAGTAAAATAGCAACAGACTGCTCCAGACGTCCACTTTTGTGCGAGATCAGGCGGCGACTGGGCCAAACAGGATACGGAAAGAGTTAATAATAATAATACAGCTTACTTTTCTGTAATAATGAAGTTGTATTGAATACCCTAACAGAAGCAGGCCGCGGCGGCGACGCGAGTTGTGTGCCTCCCCATGCCCGAGGACTGGATGAGGACTCCGTGGTTCCCATACCCGAAGAGGGCCAGCTTGAAAGAGATGACTCTGGGTCTATGCATCCGGCAATCTCACCTCCGGCAACTTACGACCCTCAGACGGCGTGCGTTTTGGTCGGTTCGAGTTCGAGTTAACCGCTTCCACTGGTTTTGGTGGGGGGTATTGAATTTGTTTGTTTATTAATGTACAATATTTATCAATGAACACAAGCACAGGACAGCAAGTTCGATTTCCACTCATTGCAAAAATTTACAATATGCATGAATATTCCTATCTGTATTGGTCTGGGTATTTTCGTGCTTCGGTGAGCACGTTAAACTGTCAGTCCCAGTTGCCATAAGAACATCTATGGCAGTCGTTACGGGTAATTGGTGCCCTAAAAAGTCTAGCAACTAGTCTAACTGCAACACTTCTATATCATCAATTGGTTGTGGAGCTCAGATGACAGTCGCTTCACAGAAAATGTTGAAGTAAAACCAAACACGCAGTAACACTAGAAAAGCGGACCCCGAACACCGAGGTGCAAGATTCGGTTGCGACAGAGATCAACACACGGAGAAAGAAGATTTATCAATGAACGTGAATAGATACTGTATACCTCTCAATTAATCAATAAGCCCACCGCAGTCCATTGCTGGACAAAGACTCTACTAATGTTCGCCATTTCGTCCGATCCTCTGAATTCCGCATTCAGTCTGTCCCAGCCACCTTTTTCAAATCGTCAGCCCATTTGGCTAGGGGTATCCTACCTTCCGTTTGCCTTCTCGCGGATTCCACCCTAGGACTCGTTTGATCCAACGGCCATAGGTTCTTCAACAGACGTGCCAGCCAGCCCACTGCTACTTCAGCATGCTTATTCTAGGAGCTATGTTAACTTCAGTTTTTTGGCAGATGACCTCGTTTAGAATTCGCTTCAGCTCAGCTGAAAGTTTGATTTGCTTTTACACGTGTATTGAACCTACGCTAATATATTATACGAGAAATTTCTAAGGGTTTTTTTCTATTCAATATCTCAGCTACTAGTAACGACAATGTCGCGAATTCTTGTAAACTGTCAAGTATTTAGTGCGTACAAGTACCTATGTAAGTATATTATAGTTGTTACCAGCGACTCTACGTGGACTTCTGCGGGTTTAAAAAGGTCACATGAAGCGATTCTGCTAAAGACGAGTAATTTTATGAATTTTCAGTAGATCTAAATAGATTCCTATAAAATTTGTTTAATGGTCATTCATATGAGCCGAATCACGATAATTCAATCATTACGCAGATCCTTATTTCGTGTAAATATTGCCGGAAGACAAAATATTATCCTAATACGACCTTTTTAGACCTCTTGATCTCGTTCCCGTTATGACACTCACAAATAATATGGTTTTCTATTGGTTAAAGATTTTTCTAAATCAATTCAGTGGATTCAGAGATTACCTCCTACAATGTCACAAACTACACACATCAACAAAGTCTAGGGAACAAGGACATTTCTAGTTTTTATTTAAAAACCCTTTCTTGTAATACTGAGTGTTTTATATCAATAGAAGGGTATTTTTATAACGATTTTAATTTTAATAAAAACATTTTCATACCAATTTTTTTTTTTTTTTAAGAAAGAATTGAATAGTGCCAATATTGAGTATTACAACCTTCTATGATTAGGCACAAAAATAACGAGGTAGTAAGAAATACAGTAATTAACCGTACTTTAAACGTTTTTAATAATCTGTAGGACCTCCTAAAGCATTAGCAACAGCTCGACAACGGCGTGGCATACTTAGTATGAGATTGTCAATCATCGTCTGTGGAATATGGCTCCATACACTGCGAAGGTGTAAAAAAAGTTGTTCTTCAGTGTTCAGATTTTCCAAAGAATCACTGAAAGCTCTTCTCCCAAGCAAATCCCAGGCATGCTCTATGGGATTGAGGTCGGCAGACTGAGCAGGCCATTCCAACGTCGTCATATTGTGCTCGCTTAACGCATTGACCACTACCCTCGCGGTGTGTGACCGTGCATTATCTTGCATGAACATAAAATCTTGACCGAACTGCTGTCGATGAGGGATTACCATGGGGTGTATAACCTCCTGAATGTATTGGTTTGCATTCAAATTGCCCCGTATCCAAACGAGGTCGGTCCTTCCACCAAGGCGAATTCCAGCCCATACCATGATTGTTCCACCTTGGTAAGGATGAACTTCTTGCGGATTCTGGAGACGACTCCGACGTCCAGGAACTCGCCATATACGCACTCTTCTGGAATCAGGATGAAAACCGAAGCAAGATTCGTCGGAAAACAGAACCCGTGCCCATTGATGGTCGGTCCACTGTAAATGTGCGTTAGCCCACAATAAGCGACGACCTCGATTTCCACGTCGAAGAGCTGGAACCCTAAGCGGTCTGCGAGCATAAAGATTGGCTTCGTGTAGTCTTCTTCTGACAGTTTGATCGCTAATAACCACTTGATGCTGAGACTGGAGGCCTGCGACCAACTGACGAGCAGTAATCGTGGGTTGCCGCCTTGCGGAATTTTGCAAGAAACGATCTTGTCGCGGGGTAGTAACCCTATTTCGTCCCCTGTGACGTTCGGCAACATCCCCTGTAGACCTGTAGCGTGCCCATAATCTGCAAATTACGCTTGGTTGGGTGTTGACAGCATCCGCTACGTCGCGTTGAGTTCGTCCAGCTTGCAGCATACCAACAGCCCTTAACATCTCTTCGCGACTTAAATGACGACGTGACATGATGACTACAGTCACAAAAATGCACAAACCATACGTAAAAGACGTATTATTGATAATAAACGTTATTTACAATCAAAAAAAATAATTTTTATTTTGCCTCAGAGAAACTGCACAATCAAACACTTTTAAAAGTTTTCCCTCCATATTCGAAAATCATTACTTATTTAAATTTATTTTTAAATTTCGAACAACTCTGTAATCTACTTTATTCTATTTTTATTTATTTGCTGCCAGTTATTTGCAAAACAAGATTTACACGAAAAAAAATAATTGGGGTCATCTTGTTCCCTAGACTTTGTTGAGGTGTTTATTTATAAACTGCTTTTAAATAAAGAACGTGAAAAACATATAACTCAATCAATCTGCCCGTTTGTGTATCTAAATCTCCGAGTAAATCAATAAAAGTAAATCGTTTTGCTAACAAACATTAATACATAAAAGTAAATAAAAAGCAGATGGTAGATAAGAAACAGCCTCTGCCTAACCCTTCGGGGATAAAGACGTGATTATATGAATGTATCTATATGTATGTATGCATCTTATAATATTCTTAGTATAGGTATAGCTATAGGTAATAAGTACCAAAACTTCGCCGATACTCTCCAAGGCGATATAATGATATGTATTGATAAAACTTGACAAGGGAGACACATTTGCGATAACAATAATCAAATAGAAGACGACAATTCAGGTGTATTATAATACACTCGGATAATATAGTGAATTCGTGAAATAGTATAGGATAGTAATCTAAAAGAATCAAATAAGATAGTAAATCTTTTAAACCAACTACGGCGAAGCAAAAGGAGAGTTATAATTTTGACAGGCTTTGTATGTACGTATGTTTTTATGTATGTAAGTAGGTTCATCTGTTCCCTTATCGCTCCTTAACCACTTATTAGATCTAGACAAATGAGGTAGTTAGAGGCGTCTTAGTCGTCCACTGGTTATAGGCTATATCATGTTGAGAAGAGGGCCAGAACGTGAGAGATGGCCCAGGGTCGGCCGGGGTGCGAGGGATATGCCTGTCAACCTCACCTTCGGCAACCAAAGCGACCCGCAGGCGGCGTGCGATTTAGTCGGTTCGAGTCCGACATGACCTCTCCCACCGGCTCCAGTGGGGAGGTATCCGTGGGGATTTGGCGCACGTAATAAAAGGGCTATATCACGTATCAGTGAATACTTTGTTGAATAATAAATTTGAGATAAATATGTTGTGTTGGATATCAACTTAAATGGCTTAATTAGCAAATTTCAAATATGCATACATTATACCTATTGCTTGCCCCAAAATAATATAAATAAAAAATAAATATAAAACTAAAACCTGAGCACTGAAAAATCATGTTATAAAAAGTACCTATTAAACACGAAAATATTAAGGATAGCCGTTGTTGTATGCCACTTAGTCTAACAAATCAATACAAAATAAAACTTTATTTTCTTATTAAATACTTTAATAGCGCGATTTTTTAATAGTCGGGTTTTAGTTTTAAACTTATTTTTTTCATATGTTGCGGCATCACCGTGAAAATAATTACTTCATCACAATGGCACATCAAAGTACTTACCACGGCAACGCAGTAATAAGAATTTACACCACAGACTATGGTGCTTTATATTTTGAATCTTGTTATATATAAGTGCTGCAAGAAACGGTTAAGAAAACTGTAAAAACTGGGGAAGTACCTCCGCCCTACAGAATACCGCGGTTATAATAACTTCGTGTTTTGTTCCCGGCGGTGAGTAGGGTAGCCAGAGCTCACTGGAGAGTTTTTATGCTGTCAGTGGGATGACCAAAGGCTTGTCCTGCTTTGTCCTCTACACTGACGGCACAAAATCTCTGTTCTTACAGGGTCGGCAGCACGGATGTGACTCCACTGGTGTTACACACGTTCATAGGTCATGGTAACCACTTTCCATCAGGTGGGCCGTGTGCTTGTCTGCCACCTAAGTTGTATAAAAAAAAAAGAATAAATGCCATAAAACCTGTAGTACCTACTGAGTAAATAACACAAAGTGAATTAACACCCACATTTCACCAATAATAAAATTGTATTCGGTCGCACGGAATAGGGGGTGAGCCTATTGCCGTTTTCCGGGCACTATTATTGACTCGAGCCATGCATCTTAGGTGGTGTCTGGGCTGTATACAGCTGTCTAATGTTAAAATGCCCTATCCCTTAGACGCCTTGTACGACACGGCATGGGAAGAGATGCCGGAAATCACGCGGCTAATCGTATTATCTCAGCGAAAATTAGACCAAAAGGATAACTTGAAAAGAAAACAGAAGTGATATCTTAGTTGAAGATACTGTTCTCCTCAACCATAAAAGCCACAACAATAATAACAGACAATAAACTTTCAAGTTTAATCACACCAAAATAAGACAGTATAATAGTTCCCTAATCTCTAGTGTAACACCAGTAATGGTTTAATGTTGACCATTTATGGCTTAATGATATCATAGAGTAATGGAATTGTTTCATTGTTAGGCCACTAGATGTAGGATTAGAGTAATCAGTTGGTAGTTTATGGTCGTGGAAGGATCGGCATGGTCCGTCTAAATGGATATGTTATTTGAGTGCTAACGTTAACTTCACCTGCAGAAGTCGTTGACAGTAATTTAAACTATCATGTTCACTCACATTAGTATTAAAGTTATCGACAGTCAAAAACAACGAACCGCATAAATCTGCAATCGCTCTATATTCATTGAAGTCCGGTACTAACCACTGAATCGAGTTACATAACGTAACATAACAGAACGCCACTATATACCAAGATTGTTAGGGAAGCGATTGAAATCAAACCGTATAAAAATTCAATTAAGAGGATGGGTTTCAACTGCCGAACGGCTGGCATCCGTCCATCTTTGCAAAAACAACCTGGAACAAGTCAAAACAAAATCGCGAGTGGATACAGTAAGCATCATGTGTCGTTAACGTGATCGAGATCGGGTTCGAGTTTGTAGTGAGAGTGAAACCAGTGGTAATGCAGATACGCGTAGTAAGAGAACTCGAAAGAGGGAGATCGAAATATTTACAGCTTTTTTCTTACGTGCACAAAATCCTACTCTCCTACCGCAGTCGGTGGGAGAGGTTATGTCGGACTCGAACCGGCCAAAACGCATGACGTTTCTGGATCGTTTTTGGTTGCCGAAGGTGAAGTTAACAGGCATATCCCTCGCACCCCGGCCGACTCAGGGCCATTTTTCTCGATAACTCGTCCCCGGAAATGGGGAGGTGCGCGAGGTGCGCCGCCGCCGCGCCCTGCTTCTGCCAGGGTGACAGGCAGCTCCACCCGTCACCCCCAGGCCTCATGGGGGGCGGAGGTCATTCATCGACCTTTGACGCCCGAGTTGCCTTCATACGCGGGTAGCTTGGCTTGTGATCCTTCATCGATCCTGCTACCACTCCCGCCCCGCCTCCTCCTTCACAGGCATTACATGCTCGCAAAAGGAAGCGCCGGCTGCCCACGCATCCGCGCAGCGAGCCATCGCCGCGAGCAAGGTGGCGAGCGTGAGAACTCTCACTCCCAGGGGCGCCACCAGCTCCTGTCTCGGCGAATATATTTACACCTAAAAAAGTGTCTCACTACTCACCGCCAATACTCCAGTTCTTTCGTGATCATCGTGCTTGCAAAGGTGCCAATAACTCAGAACAATACAACATGGTGAATATCCCGATAACTTTAATACTAAAGTTGACAGTTATTGTTAGATTTATATTATGTGCCAGTAGGCCACAAATATTCCATCTCGATTTAATCTGAAACTCCCAAATATGAGAAACGATAAAAATTGTAATGAAAACAGGGCCACCTCCCTTTAAATCATTTTTTTCAAAGCTAAACTCCGATCTAATTACGATTGCAATTTTCTTTCTGGAACATTCTATTTCGAAAAAATCGTTTTTGAATGTTTTCATGTTTACGACTGTCACAGTTTTACAATTGAATATTAGGTACAGTCAGCATCAAATCGATGTTTAAGAACAAAATGCTTAGAGTATACTACATGAAATATGATTACAGATTGTGAGTGACCTGTATAATGAAATAATGCAACCACAAGCCGCTTGAATATGGATGACATATAGGTACCTTTGTTGTACATTCTTAATTGTGTAAGGCGTCGTTCCCGGCAGAGTGGAATTTGGACCACGCCATCTCTTCCCCTGCGGTGACGTACAAGGTGACTAAGGGATAGGGCTGTTGAACATCAGACAGATATATACAGCCCAGACTCAGCCTTAAATGCATGGCTTGAGTCAGTAATAGTGCCCGGAAGACGGCAATAGAGTGTAACCGACCCCCTATAAAGTGTAACAGAATTTAATGATTGGTAAAATGTGGGTGTTAATTCATCACTGCCTCCAAAGATAAAGGCGTGAACTTGTAATGCTTGACTACGAGCTTGATGACAAAAATAGGATGAATGATGTTCATTCTGTGTTATGATATAAAATATCCCTACATAATCACAATAATTACAGATTTTTTAGATCAGTAGTTACTGCTAGATTTGAAGGTTTAAAACAGGATTGTGGTAAACCTAAAGCAACACAAACAGTAATGGACTGTTTGCAGTTACATTACTAAACTTCAAATTAGATTTTTTTTTTATACAGCTTAGGTGGTAGAGAAGCACACGGTTCATCTGATGATTACCGAGGCTTATGGACGATTGTAACACAAGAGGAGTCACACTAGCACTGCCGACCCAGTAAGAGCAGACAGTTTCTACACCATCAGTGTAGAAGATAAAAAGACAAGCCTTTGATTTTCCCATTGACAGTACTAAAACTCTCCAGCGAACTCTGGCTACCATACTCATAACTGGGAATACAACATGAGGTTATTATGACCGCAGTATTCTGTATTCAGTACTTCCCTAGTCGGACTGCTCAATCAGGACGGGAATACCGCCGTGTCCTACAACTGCGATTAAGCCAAATCGGTTAACTTTTGCGGGAATGACTGCCATCTGACCTCTCAACATGTCTCAACCCTAAGATGAAAGCGTGTGCCAGTACCTCATCCATTAATGAGGATGCGTACCGGCTAGCAGGTAAGGTGGACTTGGGCAACAAAGATTTTGATTCCAAATATATACGACATTAGTTTTGTTTTTGACGTTTTGTAAGTTCCGGATGTTGTAATGGTCTATGTCTATGCAGAATGTTATCTTTGAGGATACTATAAATCCCGTCAGTTTTAAATTGCCACCGATAGCTTTATAAGGAAGACAATACTTCAACGCTTAGAGGTCATGGGGAGTACATGCAAACATTGTTTGAATACAATTGTAGCAATAATTTTATTTAAATGTCTGGTACAGGGAGATCGCTGTCTCGTGGGCCTCCGCGTGCAATGGACTCTGCGCTGCAAACAAGGATCTATACAACCAAATTACTATACATCGTCGCTTTATTTCTAACACCACCGGAATACAAAAATGTTTTTATATCTTGCTAACTTATTTTAGCTAATTTTTTCCCCTTTAAACTATAGCGTATAACAGCGACCATAAAGGTTTTTTTTCGGGCCACCCTTGATTTACCGAGACAAATCTAAAGATATGTTACTTGAAGACATCCGTCCTGTAGTTTGGAAGAAATGAGATAATAAAGAATATTATTACCCTTTAACCCTTCTTGACAGACGGTTGAAAAATACCAATCGATTCGAAAACACCCTCCTTTTTGAAGTTGTTTAAAAATCATACACTATGGCGTATCTCAGTTAAGAAATATGAACTAATTTATTAATTTGACCTGAATTGGCTTAGTATAGTACAATTACGACCAAGTCATAAAATCATATTACAACAACCTTTCTTCACATCAACATCAATCATAAAAATACCCCCGTAGCTCCTATATTACTTGCACTTCACTTTCTTTATACCATTCTATATCAAACTGAATATTTATTCACAATCAACGATCAAGTATTTTCGACCTCAACGTATACAAAATGGACAATCGAAACATAATGATTTAGGAATCAAAGAAATCAAAATTATGTGACTTTATATCCTGAATATATATATGAAATATCAATCAAATAACCTTATCGATTTCTTGTATTATGGATCTGAGGAAATATAAAAATTAAGAGAAAAGTTTAGTTAGCTTAGTGGTTGAGGAGTCGGCTCTACGATTGAAAGGTCCCAGCTTCGAATACGGGCCATTACAGTAATGACGTGATCCCACTTCTAACTCAAGCAATTTAGCTTAGTTGGAGGGGTTAGAGGGAATATTAGCATACTAAAACTTACATACGTACTTAATCACGCCTTTATCCCTGGACGGTTAGGCAGTGGTGGATTAACACCCACATTTCACTAATCATTGAATTCGGTCCAAAATTACTAAAATGCTAACATGAAGATAGGGATCCCGCTTGAACCGATTCTCTTAAACAGTTGGTACTGTTCTCAAAACCAATATAACTTTATTATCTTAATACTTATCTTTATAATAATGGTCATGATTGCCATATAGGCGCTCGTGCTAACAATAATGATATCATACCATTATGGGTTTACCTTCACCGTACACATCGCAATAGAGGTAGCAGGTGATGAGCTTCCCATGGTGCGATGTTTGAATCACTGAGGAATGTTATGAAGCGATATTATCGGTGGTCAAGGTCAATTTGAAGGAAATCGGAATATGCTTTCAAAATTACAATAGTTCTATGTGTTATTACAATGTTAGTACTACGATAGTTGCCCTACAAAGTAGTAGTAAAAAGTAGGATAAAGTACAACCGACCAGGCCCTGGATTCTACTAAAGCACATCTGATCTGATCATCAAACTGTCATATCACAGACACTGCCTAAAATGGCATTAAATTTTAGACTTTATTTCAATACGCTTAAAGTACAAAATCAAATGAAAAGAATTCCATTACACTTTTCATTTACTCTACAAAAAGAGTTTTAACAGCCACTTCCACTTCACACTCTTCGGAGCTCGCCATTTCCACTGTAGGACAGTATTAATATCCTAGTTATGGATAATCGCAGCAACTTGAATAACAAAAACTGCAACTAGAGTATCATTAAAAGAGCCTCGCGTAAGCCGGAAGTTCTGAACAAAGTGAGACGTTTTTTCACGCCGGAGCAGCGGTGACTTCTCTATAAGACACAAATTTGTTCCTGGGTGGAATACTGCTCGCATCTTTGGGATGACTCCGCGAAATACCTACTAGATGCTCTCGACAGGTTGCAGGGACGCGCGGTTCACACTATTGGGAAGCCCGAGGGCACGAACACCCTCGAGACTTTGCAGATGCGTAAAGATGTTGCTTGCCTGGCTGTATTTTACCCTCTCTACCATGGTGAATGTTCTGATGAGCTCTTCCAACTAATCCCACCCTCTACTTTTCTACACAGGACAACAAGTGCAGTTTAGATGTCATCCTCACACTATGCAGAATATACGAACAAGAACCAAGCGGTTCGGAGACTTTTTCTTTACCGCACCACCAAGACCTGGAATTCATTATCAGCTCACGTGTTTACTTCTTTTTAGAGTCCAGCCCAGTAGATGCTTTTTCACGCCTCGGCTAAGGACCCAAGACATTGTTTGACAATTACAATAAAACATCAAATTATTTATATTCTTTGTGTAAGGGTGAATCTACACACAACTGCAACGCACATTTTTTTCACGTATCCGAAATCCCCACGGATACCCGCAACTCAACACCAGGGGATTCACACCCGTGCTGCCGACCCAGTAAGAACAGAGAGTCTGTGCTCAAGCCTTGTATAAACAAACAGATTATTTGTGACGGAGGTAGAACACGGCGGTATTTCCGCCCGATTGAGCAGTCCGACTGGGGTAGTACCTCCGCCCTACAGAATACCGCGGCTATAACAACTTCGTGTTGCTCACTGGAGAATTTGTGCTGTCAGTGGGAAGACTAAAGGCTTGTCCTGCTTTGTCTTCTACTGACGGCACAGAAACTCTGTACTTACAGGGTTGGCAGCGCGACTCTGACACCTCCGGTGTTACAGACGTCCATAGGTCGCGGTAACCACTTTCCATCAGGTGGTGCTTGTCTGCTAAGTGGTAAAAAAAAATGTATGGTCATTTTGCGCACAACCCTCTGTTCAGTTGTGGTTACTCCAAGAGAGCTCTGTGGTTACGTTATAAGATGGGCAATCTCCTCCAAATTAGGAATGAGAAGATAAACTAGTGAGTACAATGAGGCAACATTTAAAAAGTTATTTATACTGTTGATTGATGGCACTTGGTGGAATTTGTTGTTACACATATTGAGAACACTGTGTGTGTACACTTGTACTTTCCACAATATTTTTTATTTGTTATTAGACCTGGCCGGTTTCACTATTCACCCGGCTGATTATCGCAATGTTTATAAAAGAAAAACCGCGATAGCCTATTGGTATGGGTAATGGACTGCTGAAACGAAGGTCTCGGGTTCGATCCCAGGTTTACCATGGCACACACCAATGACTTTTCGATGCTTTTCGAAGTTACGTGTGTATTTATCGCAGGTTTATAAGTGCCCGGTGAATGGCAATAGGCTCGCCACCTATTACATTGGCACCTAAACATAAACTGGCGAAATGTGGGTGCTAGTACCTCTGCCTATCCCTTCGGGGATATAGGCGTGAGTTTATGTTATGTTATAAAAGAAGGTCTTTGAAAAGTACAAATGTGTTCTCAAATATGTAATTTAAAGTAACATTCCCTCATTGCATTCTCTCGTAGGCTACCTTACCGTTTTTAAAAGAATGTTAGTAATTGAAATCTATTCTAGTATTTCCCCTAATCCCTCCTGCTAAGCGAAACTGCTTGAGTTAGGAGGATTCACGTCGGTAATGTAATAGCCAGGATTCGAACCTGGAACCTCCCGACGTTAAGGTCGATTCTTTAACCAATAAACTATCGACGCGTGATGTATAGCTATGTGTTCATATACTGTCTTAATGGTCAACATTATCTGAGTCTTTTTTCTCAACTCAGTTGAGGTCGGCTTTCTAACCTTGCTGCTGCTGAACTGCTTCTGTGGCTGAACTTCATTATATCCTTTTATATATTTTTTTATAAGAGGATTTGAGTGAATATGTCTCTAGCAGTAATAACTGCCATATAACGTTTTCATCGGGACCGACGGCTTAACTGGCTCTCCAAAGCACGGCAACACCCAGACCAATACAGATTGAGAGATTTTCATGCAAACAAACATTTGCATTGAGTGGAAATCGAATCCGCGACACTATCGTAACAGTCGCGAACACTACCGCCACGCCATATAATGATGCCTTAGTTGTATGAAAAAAAATTACAGACCAGTTACAAGAGGTCGATGGATCGCACCATCTTAATTATTACTTAGATTAAACACTGTTGAACAGCACATGCGGGAGTGTAACTTAGAAGTAAATGGTATACCGGAACATCAAATCGAGAACCTTATCAATGTGTTCAACCAGCTTACCAACACAATTAAATGTCCACTTCAGCCAGGAGAGGTGTTAAACGCTACAAGGGTTGCCAAGCTGAATAAAGAGACAAATCGTCCTAGATTGGTAGTTATCAAACTCCAAAACCGGGCACTGCGTGATAAAGTTTTAGCTGCGACAGCAAAATATAACGCTGATCATCGGGACGACAAGTTATCAACCCAACACTTAGGCATAGGTGGCAAGCGGGAGCCCATTTACGTCTCTGAGCACCTGAGCCCTGCAAACAAACATCTGCACGCTCTGACAAGACTAAAAGCCAAGGAATTAACCTATAAATTCGTTTGGGTTCGCGATGGGCGAATTTATGTAAGAAAAAGGGAAGGTAGTCAAGCTGTGCATATTCGAGATGCTGGCAGCTTGGCCTTACTACATAAAGACAAATAGACAGCACATTTTAAGACAAATATCATTGACTTTCAAAACAAAATTCGATTCCATAGAAGTGTACTACCAAAACGTCCGTGGTTTACGCACCAAAACTAGAGACATTTACAACAAAGTGCTGGAAAATAATTACGACGTGATAACTCTTACTGAAACGTGGCTAAATCAGGGT
The DNA here is from genome assembly GCA_963662185.1 of Eilema griseolum. Lineage (NCBI taxonomy): Eukaryota > Metazoa > Arthropoda > Insecta > Lepidoptera > Erebidae > Eilema > Eilema griseolum. The sequence continues at coordinate 3,177,980 of OY759243.1, forward strand.
GTGCATGATCGCGAAATTTTTGATGACCGATACATAGTATATCGCAGAGATCGCAACTTGTCACGTGCTAACAAACTGGATGGCGGTGGTGTCCTGCTGGCAGTGTCTAGACACATATCATCGCCTCGCATCTCAAAGTGGGAAAGCGGCTGTGAAGACATCTGGATCACGATTGAGACTACAAAAAACAAAATGCGCAGGAAAATAGCAATATGTGTTGTGTACTTACCCTCTCCGATTCAGGAGGAGGTTCTACGTGAATTTCTTGCTAATGCGCGCGTGGTGTCGGAACATGTTAACGACGTCTTGATAATCGGTGATTTTAACCTGCCATTTATCAAATGGACCATGGACAGTGACGGATATAACTTAATTCCAACTCTACCAAACAACAATGGTGATAATAAAGAGCATAGATTGATGAAGAATCTTTCTGACTTTATAACTTTATGTGACTTACAACAGCAAGGTCTGGTTGCGAATAGTGACGACAATATACTGGATTTAGTTTTGACCAATGTTAACTGTACTACTAGGAAATCGGAAAGCATATTAAGTAAAATTGATGACCATCACCCTCCACTAAACATTGTTATAAGTCTCAAACCGTGTCCCTTGTCCGTGGGTCAACCTCGGCAGGGTTTCAATTTTTATAAGGCTGATTACAATAAAATTCTACCTCTCCTGGAGCGCTTGGAATGGTCGGAGAGTTTCTCTGGATGCGGCGGTGTGGACGAAATGGTTTCAATTTTCTACGACCATTTGAATAACATCATTAGTGAATGTGTGCCAAAGAGAAAACCGTGTAAATTATCTCATCCCATCTGGTTCACCGGAGAGCTTATCGGTCTTTTAAAAGAAAAGAATAAACTTAGGCACAGATCGCGCAAATATAACAATCCCAGAGATAGGCTAGAGTTTGAGTTAATCAGGAAAAGATGTGCCAAACTTATTCGAGACTGTCACGCTAACTACATAGATTCCATAGAGAGAAACCTAAAAAACAATCCCAGGGCTTTTTGGAGTTACATCAAACATAAAAGATCCGGCTCTAACACCTTACCATCAACAATGCACAACAACAATCAGTCAACATGTACTGACAATTGTGACATTGCAAACCTATTTGTTTCTCACTTCAGCTCGGTATACACACCCGGGGACATTTTCCGACCAAAGCTGAACATTAGTGACTCGGAAGGTGTTTACGATTGCCTGAGCATGGTGCACTTTTCCGAAAATGAAATTCTGTCAAGTCTTAAACGCTTAGACACAAACAAGGGTCCGGGGCCCGATGGAATCCCACCACTTTTTATCAAAAGATGTGCTAATTTTTTAGCGCATCCAATTAAAAAAATAATAAATGAGTCTCTAGCCACTGGTATTTTTCCTACTGCATGGAAAAGAGCCAAAATAGTCCCGATTTTCAAAAAGGGAGACAAAAGCGATGTACGGAACTATCGACCAATAGCGATCCTTTCTTGTTTGTCGAAAATTTTCGAATCGTTGGTATCTTCTCAGCTAACTGCGCATACTAAATCATTAATCTGCGACGAACAACATGGCTTCCTACAAAAAAGATCTGTGCTTACCAACTTGGTCTCGTACATCACTCCCATCATGGAACGAGTGGATGGCAATGAGCAGATGGACTCAGTCTATACAGATTTTGCCAGTGCATTCGACAAAGTGGACCATCAAATTCTTATAGAAAAACTCCATAGCCAGTTCGGAATTCGTGATAGACTTCTTGGGTGGTTTGAGTCCTATTTAAACAATCGGGAATATGTGGTAGTAGTTAATAACGCTGAGTCCAGAAGCTACATTGCTGGTTCTGGGGTTCCACAGGGCTCCCATCTTGGACCGATTCTGTTTCTACTGTTCATCAATGACATAGTTCGACAGATCAAGCATTGCGGCTGCTCACTTTATGCCGACGACATGAAAATATCTCGCCAGATTAATTCCGAGGCTGATGCAGGGCTGAGGCAGGATGATCTTGACCGAATTAATGTCTGGTGTCGGGATAACAAAATGTTATTAAATGCTTCTAAATGCCTTCATATCCGATTTACTAGGAAACGGAATGTAACTGAGACTCATTTCTACATTGGAAATGACGAAATTCCTACATCAGGTCAGGTGAGGGATTTGGGTGTTATCCTTGACTCTAAATTAACCTCTATTCCACATTACAACAACATGGTTAACAGAGCTGCTAAAATGATGGGTTTCATTAAGCGTAACTCTAAGGATCTGCACGTTTCTTCAAAAATGTTGCTCTTCAATAATCTGGTGAGAAGTATCCTAGAGTTCGGTAGCGTAGTCTGGAACCCTCAGTACGCAGTCCATTCACAGAGCATAGAATCGGTCCAAAGAGCCTTTACCAGACATCTGGCGTTTGTCACTCCTGGGCTTCATCCTGGACGTCCTTACCAGGAACGGCTGGCGTATTATAAGTTGCAATCTCTCAGGGATAGAAGAACTGCCATTGACCTGTTGTTTCTGCAGGATCTGGTTGGGGGCCTATCGCATGAATTGGGACTTTTGATGCGCACGAGAGTATGTGTTCCGAGACCTAATAGCCGATTTAGGAACAAATTTCCGGTCTTCCATGTGCCGCGGTGCAAAACTAACTTGGGTGCACTGGCTCCCTTAGCTAGGTTAACTGCCACATATAACAGTAGCTGGAGACACCTAGACCTCGACATCTTCCACGACCATCCCAGGCGTTTCAAGGATAAATTGACTCAACAGCCTAAACATTATTCATTGGAGTCATTATAATTTTATATTGTGAATCTGTCTTCATGTTATGGTTGAATTCGACTTGACATTATTTTTGTATTTTTTGTTATTTAATTATTTGATTCTATATTTAATTGGGAACTATTTTTTTTTATTTTTTATTGTGAATGAATGAATGAATTTTGATTTAATTTTTAATTGACTATGACTATGCTGACATGTTGTACGTAGATTTTAAGCACTTTTCAGACATTTTCTGTATAAATTTCAATTATTATATTATTATTGTATGACAATCAGTCAAAGCTGTGCATGTCTATAATTGGTGTAGCACATACCTAATTAACATCTTACCATCTTACTCATAAGACAATGTTTGTGTATACACTGTTGATATGCCTAAATAAATAAATAAAATAAATAAAAAAAATCACTCGCAGATAGAAGTAACTTGATCTTCCTATTGCATTGTTAATAGCTCTGTTCATCATAGCGTGGTTTATATCCTTTTCGCAGACATTAGCTTTAATCTTATAAACCACTAGCCGTTGCCTGTGCTTTGCTTGCTTGAATGTTTGAATTGATCCCCTAAATGAGGGTTTAGGAAAACGAAGTGTATTAGCGATTCCTTTTCAACACGTAAAATACAGATTCGTTACCGTGATTCACAGGTACGTATCCTAAGGTTTTTTTTTTTTATAGGAAACGTGCCCTCCGAGGTACGACCAGACTAATGCAAATATCCATATTCATACATACAAATATTTGCACTAAACCGAGATCGAACACGCGCCATCTTCGTAGCGGCTGCGTTCACTACCGATACACCAGTAGGAATATAATAATGGGTGTCGGTATGGCATACATAGAGAGAGGTTCATGGGATAGGTCTAGAAATTTGCAATAAATTGACGACGAATCGCAATATCATCTATTTTTCCACTACATAAATGTTTAGTATGACTTGAGATTGACATGGTCATTCATGCTAAATTTGATTTAATTCCGTTCAGACTCAATGAACAAATGTCCATCCAGTCTCACAAACTTTCACATATGTATAATGTTAACAATGATACACATAGTGTTAATAAAGATAACTTTTTAGCGTCATATGAAAGTCTCTCTCTCAGCACTGAACCGAGATTGAACACGCACCATCTTCGTAGCGGCTGCGTTCACTACCGATACGCCAGTAGGAATATAATAATGGGTGTTGGTATGGCACACATGGGGAGAGGTTATATGCCCATGGGAGAGGTCTAGAAATCTGCAATAAATTGACGACGAATCGCAATATCATGTATTTTTCCACTACATAAATGTTTAGTATGATTTGAGATTCACATGGTCATTCACATTAATAGTGTAAAACTCGCCGGGGTATTTACCATGCTTATTATTTTTGCTGAGTAATCGATATTTCTGCGCTGTTAATGATCCTGGTGTACTGACGACCACCGAGCTAGTTGTTATTGGGCAGACCATATTGGACAGTAGTATTTTTTGTTATACAACTTAGGTGGCAGACAAGAACACGGCCCACCTGATGGAAAGTGTATACCGTGACCTATCAACGTGTGTAACACCAGGGGAGTCACATCTGTCAACAGAGATTTTCTGTGCCTTCAGTGCAGAACACAAAATCAGGACAAGCCTTTGGTCTTCGCACTGACAGCACGAAAACTCTCCAGTGAGCTCTGGCTACCCTGCTCACTGCCGAGAACACAACAAGAGGTTATTATAGCCGTGGTATTCTGTAAGGTGGAAGTACTTCCCCAGTCGGACTGCTCAATTGTGACGGAAATGCCGTCGTATCCTACCTCCTATAGTAGGGGCGATGCGCGTAACAAACAAGTGCGGAATAGAGTAGACCGATATGGTCTGCCCAGTAACAACTAACTCGACAGTCGTAGCTTGTAACAGCGCCGAAACATCGGTTACTCAGCAAAAATAATAAGCATAGTAAATATACCGGTAAGTTTTTCAATATTATAATAAATGTTTAGTATACGTCAATCTATTACAGAAAGCGTATTGGCATAGTTACGTAGTACCGGCAGTCAAACTCAGTGAATTAAAAACATCAATAGACACAATTTATTCCTGTTCCTAATAAAACTGCCAAATTAAACCTATATGCGACCACTGCATTCAATTAATTAGCTATCATTTACTGAAAAGAGGACCGTAAACACATAGCGATAAATGTGATATTAAATTTAGGTGTGCGAACGATGTTCTTGGTCCATTGCCAAAGTCGAGTCAAGGCCAATGACCGGCGTGTAGTACATTAACTGTTTTATCCTTGAATGACAATTGTGTTATAGCGTAAAACTATCAATGTAATGTATGCTATGCCTTTGGATATTCTTAATCTGTCGGAAACACTTACTTATACAATACGATAATGCTGCCAATGTGACATTATAATTTATGTTCACTGATTTGTGTTCTTGTAAACGTAATTTTCATCAGGATGGTCGTGTCTGGTACCTAAATGGTATTAAAATAACTTGAATAATGATTAACCTAATTTTTGTTTTGAAAATTGAATAAAAATAGCCTAAGTGTCTTACCGATTTAGTAAATTACAATGGTCCCCCAGTTCTCATCCCGTATATGTTGCAGACTAAGGAGATCTCCCTTCGATGGTAATTTTTATTTACATATATACCACTTAGGTGGTAGACAAACACACGGACTACCTGATGGAAAATGCATACTGTGGCCTATGGACGTGTGCAATACCAGGGAAGTCACACTCGTGCTGCCAATTTATGTAGGTACATGAAAAATTTCCATTTATCAGTAATAAACTAGCCCCTAATCAGGTACTTGGGACTTTTAGTTCGAAGTTTTTATCTCGTGTAGTTCAAGTAGGTAGAAGGTATTAGGTCTCTAGTGTTGAAAAAGTTGCCAGTTGCAAGCCGCGTGGTTCCCGGCAGAGTAGAATTTTGGACCACCCCATCTCTTCCCATGCGGTGTCTTACAAGGCGACTAAGGGATAGGGCTGTTTAACATCAGACAGATATATACTGCCCAGACTCAGCCTCAGATGCATGGCTCGAGTCAAGAATAGTACCCGGAAGACGGCAATAGGCTCACCCCCTATAACGTGGAACCGAATTCAATGATTGGTGAAATGTGGGTGTTAATTCGCCTCTGCTTAAACCTCCGGGGATAAAGGAGTGATTGTATGTTGAAAAAGTTCTACATCGTACATATGATAATTTGTTACCGTAGGATATATTAATGAAGGATCTATATAATCTTAAGAGAAACAGTATGAATCATTAATTTAATGAATGTTTCATATATATTATAGGTACCTATTCATCATTTTTCACATTCAATGATAATATTTACGCTGTGCTAATTTTATACAAGTCAGTAGTTCTTACTGTAATAAAAAAGTCCTGACGTCATCGTAGGAGATGTGATTTAAACCTTTGACGTCATTAGAACATTACAGTACCTACCATACTATATTAATATCTTTATGATCATAAGTGGGTGAGCAGACATGTCGTAGCCTGCATTTATCGCGATTGAGCGCATGGCTGTGAAGCATGGTAGCTATATAGCTGAGTGGAACACAAATTACTAGGTATCTGCACAATAAAGGAAAGAAAAGAAAAGATGGACGCGACGGTATTCCCGTCTCAATCAAGCAGTCCGTCTGGAGAAGTACCTCCCAGCCTACAGAATACTACGACTACAATAACCTCGGGTTGTGTTCCCGGCGGTGAGTAGGGTAGCCAGAGCTCACTGGAGAGTTTAGGTGCTGTCAGTGCGAAGACTAAAGGTTGCTTTGTCCTGCTTTGTCTTTTACACTGACGGTACAGAAACTTTCAATGCTTGCAGGGTTGGCAGCGCGAGTGTTATTCTCTTGGTTTTGCCACGGTGACCACTGTCCATCAAGTGGGTCATGAGCTTGTCTGCCCCCTAAGTGGTATTAAAAAAAACTCACATTCGTATTTGTAATACTTATTGTGAGAATTCCTCACTCGTCAAACAATTTTAACTAGATTACATTCGAACAAATTAATGGATCCTTAGATCTGAATTTCGTATCCTCAACCAAATTGGATTCATCTAACAATGGCCGAGGCCTCCTGCGTATAGACAATAAATTTTTGGAACACTGATTACATCTGATCATTGTGAAAAGATTAAATAGACATTCCTTCAAATGTGAGGATCCTTTTATTGAAGGTTTTACTTGGCTACGTTATAAAGACTTATTCTGAAGCTTACAAGGCGAAATTAAATTTCTATTGTTCTGTGAACCGCACCTGATCTGGGTCCCGACTCTGCTAGTTTTATTTCATAATAGAATTATTTTCTTAACACTGATACTTTATTAAATGGCATCTTGCAGAGTCAATGAAAAGATGTAATGAACTCTTTTTTATTTAATTTTTAAATAAATCCTATATCAATAAAGTCAGAAAATTTAATTTTTGCTGCAGTCGGTTTTTTTTTAAATATATCGTCAAAAGTATGTGTATTATTAATCTAGGTAACGCCAATTTGACTTCACCTCCTCTAATAGTAAGCTAAAGGCAAAGTCTCGGAAAAGAAGGTCACCATTACAGACATTAAGTAATGTTACAATGGTGGCACTCAGCTTGACGGCCTCATCAGATGCCTTTTCACGCCCCGCTTAAAGGACCCGGGACTGTAGGAAGGAAACACGTGAGCTGGTAATAAATTCCAAATCTTGGTGGTGCGGCAAAGAACAGAGTCTCCGAACCGCTTGGTTCTTGCTCGTACATACTGCACAGTGTGAAGGTGACATCTAAGCCCTGCACGTGTTGTCCTGTGTAGGAAAGGAGAGGGTGGGATTAGTTGGAAGAGCTCATCAGAACACTCACCATGGTAGAGACGGTAAAATACAGCCAAGGAAGCAACATTCGTTTTCACAAATTGATATTGAATAATAACAGAGTACATAAGTGGTTACCACATTTTGTTTCTAAATGTATCTAAAAAGTGATAAATCAAATGTAGATATGATTAGATATTGTTAGTTGTACACAATTCATCACTTTGAAATGATAATGTAATCTGAATTTAGATGTGAATAATATCGACGTCATTCGTTTTTCGACGAACTTAAAACTACACTGTTATAGGTACAGCATCAGATTGATCTTGACGATCAAAGTAGTCACAATGAACTTATTGCCTTGGTTTCCCACCCTTTTTGTTGACCCATTGTTCTGATAGTTGGTACATAGTTTGGACAGAAATACAATTTAAATAAATAAAATTTGTTCTTATACCTTGGTTTTAAGATCATACATACATATCACGCCTTTATCCCCGGAGGGTTACGCAGAGGCGTATTAATACCCACAATTCACCAATCATTGAATTTGGTCCCACGTAATAGGTGACCCTATTGCCGTGTTCCGGGCACTATTGTTGACTCGAGCAATGCATCTGAGGCTGAGTCTGGGTTGTATATATCTGTCCGATGTTAAACAGCCCTATACCTTAGTCGCCTTGTACGACACCTCATGGGAAATTTATTCTTAATACCTTGGTTATAAGATCACACATACATATTTTATAATCACGCTTTCAGCCCCGGAGGGTTAGGCAGAGGTGAATAAACACCCACATTTCACCAATCATTGAATTCGGTCCCACGTAATAGGTGAACCTATTGCCGTCTTCCGGGTAACATTGTTGACTCAATGCATCTGAGGCTGAGTCTAGGCTGTATAAATCTCTGATGTTAATCAGCCCTATCCCTTAGTCGCCTTGTACACCATATGGGAAGAGATGGGGTGGCCCTAATTTTATTCTGCCGGGAACCACTTTATAGTCAAAATCAATATGACGCTGACAGTACTCCCGTTTTCTTTATTGTTTGTTGAAATAAAAGTAATCACTCGGCTTATGACAGTAACAGGAACTAATCTTGAAGCGAAAAGCTGAGATAATAAATTGAGCATTGTTTTTGTTGGCATGAAGGCGCTTTGCAAATCAAACAACCTTACTTAAAGTCTTCTTCAAACATTGCCAGTTGCTACGACTTACTACGAGAACTTTTAAAGACTTTGAGGTTCCATCTTTCGCGTTCCCGAATATCGATATACCAAATTAGCAACCTTGCTTAACTGCTTCTTGCTATACTACAGTTTAAATTGATAAAATCTATTATTTTATTATAATTACTAACATTAGTTTCTAAGATTTAGGTATATACTAACATAATGGGCCATTGTCTGAGTAAAAAAATAATAATAATAATATACTCCATCCGGTTAGGTACCTACTTAACTAAACGTAAACAATAATGATGTGTATTTTTAATACGTTTTATTTAAATTTAAATAATAAGCCTAGTGGTATGTGTAATGGACTGCTGAGACGAGGTCTCGGGTTCGATCCCAGGTTTTTACCATGGCACACACCAATGACTTTTCGATGCTTTTCGAAGTTATGTGTATTTATCGCAGGTTTATAAGTGCCCGGTTAATGGCAATAGGCTCGCCACCTATTACATTGGAACCTAAATATAAACTGGCGAAATGTGGGTGCTAGCACCTCTGCCTACCCCTTCGGGGATATAGGCGTGAGTTTATGTTATGTTATTTAAAAACTCAGATTATTAATATTTTTCTGTTTAGAAACTAATGTTAATGTCAAAACCGAAATAGAAACATTAGTCAGTCAGCCTAGTTTATTTATATAACTAGCTGACCCACCCCAGCTTCGCCCGGGGTATATTTTGAAGCTTCATATCCCTTTACTGGTGGTAGAAACTTGGTGGCACAAATTTGTCTCAAGTTTCGACCGGGTAGGTACCACCGTGCACTATTGCGAAAAACCCTCCATAGCAATTCAATCTCGGTTGGATTGTGTTCAGGGGTCAGCAAGTGCATAGCCGGGCAGAGGTGGTGGTTGTCGCAGCACTAGTGGGACCAGTGGGTCTTGGCGTAGTCTAGTGGGGATGGCGCGGGGCAATGCGCCGAACAGGGAGACCTGTAGAAACGGTGGTGCCGCTGGCCGCCCGCGGTATAGTACAGGGGCCCAACTGGGGTTAACCACCTTGGGAGGCTGCCTCACCAGGCCGCGCATAATCCCGATATGGTTCGTCGTGCCGGTTGGTGACCGGAATTGGGAGCCCGGCGACCATACTCGGGGGGGTACGGGGGCCCTTCCGTTCGGCGCGTCGGCTCTCGCCATACCTCACATTCATAGATAAAACCAATATCCCGCGCTTTGTCACACGGTGCTGCGGCGGCAATCACCTCTTTTTTCACGCCTTCTCCCACCCAAACTCATGGCAGCGCAATTCAAGGAAATAGGCAACACAGCGGCTCGACACACTCCCAAAAGCTTGCTATTTGAGGTGGAGTCCACTAACATCTGTAGGCTCCATGCAAACCTCAACGCCGTCCACCAACACCTAGAGACGGCGAAACCTGCCATGTTTTTTCTAACGGAGACGCAAATACACCGCCCTGACGACACGACCTACTTGCTCTACCCTGGCTATGTTCTTGAGGAAAGTTTTCGTGCAAAAGCCGGGGTGTGCGTGTTTGTTAGGGCGGATGTTTGCTGTCGCCGTTTGCGCTGCCTAGAGGACCCATCCTTCTCCATCCTTTGGGTACACGTAGACCATGGCCCTACGAGTCAGATCTATGTGTGCCTCTACCGTTCCCATACAGGAGATGCTGAGACAACTCGACTCTTTGAATATCTGAGTCAGGCGGCAGATGATGCGCAGGAGCGATTTCCGAATGCCGAAATGGTGTTTTTGGGGGATTTTAACGCCCACCACGAGATCTGGTTGGGCTCCTCCAAAACAGACCATGCGGGAAGAGCCGCCCACGCGTTTGCTCTGGCGCACGGCCTGACCCAATTGGTGCACGAGGTCACTAGGATACCAAGAAGGTCGGGCCTAGCACCTTCTCTGCTAGACCTTCTGCTGACGAGTGATCCGGACCGGTACAGTGTATCGGTGCGAGCCGCTTTAGGCAACTCCGACCACTGTCTGGTCTGTTCCACGGTGCCCATTATAGCGCCCCCACGACCCGTGCAGGGGAAGCGGCGTCTCTGGCACTACTCGTCAGCGGACTGGGATGGACTTCGTGACTATTTTGCGTCCATCCCGTGGGTTGAGCGCTGCTTTGAAGGTAAGAACCCATCGGATTGTGCTACTGCTGTCGCCGGTGAGATCGGTCTGGGTATGGAATACTATATCTCATACACCGATGTCACCGGTGACCGCGGGGTGCGCCCTTGGTTCGGGCGCGAGTGTGCGGAAGCTGTTGAACAAAAACAGTCTGCGTACCGCGCTTGGGTAAGGGCGCGCGCCACGCGCCATCCCAATCTGGGCCACTTTAAGGCGGCGTACAACAGAGCCACAAAGGTCTGCAGAAGGGCCTACGTCAGAGCGGATGCCCTGCGCATAGCGCGGCTTGGTCAAGAGCTAGTGATGCATCCCACGGGAAGCCGTGGCTACTGGCGACTGGCTAAAGCCGTGCAAGCCAACTTCTGTCAGCCTTCGCTGCCTCCGCTGCGTAACCCTGATGGATCCCTGGCCCATGAGCCGCAAGAGAAGGCAAATCTGCTGGCTAATCTCTTTGCGGCCAACTCCCGAATCGATGATTGTGGTACGCAGCCACCAACACTACCCGACAGTGACCACGCGATGCCTGATATCCATATCAGGCAACGCGATGTCCGTGCAGTGCTGCAATCACTCGATGTCCGGAAAGCCAGTGGTCCGGATGGTATTCCAGCGGTAGTCTTGAAAAAATGTGCAGCGGAGTTGTCTCCAATGCTTACGCGCCTGTACCGGCTATCCTACAGTTCGGGTACAGTGCCTTTGCCTTGGAAAGAGGCGAATGTTCAGCCGATTCCCAAGAAGGGGGATCGCTCGGAGCCAGCCAACTATCGACCCATAGCCGTCACCTCAGTGCTGTGCAAAGTGTTCGAGCACATAATCAACAAACAGCTCATGCGGCACCTAGAGGATCACTCCTTAATTAATGACCGGCAATATGGCTTCAGACCGAAACGGTCAACGGGTGATCTTCTAGCATACGTTACCCATCTTTGGGGTGAGGCTATGGACAAGCACGGCGAGTCACTGGCAATTAGTCTTGACATCGCCAAAGCTTTCGATAGAGTCTGGCACAAATCGCTTCTTTCCAAGCTACCTGCCTTTGGTCTGCCTTCTAGGCTGTGCAACTGGGTTGCTAGCTTCCTGCAGGGGCGCCGTATTCGTGTCCTTTGTGACGGACGAGCTTCGTAGTTTCTGCAGGTTAATGCTGGCGTGCCCCAGGGGTCCGTCTTATCACCCACTCTCTTTCTTCTGCATATCAACGACATGCTGTCTACCGGCAATGTTCATTGTTATGCAGACGATAGCACTTTGCATGGGAGTTATCATGGACATCCTGCGGCCAAGCAGTCGGATATCGCGGAGAAAAGGCAGCTTCTTGTCACTGAGCTTGACGGGATCCTGAATCACATTTCTCAATGGGGCTCTGAGAACCTGGTTGAGTTCAATGCCAAGAAGACGCAGGCATGTGCGTTTACAGCAAAAGTATCTTCTTTCCTTCCCCTCCCCACTCTTCAGAGCACGCCACTGCCACTGCAGGACAATCTCAATATCCTAGGTATGGATGTTCGCTGCAACCTGAATAACAAAAACTACATCGAAAGTATCATCAAAACAGCCTCACGAGAACTCGGAGTCCTGAACAGAGTGAGACGATTTTTCACGCCGGAGCAGCGGTGTCTTCTATACAAGACACAAATTCGCTCCTGTGTGGAGTACTGCTCGCATCTCTGGGATGGTTCTGCAAAGTACTTACTAGATGCTCTCGACAGGTTGCAGCGACGTGCGGTCCGCATCATTGGGAATCCCGAGATCACGAACACCCTAGAACCTTTACAGCTGCGTAGAGATGTTGCGTCCATGGCTGTATTTTACCGTTTGTACCATGGGGAGTGTTCTGATGAGCTCTTCCAATTAGTCCCACCCTCCCCTTTCTTACACAGGACAACGCGTGCAGGTCTTAGATGTCATCCGCACACGGTGCAAAACATCCGATCAAGAACCAAGCGGTTCGGAGACTCTTTCCTCTGTCGCACCATTAAGGCCTGGAATTCATTACCAGCTCACGTGTTTCCTTCTTCCTACAGTCCCGGGTCCTTTAAGCGGGGCGTGAAAAAGCATATGATGAGGCCGTCAAGCTGAGTGTCACCATTGTCACACGGTATGTGTAAGTAATGGTGACCCTCTTTTCTGGGACTTTGCCTTCAGCTTACCATCAGGCAAGGTGAAGTCCAATTGACGTGTCCTACATAAAAAAAATAAAAAAAAATATGTTTTAGTCTTCAAAATATGTATGAAAAATTACCGGATTTGTTAACATTTATTATCAATGCTCCGCTCCCTTAAGTAGTAGCGTGATGATATATAGCCTAAAACCTTCCTCGATAAATGGACTACCCAACACTAAAAGAATCATTCAAATCGGACCAGTAGTTCCAAACAAACAAACAAACAAACTCTGCAGCTTTATAATATTAGTATAGATATGCGTTTTAATAAAAAGTCTCAGAAAATAGTTTAGTACGTAGCTACTAACCAAATGGAGTCACTTAGACAAAGTTTTGATATTTTTCTTGTAACAATGTATAAATACGTTGAAATTTATAACTACAGTACTTCATATTTTATTCCTGTTTCAATTCACGTGAGCCTGGGGCAGAGTAAAATTCGGGCCACCTCATCTCTTCCCATGCGGTGTCGTACAAGGCGACTAAGAGATAGGGCTGTTTAACATCAGACAGATATATACAGCTCAGACTCAGGCACAGATACACAGCTCGAGTCAATAATAGTGCCCGGAAGACGGCAATGGGCTCACTCCCTATTACGTGGGGCCTAAAACAATGTTTGGTGAATTATATGGATGTATGTATGTTACAGTTGTTTTGTAACGATTTCTTAGTATTAGTTTACTAGTTAGGATAACCGATAAATTTTAATCAATATCGTGATTTATAGTTCGCACTTATATGCGAATAAGCCTGTTTGTAACTGTACTCGTTTGACTGTCCATGTATAAAAACCTGTATTAGAAAATATTTTCTGCTGTAAACCACGTCGAGTAAAATATCAATAGGTACGTACACAGAGGATATAAGAACAAGAGCGCAATTCAAACAAACATTCCGAGCTCGTTTATTTTTTTATATATTTCAGAACGCCGATATAGCTAAACGTCTTTTTAGACATTCTAGATGGGCTACAAAAATAATTGCATCGTTCTTTGATAATCGAATAACTCTGATTACAACAAATCAATTAAATTGATTACATACCTACCTCAGTATAAGAATTGGATATTTACGGCAGAAATCTAAATTTTAAAATACTTTCACCAACACGAAAACACAAAACAAATATGCAAATATGGCGTCTGTAAGCAACATGACATGACAATGATACCAACATTTCTCAACTTTTCTCTGATTGGTTAAGATTTTAGGACGCCAAGCTCCAAGTCAATATAGGGAAGTCTCCCGTGTCTGGGTACGTAGGTATATTTTATTTTACATAGTCTATGTATTTTTTTTAACTGACTAAACTGTGTCCTTCTCCCTCCCTGTCACATAAGTTATCTCAAAATGCGCATGACGTACAATACAAAACATTAATGAATATATTAACATATTTTTCGCTAATTCTTTCAGCTCATTAAAAATATGGCTGGTGAATTAATGAGAAGTATGCACAACACAGCACTATGAACTCACAAATAGTCACATCAAGCTCGCCCCCTCCTCTGTACGTGGGATCAAAAATCATTGTTAACGAAATGTGGGTATAAACACACCACTGCCAACCTATTCAGGGATTTACAGGCGTGAAGATATGCATATGTATGTACTATTACTACAGTACCGAATCAATTCTAGCATAACCATTTACATTCCATTAGGGTGTTCACAAGTACCATTGTAATAAAGTGCCAATTATGAAGTACACGTGAAACTAATTAATTACAACTAGATTTCCTACATTGTGTAACACAGCTTTTATGTGGGTAAGCTTGTTACCTACTCAATTCATTATTTTTAATCGACTTCCAAAATGGAGGAGGTGAATACTGTAGACTCGTATGCTGATTTAAATCAGTTCCTATGTTTATCATATATCAATATGAGAAACATCGCAGGAGGTAGGACACGGCAGTACTTCAGCCCAATTGAGCAGTCCGACTGGGGAAGTACCTCCGCCCTACAGAATACCGCGGTTATAATAACTTCGTGTTGTGTTCCCGGCGGTGAGTAGGGTAGCCAGAGCTCACTAAATAATTTGTGCTGTCAGTGGGATGACTAAAGGCTTGTCCTGCTTTGTCCTCTGCATTGACCGCACAGAGACTCTGTGCTTACAGCGTCGGCAGCGCGAGTGTGGCTTCTCTGGTGTTACACATGTCGATACGCCACGGTAACCACTTTCCATCAGGTGGGCCGTGCGCCTGTCTGCCACCTAAGTGGTATAAAAAAAAAAGAAACTGACATCTTTTTTTTGTGTTTATATTATACCTACCGCGTTGTATTATAAATTTATTATAGCAGCGTGGTTTCCAGCAGAGTACAATTTGGACCACCAGATCCCTTTCATGCGGTATCGTACAAGGCGACTAAGGGTTCGGGGCCGCACACGCTCCGGGTCCGCACACGCTCACCGAGTGTCCGGCGTGGGAGACGCCGATGCGGGAGCTTGTGGCGGCCCTGAGAGTGAGAGTTCTCACGCTCTCCACCTTGCTCGCGGCGATGGTACGCTGCGCAGATGCGTGGGTGGCCAGCGCCTCCTTCTGTGAGCAAGTAATGCTCGTGAAGGAGGAGGCGGGGCGGGAGCGGCAGCGGGAGCGACGAAGGATCGCAAGCCAAGCTGCCCTGGGGGAGTGGCTAGAGAGGCCACACGGCAGCCTCTCGTACCGTCTGACGCAGATGATCACCGAGCACGGGTGCTTCGGGAAGTATCTGCGTCGGATGGAGAAAGAGCCAACGTCCGAGTGCCATCACTGCGACGCGAGCGAGGACTCAGGGCCGCACACGCTCACCGAGTGTCCGGCGTGGGAAACGCCGAGACGGGAGCTTGTGGCGGCCCTGGGAGTGAGAGTTCTCACGCTCTCCACCTTGCTCGCGGCGATGGTCCGCTGCGCCGATACGTGGGCGGCCGGCGCCTCCTTCTGCGAGCAAGGAATGCTCGTGAAGGAGGAGGCGGGGCGGGAGTGGCAGCTGGAGCGACGAAGGATCGCAAGCCAAGCTGCCCGCGCACGAAGGCAACTCGGGCGTCGGAGGTCGATGAACGACCTCCGCCCCCCATGAGCGCCGGCCTGGGGGTGACAGGTGGAGCCGCCTGTCACCCTGGCAGAAGCAGGCCGCGGCGGTGGCGCGACTGGCGCGCCTCCCCGTTTCCGGGGACGAGTTGGGGACTCTGTAGTCCCCACACCCGAGAAGAGGGCCAGATCGTTAGAGATGGCCCTGGGTCGGCCGGGGTGCGAGGGATATGCCTGTCAACCTCACCTTCGGCAACCAAAACGACCCACAGGCGGCGTGCGTTTTAGTCGGTTCGAGTCCGACATAACCTCCTCCACCGGCTCCGGTGGGGAGATAGCCGTGGGGATTTTGCGCACGTAAAAAAAAAAAAAGCCAAGCTGCGCGTGTAAGAAGACAACTCGGGCGTCGGAGGTCGATGAACGACCTCCGCCCTCCATGAGCACCGGCCTGGGGGGGACAGGTGGAGCCGCCTGTCACCCCAGAAGCAGGCCGCGGCGGCGGCGCGGCTGGCGCGCCTCCCCGTTTTCCGGGAACGAGTTGAGGTCTCTGTAGTCCCCACACACCCGAGGATAGGGCCAGATCGTGAGAGATGGCCCTGGGTCGGCCGGGGTGCGAGGGATATGCCTGTCAACCTCACCTTCGGCAACCAAGACGACCCACAGGCAGCGTGCGTTTTAGTCGATTCGAGTCCGACATAATCCGTGTCCGTATCCGTGGGGATTTGGCGCACCTAAAAAAATAAAAAAAGGCGACTAAGGGATAGAGCTGTTTAACATCCGACAGATATATACAGCCCAGACTCGGCCTCAGATACTTGGCTCGAGTCAACAATGGTGCCCGCAAAATGGCAACAGACTCACTCCCTATTACTCGGGACCGAATACAATTATTGGAGAAATGTAGGTGTTATTCCACCCCTGCCTAACCCTCCGGGGATGAAGACCACCCATTGAAATGAAAGCCATATAAGCTGCGTATTCCAGAACAACGCTCAGTTTTCAGCCAACTCTCACAATGACATTATAACTGTTACCTAAAATACAATCTGTCCTCCTGATCTAGTAATAAAGCGAGACTCTGAACTGCGGAATAACATTTTACTACATAAACAATAAATGCACCAGACAGCAATGAATCCAAGAACAAATATAATTGAAGTAGATGAAGTTTAATTGGTACAGATACAAAATCATGTTAACAATATAAGCCCGTGTGTCATTTTCGAACCACAAATGTTTACGCTCCACTGCGAATCATAAACTTCTCCCACACTTGTCAAAGTAAATTGCTTTGGCGTATTTTTGTTGGATGTCCCCGAATATCGCTACAGCACTATGCTTTGATACGCATCGATTGTTAGAGTGAGCGAATATGCTATCTATATAACTACAAGTTCATATTTAAAAAGAAAGAAGCTACTAGACACATTTTTCAAGTGAACATTTCGCGTTTTGAGTACTTTTCGTTAAACAGTTTCAGGGTGAACAAAAATCATGGAACTAACGTCATCGCCCGCATGCCATACACAGGACAACAGGTGCAGAGCTTAGACCCTCACACTGTGCAGAATATACGAGCGAGAACCAAGCGGTTCGGAGACTCTTTTTTTGCCGCAACACCAAGACCTGGGATTCATTACCAGCTCACGTTTCTTTCTTCCTACAGTCCCGGATCCTTTAAGCGGGACGTGAAAAAGTATCTGATGACACCGCCAAGCTGAGTGCCACCATTGTAACATTAGTTAGTGTCTGTAATGGTGACCCTCTTTCCTGAGACTTGGCCTTTAGCTTACTATCAGGCGAGGTGAAGTCATATTGGTGTGTCCTAGATAAAAAATAAAAATGCCCAGTCACGCTGCCGTTACGACGTTACAATACATTACTTACTCAGTTTTTTAATTCTATACGGCCAGTAGTATCTATTTCATAAATTGTGACAATTCACATGTGACCTCTTTTAACAAACAACTGCACAGATACACCGTGACATTCAAACCGGAGTGACCCTTTTTTTCATAATATAGTACTAGTAATTTATAATAATATGTGTAATTTTAAAATGTAATGATTAATGTATACATTACATTAATCATTACATTTTAAAATCAGAATCAAATCCAATAGATTGGATTTTGGAATTTCTTAATTTGTGTTTTATATTTCTCAATTTCTTTAGCACTTAATTTTGTTTCTACCACAATAAAATCGTTTGGGTATACCAATTTAAATGAATACGAGTTAAGTATACGTATTAAAGCAATGTATATGTATAGAAAATATTGTCACAGTACAAATATTAATCCCTCGTTTATTCTCCTCAAATGAAAAGGGGCCGCATTTTCCAAAACAAGTTCAAATATTTCGAAAGTATGTAGAATGTTCACGAATTATTCCCACGAGTACTCATAGTCACGCCACCTCTATTGACTTGATGTTTTATTCGAGAACCATGCCGAATTAATGTACGCTGTAAGTATATATATCGCACATTTCATTCTGTAAATACATTACTAATGTAATATTTCGGGCTTCCCATTTACCTACATGTTATTCAGTGTTCCAGACACAACAACTCCAACCTATTTACTGAATTAAATTTGTCTTTTATCACAAAACAAAAATGAATCTAACTTCAATCCACCAATTAGCCTCGATTAAGATAGGAACAAATTTCAATCAGTTCAGGCTGGATTCAAACCCGCGATTTCACTTTTTTTATACCACTTAGTTGGCAGACAAGCACACGGCCTACCTGATGGGAAGCGGTTACCGTGGCCTATGGACGTATGCAACACCAGGAGTGTCACACTCGCGCTGCCGACCACGAAGAAACCTTCTAATGCCCCTCTTGAAGAACCCCATATTGTAGGCGCTTGGGAAAACCGCAGCAGGGATGTCATTCCACAGCTTGAGTGTGCGTGGGATGAAGTTTATTTCATACCGCACAGTGCGCACCGTCTCAGGTCGCAATGTGTGAGGGTGAATTCCCTGCCTGTGGCGAGAGGTGCTTTAAAATTTCAATCAATAGTTTGGACGGAGTCATCAAAAATCAATGTTTAAAAAGGAATGCAATACCTATCATTCATTGATGCCAATAGTTCGTACGAGTATCGGTAGATGACTCCTACCGTCACCGTAAGACGGATATAAGAAGATTTGCATGATTTCAGGCCAGGTTCGGTAGCTTAGGGTCAGAGCATTCTCCCTGTAAAGGAAAGATTGCGGGTTTGAATCCTGCCTGAATTGATTCAAATTTTTTGATTGAAAATTTTAAAATATCATTCAAACAACTAGCCTATCGAAGTCAACTGCTGGACTTATGTCCAATGCCTCCCCCAATGTTGGGAGGCTTTGGGTTACTGTTTCACACTGGCTAGACGGTTTTTTTTTACGTGCGCAAAATCCCCACGGATACCTCCTCACCGGAGCCGGTGGAAGTGGTTAGGTCGGACTCGAACCGACTAAAACGCACGCCGCCTGTGGGTCGTTTCGGTTGCCGAAGGTGAGAGTGACAGGCATATCCCTCGCACCCCGGCCGACCCAGGGCCATCTCTCACGATCTGGCCCTCTTCTCGGATGTGGATACTACAGAGTCCCCAACTTGTCCCCGGAAACGGGGAGGCGCGCCAGGCGCGCCACCGCCGTGGCCTGCTTCTGCCAGGGTGACAGGCGGCTCCACCTGTCATCCCCAGGCCTGCGCTCATGAGGGGCGGAGGTCGTTCATCGACCTCCGACGCCCGAGTTGCCATCGTACGCGGGCAGCTTGGCTTGCAATCCTTCGTCGCTTGGCTAGACGGTTTGGTACAGGGTTTTATTTTGAGTTTTCCTTCTCTCGCAGTGATATCGTCTGCGTATTTTTCAGTTAGTCGCCTCTTACGACACCCTTCGGATGAGATGGGGTGTTGATACTTGTATTTTTTCTCCGTCACCACACGTAATCTAACCTAATTCGTGGTAACTTTGAAAGAAAAATATTTTCAAAGGATTTATCGCGATTGTCTTGTTGTTTTATTTAGACTGATCGCTACGTTATCTCCCCATGACTATGACAGTGACATAGCAAATCAAAATGTCGGGATCAAAATGAATAACAGAATAACACCAAATAAATCTTGATACAATCTTTGAAAGATAGTGTATCTCGATGTTTCTATTAGATCAATGGTGGATCACCACTAATCACAAGTGAATCATAGAATTTATTTTTTTTTTTTTTTTATATAGGACACGTCAATTGGACTTCGCCTTGCCTGATGGTAAGCTGAAGGCAAAATCCCAGAAAAGAGGGTCACCATTACTTACACATACCGTGTGACAATGGTGACACTCAGCTTGACGGCCTTATCATGTGCTTTTTCACGCCCCGCTTAAAGGACCCGGGATTGTAGGAAGAAGGAAACACGTGAGCTGGTAATGAATTCCAGGCCTTAATGGTGCGACAGAGGAAAGAGTCTCCGAACCGCTTGGTTCTTGATCGGATGTTTTGCACCGTGTGCGAATGACATTTAAGACCTGCACGCGTTGTCCTGTGTAGGAAAGGGGAGGGTGGGACTAATTGGAAGAGCTCATCAGAACACTCACCATGGTACAGACGGTAAAATACAGCCATGGACGCAACATCTCTACGCAGCTGTAAAGGTTCTAGGGTGTTCGTGATCTCGGTATTCCCAATGATGCGGACCGCACGTCGCTGCAACCTGTCGAGAGCATCTAGTAAGTACTTTGCTGAACCATCCCAGAGATGCGAGCAGTACTCCACACAGGAGCGAATTTGTGTCTTGTATAGAAGACACCGCTGCTCCGGCGTGAAAAATCGTCTCACTCTGTTCAGGACTCCGAGTTTTCGTGAGGCTGTTTTGATGATGCTTTCGATGTAGTTTTTGTTATTCAGGTTGCAGCGAACATCCATACCTAGGATATTGAGACTGTCCTGCAGCGGCAGTGGCGTGCTCTGAAGAGTGGGGAGGGGAAGGAAAGAAGATACTTTTGCTGTAAACGCACATGCCTGCGTCTTCTTGGCATTGAACTCAACCAGGTTCTCAGAGCCCCATTGAGAAATGTGACTCAGGACCCCGTCAAGCTCATTGACAAGAAGCTGCCTTTTCTCTGCGATATCTGACTGCTTGGCCGCTGGATGTCCATGATAACTCCCATGTAAAGTGCTATCGTCTGCATAACAATGAACATTGCCGGTAGACAGCATGTCGTTGATATGCAGAAGAAAGAGAGTGGGTGATAAGACGGACCCCTGGGGCACGCCAGCATTTACCTGCAGAAACTCCGAAGCTCGTCCGTCACAAAGGACGCGAATACGGCGCCCCTGCAGGAAGCTAGCAACCCAGTTGCACAGCCTAGAAGGCAGACCAAAGGCAGGTAGCTTAGAAAGAAGCGATTTGTGCCAGACTCTATCGAAAGCTTTGGCGATGTCAAGACTAATTGCCAGTGACTCGCCGTGCTTGTCCATAGCCTCACCCCAAAGATGGGTAACGTATGCTAGAAGATCACCCGTTGACCGTTTCGGCCTGAAGCCATATTGCCGGTCATTAATTAAGGAGTGATCCTCTAGGTGCCGCATGAGCTGTTTGTTAATTATGTGCTCGAACACTTTGCACAGCACTGAGGTGACGGCTATGGGTCGATAGTTGGCTGGCTCCGAGCGATCCCCCTTCTTGGGAATCGGCTGAACATTCGCCTCTTTCCAAGGCAAAGGCACTGTACCCGAACTGTAGGATAGCCGGTACAGGCGCGTAAGCATTGGAGACAACTCCGCTGCACATTTTTTCAAAACTACCGCTGGAATACCATCCGGACCACTGGCTTTCCGGACATCGAGTGATTGCAGCACTGCACGGACATCGCGTTGCCTGTTATGGATATCAGGCATCGCGTGGTCACTGTCGGGTAGTGTTGGTGGCTGCGTACCACAATCATCGATTCGGGAGTTGGCCGCAAAGAGATTAGCCAGCAGATTTGCCTTCTCTTGCGGCTCATGGGCCAGGGATCCATCAGGGTTACGCAGCGGAGGCAGCGAAGGCTGACAGAATTTGGCTTGCACGGCTTTAGCCAGTCGCCAGTAGCCACGGCTTCCCGTGGGATGCATCACTAGCTCTTGACCAAGCCGCGCTATGCGCAGGGCATCCGCTCTGACATAGGCCCTTCTACAGACCTTTGTGGCTCTGTTGTACGCCGCCTTGAAGTGGCCCATATTGGGATGGCGCGTGACGCGCGCCCTTACCCAAGCGCGGTACGCAGACTGTTTTTGTTCAACAGCTTCTGCGCACTCGCACCCGAACCAAGGGCGCACCCCGCGGTCATCGGTGACATCGGTGTATGAGATATAGTATTCCATACCCAGACCGATCTCACCGGCGACAGCAGTAGCACAATCCGATGGGTTCTTACCTTCAAAGCAGCGCTCAACCCACGGGATGGACGCAAAATAGTCACGAAGTCCATCCCAGTCCGCTGACGAGTAGTGCCAGAGACGCCGTTTCCCCTGCATGGGTCGTGGGGGCGCTATAATAGGCACCGTGGAACAGACCAGGCAGTGGTCAGAGTTGCCTAACGCGGCTCGCACCGATACACTGTACCGGTCCGGATCACTCGTCAGCAGAAGGTCTAGCAGAGAAGGTGCTTGGCCTGACCTTCTTGGTATCCTAGTGACCTCGTGCACCAATTGGGTCAGGCCGTGCGCCAGAGCAAATGCGTGGGCGGCTCTTCCCGCATGGTCTGTTTAGGAGGAGCCCAACCAGATCTCGTGGTGGGCGTTAAAATCCCCCAAAAATACCATTTCGGCATTCGGAAATCGCTCCTGCGCATCATCTGCCGCCTGACTCAGATATTCAAAGAGTCGAGTTGTCTCAGCATCTCCTGTATGGGAACGGTAGAGGCACACATAGATCTGACTCGTAGGGCCATGGTCTACGTGTACCCAAAGGACGGAGAAGGATGGGTCTTCTAGGCAGCGCAAACGGCGACAGCAAACATCCGCCCTAACAAACACGCACACCCCGGCTTTTGCACGAAAACTTTCCTCAAGAATATAGCCAGGGTAGAGCAAGCTGATGATACATCATTAATGTTTAAGACTGATAGACATAAAATAGTACTTGACGAAGTAAATAATGCCCTTTCCGAAATATTGCATTGGTTTACAAGTAACAACTTGCTGCTCAATGCGAAGAAAACTAAATATGTAAAGTTTACTATGCCTAATGTAAGACAGACAGATATTAATATTAAAATAAATAATGAATCTGTCCAACTAAGCAATACCACAGTTTTTCTTGGAATAACTTTAGATAGTAAACTGCAATGGGGCTCTCATATCAAAGCCTTGGCAGGAAGACTTAGCTCAGCTGCCTATGCGGTTAGAAAGATAAGGTCACTGACTGATGAGGAAACTGCACGAATAGTTTATTTTAGTTACTTCCATAGCGTTATGTCATACGGTCTGCTGCTGTGGGGCTCGGCTGCCGATATTGAGACTATATTTGTACTACAGAAACGAGCGATACGAGCGATCTATAGCCTCAGACCCCGTGACTCGCTAAAAGAAGTTTTCAAAGAAATTAATATTTTAACAGTTGCTTCTCAATACATTTATGATAATATCATATATGTACGAAAAAACCTAAATAATTTCGAAAAACTATCTGATGTACACAATTTTAATACGAGAAGCAAGAATAAACTAGTTGTGCCTAAACTTAGGCTTCACAAGGTTGGTGATTCATTTGTAGGAAGCAGCATAAAAATATTTAATAAAATTCCTCAGGATTTGATTAATATGCCGATAAATAAATTTAAATTAGAAGTGAAAAAAACTTTAATGAGTAAAGGTTATTATAAAGTGAATGAGTATCTTAATGATATCAATGCGTGGTCAACATAAGTCTCTTGCTTGCTCGCACAAAATAAATTGTAAACTAAAGCAAATTTAAAAAAAAAAAGAAAAATAATCTAGTTCTAATATAGTTCGCTGAGTTTCTTGCTGGTGTCTTCTCAGTAGAACTAACCTACCGAACCAGCGAAAGAATCATTTTCCAATGGTTTATTTGTACATTATTTAATATTTTAATATTATTTCTTGACATACTCAATTGTATAATTTTGACGTTCATATGTGCTCTTTGTGTGCCTAAACTGAATAAATGAAATTGATTCTTTGATTGATTCTTTGATTCTTTGAGTAGGTCGTGTCGTCAGGGCGGTGTATTTGCGTCTCCGTTAGAAAAAACATGGCAGGTTTCGCCGTCTCTAGGTGTTGGTGGACGGCGTTGAGGTTTGCATGGAGCCCACAGATGTTAGTGGACTCCACCTCAAATAGCAAGCTTTTGGGAGTGTGACGAGCCGCTGTGTTGCCTTTTTCTGTAAATTGCGCTGCCATGAGTTTGGGTGGGAGAAGGCGTGAAAAAAAAGTGATTGCCGCCGCAGCACCGTGTGACAAAGCGCGGGATATTGGTTTTATCTATGAATGTGAGGCATGGCGAGAGCCGATGCGCCGAACGGAAGGGCCCCCGTACCCCCCCGAGTATGGTCGCCGGGCTCCCAAATCCGGTCACCAACCGGCACGACGAACCATATCGGGATTATGCGCGGCCTGGTGAGGCAGCCTCCCAAGGTGGTTAACCCCAGTTGGGCCCCTGTACTATACCGCGGGCGGCCAGCGGCACCACCGTTTCTACAGGTCTCCCTGTTCGGCGCATCGCCCCGCGCCATCCCCACTAAGCTACGCCAAGACCCACTGGTCCCACTAGTGCTGCGACAACCACCACCTCTGCCCGGCTATGCACATGCTGACCCCTGAACACAATACAACCGAGATTGAATTGCTATGGAGGGTTTTTCGCAATAGTGCACGGTGGTACCTACCCGGTCGAAACTTGAGACAAATTTGTGCCACCAAGTTTCTACCACCAGAATTATGTTTGTTCTGCTGGTGGATCCTAGCGGTGGATTTTAGTGGATTGTTGTGACGTCAGCGAAAAGACCAAAAGCTTGTCCTGATTGTGTCTTCTGCACTGACGGCACAGAAACTCTCCGTTCTTACAGGGTCGGTAGCACGGGCGTGACTCCTCTGGTGTTGCACACGTTCATAGATCGCGGTAACCACTTTCTATTTGTTGGCTGTGTGCTTATCTACCTCCTAAGTTGTATAAAAAAAACAAAGAAAACTTCTGACATTTTCTTCATACTTACTTGCTCTCAAACATAAATGATGTAAGCAGTGATCGAGTAGCAACAGATGAGATAGATAAGAGGATGAATACGATTACGTCTCAGAATACTAGATAAAGCGATAGTATTAAGCTCTAGTCGTTACACAAATGTTGCCTTGTGCAGTACTGAAGGCCGCGGCCTCGACTACAGCGACAAACTGTGAAGAAGAGAGCAGTACTCTGATATATAACACTTTATATTTCTGATTTAACATTACCCCGATATAACTGACATAGAGAAGGCCACCTGATATGGGGCTTATACTAGTCGCGAACAGCTGCGATAAGCACAATGAAATACGAAAGAGTACTGAATGAAACGGACGTTGTGTCTTTGCTCTAATTGTAGCCAAGATACATTTATGATTATTCCACAAACCCCGAAGTCATTGCCTCGCTTCAAAAGTTTTGTAACGTCACATATGGCGTTTAGCAGTAAAACATTAAATTGCTACGTCAGAATTCGTCAGAATTTGATACACACTCAGTGCAAATATTTGTATGCAAGAATGTATTTGATTTGATCTGAAGGTTGTATCAACTCCAATGATTCTTACAAGAATCAATTTCATTTATTCATTCTAGGCACATAAAGAACACTTGTGAACATCATCATTTTACAATTTGTCAAGAAATATTATAAGCATAATAAGTAATGTAAATAAACCATTGGAAAATGATTCTATCGCTGGTTCGCAAGAAACTCAGAGAACTATATTAGAATTAGATTATCTTTTTTTTAAAACATGGTTTTGTTTACAATTTATGTTGTGCGAGTAAGTAATACTCTTAGATTGACCACGCATTTCCATCATCAAGATTCTCATCTACTTTATAAAAACCTTATTTTTCAATAAAGTTTTTTTTTACTTTTATTTTAACACAACACACATCACAGTTATATTTTACAGGCCTCACATTGTATGAAATTAAAAGTTAACTGTAAAAAATTATTGGAGAAGAAAGAAAGAAACCCGTTTATTAAACACATACTCAGCAAAATTGGGGTTAAAGACAACCATTTCTGTTCGAAAACGTAAGGTAATATATAGTTAGATACGTAATCATAAGCGAAGCTTACTTGAACATACATACATACAATCACGCCTTTATCCTTGGAGGGTTAGGTAGGGGTTAGGTACAATGAAACATGGTAAATATCCCGTTTATTTTAATACTGAGGTGAGCCTATTGCCGTCTTCCGTGCACTATTGTTGACTCAAGGCTTGCATCTGACTGAGTTTGAGCTGTATATATCTCTCTGATGATACTTTTTTTTAAAGATTCTGTTTACTTTACTTTAAAGATTAGAAAGAACTAGCAAATCGCACTTAAAATGATGCCAGAGACAGACACATACACATACACACATAGACACACATACACACACACAGACACGTCAAACTTATAACACCCCGTCGTTTTTGCGTCGGGGCTTATAAGTAGACATAATGTAAAAATACCAATTCTTCTGGATATAAATGAAAATAAAAAATACGTAGGTAGTTCTTATTTCTGCATGGTGTTTCGTAATACAGTTACGAAAATAAAGGATATAATAAATAATCTACTAGACGAAAACTGTAATTTAAATCACTTGTCACGTAATAATTTCGTTTTATATGCAAACCCCTCTTCCCGTGGGTGTCATACAAAGTGACTGATACTATTATATCCACCCGAAAGTAAAATTTTCAATTCGTTTAAGATAGGAATATTTTTGGGTAAGCAAATGTAGATAGTGCGACACCCTTAGAGTGCTTAGCCTAACTTAGAAATTAAGTCGTAACAAGTAGGTTTTTTTCTTTATACAATTTAGGTAGCAGACAAGCACATGGTCCATCTAATGGAAAGTGGTTACCGTGGTCTATGGGCGTGTGCAATGTCAGTGCAGAAGACAAAGCAGAGCAACCAGCAGGCAGGTCTTCCCACTGATAACATAAAACCTCTCCAGTAAGCTTTGGCTACCCTACTCACCCCCGGGAACATAACTCGAGGTTATTATGGCCGCGGTATTCTGTAGGGCGGAGATACTTCCCCAGTCGGACTGCTCAATTTTTACGGAAATACCGTCGTGTTTTACCTCCTGTGGTAAACAAAGACCTCACCCACATTATTATATAGACATTTCAATGCCCGGCGTCTGTGGCGCAGTGGTAGAGCGGTCGATTGCTACAGAGGAGCGTAGGTTCGATTCCCGCTCAGTGTAAATATTTACATTAGTCTGTTCATACAATGTAATCATGTATTCTAAAAAGTATGTTTATATCCCTATACTACGTTTCATAACACGATCGCTATGTAGAATATTTTAGAACCATTGTTCTCACAACGAAAACAAATACGAACGATTTAGAGAAAATGTTCTATAAGTTTCAAAACACACAAATAACCTTCACCTACCCTACTTTTAGGTCTGTTTGACACACCCCTATATGAATTAAGAAATACGTTTTACACTTTTTTCTTTTACAACAATTGGTTTGGCGTGTCACCGTAGCTTGATTTGGTTTAGTGGTTTTGTAAAGCATTTGTTAACCTCGTGGTTATTTACAATATTTTTTTCCAAAGGTTATTTGTGAATGCCATTAATTTGTTGCTAGTGGTATTGGTAATGGACTGCTGAGACGAGGTCTCGGATTCGATCCCAGGTTTTACCATGGCACATACCGATGACTTTTCGATACTCTTCGCAGTTATGTGTGTATTTATCGCAGGTTTATAAGTGCCCGGTTGATGGCAATAGGCTCGCACCTATTACATTGGGACCTAAACATAAACTGGCGAAATGTGGGTGCTAGCACCTCTGCCTACCCCTTCGGGGATATAGGCGTGAGTTTCTGTTATGTTTTGAAATTTTGCACACACTTTACCTGAGGTATTTGCAGGCCCCTCTTCCCCACTGGGCACTATGGGCACGTGCCCAGGGCCCCGCGATCGAATGGGGCCCCCTAGTTCCTGCCAGATTACCAAATGATAACCGATATTTAGGTATTACCGAAAAACATTAATTTTGAAAAATCTGATGATAATGACTTACTACAATACCTACGCTTATTATATTAGCTTTAGTTTGCCGCATGCGGATAGCTATACCTTGTACAACATAGCTTGAACTTTTTGACAGATGGGTCAGTGATGGGAAACAGAAAATATCTATTGGTGTAAAAAATGTGTTGGCTAAATATGTGGCTGTATGTATGTTTTAAACTATTCAAAATAAATAAATTCATTCGTCAATCAATTTTATTGCACTAGACATAAAAACATTGGGTAGGTACCATTGTTTTCAATTTTTCCATTTAAATTTTACTTCGAAGCAATAAAAACCACTTAAGACTTTCGGAAAATGCTTGAGTCCTTAACAGGTACTCTTATGTTGTGTGTCTATTCTTATGATTATTATCAATTTTTAATATTATTAAAATAAGAAAATATTGTTCGTCGTTGCAAAGTTATATCGATTTCAGATTTGACATCCGTCAAAAAGAAAGATCAAACTAATAAATAAACAGGGTATAAGTACTCCACTCTCTCTCAAAAATGAGTTTTTCCGATATTAGTATATTTAGGTTAATTTAAATACCTATATGTAAGTATAAGAATACAATTAAAAGAAAAATTATTAAATTAAAAAAAGAAGAATTATTTGATGCGGTGTGGTTTATGTCTTTAAGAAACCTATTCGAACGTCATTCGTAATACCAAAGACAAAAAAGGGGAATTCCCGACTCCCGATCGTCGTTTGACTTGACGAACGGGAATTCCCTTCAAGTATTTGTCTGCGATGTTGTGGCGTTTGTTTTGTTTGTAGTTGTTAGTTTGTTACTGACTGTGCTTGAGCTCTGACAAAAAAATAGTATTGTTTGATTAAATCGTCGTTTGTCTGTTTTGTGTTAGCGAATATTTTCGTTATAAAATTAATTAAATACTGAATTATAATATAAAATGTCGAAACGGTCATATCCTAGTGGATCTGAAAAAAGGAAAAAAGCTCTACATCAGAAAGAAGTAATTGAAAAGTTACCAAAATTAACATCATATTTTACTACTACTACTGGAGAAACTTCTGTAAGTAGCAATCAACTCATAAATGTTCCACATGATGACTCAGCTCAATTACAAATTGCGGGAATTTCTAAACCTTCATGTTCCAATTTTGAAAAAGAGATTGAATCAGAAAGCGACTATTCCTACGACGAAAGTGCAACGACTTCAGTAACTTCACTAAAACCGACAACTCCAACTGTGTCAATTGAACAGCAGTTTTCCAACACAGAAGAATTAATATCGCACGATCCCGCCGATTATTTTCACGAAAAGTTTGTTGAAATAAATCGCGAAATTTTAATTCGTAAGGGACCAGTATATTTTCAAAATAAAGATTCTGACTTTTCCGAGGCATCCAGAACCTACAAAGATGGTAATAAATTAGTGACGAGATATTTCAACAAAGCATTATTTATTCGCAAATTAAAGAACAATGAAAGCGTCGAAAGAAAATGGTTGCTGTATTCGCCTTCCAAATGCTCTGTATTTTGTTTTTCATGCTGCTTATTTAACCCAACTGATGTTAATCTTTGCTCTCGGAATGGATGTAATGATTGGAAGCATATTAATCACATAATTTTAACACATGAAAATAGCCCAGCGCATAAGCAATCTATGATGACTTATCTGGCACGAAGTAAAGCGGTTGGTAGAGTAGATATAGAGTTATTATCTCAACATCAAAAGGAAGTGGATTACTGGAGAAACGTACTTAAACGGATTGTAGCTGTTGTAAAATTTTTGGCATCGAGAGGGCTTCCATTTCGCGGCGACAATGAAATCCTAGGATCTCCAAACAATGGAAATTATTTGGGTTGTGTGGAATTATTGAGTGAATTTGATCCATTTCTTGCAGATCACTTAAAAAAATTTGGGAATCCTGGAAAGGGTAACATTTCTTATTTATCAGCAAATATCTGTAATGAGTTTATTGAAGTAATGGGAAAACAGGTTCTAAAAAAAATTATAAATGAAGTTAAATCAGCAAAATATTTTTCCATAAGCGTTGACAGTACGCCCGATCTGTCTCATATTGACCAGCTAACTTTCATCATTCGATACGTAAAAGACTGTGTTCCTGTTGAAAGGTTTTTGAAATTTATACCTATTAAAGAGCATAAATCTAAGTATTTAGCGGAGACCATCTTAATTTTTTTAGAGATACATGATATTCCCATAAAAGATTGCAGAGGACAAAGCTACGACAATGCTTCAAATATGTCGGGAAAGTATAGTGGTCTACAAACAAGAATCAAGGAAAAATGTGAATTTGCCACCTTTATACCATGTGCAGGACATTCACTAAACTTGGTAGGTGTCCATGCTGCTGGGTGTGTACCGGAGGCATCACAGTTTTTTGAAATAGTTCAGAAAGTGTACAACTTTTTTTCGGGCTCTACCCACAGATGGAATATATTAACAGAACATTTAGGTTCAAAAAAAGTTGTTAAGAGTCTTTCACAAACCAGATGGTCAGCCCGAGCTGATGCAGTAAGTGATTTGCATGGGGGTTATAAAAGAATATTAGAAGCTTTAATCACCATCGCAAACGATACTGAAAAGGCACGAGAAACAAGAGACGAAGCCCTTAGTCTGTCTAGAAAAATGGGAAATCTAGAATTTATTATACTGACGGAAATCTGGAGCACCATATTGGAAAGAATAGACAAAACAAGTAATTATCTTCAGAAAGAAACAATAACACTGGACGTTGCAACCAATTTGTTGACTTCACTTTATGATTTTATTACTAACCTCAGGGATAAATTTGATAACTTCGAATCATCTGCCAAAGAAAATAACCCAGAATCTGACTACAAAGATCTATCTCAAAGAACAAGACGTAGAAGCTCACGGCAGATTTTTTTTGATGGCTCTGCGCCATCAGTCCAATTGAATGGAAAAGAGCGATTCAACGTAGAAACCTTTCTCCCAATAATCGATACCTTGAGTGTTCATCTAAAACAGCGACAAAGTTCATATGAGACCGTCAGTCAACGTTTTAGTTTATTTTTTCACTTAAAAACTTTGAAATCCGAAGAGATACGACAAGGATGCAAAGAATTTTCTCAAACCTATCACGAAGATGTAAATGAAAAAGAGTTAGAAATAGAATGTCAACATTTAAAAGAATACTTAAAAAATGTTCAGAGTGAAAATGAAGCATCTAACAGTGTACAGGAAGTATATAATCTATTAAAGCAAAACAAAATTGAAGACACATTTCCTAACGTAGAAATTGCATTGAGAATATTTTTAAGTATGATGGTAACTAACTGCAGCGGAGAACGCTCCTTCTCCAAATTGAAACGAGTAAAAAATGAATTAAGAAGTACAATGCTTCAAGAGAGATTAACTAGTTTGTCGCTGATGTCCATAGAATGTGATATTCTCAATACCATAGATTTTGAAGATGTGATTAACGATTTTGCTCATCTTAAATCTAGAAGGGTACCTTTGCAATCAACATAGAATTAATCTAAGGATTTTATGTTAAGCGAGTTACTTTTGTAGATTATTTTTTATATTTCCTATTTTTTTATAGTTAGTAACTAAATAAAAATAAATTTAGAACCTTGTTTGTCTTTCTTTATCTATTGTAACTAAATAGTGTTTTCTCAAGGTCCTAGGGGCCCCATGATCCTAATGTGCCCAGGGCCTCAAATAGTTTAAAGACGGCCCTGGGTATTTGTAATGTTTGCCTACTCTTTGAATGTCTGTCTCGAAAAGATGACATGAATGTGCACTTTCTGTTAGTATTAAATACCCTACAGAATACCGCGGTTATAATAACTTCGTGTTGTGTTCCCAGCGGTGAGTAGGGTAGCCAGAGCTCACTGGGGAATTTGTGCTGTCAGTGGGATGACTACAGGCTTGTTCTTCTTTTTCCTCTACACTGACGGCACAGAAACTCTGTGCTTTACAGGGTCGGCAGCGCGAGTGTGGCTTCTCTGGTGTTACACACGTCCATAGGCCACGGTAACCACTTTTCATCAGATGGTGCACTTGTCTGCCACCTAAGCGGTATGAAAAAAAAACCCCGAAGGCGTAAAAATTATTAAGAATTTTAGTTAAGGACAGCTGTAAGGAACTATTAAATGTTTCCGGTTTTTTATAGAGCATATCAAATTGACATCACCTCGCCTGATATTAAGCTAAGGGCAATCTCTTCAGAAAGAGTGACCATGCAAGTGACCATTACAGACACTGAAATTGTGGTGTAGTACTTAGTCCACTTAGTATATTTAAAGCTCACAGCTAAATAGCACCTGACCGAATAGCACCTAGACTTGTCCACAAAGAGCACCTGTCAACATTTTTGGCAGGTACTATTCGTGTGTACCTATGGACATTTTTTGTTTTCCTTATAACTAGAAACCTAAAAGTATTTTGTCTTGTTGGGTGAATCATAAATCCTGTTATATTAAAGGTACTGAACATAGACAACAAATATCACATACATACCTATAATAAATACGTTAAGGTTATGATTATTACACGTGTAATGTGTAATTCCCAGCTGCGCTAACCTTTTGTCCTTCTCGTTCAACCTTTTTATGACGACAACAAACGATTACCGGTCTCAGCTAGCTTTCCGGGGTCAAACAAAATGTCCTTCTCGCCCCACATCGTAACATCTATGACATCCTATTGTGTAATTGTATGTCATAAAATCTTCATCTGATATCATGAGCGCGTGCTGCTATCTACAAATCCGTTGTATTTGACTTTGTTCAATCTCATATATGACGTGAAATATTATGATAAAGGTTATAAAAATATAAGCAAATATTGTTGTAATAAGCAAGACGAATGAAGCGTTAATATCCTTTGGGAAACACGATCTCGTCTTGAACCTAATAGAAAATGACTTACGCATCAGAAAACATTGATTGAACCTATGTCGAATTTTCCTTTCCATTGCGTAATAAAACTTTATAAGTCTATAAGCCCGTTGTAGCTACAACACATAACTATGGAATTACATGATATAATAATCTATACCTACCATGAAAAGAGTAGGAAGGCCTTCATATATCTTGATTTAATGGTGTTTCCAAAATGATTGGTACGACAGAGATGCAAGACACGTTCAGCGGAGCGAACTGACGTGGTATTAAACAATAGGAATGTCTTCATTATGTTTTGTACTATCAAGCTAGTAACCGGCCGGGGTGCGAGGGATATGCCTGTCAACCTCACCTTCGGCAACCAAAACGACCCACAGGCGACGTGCGTTTTAGTCGGTTCGAGTCCGACATAACCTCCTTCACCGGTTCCGGTGGGGAGGTATCTGTGGGGATTATGCGCACGTAAAAAAAAAAGCTAGTAAAAATAGTAAAACTATCTTAGATGATGACCAGACATGAGTAAGCCCGATCGGGAAATAATATCTTGATGCCTTTAAAATATTACTTGAACATGGGATATCAGAAAGAAAAAATATAAGTTCTCAAATTAACGGAAATATAAATGCCGGACAAGTGCGAGGTGGACTCATGCACCGAGGGTTAAAAACAAACAAGTTATTATTTTATGTATTTCGGTACACGTGCGTTCATGCGTGCATTCCACATGCATGGTGCATGGCTTTTACAATTTCGAGTCATACGTTCTGTCAAAACCGATAGATAGATACTTTGACTAATTTTAAAAATAGGTAATTATATATTTATGTGCAGAGCGCTCGCCGAAAATAAAAGCAAAATTTAGTTCTTATTAATTTTCAAACATGGATTGATCAAAAAAGGAAGATGGAGTCGCGGTTAATTCGTGTTGAATATTGCTATATAAACGTCCGTATTGTATTGTCTTTTTATTGAATTGACGTAGAAGTTTTTTAATTTTCTTTTTCTCACTTTTTAACATCTCAGGTCATTAACGACCGCGGTTGACAATAGGTTATATCTATATTAAAATAATAGTACAGTAGGTACCTTACACTATAGTTTATTAATATTAATAATTTTCAGAATACTTAACTATTTTTTTTTACAGCTTCAAGATATTGCAGACAACGAAGTGATCCTTTTTTTAATACCACTTAAGTGGCAGACAAGCACACGGCCCACCTGATGGAAAGTGGTTATCGTGGCAAAT
The DNA here is from genome assembly GCA_963662185.1 of Eilema griseolum. Taxonomy (NCBI): domain Eukaryota; kingdom Metazoa; phylum Arthropoda; class Insecta; order Lepidoptera; family Erebidae; genus Eilema; species Eilema griseolum. Next base: position 3,212,433 of record OY759243.1, read on the forward strand.
GGACGTGTGTAACACCAGAGGAGCCACACTCGCGCTGCCGACCCTGCAAGCATAGACTTCCTGTGCCGTCAGTGTAGAAGACAAAGCAGGAAAAGCCTTTAGTCTTCCCACTGACAGCACATATTCTCCAGTGAGCTCTGGCTACCCTACTCACCGCTGCGAACACAACACGAAGTTATTATGACCGCGGTATTCTGTAGGGTGGAGGTATTTCCCCAATCAGACTGCTCAATTGGGCGGAAATACCGCCTTGTCCTACCTCCTATAAATCCTACGAGAATACAGTTTTTTTCCTCTTGAGGTATGGAACTCTAAAAATAAGTGAACAACATGCTTAACATTTTAAACATGCACAAGTACTGAAAATAAAATACATGAATAAATTTACAGTAATGGTGCAAATATTCATGTATTAATTAATTAAAATCATTGTTAGATTTTTTTCCACATAAAGTACTTTGTTAATGTTTTATTGCATAGCTTAATTAAGACATTATTTTAAAGGTTATTTATTCTCGCTAAAATTGGTAAATAAGTTGCGTCGATTTAGGTAGTTAATATAACAGGAGTACTTAAGTAAATAACACCCTACTTATGAATTAAAAACTAATTCTTCATCATCCAAGCGTTAAGCCTAGTCACATTCGAAGGATCGGATCTGGGGTCTTTTGTCAGTTTCACTGCGACTTTGGCTAAAATTCGGGAGGATAGCCAAACTTACATGTTCTAGATATAAAAAAAATTCGTGAAGCGACTGCAAAATGACAATCCATTGGCGATATCGAAGCATTGCAGTTACAGCAGCTGTTGGACTTTCTAGGGCTCCAACAGCCCGAAACGACTGCCAAAGATATTCGTATGGCAACCGGGACAGACGGTTTAACGTGCTCTCCAAGGCACGACCACATCAATGCAAACGCCCATAGTCATGCATACAAATATTTACACTCAACTCAAATGCGTGCCTCTAGCGTAGCGTCACTACGGCCACATCACAGAAACTATCATTAAAAGACAAATTATACACCCATTAATCCTTGCTTCAATGTAAAAGTCCAGCTTACCCTACTCGATAGGTACCTACTTTCTCGTGTCACAAACACGCGCGTTTCCCTTTGACGTCAATTGCAATAAATGCCAACAGAACTTCTAAAACACACATGTCGTCTATGAATGTTTATGGAAAAAAATCTAATCATATAAGCTCAGATATTGAAAATTTGAAAATTCTAAAATGATAAAAAAACATTAGTATTTTTTAATATTACATACATAAATACATACTTGCATACACATTTATCCCCAAAGGGTTAGGAAGAGGTGAATTAACACCCATATTTCGCCAATCATTAAATTCGGTCCCGGTCAGTGAACCTATTGCCGTCTTCCGGGCACTATTCTTGACTCAAACTTCTGACATATGGGGCTGAATCTGAGCTGTATATTTTTTAATATTTAGAATAACTAACAGATTATATTTTATGATTATGATTATGTTATGCACTCTCTAGAACTATTTCTAGAGAGCGCGTTTAGTTATTCTAAATACAAACAAAACAGTTTATTTCTTGCCGAATTCCTCTCGTACCTCAACGCATCGGATATATTCAATAGCTTATCAAAAGAAGAATAACCTAACATACTCTTTTTATAAAATTACTAACGGTTGTAGCGTGCAATTCTGATCCCATTTCCAAAAACCATGGGAATCTATGCCAGAGATGAAAAGTAACCTTTATATTTCAGGCTTTGAATCTATACCTGTGTCAATCAGATGTTAAGCCTTTGAATCTATACCTGAATCAATCAGATGTTATGCCTTTTGAGCGTGATTCAGTAAGACATTACTTATGCGCGTCCAGTAAACCGGTTCTGACTTCGCACCGATGTCACATAATAGAAATGAACTACCTACTCATGTGCTGATACTGCTTATTGTTCTCATCTAAACTACAAATCCCGATATTTTTATCTTTTTTATTTTTGCTGCCACTACCATCATTTTTATTTTTTGATTTTCGGTGTGTTTTGCTTGTTTTTTAGTTGTTGTTTGCAATCGATCTGCTTATACACAATGTGGATAGCTGTAATTGGTCATTGTTTAGTAATTATTTACTGGTATAAACTTTTGTAAACGACTGTTGCTATCCCAAATATAATAAATAAATAAACATCCAAACATTTTCACAAAACATTACTTTTATAACATTACTAGTTGACCGGCCCCAGCTTCACCTGTGGAGATTTTTAATCTAATATAACCTATTTGAGCGAGTATTTCTTTAGTTTTCAGATAATGTATAGACTACTGGATTGGTTGATATTTATGATCACTGCTCCGCGCCCTTATGTAGTAACGTGATACCCTAAAACCGTCGTAAAACGGACTATTCAACACAAAAAGATGTTTTCAATTTGAACTAGTAGTTTTTGAGATTAGTGCGTTCAAACAAACAAACTCTTCAGCTTTCTAATATTTGTATAGACAAGTGCGATTGCATAACTTTATAGGTACATTATAAAAATAAAAACGTCATTAATTTAAAACTTGCATCTAAATTTACATTGTTGCGGCTAGTTAACGATAAAAAGTCTCTTATTTAGATAAGTAGTTACATCTTTATTGTAACGACAACGTTTGCCATTTTTATTACTGCTCTACAACGAATAGTGTTCATTAAGCGCCCCGTTAACGATCAAAATGTTTGACAAATTTTACGTGTTTGTCAAATTATTTGATAATGTGCAGCTATGTTTGAAGTGTTTGTCAAACAATCTACGTGTTTGACGTGTTTGACGAAAATTTTGATTGAATACCCGTTTGACAAACAAGTTTGAACGTGTACGGCGGTATTTGTCAAACAAAATATCATTTGTTCTGTGTTTTTGTGTTGACATCATGGAGGATGTCACGGCCAATAATGACAGTGCGGAGAATAGTATACCTACTCACGGAAAAAGAACAACGTTATGTTACAAAGACAGCCGAATGTACGAATGTACGTCAAATTTGTTTGATCTGTGGTTTGATCGTTTAAGCTATTGTTTGATGAAAACGTAAAATTTGACAAACAAATTTGTCAAACAAATTCGATCGTTAACGGGGCCCTTTAGAGTAGGTATATTTCTCTTGTAATATATGACAATATATAGATCACCATAATTATGTTTAAATAAAGCAGGAATTATAAAAAATTATATTTGAGTATAGTTAAAATTAAATAGGTTTGCGAGAACGCAAGCCAGATGAAGTATTTTTTTATCCAGTGAAAAATCGCCCCGGATACCCTCCCGCCAGAAACAGTGGGAGAGGTTAACTCGGACTCGAACCGACTAAAACACACGCCGTCTGAAGGTAGTGCTGGAGGTGTGATTGTCAAAGGCATTTCCTTCGCACCTCGGCCGACCCAGAGCCATCTCTTTCGAGCTGGCCCCTCTTCGGGTCTGGGAACCACGGAGTCCTTATCCAATACCCGGGCATGGGTTGGTGCACAACTCGCGATGCCGCCGCAGCCTGCTCCTGCTAGGGTAACAGGCAGTCCCGAGACGAGGGCCAGATCGCGAGAGATGGCCCTGGGTCGGGCGGGGTGCGAGGGATATGTCTGTCAACCTCACCTTCGGCAACCAAAACGACCCACAGGCGGCGTGCGTTTTAGTAGGTTCGAGTCCGACATAACCTCCTCCACCGGCTCCGGTGGGGAGGTGTCCGTGGGGTTTTTGCGCACGTAAAAAAAAGGGTAACAGGCAGATCCACCCGTCACCCCCAGACCCGCATTCATGAGGGACGGAGGTCATGCTGCGACCTCTGACGCCCGAGAAGCCTTCGCTCAGCCAGATAGAGTAGACTAGTAATATAAAGAAAACTGTATCTATCTGTACGTAAACAATTTCAACAGCTACTTTAGTTATTATTGTGGTTGAGTAAAAAATCTCACTTTTACATTAAAAATATTAGGATAATATTGTAGGTAGGTACACGAGTTTAGTTGAAACTCAGTCGACTGTCACTGAATTTGCTTACTTACTTTGGGTTTCGATAGCCAATATGTGACAAATCGTATCAATCTAACTAACATAGACAAAGTAAGCAGAGATTGTAACTAGCCCTAAATATGAGGATATGTTAATTTAAATAAGGAACTGGAGAGCTTGTGTTGTCAGTGGGAAGACTAAAGGCTTGCCCTGCTTTGTCTTCTACACTGACAGCACAGAAACTCTGTGCATACAGGGTCGGCAGCGCGAGTGTGACGCCTCTGTGTTACACACGTCCATAGGCCACGGTAACCACTTTCCATCTGATGGGCCGCGTGCTTGTCTGCCAACTAAGTGGTTAAAAAAAAAATTAAAAAAATATTATCATTAGTATTAAACCATCCTGAGTTTACACTTTTATTACTCGTATACTCGTAGTATAAGATTTCTTCAAGTACATAGAGTTAATGAATTATATTAATTATTGTTTTTATTGCTATCTATTACTAAAAACTTATCTAAGAAAATGGGGAGTAATTTGGTCAAAACAAGATACATGTAACCTCGCAATAATTGTATAAATTAATGGAGGTACAAATAATTAAAATTTTACTTACGAAAGAATGGTTCATGAATACTTTGACAAATTTGAATCTAGTACCTATACAAATAATCATTACTTATGATACTTGATGTGCAAAACACAACAGAAATTAGAATTAATAGACTCAGACTGAGAACCAAATTCATATGCATTGAATTTAAACCAACGTAAGGTAAAAAATACTGCATGTCATTATTATGTCTAAATTATTCAACGATGTGGGATTACCGACCTGTGCAATAAAAAGCAATAGCCACTCACATATTAGGTCATTGTCTTTTGGCCTGTAGTGTCTTTAGTTTATAGACTCTAAATTAAGTGACACACTAACCCTTGATAGTAAATCCCTTCAATTCTTAACATTATGATTATTTACGAATAACTCACCTTCAATATTTTCTTCATCCAAATCCACCATCTTCATTTTTAAATAGGACAAAACAATCAAAACCAAAACAAAACCATTTTATATATATCACAACACAAAACAAATTCCAACTAAATAGCGACGAAAACACACTTTTCAAACTCACGAAGTTTGCGGAAAAATCGGGAAAGCGCGCGACCTCCCCCGACAGCTGCTCGGTACGTACTGTCCGTATGTTTGAATACTATGAATGGAAGATTGAGAAAAACAAACTGTTGCGTGCGGGAAAATCGTTTGATGCATTTTTGAAGTTCAAGTTCTTGATTTTATATGTTTACTTTACTGTTAGTTAATAGGGAAATTCTTATTTATGGATCGATGCATAAGTTTTGAAAACTGATTCGTCAAAGAGTTGCATTATTAACTATTAGAATGTGTTCGGTATGTGTCCGATGTGTCTGCTAGAAACAATTGAAGGCCTTGAATAGAATTAAAACGAAATTGATGTAAGTCATATTCTGTTCTAATTCTTGGCGTAATGAACGTAGTAATATATTTGTCTCTCTCTCTCTCTCTCTCTCTCAATGTAATAATGAGTACCCAAGAAAAAAGATGGAACTAGTGTTAAATTTCCTATAAATCCTATCTTACATACATACGTAAATTCATACCTATATATAATCACGCCTTTATCCACGAAGGGTTAGGCAGAAGGTGAATTAACACCGACATTTATTTTTATACCACTTAGTTGACAGACCAGCGCACGGCACACCTGATGGAAAGTGGTTACCGTGGCCTATGGACGTTTCACCAATCATTGTTTTCGGCCCCACGTAATAGGGCCTATTGCCATCTTCCGGGCACTATTGTTGACTCGAGCCTTGTATCTGTGCCTGAGTCTGAGCTGTATATATCTGTCTGATGTTAAACCGTCCTTTCCCGTAGTCACCTTGTACGACACCGCATGGGAAGAGATGGGGTGGCCCAAATTCTACTCTGCCGGGATCCACGTGGCTATCCTCCTACCTACCATCCTATCTTATGTTACTAATATTAAAAAAAAAAAGTTTGTGAAGATGTATAAATGCGAAATGTGTTCCCAGTTGTGAGTAGGGTAGCCAGAGCTCACTGGAGAATTTGTGCGGTCAGTAAGCACAGAAACTCTGTGCTTACAGTGTCGGCAGCGCGAGTGTGGCTTCTCTGGTGTTACACACGTCCATGAGCCACGGTAACCACTTTCCATCAGGTGGGCCGAGCGCTTGTCTACCACCTAGGTGGTATAAAAAAAAACCAACGCTTATTACTTAATCAAGTTCAAACGGCTGAACGGATCTGCACCTCTAAACAAGAGTCTGTTGTTTTAAATGAAATTTGAAATCATTTAGTATCAAATACGGTTATACAGGAGAATTTGGATGGCTTCAGGCGTGGTTCTTTGGCCCAGTGGTCAGAGAATTCCCCTATAAGGGATATATCATAACATAACATAAACTCACGCCTATATCCCCGAAGGGGTAGGCAGAGGTAGATACTAGCAAACACATTTCGCCAGTTTATGTTTAAGTCCCAATGTAATAGATGGGCGAGCCCATTGCCATTGACCGGGCACTTATAAACCTGCGATAAATACACACATAACATCGAAAAGCATCGAAAAGTCATTGGTGTGTGCCTTGGTAAAACCTGGGATCGAACCCATACCACTAGGCTACCGCGGTTTTAATCACCGGTTTGAATCCCGCGTGAACCAATAAAATTTTTCCTTTCTTAATCGATATGAAGAGTCAATATGGGGTTAAAATACGTTTACGAATGTAATAAACGTCAAAATACATTTATTAGTCACTTCTGTCACAGTAAACTGTCAGGATTGGCAGTGAGGCGAATATGCTAGGTTTCTGATCTATGGTCAGGAAACAAAAAAAAAACATTATTTTAATTTATTTTTAAGCATTGTTGTACCTATGTATTCCGCTGTGTGTTAGTACTACCTCTAAAAATGTGCGCTGTGTTTTCTAAATAAAACATATTTTCTTTCTTTCTTTCTTTCTTCTATTCTACTTATGATGTGCCACTTGTCTAGACCGAATGCAATTCAGGCACAGTTTATTCCTAGAATATGTTCCCGTGGGTTGGGGGTACACTTTCCAAATTCTCTCAGAGCGGAGCTGAGGGTACCAGCAAACATCTATAATAATTTATCAAAGCTGACGAGTTTGTTTGAACGCGCTAATCTTAGGAACTACTTCTTTTTTTACGTGCGCTAAATCCCCACGGGGTTATGTCGGACTCGAACCGACTAAAACGCACGCCGCCTGTGGGTCGTTTTCGTTGCCGAAGGTGAGGTTGACAGGCATATCCCTCGCACCCTGGCCGACTCAGGGCCATCTCTCACGATCTGGCCCTTTCCTCAGGTGTGTGGGGATTACAGAGTCCCCAACTCGTCCCCGGAAAACGGGGAGGCGCGCCAAATCTTAAGAACTACTGGATAAAATTGAGAAATTCTTTTTGTAATGAATAATCCGTTGATCGACGAATATTTTAGGCTATATATCATCACGCTACTACTTAAGGGAGCGGAGCAGTGATCATTAATATCTACAAATCTGGCAGATTTCTATACATTATCAGAAGTCTAAAAAATTACGGTATTAAGGAGTAATAAGAGATTTCTAAATATGTTACAGGCGAAGCTGTGGCGGGTAAGCTAGTATTATAATACAAAAGCTGTTAATTGCTTTTTTATACCACTTGGTTGACAAATAAGCACACGCCCCACCTGATGAATACCTAGTGGTTACCGTGGCCTATGGACGTGTGCAACACCAAGAGTCGCAGTCGCGCTGCCAACCCTGTAAGCACAGAGTTTCTGTGCCGTCAGTGTAAAAGACAAAGCAGAACAAGCTTTTGGTCTTCCCACTGACAGCACAAAAAGTCTCCAGTGTGAACTCTGGCTACCCTACTCACCGCCGGGATCACAACATGACGTTATTATGGCAGCGGTATTCTGTAGGGTAGATATTTATGTAAGTAAAGCTAATAAATTAAAATGACAAAGCGGAGTTTTGTTAAATATCGTGGAAAAGTTATCGTTTATTAGTTTACAGATTGATTTACAGTGTGAATTGGCTATGTATTCGAATTAAAATATTAGGTACATAAAACACCGTTGTGAAAGAAATATCAGGCGGGTAAATTCTTAGTGTGTTGTGTGGGTATTCTTATATTAAAAACAGGCGATATCAATACACTCATATTTTATATGTCTGTCTACATTAATAACATTTACACATGCCTAAGAGTCAAGAGTTCGAGTGGAAATATTTTATTTTTATATGAGTACATACATTGATCTATTACGTTAACCTTAGCATCCGTAGCTTGGTGGTTAAGGAGTCGGCCTTACGATTCGAATCCTGGCTATTACACTACTGTCGTGAACCCACTCCTAACACAAGCACTTTAGCTTAGCTAGAAGGGTTAGAGGCAATATTAGTAATTTCGGTTCTAATATTTTTTTAAATAGAAAAGAACCTCTCAACGGCTCCGACGGGTTAAAAAAAATATTGCAATATCAGTCATTGGTTCCGATAATTCGTTCGAATGTCGGTAGATGGCACTTAACCGTCGCCGTAAGACGGATATATGTAGAGAAGAATTCGGATGGTTTTCGGCGAAGGTTCTGTGGCTGAGTGGTCAGAGCGTTACCCCTGTAAGGGAACGACCGCCTGATTCAATTCATTTTTTTCTATATCTTAATCGATATACATGTAGCAATAAATTTTATAATAGTGTGTCTAACAATCATAGTACTAACATAACATAAACTCACGCCTATAGCCCCGAATCGGTAGACAGAGGTGCTAGCACCCGCATTTCGCCAGTTTAACCGGGCGATAAACCTGCGATAAATACACACATAACTACATAGTAGAGTTGCCACGAATAGTGATTTGGCCGAATATCGAATACCGAATATTCTGCAACGCTGTCGGCCGAAGCGCCGAATATTCGGCCGCCGAATATTCGGTACAAAGTACATGATTGTCGAGTGCGTAAAGAATAATACGACCTGTCTAACTCGTTTTTACGAATTGAAAATTTGAAGCCCCTCAACAAAAAGTCTTTTTAAATAGTATGTTCTAGCTTGTCCTTTTACTGGTGGATGAGATACCTACTTGAGATGGATTTTTATTTGAAAACAAATCGTCTAAATCGGAAAGCTGATCATTACATGTGGTGGTCTGCAAAAAAAAAAACAATTTGAGGAGGTAGGACATGGCGGTATTTCCGCCTAATTGAGTAGTCCGACTGAGGAAGTACCTCCGCCCTACAGAATACCGCGGTTATAGTAACTTCGTGTTGTGCTCCCGGCGGTGAGTAGGGTAGCCAGAGCTCACTGGAGAGTTTTTGTGCTGTCAATGGGATGATCAAAGGCTTGTCCTGCTTTGTCCTCTACATTGACGGCATAAAATCTCTGTTCTTACAGGGTTGGCAGCACGAATGTGACTCCACTGATGTTACACACGTTCATAGGTCATGGTAACCACTTTCCATCAGGTGGGCCGTGTGCTTGTCTGCCACCTAAGTTGTATTAAAAAAAAATAAAAAAGCAATACCGAAACATCTCGAAATTTGCTAAAGTTTATCTTTCTTCTCCCGGGAGTAGCGTGTATAGTGAGAGGTTGTTTTCTGAAGCTGCTATCATTCACGACAAATCACAACAAGTTTTTACCCATCACAACTTACCACTGATGAATTTTACTTATTAAAGTATTGTAATTTGGTAATAAATACAAATCTTGAGTAATATAATGTCTTTTTTGTACATGATTTGGTATTCGGTATTCGGCCGAATAGTACCAATTATTCGGCCGAATACCGAATACCTAAAAAAGTAGCCGAATAGGCCAAATACCGAATAGTTGCCGAATATTCGTGGCATCTCTATTACATAGTATATAACATACTGTTACGTGCACGGGGTACAATTAAATGCCGTTTACTCAACGAAGAGATTTATTAGCTCACCACAAACTAGATAATTAAATCACTAGTACACACAGTACTTCTTCAACAGTTCCAGTCACTCAGTAGTTCACAGTAGTCCACAGTCGTTGCTCAGGTCGCAGGTAGAATCTTCTTCGGTCGCTTAAGCTCGCTTGTGTTCGTTATCGATCTCAAAGACAGAATGAATCGTGTAGCTATGCGAGCGTGTTTTTATACCTCTCAATTAGGAGGGTCGAACCATCTAGAAAGTTCGCGAGCGATAAATACCTATTCTTTGATCTTGCCGCCGTCGCTGACCTTCGAGTACATTCTCGATATTTACCTATTGTTTGTTTTTATTCAAAAGAGTGTGTAGGTACTCGTAGGTAGGTTGTGACTTTGTGTTGACGATTCTAGATTTTTCTATGCCATTCGGTAGAGTACCTCGTCACTAACAATGCGTTTTTATTTCTTGAAGATTCGATTATTGGTTTTCGAGATATCGGCATCTGTCGTAACAATACAAATTATAGTGTTGGAAGTTTACTGGAATAGATATTAGACATTGGAATAAAACTATTATAACTGATTCCATCGCGATTTATTTTGCTTGTCATAGCTATATCATACACAGAATAAATAATATGACGTACCTACACATTTATATACTTACCTAACTATACTCCATTTGGTTATGTAGGTATATAACTAAACGTAAACAATTTCGATGATTGTATATTTTAATGAGTTTTATTTAAACATAAATACATACAATAGGTATACAAAATAGATATAATGCCGCGTGGTTCCCGTCAGAATATAATTTGGGCCACCCCATCTGTTCCCATGCGGTGTCGTACAAGGCGACTAAGGGATAGGGCTGTTTAACATCAGCCAGAGATATACAGCCCACACTCAGCCTCAGATGCATGGCTCGAGTCAACAATAGTGTCCGAAGATGGCAATAGGCTCAGCCCCTACTACGTAGGACCGAATTCAATGATTGTGAAATGTGGGTGTTAATTCACCTCTGGCTAACCCTCCGGGGATAAAGGCGTGATAAAAAAAGCCGATCAAGTGCGAGTCGGATTCGTGCACAGAGGATTCCGTAACTTAACCAACATAACCACTTATATATGTTGAATCTTGAAACTGTGCAACTTCTATGTCAACACATAGAAGTTACACAGTATCAAGACGTTACAGAACTAAATATGTGGTAGGAATTTCAAGTTGATACCCCCACGCATTCCTTTGATAAAGGGCTTGACAGACAGACAGACGAACAACGAAGTGATCCTGTAAGTTTTTCGTTAATTTGCTTTTGAGGTACGGTACCCTAAAACGTAACAAAAAAGTGTAACTGACTTCAACGAACAAAAAAAGAGACACTGAAAAGCAAAATATAACACACAATGGCGCAAAAAAGGAGGGTAAGTGCGGTCAAAGGTCCCATTCCAAGCGAAAAATAACAAACAGAATTTACAAATATACGGTTGTGTTAGAACTCGGTGCCTAGCCCGACAGATTATTTTTTCAGTATCAAAATAAACGGGATATTTACCATGTTTCATTGTTTTGAGTTTCCGATATTTCGGCGCTGTTGCAAGCACCATGATCACGGAGGAACTGGGGTAGTGGCGGTGAACAGAGAATAAGATTTTTCCTAGGAGTAATTATATCGATCTACCCTCTTTCGAGTTCTTTTACTACGCGTATCTGCACTACTATTGGTTTCACTCTCACTACAAACTCGAACCCGATCTCGATCACGTTCACTACACACGATGCTTACTGTATCCACTCGCGATTTTGTTTTGGTTTTTATATCTTACTTAATCTTGATTGGCTAATCCTGTTTTGGCTTTTATATCTTACTTAATTAAGCCTGATTATATCTTACTTAATTGCTGCTTAGTCTTTTAGAAGTCGGTTGAAGAGAGTGCAGTACACACTTCCAAATGCCCAAACTGTGATACAATTTTTATTTTCAACTGTGATTGAAGTAGTTTTATTTATTTAGTTTAGGGACATAAAATAATGCCATAATAATATACAGAAAAAATATTTGCAATTACTTATAAAATGTATACCTACAAAACTATGGTACGAGTATTAATAACATACATATAACATAAACTCACGCCTATATCCACGAAGGGGTAGGCAGAGGTGCTAACACCCACATTTCGCCAGTTTATGTTTAGGTCCCAATGTAATATGTGGCGAGCCTATTGCCGTTAACCGGGCACTTATAAACCTACGATAAATACACAAAGCATCGAAAAGTCATTGGTGTGTGCCATGGTAAAACCTGGGATCGAACCCGAGACCTCGTCTCACCAGTCCATTACCCATACCACTAGGCTACCACGGTTGTTATACATACAAAAATATGTAATATATACAAAAATTAAATAGAGCAAAAGAGGGAGACTGCAACTTTAGGCATCGAAAAATTCTTCCTCATCGATCTCTCGTGGTATTGTGCCCAAAAGTCTGGCGGCATTACCATACTGAATAGCGATGCCAATTCTTTGAGCGAGGTAAAATCCAGCCCTATGGCCACGAGAAGCGACGATTAGTCGCTTCGCTATTTCTTAGAATAGCGCGCTCGCACTTGGACCCCACGGACCCAATGTTTCGACTTCAAACGGTTCAAAAATATAATTACCAGTTAAATTGGTGTATTTGCGCCGTTTGAGAGTCTGCTGATGCAGCAGCGGCGCATGCGCAGTTCATCGTCTTCAAGTAGTAGTTGTATATGCACGTAACCGAATGCTAAAATTACTTAATTAAAGTACTATTTGAGTTACAATAATTTCGTAATTAAAAATACGCATCCGGATTGAACACACGTGTTTGGTGTCAGCATTACACCACGTAATACTACCGAACTATTAGGTAATCTGTGATAATACCTATGTGGACAATAGACAATGTTATAACCAATATTGTTATCAAACAAACAGTTACTAGGTGCAGGCATCCACTTCTAAACAAGTACACAATACAGAATACCACGACTAAAATAACTTCGTGCTATGTTCCCGGTGGTGAGTAGGGTAGCCAGAGCTCACTGGAGAGTTTTTGTGCTGTCAGTGGGAAGACCAAAGGCTTGTCCTGATTTTGTTTTCTGTACTGAGAGCATATAAAATCTCTGTTCTTACAGGTTCGGCAGAACGGATGTGACTCCACTGGTGTTACACACGGTAATAGGTCACGGTAACATCAGGTGGGCGGTATGCTTGTCTGCCACCTAAGTTGTATATTAAAAAAAAAGTGCGGGAATTGTTTACTAATAGTCGCCTTGTAAGACACCGCATGGGAAGAGATGGGGTGGTCCAAATTCTACTCTGCCGGAAACAATAACGGGAATAAATAGTTTACTTTTGAAATTGCTAACATGTTTCGTATTTAGCTTACAAATTTATGTTTAAATAGAAAATTTAAATTTAAATCAATGCTAATTTATTAGTATTGTTAAGTCAACTCCTGCAATTTAATGGCAACATTGAATAGTGTAAGATGACCTTCTAACGTCAAGTACAAGTGAACTTAACTGTTATAAATAAAAAAGTAGGATAGCTTACTGATTAGCAATCAATTACTGAGAGCCGCGTGGTTCTCAGCAGGGTAAAATTTGGGCCACCCCATTCCTTCCCAAGCAGTGTCGTATAAGGTGCCTAAGGGATAATATGGCTGTTTAACAACATCAGACAGATATATACAGCCCAGACTCAGTCTAGTGCCCGGAATATGGCAATATACTCCCTCCTATTACGTGGGACCAAATACTAATGATTAATGAAATGTGAGTGTGAATTCACCTCTGCCTAGCCCTTAGATAAAATATAAGATAAGATTCATTTAATTGTAAGAATATTGCATAAAAGTTGTTACAAAGTTGGTTGTACATAATATTCGTCTGTCTCCAGCGTACAAATATTGAAATACCTTCAAGGATAAAGGCGTGATTATATATGTATGTATAACTTAGTAATGTAGTAAGAGTTACATTAGTAAGGTGAGGGAACGGGATCAAGACTACAAAGGCAGGGTCGTGGGCAACAGCTAGAAATATCATATATTTTTTTAATATTTTTTTTTCGGATGTAGGGTTACAAGTGTAAGAATCTATGGTGTTCTCCATTTAGTGAAGACTGCCCTGCCGAAACGCTAGTGCGTTATTACACAGTCAACGTATATCATGATATTGTCAATAAATGTATAATATCACAAAATTATTGATATGGTAGGACACAACGGTATTTCCGTCCAATTGAGCAGTCCGACTGGGGAAGTACCTCCGCCCTACCGGAATACCGCGGCCATAATAACCTCGTGTTGTGTTCCCGGCGGTGGGTAGGATAGCCAGAGCTCACTGGACGGTATTTGTGCTGTCAGTGGAAAGACGAAAAGCTTGTCCTGCTTTGTCTTTTACACTGACGGCACAGAAACTCTCACTGCTTGCAGGATTGGCAGCGCGAGTGTGACTCTCTTAGTTTTACACACATCCATAGGCCACGGTGACCACTTTCTATCAGGTGGGCCGTGTGCTTGTCTGTCACCTAAGTGGTATAAAAAAATACGATACATCCGTGTACTGGGATCTGATATTGAACTGTCTATACACGCCTTTACAGAGTTACATCTAATGAATATTCAAATTAAATAAATTGCGATATTGTTAGTTTAGTTAAGGTCAAGAAAAATCTATTTTTAGAGTTTCCTTCATAATAGACTTGTACTTATTAGGTTCTTCATGATCATCATTATTAGGTGGGCCGTGTGCTTGTCTGCCACCTAAGTTGTATAAAAAAAAGGTAGGAACAGTTCGTGTTATTTTTTTCGTTAATTTTTTTTTTTGAAAGTGGTTCCCGGCAGAGCAGAATTTGGACCACCCCATCTTTTCCCTTGCGGTGTCGTACAAGGCGACTAAGGGCTATTTAAGATCAGAGCCTCAGAGCCTCAGATATGCATCTGCTCAAGCTCAAGTCAACAATAGTGCCCGGAATACGGCAATAAGCTCACCCCCTATTACGTGGGACCGAATACAATTATTGGTGAAATGTAAGTAATAATTCACCTCTGCCTAACCCTCCGGGGATAAAGGCGTAATTTATATGTATGTATGTAAAGTTGGAGTGACCGACTAAAGATGTATTTCCCTGGTCCAATTACACAGTTAACTGACAAGGTCAAGAACAGTGTACTCCTCCGGGTTATAAGATAATCAAACTGAGTGACGAGTAGCTGTGTCCTGTTCCTGCTGGGTACCCGTAGTGAGCTACTATCTATATCAATATTATGTGGTTGGTGTGTATGTTTGGTTGAACGCGCCAATCTCAAATACTACTTATCCAATTTAAAAGAAATCTTTAGAACACGGATTATCGTTACTAGATATTGGTCCAATTATTGGGGAATGCTATGGAATATGATACGAGTAAACTTCGAATTAATTTGTATTAACAATTTTTTTGTTCTAAATATACTTTTCGTAGCTAATATAACATAAACTCACGCCTATATCCCCGAAGGGGTAGGCAGAGGTGCTAGCACCCACATTTCGCCACTTTATGTTTAGGTCCCAATGTGATAGGTGGCGAGCCTATTGCCATGAACCGGGCACTTATAAACCTGCGATAAATACACACATAACTTCAAAAAGCATCGAAAAGTTATTGGTGTGTGCCATGGTAAAACATGGGATCAACCTCGTCTCAGCAGTCCATTACCTATACCACTAGGCTACCGCGGTTTTTTTTCTAGCTCTACTATAAAAAATATATAATATATGTAGATCCTAAATACTCTAGAATCCTCTAAGAGCTCACTAAGAGCTAATAAATAACATAAATATATACATACATATAATCACGCCTTTATCCCCGAAGGGTTAGGCAGAGGTGAAAAATTTACAAGAAAATATATACTCACATAACTAATATAAATTCATATGTATTACTTTCTTATTTATACTTGGATAGGGTAGGGTATTTATCTTTATTTATACTTTTTTTTTTACGTGCGCAAAATCCCCACGGATACCTCCCCACCGGAGCCGGTGGAGGAGGTTATGTCGGACTCGAACCGACTAAAACGCACGCCGCCTGTGGGTCGTTTTGGTTGCCGAAGGTGAGGTTGACAGGCATATCCCTCGCACCCCGGCTGACCCAGGGCCATCTCTCACGATCTGGCCCTCTTCTCGGGTGTGGGGACTACAGAGTCCCCAACTCGTCCCCGGAAACGGGGAGGCGCGCCACGCGCGCCTCCGCCGCGGCCTGCTTCTGCCAGGGTGACAGGCGGCTTCACCTGTCACCCCCAGGCCGGCGCTCATGGGGGGCGGAGGTCGTTCATCGACCTCCGACGCCCGAGTTTCCTTCGTACGCGGGCAGCTTTTGCGTTTTATTCAATAACATTCTTTGAGTACTTACAACGTCAATGTGACAACGTGGTTAAGTTTTAATTTATCTCGTTTCCTATTATTGAAACTTGCTCTTAACATTATTGTTCCAAGCCCAAATACATATGTGTAAATAACACTCAATGACTTTTATTCATAAAGTAGGTATATCAAACTAAATTGAGCCGTCGAAATGGACTGTGGGCTAACCGAGAGGGGCTAGCTCACAGTCTATTTCGACATTTCGACGGCTCAATTTGGTTCAACACTGATTGGAGGCCATTAATAAATCAGTTTATAAATAAGCCTGCTATTGTAATAATTTATACAGACCATTCTTGAATTCTCACGTGTAATAGATTTGTATTGTTTGTTATTCATATTTCACTTTATTTTTGGAATATAATCTTTGATGTAGACCGTGACTGTAGAGCGTTCAACTGCTACGTTAGAGCTAGCGAGTTCGATTCCTGCTTAGTGTAAATATTTTGAATAGATATATTATTTGCGTTGGTCTAGGTGTTTCTATTTATTTACGTTATTGATATTAATTTGATATTTTGCTAAGCTAAGCGAAAATAGCGGGAATATTATTGTCTACTGTAAATGTATGTGCTTTATTGGTAATGGACTGCTGAGACGAGGTCTCGGGTTCGATCCCAGTTCATTTACCATGGCACACATCCATGGCTTTTCGATGCTTTTCGAAGTTATGTGTGTATTTATCGCAAGTTTATAAGTGCCCGGTTAGTGACAATAAGCTCGCCACCTACTATATTGGGAGCCAGTTTATGTTTAATAAACTGGCGAAATGTGGGTGCTAGCACCTCTGCCTGCCCCTTCGGGGATATAGGCGTAAGTTTATGTTATGTGATGTTACTGTAAGTCAACCAATTTTCTTTTTCTTACTTATTTACTTTACAATAAAAAATGGAGCGAGTGTTTTGCCCACTTCGACTGACTTTTTCCTGAAATTTTTAACAACCATATTATAGTAATCATTATATGGTCAAAATTTAACCAATTGACTAACACTAATAACTTTTAAAGTTTATTTTATTGTAATGTCCTGTAATTGTTTGCTACTGGTTGCTCTGGGAGGAAATATCCAATTTCATATTGTAATAAATTTCAATTTCAATTGAATAATTACGTTTCACGCCACGCATTCAGTCTATTGAACAGTCTGTAGTAAGTAGAAAGGTCAAAGACCGCTTAAATTCTATTGTTTTTTTCAAAGCACATTAACACAGTAACCAAATTAATATGACGTATTGAAATAAGGGCAGGTCAGAAGTGCTCGAACCGGCGGCCGTGTATGGAAGGTTAAATAACAGACAAAAACAGACAGAATAGAGATAATAAAGAAAGAAAGAAAAGTATTTATACTCTATACAACAAGTTCAGAAACAAAAACAATATAAGTATACAAAATAGACGTTCAACAATGGCCGCCTCTCGGCGTGATGCTATCCGCATTGTGGTGCAGGCAGACAACGCTGATTTTCAGAATACGCCTCTAAATATCAACGTTGTCTGTCTGCATAGTGGTGCAGACAGACAACGTTGATGTTCAGAGGCGGACATGGCATGGTTGGTAGATAAAGATAAAGTTCGTGAGTTCCTAACTAAGGATAGAATTAGATGGTGGGCTATTTTCTCGGCCTATTCCGGAAGGAAATAGGCATGAACAATGAGAATATTATGTAATATGCGTGTTACGTTATTACGATGCCACGTCGCCTGAGGGTAAATTGTAACTGAAGCCTAAGAATGAGATACGAAATTATAGATGCCATCAATGATCAATATTGAATTCTTCCTCATCCAATCGTAATCCAATCTCAATTGTATCTAAAGTTTGCACCAGAAGCTCGAATTTAAATCAGTCAGTCAGTCATTGGAGGTATTACTTGATTTGGTGGTTTATAGGATTGACTGCCGTCTGGCCCCCGATTCTGCTAATTTTATCTCAAGGCAAAACCACTGATATACCACCGACACTGTAAAAATAACATTAAATTTTAGACTTTGTTGTTATAGGCTTGAAGTTCAAAATTAAATGAAAAAGAATTGATTACATCTTTTCATTACCTTTACAAGATACCATTCATTTTTAGACTCTAACGGGATTATAGTAAGGTCTAAAATTAAATGGCATTGTTTACAGTGTCACTAGTATGACAATGGTCTTACTATGACATGAAATTAGCATTTTTTTTTTGTACCATTTAGGTGGCAGACAGGCACACGGCCCACCAAATGGAAAGTGGTTACCGTGGCCTATGGACGTTTGTAACACCAGAGGAGTCACAGTCGCGCTGCCAACCCTGTAAGTATAGAATTTCCGTGCCGTCAGTGCAGAAGACAAAGCAGGACAAGCCTTTAGTCTTCCCACTGACAGCACAAATTCTTCAGTGAGCTCTGGCTACCCTACTCACCGCTGGGAACACAACATAAAGTTATTATAGCCGCGGTATTCTGTAGGGCGGAGGTACTTCCCCAGTCGGACTGCTCAATTGGGTGGAAATACCGCCATGTCCTACCCCCTAATCAGGATCCTGGTCTGTCAACCCCTTGAGGATAGCATACGCCAGCGCCTCATGTGTAAGTCAGCAACTGCACAGGCTTGTAGGTATGTGAAATAGGCTTGAGTTTCAATGATCTTGGTATAAGCGGATCCTGAATCCCCGAAGTGAAAGCTTCGGATGTAACCCGCTGAAATGATGATGGGGAGTAGGAAAATAAATTGTCTCTAAAACAAATGTTAGATCATATTGGACGAATAGCGCACACTTACAATGAAGAGACACACTGCTTATTTATCCCAATAGGTGTCACGTTATCGCTGGTATTATATTGCTGTCAAATTTCATACAAATATTCGTAAATAAAGGAAAAAGTCTTATGTGGAATGAACAATGACGCTGTGTAGTACATTTCAGTGTTAAAAAGGGCCTCATCATTGCCGTACTGATGAGAAATGTCGGATACTGTAGATTAGAACTCTGTATATAAAAAAAAACTGAATATCAATTTTATTTTCTAGAATATTGTTATGTAATCATACTTACTATTATTGTTAACCAACCATACTTACTGCTATATTTAATCTTTATATTGTTATATATCTTTCTATCTAGTTTACGCGAACTTGTACTACTCTTTGACCTAGTACCGATCCCGCAACTAAAAATAAACATCCTTATCGTATCCTCACCCTAACAGGTACCTATATAAACCCAAACCCTGGCTCATTCGACTCTCTCTATTTTCGACATTCCTATTCTTGTCATTCGCTGTTCCCGTAATCTTTAATTCTAAGTCTAGTTTTATTATAAATATTGTAATTATTAAATATTATTAAAGTCAGTTTTCATAAAGACTAGTTTTGTTTCCGCCACCTAACAATATGCGGGGACTATTTCAAACATGATG
This sequence comes from Eilema griseolum, assembly GCA_963662185.1. Classification (NCBI taxonomy): domain Eukaryota; kingdom Metazoa; phylum Arthropoda; class Insecta; order Lepidoptera; family Erebidae; genus Eilema; species Eilema griseolum. The sequence continues at coordinate 3,232,215 of OY759243.1, forward strand.
ATTTTTTATGTAGGGAAGCATTTCTCTTCTTCATTTCTTCTTTTAAATTCACCACTGTTTTGCAGGAGCACATTTTTATTGATAAATTCCCAAACACAATTTTTACTATTAATGCAAATATCACCGTCAAGATTGACAAGCACCATTGACGAACGAAACAGGATTATAGACTCGAAAACAAGCACCAGCGGAGGTGACGCCCTCTGAAATTAGATTTGCCTGTGTCTCCCCATTGTTTTCGTTTAAAATTCAGCTGTGTCGTCAATTTATTGTTATTGTTTCTGTTTGCTCAGACATCTGTTAGTATAGGATGGGCACAAGCAAACCTCGCTTACAACTGTTTAGATATTCTACTTTAAAATCCCAATCGTCCATGGTCATCATCATCTAGCGACCTAAATCTTCGTTATGGTTATAAGTTTTTAATGAAATGGTCGTAAGCCTGCTTTGTCTTCTATACTGACGGCACAGAAACTCTGTACTTACAGGGCAGCGCGACTGTGACTAATCTGGTGTTACAAACGTCCATAGGCCACGGTAACCATTTTCCATCAGGTGGGCCGTGTGCTTGTCTGCCACCTAAGTGGTATAAAAAAATACATATACATACATACATATACCTAATCACGCCTTTATCCCTGGAGGGTTAGACAGAGGAGAATTAACACCCACATTTCACCAATCATTGAATTCAGTCCCACGTAATAATCACTACCACGTAATAGCACTATTGTTGACTCGAGTCGTGCATCTGGGGCTGAGTCTGGACTGTATATATCTGTCTGATGTTAAAAGGTCCTATCCCTTAGTCGCCTTGTACGACACCGCATATGCAGAGATGGAGTAGTCCAAATTCTACTCTGCCGAGAACCATGATGATAATAATATCATATCTGGAAGTACAAACAACCGCCACATTGTTTATTTTTATACCACTTAGTTGGCAGACAAGCGCACGGCCCACCTGATGGAAAGTGGTTACCGTGGCCTATGGACGTGTGTAACACCAGAGAAGCTTCTGTGCCTCTTTCTGTGCTGTTAGTGTACAAACCAGGATAAGTCTTTAGTCATTCCACTGACAGCACAATTTCTCCAGTGAGCTTTGGCTACCCTAGTCACCGCTGGGAACACAACACGAAGTTATTATAACCGCGGTATGCTGTTAGGCAAATCATCGAAAAATATACGGAATACCAACTCGAATATTACCTAGCATTTGTCGATTATAGCAAAGCATTCGACTCATTATTACATACAAACATTTGGGAGGCGTTAAAAGAACAAGGGATAGCACATAAATATATAAGATTGATTAGAAATGTATACAAAAACAGCGCGGCGTGCATTCAATTAGAAAAGAAAGGAAATTCGTTTAAGATACAAAAAGGAGTAAGACAAGGAGATCCTCTCTCTCCAAAACTTTTCTCCTCTGTTTTGGAAATGATTTTTAGAAATCTTGAATGGGAAAATCTAGGTTTGAATATAGATGGCCGCACACTAACACACTTAAGATTTGCCGATGACATTGTGTTATTCGCAAAAACGCCAGAAGATCTAAATAAAATGTTAAATGAGCTAGCATCGGAGAGTGAAAAGGTAGGACTAAAATTGAACCCTGAAAAAACAAAAGTAATGACGAACGGAAATAAAAGCAACATAAACATAGGCGAGACACAAATAGGCTACGTTGAAGAGTATATATATCTTGGACAGCTGATATCACCCAAAGATAATATAAACAAAGAAATCCAAAGAAGAATAGCAAACAGTTGGAAAAGGTATTGGAGCCTAAGCGAAATAATGAAAAACAAAAACCTTCATATAGCAACAAAAAGTAAATTATTCAATGTCTGCATTCTACCAACCCTAATATATGGAAGTCAAACATGGGCCTTATCAAAAAACACCACCGACAGACTTGCTATCTGCCAACGAGCAATGGAGAGAAGCATGATGGGAGTAAAGAGGAGGGATAGAATAGGAAACATTAATATTAGGAGAAAGACCAAGGTACAGGACGTCACCCTAAAAATAAAAAGGCTGAAATGGAAGTGGGCGGGACACATGGCCAGAGGAAAGGATAAATGGAGCAAAATAACAACACGTTGGTACCCAAGGGAAGGCAAAAGGAAAAGAGGCAAACAACAAAAAAGATGGGACGACGATATAAGGCAAGTTGCAGGTACAACATGGAGTAGAGTAGCCATAGAGAGATCAGAATGGAGTAGGTTGGAGGAGGCCTTTGCCAATTGGCAAACGGACTTACAAAAAATAAAGAAGCATCAAATAGTCGAATATACTTAATTTCGAAAAAAAAAAACAGTGCAGTGGTTTTTTAAAACTTAATAGTATATTTTGTCCGAATAAAAGGCTTTATTATTATTATTATTATTATTATTCTATAGGGCGGAGGTACTTCCCCAGTCGGACTGCTCAATAGGGCGGCAATACCGCCGTGTCCTATCTCCTACGATAATGATCCTTAATTATGAGTTTTAATAGAAGAAACTCAATTATTAGCACTACAAGTGAAGTAGTATTTGTAAACGGTCTAGTTTTGTTTATCAACCGAGGCACTAATATACAGAAGTTGAAATGTAGTGGCCGGATTCATAATGCTATTTTGGACTACATCATTACAAGAAAATGTATAAACAAATCAAAATCTGCTAGTGTTCTGACTATTGAAGAATGTTAAGTTATATTTTACTAATTGTATGTAAACGATATTTTCGCTTTAACTCAAGATATATTTTAATGGAGGTCTTAGAAATGGAGTATAAATATATTTTGGTAATCACACTGTACATTAATATGCACTACACAATTATTCAATACAATATTATTATGTATAAAAATTATAAGGTATAGTAAAACTTCAAAATGTTGTTTTAAATAAGACAAATACAAAAATAGCCCGCCGCGTGGTTCCTGGCAGAGTAGAATTTGGGCCACCCCATCACTTCCCATGCGGTGTCGTACAAGGCGACTAAGGGATAGGGCTGTTTAACTCCAGACAGATATATACAGTCCAGACTCAGCTTTAGATGCATTGCTCGAGTCAACAATAGTGCCCGGAAGACGGCAATAGGCTCACCCCCTATTACGTGGAACTGAATTCAATGATTGGTGAAATGTAGGTGTTAATTCACCTCTGCCTAACCCTCCGGGGATAAAGGCGTGATTATATGTATGTATGTACATAAATAGAGGTTGGCCATAAATTCATATACATCATATAGGTACGTTAAGATATAATATCGATATTTCTGTGTTTCTTTATTGCATATCGTATTTGTGGGCCCCTGTACTATTGTGAATTCTATCAATCGAAAGAGGTCTTTGCCTGAGATCCTTTTTAATTTAGGTACAATACTCTATATTAAAAACAGTCTGAAGTTTCAGATAGGAAATAAAATAATTAAAACCTTATAATAAATATAATAATACACATCACAGGAAGAGAAAAAAAAAATTACTAGATACTGTCGCGACACTAAAATATTATTTAAATAGATGTAATAAATATATACACTTTTACATCGTATTAAAATATAAAGTAAACAGTATTTTATTTTGTAAACGGTCTGGTTTTGTTTATCAACTAAGGCACTACAATAGGTATTTATGAATTTAGAAAACAATTTTAATTTTCCAAAATATTAGAATAGAACAGAGAATAAAATAGAAACACTTTATTTGTTCAATTACTGTGTGTACATACAAAAGCTGAGTGTTCTGATGAGTTCTTCCAACTAATTCCACCCTCTCCTTTCCTACATAGGACAACACGTGCAGTGCTTAGATATCACCCTCACACTGTGCAGAATTTACGAGCAAGAACTAAGGGGTTCGGAGAGTTCTCTTTTCTTTGGCGCACCACCAAGACCTGGAATTCATTACCAATCCACATGTTGCCTTCTTCCTACAGTCCCGGGTCCTTTAAGCGGGGTGTGAAAAAGCATCTGATGAGGCCGCCAAGCTGAGTGCCACCATTGTAACATTACTTAGTGTGTGTAATGGTGACCCTCTTTCCTGAGACTTTGCCTTTAGCTTACCATCAGGCGAGGTGAAGTCAAGTTAGCGTGTCCTAGATAAAAAATAAAGAAGTATGCAATAAGTCCAGTCATGTTTTGCCTCATATAGCGGCTTACAAATATATGTTTAAGGACACGCTTCTTTTTATTAAAAGCATGAAACTTCACATTCTTCTGTTTAACACGGATAATAACATTCCGGACTACAAATGCTATTATAACTCTTTCATAAACAAATTACCAAAATATTCATACAAGTTAAATAAACGCAGCCCTAGTTATTCAACAATAACGTCTACTGTAAACATGGTTCATGTCTATTACAGTTTACTTTTAAACAGCGACTCCTTTTCAATGTTCAGTACCTACGGTAATTAATGCGAATGATTATATTATTACCATTGGTTTAAGTGGTGGATTTGTCACTTCCGTGTTGTGAGCTCGATCGACGTACGAGTACGTGCCAAAATGTGAGTAACCACTTATTTGTTTTTAACTTTAAATAAATACTTTTCATGCCAAAACCTTACGGTACAAAAATACGACTAAGGCAAGTACTCCAGAATGATACTCAGCCCTGAAAATTGACTTTCATTGACAAAGAAGGACGGCCAAACTCGTCTATCGGATGGAAAGCTGTTTCGTAGCAAAATGAAAATGCCGATAGTCTTCTTTTATTATAAAATAATATTAGGCACAATATTGTAATATCAAACGAATTCAATTTTTAAGTAAGCCTGGGTACTAAACTATTTATATTATTTGTTTCTATATAGCTTCAGCTATTAAATAGCAGTACTTTTATTTAAATAACCACAACATATGTCCACGCCGAAGTTTCATACAATGTGGCTAGTGTCCTTTGATAGTCAATCTGTTCTCATTACTAGTTACTAGTATTTTTGTGAACAGTAGACCTCCCGGGCATCCTTTGCCACATTTTTCTGGTACCTACCCTTAACCAAATTTAGCATCCTTAAAAAAACGATACCTATGTAAGTGTATTCAAATTATAAACAGCCCAAGATGTTTTACAAAAAAATATAGACGATTTGTTCGTAAAAAAACGCAACGCAATTTCACCTTTACTTACTTCCAGCAGGGGATGCCGTAGATCAGGCGGGTGATCTATCCTTCCATGAGGGCCATTTCACCCAATTTCCCTATACCTCTCTTGGGGAGACTGAGGGGTGCCCGGCAATCACGACTGTAGGTTGAACCTACCTGTTTCTTTGCAGAATCTAACAATCTGTTCCACCTTCAGATCCTCGAGGTCTTGTGTTCCTAGTGTATACGTTCCCATATTTTCCCATCGTATTAGTAAGTACGTGGGGCATTTGGCAAGCAGATGGAGGCTGGTTTCATCATCCTCCATGCACTCTGGACATCTGGGGTCGATTTTTACGCCTATGAGTGTCAGGTGCCTGTTCAGTCGGCAGTTTGCAGTTATCACTTCTATAACAAGTCGCATGTTCCCTCTTGTGTGTTTCATGAGTTGGCTGGTTCTCTTTTTGTCCATCCCTTTGATGAAGAAAGCTCACCTTAACAATGCATGATATATTTTTACAACAGCCTATGAAGAATCATTAGGCCTTGATGTTTCGGTCAAAAATAACCAAGACCCGCTCATAAATACCACTAAATTCTAGATAATCCAGAAAGTCTAGACGCACGGTCTTGACAACATTTAGCGAGATTAGTATTCTGAGTAAATCTGCTATTATTGTAACTGTTTGACAACCAAAAATAATAAAAATAATAATGCAACTGTTTCTGAATAATTCATAGACACAGATTTCAATAGATTTTTAAATAATAATATTTTAAAGAATAAATAACAATTACTAATATTCATTCTAACCCTTCCAGCTAAGCTAAATTGGTTGTGCTAGGAATGGGTTCACTTCGGTAGTGTAATGGCCAGGATCCAAACTCAGAACCTCTCGATCGTAAGGTCTAACGATGCAAAAGCACCGATAGTTTATTGGTAAACCACTAAGCCACTGACGCTTTTGCTTCTGGCAATAGGCCAAAAATAGGAATTGCGTGAGTAAACTAATAAATATTACTGTAGAATTTAGTACGTTCTTGAAACATTCCATTTAAAGACTAATTCCAATAAAAATATTTTCATTATTTTATTGACATTGGATCTAATAAATTGGGCTTAATGTTTTTCATTAAAATTATTTGTAACATATATTTACAAAATATTCATTAATATTGGAGTATCATATACTCCATTAGCAATATTCGACTAATAACCATTTCCAATATCATAAGCGATTGCTTAAAATAGTAGCTATACATAATTGTTTATATTCAAATCTAATAGGTAACTAGGTGATAATAACTTTCGCTAATTACCCGTCATTTTTATTAGTCAATTTGACTCTAAACTACAACTTTTTGACATGTTCTTGAGTTCACAATTGGGTATTTGACTGACTAGTCAAATTAGTTAGGTACTTTTTTATTGATTATTATGAACGAAAAGGAAACTTGTAAAAAAAGAATGATTTTGACGTCATAATATTTAATAGTCATATTATAAACTATAGTATAGGTGGTCGAATAAAATAAAAAAATGCCGCGTAGTTTCCGGCAGCGTAGAATTAGAGCCACCCCATCTCTTCCCATGCGGTGTCGTACAAGGCGACTAAGGGACAGCCCAAACTCAGCCTCAGATGCATGGCTCGAGTCAACAATAGTGCCCGGAATACGGCAATAGGCTCACCCCCTGTTAAGTGGGACCGAATGCAATTATTGGTGAAATGTGGGTGTTAATTCACCTCTGCCTAACCCTCCAGGGATAAAGGCGTGATTATAGGTATGTATTTAAAATCAAATAAATACTATAAAATGAGAACAGACGCAACATTTACCGCTCTTAATTTGATAAGCTTAATTAAATAAATAATTTGAACTACAGGAAAAAACCCAATCATGATGTAATTTCATTTAGGCAGGAGCTTTTCAACTGGGAACTTAGAATACGGACCCAATCTTCTACCAGTAGGTACATGTGGTTGCTACAAATCTAATAAAGCTTACGCTTTATGTGTAAAACTGTGGTCATAAAACCCTTTATCACATTAAGAGTGTTGGTCTATTTACTTAGAAAATCTTGATAGTACGACATGCCGGCGTGAATTAACTTAATATATGGCAACCCTTTGACCCTTGTAACAGACTAGGCACACACGGAGACCTGTTTGATATTGTTGGGCTCGCGTCTGGGAGTCAAAAGGGACAATATTATCAACAGTTGAAAGAGGACGTTGTGTATTGATGGTCTCATATTTTTGTATTAATACATAATGTAGGGTCGTGTCAAAAATCATTTATGTGATCCTTGTGAGGCAGAGAGAAGTTTTTTCTTTAATTCAATTGCGTTTTCCTTATTAGAAGATCCATAGGGTAGTTTAATATACCCACTGGCTGCGGTTGGGGTATCCGTGAGGATTTTGCGCACAATAAAAAAGAAAAATAGTACCTCTTATAAGAAATTTCTAGGGTTGCACAATAATGGAGAGCAACTCAGAGATCATATGTAAAAAAATAATATGCAATTTTATTACATTTATTGTAAGTCTGTATTACCCCTCGTTTACACCTAAGTATAAATCATGTATTTGACAAGTTGCAATATGTCACAGACTACAGTGTGAACGCAAATGTGTTTTATACTTGTTTACAACTTGTTGGTTATACATCCTATGTGAACGAAAAACCTTCAGTACCTTCAGTTGGCGGGTTCAGGTCACTACCGTCTGCCAGAGAGTGACGGAGACACTAAGGGCTCTTTATCGCCTTAAAAACATAAAAAATTAGTGTCCCCGTCACTCTCTTATGCAGACTTTAATCTTTCCTATCTTTGACTATGGTGATGTATGCTATTTCGACCTGAATGCAGATCTGCTCAATAATCTTGACCGACTTCTCAACAATTGCATTCGATTCGTCTACAATCTTAAGAAGTATGACCACGTTTTGGCTTGTCGTACTGAGCTGGGCTGGTTGCCTATACGAAGGCGACGTAGTCTGAGAGCTGTCATTTTGATATATACCCTACTAAACTCTCCCAATGCCCCAGCTTATTTAATGTGTCAGCTACACTTACTCGGCTCTAACCATAACAAAAATTTACGCTCATCTAATAACTTACTCCTACACTGTCCCACTCACACGACAAGCCTTATCCACTCTTCTTTCTTAGTCCAGTCTATTCTTTTATGGAACGCGCTTCCTCTGGAAATCAGAATGTCTACAAACCGTTTTATATTTAAGACCAGAGTACACCAGCTCTACAGCAACCCATAGTTGTCAAACAAATCATTTCAGATCGCATCTGTATGTATTTGATATGTATTCGTGTAGGTGTGTTTGTATAAATATATATTATATATGTTCTTTTTTAATTTTTTTATTTTGTATGCATATATTTATGTATATATTGGTCCATATGTGTATGTAGTTCGTGATGTTTGTATATATTTATAATGGATATATATACCTGGCCTCAGCAGATCCGACGGCAAAAGGCCGGACGGTATGACTCTGGTGCCATGGAAAAATGGTAAGTGCCTTCTGTGGGATGCCACGTGTGTCAGCACGGTTGCGCCCAGTCACCTGAGCCGTACTGTCCGGTCTCCGGCAGCTGCTGCTGAGGACGCAGCGGATAAAAAACGAGAGAAGTATGCGGCGTTGACAGAGCAATATATGTTCGCTCCCTTTGCGGTCGAGACAATGGGTAGTTGGGGTACCGACGCCAAGAATCTGGTGAACGAATTGGGGCGCAGGTTGAGGGACAAAACCGGTGACTCCCGCTCCGGCTCGTACCTGGGGCAACGGTTGGCCATAGCTGTTCAACGGGGCAATGCCGCCAGTGTCATGGGTACCTTTGCACCGGGTACGATGAGGGGCGGGTTAATAGATTAGACTGTCACTCTGACTGTACAAAAATGTGGACAATATTTTAATTGTATTATAGTTTTATTTAATTATTATTTTAATTAATGTATATATTATAAAAAAAAAAAAAAAATTAAAAAAAATAGTATTATTATTTATTTATTTTTAATTAATTTGTATTATATAAAATTAGTATTTGTGTACCAAACTGAGAGAACTATCACCACAACACTTCGTGCACCTACTTTTAATATAAATATCTCTGCATCACCCTAAGGTTGACTGGTAGAAAATGCCTGTGGTATTAAGTCCGCCTTTGTACAATCTTTTTCTGTTTGTGCAAAAAGTTTAAATAAAAAAAATAAAAAAAATGTATAAAACAAGTAAAGTGTTTTGATTAGTCTACAAATCTTCAACAAGTTTTTTTGAACAAGTTTACAACTTGTTTCATCGTGTAAACGAGGGTTTACAAGTAAAGGCATACTAACTTCTTTGGCAATATATATAGCCATAAAAATAAGCTCCTTTTAACTGCTTTAAATTTTTAAAGTATGTAATAAATACACTTATTTCATTCTTCTGGAATGTTTGATTTACCTAAACACTTGAAGAAAATGTATTTACAATGACTCATTAACAAATAACATATCTCTCAAATAAATAAAACAAATGCTACATAACTGTAGAGATATAACATCGAAAAAAGTATATTCCAACGCAACCATGTAACATTTACCAGACTTAAAAGAAAATTAATTCTTACATCAACAGACCATTTAAAATTATGCATGCGTACACATTCCGTACAATTGTTTTATATCTTAAGAACATACTACTTCTCATAGCATTGTCATAAATGTATCTACGTATCGTAATGGCTTCAACCACAGAGTTTTAATCAATGTACAGCCACAGATAACATAATACTAGTACAGCAGACCGGCCGGACCCTTGTAAACTTTGCCCTACCTTCGTTCACGAACAAGCGTGTCACAATAATTAAAGAATTTCTTTTATTAGATTAATAGTCGTATGTTATTATATATCTGTGAAACTTGTAACATAACATGGAATACAAAGAGACTCATAATTAATTTGCATTTGCAAATGAAAGAATTTAATTTAAACTTTTATATTTATTTTAAGATATATTTGTGTTCAATATGGTTCTCAATTGTGTAAACTAATATCCTCACTTGAATATTTTACTAGAAATGTTTTCAACGCGTACCTATCCATTGCACCTGTCTGCACATCGGAGCTACATAATATATCTTTTCAAATATTTGAAAAGCTACTATCAAATAAATAAATTAGTTTGCTCACTGTCAAATTAGAAAACGTATTCACGAAAGCTGAGGAATGTTTTAATTTTCTTACAAACTAGCCAAGTAGCCCCGGCTTCGCTCGTGGCATACTTCGACATATAATGCTCGTATTTTTTTAGATTAAAATAATATATGAAAATCTTTGAGGGTTCGTTGAAATTTATGATTACTGCTCCGCTCCCTAAAATAGTAGCGCAATGATCTTTAGCCTATAACCTTCTTCAATAAATGGACTCTTCAAGAAAAAAACTTTAAGTCTATATTATTAGATTAGATTAGAGATTAAAAATGAAAAATGGCGATTATCACATCGACCTACGTTACTGGGGAATCTGCCCACCTCCAGAGAAGATATCCCAGAGACCACGACCGGCCTTGACCATTCACTTCTGCCTACCCCTTTAGAGAAGAATAAGAATAAATATATAAAATTAACCGTTATTCGTGTGGTGATGTTCAAAGAATACAAATATCACAACCCCATTTCATTCGAAGAGTGTCGCAAGATAAGATTTTGACCAACGGCAAAATATGTAGCCGATATCACTACGAGAGACTGAAAACTCGAAATAAAACCGTGTACCAACCCGTATGACCAGGATGGAAACAGTAGACCAAAATCTCCCGAGATTTGGGAGAGGCCTATGTCCAGCTGTGGACCACTTGGTTGGCAGACTAGCACACGGTCCACCTGATGAAAAGTGGTTACCGTGGCCTACGGACGTGTGCAACCTCAAGGGAGTCACAATCGCGCTGCCAACCCTATAAGCACTAGAGGTTCTGTACCATCAGTGTAAAAGACAAAGCAGGACAAACTTTTGGTATTCTTACTGACAGTATAAAAACTCTCCAGTGAGCTCTGGCTACCCTACTCACCACTGGGAACACAACACGAGAGTATTAAAGCCGCGGTATTCTGTAGGGTGGAGGTACTGCCCAGTCGGACTGCTTAATTGGACGGAAATGCCGTCGTGTCCTGCCTACCTAAAGACTAATTAATTGATTGATAAAATATATGTATATAGTGCTTTAATCTAATAACTAAACTATCATTTGATAGATCATATTGAAGAAGTCGGCTCAGTCAAAATTAGATTCTGTAGAAAAACTTTTGCTCAATATGACATGACTGAGTCACGGTTTCTAGTGAAGTAACATTATATTAAGAAGTAACGACGAAAGGCAATACGAATCTGAAAACTTATTGGAGAAAAACGCAAGCTGAATTCGTAATGCGACAAGGCTTAATATATTTTCGTACTTAGATATTATGTAATAATATTTAACTTTCACGTGAATTATTTTGATGTCATATAAACAATTAGCCCATCGCAGTCCACTGCTGGACTAGGCCTCTCCGGCTCTCCCAATGTTGGGAGGCTTTGGCCTAACGTTTCTACGCTGGCCAGACGGGTTGGTACAGTGTTTTATTTCAAAGGAGATGGATTCGCTTTCATACATTCTTGGGCCTAAATGTGTGGGTGTAAAAAGTTGAGAGTGGCCTCAAGCGAGAGCTATATATATAACCATCCCTGAAAAATCTGCAGATTTTGAACATCAGAGAGCAGAGTTATAAGAGATTTAGTAAGTGAGGTTATGCAAGAAATTAACATTTTTGAACTATCATTTCTACGTTTTTTTATAGAAAATAGTTATTTTTATTTTACATACATACACACATATAATCACGCATTTTTCCTTGGGGGGTTAGGCAGAGGTGAATTATCACCCACATTTCACCAATAATTGTATTCGGTCCCACGTAATAGGGGGTGAGCCTATTGCCGTATTTCGGACACTATTATTGACTCGAGCCATGCATCTGAGGCTGAGTCTGCGCTGTATATATCTGTCCGAGGTTAAACAGCCCTATCCCTTAGTCGCCTTGTACGTTTTATTTTACGTGTACCTTGTACGTGTAATTTTTATTTTAAAGATATGTAATACTAAGATATCATGTTAAAAAAACTCTTTTTAGAATTATTATATTTTATTTTTTTACAATAATAATTAGAATATCGTCTAAGAATTGCGTAGGAGGAATTACACTACCTTGACATTATGTGTGCGCAGCAGCCTTCAATTCGTTTACCTACAATACAGTTACAGTACCTAATATCCGAGGATTGCTTCTCTACCACGTAGAAAGTTGTCGACTAAGATGTATACAAAATACGTCTTTCGACTTATATGTCTGGTCTAAATGCGTCTCCTTAGCATTCATGCAGAATTAGAAGCAGACAACTCTCGAAGCAGGCTGCTGCTCACCACCCTACACACTTCTATAATGAAGCCGTCATTGCCTCTTAGATGCTCACCATAGTATGAACGTGCCTGCTTTATCTGATATGTCCCTAAATATATTAGATTTAATTCACTTTCTGTAAGCTGGGGAAAATCATTCAAGTTATCATTGTGAACCGTAATTGTAATAACTGATTGACTGAAAGTCAGGAAGCTGTCAGTTGTCACAGCACAGATTAATACGATTTATACAGTTGATAAACACGAGAATTATTTAATCGATTAACGAAAATCAATTCAGAATTTATTATAATTACACCGTTATTATATTTTTTAAATGTGTATTATTGTTATTATTATGTTTTGTTCACTTTGACTGAAATAATACTACGATGAAAGTGTTTTTATTGACAATATTGTTTGAATCGACAGTACTCGATATTGAATTATATTCGCGGAATAAACTTAGTTTTAAGATTTCTCGTCTTCCTGATGTTCAATTGAGCTGTATTTTTTAAATTTTGAAATAGAAAAATATACCGCTTTTTTTAGGTCCTATCTCAAATCATTACATTTTGGCCCAGAAATCCCCGTCTCCTTTTTCATTCTCTCGCAGTGATATCGTATGCATATTGATAAGTAGGTTTCCATAGATATCTACGTTTGATAATAAAATTTTAATACTTAGATAAAATTCTAATATACAATATATTAAAACTTACCTTATTGAACTAAAACCACGAACACAATAACGAGGTCTTTCGCGATTTATTTGCTATTTTTTTAATAAATATTCTACAACATTCTACACAACGCTATCTAGACCCATGGTAAGCATAGCTTAACTAGCTTGTGTTATGGAATCTTGAATGCGGATAAACATACTTAGTTACTTTTTTTGTAAATACTTATTGTAAACATTTAAATTAAGCCCGACGTTTCCGCTACTTATCAGCGGTTTACTAATGTTTGGCAAAAAACGTTCCCCAAACTGTCACATGCCAAATTATGTTTCCCAAATTTTCATATGGCAAAAAAATATTTAGCAAAACAACTTTTCGCAATTTTACAGTTAGCAATTTATTGATTAACATATAATTACATGGCAATATTTCATTTTACCAAGTATTAGGTAGTCAAATATGGTTTGGCATGACATATATGGATAAATAATTTACAGGTAAGAACTTCTATAATAATTATATTGCTATTATACAAATCAATTCCGGTGCTTCGCCGGCCGCTGCCGCGGCACGCTCGCTACGCTCGTTCGGCTCGCGCTCTGTTGGTCCCACACAGTTCTAACCTAACCTAACCCACTTTTCTGGCAGTTCCGATTTAGCCTACGTGACTTATATGAAATTAACGTATTTTACTTTATTATAATTACGAACGAACTTACTTTTGGAAGATATTTTTTTACAAAATAAAGCATTTGCTTAATGTATATTTAACTTAATAAAAATTGACCAAGTAAAAAGTTGCCAAATGATGATTGATGATTTGATGTGAAATGATTTGACGAAGTGATTAAAATGCGAAATATAAATTTGCTAAAGATTCTTTTGGGAAATGAAACTATGGGATCTCTGCTTTTTCGCCAAAAATCGTTTGCCCGATTATCACTTGCCAACTAACGTTTCCCAGAATTATATTTCGCAGAATAATCATTTGCCAACTTGTGATTTCATTTTGTTTTTATTACCCAACTTCTCAGTTGCCAATTTTACGTTTGGTCAACCTTTTAGAATGACACTTTTCAAAATGCCAACTTTCAAGTAGCGAATGTTTTAGTTGGCATAATATTCATGTAGTTGTTTATTGTTCGTTATGTAAATGTATGTAAAAATGTAAAAAAAAATGGTTACGGCACTTCGCCGGCCGCTACCGCGGCACGCTCGCTTCGCTCGCTCGGCTCGTGCATTGTTTATCATAATACTAACCTAACCTAACCTAACCGATTCTGTTATTCGTCTAAAAGTTGTCTGGCCTAATAAATAAATTGGCAAAAGATAAATGCCCCAAACGTATTTTGTCATTACAATAATCAGCTTAACAATAATTCTACCAAATGAATCGTTGTCATACAAACATTTGACAATCGTTAGTCGTCAAAGTGAAAAATTGGCGTAACGTTGGTTGGCAAGTGATAATCGGGTAAACGATTTTTGGCGAAAAGGCAGGACCCCGAAACTATGCAATAAGTTTTTTGGTAAGTGAAATTTGACGAAACATATTTTGCAAAACGGCAGGATCCCTTATCAGCAGTTATTGTTGCGGGATGAGTACAGACTGTAGCTGTCACATAGTTTGAATTTCTATTTCTAGTGACATTATAAAATATTCTTAACACGTAACGCATTGTTCCAACACTCCGAATCAGTTCAAATAAGTTAAAAGTTTACTTTATAGATTTGGAGTGTTAAATATAGCCAAGTAAGCCAAGCCAAGGGTAAGCAAGTGGGCGGATTTGAAAGGATTATGAACGTGCTCTCAGCACTAAATAAATATCCAAATTCAAACCAAAGGATGTTGTCTAGTATTGAAGTAGGTAACATAGTGATACTATTAGCTTAATGAGAAACTAATCATCAACAATTTTAAATCTAGAATAGATCAATCTCATTGATTAATAAGATTGACCATTTATGCGTCAAGTGCTCATTAAAATCTATACTAATATTATAAAGCTGCAGAGTTTGTTTGTTTGTTTGTTTGTTTGTTTGAACGCGCTAATCTCTGGAACTACTGGTCCGATTTGAATGATTCTTTCTGTGTTGGGTAGTCCATTTATTGAGGAAGGTTTTAGGCTATATATCATCACGCTACTACTTAAGGGAGCGGAGCATTGATAATAAATGTTAACAAATCCGGCAATTTTTCATACATATTTTGAAGACTAAAACATACGGGCTCAAAGGGATATAAAGCTTCAAAATATACCCAGGGCGAAGCTGAGGTGGGTCAGCTAGTAATTAAATATATCTGAATATCAGAAACCTGAGTTACAGTGGCCTACGGTGAGGAGATAGAATGACTAAAGAAATAGGAATTAGGTTCTAGAACCTCACATCTATACCAGTACCTAAATATAGATTCCATGTTTAACACAAACTGCCTCATCTCTATTTTGAAAGGGTAAATCTCTGAATTTTATAAAGACTTTCCACGAAGCCGGTGGTCAACTCACAAATTAAATTATAAAGCAAAGAGCGGACGATGCGTGATTTTATAAGTGTGATGAGTTTATTATATTATAGCGATCCTTTAAAGGAACCACAATTGGATTATTCAGATTAAGTACTTCATGGTCCTTCGTGCCGTGTTCATTTCGCTACACAATACACTCGTACACATTTGCACGTAATTCATTTTGTATCTATTCGATATACTTTCGTCACATAATATCAAGTTATGAACATGTGGCTTGTCACGTAAGTAAAATTAATCATCTGAAAAAAGATAAAAGCTATTGATCTTCACGTTATTACAAAAACGGTATAGAAGATTAAGAGGAAATGCTCTCAAACTTTGTCAATCTATGATATCAATAAAAATACGTTTATTTACCACTTTGTTACTATTAGACAAGACCGACCACTGAACTTTAATTGCTTTACAGTAGCGAAAATGCGAAAAAAGACCTCTAAGCACGACGTCTTAAATAAGTGCAGAATATACGAGCAAGAACCAAGTGGTTCGGAGACTTTTTTCTTTGCTGCAACACCAAGACCTGGCATTCATTACCAGCACACGTGTTTCCTTCTTCCTACAGTCTCGAGTGTTTTAAGCGGGGCGTGAAAAAGAATCTGATGAGGCCACCAAGCTGAGCGTCACCATTGTAACATTACTTAGTGTCTGTAATGGTAACCCTCTTTAATGAGACTTTGCCTTTAGCTTACCATCAGGCGAGGAGAAGTCAAGTTGGCGTGTCCTAGATAAAAACAAAAGTTTTATATAACCTTCAGCAAGCTTCACAGACGCGCGCTTAGTTTTCAAGACGTCTAAATAGTAATAAGAAATGCTTATTTAATATATAACCTTAAATAGGATTTGTCTTCGTGGAACAAATTATATTACGGCAACCAAATTCAAAATAATATGAAGCTCATTAACAATAACCCACGAATCGCCAACAATAGTACCTAAAATAACCGCAACAAATAAATAAAACCATCATATATTATTTCACCGCAGCTGTTTTCATCGCACACAACCATTCTCAAATAAAACGACACATACTTGTAACAATATCCAAATTTAAACAATGAACAGTAACACAATCTGGATGTCACCGGCATTCTAAATGTTATGAAGCTCGATGAACCAGAAAGGGTTATGTAAATCCTGTTTTATTGTAGCAATATAATGTGACTGCTCAACTTTCACTAATCTGTAGGTTATCGACAAAGACTAAAAAAAAACACTAGTTTTCTTTTTTTTGTGCTTTAATCTGCAATCAGTCCTTTTTTTTTATCAACTATGAGCAGATGTGTATGGTCAGCAGGTGTTTGGGGAAAAGGGATCCTTTGATCTCTTCCTCCTTCAGGCACGAATCCAGCTCGATTATGTGGTTCCTTTTTAGCCGCTTGGCGTAGTTTATGTTCGTGAGTTCTATAGCCAGGGGGTTTTCTGTTGTCAAGTCGAGAGAGGAGCATAAATATCTCACGAGGGGTCGTATATTTTATGGGATTGTTTAACTGGAAGTCTTGGTTCAGTATGTCATCTATGTCAGAGTCATTGCCAATGCCTTCATTGGGTTGGAATACCTTAGCTAGGTGGTTTGCAAAGGTTTCTATTCTTTGTTGTGGAGTTCTAGCCCACATACCAGCTTCTAGTTTGAGGGGTGATCTGGTGTATTTTGGTTGGTCTAAGTCTGACGTTGCCTTCCACAATGAATAATTTGTGGACTTAGTTGCTGTTAATGATTGTAGTCGCTGTGCTAAGGTTTCGTTTTTGGCATTTTTTAACATTTCCCTCAATTCCATAATCGCTTTGTTATATGCTTGTTTGTCTTCACGGTGTCTAGTGTTGTGCCATACTCTGCGAAATCGTCTTTTTTCTTGGATTTTATTTCTTATTTCCCATGGGACTGAGTTGTGTCTGAGTTTTTTGCAGGACTTATTGGGAGTGGTCGACCAGCATGCAACTTGAATCAAATTTGTAAACTGGGTTGCAGCTGTCTCTATGTCATCAGGTGATTTCAGAGAGATTCTGAGGTTAAGTTTCTTGTCGATGATGTCGCGGAAGGAATCCCAATCAGTATGCCTGTTGTACAGTATTGGTGTTTTTTCGTACTCTAATAGGACTATACTTATTGTTAGGAGTACAGGAGTGTGAACTGTGGATCCATCCAGACAGGAGCTAGTAGAAGAGAAGTATTGTGACATGCCCTTGCAGATGAAGAAGTCTAAGACGTCGGGGAGTCTATTTTCGTCAGTTGGCCAGTGTGTTGGTTCAGCCGTAGATAGTGTTGTTAGATTGTTGCACTCAATTGATAATTCTAGTTAGCGCCCTCGTGGACTGGTTAATCTTGAGCCTCGTGGGGATGTTTGGCATTCCAGTCACCTCCAGAGATAAATCTAGGGCCAAGTGTTTGGAAGTAGTGCCTCCATTGCTCTTCTTTAAGTTTGTGCTTGGGTGGACAATTCAGTGAGGATATGTCGAAACTGCCCGCTTTTCCTTCCACTGCAATTGTGGTCGCCTGTAGGTGTTCCGTCCGGTATTCCACTAGCTCATGGTGTTTTAGGGATGATCGTATGATCAGAGCTGTTCCCCCATTTGCCCTTCGGATGTTTAGTGTCATAAATTGTGTAGTTTTTATTTTGACCGAGCTTCTAGAGGTAAAATGAGATATTAAGAGTATTTCAATCTTATGGGTATCCAGAAAGACTTCCACTTCATTAATCTTCGGTGCAAGTCCATCAATGTTCCACGTCGCAATATTTAATAAGAGCATTACGTTAGTTTTTCGACGAGTGTCGTAATGAGTCCCATGAGTGAGCTCATTAGGGTGAACAGCATGTCCATTTTTTTTGTTTGCTTATTCATTAGATCTTGAATGACTTGGGTTAGCTTGAGAGATCCATCATTTGTAGTGTGATGTGTTCGCTCAGAAGATTTCCATGAAGGGTGTGTGTGTAATCTAGACTCAGTGTTTTGGTTGGTTACCTCGTGCCACTCAGGTTTTTTGGTGTTTTGAGAACCAGCGACTTCCGAGTAGGTCCGACGATATGGTGTTTGTTTTTCTCTGATGTGTTGATGTTGTGTATCTTTTTCATTGAAGGTGTTCTGACTTCCTATCTTTTTGTCCACAGTTAGCTCTGGGTATGACTGAGTGTCCGATGGGACTGGAGTCGGAGGGACCGGAGCCTGATTCTGTCTTCTAGCGTGTGTGAACTGACTATTTCGCCTTTTAAAGATTTCGCGGTAAACTTCACACCCTTTATAATTTGCGGGATGCTCTCCAAAACACAGCGCACATTTCGCTGAAAAAAACACTTGTAAAAACACAATATATTGCAATGGATCATTGCTGTGATCCTGGTAAACAGAAATTATAGTGGAAGAACAGAAACCCTAACTTTCAAACTCTCGAGTTCCATGACAATAAAAATGTCAACGGAAAATGTCTGTGTGACCAGAATTAACCTGTTTCAAACTACATACCTACTTTTAAATTACCTGACGTTTACCATGATTGCGTTGGTTCTCGTTAATATTATTTTATAGTATGGAAACGTCGGGATCAGAGTAAATAATAAAATAGCCCCAAATAAGTCGTGATAGTATTCGCTATAAAAAAAACGAAGTTTTTTTTATATAGAACACTTCAATTGGACTTCGCCTTGCCTGATGGTAATCTGAAGGTAAAGTCTCAGAAAAGAGGGTCACCATTACTTATATATGACAATGGTGATACTCAGGTTGACGGCCTCATCATATGCTTTTTCACGATGGTAAAGTGGACCCCGGACTCCAAAGTGAAAAATCTTAGTCGCATCCGTAGAGTATCCGCTATAAGTAATTTTATTACAACAGGATTTGTCCCATAAAATGAATCACTTTGATGTCAATTCATTTATTTCCTATACCATATAATAAAATTATTTTAGATAGGCACTACTTCTTCGCTTATAAAACATTTATAAACAGAAACCGTATTAAGTATATCGGTCAGAACCTGTTTTCTGTTATCCAATAAATTCGATTATCCAATAAAAATGGGACGCTTTTGTACAGGCTAATAACGAAGCTACATAGTGAACGCTGGTGGAAGATTTACGATAATTGTGTAAAGAATTTAATTGAATACCTTCACCTTAATAAATACCTTCGTCGATGCATGAAATTGCGATGGTGATTCGGTGATACCACAAAATGAATAGGGATAGAAGGCCTGTTTCATTAATGAAAACGCATGCACGCGTTGACACAATATTCTACTTACAGGCTGGCTGAACTTTATTATTACCATTTACAAATTTTGCATTACAGTTACAGTGTACACAGGTATAATATATACACACATCAACAAAGTCTAGGGAACAAGGACATTTCTAGTTTTTATTTAAAAACCCTTTCTTGTAATAGTGAGTGTTTTATATCAATAGAAGGGTATTTTTATACCGTTTTTAATTTTAATTTTAATAAAAACATTTTCATACCAAATTTTTTTTTTTTTTAAGAAAGTATTGAATAGTGCCAATATTGAGTATTACAACCTTCTATGATTAGGCACAAAAATAACGAGGTAGTAAGAAATACAGTAATTAACCGTACTTTAAACGTTTTTAATAATCTGTAGGACCTCCTAAAGCATTAGCAACAGCTCGACAACAGCTTGGCATACTTAGTATGAGATTGTCAATCATCGTCTGTGGAATATGGCTCCATACACTGCGAAGGTGTAAAAAAAGTTGTTCTTCAGTGTTCAGATTTTCCAAAGAATCACTGAAAGCTCTTCTCCCAAGCAAATCCCAGGCATGCTCTATGGGATTGAGGTCGGCAGACTGAGCAGGCCATTCCAACGTCGTCATATTGTGCTCGCTTAACGCATTGACTACTACCCTCGCGGTGTGTGACCGTGCATTATCTTGCATGAACATAAAATCTTGACTGAACTGCTGTCGATGAGGGATTACCATGGGGTGTTTAACCTCCTGAATGTATTGGTTTGCATTTAAATTGCCCCGTATCCAAACGAGGTCGGTCCTGCCACCAAGGCGAATTCCAGCCCATACCATGATTGTTCCACCTTGGTAAGGATGAACTTCTTGCGGATTCTGGAGACGACTCCGACGTCCAGGAACTCGCCATACACGCACTCTTCTCGAATCAGGATGAAAACCGAAGCGAGATTCGTCGGAAAACAGAATCCGTGCCCATCGATGGTCGGTCCACTGTAAATATGCGTTAGCCCACAATAAGCGACGACCTCGATTTCCACGTCGAAGAGCTGGAACCGTAAGCGGTCTGCGAGCATGAAGATTGGCTTCGTGTAGTCTTCTCCTGACAGTTTGATCGCTAATAACCACTTGATGCTGAGACTGGAGGCCTGCGACCAACTGACGAGCAGTAATCGTGGGTTGCCGCCTTGCGGAATTTTGCAAGAAACGATCTTGTCGCGGGGTAGTAACCCTATTTCGCCCCCTGTGACGTTCGGCAACATCCCCTGTAGACCTGTAGCGTGCCCATAATCTGCAAATTACGCTTGGCTGGGTGTTGACAGCATCCGCTACGTCGCGTTGAGTTCGTCCAGCTTGCAGCATACCAACAGCCCTTAACATCTCTTCGCGACTTAAATGACGACGTGACATGATGACTACAGTCACAAAAATGCACAAACCATACGTAAAAGACGTATTATTGATAATAAACGTTATTTACAATCAAAAAAAAAAATTTTTATTTTGCCTCAGAGAAACTGCACAATCAAACACTTTTAAAAGTTTTCCCTCCATATTCGAAAATCATTACTTATTTAAATTTATTTTTAAGTTTCGAACAACTCTGTAATCTACTTTATTCTATTTTTATTTATTTGCTGCCAGTTATTTGCAAAACAAGATTTACACGAAAAAAAAAAAATTGGGGTCATCTTGTTCCCTAGACTTTGTTGAGGTGTTTATCTTACAGTGCAAATGTAAACATTGTTTTTAATGATTTATTAGTTCTCTCTGCCATCCAAGCTAAGATTTAACTTGTGTTATGGATGACAGAACACTCTTCTTAATAGCACAAGGTAATTACAAATTACGCACGTTAATTTTGACTTTTAGAGTATTTTTTCTTTATACCACTTAGGTGGCAGACAAGCACACGGCCCCACCTTATGGGAAGTGGTTACCGTGGCCTATGGACGTATGCAACAGCAGGGGTGTTACACTCGCGCTGCCGAACACAAAGAAACCTTCTGATGCCCCTCTTGAAGAACCCCATATTGTAGGTGCTTGGTAGAAAAGAAAATGTTACACACCATGATTACTTGGATCAAAATGTATTATGATACCCACCAGAGACAGCGCGCACGCGCGTTGTCTGTGTGTGTGTGTTTGAATTTTACACCAAGCTACTTACAAGTTTGCCAGTTGCATGAGTAGTAATGTGTTTTTGCATCTATTGTAATAATGTCTAAGCTCTATGATATTTTGCATACTGCTTTCTAAAGCTGTACTCAATTAGACGTGCCAGCCCTTGTTTGATAAAATAATAATCATTACCAATTGATGATAATATTTGCGGAAGTTTGCGCGAATATTACAATTGTAATGAAATTATCTTTGTTTGTACATCGTCTTCAAAAAGGCAGAGTTTCTCAATTTGATATCTAATTATTTTTATATTAACAACGTTCCTGACGTTTTGGTTGCTTTTCAGAAATTATGATGTGACTAGACAGTTGGCGTCCCATATCATGAAAATATATAACATGGTAGCCTTGAGATTTCGTTCTGGACACATGCCTTAAGACAGTTTCGCATATTTAATGAAAATAAATTCTTCCCCTAACTGTACAGTTTGTGACGTTAGGGAAGATGTATGTCACATTACGGCAGTGTGTACGGAACAAGTGAAGACAAGTTGAAATTGCACAAGGTGCTTGTTTGCGTTCACTTGGGGTATATAACAGCAGCTTGTCTTTACCTTTGTCGGAAGACGCTAAAGTTCTATACAAAATTGTTAACATAGGTTTAAAATCTAGAAACGATTAGGTTTACATGATTATTGTAATTAGTAGTTCGCTATGGGGGTGGCATGGTCAATGCGTGATCAAGTCCTCACTTTATGGTAAATAAAGAGAAAAAAGAATAAAATTCACGCAGAAATCTTTGTTGAGTAAACAACTTACTGTATAAACTGTTGAGACAAGAATAGTTTCATTGGAATGACTAACACAGTTTACTCTTGTGCGATTACATTAATACACACATCAACAAAGTCTAGGGAACAAGGACATTTCTAGTTTTTATTTAAAAACCCTTTCTTGTAATAGTGAGTGTTTTATATCAATAGAAGGGTATTTTTATACCGTTTTTAATTTTAATTTTAATAAAAACATTTTCATACCAATTTTTTTTTTTTTTAAGAAAGAATTGAATAGTGCCAATATTGAGTATTACAACCTTCTATGATTAGGCACAAAAATAACGAGGTAGTAAGAAATACAGTAATTAACCGTACTTTAAACGTTTTTAATAATCTGTAGGACCTCCTAAAGCATTAGCAACAGCTCGACAACGGCGTGGCATACTTAGTATGAGATTGTCAATCATCGTCTGTGGAATATGGCTCCATACACTGCGAAGGTGTAAAAAAAGTTGTTCTTTAGTGTTCAGATTTTCCAAAGAATCACTGAAAGCTCTTCTCCCAAACAAATCCCAGGCATGCTCTATGGGATTGAGGTCGGCAGACTGAGCAGGCCATTCCAACGTCGTCATATTGTGCTCGCTTAACGCATTGACCACTACCCTCGCGGTGTGTGACCATGCATTATCTTGCATGAACATAAAATCTTGACCGAACTGCTGTCGATGAGGGATTACCATGGGGTGTATAACCTCCTGAATGTATTGGTTTGCATTCAAATTGCCCCGTATCCAAACGAGGTCGGTCCTTCCACCAAGGCGAATTCCAGCCCATACCATGATTGTTCCACCTTGGTAAGGATGAACTTCTTGCGGATCCTGGAGACGACTCCGACGTCCAGGAACTCGCCATATACGCACTCTTCTCGAATCAGGATGAAAACCGAAGCAAGATTCGTCGGAAAACAGAACCCGTGCCCATTGATGGTCGGTCCACTGTAAATGTGCGTTAGCCCACAATAAGCGACGACCTCGATTTCCACGTCGAAGAGCTGGAACCCTAAGCGGTCTGCGAGCATAAAGATTGGCTTCGTGTAGTCTTCTTCTGACAGTTTGATCGCTAATAACCACTTGATGCTGAGACTGGAGGCCTGCGAGCAACTGACGAGCAGTAATCGTGGGTTGCCGCCTTGCGGAATTTTGCAAGAAACGATCTTGTCACGGGGTAATAACCCTATTTCGTCCCCTGTGACGTTCGGCAACATCCCCTGTAGACCTGTAGCGTGCCCATAATCTGCAAATTACGCTTGGTTGGGTGTTGACAGCATCCGCTACGTCGCGTTGAGTTCGTCCAGCTTGCAGCATCCCAACAGCCCTTAACATCTCTTCGCGACTTAAATGACGACGTGACATGATGACTACAGTCACAAAAATGCACAAACCATACGTAAAAGACGTATTATTGATAATAAACGTTATTTACAATCAAAAAAAAAATTTTTTATTTTGCCTTAGAGAAACTGCACAATCAAACACTTTTAAAAGTTTTCCCTCCATGTTCGAAAATCATTACTTATTTAAATTTATTTTTAAATTTCGAACAATTCTGTAATCTACTTTATTCTATTTTTATTTATTTGCTGCCAGTTATTTGCAAAACAAGATTTACACGAAAAAAAATAATTGGGGTCATCTTGTTCCCTAGACTTTGTTGAGGTGTTTACTTCCACCTCCTCATTGAAATAAAACAAATTGAATGAATTAGATCGCATTTTATTAGCTGTTATATTGTTTACCTTTCATTTAGAACTATTCGCACACAGTGAAGGTGGCTTTATTTTATTTATATCATTTAAGTGGCAGACAAACACATGGCCTACCTGACGGAAAGTGGTTACCGTGGCCTATGGACATGTGCAACACCAGGAGAGTTACACTCTCGCTACCGACCCTATAAGCACAGAGAATTTCTGTGCCGTCAGTTTAGAAGACAAAGCAGGACAAGCCTTTGGTTTTCCCACAGACAGCACAAAGGCTCTCCAGTGAGCTCTGGAGACTACTCAACGCTGGGAACACAACACGAGGTTATTGTAGCCGCGGTATTCTGTAGGGTGAGGTACCTCCACTTCACCAATCGGACTGATCAATTGGACGGATATACCGTCGTGTCCTACCTCCTTAGATAGTGTAATATAGTTCTGGGTTCCATTAATAAATCTAAACCAATATCATATCTTGTTTCTATTTTCAAGAATGAGTGAACTATCTTTGTCTTTTGATTACTATGCGCATTAATAATCAATTAAAGTGTAAAAATAGGTTTCTACAAGGTCGACGATCTACAAGGTACGTACACCTCCTTGGTGTTGTAGACGTCCATTGGCCACGGTTACCACTTCCTATCAGGTAGGTCATGTGCTTGTCTGCCACCTAAGTGGTATAATAAAATTATTTTACGTTGAAGGCCAAGGCTGATTCTACTTTTTACTTAACATACACACAACAACACAGATGCACTAAGCACCTATTTATTGAAGCGCCACAATTCCTGGGCACACCGCTTATCATTACCTCAAGTATCGGGATCCTCGGTGTTGATATCTCCAGGGACGTCCAGTACCGCAGTCATTTGGAGGACAAGGTTAAGTTAACATCAAAGAAACTTGGAGTGCTCAACATGGCGATGTAGTACTTCACTGTGGGGCAGCAACTCCTTCTTTATAAGGCACTGGTCTAGCCCCACATGTAGTACTGCTGTCACCTTTTTGCACCTGCATACCAGCTTGACCCCTTCGACTCGGTGCAAAGACAGGCATTGAGGCTGGTCGACAATCCCATTTTCGCAGGTGATGTGGAACTCCTCAGCCTCACGAGGAACTTTGCCTCGCTGTGTGTGTTTTACAGCCTATACAATAGTTTGTGCTCAAATGAATTGTTTGACATGATGCACACAGCTACATTCTATCATCACACCGCTCGCTATAGGCAGGGAATTCATCCTCACACATTGCGACCTGAGACGGTGCGCACAGTGCGGTAAAAAAAAACCTCATCCCACGCATACTCAACCTATGGAATGAAATCCTTGCTGCGGTTTTCCCAAATGCCTTCAATTTGGAGTTCTTCAAGAGGGGCATTAGAAGGTTTCTACACGGTCAATAACGCCTGTGTAATGCCTCTGGTGTCGCACACGTCCTTTGGCCACGGTAAACACTTCCCATCAGGTGGGCTGCGTGCTATCTGCCACGTAAGTAAGTCGTATAAAAAAAACATCGATCTTTAAATATTTGTTAAGCAAATATGCACTGGTTTCAATCTCCTTAGAGTGTAAACATGTGGTATATTTTAAAAGACATGTTAACGTTATTATACTGCCATAATATTTTCATGTTATTTTTTTATTAGCGTTGTAGATATTACCAGGAAAAGTAGTTAAAGTGTAAAAATTAGAACACGGACAGTGTTTATGCGTACGTGTTGAAACGGCATAATGACTGTCACTGAAATACAGGCACTGACAGTGATACATTAAGTTTTAATGTAAACATAACATGACATTACAAATAACGTTACAGTTTTTTAAACTATCGCGTTCCATGATGTACCAAAGGTATGTATGTACCTATACCATGATCGCGTTAATTCAACGTTATTGTCGTCGTCACAGTCTCTTGTATTTGCTGTGAAGCAAGCTGAATTGTCAATGGGCGGGCCTCACCTGCTATGTAACCGATGGCCGGTTGTTCAAATGAGTTCTACAGTGGAAACCGCGAATCACAAAATTTAGCTTAACTAACTTATGTTTTTTTTTATATAGGACACGCCAACTTGACCTCACCTCGCCTGATGGTAAGCTAAAGGCAAAGTCTCAGGAAAGAGGGTCACCATTACAGACACTAAGTGCTACAATGGTGGCACTCAGCTTGGCGGCCTCATCAGATGCTTTTTCACGCCCCGCTTAAAGGCCCCGGGACTGTAGGAAGAAGGAAACACGTGTGCTGGTAATGAATTCCAGGTCTTAGTGGTGCGGCAAAGAAAAGAGTCTCCGAACCGCTTGGTTCTTGCTCGTATATTCTGCACAGTGTGAGGGTGACATCTAAGGCCTGCACGTGTTGTCCTATGTAGGAAAGGAGATGGTGGGATTAGTTGGAAGAGCTCGTCAGAACACTCACCGTGGTAGAGACGGTAAAATACAGCCAAGGAAGCAATATCTCTACGCATCTGCAAAGGCTCGAGGGTGTTCGTGACCTCAAGGTTCCCAATAATTCGGACCGCGCGTCGCTGCAACCTGTCGAGAGCATCTAGTAGGTATTTCGCGGAGCCATCCCAGAGATGCGAGCAGTATTCCACGCAGGAGCGAATTTGTGTCTTATAGAGAAGACACCGCTGCTCCGGCGTGAAAAAACGTCTCACTTTGTTTAGGAGTCCGAGTTTCCGCGAGGCTGTTTTGATGATGCTCTCGATGTAATTTCTGTTATTCAGTTTGCAGCGAATATCCATGCCTAGGATATTGAGATTGTCCTGCAGTGGCAGTGGCGTGCTCTGAAGAGTGGGAAGGGGAAGGAAAGAAGATACCTTTGCTGTGAACACACAAGCCTGCGTCTTCTTGGCATTGAACTCGACCATGTTCTCAGAGCCCCATTGTGAAATGTGATTCAAGATCCGGTCCAGTTCAGTGACAGTAGCAGACAGTTTTTGAAATAATAGTTGAATTTCGAGCAAAATAAGGCTTATGGCTTACAAGATTAGGCTTAGAATATCAGTAGGTGACTTCCACCGTCGACGCAAAGAGGCATATACCTATATAGGAAAAAATTAATGGCTTCAGGCGAGGTTCAGCGACTCAGGTGTCACAGCATTCCCCCTGTAAGGGAAAGATCGCGGGTTCATTTTTATCTATCGTATTTGATTTGAATAGTAAGCATACTTAATGCTTTAAAATTTCATTCTGGGTGTCATTGCTCATGGATTGCTAAGATCAAGATCAAGTTATAACGTTATTATGCAATACTTTGACTTCCATTGAAAATATAGCCAAATTGTGACACATATGGATTCAATTTAATGAGTATATTACCATTGATTTAATTACAAAAATAATATCATACAAATTGTTTTCCATTGACTTGAATTGAATTGAATTGAAAAAGACTAGGTGCATGACAACACAAGAATGAAAATAGTTTCACCGCTAATATAATAGAGTGTCACTTCGTAAAGCTTTAGAGATTCAACTCATGAAAGAAGCAGGAATTCCATCCACTACGCATTTTAATTGTTCTTAGCTATAAGTTGTATAATAGTTATTTTAGTTTTATTGTATTTAATATTTATAAGTTATTTCTTGACATGATTGTAAAATTAATAAAAATGTATTACATATCTTTAAAATCTAAAAGTTAGATTAATTATTATTCTAAAAGAAGCATTAAATGAGGTTATTTTAGTAAAATCAGCTACTGAATCTATCAGCAAGTTTTTAATTTATACAATGGCAATGTGGTGGCCACCACACTCATGTGTTCTTTATCGTTTAATACTCCCTACCACATAGCTGCGGTATATAGCAGCCCATACTGATATCCCTTTTTATTAAAATTGTACATGCAATAAACATAGTGATCAAGATTTATGAAGACAGGCAGGCGACTAAATTAAATGTCTACGAACTTAAACTTATTGTATAGCCAGTATTATAAATTTAAAGGTGTAATAGAATTTCTGAAATTTAGTAGACTTTTTTTTATACAACTTAGGTGGCAGGCAGACAAGCACACGGCCCACCTGATGAAAAGTGGTTACTGTGATCTATGAACGTGTGTAAAACCAGAGGAGTCACACTTGTGCTGCCGATTCCGTAAAAACAGAATTTCTGTACCGTCAATGCAGAACACAAAATCAGGACAAGTCTTTGCCTTTTCACATTCATTAAAATAAATGTTAAAAAATTCTACTAAATTTCAGTGTCTGAGTCACTATTGATATTTTACTTTGTTTCGGCAATATGTTTGATGATTTTGTATGATAACGTATATTGGTACAGAAGTAGATAAAAAATTTAAATAACCCCGTCACACAAAATAATCTTCAAAAAGTGGAAAATTAATTGTGTTGCTTAGCCCGTTAACTTTGATATACTTACCTAGTAATATTTTGATTCATCGTCGTTATATCAGATAATCCTATCTGGTAAAGCCCTTCGTCATATTTTCGGAATGATCGAAGGTTCTCCCGGTCAAAGTTAAAATAATAATATCAAACTAAGCTAAGTAACACAATAAATACTTTTTGAAGGTTGTTTTTTGTGACGGGTATTTTTTAAATTTCGAGTTTAATTTTTAATCTACACTTTTCGAATTAATCTACTTACTAGTCAAGTCCTGTTATTTGATACCCATATTGTAGGAGTTTTAAACTAATATGTACTTACTCCATTATTGTATGGTGGCGGCCATCTTTGACCGATTTTTTTAAACATAGGTAAGAACACTTTCGACTAATATACCTTTCGAACAAAAAATCGGTTCATCTGTTCAACAGCTACAATGTCACAGACAGACACACGTCAAAAACATCCTGTCCTTTTTACGTCGGGGTTTAAAAAGAATTGAACTAATACTACTAACTAATTCAAAATTTTAGTGACATTTCGGATCGCCTACTCAAAATAAATATACACTCGGCTTTCACTATTCTTCCGTATTGCCTATTCGTTCCAAAATTCACCCATGCCCTACGATCGACGCCATTTTTTAAACATATAACAATTTTGAAAAAAATGGATGAAATTATAGAAAATACCCTCACCAAAATTTTAAATGTGGCCTTGGATGACCGAGCTTTACTACAAGCGACTCTACCGATTCGCTTGGGTGGGCTCGGTATTCGCAAAATTTCAGATGTCAGCTTACCAGCGTTCCTGTCTTCAGTCCACAGTACGGAAGAATTAACTAGGAAAATCCTTGCACCTACACTAGTTAATTCTGAAGTATTGTGTAAGACTGATGCAGTGAACGCTTGGAAAATTGCATGACCAAACACCGATCTCCCAAGGAACCTTTTCGCACAGCGTCAGTGGGACGGGCCGCTCTGCAGCTTAGTTGGAAAAAATTACTAAATACATGTTCCAATGCTGCTGAGCGTGCCCGTTTACTGGCGGTTGGAGTGTGGGAATCGGGTCTTTGGCTACAAGCTCTTCCGTCATCTAACGTAGGGACTATGTTAGATGACACTACCTTCCGCATCGCAACTTGCCTCCGTTTAGGTGCGCCGTGTGTTTCTCCGCATCAATGCCGTTGTGGAGAAGCCGTTGACAGACTCGGACACCATGGTCTGTCGTGCTGCAGGAGCGCTGGGCGAATTCCACGTCACGCCAGCCTCAACGACATAGTCCGCCGTGCTCTTGTCACCGCCGGTGTACCAGCTGTACTAGAACCAAACGGTTTGGCGCGTGACGATGGCAAGAGACCGGATGGCATATCGTTAATGCCATGGAAGATGGGTAGGACTCTGGTGTGGGACGCCACATGCGCTGATACCATGGCTCCTACCCATATAACTAGCACGGCTGGCTGTGCTGGTGCTGCTGCTGCTTCTGCAGAGGCTGTCAAGCGGCGCAAATACTCCAATCTCATCGGAGATTATGAATTTGTGCCGTTTGGAGTCGAGACTTTGGGGTCATGGGGTCCGTGCGCTCGCAACCTCTTCCGTGAGATTGCGAAGCGAATGGTCGACGCTTCTCGTGACCAGAAGGCTGGCCTCTTTTTAGGTCAGAGAATAAGCATTGCCATACAACGTGGCAATGCTGCCAGTCTTCTGGGAACGCTACCACAAGAGGCATGCGATGCGGAGGAATTCTACGACGCATTTTAATTGTTCTTAGCTATAAGTTGTATAATAGTTATTTTATTTTTATTGTATTTAGTATTTATTCTCCGTGGCGTAGCGGTAGAGCATTCGACTGCTATGCCGGGGGCGCGGGTTCGATTGTCGCTCAGTGCAAATATTTGTATACATGGATAAGTATATTTGCATTGGTCTGGGTGTTTCTATGTATAATATGTATGTATTTACAAAAAAAAAAGTATCTAAGTATGTTTATCCGCATTCTAGATCCCATAACACAAGCTAGATAAGCTATGCTTACCATGAGTCTAGATAGCGTTGTGTAGAATGTCGTGGAATATTTATTTATTTATTTATAAATTATTTCTTGATTTGTTTATATTATAATGATACTAATACTACTACGATAATCGTTTAGGTTTGTGTTTACGTTCACATTTTATTATTTTATGTTTTATTATTCAAAGCCCTGTAGGCTTTGAATAATAAAACATGCGAAGTTCATGTTTCGCAATAATGTGATTTTTTACTTATGATACCTTTGTAATCCTTTGAGAATGTCGCTAAGCAAAATCGGTCAAGTTCTAAATAAAAAAAATGACGAAAAGTAGGTACAAGTGCGTTATTCAATATGTTTAGTAAATTCCACCAAGCACCAATAATCTCCAGTATAATCAGTTTTTCTTGTGATCTGAATTAATGAATCTTTTATATGTTTTTAATCAAGTGCAGTATGTTTTGTAACTTTTCATCTCGTTAGACAATATAAAGATATGAATATAAATTCAATTCAAATAGCCCATCACAGTCCACTGCTGGACTAGGCCTCTCCCAATGTTAGGAGGCTTTGGCCTACTCTTTCTACACTGGCCAGATGGGTTGGTACAGGGTTTTATTTCAAGTTTTCCTTCTCTCGCAATGATATCGTCTGCGTATTTTTCCGTTAGTCGCCTCTTACGATACCCTTCCGATGAGATAGGGTGGTGATACTTGTATTCTGTCTACGTCACCGTAAAAAAAAACAATCAATATAAACAAGTGTATAAAAACAGTGAAATAGCGAAATGTTTACATCAAGCAATATTTACTTCGACAACGATAAAATTAGCAACACGTGAAATGTTTACTAAAGTATTTCATAATTGAAAAGACCCTGTTACAAATACAACACCTCATGTATGACTTATTGTAATACCCACGTGCGTACACATCAAAGTATCATTTCAAAATTCACCTACGCAATTATTTATTATGTGTCTTCAAAAACACACAGCATTGAGATGAAGAAGCAGCTCAGTGACTTGCCTTGAGTATCGAGAATATCAGAGAAAACATACCTGAATCCGATTAAGTTAAGTAACTTGTTTCACCAGAGGGCGCTTATGGCATCTGTCATCGTCCACCTCGCGCGCAAATAGCTGTCAAGTGTCATAGCATTTCTTGATTTGCGAGAGTATACGTGATATTTTTTTCAAAACACGAAGATAATTGAAATAAGTTATTATTTTGTGAAAAGTATAGTGTGTGAGGCGAAAATACAGCACAGCATTGTTTTTTAAACTTTTTTTTCCTAATTGGTAAGCGTTCTTTTTCAATTTTGTTGTCGTAATGGAGCCGTTGCAAGACGAGGATGCACAGGGTGCCGGTCGAGAGTTTGTTGCTTCGGATGGAGAGCAAACCTCGACCTTATCGGGGAGTAGCTCTTCCTCTTCCTCGGAGGTCGAGGAGGGCTTGGCATCACCCCTACCCAACAAGCGTCCAAGAACGGGCCAAAAAAGGAAATATAAAGAGGCCACGACACGTTCGGTTCGCGCCGATTCCCGTGTCGATACTTTAATGTCGCAGGTAGCTTATATAACCAACTACCTCTCTCAATTACCGCCATATATTTATACTCATGATAAACCTAGTACTAACACCAATTCTAACCAGTTTCTTATTAGGCCTACACAACCGTCAACTAGTCAGTCTCAGGATGAACCCTTGACATTAGCTCTTGGTAGTCTAGATACAGACTTTGATGAAAAGAAGCTGATCCAACCTAGTGATAGTGAGAGACTTAAAGAGCTAATGAAGCTTCAACAATTTGATTCTCCCACCTGGAGAGCCATCAGGTATAAGAAGTCTCTTCAAGACTGCTTGGCTTCCCCTGGGTTTGTAGGACTAAAGGTAAATGACGAGCTATGCCACTTCAATAAAAATAAGGATTATTTAGCTTCAACTGAACTTTTATTAGCAGGCCTTTCTAATAAGGTATTAGAACAAAGACAATTGCTAAAAATAGGTTTACAGTCTATAATTGACTGGGCTACAGCCAATCCAAGGGACTTAGATCCAAACTCCTTGTTTGATAAAATATCAGCAACAGCAACAACAGGCTCAGCGAGTCATAAAAATTCAGAGACCACTATGCAAGTCTTATGTGGAAAACGCTCAGAATGCATAGAAATTAGGCGTGACCGAATTTTAAAAGAAATTAGTAACCAGAATCTTAGGACAACTTTACAAAATGTTCCACCAAGTTCAGAACATCTATTTAGTCGAGACACATTGCAGCCAATTATTCAATCTCTCGGTGGCTCGCAGATCTGGCTCAATACCCCATCTTATTTGAAAGATAGGAAGGCACCAGAACGTTCAGAACGCTCCGATAAATTTTCATATAAAAGATACAAAAACTCAGTTAAAGCTAAAAGATCTGAAAGAAAATTTAAGTATAATTCTAAGAGGATTCACCCCTTTCGTCAACATGACACCAATAAGGGAGCCTCCGCCCCTAATAGTAAACAAGCATGACTCTCAACAGAACTTCAGAGGAGGATGCCTAAGATTATCCACAGACAAATGGATCCAAAGAGGAGCCAATCAATTCATTATCAAGTCAATAAGCAACTGCCGTTTACCCTTCATACTGAAACCTCCTCTAAAGTTCCCATCACAGAATCTTTTAAGAACTTTAGCTACCCAGGTTACACCAGACATGACTCGGACAGTTCAGGAATTAAAGGACAAGGGAATCCTAGAGATACCACCAGCCCGGGATCCCGGATTCTTTTCCAAAATGTTTTTAGTGAGGAAAACAGATGGGGGACTGAGGCCCATTTTCGACCTCAGGGCTTTAAACACTCACATATCAACAAAACATTTTTATTTAATATCTCAGGTAGATGTAGTGAATTTTCTCCAAGCCAACGATTGGCTAGTGAAAATAGATATTCACCAGGCCTATTTTCATTTGTGCATAGCGGAAGCACACAGAAGATTTCTACGTGTCATTTACAATGGGGAAATTCTTCAGCTGACAGCATTGCCGTTTGGCCTGTCTTCTGCCCCCCGTACCTTTGCAGCAGTATCAAACTGGGTTGCGGAAACCCTTCGATGCCAAGGTATTCGCCTAATAGTTTATTTAGACGATTTTCTGTTAGCATGCCAGGACAAGTCCAGGTTGGTTGTGCAGGTTACGGAAACGCTCTCAACCCTGGAATCTCTGGGTTGGCATGTAAATTATCAAAAATCCGTCATAGAGCCCACACAAGAAGTGGAATACTTAGGCTTGGTCTGGAATACCCAGAACCTAACTCTAGCCTTACCAACCCAGAAAATCCTCAAAATAAAAAGATCTTTGTGTCAGATGCTGAACAAAGACAGCTGCTCACTAAAGGAGCTACAAAGCACATTAGGCATGTTAAATTTTGCCAACCATGCAGTCCCTCAAGGTCGGCTACACTGTCGCAGAGCACAACTTTTTCTGAAAAGGTTCACCCAGAGAGGTCAGAGAAAGGAACTGTGCCCCAGCGTGCGACAGGAACTGGTGTGGTGGCTGGATGCAGTAGATTGCAGTCCAGTCCCACTTCACAAGAAAGAAGTGACATACTTCTTAACAACAGACGCAGTGGATGCGGGCTGGGGAGCACATTTGAACAACCAGTACCTGTCTGGCAAATGGGCTCCGAATCAAAAATCGTGGCACTGGAATTTAAAAGAGATGTATGCAGTCTTTGCTGTGATCAGGTCTCAGGGTGTCCTTCTGAAGGATGCACACATTCTAGTGCAGTCCGACAATCGAACTCTGGTAGCTTACATACGGAATCAAGGCGGCACTCGATCCATGAATCTTCTAGGTCTAACTACCAGGCTACTAAAGTTAACCAGTTCCCTCAACATAACAATGACAGCCTATTATCTACCAGGGAAATTAAACGGTATCGCAGATCGCCTATCAAGGGGCCAACAAGTACCCGAATGGCATCTACTACCATCAGCCACAGAGGCAATATTCGAAAGGTGGGGCACCCCAGAAGTAGACCTGTTCGCATCCAAAGAAACCGCCGTCGTACAGCATTATGTGACACTAGATTCAAGAGATGGGTCGGCTCTTTTTTACGATGTCTTCAGTCGAAAGTGGGAATTTCAGACCGCTTGGGTGTTTCCACCCCCCAACATGATTCCCAGGGTCTTAGCCCATCTAAACAGGGCAACAGGGACATATATCCTAATAGCACCTCGTTGGACTCAATGCTTTTGGTTCCCAGACCTTCAGGCGAGAGCACTGTCAAGTCCATTACCCATAGAGAACCTGCAGAAGGTTCTTGTCGATTGGGCAACAAGGAGAAGCCCTCCACAAGTGGAGAAATTGGTACTTCAGGCTTGGAAAATTGGGGGTGGGCCGACCAAGTAGCCGATTGGAATAAAGATGAACAACAGTTATTAATGAAAAGCTGGCGTTCATCTACTTTAAGTACCTACAGTACTCCAATAAAAAGGTGGTTGACCTGGTGTAATAATAACAATGTTAATAGTAAGAACCCAGAAGGGAAAGAGGTAGCAAAGTTTTTAGCTGACATATATTTAGAAAATAAATTTGCATTTAGTACAATTTTATTGCATAAGTCTGCCATCTCTACCTATTGTGCAGCCACAGTAGACAATCTGTCAAAAAATTTTTTTATTCAACAGGTCTTAAAGGCAATCTCTTTTTCTAAACCACAAGCAGGAAAAGTACCCATATGGGACATTAATATACTATTTGACTGGTTAAAGTCATCCTCATGCTCTGGTTCTTTATTTGATAAAAGTAGGAGAACAGCTTTAATATTGTTACTTGCCTCAGGCCGTAGATTACATGATCTTACCCTTCTGGAGCTCTCTGAGGACAGATTCTCAGAGACTGAAAATACTATAACATTCTGGCCTAGATTTGGTTCTAAAACCGACTCAGGTAATCACAGACAGTCAGGGTGGCTCCTCACGGAGCACCGAGACCGCCGCCTTTGCCCAGTAGCCCATGTAAAAGATCTTATTGCAGCTTCGGAAGCTAGACGCAATATAGAAAAAGATTTAAAGTGTCTTTTCATCACAATTACGGGCCAAGTGAAATCGGCTACCAGAACTATCATTGCTGGAGGGATACGTTCAATATTTAGGCAAACAAATATAGTAGCATCTCCAGGAAGCATTAGGTCGGCTGTAGCATCTCGGGGATGGCTAGACGGCCGACCTATTGATGAAATTCTGGAAAGAGGAAATTGGAAATGTGCAGAAACATTTTCCAAGTTTTACTGTAGAGAGGTAAACAGATCTCACAGTGAGAGTACTGATTCATTATATAAGAATTTTAAGACTGTTTAGCAACACAGTTAATTGATCTCAATTTAACATTTTTTATGTTGATTTTTATTTACTTTATTTAATTGTTCTGTTTCAAGAAAACTAAGAAACTTTATAAGTGGATTTTTTCTTTAATACCTACATTATAAATTTATAATTTTGAAGTGTTGAGTTTTCAGAAAGTTTATAATTTTGTTGATCACAATATTTAAGTTCAGTGTTCATGTTAATATACCAAGTGGATTTGGGTTATAATTTTGATTCCTTAAAAGTAAAAATAAATTATGAAACAAATAAGCATGTCTTTTGTGTTCATAATCGTTTGTTAATTCACATAGCATTTCGTGTGTAATCCTTTTCACCAGCAGATATCAAACAGGTCTTCATCTCAATGCTGTGTGTTTTTGAAGACACATAATATAACTGTTTTGCATTAAAACAAAACAGGTATTATGTGTTGGAGAAAACACACAGCATTGGTTCAAGAGCCTTGCTGGTGATGAAGACACTATGACACTTGACAGCTATTTGCGCGCGAGGTGGACGATGACAGATGCCATAAGCGCCCTCTGGTGAAACAAGTTACTTAACTTAATCGGATTCAGGTATGTTTTCTCTGATATTCTCGATACTCAAGGCAAGTCACTGAGCTGCTTCTTCATCTCAATGCTGTGTGTTTTCTCCAACACATAATACCTGTTATGTTTTAATGCAAAACAGTTATATTTTTGCGATGAAAAATTATAACTGGAATTCGCCCACTTAACATCATTGAACAATATAAGTTATGTTTTGCAAGTGATCAACTGACATTCATTTAATATCTACAGTAATATAATAATGATTTCTTTCCCTTATTGAAAACCCCAATTGGAATCACAGTCCAAAACTATCAATCTCACGGTCATGTGTAGTTATGAGCCAGCAACGTTTTTGTTGCACACTAGTTATTGCACAGCTATTTTCAATCAAGATTTTGAATCTACTGCAGACGATTTTGTTTCCAAACTGTATCTATTATAAATTTAATTGTAATTTAAAATACCACGTAGGTGGCAGACAAGCACTCGACCCACCTAATGGAAAGTGGCTACCGTGGCCTATGAACGTGTGTAACACCAGAGAAGTCACACTCGCGCTGCCGACCCTGTATGCAGAGAGTTTCTGTGCCGTCAGTGTAGAAGACAAAGCAAGGCAAGCCTTTAGTCTTCCCAGTGATAACTCAGACTCTCCAGTGAGTTTTGGCTACCCTACTCACTGCTGGTACTATATATACAATACAAAGACACGTAACCACGGGTGCTGCAACGCATCCGAAACGTCGGCAGAAATAGTAAGTTCCAAGATATAATTCGCGAGAAGTCCCGATACCTAGTATAATTATGAATACAAACAGTTAAATATGTAGATATTCTTATAATTTCTGAATTATGCTTTCATAAATGCTACCTAGGAGAGCATAATCCACATTGGCTTATGCTCTCCTCGGAAGCCATTATTCAGACAATTGACTGCGACTTCGCATTCAATGCCTCATAGTGTGAATCATAAAACAATTTTACAGTTAGTTAACAAGGAAACGCTCGTATAACGATCGCAGTAATTTCGGTTCCAGTACCTATGTAGTGTGTATGCTCTCACACTCACATCAGCATTGGATGATGATCTAACAATATAAATAAACTCTTAGAACAATCTACGTAAATAAAAATGAATCGTTAAATTCGTTTTTAAGCGCAAAATTAGTTCACTGTTCACATCAGCACTTTTCTGTCACCTTACATAAATTGTATATTTTCGCGACAGTACGCATTCACAGCTCATAATAAGCGGTACTCATCAATCCATTTTAGGATTAGTTACGGGATAGTTAAGTGATCAATAAACGCATTTCATTTTATCTATCAGTGACTTATCATTTCAAGCAACAACTATGCTATGACCATTTTTAAAACGGTGAATCTTTTATTTTTAAAAGAAATACCTGAAAACTGTGTGGATCTATAAATTAACGAACGGATAGTAATGTCGAACTAAGTATGAAAAAGAAACATTACGAAACAAAGATAAACCGGACAAACCAAAATTTTTACATACATAGGTACATATATATAATCACGCCTTTTTCCCCGGAGGGTTAGACAGAGGTGAACTAACACCCACATTTCACCAATTACTGAATTCGGACCCACGTAATAGTGGGTATATTGCCGTCTTCTGGGCACTATTGTCACAGTATTGTTCATTCAAGTCATGTATCTGAGGCTGAGTCTGGGCTGTATATTTCTGTCTGATGTTAAACAGCCCTATCCCTTAGTTGCCTTGTACGATACCGCATGGGAAGAGATGGGGTGGCCCAAATTCTACTCTGCCGGGAACTTTAAAGTAAACTAAAGAAAAAATAGCAGACTGCTAAATGAATTATAAAAAGTTACTATCAGCGCGAGTCGAACTGACGATCTGTGATTGACACAGAATTCAATCTCAGTTATCTGACTGTTTATCAGGACCCTTCCATAACAGTAAATCACGTAGTTCCAGTGAACTACACAAACTCAAATTCAAACTGTATATTTGTTCTGTACTAATCAAAACATCAATTTGATTTCCCAACTGAAAACTTGCAGAAAACTAACTCTTAACTTCAAACCCTTGTGGAATTTCTAACATATTCGTCTAGAAACGAGTGTTAATACTTGGATATATTTGAAGCTGCATATAATGATAATATGGTTCTAGTAATAAAACTCGCAATTGACCTCACGCTCATGTCTGGGTTGACCTTTTTATGAGTCTATTCAGTTTTAATGTATGGTTAGCTGGTTGGCTTGTGCATTGATCTATTTTTCATATGAAATCTGTGTTTGACGATGTTGATGTGATGAATATTAATATTAAGGAACGTGTCAAATTAAGCTTTCATTAGAAATATTATTTAGAGGATTTTTAGAGATTTTCACAGGTTTTCGAAATTTACCTTATTCAATAATGTTCCCCACATACCTCTCGACGCTCGAAGACTAGTCAAGTCGTGACCACGGGTGCTGCAACGCATCCGAAACGTCGGCAGAACTAGTAAGTTCCAAAATATAATTCGCGAGAAGTCCCGATACCTTGTATAATTATGTTTACAGGAAATTACACAATGAATAAAATGAACGATGAATTGAAAACTTAAAGACCAGTTTAGTTGTAAATCTTGAATCGTATCACTGGTGATATCCATTTAATTTGAAGATCGTGATCGTTGATGTAGGTACCCCATAAAATAGTGCAATCATTACTCCAAGAGGAACATAATATAATTACGACTTGTTTAACACTGGTTTCAACAGTTCGTAACAAATATAATGAGTTATTAATAGTTAATGGTTATGAGCTTATGCTACGTTAATTTCAACGTTTAACAACCATAGCTCCATCAAAATTAAGAGATGACTCGATCTAATTACAGCTTCTATATGTATGTATATGTATATAGAAATAAAAGAATATTAGAACCGAAATTACTAAAAGTCCCTCTAACCCCTCCAGCTAAGCTAAATTGCTTGTGTTAGAGGAAGGTTCACGTCAGTAGTGTTCGAACCCGGGACCTCTCGATCGTAAGGTCGACTCCTTAGCCATTAGCTACCGACACTATTTCTGCATACCTACATAGGACATTCCTTGACCAAATGAACATTCATTTGGATTCTTTTTAATCAATTTTAAAATTAACTATATAATTTTTACTGAGGCATATATATTTGAAACTGAAATGGTTAACCCGTAGTCGTTTCATACATCACTATGCCATTTAACTGAAAAGCAATTGAATAAAATCCAAAAATTAGCTCACAAATATAATTTCCAGCTGAAGACAGTTGAAATTGCAGAAATGAGAGGAGAAACTGAAATAGGAGTAATAAAAGAAATGATGTCTGTAAATAATGGTATCTGTTAATAATTATTTCGTATTACTGTTCAACGACGAACCAAACATTCTAAAGACAATAAAATTGTTTCGCTTTAGGGGTAATTCGATAAGCCGTTGGAGACTAAATTTGTGTCATTTTACTTGTTAAAAGAAAAAACATGGATGGAAAAAACATGGATGGAAAAAACATGGAACGTTAATTACCCAAAGAAGCAACGTTAAATGTAATGGGCATTACTTACATCAAGTAAAACTCAGATCTGAAAAATTATCATCGAGAGCATTCTTAGGGAAAAGGATAAATATTTGCAGGTGCGGGCTGGCTCGCAGGTAAGGTTGAAGATCGTGATAATAAAATAGAATTGCATAAGCTTAATTTTAGATTTTTCAATCTATATAAAGTGTAATATATGATCTTAATCTATTGCTAAGATAGTAGCACTAACGTTAGCTTCTTAGCAATAGAATATTATTTTTTTTATATACCACTTACGTGGTAGACGAGCACACGGCCCACCTGTGTGTAACACCAGCCACACTCGCGCTACCGACCCTGTAAGCACAGAGTATAGAAGATAAAGCAGGTCAAGCCTTTAGTCTTTCCACTGACAGCACAAATTCTCCAGTGAGCTTTGGCTACCCTACTCACCGCTGGGAACACAACACGAAGTTATTATAGCCGCGGTATTCTGTAGGGTGTGGCTTTCGGTATTGCTTTCTGTGCTAGAGGGACAGATGTTGATATACAGGGGCATGTAGCTGCAGTCAACGGCTCAGCAGTGTGGAGTCCCACCGATCAGACAGAATGCTCAGGAAGATGTTAGGGCTGCCGCGTATGTGTGCCCATAGTAATGTAAGGAGCAGTGCTTTCTGATGATGGTATAAAAACAATACATAGGTACTCGTCTCTTCGAATATGGATGAAGCGATTATATTATCCTATAATTTACTTATATAGATTTATTTTGTGTTTAAAGTCAATATAACCACATGTAAACTAATGTAATAAGATATCAACTAATATTTACAAGAATATAAAATAGGATACAAAAGGATCAAATTAAGCATTCCTCCCCATCGATGTCGACTGGTAATGTGCCCAAAAGACTGGCGGCATTGCCCCGTTGGATGGCAATGCCAATCCGTTGAGCGAAAAAGAGGCCAGCCCTCTGGTCACGCGAAGCTTCGACCAGTCGTTTTGCTATTTCTTTGTATAGCGACCGTGCGCTCGGACCCCACGAACCCAGCGTTTCAACCCCAAACGGCTCAAATATGTAATTGTTTGTTATGTTATCATATTTTCGCCGTTTGAGGGTCTCCGCAGATGCCGCAGCAGCACAAGCGCAATTCGTCGTACTTGGAAGATGGGAAGGGGCAAGGATGTCGACGCATGTTGCGTCTCACACCAAAGGCCTTTTATGTATATTTAGGCCTACCCATCTTCCAAGGCACCAAAGACATACCGTCCGGTCTCTTGCCATCGTTGCGCACCAAACCAACTGGTTCAAGTATGGCTGGAACACCAGCGGTGACAAGAGCTCGGCGGATAATGTCATTTAAATGCGCATGACGTGACATGATGCCTGCGCTCCTGCCGCATGATAGGCCGTGAAGTCAAAGGCTGTCGACTGCCTCATCACAATATAATTTACTTAAATAATATTTGATAACAAAAATATATTTAAGTATGTGCACACCTATGTATATTTCAGCAAATGTTCCACTGATATAATTTCATTTCACAAATTCCAATCAAAAACTTGACCTAACTTTTTTATTTAGCGATAAAAAAAAAAATTGATCACATTAACGCTACATTACCGCGTGGCTACCAACATAATCCCGCTGCGCTGGAGCAGAGCCAAATGTCATCGCGATTTGAACTTGAGAGCTGTTATTCTTGTAACATATCCCATGTTATTTGTGCACAAAAATGTCACGATATGGGATTTTATGAGCTGACTGAAAGCCAAGCATGTCGTATTTACTGTGGGTTTGATAGGTACAAGACGCTAGATCAAATTACATGACACTTGTGGCTTACGGAAGTTTGATTTCAAGATAATGGGTCAAGTTCAACGACGTGAGTGTGAGGGAACTAACTTCTTTAACACACAATGAGGGATAATTCCTCTATTGTATGCTAAAGAACTGAGTTCACTCATGCCCTAACTAAAATATTGTTTATCAACATTCATCGTCTTATTGTCAGTTTTGGTAATTCCATTGTTGGACATGGATGATTTTTTTTACCGGTAGAATAGAATTTGAACCACCCCATCTCTTCCCATGTGGTTTCGTACAAGGCAATTAAGGGATATGACTGTTTAACATCAAACAGATATAATACAGCCCAAACTCAGACTCAAATGCACGGCTTGAGTCAACAATAGTACCCGGAAGACGGCAGTAGGCTTACCCATTAGCACGTAGGACCGAATTTAATGACTGGTAAAATGTGGGTGTTAATTCACCTCTGCATCCCTCCAGG
This sequence comes from Eilema griseolum, assembly GCA_963662185.1. Classification (NCBI taxonomy): domain Eukaryota; kingdom Metazoa; phylum Arthropoda; class Insecta; order Lepidoptera; family Erebidae; genus Eilema; species Eilema griseolum. The sequence goes on from OY759243.1 coordinate 3,274,904, forward strand.
GATAAAGGCGTGATTATATGTATGTACGTATATATGATTGAAAGTAGCGTTTTACTTTCTAGATAAACTATGGAAATTGCCTTCTTTTTAAAATTAAAAATCCTAAGAAAAAAATATTACAATTATGAAAAAGGAAAACAGCACCGAGAAGTATTTATAATAGGGCAGTGATCTTGCCCTTGGTGTCCTATTGAACATAGCGCTGTCTAAACTCAAAGTAAGGATAACTTAGCTAGTTAATAATATATTTTTTTTATGTAGTAAATAAACTTATTAAATATCTATTATTAAATCTACTTTTTTTCGTAAATACATACTCATAGGTATCACATATATAAAACACCCAGACTAATGCAATTGTTTTTTTTTTGTGAGTGTGATATTCATGTATACAAATATTTACCCTGAGCTGGAATCGAACGTGTGACCTCTGACTTAACAAATGAACGCTCTATTGCAACGCTACATAACGTAATGAATTCAAGTAAATGTAAAGGGAAGTTGGTTAGGTACTTGAAAAGTGAATTATTACGAGAGCAGTGGGCTGCTACCATAAATTATCCTGACATGTATGATCTATGATAAAATATTGCCATACTATGTGACTACTTTAACATTAATTACTAACACGAGTCATGTAATATTACAAGGTACATCTTTAACATCGAGTGAGCAAGTGAATCATTCGACGTGCTCTGAAAATCTGTAGACCTACCGGTTCATAAATGTTAGTCTCACATAGAGCGTAGCTGATTTCAGCGGAAAATTATGGCTTCATACCGTTAGACTTCATCGTTGTGCAATAATGAGTACCTAGGTATAAGCGTGATAATGCTGATGCTATCTGCTCATCAGCCTTTGCGTAAGTATTTGCGTGAAATACATATAAAACGTAAGCTCTTCATCTTCTTCTAAACGTTAATCCCAGTCGCATCCGAGACTTTGAACCTCGGAGTCTGGGGTTCGCTTTACTTTTTTTTTATAGATAAAAAGGTAAGGCACGCAACGCCAGCCATCGCCGCGGCCTGCTTTTGCTAGCTTGACAGGCGGCTCCACCTGTCAAGCTAGCAAAAACCACTCATAGGCCTGCGCTCATGAGGGGTGGAGGTCATTCATCGACTTCCGACGCTCGAGTTGCCTCAGTACGCAACAGCTTTACTTGCGATCCTTCGTCGCTCCCGCCACCGGTGGGAGCCACGCCGCCTCCTCTTTCACGAGCATTACTTGCTCGCAGAAGGAGTCGCTGGCCATCCACGCATCAGCCCTGCGAGCTATCGTCGCGAGCAAGGTGGCGAGCGTGAGAACTCTCACTCCCAGGGCCGCCACCAGCTCCAGTCTCGGCGGTAAGCGTGTGCAGCCCCGAGTCCTTGCTTGCGTCACTCTCGAACGTTGGCTCTTTCTCCATCCAACACAGAAACTGCCCGAAGTACCCGTGCTCGGTGATCATCTGCGTGGGTCCGCTTAAATAGTATAACTGCAGATTTGACTGAACGTCGATATTTTCCATGAAGCGACTGCCATCTGACCTTCACAACCCAATAGTGATATCGAAGAATTACAGTTTGATCAGTTGTTGGAATTTTTAGGGCTCCAACCACACGTAACGATAGATGCTCGTATGGCAACCGTGTCCGACATCATAATACTAAAACTTAAAGTATGTAGGGTGTATGGGGCCCAAGTCCTCCGCCTGCAAGCTGGTGGTACACTTGCTAATTAGTGCTAACTAACAAACGAGGCTATGGTACATACTTTCGTCTCGTGGTTATGGGTCAGTTGACATTCCTTTAAATGTCAAACCATATAGATACCATTAAAAAGTTTGATCATTATAATCCAGTGTTGAAAGGATTATCACTTTATTTTCAGCTAATTGTCTAGAAATAATTTAATGTTTACTGACAGAAACAGTTGTTGAACCAAACTTGTTATTCAGATGTTGGATTATTTGTCAGTTTCAACCAATCAAAATACGAACAAGGGGGAAACCGTGAGGGAAAGTGAATCTGCAATAAATCACAAGTTTTAAGACGAACATTTATCGTTACCTACATAGCAAAAAATAATTTACTGCAGATTGAAATTGTTTTGTAAGTTCTACATTTCTGCTTTGTTTATTCTTTACTATTTGATTTAATTTGTCTGGTGGTACGAAGTTAATTTTAGGTGTTCTATATTGATGATTTCGTTTATTATAACGATGGTAACTCAGACTGTATTATTGACGACCCTGCTTTATGATTAATAAACTAAAGCCTTGGACTACCGTTAATTTAGATTTTTTTTATGTAAAGTGATTACCGTGGCTTATGGACGTGTGTAACACCATATAAGCCACACTCGCGCTGTCGACCCTGCAAGCACAGAGTCTCTGTGCCGTCAGTGTAGAGGACAAAGCAGGACAAGCCTTTAGTCATCCCTCTGACAGCACAAATTCTCCAGTGTGCTCAATTAGTGTTTATATTAGTACATAATGAGGCTTTATACGTGGGGCGCACTATAAGTTTCCGGAATGAATATGAAAAAATACTATTAAAGGTACAAAATTAATTTATTGTTTTTCAAAATAATCTCCCTTGGCGTCTATGCACTTTTTCATTAGATCAAACCAGTTTTGAAAACTTTTGTGCCACTCCTCTGTGGTGACCTCTGAAACGTGTTTTTCATACTCCTCGACAGCCTCTTCTAGTGATGAAAATCGTTGGCCTCGTAATTGGTTCTTAATTTTTGGGAACAGATAAAAGTCACAAGGTGCCAGGTCGGGACTGTATGCAGGATGACTCATGAGTTCTACATTTTTCGCCTTCAAAAAGTCGTTTGTCTGTCTGGCCGTGTGAGAACTAGCATTGTCGTGGTGCAGGATGATACGGCGTTTACGGTTATTTTTACGGAGTTCGTCAATAACTTCCGGCAAACAAATGGTCGTGTACCAGTCACTATTCACAGTACGACGATTTTCTAAAGCAACAGTAGCCACGTGTCCAGTTTTATTAAAAAAAGAAGCAATCATCCGCTTAGATGCACTTTTCACGCGAGCCACTTTGGTTGGTTTCGGCTCATCTTGAAAGACCCATACGCTCGATTGCTGCTTTGTTTTGGGATCGTAGCAATAAATCCATGTTTCGTCACCTGTTACTATGTCCCACCAAATTTGACGCACCTTCGTTGAATCTGGTAAGCATGGCACTGCACCAAGTGACGCGGTCCGTTTTTTGATCCTCGATCAAGTTATGTGGGATCCACCGCGAGCACAGCTTTCTCACACCCAAATGTTTGTGTAGGATTGATTGTATTTGACTCATGCCTATTTCTAAGGATGCGCGAATTTCATGGTAGGTCACATGTCTGTCTGTTTCAATCATACGGCGCACAGCATCGATGTTTTTGTTGGTCACAGCGGTGGACGGCCGACCATCGCGAGATTCGTCACTGAGATTGATACGACCACGCTTGAATTCTGCAAACCAGCTATAAACAGTCGTCTTGCATGGAGCTTCATCGCCAAAAGCTGTTTCAAGCCGAGCGATGCTCTGTTGAGCCGTCAAATTACACTTAAAATCGTAGAAAATCATACTACGAAAATTTTCCCGAGTTAAATCCATGTTGATGCAGACACACAATTTTTTAAATGGCGCCACAAGGTAAAAACAAAAGACAGTCAGATGAAACAAACTGTATTCTACAGCCAAAGAGTTCTATTTTCAAATGTTGTAATAAATTTTTAAATATTGTTTATGTAAGTGGCCAGTTCCGGAAACTTTTAGTGTAACCTATGTATTGTTGTCGTACACTTGAGGATAAAAGTTAACTTTATTGTTTTGTAAATGGTTTCAGAGCTAAGGTTGTCTGCATGTTGGAATGTGTTATATTATTTTAGTCGTTGCCTGTACTTTTGAAACATAGATTTTAATAAGTGTCTTCGACATTGATGACACTAATTAAAATGTAATCAAGAGCTGTCATTATTGAACTCATAAGATGTCCATAAATAGAAGCTCAGTGTTACGTGATGACTCATAAATAAACAAAAAAAGTACTAGCTTCTGTCTTAATGCATGCCTTTACATCATTTTTAAGGGTTCAATGCATCTACCCTATTTTGGGTAATTGACGGGGCGAAAATGATTGTTTCTTGCCTACTCATAAATGCATGATTTTATCTACATTCTTGTGCTGGCAAGATAATGTCATCATAACTACAGTATAATGGCTGGTATACTTACATGCTTTCCAAAAGTCCATGTGTAAGTGTATACTACACATGGACTTACATACATTTTTTTAATTATCAATATTTTTATTTATTTTTTAACCCGCGTAATATGGGTGGGTTCATTTTGTAACAGACACACCTACAGAGAAGATTGCATGCAAACATTAAAATATTCTAATAAATTTATTATATCAGAACCGCGGTAGTCTATTGGTATGGGTAATGGACTGCTAAGACGAGGTCCCGGATTCGATCCCAGGTTTTACCATGGCACACACCAATGACTTTTCGATGATTTTCGAAGTTATGTGTGTATTTATGGCAGGTTTATAAGTGTCCGGTTAATGGCAATAGGCTCGCCACCTATTACATTGGGACCTAAACATAAACTGGCGAAATGTGGGTGCTAGCACCTCTGCCTACCCCTTCGGGGATATAGGCGTGAGTTTATGTTATGTTATGTAAATTTATACACGATAACGAGGAGGTTATTGGTGGACATGAAAACGAATCCAATTTAAAAATAAACTATACTTTTTATAATGTATCTGTGCAGACGCTGCCGAATGCTAGTAATAAAACAAACCAATGTATCATCTACGAATCACTTACATTAATGACTCACGTTATAGTTAATTTACACTACTTGATCTGTGAGTGAATATTTTCAAAATTCAAGGTGAAGCTTGCATCCGCTTGTTGAAAAGATTTGAGCAGTTTTTCAATGGATTTTTAAACAATATGACGCAAAAGGAAGTTATGTTTACATCTATAAAATTTTAGACTGTGACAATTTTATGGGTATCGTGGTTGATGGTATGGATATAAAAATACTAAACGATCCTGTGGTGTCTCGTAGGTTTTCGTTTAAATTCTAAAGAAATTGAGAACTAACCCATCACAGTCCGCTGCTGGATTTAGGCCTCTCCCATTATTGGGAGGCTTTAGTCTATTCGTTCCACACTGGCCAGACGGGCTGGTACACGGTTTTCTTTTTCTTGCAGTAATATCGTCTGCGTATTTTTTCGTTAGTCGCCTTTTACGACACCCTACGGATACGATGGGGCAAAAGAATAATTCAAAAATTCATTAATGTTTTCCAAAAATATATTTTGCATTTCATTATTCTTAACGTCGTATTAATACAATAAGTTTTCTATACGTTGAAATTATGCTTTTCTGTTTTACAGATACGTGTAATCTAACAGCCCGCATTTTTCGCACTGTGGCTGTTACTGGGCGAATGAATGATGCTAATCGTAATCCTCTTTGAATTATGCCCTGTTAATATAACCTCTATTATTATTTCAATAGAGACTTCAATGTGCACAAGTCTCTATTGTCTCATCCTCTTTATCCTAGCGTAATCCTAGTCTCATTCGAAGTTTTCGCCTCATAGTCTGATGTCGCTTTACCAGTCCAACCGCAGATTTGGCTAATGACGGTCAATGATCAATGTAGATAATGGCGGTGCGGTGAGGTTTAGACCTACTGCTTTTTATACCAGAGATCAGTTAGCAAACTTACTTTTTTTTTGTACGTGCGCAAAGTCCCCACGTATACCTCCCCACCGGAGCCGGTGGAAGAGGTTATGTCGGACTCAAACTGACTAAAACGCACGCCGCCTGTGAGTCGTTTTGGTTGCCGAAGGTGAGGTTGACAGGCATATGCCTCGCACCCCGGCCGACTCAGGGCCATCTCTCACGATCTGACCCTCTTCTCGGGTGTGTGGAGACAAAAGAGTCCCCAACTCGTCCCCGGAAAACGGGTGGGACCTAGTTAAAATACTTACTATGCTAGATGTAGATGTATGAAAACTTTATGACTAAATCTAAAACCGCTTCTTACACCAGAGATATCATTTTGATACCATCTGTTGACGGGAATAAGGTAGGCAAAACGAAACGAAAGGAGGCAAAACACTCAACACTCTCGCAATGAAATGAAGACGATGATGTCAACACAAATTTATTTTAATTATGGTTAATTGTGTCCCATCTTATATCCGTCACAATCTCCAACGGATATCAAGCTTACGAAGATTAATACATGTATACGTATTATTTATATTATTTAAAAATGGCGCAAACACTAAGTATAAAATACTATAGTTACTTATTTGCATCAAGAAATAATACGTCAATATTTTTAAATTACATTCTTATTTATATCAAAAATAACATTATTATTACGAATTTGTTACTGAAGATGTGTTTTATTTTCCATAGCGAATGCGTGTCTCTGACTGGTGCATAAAATGATGACGAACGTTATCATTTCTTTGTCACCATTTTAGAGTGCGGACACATACCTACAGTTTATAATATATCATTGTACAGGTGTGGGTGCATATATAATATATGTATACATTTACGTATTTAGAAGTTAGGTTAGGTCGGTTAGCCGCGTGGTTCCCGGCAGATTAGAATTTAGACCACCCCATCTTTTTCCAAGCGGTGTCCTACAAGGCAATTAAAAGATAGGGCTGTTTAACATCAAACAGATATATACAGCCCAGACTCAGCCTCAGATGCATGGCTTGGCTCAGTCAACAGCAATAGGCTCACCTCCTATTACGTGGAACCAAATTCAATTATTGGTGAAATGTGGGTGTTAATTCACCTCTGCCTAACTCTCCGGGGATAAAGGCGTGATTATATGTATGTATGTATTTAGAAGTTATGTTATAGTGACAGTTCATACAAATTCAGTACGAGTGGTCACCAGATTTCACATAACTAGGAACAAATTCAATTAGGTACATTGTATCATAATTATACCATTCGGTGAGGTAAAAACTTTGATGTGTGTTTTTAGTATGCTTTATTTCAAAACACAAATTAATGATATTTTTGTTTAGCAATAATTTAAAGCTCATTTTAAAGACTAAACACCGAAATCGAATCACTAGGTAATCGGTCAATCAGCCTAGCTTATTTGTTTAATATGATGTGTTTTCATAAAAAGTCGCTACAAGATTGTTAGTTAAGTATCTAACCGAATGGAGTACTTTCTTTTTTTTTTTTACGTGCGCAAAATCCCCACGGGTACCTCCCCACCGGAGCCGGTGGAAGAGGTTATGTCCCAATTGAGCAGTCCCACTGGGGAAGTACCTACAGAATACCACGGCTGTAATCACCTCGTGGTGTGTTCCCGGCGGTAAGTAGCGTAGCCATAGCTCACTGGAGAGTTATTGTGGTCTCAGTGGGAAGACTAAAGACTTGATCGACCTGTTTTTGTGTTCTGCACTGATGGCACATAAAATCTCTGTTCTTACAGGGTCGGCAGCACGGGTGTGACTCCCCTGGTGTTACACACGTTCATAGATCACTCATTTCATTTCATCAGGTGGGCGTGTGCTTGTCTGCCACCTAAGTTGTATAAAAAAAAGCCTCAAGCACATATAGACTTTTCTATTTTCTTAAGTGCAGTTACCTCTAAAACTTTTGATTAATTTTCCAACTTCTATGCCAAAACCTTATGAATTTCTTTGATAATTATCTAAATAAAGGAGCCATTAGTTCATTAAATCAAAACATACTCAAGTGCGACTACAGTAGATCATAGTGGCATTTTCTGGACGCGTGCCAATATCAGATTAATTTACACATATCTCCATGGCTCGGATATACATATAGCATGACACATGGCGACAAACGTGACTCTCATTCACGCTCAATTATTACCTGTGATTTTCTTTCAAAGTTATTATTATTTTTAGTGACAGTTCGTAACAAGATTTTATTAGTTTTACCTGAACCTTAGCTGGGTTCAAGTGAGGCTTGTACCTACCGCCCTGTGTACGAAATCTTGGCAGTTGAGTTAATGGATTTGCAACTTTGTAAGCATAAGCTGCATATGAATAACAAAATAATTATTTGACATCATAGAATTGATTTTTGATAGTGGAAGTACTCTTATATCCTCTTTGGTGGAAGTCTTCACCCAATAAAATATTACCACAGAATGTTAACCACGAATAAATCTAAGTATTTGTACTATAATATGACTAAATATGTAAAAATATGTTAAAATAGTTTTCTATCAATTACTTCATAGTTTTTCACTTAATTTTCACTTCCTCGGTTACATAGTGGTATAGTGCATTATAGATTCTAGACCAGCCAAAAATGGCACGCAGCACATTTTTTTGGGCACATCATCACACCAGGTAGGTATTATGCAGAAATGTAAATCGTTATATGCGCCCTTGGCATACCTTAGGTGTTAGAAAATGAACGAAGAGATATATAAAGGTGGGCTATGCCATACCAATCTTTGCACCAAATTTCTGGAAAAGCTATATAGGTATTTAAACTATCATGGTCACTGACATCAGTATCAGAATAAACGGGATATTTACCATGTTTCATTATTTTGAGTTTCCGATATTTCGGCGCTGTTGCAAGCACCATGATCACGGAGGAACTGGAGTAGTAAAATAATGAAACATGGTAAATATCCCGTTTATTCTGATACTGATTCTGGAAAAGCTGTTCTAGTTCAAAGTAGTTTAGATGTGAAAGCGTAATATACATACTTAAAATATAATTTTAAAACTATGTTCTGATGTCTCCCCGGCCTGTGAGGAGACAACAAGTCAAGACTGACAAAAATCTGATTTCTCCTCCATCATGGCTTGTTAATGCGTAAAGGTCTATCTGTAGTTCAACAACCAAGTCGAGCAAAGTGTTAGTTTATTTAACAACAGAACTCACTTCGTCAACAACAATAAACATAAATAAATACTTCGATAAGAGACAATTATAATACAAAACAAACCATTAAGCCCCAAAATTGTTCCACACTCCGTTGAACAATATTATTCAAGACGAAATCAACGAGAACCTAAAAGCAAAACAATTAAGTGACGTCCAAATTTTATGTAAATTCTGGAAAAGCTTCATAATTATTAGACCCTTCATTCCGTTTGTTAAGCTTAAGATTAACGAAAGTCTCCACGAATGGGGCCCTTAACCTGTAAAAGGTCGGTGTAGTAACAATTATTGTGGTTTGTATTATTGGGCTAAAGGACGAAAGGTAAAATAAAAAATATTTTATAAGGTTGGGCTTTTCCGAATTGTAGTCATTGAGCTTTTGATTACCTCCACCAGTTTCCATGCAAACGATATCGCGGGTAGACAACTAACTTCTTATTTTTACTAACAAAAATAAGAAGTTAGTTGTAAGTAGAGCCAAATATGATCTAGATCTAGTTAACTCAAAAACTATAAGCCCTGTAATGTTTTTACCAGTGCGAATGGGTATTTTTTCATAATCTGCGATAATATTACAAATTATTCGTACATTATCTAAGGATTAAACTAAGCCAAACTTGAATAATGTCTTAAGTCTATCATTTAGTTGTATTAGTCATTAAAACCTTGTGCCTACTACATAGTCTAATACAGAGTTCCGTACTAGATGAAACGTTATCTTCCTAAACAAGATTCCTTCTACCGAATAGTTACGTTGCGTCAGTATTGCTGCTAAATATCTTTGAAGTGTATGATTGGTAAATAAACGCCGACATCAAAGGAACGTTGACATGCCACAGCTTCCCTTGTTGTAGCTCAATGAAGATTCGTAAAGTCTAAATTAAGATTAGTTTAAAGTCACACATTTGTTTAGAAACTTTGCCAATCAGATATCTACTTATGGGTGAGAGAATCTTTCTGAATAATATGCGAATTGCTGAGACAATCCTTCGTCCAAATGCTGCACAGTATATGGAAAACCAATAAAACTCTACAGTATGTAAAATAAGTAGCCTCACTTGAAATCTAAATTGATCATGCGTAATTAATTTTCATACCGGTCTGCATAAGTTACCTTAAGCAAATATCCAGTGATTTTTTATATTTAAATAAGCCTATGAATGTTAGCAACACCCTTTAGGTCTTAGGAGCTAATGGGCTGGCTAATGAGACAGGTTCAAAGTTTAGTGTCCTTCGAAAATCCTAAAACTATTGTAGACCACAGAAGAAAACTTCTTTCGATATGGTCTAATACCCCATATCTACACGTTATTACCATGTCAATGATTCATAGAATAGAATCGTAATCATTAACTAATGGCATTATCTCACATTTCCCTTTTTTTATACCACTTAGGTGGCAGACAAGCACATGGCCCATCTGATGGAAAGTGGTTACCGTGGCCTATGGATGCGTGCAAAACCAAAAGAGTCACACTCGCACCGCCATCCCTGCAAGCATTGAGAGTTTCTATGCCGTCAGTGTAATAGACAAAGCCTTTGGTCTTCCCACTGATCCCACAGCACAAAAACTCTCCAGTGAGCTCTGGCTACCCTACTCATCACCGGGAATACAACACGAGGTTATTATTACCGCGGTATTTACAGGGCGGAGGTATTTCCCCAGTAGGACTGCAAAATGTGTTCTCTGTTGAACAATATTTTCGAGGCAAGCAACGAGTAAAGTTAAAATGGGTACTTAAGTGACGGATAAAGTTTAAGACAAATTCTCGATAAGCTTTCTTGAAAATTGTTAAAGCCTTCATTCCGCCTGTTAAACTGAAGATTAATGAAAGACTCTCTCAACTTGTAAATAGCTGCTGTAATGTCAATGAGTGTCAATTATTATTACTGTGTTGGCGTCTGATGTGAAACTTATTTTCTATTTGTTATAGTGACAAAACAGATTTTTTTTGAACCCGTAAAAAGCCTGTGAGTCAGTAAAGCATTTTTAAGGTAATGTTCGAGGTACGAGTCTCATCGTGACAGTTGAAGGGCATTTTTTTTATACCACTTAGATGGCAGACAAGCACACGGCCCATCTGATGCGAAGTGGTGGCCTATGGACGTATGCAACTACAGGGGTGTTACACTCGCGCTGCCGACATGAAGAAACCTTCTGGTGTCCCTCTAGAAGAACCCCATATTGTAGATGCTTGGGAAATTTGGGCATCAAGATTTATTCATTAATTAACCCTCAGTATACCTGGTAGGGTATTCACCATCATCATCATGTCAGCCACACACAGTCCACTGCTGAACATAGGCCTCTCCCACAGACTTCCAGAATGACCGATCTAAAGCAGCCCGCATTCAGCGCTTTCTGGCGACCTTCATGAGGTCGTCCTGGCCGTTGGGCGTCCTACGCTACGTTTGCCCGTACGCGGTCGCCATTCCAGAACTTTTTTGCTCCATCGGTCATCTGTTCTATGTGTCCCGCCCATTGCCACTTCAACGAGCTAATCCGCTGGGCTACGTCGGTTACTTTTGTTCTCCTACGTAGGGTATTAATAGTTTAAAATTTGAAAGCGATATATGAGCTACGATGTAACTTTGTAATTTGTATAGAATAGAATAAACAGATACTATTAGCCAGTTAGTTAGTAATTTAGAGAGTATGAAGTGGTAGCTGTTGATATTCCCTTCAGAAAATTACACGACAAAGTACACAAAAAGATAGTTTCATTAATTTTGGTGGATTTTGGTGGATAGTCAGCGTCTACAAAACTTCAAAATTGTACTAAGAGCAAAACGAACTGTTCTGTTTTTTTTATTTTTTTTTACGTGCGTAAAATCCCCACGGATACCTCCCCACCGGAGCCGGTGGAAGAGGTTATGTCGGACTCGAACCGACCAAAACGCACGCCACCTGTGGGTCGTTTTGGTTGCCGAAGGTGAGGTTGACAGGCATATCGCACCCCGGCCGACCCAGGGCCATCTCTCATGATCTGGCCCTCTCCTCGGGTGTGTGGGGACTACAGAGTCCCCAATTCATCCCCGGAAACGGAGAGGCGTGACAGGCGCGCCGCCGCCACGGCCTGCTTCTGCCAGGGTGACAGGCGGCTCCACCATTCACCCCCAGGCCTGTGCTCATGGGGGGCGGAGGTCGTTCATCGACCTCCGACGCCCGAGTTACCTTCGTAAGAGGGCATCTTGGCTTGCGATCCTTTGTCGCTCTCGCTATCGCTCCCGCCCCGCCTCTTCCTTCACGAGCATTACTGGCGCGCAGAAGGAGGTGCCAGCCGCCCACGCATCCGCGCAGCGGACTATCGTCGCGAGCAAGGTGGAGCGCGTGAGAACTCTCACTCCTAGGGCCGCCACAAGCTCCCGCCTCGGTGTCTTCCACGCCGGACACTCGGTGAGCGTGTGCGGCCCCGAGTCCTCGCTTGCGTCGCAGTGAGGACTTTTCTCCATCCGACGCAGATATTTCCCGAAGCACCCGTGCTCGGTGATCATCTGCGTCAGACGGTACGGGAGGCTGCCGTGTGGCCTCTCAAGCCACTCAAACTGTTCTATTAATATCAATTGTATTATTGACCGAACTAAGGGTCTGTACCTAACAATCAGTCAACAGGATGGGGGGGAAAGCAAGGTATTAGATCATTTTGAGTACTTTATTTGTCAAGATCAATCTGATGCGGACTATACCCACACGAACTTCACGATAAGTTTCAGTAAGGCGTTGCTGATACCCATGCTGCACTTCACATGCTTTCACTAGCCAGGGATATGTTTTTTGTTGTATTAGTGAACTCAGAAGGACATTTGTTTCTTTTTTTAATTAATTATTCTAGTTATTTTTAATTAATCTCATTATTTAAACTACAAAACCGACTCCAACTGAGTTGGTAAAATGCTCAGAGATTAATTATAATGAGCTAATTTAATCATATTTAAGATGCGTTAAGTTTAGTCTGTGAATGTACTTTTGAGCATGGGACAAGGAAGTTTTGCTTTTGGAAGAAACTTTTAGGCTTACTTTTAGAGATGTGAAATTGGCAACAATTTCAAATTTCATATTGAAGAAAATGCTTACTTCTAATTATGTTTTTTTTATAGGTACCTACCTATGTCGTACACGGATGAAAGTTCTTGAAAATTAAAATAAAAATCACCTAAAGAGATAATGTGTAAGAAAGTAAGATAATACAATAATAGTCAAATACACGTGGGCTTCATCTAAAACGATTTTTCGCATCCCAAGGCTACAAACCATTATTCAAGCGGTAGATTACGTACTGGAATTTTTAGTTGAAAAATAGACAAGCCCAGTCATTATGATTCAAAGCCGCGTAATATAAGCGCTTTTGAAGTTTCAACGAATTCATAAATGTCTATTACGAAATTTTAAACATAAATGTTTTCTGTCTATCGAAACTCACATAAAAATAATCAAATGATTTTGCATTATCCTCTAAACATCAATACAATTCATAACAGTTTGTCAGCACCTTATAAAAATATCATCTCCGGTCGTTTGAGAATTGAAAATGAATTTTTTTTTTATTAACAAACAAACACATTTTTCAAAAGTTTAACAGTTGGATAAGACCGAGAAGCAGAAAAGAAGTTTTTGAAATGTGAGATCTACATACTGTCTGTGCTAAGAACTCCTCTGTTTATTTTGTGGGCGTGAAAGATGAATAGTACCAAAGTACTCGTAGTGTTATTGATACAGACATATTTTAGATAAATATTTTTTTGATCTACCGGGCACGTTTTCACACAGATATTACTGCTATAAGATTTTCGAAAATCTAGCAGATGCTTACCCCCGACTCAAGACTTCATGAATGTACCTGCTTAAGTTCTGAAATTTATTACACGGTATCAAGAAACAAAAACTAATATTTATTAAAACTATAATAATTGCAATTTTTCTTCATCACAGGGATGATCCTCCTACAAGATACTATTAAATCATTGTCAATTGCGAGATGTAGGAACAGTGTAGGTACCATACAAGTTAATGTATGCCGTTTATGGGTGTTGGACCACCTTATTATTTTAAGTATATTAGTCGTCTTACACAATACTTCAAAATGCAAAGTGCAAGAACCGAAACAGGAACGCTGGTAAGCTGACATCTAAATTTTTCAAATTTATCAAAATAAAATTAAATTATGAAAGTGTCCAGCCCAACGTTTCGTAATGTCGGCTTCTTCAATTTAATTCTTTCTTTTTATTTCATTTTATTTTTGTTTTTATTTATTTATTTTCCTTATGTAATTACCATTACAGGTTGCCCCAATGTGATAAATTCTTAAATCTCGTGCGTAAAGTATATTATCTGTACATAGGCCTGACGTCGACGCAATAGCCATGTCTAAAAAACTAGTTAACAACGAACATACATTATTCTTTAATTACTGTTGATTTCGTGTCATATAGACTAACTCTTTCATTTAACAAAATACTTACTTAATTAGGCCACTATAGAAACAAAACCATAAATGCACATTACCCATACAATACATTCATACAAGTCTTTAAAAAAAATCGTTTAGTAAGTAATTGCTACACACATGGCACCATTTCAGTAAAATATTTACTTAAGTTGCTGTATTAACTTGTATGCTACAGGAGACTTGAAACTCAGGCAGCTCAATTGGTTAGAGTATTAGGTACCTACCCTTAGAAAGGAACAGATAGCGGGTTCAAGTTTTAATTTTAATTTTTTTATTTTTACTATAATTATTGTGATATTTAATAACTGTTAACTTTTTGATCGTCTCGCCCAAACGTGTCAGGCTCGCAGCGTTTCCTCTCTGTACGGCCAGGGAAACATTTTGAATCATATATTTGGCCGAGCGCGGATCCAGCCCTGCCCTCCGCAGTTGGCCCCCCCCAATTGGCCAGGAACCTTTTGACTTCGAGGCACCATGGACCCGCCGTCTGCACCCCGCGACCACTAGGTCAGCATATTTGTTGTTTTTAAGCAGGGTCGCGAACTCGGCACCCGCCCCGGCCGCCCTCTTAGTAGCCGCGAGGTGACACGATGTGTAGGTCTATAAGTATAATATTTATATAGGAATTAGATTTTAATTTAAAGGAAAAGTAAAATGCAGTACATTTATGAAAATTACAAATCGTCGAGTTTACTACAATTAAAATCATAAACTTATAACGAGTCTGTACTAAATAATAAATTACACGAACCCGTGCCCGTCCTTAAAAGGCGCGAAAGTGCCCTTCACGCTGTTTGCATTGCCTCTTTGGATGGCGATAGACAGCCTCCGCACCAGGTACGATCCGGCGTGGAAGTCGCCTGACTACTCCCTGATCTTACGCTCGATGTCCTCCAGAAACCATTTTACCTCCACACTCCAACAGTTAAAAGTCGGTAATTTTAAAAAGGCTTTATTGAATAAAAATTTTGATACTTCAAAGCTTTTGAAATTGCGTAGGTAGGTAGTTGAGGTCAATTTCGTAAGGTCACAAGTAACCAACCCAATAACCTTAGAAACGCAATATCATGATCAAAGTGCACTTTTAATTGAATATCAATAAGTGCTCGGTTACAGGCTAGACAATATTAATATATCACTCAAACATCCATCTATCTTAAAATTTTAAGAAAATTATAGATTATTGAGTTACAATACCTATTGAATAGCTCTCAAGTACGGTTGATAAAAGCTTGATATTAATTGCAACTTACATTCTGGATATTAATTTCTATCTATTATATTTAGATCTTTAAAAAATATTGATGAAATGCTTCGTAATCCGAAAGTTAGTAGCCATATGTGAAAAATATGCCACTGAACACGGGTGGCACTATAATTCTGCCAAGAGCGAGCTGCTGGTATTCCGAGGAACTAACTAAAGCCCATTGTATGAACCACCGGTTACACTCAGTGGTTCGCCATTGGTAAGGGTGAGTAAATTAAATTTTGAACTGAGTGCAGTCGTGTAAAAACCAAATGCCGGGAGGGCACCCCTCACTCTTGGCAGTTGATTTTTACACGATTGCCCAGACAAGACTGTAAAGTTTATTAATTTCATCATCATCACTATGGTAACTTTTTTTTCAAAATCGTTTTGTGTTGAATACTCCGTTTTAGGCTATAGATATATCATGACGCTACTACTTAAGAGAGCAGAGCAGTGATCATAAATGTCAACGAATCCGGCTGATTCCCATACATTACCTGAAAACTAAAAAATAAATAAAGGAATACGGACTCAAATCCTAGATGATATGAGGTTTCAAAATATTCCACGAGCGAAGCTGAGGCGGTGCAGCTAATTCAATCATAAACCGAAACAATCACGCAGACTAGACACAGTTTATTAAAAAAAAAAAAATATCTTTTTCACGTTAAACGATAACTGGCTGGAGAATAAAATTAAAAATACTTAAGTACAAGATTCCTTCAGGAAGGAACAGGACAATCTCACCGGATTTGGAACCAAAGTACTCCGGTTTAATATACTCTCTATACACTTTCCTGTTATCTACGTAATTAAATGTTAAAATACGTTCCCCATTGTTTTATTTTACCATAAACATCACAAGTACATCTGAAACATTCTCTAAGGTGATAGAAAATCTCTGATTAAATGAGTGCCCTCCTCCCCTCGTCAAAATAATTTTCTTCTTAGGGTTCTTTGGTGAAAAATTACCTTGCGGATTTTGTAGGTTCGTGTCCGACTTAAATACCACCTCATCGTTGGTATCAGTGAGTCAAGGTTTTTTTAAATAAGACGCAACAACTAGACTTCTTTTTTTGTAAATACATATATATTATACATAGAAACACCCAGACCAATGCAAATATACATATTCAAGCATACAAATATTTGCACTGAACGGGAATCGAACCCGCACCCCCTGCATAGCAGTCGAATGCTCTACCGCTACGGCACGGAGGACGTCACTACAACTATATTATACATATACCATGTTACAATGGTGACACTCAGCTTTTTCATACCCCACGTAAAGGGCTCGGGACTGTCGGAAAAAGGAAACACGTGAGCTGGTAATGGATTTCAGGCCTTAATGGTTGCATAGCAAAGAGTCTTCAAACCGCTTGGTTCTTGATTTGATATTCTGCACCCACTGCGGGTGACATCTAACCCTGCACGTGTTGTCCTGTGTAGGAAAGAAAGCTACTCATAAAAAATACGCTTCACTAGAGCTACAAGACAAGCTGTAAAAAGGAAAATCTCTATTACGATATAAATATTAATTTTGTTTATTCGGATTCGTTACCTATGTGTGAATGCGTCATGATGCATCTCAATAAATACACATTGTCAAAGGGGCGTTGATTTGGTTCTCGGTAATGATATGAAACGAATGATGCGTCAAATCGCCGATATAATTATTTTTTAATTTCCCTTCTTATTCGAGTTAATTTTGAACTTTGTAGACCGTACGTTTTTTTAAATTAACGGAGTATCTGGTCAAAGGCATTAAGTGTTAATCGTCAGTATATCAATTCCCTTGAAACTCTCACGTTTAGAAAATTAGAAATAAGAATATTCACAAAAGACACGTCTGGGCTGTATGGCGAGTTCCATTCATGCCCTATGGTTACAAACTCTGTTCCGTATTTTATTAAATTTCATTTTTATGCAGGTATCTTTATTATAATGTTTGAGACTGGTGTCTATATTTCCACATTTCATAAAATTTTTGTTTTTTTGTCATATAGGACACGTCAATATAACTTTACCCCGGTTGGTGTTAACGTTAAGAAAAGTCTCAGGAACGAGAGACACCATTGCAGACACCAAAAATGTTACCATGGTGAGCGTGACGGCCTCATCACTACTCATCAGATGAATTTTCACGCCTCGCGTAATGGATTTGGGACTTGAGATAGAAGGAAATACGTATGCTGGTAAAGGATTCCTGTAAAATGAAATAAAAAAGCTTCAAGTATCACTAAACAAAAATAAACACAATATGTAGGATAATCACATAGGGTAACATTTGGAAAGCATGGTATTAGCGCTACCTACCTCGCGCTATTAGCGTTCGGGTGAAGAAGTTCGACTCAGTCGATTCGAGTCGATTTCGACAGTGTAAGCCTATATGGCATTATTTAATTTTACTATTTATTATATATACATATTACAATCATAGCTAAGGATTTAGTCATTCAAACTAAAAATCTGAGAGAGAATCCCCTTGTCTACATATAATTAAGCTTACCGTTAATGACTTCTTTTTCACCAGAATTTTCCACATCAGCCATAACTAAGAAAACCAGAATAAACGTAGCACAAAAATTGGAATCAACTGTGAATAAACTTATCACACGTTATAAATCTGTCCTAGGTTTCCCCTATCATAAAGGTTTCCACAACACAGCAATTTTTTAAAACATCAAAGAATCTCACACCTCACATTTTCTAATTAAGGTATTTCAATTTCCAGAGTCAATAAAAGATAAATGGAATTTAAAATTATACTTTCGCGCCAATCCGCAATTTTTTCGCCTTGGCACAAGCACGCGCGTCCAAATGCCACAAGAAATGATCACAAACTGTTCTATTTTGGTTCATGGATTAAATAGGTACATTTATTTCTTTAGATTTCGTTACAAATATTTTTATTACTTATAATTGTTATTTTACGATTTTATAATATCTAAGAAAAAAAACGACATTGTCATTCAAGGTTAAGGGCAAGAAATTTTATTAAAAAAAATGTGAGACTCAAATTAAACTTCACTTTAATTTAGTTACTTAGAAGTACCTACAGAATACCGCGGTTATAATAACTTCGTGTTGTGTTCCCGGCGGTGAGTAGGGTAGCCAGAGCTCACTGGAGAGTTTTTGTGCTGTCAGTGGGACGACCAAAGTTTTATCCTGCTTTGTCCTCTACACTGACGGCACAAAATTTCTGTTCTTACAGGGTCGGCAGCACGGATGTGACTCCACTGGTGTTACCCACGTTCATAGGTCATGGTAACCACTTTCCATCAGGTGGGCTGTGTGCTTCTCTGCCACCTAAGTTGTATAAAAAAAAAGTATAAGGTTGAACCACGAGTAATGCCTATCTAGTTTTTAATAAATGCGACCGGAATCGTTGCGCATTGTGCTGTTTGAAAGCAATTTCATCCCATGTTACCAACACTCAAGCTGTGGAATGAGCTATGGTTTTCCCAAGCTACTACAATGTAGGGTTCTTCAAGGAGGGCCTTAGGTTTCTTTAGGGTTGTTCACAAGAGTGTACTTACATCTAAGTATAGGCAACGGTAAGCACTTTCCATTAGGTAGGCCGTGTGCTTGTCTGCACCTAAGTGATATGAATAAATGTTTGTTTTGTGATTGTAGACGGCCGTAGCAGGCTCATCCATCTCTCAAGATAATTAAATACTTAGTCAACCGGTACATAAGTGCTCAGAGCAATTAACTACGTGAGCTAAAGATCAATTGATCTATTATCATGGATTATTTAACTAACTACACAGTCAACATTTAGGTAACTGGGACTAGACGTTATGTAAGTAAGTAATTAACAGATTGCATGATCTTGGATCTTCTTCAAAGTCGGTATGTAGATAACATTATTCAGAATACCGACGATTATAAACCGGTATGTTTCTTGTCTTTTTCTATACGTACGTAACAGGTACCTAGATACAAAATGTGGCCTACGTCCGAGGGTATATGTGGTTGGATTGGTACGCCTAGCCGGTTCAACCATTAGGGAACAAATGCGTAAAGAAATCCGACAACCTACCTAACCTAACCTAACCTAACCTACCGACAGCCGCGAAGGGTACCTAGTTGAAAAGTCATTTTTCATGCGGGTTGTGTATCATCGTATATTTTGATCCGAAGCTTTTAAATGTTGAAAGTAAACATACATACATACATACATATAATCACGCCTTTATCCCCGGAGGGTCAGGCAGAGGTGAATTAACACCCACATTTCACCATCATTGTATTCGGTCCCACGTAATAGGGGGTGAGCCTATTGTCGTTTTCCGGGCATTATTGTTGCCTCCAGCCATGAATCTGAGACTGAGTCTGGGCTGTATATATCTGTCTGATGTTAAACAGCCCTATCTCTTAGTCGCCTTGTACGACACCGCATGGAAAGAGATGGGATCGTCCAAATTCTACTCTGCCTTAAACCACGCGGCGGTAAACACTAAACAAGTTTTTCTCAAACTATACTTGAACAGAAAAAATGGCAAATGTCTAAGTTTACGGAAGTTCATTTTGCCACGGAAAAGGGTTTATAAGTTGCCATCCACCAAAAAAAAAACAGCTGTCTTTTCTATATAACAATTTATTGGAGGAAGGACATGACGGTATCTCCCGTCCAAAATTGAGCAGTCCGTCTGGGTAAGTACCTCCGCCCTACAGAATACCCCGGTTATAATAACCTTGTGTTGTGTTCCCGGCGGTGAGTAGGGTAGCCAGAGCTCACTGGAGAGGTTCTGTGCTGTCAGTAGGAAGACCAAAGGCTTAAATTGACCCCACTGACTGGTGGGAGCGGGAAATGTTGGCGTGGTGGTCAGGGAGACCCGGTGAAACGGTTATCCGCTGGCCGCCCGCAGGCTGTACGGTTCCCGAACCTGGGGATTACTTAATCTCCGCCCCAGGAGGCTGAACCAGCAGCCTGTGTAAAGTTCCCGGTGCTGTAGCCATGCCGGAGGAGGAGACCGGACTGGACCTGGCTTCAGTATCTGGGAGGGGACCGGTGGCCCTTCCGCCCATCGCGCCAGCCAGTCACACAACCCCAACTTGTCTGTGGGGGTAGGACTCCTTGCTTTGTCTTCTACACTGGAGGCACAGAATCTCTTTTTACCTTCTCCCCTCCCCCCTCCCCCCATCTCAAACATGAAAACCAAAAAAGGCAAGAGAGACGTTACCACAGCGGCACCATCATCCACAGTGAATGTGGATTTCTGCAACATCAGGGGCCTACACTCCAACCTTAACGCGGTCCATCTCCACTTAGAGACCGCGCAGCCTACCTTGCTTTTTCTGACGGAGACGCAAATATCATGCCCGGCCGATACAGCCTACCTAATGTACCCCGGGTACAAACTCGAGCATAACTTTATGAGTCGCGCCGGGGTATGCTTGTACGTCCGGGATGATATTTGCTGCCGCCGTCTCCATGGTCTTGAGGATAGGGACCTGTCAACTTTATGGGTACGCATAGATCACGGTGGCCACACCCGTATCTATGCGTGCCTTTACAGGTCCCATAGCGGTGACCTGGGCACGGCTCAACTGTTTCAGCATCTGCAGCGGTCGGCGGACAGCGTAATTGAGCAGTACCCCACTGCGGAATTAGTATTCTTGGGGGACTTCAACGCCCACCACGTGGAGTGGCTGGGGTCTCCTAGGACTGATTTTGCGGGAAGGGCTGCTCACGACTTCGCTCTAACTTATGGGCTCTCTCAACTGGTGCATTCTATCACTTGAACACCAGAAATTGAGACCCACAGAAGCTCTATACTGGACCTTCTGCTGACTACGCGCCCGGATGAATACTCCATAAGGGTGGAAGCACCTCTCGGTAATTCGGACCACAGCCTCGTCCGGGCGCAAGTGACACTCGCGCGGCCTGAACCACCGCGGCCACCTCAGTGGCGGCATGTGTGGCACTACAAGTCGGCAGACTGGGATGGACTGCGAGAATTCTTCGCGTCGTACCCGTGGAGGCAGCTTTGCTTCTCTTCTGATGATCCAAGCTCCTGTGCAACAGCAGTCGCTGACGCGATTCTAGTGGGTATGGAATGTTACATCCCCAACCGCTGGGTCGCGACAGGAGCGAGCAAACGCCCGTGGTTTAATAGGCCTTGCAGGGAAGCTAGAGACCGCAAGCAATCTGCATACAAGGCTTGGACCACGGCTCTTGCCAATAAGGATCCGAACATCGCTGAAGTGAAGCGGAAGTTGAATGCTGCTTCAAGGTCCAGTAAAAAGGCAACGTCTAGTGCGAAGTTTGAGTTCATCGGCAGAATTGGCGAGCGGCTTGCGCGCTACCCATCTGGCAGTCATGCATTTTGGTCGCTCGCTAAAGCTGCTGAGGGAAACTTCTGCCAGTCTTGCCTTCCGCCGCTGCAAAAATCCGACGGTAGTCTGGCCCATGGCGCTAAGGAGAAGGCCGATCTTTTGGGTAATCTCTTTGCGTCAAACTCGACTATGAACGACGGGAACGCCGAACCACCCATCATCCCCAGCTGTGGTGCTTCGATGACCGAAATTAAAATCACACAACGGGTGGTCCGGCGTGAGCTTAAGTTCCTAGATGTTCGGAAGTCGAGTGGGCCGGACGGTATACCGGCGATGGTGCTTAAGCACTGTGCCCCCGAGCTGTGCCCTGTACTTACACGCCTTTTCGCACTCTCATACTCCGCGAGTCAGGTCCCGGCCTCGTGGAAGACTGCATTCGTGCACCCTGTACCTAAGAAAGGTGACAGGACAGATCCGACCAATTACAGGCCTATCGCTATAACCTCCCTTCTCTCGAAGGTTATGGAGCGTGTTATTAATACACAACTCCTGAGGTACCTTGAAGGAAACGATCTACTGAGCGACCGACAGTACGGTTTTCGCCACCGTCGCTCTACCGGTGACCTTCTTGTGTATCTCACAAACCGGTGGGTGCAAGCCATCGAGAGTCGCGGTGAGGCACTAGCGGTCAGCCTCGATGTAGCGAAGGCCTTCGATCGGGTCTGGCACAAAGGTCTTCTTACGAAGTTGCCATATTATGGACTCCCCGAGGGATTGTGCGAATGGATCTCCAGCTTTTTGTCCAACAGAAGCATCCAAGTCGTCGTCGACGGCAGCTGCTCGGACCGCATGAACATAAACGCTGGTGTCCCACAAGGCTCCGTGTTGTCTCCGACGCTGTTTCTGCTGCATATCAATGACATGCTGTCTGATGGCTCCATTCATTGTTATGCGGACGACAGTACCGGGGACACGTGTTACACGGGCCATGCAAATATCCCTCAGTCCGAGGTGGAGAAGAGTCGCGAACAACTTGTGTCTGAAATCGAGACTACTCTCTCTGGAGTGTCCGATTGGGGTCGACTAAACCTAGTCCAATTCAACCCCACTAAGACACAAGTATGTGTATTCACCGCTAAGAAAACCCCATTCATTGTAGCGCCGCAATTCCTGGGCACACCGCTTACCATCTCCCCGAGTATCGGGATCCTTGGTGTCGATATCTCCAGTGACGTCCAATACCGAAGTCATTTGCAGGACAAGGTTAAGTTGGCATCAAGAAAGCTCGGAGTGCTCAACAGGGCGAAGCAGTATTTCACTGCGGGGCAGCAACTCCTTCTTTATAAAGCACAGGTCCGGCCTCACATGGAGTACTGCTGTCATCTTTTTGCTGGAGCACCTGCATACCAGCTTGACCCCTTCGACTCGTTGCAAATACGGGCATTGAGGCTGGTTGACAATCCCATACTCACAGGTAGAGTGGAACCTCTTAGCCTTAGGAGGGATTTTGCCTCACTGTGTGTGTTCTACCGCCTATACAATGGTTTGTGCTCAGATGAATTGTTTGACATGATGCCCGTAGCTACATTCTATCATCGCACCTCTCGCCATAGGCAGGGAATTCATCCCCACACATTGCGACCTGAGACGGTACGCACTGTGCGGTATGAAAGAAACTTCATCCCACGCACACTCAAGCTGTGGAATGACCTCCCTGCTGCGGTTTTCCCAAGCGCCTACAATATGGGGTTCTTCAAAAGGGGCATCAGAAGGTTTGTGTGACAGTGTGACACCCCTGGTGTTGCATACTTCCATAGGCCACGGTAACCGCTTCCCATCAGGTGGGCCGTGTGCTTGTCTGCCAACTAAGTGGTATAAAAAAAAAAAATACTGAACTGTCTTGATTATTGCCAAATTTTTTATTCTTTTATGGAATCCAATTTTCTTCATCGTAGTAGCTTCAATGTTTTATAGTTTAATAGAAACACAATATTTTTGGACTGCCAAAACCAAACAAAAACATGACTTAAAAGTCTTGTAGCCAAGACAAAAACTGGAATGCCAAAATTATCTTGTCAAATTTGTCAATGTCAAAATAATGTCATTAATGTTTTCATCATGAGTGCCAATGTTTAATAATTTATTTTGTTTTACATTACTTAATAAGAACAACAAATATCATATGCCTTTGTAGATTTAGTTTAGTGATAAGTTCTAGCGAAGTGTAAGCTTCGTCACCATGTCAGAAGGTGATGAAAACCTTCATCGTTTGGAAGGGTCGTCTGGGGACGCTCCAGGTGGCCTTATCATCAAAAAGAAGGACAAGCCTGAAGAATTTCAGTTTGCGAAGCCTTCTTTACTTGGCCTTGATAAATTAGCAGCTGCGAAACGTAAGCAGAATAGGCTGATATCGTTCCAAGACGAGACTAACGAGGACGATACAGCCGACAATAAAAACGACTCCAATACAGTAAAAGAGCGTAAATATAGAAGGCACAATGAAGAAACTCCTACGTATACCGGTGGAATATCAGACCAAGCACGCGAACGTATGCTTGAAAGATTGCAAAGGTATTAAAAGTTATATCAAACTTAGTTTCTAACAATGAAACTTTTTAAGTGTTTACCTAAACCTAATATACACTAAATTTACCTGTTTTAGACGTTAGTTTTCGTAAATTAAGGTATTAGGTATAATTTGCGTGCTAGTGTTCGAAACCTTGAACACAAATATTATCTTCAGGTAATTTTGAACTTATGAATCTTTTCTTTATTACATAGACTTACGGAAAGAAACAGTCCATAGAATTAGTACTAAGTATTGCTACCTAGTCACAGTAAGTAGGAATTAACACATTCCTTTTAATCATTCTACCATCACTATTTGTAGGTTATCCCAATTTATTATTTTAACGAAAATGCTTGGCTGGTTGCACAACATTATGTAGTATAAATACTTCCAAATATCTGCGCCTAAATGGATTAGTTGAAATACTTCATCTATATAATGTTGATGTAAGCACTATCTACTGAGGTCTCTAAAAATTGTTGTATAACGTATAAGATTACTTAGCAACTAAGCAACTAAAAAGAATATTGCAGTCACAGCATAATATTGCAGCTGTAACAG
This sequence comes from Eilema griseolum, assembly GCA_963662185.1. Lineage (NCBI taxonomy): Eukaryota > Metazoa > Arthropoda > Insecta > Lepidoptera > Erebidae > Eilema > Eilema griseolum. The sequence goes on from OY759243.1 coordinate 3,299,949, forward strand.
CGCATTTCTGCAGTGGTACTATAGATATGCATATTTATTTACAAAGTCTTCCACTGTATAAAAAGTCTCGTCCATCAACCATTTAGGTAATGCAACACAATTTTTTTTATGAGGTAGGTCTATAATAGATGCTGGCAATGCGTTGTAAATTAGTTGAGCCTTATAAACACAAGTGCTATTTTCGTGAAACTGCGATAAAGACTCAATCCATTTCAAAAGTAAAACTGTGTGACTAGTTTGACTGCAACAGCATAAAGGGCCCCATTAACGATCAAATTTGTTTGACAAATTGGTTTGTTAAATTTTACGTTTTCATCAAACAATAGCTTAAACAATCAAACAAATTTGACAAACATTCGGCTGTCTCCTTTTGTAACAACATTGTGTTGTTCTTTTTCCGTGAGTATACTATTTTCCGCTCTGTCATCATTGGCCGTGACGTCGTCCATGATATCAACACAAAAACCACAGAACAAATGAAATTTTGTTTGACAAATACTGCTGTACACGTTCAAACTTGTTTGTCAAACGGGTATTCAATCAAAATTTATGACAAACACGTAGATTGTTTGACAAACACTTCAAACATAGCTGCAGACTATCAAATAATTTGACAAACACGTAAAATTTGTCAAACATTTTGATAGTTAACGGGGCGCTTTAGATGTATCGAAATTATCTAAAGACACATTAGTTCTTTTTGTGGGAACAATATCGGTATTCTCAATTATAATTGACACATATTCATATCATAAAGATCTGAAGAGAGGTTGCCTGTAAGAGATCACTTACAGCTATGTGGCCCCCATTTGTACGTATTTCATATCTTGTCTGTAAATGTACTGTAATTTATTGGTGTACAATAAAGATTTATCTATCAATCTAAACATATTTTTTAACATTTGCAGAAAAGAAAAAGAGGCAAAAGAGAAAGGTGTGCATAATTCCACTCAAGAGGAAAAAAAATCACGATCTAAGGATGATGAAGATGATCGATATTATCGCCATCGCTACGACAGGAGAGATCGGGACAGGGATAGGAGAAGGGATGATAGTAGGGACGATAGAAGAGATCGTAATGATAGAGACAGAAGAAGAGATAGGGATTCTGAAAGGAGAGACAGAGAAAGTGAGAGAAGTCAAAATAGTTCCAGGAGGAGTTATTATGAACCAAGGTTTAAAGATGAGCCTAGGACTCCAAGGTATAATAAGCAATTGAATTTACAGTTCACCAGTTATCTTAGTTAAAATTATTGTAAGGCAAAGTGTTTGAGGTATAGTGAAAATACCCAACTTGCAAAGCATCTGACTTTTTTTATACTACTTAGGTTGCAGGCAAGCACATAGAGAGAGTCAAACTTGCGCTGCCGATTATGTAAGCACATAGAGTTTCTGTGTAGTTCTTCCCACTGACAGCATATAAACTCTCCAGTGAGCTCTAGCTACCCTATTCACCGCCACATAATATGGGTTTTAAAAGTGGATAAACATACTTAAGGACATACTTATATTTTTGTAATCAATCAGTAGACTTATTTATAACAATTCTGATAACAAAAAAAAAATTGGTACATTTAATTATTTATTACATTTAATCTACCACTATAAGATTATTCTTGAAATAATTGTATGAACCTTTATTTCAGCATGAAGGTTCTAAAGCCACCTGACAAGACAGCCTGGGACGACGATGATGACGACCTAAAGGCTCCAATCCGCAAGTCTAGCTGGGACTTCCCCACACCTCTGCCAAGAGATACTGACCGTCCATATAGCGAGCGAAGTGGTAAACCAATGAGAGATTATAAGGGCAGACTGTATGAGAATACACCGAGAGCTACCCCTCATAAGTAAGTTTTTATTGAATTATTCCACACCTGAAATACAGGCCACGAGCCTAGCTTAGGCACCAGGGGGAACTTCGATTGATTCATGTTTAAATTAAGTTAGAGATAGTTGGGGTAATATATATCTGTAAAGAACAAAATATTATAATTCCTTGAATATATTTATTTCTATAAATATAATAATACTTACTTGAATAAAAAAAATTACAAAAAAGAAAAAAAATACAAATGGATAAAGTTATCCCCAGACAATTTAATTGGAGAATTTTAAAGGTCCAAGAAATGTCTGAGTGTTGATTAGTTGATCAGAGCATTGTGTCTGTAGGGTCGCGTCTTCAAGTACTGGCTTGAACATTCACTTCTCCAATCTAAATCTGTAGGAAAAGTTAGCAAACCTATTAATATATTTAAAATTACTCTAAAAAGTAATATGTAATGTTAATAATCAAAGCTATCAATCTCATTTGAAAAGACTGGTTTTGCTTGTGTTCTCTTCTTTGGTGTGTGAAGTTTATTTTCTTCGGTGCCAGTTTCGCCATATTTATCGTTGTTATTCGTCTAACAGTTCAGTAAAAAGAAAACGAGCAAAACCAGTGGTGTCAAAACGGCGATCATAGCGTGCCTCAACTATAATGAAATGATTTCATAGTATTTGTTTTCCATGATCAAACTTGAATTGCCTATTAATTACCTATTTAATAATAATCACATCAAAAACAAGAAAGAAAGCAATGTGTTTATTTTAACTTACTGCAGCACATAATATTTGACTAATTACAGTAAGTGCTTATAAATAAAATATACAAACAAAACCTAAAACTAATTATAATTTTAATTTTTTGTAACGGCAACATTGACCACCACTTCGCCCCCTATCTCCAGCCATCACCTACCCAAAGATGAACTATACATACTGTTGATTGATGGTTGAATGATGGGATGGAACAGTATAAAGTCTTATCAAATGAACGGTACAGATTTGCTTTACACATATTGAGAACTCACTTGTACTTTTCCACATTATATTAAATTGTTATAAGACCTGACCGGTTTCGCTTTGCGCCATTCTTAAAGGTTTACAATGACGTTTAAGAACATTCCTTTATAAACATTGCAACACTCACATTTCACATTTCGCATGTGGGTACTTATTTTAGTATTTTTTATGAGTAACTAGGGTATGACTATAACTGTGGCATTATTATTTCGCAGGTTTGCTAGTTCCAGGCGCGCAGTAGACATTGACGACTCAGATTGGGAGGAAGCTGAGAAGAAGTTAGACAGAGCTTGGTACAATATGGGAGAAGGTAATGACTTAGTAGTAGCATGACTAAACTTAAGTGCCATCCCGAAATTTTGATCTTTTCTTCCGACTTAGGTAAAATACCCAACCCCTAGCCCGGTTCGAGTCCAGTATAACCACCTCAGCTAGTTCCATGCGGGGAGTATTCGTGGTGTTTATAAAATCTTTGTCCTCCTCACTGACGGCACAGAAACTCAGTGCTTACAGGGTAGGCAGCGCGAGTGTGGCTCCTCTGGTGTTTCACACGTCCATAGGCCACGGTAACTTTCCATCAGGTGGGCCGTGCGCTTGTCTGCCACCTAAGTGGCATGAAAAAAATACGGAAATTCGCCTACAAAATTCGAATCCAATACGATCGCATGCAATTATAAACCCAATCTTATACCACAAGCCACGAACCTCGCTTCTATTATTTGTTTCTTCTTTAAAACTACAATAAAGACCATTTTTTGTTGTGTAAAATGTTGTAGAATACATCTCTCTATTCTTTCTATATTTTTTTCAGGTGAATCTGATGAAGCAGATCCCTTCGCCGGCACATCTGCCGAATACGTAGCTCGCAAAGAAGAACAAATAGAAAAGAGACGGAACCGCAAAGTGTCCGCGCAACGCCAGCAGATAGACAAGGACAACGAACTGTGGGAGCGAAACAGAATGTTGACAAGTGGTGTCGTACACGCTATCAATGTCAATAATGATTTGGATGAGGTATGTATCTATCTATTACTTTATTTAATTACTAGTACCCCAGATCGCAAAAGAATTCGTAAAAGAATCGTGTTACTCGAATGCAGCGCCATCTAATAAAAGCAAAAAATAGATAAGCTCTATTTCAAAGTCAAAGTCATGCAGAATAAATGATTTTTGACTTTGACTTTGATTATAAATGACATCGGTTGTTTGGCATAAATTCATGAAGGTAATAAATCAAAAATATACCACATTTGTATAATTTCATTCATGTCCTTTGTTCCTCAATTCGCAGGAGAGTGTTGACCGCGTCCACTTGTTGGTTCACAACATCGTGCCGCCATTCCTCGACGGTAGAATAGTGTTCACGAAGCAACCAGAACCTGTTATACCTGTAAGTACTATTATTATTCTATTACATATTAGGTAAATCAATCCGGGGTGGGAGCGACGAAGGATCGCAAGCCAAGCTGCCCGCGTTCGAAGGCAACGCCGGCGTCGGAGGTCGATGAATGACCTCCACCCCCCATTAGCGCAGGCTTGAGGGTGACGGGTGGAGCCGCCTATCACCCTGGCCGAAGCAGGCCGCGGCCTATTTCACCCGAGGAGAGAGCCAGATCGAGAGGGATGGCCTAGTGTCAGCCGGGGTGCGAGGGATATACCTCACCTTCCACCCTTCACACTAAAAATCCCCGGTGGTGGCGTATCCGTGGGGATTTTTCGCACGTAAAAAAAGGTAACCTCTGTTTTGGATATGTGCGCGTCTAGACTAGACGGAGGGAGTATCGACCAATCGACCTTCAAATTTGGTCAGTCTGCCGCCCACGCGCGTGGTACTATCTCGCTCGCTCTCGCCTCATGCTCTCTCTATCTCTTTCTTCACCTCGTCCCCCGCCACGTCGCACCGCGCTTTCCTAGGTACAACGGTGGCGGTCTTATCATAGCTTTACGTAGGCACCTGAAAGATTATACGTCAACGAAGTTGTCGATTGTTATATACATATTTCAGTTCCGTTTAGATATTAGTTTACAAAGCTTAGAAGACAGAATTACAAAATATATTCGATAAGTTATGTTTTTTAGTTAATAAGTTTGAGTTTAATAGAATATAAGAAAATAATTATTAGGCATAAATTTAAAACAGACAAAAAGTGTGCGATGGCCGGGAATCGAACCCGGATCAACTGCTTGGAAGGCAACTATGCTGACCATTACACCACCATCGCAGCTGACATTAAGTTGAAAATTATAATTCATTTTCTGCATACCTGGTCTGTCTTGTATTTCCATAGCTGCAGCTAATAACGTGCAAGCACTTTCCACACTAAGTGTGGAAGTTACATGATCTTCACACGCAGCCCTTAGGTCTTCTACTCCTAAGTCCGCAGCCAATGTCATCATTTCAAACACTCCAGAATCTTGTAATAACAGCTAAAAAAATATATTTCATATTATGTACAAAAACATCCATATGTTATGTGACTTTAAACATGTCAACCTAATGTTAAATATTACATTTCTTATAATAGTGCCATCTAGTGTTCCTCATCGTTGTGCTTTAGTCAGATTAAAATACCGATTTACGATTACGATTGTAATCGGTCCTAGAACTAAATCAAGACGGACTATTTTCCCGATTATAGGACCGACGGTATTTCCGTCCAATTGAGCACTCCGACTGGGGAAGTACCTCTGCGCTACAGAATACTGCGACCATATTATTATGGTCGTGTTATGTTCCCGGCGATGAGTAGGGCAGCCAGAGCTCACTGAAGAGTTTTTGTGTTGTCAGTGGGAAGACCAAAAGCTTGTCCTGTTTTGTCTTTTACACTGATCGGCACAGAAACTCTCAATGCTTTCAAGGTTGGCAGCGCGAGTGTGACTCTCTTGGTTATGCACACGTCCATAGGTCACGGTAACCACTTTCCATCAGGTGTGCCATGTGCTTGTCTGCCACCTAAGTGGTATAAAAAAAATATAGGTACTAATGTTTGTTACACATATTGAAATACACTTGTACTTTTTCCACAGTATTTTTTATTATTACTCCTGGCCAGGTTCGCCTTACAGCATCCTTACAGGTTTACAACTACAAGTGCCATCAATCAACAGTATAAATAGACTAATGTTATTGTTGAATTAAAAACTCGAAATAAAACCCTATACCAACCCGTCTGGCCAGTGTGGAAACAGTAGGCCAAAGCCTCCCAACATTGGGAGAAGCCTGTGTCCAGAAGTGGAATGTGATAGACTTATTGATTGATGATTTTGTGAGAAAAATTTAATTGTGTCTGTATTGTAGGTAAAAGACCCCACTTCCGACATGGCAATGAACGCCCGCAAAGGTTCGGCGTTGGTCAAAGCGTTCAGGGAACAAAAGGAGAGACGCAAAGCGCAGAAGAAACATTGGAAACTGGAGGGAACTAAGCTTGGTATGAACGTTTTATATCTAATACTATCATTAATCTCGGAAACTTTGATCTAGGTAACCCTTCGTCTTCACCACGAAACAAGTTGCAAACTTGTTTGATACAAAACTTGTAGAAGACTAATCAAAACACAATACTTGTGTTATACACGAATCTCAGATACTTTTTCGTTCACATAGTATGTATAGCCAACAAGTTGTAAACAGGTATAAAACGCATTTGCGTTCACACTGTAGCCTGTGACATATTGCAACTTGTCAAATACATGATTTATACTTAGGTAAAAACGAGGGGTAATAAAGCAATAGTCTCAACTCGATTGGGTTGGATCGGTCTAGTTAGGTCTACCATCTTAATTCATTTAAGAAACTTGGCTCTTGCTAAAATCATCAAAACATACACAAACTATCGGATACCAAAGAAAAATATAACTTCACTGTATACGCTAGAAGTTCTCAAACCCTATACTAGAAAATTTAAAAATGTTGTAAAGAGTAAATTGTGCCAGAAAGGCTATTATAAAATCCAAGAATACTTAAATGATCAACAAGCTTGAAAATGAGCTGTTCGCTCAACTATGCTACTCAAGTTAATTATTGTATTCAGACTAAGTAGACTTAGTAAATGTATTTAAATAGACCAAAAAATAAATGCCCGCTGAGTTTCTTGCCGGGGTCTTCTCAGGTTGGGGCCGCGTTTCGAACCGGTCGGTGGTCCATTTGCTAAACTAATCTTTCATATTTATTTTTATATTGACGTTTTGTAAGTGCCGATTTAATAGTCTTCGCAGAATAAATTCTTTTTGAATTTGACTTTGAACAGTTTCGCGAGTTGAACGGTTTATTCCCATTTCAGGAAACAAAGCACCTAAAGAAGTCTTCACATTAAAACTATATTCAATCTCATTCTTATTATTTATTTAATTTCCAGGTAACATTATGGGGATACAGAAAGAGACAGAGGAACTTGAAGATGGTCCTACGAAGGAAGCTTACAAGTATGCTGAACATCTGGATAAAGGTAAGATATTAAGGTTTTATAGCGTTTGTATGGGATTCTTGGTCCTGTATTCAATTTTCAGATCGGATGCAGTGTTTCCCTATTAGGAAATATCCTGTGATGTCCATAGAGACCAGACTAGGGCCTTACAGGTCAACCCGGGTGCGAGGGAAACACATAAATACCTTATGTGCCACGTTAAACCTCGGCATCTGAAGACCCAAGTCGGCGTGCGGCTTTAGTCGGTTCGCGTTCGACAACCGTGGAAAAAGGATTTCCTTAAGAAAACAAGTGTGTGGTGGCAGTTGAGGTTGGCTTACGGCCTGAAGATCTTGTTAGGGCTTCAAAAGAGCTCTCTGAAGAGTTGATGTGTTGTCAGTGGGAAGAGCAAAGGCTTGTCCTGATTGTGTTTTCTGCACTGACGGCACAGAAAGTCCGTTCTTACAGGATCAGCAGCACGGGTGTAACTCTGGTGTTGCACACGTTCATAGGTCGCGGTAACCACGGTAAATAACCGCGGAAGCCTAGTGGTATGGGTAATGGACTGCTGTGATGAGGTCTCGGGTTCGATCCCAGGTTTTACCATGGCACACACCAACGACTTTTCGATGCTTTTCGAAGTTATATGTGTATTTATCGCAGGTTTATAAGTGCCTGGTTAATGGCAATAGGCTCGCCACCTATTACATTGGGACCTGAACATAAACTAGCGAAATGTGGGTGCTAACACCTCTGCCTACCCCTTCGGGGATATAGGCGTGAGTTTATGTATGTATGTATGTGTGTATGAACTCATTGTCTCGATACCATACATGTAAGCTAACGAAAATATTTTTTTAATCATGTACACTTATTGTATTACAGAACCAAAAGAAGTGGAGTCCAAATCAGACTTTGTGAAGAAGAAATCTATTGGGGAGCAGAGGCGCTACCTGCCGGTGTTCGCGGTCAGAGAAGAACTGTTGCAGGTCATCAGGGAGAACAGCGTCGTTATTATTGTTGGTTAGTATTTGTTTGTCTTTTTTTATAACACTTAAGTGGCAGACCTGATGGAAAGTGGTTACCATAACAAAACTAAGGGAGTTATATTTGCGCTGCCAACCCTGTAAGCACAGAGTTTCTGAGCCGTCAGTGTAAAAGGTAAGTGGTTACCATGGCCTATGGACGTGTGCAAATCCAAGGAAGTCACACTCGCGCTGCCAACCCTGTAAGCACAGAGCGTTTCTACGCCGTCAGTGTAGAAGACAAAGCAGGACAAGCTTTTGGTGTTCCCACTGACAGTACAAAAACTCTCCAGTGAGCTCTGGACTCACCGACGGGAACACAACACGAGGTTATTATGGCCGCGGTATTCTGTTTCTTTAGTATATTCTGTTGTCTTAAACACTTCACGAGTTTCTTCTAGTGTCATTAAAGCATTCATGTCAGTTCTAGTGTCATTAAAGCATTCATGCCAGCCTGGTTCTCGGTTTTTAGTATTTATGAAGTAGCTTTTACTTTTAGATTAACCACATACCACTCACATGCCTACTACCTACATGCTGCCTGGATCCCATCTCCAATGGCCAGCTTGGAAGTCTTTATGTAATTTGTGAATTCATAATTATACGATTCGGGACTTTTTGCTATTAGATGGATTCAAACTGGAATCGTGGAATCCAGTGATTAATATTGCAGTTTTCCCAAGCACCTACAATATGGGGTTCTTCAAGAGGGGCATCAGAAGACTTCTTCAGGGTCTGTAGCGTGAGTGTAACACCCCTGGTGTTGCATACGTCCATAGGCCACGGTAACCACTTCCCATCAGGTGGGCCGTGTGCTTGTCTGCCACCTGAATGATTTAAAACTAGAAAACACAGTGCTGTTAAAACTGACATAGTGAGTCTGGTGTATCGCCAGCCTAACCGTTCATAATAAAAGTAATGGTGGGTAGACGCACAAAAAATGTTCCCCGCATACCTCTCGACGCTCGCAAGCCAGTCAAGTCGTGACCACGGGTGCTGCAACGCATCCGAAACGTCGGTAGAAATAGTAAGTTCCATGATTTAATCGCGAAAAGTCCGGTACCATTGTATAATTGGAAGTCTTTAATCCGCCTGCGGACCTAAGTTAGCCGCTGCAGATAAAACATGGCAAAATGCTTTATCGACCGATCGCAAGAGTCCTGCGACTGCGGGGCCCAATCTCATTCCTTGTCGCATTTGCTTTACTGCTCGATGTGCCCCTTCACTTGCACTACCGACGACTGGAATTCATTACCAGCTCACGTGTTTCCTTCTTCCTACAGTCCCGGGTCCTTTAAGCGGGACGTGAAGAAGCATCTGACGAGGCCGCCAAACTGAGTGCCACCATTGTAACATTACTTAGTGTCTGTAATGGTGACCCTCTTTCCTGAGACTTTGCCTTTAGCTTACCATCAGGCAAGGTTAAGTCAAGTCGGAGTGTCATAGATAAAAAATACCCTCTGTATAGTAACGGAGAGCGCTGTTACTGTGGCCAAGTTCTTGGTCAATAAAATTTAAATACCAGACCATTATTATGTCAGATCTAGCCATTGACTCGAAGAAGAAGAAGCCTCACAAATTTGTTGTCATTCGCTTAGTGCTCATTAGTCATTCGTGCTATTTAACGTACCTGCAGTGAGAAATGTGTGAATATACATATAAGTACATTCATCATCATTTATGATAATGTTAACGGGAATTAACGCGATCATGGTATTCTACATAGCACTATCTAGACCCATGGTAAGCATAGCTTAACTAGCTTGTGTTATGGAATCTAAAATGCGGATAAACATACTTAGATACTTATGTAAACTATCATGGTCACTCACATCAGTATCAAAATAAACGGGATATTTACCATGTTTCATTGTTTTGAGTTTCCGATATTTCGGCGCTGTTGCAAGCACCATGATCACGGAGGAACTGGAGTAGTGGCGGTGAACAGATTTTTTTCTAGGAATAATTATATCGATCTACCTTCTTTCGAGTTCTTTTACTACGCGTATCTGCACTACCACTGGTTTCACTCTCACTACAAACTCGAACCCGATCTCAATCACGTTCACGACACACGATGCGTACTGTATCCACTCGCGATTTTGTTTTGGCTTGTTCCCGGTTGTGCTAGATCATTGTGCTTGCAGCAGCGCCGAAATATCGGAAACTCAAAACAATGAAACATGGTAAATATCCCGTTTATTTTGATACTGATACTTAGATACTGTTTTTTATAAATACGTACATACTATACATAGAAACACCCAGCAAATATACATACATACATGCATACAAATATTTGCACTGAGCGGGAATCGAACCCGCGCCTTCTGGGTAGCAGTCGAACGTTCTAGCGCTACGCTACAGAGGTCGTCATATATAAGTACATACATACCTTTGATTTGCCTAACGTTTGACCAGGTTACACCAACCGTGGTAACATGCTCACAGTCAGCCTGTAACCTGGTCGAAATGTCCTATAACCATGATCGCGTTAATTTCCGTAAACATTATTCTACAGGTATCATGGAACGTGAAAGTTTAGAAGTTCTTGAATACTGGGGTCTTGATTATAGAAATAAAAAAAATGGGAGACACGTGCAATAGTATGAATGAATTTATATTGTATTTTAAATAATTACAAATATAGTATGGATAGTACGTGGTGCGAACACAAGTTGAATCGGTGGATTGAAGATGGCGCGGCTGGCCGGCGAAGGTAGGGCGCGCGGACGGAGCTCGCTCGGCGAACCGGTTTTCCTATAGTGCCCCTATGTTATAGACACGGCGTGAACGTTCTGAGGGCCCTTGAAGACCTTCGTCTTCAATGCTTCTGTTAATTCCTATCATTTCATCCCTATTGCGTCCGAAACCTTCCACGTTGGAGCCCGGGGTCCGATTTCCATTTCCACATTTTATCCGCTCTTTTCAATCACCCGCAAATTAATCCTACCAGTGCTAAATGTTGAGAAACAAAGCAATAACCGTTTGCTATAAGCTTGCTGCTGTGGTGTGCAGCTTGCTCAAAAAGAACAGCCACCGTCTTTTACCACCTTACTTCCAAAAGTATTATCTAACTATTTAATATTTTGATTATAAAAACTATTTATGCTGTAGATTGATGGCACTTGGTGGAATTTCTTGTTACACATATTGATAACTAACTCACTTGTACTTTTCCACATTACTTATTACACCTGACCGGTTTCGCCTTACGGCATCCTCAAAGGTTTATAATGACATTTTAGAACATTCCTATTAGAAACATTGCGACACTCAAACGTATTACACATGTGGGTAGTTGTAAAATTATGTATACCAGTATAAATTTTTTCCCAAAATTTAGGGAAATAATATACATATGGTCCTAAATATATTTTGAATTTATGAATTATTACTATTATGTATTTAAGTTATAATGTCAATTAAAAAGTTATATAAAATTATAAGAAATACTTATAAATGTTGAAATAATAATATCATTGAAAAATTAAATAATGTCATATGTGAATAATTTCAGATGAAAATTAACCATGTTAAATATTATGTCAAATTATACTAAATTAAGAGATTAAACCAAATAAAGTGAGGATGCCGTAAGGCGAAACCGGTGAGGTGTAATAAGTAATAAAGTAGGTAATGTGGAAAAGTACAAGTGAGTTATCAATATGTTTGACTATAAACTTGATGTCCAAGGCATACGTCTCATTGTGGTGTTCGTTCCAGGCGAGACGGGGAGCGGCAAGACCACGCAGCTGACGCAGTACCTGCACGAGGAGGGCTTCAGCCGCCTCGGCATGATCGGCTGCACGCAGCCGCGCCGCGTCGCCGCCATGTCCGTGGCCAAGCGCGTGTCCGACGAGATGCACACCAAGCTGGGTGAGAGCCACACCCGCTACTTGATTCCATGCGTACAATTGTACCTTTTTCTTTCTTAAAAAAAATTAGCAACTGAAATCTATACTAATATTATAAAGCTGCAGAGTTTGTTTGTTTGTTTGAACGCGCTAATCTCTGGAACTACTGGTCCGATTTGAATGATTCTTTCAGTGTTGGGTAGTCCATTTATCGAGGAAGCTTTTAGGCTATATATCATCACGCTACTACTTAAGGGAGCGGAGTATTGATAATAAATGTTAACAAATCCGGCAATTTTATATACATATTTTGAAACATACGGGCTCAAAGGGATATGAAGCTTCAAAATATACCCCGGGCGAAGCTAGGGTAGGTCAGCTAGTTACTAATATTCCCTCTAACCTCTTCAGCTAATCTTGTGCTATGAGTGGGTTCAAGTCAATAGTGTAATGGCCAGTATATTCTTACACATATATTCTTTAGTAAAAAAAATCTTTATTGCCGTGTGGTTCCCGGTAGAGTAGAATGAGGACCACCCCATCTCTTCCCATTCGGTGTTGTACAAGGCGACTAAGGGATAGGGCTGTTTAACATCAGACAGATATACACAGCCCAGACTCAGCCTCAGATGCATGCCTCGAGTCAACAATATTGCCCGGAATACGGCAAAGAATCAAAGAATCAATTTCATTTATTCAGTTTAGGCACACAAATAACACATAAAGAAATAATATTAAAATATGCAATGGGCTCACCCCCTATTACGTGAGACCGAATGCAATTATTGGTGAAATGTGAGTGTTAATTCTCCTCTGCCTAACCCACCAGGGATAAAGGCGTGATTATATGTACGTATGTATGTAAATCTGAACCGTAAAATACAGAAATTGCTAACATGAATAGTGTGATATTGTCTGCATTAGTTTTTTATTAGTTACTATACCTGACTGGTTTCGCCTTACGGCATTCTCAAAGAATTACATGACCTTTGAGGATGCCGTAAGTCTAATAACAAATAAAAAATACTGTGGAAAAGTACACGTGAGTTCTCAGTATGTGTAACAACAAATTCCACCAAATGCCATCAATCTACAGTGTAAATAGTCCAGTATATTCTACTCAGCATATGTTAGAATTACTTGTCACATAATGTACTAATATTAATCGTGTATTACTGGTTGCGTAGGTTCCTGGTGTCCTATAAATACAGATACAAACTGATGTATCTAGTTTAGGCACCAGTCTCACAATTACAGTTTCTTATATAGCTACTAAGAAAACTAAGAAATAAGTTATATTATTATTGTATGTATTTATATTTGTATTTAAATTGTTTAGAGAAGATAAATATTTTTATTTTTTTATTTTATTCTTAGAGGAGGGCTCCAACCACCTCGGCGTGGTCTGCTATGTCTCGAGTCCTCCTCCATACCTCTATACTTTTTAACTTCATAACTAAACCAATACTCTTCATCCTAGCGTTAATCCCAGTCGCATTTCAAGCTTTCACTTCGGTGTCTGGAATCCGCTATTTCCAGTCTAACTGCGACGAACTTACTAACTGTCTCATCTTCGATATTCGCCGTGAAGCGACTGCCATCTTAACTCCATAACCTATTGCGATATCGAAATATTTTAGTTAGACCAGTTATTAGACTTTTTAGAGCTTCAACCACTCATAACGGAGGTATGCCAGGATTGTGGCAAGTGTAAAATCATCATATCAATCATACATTTCAATAAATGCTTATTTATTGAAATACATATATATAGATATAGACATATTATTAGATTCCATTACATCATACATTTCAATAAATAAGCATTTATTGAAATGTATGATATAATGGAATCTAATAATATGTTGAAAAGCAGTTGGGCTTTAAACATAATATAACATATACTCACGCCTATATCCCCGAAGGGGTAGGCAGAGGTGCTAGCACCCACATTTCACCAGTTTATGTTTAGGTCCCAATGTAATAGGTGGCGAGCCTATTGCCATTAACCGGGCACTTATAAACCTGCGATAAATACACACATAACTTCGAAGAGCATCGAAAAGTCATGGTGTGTGCCATGGTAAAACCTAGGATCGAACCCGAGACCTCGTCTCAGCAGTCCATTACCCATACCACTAGGCTACCGCGGTTGGACTTTATAATGATAATTTTAAATTGTGACAATTTTCTATTTGTTGATATCGGCATTTCTTTCACAATTGCAATTAACAATATCAATTTAATCTTAAATATGTATAGTTAGTAACTTATTCGTGAATATATTTATTATTTGGTGTAATTTAGTAAGTGGTTTAATGATGATCATTTAATTTATCTAAAGATTCGTATGCCTAATGAAGGCGAGATATGCTGTATCTAAAACTGAATATGTAACATCTTATCTTCACCGTGTCTCCTACGAATAAATTGCATTTCATTTCATTTCAAAACTGTATTTATGCCTACCCCACTAGGAAAAAGGCGTGACTGTATGTATGTATGTATTATAATTTTTTTTTATACCACTTAGGTGGCAGACAAGCGCACGGCCCACCTGATGGAAAGTTGTTACCGTGGCCTATGGACGTTTGTAACACCAGAGGAGTCACAGTCGCGCTGCCAACCCTGTAAGTAGAGTCTCTGTGCCATCAGTTTAGAAGACAAAGCAGGACAAGCCTTTAGTCATCCTACTGACAGCACAAATTCTCCAATGAGCTCTGGCCACCCTACTCACCGCTGGGAACACAACACGAAGTTATTATAACCGCGGTATTCTGCAGGGCGGAGGTACTTCCCCAGTCGGACTGCTCAATTGGGCGGAAATACCGCCGTGTCCTACTTTATTTTACTGACGAGTTTCCGCTCCCTTCAGGAGACGAGGTGGGCTACGCCATCCGCTTCGAGGACTGCACGTCCCCCAACACGGTGATCAAGTACATGACGGACGGCATCCTGCTGCGCGAGGGGCTGCGCGAGCCCGACCTGGACAACTACTGCGCCATCATCATGGACGAGGCGCACGAGCGCTCGCTGTCCACCGACATGCTGTTCGGCCTGCTGCGGGAGGTACGTCTAGCTCTTACACAATACACGGCGGACCCGACTGGGTATACCTCCCACCACTGCCGAGGGGTCCCTTTGAACAATCAATTTCATTTATTCAGTTTAGGCACATATGAACGTCACCATTATGTCACACATGAACGAAACCATTGAAAAATGATTCTTACCGATTATGACCCGATGTCTGCCGGCTTGCTCTGTAAAGATAAGCCGTTGGCCTATTTAAACTTATACTCTACTAAATAATTATCATAATGCATAATATAAAACTAAATGTTTTTGAAGTTCTGTATCCCAAAATTTAAAGTATTACATAGAAAATTGCTATGGTCCTTTCTATAACAGTTAAGACTTTTTTTCTACCGGCTTCCCTTTTGTAAATGTTCAGCATTTAAGCTCAGCCACTACCAATCAAAGAATCAAGAATAGATAGATAGATAGATAATTCTTTATTGTACACCAACAGATTTACAGTAGGACAAGTAGGTAGCATGTATACAGTTCATTGTACAATGGGCGGCCTTATCGCTGCAGCGATTTCTTCCAGGCAACCTTGGGATGGACAGTAATGTTATGAAAATAAAAGATATGGTGTAGTTACCGACTAAACTTAAATAGATAGTGTATTAAAACAAAAGAAAGAGAGAAAAGTAAGTAAAATAAAATTAATATACGGCTTTACACAAAAAATATAAACATAAATTTCGCTTATTCAGTTTACGCACGTAAAAAGTACATACGAACGTCAAAATTTTGCAATTAAGTCAAGAAATAGAAGATAACAGCAAGAAACTCAGAGAACTATATTAGAACTAGATACCCTGTAAGAACAGGGAGTTTCTCTGCCGTTTGTGCAGAAGACACAATGAGGACAAGCCTTTGGTCTTCACACTGACAGCACAAAAACTCTCCAGTGAGCTCTGGCTACCCTACTCCCCGCCAGGAACACAACATGAGATTATTATAGCTGTGGTATTCTGTAGGGTACTTACCCAGTCGGACTGCTCAAATGGGACGGAAATATCGTCGTGTCCTATAACATAAACTCACGCCTATATCCCCGAAGAGGTAGGCAGAGGTGCTAGCACCCACATTTCGCCAGTTTATGTTTAGTAATAGGTGGCGAGCCTATTGCCATTAACCGGATACTTATAAACCTGCGATAAATACACACATAACTTCGAAAAGCATCGAAAAGTCATTGTTGTGTGCCATGGTAAACCTGGGATCGAACCCGAGACCTCGTCTCAGCAGTCCATTACCCATAATAAATAAAATATTAATAAATAATAATTAAAACTTTATTGACAGTAAGAATATACATTGTTAACTAATCTAGGTTCAACATACTTTAATACAGTGTATAATGAGCGTCCACAATATAGTTGGCGCTGTTATAGGTTATCATATCACATTAGGTAGTAACATAATTATGTTAACAAAAATTAATGAACCCTGTCTCCCAAACTAGGATATCCTGTGTCTTAGGAGACAGAATACCCATACCACTAGGCTACCGCGGTTTGTCCTATCTCCTAACAAAAATAAATGTGACTGGGTCCTTTCTAAAAGGAATTATTAACAAAGTATCATTAAATTGCCGCGGCGGTGGTGCGCCTAGCGCGCCTCCCCGTTTCCGGGGTCGAGTTGGGGACTCTGTAGTCCTCACACCCGAGACGAGGGCCAGATCGTGAGAGATGGCCCTGGGTCGGCCGGGGTGCGAGGGATATGCCTGTCAACCTCACCTTCGGCAACCAAAACGACCCACAGGCGGCGTGCGTTTTAGTCGGTTCGAGTCCGACATATCCTCCTCCACCGGCTCCGGTGGGGAGGTATCCGTGGGGATTTTGCGCACGTAAAAAAAAAAGTATCATTAAATTATTACTGTTGTTGTTTTGATTTATGTGAACCGTTCTACCAAATTCAATTTCGCGCCAAATATCATAGTAATATATGTGTTCATGTCATAATTCGTACATGTGTTATGAAAACCCGTCGCCGCGTCGGTGGCTGTCGCCTTGAGATATAATTAATGCAATGTCGTGTAGCACTTGGACTTCGATAAAATCTTATTTTTATGAGTCATACTTACATAAGGACTAGACAGAGTTGAATTAACACCCACATTTCACAAATCATTGAATTCGGTCCTACGTAATAGGGGGTCAGCCTATTGCCGTCTTTCGGGTACTATTGTTGACTCGAGCCATGCATCTGAGCCTGAGTCTTGACTGTATATATCTGTCTCATGTTAAACAGTCCTATCCCTTAGTCGCCTTGTAGGACACCGCATGCAAAGAGATGGGGTGGTCCATTTTCTACTCTACTGGGAACCAACCGGCTGTTATATACAATTAAATATAATTAACTTGTCTGTTTGTAATGTATATACAGTAGGTATTTATAACCACAAAACATTTTGTTATCTTTTTGACTATTCCGGCTAATATGGTTCTTATTACTTGGGGGCTAGGGAGGTTGGGTCGAACGCAGTCATTTTTTCTTTTACCGCGTGAAAGCCCTCTTCGGGGCCCAACCCGAGTTTCATCTCATCAAAGCTAACAATTGATTACATATAGATATCCAAATAAAATACCTTTTTTCGTTTCGCCTTCAATCGGTTGGTGTGCACCAAAAACGCATCAAAGAATTAGAACTACTCCTATTAGCACACATTACTTAAAACAGTATTTAAAACTGCATAAAAAAAATAACAAATATTCTTGTCACACCTATATAGGTACTGTTAGCGACAAAAGTAGCACATTACAGAATTCAATTTACAGATCACTTCAGCTCTAAAACTGTTGACAAAATAATAAACAAGACGTCAATATTATATGGTTATATTAAAAATGAGTATGAGTAAATCTACAGGCTCCATCTACTCAAGCATGCCGAGCTGAAGCCTCGGTACCATTTCGTGCTATTAGCGATGGACACCCTGGGGAGCTAGGGCAAAGTGGCTAAAAGCCTTGTAAGGATGATTGGACAGAGGCTCGTAGAGGTTACTGGTGACTCTCGCTCCGGATCTCTCTTGGTGCAGAGGCTGGCCATCGCAATCCAGCGTGAAAACGTGGCAAGTGTGATGGGCACCTTTGCACCTGGAGCGATCAAGGGTGGGTTATTCGATTAGTCTTGACCATCATATTATTTATTTAGTATTAAGGTGACATTGTGTAATTTGTAATTGACATGTATTTGAATATTTATATGAATAAATTTATTGTATAAATGTATAAATTATATATTTACATACGTGTAAATAAAGCCCTTTATTCAGACATTGCAATTTCAATTAAATACATGCAATTAATAATAACTTATATCTAAGTACAAAATATCAATATTAAAACATAGACACAGAAAATAGATTCGCAATTATGTCGCGTAGAACAACCCACTCCGCATCGTTCCCTGTGCAAAGGTGCCCATGTTGCTGGCCGCGTTGCCTCGCTAAATCGCAATGGCTATCCTTTGCCCCAAGAACGAACCGGAGCGGGAGTCACCGCCTTAGTCGTGGATACGGCGGTCAATTTCCGCGATCAACCTCTTCGTCTCTGACCCCCAACTGCCCATAGACTTCATCGCAATGGGCATAATATTATTTTGTGGCTCCATTGCAGCGTATTTCACCCTTTTTTGCTCGCGGCGTCCTCAGCCGCCGCCGCCGGGGCGTTGATGGTGCGACTAAGATATGTGGCCGCGACTGTGCTGACGCATGTAGCGTCCCACACCAGGCACTTCCCGTTTTTCCACGGCACCAAAGTGAGACCATCAGGTCGTGTGAATACGTTCAAATACATAATTTATACATAAAGAGAGTTTATAAATTTGATAGTGTTAGTTTTTATTATTTGGTAGTGTAATTTGATATTTTCATTGCAGTTCATTCACGTAAACAGTGTCATAAAATATCAGTGTTCAACCACTTTGACTCTGACTGTACCTACCTACTCAACTCATTTAACAAGTTTTGACAGTTACACCAAATTGAGTTGACGAGTGATATCACAATAATTAATACCTAGGTACTTGTACCCGGCGACTCTGTCCTTGTCCTAGTTTAGTCTTCTCGCAAGTTTATTTCATGGGTAAACTCCAGTAGCCTTGGAACGCACATTAATCTTGATACTTTATTGTACTAGCGCGCACTTGTGTTTTTTATCTACTGATACTTACATATACTCACGCCTGTAAATCATCGACTGGTAGGCAGGGGTGTACCCACTATTCGTCAATTATGATTTTTGGTCCCACGTAATAGGAGCCAAGCCTATTGCGGCGAGTAGTCTTAGGTTGTATGCTTACTACTTGTTATTATGGTGTTGCTAAACAATTACTGCTTTATTGCATTATCATAACGGCAGAATGGAGAACAATAGTATTAAAGTTATTGTTATATTTACCATGTTGTATTGTTCTGATTCACCTCTGCCTAACCCACCGGGGATAAAGGCGTGTTTATATGTTTGTATGTAGAATGGAGAACACACATTTGTCTATAACCTTGCATACTTTAGTTACATGCAATTCAATTGGATTTTTTTCGGTTCGATTTATACATACGTAATAAATTCACGTCTGTGAATCCCCGATGGGGTAGGTAGGAGTGTGCTTGACACCAACATTACGCCAACTATTTATTTTATTTATCATTCATTTCATATATATATATACTCATATATTGTTAGTCAGTACATTGATATTCATGATTTTCGGTAACTGTCATAGGAGACGAGCCTATTGCTGTCAAGCGGACACTATCACTGTGGGCTGTATAATTACTGTCACTACGGTTCATCATCATCATCATCATATCAGCCACACACAGTCCACTGCAGAGCATAAGCCTCTCCCATAGACTTCCAGAATGACCGATCTAAGGCAGCGGTTAGACTGTTGTATTTAAATAAAATTTTAATGCCATGTTTCATTTCAAAATTGGGGTTCGGGAATGTGATAAAACTATACCTTGCAGTTCTACATTCGAAACAAATCATCATCATGGTCTTGGCATTGAATCCCGATTGTATCCAAAACTATTCGACTTTTACTCCTCCAGTCCACGGTATTCTGTGTGCCAATGAGACCATTACACGCATCAGTTTCAAAATAAACGGGATATTTACCATGTTTCATTGTTTTGAGTTTCCGATATTTCGGCGCTGTTGCAAGCACCATGATCACGGAGGAACTGGAGTAGTGGCGGTGAACAGAGAAAAAGTTTTTTCCTAGGAGTAATTATATCGATCTACCCTCTTTCGAGTTCTTTTACTACGCGTATCTGCACTACTATTGGTTTCACTCTCACTACAAACTCGAACCCGATCTCGATCACGTTCACGACATACGATGCTTACTGTATCCACTCGCGATTTTGTTTTAGCTTGTTCCCGGTCGTTTTTGCAAAGACGGACCACTGGATGCCAGACGTTCGGCAGTTGAAACCCATCCTCACGATTGAAATTTTTATACTTTTTTATTTCAATTGCTTCCCTAACCAGTCTTAGTATATAGTGGCGTTCTGTCGAGAGCATCTGAGTGTTATATAGCTCGATCCAGTGGTTCGTACCTGACTCCAGTAAATGTTGAGCGATTGCAGATTTATGCGGTTCATTGTTTTTGACTGCCCTAATGTGTTCCTTGATTCGGTATGTAACCGTTGTTTTTGTTTGTCCTATATAAGAAATGAAACATGGTAAATATCCCGTTTATTTTGAAACTGATGTGAGTGACCATGATAGTTTAAATACCTACAATACACGTATATGCATCATTGGTGCCCTCAGTGGCGTAGCGGTAGAACGTTCGACTGCTACTGCGACAGTAGGCGCGGGTTCGATTCCTGCTCAGTGCAAATATTTGTGTGCACGAATATATATATTTGCATTGATCTGGGTGTTTCTGTATATAATATGTATGTATTTACAAAAAAGTATCTAAGTATAAGTAATATCCGCATTCTAGATTCCATAACACAAACTAGTTAAGCTATGCTTACCATGAATCTAGAAAGCGCTGTGTAGAATATTTATTATTTATTATCATATGGTGTTGCATACGTCCATAGGAGGGTCGGCAGCACGAGCGTGACGCCCCTGGTTTTGCATACCTCCATAGACCACCAAAGTGGTATAAAAATAAAAACAATTAACGTCATCAAGCCAGTGTTTCTTGAGTCTCCCTCTCGTATTGTACTCGGCGGAAGCAGTTTCGATAATGTAGATAATATTTGAAGTTTAATGATAGTATTCTCGGAAACCGATCGGGTTGTGACTCATTTTAAGCAAGTTCACAACATTGCGGTACACAAACGATGATTACGGAACACGTCTTTACGCCGCATGGTTTCCGGCAGAGTAGAATTTGGGCCATCCCATCTCTTTCCAAGCGGTGTCATACAAGGCGACTAAGGAATAGGGCTGTTTAACATCAGACAGATATATATAGCTCAGACTCAGCCTCAGATGCATGGCTCGAGTCAACAATAGTGCCCGGCAGACGGCAATAGGCACACCCCCTATTACGTGGGACCGAATTCAATGTTTGGTGAAATGTGGGTTTTAATTCAGATCTGCCTAACCCTCTGGGGATAAAGGCGTGATTATATGTATGTTATATGTATGTCTTAACGATGTTTTATCCATATCCTCCACATCTTTCTTCACTACTTAATAAAAAAAATAAGATTAAAACTAAAACTCTACTACTGAAAAACCACGCTCTAAAAAGTATGAAAGAAGAAAATATCAAGGATAGTTGTGGTCATAAGCCACTTTTCCCTAGAATATATTATTTTGTTAGACTAAGTGGCATATGACCACAGTACTTTATGACCGCAAGAGGGCGCTCCATTGGATTCAGTGACACGTCATATAACCTATAACCAACGGACGATCAAGACTAATGATTCCTTATTTGTCCAGTTCTAATAGGTAGTGATTTTTTTTTTACGTGCGCAAAATCCCCACGGATACCTGCCCACCGGAGCCGGTGGAAGAGGTTAAGTCGGACACGAACCGACTAAAACGCACGCCGCCTGTGGGTCGTTTTGGTTGCCGAAGGTGAGGTTGACAGGCATATCGCTCGCACCCCGACCGACTCAGGGCCATCTCTTACGATCTGGCCCTCTCCTCGGGGTGTGGGAATAAGTAGTTGATTAGTTAATGAGGGAACAGATGAACCTACATACATACATAGCCTGTCAAAATCATAAACCTACCTTGGCTTCGCGGTAGTCGGATAAAAACGGCTCCACCGATTCAGATTTTTTTTTCTATGTTCCAAAAGTTTCAAAGGTTTGAAAAAAAATGGGCACAGAAAGAATTTCACGCGACCGAAGCTTCTAGTTGAACATAAAATTGTTTCGTTTCTTGCGTTATCGCTATCGTTTCACTATTATTGAGTTGTCACGCACAAAGGCCTTGTATTCTGTGATGTGGGTAACAATACAATTGCATTTGCTTATCAACACAATTTATGTTATGTTTCAAGATATGCACTTGCAATGCTGAACCAATTTATTCTGTATAAGTACTTATTTCTGGTCTCAGATAGATATTATTTTGACATAAAACTATAGTAAAGTTATTATTAGGTCCAGGTAGATGTGTTTATCTCTCTCTCTCCCCCCCCTTTCTCTTGCTCTCCCCCCCTTTCTCTTGCTCTCTCTCTCTCTCCCCCTCCCCTCTCTATCACACTCACACACATTGTCTTTTTCTTTCAAGCATACCTTGCCCAGACAAATTCCGAACATACCAAAAAAGTGATCACCCGTTGTCAAATGATACGCTGACAGTGTGACAATGTCAAATTTCTCTTCAATTTAAGACTGTGGAGTTGATTACGTTGGTAGTAAATATAGCTAGGGTACTCGGAGTGCGACTGGTGTGCATGAGTTCTGTGGTTCGATTCTCTTCCCGAGTAGTGTTATCTGTATGTGCTGCTACTTTGCACAGGAGCGATCTGCTGCTGTCTGTACTGAAATACAAACCTTCACCGAAGTAGTACTATTTCAACAACACAGATGTCGTTACTAGTTGGCATTACTAGAACTAATTCTAATTTTATACTCCATTCGGTGAGGTACTTAACTAAACGTAAACAATTTTGATATATCTTTTAAATTATGTTTTATTTAAAAACTCAGAATATTACTATTTTTTCATACAAGACATCGGGACTTCTCGCGAATTATATCTTGGAACTTACTATTTCTGCCGACGTTTCGGATGCGTTGCTGCACCCTTGGTCACGACTTAACTTTTTTTTTTACTTGTGCAAAATCCCCACGGATACCTCCCCACCGGAGCCGGTGGGAGAGGTTATGTCGGACTCGAACCGACTAAAACGCAACGCCGCCTGTGGGTCGTTTTGGTCTATTTTTTGTTTAGAAACTCATTTTAAAGACTAAAAGCCGAAATTGAATCACTAGTTAGTTAGCCTAGTTTGTTTATGTAAAAAGTCGCTAAAAACGGTTTACCTTTAGTTAAGTACCAAACCGAGTGTAGTATACTACTTATGGCCGGAAGTAATTAATCGATTTTGAATAGGTAGCATACTAAATGCTTAAAATTTCATTCAATACTGTACTTTTTTATTTCATTGAATTTTTAAATTCATTTTTGGACTATTAGTTTCTCGGGATAATATAAGTATTCTTATTATACTTACCTCATATATACAATACTGTTCAGTCATCTCAATTTTATGATGGACTAAAAATAATCAAATTCATACATGAACCCTGAAATCATTTAGTTTTGAAACTTCAAAAGTAGTTGATTATTCACAAATTTAGGAAAATTATTTTGAGCATATTAATTAAATGATATAAAAATACAGTATGACTGCTTACTGGCTTTTATAAATGTATTTCTAAGATATAATTTCATTATTTGCATTCAAATATTTAAGTTTACAAATCTGTGTAGCTTGTAAGAGAGTTCGCTGTGTGTGTTCTACCGCCTATACAACGGTTTGTGCTCAGATGAATTGTTTGACATGAAGCCGCACACACAGCAACATTCTATCATCGCACCGCTCGCCATAGGTAGGGAATTCATCCCCACACATTGCAACCTGAGACAGTGCGCACTGTGCGGTATGAAAGAAAGTTCATCCCAGACAAACTCAAGCTGTGGAATGAACTCCCTGGTGCAGTTTTCCCATGCGTCTACAATATGTGGTTCTTCAAAAGGGGCATTAGAAGGTTTCTCCTGGGTCGGCTGCGCGAGTGTGACGCCTCTGGTGTTGCACACGTCCATAGGCCACGGTAACCACTTCCCATCAGGTGGGCCGTGTGCTTGTCTGCCACCTAAGAGGTTTAAAAAAATAAGATTGCCACAGAGCTAGCTATAAGGACGTTAATTGTATAACCCCATAAACTGTATTATATTCTTCGTTGTACGTCCATGTTGTGAGATAAAGACATACAGTATTGTTAATCATAATCTACTTTAAACTATTTTATTGTACGTACTCCTTCTGGGCAGTTGTGTAATTAAAACGCAAAACTTTAAAAAGTAATCATTTATTCATAAAAATGCTTCATTATAAATAGAACGTTTAACCCTACACGAGTACAACTCTCACAACAGTCAACCGGTCACAGTACTCACAGTTAACATTAATTAGGTCGCATAAACTATATCTATAGTTTCAAATACTTTGAATTCCAACCCGACGACGCGACGGTTGGACAACGTGTAAATACTTTATTTTTTGACTACTTCAATTCATATTGAGCTGTTTTTTCAAAAGCAAGTATTCCAAATTCAAATTGGAAAAAACAATTTTAAATTAGTAAATAAAACAGTCTTATTCAAATCAGAAAGTGTTACAAAATACTCGTAAGACTAGGGCTGCCACTCTCAGACAGATATAAATATTAAATATCGAAAGTTTACATAAGCATAAAGTTTAGTATATTTATGAACTGAGGGGCGTCTTTTACTTGAATAACAGGAATGTCATACTTTTTCATGGTTATAAATTCGAATTAAAGCTACAGAGGGCCACTTTCACAATTCCCCTAGTATAATTTAAGTATTTAGGCGGTATTATAACCAGAAAGAACGTGGACTAAACTATCTACAGTAATAGTATTTCTCTACAAGTAGAAAAATCTAAGTAAATTGTTTTTTTTAAATAAATCGTGCAATTGAATTTGGTCCGCATTAATTCTGTGAAAGATGCCCCATAGAATTTACATATCCAAAGAAAAATATTAATAGTTGTCAATTTAAATACTGGCAGGAAAGACAACAAAAATAATATAAATAATGAAATTCTTCGAAGGAACATAGAGGTTTAAAAACTATTAAAAATAATATCCGATCGTCGGAATAAATTCCAAACTGAAAGTATTCCTAATGTGAAAATGAATCCCATATCGAAATCCATTCAATCCGGAACTATTCTAAATTTAAATCTTTACAATCCAGACAACATGTTCTGAACAGAAATATTTAGTTTTAGAAATGCAAAACAATTCCAAATGTAGCCAATCCATTCCAAATCAGTGGTGACGAACCTTCATTCCAAATTTAAATCCTTTCAATTCAAAAGGAAATTCGAGAACCAAATTCACTTAGATGTTGTCACTTATCTTGGGCGTTGGCCAGAAGCAAGGATAGCATGAGTATTTTCCAGCGGAACTTGTCACGCTGGAGGGTATTTCTCAGACAGACTTAGCCTTTTCACGACCATAGCTCTGACTGACAAGCATCACGCCCATATTCATACCCACATTACCCCACTTGAATGACTCGCTAATCTGCAACAATCAAATTGGACGAATTAGTTAAACAGCCAAAAGGCTTCAACAGAATACAGTTTAGTATGCACAGGACACTAGCCAGTTACAAGTTAGTAAAAAATATTTACAAGGAAACAAATTAAAACGAAACTATCTACAAATCAAAGACATAAATAACATGAAAACACTTTGTGGAAATGGATAAAAATGGCTGAAATATTTTAATATGTATTGAAAATTAAAACTTGATTGCGTATGTATAAAATAAATATTACGCCAAGTTATATAATGGTAGTAAAATAAATAAGTACTTTTTGAACAAAAATTTAACATAAAATTACAAGATAAATCTGTACCGATATGAAGTCCAATCTTTAAACTTGCGTTACCTACTCAATAAACGATATAAAACCAACAAATATATAGCGCAAATAAAATATAATTCTACACAATTGAAGCAATATTGGAAACGGTTTTAAAGATAACAGGAAAAATAAATCGTTTTTGTAGTTTCAACGTTGGCTGTCCCATTACTAGCGACTTAAACGTCACATGACAAGGTATATTTCTATCTAGAAGATTCTTTATTTTTTACTATTTTGTTTGTTTCATTAGCAGTTGATCTTATGCAACGTTTTCTGTACTTTAATTACCCATTGATACTAACCGTTAATGACTTGTTTAGTCCTGATCACTTGTTAACGGAAATTTACTATTTAACGTAGTGTGTTTCTAGAAAACGTAGCAGACGTTTTTCATTACGCACCTACTTCTTTGTCTGAATCGATTTATAACGGCTTTAGATTAGCAGCCTGATAATATAACTCATAGAAATTATCGACTTTAAATGCCTTTACTAAAGTATTTCACGATAAGGCTAGGTAATAAATACTGTACAACTATTTGTTCGGTTTGCCAGAAATTCTTTCGTATCTACCATAAAACAAAACCCAACTATGTCCCACAAAAGTACTAAATAATTACAATATTTCCCTATTTATGTAGTTTTATGCTTTCCTAACCACAATGACGTGAATTGCATTTGGATTTGTATTATTGTTATTTCATTGACAATATATTAATGTTGCATGAGCTACTTATTTTATATTTAGTTACTACTATTTTGTTATGTAATTTTTTGTTAAATATGTTAGTTTTACAACATCAACAATTTGATAAATAACGTGAATTTGCCATAAATTTCTCAACTTTTTGACAAAGGAACGTTTAAAGAGAATCTGTTTCTAAAACTATGTGTTCGGTTATTTGCTCTTATTCATGTGATTCATGTGCTGTTAATGTTAAAGAGCAGCAAAGTTCAACCACCTCTTATGAATTCGTCAGAAGTAGGTTAAGTATACGATGAGACTTCGGCATTAATCAGGTATAACTTTACGTAATCGAGAAGAATAAATTAATTTCGGAATACCGAATTTAACACAAGTTGACTGTTTAATTCAACATTATTTATAAGATCTTTCAGAAAAGTCTCTAAATCTCTGAGAGATTCAGTGATTTTTTAAAGTTTTACTGCTTTATTACGAATCTTTTACACATTAATTACGTAAGTCTATCTGTATTTCCATTTTAGATAAATTTGTTATATATTCTTTTAAAATGATTAGTCATTCAATTAATAGATAGATAGTAGTGAGACGTGACGACAATATCTACTATTGCAATAATGTAATTATTACTGAGTGCTATGTAAAAGTATTTACACAGGTGTTCTTTTAAAACGTTTATCATATATTAATCAAACAATTTGCCATAAATTATTTAAGTTTTATTCATAATTTAATTATAGTTAAGTTTTGTAAAATTATATTTAAATTATTACCGCGAGGCCAGACATTTACAGAATTAAAAATCGATAGTATATGCTTTTGTTTATAAGTTTAAGTTCAACAATAGCTAATTGCAGTAATTTTATAATTGCGGCATTCATTTAGAGCTTGACTTGAACTGACAAATGTTTCGTGTAAATGATTTAAAACCACGACGTTTGTGAAGCACGTTTAAGTTCATGAGCAGTGTCAATATTTTTTGTTGCATAAACTTTTCCTGTCGACGATGAAAGTTGACATTTTGTCACGTCCATTATTCAACAGTCGTATACAATGGGGCAGTTGTAGTCAGAATTAAATCGTGTCTTATTTCATGAGAGCACATCTAGTACAATACGAACATATAAAGGCACACAGACTCCTAGACGTCTTATACCAATCTGTTAAAATCTCAAAACCTCACCGGTATTGTAATTCTTGCCAGGTGTAAGTGTCCAAAGCGCCTCAACAATTACCATCAAAAGATGATAATCATAGGTGTTTTCGACGTTGTTAAGCTGATCTGTAACAAAATTTCTTCGTTTTGCGATCTCTTTTTGTATTTTCCAAACCCGAACAAATGACCCATGCATGATGAATGATCGCCAGTCTCGATGTGCTCGATGTCTCCCCATTCGTCACATGACACAATTAAACCGGCATAGACTTACACAATAAAGCTAACTAAAATAAGCACTTTACGATTTTATTTAACGTAAAGTGAACTGGGGTGTATCGGTCCAGTCATTCGTAACTAAAAACGTATTTGGTAAACAAAAAACCGTTGCAATAACTAGTTATTTTTAATCTAGACATGCACTAGCATGCAATAATTTTCTTTTAAAAATCATAAGACCCAAACAAAAAAATGAACATTAAAAAGCGTAAATTATTTATACACATGAGCGTGTATCACGTTTATGGATCCCTACAGTTGAATTATAATTGGATGTGTAAATTACCTGTCTCATGCGAGCCTCTTGCGGCGTTTCGCCATATCGGCACCAGTGGACGAAGTGCAGAGTATTATGCCAGTTCCTCTCGAACCTTGACTTAGTTGCCATATCCAACTGCAATCAGTAGAAGCTCCTTAGTAGCTGTTCCACTGTTCAACCGTGCCCAATGTTTCCAATAAACGAAAGCCCTCTCGAGGCTTTCGCTATCTGAAACGAGAGGTTTCCAATTCTGACGCAAGCCTACGGTATTTGAGGAAGAACGTTGAAGTTCGATAAAGAGAGCTGACAAACCATTGAAGGTAGGAATTTTATCATGCATTAATACTTAAAGGGTTAGTTGAATATAAAGTTTGTTAGATTCAATAAGTTGGTTCGATTAATAGATGCATTTAATTTTATTGTTACGTACTAAGATATATTAGTATGTACGTATTTTATTGAATCAAGGGCATAACATTCAAATGTAAATTACCAAGTATATATAAGATGACAATCTTTTAAACACGATTCGCATGTTAATAATATGGTTTAAACTGTGAGTTGCAACTTAACGTTACAAAATTTGTACTAAACTATTTGTAGCATCGGTATTAATACTCGTAAAAATAAATATCGGATATCGTTGAAGGACTTATTTCGTTGTGTCATTTGTAAACATGCAGATTGTTTTATTTATCGTTGCACTTTAGTGATAAGACAAGTTTTTACTGGCTCGCTTTATTATGACGATTCAGATAGAGATATGATATCACAATTTGACGAAACATCGATTCGGCTAGAAAATGCAGTACAAAATATAGATTTTGAAACTTGAAAGTTAAAAATATTTAGTCAAAGAACTCCTTAATAGAGTTGTAGCTATAAGTATAATACCGAAACTATGTCCAGCTATCGTGACAAATGTGAATCTAATTAGTTAGTTTAGGCGTGGGAATAATTGCTGTTTATTATCAACGTGTTTTAGTAAGAAATGGAATTGGAAACGTGGACTTCTGAATATCCGCCTAGATGTTGATAGTTTACCTTAGCTCTGATGTCCTTTTCACTGTTTGGTGTCTCCTGCTTGTCATCAACGTTATTGATACGTATTACAGAGTCCTTCTTCCAAAAGGCACTTAGTGTTGTCTTCACGACACGTTTTCGCACACCTTTTTGCTGTACTGTGTACACATCTATCTGTTCCGGGTTCTTTGTTTTTTCTGTCGGAATAACAATTTTCTAATGAATAACTAAAACGGTAAAAATTCATGTATGAATCGAGTAATCTACAACAAACCCAAGGCCCTTTGCCCTTTCGAAACGTTCTGCTTGACTCGCCGTCGTTTAGCTTTTAAGTAGCTTTAACACATTAACAATTCAAATAGTATACGTACGAGTACATTAGCGGGAATCGTATGAATTATTTACAAACGCTATTGTGATTGCCTCTCATTATGTACGAGTGACCGTTTGTGAGCTGTGCCAATTAAATTTAGTCTCGCAGTGCGATTCGAATGCAGCAAACAGTTATCAGCGTGCCCTAATTACTATAAGTACGCGTTAAAATAATAACAGTTATGAGTACTTATTGTTAGTTCTATGATTAAATCGATAAAGAAATTGTTACAAAACTACATACCTTTACCCTTTTTCCACATGGCGATTGCGTACATGTGATAATCTGGTGACAATATAGAGTCCGTTGGCAACGGATCTTCTGCTCGCACCTCGAGTATGAATCCTGTCTCGAGGACGGCACATAATATATTTTGTTCATCATGTTTAAACCACTTGGTTTCACGAAGTTTATGTATAGCTACAGACGAACCGAAGCGGGGTTTCTTGGGCGCGAACAAAGCCTGTGCCTGACTCCCAAAACGAGAAAGGAGCCCCTTCACCGTCGGGGGTGACGGCGCGAGGCTCTTTTCAGGCGGCTTGATCTGCTGGAAACTCCGGCAGGTCACGAACCTCGCTTCCATTGAACCCCTCTCCACGCTCAAATACACGAGACAATTCCCCCACCGATACTTATTACGATAGGCTGCGTAGGCGTCTCGTCTTCCTTCTTAATTCTTAGGCGCGGCAAAGTACTCTCACTCGAGAAATCACGTTTTATAAGCAACACTTTCACAAATATTTTAGCGCGTGGTATCACGATCGCTGAACAACCAAACTACACGGTGGCGCAGAAACGATAGACGCGGCGCGCGTCTGCGGGCGCGGTTTTATACGGCCGGCGGGGGGCGAGACGCGCGGAGAGAGCCCCTCCGGTCTCTCTGACCTCACTAGTGGTGGACCTATTGTGCGATAATACCACGTTGTATTCTAGTTTTTATTGCTGTTTTAGTGCAGCTATTGTAAACAAATTTTCTTGTAATTCCGGATACCTACTTTATTATGGTTTTGTTATATAAACCGTCTCCAAAAATTTCAAAGAAGATAATCAGTTTTAATTTCATTGTGTTTGGGTAAAATATAAACTGGTTTAAATGATAAAATAAGTTGGATTCTGTAAAGATCCAGTCATCAATGTTATATTTTAGTTTCATTGGGACTGTAGACTTTACAGGCATACCAAGTAACTCGTAATTACATGTAACACTCGCGGTAGCTTCATCTAAGCTATGATTTACATGTGGTTAAAAACCACATAAATCTAAGTTAACTAAATACTTAAAAGATCCACGTTTTTTTGTTCAATAGCTCTTTCTGACTGTGTACTTTTACTGAGAATTCCGTACAGTAAAACCCTGTCTGACAAAGGAATCGATCCCTTGACTAAACGAATCACGACCCATAATGAGTGAAATATTACAATTTTATGACATGGAACTATAAACGTTCGTAGTTAGTGTATTTATGTATCATGTATTCAATAGACTATACACTCAGTTATAAATCATTGGGATGTGATATCAATTGTCACAATACTACGCAAATTTGTGATACACCATCGTATTGCTTTTTAACTATACGACTCAACGCACTGATGTAAAAAACTCAACATACCGTTATTTACACGATGAAAATATTTACAAATAACAGTTTTCCCATCCCTCGTGTTCCGATGCACCGGCTTGACCTCACTCTACTCGTTGTCACACTCCCCCGCTTCCCCGCGCCGGCCCCGGCCCCTCCCTCGCCCGCGCCTCCGACATGCCGGCGCCAAACAGGTATGATTTTTAAAACATAATCGAGCATTCTTTTGTGGAAATACGTTACCATTTTTTGTAGGCTCGTTTTTATCCGTTATTTTGGTTGATGCAGTTTGTATTATTTCATTGAGGGTTAACTTAAAATCACGTAACGTGTTGTAACGTGTTGAGGATAGCTAATCGCAACCGGTTACTACATAAACATCTCATGGCCGTATGGCCTCACCGATTCAGTTCAGGTGTCCCCCGCATTATTTTCGTTGACTCTGTAAACATGCCCCGCGGCACGTAGTTTTTAGGTCTAGCATTATTTACTAACAGTTGATGTTATTTGCCAAAACGAAACCAAAACAATGTCAAGGAAGCGATTGTAGTTTTTTCGATTTATCTTGTGTGATAAGGCATAGGTAGTTATTGACTTAGGGGCTCGTGTGATATGCTATCAAAGGAATTGCATCATTAGATAATTTTCTGATACTGATGTCAATTCTATGTCATAACTTAACTAAAATAAGCTAAAAATCTCTAAAAATTACTTTAGTCCTGTCCTTAGTGAACCGAGTTAAATTGTATTTATGAATAACAAAAATCATAGCTTGTTTACTGTTTGATCAGTAATATGCATTAATTAATCATTTACGAACATTCTAACGATCTATAAATAAAATTTTCAAGGTTTTATGAAAAGACCCTTTCTCATAAATTCCTAGTTTTTTAATAGCGGTAAACCTTTCATATTCAACTTTAAGCGATGTCATATGAAATTGTAATGCTCGCGCTCGCCCGAACCAAGGGCGCACCCCGCGGTCACCGGTGACATATTCATCTGGTACTGATATATCAATCTTAGTTATCCACGGCATAACTCATTTAAACATCCAATTTATTGCAGTTGAAACCGAGCCTCTTATGTAGATACCTAATATCAAATCGCGCCGTTACTTCCAACTCAAACCAGACTGATAATTGAGTATTGTTCGACTTTTAACCGCATTATGTTGATATGGTTGAACATTTAAGTCACAATAGCACCATAATGTCATTACTATTGCTGTTGCCACGCTATTTAAATACCATTAGTGCGAAGACGTAACCGTATACGGGCTACTCAGGATACTACTATGAATTAAAAAATCTGCTGTCTCTTGCGTTTTCTCTCGACACGCGACGAATAAAAATGCTCTTTTCATCACTTGAAAGATAATAACCTCGAAAGACAGTAAGTCTACGGAGCCCTGCTACAAGGACTGTAAGAGCAGAGTTTGCTAGTGAACCCAGTCAGTATTATAGCTTGGGGACTTTGTGGTCCCCATACCCGAGGAGGGTCAGATCGAGAGTGCTTGCCCTGGGTCGGCCGGTGTACGAGGGATATGCCTGTCAACCCCTCCTTCAGCAACCAAAAACGACCTCTCCCACCGGCTTCGGCGGGGAGAAATCCGTGGGGATTTTTCGCGCGTAAAAGATAAAGTCAGTATAATAATATGTATATGAGCTGACGACTAGTAATAGTATTTTGTACCTATTATAATAACTCGGTATCAAGTAGGTACTTGAGTCACTCAGACAACGAATCTCACTAATAGTATATTAGGGAGCTCCATTACCGGTCGGCAGAGGGCAAAGCGGCTCGTAATTTTGCAATAGCCAACTCACAAGCACCCAGAATCCGAAGTGACCTCTATCCTATGTGTAAAACTTGATATCGAATTTCATATATACATAAATATTTCAAAATAACATTGCTATCTAGTTTACAAAAGTATCACTCACGTGATTTTGTATGCTACTGTAAAAATTTTCCTAAGTTATTTTTATCTCTTTATCTGATAACTATTGGACGCAGTAAACAGCTGCAAATCCATTCTTCTCCCGGCCTTAAATAACATTGAGTGATTCCTTGACGTAAGCAAGGGTACTCCAACGCGTCAGCTTCTGCTCTAGTAAATATTGATTCCGCCCTTTTGTTAGTACATCTTGCATTTTGGCCTTGACTTACATAGATATCGTAATAGGGGTAGAATCCTGACAAAAGGGTTTTATTTCTAAAACTAGTTCTAATGTTTAATTTGTATTTAATACTTCCAAATAGAACAAAGAATTCAAAGCGAAAACTTTAGTTTCCTTAGGCTTTTCGCGATTAAATAAAAAAGCGAAAAGTCCTGAATCGTTGTATAATTTATGAATTCGCACCGCGATATTTAAAAAATAACTTTAGTTTCCTTTTTCTCTTCTTTTTATCAATCAATATTATATTCTTTTCTTTTGTTAGTAATATTGGTGCAGCTTTAAGATTATCAATTAGATAATTATAAGACAACGTATGATTTGAGATTGACTTGGTCATTATTAGTGTTATACTCGCCGGGATATTTACCATTCAACAACTAGCTCGGTGGTCGTCAGTACACCGTGATCATGGCGCTTGTAACAGCGCCGAAATATCGGTTGATCAACAAAAATAATAAACATGGTAAATATCCCGGTGAGTATTACACTAGTAACAATAAGACAGCTTTTTCCTCACTTAGATTCATATTTTCATAACATAACATAAACTCAGGCCTATATCCCCCAAGGGGGGCAAAGGTGCTAGCACCCACATTTCGCCAGTTTATATTTAGGTCCCAATGTAATAGGTGGCGAGCCTATTGTCATTTACCGGGCGCTTATAAACCTGCGATAAATACACACAACTTCGAAAAGCATCGAAAAGTTATTGGTGTGTGTGCCATGGTAAAACCTAGGATCGAACCCGAGACCTCGTTTCAGCAGTTCATTACCCATACCACTAGGCTACCGCTGTTTTTTCTTCATTCTCTATAATGATTATAAAAATATAGTAGGTAGTTATTACATAAAGGTTTTTCTAAAATACTTAAACCTACTTCCACGAGTACAGTCTTATCTAGTTTATCGGTATAATAATAATTTATTATTACTTAATAAGTCTGGTATGTGATATCATCAATTACTTATGATATGTCCCTACTTAGGAAAAACCATTTCCTATTAAGCTCGTCCTATCCCATATTTATAATACTTACCTAACTGATAAGTGATTCGTCAGAACAATTTTCTTTTCAAGAGCCTTTAATGCGAAACTACTTGGATCTTTTCCGATATTTCCATATAAATAGACTTCAACTTATACAAGTCAGTGCTTAGAGATATGCCTACTTTTTATTTTTAAATACCCAATTACATCAACTCTACCCCATCTAGTCCGAAGGGTGTCGTAAAAGGCGACAAACGGAAAAAAATCGCTACGATATCATTGCGAGAAAAGGAAAACTCGAAATAAAAACCTTGTTCCAACCCGTCTGGCCAGCGTGGAAACAGTAGGCCAAAGCCTCCCGATATTGGGAGAGGTCTATGTCCAGCAGTGGACTGCAATAGGCTAATTGATTGACATCAACTCTACAGCGCTTCCTGGAGAGTTTTTGTGCTGTCAATAGGAAGACCAAAGGCTTGTCCTGTTTTGTCTTCTGCTCTGACGGCACAGAAACTCAGTTCTTACAGGGTCGGCAGCATGTGTGTGATGCCCCTGGTGTTGCTCACGTCTATATACTACGGTAACCACTTTCAATCACGTGGACCATGTGCTTGTCTGCCACTTAAGTGGTATAAAATAAAAACTTTTCCGGTTTTACGTATCTTGTGGGTTGAAGCTTAGGTACTTAAACAATACTAGTTGTTGCCCGTAACTCCGTCCATGTGACTGTCGTTTATCACTTATTAAAAATTTAAAACACACTTATACGTTTAATGTAATACATAAACACCCTTAAAGAAAAAGGAAGAGAGGCATTAGAAGATTTCACATTTTGCACACGTCCACAGCTCACGGTAACCCAGTAACGGCTTCCCTTGTGGGCTGTATGCTTGTCTGCCATCTAAGTAGTATAAAAAAATATCCTTAAGATATAAGTCGCACAAAATTTTTTAGAGAAATATAATCTTATCTTTCGATGAGTTTCTTTTAGAATATCCGTCATGCTTGCAGGAACGAACTCCGAGAGTAAACAATACAATATCACATTGTATTGTTTACTCTCGGAGTTCGTTGCTTTACCGAGCTTATTTACCATTTACGTAAATACAATGATTCATGCTTCCTCTGAAGTACATACCTTTTGAAAAACCTGTTCTAACATAAAACTTTATGACTTTAGTTTAATTGACTGCAGAGACATATTAAATTGTTTTTCATGAACAAATTTACAAGCTTGGAAACAATATGGAAGGGAAATGGAAAAACCTATAAGGTATCTTCTATGGCACATTTATAGACCTCTTCCAATGTACACCGAACCACCCAAAGTGTCTTATTTTATTCTAATCTACTAATCAAGTGCTTCTGAAGTCTATGAGTATTTGTTTGTTCAACCATAACTAGGTACTTCATATTCAAGGTTAAGTGGTAGCACTAAGGAACCTCCGCTGCGCAACTGGAAGTACCTAACTTTGTCAGACTCCCTTCGTTAGTAGGGTTCTGTACCTCCAAAGAAAAAATAAAACGCTTATAGGGTCAGTTTGGTCCAAAGGTCATGGTAAAGGTCTTGACAAACGAAGTAGCCCTATAATGGTATCGCTGTCCGTCTGTCTGTATGTCAAGATCTTTTGCGCGGGAATGTATGGACGAATAAAGTTGGAATTTATACCAAATACTCAAGTCTGCAACCTTTTATAGCTCTGAAATCTGCAAATTTCAAGGTCTACGCAATATTGCCCTTTTATTTATCACTAGCTGAGCCGACGCAGCTTAGCCCGTGGAACATTTTGAAACTTCAATAACCCCTTTGAGCCGGTATATTTTTGCCTTCCAATTAATTTATGGAATATTGTAGAATACGGATTTGTTGACATTTATGATCACTGCTGCGTTCCCTTGAGTAGTAGCGTGCTGATATAAAGCCCAAAACTTTTGTCGATAAACCGACTATTCAATACGGAAAGAAATTTTCAAATCGAACCAGTAGTTCCTATGTTCGTTTAAACAAACAATTGTTTAAATAAATCATTCATTCATTCGTTCGTTCAGTGTTTTTGTGTAGTGACCAGTGGGCACGAAGCCCGTGTTGACCACTGTAATAACCGTTACTGCAATCATTGCTAATACCCGCACGTCATGCATTTTTGTGTACAATAAAGGATTAATATCCTCACTGAGTGTCTGCGCAAAAGTGTACGTGCGTTTGCGCTCGTTGTGAGAAGCCGGCCTTCCGTAGTTATTGTAGCACGTGACTTATGAGGCACGAGTACTTATGAGCCATAGGTGCAAGGCTGACTAAAAATATTATAAGCCGTTTGTTCACCGAGACACGAATAATAGTTATCTTGAGGTATAAAACACTATTTTTGTCATTGAAGTTATAAAACTAATTCGACTATACGTTATACATAAAAGATTGGGATCATGTTGTGTCATTGGAAGCCAACAGGTCTTTATGAAAAGTTCATACTATAGGAAATTTGAAAGGTATTATAAGGTTCGAATACCATGGAGATAGGACACGGCGGTATCTTTAATAAATTCGTGTTGTGTTCCCAGCGGTGGGTAGGGTAGCCAGAGCTCACTGGAGAGTTTGTGCTGTCAGTGGGAAGACTTGTCGTGATTGTATCTTCTGCACTGACTGCACAGAAACTCTCCGTTCCTACAAGGTCGGTAGCACGGGTGTGACTCCTCCAGTGCTGCACACGTTCATAGGTCACGGTAACCAATTTCTATCAGGAGGGCTGTGTGCTTGTCTGCCACCTAAGTTGTATAAAAAAAAGGTGAGAACTGACACGAACGGGAGGTATGTTACCTCTGCCTACCCCAGAGTTAAAAAGGCTTGTTATTTGTATGATTTTTGACAGCAGCAGTGGAGTTTGTTGCGCCGTTTTTTCTCCGCCAGCGCTTTGGAATCAGTGGTAAACTTAGCTTAAGTATAATTATTGACGTCAATAAGAAACAATGTTATTGTTCAATATTGAAAACAAATGACTTTGATTTTGACTTTATACCACTCAGGTGATACCACTGAACTACTTGACAAGCACCGATCCATCTGATGAAAAGTTGTATTAACTTTATGAAGTTAAATATCGAAAAAGATAATCGGTGAAATGTGAATTCAAAAATGCTCTGCCTATTCCTTTCAGAATACACAGGTGTGAGTATATCCTTATTTCTATTATTTTCGTCTAATAACTATTCCATACACAATTACTCACATCTGTATCAAAATAACCGGGATATTTACCATGTTGCATTGTTTTGAATTTCCGATATTAGTGATCATGGTGCTTACAACAGTGCCGAAATATCGGAAACTCGAAACAATGCAACATGGTAAATATCCCGATTATTTTGATACTGATACGAGTGGCCATGTTAGTTTAAATACGTACACAATTACTCACAATAAAATAAATAACAGGTAACCTTACTATCCCCCACGGATATCCCATGCCAAAAACAAGGTTTATTGCGTAGTATTCACCTCTAGTCACTCGTCACGGAACGCTCCAGAATCAGTTCCATTGGACATTCAATGAATGAAAATATGATTCAGTATAACGCAACTAATGGCGGCTTGCCTGCATACGTCATTAGATTGTTCACAATACATATAGGTGTACGGACTTCTCTGCACGTACCTTCTAGCGCATTATTCTACTTGACAATAAGTTTTATAAGCAGTCATAACGTTAGAAGACGGTGGATTTCAATTGGTTGAAGAAAGAATTTTCTCATCCACCTTTGTCAGGTCGTCAGTCCATCTGGCTAGGGGTCGTCCTACCTTCCGTTTGCATTCTAGCGGTCTCCACTTTAGGAGCAGTTTTCTCCAA
Organism: Eilema griseolum; assembly: GCA_963662185.1. Lineage (NCBI taxonomy): Eukaryota > Metazoa > Arthropoda > Insecta > Lepidoptera > Erebidae > Eilema > Eilema griseolum. The sequence goes on from OY759243.1 coordinate 3,338,656, forward strand.
TGGCCGTCGTTTCTTCGACAGATGTGGCCAGAATCCAATGGGATGATAAGATAGAACTGGCGTAAAAGTAGGCTGAATGAAATAACATAAACTCACGCCTATATCCCCGAAGGGATAGGCAGATGTGCTAGCACCCACATTTCGCCAGTTTATGTTTAGGTCCCAATGTAATAGGTGGCGAGCCTATTGTCATTAACTCGGGCACTTATAAACCTGCGATAAATATACACATAACTTCGAAAAGCATCGAAAAGTTATTGGTGTGCGCCATGGTAAAACCTGGGATCGAACCCGAGACCTCGTCTCAGCAGTCCATTACCCATACCACTAGGCGCGGGCGTAAAAGTAAACCAATTTAAATATGTCGGCTAATATGAACGTGCGTACATTACAGTAAGTCAAGCCTAATAAGACGCTGTTTTGTATTGAGAACACGTTTAATCTAAGTGTGCGTATGATTCATCTATTGTCTTCTAAAAATTGTACCGGTGGTATTAGGCTTGTCTGCGGCTGTTTAGTTTATAATGATGTTTGTGAATTCAATGTAAACGGAAAATAGGTCAAATATCAATAATATCTTACAGGAAGTTCTCAGACACACCCTAATACAAAAACACATACACGCACGCACGCACTCACACGCACACACACACAAACGCGCGCGTGCGCACAAACACACCAAAATCGAATTATATGTAGTTAATAATTAAATATTATATCCAAATTCTTGAAATCTACGTAATATGTACTTTGCTAAACTATAATGAAGGAATTAATTAATGGGAGCTCTGATTCCCATAACTCAAGTTTTTTCTTAGCATGGGTATCAGTGTTCAACTAAACACTTGTAAATTGGTCTAAGATTATACTCCGAATGTATAATTGTAGTGTAAATTGATGTACAACTTATGTTGCTAATAATAAATCAATTTATATGCATGAATGTACCTAAAAAAAAAGTTCACCTTTTCAGCAATGTATTCTTAGGCCTGTATTCTAGAATGGTACTCAGTTCAGAATCTCGATTTATCTGTAGACAGATTGTAAGACTACCTGTCAAATCTGCTAATTCTGTCTGACAATCTTTCAGTTTGTCATAGGTACAATCTGTCCTCAGATAAATCCAGATTCTGGATTGAGTGTCGTTCTAGAATACCCCTTAGATTTGCAGAAACAAACTGAAAACGCTTCCTTACTGAAAAGAGTTCTTTCTTTAATTCTTTATTGTACACAAGAAAATAATACATCTACAGGTAATCACAAATACATCTTGGTGTACAAAGGCGAGCTTAACTCAATATTGAGTTTTCTCCTAGCAAACCTTTGGGGATTAAAAGTGCAAAAAAAGTGATAATAAAAAACCAAGTGTACAACAGCAGAAAAAATACATATAATACATACTAAGAATAAAAATATTATACATATTCAATACATACAAGCAGACATATTACATATATATACCGACTTGTATAAAGTTTTTATAAAGCTTGTCTTTAATACTGACGGCACAGAAACTCTCAATGCTTGCAGGGTTGGCAGCGGAAGTGTGACTCTCTTTGTTTTGCACGCGTCCATAGGCCATGGTGACCACTTTCCATCAGGTGGGCCGTGTGCTTGTCTGCCACCTAAGTGGTATAAAAAAAAATTTGATAATGGGCTGACCGTTCCATTCTGAACCAGTCCATGCGATTGGAGTCGCTGGTTAAGACCAGTATGCCGATCAGTAACATCAGTACAAACAATAACATACAACAATTAAAGGGGGAATCCCTATTTCATAAATAATTTAAAACCTGTTTAATCGGATTAACCAAGACGTAAACCATTAGATATGCTTAAAAGATAATTTAATAGTCACAGAATCTTCCTTAACTGCCTTTTTAACCAGCGAAGGTTGTCAATTAAGTACATCTACATTTGAAAGGATGTAAGCGACAATAACAGTTGACAAGAAAATCATTGTGCTGTAATGAATAGATGTGCTGTAATGAATGTCTTTAGGACCTTTTCTCTTTTTATTGTCTAAATTGTTTGTACGGTAAGCTTCAGAGAAAAGGAACCCCCGCGGCGATATTCTTTAAGTATTGAGGGGGTCTGTTTTCTCTGACGCTGTGTGTACCTCTGAGTTAAAATAAGTTTATAAAACTAACTACGTAGTTGCAGTTCTTACGAAAGATAAAAATGTTGTTCAGGTGCACGTGAGTAAGTTTATTTATGTATACATGAATGACTTATGCGACAATACTGCATAAATTTTATCAAATTAGTCATTCTTTACTTTTACAAAACAGGTTTATTGATCATCGTTTTTCCTCAAGGGCTTTAATGTGGAGTGTCGTGGCGCACATACGCGTACGCTTATAACCGTATTCTGTAGTTCCCATGGTGCTAGAAGTGGTGGAAAAACATGCTATTCAATGTTTACAATCCTACTAAAATTATAAATGTCTAAGGTTGTTATTCAGTCACGCTCTAACGGCTGAATGACATAACATAAACTCACGCCTATATCCCCAAAGGGATAGGCAGAGGTGCTAGCAACCACATTTCGTCAGTTTATGTTTAGGTCCCAATGTAATCGGTGGCGAGCCTATTGCCATTAACCGGGTATTTATAAACCTGCGATAAATACACACATTACTTTGAAAAGCATCGAAAAGTCATTGGTGTGCGCCATGCCACCAAAACCTGGGATCGAAATCGAATACCGCTATCGCGACTGAATGAGACTGGGTTCGCAATGAATGAGGCTGAAATTTGGTATAGGGTTAAATATTCAGAGCCTCCTCCATTGTTTAACAGGTGACTGACTTCCAAGTGAGGTCGACTTGATCCTCAAGGATATTGGTAGGGCCTGTTACGTGACCTGGTCCTCGATTCTGCTAAAGTAAAACCACGGTCATACCACAGAGACTGATAAAAATCCATTTAATTTAAAACTTTAAAGCAAGGCTATATCAAAGTCCAAAATGAAAAGGCTTTTTGCAGAGTGAATGAAAAAGTTTAATAAAACTCTTTTCATTTAATTTTGATTTTTTTATTTATGTTATATTAATTTGAATAAAACTCTTTTCCTTGTGTGAACCTGTATAGCGCCGAAAGGCATCTCGCTTCCAGGATCCATGGTGGCGATCCGGCGAGGAGATTCGCCGCGTTGAATGATATCGTGCGGTACCCCCTTATGATGCGGCACGCCAACTTCCGCTGCGGACGCTGCAGCAGAAGCATGTGCCGATCACTCAGGGTGTCCGCCCACACGGGACACCCGTACAGGGCCATGGACCGCACGACACCCGCGTAGAGTCTCCTGCAGGAGTCATCCGGGCCCCTCAGGTTGGGCAGTAGCCGCGCCAGAGCGTTGGCTGTGCCCGCCAATTTGGGGCCCAGACTTCGGAAGTGCTTCCCGAAGTCCCACCGGCCGTCGAGCACGAGCCCCAGATATTTCATCTGGGGCTTGATGCCGATGAGAGTGCCTCCCACTGTGAGACTGGAACCAGGTGGTGGCGTGCGCCGAGGTCCATGAAAGAACATGGCCTCGGATTTATGCAAAGCCACCTCAAGGCCCAGCCGCCGGATCCGTTCCACGACTTGAGCAACCGCGGTCGTGGCCCTCAGGATCGCTTCGCGGTGTGTAGCTCCGCTCGCCGTCACTAGCGTGTCGTCCGCATAGCACGTGACGGCGGCGCCGTCCGCAAGCTCACTGCGAAGCACCCAGTCGTATCCAATGTTCCACAGTAGCGGCCCGAGAACCGATCCCTGTGGAACACCGCACGACATCTCACGCCGACCGACGCCGGTCGCACTTGGGTAGATGACGGCTCTCTCCGTCAGGTACGCCCCGACTATGCGGCGGAGGTAGAGAGGCACACCGTGGTACACGAGTGCCTCCCTGATGCAACTCCAGGGCAAGGCAACTCCAGGGCAATCTAATGCCACTCTTGAAGAACCCCATATTGTAGGACCATGGGAAAACCGCAGCAGGGAGTTCATTCCACAGCTTGTGTGTGCGTGGGATGAAGTTTCTTACATTAGGGTCTCCCACACAACACACTTGGTTTAATTACAATTTGTTTATTTTTATACGCCTATCTTATGGAAAGGATACCTCTACTTCTTGTGCACACGTGTATGACGTCGCGACGTCGCAAGGACGCCATCAGAAAAACAGTTTTTTTTTTATGCCACTTAGGTGGCAGACAAGCACACGGCAATAGCTTGCACTTAAGAGCTTCGGATCCGTTCTCCTTTTCCTCTTTTCTATAATTTGATTTATTTTAACATTCACGGGAGTGACTATCCTCCGGCTACATGATGAAATCCCGCGTACGACACTCGAAGGACGGGCCCCTATACCACAATTCATAGACCGTAGTATCCACTGACGGCGTGCCTGATGTCCAAAGAAAAACTGCCATAAAATAACTGTTTTTGTTACACCAAAAATAGACTAATCTAACCGGAAAATAGTTTATAACGATATACGTCAACATCTCTCGAATTAGCTGAGCTGTATTAAACTTTAATACTTCCACAGAGTTGGACGCAGATAAGCTGTGTTAATTACTCTGTACGAATGGTAAACAACTATTATGGATTTTTCCTAAAATACCGTCGAAGCGTTCATTCCTAGTTGTCTCCAAGATGTCTACTGCGAATCTTGGACAGAACTTGTGCCCATGACATTTGTCTTTGTAAATGTACGTCCCATGCAAAACAAGTCAAGGTAGTTCAATAGGCAGAGTTGTCCTCTCTAGAAAGAAAGCTTCTATTCCTCTGTTGCAGGTTCAAGCCTCGTCCTAAGACTTATTTAGTGTTGATTTTATTCAAGTGAGAACTTGTAGAAATTTTTTTGTATGGCTTCAAAATTTCATTCATAAAATTACCGCATAAAAAACTAATGTATCACGAGTATCTTTTTTGTATCAAATGATGACTAGCAATGGATAAAAACATATTCATGGCATCCACCAGGTTTTAATTAGTGATAAAAAACTCGTATTCCGTATTTTTCCGAATGTAATTATAATTGCTTAATCGTTATGTGTATGGGGCTCCGCCAGAAATTTCGAGGTAAAACGTACCTCATCTCCCTTCAGCAAGCCCGTACGGTACAGCTGCTGATTAATGGATGAGGCTTTGGCGCAGAATTACCCGACAGCAGTCACCTCTATAAAACCATATAATAGAGAAGAAAAAAGTAAGCAAATGGGTTGGCTCTCGTACGATGAACGCCACTAAGGTGATAATGACGAATCGTTTTAAAATAGTCAGGTGACATAATAGTGCTTAAATCGTTATAATTTGAACTTATTAGAAAATGCTAACTGTACTTCAGTTGACGAGATGCCCTATTACAGCCAGGAAGCATGGAGCACATGAAAAAGAGAAAAAAAATATCTAAATACTGTAACACGCAATGTTACAGTGCTATTACATTAGTAACATAAAATAAGAAAACATTGTCACACATGTTTCGTACAGGAAAATAATAAGATCGGCAAATATTGAAACTGAATCCGCCTGACCTTTCGCTGTCTGTCGAATGTGTAGCGTGGCGAAAATACATTTACTCGTGCATTATTTTTTGTTACAAGAAGATGTTGATTTCAGTGTCGAGTATTATCATATAATATATGAGTGAGATACTTGCCTTGTTTTCGATTCTCAGCTTGTAGACAAAAAATACTATTCAAATTGTAAATTACTATGCAATGTGTAGGCACGAAGACGTCACGGCGCGTGACCTGAGGATATTTATAAAACAATACTTGTATTAATTTTTTTATACAATTTAGTTGGTAGACAAGCACACGGCCTACCTGATGAAAAGTGGTTACCATGATCTATGAACGTGTGCAACACCAGGGGAATATCACTCGCGCTACCGACCCTGTAAGAACAGAGTTTCAATCACAATCAGGACAAACATTTGGTCTTCCCACTGACATCACAAAAACTCCATTGAGCTCTGGTTACCCTACTCACCGCCGAGGACACAACACGAGGTTATTATAGCCGTGGTATTTTGTAGGGCGGGTGCACTTCCCCAGTCGGACTGCTCAATTGGGACGGGAATACCGTTGTGTCCTACCTCTCGCAATAATAGTTTCATGTGTAATTGAGTATGAAAACAAATCTTACGAGACGAATTTTAGTAACATCTAATGAATGTGTTGATTTAATACTCGGTAAGAATGTTATCCAGGAGAATACAGTATTATTGGATGACATCATATTGATCTGATGGTGATGTTAGCAGTAGATAGCTACTACTAGTAGCTATGTGGGAGTGACTAATTGTTTTTGTAAGTTCATAAACGTGTGGTAGTATTGTCTTTTCAGTAATTCTTAGTATTATTTACACTAGTTGCTCCATAAATATAAATAATTTATAAAGCTCATAAAACAATATAGCTTCATTCATCTTATAACTTCCGACATTCGTCTCGGAAGTGAAGTTGCCGACCTTTTCTTAAGACCTTCGCCTATACGATGCAAATAGTTTAATCATTTCGCACTTGTTTGCTCATCTGATCCTTGTTGTGTCCCGACATACTTAAGCGTCTTCACCTCATGTTAGTACGTTTATATCTCGTTTGTTTGTTGTGCAAACACGTGGCAGCGTTGCGTCCTTAAACGTGGTTGTTCCATTGTTAAACTGTCCCGTATCTTTACGATCGTGATAATTATTGCTCAGGATTCTTTCCGCGTGTATTACTGTTATAGAGGATGCGCCTTGTGGATATGTTTTATTAGCCGATGTCTTTCTCTATAATCCAGACTATCTTGTTATTCGTTATCAATTTCTATTTAGTACATTTTAGGATAACTGAAATATTTTCTCACATAGATATTACCAAAAAGGAAGTTATCAAATTCATGTATGAAAACGGATATGTAGTATTTTATTCATATTGTATGCATTTAAACTATTCTCGTCATTTACAATAGAACCAATACCTTTTAATGAAGTCACCCATAGTTTCGCATTCATGAGGTGACGTAACTGTGGGAACTGTATTATCCTGTATTATCATAAAATAATACAGATTTTCTATAAGTGACTATAAACAACCATTTTCTTAGTTTCATATTAATTGTCTGAGCGAGCGAAGTGAGTGAGGTCTCCGTTTCTACAAGGTGGCCGATTTTGCTTCTGTCCGTATGTCTGTTTGTTTGTCAGTTCATAACCGATTTTCACCAAACTTTGCACACATGTTCTTTGATTTAAAACACAACTTTTATCGAGAGCTTATTTTGATAGTAAGGAAAATGCGGAAGTTTGGTGTCGCGTTATTTATAAACGAATCTTGATGCTTTTTGGCTATAACAACAAGTACATGATTCCTTACTGGTACTTGTGAAAAAAATCATACTTCGTTAAGGTGAACTTCGTTATAAAAAAAGAGATGAGAAAAGGGGGGAAGTTTACTGTAGCGTTTTTTTAAGAGTGGATCGTCATTAATTTATGCTGGAACAACCAGGGTTGTTTAAAGAAGATACATTTTATTTTTTTTACTCTTTCTTAAAAAAAAACAGAATTTATTAAGGGTATCAGAAAAAAGTGCTCTCGAAGTCTACTGTTCACATAGTAAAACGTTCAAAATAACATCAAATAAGTCTTGAAATTGTTAAAATTAATGTCAATGTCTAATATTTGCATAATCTTCCAACGATATCTTTAGATAAAGTAGCTCGAGTTAATAAGTTAAGACGCCAGCCGTGCATATGCAGGGTAAGATAAAACTGAGCTAGATAGATATGTGTTATCAATGCAGATTTTAGAGTAGCTTAATGTGTATGTATCAGATATACATACAGTGTATGTATATCACTTACTTTTTCACGCTATAGCAAGAGCAATGCAGCAAAACATATAAAATGCAAAATATTGCTATTTCTTCTTCTATCGTGTCAATAATTCACTTTTTCACTACACTAAATTATTCGGGTATAAAATTCTGCTATCTTGACAACGCTGTCAGTGGCATTATTTAGATTGTCTTAAGTGCAGGAGGTAGGACATAAAGGACACGAAACCAAGTGTGCCATGAAATACGCAGTCACATGCGGTTAACAGCGGGTCTCGCATTCCTCACCTGCATATATTTATCTCCACCAGCCGACTAGTATATGTAGACGATTAAGAGACCTCCATACAGGCCATGCGTGGTTCAGTCCGAGAGATTTTTTTTCTAGAGAGGTAGGAAGTCCCAAGGTTGTGGGAGTATGTCTTTACTCATTATCGATATTAAGTAATATGCACTTGAAAACGATTCAGTAAATAACATAACAAAACGGCTGATACAACCACAAACTGCTTCAAACCGATGCTAATACATCTAACATTCACACTCCATTATCGAGCTGTACGTGCGTGTCTACTCCAGCCACACAGTCTTTGGCACGTCTCGTGATTTAAATTAGCAAACAGGCTCCTTTTTAAATGCCCGATCATGACCAGTTAATAGATAGATCAATAGATAATTCTTTATTATACACAGATATAAATCGATTATACATACCTATATACATACATATAATCACACCTTTATCCCTGGAAGGTTAGGCAGAGGTGAATTAACGCCCACATTTCACCAATAATTGTATTCGGTCCCACGTAATAAGGGGTGAGCCTATTGCCGTATTCCGGGCACTATTGTTGACTCGAGCTATGCATCTGTGACTGAGTCTGGACTGTATATATCTGTCTGATGTTAAACAGCCCTATCCCTTTGTCGCCTTGTACGACACCGCATGGGGTGGCCTTAATTCTACTCTGCCAGAAACCACAGGGAAAAATTTTGAATCAATTCAGGCGGGGCGGGTAAGGGAAGGATTGCGGGCTTGAATCCCGCCTGAACAAAAAAAAAAAATTTCCTATCTGAATCGATTGGAATAGTTAACATACTAAATGCTTTAAAACTTCATTCAATAGCATGTATACAATTTACAATGTGCGGCCTTATCGCTAGAGGCGATTTCTACCAGGCAACGTGAAAATCTCATGACCCTGCTTATTTTGCCGTTAGTCTTGTTGATAGGCTCGTGTTTGGCCACCTGTTGGTAAGTGACGATGTGGTTGATAGTGAAACACGCTTGCCTACAAGTAATCTATTAGGTCTAGTCTTGAAGACACCGAAGTCATAGCTATATGGAATCACAGATTCATTCGTGCAAGGAATTGCACTTCTTGGCGGTACGTTTAGTAGGCATGTATGAGTGGAATGTCCACGGTGTAACGGTGGCGAGTCGCCGTACTGGGCCGTGCCTTCGGAGAAGATGGGATGGTGATACTTGTATTATTTTTCAATATCAATGAATGCATACATGCATTTCTATCGACAAAACGTCTATTAACGTGGGTACAATGTTTATGTCTCGTAGTATTTCTAGCCGTAACAAAAATGTTTAATTGAATGTTATATGACCTATTGTGTTTAGATAAGCACACGATGGCAGTCCTAACATCCGCTACGTGCGCTCTGCTGAGGACAGTTCATTCATTGCTCAATCACGTTTATATTGTGATAGCCATTAGCGTGCCATTAGTAATATACTTTGTGATAATGAATACTTTTATTCAATATAAGAATACATTCTTTTGACAATGTTCTACGTATAAATAATGGTATAACGTATATAATAATATAACGTACATAGTACGTCTACGTCTATATAACCGCGGTAAGTGGTATGGGTAATGGACTGCTGGGACGAGGTTTTACCATGGCACACACCAATGACTTTTCGATGCTTTTCGAAGTTGTGTGTGTATTTATCGCAGGTTTATAAGTGCCCGGTTAATGGCAATAGGGCAATAAACTGGCGAAATGTGGGTGCTAGCACCTCAGCCTACCCCTTCGGTGATATAGGCGTGAGCTTATGTAATGTTATGTTATAAATAATGGTAAAATATCTGTATATACTAATACTACGGCTACTTTAGGCTTACATGAATTTATTAGTTCAGATAACAATTGATATGGATTCACGCCTTTGCTCTTTAGTAGCAGTAAAAACATAACTTTCTTAATGCCTCACACGATATGTGCACATGTCGTGGAAACTTCCCAAAATTAACGTTGACAACATTTTGGCTATCAATCTAACTGATAAACTTGACAGCTGTTAAATACCGACGTCTTAAAATGTGATCATTCATTTTAATGGTATTAATGCTATCAGCAATATGTAGAAACATGTGGTACAGCTAACCTTGAATTAAACAGAGATAGTATTGATCTTTCTGCGGGAGATCGTTATGTTCCCGGCGCGGCGGTGAGTAGGGTAGCCAGAGTCACTGGAGAGTTTTTGTGCTGCCAGTGGGAAGACCAAAGGCTTGTCCTACTTTGTCTTCTGCACCGACGGCACAGAAACTCTGTTCTTACAAGGTCTGCAGTAAGAGTGACTACTCAGATGTTGCACACACCCATAGGCCACAATAAGTATTTTCCATCAGGTGGGCCGTGTGCTTGTATGCCACCTAAGTTGTATTAAAAAAAGAGATGTAGGTTCGACTCCGGCTCATATCTTTATTTAAATGAAAACTTCTGTAGGTGCTTTTGGGCAATGTTCTTAAAACATTTTTCGAGTTGAGGAAAAAAGGCATTGAACTCCCGACACCATTGCTGAAACTTCTTTTTGACAACTAGGTACATCGCTCCCGAAGTGCCACGGTTTTTTTACATATGGTTTGTCAATTTGATCTACAGGATCTAAACATACCTACAATATTTTTCACGTAGCATGGGTACGGTGACGTTTGGGATTTGAAGTTACTAGAGATGTAGTCAAGATAAAATCGCATGAAATAAAATCGATTATATATCTTATCGAGATCATTTATTAATGAAGAAGAAATCGATTCTATTAACTAATAATTTTGAAGAAAAAAAGTAAAACAAAATTGATAACCTGTTTAATTATTTATTAAAAATCAAACATGTTCATCATCTTCATCATCATCATCATCATCATCATCATCATCGTCATCTGACTCGTCGACGTGAATAATTATTTGGGAATCAATTATGCAGTCTATTCTAATGTCTCGCTCCCAGTCATGTAAGATTAGATTTTTGGTTTTCTCCACTACTTTCTTCCAGTCATCGCCAGTGACATTTTTGCATCCCTCTTTCAATAACCCCATCATTTTTGTGGCTGTAAAAGGCGGAGCTGTATTTTTTCGTGCAGCGTATCCTGAAACAAGATAAAAAACAAATTGAGTCATAGAATTCAAGTAATAAACATAATCATATTTTTGTCAGTATGTAAATAGACTATGGTTAAACAAGTTACCTTTGATTTGGGCCCAAATTAATTCAATGGCATTGTACTGACAGTGGTACGGTGGAAGCCTCAGGACTTCGTGACCATATTCGTTTGCCATCATATCTAATTTGTATGTCGTTTGGGGCTTGTGCATTTTTACGAGCTTCACTAGCTCCACCTTTAATTTCGTCTCATCGGCTTCCACATTATTGGCTTGGAGCCACTCGATCAACTCGCTCTTCTTATTGGAAGAAGTCGGCGGTTTGTTCAATTGCACGGAGTGATATGGGGCATTGTCCATAATAATTGTGCTGGGTTCTTCTAAATTGCTAAGCATATTTTGAAACCACTCCGTGAATACTTCCGCATTCATATCTTCGTGATATTCTCCCGTCTTTTTCGATTTAAAAGCAAGTAGCCCATTTTCTACAAATCCTTTCGATGTGCCTGCGTGACAAATAATCAATCTCTCCCCTTTTCCTTCTGGCACTTTGGTCGAGGCATGAGGTGTATCGTCAGTCCACATTTTACCGACCGTATGATTGGCATTCAGCCAAGTTTCATCCAGGAAGACGACATTGCTCCAATCGGTAATCGCTTTAGCCTTTTTCAAAAAGGTAACCCGCGCAAGTGCTATATCGCCCCTCTCCATGACAATTTTTCTTTTGTTTACTTTTTTGAATTGGAAACCAATGTCCTTCAATACGCGCCACAAGGATGTAGGACTTCCAGTAAACAAATCAGCATCTTTTAAAGACTTGACCAGCTTTAGAAGCGTCGGTAATTCTTTATTCTGGTAATAGTTATAAATGTGGCTCCGTATAGCATCGGCCGCAAAACTGTCTACATCTGTTACAGATGCCTTTTTGGATCGCTTTTTATTAGGGGTGGACAACTTATTTTCTTCTGTATCGTGAGCACCATATTTTTCTCGAGTGATTCGAGAAACCGTGTTCCGCCCAATGTCTAACGCATCTGCCACTCGATCCAAAACGTTGGACACAGGCAATAGCGTTCCGCCATTCTCACGTTCCCGCTCAAAGTAATCCCGCAATCGAACTACAAATTCACGGGCTTAACTACCAAGCACAGTCTTTTTCGTTCTTTTTGGCATTTTGCCAAAAAAAACAACAAAACAAAAGACAATAACAAAAAACGGTAACGAAAACAACAAAGCACAACGATAGTCAATAACAAAAACAAGTAACAAAAACACCACGCAAGCTCAAAACAAAGAAAACAGACCGCATACAAGGCAGACGCACTCGTACTGAGTTGATATAACAAGATGGCTGCCAGCTCATGCTTAAGCAGTGTTGCTATATTATAATAAAGCTCCACAAAGACTAAAATGCTTTGTTTAAAGTTTATTATTACATAATTATATTTTATAATCGTATTTTAGTTAAAAATACAACTAACGATTTATGATACTTTATTCGACAATTTATCGATTATAACGATTTTACTATGTCAATCTCTAACGCAACCTGTTCCGATTCACGCATCAAGAATTATGTATTTGGAATGTTTATATTCAAAGTTTAAATAATTACGGAGAAATAAAAATAGTTTTAAGTTAAAAATGCAAAATAAAACAGTTTTCTTTTTATCTTCGTATTAAGTGTTGTTTCCTGTATTCCGCGTTAGGTAAATTGTTTCGAAATGAATCATGCATGAAATGGAATTAGTCAAATGTCACCGTACCCATGCTACGTGAAAAATATTATAATAGTAGGTATGTTTAGATCCTGTAGATCAAATTGACAACACAAACAAATATAGATTTGTTATCTATATCTTACAATTTTTATCGACTGTCGAACACTTAGCACTGCAATTTTTGTTACAAATTATCTTATTCTTATTATATGTTTGTTTCAGGTAAGTGAAAAATGAATACAAGTTGCATTGGTCATTTTTTTCTCCTGCTGTAGGTAGGTAGTATCACAGGTATTATGGAGGAGTGGATTTATCGTCATTGGTAAGTAGGTATATAAATAATCAATTCTTGGTTCAGTTGGTCAAGCTTATATACTACTGTGCGTTTTATTGCAATTGCTTCAGTAGATATAACAAAAATAGAATTATAATAGCAGATATCCACGCAGATGAAGCCGAGGAATTAGTAAATCATTTACTGAGATCCTCATAGGTTTGAATTTTTCAAATCCCAGTATAGTTCGTGCCAAATGGATTGAGAATTTGAGATTTGAGGAGGTAGGACACGGCGGTATTTCCGCCCAATTGAGCAGTCCGATTGGGGAACAACCTCCGCCCTACAGAATACCGCGGTTATAATAACTTCGTGTCGTGTTCCCGGCGGTGAGTAGGGTAGCCAGAGCTCACTGGAGAGTTTTGTGCTGTCAGTGGGACGACCGAAGGCTTGCCCTGCTTTGTCCTCTACACTGACCGCACAAAATCTCTGTTCTTACAGGGTCGGCAGCACGGATGTGACTCCACTGGTGTTACACACGTTCATAGGTTATGGTAACCTCTTTCCATCAGGTGGGCCGTGTGCATGTCTGCCAACTAAGTTGTATAAAAAAAAAATTGAAAATAAAGTTTGTTGATCGAGTTGACCTTGCGACTACTTTACCGGACTAAACTTACTTTTTACCGTCAATGAACTTTATTCACAATCGATCTGGCACGAACTATAGTATTCCTAGAGATTAACGCAACAAACGAACTACGGCTTTTTTTATTGGTAAATGGAATTCACCAAACCTTTATCATTACACACTTTTCTTGTATCTTAATCTTTTATAACACTATCGACAATATAAATTATCTTCAGCAAATCACGTGCTTTGCAAATTCCTCAAATATTTTCCAGTAGTTTCCAAATGTTATTGTTTCAATTTCAAGATCGAACCGTGACTCCATTAGATAGTCATCAATTTCTTTGTCAATATTTTATTACAAGTTGTAGTCTAGTTTCTTGTTATCTTATCATTTTGTCGCCTATGTGAGACCAACGTCGCCTGTTTGTGCGCCGATCGCAGTGATTCATAAGTCTGTCATTAATGTACTTACTTCACATGTTGCAACTCATTGCATTTCCACGTCACGGGGTTTATTTGTGGAAACTGTAGTGCATATCAGATGACCTTTGTAGGTAGATATGTTTTAGTTTCCTCTGCTATTCTCAGTGCTATCCTGTACCGGCGATTCCTCTTCACGTCACATAGTATTACCCGCCCGCCTTGCATATTATAACCTGTAAGGCCGCATTAATTGCTTCTAAAAAGCTTCCTACTTTAATGTGGTTCCCTTATGTGCTCTATCTTATATCTGATCTCGAAATCATAATATGTTATTAAGTAATTATTTTGAATCTAAGAATATTAACAGATTGCGTACCTACCTACATTAAAAGATTATTATCTACAGCAGTATTGCTACGGATAACAACTTCAAAACATAGAAGATACAATCTGTCTAGGTGTATTTATTTTGATTCTAAATATTCTAGAGCAATCTTTACAGCGCAATTTGCTTATAACTTTTTTTGGAAACATTTGTATTTCTATTATAGGATTTATTACTTACTCTTGAGAGCTATTTAGGATACGATTCCTTGATCGTAAAGTGTCGAAACAACTTCGTTAGAAAGCCTTGGAAGAAATTCGTAGGGTAGTTTAAAATTGAGTCCGCGGTGTTTATATAGATTACTAGAGTTCATATATCTATCCCCCAGAACCATGAACTCACTTTATCGTTCTAACATATCTAATATTGATAACGTCGAACTAGATAACATTTATTATCTTAGATATAATTTATTCTGATGACATGTTTTATACCGTAATTATCGCTACAGTTCGTGACTTCAAGAAACTATTATTCATGGTTTAAATATCTGATTTCTACTATTGATCACTAGATATTATCATCTATTGTCTGCACTTCAAATTTTTTCTTAGCTTATCATGTCATTCTCTTCCATACAATTTTTTTGTGGTACTTAGGCACACAATCGTCATCAAACCACTAAAAGAATCTAGCAGAAATGTGATAAGGGGTAGATTGTTGTTTGGAATAAAACATTGAATTTTTATCCCTGGAACAGATTTCCACAGGTAAGCTGCGGAAATGGGGTTATCAACTAGTATCGTATAAAAACCTTGCTAAATTCTGATTTCACCAGTTAAATTCCATTCAACTATTATTTATACCACTTAGGTGGCAGACAAGCACACGGCCCACCTGATAGGAAGTGGTTACCGTGGCTTATGGACGTATGCAACACCAGGGGCTACACTCGCGCTGCCGATCCTAAAGAAACCTTTTGATGCCTTTCTTGAAGAATCCCATATTGTAGGCGTTTAAGAAAACCGCAGCAGGGAGTTCATTCCACACTTTAAGAGTACTTGGGATGAAATTTCTTTCATACCGCACTGTGCACACGGTCTCAGATCACAATGTGTGAGGATGAATTACCTGCCTATGGCGAGCGGAACCATGGTAGAATGTAGCTGTGGGCATCATGTCCGCTCAAAACCAAATTGTTTGTTGTCCAAACCGTGCTCAACCGTGCTTCACGATCGCAAGACTAACACCTCGTTTAATTTTTTCTCATCGCTATAATTTCATCAATCAAATCAAACAATCAATAGATTAAAGCGATTGATAGCTGTATAATTTGCGATAGTAATATATCAATATCAATACTGAAGTGCAGACCGAACCAATACCCACATTTTACCAATCATTGAATTCGGTCACACGCTATAGGGGGTGAGCATATTACCGTCTTCCGGGCACTATTCTTGACTCAAACCATGTATCTGAGGCTGAGTCTTGACTGTATATATCTATCTAATGCTAAACAGCCATATCCCTAAGTCGTCTTGTACGACACCGCATGGGAAGAGATAGGGTGGTCCAAATTCTACTCTGCCGGGAACCACGCGGCTGCGGCAGATGAAGAAATAATACCTAAATATCAACCGAAGTAGCTATACGGTTTTCAAGGAGCATTTTGGCACACATTACCAGTAATATATCCATATGGGACTTTAACAGCTATTGGCAATTGAAAATCCATTTGGCTCGTTATATTCAAATTACCGTAAAATCCAATTTGACTGGCAACCATCTTGTTATGCATTATTTGGGTACATTTTACAGAGCTATTAGCTTTATGTAGTGTTTTTGGAATTAATTTTTTTATAAATAGACGAACACCGAACCGAACCGCTTGGTTCTTGATTGGATGTTCTGCACCGGGTGCGGGTGACATCTAAGACCATGAACCAAGGATGCAACTTTTTGTCTTAAAAGACTTAATATTTTATAGTTCCAATTATTTTTACGCTAAAATAAGAAAGCGGAGCGCGTCGATTGCTTGGTAGCACCAACAGCATCCTGAAGGTATTGTCCGAGAGGTGGAACCTTCCTGTCCTTCAAAGGTGGACGCGCTTACATACTAGCGCGTGCCCTCGATTTCTTTTATAATTTTGTATTTTGTGTTTATTGTAGTACTAATCTATACTTAATATTATAAAGCTGCAGAGTTTGTTTGTTTGAACGCGCTAATCTCTGAAACTACTGGTCTGATTTGAATGATTCTTTCAGTGTTAGATAGTCCATTTATCGAGGAAGGTTATAAGCTATATGTCATCACGCTACTACTTAAGGGAGTGGAGCATTGATAATAAATGTTAACAAATCCGGCAATTTTTCATACATATTTTGAAGACTAAAACATACGGGCTCAAAGGGATATGAAGCTTCAAAATTTACCCCGGGCGAAGCTGAGGTGGGTCAGCTAGTATAGAATCAAAGAATCAAAGAATTAATTTCATTTATTCAGTTTAGGCACATAAAGAGCACATATTGTAATAATTAAAAAATATGATGTTATTACAAAGTAAAAAAATTGGTTCGCAAGCGTCAGATGTAATAATAAAAAAATATGTGTCATATGACAATGAAAGAAGTAAGTGTGTAATCTCCTATTTAAAAGAAATATAAATAAAATTGGTTTGTAAGTACATTACCATAAAAGTTCGGGCGCCTTGGAGATACACATGCCTAAGATAATCAGCGGATATTGGAAACTTTTAATCTTCCGGTGGTGAGCTAAATGAAACCAAACTGTGAGGTTTAAGGTTTTATTGTCCACTCCAGTGTGCATTTAGAAATAGTTGCAAGGATACATTCCTAATGTATATCTAACCTTAAATTTAAAATTAGAGTTTTATAAGCTAGGTCAAAATGATCTTATGTCACCAATGCATTTTTAGGTTATTTTGAAGTTTAGATTTAAAATATAATTAAAGTAAGCTCACGGCATCCCTCGGCGAGTATATGTAAACACAGCAGCGAGAAAGCTCGTAGCAGGTGAAGTTTTCAGTTTAAGCCCATGCGGTACATCCATGTTTGAGGTGAAAAGTCCAAACCTTCCATAAGGAAATGCAGATGACCGAAGACAAAGGTCCAAAGAAAAAGTCCAAAGGAAAAAGAAAAAGGGCAAAGACAAAGGCGGTTCCAATTTGGAAACCTGTAACAAAATTGCATGTCATTAGAACAAACTCCCATATGGGCACGAGGTCCTAATTTTTTATAAATTTGGGCGACTTACCGCCTTAATTTGCTGGATCAATGCCAATAGCAAAAGAAATCATAATATTCTCAGATTAAGAGCTGAAACAATAGAATTTTAACAATTATTTTTCAAATTAGGAGCGTGGCAATTCTATCAAAGTGAATCTTATTAAAAAATGACAACTCACCAGAAATAAACTATAATTCCACAAGAGGATAGTTGTGAGGACACAAACTATTATCCTTTAGGCCAAAATACTCTCATTCTTATGAGATTTATTGAAATTAAGTTACGAAGCCATGAATATCGACCATCCAGTCTCAATATAGGAAGAAAGGTGCTTTTGACAGCGATACGTCAAAATGTCATTCACTCCGCGCTCCGAAACCTTTCGTTCAAAAATAGAATTAAAACCGGTGTGACGACGTTCGCAGAGCGCGTCGTTACATTACATCCCTCCCCAAAAAGAAAAAAGAAAGAAAGAAACTTCCTTTTCTAATGAAAATTATGAGAGTCCAGAACGAAATTCCAAAAAACCTCAAAAGACAAAATGTCCCGCAACATTTTTCAATAAACAAAAAGGCAATGCGAAAGCATCTTGCAATGGGTATTGCAGAAACAATTATAAATTAAAGAATGGGAAAGCATTCCTAAAAATCAAAGAATGTGAAAACACTCGAAAAGTAAAGAACCAAACTCAGAAAAGAGTAAAAACTTATTTCAACACAAAAGTGAAAATAAATCCTTCAATAAAACAAATTAAACAATCCCTACTCAATTCCATTCCAGATATCGATTAGGCAACCAACGCCGTCGAATCTAATCCTTGATCTTAACCAGCCTTCTAGCATCAATACAAAAGTGCGGTTGAGCTCCTACGCCACCGACTCTATACCAGCTATTCCTGAAACAAAAATATGAAACTAACAAGATATCGGTTAAGCACCAACGCTGCCGAATCTGAAAGAAAATCGGTAAAAACAATGAAGTTTTCCCACTGTCGGTTAGGTTGAAAAGCCGCCGACTTCAAATTCCTATTCCAACATCTAAAACGTCAAAACAAAATCACAACAAAAGTGTCGTAATAATATATTTATAAGCATTGTGATCGGCATAACACCACCAACTTTCCGAGCACAAGCAAAATATAAAGAAAATATGACAATTGTGACCAGTACAACACCACTGACTTTCTGAGCACAACCGCATAAGAAAAGTATGACATTTGCGACCGGCACAACACCACCGACATCCCGTGCGCAAAGCATAAAAAATGTAACAATGTGTATAAAAACACAATCGTACAAAAAGAGAAAAACGACAATTACGACCGGCTCAACACCACCAGCTTCCCGTGCGCAAAGCGTAAGGTGTGACTATGTGTATGAAACACAATAGCACAAAAAATTGTAAAGTCCAGTAAGACACAAGTTTCCCAAAAAATGGTATAACAAGGTGTGTAAAAAATGCATAAAATGCGTCCAATCCGAGAATCTTAATACTAAGAAAATAACCCAGAACTGTACAAAAATAAAGTTCAAGAAACTTAATTTTCCATTCCCTAAGTGAGTGGAAATAAGTCAAGTGAATTTAATGTAGAAAATGAATATTAAATTTCACTCCTATATTAGAGTAGAAACTAAATTCCTAAATTTGTACAAAATATACAACATCAAATATACAAGTGTATAAAAATATATACAGGAAAATAATCCTATACAACAAAGATAAATAAAAATATAAGATCTTTTGATGTGGAACAATTTGTTAATATGGAGTAGAGTTACACAATAACAAGTCCTAAAATGACCTAAGTTATTTTTGAAGGAAACTAAAATTGAAATTAATAAATTGTTGTGAAGTTCCTAACATACATCTCCTTTCAAAATCCCTTAGCCTCACAAACATCACCTTACAATGGGATTATACTTCATACAAAGTACCAAAGACAAAGATAGACATTGTCAAAACAAGAATAATTTTAATATTTAATTATGTCTTTAATATGATAACGACCAGTATAGTTTTTATTAAGGTCTTTTAAAACATAAACATTAGAGGAAATTTTATCTATTATTTCACACTTAACAAACTTAGGTGCTAACTTAGCCGAAAAGAATGCAGGAGCATTAGACTGCACAAAACTTCTCCTCCACACTATATCTCCCACTTCAAAAGAAATGACCTTCCTTCCGATATTATAATAACGCGCATTACGCTTATAAGCTTTAAGCAATGAAGCTTGAACTTTTATAAAAATATCACTAAGTGATTTAAGTGAAAAAGCAAACGAAGACCTATCAACAACATCAAGTTGATTGAGGTTATCAAAAGAATTACTAAAACGGTGCAATGAAGCATCAAAAATAAGTTCTCTACCGAACATGAGAAAATTAGGAGTGAAATCTGTAGCTAGATTCACACTACTATTTAAAGCTAATTGAACATGAGGCAAATATTTTGACCAAGTTCTATGATCATCTTTAACAAAACAAGAAATACATGTTTCGACTGTTTTGTTATATCTCTCTACAGGATTATTTTGAGGTGTATATAAAGTATTATAAAATATTTTACTAATATTATAACTTTTTAGAAAATCTACAAATTGCTTAGCTGTAAATTGGCTTCCATTATCACAAACAAAAATTTTATGTTTAACTAAATGAGTAAGACCTAAGCCTCTCTTTTCATAAGAAATATTTTCAAAAAGTGAAATAATTTTATTTAACTCGTGTTTCTCAGAAGGAGAAAGTTCAGAAACAGAAGTAACTGCATTTACACAAGTAGTGGATTCATATTCAAAAGTAATATTATTCCATAAGTCTTTAGCAAGATTAAATTTCAACCAAAAGTCAAATCCCAAAATAATTGAAGGTTTAAAAGAAGGTATTATCAAAAAATCTACATTTTTAGTTAAGTTATCACAAGTGATAGGTAAAACCATAGTTCCAATAACATTGTGTGCAGAACCATCAGCAGTAACAGCGTTACCTTTATAAGGTTTAAATTTATAACCTAATTGCAAAAATGTTTGATGAATATTAGAACCGAGTACACAACTACAAGCTCCACTATCTAACAAACCTGAATAAAATTTATTATTAATATTAAAATTTAAATAAGGTCTAGTGTCTTTATGTTTAACAAACAAAACAGGAGCAGCCCTGATATTATTAAAGAAAACTTTCAAATAATCCAACCATTCATTAAATTCTTTCTTACAAGTGGCTTCATTCGGAGCACTGCTAAATTTTTTCAACATCGAGTCACCAGAGGTTTTATCAAAAACTAGGGCTCGATGGGACCTGATACGTTTTTTGACTGAACAGTATTTGAATTACAAACTTCGCAATTCTTCGTAGTGACGCCAAGCTTGTGACATTTAAAACAAATTACACCTGGAAATGTAGGGCAATTTTTATAAGAATGTCCAGAGGACTTACATTTTAAACAAGTTAAATCATCTGATTTAACAGCACTAATTTGAGCAGAATATTTTTCTTTTTTAATACTTTTATTCTCACTCAAGTTCTTTCTTGACACAAAATTCTCTAATTCTCTGCTGAGGTTAATAAATTCGTCGATAGAAGAAATAGTTCTACCAAACACAAAAGGTGTGTAAATATTCAACATGTTATGTTTAATAATAGTTATGAGGGTAGCATCAAAAACAGGCATAGACAAACGGCTAGCCATATCCATTATGTCTGTAATAAAATCTGGTAATGACTCAGTTATCTTTTGTTTACGAGTACGGAGTTCATGTTCCAAATGATAATCAAATTCAATTCTATCAAAACGTTTCAACAACGCAGCCTTCAAATCCTGCCAAGAAGCAATACGAATACGAACACTACGAAACCATTTAAGCGCAGTGCCTGACAAAAGATCAGAGAATGAACTAACCAAAAAATATTCATTAAAATTTTTAAACAAGAAATATTCTTCCACTTGAGTAATAAATTCCCTAACGCACGATTTACCATCATACAAAAGCTTACTTCGCCTTAAATCAGGCAACTTAGTAACAGAAGGCAAGTTTTTCCTCAAATTATCATTCAATAAAACATTCATCATATTAAATGAAGATGCGGCTCTCAGACTATGATCACCAGCTCCTCGACTATTCGAAAATGGATCAACAACTTCAGATAAATCAGCCATAACATGAGGCATCTCATGAGTAGAAGTACCAACTGGAACATCACCAACAATATTCTCAAACAAAGGCGGGACCTGTATTTCCTTATCCATGTTTGATTTATAAAAGGATGTGAAAATCTAATAAAAAGTTGTATTAAATACACTATAAGTTTCTAATTAAAGTATCAATTAAAGTTTCTAATTAAAGTTAATTAAATTATGAATGAAGTTAATTGCATTGATAGCAAAACGCTAAACTCAAAAGTCAAACAAACTCATAGAATGGAATGTTATTGTTGCAAAAATTATTTAGGTCAAATGCCTATAAAGATAAAAATGCATTAGTGATTCACAAAATAAATTATTTACGTCTACTTAAGGTAAACAGCAAATATTCAAATATTACTATGTTTTCACACATGTGAATAAAGGTTAAGAACTAGTAATTATATAATATTACTAAGTGGAAAATCTTACCTGTAATAAACAAAAGCTATATAAGATAAAACCATTATAACAATAACCATGTTATACAAATTGAAACATTCACCTGTAATTGAGAGATACAAACAATAGTACTAACTTGTAGTATGATTAGTTTTGCAAAGTAAACAATAACAAAGATTTACTGTAATACACAGTTATGTAACAGTAAAAAAACATGAAGAAAACACTGTTCTTAACATGTTAAAGTAAAAAATAATGCAAAGGTGACAAGGAATAAAGATATATGCACACTGTCATGTCCCTGTTCGCGAGTGCCAATTGTAATAATTAAAAAATATGATGTTATTACAAAGTAAAAAAATTGGTTCGCAAGCGTCAGATGTAATAATAAAAAAATATGTGTCATATGACAATGAAAGAAGTAAGTGTGTAATCTCCTATTTAAAAGAAATATAAATAAAATTGGTTTGTAAGTACATTACCATAAAAGTTCGGGCGCCTTGGAGATACACATGCCTAAGATAATCAGCGGATATTGGAAACTTTTAATCTTCCGGTGGTGAGCTAAATGAAACCAAACTGTGAGGTTTAAGGTTTTATTGTCCACTCCAGTGTGCATTTAGAAATAGTTGCAAGGATACATTCCTAATGTATATCTAACCTTAAATTTAAAATTAGAGTTTTATAAGCTAGGTCAAAATGATCTTATGTCACCAATGCATTTTTAGGTTATTTTGAAGTTTAGATTTAAAATATAATTAAAGTAAGCTCACGGCATCCCTCGGCGAGTATATGTAAACACAGCAGCGAGAAAGCTCGTAGCAGGTGAAGTTTTCAGTTTAAGCCCATGCGGTACATCCATGTTTGAGGTGAAAAGTCCAAACCTTCCATAAGGAAATGCAGATGACCGAAGACAAAGGTCCAAAGAAAAAGTCCAAAGGAAAAAGAAAAAGGGCAAAGACAAAGGCGGTTCCAATTTGGAAACCTGTAACAAAATTGCATGTCATTAGAACAAACTCCCATATGGGCACGAGGTCCTAATTTTTTATAAATTTGGGCGACTTACCGCCTTAATTTGCTGGATCAATGCCAATAGCAAAAGAAATCATAATATTCTCAGATTAAGAGCTGAAACAATAGAATTTTAACAATTATTTTTCAAATTAGGAGCGTGGCAATTCTATCAAAGTGAATCTTATTAAAAAATGACAACTCACCAGAAATAAACTATAATTCCACAAGAGGATAGTTGTGAGGACACAAACTATTATCCTTTAGGCCAAAATACTCTCATTCTTATGAGATTTATTGAAATTAAGTTACGAAGCCATGAATATCGACCATCCAGTCTCAATATAGGAAGAAAGGTGCTTTTGACAGCGATACGTCAAAATGTCATTCACTCCGCGCTCCGAAACCTTTCGTTCAAAAATAGAATTAAAACCGGTGTGACGACGTTCGCAGAGCGCGTCGTTACAATATGAACGTCAAAATTTTACAATTATGTAGGTATGTCAAGAAATAATATAAAAATATTAAATAATGTAAAAATAAACCATTGGAAAATGATTCTTTATAAGTGATATTATAAGATCATGATAGTTATAAGATCATTGTTACTAACACAAATGGACCGTAGTCGGAGATTAAATGATTATTATTATTTTTATTGACGGTTGCTGTACTTGAGGGTAACCGAGAACATGCAAAGACTCCACAGTGCTAATGAAAACCGACACTTTACCATCATACACAAACATAACATAACATAAATACACACCTATATCCCCGAAGGGGTAGGCAGAGGTGCTAGCACCCACATTTCGCCAGTTTATGTTTAGGTATATTGGTGTGTGCCATGGTGAAACCTGGGAACGAACCCGAGACCTCCTCTCAGCAGTTCATAACACATACCAATAGGCTAGCGCGGTCGTCTCACAAACAGAAGTGCAAATTTATACGAGACTAGCAAGGCAGTACAACATTCATTGACGACCTCCGTGGCGTAGCGGTAGAGCATTCGACTGCTATGCAGGGGGCGCGGGTTCGATGTCCGCTCAGTGCAAATATTTGTATGCATGAAAATGTATATTTGCATAGGTCTGGGTGTTTCTATATATAATATGTATGTATTTACAAAAAAAATATCTAAGCATGTTTAGCCGCATTCTAGACTCCATAACACAAGCTAGTTAAGCTATGCTTATCATGGGTCTAGATAGCGTTGTGTAGAATGTCGTGGAATATTTATTATTATTTAATAATTTATTTATTGCAGTATAAACATAATCCTCCTCAGTTGCCCTTTTGTTGCCATTTACTGCTCTATTGGAGTACCTACATCGGATTGACCTCCCTGAGATTAGTATTTATAGTAAAACTTAGATAAGTAAAATACAATTTTGAATTTACCTAATGGTTAAGAAGGTTATGCAATACTTTTATTGTCAATATCGGATGCCTCCGAGGAAAGAACTTGGGAATCAGTTTGTCGCTTAGAAAGCACAAAAGCAATCATACACTCGGATATACAGCAACAAGTAAATACTAAAGCTGTAGCCTAACCTAACCGTTCTTAACGGTGACTTTTCATTGACTTCAATAAATTCAAATATGGACAACGAACATCAATCATGTTAATATTTAAGATCAATTATATTTGAATCGTATGTTCCTTCAATTTAGTACTATGCCATAAGCTCTATAAGGAAACGTATAGCGCCATATAAGTATAGGTATGTTAGCATTATTAAAGTTAAACTTTTAAGTAAATGCCAGTTTGACATTTTGATTTTTTTATTTACTCACGCGGGTAAGTACAGGTATAAATGTTACACACCCATATTTAGCAAACAATACTTGTGGTCCCATGTTAAAGGCAAAATCTATTGCCGTTAACTAAGTAGACCCGAGATTTGAAGTATGGCTGAACGGAGGTGTGAGTTTATGTCGAAGTGGCGGGTCTCTTGGTGTTTTATCGGATGCACTTGGGTAGTATACGCTAAGGTTGCATAAACAAACATCAGAATCGGATCTCCACATCCGCGAAATTCTATGGATAGACTAGTCGAAGTTTTGAAGGCTTCAACCATCCGTACCGTTATTCGTATGACTCCTGGGACCGATGGCTTAACGTGCAGACATATTCATGGATACCCATGCACCTGCTGTTGAGATACTGGTCAGACGTGAGCCTGTTGACTAATAAAAAAGTGTAGTAATTGTTTACAAAAAGAACCAACATACATATATGTATGTCCACGAAAACTCGTGTGGCATGGTGCCAATTTGTCCAATTTTCATTGTGTGTAATGCATTCCAATGCACCCACATATAAACTGCATTGAAAACCGTAGTATGAAAATAATCTACTTGATACTGACCTAAATAACTGTTCTGTTGTGAAACCTGTCGAACATATTTATATTGTACCACTTAAGTGGCAGACAAGCTCACGGCTCATCTGATGGGAAGTGGTTACCGTGGTCTATGGACGTATACAACACCAGGAGCGTTCAAATCGCGCTGCCGACCCTGCAATCGCGCTGCTGACCCTGCTGTTTTGTTTTGTACAATGACGTATTCTGCCTAGCTGCAATATTGTTTGTTGGTAGCTCAATCAGGTTAAGGAGTCGGTCGTACGATTGAGAGGTCTCGTGTTCGAATCCTGTCCGTTACAGTATCGACGTGAACCCACTCCTAATAGTATCAAAATATCAAAAGCAATAGTTTAACGGGAATGAGGTGGTTATGTCGGAATAGAACCGACTAAATCGCACGCCGTCTGTGAGTTGCAAATTACTAAAAATTGAAAAAAAAATTGGTACCATTCCCAGTCACGGTGATTTTTGGGTCCGTTACTGACAAGGTGCTCGATATTTTCAGATAAAAGACTGACCAGTCTATCTTCATTGGTGACGTCTACTTTCTCCCTAAAGACTCGTTAATATCTCTCCGTCCTTGTACTATGTAACTATACCCAAGACTTAATTTCCCAGGAGTAGTGACCGATTTTCTTAATAAAAATGTTACCTAATAACTAATAATCTTCATGAAGAATCCGCTCTATCTTCTAGTAGATTTTATCCTCTAGTAGTGACAATCTCATTCGATTAGAGTTGGCCATCGGTATACTTGTAAGTCCTCAAATCGAATATCGATCGTTCAACCCACCAGAGGTGTGAGGGATGGGGTGTCCATGTCCTACATTATGTTTTTCTTTTTTTGTAGGTTAGTTAGTTACGTTGGCATTATTAAACACAGCTGTGTTATTGTGTGTTATCGATCTCCAATCAAAAGGTAATTTTTGTATGCCATACACATTAGTTTGAATATACAATCACGACTCTTTCACAAAATGGTCGGTTCCTATCTTACGAACCTACATGATATAATCTTTCACACTGCTTTCATTGAAGAAGAAAGGAACTTTTACTTGAAGGCAGACCCTGAGCTCCGAGGTCACCCTGGCCTCGGAGGCAATGATGATGATATCTTCTACTTTCAAAATTGTTTTCATAAATGCTGATCGATCACGTGTACTCTTGATATGGCCATTTCTAAACAAGGCCTCGATCTTATTACCATACGTAGGTACGCCTTAGATGAACCCTTGCTTCGACCTTGTATCGACTATAACTCTGTTTCATCAATCTTCTTTAGGTTTACACTAGAGGTTTATTTTGTATTCATTTATATCAATTTTATTTTCGTGATTTGTTTTGGAATGAAGTTGTCTACTTGGTAATCTCAGTATTATGTGCTTGCAGAAGATAGGAGTGGAGTGTCTATTAACATATTAAATAGATGATGATAATTATTTTTTTGCAAATATATTACTAAACAAATTGTCTCACGACAGCTTCGCGCGTATAGGTCGACTTGTTGTCAAAATGTTGCTTATGCATGTAAATATTCATTGATACACTGTTTGGATAGTAGTGATAGATAACGCGGTTACAGTAAACGAATTCGATATCTCTAGAATTTAGAGTATTTCCCCTCCAGGTAAGTTTGTTAAGGAGGTAGGACACGGAGGTATTTCCACACAATTGAGCAGTCCGACTGGGGAAGTATAATATGGGGCTATAATAACTTCGTGTTGTGTTCCCAGCGGTGAGTAGGGTAGCCAGAGCTCATTGGAGAATGTGTGCTGTTAATGGAAGACTAAAGGCTTGTCCTGCTTCGTCTTCTACTGACGGGACAGAAACTCTGTACTTACAGGGTTGGTAGCGCGACTGTGACTCCTCTGGTGTTATACAAACGTCCATAGGCCACGGTAACCACTTTCCATCAGGTGGGCCGTATGCTTGTCTGCCACCTAAGTGGTATAAAAAAAAAGTTCAATATCTTCCATTCTGTGTATGGGGAATTTGTTTATACATCTTCATTAAAAGCTATAAACATTGCTTTAAATTGTAAACAAAGGTTCAACCTCGCTTCCGTCATGGTACGATAGTCTGTATAGTGGTACAATTATCTATACGTATGGTGGTTTGATAATCATGTTGCGGAAGAGTTATGGTATTACCTACCATTGATTATTGTTTCCTGGTGCGTAGTATAGTTGGTAGTATAAAATATAAATGGTTTGACGAAATTAATATGGTAGTATTTACAACCTGGGCTGACCTATGGGGACTGTTTGTATTTCAGGTTTTGGTTGTGAACATAGTTGTTAATACAATTAATAAAAAGCTAAGTTTACAAACTACTGAAAAATCACGCTCAAAAAGTATTAAACAAGAAAATATCAAGGTTAGCCGTATGCCACTTTTCCCTATAGGTTTTATAGCAATAGGTATAATTTATACATGTTTGAAATGTGCTAACTAAGCCCTTTCAGTAGATAACACGACATATTTATCTCAGATTTATAACCGCTAGAGGGCGCTACATTAGTTTCAGTGACACGCTATATAGCCCACAACCAGCGGACGAATAATATGCTTCTAACGATATCTCATTTGCCTTGTTCTAATAGGTGGTTGAGGAGCTATGAGGGAACAGATAATCCTACATACATACGAGGGCTGCTACTTATAAACAAATGTATATGGCTCAATATGCTTTTATTGTTTTTCAAAGTATTCTCCACTATGATCGATGCACTTTTGCATTCGATAAAACCAATTTTTAAAACACTTTTTCCACTCTGGTTGAGGTATCTCCAAAGCGTGCTGTTTGAACGCGTCTACGGCATCTTCACGGGTCGAAAATCGTTGACCACGTAATTTATTCTTTACATTTGGGAATAAATAGAAATCATTGGGAGCCAAATCAGGGCTGTACGGTGGATGACCCATTAATTCTATTTTTTGACCATCCAAAAATGTAGTTGTTTCCTGAGATGTATGACAGCTGGCATTGTCATGTTGAAGTATGATTCTGCGTCGCTGGTTGTTTTTGCGTATTTCTTCAAATACTTCTGGCAAACAAATGGTCGTGTACCACTCCGAATTAACCGTTCTACGATTCTCCAGTGCTATTGTAGCCACATGGCCATTAATACCAAAAAAGCTGGCCACCATTTGCTTTACAGTGCTTTTTGCACGAGCCACTTTCGTAGGGTTTGGCTCATTTTGAAACACCCAAACTGTTGATTGTTGTTTAGTTTCGGGATCGTACGCGTAGATCCAGGATTCGTCACCTGTGTAGATATTATAAACAGATTTTGAGTCGCCTCCGTTGAATTTTTTCAAGGTTTTCTTGCACCATTCGACGCGAGCATCTTTTTGATCCTCAGTTAAGTTGTGCGGGATCCAGCGCGAACAAATTTTTTTTACAGACAAATATTCATGTAATATCCTATGAATGCTCGTCATACATACCTATATGCCCAGAATGGCCTCTATCTCGCGATACGTAACATGGCGGTCTTGCATTATTACTTTTCGCACAGCTTCAATATTTTGTGGCACAACCACCGATTTCGGGCGACCTTCTTTAACTTCGTCCGTGACCTTACTCCGCCCGCGATTAAACTCACTAAACCAGTGATACACAGTCGTTTTTGATGGAGCTTCACCACCAAAAGTCGAAGTTAATTGATCTACGCAGTTGTTGCGTTAAACCACGTCGAAAATCGTAATAAATCATAGCACGAATATTTTTACGAGTGAGTTCCATTTTTTCAGCGATATGACATTTTAAACCCAACAAAAACAAAACACTAACGTATATAAGAAAAAAAATATTAGCGGCCAGTATTTAAAAAAAGAACGAATATGTGCATGGAGGTCAGACATTGCGTTTAAAATTATTGGAATCCCAGATTCCGCATACATAAGTAGCAGTCTATGTACATACATACATAGCCTGTCAAAATCATAACCCTCCTTTTGCTTCACCGTAATCGGGTAACACTAGAAAGGAGGTAGTATTTTTTTTTTTACGTGCGCAAAATCCCCACGGATACCTCCCCACCGGAGCCGGCGAAGGAGGTTATGTCGGACTCGAACCGACTAAAACGCACGCCGCCTGTGGGTCGCTTTGGTTGCCGAAGGTGAGGTTGACAGGCATATCCCTTGCACCACGGCTGACCCAGGGCCATCTCTCACGATCTGGCCCTCTTCTCGGGTGTGGGGACTACAGAGTCCCCAACTCGTCCCCGGAAACGGGGAGGCGCGCCACGCGCGCCACCGCCGCGGCCTGCTTCTGCCAGGGTGACAGGCGGCTCCACCTGTCCCTCCCAGGCCGGCGCTCATGGGGGGCGAAGGTCGTTCATCGACCTCCGACGCCCGAGTTGCCTTCGTACGCGGGCAGCTTGGCTTGCAATCCTACGTCGCTCCCGCTGCCGCTCCCGCCCCGCCTCCTCCTTCACGAGCATTACTTGCTCGCAGAAGGAGGTGCCGGCCGCCCACGCATCCGCGCAGCGGACCATCGCCGCGAGCAAGGTGGAGAGTGTGAGAACTCTCACTCCTAGGGCCGCCACAAGCTCCCGCCTCGGCGTCTCCCACGCCGGACACTCGGTGAGCGTGTGCGGACCTGAGTCCTCGCTCGCGTCGCAGTGATGGCACTCGGACGTTGGCTCTTTCTCCATCCGACGCAGATACTTTCCGAAGCACCCGTGCTCGGTGATCATCTGCGTCAGACGGTACGAGAGGCTGCCATGTGGCCTCTCTAGCCACTCCCCCATGATGGGTCTTACCGCCGCTACTACGGCGCGCCCTGCGCCTGGTCGCCCAAGTCGTAGCTCCCATTCCGCCACCATTTCCCTGTGGAGCCGGGATCTCACGGCCCGAATTTCTTCGGGCTCGGGATCGTGACCCCGCTCCCGCGCTGCCTTTCGGAACCGGTATAGCGCCGAAAGGGATCTCGCTTCCAGGATCCATGGTGGCGATCCGGCGAGGAGACTCGCCGCGTTGAAGGATATCGTGCGGTACCCCCTTATGATGCGGCACGCCAACTTCTGCTGCGGACGCTGCAGCAGGGGCATGTGCCGATCATAGGAGGTAGTATTTATCATCTTAGATTTGTACTAAAAATAGACCATGAAGCTAATTCTCGTAATAAAAAGATGTTCAAAGTTCAGTTTCGATCTAACCTCAATCTGAAAAGGTCAAAAAATATACCAATTAAAACATTGTAAACTTGTAAATAATACCGTAACTTTTTATGAGAATTGCTCTTTAAGATAATTTTATTTATTTATCGAAATTATCGAATTTATAACTATGATTATGATAAATCAAACTACTATGTAAAAGTACGAATAGTTTAACAGAATTAATGTGATCTACTTGCATCAAATGAATATAAATTTTACCGCAAAATAATCCATAATTTGTGCTCAGATGAATTGTTTGACATGATGCCCGTAGCTACATTCTATCATCGCACCTCTCGCCATAGGCAGGGAATTCATCCTCACACATTGCGACCTGAGACGGTGCGCACTGTGCGGTATGAATGAAACTTCATCCCACGCACACTCAAACTGTGGAATGACCTCCCTGCTGCGGTTTTCCCAAGCGCCTACAATATGGGGTTCTTCAAGAGGGGCATCAGAAGGTTTCTTCATGGTCGGCAGCGCTAATGTTACGCCCCTGGTGTTGCATACGTCCATAGGCCACGGTAACCTCTTCCTATCAGGTGGGCCGTGTGCTTCTCTGCCAACTAAGTGGTATAAAAAAAAACCATATTGTATGTAGATATTTCACATAGATATTTTTATATCGATATGGAATCAGTAAATGATATTTATAGCTGCACTATCGAACTGGGAACTTCCTGTTATGTCGGCTACATGCAGGTATAGTTCTGTACATATTATAAACAATGGTAAGGGAGCACTATTTATCACTGTGAAAATGCTCTTATATAACATAACATAAACTCACGCCTATATCCCCGAAGGGGTAGGCAGAGGTGCTAGCACCCACATTTCGCCACTTTATGTTTAGGTCCCAATGTAATAGGTGACGAGCCTATTGCCATTAACCGGGCACTTATAAACTTGAGATAAATACACACATAACTTCGAAAAACATCGAAATGTCATTGGTGTGTGTCATGGTAAAACCTGGGATCGAACCCGAGACCTCGTCTCAGCAGTCCATTACCCATACCACTAGACTTACTATACCATGCTTACTATATCAAGTCTTTGTGTGATATATCTTATAGATAAAATTCTCGTGTCACAATGTTCGTGCCCATACTCCTCCGAAACAGTTTGACCGTTTCTCATTAAATTTTGTGAGCATATTGAGTAGTTCTGAGAATCGGCCAACATCTACTTTTCATACCCCTTAGTAATAAGGGTTGTCCTCCCTGGGAACCGACATCCACACGGGCGGAGCCGCGGGCAAAAGCTAGTATTGTATATGTTTTTAAAATTGTATATGTATTATACTAGCTGACCCACCCCAGCTTCGCCAAGGGCATATTTTGAAGCTTCGTATCCCTTTGAGCCCGTATGTTTTAGTCTTCAAAATATGTATGAAAAATTGCCGCCTTTGTTAACATTTATTATCAATGCTCCGCTCCCTTAAGTAGTAGCGTGATGATATATAGAAAAAAAACCTTCCTCGATAAATGGACTACCCAACACTGAAAGAATCATTCAAATATGACCAGTAGTTCCAGAGATTAGCGCGTTCAAACAAACAAACAAACAAACTCTGCAGCTTTATAATATTAGTATAGATTTATGTATATTATATTTATTATATGTGTGTGTATTAGATAGGTTTATTTTATTGTATGTATTTACATACATATATTTATGTGTGTATTAGGCATAATATACCTATGTACTTACTTATTATATTTGTAAAAGTACGCCAAACAACTACCACTCATTCCTACAACTTTAATCACCATCCAAAGGTTGCCTGGCAGAAAACGCTTAAAGCGATGAGGCCGGCCATTGTACTGATTCCGTATTCATAGACTTTTATAATATGTTAATGGCGTACAATAAAGTATATAATAAATAAATGAATAAATAAATATTATGGTTGGTTTATGTACTCGTATATATAAACACTTAAAGCTGAACATTATTCTCTCATTCGTTGTATTAACACACAATTAAAAAAAAACGAATATGTACTCTTATGTCTAGTGACGTTAACTCTTTAAAGACAAAATGGTAATTCGATACGCTTACAATATTGAAAGCATACAAATGGCAGTAAGGCATTTGTTTACCATTACGATATTGTACATATTTCATTTCAGCCACCTGCATCGCTTAAAATAAGATATATATCTTGTATACACCAATCTAGAATATAGATAGGTAGTTATATTACCCTCAACTGATCAAACAGCAACTGCTTATACAAAAACGTTGTCTGTACGGAAAGCACACAATATTTCAATGCACTTAAAACATTCTGTGTAGAATGATATAGAATATTTATTTATTTTATTATTCATCTGCTTTCTATTATAATATAGAATATTTTTCTTCAGTATTTGTGCAGAATGGAACCACATGGAAAGTTTTCATATGTTCCGTGGTTCCTTTGTGCATAAATACGTATAATTTTGAATTTGTGAAACATGATAACCCAATCCTCAGCCCATAGATATACTACTCTGTCAAGAAAGTACCGGGAAAAAATCAATAATACACAAAAAAATTGTTATTCATCCAAATTTATTTTATCACCTTCAAAGTATGCTCCTTCAGAAACGATACACTTACGCCAACGAATAATCCAATCATCAAAACATTTTTTAAACACCGTTTCCGGAATTGAGTTCAGTTCGCGCCGCGAATTCTCCTATAAGTCTTCTACTGATTGAAAGCGGGTGCCACGAAGTGGTAATTTGAGTGTAGGAAAAAGAAAGAAGTCGGCTGGAGCCATTTCTGGTGAATATGGTGGTTGCTCGATGGTATTTATTAAGTGTTTGGACAAAAATTCGTTTACAATGATGGCCTTGTGCGAAGGCGCACTATTGTAGTGCAAAATCCAAGAATTTTCCTTCCACAAATCTGGCCTTTTTCGTCGAATTTGTTCTCTTAAACGTCGCATAATGCTCAAATAATATTCGTTTGACCTTACGGCAAAAATTTCCGATTGCACAACACCGCGATAGTCAAAGAAAACAGTCAACATGACTTTGACTTTTGATCGACTTTGACGTGGTTTTTTCGGTTTTGGTTCAGTTGGAAGGCGCCATTCCGAAGCTTGTTGACTAGTATGCATGTCAAACTCGTAAACCCACGTCTCGTCACCAGTAACAACGCGTTTCATGAATGTTGGGTCGGCATTGACCCGTTATAGCATGTCCTCAGCGACTCTCATGCGATTTAGTTTTTGAAGAAAATTCAGGTCTTTTGGGACTAGCCGGGCAGCAACACGTTTCATACCCAAATGATTAGTCATCTCTCTCAAACTTGAATG
Organism: Eilema griseolum; assembly: GCA_963662185.1. Lineage (NCBI taxonomy): Eukaryota > Metazoa > Arthropoda > Insecta > Lepidoptera > Erebidae > Eilema > Eilema griseolum. The sequence goes on from OY759243.1 coordinate 3,372,940, forward strand.
AGGATTCATCATCAGATCAGTCACTATTTCCTTCACTTTTGCGATGTTAACTTCAGTTGCAGACGTTGATGGCCTACCAGAACGAGGCAAATCTTCCATCACATCTCGACCGCTTTTGAACGCTTTGTACCACTCATAAGCACGTGTTTTCACGTATAAGGATGTTTGCTTAGCCGTGAGTAGGTACGTGTCGCCATTCTGCGCCGGTACACCTACGTTATAATATTAAGCTACCTACATTTATTTCTTATATTTTACTTTGTGATTTCTAGTGATTATTTTTTGTAACCTGTATTACCTATTGAAAAATAACTCGTTGCATTTATTATAAACCTCAGTGGTTTCTAAATGCACTGTAAATAATTATGTATATATGATGTTTTTAAGGTGATAAATAAATAAAATAAAAATAAATGATAAAGTCGATTCACCGTAAGCCTTCTGTAACATTTTCAGTGTCTCCGAACATGAAATTCCATTGGCAATGCAAAATTTAAGACAAACTCTTTGTTCGATGTTTTTGTCCATTATGAAATTCGCAATACACACTAGATATTATAAAACTAAAAACAGCACTGTTTTTAACATAAATGACAGATGCAACTCAAACTCGCGCCAAAATGTAAAGCAGTCGTGCCAATCAAACAACAACAAAAAAAACAAAAATTTGAATTTGGAACCATAAACAAAACATTCATTCCCGATACTTTGTTGACTGAATGTATACTGCACAAACTCAGCCTCAGAAGAATGGCTTGAGCCAACAATAGTGTTCGGAAGCCAGCAATTGGTTCACACCCTATTACGTGGGACCGAATTCAATGATTGGTGAAATATAGGTGTTAATTCACCTCTGTCTAACCCTCCGGGGATAAAAGCGTGATTATATGTATGTATGTATGATAACCCAATCTAGTATAGTTTTAACTCGATTGCAATAATTTTCACTAAAACAGTATGTAAGATTTGTAATAAGGACGAATATGAACTGACTTTCTGTATACATAACTGCTAACAATCCATTAGGCCCCCCGCTAAACAACTGTGTCATTGCCAAAAAAGCTTTATTGCTGTCTCAGTTCCCCTCCGTGCATTTGGTCACGTAAGCCTCTGCTGCGTACTAAACGAGACCCTTCTCACGTATACCCCGCACATAAATTGGGATCATCTCTTTGTTAATACGGCGTATTTTCCCTTGTACTGCAAGTAGTACTTATGGATGGAGTTGTAAATCGTGGATGGTTAGGCATCTTTTTCCAATGATAACATCATAACATAACATAAACATTACACACATACCTATAAACTCACGCCTATTATCCCTGAAGGGGTAGGCAGAGGTGCTAGCAACCCACATTTCGCCAGTTTATATTTAGGTCCCAATGTAATAGGTGGCGAGCCTATTTTCCAATGATGTGATAGTAAAAAAGAGACTTAAATATCATCGTCTTTTTTCAAATGTAAGTCCATTTCTTGTACGAATAGTTAGTAATGTTTTGTGCAGTAAATATGTTTCCATATCTTTCTAGAATATTTCGTTTGTCATGATATTATTGTGAAATGAAAATAATTTTAACATTTGTCTACTAAACTTTTATACTTTTGTACCTCTGTGGTACTACTACTTTGTACCATTCAATGGTATCGGTTGGGGTAGGACACGGCGGTATTTCCGCCCAATTGAGAATCCGACTGGGTACCTCCACCCTAGAGAATACCGCGGTTATAATAACTTTGTGTTGTGTTCCCGGCGGTGAGTGGGGTAGCCAGAGCTCACTGGAGAGTTTTTGTGCTGTCAGTGGGACGACCAAAGGCTTGTCCTTCTTTGTCCTCTACACTGACGGCTCAAAATCTCTGTTCTTACAGGGTCGGCAGCACGGATGTGACTCCACTGGTGTTACACACGTTCATAGGTCATGGTAACCACTTTCCATCAGTTAAGCCGAGTGCTTGTCTGCCACCTAAGTTGTATAAAAAAAGGGCAGTGTAGCTGCTAATTCAGCCGTGCCCTGACCGCAGTGTAGTTGCTAATTCAGAACATTTGTTTCGTTAACTCTATTCCACACCCAAACCTCACTATGTAACTAAGTACTATAAATATCGATTAAGATAGGAAAAGTTTGAATCTGATCAGGCGGGATTCGAACCCGTGATCTTTTCCTTACAGGGCAATGACAGGACAATGCTCTGACCAGTGAGGCCCCGAACCTCGCCTGAATTCATTCAAATCTTCCTTTATATATTCATCTTAAGGCGATGGTGACGGTGATTTAAATAGCATACTACTCGTAAACTATTTAAAATTTCATTCTATACTATAAATATGTATTCCTTTGAATAGTTATTAAGTCCTTAGTGTTAATTAATACATCTTGGTTTTACTATTTACACAAGTTTTTGGATTGCAATTCAGACTTTGATTGTATAATCTTATTTTGATTACAATCACAATTGTAATCTGTGTTGCAAATAAATAAAATAAGGAAGTTCTCCGAACATATCCACTAAGTCAAATATAAACATTCTTTGATCCGTACTCCTGAATGATACTCAATCATGAATCTGAAGACAGCTTGTATTCTAGATGACAATTCTAACGTCATTGTGAGAGTCGGTTCACAACTGACCGTTGTTCAAGAATACGGGCTTTAGTCACATATTTAACATAACGTTACAGAAAAACACTCCAAAGCATAATACACACTCGAGAAACACTGCCAATCATCATGACTGACTACAAAACTGTTCCTACTGTAAAATCCTCACACGCATGATCGGATCCACGGTAGTTCTGTCTTTATCTACATTACAAACGAATTATTGCGATAATTCTGCAAATTTTTGAAGGAATTTGCTTCAGATAACATAACTTAAATCTTTAGATACAAGATTACAAGAAGACTAGACAGAGATTATGTATTACATAAATATGATATACAAATATTAACGCAAGTCTGATTAATGATAACCTCATATTTCTGATTTGAGTGGCTGTTAAACGAAGCTTACAAATTAATTCAGAAATCTGGAAAACACATATGAGATATGTTCCGTATGAGGTCCAAGGTTTTTGGGGCCCAAGGCAAAATTTTCGTACAATTCTTGAGTAAATAGGAATTTATAGTTTTTACCTGTGGGAGCAAGCGTATAAATTGCCTTCAGTGTCTTGGTGAGAACACTTACAACGTACGAGGTAAAGAACGTATCAATCCAAACAAAGTACAGCAGGTAGGCGGTCAATAAAAATGTCAATATTCGCCAGCTGTAAATATATACGGTTGATAAAATCGTAAATCGTACCTATATTGACACCTAAATCACAATATTGGATCGCGATATTTATTGAACGTCTGACTCTTGCCTACGCATACCTAAGTAGATATAATCCATTTTCTTATAAGGGAATAAATAGGCCGTGTGGTTTCCCGCAGAGTAGAATTAGGGCCACCCCATTTCTTCCCATGCGGTGTCGTACAAGGCGACTAAGGGATAGGGTTGTTTAACATCAGACAGATATATACAGCCCGGACTCAGTCTCAGATGCGTGGCTCGAGTCAACAATAGTGCCAGGAATGCGGCAATAGACTCACTCCCTATTACGTGGGACCGAATACAATTACTGGTGAAATGTGGGTGTTAATTCGCCTCTGCCTAGCCTCCAGGGATAAAGGTGTGATTATAATATATGCGTGTGTGAATAAATAGGTCTTTTGCCATTATCATAGAATGTTGTTTTTAAATAATGAAGTTACTGTACTAGCACAGAATATATAACTGACGCACAGTTAATTAGTTAAAGACGTCAGCTAATAGCAATTGGTAACACTATTAAATACCACCGTTTGAATAAACTATTGACTTTAATTAGCACTCGTAATCTATTATGAGTCTTATCAGTACGATAGAGAGCTTCTTTTGCTCTGAATACTCGAGCAAGCTGAAGAAACCCTAACGAGAATCACCTGCGAACCGGTACACCTGCTCAAAGTTGGTCGGACGGTCAAACAATCTTTGCCGTGGAGGTGACGCTTTAATAATCTGATCTAGGTCTCTGAACCCTAATAGGAACCAGGGTACTAATCGCCGGAAGGGCGTCCAAACTTAACCTATTTTTTTCATTCTGTATTTTGCTATTTTCCGACTGTTAACCTATGAAACAAGTTCCCAGGTCAACTTCACCTCTATAGTCGAAATCCTCATTGTTCTGGCATAATCTGATGAAATAACAGTACATCATGCCTAGTTACGTAATATCTATTAAGTAGGTACTTCACTTTGTCTTTGCGCTGTTTGTCGACCGTCAGCCTATAAAGCAATTTCCCAGGTCTACTTCACCTCTAAAGTCAAGAAAGTCAAAAACCTTATTATTCTGGCATAATCTGATGAATAACAGTGCATCGTACCTACACCTACCTAGTTACGTAATATCACGAAGGCAGTCAAGTAAGTAACAACCTTGATAAGTGTTTATCACGGTCTATTTTTAACTGACATTTCTTGATGATAATTATTGTCACTTGGCGACATATAAATTATTTATAAATATCAATTGCGGTCTACCATTAACGTTATTATATAAATCTACTTTATTTCTGAACGTAAGATGCAGGGAAATCCGTTTGTTGTAAAGTAGACGAAAAACTGACTTCCTGTGTTGGATTGCAAATGCTGCAGTGTATTTTTATTAATAAAATATTAATTATTTAAAAAAACATGAAAATCATACACGTAGGTATAAACTGAGGAAGGAAACAGGGAAACCTACTTCCCTGTTTTTTCCTTATGATAATGGACCCATTTTGAAAATTCAACGATTATAATTATAGAACTGTTTTGTAATGTTTTTTTATAAATATGTACCGTCAATAGGCTCACGTAATAGGGGTTACGTGAGACCGAATTCAATGATAAGTGAAATATGGGTGTTAATTCACCTCTGCCTAACCCTTCAGGGATAAAGGCGTAATTATATGTACCTACGTATAAATATTTGCATATGCACATTCGCTTCCCAAACATTTGTTTGCGCACTCGCTATCACTAATGTCTAAAATAGGACATTCATAATATTCCAATGATGATAAGAATGACCACACTAGGTACCTAGGTATACTTATCGGCGAAATTCATCACGAGCTTCATCTTTATTAACAACTAGCTGACCCACCCCAGCTTCGCCCGCGGTATATTTTGAAGCTTCATATCCCTTTGAGCCCGTATGTTTTAGTCTTCAAAATATGTATGAAAAATTGCCGGATTTGTTAACATTTATTATCAATACTCCGCTCCCTTAAATAGTAGCGTGATGATATATAGCCTAAAACCTTCCTCGATAAATGGACTACCCAACACTGAAAGAATCATTCAAATCGGACCAGTAGTTCCAGAGATTAGCGCGTTTAAACAAACAAACAAACTCTGCAGCTTTATAATATTATATTATTAACAATGTGTATAACAGTTCGGGACATTTCGCGCTTAAATCACGGAACTTACTGTGAGTCAAGTCGTGACCACGGGCGCTGCAACGCATCCGAAACGTCGTCGTCATAATTAGAAAATTCGCTAATGTAATGTTTAAATCGCGAAAAGTTCCGATCCGTCAAATAATAAAAAATAAAAAAATTACACCGCGATAGTTTAAAAATCTCATAAAGCATTATTGTTGAAATTTCATCCTAAAAAGTTTCAAATTGCAAATGTAATTTGAAAATGCTACCTGAATTGTTACAATATTTGTGATTAAAATATACGGTTTCTACGAAATCTATGACTGAATAAAAATCATCACATATATCACGAGCTTCGGAAAGACCATAAAATAATATGCGTTTCTCCTCTATACCAGTCTATACGACTTGCTCATTGCTCATAAAATCTCATCTTATTTTGGTTTATAGTTCTGTGAGCAGTACTCATGTCAGAAATTCGTATAACAAATTTGAGTGGTGACTCAGATAACGTCACATGTGCGTTGTAAGGCCATGTTTTTTCTCAACGAATCTGTAAATAGTATATTATCAGCTGTAGACACTAGACTTTAAAAATTTAAAAATCGATAGTAGGAATGACGCACAGAAGTTGCACTCCTATGACCTTGGAGAAAGCCAACTTTACAAACCTACCATTTTTTTTTTTTTTTTTTTTCATTTGTTTTGAACTTGGAACTAACCGCCATCACAAGTCGAATATTAAAGTTGTTAGTATGGTTCCCGGCAGAGTAGAATTTGGATCACCCCATCTCTTCCCATGTGGTGTCGTACAAGGTGACTAAGGGATAGGGCTGTTTAACAGACAGATATATACAGCCCAGACTCAGCCTCAGCCTCAGATGCATAGCTCGAGTCAATAACAGTGCCCGAAATACGGCAATAGGCTCACCCCCTATTACGTGGGACCGAATACAATTATTGGTGAAATGTGGGTGATAATTCACCTCTGCCTAACCCTCCGAGGACAAGGCGTGATTATATGTATGTATGTAGTATTAATATAAGTATACATATATGTAACGGATACCATAGATCGTATGAAAACGGCGGCTTAACGTTCTCCCCAAGACACGGATATATCCAGACCAATGTAAGCAGTAAGAAAAGTTATAGCATAGAACAACAAAGAAAATTTTATTTTGCGGAAATTGTCGCCTGGTCTTCGTACGAATACAATTAGATAAATAGTACATAAATTATCTTCAAATTCGTGGGTAAATATAAAAAAAGAACTTTATGTGATAATATTGTTGAATCAAACACTATGTATTCGTGCAGAAGCTATTTAAGCATTCGTCATAATAAGTCCTGTCCGGAAATGTTTTTTTATTTCTTTTACAACGGCCTTAGCATTTGACTAATGGAAACCAGTTGACATCTAGTCAGACAACGCTAAACAACGGATTTCACGACTCGCGAGCGCCTACAGTAATTTAAATCTTCAGCAACAATGTAATTATATGGCATACTTTTATGAAGAGTGAGAATGTATAAGAGCATCATATTCGTTGAAACTTTTGCTTCCATAGTAACGCATATGTCACAATCAATCAATCATTGTTCCAATCCACTGCTGAACATAGGCAGAGACCTAGGCCTAAGGTGCTATACCGCATATTAGGAGAGCCTAATATGCGGTACGCATATTAGGAGAGCCTAATATGCGGTATAGCACCTTATCCTGATTCGGTCTATTCACTACCTTTTCAGGTCCTAATGTTTACTTCACATAAACGTAATATTAACCGAACTTCACAACATGAGACACATAAAAAGCTTTAGCGAACCGAATATTCAATAACGCCGCCGTCTTGTTACGCGAAGAAAATCCAATATCATTGATATTCACCGAGCCGAATAATTGTTCCCCTTGACATTTACAAATAATGTACTTATCTGAAATTGCTTCGCATTTGTGAACTGAATTGGTATATCGATAGCACACTAAGTAGCTCGGGTCAATGCACTCTTATTACAAGAGTAAACGTTTACCCGCTTGTTGAACTACCCCCCAAATGCCCTCAATGAGTTATGAAGGTATTTGTTTTTTGTTTGGCTTTCAAATGATAGTAACACTCGTAGTATTCGACGTATATATGAAAGTAAAAGTAAATTAGTATGTGTAGTCGATGGAACAAAAACTGTCTTGTTATGGTATAATGTAAATACATGTCTTTACTGTACACCAAGACTGAGCTTAACTTACGTTATATATTATACTTTACTAACTTTTAAACTTTCGCGTTCCATGATATACAATAATGTTTACGGGAATTAACATGCAACCTCGCTTTTCTGCGCAGTCGGACAAACACCGGACAGTTTGCTTACAGAATAGGGACACTGTGAGTGTAGTATGTGAAGGTGCATGGCGAAACGAAAATATTAAAAATATTGAGAATGTGCGGGTAGATGAAGAATGGGATAGGGAAGATGAAGGATTCGAAGACAGCGGGCGTGCACCACTGAGCCAGTCAGTCTGTGAGCACGACCGGTGTGTCCTGGTCGAAACGTCAGGCAAAACAAAGGTATGGATGTACCTATACCATGATCGCGTTAATTCCCGTAAACTTTAATATATAGCCTAATTCTTTTTTCTAAAATTAAAGTAGCCTAAGTAGATCGCCTTGTAATATCAGTAAAAATTGGCTTGGTGAGCTCGTTCTCTTTTACTTATATAAACTTCTGACCTTCCCTTCAATTCTTAATATTAACTAGCTACATTATTGACTGACAGCGATTATATACATTGTATGTCTCTGAGATTATGATTATAATCATAACGCCCTAACAATACCTTTGAGGCATAGTTCAAAGGTAGTAATCTCATTTAACTAAATATATAGAGACATTGCAAATGAACAAGAATTTAGCGATACAAAATGCAGAGAAATCTACCTTACTACGTGTACCGTTCCTTGGTATTTACTTAAACGAGGTTACTAAACCACACACATGGATCTATGTCAAATTATGGAAAGGATATTTGCCAGCCAAGATAAAAATATTTGATAAGAAAGTAGGAACTTGAGAATTTCGAGCTGATTTGGCATTTTTCACAGCTATTACCTGCAGCTTTTTATGTACCAATGTATGCAGTTAACTTTTTTGTCAATTATTTTGTGTCCATGCACCATTAACCGTCAGAAACTACCAATGTATGCCTTTAATGAAAAGTTTAAAAGACTTCTTACCTCACGGCAAAGGTAACTTTTTGTTTAATTGTTGTAAGTGGTACCTACGAAATAAAAATCAGCCATGGCTATGATCTTCAAAAAATCTTCTGAAATCTTGTAGTAAAATATGCATAAATATACGGAGACTTAATAGCTCTTAAGGGTCCACCTTGTTAGCAGAAAAAACAAGACTGCTTCTTATGCTAAGAGATTTTATACACCTGAGACTTATGTGATAATCAACAACCCTTACATGAATCGTCTTTATATCGTGTCAAACTATTCTAATCTATGTTTATGCAGTAATATCTACTCTTCGATCTGACTTATGTACGACTTAAAAAATCAGTGTACTTCGCAGTACAATTATGTTGAATGCACAACAATTTTTTGTCTACTATTGTGTTCCATAAATAGCAAATATTGAATTCTATAAATAGTAAATGTTGTTGACGAAAGTTCAAGGCCGAACTACAACGCACTATCGTGGGCTAAAAATAACGTCATTATGACTATCAAATAAGTTCGCCGATAGTAAAACCTTTCGCGAGACGGTTTCCCGCCGGTACTATGTTGAAACGCGTCCGGACAACAAATTTTGTATAGCACGCTATGGATCCACGATTAGACTGTCCGCTGCCGTACACCATTAATGACCATGTAGCTACCGTCTCGAAGAAACTTAGAGTGCTTCAACAGACGTGACGACGAAGACAATTAAGAAAAAATTATCAGTCAAATAGGCTATCGAACTCATCATTGTTATATTGTTTCCGATTGCATCCAAGGCTTTCACTTCAGAGAGCAGGTATCTTTTATTTTTTTAGTTTTTACTATTTTTATGGAAGCTACAGTACGAGAAAGCTCACTTCAGCCTCCTTAGACCAATAACAATTCAATGGTTGTCGTATAGAACATAGTGCCACTTGTCTAGACTGGCTGAACCTCATTCGTCAATCCATGTGAGGTTGGCTTGGCTCCGAAGATCTTACTATGGCCAATACACAACGAACTGCCATGCCGCGCGCCGTCGAACTATGTCGGTGAATCACAGGTTCAGTGTGTAGGTAGAGCACTCAACTTACCACGTTCCTACATCCCACTGTTTGTAAACATAACAATATCGAGTATTCAAATATTTTAGAACTTGTTTAAAAGAATATTTAAATCGTAATCGTGAAGTTCCACATAAAACCGGTTCTTAGACACGAGTATATTGTTGTGAACCGGTACACGTGTCCTCTAACTTACTAACAGTATAATATTTGCCTTTTAACTCGTCATGATGTAATAGAAAAAAATAGGTAACATTGTCAAAGGACTAAAAAATATGTAAATAATAGGTATAAGTACCTAGGTCTTTGAAGAAGTCTTTTTTTATTTAGGACACGCTAACTTGACTTCACCTTGCCTGATGGTAAGCTAAAGGCAAAGTCTCAGGAAAGAGGTTCACCATTACAAACACTAAGTAATGTTACAATGGTGGCACTCAGCTTAGCGGCCTCATCAGATGCTTTTTCACGCCCCGCTTAAAGGACCCGGGACTGTAGGAAGAAGGAAAGTTGTTCTACGGGTTCTAAAACATGGATATACATATATAGGTACGTACATACGTACGTTCTAAGGGCGAACGAACGTAATAATACGTTACATGAAGGGCAATTAAAGTATCTTACGAAAAAATGATTGAAGTTAAACAACTTTCTAACCGGTACTTTTGCTGTATAACTGCAGTATATCAAACTAAACTGTGAACTTCAAAAATTCTCATGAGGTCTTGTATAAAATAAATTTGGTACCATTTTCCCCTTTTCAAAAAATATCATTGAAATTTTCAAAAGTTCTTTGAAGGCAGATAATCTATCCATAATTATACAACAGTTCGGGACTTTTCGCTATTAAATCATGGAACTTACTATTTCTGCCGACGTTTTGGATGCGTTGCAGCAACCGTGGTCACGACTCGCTGAGTTTCTTGCCGGAGTCTTCTCAGATCGGGTCGCGTTTCGTACCGGTGGTCCATTTACTAAACTGATATTCATGTTCCTTTTTTGTTGACGTTTTGTAAGTGCCGATATAATGTTCTATACAGAATAAATGATTTTTGACTTTGACGTTGACTTTGACTTTGACTTGACTAGCTTGCAAGCGTATTTGTAGGTTAATCTCAATCAGTAGATGTACCCTACTGATTGATAAGCGACACTCTGATCTTACACAGATTTTCTTCATGGGGTGGACAGCAGTCACTACTGTAAAAATCAAAATTAAACCAATTTATGTAAAAAGAACTGAACCTGAACTCCTACGAATGGTGGTATCTGATACTCCAACTAATGCAGATAATTGTTTCTTCTTCAAACGGGTGTCGTCCAGTACCAGATTTTCCACTTTTTCCACAATGTCTGATGTGGTGGCCTCAACTGGCCTGCCTGAGCGGGGGTCATCTTCAATCGACTCCCGACCACGTTTAAAAAGACTATGCCATTTGTAAATCATTGATTTACTAGGGCACTGTTCCCCATAAACAGATTCCATTTCATTCAAAATGGTCTGAGCGTTTTTTCCCTGCTTGGTAAGGAATTTTATTACAGCACGGTGTTCAATTTTCTCCATAGTTTTCGTTTTCTTCCGGATTGACTTGTTTATCAGGCGAGTATTCGGGAACGAATGACGCTTTAGGGTTGAAACTCAGTTTATATACTAATTATGAGTCACTAAGGAGCATGACACTAAGCGAGCGCACCTATCCCCACTCCAACCCCTTCATTCCACGAACTTTTGGACCTCCCCTCGTAAGTGTAAGCTTTTGATGCAACTGGTATTGATGATCGGGTGAAGAAGAGACACGTGGAGTTGAAAACAGTTGCCATAAAATCTGAGAAATAAAGTCTCTATTAAAATGTATCGTTTGCTGTACTGTTTAGGTAACGGCCCCTGCCTGCGAAGTAGGCGGTAACTGGCGCACAGCACGTGCTTGTCATTATCTACTTTCCAGTATACTGTTAGATCTAATGTGTGAATCCACTCGTTCTACTATATTTTCCGAGTAATCCTATGTTACTGGTGATGCTTAACACAATAATAAGCTGTTAATCGTAGTGATCTGCACTTTTCTAACCTACTAGAGTTTTTCAACTCGTTAAAGTAGCAGTCAATACAGTCGATTTTGTATCACCTTGTCCATTTTTTAGTAGAGAAAATCTTTAGAGAAATTCTTGTGTATTAGTAAGATAAATAAAAATTTAACAAAAAACTTAAACCGACTTCAAGAAACAAAATAGAAGCTCTGAAAAGCGAAAAATAAATGAAATCGGTGCCTACCCCGAGAGGCCACATTTCAATTGATTGCATATATCGAGATACAATTGTTTTGTTTAATAGTGTTTTTGACTGTCAAATTAGTCAAATTAGATATTTTTTACTAAACATCAAAACGGTAAGTTATATCTAAGAAAACTTGTTGTGACTTCAAAATTAGGTATTAGGAATAAGTAATTTATTATTATAGGTAGGGTGGATTAAAAATATAAAAATCCGATTAAATAAAAATTGAAGTAACTTTTACCGCTCTTTTACCAATCTGAATTGAATGAGCTCATATAAATTATTTATTGTAACTATAGGAAAGTTTCCAATTGTCTTACAATTGTATATATATATTGCGTCAATGAATTTAAGCAGTCACGAATACGTCTATATTGAATTAAACAATAAATCAGTCATCAACATAATGACGTTAACTTGAAATTCAATATTTCAGTATGAAAGAAAATTCTAGATAATGTCTTGTTAACAACTTTTGTTACGTACGTAATCATATTATGAAACCAGTCTTTCGGCCTTGATTATATATTGCAATTTGATGCGAATCAATACAGGATAACCCATATCAGACGCCGGTAGTCATTTCGCATGATTCAATAGTGATCCGACTTGTATCGTTAGTTTTTTGTATTAGTCATGTTTTGCATTGAATCATATAGACATACTTACATATATTATACTCAGGTTTACCATGTCACACACCAATGACTTTTCGATGCTTTTCGAAGTTATTATTTCCAGGTTTACCATGGCACACACCAATGACTTCGATGCTTAAGTTATGTGTGTATTTATCGCAGGTTTATAAGTACCTGGTTAATGGCAATAGGCTATATTACATTGGGACCTAAACATAAACTGGCGAAATGTGGGTGCTAGCATCTCTGCCTACCCCTTCGGGGATATAGGCGTGAGTTTATGTTATGTTATGTTATGTTATATATTATACTCACACTCCTGTGTATTTCTAAAAAAGTAAGCAAAGTTGAACTAACGCCCACGTTTATTTTAACATTATTTTTTGATCCTAGGTATTTTTAAATTTTAATAGAGTCTTCAATATCTATGTTTAAATTTATAGAGTGTGTCTAAATTTAAACGCACAGTCACTTAGATTATGCTGAATCAAATCAGATCAATATGAGCCGGTTTTAAACGTATAAATTACAGAGGCAGAAATATTCTCACACTATCATAAGCCATATATCTAATCTAAATCACATTGGGTCGTCGGGCTGCTGAATAAACTTGAATATATGTGTAAACAATATCATTATAGATATCAATAAATCATTTAAGATGCTATAAACATGTAAATATTATAAGCTCACGTGTTTCCTTCTTCCTGCAGTCCCAGGTCCTTTAAGCGGGGCATGAAAAAGCATATGATGAGGCTGTCAAGCTGAGTGTCACCAATGTCACACATCAGGCAAGGCGAAGTCTAATTGAGGTGTTCTATATAAAACAAATATAACCTGTTTATATTCAATCATATTGATACATAATACTTTTGGCAAATATAGTAAGTTACTCAAAATAATCAAATGCATATGCCATAAAATCGATACGAACGCCAGATTTTAAACGAGATCAATCAAACTGGGTTAACACCTTATGACATTATATATAAACACCTCAACAAAGTCTAGGGAACAAGATGACCGCAATTATTTTTTTTCGTGTAAATCTTGTTTTGCAAATAACTGACAGCAAATAAATAAAAATAGAATAAAGTAGATTACAGAGTTGTTCGAAATTTAAAAATAAATTTAAATAAGTAATGATTTTCGAATATGGAGGGAAAACTTTTAAAAGTGTTTGATTGTGCAGTTTCTCTGAGGCAAAATAAAAATTATTTTTTTTGATTGTAAATAACGTTTATTATCAATAATACGTCTTTTACGTATGGTTTGTGCATTTTTGTGACTGTAGTCATCATGTGACGTCGTCATTTAAGTCGCGAAGAGATGTTAAGGGCTGTTGGTATGCTGCAAGCTGGACGAACTCAACGCGACGTAGCGGATGCTGTCAACACCCAACCAAGCGTAATTTGCAGATTATGGGCACGCTACAGGTCTACAGGGGATGTTGCCGAACGTCACAGGGGACGAAATAGGGTTACTACCCCGCGACAAGATCGTTACTTGCAAAATTCCGCAAGGCGGCAACCCACGATTACTGCTCGTCAGTTGGTCGCAGGCCTCCAGTCTCAGCATCAAGTGGTTATTAGCGATCAAACTGTCAGAAGAAGACTACACGAAGCCAATCTTTATGCTCGCAGACCGCTTAGGGTTCCAGCTCTTCGACGTGGAAATCGAGGTCGTCGCTTATTGTGGGCTAACGCACATTTACAGTGGACCGACCATCAATGGGCACGGGTTCTGTTTTCCGACGAATCTTGCTTCGGTTTTCATCCTGATTCGAGAAGAGTGCGTATATGGCGAGTTCCTGGACGTCGGAGTCGTCTCCAGAATCCGCAAGAAGTTCATCCTTATCAAGGTGGAACAATCATGGTATGGGCTGGAATTCGCCTTGGTGGAAGGACCGACCTCGTTTGGATACGGGGCAATTTGAATGCAAACCAATACATTCAGGACGTTATACACCCCATGGTAATCCCTCATCGACAGCAGTTCGGTCAAGATTTTATGTTCATGCAAGATAATGCACGGTCACACACCGCGAGGGTAGTGGTCAATGCGTTAAGCGAGCACAATATGACGACGTTGGAATGGCCTGCTCAGTCTGCCGACCTCAATCCCATAGAGCATGCCTGGGATTTGCTTGGGAGAAGAGCTTTTAGTGATTCTTTGGAAAATCTGAACACTGAAGAACAACTTTTTTTACACCTTCGCAGTGTATGGAGCCATATTCCACAGACGATGATTGACAATCTCATACTAAGTATGCCACGCCGTTGTCGAGCTGTTGCTAATGCTTTAGGAGGTCCTACAGATTATTAAAAACGTTTAAAGTACGGTTAATTACTGTATTTCTTACTACCTCGTTATTTTTGTGCCTAATCATAGAAGGTTGTAATACTCAATATTGGCACTATTCAATTCTTTCTTAAAAAAAAAAAAAATTGGTACGAAAATGTTTTTATTAAAATTAAAATTAAAAATGGTATAAAAATACCCTTCTATTGATATAAAACACTCACTATTACAAGAAAGGGTTTTTAAATAAAAACTAGAAATGTCCTTGATCCCTAGACTTTGTTGATGTGTGTATATTACTAGCTGATCCGGCAAACGTTGTTTTGCCATGTAAATTGTTTCTAGGAAACATTTTTTTATTTTTTTTTTATTTATATATTTTATCACACGTAACAGATTACAACCAATAAGAGATACAATAATAATAAAAGCAATAGGATTAGAGTCCAGGTTGCATTCCACAAGAACGCGTGTACAAATGAGTTAAGATGAAGGAGTTTCTAACAGGAACACACATAAAGCTAGTTTACAATTTTATATTTTTGACACATTAGACATGATGGAGTTCCTAACTACGGTTGGTTTAAAAGTTGTTTTACCGTTCTAACAAATAAAGTCAGCTTAGGTACAAAAATATCGAAGGCTGAATTATCCCTGGCGATTTCGTTGCACTGACGAGCCATCCGAACTATGGGGTTGTAAAACGAAGTATTATTTTTATAGACTTGTAAGGCAAAGAGTCCCGTTTGGTTGGATCTACGAACGCTATATCTGATATTAAAGGTTAATTGGGCAAGCAAATTAGGTACATCAAGTATAGAATGAATTATTTTATAAAGGCAAGTAAAATCAAAGTACCGCCTGCGTACTTCCAACTTTTGCACGTTAAATCTAATCAGACGCGCATCGTAATCGATAATGTTGCGCCCCAGGTGTTGCCGGTAGCATAATATCCGCAGACACCTTCTCTGCACCCTTTCTATATTTTCAATGTGAACATTGTAATGTGGAGACCATATTGGGCAGCCGTATTCCAAGATGCTTCTCACGAGTGTGTAGTACAGGTAGAGAAAAGAACGAGCACCTTTAAAATCCCTAGTAGTCCTCACAATAAACCCGATAAGTTGATTAGATTTCATCACTACGTGATGATAATGGTTTCGAAAGCTGAGTTTATTATCGAAAACAATTCCAAGATCCTTAATGACATTGGATCTCCTAAGGACTGAGACTGACTGAAGACATGGTAAAACCTGGTATCGAACCCGAGACCTCGTCTCAGCAGTCCATTACCCATACCACTAGGCTAGCACCTCTGCCTATATAGGGATATAGGCGTGAGCTTATGTTGTTGTTGTTAATTTAATACTGTATCATAAACAAATGTGTAAAAATTAAAAATAACTATATATAGGGGTACCCTTAACATTTAGGGGGATGAAGAAAGAAGTTGTTCGGTTCTCAGACCTACCCAATATGCACACAAAATTTCATGAGAATCGGTCTGGCCGTTTCGGAGTCGTTTAACATGGTTTAGTTTCCGTTGATCTAGATTCCTATCATTAGTGAAATCCTCTCTTAGCGCTGTAAATAATGATTACTTAAACAGTAAATAGCAAAGCAAATATAGGTATTTAAACTATCATGCAAGCACCATGATGCAACAGTGCCGAAATATCGGAAACTCGAAACAATGCAACATTTTTGATGACATGACATAATTATTTTGATACTGAAACATAGCAAATATTCAGATGGTGATAGGACTAAATCTATTTATGCGGTGTACACAGATGAAGTATGTTTACACATTATGCCACCTAGGAGACACCCACAGTGGCCAGCTGCGGTGCCTCCTCGAAACTTTCCCCTGGCGCTGTGACGAGGGTGTACCAATCAAAAACAATAGGTGAACCTTGGGTTTTTAAATGTGGACTCGAGTCCGTAATAAATATCTTTTTATTAGCTTTATCTTTATTATATTATAAGGGAATACCTTTATTCATTGAAATAATATTTGAATTATTTTTTTAAATACATCCAAAAAAACTCAACTGGGAAAACGCTATACAGATAATGATGTTGAAGCAACGGGAGTAAAAGATACGAAGGGGTTAAATTCGGTTTACTATCATTATTTACGCATTTTCTTGTACTAACTAACCTTGTACTAATAAAACCTTGACATGTACTTGGACTTACGTCATAATTTCCGTGTTCGTGAAGTAATATTTTAGTACGAGAGGAACCACCATGTTGCATGTTTATAACCCATTTTAGAACAGAATATTTAATAAAAATAGTAATGGATGCAGCCACGAAACTTAAAGTAAAAATAGACTCAATGAAATGTCAACAGTACAAAGTATAACAGGTAAAAGGTATATTTATTAATATGTCGATAATAATAAAAATAAAAGTTAAAAGGTTTTAAATGGAAAAGTAGCTGACCTTTGGGCCAAATCAATAAAATACTAAATTTATTATTGACTTCTAGTGCATTTCCTGTGTCGAATAACTTCCGTTTTGTTCCGTGTTTTTATGCCTTCTATGCAGTAATAGCATACCAGTGCTAAGGCACAAAAAATCTATCTAGGTATATTATAAACGAGTATCTAATTGACCGAGTTTATTGAGATGCACAGATGCCGTAACGGCCCTACCCGTAAGTGCCAGAGTCCAGAGGTGTCTTAGAAAGAAAGAAAGACCTACCTACGTACCAGGTGGTCATATCCAGGCTGTTTAAAATAGGAAGATACGTATCGTTTTTAAAGGTACCAGAAAAATGAGGCAAGAGGTTCGCGAGCACCTCTTGCCTCATTTTTCTGGTACCTTGGTCTACTGTTCATAGAAGTACTATTTAAAGTTATCTAGTGGAAATAAACAAACTCGAACCATTTTGCCTACATAATTTTCTTCTTCTGACGACGTGAGATTTTCCCTCCCAGTATATGAAAACTACTCCATTTATAATATTAGTAGGATAGGATTAATTTATTTTATACTTGACATTAACTAAATAGCGACTTAATAAAAATACTAATATAAATTATCATCGTCATCACCTAATCTGCTAGAAAACCCAATTAAAATTATATATTTACAAAATGTTGACATACTTTTCTTAAACAAAAACTAGTTATTCATCAACTCAAAAAAATAAGGTATTCTACCTAAAACCACACTGATACACTTATCTCAATGAAAGAAGGGAAAAAACCGATGACATGAAAAATTTAAGCTTTGTATCAGTCATACACACATTCCTTTATTGTTATTAGATAAAACATCATAAATAAACAGTATTGGACTAGATAGGACGTAAATATTCTAAGGTTTTATTTTATACTAGCTGACCCACCCCAGCTTCGCCCGGGGTATATTTTGAAGCTTTATATCCCATTGAGCCCGTATGTTTTAGTCTTCAAAATATGTATGAAAAATTGCCGGATTTGTTAACATTTATTATCAATGCTCCGCTCCCTTGAGTAATAGCGTGATGATATATAGCCTAAAACCTTCCTCGATAAATGGACTACCCAAAACTGAAAGAATCATTCAAATCGGACCAGTAGTTCCAGAGATTAGCGTGTTCAAACAAACAAACAAACAAGCTCTGCAGTTTTATAATATTAGTATAGACTAGATTTGTACCCATGTTTGTCCGAGTGGACTTGGATCTGAGTGTGTTTTCGGGCAAAATTTAAAAAATGTTGTTCTGTTATGTATGTTGCTTTGATGTGATTTAATAAATAGCTATTGTTATCACATTACAAATAGACTCCTAAATCATTTAATTACATAAACTAGACCTATCAAATTGATTCCACTGATGCCTTCGTTGATCCGCTTGGATGAAATCCAAAAACTAAACTTCACCATTCCAGTTCCTTACAATTTTCAAGAGGTTGACGGTCTTGAGCAATTAACACGCTTTGCTTAAAGAAAGCGAACCTAAATTGCACGTGTATGCAGGCCATTTCATGCAGTTATTTTTAATGATTGAGATAGAAACCTACTTTCACATTCATACTATCAGGGAGTAAGGAAGGCACGGAGACGATGCAGAATACGTAATGATAATCTAAAAATTAGTGCACTACATGCGGGATCAGCCTTCTTCTTTGAAAAAGCAGCATACTAGTTACGGGTATGTACTGTAATTATAATAATATATGTAAATGGAACTATTGCAAATAGAACGTTTTTGAAACTTACATTATGTAAACCAGCGTTTCTATGTAAAACGAAATAGTATAACACCGTGCTAAAACCATTTCTATTCGTTTTTTAAGAGTACTTAGTAACTGTTTGTGTTAAGAGTATGTTCATATCGGTAGTGTACTTGCCAGGATTAGATTCTGAGACCTTTTTACTCGACTACGGCGAAGCAAAAGGAGGGTTATGAGATTGAAAGGCTATGTATGTATAACTATGTATGTATGTAGGTTCGTCTGGTCCATCATAGCTCTTCAACCACTTATTAGAAGTGGACAAATGAGGTATCGTTAGAAGCATCTTAGTCGTCCGCAGGTTATAGGCTATAGGTATAACGTGTCACGAAATCTAATGTGGCGCCCTCTAGCAGTCATGAAGTACTGTTATAAAAAATCAATTGGAGACAAATAAGTCGTGTTTGGTATCAACTGAAAGGGCTTAATTAGTACATTTCAAATATGTACGAGTATTAATTATACCTATTTCTTGCTCCAAAATTATATAAATAAAGAAATAAGTTTAAAGTTCCCGAAAATATCTAGAATAACCGTGGTCGTATGCCACTTATTCTAACAAAACAATACATTGTAGGGAAAAGTGGTATACGACCACTGCTATTCTAGATATTTTCTTGTTTAGTATTTTTGATTGTAAGACTTCCCTTCACTAAATAAGTTACGGACTACCGATGCTTATTATTTCATGAAGTTGATTTATAAATGCCCACAAAATATAAAAGGTGATCGCTTCATCTTCGATTTTTCAAAAATTGCTCAATAACAGTCTTCATTTCTTCTTCTTCGTCGCTATCTTGTAAAACATCTTGCAAATACCCACAGATACCATTGCTAGTCGTACTTTAAATCACCCTACTTACAGACCCTCTCATACTCTATTTAAAGTTACAAGAAATAAGGTCGAACGGAAAGTTTCCTTATACATGTTCTAAGTCCTCTAAATTTCAATTAAACTAATTGAAAAGATGCTACTCATCAAGAAATTATTTTGGTTGACATTTCCTATTCACATCTGAACAGTCTTACTGTGGAAATACCACCATTTTAGGGAAAACCGCTGTCAAACAGCTCCACTCTTAAAACCGGTTTAACTTGTATGACAGGTTTGATGACTGCAGATGAAGCTCATGACGCGTAGAAGATAATGAGAGGTTATTGACTCTACCTCCCCCGAAAGATACAGGGTATCGTAAGGGTGTGTGACAATATTGTTAGGCATATCCAATTGCACAAATTGTTCCCTTCTTGATGTGAAAGTAAAAGACTTGAGATTAAATATTTAAGGAGTTCTCTTTTAATATTAATTTTCAAATAATTGCTGAGTTCATTTGTCAGAACTATGCTAGGGGGAATTGTTTAGCAATGTGTAGTGAAAAATTAGGTTACGAATGTTTATATTAATATTAGTAGAAAGGAAAGCTTAGGTGATAGCACTAAGCTCATTGACGAAGTGCCATTAACACTTAATACAGACGTTAATTAGCAATACGCTTTTTATGGTATGTTTCTGACTTTTTTATACCACTTGATTGACAGACAAGCACACGGCCCACCTGATGCAAAGTGGTTACCGTGGCCTATGGATGTATGCAACACTAAGGGAATCATACTCGCGCTGCCAACCCTGTAAACACAAGAGTTTCTGTGCAGTCAGTGTAAAAGACAAAGCAGGACAAGCTTTTGGTTTTCCCACTGATAGTACAAAAACTCTTCAGTGAGCTCTGGCTACCCTACTCACCGCCGGCAACACAACACGAGGTTATTATGGCCTCAGTATTCCGTAGGGCGGAGGTACTTCTCAATTGGACGGAAATACCAACGTGTCCCACCTCCGCCTAGTATGAGAACTTTCCTTCTTTCCATTGCTCGTTATCTTTTCTCCAGATATTCTTCTCTCTTACTCGTCTTTAGGTGGAAATGCAAATTGTGGTCTGAAAAAATAGGAAATTACTTATCTTTTTTGTTTTTATACCACTTAGGTGGCAGACAAGCGCACGACCCACCTGATGGATAGTGGTTACCGTGACCTATGAACGTGTGTAACACCAGAGAAGCCACACTCACGCTGCCGACCCTGTAAGCATAGAGTTTCTGTGCAGTCAGTGTTTCTTACTTTACAAGTTTTAACTTGGCGTGTCAGTACCAATCAGTACTCAAATAAATAATCTAGTATATATAATAAATCTACCAACTGCCCGCTAAAGACATAGGGTACAGGTTACAGTTGCAATATTCTCTCTAAAGCACGTAGGAGGTATTAGAACATAAACAAAGCCTGCTTTCGTCTATAAATCTAACCAAGAGCCAATTAGTCACGGTCCTCCCACCGAGAGGACCGAGACTTTCTCTGGAAACTGATATGCGGTAGGTAAAGTAGCTACATAACTTTAATAGTGCTTACGTTGGTAAACAACTATATAGTAATAATAATCTTCTCAGTAGAACTAATCTACCGAACCAGCGAAAGAATCAATGTCCAATGGTTTATTTTTACGTTATTTAATATTTTTATATTATTTCTTGACTATAACTTCAACGTCAAAATTGTACAATTTTGACGTTCATATGTGCTCTTTATGTGCCTAAACTGAATAAATGAAATTGATTCTTTGATTCTTTGTTTCTTTGAATAATAGCCTTTATTTAACAATCTTACATGCTATACAACTTTTCATTTAAAATAATCTATTCGAGACACCGGTTTCGTTAAGATTGTCTTGCTTCCCAGCATAGGCCTCCCCTAAAGCTTGCCACAGTATACGATGACGTGCTTTTCTAGTCCACGTGCTTCCTGCAATTTTTTTTATGTCATCTTCCCATCTGCGACGTTGTCTTCCTTTCTTTCTTTTGTTTTCTCTTGGGCACCACTCTGTTATATCCTTAGTCCACTTATCTTTTTGACTCCTCATCATATGACCTGCCCACCGCCATTTTAGTTTTTTAACACAGCATGTCACATCCCGAATTTTGCCACCTATATAGTAATGATAAACAATTGTATTACATTTATAATTGACCGCGTGGTTTCCAGCAGAGTAGAATATGGACCACCCCATCTCTTCCCATGCGGTCGTACAAGGCGACTATGGGATAGGGTTGTTTAACATCAGACAAATATATACAGCCCAATCAAAAATAGTGCCCGGAAAAGTGGTGGCTCATCCCGTATTATGTGGGACCAATACAATAATTGGTGACTCATTTCATTAATGTTAATTCACCTCTGCCTAACTCTCCGTAGATAAAGGCGTGATTATACGTATGTATGTATTATAATTGGCCTTATTAAAATTGCCAAATAAATCTTGATAGAATTAGCTAAGAATAGTTTTATTACAATGATATTCGCACAGGTAAACTTTCCACAACTATGCTGCGATGATGATTGCGATCTAGAAGATCGAAGTTTACTAATTGGTATATTTTTTACTTAGAACTGACGTGGAGAATCATCTGACACTATGATGCATATGGATGAAACTAACGTTGCAAGGAAGGCGTCAATATGAAGGCACTAAAAACAAAATGTATCAATGGGATAGCTATATTGAGACATAAAGAAATTTTCTTCATTTACGTTAGCAATTAACGTCACTTGGCAAGATCTTCTTAACCTCGTGATCACAATTTTATTGATGTGCATCTAAGCACGTATGTGAACTTAGCATCTCACTTGCTGGCATCTCACAAAAAAACGATAGTTCTATTGGCATCCCACATAGTTCTATAGTTCTCAATAAGTTTTAACAATAGTTCCATTGATTTAAGTACCAAAATCGAACTTTAAAAAAATGAGATGCTAACTTCACAAAAAATTTCCAGCATCTCATCAAAAAACCTCAAAAATAGTGGTAATTAACATAGTTACACAGTTCTAGATAAGTTTCAACAATAGTTCTATAGATTTTTGTATCGAAATCGCATTTTTAAAAATTGAGATTTTAACTTCACAAAATATATTACGGCATTTCATCGAATTTCGCTTCATTGACCATGCAGACGTGGATAACTAAGAAGTTTTGCATTATAAACTTATTCTGTTGATTGCTCTACTGCTTGACTTTAATAAGAATCGAAGAAACACTATATAGGACAGAGATACTGAGGTTTATATATACTGAGTATAGAGAGATCACACACGAAAAGACGAATATGTTCTACACAACACTTAAAAAATGGTGATATGCTGTCACCTAACTTAGAGTTCTGTGCATTATTATACTTTTGTATCATAGATACAGTCTGCTACATAAGAAATAACAGAGTTCTGAACATATTGAGTTGAAGTAAGGTGAGATGATGTGGTTTATGTGCCAAAAAAACTTACCGTTTTGACCAATACGCTTAAACAAGGGTGAGATGCTGATACACTTCTAAGAGTTCTGTACTCCAAAATACTTTTAAATGGTAGGTAGAGGTCTGCCACATATAAAACGAGAGTGTTCTGGACACATAGATATGGGAAAGGGTGAGATGCTGATGTTCAACCGAAAGTTATGAGCAAAAAAGTGTGTTGAGCAATAGGCTTAGAGAAAGGTGAGATGCTGATACATTACTAAGAGTTCTGTACTTCAGAAAGCTGTCAATTAATAGATAAAGGTCTGCTACACATAAAACAAGAGAGTTTTGGCCATGTAGAGTTGAAAAAGGGTGAGATGCTGAGGTCCAACCGAGAGTCATATGTCAAAAAAATGAATTGAGCAATGGACTTAGAGAAGGGTGAGATGCTGATACATTACTAAGAGTTCTGTACTCCGCAAAGCTTTCAAATAGTAGGCGAAGGTCTGCCACATATAAAACGACAGAGTTCTGTACACAAAGAGATGAGAAAAGGTAAGATGCTAAGGTTCAAACGAGAGTTATGAGTTAAAAAAAAGTGTGTTGAGCAATAGGCTTAGAGAAAGGTGAGATGCTGATACATTACTAAGAGTTCTGTACTTCAAAAAGCTGTTAATTATTAGATAAAGGTCTGTCACACATAAAACAAGAGAGTTCTGGCCATGTAGAGTTGAAAAAAGGTGAGATTCTGAGGTCCAACCGAGAGTCATATGCAAAAAAAAGAGTTTTGAGTAATAAGCTTAAACAAGGGTGAGATGCTGATACATTACTAAGAGTTCTGTACTCCGAAAAGCTTTCAAATAGTAGGGGAAAGTCTGCCACATATAAAACAAAAGAGTTCTGGACACAAAAAGATGAGAAAGGGTGAGATGCTAAGGTTCAAACGATAGTTATGAGCAAAAAAAAGTGTGTTGAGCAATAGGCTTAGAGAAAGGTTAGATGCTGATACATTACTAAGAGTTCTGTACTCCGCAAAGCTTTCAAATAGTAGGTGAAGGTCTGCCACATATAAAACGACAGAGTTCTGGACACATAGATATGGGAAAGGGTAAGATGCTGATGTTCAACCGAAAGTTATGAGCAAAAAAGTGTGTTGAGCAATAGGCTTAGAGAAAGGTGAGATGCTGATACATTACTAAGAGTTCTGTACTTCAGAAAGCTGTCAATTATTAGACAAAGGTCAGCTACACATAAAACAAGAGAGTTCTGGCCATGTAGAGTTGAAAAAGGGTGAGATGCTGAGGTCCAACCGAGAGTCATATGTCAAAAAAATGAATTGAGCAATGGACTTAGAGAAGGGTGAGATGCTGATACATTACTAAGAGTTCTGTACTTCAGAAAGCTGTTAATTATTAGATAAAGGTCTGTCACACATAAAACAAGAGAGTTCTGGCCATGTAGAGTTGAAAAAAGGTGAGATTCTGAGGTCCAACCGAGAGTCATATGCAAAAAAAAGAGTTTTGAGTAATAAGCTTAAACAAGGGTGAGATACTGATACATTACTAAGAGTTCTGTACTCCGAAAAGCTTTCAAATAGTAGGTGAAAGTCTGCCACATATAAAACAAAAGAGTTCTGGACACAAAAAGATGAGAAAGGGTGAGATGCTAAGGTTCAAACGATAGTTATGAGCAAAAAATGAATTGAGCAATGGACTTAGAGAAGGGTGAGATGCTGATACATTACTAAGAGTTCTGTACTCCGCAAAGCTTTCAAATAGTAGGTGAAGGTCTGCCATATATAAAACGACAGAGTTCTGTTCACAAAGAGATGAGAGAGGGTGAGATGCTAATGTTCAAACGAGAGTTATGAGCCAAAAAAAGTGTGTTGAGCAACAGGCTTAGAGAAAGGTGAGATGCTGATACATTACTAAGAGTTCTGTACTTCAGAAAGCTGTCAATTATTAGATAAAGGTCTGCTACACATAAAACAAGAGAGTTCTGGTCATGTAGAGTTGAAAAAGGGTGAGATGCTGAGGTCCAACCGAGAGTCATATGTCAAAAAAATGAATTGAGCAATGGACTTAGAGAAGGGTGAGATGCTGATACATTACTAAGAGTTTTGTACTCCGAAAAGCTTTCAAATAGTAGATGAAAGTCTGCTACATATAAAACAAAAGAGTTCTGGACACAAAAAGATGAGAAAGGGTGAGATGCTAAGGTTCAAACGATAGTTATGAGCAAAAAAATGAATTGAGCAATGGACTTAGAGAAGGGTGAGATGCTGATACATTACTAAGAGTTCTGTACTTCAAAAAGCTGTCAATTATTAGATAAAGGTCTGTCACACATAAAGCAAGAGATTTCTGGCCATGTAGAGTAGAAGAAAGGTGAGATTCTGAGGTCCAACCGAGAGCCATATGCAAAAAAAAGAGTTTTGAGTAATAAGCTTAAACAAGGGTGAGATGCTGATATATTACTAAGAGTTCTGTACTCCGAAAAGCTTTCAAATAGTAGGTGAAAGTCTGCCACATATAAAACAAAAGAGTTCTGGACACAAAAAGATGAGAAAGGGTGAGATGCTAAGGTTCAAACGATAGGTATGAGCAAAAAAAAGTGTGTTGAGCAATAGGCTTAGAGAAAGGTTAGATGCTGATACATTACTAAGAGTTCTGTACTCCGCAAAGCTTTCAAATAGTAGGTGAAGGTTTGCCACATATAAAACGACAGAGTTCTGGACACATAGATATGGGAAAGGGTGAGATGCTGATGTTCAACCGAAAGTTATGAGCAAAAAAGTGTGTTGAGCAATAGGCTTAGAGAAAGGTGAGATGCTGATACATAACTAAGAGTTCTGTACTTCAGAAAGCTGTCAGTTAATAGATAAAGGTCTACTACACATAAAACAAGAGAGTTCTGGCCATGTAGAGTTGAAAAAGGGTGAGATGCTGAGGTCCAACCGAGAGTCACATGTCAAAAAAATGAATTGAGCAATGGACTTAGAGAAGGGTGAGACGCTGATACATTACTAAGAGTTCTGTACTATGACAAGCTTTCAAATAGTAGATGAAGGTCTGCGACATATAAAACGACAGAGTTCTGTTCACAAAGAGATGAGAGAGGGTGAGATGCTAATGTTCAAACGAGAGTTATGAGCCAAAAAAAGTGTGTTGAGCAACAGGCTTAGAGAAAGGTGAGATGCTGATACATTACTAAGAGTTCTGTACTTCAAAAAGCTGTCAATTATTAGATAAAGGTCTGTCACACATAAAACAAGAGAGTTCTGGCCATGTAGAGTTGAAAAAAGGTGAGATTCTGAGGTCCAACCGAGAGTCACATGTCAAAAAAATGAATTGAGCAATGGACTTAGAGAAGGGTGAGACGCTGATACATTACTAAGAGTTCTGTACTATGACAAGCTTTCAAATAGTAGATGAAGGTCTGCGACATATAAAACGACAGAGTTCTGTTCACAAAGAGATGAGAGAGGGTGAGATGCTAATGTTCAAACGAGAGTTATGAGCCAAAAAAAGTGTGTTGAGCAACAGGCTTAGAGAAAGGTGAGATGCTGATACATAACTAAGAGTGCTGTACTTCAGAAAGCTGTCAGTTAATAGATAAAGGTCTACTACACATAAAACAAGAGAGTTCTGGCCATGTAGAGTTGAAAAAGGGTGAGATGCTGAGGTCCAACCGAGAGTCACATGTCAAAAAAATGAATTGAGCAATGGACTCAGAGAAGGGTGAGACGCTGATACATTACTAAGAGTTCTGTACTATGACAAGCTTTCAAATAGTAGATGAAGGTCTGCGACATATAAAACGACAGAGTTCTGTTCACAAAGAGATGAGAGAGGGTGAGATGCTAATGTTCAAACGAGAGTTATGAGCCAAAAAAAGTGTGTTGAGCAACAGGCTTAGAGAAAGGTGAGATGCTGATACATTACTAAGAGTTCTGTACTTCAGAAAGCTGTCAATTAATAGATAAAGGTCTGCTACACATAAAACAAGAGAGTTCTGGCCATGTAGAGTTGAAAAAGGGTGAGATGCTGAGGTCCAACCGAGAGTCATATGTCAAAAAAATGAATTGAGCAATGGACTTAGAGAAGGGTGAGATGCTGATACATTACTAAGAGTTCTGTACTCCAAAAAGCTTTCAAATAGTAGATGAAAGTCTGCCACATATAAAACACAAGAGTTCTGGACACAAAAAGATGAGAAAGGGTGAGATGCTAAGGTTCAAACGATAGTTATGAGCAAAAAAATGAATTGAGCAATGGACTTAGAGAAGGGTGAGATGCTGATATATTACTAAGAGTTCTGTACTCCGCAAAGCTTTCAAATAGTAGGTGAAGGTCTGCCACATATAAAACGATAGAGTTCTGTTCACAAAGAGATGAGAGAGGGTGAGATGCTAATGTTCAAACGAGAGTTATGAGCCAAAAAAAGTGTGTTGAGCAACAGGCTTAGAGAAAGGTGAGATGCTGATACATTACTAAGAGTTCTGTACTTCAAAAAGCTGTCAATTATTAGATAAAGGTCTGTCACACATAAAACAAGAGATTTCTGGCCATGTAGAGTAGAAAAAAGGTGAGATTCTGAGGTCCAACCGAGAGTCATATGCAAAAAAAAGAGTTTTGAGTAATAAGCTTAAACAAGGGTGAGATGCTGATACATTACTAAGAGTTCTGTACTCCGAAAAGCTTTCAAATAGTAGGTAAAAGTCTGCCACATATAAAACACAAGAGTTCTGGACACAAAAAGATGAGAAAGGGTGAGATGCTAAGGTTCAAACGATAGGTATGAGCAAAAAAAAGTGGGTTGAGCAATAGGCTTAGAGAAAGGTTAGATGCTGATACATTACTAAGAGTTCTGTACTCCGCAAAGCTTTCAAATAGTAGGTGAAGGTTTGCCACATATAAAACGACAGAGTTCTGGACACATAGATATGGGAAAGGGTGAGATGCTGATGTTCAACCGAAAGTTATGAGCAAAAAAGTGTGTTGAGCAATAGGCTTAGAGAAAGGTGAGATGCTGATACATAACTAAGAGTTCTGTACTTCCGAAAGCTGTCAGTTATTAGATAAAGGTCTACTACACATAAAACAAGCGAGTTCTGGCCATGTAGAGTTGAAAAAGGGTGAGATGCTGAGGTCCAACCGAGAGTCACATGTCAAAAAAATGAATTGAGCAATGGACTCAGAGAAGGGTGAGACGCTGATACATTACTAAGAGTTCTGTACTATGACAAGCTTTCAAATAGTAGATGAAGGTCTGCGACATATAAAACGACAAGGTTCTGTTCACAAAGAGATGAGAGAGGGTGAGATGCTAATGTTCAAACGAGAGTTATGAGCCAAAAAAAGTGTGTTGAGCAACAGGCTTAGAGAAAGGTGAGATGCTGATACATTACTAAGAGTTCTGTACTTCAGAAAGCTGTCAATTAATAGATAAAGGTCTGCTACACATAAAACAAGAGAGTTCTGGCCATGTAGAGTTGAAAAAGGGTGAGATGCTGAGGTCCAACCGAGAGTCATATGTCAAAAAAATGAATTGAGCAATGGACTTAGAGAAGGGTGCTGATACATTACTAAGAGTTCTGTACTTCAAAAAGCTGTCAATTATTAGATAAAGGTCTGTCACACATAAAACAAGAGAGTTCTGGCCATGTAGAGTTGAAAAAAGGTGAGATTCTGAGGTCCAACCGAGAGTCATATGCAAAAAAAAGAGTTTAGAGTAATAAGCTTAAACAAGGGTGAGATGCTGATACATTACTAAGAGTTCTGTAGTCCGAAAAGCTTTCAAATAGTAGGTGAAAGTCTGCCACATATAAAACACAAGAGTTCTGGACACAAAAAGATGAGAAAGGGTGAGATGCTAAGGTTCAAACGATAGTTATGAGCAAAAAAAAGTGTGTTGAGCAATAGGCTTAGAGAAAGGTTAGATGCTGATACATTACTAAGAGTTCTGTACTCCGCAAAGCTTTCAAATAGTAGGTGAAGGTTTGCCACATATAAAACGACAGAGTTCTGGACACATAGATATGGGAAAGGGTGAGATGCTGATGTTCAACCGAAAGTTATGAGCAAAAAAGTGTGTTGAGCAATAGGCTTAGAGAAAGGTGAGATGCTGATACATAACTAAGAGTGCTGTACTTCAGAAAGCTGTCAGTTAATAGATAAAGGTCTACTACACATAAAACAAGAGAGTTCTGGCCATGTAGAGTTGAAAAAGGGTGAGATGCTGAGGTCCAACCGAGAGTCACATGTCAAAAAAATGAATTGAGCAATGGACTCAGAGAAGGGTGAGACGCTGATACATTACTAAGAGTTCTGTACTATGACAAGCTTTCAAATAGTAGATGAAGGTCTGCGACATATAAAACGACAGAGTTCTGTTCACAAAGAGATGAGAGAGGGTGAGATGCTAATGTTCAAACGAGAGTTATGAGCCAAAAAAAGTGTGTTGAGCAACAGGCTTAGAGAAAGGTGAGATGCTGATACATTACTAAGAGTTCTGTACTTCAGAAAGCTGTCAATTATTAGATAAAGGTCTGCTACACATAAAACAAGAGAGTTCTGGTCATGTAGAGTTGAAAAAGGGTGAGATGCTGAGGTCCAACCGAGAGTCATATGTCAAAAAAATGAATTGAGCAATGGACTTAGAGAAGGGTGAGATGCTGATACATTACTAAGAGTTTTGTACTCCGAAAAGCTTTCAAATAGTAGATGAAAGTCTGCTACATATAAAACAAAAGAGTTCTGGACACAAAAAGATGAGAAAGGGTGAGATGCTAAGGTTCAAACGATAGTTATGAGCAAAAAAATGAATTGAGCAATGGACTTAGAGAAGGGTGAGATGCTGATACATTACTAAGAGTTCTGTACTTCAAAAAGCTGTCAATTATTAGATAAAGGTCTGTCACACATAAAACAAGAGATTTCTGGCCATGTAGAGTAGAAGAAAGGTGAGATTCTGAGGTCCAACCGAGAGCCATATGCAAAAAAAAGAGTTTTGAGTAATAAGCTTAAACAAGGGTGAGATGCTGATATATTACTAAGAGTTCTGTACTCCGAAAAGCTTTCAAATAGTAGGTGAAAGTCTGCCACATATAAAACAAAAGAGTTCTGGACACAAAAAGATGAGAAAGGGTGAGATGCTAAGGTTCAAACGATAGGTATGAGCAAAAAAAAGTGTGTTGAGCAATAGGCTTAGAGAAAGGTTAGATGCTGATACATTACTAAGAGTTCTGTACTCCGCAAAGCTTTCAAATAGTAGGTGAAGGTTTGCCACATATAAAACGACAGAGTTCTGGACACATAGATATGGGAAAGGGTGAGATGCTGATGTTCAACCGAAAGTTATGAGCAAAAAAGTGTGTTGAGCAATAGGCTTAGAGAAAGGTGAGATGCTGATACATAACTAAGAGTTCTGTACTTCAGAAAGCTGTCAGTTAATAGATAAAGGTCTACTATATATAAAACGAGAGTGTTCTGGACACATAGATATGGGAAAGGGTGAGATGCTGATGTTCAACCGAAAGTTATGAGCAAAAAAGTGTGTTGAGCAATAGGCTTAGAGAAAGGTGAGATGCTGATACATTACTAAGAGTTCTGTACTTCAGAAAGCTGTCAATTAATAGATAAAGGTCTGCTACACATAAAACAAGAGAGTTTTGGCCATGTAGAGTTGAAAAAGGGTGAGATGCTGAGGTCCAACCGAGAGTCATATGTCAAAAAAATGAATTGAGCAATGGACTTAGAGAAGGGTGAGATGCTGATACATTACTAAGAGTTCTGTACTCCGCAAAGCTTTCAAATAGTAGGCGAAGGTCTGCCACATATAAAACGACAGAGTTCTGTACACAAAGAGATGAGAAAAGGTAAGATGCTAAGGTTCAAACGAGAGTTATGAGTTAAAAAAAAGTGTGTTGAGCAATAGGCTTAGAGAAAGGTGAGATGCTGATACATTACTAAGAGTTCTGTACTTCAAAAAGCTGTTAATTATTAGATAAAGGTCTGTCACACATAAAACAAGAGAGTTCTGGCCATGTAGAGTTGAAAAAAGGTGAGATTCTGAGGTCCAACCGAGAGTCATATGCAAAAAAAAGAGTTTTGAGTAATAAGCTTAAACAAGGGTGAGATGCTGATACATTACTAAGAGTTCTGTACTCCGAAAAGCTTTCAAATAGTAGGGGAAAGTCTGCCACATATAAAACAAAAGAGTTCTGGACACAAAAAGATGAGAAAGGGTGAGATGCTAAGGTTCAAACGATAGTTATGAGCAAAAAAAAGTGTGTTGAGCAATAGGCTTAGAGAAAGGTTAGATGCTGCTACATTACTAAGAGTTCTGTACTCCGCAAAGCTTTCAAATAGTAGGTGAAGGTCTGCCACATATAAAACGACAGAGTTCTGGACACATAGATATGGGAAAGGGTAAGATGCTGATGTTCAACCGAAAGTTATGAGCAAAAAAGTGTGTTGAGCAATAGGCTTAGAGAAAGGTGAGATGCTGATACATTACTAAGAGTTCTGTACTTCAGAAAGCTGTCAATTATTAGACAAAGGTCAGCTACACATAAAACAAGAGAGTTCTGGCCATGTAGAGTTGAAAAAGGGTGAGATGCTGAGGTCCAACCGAGAGTCATATGTCAAAAAAATGAATTGAGCAATGGACTTAGAGAAGGGTGAGATGCTGATACATTACTAAGAGTTCTGTACTTCAGAAAGCTGTTAATTATTAGATAAAGGTCTGTCACACATAAAACAAGAGAGTTCTGGCCATGTAGAGTTGAAAAAAGGTGAGATTCTGAGGTCCAACCGAGAGTCATATGCAAAAAAAAGAGTTTTGAGTAATAAGCTTAAACAAGGGTGAGATACTGATACATTACTAAGAGTTCTGTACTCCGAAAAGCTTTCAAATAGTAGGTGAAAGTCTGCCACATATAAAACAAAAGAGTTCTGGACACAAAAAGATGAGAAAGGGTGAGATGCTAAGGTTCAAACGATAGTTATGAGCAAAAAATGAATTGAGCAATGGACTTAGAGAAGGGTGAGATGCTGATACATTACTAAGAGTTCTGTACTCCGCAAAGCTTTCAAATAGTAGGTGAAGGTCTGCCATATATAAAACGACAGAGTTCTGTTCACAAAGAGATGAGAGAGGGTGAGATGCTAATGTTCAAACGAGAGTTATGAGCCAAAAAAAGTGTGTTGAGCAACAGGCTTAGAGAAAGGTGAGATGCTGATACATTACTAAGAGTTCTGTACTTCAGAAAGCTGTCAATTATTAGATAAAGGTCTGCTACACATAAAACAAGAGAGTTCTGGTCATGTAGAGTTGAAAAAGGGTGAGATGCTGAGGTCCAACCGAGAGTCATATGTCAAAAAAATGAATTGAGCAATGGACTTAGAGAAGGGTGAGATGCTGATACATTACTAAGAGTTTTGTACTCCGAAAAGCTTTCAAATAGTAGATGAAAGTCTGCTACATATAAAACAAAAGAGTTCTGGACACAAAAAGATGAGAAAGGGTGAGATGCTAAGGTTCAAACGATAGTTATGAGCAAAAAAATGAATTGAGCAATGGACTTAGAGAAGGGTGAGATGCTGATACATTACTAAGAGTTCTGTACTTCAAAAAGCTGTCAATTATTAGATAAAGGTCTGTCACACATAAAACAAGAGATTTCTGGCCATGTAGAGTAGAAGAAAGGTGAGATTCTGAGGTCCAACCGAGAGCCATATGCAAAAAAAAGAGTTTTGAGTAATAAGCTTAAACAAGGGTGAGATGCTGATATATTACTAAGAGTTCTGTACTCCGAAAAGCTTTCAAATAGTAGGTGAAAGTCTGCCACATATAAAACAAAAGAGTTCTGGACACAAAAAGATGAGAAAGGGTGAGATGCTAAGGTTCAAACGATAGGTATGAGCAAAAAAAAGTGTGTTGAGCAATAGGCTTAGAGAAAGGTTAGATGCTGATACATTACTAAGAGTTCTGTACTCCGCAAAGCTTTCAAATAGTAGGTGAAGGTTTGCCACATATAAAACGACAGAGTTCTGGACACATAGATATGGGAAAGGGTGAGATGCTGATGTTCAACCGAAAGTTATGAGCAAAAAAGTGTGTTGAGCAATAGGCTTAGAGAAAGGTGAGATGCTGATACATAACTAAGAGTTCTGTACTTCAGAAAGCTGTCAGTTAATAGATAAAGGTCTACTACACATAAAACAAGAGAGTTCTGGCCATGTAGAGTTGAAAAAGGGTGAGATGCTGAGGTCCAACCGAGAGTCACATGTCAAAAAAATGAATTGAGCAATGGACTTAGAGAAGGGTGAGACGCTGATACATTACTAAGAGTTCTGTACTATGACAAGCTTTCAAATAGTAGATGAAGGTCTGCGACATATAAAACGACAGAGTTCTGTTCACAAAGAGATGAGAGAGGGTGAGATGCTAATGTTCAAACGAGAGTTATGAGCCAAAAAAAGTGTGTTGAGCAACAGGCTTAGAGAAAGGTGAGATGCTGATACATTACTAAGAGTTCTGTACTTCAAAAAGCTGTCAATTATTAGATAAAGGTCTGTCACACATAAAACAAGAGAGTTCTGGCCATGTAGAGTTGAAAAAAGGTGAGATTCTGAGGTCCAACCGAGAGTCACATGCAAAAAAAAGAGTTTAGAGTAATAAGCTTAAACAAGGGTGAGATGCTGATACATTACTAAGAGTTCTGTACTCCGAAAAGCTTTCAAATAGTAGGTGAAAGTCTGCCACATATAAAACACAAGAGTTCTGGACACAAAAAGATGAGAAAGGGTGAGATGCTAAGGTTCAAACGATAGTTATGAGCAAAAAAAAGTGTGTTGAGCAATAGGCTTAGAGAAAGGTTAGATGCTGATACATTACTAAGAGTTCTGTACTCCGCAAAGCTTTCAAATAGTAGGTGAAGGTTTGCCACATATAAAACGACAGAGTTCTGGACACATAGATATGGGAAAGGGTGAGATGCTGATGTTCAACCGAAAGTTATGAGCAAAAAAGTGTGTTGAGCAATAGGCTTAGAGAAAGGTGAGATGCTGATACATAACTAAGAGTGCTGTACTTCAGAAAGCTGTCAGTTAATAGATAAAGGTCTACTACACATAAAACAAGAGAGTTCTGGCCATGTAGAGTTGAAAAAGGGTGAGATGCTGAGGTCCAACCGAGAGTCACATGTCAAAAAAATGAATTGAGCAATGGACTCAGAGAAGGGTGAGACGCTGATACATTACTAAGAGTTCTGTACTATGACAAGCTTTCAAATAGTAGATGAAGGTCTGCGACATATAAAATGACAGAGTTCTGTTCACAAAGAGATGAGAGAGGGTGAGATGCTAATGTTCAAACGAGAGTTATGAGCCAAAAAAAGTGTGTTGAGCAACAGGCTTAGAGAAAGGTGAGATGCTGATACATTACTAAGAGTTCTGTACTTCAGAAAGCTGTCAATTAATAGATAAAGGTCTGCTACACATAAAACAAGAGAGTTCTGGCCATGTAGAGTTGAAAAAGGGTGAGATGCTGAGGTCCAACCGAGAGTCATATGTCAAAAAAATGAATTGAGCAATGGACTTAGAGAAGGGTGAGATGCTGATACATTACTAAGAGTTCTGTACTCCAAAAAGCTTTCAAATAGTAGATGAAAGTCTGCCACATATAAAACACAAGAGTTCTGGACACAAAAAGATGAGAAAGGGTGAGATGCTAAGGTTCAAACGATAGTTATGAGCAAAAAAATGAATTGAGCAATGGACTTAGAGAAGGGTGAGATGCTGATATATTACTAAGAGTTCTGTACTCCGCAAAGCTTTCAAATAGTAGGTGAAGGTCTGCCACATATAAAACGATAGAGTTCTGTTCACAAAGAGATGAGAGAGGGTGAGATGCTAATGTTCAAACGAGAGTTATGAGCCAAAAAAAGTGTGTTGAGCAACAGGCTTAGAGAAAGGTGAGATGCTGATACATTACTAAGAGTTCTGTACTTCAAAAAGCTGTCAATTATTAGATAAAGGTCTGTCACACATAAAACAAGAGATTTCTGGCCATGTAGAGTAGAAAAAAGGTGAGATTCTGAGGTCCAACCGAGAGTCATATGCAAAAAAAAGAGTTCTGAGTAATAAGCTTAAACAAGGGTGAGATGCTGATACATTACTAAGAGTTCTGTACTCCGAAAAGCTTTCAAATAGTAGGTAAAAGTCTGCCAC
Organism: Eilema griseolum; assembly: GCA_963662185.1. Lineage (NCBI taxonomy): Eukaryota > Metazoa > Arthropoda > Insecta > Lepidoptera > Erebidae > Eilema > Eilema griseolum. The sequence goes on from OY759243.1 coordinate 3,408,623, forward strand.
ATATAAAACACAAGAGTTCTGGACACAAAAAGATGAGAAAGGGTGAGATGCTAAGGTTCAAACGATAGGTATGAGCAAAAAAAAGTGGGTTGAGCAATAGGCTTAGAGAAAGGTTAGATGCTGATACATTACTAAGAGTTCTGTACTCCGCAAAGCTTTCAAATAGTAGGTGAAGGTTTGCCACATATAAAACGACAGAGTTCTGGACACATAGATATGGGAAAGGGTGAGATGCTGATGTTCAACCGAAAGTTATGAGCAAAAAAGTGTGTTGAGCAATAGGCTTAGAGAAAGGTGAGATGCTGATACATAACTAAGAGTTCTGTACTTCCGAAAGCTGTCAGTTATTAGATAAAGGTCTACTACACATAAAACAAGCGAGTTCTGGCCATGTAGAGTTGAAAAAGGGTGAGATGCTGAGGTCCAACCGAGAGTCACATGTCAAAAAAATGAATTGAGCAATGGACTCAGAGAAGGGTGAGACGCTGATACATTACTAAGAGTTCTGTACTATGACAAGCTTTCAAATAGTAGATGAAGGTCTGCGACATATAAAACGACAAGGTTCTGTTCACAAAGAGATGAGAGAGGGTGAGATGCTAATGTTCAAACGAGAGTTATGAGCCAAAAAAAGTGTGTTGAGCAACAGGCTTAGAGAAAGGTGAGATGCTGATACATTACTAAGAGTTCTGTACTTCAGAAAGCTGTCAATTAATAGATAAAGGTCTGCTACACATAAAACAAGAGAGTTCTGGCCATGTAGAGTTGAAAAAGGGTGAGATGCTGAGGTCCAACCGAGAGTCATATGTCAAAAAAATGAATTGAGCAATGGACTTAGAGAAGGGTGAGATGCTGATACATTACTAAGAGTTCTGTACTTCAAAAAGCTGTCAATTATTAGATAAAGGTCTGTCACACATAAAACAAGAGAGTTCTGGCCATGTAGAGTTGAAAAAAGGTGAGATTCTGAGGTCCAACCGAGAGTCATATGCAAAAAAAAGAGTTTAGAGTAATAAGCTTAAACAAGGGTGAGATGCTGATACATTACTAAGAGTTCTGTAGTCCGAAAAGCTTTCAAATAGTAGGTGAAAGTCTGCCACATATAAAACACAAGAGTTCTGGACACAAAAAGATGAGAAAGGGTGAGATGCTAAGGTTCAAACGATAGTTATGAGCAAAAAAAAGTGTGTTGAGCAATAGGCTTAGAGAAAGGTTAGATGCTGATACATTACTAAGAGTTCTGTACTCCGCAAAGCTTTCAAATAGTAGGTGAAGGTTTGCCACATATAAAACGACAGAGTTCTGGACACATAGATATGGGAAAGGGTGAGATGCTGATGTTCAACCGAAAGTTATGAGCAAAAAAGTGTGTTGAGCAATAGGCTTAGAGAAAGGTGAGATGCTGATACATAACTAAGAGTGCTGTACTTCAGAAAGCTGTCAGTTAATAGATAAAGGTCTACTACACATAAAACAAGAGAGTTCTGGCCATGTAGAGTTGAAAAAGGGTGAGATGCTGAGGTCCAACCGAGAGTCACATGTCAAAAAAATGAATTGAGCAATGGACTCAGAGAAGGGTGAGACGCTGATACATTACTAAGAGTTCTGTACTATGACAAGCTTTCAAATAGTAGATGAAGGTCTGCGACATATAAAACGACAGAGTTCTGTTCACAAAGAGATGAGAGAGGGTGAGATGCTAATGTTCAAACGAGAGTTATGAGCCAAAAAAAGTGTGTTGAGCAACAGGCTTAGAGAAAGGTGAGATGCTGATACATTACTAAGAGTTCTGTACTTCAGAAAGCTGTCAATTATTAGATAAAGGTCTGCTACACATAAAACAAGAGAGTTCTGGTCATGTAGAGTTGAAAAAGGGTGAGATGCTGAGGTCCAACCGAGAGTCATATGTCAAAAAAATGAATTGAGCAATGGACTTAGAGAAGGGTGAGATGCTGATACATTACTAAGAGTTTTGTACTCCGAAAAGCTTTCAAATAGTAGATGAAAGTCTGCTACATATAAAACAAAAGAGTTCTGGACACAAAAAGATGAGAAAGGGTGAGATGCTAAGGTTCAAACGATAGTTATGAGCAAAAAAATGAATTGAGCAATGGACTTAGAGAAGGGTGAGATGCTGATACATTACTAAGAGTTCTGTACTTCAAAAAGCTGTCAATTATTAGATAAAGGTCTGTCACACATAAAACAAGAGATTTCTGGCCATGTAGAGTAGAAGAAAGGTGAGATTCTGAGGTCCAACCGAGAGCCATATGCAAAAAAAAGAGTTTTGAGTAATAAGCTTAAACAAGGGTGAGATGCTGATATATTACTAAGAGTTCTGTACTCCGAAAAGCTTTCAAATAGTAGGTGAAAGTCTGCCACATATAAAACAAAAGAGTTCTGGACACAAAAAGATGAGAAAGGGTGAGATGCTAAGGTTCAAACGATAGGTATGAGCAAAAAAAAGTGTGTTGAGCAATAGGCTTAGAGAAAGGTTAGATGCTGATACATTACTAAGAGTTCTGTACTCCGCAAAGCTTTCAAATAGTAGGTGAAGGTTTGCCACATATAAAACGACAGAGTTCTGGACACATAGATATGGGAAAGGGTGAGATGCTGATGTTCAACCGAAAGTTATGAGCAAAAAAGTGTGTTGAGCAATAGGCTTAGAGAAAGGTGAGATGCTGATACATAACTAAGAGTTCTGTACTTCAGAAAGCTGTCAGTTAATAGATAAAGGTCTACTACACATAAAACAAGAGAGTTCTGGCCATGTAGAGTTGAAAAAGGGTGAGATGCTGAGGTCCAACCGAGAGTCACATGTCAAAAAAATGAATTGAGCAATGGACTTAGAGAAGGGTGAGACGCTGATACATTACTAAGAGTTCTGTACTATGACAAGCTTTCAAATAGTAGATGAAGGTCTGCGACATATAAAACGACAGAGTTCTGTTCACAAAGAGATGAGAGAGGGTGAGATGCTAATGTTCAAACGAGAGTTATGAGCCAAAAAAAGTGTGTTGAGCAACAGGCTTAGAGAAAGGTGAGATGCTGATACATTACTAAGAGTTCTGTACTTCAAAAAGCTGTCAATTATTAGATAAAGGTCTGTCACACATAAAACAAGAGAGTTCTGGCCATGTAGAGTTGAAAAAAGGTGAGATTCTGAGGTCCAACCGAGAGTCACATGCAAAAAAAAGAGTTTAGAGTAATAAGCTTAAACAAGGGTGAGATGCTGATACATTACTAAGAGTTCTGTACTCCGAAAAGCTTTCAAATAGTAGGTGAAAGTCTGCCACATATAAAACACAAGAGTTCTGGACACAAAAAGATGAGAAAGGGTGAGATGCTAAGGTTCAAACGATAGTTATGAGCAAAAAAAAGTGTGTTGAGCAATAGGCTTAGAGAAAGGTTAGATGCTGATACATTACTAAGAGTTCTGTACTCCGCAAAGCTTTCAAATAGTAGGTGAAGGTTTGCCACATATAAAACGACAGAGTTCTGGACACATAGATATGGGAAAGGGTGAGATGCTGATGTTCAACCGAAAGTTATGAGCAAAAAAGTGTGTTGAGCAATAGGCTTAGAGAAAGGTGAGATGCTGATACATAACTAAGAGTGCTGTACTTCAGAAAGCTGTCAGTTAATAGATAAAGGTCTACTACACATAAAACAAGAGAGTTCTGGCCATGTAGAGTTGAAAAAGGGTGAGATGCTGAGGTCCAACCGAGAGTCACATGTCAAAAAAATGAATTGAGCAATGGACTCAGAGAAGGGTGAGACGCTGATACATTACTAAGAGTTCTGTACTATGACAAGCTTTCAAATAGTAGATGAAGGTCTGCGACATATGAAACGACAGAGTTCTGTTCACAAAGAGATGAGAGAGGGTGAGATGCTAATGTTCAAACGAGAGTTATGAGCCAAAAAAAGTGTGTTGAGCAACAGGCTTAGAGAAAGGTGAGATGCTGATACATTACTAAGAGTTCTGTACTTCAGAAAGCTGTCAATTAATAGATAAAGGTCTGCTACACATAAAACAAGAGAGTTCTGGCCATGTAGAGTTGAAAAAGGGTGAGATGCTGAGGTCCAACCGAGAGTCATTTGTCAAAAAAATGAATTGAGCAATGGACTTAGAGAAGGGTGAGATGCTGATACATTACTAAGAGTTCTGTACTCCAAAAAGCTTTCAAATAGTAGATGAAAGTCTGCCACATATAAAACACAAGAGTTCTGGACACAAAAAGATGAGAAAGGGTGAGATGCTAAGGTTCAAACGATAGTTATGAGCAAAAAAATGAATTGAGCAATGGACTTAGAGAAGGGTGAGATGCTGATATATTACTAAGAGTTCTGTACTCCGCAAAGCTTTCAAATAGTAGGTGAAAGTCTGCCACATATAAAACACAAGAGTTCTGGACACAAAAAGATGAGAAAGGGTGAGATGCTAAGGTTCAAACGATAGTTATGAGCAAAAAAATGAATTGAGCAATGGACTTAGAGAAGGGTGAGACGCTGATACATTACTAAGAGTTCTGTACTATGACAAGCTTTCAAATAGTAGATGAAGGTCTGCGACATATAAAACGACAGAGTTCTGTTCACAAAGAGATGAGAGAGGGTGAGATGCTAATGTTCAAACGAGAGTTATGAGCCAAAAAAAGTGTGTTGAGCAACAGGCTTAGAGAAAGGTGAGATGCTGATACATTACTAAGAGTTCTGTACTTCAAAAAGCTGTCAATTATTAGATAAAGGTCTGTCACACATAAAACAAGAGAGTTCTGGCCATGTAGAGTTGAAAAAAGGTGAGATTCTGAGGTCCAACCGAGAGTCATATGCAAAAAAAAGAGTTTAGAGTAATAAGCTTAAACAAGGGTGAGATGCTGATACATTACTAAGAGTTCTGTACTCCGAAAAGCTTTCAAATAGTAGGTGAAAGTCTGCCACATATAAAACACAAGAGTTCTGGACACAAAAAGATGAGAAAGGGTGAGATGCTAAGGTTCAAACGATAGTTATGAGCAAAAAAAAGTGTGTTGAGCAATAGGCTTAGAGAAAGGTTAGATGCTGATACATTACTAAGAGTGCTGTACTTCAGAAAGCTGTCAGTTAATAGATAAAGGTCTACTACACATAAAACAAGAGAGTTCTGGCCATGTAGAGTTGAAAAAGGGTGAGATGCTGAGGTCCAACCGAGAGTCACATGTCAAAAAAATGAATTGAGCAATGGACTCAGAGAAGGGTGAGACGCTGATACATTACTAAGAGTTCTGTACTATGACAAGCTTTCAAATAGTAGATGAAGGTCTGCGACATATAAAACGACAGAGTTCTGTTCACAAAGAGATGAGAGAGGGTGAGATGCTAATGTTCAAACGAGAGTTATGAGCCAAAAAAAGTGTGTTGAGCAACAGGCTTAGAGAAAGGTGAGATGCTGATACATTACTAAGAGTTCTGTACTTCAGAAAGCTGTCAATTAATAGATAAAGGTCTGCTACACATAAAACAAGAGAGTTCTGGCCATGTAGAGTTGAAAAAGGGTGAGATGCTGAGGTCCAACCGAGAGTCATATGTCAAAAAAATGAATTGAGCAATGGACTTAGAGAAGGGTGAGATGCTGATACATTACTAAGAGTTCTGTACTCCAAAAAGCTTTCAAATAGTAGATGAAAGTCTGCCACATATAAAACACAAGAGTTCTGGACACAAAAAGATGAGAAAGGGTGAGATGCTAAGGTTCAAACGATAGTTATGAGCAAAAAAATGAATTGAGCAATGGACTTAGAGAAGGGTGAGATGCTGATATATTACTAAGAGTTCTGTACTCCGCAAAGCTTTCAAATAGTAGGTGAAGGTTTGCCACATATAAAACGATAGAGTTCTGTTCACAAAGAGATGAGAGAGGGTGAGATGCTAATGTTCAAACGAGAGTTATGAGCCAAAAAAAGTGTGTTGAGCAACAGGCTTAGAGAAAGGTGAGATGCTGATACATTACTAAGAGTTCTGTACTTCAAAAAGCTGTCAATTATTAGATAAAGGTCTGTCACACATAAAACAAGAGATTTCTGGCCATGTAGAGTAGAAAAAAGGTGAGATTCTGAGGTCCAACCGAGAGTCATATGCAAAAAAAAGAGTTTTGAGTAATAAGCTTAAACAAGGGTGAGATGCTGATATATTACTAAGAGTTCTGTACTCCGAAAAGCTTTCAAATAGTAGGTGAAAGTCTGCCACATATAAAACAAAAGAGTTCTGGACACAAAAAGATGAGAAAGGGTGAGATGCTAAGGTTCAAACGATAGTTATGAGCAAAAAAAAGTGTGTTGAGCAATAGGCTTAGAGAAAGGTTAGATGCTGATACATTACTAAGAGTTCTGTACTCCGCAAAGCTTTCAAATAGTAGGTGAAGGTTTGCCACATATAAAACGACAGAGTTCTGGACACATAGATATGGGAAAGGGTGAGATGCTGATGTTCAACCGAAAGTTATGAGCAAAAAAGTGTGTTGAGCAATAGGCTTAGAGAAAGGTGAGATGCTGATACATAACTAAGAGTGCTGTACTTCAGAAAGCTGTCAGTTAATAGATAAAGGTCTACTACACATAAAACAAGAGAGTTCTGGCCATGTAGAATTGAAAAAGGGTGAGATGCTGAGGTCCAACCGAGAGTCACATGTCAAAAAAATGAATTGAGCAATGGACTCAGAGAAGGGTGAGACGCTGATACATTACTAAGAGTTCTGTACTATGACAAGCTTTCAAATAGTAGATGAAGGTCTGCGACATATAAAACGACAGAGTTCTGTTCACAAAGAGATGAGAGAGGGTGAGATGCTAATGTTCAAACGAGAGTTATGAGCCAAAAAAAGTGTGTTGAGCAACAGGCTTAGAGAAAGGTGAGATGCTGATACATTACTAAGAGTTCTGTACTTCAGAAAGCTGTCAATTAATAGATAAAGGTCTGCTACACATAAAACAAGAGAGTTCTGGCCATGTAGAGTTGAAAAAGGGTGAGATGCTGAGGTCCAACCGAGAGTCATATGTCAAAAAAATGAATTGAGCAATGGACTTAGACAAGGGTGAGATGCTGATACATTACTAAGAGTTCTGTACTCCAAAAAGCTTTCAAATAGTAGATGAAAGTCTGCCACATATAAAACACAAGAGTTCTGGACACAAAAAGATGAGAAAGGGTGAGATGCTAAGGTTCAAACGATAGTTATGAGCAAAAAAATGAATTGAGCAATGGACTTAGAGAAGGGTGAGATGCTGATATATTACTAAGAGTTCTGTACTCCGCAAAGCTTTCAAATAGTAGGTGAAGGTCTGCCACATATAAAACGATAGAGTTCTGTTCACAAAGAGATGAGAGAGGGTGAGATGCTAATGTTCAAACGAGAGTTATGAGCCAAAAAAAAGTGTGTTGAGCAACAGGCTTAGAGAAAGGTGAGATGCTGATACATTACTAAGAGTTCTGTACTTCAAAAAGCTGTCAATTATTAGATAAAGGTCTGTCACACATAAAACAAGAGATTTCTGGCCATGTAGAGTAGAAAAAAGGTGAGATTCTGAGGTCCAACCGAGAGTCATATGCAAAAAAAAGAGTTTTGAGTAATAAGCTTAAACAAGGGTGAGATGCTGATATATTACTAAGAGTTCTGTACTCCGAAAAGCTTTCAAATAGTAGGTGAAAGTCTGCCACATATAAAACAAAAGAGTTCTGGACACAAAAAGATGAGAAAGGGTGAGATGCTAAGGTTCAAACGATAGTTATGAGCAAAAAAAAGTGTGTTGAGCAATAGGCTTAGAGAAAGGTTAGATGCTGATACATTACTAAGAGTTCTGTACTCCGCAAAGCTTTCAAATAGTAGGTGAAGGTTTGCCACATATAAAACGACAGAGTTCTGGACACATAGATATGGGAAAGGGTGAGATGCTGATGTTCAACCGAAAGTTAAGAGCAAAAAAGTGTGTTGAGCAATAGGCTTAGAGAAAGGTGAGATGCTGATACATAACTAAGAGTGCTGTACTTCAGAAAGCTGTCAGTTAATAGATAAAGGTCTACTACACATAAAACAAGAGAGTTCTGGCCATGTAGAGTTGAAAAAAGGTGAGATGATTAGGTCCAACCGAGAGTCATATGTCAAAAAAATGAATTGAGCAATGGACTTAGAGAAGGGTGAGATGCTGATACATTACTAAGAGTTCTGTACTCCGAAAAGCTTTCAAATAGTAGATGAAAGTCTGCCACATATAAAACGAAAGAATTCTCGCCACGTAGAGTTGACAAAAGGGTGAGATGCTGAGGTCCAACCGAGAGTCATATGGGAAAAAAAGAGTTTTGAGTAATAAGCTAAAACAAGGGTGAGATGTTGATACATTACTAAGAGTTCTGTACTCCGAAAAGCTTTCAAATAGTAGTTGGAGGTCTGTTACTTATAAAACAAAAGAGTTCTGGACACCAAATATGAGAAAGGGTGAGATGCTAAGGTTCAAACGAGAGTTGTGAGCCAAAAAAAGTGTGTTGAGTAATAGGCTTAGAGAAAGGTGAGATACTGATACATCACTAAGAGTTCTGCACTTCGAAAAGCTGTAAATTATTAGATAAATGTCTGCCGCACACAAAAAAAGAGAGTTCTGGTCACGTAGAGTTGAAAAAGGGTGAGATGCTGAGGTCCAACCGAGAGTCATATGGGAAAAAAAGAGTTTTGAGTAATAAGCTAAAACAAGGGTGAGATGTTGATACATTACTAAGAGTTCTGTACTCCAAAAAGCTTTCAAATAGTAGTTGGAGGTCTGCTACTTATAAAACAAAAGAGTTCTGGACACCAAATATGAGAAAGGGTGAGATGCTAAGGTTCAAACGAGAGTTGTGAGCCAAAAAAAGTGTGTTGAGTAATAGGCTTAGAGAAAGGTGAGATACTGATACATCACTAAGAGTTCTGCACTTCAAAAAGCTGTAAATTATTAGATAAATGTCTGCCGCACACAAAAAAAGAGAGTTCTGGTCACGTAGAGTTGAAAAAGGGTGAGATGCTGAGGTCCAACCGAGGGTAATATGTCAAACAATAAGAGTTGAGCAATAGGGTTAAACAAAGGTGAGATGCTGATACATTACTAAGAGTTCTGCACTTCTAAAAGCTGTCAATTATTAGATATATGTCTGCCACACATAAAAACAGAGAATTCTGGCCATGTAGAGTTGAAAAAAGGTGAGATGCTGAGGTCCAACCGAGAGTAATATGTCAAAAAAATGAATTGAGCAATGGACTTAGAGAAGGGTGAGATGCTGATACATCACTAATTTTTTGTATCCAGAACTCTTTTGTTTTATATGTGGCAGACTTTCACCTACTATTTGAAAGCTTTTCGGAGTACAGAACTCATAGTAATGTATCAGCATCTCACCCTTGTTTAAGCTTATTAGTCAAAACTCTTTTTTTTTGCATATGACTCTCGGTTGGACCTCAGAATCTCTTTTTCAACTCTACATGGCCAGAACTCTCTTGTTTTATGTGTCGCAGACCTTTATCTAATAATTGACAGCTTTTTGAAGTACAGAACTCTTAGTAATGTATCAGCATCTCACCTTTCTCTAAGCCTGTTGCTCAACACACTTTTTTTGGCTCATAACTCTCGTTTGAACATGAGCATCTCACCCTCTCTCATCTCTTTGTGTCCAGAACTCTTTTGTTTTATATGTGGCAGACTTTCACCTACTATTTGAAAGCTTCTCGGAGTACAGAACTCATAGTAATGTATCAGCATCTCACCCTTGTTTAAGCTTATTAGTCAAAACTCTTTTTTTTTGCATATGACTCTCGGTTGGACCTCAGAATCTCTTTTTCAACTCTACATGGCCAGAACTCTCTTGTTTTATGTGTGGCAGACCTTTATCTATTAATTGACAGCTTTCTGAATTACAGAACTCTTAGTAATGTATCAGCATCTCACCTTTCTCTAAGCCTGTTGCTCAACACACTTTTTTTGGCTCATAACTCTCGTTTGAACATTAGCATCTCACCCTCTCTCATCTCTTTGTGAACAGAACTCTGTCGTTTTATATGTGGCAGACCTTCATCTACTATTTGAAATCTTGTCATAGTACAGAACTCTTAGTAATGTATCAGCATCTCACCCTTCTCTAAGTCCATTGCTCAATTCATTTTTTTGACATATGACTCTCGTTTGGACCTCAGCATCTCACCCTTTTTCAACTCTACATGGCCAGAACTCTCTTGTTTTATATGTAGCAGACCTTTATCTATTAATTGACAGCTTTTTGAAGTACAGAACTCTTAGTAATGTATCAGCATCTCACCTTTCTCTAAGCCTATTGCTCAACACACTTTTTTGCTCATAACTTTCGGTTGAACATCAGCATCTCACCCTTCCCCATATCTATGTGTCCAGAACTCTGTCGTTTTATATGTGGCAGACCTTCACCTACTATTTGAAAGCTTTGCGGAGTACTGAACTCTTAGTAATGTATCAGCATCTAACCTTTCTCTAAGCCTATTGCTCAACACACTTTTTTTTTGCTCATAACTATCGTTTGAACCTTAGCATCTCACCCTTTCTCATCTTTTTGTGTCCAGAACTCTTTTGTTTTATATGTGGCAGACTTTCACCTACTATTTGGAAGCTTTTCGGAGTACAGAACTCTTAGTAATGTATCAGCATCTCACCCTTGTTTAAGCTTATTACTCAAAACTCTTTTTTTTGCATATGACTCTCGGTTGGACCTCAGAATCTCACCCTTTTTCAACTCTACATGGCCAGAACTCTCTTGTTTTAGCTGTGGCAGACCTTTATCTAATAATTGACAGCTTTTTGAAGTACAGAACTCTTAGTAATGTATCAGCATCTCACCTTTCTCTAAGCCTGTTGCTCAACACACTTTTTTTGGCTCATAACTCTCGTTTGAACATTAGCATCTCACCCTCTCTCATCTCTTTGTGAACAGAACTCTGTCGTTTTATATGTCGCAGACCTTCATCTACTATTTGAAAGCTTGTCATAGTACAGAACTCTTAGTAATGTATCAGCGTCTCACCCTTCTCTAAGTCCATTGCTCAATTCATTTTTTTGACATGTGACTCTCGGTTGGACCTCAGCATCTCACCCTTTTTCAACTCTACATGGCCAGAACTCTCTTGTTTTATGTGTAGTAGACCTTTATCTAATAACTGACAGCTTTCGGAAGTACAGAACTCTTAGTTATGTATCAGCATCTCACCTTTCTCTAAGCCTATTGCTCAACACACTTTTTTGCTCATAACTTTCGGTTGAACATCAGCATCTCACCCTTTCCCATATCTATGTGTCCAGAACTCTGTCGTTTTATATGTGGCAAACCTTCACCTACTATTTGAAAGCTTTGCGGAGTACAGAACTCTTAGTAATGTATCAGCATCTAACCTTTCTCTAAGCCTATTGCTCAACACACTTTTTTTTGCTCATACCTATCGTTTGAACCTTAGCATCTCACCCTTTCTCATCTTTTTGTGTCCAGAACTCTTGTGTTTTATATGTGGCAGACTTTTACCTACTATTTGAAAGCTTTTCGGAGTACAGAACTCTTAGTAATGTATCAGCATCTCACCCTTGTTTAAGCTTATTACTCAAAACTCTTTTTTTTGCATATGACTCTCGGTTGGACCTAAGAATCTCACCTTTTTTCAACTCTACATGGCCAGAACTCTCTTGTTTTATGTGTGACAGACCTTTATCTAATAATTGACAGCTTTTTGAAGTACAGAACTCTTAGTAATGTATCAGCATCTCACCTTTCTCTAAGCCTGTTGCTCAACACACTTTTTTTGGCTCATAACTCTCGTTTGAACATTAGCATCTCACCCTCTCTCATCTCTTTGTGAACAGAACTCTGTCGTTTTATATGTGGCAGACCTTCATCTACTATTTGAAATCTTGTCATAGTACAGAACTCTTAGTAATGTATCAGCATCTCACCCTTCTCTAAGTCCATTGCTCAATTCATTTTTTTGACATATGACTCTCGTTTGGACCTCAGCATCTCACCCTTTTTCAACTCTACATGGCCAGAACTCTCTTGTTTTATATGTAGCAGACCTTTATCTATTAATTGACAGCTTTTTGAAGTACAGAACTCTTAGTAATGTATCAGCATCTCACCTTTCTCTAAGCCTATTGCTCAACACACTTTTTTGCTCATAACTTTCGGTTGAACATCAGCATCTCACCCTTCCCCATATCTATGTGTCCAGAACTCTGTCGTTTTATATGTGGCAGACCTTCACCTACTATTTGAAAGCTTTACGGAGTACTGAACTCTTAGTAATGTATCAGCATCTAACCTTTCTCTAAGCCTATTGCTCAACACACTTTTTTTTTGCTCATAACTATCGTTTGAACCTTAGCATCTCACCCTTTCTCATCTTTTTGTGTCCAGAACTCTTTTGTTTTATATGTGGCAGACTTTCACCTACTATTTGGAAGCTTTTCGGAGTACAGAACTCTTAGTAATGTATCAGCATCTCACCCTTGTTTAAGCTTATTACTCAAAACTCTTTTTTTTGCATATGACTCTCGGTTGGACCTCAGAATCTCACCCTTTTTCAACTCTACATGGCCAGAACTCTCTTGTTTTATCTGTGGCAGACCTTTATCTAATAATTGACAGCTTTTTGAAGTACAGAACTCTTAGTAATGTATCAGCATCTCACCTTTCTCTAAGCCTGTTGCTCAACACACTTTTTTTGGCTCATAACTCTCGTTTGAACATTAGCATCTCACCCTCTCTCATCTCTTTGTGAACAGAACTCTGTCGTTTTATATGTCGCAGACCTTCATCTACTATTTGAAAGCTTGTCATAGTACAGAACTCTTAGTAATGTATCAGCGTCTCACCCTTCTCTAAGTCCATTGCTCAATTCATTTTTTTGACATATGACTCTCGGTTGGACCTCAGCATCTCACCCTTTTTCAACTCTACATGGCCAGAACTCTCTTGTTTTATGTGTAGTAGACCTTTATCTAATAACTGACAGCTTTCGGAAGTACAGAACTCTTAGTTATGTATCAGCATCTCACCTTTCTCTAAGCCTATTGCTCAACACACTTTTTTGCTCATAACTTTCGGTTGAACATCAGCATCTCACCCTTTCCCATATCTATGTGTCCAGAACTCTGTCGTTTTATATGTGGCAAACCTTCACCTACTATTTGAAAGCTTTGCGGAGTACAGAACTCTTAGTAATGTATCAGCATCTAACCTTTCTCTAAGCCTATTGCTCAACACACTTTTTTTTGCTCATACCTATCGTTTGAACCTTAGCATCTCACCCTTTCTCATCTTTTTGTGTCCAGAACTCTTGTGTTTTATATGTGGCAGACTTTTACCTACTATTTGAAAGCTTTTCGGAGTACAGAACTCTTAGTAATGTATCAGCATCTCACCCTTGTTTAAGCTTATTACTCAAAACTCTTTTTTTTGCATATGACTCTCGGTTGGACCTAAGAATCTCACCTTTTTTCAACTCTACATGGCCAGAACTCTCTTGTTTTATGTGTGACAGACCTTTATCTCATAATTGACAGCTTTTTGAAGTACAGAACTCTTAGTAATGTATCAGCATCTCACCTTTCTCTAAGCCTGTTGCTCAACACACTTTTTTTGGCTCATAACTCTCGTTTGAACATTAGCATCTCACCCTCTCTCATCTCTTTGTGAACAGAACTCTGTCGTTTTATATGTGGCAGACCTTCATCTACTATTTGAAATCTTGTCATAGTACAGAACTCTTAGTAATGTATCAGCATCTCACCCTTCTCTAAGTCCATTGCTCAATTCATTTTTTTGACATATGACTCTCGTTTGGACCTCAGCATCTCACCCTTTTTCAACTCTACATGGCCAGAACTCTCTTGTTTTATATGTAGCAGACCTTTATCTATTAATTGACAGCTTTTTGAAGTACAGAACTCTTAGTAATGTATCAGCATCTCACCTTTCTCTAAGCCTATTGCTCAACACACTTTTTTGCTCATAACTTTCGGTTGAACATCAGCATCTCACCCTTCCCCATATCTATGTGTCCAGAACTCTGTCGTTTTATATGTGGCAGACCTTCACCTACTATTTGAAAGCTTTGCGGAGTACTGAACTCTTAGTAATGTATCAGCATCTAACCTTTCTCTAAGCCTATTGCTCAACACACTTTTTTTTTGCTCATAACTATCGTTTGAACCTTAGCATCTCACCCTTTCTCATCTTTTTGTGTCCAGAACTCTTTTGTTTTATATGTGGCAGACTTTCACCTACTATTTGGAAGCTTTTCGGAGTACAGAACTCTTAGTAATGTATCAGCATCTCACCCTTGTTTAAGCTTATTACTCAAAACTCTTTTTTTTGCATATGACTCTCGGTTGGACCTCAGAATCTCACCCTTTTTCAACTCTACATGGCCAGAACTCTCTTGTTTTATCTGTGGCAGACCTTTATCTAATAATTGACAGCTTTTTGAAGTACAGAACTCTTAGTAATGTATCAGCATCTCACCTTTCTCTAAGCCTGTTGCTCAACACACTTTTTTTGGCTCATAACTCTCGTTTGAACATTAGCATCTCACCCTCTCTCATCTCTTTGTGAACAGAACTCTGTCGTTTTATATGTCGCAGACCTTCATCTACTATTTGAAAGCTTGTCATAGTACAGAACTCTTAGTAATGTATCAGCGTCTCACCCTTCTCTAAGTCCATTGCTCATTCATTTTTTTGACATGTGACTCTCGGTTGGACCTCAGCATCTCACCCTTTTTCAACTCTACATGGCCAGAACTCGCTTGTTTTATGTGTAGTAGACCTTTATCTAATAACTGACAGCTTTCTGAAGTACAGCACTCTTAGTTATGTATCAGCATCTCACCTTTCTCTAAGCCTATTGCTCAACACACTTTTTTGCTCATAACTTTCGGTTGAACATCAGCATCTCACCCTTTCCCATATCTATGTGTCCAGAACTCTGTCGTTTTATATGTGGCAAACCTTCACCTACTATTTGAAAGCTTTGCGGAGTACAGAACTCTTAGTAATGTATCAGCATCTAACCTTTCTCTAAGCCTATTGCTCAACACACTTTTTTTTGCTCATAACTATCGTTTGAACCTTAGCATCTCACCCTTTCTCATCTTTTTGTGTCCAGAACTCTTGTGTTTTATATGTGGCAGACTTTCACCTACTATTTGAAAGCTTTTCGGAGTACAGAACTCTTAGTAATGTATCAGCATCTCACCCTTGTTTAAGCTTATTACTCTAAACTCTTTTTTTTGCATATGACTCTCGGTTGGACCTCAGAATCTCACCTTTTTTCAACTCTACATGGCCAGAACTCTCTTGTTTTATGTGTGACAGACCTTTATCTAATAATTGACAGCTTTTTGAAGTACAGAACTCTTAGTAATGTATCAGCATCTCACCCTTCTCTAAGTCCATTGCTCAATTCATTTTTTTGACATATGACTCTCGGTTGGACCTCAGCATCTCACCCTTTTTCAACTCTACATGGCCAGAACTCTCTTGTTTTATGTGTAGCAGACCTTTATCTATTAATTGACAGCTTTCTGAAGTACAGAACTCTTAGTAATGTATCAGCATCTCACCTTTCTCTAAGCCTGTTGCTCAACACACTTTTTTTGGCTCATAACTCTCGTTTGAACATTAGCATCTCACCCTCTCTCATCTCTTTGTGAACAGAACTCTGTCGTTTTATATGTCGCAGACCTTCATCTACTATTTGAAAGCTTGTCATAGTACAGAACTCTTAGTAATGTATCAGCGTCTCACCCTTCTCTGAGTCCATTGCTCAATTCATTTTTTTGACATGTGACTCTCGGTTGGACCTCAGCATCTCACCCTTTTTCAACTCTACATGGCCAGAACTCGCTTGTTTTATGTGTAGTAGACCTTTATCTAATAACTGACAGCTTTCGGAAGTACAGAACTCTTAGTTATGTATCAGCATCTCACCTTTCTCTAAGCCTATTGCTCAACACACTTTTTTGCTCATAACTTTCGGTTGAACATCAGCATCTCACCCTTTCCCATATCTATGTGTCCAGAACTCTGTCGTTTTATATGTGGCAAACCTTCACCTACTATTTGAAAGCTTTGCGGAGTACAGAACTCTTAGTAATATATCAGCATCTCACCCTTCTCTAAGCCTATTGCTCAACCCACTTTTTTTTGCTCATAACTATCGTTTGAACCTTAGCATCTCACCCTTTCTCATCTTTTTGTGTCCAGAACTCTTGTGTTTTATATGTGGCAGACTTTCACCTACTATTTGAAAGCTTTTTGGAGTACAGAACTCTTAGTAATGTATCAGCATCTCACCCTTCTCTAAGTCCATTGCTCAATTCATTTTTTTGACATATGACTCTCGGTTGGACCTCAGCATCTCACCCTTTTTCAACTCTACATGGCCAGAACTCTCTTGTTTTCTGTGTAGCAGACCTTTA
The DNA here is from genome assembly GCA_963662185.1 of Eilema griseolum. Lineage (NCBI taxonomy): Eukaryota > Metazoa > Arthropoda > Insecta > Lepidoptera > Erebidae > Eilema > Eilema griseolum. The sequence goes on from OY759243.1 coordinate 3,425,118, forward strand.
TCTATTAATTGACAGCTTTCTGAAGTACAGAACTCTTAGTAATGTATCAGCATCTCACCTTTCTCTAAGCCTGTTGCTCAACACACTTTTTTTGGCTCATAACTCTCGTTTGAACATTAGCATCTCACCCTCTCTCATCTCTTTGTGAACAGAACTCTGTCGTTTTATATGTCGCAGACCTTCATCTACTATTTGAAAGCTTGTCATAGTACAGAACTCTTAGTAATGTATCAGCGTCTCACCCTTCTCTGAGTCCATTGCTCAATTCATTTTTTTGACATGTGACTCTCGGTTGGACCTCAGCATCTCACCCTTTTTCAACTCTACATGGCCAGAACTCTCTTGTTTTATGTGTAGTAGACCTTTATCTATTAACTGACAGCTTTCTGAAGTACAGCACTCTTAGTTATGTATCAGCATCTCACCTTTCTCTAAGCCTATTGCTCAACACACTTTTTTGCTCTTAACTTTCGGTTGAACATCAGCATCTCACCCTTTCCCATATCTATGTGTCCAGAACTCTGTCGTTTTATATGTGGCAAACCTTCACCTACTATTTGAAAGCTTTGCGGAGTACAGAACTCTTAGTAATGTATCAGCATCTAACCTTTCTCTAAGCCTATTGCTCAACACACTTTTTTTTGCTCATAACTATCGTTTGAACCTTAGCATCTCACCCTTTCTCATCTTTTTGTGTCCAGAACTCTTTTGTTTTATATGTGGCAGACTTTCACCTACTATTTGAAAGCTTTTCGGAGTACAGAACTCTTAGTAATATATCAGCATCTCACCCTTGTTTAAGCTTATTACTCAAAACTCTTTTTTTTGCATATGACTCTCGGTTGGACCTCAGAATCTCACCTTTTTTCTACTCTACATGGCCAGAAATCTCTTGTTTTATGTGTGACAGACCTTTATCTAATAATTGACAGCTTTTTGAAGTACAGAACTCTTAGTAATGTATCAGCATCTCACCTTTCTCTAAGCCTGTTGCTCAACACACTTTTTTTGGCTCATAACTCTCGTTTGAACATTAGCATCTCACCCTCTCTCATCTCTTTGTGAACAGAACTCTATCGTTTTATATGTGGCAGACCTTCACCTACTATTTGAAAGCTTTGCGGAGTACAGAACTCTTAGTAATATATCAGCATCTCACCCTTCTCTAAGTCCATTGCTCAATTCATTTTTTTGCTCATAACTATCGTTTGAACCTTAGCATCTCACCCTTTCTCATCTTTTTGTGTCCAGAACTCTTGTGTTTTATATGTGGCAGACTTTCATCTACTATTTGAAAGCTTTTTGGAGTACAGAACTCTTAGTAATGTATCAGCATCTCACCCTTCTCTAAGTCCATTGCTCAATTCATTTTTTTGACATATGACTCTCGGTTGGACCTCAGCATCTCACCCTTTTTCAACTCTACATGGCCAGAACTCTCTTGTTTTATGTGTAGCAGACCTTTATCTATTAATTGACAGCTTTCTGAAGTACAGAACTCTTAGTAATGTATCAGCATCTCACCTTTCTCTAAGCCTGTTGCTCAACACACTTTTTTTGGCTCATAACTCTCGTTTGAACATTAGCATCTCACCCTCTCTCATCTCTTTGTGAACAGAACTCTGTCGTTTTATATGTCGCAGACCTTCATCTACTATTTGAAAGCTTGTCATAGTACAGAACTCTTAGTAATGTATCAGCGTCTCACCCTTCTCTGAGTCCATTGCTCAATTCATTTTTTTGACATGTGACTCTCGGTTGGACCTCAGCATCTCACCCTTTTTCAACTCTACATGGCCAGAACTCTCTTGTTTTATGTGTAGTAGACCTTTATCTATTAACTGACAGCTTTCTGAAGTACAGCACTCTTAGTTATGTATCAGCATCTCACCTTTCTCTAAGCCTATTGCTCAACACACTTTTTTGCTCATAACTTTCGGTTGAACATCAGCATCTCACCCTTTCCCATATCTATGTGTCCAGAACTCTGTCGTTTTATATGTGGCAAACCTTCACCTACTATTTGAAAGCTTTGCGGAGTACAGAACTCTTAGTAATGTATCAGCATCTAACCTTTCTCTAAGCCTATTGCTCAACACACTTTTTTTTGCTCATAACTATCGTTTGAACCTTAGCATCTCACCCTTTCTCATCTTTTTGTGTCCAGAACTCTTGTGTTTTATATGTGGCAGACTTTCACCTACTATTTGAAAGCTTTTCGGAGTACAGAACTCTTAGTAATGTATCAGCATCTCACCCTTGTTTAAGCTTATTACTCTAAACTCTTTTTTTTGCATATGACTCTCGGTTGGACCTCAGAATCTCACCTTTTTTCAACTCTACATGGCCAGAACTCTCTTGTTTTATGTGTGACAGACCTTTATCTAATAATTGACAGCTTTTTGAAGTACAGAACTCTTAGTAATGTATCAGCATCTCACCTTTCTCTAAGCCTGTTGCTCAACACACTTTTTTTGGCTCATAACTCTCGTTTGAACATTAGCATCTCACCCTCTCTCATCTCTTTGTGAACAGAACTCTGTCGTTTTATATGTGGCAGACCTTCACCTACTATTTGAAAGCTTTGCGGAGTACAGAACTCTTAGTAATATATCAGCATCTCACCCTTCTCTAAGTCCATTGCTCAATTCATTTTTTTGCTCATAACTATCGTTTGAACCTTAGCATCTCACCCTTTCTCATCTTTTTGTGTCCAGAACTCTTGTGTTTTATATGTGGCAGACTTTCATCTACTATTTGAAAGCTTTTTGGAGTACAGAACTCTTAGTAATGTATCAGCATCTCACCCTTCTCTAAGTCCATTGCTCAATTCATTTTTTTGACATATGACTCTCGGTTGGACCTCAGCATCTCACCCTTTTTCAACTCTACATGGCCAGAACTCTCTTGTTTTATGTGTAGCAGACCTTTATCTATTAATTGACAGCTTTCTGAAGTACAGAACTCTTAGTAATGTATCAGCATCTCACCTTTCTCTAAGCCTGTTGCTCAACACACTTTTTTTGGCTCATAACTCTCGTTTGAACATTAGCATCTCACCCTCTCTCATCTCTTTGTGAACAGAACTCTGTCGTTTTATATGTCGCAGACCTTCATCTACTATTTGAAAGCTTGTCATAGTACAGAACTCTTAGTAATGTATCAGCGTCTCACCCTTCTCTGAGTCCATTGCTCAATTCATTTTTTTGACATGTGACTCTCGGTTGGACCTCAGCATCTCACCCTTTTTCAACTCTACATGGCCAGAACTCTCTTGTTTTATGTGTAGTAGACCTTTATCTATTAACTGACAGCTTTCTGAAGTACAGCACTCTTAGTTATGTATCAGCATCTCACCTTTCTCTAAGCCTATTGCTCAACACACTTTTTTGCTCATAACTTTCGGTTGAACATCAGCATCTCACCCTTTCCCATATCTATGTGTCCAGAACTCTGTCGTTTTATATGTGGCAAACCTTCACCTACTATTTGAAAGCTTTGCGGAGTACAGAACTCTTAGTAATGTATCAGCATCTAACCTTTCTCTAAGCCTATTGCTCAACACACTTTTTTTTGCTCATAACTATCGTTTGAACCTTAGCATCTCACCCTTTCTCATCTTTTTGTGTCCAGAACTCTTGTGTTTTATATGTGGCAGACTTTCACCTACTATTTGAAAGCTTTTCGGAGTACAGAACTCTTAGTAATGTATCAGCATCTCACCCTTGTTTAAGCTTATTACTCTAAACTCTTTTTTTTGCATGTGACTCTCGGTTGGACCTCAGAATCTCACCTTTTTTCAACTCTACATGGCCAGAACTCTCTTGTTTTATGTGTGACAGACCTTTATCTAATAATTGACAGCTTTTTGAAGTACAGAACTCTTAGTAATGTATCAGCATCTCACCTTTCTCTAAGCCTGTTGCTCAACACACTTTTTTTGGCTCATAACTCTCGTTTGAACATTAGCATCTCACCCTCTCTCATCTCTTTGTGAACAGAACTCTGTCGTTTTATATGTCGCAGACCTTCATCTACTATTTGAAAGCTTGTCATAGTACAGAACTCTTAGTAATGTATCAGCGTCTCACCCTTCTCTAAGTCCATTGCTCAATTCATTTTTTTGACATGTGACTCTCGGTTGGACCTCAGCATCTCACCCTTTTTCAACTCTACATGGCCAGAACTCTCTTGTTTTATGTGTAGTAGACCTTTATCTATTAACTGACAGCTTTCTGAAGTACAGAACTCTTAGTTATGTATCAGCATCTCACCTTTCTCTAAGCCTATTGCTCAACACACTTTTTTGCTCATAACTTTCGGTTGAACATCAGCATCTCACCCTTTCCCATATCTATGTGTCCAGAACTCTGTCGTTTTATATGTGGCAAACCTTCACCTACTATTTGAAAGCTTTGCGGAGTACAGAACTCTTAGTAATGTATCAGCATCTAACCTTTCTCTAAGCCTATTGCTCAACACACTTTTTTTTGCTCATACCTATCGTTTGAACCTTAGCATCTCACCCTTTCTCATCTTTTTGTGTCCAGAACTCTTTTGTTTTATATGTGGCAGACTTTCACCTACTATTTGAAAGCTTTTCGGAGTACAGAACTCTTAGTAATATATCAGCATCTCACCCTTGTTTAAGCTTATTACTCAAAACTCTTTTTTTTGCATATGGCTCTCGGTTGGACCTCAGAATCTCACCTTTCTTCTACTCTACATGGCCAGAAATCTCTTGTTTTATGTGTGACAGACCTTTATCTAATAATTGACAGCTTTTTGAAGTACAGAACTCTTAGTAATGTATCAGCATCTCACCCTTCTCTAAGTCCATTGCTCAATTCATTTTTTTGCTCATAACTATCGTTTGAACCTTAGCATCTCACCCTTTCTCATCTTTTTGTGTCCAGAACTCTTTTGTTTTATATGTAGCAGACTTTCATCTACTATTTGAAAGCTTTTCGGAGTACAAAACTCTTAGTAATGTATCAGCATCTCACCCTTCTCTAAGTCCATTGCTCAATTCATTTTTTTGACATATGACTCTCGGTTGGACCTCAGCATCTCACCCTTTTTCAACTCTACATGACCAGAACTCTCTTGTTTTATGTGTAGCAGACCTTTATCTAATAATTGACAGCTTTCTGAAGTACAGAACTCTTAGTAATGTATCAGCATCTCACCTTTCTCTAAGCCTGTTGCTCAACACACTTTTTTTGGCTCATAACTCTCGTTTGAACATTAGCATCTCACCCTCTCTCATCTCTTTGTGAACAGAACTCTGTCGTTTTATATATGGCAGACCTTCACCTACTATTTGAAAGCTTTGCGGAGTACAGAACTCTTAGTAATGTATCAGCATCTCACCCTTCTCTAAGTCCATTGCTCAATTCATTTTTTGCTCATAACTATCGTTTGAACCTTAGCATCTCACCCTTTCTCATCTTTTTGTGTCCAGAACTCTTTTGTTTTATATGTGGCAGACTTTCACCTACTATTTGAAAGCTTTTCGGAGTACAGAACTCTTAGTAATGTATCAGTATCTCACCCTTGTTTAAGCTTATTACTCAAAACTCTTTTTTTTGCATATGACTCTCGGTTGGACCTCAGAATCTCACCTTTTTTCAACTCTACATGGCCAGAACTCTCTTGTTTTATGTGTGACAGACCTTTATCTAATAATTAACAGCTTTCTGAAGTACAGAACTCTTAGTAATGTATCAGCATCTCACCCTTCTCTAAGTCCATTGCTCAATTCATTTTTTTGACATATGACTCTCGGTTGGACCTCAGCATCTCACCCTTTTTCAACTCTACATGGCCAGAACTCTCTTGTTTTATGTGTAGCTGACCTTTGTCTAATAATTGACAGCTTTCTGAAGTACAGAACTCTTAGTAATGTATCAGCATCTCACCTTTCTCTAAGCCTATTGCTCAACACACTTTTTTGCTCATAACTTTCGGTTGAACATCAGCATCTTACCCTTTCCCATATCTATGTGTCCAGAACTCTGTCGTTTTATATGTGGCAGACCTTCACCTACTATTTGAAAGCTTTGCGGAGTACAGAACTCTTAGTAATGTATCAGCATCTAACCTTTCTCTAAGCCTATTGCTCAACACACTTTTTTTTGCTCATAACTATCGTTTGAACCTTAGCATCTCACCCTTTCTCATCTTTTTGTGTCCAGAACTCTTTTGTTTTATATGTGGCAGACTTTCCCCTACTATTTGAAAGCTTTTCGGAGTACAGAACTCTTAGTAATGTATCAGCATCTCACCCTTGTTTAAGCTTATTACTCAAAACTCTTTTTTTTGCATATGACTCTCGGTTGGACCTCAGAATCTCACCTTTTTTCAACTCTACATGGCCAGAACTCTCTTGTTTTATGTGTGACAGACCTTTATCTAATAATTAACAGCTTTTTGAAGTACAGAACTCTTAGTAATGTATCAGCATCTCACCTTTCTCTAAGCCTATTGCTCAACACACTTTTTTTTAACTCATAACTCTCGTTTGAACCTTAGCATCTTACCTTTTCTCATCTCTTTGTGTACAGAACTCTGTCGTTTTATATGTGGCAGACCTTCGCCTACTATTTGAAAGCTTTGCGGAGTACAGAACTCTTAGTAATGTATCAGCATCTCACCCTTCTCTAAGTCCATTGCTCAATTCATTTTTTTGACATATGACTCTCGGTTGGACCTCAGCATCTCACCCTTTTTCAACTCTACATGGCCAAAACTCTCTTGTTTTATGTGTAGCAGACCTTTATCTATTAATTGACAGCTTTCTGAAGTACAGAACTCTTAGTAATGTATCAGCATCTCACCTTTCTCTAAGCCTATTGCTCAACACACTTTTTTGCTCATAACTTTCGGTTGAACATCAGCATCTCACCCTTTCCCATATCTATGTGTCCAGAACACTCTCGTTTTATATGTGGCAGACCTCTACCTACCATTTAAAAGTATTTTGGAGTACAGAACTCTTAGAAGTGTATCAGCATCTCACCCTTGTTTAAGCGTATTGGTCAAAACGGTAAGTTTTTTTGGCACATAAACCACATCATCTCACCTTACTTCAACTCAATATGTTCAGAACTCTGTTATTTCTTATGTAGCAGACTGTATCTATGATACAAAAGTATAATAATGCACAGAACTCTAAGTTAGGTGACAGCATATCACCATTTTTTAAGTGTTGTGTAGAACATATTCGTCTTTTCGTGTGTGATCTCTCTATACTCAGTATATATAAACCTCAGTATCTCTGTCCTATATAGTGTTTCTTCGATTCTTATTAAAGTCAAGCAGTAGAGCAATCAACAGAATAAGTTTATAATGCAAAACTTCTTAGTTATCCACGTCTGCATGGTCAATGAAGCGAAATTCGATGAAATGCCGTAATATATTTTGTGAAGTTAAAATCTCAATTTTTAAAAATGCGATTTCGATACAAAAATCTATAGAACTATTGTTGAAACTTATCTAGAACTGTGTAACTATGTTAATTACCACTATTTTTGAGGTTTTTTGATGAGATGCTGGAAATTTTTTGTGAAGTTAGCATCTCATTTTTTTAAAGTTCGATTTTGGTACTTAAATCAATGGAACTATTGTTAAAACTTATTGAGAACTATAGAACTATGTGGGATGCCAATAGAACTATCGTTTTTTTGTGAGATGCCAGCAAGTGAGATGCTAAGTTCACATACGTCATCTAAGCCATTGACGTTATCAAAATAATTCTTATCTTAACGTCATTAACATTACTTTGTATCAGGATATACCTAAAAGAGTTTCTAAGGTCAGAGAAATGTCATCGAGTTGTAATCTCGGTTAATATAATTGTTACTAATATTTATCAATATCATACAATTATCTGCATAAAAAATGTATAGCTGCCAGTGAGTGCCTCATCCTCTAAGCGTTTCTAAGCTGTCTTTGGAATGTGCTCAAAAGGGGCCCCCTTCAAAGCCATGATAAGCCTAATGAAGTGAAAGATTAGTAGAGCGGACACTTGGGTTTAAATTGCTAATGGGGCAAACTTCCATTGGGAATTCTTTACCAGTACACGAGTTTCTTTCTTCCTACAGTCCCGGGTCCTATGGGACGTAAAATAGCATCTGATGAGACTGTCAAGCTGAGGGCCACCATTGTAACAATTTAGATGTCTGTAATACATACACACATATATACATATAATCACGCCTTTATCCCCGGAAGGTTAGGCAGAGGTGAATTAACACCCACAATTCACCAATCATTGTATTCGATCCCACGTAATAGGGGGTGAGGCTATTGCTAAATTCCGGGCACTATTGTTGACTCGAGTCATGCATCTGAGGGCGAGTCTGGGCTGTATATATATTATATCTGTCTGATGTTAAACAGCCCTATCCCTTAGTCGCCTTGTACGACACCGCGTGAGAAGAGATGGGGTGGCTCAAATTCTACTCCGCCGGGAACCACGTGGCCGTAATGGTGACCTTCTTTCCTGAGACTGCCTTCGGCTTCAGGGCGTTTCAAGGCTCATAGCCTCTCTCTTTCTCTCTCTTTTTTTTGTTTGATTGGTTTATTCATTCAACGGCTACAAGTAAACCTCACATAATATTAGACTTTTGGTATAACAAGTGTGTACCTACCTATTTAATATTCAAAACTATAATAGTCTTTACTAGTCGACACAAAAGTCTAAGGCGTAGTGAACAGGTTATAGCTCTGTCGCTCGTCCTTGACATGATTTATAATCTGTTGTTTTATTAGCTTGTTGACAAGTGTTATGCATGGTTGGTAAATAATATACTATAATAAACGATATTACTCAATAGCAAGGCTTCAGAAAGACGTTTAACTAAACAACTCGTGACAAAAAACTGTTCTGTATAATGGAGTTAACTTGACAACAGTTGATAATGAAGACATGCAATGCTCAGACTAAAAGAATAACATAAACGAAACGTATAGAACTAACTAAGTAATACTAAAGTTGTACCATTTCGCTCGTACTTATTGTCTGCACACACTATATAGTGCACGCTTTACACGGCTTCACACTTGTATCCTATGCCTTCCATCCGACTATGTTATTCTTTTAGTCTGAGAAGCAATTATGAATTAATTTTAATTCACTTGAAACAATCTTTGCCTTTCGTGTTTTGGCTATTTGACTTTTTTAATAATTATCACCACTTCATAATAATATAATGAACTGCTAAAGTAAAATATTTTTGCGACAAGTAGTTTTAAAAATATTTGTTTTTAAAAATTCAATTTCTCGAACCGCCCGAAAACGCTCCATACAAAATCGTAGCACGTGCTGACATCACAGCGCGCTGGCGCTTAGTGAAAATATATGGAGTGCAAGAGAATATCGCTTGTATCTCAGTCTACGTTGCGTTTACACGTATACGGTGAATAATAAGGTTCATTTGAAATTTAATAAGGAATCTAAAAAGTTGTGAATTTTGCGTTATTTCGATTGTTTATATTTTGACCATTTTTGGAATTAAAAATAATGAAAAGTCATAGTTTTAGTATAGTTAGGCAATATCTTAGTATACTATGCATATTTTTAGATTAAATACTAAGACATTAGGTAGTATTGGTAAGAATTCGATGACTCAGGATACTGCTTTATTGTTAACCAAACTCTTCCGAGGCACGATCTCTACCGAGGCAGTTATATTTTGATTAGTCGTGGTGTCCTGCATATGTATGTGTGTATGGTATGTGACGGACCATAATAAACAAAACATATGTTTGCACTTGTACTTTCATATATTCAGTACTAGTACAATGGTCCACGTCAACTGCCAAGTATTCATCGCCAACTCAGTTCTTTATTATGCAGAAAATAACAATGCAATTTATTATTTCATTGCAAAAAAACATCTTCTCAGAAATAAGAATTTTCAGTGTAATAGAATTGTCTGATTTGAAGATGTGTTTTTATTTGTGGTCTCTTGCCAATGTCGACGAAGACGCGTGTGTGTATTAATTTAGATTTCAGATTCATCATTTATAAATTGAACTTTCAAAAGTTTACAAATAAAGCTAATTACAGTTAAAACTGTGCTAAAACTGTTTTGAAAAAAAATTGCTTGCAAACTGCATTGCAACTAATAGATGTATATTATTCCCAAACATGATGAACGTTCAAATTCCACGTGTGACGTCTGTGTCCAAGTTGAAGGAAATTTTAAAGCATTTAGTATGCTAACTATTCAAATCGATTAAGATATTGAAAAAAAAAAATCAGTTCAGGTTGGATTCGAACCCGCGATCTTTCCCTTACAGTGGGAACGCTCTGACCACTAAGCTACAGAAACTTCGCCCGAAACCATCCAAATTCTTCTAAACATATATTCGTCTTACGGCGACGATTATTTTTCCAAGCCAAGATATTTGTCGAAGTGTTGTCACACAATTAAAATTAAAAACATTTTAAAAAAGTATTAAACATTTTAATACTGAAAGCTGCAATAGGTATACCTTGAGTCTGTTTTTTGGCTTCTTGTCAAGTAAGTTCCGAAATAAAGTAAATGATATCATCCAGGAATTGTGAAAGTATGTATCGTTTATTTCAGGCAATAATAGAAAAGTTACAAGATGTTAAAAATTTATTCTACGGCCCATAAATATATACCTTAAAACTAAAAATACATATAATATATCTTAACCTAAAGTACACGTAATGACGTCGACATGTCACGGAGCGGGGTGTCGCGTGTCGGCAGACGTCCTCGGAAGCGCCGATACTTCACCCCGTCGGCCAAAAATCAGGACGCAGTATAGTAGCGGTGTAACTGTTTGGAACTCGGAACCATTATAAATGTGATAATTTGTTAAGATATTTAGATAACTATATATATATTTAGGGTAATCTATCCCTGTACTATATTTCAGCCATTTCCTATCAACCGTTACTCCCGAGTGAAAGCGGCCGCGCTACAGGAGACGCGGATTTGAATGGAAATATTTGTATTCATAAATATGACAATTTGCATTGGTCTGGTCGTGCCTCGGAGAGCACATTAAGCCGTCGGTACCGGTTGCCATAAGAACATATATGGCAGTCGTTACGGGTATTTGGAAGTTCTAAAAAGTCTAGCAACTGAGGTTGTGGAAATAAGGTGGCAGTTGCTTTGCGGTAAATATCGAAGGTCAGTTAATCCGCAGTTAGACTGGAAAAAGCAGACCCCAGACTCCAAGCTTCAGATGCGACTGGGATTACCTAACGCTAAGATGAAAAAGAAAATTTTAGCATGGAAAAATATAGGCTACATATATACTATAACAATACTACCTACAAAAAAACATCCATAATATACATATGTGGGGGGGGGGGGTCTCACTTTTTTTTATACCACTTAAATGACAGACAAGCACACGGCCCACCTTTTGGGAAGTGGATACCGTGGCCTATGGACGTATGAAACACCAGAGGGGGTTCGTTCCACCGCTTGAGCGTGTGTGGGATGAAGTTTCTTTCATACCGCACTCTGCGCACCGTCTCAGGTTGCAATGTGTGAGGATGAATTCCCTGCCTATGGCGAGCTGTGAGATCATAGAATGTAGATGTGGACATCTTCACAAACTTACTCATTATGATATTAATAGGATAATTTGGCAAGTCTCAATCTGACTTAACAAATGAGCTACTGTCGGAAGTAAACCATGGGAATACCCAGATCTGAAATATAGATTAGATGAAATGGAAGTTTTTAGGCCAGCTGTACAATATTCCACTCGAGATAAATGCCCATTTCACGGCCAATGAACTGGCATAGATAGTAATTTAGATATATGTAAATCTTATGAGCCAAAGTCAGCTTGTCTGCAAAACGATGCTCGAATCGATTGCATAATCCCAGTCATCTTGTTTTCATTAGAGACATTCCTATTTGACAAATTATACGATAGTATGGCTCGTGGAAAGATGCAAACGCAACCCACGTATAATGCCGTAATTGCAAAAACACTAGACACATCCTGGTTGCCTTTGAATATTTTTTGTAAATTGCAAACAACCTTGATGTTATAGGTATTTAAACTATCATGGTCACTCGCATCAGTATCAAAATAATCGGGATATTTACCATATTGTAAAAACAACCGGGAACAAGCCAAAACAAAATCGCGAGTGAATACAGTAAGCATCGTGTGTCGTGAATGTGATCGAGATCGGGTTCAAGTTTGTAGTGAGAGTGAAACCAGTGATAGTGCAGATACGCGTAGTAAAAGAACTCGAAAGAGGGTAGATCGGTATAATTACTCTTAGAAAAAACTTTTTCTCTGTTCACCGCCAAACAAACAAACAAACAATATCCAAATCTCTCTGGTGAAGACGAAAATGTCACTAAAATGTTTGGAACAAATTCTTCTACTATTTGTTACTTACCTCACTATACATAGTATCCGACACCGTGAGAATGTCTGGCACGATAGACGGTTTTTCGTCACTAAGAAATCCACCAACGATTTTCAACTGTATTCTTTTCAAATACAGCTCAAAATCGGTTGTCATTAGGCTATCTACTATCAGTATACATATCATAGTTGTTACGTAACACATTATCTAATAATTCAACCCACACGCTGTTTATGTTTACTCAGTATTACGTTAATACTTTATCAGATCCATGCGTTTCATTCAGCTATTTTTGACGTACGATCTCATATGGTGCTAATTGAGAGGTTATCAGAACCTGACCTAGGTATTTGTTTACATCCTTGTATTTTAATACGGAATAACGTTATCTGACAACAATATTTGCATGAATTTGTATTTATATTATTTTTATTACATATTGATTGTTACAATGATGTACATTCTAAGTAATATCATGTAGACAAAAGAGTATTATTCTAAACAGTCCATTTACCAAGTATCTAGTATGAGTTTTTGTTTTGACAATAATATTTACTCCATATTTGTTTGAATGTATTTGGCACTCCATTGGTTTCTCTATGAAATATGTATCCAAAGTCCAACGCGTGAGTACACTCACTAAAGAACATAAATACACCTATCTATATAAGAGAGAGCATCTTGAGCTTCTCTCGGGTGACTGACAGGATAGTCACTTACATACATACATACATATAATCACGCCTTTATGCCCGGAGGGTTAGTCCAGAGGTGAATAAACACCCACATTTCACCGATCATTGAATTCGGTCTCACGTAATAGGGAGTGAGCCTATTGCCGTCTTCCAGTCAGTATTGTTGACTCGAGCCATGCATCTGAGGCTGAGTCTTAGCTGTATATATCTGTCTAATTTTAAACAGCCCTATCCCTTAGTAACCTCGTACGACACCGCATGGGAAGAGATCGGGTAGTCCAAATTCTACTCTGCCGGGAACCACGCAGGTCAAATGTTAGTAGACCCTAACACACTGTTTGTGATAGAACTTACATACCTATTCTCATACCATTTCAATCTCCGAGCCTTTTTACCAATTCTCCAAGACTTGACCTCGTTCAAGACCTTTGTGGACTCCTCTTGGACTACCTATAACAGCTGCTATAGATGTTCGTATGGTAACCAGGACCGATGGCTTAACTTGCTCTCGGCACCAGACCAATACCAATACCCATATTCGTGCATACATATTTTTGCACTGAGCGGGGATCAAATTTTCGCCTCCAGTATAGCGGCCGCGTTCACTACTGCTTCATTACAGAGGCTGTCTTTCAACATTTTCTTGCAGGCAGTAAGACAAGTTAAACAGGAGTATGAAAAAAAGTAAATTATTGGAGTTTAGGCTTCTTACAAATCTTCTAGAAGCACTATACAACCGTGTATTTCAGAATTGTAGATTATCTCCAAGGCCTGGTAACTATGTCAGTTATTTTAAGTTTTAATTTTTATTATATTACGCCCAACGACCACACAGTGACCAAGCATTATGTTAGTGCAAAACAAGAACGACACTAAAAATAAATGTAGTGATAACGTCATTTTGACTTTTAATGTATATTCTTGTAGATAATATTATATTCTCAAAACAGAAAGGTTATCGCTTCTGAACAGACTTGGTGGTGCTTGAGTAGTTTCGTTTATGAAACATACATAAGGCCTCATTCATTTGTTCTATGTATGAATATACCACCTACAAGCTGTGTGAAAGACCCACCTCTAATCCTAAAGCTCCTCACGTTCATACTTAGGACCTTTTTAACAACGTTCACGCTCCATGATAATAAACTGATGGCTTCTTGGCTAACTGATAACTGGGCAGGTTAGCACATTGCAAGATTAAACAATACTAGCGAAGTCAATCTTTAGATGGGTGACCACATTAAGACCCATTTGTGCTACGAAGAACACCATACGAACATCTGTAAAACCTTCAAGGGCGTGTATTCACAAAGCCATCGAAATAATCTGATTATTCATTCACCATCAAGAAGTGTAGTGTCACATGTGCAGAATATATTAAATTAAGCATAGATAATTAGTTTTTTGATATGATTCTGACTTATTACGAACACTCACGGTCAACAGATGAGATGATGATATATCGGCATACCTACACGTATTGAAATATATCTTTTCGTGTCTACAAAATGGAGCAAATTCATAATCATCTCAAATGAACTTTTCTTCAATCTTAGTAACTGGTATAACCGAGTCCTATTGTCAAAAATTTTGAAATTATTCTTTTCTTTTATTCGTATCTTATTTTATTTCATTCTTCTTTAAAACGGTGCACGTCTGATATTGGTAGAATTGACGATATCGGCATTGCTTGCCATAAAAAAAATTGAATTGTAAAAGTACTGCCGAATATGGACGGGCATCTTTTGAGAATTATATCTTATTCTTGTTATATGTTTGTTTCAGGTAAGTGACCGATTGTTTTCAGCTGCGCTGGTCATGCTCGTCCTTTGGTAGGTAAGATAACAATATTGAAGACTTACGTCTTGAATATTGGTAACATGAATTGCCAAAAACGACTGACAACTGAAATTTTCCGGAAATTCGTTTTATTCTTAAAATTTATTATTATTCTAAAAATATGTATTGCCGTATTGTAGAGCATAAAACGAAAAGCGAGCCCCCTCTTATCCGTGATGACGTGAAACATGGCCTTTTTTAAAAAAATGTACCTAATATATTCCATCCTGCCGTGGACCTACTGCTAACACAAGCAATTTAGCTGTAGGTATAGTTTAATGGGAATACCACCTAGTAAATTTAATTACTAAAACAATTTGAGGCATAATTATTCAGTAACGTCACGTGTAGATAGAAAACATTTCTAGAATATCTACTAAAGCGAAATATTTTACTAAATAATTCCAAAGTGAAGGCAATTTACGTACACAATAATTAATTGTATGTAATTGAATTATAATAGCTGCCTCAAGGTTGTAAGGTCCAATGTCAATACCAAAGCAAAGATATGTATATTGAACTTTATACCTTCAAGGTTTCACCTGTTTCGTCGTCGACGTACTTGCAATAAAATTCGTGCAACTATTTTGTTTACTTCTAATAGTCAGCTACATTATATATTCTATACTAGTTCCTTTAACCAATGGTACCAAATTATATTATGATTTTGACTCGATCACAGTGCATCTTTCGGACTTCCAGAAACAAATTTTACTTTTTCGTCCACCTTCTCACTCACCATTTCGAAGACGACTTTATGAGCGACGTATTCTCTATACATAGCTCTTTTAATCGTTGGTAACCACTTACTATCAGGAAAAAGAGACTACTGAACATAAATAGTAAATACGGTGGAACTCGATCGAGTTGGGCTACCTATAGAAATTTTGCATCCGCATTCTGTACGCTTGTGGTCGCAAAACACAAAATACCTTCGGAATGAATAAACTGGGAATTTCGACAGGTCCTTTCATTTTTCACCATGAATAAATATACTTTATGTGCTGAAGTTTTCACGGAACTAACAAAATTTCCGTAGCGATCCCGGGACGGATCAGTTTTGTTCATAATTCAGGAACCTATAGAAATTTTGCATACCTACACATTCTGCATACTTGTGGTCGCAAAACACAAAATACCTTCGGAATGAATAAATTTGAAATTACGACAGCTCCTTTCATTTTTCACTATGAATAAATATACTTTATATGCTGAAGTTGCTACGGAACTAACAAAATTTCCGTAGCGATCCCGGGACGGAGCAGTTTTTTTCATAATTCAGGAACAGTACAGTGGTGAGTAGGGTAGCCAGAGCTCACTGGAGAATTTGTGCCGTCAGTGGGAAGACTAAAGGCTTGTCCTGATTTGTCTTCTACTGACGGCACAGAAACTCTGTACTTACAGGGTTGGCAGCGCGACTGTGACTCCTCTGGTGTTACAGACGTCCATAGGCCACGGTAACCACTTTCCATCAGGTGGGCCGTGTGCTTGTCTGCCACCTAAGTGGTATAAAAAAACATTGGTTCCGTTATTGTAACTTAATAGCTTCTACCCATTCGTTAGAGAACGTACTTATAAAAAGAATTACGCACGATTTATTATATAGGTATTATGTGTGGGTCGTTGCCCTTTATTCAGAACAGTCAATCGTCTGCCGCGACGCAACGTTCAAGGTTTTTAATTATAATTTCCTGCTTCAATGGCATTCAGGAAATATTTTTTTTATCTATTAGAGCCAAATACACACATCGTAAATGAGCGTTTGCAGATGTATTAAACTCATAAACACTACACCTGCAATTATACTTCCTGAAAAAGGTATTACTTGACATTTGATGTCAGAAAAAAGTACTCGACTTAGGCCAGTATGCCAAAATGATACTCAGTCCTGAACCTCGATTTATAACTACATATATCTGCACAAATTATATTCTAGATGACAGTTAGAGTCGATTCACAACTGAGCGTTATTCTGGAATACGGATCTTAATGATCCCTGGCCGCGGGAACACGATTTCAGAACTCAGATAAACCACGAATATATAAAAGAAAGGCCTCTATTTCTTTGATAAATCGTACGAAATGTAGCATACTCCTAAGTAAAATCAATATTAAGTAAAAGGGTGGAACCTCCCGGTCGAGTCGCTTGTTCAGGCTGTGAATGCGATTGTTCTACCACAAAATCCAATTCAAAGAGGAGATAGATACTTCTTCAAATAGACTTTAAATATTTACGAAGGTTCCACTCCACTATGATTCTTATCTGTTAGTTCCCGCCGTGCCGGCATCGTGTCTGTCATCATTACATACATCCAAACACTTAATTTTATAACTCGTGGTTTGTCACTCCTCCTCCTTCTTTGAAGTCAATCAATCAATCAATTAGCCTATCGCAGTCCCTAAGAGACCCAACATTTGGAGATGCCTATGTCTAGCAGTAGACATAGGCATCCCCAAATGTTGGGAGTCTTTGGCCTACTGTTTCCACCCTGGTCAAACGAATTGGCACAGGATAGGTATTTAAACTATCACGGTCACTCACGTCTGTTTCAAAATAATCGTAATATTTACCATGGTACATTGTTTCGAGTTTTCGATATTTCGGCGCTGTTGCAAGCACCATGCTCATGTTGTGTTTTTCCGTTGGCTGGAGTACTGGAGTAGGCACAGTTTTATTTAGAATTTTATTTCTCTCATAGTGACATCGTCTACATATTTTCCCGTTAGTCGCCTCTTACGACACCCGTCTGATGAGATGGGGTACGATACTTGTATTCTTTCTCCATCACCACACCGTTTGAGGTTATTGTCGCCCCACCAATTTTAATAACCTATTTCGAAATCATCTAACAGTCTTCAATGGCACTAACCTCTCATACAGCTAATGGTATTTACACTCTTTCTTCATCAAAATTTCAAAAAGACTTGTAAGTAAAGTTCAGTAAGCACAAAGGTCACCAATTGCAAAAATGCAGAGTTTACACATACTAGGTACAATAGTGAATGGTAGACTGACCTCATCGTTGCTTGCGAAAATAGTATGAGCCTGTGTTCACTATCAGGTAGTGTATTTAAATTAAAGTAATAATTAGCCGCTTAGTTTCCAGCAGAGTAGAATTTGGACCACCCCATCTCTTCCCATGCGGTGTCGTACAAGGCGACTAAGGGATAGGGCTGTTTAACATCAGACAGATATACATAGCAGACTCAGCCGAGCGTGCATGGTTCGAGTCAACAATAGTGCCCGGAATTCCGCAATAGGCTCACTCCCTAGTATGTGGGATCGAATACAATTAGATTTAGAATTTACGAGAGTCACTGTCATGATTTCCATCACGGATTAGTACGATGGATCTTAGAAGAAAGTTTAGGCAATAGACTTTCGTAGTTTGTATTTCTTTTTATATCACTTAGTTGGCAGACAAGCACACGGCCCACCTGATGGGAAGTGGTTACCGTGGCCCATGGACGTATGCAACACCAGGGGTGCCACACTCGCGCTGCTGACCATGAAGAAACCTTCTGATGCCCCTCTTGAAGAACCCCATATTGTAGGCGCTTGGGAAAACCGCAGCAGGGAGGTCAATCCACAGCTTGAGTGTGCGTGGGATGAACTTTTTTTCATATCGCACAGTGTGCACCGTCTCAGGTCGCAATGTGTGAGGAGGAATTATCTGCCTATGGCGAAAGGTGCGATGATAGAATGTAACTACGGGCATCATGTCAAACAATTCATCTGAGTATATGTTTAAATAGTAATTTGCTTTGCACTAAATCTAATGGGTAGGTAATTATTTATTTGAAATCATAATATGTATTCCTTTTTATGTCAAATTCAGTATAAAAACCCTATTTTATTGGTTTGAAGGTGGTCATGTACCTCTTACTTACCTTGAGGGGTTTCTTATAGCATTCCATTTAATTATAATTCGTTAAAGTATATCCCTATCCTGAGGCCTGACAAATTTTGGTTAAGTAAATTAAGGTATACCGTTATACAATATTATTTAATTCTACTTTATACCTTACTACTTTTAGGAAGGTTGTTTTTGGCATAAATAAACGGAAATATATAAATGTGAATTTGACATTGCGTCTGATATCCCTGAAATCTATTTACACATGAAATTAAGATAATTTCGCATCACGAGATGTTAATAGAATTCGCAATGACAGTAACCTCGGAAACATTAGATGATTTATTTAATAAGCATGATGACCGGCTGTCACGTCTTTGATGCTTTTCGGTTGACAACCCGGCTCCTTCCTCAGTAATTCCCCGTTGTGTATAGTTTTCGTTTTGGAGCCCGAGGTCTACTTATCAATTTTGATTGGTATGTCATCTTTCCCGGGACCAACTCCCTTTAGAGAGCCAATTTTTGTAATATATTCCTGTTCAAAATTTCATCCTGTATGAATCTCAATCTCCCGAATGTCAAAAACGATACAGATATCAGTGTTCTTTCGTTAACATCATGTTACCATAATACCCTTTTGACATTTTGGAGGATTGTGATTAGATCGAGATTGAATTTTGAACAGATCCGTCCGTTTCCGCTATTTAACAGGTGCACCGTCTTGCAAGTCTTCAATGAAAATTATATATTGCAACTATGCTCTGGGTTGCCTGTTGATAATTATACAAAGTTATCAGTTATACAATCTAATACAATATTTACAAAATAACAAATAATAAATATTTAAAAATAATATAGGTAATTTGAATACAATGAGATTCGGTTTTAATTCTTGTAAGTAATCGCTACGGAACCTTGACGTATTAAATTTCAGGTATTCCGTATCTATACAAATAAATAAAATGTGTGTCGTTTTGTAATATTAAAATTATAGCTTTCAAATAAATGCATATGTGTGTTATCTAGTAACGTTCAAAACACCCTTCTTTCTCTTCTGTCTATCGCGGTGATGATGGCGCCTCGACTCTCAAATTCTATTCTTCCAGTGTGCTTTTTAACATAAATATCACTTCTCTGAATTGATTTAATTGTATTTTATACAATAAGTATACTATTTCATTTAGTGAATATTCAGCAGGTTAACCGCGGTAGCCTAGTGGTATGGGTAATGGACTGCTGAGACGAGGTCTCGGGTTCGATCCCAGGTTTACCATGGCACACACCAATGACTTTTCGGTGCTTTTCGAAGTTATGTGTGTATTTATCGCATGTTTATAAGTACCCGGTTAATAGCAATAGGCTTGACACCTTTTACATTGGGGCCTAAACATAAACTGGCGAAATGTGGGTGCTAGCACCTCTGCCTACCCCTTCGGGGATATAGGCGTGAGTGAGAGTTATGTTTATGTAAACGGTCAATTCACAGCACTTATTACAATCAATCTTTCTGATTAACAAATATCGCAAATAGCAAATTCGCATCATCTAAGTATAATGTACCTGCTATTAACATTACCGTGACCCTCTTAGTTTATCGATTAACATGAGCCAGTCATATGAGTAATTAGTCAAATATTGTGTCCAAATATTGGCTAATAACATTAATAACCGTGACATTTGCATGTATGAACAGTCTTGCTACTAGACACGCACGTATATCTCGGGATTTATATCTTACCTACGTACATACAAGTATCCCCAAAGGTTTAGGCAAAGGTGAATTTTAACACCCACAATTCACCAATCATTGTATTCGGTCCCACATAATAGGGGTGAGCCTGTTACCGTATTCCGAGTAGGTACTATTGTTGATTCGATCCATGCATCTAGGGCTGAGTCTGAGCTGTATATTTCTGTCTGATGTTAAACGGCCCTATCCTTTAGTCGTCTTGTATGACATCGCATGGGAAGAGGTGGGGTAGTCCAAATTCTACTCTGCCGGGAACCACGCGAATACATGCTAGTAGACCCTAAAACACTGTTTGTGATAGAACTTACATACCTACTCTTATACCATTTAATTCTCTGAGCCTTTTTACCAATTAAGTTGGGGACGGCTTTCCAGTGTAATTGTGATTCGTCTGCATTTTGATATACTATATTCACTGAAGCAACCGCCATATAAACCTCCACAGCTAATTGGCGATATTGAAGTTCTGCAGTTAGACTAGTCAGACTTTTTGGGACTACTCTCCGACTACCTGTAATAGCAGCCATAGATGTTCGTATTGCAACTGGATTCGACGCAACGGCTTAACTTGCTCTCTGCACTAGAACAATGCATGACTACGCTTAGGAAGAGATGGGGTGGCCGAAATTCTCCTTCTGAACCATATATCTTGGGCCTAAAATTATATCAATACGCGTAATACACATTTCTTTGCGTCTTTTGAGGATAGCACAAAGCGCTTCTGTGGTGGACGAGCTCAAATTCACTAAGTATAGATTATAGCAAAACAAAGCACGCATGCCAGTGCCTCATTTGTCTCGCGGCTATACAATTATTATGTTATAAACTATAGGCTCCTTAAATAACCCGCCGCCCTAGTCTAGCCGACGCCTCAACGGAAGTAGGCCTGCCCAGAATGGCGGCGTGATAAGTTCAACCCCCAACAACACATTGAGGTCGCAGACGGTTGAGGCCGGTTGAGGTCTCAAGGATATCCTATCTAGGGCGTACATGGTTTCCTTAAGCCCTTGGGAGTTATGCACATATAAAAAGAACCCTGTTACAAAGCAACAAAATTCACTCTTCTTTGTACAATAACATTTAGAGCCAGATTATATTTTATTTTATTTATTAAAACTCATGATCACGTTTTTTCATTCGTCACTAGTTATAATGACTGTGTTTACAAATTATATCTGCAATTAATTCACTCATTACCGCATTTTAACATTATATTTTCAAATTAATGTAATTTAACATAACATAACATAAACTCACGCCTATATCCCCGAAGGGGACGTAGGCAGAGGTGCTAGCACCCACATTTTACCAGTTTATGTTTAGGTCCCAATGTAATTTATTATTAAAATTAGTGTGTATCATTGGTTTAGTCTTCACTATTTCAATATAGTTGGAGCAACCATTTTAGTAAGAAGGTAAAGGCAACGTTATTACTCGTCCACGTATCTTAAAGACTAAGATGTCAAATCTAAATACTATCTGGGACATAGAATCCAGTGATTAAAAAAATACAGTGGCGTTAAAAACTGACAAAATGAATGTAGTGTGTCGTCAGCCGCAGCCTTACCGTTTATTATAAAAGTAATGGAGGGTAGGCGCACAAAAAATGTTCCTCATATACCTCTCGACCCCACAAGCCAGTCAAGTGACCACGGATGCAGCAACGCATCGGAAAATCGGCAAAAATAGTAAGTTCCATGATTTAATCGCGAAAAGTCCCCGAACCGTTGTACAATTATGAATTTACACCGCGATCGTTTAAAATTAACAAATCTAAATAGTCACTTCAAGCCCTCATTCAAGAGCATGACACACGAAGCAACTGTTAAATAGAGTGGTGCGCCTTGTGACGAAATATCTTCACTAAATCCTCAATGCGAAGTACCCCACAGTAATAAGTACATCAACATGCTGTAAAGAACGTTACGAACGACGAACAGACTTGACAGCTGAATTCGCATGCTCTTACGTGACGTCACCAAATTTACAACATCTAGAACTGATTTTTTTGCGGGACGGGCTGCTCATGACTTTGCACTGACCTATGGATTCTCTCAACTGGTGCATTCTATTACTAGAACACCAGAAATAGAGACCCATAGAAGCTCTATACTGGACCTTCTGCTGACTTCACGCCCGGACGAATACTCAGTAACTGTGGAAGCACCACTTGGTACTTCGGACCACAGCCTCGTTCGGGCGCAAGTGACTCTCACGCGGCCTGAACCACCGCGGCCACCTCAATGGCGGCATGTCTGGCACTACAAGTCGGCAGACTGGGATGGACTGCGAGAATTCTTCGCGTCGTACCCGTGGAGGCGGCTTTGCTTCACTTCAAATGATCCCAGCTCCTGTGCAACAGCAGTAGCTGATGCGATCCTAGCGGGTATGGAATGCTATATTCCGAACCGCTGGATCGCAACAGGAGAGAGCAAACGCCCTTGGTTTAATAGGCCCTGCAGAGAAGCAAGAGACCACAAGCAATCTGCATACAGGGCTTGGACCACGGCTCTTGCCAATAAAGATCCTAATATCACTGAAGTGAAGCGAAAGTTGAATGCCGCCTCGAGGTCTAATAAAAAAGCTACGGCCAGGGCTAAGTTTGAGTTCATCGGCAGAATTGGCGAGCGGCTTGCACGCTACCCATCTGGCAGTCGTGCATTTTGGTCGCTCGCCAAAGCTGCCGAGGGAAACTTCTGCCAGTCCTGCCTTCCACCGCTGCAAAAATCCGATGGTAGTCTGGCCCATGGCGCTAAGGAGAAAGCCGATCTGTTGGGTAATCTCTTTGCGTCAAACTCGACTATGAACGACGGGGACGCCGAACCACCCATAATTCCCAGCTGTGGTGCTTCCATGTCTGAAGTTAATATCACGCAACGGGCGGTCCGGCGTGAGCTTAAGTCCCTAGATGTTCGGAAGTCGAGTGGGCCGGATGGTATACCGGCGATGGTGCTTAAACACTGCGCCACCGAGCTGTGCCCTGTACTTACACGCCTTTTCGCACTCTCATACTCCGTGCGGCAGGTCCCAGCCTCGTGGAAGACCGCATTCGTGCACCCTGTACCTAAGAAAGGTGATAGGACAGATCCGACCAATTACAGGCCTATCGCTATAACCTCCCTACTCTCGAAGGTTATGGAGCGTGTCATTAATACACAGCTCCTGAGATACCTTGAAGGAAACGATCTACTGAGCGACCGACAGTACGGCTTTCGCCACCGTCGCTCAACCGGTGACCTTCTTGTATATCTCACAAACCTGTGGTCGCAAGCCATCGAGAGTCGGGGTGAGGCACTAGCGGTTAGCCTCGATATAGCAAAGGCCTTCGATCGGGTCTGGCACAAAGGTCTTCTTGCGAAGTTGCCGTACTATGGACTCCCCGAGGGACTTTGCGAATGGATCGCCAGCTTTTTGTCCAACAGAAGCATCCAAGCTGTCGTCGACGGCAGCTGCTCGGACCGCATGAACATAAACGCTGGTGTCCCACAAGGCTCCGTGTTGTCTCCGACGCTGTTTCTGCTGCATATCAATGACATGCTGTCTGATGGCTCCATTCATTGTTATGCGGACGACAGTACCGGGGACACGTGTTACACGGGCCGTGCAAATATCCCTCAGTCTGAGGTGGAGAAGAGTCGCGAACAACTTGTGTCTAAAATCGAGACTACTCTCTCTGGAGTGTCCGATTGGGGACGACTAAACCTAGTCCAATTCAACCCCACTAAGACACAAGTATGTGTATTCACCGCTAAGAAAACCCCATTCATTGTAGCGCCGCAATTCCTGGGCACACCGCTTACCATCTCCTCGAGTATCGGGATCCTTGGTGTCGACATCTCCAGCGACGTCCAATACCGAAGTCATTTGCAGGACAAGGTTAAGTTGGCATCAAGAAAACTCGGAGTGCTCAACAGGGCGAAGCAGTACTTCACTGCGGGGCAGCAACTCCTTCTTTATAAGGCACAGGTCCGGCCTCACATGGAGTACTGCTGTCACCTTTTTGCTGGAGCACCTGCATACCAGCTTGACCCCTTCGACTCGTTGCAAAGACGGTCATTGAGGCTGGTTGACAATCCCATACTCACAGGTAGAGTGGAACCTCTTAGCCTTAGGAGGTATTTTGCCTCACTGTGTGTGTTCTACCGCCTATACAATGGTTTGTGCTCAGATGAATTGTTTGACATGATGCCCGTAGCTACATTCTATCATCGCACCTCTCGCCATAGGCAGGGAATTCATCCCCACACATTGCGACCTGAGACGGTGCGCACTGTGCGGTATGAAAGAAACTTCATCCCACGCACACTCAAGCTGTGGAATGACCTCCCTGCTGCGGTTTTCCCAAGCGCCTACAATATGGGGTTCTTCAGTAGGGGCATCAGAAGGTTTCTTCATGGTCGGCAGCACGAGTGTGACACCCCTGGTGTTGCATACGTCCATAGGCCACGGTAACCGCTTCCTATCAGGTGGGCCGTGTGCTTGTCTGCCAACTTAGTGGTATAAAAAATAAAAAATTAAAATTAAAATTTCACCGCGAATTCAAGTGTCAAATCAGTTCGATCGTTCGAAACGTTCTTACAGCATGTGTCTGCTGACCTCAAACCACATCCGTTGACATTGCTATTCAATCAGTTTATATTTGTAGATTGTAAAATATCAACTTGTCACCTCAATGTGGTTGCCACCTCACATGTGCAGATAGTCAAACATTTTACTTACTTACGCAATTAAATCGATTAGCCAAGCAAAATGCTGCCATAAGTGACATTTGACAATTTGTGTGGATTCGAGTAGGTACTAAGTCAGCCCCTCTAGACAAGTGTAATTTCGTTGGCCGGCGTGTTGTATAATAGAATGACGAATGTAAGGTATTTGACGTTAATGACATGCGTCGACTGTCAAATACATCAAATCCTATACATTTGTCATTCCATTCTATAAAACATCGGCCTAACGAATTGCCACTTGTCTAGGGGGATTCCGTACGTTCGAATCCCAGTCAGCACAAAAAATTGTGTAGGTACATGAATACTGTAATCTCTGTAAATCACCTTAAATATATTTAGGTCTAGATTAAATGTACTTAGTACATAGATTACTTCTGTAAATCATCTAGATCTAACTACATTGTACTTAAATATGTTTATCCGCATTCAACATCCCTTATTATAAGCTACTTAAGCTATCTCATCTATCGTCCATCCACAATCTAAATGTACTCAGAATAAACTTTTATCTTGTCTGAAAGTAGGAGAGCTATTATATATATAAGTAGATAGGTACATTATTAGTGTAAACCTCCTCTTTCGGTATCATGCTATCAGTTCCTCAAAATATGGATAAAGAATTGTTCTTTATCAGCAGCATGTGTGTATCATGTTTATGGCCAAGCTGTCATTAAATTATTCGCGAGCAAGTCATGTATGATAATGTTTTTAGTTGATACTCTTCCACGTGTAGATAGATATCACTAGTATATCTACACTGGTTTCGTAGACATAAACATTGAGAGTTCTCAAAGTAATACGTAATAACTTACATGTTTTATTTAGATTTAACTTACAGTTCTTATCGTTTTGAGGACAGCGTTTGACCACTATCTCACCTACACACAGCGTGTTTGACACGTAAATACTTGTGACTTGAACATTTCCAGGTTACAGTCAAAGTCAAAAATCATTTATTCTGCATAGACCATTACATCAGAACTTAAAAACGTCAATATTAAAAGAAATATGAAGGATTTGCTTGACAAATGGACCACCGCCGCCGGTCGAAAACCTTCTCAGGCCATGAGAAGACTCCGGCAAAAAACTCAGTTGGTATTTTATTTCGTCTATTTACAAACATTTACTTAGTTTAAATAGAATAATTTACTAGAGTAGGATAGTTGTACGAACAGCTCATTTCCATCATTCATTCAGCTTGTTTATCATCTAAGTATTCTTGGATTTTATAATAGTTTTTCTGGCACAATTTACACTTAACTACATTTTAGCTTGTTATGTAAATTACTCGATTGATGTAATAAATCGTTATAAATCATCGACTACATTTTTAAATTTATTCACAGGTAAATCCCTAATTTCATTAGAGAGCTTGTTAAAAAAGCGTATATAGTTGCCTTGGAAAGAATGACAATTTTTTTTAAGTATACTATCACAGACTACAAGATTTGATTCTGATGAAAATATGGGGCAATTAAGAAATTTTTGTTTGAACCGAAATATTGAAAGACGAATACGGAATAAACCTTATGTAGACTTGATCCACACTCCCACGTGTAGGTACCAATAATTTACGAGTTGATGACAGATATGTGTTGGTAAGTCAAGGTCGAATTAAAATTCTGTGAACAACAACATCGTTAAATAAATGATATAATTGCAACAACTTGCATATTTAGTGGGACAAAGATCGTCATTTAGCCACGTGGGACTTGAAGGTCAATGTTTTAGACCGTGAACATATAAATTATAACCAGCTCCTTTTTTTGTAAATTAAGTTTAATTAGTATTGTGTAAACAACGCAGGTTCAGATCAATTCGACCGTTCTGGCGTGGTTAAGTAACAAACTTCAACCGGGAAGATGGGTTGCAACTGTCGAGTGTCTGGCATTCAGTGATCCGTATGTTTACAAAACCTGAGCAAAGCAAATTTTCAAAACCTGTGCGATTCGACTCAGTGAGTGTTGTGTGTCGTGAACATGATCGAGTATAGTGCGAAAACGCGGACAGTGGTAGGGGCGATGCGCGTAACAAACCAGTGCGGAAGAGGGTAGACTGATATGGTCTGCCCAATAACAACTAGCTCGGCGATCGTCAGTACACCGTGATCATGGCGCTTGGAGCAGCACCAAAATATCGGTTGCTCAGCAAAAATAATAAACATGGTAAATATCCCGGCGAGTTTTACACTAGTTAAACATACATCCATCTATCGTTTGGCATTTATAATAGTACCTATCTTTTTTTTACCACTTAGGTGGCAGACCTATCTACCTATCTATCTACGTAGTGAGATTTAACATTACTTCGTTAACAAACTTCTTACCTGTATAATTTCAAAACATCACACAGTACAGCATCTTATTGTCTTTGCAAACATCGCACGTGATAATGAATATATCACCATAATATATTACACCTACTTGGCACGTAATCTATCAGTAAACAAAACAATGTCCTAAGTTCAAATTATAGTATTGTAATCAGATGTCTAACAAACGCACGGCTCACCTGAGAAAGTAATTACCGTGGCCTATGGACGTGTGCAACACCAGGGGAGTGTCACAATTTTGCTGCCGACCCTGTAAAAACAGAGAGTTTCTGTGTTGTCATTGAAGAAGACAAAGTAAGACGAGACCTTGATCTTCTCACTGACAGCACAAGAACTCCCTAGCGAGCTCAGGCTACCGTATTCACCGCCGGGAACACAACACGAGGTTATTATGGCCGCTGTATTCTGTAGGCCAGAGGTATTTCCCCATTCGGACCACTCAATTGGGACGGAAATACCGTCGTGTCAAAAAATAGATTATTCTGCCCGCGTCGCTTGGCAATGTCCAAAACATTAGTGACATAGTAATAGACACTTGCACATTTGTACCGTTGTTTATACGCATTTGGCATTATTTAGAAATTAAAGACTATTAGATTGTACATATAAAGATCGCCTAAGTGTTGTGATACGAAATAAGTATAATTATCGACAAATTTCACGGACAAACATCAAAAAGTTCGTAGAACTATGTGTTGTAGAATATTTATTATATTTATATTTTATTGTACACATAAATGACATTTATACAAAAAGATGAGATGTATTGCACAAAGGCGAGCTTAACTCAAAGTTGAGTTCTCTTCCAACAAACCCGGGAGTGCACAGAGGAATTGCAATACGAGAGGCAAAGTCTAGTGTACATTAATGTTATTAGTCCTTCACATATCATCCACCATTAGTTGCCGCATCGAACAATCCGATGCAATTGAAATTCTGCTTAGTAGGTATGTTAGTTTATTCTGAAAAATTATGCAAAAATCCTAAACTGAAACTATTACTTCATTATTTTTAATTCTAAAAGTTAGTCAAAACGTGAACAATATAATTCAGTCCCAATTTTTAAAGTTTTAGATTCCTCATTAAATTGTGATTATATGGAAGCTGCGTGGTTCCCCAGCAGAGTAGAATTTACACCACCCCATCTCTTCCCATGCGGTGTCGTACAAGGCGACTAAGAGATAGGGCTGTTTAACATCAGACAGATATATTCAGTCCAGACTCAGCCAGAGATGCATGGCTCGAGGCTACAATAGTGCCCGGAAACCGGCTATAGGCTCACCCCCTATTACGTGGGACCGAATACAATGATGGTGAAATGTGGGTGTTAATTCACCTCTGCCTAACCCTCTGAGGATAATGGCGTGATTATATGTATGTATTAAAAAGGTGTAAAAGCAGTGAGTGAACGCTGGGCTCGTAGATAAAAGCATCGGATTCAACCGGACATAGATAAAATTATGAATAATTGTATATACTATGCCCAAATGTAAGTATTTTAAACTTTCCAATGCCCCACAAGTGCTTATCTGTGTAACAAAGTATTAGAGTTAACTTAGTTCAATTATTAACGAACAAAGACGCCTTTTAGCTATCAGTTAATTAATTCTATTTATAATAAATGATAATAATTATTAACAACACTAGAGCTCAAATATTTCCATTGATAACAAACACTAGTGATACTTGTTTCATACTAATCAGTTATCTGAATTGAAATTGAACCTTAGCACCCACAACTTAAAGTGTATTATTTTGGTTTAGAATAGCAGTAACAATAAGCTCTTAAATTGAATTATGTCGGTTTAAATGGAAATTTACAAGAAAATATTAGTATATGTATGCTTCAAAATTTATTATATTATTTGTCTAGTTTCGTCACAAAAAGAGAATTTAAAAATATTTCTATGAAGTATTCCCTATCGCGGACAAGAGAACAAACAAATAGTAAATTGTTTTATTTTTACGTGGTTCCCGGCAGAGTAGAATTAGGACCAACCCATCTCTTCACATGCGGTGTCGTACAAAGCAACTAAAGGATAGGGCTGTTTAATATCAGATAGATATATACTGCCCAGACTCAGCCTCAGATGCATGGCTCGAGTCAACAATAGTACCCGGAAGACGACAATTAGCTCACCTCCTATTACGTGGGACCGAATACAATGATTGGTGAAATATTATAAGTTTGTGTGTTTATTCACTTCTGCCTAACCCTCCGGAGATAATAGCGTAATTATATGAATGTATATTTATTCTTACTGCTATTCGACTTCAGTCGGAATATCTTCATGGTACTAAAATTACTTAGAACTTCGGTAGTCACCTCAAATGGTCACCTGAACCACAGATTAATAAATACATAGTTACTACGTAACCTGAACAGACAATTTATTATCGTACATTGCTTCTATGTTACATCGTAGGGGTGTATTTGAAACAATTTCCTGTGTTTTCTACATAAATGTTGAATTGTAGGTATATTTATAGCACGTACCTAACATTACGAGGAACTATGCCTATATCTAGAATTTGTGAGATGGCATAATATATTTTTATAAGATCAAGTTACTGGACTAAATCTATATTGAAGTATACTATAGTATGCCTAGTTACTTTCTCTTCCCATTCTCTTGTTTACTTTTTACTGACCCACACATAACACAAACAATGCATGTTAATAAATCTTTAAGAATGTGGGGCAAATACGGAATACACCTAAATAATACCGTTTAATTTCATTTTCATTCTCATTCTCTTCCTGATTTTATTCGTGGTCCCAAAATACTCCTTAAAAATAATTATTATTTTCATAAGTGGAATCTTGGACCGTGGTCCCGGTCCTAAAACTCCCTATCCTTCAGCAAGTGGCTTGTTGTTGACTTGTTATCTATGTTC
Source organism: Eilema griseolum (assembly GCA_963662185.1). Taxonomy (NCBI): domain Eukaryota; kingdom Metazoa; phylum Arthropoda; class Insecta; order Lepidoptera; family Erebidae; genus Eilema; species Eilema griseolum. The sequence goes on from OY759243.1 coordinate 3,455,598, forward strand.
GCTTCATCGGCGGCAGTCGCTACCTTAAAAGCCGTATAAACCAAACCAAAAGGAAGAGGTAGTATAAACAGACCATCTTTTACGTGCAAAGAATCCCCACGGATATCTCCACCACCGGAGTCAATGGGAAAGGTTATGTCGGACTCGAACCGACTAAAACACACGGATCCTGTGGGTTGTTTTTGGTTGCCGAAAGTAAGGTTGACAGGCATATACCTCGCAAGTATAACCAAACCAAAAGCTTGTCCTGATTTGTGTTTTACACTGACGGCACAGAAACTCTTGTGCTTACAGGGTTGGCAGCACGAGTGTGACTTCCTTGGTGTTGCACACGTCCATAGACCACTGTAACCACTTTCCATCAAGTGGGCCGTGTGCTTGTCTGCCAACAAAGTGGTATGAAAAAGAACCTAGAACAACGCCAGTAGGATGATGATGATTCACACATGAAAGGAAACGAAATGTTTATCATAATAAGAAGTGTTTACATAATGCATTGCACAACTACACAATTCAATGATGTATGAATTTACAGCATACTTTGAACTAGTTTCAATATCGTATACAAATTATTCCTGAACTTCTACAGAATTAGTACTTCCAGCATTTCAATTAAATTCGCAGAACTAGTGTGAAAGGAAGGATTTATAGTTAGAAGTCTGTTTTATTTTATTATTGCTATTACTTAAATATTCGTAGATTTAACTTTTCATTTTTTTTTAATAAATCAGTTACTTATCAGTACAATACCATTAATTCTATATAAAAAATAAGACTTTTTTTTTATACCACTTAGGTGGCAGACAAGCACACGGCCCACCTGATGGAAAGTGGTTACTGTGGCCTATGGACGTTTGTAACACCAGAGGAGTCACAGTCGCGCTGCCAACCCCGTAAGTACAGAGCTTCTGTACCGACTTTGAAAAATAAGAAAGAAAGAAAATGCGTTTATTAAACACACACATAAATACAAAATACGAAATAACACCCACTAAAATAAATATAACATATACATAATAATATACATAATTATTGATAAGTAAAATAACAACAAACAATACATTTAACAACCTACACTTACATAAACAGGTGTGTCCTTACATAAATGTCGGCCGGTGTGGAGTATGTCTAAATGGCCACAGTACAGCTAAATGCTACAGATTGGGAACAATCTGCGCGCTGCAGATTGTTCCCAATCTGTAGTATGGTATCTGTAGTATATATGGTTTTCAACCATTGCCCATAATGTAAATACGTGGCATGGCAATGATTATAATTTGACATGGTAAGGTTAACACTAACTAAAAAAGTATGGTCACAGAATAAAAAATAAATAATAGTACTAAGTATAGAAGTTGCACTCCCTTGAACTTACGAAATATCGTAAGTTATTAAATTCTAAAAATTAGGTCTTTGTTCCTAACTTACAGCGCCGCCAACTTGAGTGTTAAAATTCTGTTTGAAAATCGCAAATGTTGGGTTGGACATTGCTTTCATCATTGCCACTGCGGTGAAGCTGTCGACAGTCTTGGGCACCATGGCCTTTCATGCAGCAGAAGCGCTGGGCGTATACCGCGACACGCCTGCATCAACGACATTATCCGCCGTGCTCTAGCTACCGCTGGCGTGCTAGCCATTCGTGAACCTAAAGGGCTGGTGCGTAGCGATGGCAAGAGACCGGATGGTATGTCGTTGCTACCTTGGAAGATGGGTAGACCTTTGGTGTGGGACGCTACGTGAGTCGACACTCTTGCGCCTTCACATCTTTCAAGCACAGCAGGGTGTGCCGGTGCTGCTGCTGCACCTGCGAAAAACCTCAAACGGCGCAAATACTGTAACCTGACAGGTGATTATGTTTTTAAGCCGTTTGGGGTTGAAACGTTAGGGACGTGGGGTCCAAGTGCTCGGTCTCTATATAAAGACTTGGCAAAGCAGCTGATCGACGCTACGCGTGACCAGAAGGCTGGTTATCATCTTGCACAGGGGATAAGCATTGCCATTCAACGTGGCAATGCTGCCAGCCTTCTGGGTACGTTACCGGTCGGTGATGATGCGGAGGAATTTCATGATGCATTATGTATGTAATTTTTATGTTTATTTTATTTTAGTGTATTTTAGTAGCTACCTAATAATAGTTTTAGTTTTAATTTTCAATTGAATTGTATTGATTTGTATATGTATATATTAATTAAATATATAAAATTTGCTTTCTTAAACTAAGATGAATATCCTTCAATCTTTCATCCATGTAAACTACCATTGAAAATAAATAGATGAAACTCTGTAATGGATCTTAAAAATTTTGAACAGGTACGATTATTTGAAGTCGATTTATTACATACATGTTATTTATTTATTTATTTATTAAGGTACATCAACAGTATACATATACATGTTTAAATACATAAAAGCCATTATTAACTGCCATAAGCAGACTTACTGTAAGCTCTAAGCTTATGCCATGACTCATATGTTCTAGATCAAACCATGACATTGGGCCTTCAAACCTAATGATCTAATCTAGCCTTGAAACGAAAATCTAATATATGTGCATAACCTAGAGCTACACGAATAAAATATATACCATATTGCTTTAGATAACATGTGACTGGTAATGCGCATCGTTTCTAGTAAACAACTGCTAGTATATCCCATGATATATGGACAATTTGTCCGTCGGTACTATGAAATACTAGCTATTGCATACGGCTCCGCCTGCGTGGAATTCTGATTCCGTAACGTAGGATCCTGTTCCAGATATAAAAAGTAGCCTATATGTTATTTCATAGTATAATAATAGGTTGTTACATATGAAATTGCCGTTTTTTTTTAAGAAATTGATGGAAACCTAATTTTCGGTACCAACATTTTTGTTTTTTTATTTAGGAATGATATCATGATATCCAAATTTTATGATTTTTTTGTGTATAAATGAGACAACATTAAGCTAACAAACACTATTACATTTTTGAAAAGTGACAGCTGTAAAAAAGTACCTAATACGTAATTTATTATCAAAATGGATAGCATTTAGGAAGTACTGTTTTTGAAGATCGAATTTAATTTATCATCTTCCAAACAAAATATAAATAATAGAAATAGCTATTAAATTACAGGAATAACGAACTCATGAATCTGTAAGAAAGTTTCGTCTAGGTAAAGACCTAATATATGTCTGTATACCTAGTACTAAAAATTATCATAATTGTATCGAGAACGGAGCATTGCGATTCGCTGGCTTCATACATACAGGTTCACAGCAGGCAAGCGGCCAATCACAATGCTCCGTTCTCTCATTACGTTATCATATCATATCATACGAATACGATAGATTTCCGTGCTGGGGTACTTACTGTACCTAATTTGAATGTGATCCGTTCAGTCTGAACCTGATTGAGTAACAAACAACCAAACATCTTCACAAACTTTCGCATTTATAATATTAGTAGGTTCATTAGTTATCTAAGATAACTAAATTGATGATTTTACGATATGCTTTGATGTTGGATCGACGATTTATGATAAAATATCCATTACCTCCCACGAGTTCATAGATATTATATTACGTCGTATCGCTTACGATTGCAATTTTTATCAAGGACACAGTGTTAGGTACTACAGACCGTTTTTCGTGCAGAAATCCCCTTGGAAAACACCCCAACGCCCGGTAGGGGTTATGTCGACTCGAACCGACTAAAATAGCACACCTTGCGTCTTCAGATGCCGGGGTGTGTAATTGCCTAAGACATATTCCTCGCTTCCCATCTCCAGTTTCGAAACGGTCTCTTCGGATGTGAGAAACACAGTGTCCCCAACTTGGTCCCTTGAAAGCGTGTCGTGTATCGAGCTGTCGGCTCCCTGTCCTGCTTCTGCTAGGGTGACAGACCACCTCATCAATATTAAAGATACATCAGAAACGATATCGGTACCGAAAATGTTAATCTCTTACTCGATGTCAGCAACTTATTAAATGTTGCTAAGCGAATTTGACATTGAACTAAACATGCTTTGCTCTCATATCATATTTACAATAGTGATTGATTGCTTTCATACATCTGGCTACCATCAGTATTGCAAAATAGTGCTAAACTTACGACAAGACAAGGATATCTCTGAGAAGCATCGATTTTAGCGCTTTCAGATCGCTATTGCCTAATCACGAAAGATTCGGGCGGGAGCGGCAGCGGGAGCGACGAAGGATCGCAAGCCAAGCTGCCCGCGTACGAAGGCAACTCGGGCGTCGGAGGTCGATGAACGACCTCCGCCCCCCATGAGCGCCGGCCTGGGGGTGACAGGTGAAGCCGCCTGTCACCCTGGCAGAAGCAGGCCGCGGCGGTGGCGCGCGTGGCGCGCCTCCCCGTTTCCGGGGACGAGTTGGGGACTTTGTAGTCCCCACACCCGAGAAGAGGGCCAGATCGTGAGAGATGGCCCTGGGTCGGCCGGGGTGCGAGGGATATGCCTGTCAACCTCACCTTCGGCAACCAAAGCGACCCACAGGCGGCGTGCGTTTTAGTCGGTTCGAGTCCGACATAACCTCCTTCGCCGGCTCCGGTGGGGAGGTATCCGTGGGGATTTTGCGCACGTAAAAAAAAAAAAAAAATCACGAAAGATTCTTCGTAATTGCGCAAAAGCACGCCAATAGCGCTAACTTGCTGCGGTTTTCCCAAATACCTACAATATGGGGTTCTTTAAGAGGGGCATTAGAAGCTTTCTTCAGGGTCGGCAGCGCGAGTGTAACGCCCCTGATGTTTATTTTACACGTCCATAGGCCACAGTAACCACTTTCCATTAGGTGGACCGTGTGATGATCTGCTGCGACCAAAGTGTTAAAAAAAAATATCAGTGTACCCAGTGGGGATTTTGCGCACGTAAAAAAAAAAAAGTGATAGTGTGATACCCTAGTGTGTGGTTGTCCTATTTATTTACCAGTTGGCATCTTGAATAGCTTTGGGTCTCTCTTTTTTTTAAAGTACCCAAAGCTACTCAAGATGTCAACTGGTAAAATAAATAGAACAATCAATCACAAACCTATTTATTTCATTCGAACTTGACATATAGGTGTCATATTGATGAAGTGTTGTGTGTTTTCACTGTACATCAACGTTGTTAATTAGCAGAATAATCCTTCACGTGTGAAAAATACTTTATTGTGCAAATATTGATGATGCTGGTTTGTATGAAGAGTGCATTAAATGTTTAAGCATCTTACTGTGCCTTCTAAGTACCTATGTATAAAAATTCGCAGCTGTGAAACCAACAAAACATTCACTTCCATTAATTTGAAGTACTATTTGCCAGTTGTTATTGCCAGATTATTTTCTCTTAGACTTTACATATTGCCTTTTTTTACGTGTTTACTAATTTTTTATCGTGCGAAAAATCTACACGGAAATAAATTAGGTTACTTCTTCCTCATTGTATTTTCGCATATCTTCAACAAAAAGCTTGAATTTATTAATGTCATAAAGTGGCACAATAAATCAAATTTTGAATCCTTTACCCATGCCAAAACTTTAACAATGACTATATATTTAGGTACTTACTTAAAAATCGCGTGACTGATCTCATCAATGCATATTAACATCCAATAATGAATCGAAAAATATTGTTTAACGTTTGAATGAATGCTTATTAACTTACAATAATAAATTACATCAGGACAAGACAACATATTAAAGAAAATAACACACCTGCCCCACCTAGACAAGTGGCAAGTTGGCCGGCGTATATCGGCGTAAATCCCATGTATTCTATTATTTTCTACAAACGTATTGCCACTAGTCTATAATGTAGAGAATATACAGTTAGTTCGTTTATCATTTCGTGAGGTAGACACCTGATGTGATGTACAAGTACAATCGACGTATTAAAGAGAGGACGATCACAATTATCGTCTTATTCAAACGCCCCTTATATAGCGAAAAAGCATCTGATAAGGCCGTCAAGCTGAGATCCACCATTGTAGTATTATTGCTATCTGTGATGGTGACTCTCATTCCTAAGACTTTCCCTTTAGTTCGTTATCTAGCGAGGTGAAGACATATTTCTTGAGCATGACGTGAACATTATAAATGAAAACTTTTGAACATATTACACTTAATTAATCTCGATTCGTTTCATCCATCACTTGATGTATATAGATCAGCGTCATTTGGCACTATTCAATTATTTCAGGAATTTAAAATTGATGTGAGTGACAATGTCCCTGTTCCCAATTCTCAATTATTCCGCATTCAATTATAATCATTTGTACACACGATCTTACAACGAACACGTCTCAAATAATTGTATTTCATTATAGTATTAGACGAGTCTCCATTTATAGACATCGTGCAGTCATAGCTAGCATTCAGGTTAGACTTGAGTAACCACCTGTTCTGTTGAAATTTCAGGACACATTGTTTGAGCATTATGTCTCGAAGATTTTTCGTGTCTACGATGCATTTCACTTGAGATAATCTTAGGTTTATCTGCGTGTGCAGATTTTATTGTTTGTTTACTTAATAGTATCAAACAATAAAATTATTGCAGAGCAGTACTGGACATTTAGGCCTTTACCAAGTTGCGTAGGCAGGCTGTGCCCCAAACATGTAGACTTAGCTTAGTGGTTAAGGAGTCGTCCTTACGCTCGAGAGGTCCTGGCCATTACATTACCGACGTGAACCCACTCCTAACACAATCAATTTAGGGAAGCTGGAAGGGTTAACGGTTTGTGTTCAGATGAATTGTTTGACATGATGCCCACAGCAACTTTCTATCAACGCACCGCTCGCTATTGGCAGGGAATTCATCTCCACACATTGCAACCTGAGACGGTACGCACTGTGCGGTATGAAAGAATCTTCATCCCACGCACACTCAGGCTGTAATGAACTCCGTGCTACGATTTTCCCATGCGCTTACAATATGGGGTTCTTCAAAAGGGGTATTAGAAGGTTTCTTCAGGGTCGGCAGCGCGAGTGTGACGCCCCTGGTGTTGCATACGTTCATAGGCCACGGTAACCACTTCCCATCTGATGGGCCGTGTGCTTGTCTGCCACCTAAGTGGTATAAAAAAATAGTAATTTCGGTTGCTATAATATTCTTTAAAAAGACCTAACATGTTAGCTGGGATGTGCTAAGTGTAGAATCAGATGCTATGTAAGGTGCTACATACCTACCATTGATAGCATATCATGGATAGCTTACCATAGCATAGCATATATTCAAACAGAAAATGATATTGAAATTGAAAGTGAAATTGCCTTGACCAGAGAGATGTGCCTGGCAATTGCTTTTTTTTTTTTTCTTTACGTGCGCAAAATCCCCACGGATACCTCCACCGGAGCCGGTGGAGGGGGTTATGTCGGACTCGAACCGACTAAAACGCACGCCGCCTGTGGGTCGTTTTGGTTGCCGAAGGTGAGGTTGACAGGCATATCCCTCGCACCCCGGCCGACCCAGGGCCATCTCTCACGATCTGGCCCTCTTCTCGGGTGTGGGGACTACAGAGTCCCCAACTCGTCCCCGGAAACGGGGAGGCGCGCCACGCGCGCCACCGCCGCGGCCTGCTTCTGCCAGGGTGACATGCGGCTCCACCTGTCACCCCCAGGCCGGCGCTCATGGGGGGCGGAGGTCGTTCATCGACCTCCGACGCCCGAGTTGCCTTCGTACGCGGGCAGCTTGGCTTGCGATCCTTCGTCGCTCCCGCTGCCGCTCCCGCCCCGCCTCCTCCTTCACGAGCATTACTTGCTCGCAGAAGGAGGCGCCGGCCGCCCACGCATCCGCGCAGCGGACCATCGCCGCGAGCAAGGTGGAGAGCGTGAGAACTCTCACTCACAGGGCCGCCACAAGCTCCCGTCTCGGCGTTTCCCACGCCGGACACTCGGTGAGCGTGTGCGGCCCTGAGTCCTCGCTCGCGTCGCAGTGATGGCACTCGGACGTTGGCTCTTTCTCCATCCGACGCAGATACTTCCCGAAGACCCCGTGCTTGGTGATCATTTGCGTCAGACGGTACGAGAGGCTGCCGTGTGGCCTCTCTAGCCACTCCCCCATGATGGTAAGACCGCCGCTACAACGGCGCGCCCTGCGCCTGGTCGCCCAAGTCGTAGCTCCCATTCCGCCACCATTTGCCTGTGGAGCTGGGATCTCACGGCCCAAATTCCTTCGGGCTCGGGATCGTGACCCCGCTCCCACGCCGTCTTTCCGAACCGGTATAGCGCCGAAAGGGATCTCGCTTCCAGGATCCATGGTGGCGATCCGGCGACGAGGCTCGCCGCGTTGAAAGATATCGTGCGGTACCCCCTTATGATGCGGCACGACAACTTCTGCAGCGGACGCTGCAGCAGAGGCATGTGCCGATCACTCAGGGTGTCCGCCCACACGGGACACCCGTACAGGGCCATGGACCGCACGACACCCGCGTAGAGTCTCCTGCAGGAGTCCTCCGGGCCCCTCAGGTTGGGCAGTAGCCGCGCCTGCCTGGCAATTGCTTGCTATACGTATAAAGTGGAGCAACCTGCAAGTGCAAACGCAGTGCTTTATTTTGCATCATCGTCATGTCATTGTTAAATGATAGATTTCTGTATGTATTTAGGTTAGTTAGACTAATAACATCACTTCGTCGTTATTTTTCGAACATCTTTCGCGTGCCACAATGTATAAAGACTCTTAATACCGTTATGGCATCTAAGTAATATATAAAGCCTATCAACACTTGCAACATTAGTGGTATATTCAGGAGTTACTGCCCATAACTTGAAAAAGGAAAGAAATAGATCAAAGACAGAAAAGCATGTTATAGCGCCTACGGCAAACATGCATATGTAATCCTTATTAAATATGTATTAGTAAATAGAATCACTACCCCGTCTCATCTGAAGGGTGTCGTAAGAGGCGACTAACGGCAAAATACGCAGACGAGATCACAGCGAGAGAAGGAAAATTCGAAATAAAACACTGTACCAACCCGTCTGGCCAGCGTGGAAACAGTAATCCCAAGCCTTCTAATATTGGACGATGACTATTGCCAAAGTAGACTACAATAGGCTTATTGATTGATTTATTAAAAGGCGTGATTATATATGTAATTTTAAAAAAATTGCAAACAAAAAAATTCAAATGTACTGCCCACAAATCTGCAAGCTTGGTTACTATATTTTATCTCAAGCTAAGAATATATACCTCCGTGTAAGGCGTTGGAATTATAGCAACTTAAAATAACCTCACTCGTATTACAATTAGGACATAAATAGAAAACACATGTTACAAGCTAGTGAATTATGTGTTTACTTGAACAATAATAGGTTATTTCTAGATCCAAGTTCAGTCATTTTTTTTTAGTACAATTGTATACAGTGACAAGTAATGGAAGCTTTTTATTTTGCCAGTATCTTCCGCTACAGTAGCTGGCTAAACTGTTCAATACTTCTATTGTATTACTATTTTTTAAGGATTGAGCTTTCAAACAGTATTTAGTAGCTAAATATTTTCGTCTTAAACTCAGATTAGGGATACACAACTCGCATTCCATACTATGTATAGGCGTAGTACGTATAAAACCACCTATTATCCTTAGCGCCTGATTCTGTACCTTGTCCAATTTAGCCAGGTGAGTATTTGCGCTGTTGGCATATAGAAAACTTGAATAGTCAATTCTTATTCTTATTAGTGCTATATACAGTCTACGAAGATGTTTCGGATGAACGCCCCAAGATGCCCCGGCTAACACTTTTAGTAAGCTTAGAAATCTCTGGGTTTTGTCCCATGTCTCATTGATATGTTTTCCCCATCGTAAGCTGGAGTCCAACCATAAACCGAGGTATTTTATGTTATCTTCGGCCTCTACAGGCCTTCCCTTTATGTTTAAAAAAACTTGTTGCCTCCTACGACCCCTACTGAATAGACAAAACTTAGTCTTACTACTAGAAAGTTCCAAGCCCAGGTTGTTTAACAGTACAACAAAACTATCCAATGCAATTTGCATCTCCGTTGCGCTATCCATAAGTGATCTACAACTTGTATACATTACAAAATCGTCTGCGTATTGTCCAATCATAACATTGGTAATACTTTGGCACAGCTTATGTGTAGTAATATTAAAGATTAACGGGGAAAGCGGATCACCTTGAGCTATACCCTTTCCTGTCCACCTTGTCAAATAATGAAGACTTCCCCCTTGTTCTATTTTAATTTTGAGGTGCCTTTCTTTTAAGAATTCCCACAAATATTTACAAATTTTCTTTCCTATTTGAATTTCATCTAAGGCGGATATAACTTTGTCTACAGCAACGTTGTTGTATGCATTCTCAATGTCTAAGAAGCAGGCCAGCGTAGGTAGGTTCATCGAAAAGCCCAACTGTATCTGACATACCAATCGTACCAGACTATCCACACAAGACTGTGATCGCCGAAATCCTATAGTATTTCTTGACAAAATATTATTTTTTTCAACGTACCATTCAATTCGCTTACACAAAAGAGTATGAAACAATTTGCATGTACAAGAAATCAGAGAAATAGGTCTCAATTTGATAGGACCGTTTGATGCTTCTTTACTTTTAGGAATAGGAACTACTTGTATATCGCGCCATTGTGTGGGCACACAACCCGTTTCTAAAATTAAATCATATATTTGTAGTAAATATTGTTTCGCTATGTTTGGGAGATTATAGATCATGGAATGGGTTATTTGATCTAACCCCGGCGCAGTGTCCTTTTTTTTAAGACACCTCATCAGTTCTTGTAGTGTGAATTGAGACTCTAATGTTAAGTTCTCCGATTCTACTACCGGCATTACGGGCAACACAAAGTCAGGAGTGAGGCTCCTTATTAAGATATTGATTTGAGATTCAGGGGCAGTAAATCTAGCTGCTCTTTGGCCTTTTATCCACCGCATACGCTTCCACATATCCGAAACAGATCGGGATCCATCAATGTCACTACAAAATTGTCTAAAACCTTCGGTTTTAGCTCGCTTAAGCAGACGGTTGGTTTCTATAATTTGTTTTTTTAATGTATCTAAGTTGTCTGGTATAGGATTCCGCCTAAATCTTGATAACGCTAATCTACGTCGAGCAACTGATTCAGAGAGCTGTAAACTCCAGTAGGGCCTTGGTTTAAAATTAGATAAAGGATTTGAACATATCTTTATGCTTGGGATACTCTTATCCGCGGCAGAATTAATCTTTTCAATAAAAATATCATAATTTATTTGAACACTATTCGAAAAATCCAAAGAGGTAAACGACTCTTCTAAAGCTTGCCTGTATAGTGACCACTTAGCATTCTTGAAATTTCGCATCTTACCTAGGTTTCTATTTATATTAGTACTACAATTTTGAAAAATAATTTTAATAATTATATGATCGCTTCCTAAGTTTCTAGTCTAATATAAATAATCTAGACGGAATAAAATGCAGTAAGGGTTCATATGAGTTAAATTACTTAAGATGTAGTGTACTAAGAGAAATTAGTAGTAAATACAGCGGTTGGCTTAAAGTCTATACAGATGGTTCCAAAAAAAATGGTATTTGTGGAGCTGCTTTCTATGATTCTAATAATGACCAAGGCAATATGTATAAAATAATGAACTGTGACCTATGTGTAATGACGGCGGAGCTCGTTGCAATATCAGAAGCACTAGGATATATACAGGCAACATCTGATAATAGTAGAAGTGTAGTTTTTGTCGACAGCAGGTGCGCACTTCAACATATAGCTCGATGCGCCTCTGGTCACAGAGGTGTATCGATAGCGTATGTTATTATGAAACAGATTCTACACTTCATGGAAAATGATATTCAACTAATATTGCAATGGGTTCCGTCACATGTTGGACTACCTGGTAATGAGAAGGTGGATTGGCTGGCCAAGAAGGCTATACTTGAAGGAAATAGTATTAATATATTATCAAGTGATTTTGAGCTCTTGTCTAAATATAAGGCTATGTATAAATTAGAATGGAAAGAGTATTTTAACGAACGATCGCTCAATAAAGGTATATGGTACAAAACGATACAAAGTGAACCTCCCCATATTCCTTGGTTTGTCAATACCAACATCCATAGAAAATATGTGATTATAGCTCATAGACTTCGCTCCGGACATGCCCCACTCAATAGGTTTTTATATCTTATGGGGAAAAGTGCCAGCCCAAATTGTGCTGAGTGTGGCACTCCTGAGGATGTACATCACCTGTTGGTGGAGTGCGTGCGAACACGGGAACTGAGAGCGACTATAGTGGAAGAACTTAACATACGATCAATGGATGTTGGGAGTTTCAATAGTATTCTGGCCAGTCCTCTGTCTGAAGCTGCCTTTATAGTTTATAAAATGATGTATGAAAGCTTAATAGCTTCTTAGCATGCTAAGTTATGTAGCTTACTGCTTGCATAACTTGGTATGCTACATATACCCTATCTACCTATATGTAAAGCGTTTTATGTAATTATAATAAACAATTATGTAATCTCACTAATGTAAATTTAGGGTACGATGGAGCTGGCATGGTTATTTTGGCCAAAAGCTCCTAAATAAATAAAGATTAAAAAAAAAAAAAAAAAAAAAAAGTTCAGTCATGCATACAAAGAGTTAAATATGCATATGATTATTGTAACTTGTGGATACTTGTGATGCTTGCCAACTTTGAAGGAACCTATAATGATTCATGAAATCATAGCAATACTTCCTTCTGCTATCGTTGGCTCACAACACAATTTTATCGGTACCGGATCAAACGGTTTCGAAATGATTTTTTTTTCTTCTTTCTCTTAGCATTAATTCCAGTCGCATCTCAAGCTTTCACCTCGGAGTCTAGGGTCTGCATTACCAGTCTAACTGCGGATTTGGATAATCTTCGATATTTTCCGTGAAGCGACTGCCATATTACCTCCACAACCCTAAGACGATATCGAAGCATTACAGCTACACCAGTTGTTGGACTTTTTATTTAGGGCTCCAAATACCTGTTACGACTGCCATAGATGTTGGTAATTGGTATGGTAACCGGGACGTGCGTTACGTGCTCTTCGAGGCACGACCAGACCAATGCAAATACCTATATTCATGCATACAAATATTTGCACTGAGCAGGGGTCGAACCCGCGTAGCGGCCACCCTCACTGCCACCATCCCTCGGAGACTTTCGAAATGAGATTAAATTGAGCTAAAGTCAAATTTTTAACGTTGATGTAATCGTCACAGAATCTGATCACTTAGAATATTAGACTTATTAAGTATTTAAATCGACTCTGCATTTTGCCTGATTAAAATTTGCAGTGTTTTTGCCCTAACAGTAGTCCCGTATAGTCTGTACGCTGCAAGCAACTAGTTACATACCCAAATTATCACGTATACAATTAATAAGAAGTCTTCTACATTATGAACACGCCACGAAGAAGGCGTGGTTAGTTCAATCGTAAACAATATTGATCAATCGTTCCTACGCAACTATCCATTACAGCACGACTATGACACTTTCACACTGATTTAGTTTACTTATACAGACAAACGTTACCTTGGCTGTGCTTTTGCATAAATATTATTAAAACCTGAAGAAAGATTTTCTTACATTGAAGGATGGATAAAGAGATTGATGAAACAAATTTATGTGAAGGGGGCGAATCAACAACCCTGTAAAAGCCGACCGGTTACGGCCTCGTCAAGTGTCCTCACAACCGCCTGCATGTGTAAAAACATTTGTAAAGTTAGAAGAAGTGAAAGACGCATCTATGCCAAGATCACACGTGGAAAAAATCATGTCTCTGCTTATCCTGATGTGAAAGAGACGTAAGTTTAAGTATGTTTGTATAATATAAATAGTTATTCATTATTATTTTGCTAAAACTTTTGATTGTTCTTTTGCCCCAATAATTTCAATATTTAAAAAAAAATTGCAATGTCAATGTTAAATCACCATACTATGTATAAATTACTAAAATTAGTACATCTGTTTCATTTGGCAAATACACCAAAAACATTGTTTTTATTACTATTTGTGACTAGCTGCCGACCAGGCGCCGTGTGGCGTTCTGCCAGGCGTAATACTGGGACCAATGTTTTTTAGTTGTTTATTATTGTAATGGTTTCAACCGTTATATTAAATAAATTAACGGAATATTGTGTCATGATATGGAATATCATCACCATTCTTTAGAAGATGAAGGAAGATAACCTTAACATTTATAATAGATTTAGATATATGATAGTCTTAACATACGCTTGCTAGTGGATCACTATATCCTAATATTTGGGTTGTAAGTTTTCATGTATGGTTATTATTTCAATACACTGACTTTAACTCCCCTTAATATTTTTAGGAGCTCTTATTTGCCACATTTATTTTCCATCATAAACATCAATATTATATTTTTATACATAAATATTTGGAATGTCTTTATAATAAATGGCTATATATCAAAAGTTGGCATCGTAGGCGCTCAATAAAAAATTTCAGTTGAATATAATTATTTCAGTTTACAAGCTATTGAGTTATATGTATGGAAAAGTATAGTTTAAATTTAATTAATTTTATATCATTTACAACAACCATATGAAAATGATGTTCTGTGATGTTGTTCTTTTGGGATCCTTATATCTGAGGCACTTAAGATTGTTTTTAGGCAAGTATTTTCAGGTTTTATTTACAAAATTACAAAATTGTAAATATTATTGTAGACATCCCCGTAATAAACAATGACGTTTTTATGACTTTGTTTATCTATATATTGATTTGCAACGCAACAATAAAATCAATTGAGCGTAAGACACGTGAAATTCATAATGAATTAACGATTTAATGACCGCAACTCATCCAAACTGTTGACTACCCCACTTCAAGGCCAAATGTTTTTTGGTCAGCGGCCAAGGTCTATCGAGGACGAGGGAAACTTCCGACGATTGAGAAAATACACCGTGTAATTTAGTTGCTAATATCTGAAGATCCGTTGATATCCGTTGTTTTCATACTCATATACAAAAAATATGTCTCCAACAACGGGTAAGTGACTCCGTCGCCAGTGCTGTAGAAACCCATAGGTTAGGCTACCCATTACTATCTGATGGGCTGCGAGTGGATCTGTTTACCAATTTAGTGGTAAAATATAATTTAAAGAAACTGCACAAAATTGCACACACTTAAATCGTAAAAGTTACGAGATGAAGAAACCCTGCATTCAATAATTGCTTGCACAACACGTACGGTCGACGAGCAATCATTGATTGCAGGGTTTCTAAAAATGTAGATATTTATATATAATAGTACTATACTAGTACTAGAGTAAACGTACCCCTCGAAGTGAAGTTTAATGTATAGTAAGATTCGAATAACTAGTGCTTTCATGTAAAATGTTGAAATTCCTCTTGCAAAATTTATGAGGGTGGTTTTAAAGTTTAATGATAAAATATAAAATCTTACTGAACACTGCATTGGAATTAATATCGAAACTATGAAAAAATGTTCCCCGCATACCTCTCGACGCTCGCAAGTTAGTCAAGTCATGACCACGGGTGCTGCAACGCATTCGAAACGTCGCGTCGGCAGAAATTGTAAAAAAAAAGCGAAAAGTCCCGAACTGTTGTAAAATTATCATCTTCTAGGATTGACCACAAGCCTGTAATTTTTTTTACGTGCCTCTAATCCACGGATACCCCCCCCCCCCCCACCGGAAGCGGTGGGAGAGGTTATGTCGCACTCGAACAGACCAAAACGCACGCCGCCCGTGAGTCGTTTTTGGTTGCCGAAGGTGTATTTAACAGGCATATCCCTCGCATGCTTTTTACTGTTCTTTTTTTTTATAAAATATCATAGTCCGCTTTATAAAATACCATAGTCTGTTTTATTTGCGCTCATCATTGTCATGCAAGTGTAATAGATGTAATAGAACTTTAAGTAGGTAAGGGTGATATGGAACTTTAAGTTTGAGAAACGCTGATTTAACAAACCGGAACAATAAAATCTTTACCATAAGTACCAACAATAGCACGTATTGCAACTACGTGCTACGCGGAAACATAAAACATGTATGCATTTGTGTGGACATCTATATTTCGTACCGGCTTCATTAATTACTGCTGGCGGAAATTGGTACTTCCGATGTCGAAGTATATTATAGGAGAAGTGACGTCAGCAATTAACTCAGGCTAGACTGGAAGTGTTGAGTGTGTCGACTTAAGTAATCAAATTCGGGATCTACATAACACATACATATAATCACGCCTTTATCCCCGGAGAGTTAGGCAGAGGTGAATTAACACACACATTTCACCAATCATTGTATTCGGTCCCACTTAATAGGGGGTGAGCCTATTGCCGTTTTAAGGGCACTATTGTTGATTCGAGCCATGCATCTGAGGCTGAGTCTCGGCTGTATATATCTGTCTGATGTTAAACAGCCCTATCCATTAGTCAACTTGTACGACACCTCATGGGAAGAGATGGGGTGGCCTAAATTCTACTCTGTCGGTAAACCACGTGGCTATTTCTATCTAACGCAACCTTATTACTATTTATTAAGACAATATTAACATACTGAATATGAATGTTAGCTGCAAACTGAACAGTAAAAGCAACATCGACCGTTTCGCGTATACTTAAAGTGAGACGGTTTTTCACGCTTGAGCAGCGGCGTATTTTGTTCCAGACACAGGTTCATCTCTAGAAAAGAGAACATCGCTTTTGGATCTGAGCTTTGCATACAAACTTTTGCGTAACCAATTGGACTATTCCGCGCTTCTGTGATGCTTAAAGTTTAACGCACCAAACCGAATACCTCACAGAGCATTGGCGCTTTTGGTCCTCCCGATTCGAAGCACCGTATTGGGTTATAATTCGCCGATTCCCAGACTGTGTAGGGCCGTCGACAAATACTGTGCGACCTCGTTAGATATATTTAACACGAAACCACACGAATTTCGTAAACTCGTTCTCTATAACTTGCCTGACTGATATAGTCCCTTTCTTTCTTTCTTTCTTAATTTTCGTTACTTACTGCCTGAACGTATTGTTTAAATTAGTCGTTTATATTTTTACATTTTCATTTACATCTATTATAAAACTTTACAACCTACAGTTGCTCTTTATGTGCATATTATTATTGTTACTATAGCCATTTAATTCCTCTATTAATTGACATATAATCATTTAAAATCAATCTCAATAAATCTATTATAATTTACAAAATTATTGTTAATTGTTTAGTATGTTTAATTTTCCCATAACAACATTACTTCATTAGTGATGCATGCTGTATTCACCTGTAATTGGTTATGAAATTAGTTATAAGCACCAAACATGTGAAATTTATATGAATTGTATTATTGTATATAACTGTTGGTGAATCTAATAAATAAATAAATGAAATACCGTTTTTATCGCAAGTACTGGCGTTCACATCATTGAGAGGTCCAAGGTTACTAAAGCGCCTGTGCATTTCCATCTTTGAAGAGATAAAGATAAAGCTTAAAATCCTGTAAAATGTCCACATTGCAAAACTCATTGGGGCCAGTAATTAGTATACAAAATTTTCCTATTAATTTAGTATTTAAAAAATACCCATCGAATTGAGAACCTCCTCCTTTTTTGAAGTCTTTTAAAAAGACTTGAATCCGGGAGCAGTCCCTTACGGGGGGAATCCTCTGACCAATTGCGTATCTAACTGCTACTGCTCTGACCAACTAATTACTAGGAAGTTCAAAATCTATACTAATATTAAAAATGCTAAAATCTGTCTGTCTGTTACGCTTTCACGCCTAAGCTACTGAACCGATTTTGATGAAATTTGGTTTAGAAGTAGATTAGACCTTGAGAAAGGACATAGGCTATGTTTGATTGCGATAACCTACATTCACGCGGGCCACAGCTAGTTCTATTGTACATTTATCTTGGGGTGACAGAGCCATCTACCGATATTCTTACGAACTACCGAAACAAATAAACTATAATATTACAAACATTATTTGGTATCGCAGGTTCTAATACCGTCTTGGATGTTTTTATACCACTTTTTTTTATACCACTTTGGTGGCAAACAAGCACACGGCCCACCTGATGGGAAGTGGTTACCGTGGTCTATGGACGTATGCAACACCAGAGATGTTACACTCGCGCTTCCGACCATGAAGAAACTTTTTTGGTCACGACTTTCTTATCAATATAATATATTAAAAGTTAGTCAAGCAAGTTAAAAATATAACTGATGATGATCGCACGTAGCCATGCATCCATTATGCAAAGTATGTTTGTGTTTTCATATCAGCATATGTAATACTCTTCGATAACATAATTAAATGTCACTTGGAAACGATAAGCCAATTATTTATTCACTTAGAGTAAATAATTGTTTGTTTATCATATTAATGTTTATTTTGCCTTTGTCGTACCCTAAGATTGATTATAATTGCAAGGTTAAAGTACAGTAGGGTTCTTGACCACAGTGCTGGGTCGTTTGACATCACTTCGCAGAATTTGAGTCTTATATGTGAAATATATACAGCTTAGACTCAGCCTCAGATGCATGGCTTCAGTCATCAATATTGCCTGGAATACGGCAATAGGCTCACCCCCAATTACGTGGGACCGAATTCAATAATTGGAGAAATGTGGGTGTTAATTCACCTCTGCCTAACCCTCCGGAGATAAAGCCATTCTCCTAATATGTACAGGGTGTGTTATTCATAAATCAATCATTTATTTAAGATAACAAGATTCATATCTGTTTTAGTAACATTGTGACTTAAAAGTAGTGTTAGTTATATACTAACTAACTTATACAATAAACAATATTAAATTGTACAATAAAATACAACAAAACAAACAAAATTGATGTCCATATGAATACATAAAATCAATTAAAATCACATAATAAAAATTAAAAGTAAATTTTTTAGAGTAAAATAATTTCAATAGAATAGAATAAAATAAAATCTAAATAATAAAAATTTTTACCTCTTCGTCATCGGGACAGCAATATATCCGTCGCAACAATGACGAATATATATACATTCATTATATTATAGATTATTCCCGTTTGCCCCTGTTACCAATTCCCTTAAAAATGTATCAGGTTTTTACTAGCATTTTATCAAGGTGGTACAGTCAATGTGAAAAGTGTTCATGAGAAAACGTGAACTAATGATAAAATCAGGTTTTAGCCTACTTGAAATTATTGGGATATCTTACTATTCCAAAGTATACATATATGTTGACCAAAGTACAGCCCTAGGTGAAGTGAAAATTGAATAATTTACCTGTAAACGTTATACATAACACGATTCTACACATGTCTGAACTCTACTTTCACTGCCATGACTTAGGTACGTGAAGTTATGTCTGTGTTGTGGTGCTAAGCAGGATCAAATCTTATACTTATACGCAGTCTGAGAATAAACCAGGTATATGGTGCAATCACTTTCCGGGTTAGCTAGTTTTTGTAATACTAAGATAGCACACAACGACAGGACGTAAGCGTACGGACGAAAGAAAGAACGAAAGAAAGAAAAATATTTTATTTAAGTTCCATACAGTGGGCATCCTCCTATGTACAAATAGATAGGTAATATAATAATTAGTAGGTATATTAAAATTAAGCTACGGGTGCAACATTCCACACTATGCGAACCCAAATAGGGCTCCATCTCAGCATTGAATGCTGCGCACACCCTTCGTTGAGTATGCATAGCGCTGGTTTTCAGATGGGGCCACTTGGGACGACTTGATGGTAAGTGGATACTGTCCACATAGTACACAAAAAGGGGATAAAACTAGTAGTTCTGTGACCAGTAGACCTCGCGAGCACCCTTTGCCACAGTTTTCAGATACCTTTAATGATTTCTGGTATCGCAAGTGAGTTGAATATTAGGTGCTTTGAGTGCAATTTTATAAGCGGTTGATCCGCAAACTGTTGTTATGGTAACCGTCTTGTTATACATTTTGCTGTAAGAATAGGGTCCCACCCCAGCAATCCCCACTTTTTCCCCCTTATTTTCCCTCCTGTCAAAAAAGCTTTCAATGAAAGTTGAGTTTTAAATCAAAGATCATGTGTGCCAAGTTTGATGAAAATCGATTACTTAATGCGCCCTTTAGACCGAAACTGACAAACAAACAGACATATGAACAAAAGCAAAATCGGCCACCTGGTCGAAACGATCACTCTTGCTCATTGACCGAGCGAGCAAAACAAGAAAATATCAAGGATAGCCGTGGTCGTATGCCACTTTTTCCTGGAATGGATTGTTTTATTTACTTTTTAGAGCGTGATTTTTCAGTAGTTGGGTTTAAGTTTTAAACTTATTTTTTTATTTATATTATTTTGGGGCTAACAATAGGTATCATTCATACATATTTGAAATGCACTCACTTGTACTTTTCCACAGTATTTTTTATTTCTTGATCTAATAACCTGTCACTGTTTTGCTTTTGTCAACATGTCCATATGTCAGGTCTAATAACAAATAAAAAATACTGTGGAAAAGTACAAGTGAGTTTCCAATATGTGTAACAACAAATTCTACCAAATGCCATCAATCAACAGTATAATAGTAAGCCCTTTCAGTTAATATTAAACACGACATATTTATCTCAAATTAATTTTTTAACATACTACTTTATGACCCCTAGAGGGCACTACATTAGATTCAGTGACACATCATATAGCCTATAAGCAGTGGACGACTAAGACGCTTCTAATGATATCATATTTGTTCAGTTCTAATAAGTGGCTGAGGAGCTACGAGGGAACAGATGAACATACATACATACATAGCCTGTTAAAAATCATAACCGTCCTTTTTCCTTCGCCTTAGTCGAGTAAAAAAGTAGGAACAACTTGGAATGTAACGGTTCTGAAGAAATTTTACTACCACGAAATAACAGAGTCACGAGAATTAACATACAATAAATTACCTAATAAATTAACATTACTGAATATACGCCTCTGCATAGTAACTATAATAAAACAGGACTGATATGAAAAGATACCAGTGGTACAAATACCTATAGATATTTTTGGAACAGACAGTTCAATACCCTTTAAATAGGGAATGTAGTACTGAGCTGTTTATTTATTCTGTGGTACGGACTTGTATAGTAGGTACGTATTTTTTCATCAACTTGAAGAAAATAAAAATAAAGATAACACTCGAGACAATTTTCTTAGCGTCTCGTGAAAGGTCGTTTCTTACAAGAATAGAACAACCTTGTCTTGCCGTGACTTACACAGGGCCACGAGCCTTGATATCTTAAACAGATCAACATCCATATATTACTTTTATAGACGCTTTAACGCAGTTCATGGGACAGCTCGTTTATATGATTAAAATTTGTTATTATCAGAACGTTCGTTGCGGGGGACCTTCAAAGAGTTCAAAGGATTGTACTGACAGACATAAAGGTCTTGAGTGTGTAACTGAATTGATAACATTGATAGCCCAGAATGATTTTTCATGTCTCTTTCAGACCAGTTATTAAGATTTACCTCTGTGATACAGGGTTATACTACCTTTACATCTAAGTATCTGCTACTGTACTGTAATCATATTGAAAATTTGAGGAAACGTCATCTGGATGAAGAACACACAACATGAGGAAAAACTAACCGTCTTCAATTTTTTTAAACTACTAAGCTCGCCAATATTTTCAAACAGAAGAAATAAAAGTAAGTTATTAAGTTATGATTTAAGACATAGAGTACTATTTCGTAATTCTTAACTTACATAAAGTTTCTCAAAGTTGACTTATAGAAAAAATAATCTACTCATTCGCAACTTCGTAAAACTTTTTCTGCTCCCATTTAGTGCATAATCTCGAAATGATTTTGACCCACGCAGAGGACATCAGGACCAAGTCTTTGGCTGGTGGGCTGATTATCGTGGCAACTGACGATCTGAGGGAACGTGAATTTGCCCCATGTTAATCCTGATTCAGTAGGCACGTTATTTGTTAATTATTTTAATAATAGAAAGAGAATTACGGCGAACCAAAAACCAAAAAACTGAACTATTGAACTACTGAACCTTCGTAAATGTAGTCATGGGTAAAACTTTACTCAAATCGATACTATCTTATTTCACAATCTCTTTTACTAGCAATAACACAATTCTAGGTCACACAAATATTTACGTAGTTCAACGTTCCTTATTTCTGTTTGTGTCAAGGACGAACGATTCAGTATACAGTAGTGTCGGGGCTCAGAATAAGTGGATACAAGTACTCATAATACTTTATCAAAAACCATTTGGCACGATGTGACTGTTAAGAGAATATTTCTAAGCTTTGTACTTTCGGCAGATATCTGTATTTCTGAATTTATTAATCAGTTAGCCTAGTATTTTTTATATCAAAAGGATGCTAAATGATAATGGCATGCAATTACAACACTAGGCATTCGTTGCTGTAATTTACACACTGGCAACATTGAATTTAAAAAAAAAAAATTTTTTGGAACCATAAAATACAGGAATTGTAGTCATTTTAGGGTAGTGTGATAGTGTCTGCATTAGCTTAGAACTGTGTCGCAGAAATTAGGTGCCTTCTGCAGTCTTCAGTTACTTAGAGTAGATACCTTATTGCTGGAGTTTGCATATCCTTAGTTGAGAGGAAATGTAGCTCTTTACTACATTTGTTGTAGTTTAATTTATAAAAGTACACCTAATCAGTGTGATGAGATATGGGCTACAGTGTATGTAGAAACGAGAATTTTCTCCGAGGTGCAATAGAGCAGTTGTAACTACGATAGATGATCTGTTGTTTTTTATTGAACTCCTACCGACACTCCCACTACCATGCCTCCCTTATACTAGGATTAAGGTTGAATGGAGATATCCACGACAAACAATTTTGAAACCCACATACGTCAAAATCGAGAGGCCCCTGATTTAAATACTGACCACTTTACTCCTACCACAAGTAATATAGTATAGCTGCCCCTCTATACGAATACTAGTACAGTATTTTTTCTGTATACAAAATAACACACGGTAACCACTTTCCATCAGGTGGGCCGTGTGCTTGTCTGCCAACTAAGTGGTATAAAAAAAAATTAAAAAATATAACATTCTTATTACGTTACCATCTACATACTGTATAGCCAAATGTTCAGTATCAAACGTAGAAATACGATTGTATAGACAGTTATTCACTTTATCCTGTATTTCTTGAATATTTTTCCATCCCAATTATGAATTTATATGCTAATGTAATTTGCTGAATATTGAATGTAAATTTTCAACTAGCTATTGAAGAAATTTAGAAATAGCAACTCATTCAGCTGCTATTACACAGTTTATTACAAGAATCTATGCCAGTTGTTGTCATGGCCACTCGTTTGGTCGTTATAGCTATAAAAATGTCAAATTACTTCTTCCATTTCTTTTTAAAACGATAATTTTCTTACCTTAGTATACAGGCAGATATTTTTTTTTTTTGTTTTTTTTTCGATGAAGCCATATTTGTAGGGTTGTTCTTACAATATGCGGCAGTGCTATCGATTAGATAAAATGATATGTAGTATGGATACACTAGGCTAAGTGTATTAGCCTGACGTTTTACTGTTCCTGCCACTACTATGAAGTGATATTCGCTTAAACTTCCTACAATATCATAATATTAATATCATATAATAATTTATTGTTGCCGGAAAAATATTATCACGAACATATTTTGCGTTAATATTACTGCAAGTCTTGATAAGAACTGTGACTCGCGGCGAATTTTTATGAACGCTTCCTTAACAATACATACGTACATATAATCACTTATTTATCCCCGAAGGGTTAAGCAGAACTAACACTTACATTAAAATATTCTACAACATTCTACACAACGCTATCTAGACCCATGGTAAGCCTAGCTTAACTAGCTTATGTTATGGAATCTAGAATGCTGATAAATATACTTAAATACTTTTTTTTTGTAAATACATATTATACATAGAAACAGACCAGACCAGACCAGGCCAATGCATACAAATATTTGCACTGAGCGGGGATCTAACCCGCGCATCCTGCGCACCGGGCGCGTCCACTACCACTACGCCACAGATGCTGTGATTTCACCAATCATTGTATTTGGTTCCACGTAATGGGAGTAAGCCTATTGCTAAATTCCGGTCACTATTGTTGACTCGAGCCATGCATCTGAGGCTGAGTACCTACTATGAAATGTAAATTTAGCTTAGTTGGAGGACTTAGTTTTATTTACAATTTTGTTAATTAATATGGTAGCATAAGTATGATTTTTAAGAGTGGTGTTTAAAACTGTAGTAAACTCAAACATACCAACTGTTCATCTTTACAATTACAACAGCAGCTGAAGAAACTTCAACAATTAGAAATTAATGTTTATTATTATTGGTTTAAGTACATTCTATAATCTTACAATACAAACGCGACTAACCTTCTTCAATACAAATTTAGACAATCGATTATTCTGTCATAGTAAACAAAATTTCGCGCGCCAATAACACAATTATTATTATCAACTGAACAATGCTTATTATAATATAAATAGCGTACGCGCAGCATACTCGTTCTATTTATAACACATTATCTGAGTCTCTTGCAACGTATGCATTCAATGCAAACATATTTATGGGTACTTCATGCACAATATTATTCACAATGCACTCAGTTAATATGAAATCGCCCACGTTGTTATGTCTGTGTATTGACCTAGGTTGACTATTAGGTACTCTACACTCTACAGTCTACATTCGTTTAGTTACATCTAGTGTATCCTACATACTTAAATTAAACGTGAAAGTTTGTAAAGTATGTATGTGTGTACGTTTGTTACTCTTTCACGCCAAAACTCCTGAACGGATTTGAATGAAATTTTAACAGAATATATGAAATGTATAGTCCGGAATGGCACAAACTTTAGATAGCAGGAATAGGCTCCTATAGGTTACGGCAACGCGGAGAACGAAGCCAGAATTGCTAGTGAAAAATAATTTCAAGAAATGTAAAAAACATCTAGATTCGGGCAGACTGGATAAAAGATATAAGGACTTCCGCAAAACGTATTAGTAGTAGGTATCTTTTTTTTTTTTTTTTTACGTGCGCAAAATCCCCACGGATACCTCCCCACCGGAGCCGGTGAAGGAGGTTATGTCGGACTCGAACCGACTAAAACGCACGCCGCCTGTGGGTCGCTTTGGTTGCCGAAGGTGAGGTTGACAGGCATATCCCTCGCACCCCGGCCGACCCAGGGCCATCTCTCACGATCTGGCCCTCTTCTCGGGTGTGGGGACTACAGAGTCCCCAACTCGTCCCCGGAAACGGGGAGGCGCGCCACGCGCGCCACCGCCGCGGCCTGCTTCTGCCAGGGTGACAGGCGGCTCCACCTGTCACCTCCAGGCCGGCGCTCATGGGGGGCGAAGGTCGTTCATCGACCTCCGACGCCCGAGTTGCCTTCGTACGCGGGCAGCTTGGCTTGCGATCCTTCGTCGCTCCCGCTGCCGCTCCCGCCCCGCCTCCTCCTTCACGAGCATTACTTGCTCGCAGAAGGAGGCGCCGGCCGCCCACGCATCCGCGCAGCGGACCATCGCCGCGAGCAAGGTGGAGAGCGTGAGAACTCTCACTCCCAGGGCCGCCACAAGCTCCCGCCTCGGCGTCTCCCACGCCGGACACTCGGTGAGCGTGTGCGGACCTGAGTCCTCGCTCGCATCGCAGTGATGGCACTCGGACGTTGGCTCTTTCTCCATCCGACGCAGATACTTTCCGAAGCACCCGTGCTCGGTGATCATCTGCGTCAGACGGTACGAGAGGCTGCCGTGTGGCCTCTCTAGCCACTCCCCCATGATGGGTCTTATCGCCGCTACTACGGCGCGCCCTGCGCCTGGTCGCCCAAGTCGTAGCTCCCATTCCGCCACCATTTCCCTGTGGAGCCGGGATCTCACGGCCCGAATTTCTTCGGGCTCGGGATCGTGACCCCGCTCCCGCGCCGCCTTTCGGAACCGGTATAGCGCCGAAAGGGATCTCGCTTCCAGGATCCATGGTGGCGATCCGGCGAGGAGACTCGCCGCGTTGAAGGATATCGTGCGGTACCCCCTTATGATGCGGCACGCCAACTTCTGCTGCGGACGCTGCAGCAGGGGCATGTGCCGATCATTCAGGGTGTCCGCCCACACGGGACACCCGTACAGGGCCATGGACCGCACGACACCCGCGTAGAGTCTCCTGCAGGAGTCCTCCGGGCCCCTCAGGTTAGGCAGTAGCCGCGCCAGAGCGTTGGAGTAGTAGGTATCTAGTGTAACAATTTAATCGATTCTTTGAATATTCATAAGATTTTATTGTAAAGAAAATTGCCACATTATTTAACAAAAGAAGAAAATTAAAAATCAATATTTTTACTTGTAAGTGAAAATGCACTTGTCTAGATAAATAAATAAGTAAAAATGTGTAATAGAGTACACATTGGGTGGTGTTTCCGGTAAAATCAAACTCTTCTGGGTATTATTTTGATGAACAGGCAGTAAAAGAAGAATAGAAATACTATCCATGACAAGAGACAGAATGACTTTTACATGCTACTTCGCCAAGAACCACGCGGCAGGTTGGCTCTCAATCTGAAGAATATTTAAACCCAAATGGTGTTTCTTTTCATTGCGCCTACCTTTCTTATCTTGCCATAGCCTATTCTGACAATCCAACTCAGTACAAAAACCCACGCAATCCCAATCACACTAAATCTCACAACTATAAAATAAAATCTGCCAGTAAAAAGAGTCTAGTTTTCGACCCAACCTCCATTTACTTACAAAATAAGATTAAGTCCTAACAAAGGCTCTATCCCTTGGGGAAAGTTTTGTTGGTAGCCATAGTTGTATGAAAAGGATTCCGAGAAAAAATGAAGAAAGAAATACTATTTTCACTCGACTACGATGAAGCAAAAGGAGAGTTATGATTTTGACAGGCTATGTATGCATGTGTGTATGTAAATATAGGTACTTAAGTTTCATAAAACAATACGTTCTAGGAAAAAGTGGCATACGTCCAAGGCTATCCATGATATTTTTTTGTTTAACACTTTTTAGAGCGTGATTTTTTAGTAGTCGGGTTTTAGTTTTAAACTTAAAGATTTATATTTATATACGACCGTGAATAGCTTCGAGAAGCTATTTATATTTTTAGTACAATTCAAGCTCAAGTGATTATGGCTGAAGTAGACGATATCTATTTTAACCTCCACTTGAAACAAATACATGGTAATAAATAAAAAATTGATGTAAACAGTGTTTGTTGTAAAATAAACGTATCTATAAAACATTCGTGATGCTAGGAAGTAGGTATGAATTTTATTATATCATAATGCATGTTATAAAATTGTAGCGAGGAAAACTGTGCTGGAATATTTTTATGCGACTGTTGTAGTTTGTAATCTTGTCTATTACCTCAAATTTTCCAAACGGCTGAATGGATTGGCCAGACTCAATTTCATTTATTCAGTTTTGACACAGAAAGAGCACATACAAGTATGAACGTCAATATTTTACAATTATGTCAAGAAATATCATAAAAATATTAAATAGGCTAGATAAAACTTTGGAAAATAATTCTTTCGCTAGATCAGTAGGTTCGTTCTACTGAGAAGATACCAGCAAGAAACTAAGAGAACTATAATAGAACTAGATTTTTGTTTTTAATATGGTTTTGTTTGTAATTAACTGGCGAAATGTGAGTGCTAGCACCTCTGCCTACCCCTTTGGGGATATAGGCGTGAGTTTATGTTATGTTATGTTATATTATGTTTGTTTGTAATTTATTTTTGCGAGAGCAAGCAATAGATTAGGATGACCATGTATTTTATCATTACGATAGTCATTCATTTCCTTTAGAATAACCTATTTTAATTAAACATTTTTTCACTTCTATTTTAAATTTATTAAGCGGCATGTCAACCGAATCCTAAGGAATTTTATGAAATATTTTAGACCTTAGAAAAATGGTCAAATAATTTAAGTGGTATTTTTTTAACGCCAAATTAAGTCGTTCGTATTTTTTTTTACCAAACCAACGGGACCCAATAATGAAGGACTAGAAATTACAATATTGTCGAATAAATGGACTAATTCTGTTCATAAAAACTTTTGTTCACTACATTATATGCCAACATGGTATTTGGAAAACAATATAAAGCCTAAATAACCTCAAAATAATGTAGATACAACGTAATCGAACCACCTACATAAGTATTGATTCTGGCAGCTTTTCCTCGTTGTAATAGTAAACTTATGTAGTCTTTTCCGTGTAATAAAAATGTTCCAATGCCGTGTTTTTACTGCATTTTTTTAGTACAAAAACACCATAAAATATATTCAGTACATCGTACACCAACATTTCATTAATAGAAATGTATAAGATAATTTGGATTTCTACATATTATTTTCATAATACCAATCACAGTGTATTGTGTGCCATCAAATAATCATTCTATGCTCAATTTAGCAATACTTTACTGCGTCATACATACATTCATAAATTGAATTAACGCCCACATTTCACCAATCATTAAATTTGGTCCCACGTAATAGGGGTGAGCCTATTGTCGTCATCTAGGCACTATTGTTGACTCAAGCCGTGCATCGGTGGCTGACTCTGGACTGTATATATCTGTCTGATGTTAAACAGCCCTTTCCCTTAGTCGCCTTGTACGACACCGCATGGGAAGAGATGGGGTGGTCCAAATTCTACTCTGCCGGGAACCACTCGACTACTGCGACTACTGCGTCATTAATATCGTAATATAACGTCCTATCGTCCTACCCCCAGTGGCCACACAGTCGAGAGAAAATCAACGCAAATGTAACGTGAAACGTGTCCACGCACGGTAAAGTGAACGTGACTTATTAATTAGTATCGGTTTTACGTGCAAGTTATATGGATTCAATGGACAATAACTCAGTAATCAGTATGCATCGCCCTTTTATATTTTCATTATTTTTAAGTATAACCTATATGTCATAGGTATTTAAACTATCATGGTCACATACATCAATATCAAAATAATCGGGATATTTACTATGTTGCATTGTTTCGAGTTGCCGATATTTCGGAGCTGTTGCAAGCACCATGATCACGGAGGAACTATAGGTATATAATGCCGAAATATCGGAAACTCGAAACAATGCAACATAGTAAATATCCCGATTATTTTGATACTGATTTTTAAGACCCTCCATAGAAGTGCTGACTGCGGTGTAAATTCTACACAATCAGAAAAGAATGAACACATAAGTTATTTTGTTTTCATTGTAACTATGTACAAAATTTAATCCAACCAGAGATGAATCCTGCATCCGCAACCCCTCGGTGATGTTAACACGTGCGTGACGACACGAGATGTTTAGTCGTTTCCCGTGTCATTTATGGAAACGTTTGCGTTCAAACTAAACTTGAATTTATATCCTCACACGTGTAAAATAAGTTCTGAACGTCTAAAGGTAGACGAAGCCATCATTTTCAGGGTCGGGAACTACAAATTACCCCCTTTATAACTATTAGGTCTATGAAATTGCCGAAATTATCTTACAGATTCATGAGTTCGTTATTCCTGTAATTTAATAGCTATTTCCATTATTTATATTATGTCTGAAAGTTGATTTCAAGATTTTACAACTGTATTAAAATTTGTTTTTATTGGCCGCTTTATACTTAAATTAAATTCGATTTTCAAAAACAGTACTTCCTAAATGCCATTTTGATAATAAATTTCGTATTTCTTTAACAGCTGTCACTTTTTAAAAATGTGTTGTTAGCTTAATGTTGTCTCATTCTTACACATAAAAAATAAAATTTGGATTTGTCATTCCTAAAAAATGCAAAAATGTTAGTACTGAAAATTGGATTTCCTCCAATTTCTTCGAAAAAACGGCAATTTCATATGTAACGACCTATTATTATAAAGACCAAGGTTTTTTGAAATTGACAATGTTGAAATAACTAAAATTAAATACCAAGTAACCTGCTTAGTCTATAAAATGGTCGATCTGTTGAAAAGGAAGACTAATCACATAATAAAATCAATAACAATGAGTCAACGGCGCCGGCGCTGAGTCGTGCGGTTATCCGCCGCCGCATGTGGTCATGCACGGGTAGCTGTTATGCATGCAGTCATCGATATCGGCGCCAACGCTTCGCGGCGGTTCAAGTGACACCCGACTTGTTGGAGCCAGGCTTACCTAGTATAAGAGACAAGTTGTCATGAGCTTTGAATACGGAAGAATCAAATTAATCTTCTCAAGAACCAACATCATCTTAAAGACGTTGTGCCACGATTGCATTCGAGTTAACTACTCAATCCACCAATGGATAGGAACCGTGGATCTGCTGAGCAGTAAATACGGACTACAGATGATGACAGACAAGGCGGAGGCTTTCCTCAGGGTATAGAAGTCAGGCGGTTGTAGCTCTCGAAAAAATCTAGATAAACATACTCAATTAGGAGCAACAAAACAATAGGAGAGCAGACTCTGAGCTCCAAATTGCATACTTTCCATGTAGCTCGGGATCAAATTTGGAATGAAGTAGAAAGAAAGGAACTTATGCAATCGCATGTTCTGAAGAGTTATGTCGAAATTAAGCTTACATAGGCTTTTTGAACTGGAGTGTTTATGAAGTTATGTGTGTATTTATCGCAGGTTTATAATTGCCCGGTTAATGGCAATAGGCACATTGGGACCTAAACATAAACTGACGAAATATAGGTGCTAGCACCTCTGCGTACCCTTTCGGGGATATAGACGTGAGTTTATGTTATGTTATGTATGTTTATGATTTGAGATTGACATGGTCATTAATAGTGTAAAACTCGCCGAGACATTTATCATGCTTATTGCTTTTTCCGAGTAACCGATATTTCGGCGCTGTTAGTGTAGAACGTGGACAGTAGTAGTGGTGATGCGCGTAACAAACTAGTGCCGAAGAGAGTAGACCGATTTGGTCTGCCCAATAACAACTAGCTTGACGGTCGTCAGTACACCGTGATCATTGCAACAGCGCCGAAACATCGGTTATTCGGAGAAAACAATGGACATGGTAAATATCCCGGCGAGTTTTATACTATTAATGGAGTGTTTATGTTACCGAAATAGTAGTTTCAAATTTTTAGGGAAGTGGTAACAAACAGAAGGCAGATGTATGCATATATTCGTGATGTTATAAAAACCAGCCATGAATACCTACTATAAATTATTAATAATTACATTTTATAACAAAAATCCCAATTTAAAACAGATCTCACTGTCCGCGGTAGCCTTATAGTATGCTTAATGAACTGCTGAGACGAGGTCTTGGGTTCGATCCTAGGTTTTACCAGGGCACACACCAATGACTTATATGCTTTTCGGAGATATGTGTGTATTTCTCGCCGGTTTATAAGTGCTCGGTTAATGGCAATAGGCTCGCCACCTATTACATTAGGACCTAAATATAAACTGGCGAAATGTGGGTGCTAGCACCTCTGCCTATCCCTTCGGGGATATAGACGTGAGTTTATGTTATGTTATCTCACTGTCTACTTCTTACTGTACTTAAAGGATAGAATTAGAGATAGGTATAAAATGTACAAAATATATGTGTATATAGTCTACGGAAAAGGCTTTCGACTAACAGTAACAAGAGGTTTTAGATTCGGTGTTATACTTAAGCTACCGATGTTTTACTTTAATGCAGGGATAAGCAGTACAAAAAAGCCTCTTGGGCAGATATTTTTAAGTAAATTGCTTCATCTTAATCACAATTGCTGATAATAAAACTATAAGTTGTTTGTTGTGTATATATTTCTATTTTTATTGTACGGCACAAACAATAGTAATAACAGTGTGAAAAGCTATATAAAGATTTTTTACTCATGATCAAGAGGGTCTAGAGACTTTTGTTAGAATGTCACCCGCACACGCTGTTGAATATCCGATCAAGAACCAAGCGGTTCGGTGACTCTTTCCTTTGTCGGACCATTAAGGCCTGGAATTCATTAGCTTTCAGCAAATTTCAGCTCACGTGCTTCCTTCTTCCTACAATCCCGGGTCCTTTAAGCGGGGTGTGAAAAAGCATATGATGAGGCCCTCAAGCTGAGTGTCACCATTGTCACATGGTATGTGTAAGTAATGGTGACCCTCTTTTCTGAGACTTTGCCTTCAACTTACCATCAGGCAAGGCAAAGTCTAATTGACGTGTCCTATATATAAAATTATAATTTTTTTTTATTATTATTAGTGTGTTATTACACACTAATCTACTTTTCTCACCATTAGTAACATTTATAAAAACAATATCATCACAAATATCCTCTTCTGTATCACAAATATTATGATATTCGTCCTATTGATGGTTCTCTTTGTAAACGTATTGCTGACACACACAGGTGCGCTTTGGTAGCGCTTACGTGTGACATCATATGTTATGAGTTTCATCACTGGCGTCTGCAATGTGTCGGAGAGTAATGATTTTCATTTACGCTATCCCTGGTTTAACATTATAAAAGGTGTTAGACAGGGATGTGTAGCTTGGTAGCTTAACCAAGGCTGGTTAACCTATTTATTGATAATTGTCTGAAAGATTTGAAATGAGAAGTATAGCAGGGGTGAAGTTGACGGATCGAGTGAGGAACAGCGTGATAAGGGAACGTTGTGATGTATTTGAAGATGTAGTGACTAATATAAAAAAGCGATGCTTAGATGGTTCGGTCATGCGGAGAGGATGGACGAAAGAAGGCTGACGAAACAAATTTATAAAGCAAGGGTGAATGGACAACCCGATAAGGATCGACGTAGACATACGTATGTCAATTAGATCGAAGACATTTTGAAAAAAGGACATGTCAAAAGTACCCGAAACCGGCGAGCATGTATGAAAACAATTATGAAAGTAGAAGAGGCGAAAGAGGTATGCCAGGATTGTGTAAAACTATAGGCTCTGCCTACACCACTTGGCAAAAGGTGTGACTATGTATCCCTAATTTGACATGTTGTATATTTCGTGTATTTGTCATTTGGATGTTGGTCATTTCACGTATCGTTCGTTTGATGTGGTGGACATTTCGCAATTGAAAATAAAGAATAGGAATTAAAAGCTAGTTTATGTAAGTATAACGAAGAATAACTGCTTCTTTTTCTTCTTCGTATCAATGGCAACTAAAAACTAGAAGCTAAATGCGCCCAGTCAAAATTCGGCGACATTGACCGCACCTTCCGTCGCTTCATTCAGGTCAGCAATTGTGCAGGATAACTGCTAATTTGTTTACATACGAGTACTATCGATATTTTATCTTCTTGTTTGTAAAACTCATTTTTAATAGACCTTGGTCAATGCAATGTTCTCCTTCTTCTTTTTTAAGTTCTATGGTGATTCCAACGATTCAGCCGACGACTCGTTAAATGTTTATAAAATTAATATTGAATAGACGCCTATGTCAAGTTTTTCAAGAAATTCTACCAGAGCCACGTTAGCCACGCCAGTAAATTTGTCTCCCCACTAGATTCAGGTACTAGATCAGGATGTTTGGTTGGATTTTAGGGGGGCAATGCAATCTCAATGAACAGAAACAAAGTAAGACAAGCGAGTGATAAGTTAAGCGACAACTGAAAGCTGCCTTAAAGATTAAAGTGACATTTATGTAAAATAAATTTGATCAATTAGGTACGAGTATTGTTTTGTCATTCACAAAGTTTAATCCTGTGTTATTTATGTGACCCGTTATAAAAAATGAATTTCTTCAATTCTTTATTGTACACAAGAAAATAATATATCAACGGGCAATCCCAAATACATCTTGATGTACAAAGGTGAGCTTAACTCAATAATGAGTTTTCTTCCATCAAACCTTTGGGGAAATTTCTTATAGACCGTCTCCACTAGGTCAATTCAATAATCCTACGATCGCATATATATGTACCAACAATTCCGTGAAATGTCTGAAATTGAAACTACGATTTTCATTGTCATATGCGTACCTACTGTTTTATTGCTCATCAAAGTCAAGTTAGCACGATTTGATAACATTGAAGGAACGGCCCCATCCTTCATATCACGGAATTGTTGGCTCGACTATATAATATTGTCTCTAATATATAATACTTGCATAGATTCCCGGCAGAGAAGAATTTGGAGCACCCCATCTCTTCCCATGCGGTGTCGTACAAGGCGACTATGGGATAGGGCTGTTTAACATCAGATAGATATATACAACTGAAACTCAGCCTTGAGTCACCAATAGTCCCTGGAAGACGGTAATAGGCTCACCCCCTATAACGTGGGACCGAATTCAATGATTGATGAAGTGGGTGTTAATTCACCTCTCCCTAAACCTCGGGATAAAGGCGTGATTATATGTATGTATGTGTAGTATGTATATATAACGGAAATGAGGGCACGCGGCCTTGACATCGTAGACAAAAGATTTCAAGATCTGTATTACGTTTTTGGGAACGAACAAATAGGGCGACAGTTCCATTGGTGAAGCACTTAAGGAGCTGTGACTTTGTTAAATATTATTTGCTATTATATACCTACTTAGAGTGTAGATAGATATCTCATATTATACATCAAATAGCATCCAAATAATAAATATGACGGTAGTAGGTTATAATGAGCGATTGTAGCGCAGATTGCGATCCCGAAGAGGCAAGTCTTAAAAGAGACAGTCCTGGGCCAGCCGTGGTGCAAAATGTCCTCTTGCCCAACCTGCGGCCCACCCAGTGGGCGTGGGTTTTAGTTGGTTGAAGTTCGACATAACCTCCCCCAACGGCTCCAATGTAATGTTTAAAAAAACGAGGTCACACACAAAAACAACATTCGTTGTGCACACAGCAAATTGTCAAGAAGCAATTGGCTGCCTCTGTGGCGTAGCGGTGGAACGTTCGACAGGGGGCGCGGGTTCAAATGCCGCTCAGTGAAAATATTTGTATGCATGAATATGTATAATTGCATTGGTCTAGGTGTTTCTATGTATAAAATGTATGCATTTACAACAAAAAAAGTATATAAGTATGTTTATCCGCATTCTAGATTCCATAACATAAGCTGTTTAAACTATGCTTACCATGGGTCTAGATAGCGATGTGTAGAATGCTGTAGAATATTTATTTATTTTGTTTATAATTGCTGCGTAAATGTAGATTTGGGCTTTATATAGGGCTTTGTCGTGTCGTGTGGCCCCTTTAGAGACAAAATATATTGACTTTCGGTTTATAAGCAAATAACATTATTGTAGTAGTACCCCCCTGTCCACAGGTCCCCTGCAAGATTCTGAAGGGTTATAGGAGCTTGTCCTTACCATTATATTAATAACATTTATTTGTTTAACTGCTTTAACTAAACGGTAATTGGTTTGTCAGAAAGCGTAACATAAAATTGATCTGAATTATCATTTCTCAACTGGCTGTATCTAATAAATTATTATGTCACTGTTTCTGTTATCTCGTCAATAGTCTACTTTTACACCGATTCTCCACAGCTGACTGCGACTGACATAGCTGCTTTATTTCTTATTAATTCATTCATAGATAGAAGAAGAGCTATCAATTTTATTAACGACGTAGAAACCCTTAGGAATCGGGTCCCCTTTCGTTCGTGTATACTGGGAAGGGGAAAACGATTTTTGTTGGTTTCTGTTTTTTTTATATATGTAAGACATGTCAATTAGACTTCACCTTGCCTGAACCATCAGGCAAGCTGAAGGCAAAGTCTCAGAAAAGAGGGTCACCATAACTTACATATGTGACAATGGAGACGCTCAGCTTGACAGCCTCATCATATACTTTTTCACGCTCCGCTTAAAGGTCCTGGGACTGTAGGAAGAAGGAAACGCATGAGCTGGTAATGAATTGCAGACCTTAATGGTGCAACAAAGAAAAGAGTCACCGAATCGCTTGGTTCTTGATCGAATATTCTGCATGCGTGTGCGGTATTCCGTGTGCGGGTGACATCTAAGCCCTTCATGTGTTGTCCTGTGTAGGAACGGGGAGGTTTCTCATTAAACTGCACATTACCTTTAAATTAAAATATGTACTTTATAGATGCAGATTGTCTCTGCCCATCCTGGAAAGAAATAGGCGTGTGGATATGTAAACATGTAATCTTACCTACACTCCAACTACTATTACTTCTGTACGCCAGTAACCCAGTGTCTAATGACAGTATTGAGCCACGAATATACCAAATAGCTTGCGGACCTAGGTTCGAACCCCGGTCATAACACTATCGACTATAACCTCATAATATCAAAGAATCAATCATAGAATCAATTTCATTTATTCAGTTTAGGCACATAAAGGGCACATATGAACGTCAAAATTTAACAATTATGTCAAGAAATAATATAAAAATATTTGTGTTCCCGTCGCTGAGTAGGGTAGCCAGAGCTCATTGGAGAGTTTTTGTACTGTCAGTGAGAAGACCAAATCTTGTCCTGCTTTGTCTTTTACACTGTCGGCACAGAAACTCTTATACTTACAGTGTTGGCATCGCGAGTGTGACTTGACCTCGATGTTCATACACACGTTCATAGGCCACGCTAACCACTTTCCATCAGGTGAGTCGTGTGCTTGTCTGCCAACCAAGTGGTATAATTTTTTTATTAAATAATGTAAAAATAATCATAAAAAAAATTAAATGAAGAAATACAAGCAATTTACGTTATCTGGCGAAAAGTCATGACGCGCTTTGTAATTCAATTTGTGAAGTCTTAATAAGACTAATATATATTTCGCCAACACACATCCGGTACGTACCGGATATAGACCCAGCCATATATGTTCAGAATACTGCCGTCAGTATTATTGTTCGTATGCTGTCTAAGATTCGTGGGTAGCTCGATATATTTGTATCATGACGTCATGCACACCTGACACATTACGTGCGTACTGTCAGCATTAGATTGATTCAAATTGTATTATTGTCCGAGCTAAAGGTGTGTACCATTTATCAGAACAATTATTTATTTGATACACAAAATAGAATACAATCAAAATTTTACAAGATATCATTTGAAGGTACGGTTCCAGATTGAGTTCCAAAACATGTGTACTCAGCATGACACAATTAAAAAGCGTGCATTAAGTGATACAATAAAAATAATAATTAAAAACCAATAATATTAAACAAAACAAAACAATAGGACAAATTGTAAGATATTATGGTAAATAA
Organism: Eilema griseolum; assembly: GCA_963662185.1. NCBI lineage: Eukaryota > Metazoa > Arthropoda > Insecta > Lepidoptera > Erebidae > Eilema > Eilema griseolum. The sequence continues at coordinate 3,492,714 of OY759243.1, forward strand.
ATTAGACATAGTAATGAATCTCTGTAACAAAGTGACATTGTAAAGACGACGCAGTCTAACAATCGGGTCGAAAAAAGATGTGTTATTGATGTGTACATTTAATAAGAAGCTCTTGAGGTAGGTTGACAATGTCTAAATTTAATACTAAAGTCTAATAAGGTTAATATTTCCAATAACAGGAAGGGGTGAAAACCAAGGCATTAAGATCATTTGTTGTGACTGTACAAGATCAGCAAACGTTCATACACGATTGGCGATGTGTTCTTACTTAAGGAGGTATGACACGGCGGTATTTCCGCCCGATTGAGCTGTCCGACTGGGGTAGCACCTCCGCCCTACAGAATACCGCGGTTATAATAACTTCGTGTTGTGTTCCCAGCGGTGAGTAGGGTAGCCAGAGCTCACTGGAGAATTTGTGCTGTCAGTGGGAAGACTAAAGGCTTGTCCTGCTTTGTCTTCTACTGACGGCACAGAAACTCTGTACTTACAGGGTTGGCAGCGCGACTGTGACTCCTCTGGTGTTACAGACGTCCATAGGTCACGGTAACCACTTTCCATCAGGTGGGCCGTGTGCTTGTCTGCCAACTAAGTGGTATAGAAAAAAAAAAACTATCAATGGATACAATTTTTTTTTTTGTCAAACAATTTTTATATTATGACTTCTCAAGCAACACGTGAATGACACAATGAATAAAAATCACGTGTCCCTCACCTACGTTCCGTATGTGCTCGTGGCTAAATGGTAATCAAGGAAATGAGAATGTGCTTGAAAGATACAATAGTTTTGGACAATGACTAAAGCCTATCTATAGATAGGTATCTAGACTAAAGCCATTGTCCAAACCTACTGCTAGTGGCTAAATGGTAATCAAGGAAGTGAGAATGTGCTTGAAAGATAGGATAGAGTAGTAGACGAACTGTGGCTGAACAAAATCAGCCTGGGCTTGCTAGTTTATTGAATAAACTGATTTTTATACGGAATTAGTCATTTAAGTAATTAAGTACCTGCTTGACGGCAATAGACTCGCCTCTTATTACGTGGCACCGACTTTCAGATTTAATATTGTGGAATTATTAGGATTGAGTTGAGCTTTTAATTTCACTGTTGCGGCTGTTCGTCAATATTGCCAATACATTATCGCGTACAGGTAAATGAACAGCATGCAATCATAGGCAAATTATTTGCACACTGATAACTTATCTTAAGAGTTTTTGTGCCACTAAGATATTTTGGGAAACGTGGGTGTGGCACTCATAAAGAGTCATTAGTTATTATGATGAATTGCATCCACATCTGTTCTTTGACGCTTACAAAGCGTGTTACGTAGAAGTTTATATGTCAAAAAAATTACATCAACATCCTCCTGCCCTTATCCCAAATTTATTTGGGGTCGGCGCAACATGTGTTCTTTTACCATTCATCTCTAGTTGTAGTCATCTCAACATTCACTCCCTTTTTAATATCATCATTCACACAGTCCATCCACCTCATTTTAGATCTTCCTCTCACCTTGTAGCCATCCACATAGTTAGTGCCTTCCTGACGACAATACTTTCATCCCTACGCATAACATGTGCGAACCAGGACAAACGATTTCCTCGTAGATTTGCCGTGATTGGTGCTACTCTCAAACTTCCTCTAATATATTCATTCCTAATCTTATCCATTCTTGTCACAGCACACATCCATCTCAACATTCGCATCTTGGCTACATGCAACCTTCTTTCATCCGTCTCCAAAATTCATCAAAGAAGAAGAAATTACAAATCAATACTAATGTGGAATGTTACATTTGGTTAAGGCCGTTGCATAGACTCGTAATCAATTAAGATGATTGAGCAACGTCGCTGCTTGCGCATTGCGCGTGAGTGACTAATTTGTTGGTTACGGCTTCAGTGCAACGTCTTGATCATCACTTTCTCTGTTTCTTTCTCTTCAGGGTACCTTCAGCCGAAGGTACAATACTCGTAGGTTTTCATTTGTCCCGTAGTTCCTGGGCGTTCCTAGTTACCTTTATGTGTTATCCGAACAAGGAAGTTCTGTATTAGATGATATTCACGGCGCATATAATTTGTGGATATCGGCATAAACGCTCATCCCATCACCATTTTTCAAGTATACCCACTACTGGATGGAGGATGATGCAGAGAAATGGAATAAATTGAAACTCGCGCCACTGCAGTTTTGGCTGAAAATTAGCATATAGGTACTTATTAGATATGTAACAATGCCCTCCAAAGAAAAGACTAGAGTGGCTTTTTACATCCCTCAGAATTGAACTACAGTCAGGTTTTCTAGCCTAGCAATGCTAACTCTCCAAGTAAACTTGCCTGAGCTCGGCGTAACTAGCTCTAGTCGAAAGATATGACAAAATTAACAAATAAGTGAATGTATAAAACCTAATAATGGCGCTATCAACGTGAAACTTTAGTTGAGAAAGTTGATGAGTTATTTTACGGTTACCTTAACGAGCAGAGTCACGAAGCAAGAAGAGTAAAGTATTAAAATAAGTGATGTTTAAGGTATATTATAATAAACTACGCGTTTGTGTACGTCATTATCACCAACGCGTTTACTGAGAAATGAGAACATACATACGGAAAAACCATTAGATAGGCAATTCTTTATTGTACACCAAAAAATATTTTACTATTATTTTCAGTTATACCTCGTTATATAAATTTCATTATTAAAATAGGATCAAATTAACAATTTACTGAAAAACGACAGGTCTGAAGCTCTCGAAACCGATGGGTATGCATGAAATGTTTAATGGCAGTAGAGAAAATTTCTGAACTATGCCTACCCTACCTAGAAATAAACGTGAGCATATATCAGCATTTAGTTGCTATTGGACCACTCTGTAGCGAACTGATTTAAGTAATTACTTACAGCAGGTGCCCTTTATCAGTTGTTTGTTCCTGATATCTACTCACTACTGCTGCTAATTGCATTTTTGTGACGCTGGTAATGCAATACATAGCCGTATTACGACAGCCTATGTAGATCAGATGGCATTCACTTCAAGGAAATTGTCAATGTTCAGCCAAACCTGCAGTTAGTTTCTAAAAAGCTGACGCCGGACTGCGAGGGGAAAACTTCTAATGCAACAAAGAATAATGCAAAGATGATGCAGAAGAAGAATACGGACCTGGAATGATAGCGCAAGCTGAGACTTCATCACATTTTATAAATATTAGGGTAGTATTGGCTAATTCCTATTTGATACGTCAGCCAAAATATTTACCATTTTATCTACTTATAACTATGAGACTGAACATTGGCCTTTAAGCATCCATGAAGGGAACAACAACAAACAATTTTGTTTACGTATAATTAATAATATCAATCAATTTTAATAATAAAGAAATGCTCATAAATAATCTAACGTAACACAATAAACCCAGTATGTACTCTTAGTGCGATAACTAACCTACTTATAAAGTAACTATTAAACGTAGTATAACCCTTTATATTAATTATTTGATCCATTAAAATTCATATCGATGCAAAGGTTACAGCAAGAAATAGTTTTTAGCGATAAGACTGACATTTGTCAAGTACATTATTTCACACTTAAATGTATTGTATAATTTCTCAAGAGAAGTGGAGCACAGCGTCAACCTAGAGGTTGACGCTGTGCTCCACTCACTCTTCCTTCTGGAGAAGAGCGTGCCTCTCGTAACCACCATTTCCAAATCATCAATGATCAAAACAGAAAATCTAACATCTTCAAATACATTAGAATTCTATACCATTTGACAATCCTATGATGTTGCTATGCTACGATTCCTGCTCAACAATAAAATAACTCCACTCGCTCCCACAAAATTTGCTGTCGGTGTATTATAGAATAGAAAGATGAATGTATGGGATTTCACATAAATGAGAGTCGTCAACGTATGAATGTCATTAACGTCAAATCCCATACAACATTCGTCATACATATAATCACGCCTTTATCCCTGGAGGGTTAGGCAGAGGTGAATTAACACCCACATTTCACCAATAATTGTATTCGGTCTCACGTAATAGGGGCCTATTGGCGTATTCCGGGCACAATTGTTGGCTCGAGCCATGCGTCTGAGACTGAGCCTGAACTGTATACATATATCATTCTGATGTTAAACAGCCCTATCCCTTAGTCGCCTTGTACGACACCGCATGGGAAGAGATGGGGTGGCCCTCATTCTGCTCTGCCTGAAACCACGCGGCATTCGTCACTCTGTACTATAATACGCCGGCCAATGAATTGCCACTTGTCTAGAGAGGCTGATAAAATTAACCGGCGAAACTCGAATATTCGACCAATCAGATCACAACATTTGAATTTAGAACCGTCTCATCTATTTAATTTTAAATAGTGAACACGTTAACTCGGGGGCTTGGCTCATCACATGTTGCGTTCTATTTTTAAACTGGAAGTTAACGCTCTGTGCGTCACGTCGGCAGTGAAAGCTCGGGACTATTTTGAAACATAATATTAGGTTAGAGATGGTTAATAAATTTAGAAAAAAAAATGCCTGACGTAGGCGTTACTTCACTATTACCTTCAGCCCGCTTAAAATTTGAAGTAAACAAAAACGAATGACTTCTCTAATTGAAATTAAATACTTAAATCATGAATAATATTATAAGGTTTTTACGGCATTCGATGAAAAGCCGTACCTACATACATAATTATCGAGTTAGCGACAAACACGAAACTGAACTTTTTTCTGTTCTGTGGCGACAAGTGTAGGTATACCTCCCGCCATATACTGGGAGATTGTATAGTTATTTCGGAGCGAAAGATTTGTGGACACAGCTTCGATAGCAACATCGTCTGAAATTATTAATTTAGCTGTTTTTTTTTACAACTCCCAGACATTATTGCTTTCTCCTTTACAATATTTCCATACAATTTTTTTAATATTTCGTCAAATTAATACTTACAGACGATATTGCTATCCAAACTGCCCTAACTCCGAAACGACTATTACGATCTAGGTGTATATAAAACCCAAAATGTTTTCTATATACACAGTAAGCATTTTGTGGTTATATCAAAGCAATTCACACGCATCAGAGTCGAATGTTGACTTGGGTCCAACATATATGGCGAAAGGTATACTAGACACGGTAATTACGATAGGTAAAAATCACGCTCGGTGCTAGTGAAATATTTAAAAAGTAAATAATTTGGCAACCACATGTAGTCGTGCAGGGGGTCACCTCGTGTTCATTACGTCAAGAGTTTATAACACCGGAGTTATTTAACTATATTTTTAACCGACTTCAAAAAGAAAGAGGTTCTCAGTTTCACTAAGTTTTTTTAGAACGAATATTTTGGGTGCTGCTTTATACCAGACACCCAACCACGAGAGGATTATCCGCGCCTAAGCTTCGCCCATCCCTTATCAGTTGTACTGGCCCACGGGTGTGGTCGGCCTGGCCCAAAGGTTTTGATAGGGCCTCATACCAACGGCGAGGAGTCCTATTACCCGATTCCTGCCGGCTTCCTAATGTAGATGGTGCATGACAAAATAGATCGAGGAGGTTTTCACCCTTCGTCACTACCCCATATATTCATCAAGTGACTAACTTCATAAATTAGAATTGGTCGAAATGGGGTAAAATACAATATTCAAACTGAAAACAAATTGATGGCATAGTGGTAGCACAGCTGTTGCTGTGATTTAGGTTCGAGATCGATTCCTGATTCGTTTTCGCACCGCATTACGTAGCTAATGAAATTGAATGTAGGCGTAAAATACACTTCTACTTACCCTTTCATATCACACAAGCGTTAAAATACAGAATAAATTCAGCATCAAAACAAACCTCGTAACAAAAGCTCTGACGTACATTCAGCCGAGTATTGATTTTTCATTTGAACGGCAAGGCGATGTAAAATTAAATTTGTGAAACGTTTAGCTCAGACGAGGCGACAGCAGCGCCGTGAGTGCCGTGACGCAAGGCGGGACTGAGACAAATACAATTATGATTATTTTGTTCTTGAAACGTCATTTACACTTTCGTGATTTTATGTAAGATTTTATTTATGTTTATGTTTATGTTGCCGCGTGGTTTCCGGCAGAATATAATTAGGGCCACACCAAGTCTTTCCATGCGGTGTCGTACAAGGCGACCAAGGGATAAGGTACATCAGACAGATATATACAGCCCAGACTCAGCCTCAGATGTATGGCTCGAGTCGACGACAGTGCCCGGAATATGGCAGTAGTAATATGTAATAGTAATACCCCCTATTACGTGGAACCGAATACAAATATTGGTGAAATGTGGGGGTTAATTCACCCATGCCTAACCCTCCAGGGATAAAAGCGTGATTATATGTATGTATGTTATGTGCATGCGGGATTTTTTATCAAAAAGCAATGAGCACTCCGTAGGTGCACTAGTCTCCACCTCATCATCATTATCTTAGCGATGATCCCAATTGCATCCGGTGTTTTAGTTTCGCCCTTCCACTCCACCTATTCATGATTCTGTTCTATTTCAATCTTATCTTATAAGTATCCAGTTAGTAGACAGTATAATCGGCTGAGGAAATTTGCTTCAAATCGAGTTGCAAGAATTGACCCGAACAAAGTACATACACACATTGCAAGTTAACAAAAGCGTGTAAAAAATACTGAATCATGAAAAGAACCTAAAATAAACCTTCTATTTGACAGATCCAGGTCTAGCCTCTAGGTCTAGATACGACACGACGGTAATTCCGTCCAACTGAGCAGTCCAACTGGGGAAGTACCTTCTTCGCCCTACAGAATACCACGGCCATAATAATCTCGTTTTGTGTTCCCGGCGGTGAGTAGGGTAGCCAGAACACACTAGAGAGTTTTTGTGCTGTCAGTTGGAAGACCAAAAGCTTGTCCTGCTTTGTCTTTTACACTAACGGCACAGAAACTCATTGTGTTTACAGGGTTAGCAGCACGAGTGTGACTCCCTTGGTTTTGCACACGTCCATAGGCTACGGTAACCACTTTCTATCAGGTGGGCATGTGCTTGTCTGCCACCTAAGTGGTATTAAAAAAAAGAAGCCCTGGGGTACGGAGGTCGGACGGCAGTTGCTATTTCGAAAACATTGAAAGTCGGGCTGAAAGCTAGCCCCAAATTAGGATTGTTAAGCACAAGACTTGGACCGTAATCAATAAACAAACATTGCTTGATACTGTCGACAATTTACGCGAATATCACTCTTACTCGAAAACTCAAATAAAACACTAAAACGTCGAACTAAATATGAAAAATAGCAAATAAATCACGATAGAAACAATTAAAAAGACTTTCAACAAACGTTGCTTTTAGTGTAATATTAGATTTGAATCAAACGATATCATTTATCACATTGTACGCTCCCACCAGTCCCATCAGAAACATGTTGTCTAGTCTAGCTGGCGATAGTGCGAGCTATTTCTGTCCTCAAACTACTCCGACTTGTCTACTAAGTACATTAAAGTGACGTCACACCGACATGTCTCCCAGCTGCTATCGCTTTTATTTTAAAAGAAAGTTAGAATTACATTCTTATACTGCACTTTTATTGAGTCTGGTCTTGATACTTAGACAGCAGTATTTTATCAACATTGTTTTGAATTAATTTAAGTTTATTAGGTAGAATAAATCTAAGTGAATGTGAATCCAAACTATCCAGAATCCTATTCAAACAGACATGACGATATTTCCGTCCAATTGAGCCGTCCGACTGGAAAAGTATTTCCGCCCTACAGAATACTGCGGCCATAATAACCGAGTGTTGTTTTCCCAGCGGTGAGTAGGGTAGCCAGAGCTCACTGGAGAGTTTTTTTATTGTCCGTGGGAAGACCAAAAGCTTGTCCTGCTTTGTCTTTTACACTGAGGACACAGAAACTCTTGTGTTTACAGGGTTGGTAGCGCGAGTGTGACTCCCTTGGTGTTGCACACGTTCATAAGCCACGGTAGCCACTTTCCATCAAATGGGCCGTGTGCTTGTCTGCCAAGCAAGTGGTATAAAAAAAGAAGAAATTACATTAAAAATTGGTTCAGCTGTTTTTGAGAATTTGTGGTAAACACTTAGGTAAAGTAAACTTTATAAGGGTTCTCGGGTTCGATCCCAGGTTTTACCATGGCACACACCAATGACTTTTCGAAGTTATGTGTGTATCTCTCGCAGTTTTATAAGTGTCCGGTTTATGGCAATAGGCTCGCCACCTATTACATTGGGACATAAACTGGCGAAATGTGGGTGCTAGCACCCCTGCCTACCCCTTTGGGGATATAGGCGTGACTTTATGTTATGAGTTATTGTTTAAATAAATGTGATAATGTAATTTTTGTCTACTTATCCCCTGGTGTGGTAATGCATATTTTTTCTCGTACCTCATAGTCATTAACATCAACATTCTTCATCTCAGGTCAGGTAATCTGTAAAACAGATACTATTTCTAAAGATAAGTTTTTGCTCGTACTAGGAGCAAAAACTTCTCTTTGGAAATACTATCTGTTACTTGAGCATAAAAGGATATTTTTAGCCTTCCTGCATTTCTAAACGCGCAAGGATTTCTGTACAAAAACTACAATAGAAGTTGACAACAAAAATGAAAAAAGGTCACTGTATACAATACACAATCAATTTTTTGTCATTGGCATTTTTATACAAATAATTGTATGTTGTAACATACAATCGAGTTAAAAGTTTAGTCAAATTATGCTTATATTAATTAGTGCGCGCGCGCCGCCCGCCTACTAGACCGTGAAATTATCAGGCGCCAATTCTGTCAACATATTTAATTTAACCTTTCCGCTAATTAGTCTAATCTCTTTATCTATTCATAAAGTTACATATATATGTATATTCTTAAAGTTACTGGTATGCTTAAATTATTCGTTCGTTCTACTCGTTCGTTAATTGAGCAGTGTTCTTTCTAATTTGACGGGTATCAAGAATGGAGAGGTCGTTACACTTTTATATTTATTATTTGGTCCATGTGAGTTGTGGGTGTATGGGGCCGGTACAGAATTGGATTAGGACAAAGGTGGATTAGGACAGCGAACGCCGGCTTCAAAGGCAAGCATTGAATGCATAACTGAATTTGACGGTACACTAAAATTCATGTTCATTCAAAGGTTTCTAGTGGAATTTTGCACAATCCCAATGTGCAAGCAAACACACATATTGCCACCACTGTTTGCCCATTGTGTGTAAAATTTTAGGATATAACATTAGATTTAAAGTTACTCTTTTCACGTCGTTATGGTCAACTGAGCCCACATCCAACTCAGCCCGTAGGCTCATTTACCCACCACCTTCTAGACAGAATGTATAGAGATCATACACACATACATATAATCACGCCTTTATCCCCGGAGGGTTAGGCAAAGGTGAATTCGGTCCCACGTAAATGGGTGTGAGCCTATTGCCGTTTTCCGGGCACTATTGTTGACTCGAGCCATGCATCTGAGGCTGAGTCTGGACTGTATATATTTGTCTGATGTTAAACAGCCCTATCCCTTAGTCGCCTTGTACGACACAGCATGGGAAGAGATCGGATAGACCAAATTCTACTCTGCATGAACATCAATGGGTGATTTCTCTTATTTTATGAATTGAGTATTTTTTTAAATAAATTATATAACTGAGCTTATTAAATTAAAAATTGTAAAAAAACGGTAAAAGTTGAGCTTGTTCTTGTTTTATCGTTTTTATTTATTTTAAATCATTCACCCAATCTATAATAAATAGTAAATGTATTCACTATTAAATATTATGACGTCACATTAAATTATTTCGTACAAGTTTCCTTGTAGCTTACTGCTTTAACGTTTAGTAAAAATCACAAATTTGGCTAATACAGTCAAATACCCATAAAATAAGTTTATTTTTTGTTGCCATTGTGTATCATGATGGTTTGTAGTTTTTTATAACCTTTAGTTTAAATTATAAGAAGTCAAATCCACTGTCATTTACGCTGAGAGGCGGCCATTATTTCTACTGGCGCGCCTCCCCGTTTCTGGGGACGAGTTGGGGACTCTGTAGTCCCCACACCCGAGAAGAGGGCCAGATCGCGAGAGATGGCCCTGGGTCGGCCGGGGTGCGAGGGATATGCCTGTCAACCTCACCTTCGGCAACCAAAGCGACCCACAGGCGGCGTGCCTTTTAGTCGGTTCGAGTCCGACATAACCTCCTCCACCGGCTCCGGTGGGGAGGTATCCGTGGGGATTTAGCGCACGTAAAAAAAAAAAAAGCTACTTGCATGTGCCAGCTTCTGCCATGTGTATACGCTAACTGGCATACATGTAGCTAGCACAAAATTTGATTTACTTGCATGCCCGTTGTAGGAGGGGACGCGGGGGGTTGCCAAGCTGGCACGTGTGACATGCCAGTAGCTCTTTATTTAGGTTTTTATTTAGCTCTTTTATCTCTCATTAATTTAGCTACACATTAAATTGCTAGTTACAACACGATTTTGTTTAATTCACTTCGATTGTTAACCATTTGTTGCGCGCAAGAATAGGTATGAGTTCTCTCACGAATGCTGTACTGTCTATATTTGTTTAAGCTAAATTAAATAAAAAAAAAATCTTTCTTTGCTTTTCTCTTTATTCAGGTTTTGATAATTGTGTTCATTATTACATTGGAATAGTGCATAGTTTCACTTGAAAGAAAATAACTACACAATTTACCCGACCATTTTATTTCTGATCATCCATTGATCACTATTCATCCCGTTTTACCCGGTATTTTATTTGTTGGTTGACATTTTTTTTTTGCATTCTACTCTTTCCTTCCATTTTGTTCATTCATATTATTATAAATAAATAATAATAATAAATATTCCACGACATTCTACACAACGCTATCTAGACCCATGATAAGCATAGCTTTACTAGCTTGTGTTATGGGATCTAGAATGCGGATAAACATACTTAGATACTTTTTTTTGTAAATATATACATATGATGTTTGATAATATATATCCAGCAGTAGACTGCGGTGGGCTAATTGATATACATAGAAACACCCACACCAATGCAAATATACATATTCATGCATACAAATATTTGCACTGAGCGGGAATCGAACCCGCACCCCTTGCATAGCAGTCGAATGCTGTACCGCTACGCCATGGAGGTCAACTCAAAAAGAGACTCAAAAACCAATTTCTTCCTCAGGTGGTGGCTCGTCGATCCGACTTGAAGCTGATCGTCACATCTGCAACCATGGACTCGACCAAGTTCTCCACTTTCTTCGGCAACGTACCGACATTCACCATACCAGGGCGTACGTTCCCCGTAGAGACCTTCTTTGCAAAGAACGTATGCGAGGATTATGTTGATGGAGCTGTTAAACAGGTAAGTTGTTGATAATGATTTGCTTAAGTAATGCTGTACTCCGGCTTTTATCTAAACGTGAACATTTCGAAATAACTTAAGTTGTATTGAAGACTTTCAGGACAACTTAAGTAATTTATAAACGATATCCTTCTACAGTCTTTATTTTCAAAAGGAAAGTATAAATTTCTTACAAATTAATTTAAGGGTTAGCTAATTTAAGGGTCTACCGGAACCCCGAGGCCCTTAAAGAGAGAGATGGTTAGCTCGATTCAGAGAGAGCGAGCTCAAAACATGGTGGCTGTAAGACAAAAGCGTATTATTTTATTTAAGGATAGTGAATAATTAGATACTCCTTTACTCTGTAGGTACCTCTGACTACATGTAGGCAAGATTATATAATGACTAGTGTAGACTTAGTTGAGATTTGATATGTTAAGCATATCATTGAACAATAAAAAAAGACGTTGTAAGGTGTTGAATCTTACAAACACATTTTCGCAATTAATTAATACATTAGTACAGATTAGAAACTTATTATTACTGGCAAAAGTAATCGTGCAATTAAATGCTTCCACACTAAATCATGCTTAAATATGTACCAAGCTTCATTATTAACTTTAAAATTATTAGAACCAAGCTTTGCTGTTAGCTAATATAAATAGAAAGGAGCTAAACTTCTGCTGCTATTTTTTCTGTAGACTTTATTAAAGGCCCGAGAAAATTATGGCCGCAGCGGGCCACGAGCCGCAATGCGACGTACTACGAGATTGCTCTAAAACATTAGATGCGGTTGCAAACTAACATATTTTCCGCACATTTACACTCGTTTTTACATAAGCAATACATACATACATATACATATAATCACGCCTTTATCCCCAGAGGGCTAGGCAGTGGTGAATTAACATCCCCTTTCACCAATCATTACGTAATAAGGGGCGGGCCTAATGCCGTCTTCCGGGCACTATCGTTAACTTGAATCATTCATCTGAGGCTGAGTCTGGACTGTACTTATATAATCATGTCTGATGTTAAACAGCCCTATCCCTTAGTCGCCATGTACGACACCGCATGGGAAGAAATGGGATGGTCCAAATTCTACTCTGCCGGGAACCATGCGGCACTTCAATAAGCTATTATAGCAAGCGTTTACGCTTACTTTATGAAGCTGGCCGGCTATTTTGTGAGGAGCCTAGATCATAGGAATCCAGATAACTGAATAATAGGAAAGTGGACTAAGAGCTTTGAATGTAACTGCAATTTAAGCAAGGTCTTTTTATACAACTTAGGTGGCAGACAAGCACACGTCCCTCCTAATGAAGTGGTTACCGTGACCTATGAACGTGTGCAACGTCAGGGGAGACCCACCCGTGCTACCGACCCTGTAAAAACAGAGAAATTCTGTGCTATCAGTGCAGAAGACACAATCAGGACAAGCCTTTAGACTTACCACTGACAGCACAAAAACTCTCCAGTGAGCTCTGGCTAGCATACTCACCGACGGGAACACAATACGAGGTTATTATACCGGTTGTTGATAATTTTACTAATGATACGAGAACATTCTTTAGCCATTATTTCAATATTACGTAATAATTAGTAGCGGACTTTGCGTGTTTATGATTATTTTAACTTGACAACCACATTGTTTCGTAAAATAAAATATTGAAATGAGACTGGCTCGCTCTGACGTCATACTGTCACGCAAACTGCTTGTTTTGTTGTTATTGATTGAAAACGTTTGTAATTTCACGCCGGAGCAGCGGTGTCTTCTCTATAAGACACAAATTCGCTCCTGCGTGGAATACTGCTCGCATCTCTGGGATGGCTCCGCGAAATACCTACTAGATGCTCTCGACAGGTTGCAGCGACGCGCGGTCCGAATTATTGGGAACCCTGAGGTCACGAACACCCTCGAGCCTTTGCAGATGCGTAGAGATATTGCTTCCTTGGCTGTATTTTACCGTCTCTACCACGGTGAGTGTTCTGACGAGCTCTTCCAACTAATCCCACCATCTCCTTTCCTACATAGGACAACACGTGCAGGCCTTAGATGTCACCCTCACACTGTGCAGAATATACGAGCAAGAACCAAGCGGTTCGGAGACTCTTTTCTTTGCCGCACCACCAAGACCTGGAATTCATTACCAGCACACGTGTTTCCTTCTTCCTACAGTCCCGGGTCCTTTAAGCGGGGCGTGAAAAAGCATCTGATGAGGCCGCCAAGCTGAGTGCCACCATTGTAGCACTTAGTGTCTATAATGGTGACCCTCTTTCCTGAGACTTTGCCTTTAGCTTACCATCAGGCGAGGTGAGGTCAAGTTGGCGTGTCGTATATAAAAAAAAAAAAAAAAAAAAAAAAAAAATGAAATAAACAAAGGATTATTGTTTATTTCTTACCTTCGTTAGCCAGTACTTACAAGCTATAAGGATGTGACTATGAATTATTATTATAGCTGTCTTTAACAGACGGCCCTTGTGGCGTGACAGTAGAACGTTCGACTGCTACGCAAGGGGCAGCGGGTTCGATTCCCGTTCAGTGCAAATTGTATGCATGAATATGTCTATTTTCATTGGTTTGGAAGTTTATATGTGTTTATTTACATAAAAGTCGGTCTTTAGGAATCTTAAATCGTAATCCGGCTCGAAGGACCAAAGCGATGTATGGGACATCGGAGTGTGATAGAAGTGATAGAGTTGCTTGAGTGATATTATGATATATTGATATTTAAGACTAATTGATACTTAGGACTAAATGATTGATAATGAGGACGCGTCGACCGTGTATCGGATACGAACGTGAACTGATGTGCTGTAAAGTGCATATGGTTTACGCGTACTCTATTGACCTACAATTATTGCTAAGTAATGACTGTGCGGTTGGCCCGTACAAGTGCGATTAGGACTCTTAATATATTTTGAATGCGTTGACTTAGAAGTCTGATTTTTACACAGTTTCAAGGCGTTCTAGTCTGTGTATGTAGTATAAATTTCAACTTGATACCTCCATGTATACCTGAAAAGGTCTTGTCAAACAGACAGACAGACGGAGAACAAACTGATCCTGTAAAGGTAACGTTTTTCTCCTTTTGAGGTACGGAACCCCAAAAAAGTATCTTAAGTATGTTTATCACTTTCTAAATTTCATAAAACGCTGATTTAGTTATCCTTAGCTATCTTTTTTTTTACGTGCTCAAAATCTTCTCAGATCCCACCGGAGCCGGTGGAAGACGTTATGTCGGACTCGAACCGACGCCGCCTGTAGGTCGCCTTTGGTTGCCAAAGGTGAGGTTAACAGGCATATCCCTCGCACCCCGGCCGATCCTTAGCTATCTAGGTAGTGTTGTGTAGAATGTTGTAGAATATTACACTTATTGTCGTGCTTTGTTCCTTTTCCCAATTAAATTGGAGTCGGCTTTCAGACAACAGCCTGCCTTCGCTTTATTACTTGAATTTACGCACTGGTTACCGATATTATATGTGAATTTATGCACTGCATACAGTAGGTACATAAATAAGACATATTAGACATATTAAATCGATGGTTTTGTGTGATTTATTTGATAACCCTCGTATATTTTTGTGTGTGTGGTGACTATCCGGGTGATGAGGAAAAAAAATACAAGTATCACCACCCCATCTCATCTGATAGGTGTCGTAAGAGGCGACCAACGGAAAAATACGCAGAAAATATCACTGCGAGAGAAGGAAAACTTAAAATAAAACCCTGTACCAATCTGTCTGGCCAGCGTGAAAACATTAGGCCAAAGCCTCCCAACATTGGGAGAGCCCTAGTCCAGCAATAAACTGCGATGGCCTAATTGTTTGTTTGTTTGTTTATTATTGTGCCACACACTATACATGTTTCTATTTCTATTAAAGACAACATATATTTATTATCCATTTCATACAATAAAATAAATGTTTGTTATTTTTGTATATAGACAATATTTATTGTAGTTATTTTCTTTCATATGCACACAAGTGTGACATGACGTCACTTCAAAACCATTTAACCTATGTAACTTAATTGTTAATTGAACAAAATAAAAATAATTAACCGTCGAATACATAAAGCGTCTGTAATCAAATGTGAAATCGATTCTCAGTTAATATTGATATGAGTCTTTCTTTCTTTCTTTCTATGAATATCAGTACCCCGATCACGAAGGCTATCGTAAACGTATCGAGTGAACGGAGCTTTGCGATTGGCCGGCTTCGCACTACACAGGTTCACAGCAGGCAGGTGGCCAATCAAAATGCTCAGTTCTCTCGTATATTGTCGTGCTCGATAGTTTTTCGTGCTCGGGGCACTGTAAACTGAAAAGTTAGAATTAGCTTCCACACGTATGTTTAACAAATTAATATTTTTCTGTTTCATTAACAGGAGACTTTTTACATAATGTGGATTTTGAATTTTGATCAGTTTTACCTGCCGGTTCAGATCTAAGACTCGGACCAACTATAACCCCACAGCCGTCTCGGTCATATCCCTCGCGCACCTCTCTACCGACCCAGGGCCACAAAAACCCCTTGCACATTGTGGACTATGCTAGACGGGAGGGATCAAAGTCTCATCCGGCCCCGCTCCCCACTTCCTTCTCGAGCATTACTTCTTCGCAGAAGGCGGTAGTGGTAGCCTACGCGCTCGCGCTCTTCACCATCACTGTGAGCAACGTTCTGAGCGAGAGAACTCCCACTCTCACGGTCTTTTTGGGTCAAAGCAATAATAATAGGTAATGAACAGGCGAGTGTATTGAAACCTATTGCGTTAATACCAAGATTGAGCATTTATTATTTCCACATGAAATCAATAACACAGAAAACTGTCGCATATTTTCTACTAATAGATGCGCATTCTCGAGGAAATGAGAACTAACCTGTTCGGTGTTCATTAATTCCAAGTTTCACTACTTATTAGGAGTGCAGAAAATATCCCTTTACGTGAACTATGATTGTATATGACTTGAAGCTATTTCTCGAAACATATACGTAGGTAGGTATGCAGTTAAAAAATCATCATTTCGTGCTTCTTTTCCTTTTAAAGTTTTTAATTTGAAGAGGACTGAATCGTGAAGTTCACCACCAGCCAGCACGCATCACCAGCATAAGCATCTGACTTACGAAGTTTTTTGTACATTTCATCTCTACTAAGGTGATAAATTAAGAGTCGAATGATTGTATGGAAATCCGCTATTTTCGAAATAAGACGTATTCCACACTATTGACTTTGGAATCAGAAGTGTAATATCTTAAACCTGCTTTCGATAATTTGGTAAAATACTTTACATAGAAGATATCATATTAGTTGATAATAATATCATTTAATTTCAACACTCATAAAAGTCGGTCATACTGTTTAGAAGCTGAAATAAAAAATGTCGTCAACACTATTACACAAACTAGCTTATCTGCAGTCGCGAATTGTTAAAATGCCAACGATAACTATGCGCCTGCGCGCACCCAATACTGATACCAAGTACTAAGCATCTGCGAGTACTTATATAAGAATATGTTTTCACAACTGAAAAGTCCTGAAGTAATCAAATCAAATTCAATTTCTTTATTTCTCAAAATAGTTCAACATAATTACAACTTTTTGACGTCAAATTCTGCTTAAAACTAAGTGTACTACTGCTTCCTAGGAGCTAGTGGTGAAAAAACGGCGCGGCAAACTCCGCTGTGGCATTTTCGAGACGTCAGTCAGCTTATAAATAGTGATTTCTTAAGACTAAATATGGACGAATGTACATTTTTTGTCTCGTGTCAAAGTAATTAACGATATATAAAAAAACCTTATATAGGTACTTAACTCTTGTGTTGCTTAGATGAAATATAAACATTTTTTGTAAATGTACAAAATATTTTTTCATGCTGAAAATACCTTTAACCCAACGAGGGCAATTAAAACGGACTCGAACGCTTCGTGTCGTTAGATTCAGAGTTGTAAGATTACCTAAAGCATATACCTCACACCCAGGCTGATCCAGGACCATGTCTGGTTTCGTGATGACCCCCTCGGATGTGCTCACCCTACTTAAGAATGACCGAATTAGTACTGCTTAACCTTGTGCATACACCTATTATATTATATCTGTTTCTAGTAATAAGAACAAGAGAAAGAGAGGAGTGTTTTGTTGTAGAATTACTCGGTCATCAGTATGTTCCATGCTTTTATACCAATTTATTTGAGAACGGTACAGCAGTCTCCTTAGATTTTCCTTTCCTTGTCGTATCTCTCTTTCATGCAATCCCTCTAAAAAGTATCAATCAATCAATCAATTAATTAGCCCAACGCAGTCCATTGCTGGACATAAAAGTATAATTTTGTAATTCATCTCAATATATAGTTGTATTTAATTCAAGACTTTTTGTTCATGGTCACACTACTACGCAGCCGGTGTCAACGAACTACAGACCCCGACCGCGTTACGACTTCGATTCCCACTCGGTGCAAGAATGCAACGATAATCTCGCTTTGCAATTAATATTAATACGCGCGGTTATTTAAGCTTCGTACAAAGTGCTCATAGTGTACGAGATACTCAATAACGGGTTTGTGCGATGGATAAATCGACCATGGAAGATTAAACCAGAGCCTTGATTCTGCTAATTTTTTTTTTTTATACAACTTTGGTGGCAGACAAGCACACGGCCCACCTGATGGAAAGTAGTTACCATGACCTATGAACGTGTGTAGTGGAGTAACATCCGTGCTGCCGACCCTACAAGAACAGAGATTTTGTGCCGTCAGTGTAGTGGACAAAGCAGGACAAGCCTTTGGTCGTCCCACTGACAGCACAAAAACTCTCCAGTGAGCTATTGCATACCCAATGGTATGCAATAGTTTTATAATAGCATTGTAGGGTCAATACCCTACAATGCTATTTAATTTTAAACTTAACTGTTATGAGGTTAAAGACTAAAACTATATGACATATTGTAGAGTGAATGAAAATATGTAATTAACTCTTTTTCATTTAATTTTGAACTTTAAGCCTATATCAATAAAGACTAAAATTTATATCATTTTTGTGGTATAACAGTGGTTTTGCTATGACATAACATATGACAGAATTAAGGGCCAGGTTTACGATATTAGTCTAAAGATTTCTTCATCTGAGCGCTAATCCCAATCGCATCCGAAGCTTTCGACATTAGAAGGGGTACCGGGGTTTCTGGGGTCCGCTTTACCAGTTTAACTGTAGTTTTGACTGAACTTCGATATTTTCCGTGAAGCATCTGCTATCTGACCTCCACAACCCATTGGCGATATCGAACCATTTTAGTTAGACCAGTTGTTGGCAACCGGACCGACATACAGCTTAACGTTTTCTCCGAGGCACTACCAGACCAATACAAATACCAATATTCATGCATACAGACATTTGCACTGAGCGGGGATCTAACCCACGGCTCCTGCGCAGCGGCCGCATACACTACCGCCACGCCACAGTGGCTGTCAGATTTATGGCCTTTCTGAAATGTTCTAGATTCAAAGCTCGTCATACTGTCCATAAGAAGACGTTGACGAAACTCAACATCAGATTCACAACTCAGAAGTTAGATAAATACATATTCATATTTTAAAAGGTAGGGATACTAACAAAATACCCAGTCTAAAACCCGTAAGCGTAAGGGCTGTTTGACATCAAACAGATATACACAACCCAGACTCAGCCTCAGATGCATGGCTTGAGTCAACAATAGTGCCCCAAAGACGGCAATAGGACCACCCCCTATAACGTGGGATCGAATTCAATTATTCTACTTCCGCTTCGGGGATAAAGGCGTGTATATATGTGTGTATGTATATAAGACCCGTACTCTAATAAAACACTCAGTCTTGAATCTCGATTTATCTGAGGACAGATTGACAGATATTCGTTTGATGATCATTATAGAATACGAGCCTACAACTCCTAAGTCAGTACACCCCCACATAACTGCCGATTAATATCAATGAAGGTTCTAATATAGGTTAACTGCACCTGAAACTAGGTGACAGTGCATACTGTATATCCTGGTGTATATGGGTTACAATAGGGTGGATGTCGGTGGTATTACTCCTGTAAAAAGCAGTGTGCAACGCAATGCCAAGTCGTGACATTATGCTTGTCATAACGTAGGCCTCCATCCCAAATAAATTATTTACGTGTTTCTTGATCAATACTGACTGAAGTGGAGTCGTCCTAAATATTTAATCACCCGTGAATATTTCAACAAGTACAGCACATAATGATGTCAGTATTTACCTACTAGATTTGTAATCTGAGTGCTGGCACAGAACAGTTGATAGAACTAATGGTACTGGGGCAATAGGAAATCGAACAATCTCGAACTCGAACCGACTAAGACCACACGCGCCGTCTTAAATATTTGGATGCTGGGGAGTAAATTTCCCTCACACCCCGGTGAACCAGGGTCATCTGTGGTCTCGAGATGGTCCCGTCGGGTGTGGAACCACAGTTTATCTTTCTTGCCTCTGCAGCATCCCGCTGCCGCTTCGACCCGCTTCTGTTAGCTGGAGTGAAAGGAGGCTCCACCTGTCACCCCCAACCCGGCGGTCATAGAAGACGTAATTATAGCGCCTAGGATGCGGTGGTAAACTTAGTTTTAAGCACAATTTGACGTCAAAAAGATGCAATTACGGTGCACTATTTTGAGAAATAAAGAATTTGAATTTGGAAGTGATTGAATGACCTCCAACGTTTGAATCACCTCCGTGAGTTCCCCAGCTCTAAAAGAAGGGTCCATGAGACCCTAACTGGAGCTTGGAGGTTCAATCCAACTGCCCCTGCTAACCGATACAACTCCTGACTGACAAAGCAGGCTCTGGCTGGGTTTGGCTAATATCTTTTGTGAGTCCAGCGACTAAGGGCTGACATCTTTCAACGATAACGATAAATAATGCAACACCAACCAACCGTAACAAATTACCAACGCAGAACCAATACATTTCGCTTCGCGTTTCAAACAAGCTATGGGTGTTGTTCGAATCGAGGCGTGGCGGTATCGATTGGCCACTAATTGAATTTATACAGCCCTGTAGTATTAACTGTAGTAGTGGCGTGCGATGAACTCGTACGAGGCGACACATCATAAATACTTAAAGAGCTATAATCACATGTTGTGTTTTTTTTTCAGTAATAAATGAATTCGATTTCGAGACTCGCCCAGACGAAAGAGCTTCTTATGGCTCGTAGTGCACGCACTTAGCTTACTTTTGGCATAATCTAGCCAGCTGAGACCAATGCCGATTGCCGATCGTTATTGGACAATAACGGCTGAAAGCGTCAATATCGAGGTTCCAGGAGGTATCTACGATGAGTATAAGTTAGACTCGATGTCGATTATATGTACCACAGGATAAACAATTCGATATGATAGTTTTGTCAGAGGAACTTATTGGATTATGTGTTATGTAGATTATCATTTTACAAATAGTGCGCTCACAATAAATGTGTTTCAAATAAGTTTATATTCTCTCTTATTACTTTAATTTGCACCTTTTATAGACACACCACATAAAACAATTTGCACCTCCAAATAACATATATCTACGTATGTTATTATTATCACAATTCCTGCTTGTTAAATGAAATACTGAATTACTATGTAAGTCGTATTTCCTTATATACTGTATATGTACCTTAAAGCAATTGGTTTTCTTAAGACATTGCCTGACCAAGCAAATAGTTTGTCGGATCGCTCGGTCGGTACTTTTTTTACGTACCACCACCACCAGAGCCGGTGGGAGAGGTTATGTCGGACTCAAACCGACTAAAACGCACGACGCCTGTGTGTTGTTTTTGTTTGCTGAAGGTGAGGTTGACAGGCATATACATCGCAACGCTCGATCGGTACTGAGAATGTAACACTTGTTAGTACAACAGTCAAAGCGTACACAAGATATGAGTACACAGTGCGAACCTCGCCTAAACTAAGGACTTCATTGTCGCGTATAGTGTCGTGGTTCTCGGTAGAGTGGAATAGGGCCACTTCATCTTCTACCGTGAGTGTCGTAGAAGGCAACTAGAGGATAGCTGTTATCCATCCGACAGTAATCATACAGCTCATGACAAAGTGCCCACTTGTCGGCAATTGGCTTGTCCCCTATTACGTGGGACCATAAATCACAGTTGGTGAAATGTGGGTGTTCACATGGCAAATTACAGAACCATTATGGCAAAACAAGTCATGATTACCAAGCGTAGTCAGAGGATGCTCTCCTGGTTACACTGAAACATTTACCTATTAATTCTGTTCCTCTTACATTTTTTTTTGCTGTATGATTAAAATTATATAATATAAACAGGGTGTATTTTTGAAACGGGGCAGTAAGGGCAAGTACCTTAACCGTTGCAGTTACAGCAAAACGTTCTTAAAAGACCTTCCCTAACTTTTTGGGACATTTTGAACTGCATTCACACATTTTGTAAAAAACTTACAGTTAGCAAAAAAAATGCAAAAAGTTCAATTTTTTTTTTTATGCCAATCGATTCTATTTCATGTGGGGATCAAAAAACTCTATGGGACCATTTTAGCTTTCAGTACTAGAAAAGACAGAAATCGCCAAAAACGTTTCCCATACATTTCGTACGGAAATATGATAAATCAACTCGAAACTCATAGGTCAGGTAAAATTTTGAACTTTTTTAAATAAAAAAAATCTTTAAACATTTAAGAATTTGGTTTAAGAAATAAATTGCTCAAAATGATTTCCATTTTCACGAATACATAAGTCTATCCTTTTTTGCACTGAACAAATGGCGGCTAATAATGTTCTGGGATGAATATTACGTAAAATGGTCATTAATGCATCCTTGAGCTCTTGAACACTGGCGTACGTCGTCTTATACACCTCGTTTTTCACAAAGCCCCATAAAAAAAAATCAAGTGGTGTTAGATCGGGGCTACGAGGTGGCCACTGTGTTGGACCATGTGTACCTATCCACTGTGTACCGAATAGGCGGATCAAATTGGAACGTGAAAGGTGACTGTTATGTGGCGGAGCACCATCTTGTTGAAAATGAACTTTTCGCAATTCTGACAGGGGCCATTCGTCCATCTTGTTTTCAAGATGGTGTAAAATGACTTCATTATACATGGCAGAATTCAGTTTCCCTTCATAAAATTCCACCATTATGACTCGATTGGACATTATACCACACCAACAGTTGAATGAGAAGCGAACTAAGTCAGAACCGCAATCTCCGTGTCCATGTCCACACGAGGCTGCCGCTTTCTTTTGAAAGAACCCTGCAATTCCAGGTCTTTCAAAAGATTTGTAATAACCTTTCTTGTTGGCACATGCCGCAACGGATACTTATTGCGGTACCACACTAATGCAGCTCCCGCATTTCGATTATTGACAAAATACGCGTCTAATAAGTCAATTTTTTCACGATTAGAAGACATTTTAGCGAAAATCCTTAATTAATAACTCATACGAAGTTTCTCAGCTGAAACTAAGTATAACACACAGATTTTCGAATAAAATTCGAAATTTGAGGGTAAAAATTCTTTTTATTTACTTTACAGTCAATTCTACCCACTTCCTGGCCATAACAAAAAGTTAGACCCTCGTAGAAATTTGTTTCTGTTGCCGAAATGTATGGGAAACGTTTTTGGCGATTTCTGTCTTTCCTAGTACTGAAAGCTAAAATGGTCTCATAGAGTTTTTTGATCCCCACATGAAATAGAATCGATTGGCATAAAAAAAAAAATTTGGATTTTTTGCATTTTTTTGCCAACCAAGTTTTTTACAAAATCTGTGAATGCAGTTCAAAATATGTCAAAAAGTTAGGGAAGGTCTTCTAAGAACGTTTTGCTGTAACTGCAACGGTTAAGGTACTTGCCCTTACTGCCCCGTTTCAAAAATACACCCTGTATATAATGATTTAAATTCAATACTGATATTATTAGAAGTGTATAGTAAGTAAGTAAATAAATCATTTATTGCTCGAAACAAGGTATTTATGCTTTGATTACCTTATCAGCAGTTGTTTCTAATTCTCAAGCGTCTACGAAAGCTCATGATACTTTTTATCTATCGGCCAAAAATTTGCAACAAACTATCTGCCTAGTGTTGTTTAATATAACATTTTAAATGACCAATTTATAAAGCGAAGTATAATGACTGTCATTAGGTCGTTGAGCTTAACTTAGACTCGTTAGTTGAGTAATAGAAATTAATTGGTTCGTCATAACAGCGATCACGGTTATGCAATAGACTAAAGGCTCGACAGCTGTCAACAGAAATGAAAGGTGCTAGAGTACGCACCACGAAATAAGTCCCTTGGCTGCGGCGTGGCAGTCGCAACATGTAATGTTGCCAGTATCGTCTTTTTATTTTACCAGATCATTCATTGTTCAGATACGAATGTAATATTTCTTGGTTGAACTGCTGAACTTAAGAAGATAAAGGAGTGAAAACTGTAACCAAAGTGTATGAAGAGACAGTCTTGAAGCGTGTTGTGAAACCTCCCAGCAATACACTTTTTAATGTGATTAGTGGGTTAGAGCTCTTCTGCCACTGTAGCACCTCATGCTATCCCCAAAAAAAAGGCGTACTGTGCATATTATAGTGTACATGTTGTGACGAGATTGGGATCAATATATATGCCAGGAACTGTAATACCCACTAGTACATTATATTAAAAAATAAGTTTTAAATTAAAACCCGACTACCTACTGAAATTATTATGAAATTATTAATAATTTTCAATATAATATAATTTTGAAACACTGCTTGTAAAGATAATGACATTAATATTTGCACGCGCTCTACGGGGCAGAATATGCTGTATTCACTAGTTTTAAGACGTATAATGTAACCATATTCGAAGCAAATAAATGAATTGAATTGAAAAATCACGCTACAGTAGTATTAAACAAGAAAATATCAAGAATAGCCGTCGTCGTATGCCACTTTTCCTTTGAATGTATTGTTTTATTAAACTAAGTGGCATACGACCACGGGTTTATATCCGCTAGAGAAGATTCAGTGACATAATAGCCTATAACCAGCGGTCGACTAAGACGCTTCTAACGATACCTCATTTGTTTAAATATAATATGTGGTTGAGGAGCTATGAGGGAACAGATGAACCTACATACATACATAGCCTGTCAAAATCATAACCCTCCTTTTGCTTCGCCGTAGTTGGGTAAAAATATGCTGGCAACTCTAAACCGTACTGTCATGGCCTGAACCTTAGCCTGAACCAACCAACACACAGTGTGGGTGAGTATGGCGGTGATGTAATTTTTAGTTCAGATTTTGACCGCGGGACTTATTTTCTGGCATAGACTGAACTAGCATAGAAAAACCGTGGTAGCCTAGTGGTATGGGTGGGACTGCTGAGACGAGGTCTCGGGTTCGATCCCAGGTTTTACCATGGCATACACTAATGACTTTTCGATGCTTTTCGAAGTTATGTGTGTATTTATCGCAGGTTTATAAGTGCCCGGTTAATGGCAATAGGCTCGCCACCTATTACATTGGGACCTAAACATAAAACTGGCGAAATGTGAGTGCTAGCACCTCTGCCTACCCCTTTCGGGGATATAAGCGTGAGTTTATGTATGTTTATGTTATGACTGAACTAGTTTTAGTCCATTCACTCATTGGTTTGAATTGGTGAACTGAATCAATTTTCGGTCAATTGGGCCATTGGAATAGCCCATAAGTAGAGTAGTATATGGTTGTCAAACAAACTTTCCGATGGCTTACTTCGGAAAATTCGGTTTCTAGATCAAAACATAATAAAGTAGGGAAATGGGCTCCTCATTTTGTACTAGCGATTGTGGCCCATCAGGCAGGTAGAAAACATACATATAATCACGCCTTTATCCCTGGAGGGTTAGGCAGAGGTGAATCAACACCCTCATATCACCAATAATTGTATTCGGTCCCACGTAATAGGGGGTGAGTCTATTGCCGTATTTCGGGCACTATTGTTGACTCGAGCCATGCATCTGAGGCTGAGTCTGGGCTGGTATATATGGACGGTATATATCTGTATAATGTGAAACAGCCCTATCCCTTTGTCGCCTTGTACGACACCGCATGGGAAGAGATGGGGTGGTCCTAATTCTACTCTGCCGGGAACCACGCGAAAGAAAACAACAATTTATTATTTGCGTCTGTTGTATTTACATATCGAGTTTCCTTCTGAGTACTAGCCCTTTCAAACAAACTTTTTGTTTTGTTTTTTTGCTGACTTTCTTTTTCAATATTTAATAACAAAAGTACAACATTTGTAATAACTTGCTAACAGTCAAATAGAGATAAAGACTGGGTGAGTACAGCCAGCGACAAAAGTGGGAGCATTAAAATCTTTTATAAAGAAATAAGCAAAACATAAAATACACTAACCATGTCCTCTTTATAACAATACGGTGCGGTGAGTAGGGTAGCCAGAGCTCACTGGAGAATTTGTGCTGTCAGTGGGAAGACTAAAGGCTTGTCCTGCTTTGTCTTTTACTGACGGCACAGAAACTCTGTACTTATAGGGTTGGCGGCGCGACTGTGACTCCTCTGGTATTACAGACGTACATAGGTCACGGTTACCACTTTCCATCAGGTGGGCCGTGTGCTTGTCTGCCAACTAAGTGGTATAAAAAAAAAACTTTTACAATAGTAATTTACTAATATAAAAAGCGCTGTTCATACCTTCACCCTGAGGTTTCTGTAGAAATCAAGTATGCTGTTTTATTTGGCGGAGCGGCGCGCGGCGGTGCGCAATGCGTGCCTCCCAATACCCGGAGATTAAATGAGAACTCCGTGGTTCCTACACCCGAAGAGGGCCATCTTATAAGAGGCAGTCTTGGGCCGGCCGGGGTGCGAGGGATATATATCAGATAATCTAACCTCCTGTAACCTGCGAACCACAAAGTCGGCGTGCATTTTAATCAGTTCAAGTCCGACATAACCTCCACTTTTTTTTTAATGTGCGTAATATCTCCATGGATACCCCCACCGGCCCCGGTAGTGGGGGTATCCGTGGGGATGTTAATCAAAAAAAGGGGTAAGTGCGGAGTAAGACTCGTTGTTATAAGCTTTTTTTGCCAAGTTTGAACTGAATTTAACTGTCTTCTATTATCGATTCGACTGAAACTGCAGTCTATTTGCAAGCACTTTACTAATAGAGGATTGTACAACGAAGGTGGGACTGAGTTCATTGCACTGCAACAATTCTATTTACAAAATGATCAGCGCGCGCCGCTGGCGCGATTAGAAAGCTCGTCATCTGTACGAGTGCAATTCTATACATTGTACTGTCGATAACAAAACCTTTACATACATCTTTATATAGGAGGTAGGACGGCAGTATTTCCGCCCAATTGAGCAGTCCGACTGGGGAAGTACCTCCGCCCTACAGAATACCGCGGCCATTATAACTTCGTGTTGTGTTCCCGGCGGTGAGTAGGGTAGCCAGAGCTCACTGGAGAATTTGTGCTGTCGGTGGGAAGACTAAAGGCTTGTCCTGCCTTGTCTTCTACACGTGAGTATGGCTCCTCTGCTGTTATACCCATCCATAGGCTACGGTAACCACTTTCTATGAGGTGGGCCGTGTGCTTGTCTGCTACCTAAGTGGTATAAAAAAATCTGAAGCTGTAAAATACTCTGTATATGTTAAACTCGGACTACTGCTGAATGAATCCATCTTAATTTCTCAAAATGACCCGGTGCTGTTCCAAAAATCTCACTCTATTTTGTAATCTATACTATTCAATAAAGATGAGGTTTATGTTTCATAAGCAATGTATTTAGACTGTATTTTTATAGGATCAGTATGATTTAGAAGGGATAGGTAGAGTTGTACTTTGTAACATTTCTCGTTGTCGTTGTCCTAAGTAATAGACTATTACCGTCTACTGAGCACTTTACTTATCCCGTGTTTTCAAAATCTAATATGCATAACATAACATAAACTCACGCCTATAACCCCGAAGGGGTAGGCAGAGGAGCTAGCATCCACATTTCGCCAGTTTATGTTTAGGTCCCAATGTAATAGGTGGCGTGCCTTTTCTTACAAAATCTCTCGACACGGGAATCTGACATTAAAAGAGAAAAATTTCGCTAGACATAATTTCATATCAGGCTCTTATTTCGATCAAAAAAAATATCATATTGTCGTTAGTCAAATTTATTTCTTTTGTGAGGAACTAAAATGTCGTAAGTCTCGAGTTTTGCAATTTTGAATTTTATTTCCTGCGACTAGCGCCTTTTGTTGTTGAATATACCCATTTGTACGTGAAATATCGGCCTAATGGTAGATCTGACAGCACAGTAAGATGATATATGAAGATGAGAGGAATGTCGTGGTTCTTTTTAACGAGCTGATGTTTGACAGAAAAGGTTGGACAAATCGGCGGGAAATAGATGTCGGAGCTATTGTACCTAGTTGGCGCGCGAATTTTTGCCATATTTTAACTTTTTACAGTTATTTTAACTTTTAACTACAACATTCTACATAACGCTATATACCCATGGTCAGGATAGCTTGACTAGCTTATAGAATCTGGAAAGTGGATTTTTGTAAATACATACATATTTATACATTGAAACACCCAGACCAATGCAAATACTAGGAGGTAGGACACGGCGGTATATCCGCCCAATTGAGCAGTCCGACTGGGGAAGTACCTCCGCCGTACAGAATACCGCGGTTATAATAACTTTGTGTTGTGTTCCCGGCGGTGAGTAGGGTAGCCAGAGCTCATTGGAGAGTTTTTGTGCTGTCAGTGGGATGACCAAAGGCTTGTCCTGCTTTGTACTCTACACTGACGGCACAAAATCCCTGTTCTTACAGGGTCAGCAGCACGGATGTGACTCCACTGGTGTTACACACGTTCATAGGTTATGATAACTACTTTCCATCTGGTGGGCCGTGTGCTTGTCTACCACCTAAGTTGTATAAAAAAATACCCATATTCATGCATAGAAATATTTGCACTGAGCGGGGATCGACTACGCAGGAGGCGTTCCTGCGTAGCGGTCGCATTCACTACGGCTACGCCACAGAGGCTGACTTAGGTTAATTATTTTAATATAAGGTTGTTATATACTTTTAATTATCTTGACACGAGACAAAAATGTACATTCCTCCATATAAGAAATCACTATTTTTTTTTTTATACCACTTAGTTGGCAGACAAGCACACGGCCCACCTGATGGAAAGTGGTTACCGTGACCTATGGACGTCTGTAACACCAGAGGAGTCACAGTCGCGCTGCCAACCCTGTAAGTACAGAGTTTCTGTGCCGTCAGTAGAAGACAAAGTAGGACAAGCCTTTAGTCTTCCCACTGACAGCACAAATTCTCCAGTGAGCTCTGGCTACCCTACTCACCGCTGGGAACACAACACGAAGTTATTATAGCCGCGGTATTCCGTTATAAGCTGACGTCTCGAAAATGCCGCAGTGGAGTTTGTTGCGCAGTTTTTTTCTCCACTAGCGCCTAGGAAGCGGCGCGGTGGTAAACTTAGTTTTAAGCAGAATTTGACGTCAAAATTTTTTAATTACGTTGCTCTATTTTGAGGAATATAGAATTTGTATTTAAGCTACTACGGTAATAAACTCTTATGGTCTTTTAAGGTGGAGGAAGAAGATTCTCATAACACAATCATATAATCGAATGAAATTTTAAAGCATTTAGTATGCTCACTATTCAAATCTATTAAAATAGGAAAAAACATCATATAATTATTGTTTTCAAGTATAGTTTCTATAGTTGAACGTCATAATCTCAGGAACTACTTATTAGTTTAGATTTATATGTAAATAAATATTTTACAACATTTTACACAGCGTTATCGAAACCTGTGTTTAGCATAACTCTGTAGTCCCCACACCCGAGAAGAGAGCCAGATCGTGAGAGATGGCCCTGTGTCGGCCGGGGTGCGAGGGATATGCCTGTCAACCTCACCTTCGGCAACCAAAACGACCCACAGGCGGCGTGCGTTTTAGTCGGTTCGAGTCCGACATAACCTCTTCCACCGGCTCTGGTGGGGAGGTATCCGTGAAGATTTGCGCACGTAAAAAAAAAAAAGCTTAACTAGCTTGTGTTAAGAAATCTAGAATGCAGATAAACATACTTAGGTACATTTTCTTTCGTAAATACATACATATTATACATAGAAACATACATACATATAATCGCGCTTTTATCGCCGGAGGGTTAGACCGAAGTGAATTAAGACTCACATTTCACCAGTTGATCCCATTGAATAAGGAGTGAGCCTATTACCGTTTTCCGGGCACTATTGTTGACTCGAACCATGCATCTGAGGCTGAGTCTGTGCTGTATATATCTGTTTGATGTTAAACTGCCCTATCCTTTAGTCGCCTTGTACGACACCGCATGGGAAGAGATGGGGTGGTTCAAATTCTACTCTGCCGGGAACCACGCGGCTTCTAGAATGCGGATAAACATACTTAGATACATTTCTTTCGTAAATACATACATATTATACATAGAAACACCCAGACTAATACAAATATACATTTTCATGCATACAAATATTTGCACTTGTCAGGGATCATACTTGTGTTCTCTGCGTAGCAGTCAATGCTCTACCGCTAAGCCACAGACAGAGGCGGTCAAATACATCTGCTGCTCAATGCACTTAAAAAGACTGCAAATAATTTATATACAGGAAGTATAAACAATCACAGTGGGGTAATGAGATTGTTTATAATTATCTTAACTGAATAACTTTTATAATAACCAATAATATTTATAATATTATCAATTCTACGTCGTTGCTTGCGTCACTAAAACTAACCAGGATAAGATAAGACAATTTAATATACAATCTGTACAAACACTTTGTTCAAAACATACCTTTGGAACCAATAACAATTTAATTTTTTTTATTGATTTTGTTGTTGATAGGATTAAAATAGGTGTATTTTCATTGTAAAGTTTGTCATTGTATTGTAAAGCGTCGGTAGTTCAGTGGTTACGATCGAGAGTAATGGCTAGGATTCGAACCCATCCTGGGCCTCAATATGGCCTTTACACTACCGACGTGAACCCACTTCTAACTCAAGCAATTTAGCTTAACTGGTAATTTCGGTTCTAATATTCTTTACAAAAAAATGTTCCTACAACAACGTTTTACCTTTTTTTAACTTATTGTACCATTTGAGCTTGAGAGACAGTTTAGGCCCATATTCTTGATAAATGAGATTGAAGACTTTATAAAGATTCTAGAATGGTACTCTGTTCTGATTTATCATAGAACAGATTGTATAGACAGATTTGATAGATTGTCTGTACAATCCGTCCTCAGATAAATCGAGATTCAGAAGGCCGAGATGCAGAAATAAGCGTCTTAATCTCTTATCAAGTTACGTAGATTTACACCGATGTAGTATGCTCCACCGAGACCTTCGGGACCTAACGAACTCACCTACAAATCCACACCAGCAGGCACATGCCGTAAGAACATTTCGAACGATCGAACGGATTTGACAGTTGAATTCGAGGTGAGATGTCAATTGCGCATGCCCTATATTTGGTGACGTTACATTGGAGCATGCGCAATTGAAATCTCACCGCAAATTCAGCTGTCAAATCCGTTCGATCTTTCGAAATATTCTTACATAATAATGTGCCTGCTGTTGATAAACGGACACGGCACTGGCGCAGGCTTTCCTATTAGGATGAGGAAGTTATATGGCAGTCGATCCCGTTAAAACTAAAATTAGCCAAACATTAAATGCAATGCGGACTCCAAGCTTCGAGGTGAAAGTCTTGGATGCAACCAGGATTATCACTAAAATTTGATTTGTTTTACATTATATTTCTTTTTTTTTTACGTGCGCAAAATCCCCACGAATACCTCCCCGCCGGAGCCGGTGGAGGAGGTTATGTCGGACTCGAACCGACTAAAACGCACGCCGCCTGTGGGTCGCTTTGGTTGCCGAAGGTGAGGTTGACAGGCATATCCCTCGCACCCCGGCCGACCCAGGGCCATCTCTCACGATCTGGCCCTCTTCTCGGGTGTGGGGACTACAGAGTCCCCAACTCATCCCCGGATACGGGGAGGCGCGCCAGGCGCGCCACAGCCGCGGCCTGCTTCTGCCAGGGTGACAGGCGGCTCCACCTGTCACCCCCAGGCCGGTGTTTTACATTATATTGCCATCATTACTATACAAACCTAAACAAACGAGTCCTAGAGTGGAGACCGCGAGAAGGTAAACGTAAAGGTAGGGCGCCCCCTAGCCAGATGGACGGACGACCTGAAAAAGGTGGCTGGGATAGACTGAATGCGGAAGGCAGAGGATCGAACAAAATGGCGCCCATTGGGACAGGCCTATGTCCAGCCGTGGACTGCGGTGGACTAATTGATTGATTGACTATACAAACCTCCTTATCACACAGGCAGGTGATAGCAGTCACGCTATCACCTATCATAACCTTTAAAAAATTATTACTTTTATTAAAACTTTATCCGAGGCTTTAGGAAAGGAAGCTAAATTCGTTGATTGTGTGCAAACATACATATACTTAGCTGAGTACACATACAATACCTATCTACCTACGTAGAGTGGCGATGATGTATTGGATTGTATCACTATGTGCTTTTGCAATTGTACTATTGTGGTAGGCGCACCAACAATTGTTCAAATATTTGACGTGTTTGGAAATTGAGACGCCAAATTTTTGTTGGCACACAAGCTCGTTGCTAACTGGATTTTAATTTGATTAAGTTATTACTTCAGGTTCTTTTTACATCGTTTAACCGGGCCATGAATAAGCATTTATCAAGGCTGACAAACTGAATGAAATTTTAGTATGCTAACTATTCAAATCTATTAAGATCAGCGAACTTTCCCTTACAGGGGGGAATGCTATGACCCACCGAATCATCCAAAATTTTTCCATATACATATATCCGTCTTGCGGCGATGGTGGGAGCCATCTAGCGATACTCGTACGAACTATTGAAACCAAAGAATAATGTTACAATCATTTTTAAACATTGATTTTTGATTACTCCGCCTAAACAATTAAATGAAATTTTAAAGCATTTAGTATATTAACCGATTCAACTTTTTAATTAGCCAGCCAGGATCTTCAAATCTCCACCTCTACTTAGGTTTCCTCGCCAATTTATTATCGAAGTGGAGGGAGCAAGAGTATAGAAGGACATTTTAAGAGCACTTTCTCATTCAATAGAAAGTGATTTTAAAATTGAAAGTAATTGAAAATGAATTCGCATAGATATATAACAACATGAAAAGTATTTACTCCCAAAATTTCAAGTTTATAGGACCAGAGGCGGTACGTTGACGAATAAATTTCATGCATAATAGATTATGACTTCTTCCAATTTTGAAATCGCGATATCTCTGAAATGGTGGTTATTCGTATAATAAAAAAATTGATATCAATTTTGTAGATCAATATGATCTATAAATTTGTCTAACCTACTTTTGCACTTACAACACTCTCAGTTTACGAGTAAATTACAATATAACAATATTTTTGACCTTTGACCTTGAATAACAAAATGCACAAGTCCAATCAATTTTGATATTTCTTTTATTATGATGTATTTCCACATTCATGTACCTTCATGTTAGATCCCCACCAATTTTCACCTTTATGCGAATTTACGCAAGCTCAAATCTTTGTCTGGATTAAAACTTGCGAGATTTTAAACCACTAATGTTATTTGTTTGTTCCCAGGCTCTGCAAATCCATTTACAACCTGAAGAAGGAGATATACTGATCTTCATGCCGGGTCAAGAAGACATCGAAGTTACTTGCGAGGTAGGTATTCAACTTCAAAATATGCCCAGAATTAATTTGGGTTCTGTTTTATCTTATTCGATCCTATAAAGTAGAAATAAACCAAATTTTGAAAGGAAGGAGTCAAATACCCCTGAGTACCAACCAAGGTGCCTTAGATTCAACCAGGATTAGCGCTCGTCTGAAGAAGATCTGTTACTGCAATTTTTTAGAACGATATCAAGTCCCCTACCTACCTCCTGTAAAATTATTTTATCATTGTAATATAGCCTCGATAACTGTTTACATAGGCTGTGTCCTCGACTACAGCGGACAGGGGTCAGATGCGACAGGCAAGGCGAATGGCGCCATAAAATGCGTATCATACCGGCACCACCCTCTACAAACCGCCACCGCTGCAGTCGAGGACACGGCCTTAGGCTTTCAAATAAAATCACGAAACTTTTAGTCGCTTATATCACTCAAAGCAGGTAAAGTGTACTTACGTCCCAGTGACCCTTCTGAAGGTATGTCTGAAAACATGTAAAGGTCAATCAAATTAATCAAAGTAAGTGGTTCCTAGAGAGATAGAATACAAGGACCAAACCACCTCCTCCCGTAAGTGCCGTATGACTTGATAGGGGTACTCTCCACTTGATAGTAAATATGAATAATACATCTTATGAAAAAGTACCCGATTGACTGTAAGGTTCACCTCCGGCAACCAACAACGACCCCCAGACGACGTCTTGCGTTTTAGTCGGTTCGAGTCCGACATAACCTCTCCCACCGCGGAGGAGGAATATACGTGGAGATTTACCGCACGTTAAAAAAAAAGGATGGGCAAAGTACGGCCCGCAGGCCAACTCCGGCCCGCCGACGGTCCTTTGACATAGATAGTATATGGCCCACGATAATGATCAATCAAAGAATCAATTTCATTTATTCAGTTTAGGCACATAAAGAGCACATATGAACGTCAAAATTTTACAATTATGTATGTCAAGAAATAATATTAAAATATTAAATAATGTAAAAATAAACCATTGGAAAATGATCCTTTCGCTGGTTCGGTAGATTAGTTCTACTGAGAAGATACCAGCAAGAAACTCAGCGAACTACATTAGAACTAGATTATTTTTCTTTTTTAAATTCGTTTTGGTTTACAATTTATTTTGTGCGAGCAAGTAAGATATTTTGATATTTTGACAGTCCAGAAGTATAAAGTAGATTTCATGTTAAGTATTTAAATAATAGACGAATAGGTAAAGAAATCAGCTACTAGCCGCGTAGTTCATGATTGTGTTGCGGATCGCGGGGCGCAAAGGATAGTCCCCTATTAAAAAGTTTGCCCACCACTGCTCTAGATACAGTCACACCTCTTTCATACGCATATATACATATAATCACGCTTTTATCCCCGGCGGGTAAGGCTGATATGAATTACCACTCACATTTCACCAATAATTGTAATCGGTCCCACGTAATAGGGGGTGAGCATATTGCCCTATTCCGGGCACTAATGCTGAATCTGGGCTGTATATATCTGTCTGATGTTAAACAGCCCTATCCTTGAGTTGCCTTGTACGACACCGCATGGGAAGAGATGGGGTGGCCCAAATTTTATTCTACTCTACCGGAAACCACGTGGCAATAATACATCTAATGAAAAAGTGCCCGATTGATTGTAAGATTCACCCTCTAGATACAGTCACATCTCTTTCATATTAGAGTAGGCAACATTTCGCTAGTTTTACTCCTATAATTTCAGTTCAAACATGCTCCTCGGTAGGTAGAACTTTAATGATATACTATACCGACAGACCGCGACATAATCTAACCTTGAAAAAAATTCAAGATATATCGTTTTCTTTCGACAGGTACTTACAGAACGTCTAGCTGACCTGGACAGTGCGCCCCCACTCACAGTCCTTCCGATATACTCTCAACTGCCTGCCGACTTGCAAGCCAAGATCTTTCAGCGAGCACCACCAGGTCAAAGGAAATGCATTGTTGCTACTAATATTGCAGGTAATAAGGAATGTTTATCATCCTCTGACCCTCTTCCTAACTCAGTTGAAGTCAGTTTATGGTCTAACTACAGAACGGCTGTACTTCAATATTTACTAATCAACTTCAATATGTACCTCTTAAACTCTCGCGTTCCACGATATACAATAATGTTTACGGGCATTAACGAGCCAGTCTGCCTGTGACCACGGTCGGTGTACATACACATACATACGTACATATAATCACGCTTTTATCCCCGGATGGTTAGGAAGAGGTGAATTAACACCCACATTTCACCAATCATTGTATTCGGTCCTACGTAATAGGTTAGCCTATTACCGTATTCCAGGCACTATTGTTAACTCGAGCCATGTATCTAAAACCGAGACTGGGCTGTATATATCTGTCTGATGTTAAACAGCCCTATCCCTTAGTCGCCTTGTGCGACATCGCATGGGAAGAGATGGGGTGGTCCAAATTCCACTCTGCCGGGAACCACGCTGACGTTAAATACTTCTAAATAAACAAACTTTATTATTTTGACGTTTGAACCGGTGTTATTCGATCAGGTCAAAGAAAAGTTAAATTAGTTAAAGTTTAAAAAAGTTATGTGACGGTTTACAGACACAGGTGCACACGCCAAAACGCTGAATAACTGTTTTATAATTACATAAACATTTATTCCGTGCATAAATTGAATCTATAATGCTCTATGATTGTACGCTCGTTTTCAAAATCAAAGTATTTTTTTTTTTTAATCTTTATTTACGGAGGTTAGCCACAACATGACTATGTCGCTCCATCATAGCCATTTTGTATACAGTACCAGTAATTTTATATATATTAATACATTATACAGCTGTCACATATTCATGATATAACAGATACATGTCTTGAGCTGCATCCGAAAGAGGTCTCGCAAGGACGCTATTGCATCCTCCGATATCCATTACATTAGTTTGCGTTAGGTCTGCTCTCCGCTGTTGGTTCCGAATACATTCCATCAGAAAATCAAATTATTGTCAAGTCAGGGGTACGACATGACCTGGTGGAGGTGCCAGAGCATATATTTCATCTGTAAGAATACAAACGTAACGAATTTGTCAGCCCGTAATGTATAGGCATCACTTTCTCCCCACATAGCTCCTCACTACGTAGTAGTAACCCATAACAGAGACCACTCCCAGTTCCAGCAACGCTTTCCCCAAAGGAAGAAAAAGAGTCATTGCCCCTTGCTACGCCTAGGTTACAATGACGTTTCCTAG
Organism: Eilema griseolum; assembly: GCA_963662185.1. Classification (NCBI taxonomy): domain Eukaryota; kingdom Metazoa; phylum Arthropoda; class Insecta; order Lepidoptera; family Erebidae; genus Eilema; species Eilema griseolum. The sequence goes on from OY759243.1 coordinate 3,529,067, forward strand.
GATTACCCGTATTCGAATTACTCTGATATTTTATTACAAATATGCTCATTATTACATGCATAATGCGGCGTCCTACGTGAGCGAATGTCCTTTTAAGCGAACGTGAAGCGGGGCGTTGCTGCGCGAAAACAACAAACAATCTATAAGTATTGAAGTAGCCTACGTGACCAAAAGCCTAGAGGTCTCCCAGACGCGCAACGCGGTTAAAAGCGAACGCGATCAATTGATTTGATATTTTCGCGGTGACAGTTGTCGGAATATCATTTTATTTGACAGTTGTGTGATGTGGCAAAGGCTCTTGACGCGCACGCAGGACAAGCCCGCCGCATCGCATTGGATTCGCGTGAAATCGCATCGAATCGCTTCGCAATTCTTTTCACTTTAATTCGCCTACGTAACAATGGCTAATAAATAAGAAGCATTTATGTAATATATCTATTCATAAACATTGTCAGTGAATCAATAGCCATAAATTTCCCATCTGGATCTCTTGCGTCATGTGGATAGTTATGTACGTCACCAGCCCACTCAGGCTCAGTTATCTCTGGGTGTTGACGGACAATTTTAGTACATTCTAAAACACACGTGATGGGTAAATTTACTAGCTTCACTGTCAGGAATACATGTATGCACAACGCACATGACGAAACACCATAAATTACATTAACACCGCAGCCTAAATTTTGAAGTTTAATAGTTCTTCCATTACTATTAAAGTTTTTTGCATTGTGTAAAGGAGTAGGGGAGCGGACCCCGGGCTCCAGAGCGCGAGCTTTGAATACAACCGGGGCTGTCGTTTAGAGAATGGTGGTGACTAAATGTATTTTAATAACTCTACTAATCAGGGTCATTTCATTCAGCGTAAAAAAAACTCGATTGTGATGCTCAGCGTTTTCACTGGTGACTGGTGACTGTCATAACTTATATATCCTGGTATATTAGAGTCATAATATTTAGATAGGATTAATGTCAAAAGAAAAGTAATTTTTCCTTGTCCATTATACATATTATTGTATTTTAGACAGATGGAAGTAGGGACTGCATAGAAATTCAAAATATCGATTAAGTTAAATAACTCGATTAAAAAAATCATAAATCGATAAATGAAAATATTGGTATCGTGATTTTATGTGAAATTATTATTTATGATCTATCTATACATAACAATCTAACAATAAATTCGTGTCTGTATATTTTATAAATTTATCATAAAACGATTGTGGGCCATCATAACGCACTCGCTAATCTCCAAAACATTCATTCGCGTTGTGGAATATAGCTTTGGTATTTTTCGATTTAAAAGACAAAAACGCACCTTCGATAAATCGTTTCATAGTGCCTGAGTGAATAATCAGTCTTAAATTAATTAAATGTTAAGAAAAACGGTCAGCTATGCCATAATTTAAAAAATAATGTATTTTCAAGTAGTCTATTTCGATTGTAACATTTTCAAGTTATTATAATAAAAACACAATCGATCGATTAACTAAATCCCTAAAATTGCTTTCTGACTGACGTGACCTTGTCAATGATATATGACTTATTGGCGCCTAATTTTTATTCAGTGTATTATATCGACCACTGTGTGTGAGCTGCTTAAAATACAATAATATAAGTGGACGCACTGTATAAAAAGATAACTGCCAGTACTTCAGTTATATAGAAAAACCCACTATCCATTCTGATATTATCGATGCATTAAAATACCAATATGACAACGGATTACAGTTCATGAAGGCAACTCAATAGACCGTAAAATTACTTCACAGTAATCTCACATTGACGCAGTCACCCAGTGGATTGCATTATGTTCGTGTATTACTGCGGCTTAGCAAGAACGGATCAATACCAGTACTTTGACTGTCTGTGGTACGATCGTCATAGCTATGAATACTATAATTAACCGCGGTAACCTAGTGGTATGGGTAATGGACTGCTGAGACGAGGTCTCCGGTTCGATCCCAGGTTTTACCATGGCACACACCAATGACTTTTCGAATGCTTTTCGAAGTTATGTGTGTATTTATCGCAGGTTTATAAGTGCCCGGTTATTGGCAATAGGCTCGCCACCTATTACATTGGGACCAAAACATAAACTGGCGAAATGTGAGTGCTAGCACCACTGCCTACCCCTTTGGGGATATAGGTTTGAGTGAGTCAGTGAGTGAGAATATTATAAAGTTCAAGGGTTCATATAAAATCTTTTGCGATGTTCATGCTCTCTCCCTGCATCACATTTGTATTAACAGATGTATAACTCAGGCATCACCTCCCATGATAAAAAACCAATTCGAACCAAACGACTCTGTATAGGACTACATTTAATTCTTTATCACATGATAAAGAAATAGAATTGAAATTAAATGACAGCCTCTATGACGTGGTGGTAGTGAACGCAGCCGCTACGCAGAAGGCGCGGGTTCGATCCCCGCTCAGTACAAATATTTGTATGCATGAATATGGGTATTTGCATTGGTCTGGTCGTGCCTCGTAGAGCATGTTAAGCCGTTGGTCCAGGTTGCAATACGAACATCTATGGCCGTCGTTACAGGTATTTGGAGCCCTAAATAAATACTCCAACAACTCGTCTAGCTGCAATGCTTCGATATCGTCTTTGGGTTGTCGAGGTCAGATGGCAGTCGCTTCACTGAAAATATCGAAGTATATCATATCATTACTAAAGTCTATATAACAAGGGATCAGTACAATGGGCAAGGGCAGCCAAATCCGCAGTTAGGTAAAGCGGACCCCAAACTCCGAGGTGAAGAAAAAAGAAATGAAATTTTCTACCCGCAGTGTGGTCCTATCTATTCTTAAAGCATAAAGTGTTAGTATGTTTGGTAAACAGATCTAGGCAGTCGAATTTAATCAACTTCTGACCCGTCGTACCGATTTCAAACTACGAGACATTAATATGACAATAAGTAGGTTCCTAGAATGAGGTCGAAATCAGAATTCCACGCGGGTAGAGAAGCGAGCAAGCTGTAAGCTGTGCTGTTCTGTTTATTATACTGTTTCAGGGATATAATAAAAATACATACTGATTATATGTATATAATCACGCCTTTATCCCCAGAAGGTTAGGCAGAGGCGAATTAACACCCACAATTCACCAATAATTGAATTCGGTCCCACGTAATAGGGGGTGAGCCTATTGACATCTTCCAGGCAATATTGTTGACTCAAACCATGCATCTGTAGCTGAATCTGAGCTGTATATATCTGTCTGATATTAAACAGTCCTATCCCTTACTCGCCTTGGTCGACACCGCCACCTTGTTTCCCAGGAGGTAGGACACGGCGGTATTTCCGCCCAATTGAGCAGTCCGACTGGGGAAGTCACCCTACAGAATACCGCGGTTATAATAACTTCGTGTTGTGTTCCCAGCGGTGAGCAGGGTAGCCAGAGCTCACTGGAGAATTTGTGCTGTCAGTGAGATGACTAAAAGCTTGTCCTGCTTTGTCCTCTACAATGACGGCACAGAAACTCTGTGCTTACAGGTTCGGCAGCGCGAGTGTGGCTTCTCTGGTGTTACACACGTCCATAGGCCACGGTAACCACTTCAGGTGGGCCGTGCGCTTGTCTGCCACCTAAGTGGTATAAAAAAAAACCGCATGTGAAGAGATATGGGTGGTCCAAATTCTACCCTGCCGGGAACCACGCGGCTGTGTGTATAATAAAAATAACTTGGTATTATTTTTTGTTTCATAGAAACATCGCTCACGGTGGACGGTATAATGTATGTGATCGACTGCGGCTACTGCAAGCTTAAGGTGTACAACCCAAGAATCGGTATGGACGCTTTGCAGGTAAGAGTCACTTGAATATTTAATTTATTACACATTTTTCTTATTACAAGGCTGAATATTTCACCCTCGGCAAGTAATGGCCCGAAACGGCCATGAGGTTTTGGTCGCTTCTACAAGGAGGTAGGACACGACGGTATTTCCGTCCAATTGAGCAGTCCGACTGGGGAAGTGCCTCCCACCCTAGAGAATACCGCGGCCATAATAACCTCGTGTTATGTTCCCGGCGGTGAGTAGGGTAGCCAGAGCTCACAGGAGAGTTTTTGTGCTGTCAGTGGGAAGACCAAAAGTTTGTCTTGCTTTGATTTTTACACTGACGGCACAGGAACTTAACGTTAACAGCGCAAGTGTGACTCCCTTGAGCACAGCACAGCTCGATAGGCCACGGTAACCATTTTCCATCAGGTGGTAAGTGTGCTTGTCTGCCACCTAAGTAGTATAAAAAACCAACATAACCACCATCTAAAACAAATCTACAAAACCTTAACCATTAATCAACAAGCAGTCCAAGTTGCAGAACATTCCACAACACAACAGAACGTACCTTCAATTACCCTTTCTTCTCGAAATTCGAAAAAAGCTTCGGTAGTTAAGTGGTTAAGAAGTCCGCCTTACGATCGAAAGTTGCAGAATTCGAATCCTTCTTTTTTACGTGCGTAAAATCCCCACGGATACAACCGGAGCGAGGTTATGTCGGACTCGAACCGACTTAAACGCACGACGCTTTTGGGTTGTTTGGTTGCCGAAGGTGAGGTTAACAGGCATATCCCTCTCACCCCGGTCGACCCAGAGCCCCAACTCGCAAGACGCACCGCCGCCGCCGCGGCCTGCTTCTGCCGGAATTCGAACCCACTCGTACCAAACATACGCAATTTAGCTTAGCTGGGGGGGTTAAAGTCTTTTTACAAAATGAAATCTTTCTTTCCTTCTAGATCTATCCGGTGAGCCAGGCGAACGCCCGCCAGCGCGCGGGCCGCGCGGGCCGCACGGGCCCCGGCAAGGCCTTCTGCCTCTACACGCAGCGGCAGTACCAGCACGAGCTGCTGTCCTCCACCGTGCCCGAGATACAGAGGACCAACCTCGCCAACACTGTACTGCTGCTCAAGTCCTTGGGAGTCGAGGATTTGTTAGCTTTTCACTTTATGGATCCCCCTCCGCAGGTACGAAAGAAATATGTTGTATTCGTTTATTAGAATATATCTTTAGAAAATATATATCCATTTTCTAAGCAGAATTAGGTCATCTAGAGCTAAACTTCGTTATCTAGTTGGCAACAAAAGTTCCTGAACACTAACAATATTAGTTTAAGTAGGATGAAACTACTTTTATTACTATTTTATTTATGAGTGTACTGGATGCTACGTATGCTAGCATGGGGTGCTACGGCTTATGAGAAGCTCATATCCACTAATCATGGATTATAAAAACAAACCAATTCAAGGCCTTGCTTCTCTTCACGTTTGTTTCTCACAGGACACAATCCTGAACTCGATGTACCAACTGTGGATATTGGGTGCGCTGGACGGGACGGGCGCGCTGACGTCACTGGGCCGGCAGATGGCGGAGTTCCCGCTCGACCCGCCGCAGTGCCACATGCTCATCGTGTCGGCCGAGATGGGCTGCAGCGCAGAAGTACTCATCATTGGTAAGTACTCTTGCTGCAGTTAGCGACATAGCCCGCAAAATAAGCAAGCTGTTGTGACAGTGGGCTGGCCACATCTGTCAAAGGACCGACAGTTGTAGCAAACCGCGAGAAGGCAAATGAAAGGTAGGACGCCGCCCCCCCCCCCCCCCCAGTCAGATAGACTGACGACCTGGAAAAGGTGACTGGAACATTGGGACACACATTGTGAAAGGCCTGTGTCCAGATGTGGACTTGCAATAAACTAATTGATTTTTTTTATACTACTTGGCTGGCAGACAAGCACACGGCCCACCTGAAGGAAAGTGGTTACCGTGGCCTATGGACGTGTGCAACACCAACGGATGATTGAGATGGGTGGTCTAGGTGTGACGAGAATGGACAGAATAAGGAATGAGTATATCAGGATTTTTATGAGGTAGGACACGACGGTATTTTCGTCCAATTGAGCATTCAGACTGAGGAAGTACCTCCGCCCATAATACCGCAGCCATAATAACCTCGTGTTGTGTTCCCGGCGATGAGTAGGGTAGCCAGAGCTCACTGGAGGGTTTTTGTGCTGTCAGTGGGAAGACCAAAAGTTTTGTCTTTGCTTTGTCTTTTCCACTGACTGCACAGAAACCCCCAATGCTTGCAGGGTTGGCAGCGCGAGTGTGACTCTCTTGGTTTTGCACGCGTCCATAGGCCACGGTGACCACTTTCATCACTTTAGGCCGCGTGCTTATCTGCCACTTAAGTGGCAGTAAAATTGAGAAGCGTGTGACTGTTGTGGTATAGACATATTTAAGCAGAGATGAAAGTATTTTTGTAAAGAAGGTTCAAAGTATGAATATGAATGGGAGCTTTAGAAGCAGAGGTAAGCCCAGGAAAAGATGGATAGACTGCGTGAAACAGGATATGGCAAAGAAGGGAGTGACTGAGGGTATGACATGTGATAGGAATGTATGGCCGAGGATGGATGACCCCAAATGATTAGGACAAGGGTAGATAGATAATAATCCTTAGTACAAATTTGCATTTGTAATGACAATAGTTTGGATGTGGATCGTAAAAATAGAGGACCTAGTCTCTCCCGTCCAGGGGAGTAGCTCCCCTATAAACATCCTTTTGTCTCCTCCTGGGAAGCCAACGCGGTAGACCTGATCCTGTTGCCGGATATATATATTTATCATGCCAGTGCACCTGAACTGATTGGGATGATATTTAAGAAAAAGATAGATTAAGTCTGGAATATTTTCTGAGCATACCTCAAAATGGTCCAATATAATCTTTTGATCCTTACATGAAATAGAATCGATAGCCTTTTTTCTTGGTTACCAATTCAAGTATTCCTTTGCTGACTGTCAGATTATCATTCAGAATATCTTGAAAAATTATGGATAGTCTTCTAGGACAGTTTTCTAATAACTGTAACTTATTAAGGCTTACTGCTCTATCTCAAAACTCCACCATGTTTAAAAACATGTGCATTTTTGGCGAGTAAATTGGCTGAGCTGCCTTTTTGTTTCAATCAGGTTTTTTAGGGTTTTAGTCTTTGCAAATATGTATGTCAACTCAACCGTACATTGCCTTCTAACCTTTTTCCAGTATCGATGTTGTCAGTACCATCAGTGTTCTACCGGCCCCAGGGTCGCGAGGAAGAAGCCGACTCGGTCAAGGAGAAGTTCCAAGTGCCGGAGTCTGATCATCTGACGTTGCTGCATCTTTACAATCAGTGGAAATCTAACAAGTAAGTTCTTTTGGTAAATGCTTTTTTCATACTCACATTGGTAAAGCTCTATGTCTAGTTTTTTTTTTACCTGAGAAATATCCTCACAAATACCACCCCCACCCCCACTCTTCCACTGGAGCCGGTGGGAGAGGTTATGTCGGACTCGAACCGACCAAAATGCACGGCGTCTGTGGATCGTTTTTGGATGCCGAAGGTAAGGTTGACAAGCATATCCCACCTACCCCGGCCGACCCAGGGCAATCTCTCTCGATCTGGCCTATTATCTGTGATATTCGCCAACGTAGGCGGCCGTGGCTGATAGAGATTCTTTCTTTAGGGTACGCTCGGTTCCCCGTGTCTTATGAATGATATGAAAGCCACCGTGCAATTTTGGTCGGTCCGAGCTCGATCTACTCACGTCATCGTTAGCTCCTGTCCATAAAAGGGCTAGCCCAGAACGAAATATAACCGAGTGGTGTGTTCACGGCAGCTACTCGAGCCAGTGGTGCACGGAGCACTTCGTGCACGGCAAGGCGATGCGCAAGGTGCGCGAGGTGCGCCAGCAGCTCAAGGACATCCTGCAGCAGCAGCGCCTGCCGCTCGCCTCCTGCGGCACCGACTGGGACACCGTGCGCAAGTGCATCTGCTCCGGTCAGTGCTACATCATTCTTTGAAACAACTACATGTAAATCTTAAACTATGAGCAACTGATATGCTAATAATTCCTGCAAATCATGTTTTTATTCCAAAAAACAAAAAGCTTATCATCGTAATTTGGGGAACGTATTTTCCTGGTGCATCCTAGGCCAAGATGAACTCGGAGCTCAGTGTCCGCCTCCTCCACTTCGCAGTATCTTGTGCGTCCATGGTAATAAGAGTATTGACACGCATGTCACCCTCCTCGACGGCAAGCCAGGACGTCTTAGACTTACCCCCTCTTCCTGGTCCCGGCGAGGACGCCATTGCCAGACATTTGGAACCCACGTTACCTGGCGCTTTTGGTAAAACGTGAGCGCACCAGCGAGGGCGGCACTCTTGCATTTTATCTGCGATGTTACGGACATGAAGGCTGCCTAGGCTGATAGAGATCCTCACGCGATCGTGACACCACACTACATAAAAAACATAATAACTTATATTTTCGATTAAGATATAGAAAAAAATAATCGAACCCGTGATCTTTCCCTGACAGGGGGAATGCTGACCACTAAGCCACAGAACCTTCACCTGTAGATCGCGGATTTGAATCCCGTCTGAACCGATTATTTTTTATCTTGATGGATTTGAATAGTTAGCATTTTTCTTGTATACCACTTAGGTGGCAGACAAGCACACGGCCCACCTGATGGAAAGTGGTTACCGTGGCCTATGGACGTTTGTAACACCAGAGGAGTCACAGTTGCGCTGCCAACTCTGTAAGTACAGAGTTTCTGTGCCGTCAGGGTAGAAGACAAAGCAGGACAAGCCTTTAGTCTTCCCACTGACAGCACAAATTCTTCAGTGAGCTCTGGCTACCCTACTCACCGCTGAGAACACAACACGAAGTTATTATAGCCGCGGTATTTTGTAGGGCGAACGTACTTCCCCAGTCGGACTGCTCAATTGGGCGGAAATACCGCCATGTCCTACCTCCTCCAATGCTTTAAAATTTCATTGAATAACTTATATTACCCACTGAATGCCCCCTGCCCCCCCCCCCCGCAGCGTACTTCCAGCAGGCGGCGCGGCTGAAGGGCATCGGCGAGTACGTGAACTGCCGCACGGGCATGCCGTGCCACCTGCACCCCACGTCGGCGCTGTTCGGGCTCGGCAACTCGCCCGACTACGTGGTGTACCACGAGCTGATGATGACCACCAAGGAGTACATGCACTGCGTCACCGCCGTCGACGGCCGCTGGCTCGCCGAACTCGGGCCCATGTTCTTCAGCGTCAAGGAGACGGGCAAGTCAGTACAACATTCTATTCATACTTTCGATAGGGTTCAAGTATTACGTAAGGAGTTTTATTACAATTATTTAATCCTCCTCCCCCTTGTCAGCAAAAGTAAGCAAAACTCTTCCCTCCTCCCCCCATACTTACGTAAACATTAGTACCTTTATGCATATTTCTTTTCATGTTTGTTTTTTAGGGTAATGCATGCTATATTATGTGTGAGAAAGTAAATAACTACTGCTTACGTAATCAATGTCTAGATCCCCCCCCCCCTCCCCAGATCATCAAAAATAAACAATGCAAAGACCCCCTCCCCCCTTTAGTACTCACGTAAAACTTGAACGGCCGCACAGGCATAATGACAGTCACTTATTTTTAAATTACGTGCCATTCCATTTATTCTAATAAAAAATATAAATCACAACAATCCGCCATATTAGATCAAACACCAATCAGAAGCGCGTGAGGTCACGCTTTCGTAATATTTACGAAATTTACGTCATAGACAGACGCCATTGCTATGTTGACGTTTTGGTGCCAAATTTAAATTTTATTTAAAAAAAAGATTATATTTCTTTGTATACTTTATTTATTTGCAGAAATAGGATTGATTTTCAATAAACTAGATAGGTACATAATAACAACATGGAATAGTTTTTCAAAATCAGTCATTCATTATGCGTGTAATACAAGGTGACTAAGGTAAATTAAAGTACTTCACCAATCTCCATTTTTACATGCATACATACATACATATAATCACACTTTTATCCCCGGAGGGTTAGGCAGAGGTGAATTAACACCCACATTTCACCAATCATTGAATTCAATCCCACGTAATAGGGGGTGCGCCTATTGCCGTCTTCCGGGCACTATTGTAGACTCGAGCAATGCATCTAAAGCTGAGTCTCGACTGTATATATCTGTCTGGAGTTGAACAGCCCTATCCCTTAGTCACCTTGTGAGACACCGCATGGGAAGTAAATGGGGTGGCCCAAATTCTACTCTGCCGGAAACTACGCGGCTCTCATTTTTATAATTATAATATCGTCTCTTACAGATCAAACCGCGACAAACGCAAAGAAGCTGCCGTCCACCTTCAGCGCATGGAAGAAGAGATGAAGCAAGCAGAACAGAAGATGGCTGAAGAACGCAAGAGAAAAGAAGAAGATGTACCTATCAAGCAAGAAGTCGCCACGCCGGGACTGGGCACACCGCGACGTACCCCACACAGACTGGGCATTTGATTTTGTATACTCGGTAGATACAAGTGTATGGGGACCCTTAAAATCAATCAATCAGCCTGTGCCTACACATAGCCTACAGCATGAGCATCAGCATGAGCCTACATAGGCCTCTCCCAATGTTCGGAGGCATTGGCCTAACGTTTCCACATTGGCCAGACGGGGTGGCACAGGGTTTTATTTCAAGTTTTCCTTCTCTCGCAGTGATACCGTCTGCCTATTTTTCCGTTAGTTGCCTCTTACGACATCCATCGGATGAGATGGGGTGGTGATACTTGTATACTTTCTCCGTTACCACAAGCTATATCAGTTATGTGGACGCTCCCAATATTATTCTTCCTTAGTCACGACACCACCCTTAAAATCATAACAGAAACCCTCAGCCCAGAGGGGAAAATCTGCGCCTGTCAAGTAAGGTTAGCTTGGGCCCTATAGATCATGGTGAGCCCCCATATACACCCATTAATACTAAATAGGTTAATTGTAAAACACGGGTACTGGGAACATGAATAAATTTTTCAAATATAGCTCAAATAGTCCTCATATGCCTATATCTTCCGACTATGCAAGCAATCTTACGAATGTATAATTTTCTTTTTTAAATCAAATAAACGATTCTAACAAAATAAGTGCCATTAATGATTTTGTGATGTGTGGTCTTGTGGCCCTTCAAAGTAAGAATTTAAGATATTTTTTAACGAGCGAAAGATCTCCACGGATTTCTCCAAACCCCTTTCCCGCCGGTGAGAAAGATTGTGTTGGACTCAAACCGACTGAGACACACAGCGTTTGTCGGTCGTTGTTGGTTGCCAGAGGTGAGGTTGACAGCCATATCTCTAATCATCATCATCATCTCTCTCTCGATCTGGCCCTCCTCGGGTGTGAGGGCCAGAGTCCCTGACTCATCCCCAGAAACGGGGAGGCGCGCAATCCGCTGCGGCAGAATTTGAGATTTACCATTACACATTTACCAATTTTGTTTTGCCTATAACTCGGTTAACATATCACCAACCGTAGAATCACAGGATACACACATCGGCTTATTAAATACTAGCTGTTGCCCGCGGCTCCGCCTGCATGGACTTCTGATATTCTGTAGCCACTGCTAAACCTCCCCGGTAGCACGATGATATAACCTATGACTTTCACAAATAATGTCTTTCTAGAGGTAAATTTTCGATATAGGTTCAGTAGATATATATATATTAGCCCCTAAAACTTCAGAAACTCACAAACTTTACCTAATATAGATGTGAGGGAATTTACGTAGTAAGTTCTGGTCTAGTTATTACTACCAGCACTGGAGTACAATGTGCGGTTCTTCGAGGACGTCAGAAGGTTCTTACAGGATCAGCAGCACGATTGTGACGTGACGCCCCTGGTTACACACCATAGGTCACGGTAACCACTTCGCATCATGTGGGTCGTGTGCTTGTCCATCACCTAAATGATCTAAAAGATTCACAATGCCTAAAACATTTTATTAAATAAAAAATCAATGGATGTATGAAACAAAATTTTATTATATAATCTTCAATTACAAACTTAATAGTTGGAACAGCTGTGTTGGTAAATGGAAGCCTTTTGACAGGTACCACCACGTGCACACGGACAAGGAAATAAGTGCACGTAAAGGTGTCTACCTATCTCCTTGGCCGTGTGTACAATATAAGTGCAACGAATGAAATAGTGTCTCTCTCTAGACCTTACACTCTTGGGAAAGTCCTACATTTAGGCTTCTAAAATGGTACTCAGTTCAGAATCTCTATTTATTTGAGGACAGATTGCATAGACGTATCTGTCAAATATGACTGTCAGATTGCATAAACTATCTGTCAAATATGTCTGTCAGATTGCATAGATTGTCTGTCAGATTGCATAGACTATCTGTCAAATATGTCTGTCAGATTGCATACACTATCTTTTTTTTTATACCACTTAGTTGGCAGACAAGCACACGGCCCACCTGATGGGAAGCGGTTACAGTGGCTTATGAACGTATGCAACACCAGGGGTGTCACACTCGCGCTGCAGACCATGAATAAACCTTTTGATGCCCCTCTTGAAGAACATATCTGTCAAATATACAATCTGTCCTCCTATAAATCGAGATTACAAACTGAGTGCCGTTCTAGAATAGGGGCCTAAGATAGGGAAAATTAAATTGAAGATCTCATCAGCCTGACGCCATTCAATATCTATAACTGCCAAAGTAAAACAAGAGCAAAGAAATCAACAGGTAGCCTCTTAAATTCCAACGACACGTGCTGATCTACTACCTGAATCCCTTAGCGGGTGGACACAAAACGAATTTAGTGACGTGGCTACCGATGCTCTGGTAGAAATTCTTGAAAAACTTGGCATTGGCATCACGCCATTAATAATTTTATAAACATTTACTTGACATTGACAAATTGCGGCGATTTGCTGCAGAAGCCATCGAAAAGGAGAAGAATCAGTAGGTATAACATTCTTATGTGTGTACCTATACTACTGGTAATACTAATGGCAATCGTATGGTACATACATATAACATTACAAATAGATAACTAATAATAATTGCTACAGGATTAAGATTACGAGCACCAGACTGTAAGGATGTACAGAAAATCTACTTCATTCGTTACATACATAAGTACCATTATATTTTTTTATACAAGTGTGAAGTCAGACCGAAATTACATTACCATTTAATTTAAACGTTAAATTGAGCTAGATAGAACCACTCGTGGTCAATATTCTCCTAAATTACGCAATCAGAGACCAGTCCAACCTTTAAACAGGTTCAAAGGACCTTGTTCCATACATTACTGTTCTACCCTTTGGTACTTAGGTAACACTTCAAGATTCGGTCTTAATATCATTCCAATTACAGCGATGGTAGCACAAAACTATCATCTATAATTTGATTACTGCTTGTTCTCTACTTTTTATTCACACTAAATTATACTACGTTTTATATTTTAAACAATTTTATTGCGGAATAGAATCTCTCATTGTAGTCGGATACCGTAATAGCTGTCGTCGAGCACGCGACCACGATCAGTATACACGCTATGACGATTTCAATTTGATAGTAAAACATTAATAGTAAAACCAGTTACTAGTAATGTCATTAACTGGTACAATCAATTACTAGTAATGTCAATTATAAAGGTACATTAAGAATCATTCAGCTATTTACTTAATTTTGTTTAAAACTGTAATTTTAACGGAAGCATGTCATTAGAAACCGCGTGACAAGTGACAATTATTAATGATTGTGTCATAACCAAACTTAAATTTAATAAAATAAGAATGACATACCGCTAAATATTCTAACAGGCTTCGGAACACAATCGATATCAGTTCTCTACAGTTTGCACTTATATAAAGGCATGGTTTTATATAATATAGGTATTTAAACTATCATGGTCACTGACATCAGTATCAGAATAAACGGGATATTTACCATGTTTCATTATTTTGAGTTTCCGATATTTCGGCTAAAACAAAATGGCGAGTGGATACAGTGAGCATCGTATGTCGTGAACGTGATCGAGATCGGGTTCGAGTTTGTAGTGAGAGTAAAACCAATAGTAGTGCAGATACGCGTAGTAAAAGAACTCGAAAGAGGGTAGATCGATATAATTACTCCTAGAAGAAAAAACTTTTTCTTTGTTCACCGCCACTACTCCAGTTCCTCCGTGATCATGGTGCTTGCAACAGCGCCGAAATATCGGAAACTCAAAATAATGAAACATGGTAAATATCCCGTTTATTTTGATACTGATGGTTTTATATAATTATATTTAAGAGGTTTATATACATCTAATAAACATATGAAAAATAATCTTTGATTCTATATAAATATAGTAAAATATTCAATTCCGACATTTTAATGGGGTCAGTCAACAGCACGGCTACACGATTCTATTAGTAAGTAGTTTTAGTAAGCCTCTTCATTGAAAGACTAGATAGAAACATCATACTCATTAGGTACTTGCTCTATATAATCATGGAACTTACTATTTTTGTCAACGTTTCGGACTGGCTTGCGAGCGTCGAGAGGTATGCGGAGAACGTTTTGTGTGCGCCTACCCTCTATTACTTTTATAATGAACATGTATTGTAGTATTTCACAGGCTCAGGCTGCATTCAAATAAATACAATGAGTTTCATATCTTACCACAATAAAGAACACCTGCCTGACTGACACCAAATAAAAAATAAGGAACATTTTCACACATCTGAACATTTGAAATAAGGAAATAGCCATTTTCCTAATCACCTTTTAAATTATAATCAGTGAAGTGATGACCAAAGGCTGGCGATAAAGGTGATGCAATAACAATAATTCTGTGACTTGACTAAAGATAGCTAAAACTAAAATTTGTGAAGGTATGTAATCACCTTGGAAGGATTCGTGATATCTTATTCACATCCACATTGCAATTATGACATAAAATGTATATTTTAATATTTTTAGACATAGTTAAGTCCTATGCTGAATGTTCAGGTACCCTCTAAATATTTTAACATATTCAAAGTGACCTATCACCTTAGCTAAAAAATTTCTTTCATAGTGTGTAAGTGTTCAATAATTTTGAGGGTGACTGCACAGCTGGCCTGCAGCCTCGGTATGTAAGATTCGTTTACCCAAGCTTATCATCAAGTACAGTGAAGGACACACAATAACAGACCCTTATTCGGCATGACTAACCGTATAATGAACACGTGGTAGGATCAAGCGGCAAAATACTCGGAAACTTTTTAAGTGTTAATTAAATATCAACTTTATTCCATTTAGACAAGATCGATAATAGTATGCAGTATTATGAGAAGACTCTAGTACGTTGTTGCATATTATTTTAAGCTTTATTTTAATTGAACAAGGTTGATATTTAATTAATATTTACAAGTGCTTGAGCATTTTGCTGCTTGATCTATATGGTCCTTAGCCGGACATATTTCAGTTTGTTTCATTATAAGTCAATTCTTTCTTCTATTGACCTATTGAAAACCAAATACTACTCGTGTTAGGATTGTGATCAAAGTTTACAAGCAGAATAAGGCATTCAAACTTGAGATTACATTTAAAAAAATATCCTTAAAGTATTTTTTTTCACGCAACAAGGACAATGAATCACCATTTATTCAATAAATAGTTTTGAAATCAGGAATACAGGCACTTTTTTCCCTGAATTTGGGGACAATGGACGGCTATAATATATAATTGAAATGTGGATGCAAAATAAGATGAACAGAGTGATTTAACGATCTGTGTAGGCACTATTACTATCATATCGCCGTGTGACTTGTGTCCGGTGGACAATTTCGTTGTTTATGTCATATTCAAGCTTTTTTTCAATATATAATTCTCGTTATGTCGACGTACTGAATTTAGTACGGACAATACGTAATACCTCGACTTACTTAGTGTGACGTCACTATTTATTTTTAATAAAATATTTTTTTAATCGGTCTTTAAGTAAAAGTTTAATCGAAATAATCAAAATCACAAAATAATTACCTTTGAATCTAATTTTTTATAATCAAATTTAAAAGTCAAATTCTATGTAAAGATGTTTACTTATATCTTTCTTTTTTTGTCGACTGTACCGTTAACTCTTCTCTTTTATTTACAACTCTTTAAAGCTTTTTTTACGTTTATAATCTCGACTTCATCCTTCACTATTGGGGTGTATTCAATTAGCGTAAATCGAGGTTTCACTAACATTCCATAAGTCCAATCTTCCAATATCGTGTAGTGTCGCGACTAAGAACATTCGTTCTAAGGCGAAGCATGGCAATATTGCTTTATGAAAAACTTCGCCGAAGCATTTTGACGTGACATAATCGCAAACAATACCAGTAGAACTACCATGAAAAGTATATCCGAAATTGCGGACTATAGTATCGGGCAGTAAACCCTCCGAAATGTTCCGTTACTGGTCCGTAGCTTCGGTTATAAGTTCCATGGTAGCCCTCTCAATTAAACTATGTCTAATACGAACATCATTTAATTCCAAAAACATAAACAACAAAATCGGCTGCGTTTCAACAATTATTCAGTGCTACGTTGAGTCCATGTTTCTCGATATACCTCTTGCGGGCTTCCGCGATCATTTGGGCTTTCCGTTCCTGGAAGCTGAGCTGTCGTTCCTTGGCGCTCTTGGGGAAGACCCCCGTGGGCGCGGGCGTGACGTAGCGCGGCGGCGGCGCCGAGGGCCCGGCGCGGGGCTCCCCCGGCGGCGCGGGCCCCCGCCCCGGGCCCGGCTCGGGCTCCGGCGTGT
The DNA here is from genome assembly GCA_963662185.1 of Eilema griseolum. NCBI lineage: Eukaryota > Metazoa > Arthropoda > Insecta > Lepidoptera > Erebidae > Eilema > Eilema griseolum. Next base: position 3,545,678 of record OY759243.1, read on the forward strand.
ATGGCGTCGCGCCCTCCAGGAAGTTGGTGATGGTCACATCCACGCTCCGCGTGTGCGCTGCGGGCACAATATGTTCACGAGTGCTACATGTCGGACCACTTTGCGATTTGTGTACATTGGTTGAAGAGGACATACATACATATAATCACGCCTTTATCCCCTGAGGGTTAGGCAGAGATGAATTAACATCCACATTTCACCAATCATTGAATTCTGTCCCACGTAATAGGGGGTGAGCCTATTGCTGTCTTCCGGGCACTATTGTAGACTTTAGCCATGCATTCGAGGCTGAGTCTAGGCTGTATATATCAGTCTGATGTTAAACAGCCCTATCCCTTAGTCGCCTTGTACGACACCGCATGGGAAGAGATGGGGTGGTCCAAATTCTACTCTGCCGGGAACCACGCGACTATCACGTTGAAGAGTAGAGATGCTTTTACTTTGAGATTCCCTTTAGTTTTCCAGGAAACATTTCCATACAACAAATGTTTCTGCATGGAATGGTTCTATTTGTATTTGTAGTACCTTAGTAGCAATGTTAAAAATGAACCGCAGTAGACATATTGTCCTCCTATTGATATTAAGAAGACTCATAAAGACAGAAAATCCTGGATATATACATTTCTTTCAACTTTAAATAACTTCGTCAAGCTACGTTACGATGTAATTTTTAGTAGCTCGTCACAGATTTCAACGGTACGATGTCGTTTTTTTTTTTTTTTTCTTTTATACCACTTAGCAGACAAGCACACGGCCCACCTGATGGAAAGTAGTTACCGTGACCTATGGACGTCTGTAACACCAGAGGAGTCACAGTCGCGCTGCCAACCCTGTAAGTACAGAGTTTCTGTGCCGTCAGTAGAAGACAAATCAGGACAGGCCTTTAGTCTTCCCACTGACGGCACAAATTCTCCAGTGAGCTCTGGCTACCCTACTCACCGCTGGGAACACAACACGAAGTTATTATAACTGCGGTATTCTGTAGGGCGGAGGTACTTCCCCAGTCGGACTGCTCAATCGGGCGGATATACCGCCGTGTCCTACCTCCTGCCAAGTATGGTGAAACGTCGTTGCATATAGCACGACGCAACGTGATATCGTGTTTATGTGTAAGGATAAGCACACAACACTGCGTTGCAACGTCATATCGATAAACTCATCATAGATTTTAGCGCCGCAACGTAGTGTTGTGCCCTTGTCCCGGCGCCCCGGGCCGGCGCTCACCCAGGTCCCGCAGGATGTCCCGCAGCGGCACGCGCGGCAGCACCTCCTTGACCTGCGCGGCGAGGCGCTGCGCGTCGGGCGGCACGTCGCGGCGCCGCGCCGCCCGCGGCCGCTGGTTCAGCTGCTCCCATTTGAAATCTGTTTGTTCAATCTGGAAGTAAACGTTTTAATCAGTTCACGAACATTATTTATTTGTCCGAGCCCTTTTTTAACTCAGTCGGGGTCGGCTACTAAACGGAAGAAGCGACTGCCTTTAGACCAGAAGTACCACAACCTATTAGTGATGTTGAAGTTCTATAGTTAGAACGGGTTATCGGACTTTTCAAGGTACCAATTACTCGTAATAGATGCTAACTGAAATGCTAAGATAATGAAATTATAGAGATTACAATATTTTGTCGTGAAGAATGGTTAAATGGGGAAACCAGAACGGGTTAGCTAGTATTTACTCTAAAAAAATTGGGTTATGAGTTATAGTGTTAAGGTTATAAGTGTTATTGGTAATAATATTAGAGGTTATAGTGTTACGGGTAACAGTGTTAGAGGTTATAGTGTTATAGGTAACAGTGATAGAGGTTATAATGTTATAGGTAACAGTGGTAGAAATTAGTGTTATGGCTAACAGTGCTAGAGTTTATAGTGTTATAGGTAATAGTGTTATAGGTAATAGTGTTATAGGTAATAGTGTTATAGATAATAGTGTTAGAGGTTATAGTTTTATGGGTTACAGTGTTAGAGGTTATAGTGTTATAGGTAACAGTGTTAGAGGTTATAGTGTTATGGGTAACAGTGTTAGAGGTTACAGTTTTATGGGTAACAGTGTTAGAGGTTATAGTGTTATGGGTAACAGTGTTAGAAGTTATAGTGTTATAGGTAACAGTGTTAGAGGTTACAGTTTTATGGGTAACAGTGTTAGAGGTTATAGTTTTATGGGTAAGAGTGCTAGAGGTTATAGTGCTATAGGTAACAGTGTTGGAGGTTATAATGTTATGGGTAACAGGGTAACAGTATTAGAGGTTATAGTTTTATGGGTAACAGTGTTAAAGGTTATAGTATTATAGGTAATAGTGTTAGAGGTTTTAGTGTTCAAGCTTATAGTGTTATGGGTTATAGCGTAAGGGTTTTATTATGAGACTGACCCCGAGCGCGTCCGCGATGCTCTCCCGCACCTTGTGCGCGAGCGCGGCGTCGTCGTCGTCGTGGCGCTCGAGCGCGGGCAGCAGGCGCAGCGTGAACACGGTGACGGGCGTCCACAGGAACCACAGCGCGTCCGACCAGGGCACCTTGTCGCGCGCGTCGCCCGCGCGGTGCACCGTCGCGTGCGTGAACGGACGCTCCACGCCTGGGGACGGCGGGCACCGTTATGATAACGCTACGTCGCTCTTAAAACTCCTTTGATTGGGGAGTTCACGTATAGCTGACTGTTATAAAGGGACTACCATAAAACGTTCAGAACACGATGAAAAGAGCTTCATCACATTCTTCCTCTTCTTCGTTAAACTCGAAAGAAACTAACTACAGACGTAGTATTGCGGTACTTTGCAATTAATGAAATTTAGCAGGTAATTACCTACTATGTTAACTATTCAAAATCGATTAAGATATAAAAAACTGAAACGGTACACAAGGTAAAGATCGCGAGTTCGAATCCCGCCTTGCCCGTTTCATTTTTTTCTATTTAATCGATTTTTGAAATGAAACCGAAATGTCGGCCTAACTGTAAATAATAACAAAGAAATGTCGATAGAATCAGTTATAAGTAGTTTTATTTCAATTAGTGATATTCGCGTAAACTTCAGACAGTTAATTTTCCCAACAATAGTAAATCGGAAAAACTATCGACATCCAGGAAAAGACTTTAAAGCCTCTTGTCTACCTAGACGCGTCCTAAATTGCCGAAGTTCTCCGAACCACATTGTCTCCAACTCAAGTATACCATAAAGTTCCTTCAAATTTTTTTCGATAATGTTTAGACCGATTGCGAAATAAATATATCTCATGGGACTAATTCAGTAACTTAGATCTGCTACAGACTTTTGAGGATGCCGTAAGGCGAAACCGGTCAGGTGTAATAAGCAATAAAGTAATGTGGAAAAGTACAAGTGAGTTATCAATATGTGTAACAACAAATTCCACCAAGTGCCATCGACCAACAGTATAAATAATCTGCTCCAGAATCTTGCTATATTCAAATCGATTAGGATAGAAAATATTGAATAGGTTCAGGCGGGATTCAAACTCGCGATATTTTCCTTACAGGGTTCCCCCAATTCTTCTATTCCATCGCCGTAAGACGGATATATGTTTAGAAGAATTTGGATGGTTTCGGGCGAAGGGTCGGTGACTCAGTGATCAGAGCGTTCCCCCTGTAAGGGAAAGATCGCGGTTTCGAATCCTGCCTGCATCTATTTTCTTTTTTTCTATCTTTTAGTTATTCTAGTTAGCGTACTAAATGCATCAAAATTTCATTCAATATTATTTCATGATAAACCACATGTATTGTTATTGGTACCTAATAACAAACATCTTAGTATACTCGGTTAGGTACCTACTGCACTAACAGTAAACAATCTCATGTGTCTTTTTTATATAGTTTATTAATATTTTTCTATTTAAAAATCATTTTAAAGACTAAAAACCGAAATTAACGCACTAATTAGTCTGTTAGTCAGCCTTGTTTATTTTTATAATACGTGTTTTTATAAAAAGTCTACTGTTTAGTTAGGTTACTTATATTACCTGACAAGTTTGCAGAGCACAAGTCACCTTAAACCATAAAAGAACATAAACACAGGTATTTAGTAATTATGAGTAAATCTTTGGTTGTTAAAGGTGACTTCTGTTCTTCGAACTTAAAAGGTAAATATTAAGTTAAAATTATTTGTATACTGACCATAACAAAGAGACCGTCAGTCATTTTCCTGCTCGCTACCACTAGTTTTATTGCATACCTACTTTATCTAATCAGTGGGCGAACTTTTTAAATTAAAATTAATCACCTTGTGAATAAATTTTCATCATTAGCTTATCATTATCACTATCATTATAATAGTAATGAAATAGTGGCCTAATGAATACTAGAAACTCTTAACAGATTTTTTTTAAGAGTACATACTTTTTTTTTGCTGTCAGAATACATTTAAAGAAACTTAACATACCACTAAAGCTACTGGCACTTTTGAAACTGAACGTTAGGAGTGTGTTCGTGTCAGTGTAATGGACCAGCTTATGAACCTGTGAATTCACGATCGTAAAGCTGATTTACCACTAAGCTACCAACAATTGATTTGGTCATGGGTCCTCACTCCTTTCATTGGTGAAATTAGATACATACCCTCAAACAATACAACCTCAAAGTTAAAACACCCGCACAACCTCCATTTAAAGACTAGGTAAGGTCCTAATCGTCTGGCACACAGCTGTGAAATCTGCTTTAAAGCTGTTTATTAAATTAGTTTATACTTTTTTTATACATGGGCAAAATCCCCACAGATGGAGGGTATCTGTGGACTCGAACCGACCAAAACGCACGACGCCTGTGGGTCGTTTTTGATTGCCGAGTGTGAGGTTAACAGACATATCCCTCGCACCCCGGCTGATCCAGGGTCATCTCTCTCGAACTGGCCCTCTCCTCGGGTGTGGGAACCACAGAGTCTCCAACTCGTCCCCGGAAATGAGGAGGCGCAAGAGACGCGCCGCCACAGCGGCTTCCTTCTGCCAGGGTGACAGGCGGCTCCACCTTTCACCCCCAGGCCTGCGCTCATGGGGGCGGAGGTCATTCATCGACCTCTGACGCCCGAGTTGCCTTCATACGCGGGCAGCTTGGCTTGCGATCCTTCGTCAACTCCCGCTGTCGGTCCCGCTGCCGCTCCCGCCCCGCCTAATTAGTTGATACTTACTAATTGCTACAGGCTGAACCCTGTTGCCTAGCTGGAAGGGCCAGTCGGTGAACTTGAGCAGTCCCTTGCCGTTAGTGGGCCCACCCTCTGGTTGTAACAACACGGGCTTGCTAGGACACTCCGCAAAATGTTGTCTGCAAAACAAAACTTGGCTTTATTACAGTTTTGAGAAACTGTTTATTTCATTATATATCAAGTATGGTATCTATCACTGTTTAACACCTTTCCAAGTTAGTGTTAAACTAAAACTTTAGCCTCGTCGCATTTGACCACACTTGCATTGGCCGCCACCAGGGACGTGCAAATGGCAGTATTTATAACCTATGGTACAGTACCGAACTCCACATTTGCTGTCACGTATCAACCCAAGCACATATATATTTATGAACAGTGGCCGAGACAAATGTGGAGTGTCATGAAGGAGTGCGAGTGTGAATGTGTGCAGTACGGCTTAGATTTAAAGAAGTTTGTGTCATAGCCTCATACATCAATCAACAGGTATTTCGGCTTTGAGGAGAGATTGGTTTGAGCCTCAGAGATGTTGATGGAGCTCCATACACTTCACTGACCAACATTGTGGCCTAACTACAGCTACAACTACAATAATATTGATGAGTGATGCAATCACTGAGAATTGTATGGTGATTCATAGATATCTTTTCGATTATAGCCTTGGCACTTACTTTCTAATAAACTGTGAAGCATTCCTTATACCAAGAGTGGCAGCAAAAAATGGTGGTACTTTCCACTTTCTGAGCTGTAAGCAAATAAATTATTATTTTTAACACATATATATCATAAATTAAAAATTGTTAGTTGAAAAGTATTTCAGCATATAATCAATGTCATGTCATTGTATATATTGCACCAACAGGGAATAACAGTTAATAAGCGGAGGCTACTATTTCTACACAATGCCGTATTACACACGCTGTTTTACCACCAAACAATGACAAACCCGGTAAATAGAAGAGGTCAGAAATTTGTTATTTACAAACAGTCCAGAACAATTTTAGTGATTATCATTACATTTGCATCTCTTAATTAAAAGCATGTTGGGACTTTAAGTGTACTTACACTAATTGTACCGAGCACATGGGAGGCAGCGAGTGAATCTAAACACGAGACATAGTTAGCCACCATGACGCTACAGCGGGGATCTCTTGTACCCTTTAGTTTTACGTAAACGCCTGCAATATTAAAAAATATATTATTTGAAATATTTCTATTAGGGACACAGATCTCTAGTCATCTTAAAATTTTATTCATGCTTTGGCTTTTACCCTCCTCCATCTCTTTCCACCTTTCCCTTTTTTCCTTAGCAGTCTGCATTTACTTCTTTCCAGCTTTTCTTGCTATCTTATCAGCCCATCTTTTCTTGTTCATTGCTTGTCTTGGTAGCGTGCTACATGTCCTGCCCAGTTCCAGCCTATCTCTACCATCTGACCAAATCTATCATATCATTAAATAATTTGCCTTTACAGTACTGATTCTTACCAAAAGTCCAGCAAGCTAGCGTCGACAGCATTTGCCTAACCCCAGACTTGTCAGGGAGTACTATTGATGCAACCCATAATATCAACGCTAGCAGTGTTCTCAACATCAGCAACAATATTCCAAATGGGAGATATAGAAAGAAGTGGGTTACATTTCCACCTCTAAATCTGTGAAACAAAAAATTTGATTTATTATTTAAAAAATATTTTCCTACTCAGTAACTAAAGAACACTAATAGTGTTCTTTAGATGTACTAATGCACATTTATCTGAAATATGATGTATATATACACTAATAAATATTCAATGCTGCTAAAAAACATATACTTAGTAAATACATAACTGCTTTATTTGAATACAATTTTAGGTCATGGTCAAAGTCATTGAGCTCTCTTCCTGCCTGTTGTGAGAAGTTCCTGAATACATCTAACAACGCAGATATTTATACATTCTTCACACAACGTTATTAAAACTGATTTTGTAAACATTATAAAAGTTTACATTTGTGATGTAGACTGCAACAAACATCGCGTACTTATTAACTTTCGCGACATTATGTTCGAGGTTTTGATCTGTTACGTCACGATTTCACTACATAAACATAAAGGGATTACGATAATATTGCATTAGGAACTTAATGTAAATTATTATCTACTGTAAAGCACTTTCCCTTGAAAAAATCAAACACGTAGCTGCTAGGTAAAAAAAATGCTCCAAATACCTGTCGTCGTTCAACAATTTATCCACTGTTAAAGCCATGGTTGTTTATTTTCAGAAAATAAACTTGAATGTCACGGTCTGTGCTAAATTTGACTGCTAAAATTAAAAATTTCGATCTTTTCCTATAATGTCGTGATGTGTTTCGACGATATTGACCATAGACTGAGGTAGAAAATTTTGACAGCGATATCATATCATATGCCAAATTTTTGCCAAACGGGATCTTGCTATAGAGACAGAAAAAAACAACAATTTTTTATCTATGGAGCAAAGAAGAGAAGGACATAATAAATAAAAATATTAAGAATATGAGTTAAAAAAAACGTTCAAACTTCAAAAGCATACAATTAAATTGCAGCACAGAAAACTAAAATCCTTTTTACCCACATTGCATTTTCGTAATGCATATTTTAAGCTTTTCAAACCTTTCACGTCTTGCTTATATTCTCTTAAAGCAAATTTTGATAAGACGAGTCACTAGCAGCTATAAAAATCTATAAACCATTCCTTGATCTAGTGATTTATAAATAGGAAAAATATATCCACAAATACGTCGACGTTCTAACGAGCTGTTGTCGTCTAGAAGTATAAAAGCGGCTGAGATACACCAGTGGACACTAACTCCGTCCTATGTCATTTATGTCAGGTTCAACTGTCAGCTATAGGCGACTTTTACGTAGTATAAAATTCAGAAAATAAACATAGAACAAAGGATCTGTCGCATATATTTATATTATTTATTTCTTCTAATAAATAGGCTGTGCTGTGCATAGTAGCGACACCGCTCATTAAAATAAAATAAATCGTATCTGACTAAAAAGTGAAGGTATACTGAGTTTATTCTTATGTAAATGTGTTCTTGATCACCTGACCTTTGTTTACGTCTAAAATTATTGTAGAAACGATATCAATGGAGCAGATTACGTCTGCTGATGAGACGACGTGTTCAGAAGGAGAAGAGGAATTGAAAATCACCGGAAGAGTAACAATGAATCATGAAAATCATCAAGGGATATCCCCCCAGCAGTCAGGTTCATCCGCGGAGCTCCATCAAATGGAAGAAAAAATGCGACGTAAGCTACAGTTTTTCTTCATGAATCCCATTGAAAAATGGAGGGCTAAGCGGAAGTTTCCATACAAATTTGTCGTGCAGGTTATCAAGATTGTGTTAGTTACATTTCAGTTATGTCTATTTGCCCACAACAGATATAACCATGTCAACTATACGTGGGACAATCGGATCACGTTTTCTCACCTTTTCCTCCAGGGCTGGGATTCTACACGAGAGATCAATGCATACCCTCCGGGGGCAGGGCCTCTTGCTGTGTACCAAATTAAGGAATTCTATAACACCCTGGATTATGCTTATGAAGGTTATTCCAATGTCTTAACTACCTCAATTGGGCCATATTCATACAATGATGAGAATAATATCAAACCACCTCCAGTTTTTTGTCAATATAATTATAAGAAAGGCATTATCAATGGTTTTAATGAAAGTTATGAATTTAACTCAGAAATTATTGAGACGTGCATCAATTTTACGAACCCAACTGTAGGAAGCTTCAATTCTGAGTCATTTATTAAAGATGCAGGCTTAAATATCAGTTTCCCATCATTGGTACGGGCTGTATTGAAATTTTCACTGAAGACAATCAATTTTAGGGCTGCCGGTCCTATCACACCACCAGATTGTTACAGATTTGACATTGAAATTATTTTCGATAATGAAGATCATGATGGACAGATGTCCCTGATACTAGAGGCTGAACCACACAAGTTGGCGTGCAAAGGAGACACTGCTTATATTACAAACAACAAGCTAGACCAAGTTTTACGAAGCATATTGAATATCCTAGTTATTATGATATGCATAATATCTTTCGTCTTGTGTGGGAGAGCTATCTACAGAGCTCAACTCTTAAAGGAGCTTACGGTACAGTTCTTTAGACGGGCTTATGACAAAGAACTGAGCATGGATGGACGTCTAGAGTTCTTGAATATCTGGTATATCATGATTATAGTCAATGATTTACTAATAATTTTGGGATCAGCAATAAAGGAACAGATTGAACGAAGTCAATTCACGAATGACCAGTGGAATGTATGCTCCCTCTTCTTAGGTACTGGTAATTTACTAGTATGGTTTGGAGTTCTAAGATATTTAGGATTCTTTAAGAACTATAATGTGGTGATTCTCACTTTGAAAAAGGCAGCTCCGAAGATATTCAGATTCTCCATCTGTGCTTTACTGTTGTATGCTGGGTTCATGTTCTGTGGGTGGCTAATTCTGGGCCCCTATCACATGAAGTTTAAAACTTTAGCGACTACATCTGAATGTCTCTTTTCTCTGATAAACGGAGACGATATGTTTGCTACTTTCTCAATCATGTCGAAGAAATCCCCCATGCTGTGGTGGTTCAGCAGAGTTTACTTATACTCATTCATAAGTTTATACATTTATGTTGTACTTAGTTTATTCATATCTGTGATCATGGATGCTTATGATACTATTAAGCAGTATTATAAAGACGGCTTCCCGAAGAGTGATCTGCATCAGTTTATTGGAGAAGCAAATATTGAAGAGGTATCTTCAGGTTTATATAGAACTGCGAGTTCAACCTCTCTCAATGCAATTATGAATTCTCTATTCTGTTGTAATGCTTACAGAAATGCTTATTCAAAGATAGGTGGAGCCAGTTCACACTTGAGCATGTAGAATAGTGTATTTGTCGGCAAACTTATTGAACAACCATATAAAGTTTGCAAATGTGCATTAATTCCTTTAGTCGCGTTATATCCAATTCGCAAAATGTCCAACTGTCCAATTCTCAATAGGTCCAGTTCGCAATTGGTCCAGTTCGCAGTTGGTCCAGTTCGCAATTGGTCCAATTCGCAATTGGTCCAGTTCCTAATTAGGGATCCTCCTTGATTACGAGAAGCGTTTTATTTTGTAAACGTGTATTTATATATTGTTGTGTGTGAGTATATGGATATGTGAGCTATGTCAACGGAGCCCCGCTCCGCGGGGATCCTATTTCTTCTTGTATTACACAAGATACTTAATTTTTTTTACACAAAGAATTGGACATTCTGAGAATTGGACGTTGTGAGAATTGGACAATTTGAGCCCGCTGGACATTTTGCGAATTGGACATAATGCGACTAAAGCCATTAATTGGCCAACCAAAAACCAATAAAAGGACTGATCAACCCGTGACCTTTGAAGCCGTGATTAGTTTAATGTTTTCACACTGGCTAGGTTGGTACAGTATGATTTTATTTGGAGTTTTCCCTCTCGCAGTGGTATCGCCCTCGTATTTTTGTTAGACGCCTCTTACTACACTCTTTTGAAAGTGATGGGGTGGTGATACTTGTATTCTTTCTCCGATCGAAAATTTATTGGTCCGTCACTGCCGCCGCTCCCCTCGCTTACCCCCAAAGAGACCTAAAAACATGCTTCGCATATTCCTAGTAAATGTCACTAAGTTTGTCGACCGCTATGCCTGGGCCTCAATTCTGGTAAAGCAAAACCACTGTTATACCACAAACAGTGTTAAAAATCAATTTAATTTTAAACTTTAATGCAAAAGGGTTAATCAATTCTGTTAAAGTCCAAAATAAAAAAAAAACTTTGCAGAGTAAATGAAAAAGTGTAATGAAACTCTTTTCATTTAATTTTGGAGTTTAAGTGTACAGAAATAAAGTCTTAAATTTATGCCATTTTTTACAGTGTCTGTGGTATTGCTTTAGTAGAATCAAGTGCCTGTTAGATGTCGCTGAAAAACACCATTACATGTACACTGACGGTCTAGAAACTCTGTGCTTACAGGGTCGGCAGCGTGAGTGTGGCTTTTCTGGTGTTACACACGTCCATAGGCCACGTATAGCGCACGGCCCATCTGATGGAAAGTGGTTACCGAACCACTTTCCATCAGATGGGCCGTGCGCTTGTCTGCCACCTAAGTGGTATAAAAAAAACCATGTGGTATTAAGAGCTCTTCATAATCAGAAGTATGTTTGAAGCAATTTAATTTATCTACCATTGGATTGATAGGCAGCTAGGTCAAAGCAATATGAGCTGTATTGTTAATGTAATTAAGTTTCTTTTTACTTATTAACATTGAAATAACAAGGGAATTTTCTATGCGTGTCTATTAAACTAGCTTAGTTGTATCAAATTAATCGTTGTTATCAAGATATTATATATTTTTTATTGCCTAACTCACCAAAGAATCACCAAATTGCCAAACATGTAATGACGTATCATCATCATTAATTAATTATCAACTTATCCCCTTACTTAACGTTAATCACGACTGTAATAATGAATATTAGATCTTCAACAAAAATGTTTATATTAGAAACTTTTAGTCGCATAGTTGTATCTTATTTTTAATTTAATATTTGTATATTTTAGTACCTACTAAGTGTATGGAATGTAACGAGAATACATTATTTTTTGATACTTGCTGTTTTAATCATATTGCACCGCAATCAGTGCGAGGTAGAATGCATTGACTTATTGGCTACAAGTATCAAATAACGAGGTCATACGATCTCGTATAACAGAATATTAAATGTAGGTACAGTCAATGACAAAAGTTGCTTAATATTAAAATGTTACAACGTTATTTTACATTAGAATATACTTATGTACCTATCTATAACAATAGTTGAATTATAACCCCGAGGATTCATTGTCATTTTAGCGTTGTATCCAGTTTTTTTTTTACCTTTTGGTTTGGTTTATATGAGTTTAGGGACTGCTATCTGACTCGCCAACCCCAATAGAATAACCTGCGCCAGAACCCATCTGGGTTATTTAATACTGACCCGCAGGTGAAGCTGACTTAGGTCGTAAAGATCAGCTACTTTTATGGTTGACTGTACTTCATGTTACTTGGTGAATCAGTCTGCCTCACTAAACTGTAATATCAGCGGCACTTCTACGCACCTACTTTGTAATCTAGATACACTGTACGGGCAACATGGAACTACAATGCGTCTACAGACCGACCATTCTCTTGCGACTATATACCTAGCATGCAGAGTTGACTGAATTTAACTATCCGTTACGTCTGTATTATACCGTGATATAGATGTTAGTGTGGCAATCGTGACCGATGGTTCTCGATTCTCCTAAAGCAAAACCACTGACATGGCTAAAAACTCCATTTAATTTTTTACACCACTTAGGTGGCAGACAAGCGCACGGCCCACCTGATGGAAAGTGGTTACCGTGGCCTATGGACGTGTGTAACACCAGAGAAGCCACACTCGCGCTGCCGACCCCGTTTTTTTTTTTTACGTGCGCTAAATCCCCACAGATACCTCCCCACCGGTGCCGGTGGAGGAGGTTATGTCGGACTCGAATCAACTAAAACGCACGCCGCCTGTGGGTCGCTTTGGTTGCCGAAGGTGAGGTTGACAGGCATATCCCTCGCACCCCGGCCGACCCAGGGCCATCTCTCACGATCTGGCCCTCTTCTCGGGTGTGGGGACTACGGAGTCCCCAAACGCTGCCGACCCTGTAAGCACAGAGTTTCTGTGCCGTCAGTGTAGAGGACAAAGCAGGACAAGCATTTAGTCATCCCACTGACAGCACAAATTCTCCAGTGAGCTCTGGCTACCCTACTCACCACTGGGAACACAACACGCAGTTATTATAACCGCAGTATTCTGTAGGGCGGAGGTACTTCCCCAGTCGGACTGCTCAATTGGGCGGATAGACTAAAGCGATGCGGTTAAAGTCCAAAATTAAAAGGCTTTTTACAGCATTTTTCGGCATTTTTTTTTCTGTGTAACTTGCATCTACGTAGTAATTTGTGTTGAACGACAGGGTAGATATAAATATATTCGTAATGTGTATATTTGAGTGCGATACCAACGTATAATGGTGCACATTGCATAAGTGAAGAAATAATTTAAATTGAGTGCTACTTTAAACAGAATGTAAGGTAATGTCGGTGGTGGCAGTAACTTACTTATGCGCGACCAGTAAACCGGTTCTGACTTCGCACCGATGTCACATATAGAAATGAACTACCTACTCATGTGCCGATACAGCTTATTGTTCCCATCCAAACTACAAATCCCGATATTCCTTTTTTTTTTTTGCTGCCTCTGCCATCATTTTAAGTTTTTAATTTTCGGTGTGTTTTGTTTGTTTTTTTGTTGTTGTTTGCAATCGATCTGCTTATACACAATGTGGATAGCTATAATTGGTCATTGTTTAGTAATTATTTACTGGTAAAAACTTTTGTAAACGACTGTTGTTATCCCAAATATAATAAATAAATAGACTGAAAAAGTGTATAGAAACTATTCTTTTAATTTTGGACTTCAAATGGTATACAAATAAAGTCTAAATGCCATTATTCGCAGTGTCTTTGGTATGACAGTGGTTTTTGCAAAATGTTGACCTACTCGGTTACCACTTGGCCACGAGACTGTACTGCCTATAAATAAATTTAAGAAAAGAAACACGCAAACATAATTACATTGTCAGTAGCTAGGTACTTAGTAAGTTACGTAACGAGTTAAGTAGACATTAGTCAGCGCTTGCAGCGTGCTTGCAAGCCTGCTTACGTGTCTGTATTAGATATTGAATAATTATCGAGTTAGCCTTTGTACTACTAGGCACTATTATAATTATAATAATTATATAAACGCAGGCAGTACATACATGCATATAATCACGCCTTTATCCCCGGAGGGGTAGGCAGAGGTGAATTAATACCCACATTTTACCAATAATTGTATTCGGTCCCACGTAATAGAGGGTGAGTATATTGCCGTATTCCGGGTACTATTGTTGACTCGAGCCATGCATCTGAGGCTGAGTCTGGGCTGTATATATCTGTCTGATGTTAAACAGCCCTATCCCTTTGTCGCCTTGTACGACACCGCATGGGAAGAGATGGGGTGGCCCAAATTCTACTCTGCCGGAAACCACGCATTTCGTACCTACCTGTGATTTAACATCTAAACATTTTTATAAAAAATCTTTCTTACATTATAATATACCTGCTATTATTCTGGTCATGATCATTATGCAATCCGTAAAATGATTTTAAACCTCCCTGCAGCTTCATTCAAGCGCTAGTCCTTGGTGTCCATAACTTACCCCATGGAACCTGGAGTCCACTCTCGTATTCCTGTATACCTCAGTTTAATTTGACTTTATTAGATAGATGAAAGCCTCCAACCTGCCTGTGGGTATTGTAAATTAGCAATACTAGTTTTTGAAAGCCTGCAACCTGCTTGTGGGTATTGTAAATTAGCAATAGGTAGACACTAGTTTTAATACTAACAAGGTTCAAATGCACCAAATATTGTTAAAAGTAAATTGTGCCAGAAAGGCTATTATAAAATCCAAGAATACTTAGATGATAAACAAGCTTGGAAATGAGTTGTTCGCTCAAGTAGGTATGCTACTCAAGTAAATTTTTGTATTTAGATTAAGTAGACTAATGTATATTTGTAAACCAAAAAAAGAAATGCCCGCTGAGTTTCTTGCCGGAGGCCCCGACCTGAGTACAGGTCGGGGCCGCGTTTCGAACCGGTGGTCCATTTACTAAACTGATATTCATGTTCCTTTTTTGTTGACGTTTTGTAAGTGCCCATATAATGGTCTATATAGAATAAATGATTTTTGACTTTGACCACTTCCTGATTTTATATACCATGCGGCTAGGTCACCTACTATGCATATTTTATTCGCACGGAGTAGACACCCCACTCCTGTATTTCAGTGTCCTCCTGTATTTTGAGCCTATTCATTACAAACATACAAAAATAGGTACAAATCTTTCCTCTTTATAATGTTAGTGTAGATAGTGTAGATGTAGATGTAGATATATATATATTTTATATTATAGAAACTTTTTGCACAAATAAGTAGGTACACAAAGATTGTACAAAGGCGGACCTAATGCCACAGGCATTTTCTACCAGTCAACCTTAGGGTGATGCAGAGATATCAAAGGTGGGTGCACGAAGGGTTGTGGTGACAGTTTTTCAGTTTGGTAGGTACATAAATAATCATTTTTTATAATAAAAATTTAATTATACTATATCAATGTTATTTAGGATTTGAAAATCAAAACAAATTACATAAATGTTATTTTATATTTATTATAGCTATCAAAACTTATTCTAATAACAATATATACAACCATATTATTCTTATAATATGCGAGACAGGTACTTACCAGATTGCAACAAATTATGGAATGGCTGTCAAAGACCTTTCAAAACTAAAGCAGAACTACTTTGTCTTTGTAAGACTAAAGGCTTGTCCTGGTTTGTCTTCTACACTGACGGCACAGAAACTCTGTACTTACAGGGTTGGCAGCGTAACTGTGACTCCTCTGGTGTTGCAAACGTCCATAGGCCACGGTAACCACTTTCCATTAGGTGGGCCGTGTGCTTGTTCGCCACCTAAGTGGTATATAAAAAAAAGAACAAGAACATAAGTATTAGTTTTTATCCGACTACGGCAAAGCCAAAGGAGGGTTATGATTTTGACAGGCTATGTCTCCTACTACTGACCTATTAGCGAATGCGTTGGGTTGGGCAAGTGTACTTAATTATGAAAATGTGTGAATATTTTTTTATATCAAATAAACATATCACATATAGCTAGTTAGGTAAGTAATTCAGAAATAAATATTTTTTCAGACTGAAGCCAGACTTCAGTCTGCACGGCTATGTTCTAGAGTCTAAACCGAGACCAAGACCTGAATCATTTTGGTCTTAGTCCAGATTGGCAGAACAAAGTAATTTTAATTAAGCTAAAATCTTTCTAATCAACAGCCTAACAGTGGCGAGGGGTCCCTATAACCCAATTCCTACCGGCTTTCCAATAGATAGCATGGTGCTTGATAAACTAGATCGAGGTAAGTTTTTTTCCATCGGCTTCCCTTTATAACCCTTCTCACGCCTTCGCCACTGCAGCCTATGATATATGCGTACTTGCTAGCTTGGAAGCGAGGTCCTGTTCACAGGCAGGGGTCACTAAGGTTACCTACAGAAGCTAATCTACGCTAAGTAGCAAAGAGCTGGTTTTTATAATATTCTTTACAGAACTTTAAAAATCAACGCTCATCATTGCAACACACTTTCCGTAGGCGATAACTTCCGCGAGACGCTTTAAACATGATAAAACGCATACGCCTATAAATGTTCCCAAAAAATAAAGGTACCTACTACTAAATTACTATGCCTGTCACAGATTTAGAGAGAGAGGGTAGATACCACAAACCGTATGTGCTAGTGTGAGATGCAAGATATTATGGTTTGAATATTTCTTTCTTTTTATGCAGTCGGTGTACTTAGGTAACAGCCAAGCACACGGCCCACCTGATGGGAAGTGGTTACCGTGGCCTATGGACGTGTGCAACACCAGGGGGCGTTACACTCGCCCTAATGCTCCTTTTTCACGTTATCGTGAATAAAAAAAATTACAAGCTCTATTTTTAATATTTTCATACTATTTAATACACATATTATGGTCTGATAATCTACTCTAAATCTATGAGACCGGCCCACTTCAAAGCTAGCAGTTCGTATACATACCTTATAGGCCATTTATTCTCAAAACAGTAGCTTTACTAAAATTACTCTGTTTGACATTTTGTAAGTGCCGTTTAAAGCTACTATACAGACTTTTTAACTTTTGGCTTATTGTTAATGTATGGTTAGAAAAAAAACTGGGGTACATAACTTTAAAAGTTTTAACTGAAAAGATATTATTGAAATATTTGAGCAAAATTGACACCGAACATATTGGTTACCTTGTTAAATAAATAAGCTATTATAAATATATTTCTAATAATATTGCAACACACAACACTACATCCATCCAATGATCTTATAATAACATTAGGTATCGAGAGGTACCGGGTTCGAATCTTCGCTATTACCGATGTGAACCCACTCCTAATATGTACAATGCAAGTAATTTAGCTCAGCTGGAGGGTTTAATGACAAAACTAGTAATATCGGTTACTAGTATTCTTATTAAGGCTAACACTTATTATAAGATCATTGAAATTAACAATAATTATTACTATACATTTAAATAAGTTACATTTAGCAAATGCATACATTTTTTTAACAAACTATAATAATATCAATGAAATTTCGATTTAAAACATAAATATATACACAATGTACACTTGCAAACTTAAATAAATGTACATATAGATGTCTATGTACATATACAATTCCAGCTGTATAAATTCTAACATTGATCTAGACATGTGTGGTAAAATATATCTGGATTCGTATTGGCTACCTTGTTTAAGATATATTTAGAACTAATATAACAATTGCTAATTTGCTTATACTTTTATGATTCAACGTTATAAAAACGATAGTCATAATTGCTTTTGCTCGCGGCGATGGTTCGCTGCGCGGATGCGTAGGCGGCCGGCGCCTCCTTCTGCGAGCAAGTAATGCTCGTGAAGGAGGAGGCGGGGCGGGAGCGGCAGCGGGAGCGACGAAGGATCGCAAGACAAGCTGCCCGCGTACGAAGGCAACTCGGGCGTCGGAGGTCGATGAACGACCTCCGCCCCCCATGAGCGCCTGCCTGGGGGTGTCAGGTGGAGCCGCCTGTCACCCTGGCAGAAGCAGGCCGCGGCGGTGGCGCGCCTCCCCGTTTTCGGGGACGAGTTGGGGACTCTGTAGTCCCCACACCCGAGAAGAGGGCCAGATCGTGAGAGATGGCCCTGGGTCGGCCGGGGTGCGAGGAATATGCCTGTCAACCTCACCTTCGGCAACCAAAGCGACCCAAAGGCGGCGTGCGTTTTAGTCGGTTCGAGTCCGACATAACCTCCTCCACCGGCTCCGGTGGGGAGGTATCCGTGGGGATTTTGCGCACGTAAAAAAAAAAAATCATAATTGCTTTTCAAATTCGTAGTTACCTACTATGTACACAAGTTTTCGATATTATGATTATTCAAAAATAAATTTTCTTTATTGTCCACAAAATAAGTAAATTATCATCTTCATATATTTTGTTTCGTTTTAAACCAACGTAACTTACATTTCTTAATTAAAATACTGTTTAACTATTTGGGCTTTATTAAATAATTTTTATTGTTACTAATAATTTTCATTCATTTTTTTTTATGAATCAGAAATCTATGTAATTGTCGTCTACTTTTCACGCTGACTGTACCGAACATTGTATGTGTACGCTTGCTAATTCTCTCCTTTAAGTAACACATACGGTGATACTCAACTCTTTAAGGTAGTATGTATCACAATCTTCTGTCCGTCTGTCAAGACCTTTTTCTCAGGAATGTGTGGAGATATGTAACGTTTTCAAACTGTTCAAATATCAAACTTATAAGTCAACGCATTCAAAATATATTGCAATTTATGTAGTTTAAGTTACAGAGCCCTCGGTGCGCGATTCCAACTCACACTTGAAGTTTTTTCATATAGTTTAGCATAACATTTATAAATTGGAATCATTTTACTGACACAAGTGAGTTCTAAACAACACGCGATACATATTTTGCACTTTATAATGTCTAATTTCTTATAGTTTATTCCTAAATCGTAGTCGACATTCATAAGAAACTTACTGACGTAGGTACCTTTATCCATATATTTAGAGTTGACTAGATACCACAAGGCCTGCAAGTCGTCTGTCTATGGCGTTTCACAACTTTTTCATGGCTTTTATTCGGGTGAATAAAACTAAACTATTTTTTTTTCTTTCTTTCACCAGAGTGGTGACGCACAAGCTTGGCGTGTTACTTTTATTCTATGACCAACTTTATCAGACGACAATTGACATAAAAATGCAGATTAATGCCCATATATGCATTGCGATCGACGTCAGCCGTAGTTGTGACAAACTAACACACAAGATCTTCATTCATTCGCGGAGTCTTACAATTCTGTGGGTAGGTATATGCATATTTCGACTACAGATGCAAATCCACATATAATTATATTGATATATTACAAGGTTTCTAAAGAAATATTAACGAAAATAGATGTTACTTCATAAGTATGACATATGATATGAGAGTTCCAATCACTAACCAGAATTCGAAACCCCCTTTAGACCGTGATATGGCGTATGTATGAATTCAACAATATAGATACACTTATTTTAGCATGTCTTCAGTTTGATATTTAAACATACAGGACATAGTGAACCACTGCGTTACGAAACATCGAAATTATAACAAAGTAGCTTACAAATTATCGTAATATGTGTACACTATTTAAATATCCACAATACTATTCTCACTATCTAAAAAACATATATACAATTGCATAAATATTCAAACTGAATCTCAGAAACATTGTTAATCTTAAAATCATATTGAAATAGATATGTATAGCCAGGGCTCTCTTTCAACACTTTATAAAAGGCAATTCAATCGTCCTCTGCAATAGTGCGAATGTTTTATCCATAATGACACTAAGTATTACAGGGCCAGTAGAATTGCCAATGAAAAAGAGGACTTAGCTACACGTCAACACAATAAAATATGATGGTATGCAATCTATGCTACATTATAATTCTTTGGTTTATCTAAACGATAATATTGCTTAATCCAAAGCATTGCGACGCCAAAGAAATATCTAAGTGTAACTCACAGTACAAAAATACTTGTTTAGTCTGTTTTGATTTATTTCTTCACTTCGCTTCTGTCATGCGGCTCGGCTCCTAACATAACCTGAATTTCTTCAACACTCTTGCCTTTCGTTTCAGGGATAACGAAGAAGATGAATAAGAAGGCAAGAACCATGACACCAGCAAAGATCCAGAATACCTGTCCGGCACCGATAGCCTCATTCAGAGAGTTAAATGTACTAGTGACTGTGAAAGCAAGCAACCAGTTCAAGGTACCTGCCGTGGAGCCAACAAAGGCCTTGATATCAATTCTGCAGAGGTCTCCAGCCATCATCCAGGGGATGGGCCCGAAACCGATGGAGAATGCAACGATGAATAAAGAGAGCGATACAAGGGGCAACCAAGTAATGGCTTGGACGACGTCAGCATCAGCGCCGTGAGTCTGTTGAAGGAAGAAGTACACTCCTAAAGCGGTGGTGCAAAGGCACATGATCAATGCGGACAGCATGAGAAGAATACGCCTTCCAAGTTTATCCACGACTAAACTGGATCCGAAGGTGGCGACGACCTGGATCACACCGATAATGATAGTCGACACCTCTGAAGGGATAGTCGCTCCTGCGTCATAGAAAATTTGTGACGCATTGAATATAACTGCGTTAATACCGGACAGTTGCTGGAACACCATCAAACAGTAGCAAATAATGAGGGCTTTAATTGCCGTTTTTTGTTTCAGTGCGGCCAGGTACGAAACACGGTTCGCTTTAGCCTCCTCAGCTTTAAATTTCAAGTCATTCAATTCGTGGTCCACGTCATAAGCCCTACCGCGGAGACGGTATAGAGCTTCCCTAGCTTCTTCGCTCCTGCCATTGACTACTAGGAAGTTGGGACTTTCTGGCATAAAGAAGAACACAATTCCGAATATGATAGGTATTATTGTGCAGAGTATATTGAAGACGAATACGGAGGCATAACTGCCGACAATATAAGAGAACAGAATACCGACAGTGATCATAAGTTGGAAATAACTGCCTAATGTTCCTCTAATGGAATCCTGAGCAATTTCACTGGTGTATGCAGGCGCTGTGACGCAAAAGGAACCGCCAGCTATGCCGATGATGAGCCTACCGGCTATAAGCATGCCCACACTGGTACCGAAGGTGATGAGCAGCCAGCCTAATGTGAAGGGTACAACGAGGATTAACATTGTAAGTTTCCGTCCTATCTTGTCCATGAGTAGGCCAATAGGGAAGCACACGAACGCTGCTCCGAGGTTAATGACAGAAGATATCCAGTCACCTTGTGCTTGTGTTATGTCGAAGTTGTAGTCTGTGCTGTTCGCGGCAACAATTTTTACTATCACTGGAGCTGACCAACCCAACATTGTACCCGCTGCAAGTGCACCAAGCGTAGCTGAAATTAAAAAAATGTTTTATTAATATTTTTGTAATACTCTCTTGCATATGTCTTTAGATGGCTAGGATAGAATAGGCATAGTTGTGTGAAACCTTCCTCGAATTGCAAAGCATCAAAGACGCCTGACTGTAAACTAGCTGAAAAAGAGTGATTAATTGGCAGTCTGAACATAACTCGTCATAATAAATACCGCGAGGCAAAAAGAAATCCTAAAAAAATAATTTTCAACAAATACATTGAGCTTAACTTTGTTTCATGTTTGTGTGTCTATGGATGTAAATTACATGTGCATATCTTATTTCCAGTCACTATTTTTTGTCTAAATTAAAGATCAAAACTGAGACGGTGCGCACTGTGCGATATGAAAGAAACTTCATTTCACACACGCTCAATCTGTGGAATGACCTTCTTGTTGCGGTTTTCTCAAGCGCCTGCAATATGTGGTTCTTCAAGAGGGGCATCAGAAGGTTTCTTCATGATCGGCGGCGCGAGTGTAACGCCCCTGGTGTTGCATACGTCCATGGGCCACCTAAATGGTATAAAAAAAAGAAGTGCGCAAACTGTAGCACTATGGTTGCCAAAACATTTTTATGCAAATCACAGACAAATCATCATCTAAGCATTATTCCCGGGGACGTCCGAGGCCAGCACTTCGAAGCCTTAGGAGGCTTCACGGTTCCAATATGAGCGATTGTTGTTTGACCTCCTTACCCAAAGCATAAAGATTGTGCCAAAGCTTGTCCGCAAATCAGTACGTGTAGCGGCTTGCAGGTGAGACTGGCTTGGACCTTGAAGATCTTGGTGGAGGAGGACATACAACCGTAATTTTCTTTCCTTTTTCTCCAACAGCTTAAGAAATTAACGATTAAAACGTACCAGCTAGGGCGGCGATATATTGTGGAAGCTTGCGGGCATTGTCCTCGCGGGGCTCGACCAGCTCGTCCCGCGATACTCCGATATCTGCCATCGTGCCGTTGCCTTCTGGACGCTGGAAAGGAAGAAAATCAAGTGTTATTTTATCAGCTATTTAACGTGTTGCAAATTACATCTATAGCATTCGTTACGGATCGTCAGTAGGAGGTAGGACACGACGGTATTTCCGGCCAACTGGGGAAGTACCTCCGTCCTACAGAATACCGCAGCCATAATAACTTCGTGTTGTGTTCCCAGCGGTGAGTAGGGTAGCCAGAGCTCACTGGAATGTTTTTGTGCTGTCAGTGAGAAGACCAAAAGCTTGTACTGCTTTGTATTTTACACTGACGGCACAGAAACTCTCTGTGCTTACAGGGTTGGCAGCACGAGTGTGACTCCCTTGGTTTAGCACATAATCCATAGGCCGCGGTTTTGGTGTGTGAAGTTTATTTTCTTCTGTGCCAGTCTTTTTGTTTATTAGTCTAACAGTTCGTTGTGCAATATTAATCGAACCAAATAAGAAAAAACAAGCAAAACAAGTTGTGTCAACACAGCCACAACTGTGATATGCAAGTATGTATGTATGTGTGTGTATGTGTGTGTAATATGCAAGTAGAGTTCGATTGATATGTCAACAGCAGGTTGATTTCAGTTCGATGTTTTCGTGTGTGTTTATAATAAAAAAAGAATCTAGGTATTTGCAACCCGTATTATATGCTTAAACTTAAGTGCCTTAAACAAACCTACATTACATTATTGTTATTACATAACATTATAACAATATGTTATGTCAATTATGATCTAATTCATAACATTCCTCTCACACTAATGTTTGATAAGTGGAAGAATAAACACATGTTTCATATTACCTACAGAGTTGACATCATTTGACATTGAACATATTTATCTAATATACTAATCTATGTCTATACTACTGAAAAGAGCTAAGAGTTTGGTTTGTCTGAATATACCAAACAGTTCTTGGACACACAAAACCACACATAGCAAATCTCCCACTGACTCTTATAATGTCCATGATAGTTTGAAAATCTATGAGAAAATATTGCTCTGATCCTTAAAAGATAAGTCAATAACTACATAGCAAATGCGGACAATGTAATGTGAAGAAGCCGAATGGCACATGTCTTCGTTAACCAGTTCATATCATCATGATCAACATTTGCATTATATCTTGTTGCACACCCTTAGGTATCCTACTTTTATTTAATGTACGCTTCTCTGCTACTCAAGGGTTTGCTGGGAGAGAACTCATATTGAGTTAAGCATAACATAACATAAACTCACGCCTATATCCCCGAAGGGGTAGGCAGAGGTGCTAGCACCCACATTTCGCCAGTTTATGTTTAGGTCCCAATGTAATAGGTGGCGAGCCTATTGCCATTAACCGGGCACTTATAAACCTGCGATAAATACACACATAACTTCGAAAAGCATCGAAAAGTCATTGGTGTGTGCCATGGTGAAACCTGGGATCGAACCCGAGACCTCGTCTCAGCAGTCCATTACCCAAACCACTTGGCTATCGCGGTATTCTTAGTATCGTATCGTATTCTATTGAGTTAAGCTCGCCTTTATATATATTTCTTTTATATATTTTTTGTGTATGATCTCTGTACTGATTGTGTGCAATAAAGAATCAAATTGAAATTGCATTTGAGGTTGTCACCTTGCTGTCAGGACTCCGGGGTCTGCTTTTAAAGATGTGAATATTACATTATTTTTAATAATTCAATTAATTAAAAAATTTAAGGCATATGTCGATAGCGGGTGGTGTTAAATAAATGTATAATGTTAAAACATGTTTACTTATCTCAAAGCTATAGTGCCAATGACTTTATGGTTTAATTTTGTATAATTTATCAATTACAGCCGCTTGAAAACTTGTGGTGTTCTTTCAAATTTTAGAAAGTTGTAGTAGATAGTGGAATACTGTGCTATATGAAGTTCAATACAATTGTTTTATGCCATATAGATGTGTATATTATAACAGCAAGTATATACATATACGCTTTGTTATAAAGCAGTCTCATAAGTGTAAAAAACCACGGAAATGTATAATGTCGTGTCCGAACAGTAACCTAAACCATTTTCATAGATGATACAATATATAGCCATATTCAACCAAGTATACAATAAAATTTATCGAATCTATTTAATAATACAATGACATAACACGATAAGATACAATAATAAAACAGTCGTACAAAAAGAAACTCATACCACATTTCGAAATGAAGTATTTAGTCCTGTGGCGGGTATTGCAGCCAATAACGGTTCCCTTTCCGGGTCGCTACCTCTACGTCTGTATACTGAAGATCTCATTTTGGACGGACACAACAAATATAACAATAAACCACACGCGTTATCTCACAAGTAAATAAAGACGAAAACAAAATAATCTACTCAGCTGACGTATTGACTGATTTTGACGAATGAATTTGACATTGACAGTGTTGAACAGTGTTGCTAGTATTACTTTCATAGCGACGTTTACAAAATGTTAAAGTAGTAGTTTACTAGCACACTTAAATGTAGTTTAATATTAAATTTCGATTATTTTTATATATTATATTCGATCGATATTAAATAAGTTATATGATTGTCGAATAAAGCATGAACAAATTATAAATCGTGACGATCGAATTGGTCTGTTTATGCATATTTGCATATATATTGCACAGTGGTATTTATGTTGTACATGTACAACATATTGCAATCACAAATGCATTAGGCGTTCATATGTACAAAACAAATAGACCAAAAATACAAATTAAACAAATAGTAAGTTACTTAGTGCGATTTCTACCATCACCTTTGGACGACCTTTATTAGTCCAAAATTACTGTTTTTCTGTAGGTATACCTATAGTGATCTAAGTAGTTATAGTTTTCTCAACTTGACATTATCATAGAAAAACGTCCTTGAACTTGAAGGTACCAACATTATTATGTTATCCGTGGTACCAACGCAATTTAGAAAAGACTGATGAAATCAGAATAACCAGTTTTGTTGGAAACATATAGAAACATTAATAATTTGAAAACGTCATATTTATAGTCGAAGCTATTGTTATTGCTTAGGTATTTGTGGCGGATGCCGCGAATAGCTACCTATTAAAGTATAATTTATGTTATGAAGGTATGCCTGGTCTTTTCCACATCAAGTTTTGAATTGTTTATGTATGAAGTAATGTTTTTAGTTTCTGTCGTGTTTTTATGTAGTTTAATAAAATTTTAAAGCAATAAGATAGGAAAAAGTGAAACAATTCAGACGGACCCTTTGAAGGGACTAGTCGCGGGTTCAAGTCTCGTCTGAGTCGTTTCACATTTTCCTATCTTAATCGATTTTCTGTACCTAGCTAATGTTTGGAAATTTTTAATAAATACCTTACGGTCTGTTCGCCTATCGCCTATGAGCAAAAGTTACCATACATAACCCATGGGTTCAAACTCCACTTTAAACCACCAGAATCATGCAAATGAAATGTCGGGACATGGAAAATAGTAGGATAGAGGTCATAAATTATATTGAAATTTAATCCGCCTAGTGGTATGGGTTATGGACTGCTGAGACGAGATCTGGGGTTCGATCCCAGGTTTTACCATGGCACACACCAATGACTTTTCGATGCTTTTCGAAGTTATGTGTGTATTTATCGCTGGTTTATAAGTGCCCGGTTAATGGCAATAGACTCGCCACCTATTACATTGGGACCTAAACATAAACTGGCGAAATGTGGGCGCTAGCACCTCTGCCTACCCCTTCGGGGATATAGGCGTGAGTTTATAAAAAAAATTAATCCGCACCTGCTGTGCAATTCTCGAGTAGGTATACAGCGTCGAGCGCAGCGCTGCGATAGCTTTGATCGAGATTGTCATTGGTGGATATCCAGTGACGTCACACAGTCCGTCCATTGACAATCTGTATCAAGGCTGTCGCAGCGCTGCGCTAGACGCTGTATACTCGAGAATTGTACAGCAGGTGCTGATTAAATTTCAATCTAATTTATGATACTTCTCTATCCTACTATTTTTCATGTCCCGATATTTCATTTACCTATAGCTAATCAGGTACCTACCTACTCAATTTATGGTGTCTAAAAACCTTCACTGTAAAAGCGCCAGTTAGCAATTCTAATTGAAAACTTGATTAGAAATTCCACATTAGCGATAAATTTACTCTTTAGCAATCAGCGTAGATGCAAGTTGCAGCAATAACGTTTTATAGCTCTACACCCAAAGCCATTAGAGAGAGTTCAATTCCTGATAAGTTTCTACAAAGTGTCTCTCACTGTAATGAGCGGTGAGATCTATCATCTTCAAGAGGTTGTTAAACTCGATCGTATACCTAAGAACCTCTTGAATACAAAGCTCTGCTTAGTGATAGTGACCATTGGTTTTCAATGAAGGTATGAAGGAAAGGTATTTATGACATATCGTAATCATCGTTATGACATATAATATAGTCCGTAGGGTATTTGACAAAATATTTTTTATTGTTTTAAGTGTCCCAATTGTGTCATCACATTATTATCGAAATAGATTGAGACTTTTATCTGTTAATAATCACTGTACCGGCCCACGGATCAGGGCTGCCAACTGCCATTACTTATTTGAAGACTTGTGAACAATTCTCAATTAGCCTTTCGTACAGTTTGCAGCTGGTCACAGACTTCATGTACGCCTTTATTACCGAGCAGCTGTTGCGCCCTGCAAATTAGGGGCTAGAAGAATGGCAGCGCTAACAAAGTCGGATATCTATAAGCGGATGTCTCTACATAAATCACCCAGCGGCAGCGTTTACCGAGATACCTACTATGAGATGCTGTTTCAAACTGCAAATTAGGGGCTAGAAGAATGGCAGCGCTAACAAAGTCGGATATCTATAAGCGGATGTCTCAACATCAATCCCCCAGCGGCAGCGTTTACCGAGATACTATGAGATGCTGTTTCAAACCGCAAATTAGGGGCTAGAAGAATGGCAGCGCTAACAAAGTCGGATATCTATAAGCGGATGTCTCAACATCAATCCCCCAGCGGCAGCGTTTACCGAGATACTATGAGATGCTGTTTCAAACTGCAAATTAGGGGCTAGAAGAATGGCAGCGCTAACAAAGTCGGATATCTATAAGCGGATGTCTCTACATAAATCACCCAGCGGCAGCGTTTACCGAGATACTATGAGATGCTGTTTCAAACTGCAAATTAGGGGCTAGAAGAATGGCAGCGCTAACAAAGTCGGATATCTATAAGCGGATGTCTCTACATAAATCACCCAGCGGCAGCGTTTACCGAGATACTATGAGATGCTGTTTCAAACTGCAAATTAGGGGCTAGAAGAATGGCAGCGCTAACAAAGTCGGATATCTATAAGCGGATGTCTCAACACCAATCCCCCAGCGGCAGCGTTTACCGAGATACTATGAGATGCTGTTTCAAACTGCAAATTAGGGGCTAGAAGAATGGCAGCGCTAACAAAGTCGGATATCTATAAGCGGATGTCTCTACATAAATCACCCAGCGGCAGCGTTTACCGAGATACCTACTATGAGATGCTGTTTCAAACTGCAAATTAGGGGTTAGAAGAATGGCAGCGCTAACAAAGTCGGATATCTATAAGCGGATGTCTCTACATAAATCACCCAGCGGCAGCGTTTACCGAGATACTATGAGATGCTGTTTCAAACTGCAAGTTAGGGGCTAGAAGAATGGCAGCGCTAACAAAGTCGGATATCTATAAGCGGATGTCTTTACATAAATCACCCAGCGGCAGCGTTTACCGAGATACTATGAGATGCTGTTTCAAACTGCAAATTATGGGTTAGGAGAAATACCATATGGCATCACTAATCTACATATGAATGTCTCTGAACGAAATCTTCTCTGGCTGGAGGTGTTAGTTACATCGATTAATTGTGTCAACTAGAAATCGTCAGGTCAGGCTCTCGATTCTACTAACGCGTAACAACTGTCAAACCACAAACACTACAAAAAATGGCATTACATTTTAGACTTTAAAGCAATAGGCTTAAAGTCTAAAATGAAATGACATTTTGTAGAGGGAAAGATAAAGTGTAAAGAAACAATTTTTAATAAATTTTAGACTTTACGATGTTAGAAATGAAGTGTAAAATGTATTGCCATTATTTGCAGTAGATATCTGTGGTACGAGTCCGATACGAAAGTTTGCTTTAGTAAAATCGATGCCCAGGAAACTTGTAGGTAGGTTCTTATTCGCAGTCGCAGTACTTAAGTAGGTATTAACGTATTATTATGAGTGTTTCATTGATATTATCGTGATATCAATGAAAATGTTTCGTTTGACAAAGAAAAATATGTAATTCCACTATCGATATCATATCAATTTAGGTATAACGGTTTAATATGGTACGTGTGTATAGAATTTTGTGAATAATAAACTGTGTAAGTGCTATAAACAACAAAATGCCACAATAAATCTAGATAGATAGCTGCAGTATGTACAGGTACCTACCTACGTACCTACATTCAATATGTAAAATGAATACGCAATGGGTGGCGAAGCGATACGCTCTCATCCATGCCCCCGATTCTGCTAATTTTATGTCATAGCAAAATCACTGTTATACCTTACGTGGTAACTATTTCGGCCGGCGCCTCCTGCGAGCAAGTAATGCTCGTGAAGGAGGAGGCGGGGCGGGAGCGGCAGCGGGAGCGACGAAGGATCGCAAGCCAAGCTGCCCGCGTACGAAGGCAACTCGGGCGTCGGAGGTGAATGAACGACTTCCGCCCCCCATGAGCGCAGGCCTGGGGGTGACTGGTGGAGCCGCCTGTCACCCTGGCAGAAGCAGGCCGCGGCGGCGGCGGTTTTCCGGGAACGAGTTGGGGACTCTGTAGTCCCCACACACCCGAGGAGAGGGCCAGATCGTGAGAGATGGCCCTGAGTCGGCCGGGGTGCGAGGGATATGCCTGTCAACTTCACCTTCGGCAACCAAAACGACCCGCAGGCGGCGTGCGTTTTAGTCGGTTCGAGTCCGACATAACCTCTTCCACCGGCTCCGGTGGGGAGGTATTCGTGGAGATTTAGCGCACGTAAAAAAAAACACGTGGTAACTATTTATTAATGTGTGGTTATACCACTGATTTTGCAAAAAATTACATTAAATTTTATACTTTATTGAACTGGGCTTAAAGTCTAAAATTCTATGAAAAAAGAGTTCATTGCATTTTTTCAATCTCTATAAGATCACATTTAATTTTGAACTCTAACTGCATAACGGTAAAATATAAAATTAAATGGCACTGTTTAATTTTAAACTTTACTGTTATGTATATATAATATAATTTTACCTTTCCAGAATAGAATGAAGCAGCGTTTCGCATGTCTACTTCTAAGTCCTACTTTATTTTTTACGTGCGTAAACTCCCTATGAATACCCCCACCACCGGAATCGGTGGCAGAGGTTATGTTGGACTCGAACCGACTAAAACGCACGACGCTTGTTGGTCGTCTTTGGTCGAAGTGAGGTTGACAGGCATATCCTTCGCGCCCCGGCCGACAAAGGGCTCTATCGCTCGATCTGGCCCTCTCCTCGGGTACTTCTATTTCTACTAGAGTAACAGGTGGCTATGCCTGTCTCCTCCAGGCTTGCACCGAGAACCAGCCGCGGCCAGCCCGCCCCTTGTTTACTGTCCTCTGTGCCCTTGTACTGTACATACTTATCTATTTATATACCTATTTATAAAATATTTAGGGATATTAAAAGATATGAAATAATACAATACCGTTATGTTTTTGAAACAATCTTTGTTATGTTATTACGATGCAGTAGGTAGGTATATAGTAACAGTAGATATAGTAAGTGCAGTTGAGATTGAAATTATCGTACCTACCTTTGTGTTATTGTCTTGCTGATCTTCGGCAGTTAGTAGGTAGCTAATTGCTGACGTTACGATGCTAATTACAACATTTAAATACTAGCTAGAGTGGCGTAACGGTAGAGCATTCGACTGCTATGCAGGGGGCGCGGGTTCAATTCCCGCTCAGTGCAAATATTTGTATGCATGAATATGTCGACGGGTAAAAGGAAATAGGGCATACGGGCGACATTTTGGTCAAAAATGAGTTATTATGCCATTGGACTTAAAATTTTCTGCTCTTTCGAATGCGCTTACTCCCATGACTCTACGATGACTTTTTTGGCGTTTATGCCCAAGCAAAACAAATACAATTTATAGTGTTATTTTTGCTAACCGACGAAAATTCTGGTCATATGAGTTATTATGCCATTGGACTTAAAATTTTCTGCTCTTTCGAATGCGCTTACTCCCATGGCTCTACGATGACTTTTTTGGCGTTTATGCCCAAGCAAAACAAATACAATTTATAGTGTTATTTTTGCTAACCGACGAAAATTCTGGTCATTTTTGCTATAAAGGTGATTGTACCCCTACAAAAATGATTTATTTTGGGTTTATTGTCGGTAATACTTTTTTACTTCACAAGGGTGCCAAGCTTTTGGTTGTTTATGCCTTTTAAGCATTTCAATTGAAAAGGACAAATGTTGCTTAAAGCTTACTTCAATTTCGTAATTTAACAGAGCTATGGCGCTTGTGCCCTATATACAAAATGCATACTTATATTACTCTGGCGGTTATCCCCTATTTCCATTCAGTTCTTAATGACAGCCAAGTCGGTTATGCTCTATTACCTAAATTGATTTTAATATGACACTGGTGGTTATACCTTACTTCCGTTTACTATAATATAAATACGATTCGTGTTTTTATTACTAAGGGGGTTAATTTTGATTTTTCTTGATTAAAAAGTATTAAAAAAAACTCCTTTTTTATTTCAAGAAACATCACACTATCTGCTCGTTAGCAAATATGAAATGACGAGCTATATCTTTTAAATCTACCATTTAGTGTAAAATTATAGCAGGGTATACTGTAATAGGCTTCTTAGTAAAATAGATCCTTAGTATGTTTCTGTGAAAATTTACTCCCAAGCAATTTCACCCTACTTTAGAAGTTAGAGACATAATTACGGTGTCGTGTAATATCTGTTTTAGATATTTTCCTGATGAAGGATTGCGTTGGTTGCGCTACTTCATTACTTTTGGGGTGGCTTTTCATCCATATTTCTTTGCTTCGTAGCGACATTGTGTGTTACTAATGTCGTATATCCTGGTATTGTTTTGAATGCCTAGTGTTTCTTGTGCCCTATTACCTTTTATACAACCACTATGAAAAGTACCTTATCCTTCTTTTCCTATAATATTGATTGAACGGTCTAGTATAAATTGGAATGTCGCATATGCTTCTTATCCTTTAATATTTGATTTTGTCATTTGTATCTTATGCCATATTTCCTTATTCAAAAATTATAAGCTGTGGTTATAAGCGATAAAAACTACTTTAAATAACGTCAAATCACTAAAACTAAGAATACCAGTAACTGTTCCATTTCTATCTGATTTTATAACTGTTTCGCTTTTCACAATATCTTAATAAATGACAAAAATACGTCAGTTTTTCTAAAATTTTAAACTTTGAACGGCTCTCCTGAACATTTCAACTTTTGTCGCTTATCCCCTATTTCCTTTTAACCGTCGATGTGTATTTGCATTGGTCTGGGTGTTTCTATGTATAATATGTATGTATTTACAAAAAAAAAGTAATCTAAGTATGTTTATCCGCATTCTAGATCCCATAACACAAGCTGGTTAAGCTATGCTTACCATGGGTCTATAGCGTTGTGTTATGTATCATAGTTTTTTTAGCCATTATTTTATTCTATTTTAAGTACCTACCTACGTAGGTACCCTTCATATGTATCTGACAATTTTTCATGATAAAAAATGTACCTATACCTAATTTAAAAAAATCTAGGCAGTATTAAAGAAACTATCAGAATTTAACCACAGATTAATAAATAGTTATATAATTAGGATTGCTGCGGGAACACTGCCTGGCACTACCTTTACCTCATTATATGGGTTTCTCAGAGATGGAGTAGGTAGGTATTATGCTTCAGCCTGAAAAACTTCATGCAGACCAATTTTTCTAAAATTTTAAAGTATTTTTACTAAGTAATTAGATTTTAACTGATTATTTAAAGTAAGCGTATAAGTTCGATATGTGTAAATTGTGTAAGTAATATTAGTCAGTAATAGTAAATCTTGAGAACTGCCACGCACTAGATTACGTACGTACCTACAGTCGGCATCAGATCGATCTTGATGAACATACGTACATATAATCACGCCTTTATCCCCGGAGGGTTAGGCAGAGATCAATTAACACATTTCACCAATAATTGTATTCGGTCCCATGTAATAGGGGGTGAGCCTATTGCCGTATTTCGGGCACTATTATTGACTCAAGCCATGCATCAGAGGCTGAGTCTGGGCTGTATATATCTGTCTGTTGACAGCCCTATTCCTTGTACGACACCGCATGTGAAGAGATGGGGTGGCCTAAATTCCACTCTACCGGAAACAAATGCCTTGTTTTTTCCCCATTCTTGTTGACTGATTGTTCTAATACTAGGTACATACCTTTAGTTCTGACAATAATACAATTTAAATCAATAAAACAGTTTAATATGCTCTTAACATCGTTTTAAGATCATTTTGATATAGTAAGATCGTTCTTACGCTGACTGTACCTGCATATTCAGGCATAAGTTTCAGCAACAATAAAATACGGTGGATAGAACATGATGTAGGTACTTTCTAACAATAGATATCAATCTAGTAGATGTATGCGTGGATGATAACCGATCAGATAAGGTATTTTGTGAGTGATAACGTGATAAGACTATCACTAGTTAGATAGGTAGATAGACCTCAAATGTTGAATGAGGACGGAAGATAAAATACTTAACATTATTTCGTAACATCAAGAGGGACTACTTAAGTTTCATTTGCAGAATCTCTTTGAATGCCTTTCAATGAAGAGGTACAGGCAAAACTAATCTCAGATGGCGTCACCTCCGCTGGTGCTTGTCTTGGAGTCTATAATCGTGTTTTTTACGTCAGACTGCAATCAATCTTGTCGTTGACATTTGCATTGAGATTATAATAGCAAAATATATAAATAAAAATGTACTTTTGCATGACATTGGCGAATTTAAAAGAAGAGTTGAACAAAAGAAATGCTTACCTACATAAAAATCATTATGTTTGAAATGGTCGCTATATATTCTAGCAGACGAATTTGGTATCCAGTTTTTGATCTACAGGACTTTAATCTATAGTGTCTTATCAGTAGAGAAACGATGAGGACCTTTCTTTTTACACTGAAATGCACTACATAGCGTCATTGTTTATTCCACAGAATTTTTCTTTTCTTTACTATTTGTATGAAACTTGACAGCAATACAACATCAGCGATAATGCGCCACCTATCGGAATTATCAAATCGATTTCCTCATTCAGATATTTTGTCAGTTTTGCTCACCTGCTATCACATGTTGTATTGTTTTATGATTAGTTGTTAAGTTTATACTGTAACCCAGTCACTATCTATCCACATACATACATACAATAGTGACGCCTTTTCCCTTTAGAGGTACACAGTGAACATATATCCACTTGCTACGATCTTGCCTTTGATTATATTATATAATCAAAGGATCTTGCATACGATTTTCACCCCTTCTACTTCCAGAATTGTTTCAAACATACCGATTGCAGGTTCTCTTGACCGATTGACAATACCTACCGTATGCATATTGGATCGACCTTTACTGAGGTGGCCAGTGGAGTGACTTTACTTCTTAAATTGGTTTCGTCAATATTCTCTAGTCTCTACGTGTCCAAACTATTTATCAAAGCATCCCTTTCTCTTAGTCTTTCGCAGTCCACTGCTAGTATCTCCCAATATTGGCAGGCTTTGGCCTACTGTTTACAGCTGGCCAGACGGGTTGGTACAGGGTTTTATTTCGACATTTGCTTCTCTTGCAGTGATATCGTCTGCGTATTTTTCCGTTAGTCGCTTCTTAATACACACTTCGGATGAGATGGGATGGAGTGCTAACATCTTGATCACTATATCTTGGAATAGTCTGTCATGTTCATTTGAAACTGTTCTATTGTAAATATTAAAACAGATTGCTATTAATACTTAGAACAGTTGAATTGACATTACTATTAATAATACCAATATTACTATATTATAGTGCCTATCTACCATGTAAATATAAAACATACTTAGATAGTAAAGGTAGGTAGGTACATAATAGATAACTTCAATATTATCTCTAACAGGTACATATCTATCTTTACAAGATCTATTAATGTATTTAGTATTATGTCATATTACATACGAAGCAATAAAAACCATCAAGCCACAGCCTAACAACAAAGGACAGAACCCTTCGTCGGCTTCATCCTACATAGTACATTTCTTATCAATCTCTTTCTATCTTGGTACTTAAGTAGGTATTGTATTCTATTATACAACTGTGCTTGACAGGTTATCTATTTATTTGTTCCATCATCACACAAGTACCTACTAGAAATTCGATTTTATATCTTTGATAACTTTTTTATATTTAAAATATATTTTTAAATTTATACATTAATTACAGGTTAAAGATTTAGTATAAATTGTGTTTTTAGCTTGTATGAGAGCTGCATTTGGTCTGTAAACCCACAGCAAAAAAGTAGATTGGATGCAGCTGATAAGATATATAATATAATTCTGGGGTTCACAACACTCAGAGAACTTAGAGAACGTGGGAATTTAAT
This sequence comes from Eilema griseolum, assembly GCA_963662185.1. Classification (NCBI taxonomy): domain Eukaryota; kingdom Metazoa; phylum Arthropoda; class Insecta; order Lepidoptera; family Erebidae; genus Eilema; species Eilema griseolum. Next base: position 3,580,709 of record OY759243.1, read on the forward strand.
TGAGAGATTCAAGATCTTAAATGGTCACTAAGATATAGAAGACGTTCCCAATTTATTTTTGCGAAACCAAAATACGCATCTCGGAGGTGCTGAGTTTCAGTTTTTTAAAAAACAATCCACATAAATTCTTAAGCAATAGCGTTGTAAAAGCATGGAATAAACTGCCAGAAAATCTTCACAAAATGTGTATTTAATTAAGAACAGGCACGACATACATGTATTTGAAAGCTCAAGTGAAAGCTAGTGAAGAATAACAGAATATATGCATTATAAGTTGAATCAACTGCTGCCTAATAATAAATAATAATAAAAAAACTACATCAAAACCGGAACTGCGCATCTGCATTTGTCCATTCATTGTGTTCGAATGCATCCTATGCGAACGCGGTTATGTGCCAGCAATTTATAACAAAACTGCCTCTTCAGTATCCTATCCATTTTCAGCGGTAAAATAACTTACAATAAAGAAACTACCTTTTCAGTATCCATTTTCAGCGGCATGATATATTTTGTTTACAAGATTTTATTTAACTTGCTCGGTATGTATGTTTGTTGGGGGAAATTCTTGGTTGATACAAGATTCTGAAGCAGATATTTCAACTGATTTTGATGATTTACACTGCAATTTATGCCACGATCACCATGAGCTAATTTCTCACTAAACAAAACTTCGTGAAAAGTCAAGAAAGACGTCTTACAGCGATATAAATTCTTAGTCCAAGAGATACCATCAAGATTTTCCATTAATAAATGATACCAGTCTTTCACAATGTGTCAGTTTAATGGAATGATACAAACAAATAAAATAATAACATTTACGTAGGTATGACAAGTATGAAAAGAGATTACTCACATAATTACTTCTTATCGTATTCGTATTACAAGTCATTCTAAAAGGTGCGGTGGCAACATTCGCAATGAGGACACTGGCTGCAATCTGGGGTCCCAAAATGGGCACACTCATTATTGTAAAGGCGCTTGACCCGAAACCACTTCCGAACATCATTATTTAAAAAAAATACCCTATAATGAATATTTATAGTTATTTAAAAATTATATTAAACTTGAGTCTCTTGTGTGTTTATGTAAGTAAACAACTGTGTTTTGCATCTAAAGAAAGTCTAATCTTGACATATTTAGTAATATCTCGATGAAGAAATATATCTGAAAAAATGAAAAAATCTTGAAGATAAATACGACTTTAAGATAATGTTATCTATTTTCAAAGATTTGATAGAATGAGATGTTATGTATTGGTACACAGTTGCCGATTATTTTAGAGATTTATTAGTTGTAGTTCCTACGAGTACGACCTATCGCTAAGACACGTTACATCTCAAATAGTCAGACGATATTATATAGATATCATCCACAGACCTATTAGGTACTTAAAAACATCCTACACCTGAAGGAACCATCTTGAAACCGGAGATGGCGTTGGGCACAGATAACGTAATACTACCCTGGTTAAACCGAGGTGTGTGGGATAGGTTTTAGGCAATCTTAACACCCCGCCGGGCATCTGAAGATCTGTGACGGCCGGTTCGAGTCCGACATAACCGCCCCCACTGAATAGAGGTATATCTATACAAAATTCTAGTCTGTGATAGTAGACTTCAAACAATTAGTAATTCTTTTCATAGCAACTGTATACGCTTTTTTAACAACCTGTCTGAATAAATTTGAAAAAGTAGTTAAGAGTAAATTGTGCCAGAAAGGTTATCCATAAAAACTTGGCAATACGTTGTTCGCTCAACTATGCTATTAAATAAATGTTTGTAAATAGACCAAAAAATGCCAACTGGGTTTCTTCCCGGGGTCTTCTCAGGTCGGTGACCGCGTTTCGAACCGGTGCCGGTCGTCTATTTACTAAAATTGTCTTACATATTTCTTTTTATATTGACGTTTTGTAAGCTCCGATTTTATGGTCAATGCAGAATAAGTAATTTTTGACTTTGACTTGGTCTGAGGGGATCTCCGCATGAAAAAAAAGGTTCAATCAAGAGAAGGTACTGTTATTTCATCACTCTGGCTCTAGTTTCTTCGTTCCCTGTGCAACGGCTTTTTACCGAAGTATAAACTATCAGGGTGAGCTTCCTGCTAACTCTTCAACTGCTGATTAACGTGTGGGACCCTGACTTGACTTTCCTTTCAGGGTTTAGTGGTCAGACGAGGAGAAGGAGTAAGTAGACCCCGGACTTCAAAGTGAAACCACAGAATAATCGGGAATAATGCTACGGTGATGGTGATGCCTCATGTATCTTTTCCTGTAGCTACCTAAGTACTTTTATGGTGAGTACATTTTTCGCTATCATTCATTAAAATAGATTTACGATTAGCAAATAATACGCGCAGCGCATTTTAATGATGGGTATTCACTAAACATGATGTAGATTTATAGATAGTAGATACCAAGGGGATCCTAGTAGACAGACGCAAAAATATTATCTTGGTATCTGACTAGATTTGTTAACGAATATAACTTGAAAGTTTAGCACATCAGGGGTCCGATGCAGTAGATTTTAGTGCGAAAATTTAAAAATAAATATTTTATCTAACCGTCGATATGTTTAGTGCAGACAGATCATATGGAAAACCCATAAAAGTGCAAAAAATATACTTTTTTTTTTTTTTATACCACTTAGTTGGCAGACTAGCACACGGCCCACCTGATGGGAAGCGGTTATATATATCTGCTGTATAACAGAGTAGAATTATACATAAATAGGTACACAAAGCTACACACCGCTACGGTTCGCTTTCCACGATTTGTGATTTCACACAGGACGTCTTGTTTTAATTTCTTTTTTGTAAAATAATAAATAAAATATGCTTTACAATAATACATAAACCTTACAAATAAATTTAATTTGATCTTATATCCTCCCCCCCGGCCTGCACTACGACACAGTCACTATTAAGTCGCGCTCATTGTAAAAATAGATAAACAGTGTTTAAACTCCAAAGCAATTGTATAATAAGTGCATATCGTCTTGCTGCAGTGTTGTGCTATATTAATAAGTATTCAAATCCATGGAAAAAATACCAAATTACGCCTAAAAGTGGAAAAAACAATTGGATTTTACTGTGTATTTTGTGCTCCTACCCTGCAAATCTGTTATTAATAACTGACCCACGGCGGACCGCGGTCTATAGGCAGCGGCGGCGGCACTAACTTGGACTACTTATAATATTTTCTATTATCAAGCAAATAGTGTCCAATATTGGACTGCCTCCGAATAAATATACTGCATAGTGACGAGGCGAACAACCGTTACTGCGAGACTGAGCGACAATTGAGCGACAGTTCCTTGATAGAACATTGTTTGGTGTAATATTGTTCGACCTGTACTACGAAAAACTTGGCTATAAGTGAACTGACAATTATTATAGTGCTAATATCTCTCAAAAACAGACACAACTGTGTTAGTGTTATGGATGCATCGAAAAATAATTCACTCTCGGATACGGAAATTGACCTGGTGAGTAGTGATAAAAAGACGCCTACTAACTATGCAATGGTCAGAGCTAAAAGACGCAGGGGTGACTTGGAATACGAATTAGAGGAATTGAAGGAGGAGGTGAGAAAAATGTTTACCAATTTCACAAACAAGCAAGAAAATGAGACAAAAAAAATTAGCTCAACTCTTGAACTAATCAAACAATCAAGCCTTAATATCGAGAACTCAATTGCATTTTTAACTGCGCAAAACGAGGAATTCAAACAGAAAATTAACCAACTAGAAGGTCAGGCCAAGGAGGATAGGAAGTACATGGCAGTTTTGGAGAACAAAATCGAAGAAATACAAATCGGTGATCGCAAAACTAACTTTGTTATAAAGAATGTTCCAAAGAAAATAAATGAAACTCAGGAAGACCTCATCCAAATGACTATGTCCCTTGCTGAAACCATTGATTGCAGGATTAACAAACAAGACATCAAGGACATTTACAGGGTTCGGGGAAAGAATATGGAGAACCAGAGTGCACCTATTGTTGTGGAAACGGGCTCAACAATTTTGAAATCACAAGTACTGAAGATGACTAAAGCCTTCAATATAAAGCATAAAAATAAACTTTGTTGCAAGCATCTAGGCTTTAAAACCCACGAAGAAATACCCGTATACTTATCAGACCACTTGACAGCGAAGGGGTCTCGTCTCCATTTCCTAGCCAGAGACTTAACCAAATCCGGATCCTATAAGTTTTGTTGGACCGCTTTTGGCAGGGTCTATGTGAAGAAGGATGAGCACTCACCAACCATTACAATTAGAACTGAGGAACAGGTACATAAGCTTATTACAATGAAATGACTAGCGATATATAATGGTGCAGCAGGCTATAATCTATGCATTGAGATGGAATATAGAGGAAACATATTGTCTGTATCTTATGTCACAAAATTACTTGTCATCACATCGCATGCTGTGAAATATCATTCTTCAGGTTTTTATCATTTTTATTATTTTTGTGTGAAATTAGGTGACCTAAAGGTAACTTGCCCGATGATATATAGTATTCTTAACTGTAACACTCCCTACGCCAAGTACACACACGACTCACATGAACACACTAGTCAGTCCCATAACACAAAAATACACCACATACAACAAAAACTCACAACAATTACACAATCACATAATATATGGTACTCGTACATACATCACGCTCGCAATAGCTCTTTTTTGGCGTCAGTAACCAATGCAAGTTTGTTATTGACACTTGACGCTTTGTTATTCCGTTTACCTGTACAGTATGTATGTTCTTATCTCGGGACAACGATTATTCTATTAATTATCAAACGTTATGACCGATATACTACAAACAGTGACTGATATAGACAACATCGAAATTGCGCGTACTATCGAGTGTGATAGTTCTGAGCTTAAGAAACATATAAGTGTTAAAATTAATGATCTAACTATTGTCTCACAGAACATCGCGAGTATATACCGCAATTTTGACAGTTTAATAACAACATTATCTACTCTCTTGTTCGAAACAGATATAGTTATACTAACGGAATGTAGATTAAACACTCATAAACCTATTCCACAACTCAAAAGTTATAACTCTTTCACTACCACCCGCCAACTGAATCAAAATGACGGAGTAGTTATCTACGTGAAAAACACATTAAAAGCGAAGGTTAGAGAAATAACATTGTCCGGGGCGTCCTGTTTGCAACTTGATGTACTTAATAATATAATCTTGTGCATTTACCGATCCCCTTCCAACCAAAACGCTGAGAGTTTTATAAATTCGCTTGATACACATTTAAATACATTAACTTCACAAAAAGGTATTATAATAACGGGTGACATAAATATCACTATATTAAAAAAAATTGATGAAACGTCTTATGAGTATACAAATAGAGTGAAATATATCGATATGCTCGCCTTGCATGGTGTTCTGCCTGGGCATATATTACCTACGAGAAAGAGAAATTGTCTTGATCATATCATGCTTAAATTAAACAAGAAAAAGGTATTTGCATCCATAGCTGTTCTACATACTTCTATCACTGATCACTACACAACATTATAAGTATTATCCAAGATAAAATACATAGAACCTACTCAAAAAACTTCCACAACCATAGATTATGTACAGGCTCTAAAATACCTGCAAGATAATAAAATTCACGAATTATTGCGATGTAATGATCCAAATTTATTGTGCTCTCTTTTGATACAAAAACTCACTGATTCACTCAAGTTTAGTACGAGAACTGTAAACATTCCGAACAATAAGCGCATAATTAAACCTTGGATCACCAAAGGCATCTTGCGCTGTATAAAGAATCGTAATAGACTACAAAAGAAGCTGCAACAGGATCCTCATAATATTATATTAAAAATTACATACACACGGTATAGAAACTATTGTAATCACCTAATAAAAAAAATAAAAATAAAATATGAAAGGGAACTGTTATCAAATTCAATTACAAATAATAAATTGCTCTGGAAAAATATTAAAGATATAACTTACAATAATAATGATAAAAGTCAAAATAACGAACTATTAGGTGTTATGACAACCCCTATTGAATCAGCAAACTATGTTAATAAATATTTTGCTAACATCGGCACACAATTAGCTCAACAGATACAGCCCAGCGTAAGCAGTGATTCTAATCGGTCTGATAAAACTTGGGCTCAACTCAATTCTTTCGTACTTTTGGATACAGACTGTAAAGAGATAAATGGAGTGTTAAATAGCTTAAAACCTAACAGTGCTCCAGGTTGCGATAACATTTCAACAAAATTTCTAAAATATGTCAGCAATGATGTTGTTCCCATCCTAACACATCTTACTAACCTATGTTTTTCAAAGGGTGTCCTCCCCGCTCCATTAAAACAATCAATTATCATCCCGGTTCACAAGGGAGGCGATAGAGACGATATCAACAACTATAGGCCAATATCTCTTTTGAGTTCTATAGCTAAAATTATTGAAAAATTATTAAATACTAGACTACAAAATTATTTAAAAGCGTTTGACATTATATCTGACTCTCAATTTGGTTTTAGACAAAACATATCTACTGAAGACGCAGTCATTGCCCTAAGTTCTTTAGTAGCCGAACGTCTAGATAGTGGTCATAAATGCTTGACTGTCTTCTTGGATCTCAAAAAAGCCTTTGATACCGTCTCTATACCTAAACTTGTAAGAAAATTGGAACAGGTCGGGATAAGAGGTACTGCCTTGAATGTTTTTAAAAATTATCTAGCAGACAGGAAACAAAGGACTAAAATAGGTGGCTTTGTAAGTGAGGATGTAGAGGTAACACATGGCGTGCCCCAAGGTAGTGTATTGGGCCCTACCCTCTTTTTGATATACATAAACGACCTCTGCAATATGAAAATTAAGAGTGCCGAAGTATTTTGTTACGCCGATGATACAGCTGTAGTTTTCCACGGAAAGTCCTGGGTCGATGTTCAACGTAAAGCTGAAGCAGGTTTGAACTGTATTGCTGGATGGTTAAATTCCAACTTACTCACATTAAATACTTCTAAAACCAAATACATATGTTTCAGTATTTATAATAGTACCCAACCAAATTATGACTTTAAAATTAAAATACATTCATGTAACGATGCAAACGGTAGAAATTGTAACTGCCCAAGTATCGATAAAGTCACAGAAATTAAATATCTAGGCATAGTAATTGACCAAAGATTAACTTGGTATCCTCACCTGGAACAAATGACGGCTAGAGTACGTAAGCTGAGTTGGATTTTTAAGACTTTAAGACATGTGTTGCCGCGAATTAAAAGTGACAATGGTAACTCATCAAAAAATGTTTTATCACAAATATATTTAGCCCTTGTGCAATCGGTTCTGGTCTATTGCATTCCTGTATGGGGAGGAGCGGCAAAGACAAAAATTATAAAAGTGGAAAGAGCGCAACGAGCTTTATTAAAAATAATGTATTTTAAAATAAAGAGATTCCCTACTGATAAACTTTATCAAATCAGTGATGTGCTCTCTGTCCGAAAATTATATATATCCCAGACAATAATGAAAAAACATAAGACTTTAATTTACGACTCAAACACGAATAACTCTAAAAGAAGATCATATAAAGTGGTCCAAGTGCCTAAAACTAGAACTACCTTTGCTTCTATACAGTTTAACAAGAGATCGGCTCAATTGTATAATGCAATAAACAAAGAGCTTAATATTTATTCAAAAAAGTACTATGAATGTAAACAGAGTATAATGAAATGGATAAAGCTACTGACATATGAAGATACGGAAACACTTTTACAGCCTACTATTTAGATACACATATGCACGCTCACACACGAACACGCATACACACATACAGGCACACGCGTACACACACACACTCACACACACACACACACACACACACACACACACACACACACACACACACACACACACACACACGCACACGCACACGCTCACGCTCACGCTCACACATACCTACTCATATTCCTATACACGGAATATTATAAACAAAATAAATTTAAGAAAATTGTAAGCAAAGAAATAAGAAAAATTAAAACTTTATAACTTTATTGATTAGCTTAACATTGTATTGTGTTAATAGTTACAACCTATGAAATGGAGGAGCGGAGGCTCCTAACACAGGCACTTCTTGCTTAAAAGGAGTCTTCAAATACCATCTATGTAAACCATGTTTATTGACACAATAAAATATTTTTTTAATTTTTTTTAATTTTTTTTTTAATCTTATATAAAGTTGAATATTTCAGTGTAAAGATAAGTAGGTAGTTTGTGAAGAGACTGGCCAGGCTATCGCAAATAAACAAGAGTGATGGGCAGTTTTGCACCGGGAGCACAAATTTTATTTACTCTTTGATGTACAATTTTGACATGGATTTAATATTAATTGAATTAGTTATTATTCAGTAATTTATGTCTATGACTGTGCTGGGTTTTTATTATGACGCAAATAATAAAAATCACCTCGTTTGTTTGTTCTGCATTCAGTTTATTATCACACACCTACTTGGTTTATTGTTATGTTACGTGTTAATGCAAGAATGTATAATTTAAACCACTGCTTGCTTGTTTTATAATCTTTATCATAATCTGGAGATTGAAATAATCAAAAAATAAATACGCAACGACAAGTTGAACTAAATCATAAAATACATTCAGAAAGAGGATTAACCTGCAAGATATGAAGTTGCTTGAAGGTAGGCAAGTTTTTTTTATACAACTTGGGTGGCAAGCACACGACCTACCTGATAACGAAAGTGGTTACCGTGACCCATAAACGTATGCAACACTAGGGGAGTTACACCCTTGCTACCGACCCTATAAGAACAGAGAGTTTCTGTGCCGTCAGTGCAGAAGAAACAATCAGGACAAGCCTTTAGTATTCCTACTGACAGCACAAAACTCTCTAGTGAGCTCTGGCTACCCTACTCACCACCGGGAACGCAACACGAGGTTATTATAGCCGTAGTATTCTGTAGGGTGGATATACTTCCCCAGTAGGACTGGTCAATTGTGACGCGAATACCGTCGTGTCCTACCTCCTAAACATTATATATGGCATTAATAAATGAATATTTATAGGTACCATAAACTCATATATAACATAAACTCACGCCTATATCCTCGAAGGGGTAGGCAGAGGTGCTAGCACCCACATTTCGCCAGTTTATGTTTAGGTCCCATTATTGCAAAGTTGCGAGCCTAATGGCATTAACCGGGCACTTATAAACCTGCGATAAATACACACATAACTTCAAAAAGCATCGAAAAGTCATTGGTGTGTGCCATGGTAAAACCTGGGATCGAACCCGAGACCTCGTCTCAGCAGTCCATTACCCATACATACCACTAGGCTACCGCGGTCAGTCCCCGCTCAGTTTATCCCTCTATGTAATATCTATACATTTGCGCAAAATGTTAAAGAATCATCGTAGCTTCAGCATAGAGAGATATATATTCTTTTTATACTATGTCGCAGTTCACCGTTACATGATTGCCTAGGTACGAATTTTCTTTCTCTCCAAGTTTTATCAATTTAAGTCCCCAACAAAAAAAAAATGGTATTGGAATCTCAGACGAATAAGGCAGATTACAAAACGAAGAGAAAATGTTGCAGGTAATTTTTTTTCGAAACAGATAATGACTGAATGCGATAGCCTGAAGCGCCACAACTGGATTCTCAACATTTATGCCAAAAAATATTAACGAGCTTGTAGGTCACTGAACCCATGAGCTCCTCTATTACCTTAATCAGAGCCTTACACAAGACATTAAGAATGTATAAGGAGGTAAGCAAGTGCGGAATTTCTTTTGCCGATTGCACAACCTCTGTGCTACAGGGCTTTTATAGCAATCAACGAAACTCCAAAATAAATATTCTTTGGAAATTTAAATTGTTATTCAACTCAATAAACAAAGAACTTGTTTTCGTGTTTATGACTAAAATGAGAACTGTTTTTTTTCATTTATTGTATGTGTAATGACATCATGTTTTGTTAAATTGTTGCTTTAGGCGTTCTTAAAATTGTAGTAGGTATGTAAGCAAATAAGGGTGAATTTGATTGTCACATAGTAATAATGCTGTAACACATTTAGGCCGTATTCTAGAACAATGCCCAATCCCGTTTCCCACGATTATCATTCACAGATTTGATAAGTTATCAATGACAATCTGCCCTCAGTACCTAACTAGGTACCTATTAGTTATAAATTAAATTTCAGGACTGAGTATTACTCAGTATTGTCCTGGAATACGGGCCAAAGAGTATTTTAGATACCACAAAGTCCACGGACCATCAATCTTATTGGGTGCCCAAAGCGGATCTCGATTCAGCTAAAGCAAACCACTGTCATATCACAGCTGCTAAAAGTCCATTTAGTTTTAGACTTTAAGACAATGGATTAAAGTCCAAAATAAAAAGGCTTTTTGCAAACCGAATAAAAAATGAAATGAAATTCTTGCCATTTAATTTTGGACTTTAAGAATATGTTTATAAAGTCTACAATTTAATGCCATTTTTTTTGCACTGTCTGTGGTAAGACAGTTGTATTGCTTTAGCAAAATCGAAGCCCTGGCAGTGCATAAGCTTGTCTACAAGTTAGTCGAAGAATGAGAAGTCTTATATTCATAACGTTAGTCCGGTGGCATCGTCGTGAGAAATGGCCCTGGCTTCGTGAGAGATGGCCCTGGGTCGGCCGGGGTGCGAGGGATATGCCTGCCAACCTCTCCTTCGGCAACCAAAAGCGACCCACAGGCGGCGTGCGTTTTGGTCGGTTCGAGTCTGACATAACCTCTTCCACCGGCTCCGGTGGGGCGTATCCGTGGGGATATTACGCACGTAAAAAAAAAGTCCGGTGGCATCGGTGGCTTTTACCTCGGTACTCTGGGTCCGCATTCTGATCTTTCAACCCCGAGAGGAAAGCCAGAACAGGACATCACCGGCTTGCAGGAGATCTTGGCCGCGAGAATATTTTGGTATATTGGTCCCAAGGAAGTTTTAACTGATTACTGATGACAAAATTTAGTCGAGAATTGGGACTATCTATGAGTTTCTTAAACATAGTCTACACAAGGAAAACATAATACTTTATGCATACATTGTATCTTCGTAAATTGCATTGTAAATTTTACAGCAAATGTTGATGCAATAAAATATTCTTAAGTGTTATTTTATAGATGAGATTTCTAGCTTTTACAAATAAACAGAAAGTGAAAAATATTATTTACAGAAGCAAATGATCGTCATATCACAGATTAATAAATAGTTGTTATACATCGTAATTATACCAGTCATGGTCTTTAAGTACACATGTTCTCATAATAAATAAATACTTAGAACCTTTTTTTATTAAATCTACGTGTACATACACTAGACTTTGCGTCTTGAATTATAATTCCTCTGTGCACTCCCGGGTTTGCTGGAAGAGAAATCAACTTTGAGTTAAGCTCGCCTTTGTACATTAAATCTCATCTTTTTGTAATAAATGACATTTATGTGTACAATAAAGTGTAAAGTATTTAATAAATAAATTGCGATAAGCATCGCAATGAAGCTTTCAACCAAATTCACGGAGGACAGAATATGATCAGATTACGTAATGTTAACACTCTGTTCATATCCAGCTTGATGTTAATTATATTATACCCGCTTAAAAGAGAGTTAGCATACTATGAGTGTAAAAAAAAACAATGTTTAAAAAATAATTGTAATTTATTTGTTCCGTTCCGATAGTTCGTGCGAATGTCGGTAAGATGGCTCTCACCGTAGCCTAGATGGATAGATGCATATGTAGGCAGATTTGGATGGTTTCTGGCGTGGTACGGTGTCTCAGTGGTCAGAGTATTCCCCCATAAGAGAAAGATCGAAGTTTTGAATCCCGCCTGAACCGATTCAATTTTTCCTATCTTAATTGATTTGAATATTTAACATGATAAATGCTTTAAAATCTCATTCAAAAAATAGATTAGCCGTACCTACAGTTGTTTAGGTATGAACAGCGTAACAGATAGACAGAGTTGATGTCGCATTTTTAATTTTATATGGATCATGTGGGCCTGCCTAGGATTTTGTATGATACGCAGCCTTGGTACTTCAGCACTTCTTGAAGAACCGCATATAATCGCGGATTGTCTAATAAATGTATTATGCTCTCTGGACCCAAAGGAAAGTTAGGGTTTTTGGTCGACTCTGCAAAACACTTTTCGTAGGACTTCATACTGATTGTACCTGTTTATAGTGGATCAGAAATGATAAGAAAGTAGGTAAATAAACCATAAATACCTATAGATACAAATAGATATATTTATCTAATCTACTAGCGATTATCCACATTATGCGGTTAGTTCTTACTTTTGTCACATTTTACCTCCAAAAAGATAAATAACTGTGATCAGAAATGACTAAAACGGTGTTCTCGTAACATAATTAGTCTAACCTAACTGCCCTGTGACATTCTTCTCCTATTTCTTTCTCTCCATCCTATGGTTGCCTGTAAGAAATTGACGAGGAGTGATAAGGCCACCATCTGTACGTGCCACAAACTTATATCTCATATTGTAATGATAGATAGATAGATAATTATTTATTGTACACCAATAGATTACAGTAAAATTTGTAGTTAGCATGCATACAGTTTAATGTACAATGGGCGGCCTTATCGCTGGATGTGATTTCTTCCAAGCAACCTTGGGATGGACAGTAATGTAATAAAGCAAAAGATTTGGTTTAGTTAGCAAATAAACTAGAAACAAGGTGTATTAAAAAAAGAACAAAAAGAAAGATAGATGAGAGAAGTTCAAATAAAGTAAAATAAATATACAACTTTAGCACATAAATAGATATACGAAGTAAATAGTACATACTAATAAGAAGGGAAAATAGTGAGCATATTAATTGCGAGCTGTCACAGTGTTCACAATGTTAGGTAGTAGTCCTTTACCATTCTTTTAAATATGTTTAAGGATTTTGCTTGTCTGATACTCAATGGCAATGCGTTCCATAAGCGCACAGCCTTGACAGAGAATGACTTATCAACAATTATACTGGTTTACAATAAAGACGTTTTATTATTACTAATTAGCATTGAAGAATACAATTATCACCATCACATCTCATCCGACGGGTGTCGTATGAGGCGACTAACGGAAAAATACGCAGTCGATATCACTGCGAGAGAAGGAAAACTTGAAATTAAACCCTGTATCAACCCCTCTACAAAAGCTCTACGAAAACAAAAGACCAAAGCCCAACATTGGGAGAGGCCTATCTCCAGCAGTGGACTGCGATAAACTAATTGATTGATTGATTCTGACCTACAGAACTCGTTAAACCCTTTGTCTGTACCTTCGTGACATAGATGTGGACGTGTTTATTGATGGTGGGCATTTTATGATCAAAGTGTACCGTCGTGATTTCGTTAGGACCGGAGAATACTAAGTCTTTTTGCAACTTAAGTTTGCAATTTTCTCTCTATTTTCTTGAGTAGGTATAGTAACATTCTTGAAATTCATGTTATGTAAATACATTAAACAGATTAAATGAATGCCTAATTCATCTAATACTCAATTTTAATCAAATGCACATTGTGACAAGGGTACTAAGTAGGTATATAATATGAATACATCACGTATCACAGCCACAGATAGTGGATATGTATGTATTTACAAAAAAAAATGTATCTAAGTATATATATCCGCATTCTAGAACCCATAACACAAGCTAGTTAAGCTGTGCTTACTTTAGGTCTAGATAGCGTTGTGGAGAATGTCTTAGAGTATTTATTTATTTATATCAAAGATGATTAATTAAAGCATATGAAACATACCTAGGTCTGTATACATACGTTATTACTAGATTAGCACTTAGAAAATAAAATATAAAAACCATTTTTGGTGGTTGATGCATATGCAGATGTGACAGTAAAATCTGCTTCTACTTCGAATCAATGGCTAGTTCTGGCATATAAGTGACTAGGTTATTAATTTTTGTTGGCCCAAAACTTCGTTACAGCAGTGTTTTCTGTTACTCTACAAAGGTTAAAGTTATACATGTGAAGGGGCACAGCAAGCAAGAGAGCTAATGTGAAATAAAAGCCACATTTGGTTGCAAAAAGGAGTATGGAGCCTCCCCGCTAATGCAGGGTCTAGGCTTTAGGCTGACCAATCCTATCACCACAATGGCTCGACCATATTTTGATAGTGAAATATACAACCAAGATAAAGTTTATTAGTTTTTAACACATAAATGAGAATATGATTCCTTCTTCCTATAGTCCCGGGTCTTTTAGCGGGGCGTGAAAGCATATGATGAGGCCGTCAAGCTGAGTGTCACCATTGTCACATAGTATATGAAAGTAATGGTGACCCTCTTTTCTGAGACTGCCTTCAGCTTACCATCAGGCTAGGCGTAGTCTAATTAACGTGTCCTATATAAAAGAAACCCGCCTCGTGGTTTCCGGCAGAGTAGAATTTGGGCTAAGGGATAGGGCTGTTTAACATCATACAGATACATACAGCCCAGACTCGGCCACAGATGTATGGCTCGAGTCAACAATAGTGTCCGGAATACGGCAATAGACTCACCCCCTATTACGTCGGACCGAGTACAATTATTAGTGAAATGTGGGTGTTAATTTACCTCTACCTAACCCTCCGAGAATGAAGGCGTGATTATATGTATGTAGGTATATAAAAAAAAACTTAATTAATATTTATCACGTCAAATATTCATAAATTAGATACAATAAAACTAAAAGAACTATTATACAACTTATAGCAAAAAATAAATTAAAATGCGTCATGGAATTCCTAACCAACTTCGAGGTATCAATATGGAGTTAGCTTTGTATATTTTATGATATATGTACTCACAGATATTCGAGTATGTGCTAGTAGTATACTATGATGTTACTATGTTATTATCACTAAATTAATATATTCAAAAGCACGTGACCAGCGGTGATCCACGTGCTGTTTCGCATCATTATTTTTCATTGACGCGAGATATTTTTTACACGGATTATCTCACGACTCAACATTATCATAAAAGTCACATTTATCATAATTGTTATCATTGTTAGGTACTAATAATAATGGCTACATGTTTTACAAATATTATTATATTATATAAATGGGTTATGGAGGTCAGATAGCAATCGCTTCACGGTAAATATCGTATCGTTTGGACTGGATGATCCCGAACTCTGAGATAATTCTTCGGGCGCGACTGGGATTAACGCAAGGTGTTGCTGATACTGTGGCGATGCCATATGTACCCAGCGCCATCTAGCGACAGCAAGCAGAACTATTACATAACTACGAATCCTACCTCGCGCAAGTAAAGTTCTCGCGCTATTTATACATCAACCCAACGATAATCGTAGGGCCGCGGCCCGCCAGGCGTGATCACCTTGCCTGGTCGGAGGATCCTCCCTTTGTGTTGGAGAAACATATCACCTCGTTCCCCCACAATACAAATAGAATAGCGATGTATTTTTTAATTAACTTTTAGATAATACAACATAGATTTGTTATCTGATATTTGATACATCGACCTCCAACAAACATACAGTTGAAAGCATTGTTGTAAGCCTCACTTTAAGAGTCAAAAACTGAACATACCTAAACAATCCTGCAGGTTCAGGCGTCAAAGAATTCCTCCCCATCGAGGATCGGGATCGGGAGGGTGGCCAGAAGGCTGGCCGCATTGCCACGTTGAATGGCAATACCAATCCCTTGCGCAAGGAATAAACCAGCTATCTGGTCACGGGTAGCGTCAATTAAACGTTTTGAAATTTCTCGAAACAAAAGACGGGCACTTGGACCCCATGATTTTGTTTAGTTATGTTAGTCATCATCATCCTCCTGCCCTTATCCTAAGATTATTTGGGGTCGGCGCAACATGTGTTCTTTTTCCTTTCATCTCTAGTTGCAGTCATTTCAACATTCACTCCCTTCTTAACCATGTCATCATTCACACAACCCATTCACCTCATTTTAGACCTCCTTCTCTTTGTTTAGTTATTTTAGTACTTTATTTAAAATAAAATATTCCACGACATTCTACATAACGCTATCTAGACCCATGGTAAGCATAGCTTCACTAGCTTGTGTTATGGAATCTAGAATGCGGAGAAATATACTTACTCTTTTTTTGTAAATACATTCATACTATGTATAGTATGTATGTATGTATGCATTGGTTGCATTGCAAATATACACATGTTCATGCATACAAATATTTGCACTGAGCGGGAATCGAACCCGCACCCCCTGCATAGCAGTCGAATGCTCTACCGCTACGCCAAGCTACGTCTTGAGGCGAGGCTTTATTAGGTACTACATCACATTATAACTGATTTTCTCAATAAATTGATTTAAATTTTAATGCAGACGTACGTAAGCACCTAAAAGACCGCTTAAATTATATTATAGCCTAATTGTGATGCTACATACGATAAGATAGTACATAATAAACACATTATGAATTAATTTAGTATATAATTATTTACATGAATTCGATATATGTTTGAATTCGTAGATAAATGAATATATTGTTTACGACCAAGTGCAATGTAGCAGTAGAGCGTTTGTCTGCAGAGGTCACGGGTACGATGCCCCCTTGGTGCAAATATTTGTGAACATGAACATATTATGGATATCTGCATTGGTTTGGACTTTGAAGGGAAAAATTACCATCATTGTTACCTCTGAGGTGTCTGTAATGGTGACCCTCTTTCGTGGGAATTTGCCTTCAGCTTAGCATCAGGGTAGGTGGAGACAAATTGACGTGTCTTACATGAAAATAAGCCAAATTTTAGATTACACGTGCCGGATATCCCACGGCTCACGGTGCAACGCAGTTATCAGAAAAACCGTGTTTATCGAACCTAAATACTGCCTTCTGATACTCATTGATAACTAGATATGATTTATAATTATACTAATTATAAAACAAGCTCACTTGGCCTGTTTTAACTTCTGCACTGACGGTATAGAACCTCTATTCTTACAGGGTTGGCAGCACGTGTGTGATATTCTTGGTGTTGCATACGACCATAGCCCACGGTAATCACTTCCCATCAGGTCTTGTCTGCAACCTAAGTGGTACAATGAAAAGGTAAAATAATTGCATTGCCTAGTTGTCGCAAACACAAAGTCCCGACCATATGGCGACTATGTGGCAAAGTGGTAGTGTGTTAGGTCTCGGGTTCCATACCCGCCCGGTAAAAATATTTGTGCGTATATGTGTGTTCATATTCTCTTCTTAGTCGCTAACCCGCTAATTGCGTAAAGCTGATTCTAATAAAAGCGTTGATTTAAGTTGTTGCCAAAATAATAGGCTTAAGAGCAGTTTCGTCATCAAAATATCATTTTGGCGGTAGATTTACTATTTTGGTAACCACAATACTACACATATTATCTGTTCTGTGCCTCAGCTCCTATTTTGGTGCGTTATCACAAGTAACCTAACACGAAGAGATCAGCTAAGGCTTCAACGAGAACTCTGTCAATCTTTTAGCCACGCCACGGCGCACTGGTTCATATATTTAGCGGCGAAATCGATACATTTGGCGATAGATCTAGCATATTTGGAGGTACTATCAGCAAATTTGTGGGTCCTACACAGTACGGTCTAATTTTGTGTGTAACGACTAGCGACGGTCGAACGGCTACCCGCGTGGAAAATGGTATGTACAATGTATGTATACCATTTTCAGTACCAACATTTGGTGGCACATCTACCATTTGAGTACTTTGCAGACTACTTTTCGTATCTCTAGCCATCAATTTGTGCCACGTCTAAGTACATAACCACCCAAACACCGATTAATTGATAATAATTTACGATACATAAATAGATAACAATAACTAATAAACATATCTATGTAAAATTATAGGTACAAATGGGTCCGACATTGTTTGAGTGAGCCGATAGTGTTGTTACAAAGTCCTTTGTAATTGTAATGAATGAACGAACGACAAACAACTTGATTGATGTACCTACTCAGCTGCGCTGATTGCATTTTTTAGATATCATCATAGATTATACAAAACCACACACGGGTTCAAAGGGCTCGCGTCGTTAGTTGATCAGTTCTAACAATTTCGTAGGAACAAAAATATTTATCGAATCTCAAGATTATGGAATCCAAATTTTCATTGACAGTTTTGACAGATTATCGATGACAATCTGTCGTCGTACTAATTATAAATCGTTGCCCCCCAAAATCCAATTACACGTCCTGACCGGTTACCTTAATCCCGTGGGGAGTGAACACACGGAATCAAATTTACTGGCGTGGCTAACGTAGCTCTGGTAGAAATTCTTGAAAAACTTGACATTGGCGTTTCGCCATTAATAATTTTATAAACATTTACTGAGTCGTTGGCGGGAATCGTTGAAATCGCCATAGAACAAAAAAGAAAAATAAGAAGAATTATAAATCGTTCTGAAATATGGGCCTTAATCGATTCTTGCGTAGATGTAACTGTCCATTGGTTAGGCCTAGGGCAATATAAACACCTCAACAAAGTCTAGGGAACAAGATGACCCCAATTATTTTTTTTCGTGTAAATCTTGTTTTGCAAATAACTGGCAGCAAATAAATAAAAATAGAATAAAGTAGATTACAGAGTTGTTCGAAATTTTAAAATAAATTTAAATAAGTAATGATTTTCGAATATGGAGGGAAAACTTTTAAAAGTGTTTGATTGTGCAGTTTCTCTGAGGCAAAATAAAAATTATTTTTTTTGATTGTAAATAACGTTTATTATCAATAATACGTCTTTTACGTATGGTTTGTGCATTTTTGTGACTGTAGTCATCATGTCACGTCGTCATTTAAGTCGCGAAGAGATGTTAAGGGCTGTTGGTATGCTGCAAGCTGGACGAACTCAACGCGACGTAGCGGATGCTGTCAACACCCAACCAAGCGTAATTTGCAGATTATGAGCACGCTACAGGTCTACAGGAGATATTGCCGAACGTCACAGGAGACGAAATAGGGTTACTACCCCGCGACAAGATCGTTTCTTGCAAAATTCCGCAAGGCGGCAACCCACGATTACTGCTCGTCGGTTAGTCGCAGGCCTCCAGTCTCAGCATCAAGTGGTTATTAGCGATCAAACTGTCAGAACAAGACTACACGAAGCCAATCTTTATGCTCGCAGACCGCTTAGGGTTCCAGCTCTTCGACGTGGAAATCGAGGTCGTCGCTTATTGTGGGCTAACGCACATTTACAGTGGACCGACCATCAATGGGCACGGGTTCTGTTTTCCGACGAATCTTGCTTCGGTTTTCATCCTGATTCGAGAAGAGTGCGTATATGGCGAGTTCCTGGACGTCGGAGTCGTCTCCAGAATCCGCAAGAAGTTCATCCTTACCAAGGTGGAACAATCATGGTATGGGCTGGAATTCGCCTTGGTGGAAGGACCGACCTCGTTTGGATACGGGGCAATTTGAATGCAAACCAATACATTCAGGAGGTTATACACCCCATGGTAGTCCCTCATCGACAGCAGTTCGGTCAAGATTTTATGTTCATGCAAGATAATGCACGGTCACACACCGCGAGGGTAGTGGTCAATGCGTTAAGCGAGCACAATATGACGACGTTGGAATGGCCTGCTCAGTCTGCCGACCTCAATCCCATAGAGCATGCCTGGGATTTGCTTGGGAGAAGAGCTTTCAGTGATTCTTTGGAAAATCTGAACACTGAAGAACAACTTTTTTTACACCTTCGCAGTGTATGGAGCCATATTCCACAGACGATGATTGACAATCTCATACTAAGTATGCCACGCCGTTGTCGAGCTGTTGCTAATGCTTTAGGAGGTCCTACAGATTATTAAAAACGTTTAAAGTACAGTTAATTACTGTATTTCTTACTACCTCGTTATTTTTGTGCCTAATCATAGAAGGTTGTAATACTCAATATTGGCACTATTCAATTCTTTCTTAAAAAAAAAAAATTTGGTATGAAAATGTTTTTATTAAAATTAAAATTAAAAACGGTATGAAAATACCCTTCTATTGATATAAAACACTCACTATTACAAGAAAGGGTTTTTAAATAAAAACTAGAAATGTCCTTGTTCCCTAGACTTTGTTGATGTGTGTATTATATGTACCTAAAGGGAATTGCTGATATACCTTACAGGACAGTTACGTTTGAATTTTTTGAACTAGTGGGTAAACTGTATAAAATTATTGAGAAAAATGTTTTCTATAGTTTAGTTGTAAATATGAATGCCTTGGTAATAAATTATTTATCTTTCTAGTAAGAAGGTTTACTTGTATCGTTTGTTTCGAGAACAATTGACAATAAAAATATCGTTAAATGTAACAACAACAAGCGAGAATGCGGCAGTATTTTTTCCCAATGACGAATATAAACATACATACAAATTGATTGCCAATTATTTTTAAAAATATAAAATAAGTTTCACATGGAAAAAGTAGCTGGTTACTTTGTAATATAAAAACCCGGGGGTTTACCACCAGATATTTTCCTTAGTCGAGTCGCCCCAATTGCCGAGACGAATTTAATTATTGGCCTATCTCATTTCATACATTTTATTAACCAGCATCAAAAGAGAAGAATGTTTGAGTTGAGAACATTCAGCTGTTTATGTATTTGATATCTCAATCGTTTAAGAAGGGATTTGGAAAATTCTTTTTTTATTTGAGAGCGTACCTATAATTTTAGATAGACTCATTTTTATTACCCGACTACGGCGAAGCAAAAGAAGGGTTATGATTTTGACATGCTATGTATGTATCTATGTATGTAAGTATGTTTGTATGTAGGTTCATCTGTCCCTCATAGCTCCTCAACCACTTATTAGAACTGGACAAACGAAGTATCATTATAAGCGTCTTAGTCGTCCGCTGGTTATAGGCTACATAACATGTCCCTGATCTAATGTGGCGCCCTTTAGCGGCCACGAATTACTGTGTTAAAAAATAAATTTGAGATAAACATGTCGTGTTTTAATTAGTACATTTCAAATATGTATAAATTATACCTGTTAATTGCGCCTACATTAATTATAAAAATATAAGTTTAAAACTAAAACCCGACTACTGAAAAATCACGCTCTTAAAAGTATTAAACAAGAAAAAATATAGGATTGCCATGGTCGTATGCCACTTTATCTAACAAAACAATACATTCTAGGGAAAAGTGACTCTAAAGTGGTTCTAGGGCAAAATCTATGATTTTTTTTTTTGAGTTTAGGGGTTTTGTTTTATTAATGCTTATTTATTTATTTATTTACTTATTTATTCATTGCAAATATGGGTTACATAAAGGTGTTATATCCAGTAGGTACATAGTTTCGCCATATTCGACCATAATAGGCATGCAATTCTAATAGCTAAATCAGGAACAAAATACTAAATAATAATTTTGTAGTTATGTGTAAAACTAAAAATCTCAATAACAAAGTAAGAAACTAAGATTTTACCTTACAAATATCCATTCGGATGTATGTATTAAACTGAGCGCACAGAACACTTTTTTTCACAGGATGTGCTCACCGTATTATGATCGTCAAAAGAGTTCAGCAGACACAAGGTGTGACAAAACATAGGATGGCCCTTATATGCAGGCGTGTGCATCAAGGTTGTGAAGCCGGTTTTCCCAAAAGCCATTACGAGTTATTGACGTATTTGGATCCTTGCCCCAGTTGACAAATCCCAAGCTTACCTTTACCTTCACACTTCGCCATAAGAAAGCAGGAACACATAAACGATATAAGATATAAAACAATAAAACGTAAAAAGGTAAGTAGGTACATAAAAATATGTATATAGCGCTAATAAAAGGTCTTGTGACAACATTGTGTTAGTTATTAGCTTGTGTTATTTGATATTTTTTTGTATTATATTGAATTCACATAATTGAGTTACAAAAACTGTTTTAAAATATAGTTGTAAAAAAAAAGAGAATTGCGTACATGTCAAAGGATCAAAATATATTTTATTTACTTAGCTCCGAGCATTTATTACCACTAAGGCATTGATATATTTATCTACACTATTATTATAAAACCCAAGAGTTTTATTATTAGTTTGTTTGTTAGAACGTGCTAATTTCTGGAACTATCTGTTTGAATTTATGTTAGTGTTGAATAGTTCGTTTATCGACGAAGGTTTAAGGCTATTTAAACACCTCAACAAAGTCTAGGGAACAAGATGACCCCAATTTTTTTTTTTCGTGTAAATCTTGTTTTGCAAATAACTGGCAGCAAATAAATAAAAATAGAATAAAGTAGATTACAGAGTTGTTCGAAATTTAAAAATAAATTTAAATAAGTAATGATTTTCGAATATGGAGGGAAAACTTTTAAAAGTGTTTGATTGTGCAGTTTCTCTGAGGCAAAATAAAAAATATTTTTTTTGATTGTAAATAACGTTTATTATCAATAATACGTCTTTTACGTACCTATGGTTTGTGCATTTTTGTGACTGTAGTCATCATGTCACGTCATCATTTAAGTCGCGAAGAGATGTTAAGGGCTGTTGGTATGCTGCAAGCTGGACGAACTCAACGCGACGTAGCGGATGCTGTCAACACCCAACCAAGCGTAATTTGCAGATTATGGGCACGCTACAGGTCTACAGGGGATGTTGCCGAACGTCACAGGGGACGAAATAGGGTTGCTACCCCGCGACAAGATCGTTACTTGCAAAATTCCGCAAGGCGGCAACCCACGATTACTGCTCGTCAGTAGGTCGCAGGCCTCCAGTCTCAGCATCAAGTGGTTATTAGCGATCAAACTGTCAGAACAAGACTACACGAAGCCAATCTTTATGCTCGCAGACCGCTTAGGGTTCCAGCTCTTCGACGTGGAAATCGAGGTCGTCGCTTATTGTGGGCTAACGCACATTTACAGTGGACCGACCATCAATGGGCACGGGTTCTGTTTTCCGACGAATCTTGCTTTGGTTTTCATCCTGATTCGAGAAGAGTGCGTATATGGCGAGTTCCTGGACGTCGGAGTCGTCTCCAGAATCCGCAAGAAGTTCATCCTTACCAAGGTGGAACAATCATGGTATGGGCTGGAATTCGCCTTGGTGGAAGGACCGACCTCGTTTGGATACGGGGCAATTTGAATGCAAACCAATACATTCAGGAGGTTATACACCCCATGGTAATCCCTCATCGACAGCAGTTCGGTCAAGATTTTATGTTCATGCAAGATAATGCACGGTCACACACCGCGAGGGTAGTGGTCAATGCGTTAAGCGAGCACAATATGACGACGTTGGAATGGCCTGCTCAGTCTGCCGACCTCAATCCCATAGAGTATGCCTGGGGTTTGCTTGGGAGAAGAGCTTTCAGTGATTCTTTGGAAAATCTGAACACTGAAGAACAACTTTTTTTACACCTTCGCAGTGTATGGAGCCATATTCCACAGACGATGATTGACAATCTCATACTAAGTATGCCACGCCGTTGTCGAGCTGTTGCTAATGCTTTAGGAGGTCCTACAGATTATTAAAAACGTTTAAAGTACGGTTAATTACTGTATTTCTTACTACCTCGTTATTTTTGTGCCTAATCATAGAAGGTTGTAATACTCAATATTGGCACTATTCAATTCTTTCTTAAAAAAAAAAAAAATTGGTATTAAAATGTTTTTATTAAAATTAAAATTAAAAACGGTATAAAAATACCCTTCTATTGATATAAAACACTCATTATTACAAGAAAGGGTTTTTAAATAAAAACTAGAAATGTCCTTGTTCCCTAGACTTTGTTGATGTGTGTATAATCGCGCTACTACTTAAGGGAGCGGAGCAGCGATCATAAATGTTATTAAACCTGGAAGATTTTCATATATTATTTGAATATTGATAATTACGGGCTCAAAGGCGTGATATGAGGTTTCAAAATAATTATTAATCGATATAATTAATAGGTATACATACAACCTATCGGTAGGCAGCGCCTGCCCGTCTCTCTAAATCAGTGTGAATCGATACTCTTTTTAAAATTCATTTCACTCTCACTCCTCTCAGACAATGTTGAATTTGTGCTGTCAGTAGGAAGACTAAAGGCTTGTCCTCTTCGTCTTCTACACTGACGGCACAGAAACTCTGTACTTACAGGGTTGGCAGCGCGACTGTGACTCCTCTGGTGTTACAAACATCCATAGGCCATGGTAACCACTTTCCATCAGGTGGGCCGTCCCGGGTGGTCTGCCACCTAAGTGGTATAAAAAAATGTCATAATAAATAATTTGAGCATGACTTTTTTTTAATTTTACGTTTTAGCACCCTACCGGCCTACTCTTGCCCCAGATACTTTATTATAATGTTATATGTGCACCAGGCTAGATCTGTCGATACCTAAAGCCAGAGAAATATCAATACACGTAGAGCAGCAGGTAACTCAAGTCACTCGTTTTAATCACAAGTAATTACCTCCGCCACTCTAGTACAAGCAATTCCACTTAAGTGGAGTAGCGACGAGAAAAATACCCGCTAATGAGAGTCAGTACCATCAAACATAAATGAGTATTTGCAATGAATGCAATGAAAACAAAAAAATATTAAATTTAAAAAAATCTCCATCAAAGACGTCACACAAAGTGATACCGTTAGCATTAGCAATTTAACTCAACTGGAGTAGTGTGGAAGGGTACCTGCTTTGGTGTCCTACAGTTACACATTAAATGCTTCTAGATACCTCTCATTCTTGACAGTATTCTGACGCTTGTCAATTTCTTGGCAATTTGCTGTGCGCGTTGTGTGCAGCGAGTGTTGATGTGTGCCCCCCATAAAGACTAGGTAGGTGCTGATGAGAGTCAGAAATTATCACTATATATATTTCATTTCAGTATTTTCAGTATATTTATTCATGAACAATTTTTACACTGTGTTTGAACATTTTTACAGTAAATAGTAATAATATTTATTTTATTTTTTCATTTTATTTATTTATTTTCTACTTTTTGCACAGTTTATTGTACAAAGGCGGACAAAATGGTAAATAATAATAAAGGGAATAATAGTAATAGTATTACATGCAAATTATACATTTAAATTTAATTAAAACAGAGAAAAAGAGGGAGACAGCAACTTTACGCATCAAAAAAATTCTCCCCATCGATCTCTACTAGTACCGTGCCCAAAAGGCTGGTAGCATTACCACGCTGACTGAATGGCGATGCCAATTCTTTGAGTGAGGTAAAGGCCAGTCCTATGGTCATGGGAAGCGTCACGTCAATTAGTCCCTTCGCTATTTCGCTATATTTATTATTTTATATTAAATAAATCAATAAAAAAACGAATGTATCTAAAACATGGAGAGTGAGAAATGACGTCATTCATTAGTGATATTCTTACACGTACTTAACTCTCATTATAGCAGTACAATACGTGAACAATTTTATAAACATCACTATCGTTTTGTATGTTTACGTGAATGTAACACAATCGTATATTACCTATCACTTAGATTTTATAAATAAAGACCGTATTTCAGAACGATACCGTCCTGCTAGTCTAAAAAGCTCACATTTAGCGATTCTGCTCAAAACTAGTAACTTTTGAATTTCCAGTAGATCTCAATAGATTCTTATATAAATCTTATAATGGTCACTCATATGAGGATGTGCCGCACATATAACGAACTGAATCGGGCTGAGGACGTGGATATATTCGATGGTAGATTCTTCTAGTACAAGAAGGCCATATCAAATTTGGTGGGTGTACAACGCCTATAACATTCGAGCAGTATTTTTATTTATAGATACTTGTGTTTTTATGTTGTTTTTTAAGTATTCAGTATGTATCTTTGAATAGGTTTTTAGTTGTATATTTTGTATGAGCATGGCGAGTATTTAGATGTAGTTTCATGTTACATACATACATACATATAATCACGCCTTTATCCCCGGAGGGTTAGGCAGAGGTGAATTATCACCCACATTTCACCAATATTTGTATTCGGTCCCACGTAATAGGGTTGAGCCCATTGCCGTATTTCGGGCACTATTGTTGACTCGAGCCATGCATCTGAGGCTGAGTCTGGGCTGTATATATCTGTTCGATGTTAAACAGCCCTATCCCTTAGTCGCCTTGTACGACACCACATGGGAAGAGATGGGGTGGTCCAAATTCTACTCTACCGGGAACCACGCGGCGATGCCGGGAATCTCATGTTGTGTATGCTATATTTGGAATACTAGATCTTATAATTTATTTGATTGTATCCAAATATTTAGTCACGCAATGGCAGTAATCTGTAAGCAGCAGTTACAGATTGTCAATGACAATCTGGGCCTCAATTCTACTAAAGCATGAACACTGTCATACCATGGCCCCTGCTGAAAATCCATTTAATTTTAGACCTTAAAACCAAAGGCTTAAAGTCCAAAATAAAAAAGCCATGTGGAAATGAATGAAAACGTGTAGTGAAACTCTTTCCATTTAATTGTGGTCTTTAACTAAATAGGAATAAAGTCCAAAATGTATTGCCATGTTTTGCAGAGTATGTGGAATGACAGTGGTTTTGGTTTAGAAAAATCGAGTTCCTGTCCTTAGCACTAGTTTTAAATCGACATTTTGGACTGACTATCGTTCTTGAATACGGGTATTTGATTTAAAAGTCTACTGTTCAGTCGCAGTATCAGTCTACATAAACAATCAAATCCATATAGATATTTAAACGAAAGAGGGTAGATCGATATAATTACTCCTAGGGAAATCTTTTTCTCTGTTCACCGCCACTACTCCAGTTCCTCCGAGATCATGGTGCTTGCAACAACAATGAAACATGGTAAATATCCCGTTTATTGTGATATAATCAAATCCAATTCAATTTCTACAATTTACATACATACTTTATACATACATACATATAACCACGCCTTTATCCTCGAAGGATAACGAAGAGGTAAATTAACATCCACATTTTACCAATCATTGTTTTCGGCCCCACATATATAATAACTCCGGGCACTATTGTTGATTCTAGTCTTGTATCTGTGCCTGAGAATGAGCTGTATATATAATATACCTATCTGTCTGATTTCTACAACTTAGTGTGAATAAACACAGCATGAATAAAATCTACTTTTCAGTCATGTTTTCAGTCTAACTAAACATTAAACAATTAGGTTCAATTCAATGAAGTTATATTAATGAAAATAATATCTTATCTATCTCGATAAGATTACTTTTTTGTTTTCATTAAAAGTGACAAAATTACTACAACTATAACAAAAAATTCAGTTCAGCAAAAACCTTAATAATCATACGTTTTGCTCTTCATTTATTATTATTAATTGTATTTGTATCGTTGGCGTTCTAACATAACATAAACTCACGCATATATCCCCGAAGGGGTAGGCAGAGGTGCTAGCACCCATATTTCGCCAATTTATGTTTAGGTCCCAATGTAATAGGTGGCGAGCCTATTGCCATTAACCGGGCACTTGTAAACCTGCGATAAATACACACATAACTTCGAAAAGCATAGGCGTTCTATATAGAAATACTTGGTTTTTAATTTTATTTTATTTATTTATTAAAATTCATTGTTGTATTTGGAATATACATTTTAAATTATTTTAATATTTATAGTTAGCTACAAGGCCTACGAGTATGAAGACTCTTTTACGTTCATTGACTTACACAAGAAAATTCGTTGAATAGGTACCCACCATTCATTTCATCTATGGATAGGTACGTTATTAATAAACAATCACTCACATTAGTATCAAAGTAATCGGGATATTTACCTTGTTGTATTGTTTTGAGTTGCCGATATTTCGGGATAGTGCCAAAAATCACTGTTCACCGCCCATACTAGTTCCTCCGTGATCATGGTGCTTTAAACAGTGCCGAAATAACGGAAACTCAAAACAATACAACATGGTAAATATCCCGATTACTTTTGTACTAATGAAAACAATAAGTAATTAAGGTATTTGTCATAAAAGTTCTAACTATGTATAATATAATACCATTCCAACCCAACCGCGGTCATAATAACCTCGTGTTGTGTTCCCGCCGGTGAGTAGGGTAGCCAGAGCTCACTGGAGAGTTTTTGTACTATCAGTTGGAAAACCAAAGGTTTATTCTGCTTTGTCTTCTACACTGACGGCACAGAAAATATGTGTTACAGGTTCGCCAGTGTGAGTGTGACTCCTCTGGTGTTGCACACGTCCATAGGCCACTGTAACCACTTTCCATCAGGTGGGGTGTGGCTTGTCTGCCACTTAAGTGGTATAACAAAAAACGTAATATTTGAGAATAATCTTAGTTAAATATTATAGATGTTTTTTTGATAAGGATAATATTAGATAGTGTTAAATCGCATAGCACTTAACTCGGATCATTTCAAGAGCTTTTATAAATGCCGATTTGATAGTTACGTAACCTCACCTGTGTAGCGACGGAGAAAGAATACAAGCATCACCACCGCACCGCATCTCACCCGAGAGGTGTCTTAAGAGGCAGCTAACGAAAAAATACTCAGATGGTCGAAATAACACCTTGTATCAACCCTTTCGCCAGCGTGGAAACAGAAGGTCAAAGCCTGCTAACTTAACTGCGACAGGCTAATTGATTGATGTAACTTCCTATAGGATAGTAGCATTAATTGGTCTGCATTTGCCATATCAGATATCTCGGGTCTTCACATTCGAATGGAAAATGAAGAAAAATGTAACGTATAATTATTAGCATTTCCATGACCATCGGTAGCGGTAGATCTGGTTGCATTTTTTTTATACCGCTTAGGTGGCAGACAAGCACACGGCCCACTAGTGGTTACCGTGGCCTATGGACGTGTGCAAAACCAGAGGAGTCACACTCGCGCTGCCGAACCTGAAGAAACCTTAATGGCCCTTTTGACGAACCTCATATTGCAGGCGCATGAGTAAACCGCAGCACGGAGTTCAATCCACAGCTTGGGTGAACGTGGGATGAAGTTAATTTCATACCGCACTGTGGGCACCGTTTCAGGTTGCAAGGCTTGAACTAGTCAGGCTTATATGTTTTTCTAAACTTTCACCATCTATCTTTACTTTTGCGGAGCGACTGCCGTCTGACCCAAGCCCGTTAGGAAAACTACGCCAGAGTCTTATCTATCAATCGACAGGTGTACCTCTAATTTACCCACCAACGCAGTTAAAGCAGTAGGTATATTACATTGATATCATTAATCCACAGATAAAATATTTTATAACGTAACATCACCATTGAGTTTATTATGATTAGCATTCCAAGCACTGATTCTAAACTAAGTCCCTAACGTCATTACTTGTTGCAAACTTTCTGTAGAAAAAAGGACCTTATATATTAATTTATATTAAAGGGACTAAAATAACTATATCGTTTGTAGGAGCTGAGTCGGGGTTTTAGCCCTTTTTCGAACACGAACCGACTAAAACCGCACACCGTACACCGTCTCGAGTCTCAAATGCCGGGGTGTAAGGTGGTCTAAAAAGTCATTTCAGCAACCTATCGAACAACGTCGAGCCAAACAGAGTCGTCTATACTAAAATAATAAAGAAGAAAGATTTGTTTTTTTTCTGTTTGTATTGAATAAACTCAAAAACTACTGGACCGATTTCACTGACATAGACTTAAATTTTCAAAAAATTAGGGATACTTTCTAAAAATCTAATAATATAACCCAAGGTATACAAAAATTACCCTAAAAAACCTTATGTACGTACGCTGCGAAAACTAGATCTTTAATGTTATTTTTAGTCAAGTAGAGTCAAGTCGTGACCACGGGTGCAGCAACGCATCCAAAACGTCGGCAGAAATAGTAAGTTCCAAAATATAATTCGCGAGAATCTTTAATGATAGAACAAAATAATTTATTGCAAAAATGTGTGTCTTAAAAAGGTCTACAATAAAGTCCGCTATAGAGGGCTGCTCGAAGGCTTCCCACATGTCCCTCTGAGTACCAGAGGGCACAGTGAAGATCAGTCAAAATGTGGGCTGGTCACTGAGCGCAGGCGTGGGAGTTACAGGTGCGGCCGCCTGTCACCACTTCATTCCCATCGGTGCAGTGACGCGATGTTCACTTTCGACGCGAGGTTCAATGGGGACACCGGTATTCCACACACCTGAGAAGGGTATCTTAAAACCATAGATGGTCCAGAGCCAGGTGGGAGCGCGGGATATGCTTTATGTCATTTTATTCCCTCTGATCTGAAGACCTGAGGTGGCGTGCGGTTTTTTTAGGTCCTAGTGAAACACAACCACTCCCGTGGGTCGAAATAAATTTAACAGGATCAAAATTCCACGTGGGCGGAGCCAAGTAGTCAGTTATAAGTAAATTATGACTATCTCCAGGTCCCAGGATATCTTATTGCCAACTTTTATTAACTACCAGCAAAACAAGATGTTAGAATTAAGTCCTAACATATAAAAACGACTCTAGATAAGCTATTTATTAATAAATTGTCAAGAACTATGCTATCAGTAGCCTGTTTATCACCTAATTTAATTTGCACGTAGACATCATTAAAATACCTAGACAGATAGGACCACGAAATATTTATAAAAACATCGAGTGACTGAATACCTAATATAATGTTTACCTTAATGAATTTAGACCAAATTTCTATTACAATCTTTCAAGTACGTACTTGAAAGATTGTAATAGAAGTTTACACATTTTGACGGCCTCTGCGGCGTAGCGGTAGAACGGTCAACGGCAACGCAGGGGGCGCCGTTTCGATTCCCGCGCAGTGCAATGATGATATTTGTATGCATGAATATATATAAACACCTCAACAAAGTCTAGGGAACAAGATGACCCCAATTATTTTTTTTCGTGTAAATCTTGTTTTGCAAATAACTGGCAGCAAATAAATAAAAATAGAATAAAGTAGATTACAGAGTTGTTCGAAATTTAAAAATAAATTTAAATAAGTAATGATTTTCGAATATGGAGGGAAAACTTTTAAAAGTGTTTGATTGTGTAGTTTCTCTGAGGCAAAATAAAAAATATTTTTTTTTATTGTAAATAACGTTTATTATCAATAATACGTCTTTTACGTATGGTTTGTGCATTTTTGTGACTGTAGTCATCATGTCACGTCGTCATTTAAGTCGCGAAGAGATGTTAAGGGCTGTTGGTATGCTGCAAGCTGGACGAACTCAACGCGACGTAGCGGATGCTGTCAACACCCAACCAAGCGTAATTTGCAGATTATGGGCACGCTACAGGTCTACAGGGGATGTTGCCGAACGTCACAGGGGACGAAATAGGGTTACTACCCCGCGACAAGATCGTTTCTTGCAAAATTCCGCAAGGCGGCAACCCACGATTACTGCTCGTCAGTTGGTCCCAGGCCTCCAGTTTCAGCATCAAGTGGTTATTAGCGATCAAACTGTCAGAAGAAGACTACACGAAGCCAATCTTTATGCTCGCAGACCGCTTAGGGTTCCAGCTCTTCGAAGTGGAAATCGAGGTCGTCGCTTATTGTGGGCTAACGCACATTTACAGTGGACCGACCATCAATGGGCACGGGTTCTGTTTTCCGACGAATCTTGCTTCGGTTTTCATCCTGATTCGAGAAGAGTGCGTACATGGCGAGTTCCTGGACGTCGGAGTCGTCTCCAGAATCCGCAAGAAGTTCATCCTTACCAAGGTGGAACAATCATGGTATGGGCTGGAATTCGCCTTGGTGGAAGGACCGACCTCGTTTGGATACGGGGCAATTTGAATGCAAACCAATACATTCAGGAGGTTATACACCCCATGGTAATCCCTCATCGACAGCAGTTCGGTCAAGATTTTATGTTCATGCAAGATAATGCAAGGTCACACACCGCGAGGGTAGTGGTCAATGCGTTAAGCGAGCACAATATGACGACGTTGGAATGGCCTGCTCAGTCTGCCGACCTCAATCCCATAGAGCATGCCTGGGATTTGCTTGGGAGAAGAGCTTTCAGTGATTCTTTGGAAAATCTGAACACTGAAGAACAACTTTTTTTACACCTTCGCAGTGTATGGAGCCATATTCCACAGACGATGATTGACAATCTCATACTAAGTATGCCACGCCGTTATCGAGCTGTTGCTAATGCTTTAGGAGGTCCTACAGATTATTAAAAACGTTTAAAGTACGGTTAATTACTGTATTTCTTACTACCTCGTTATTTTTGTGCCTAATCATAGAAGGTTGTAATACTCAATATTGGCACTATTCAATTCTTTCTTAAAAAAAAAAAAAATTTGGTATGAAAATGTTTTTATTAAAATTAAAATTAAAAACGGTATGAAAATACCCTTCTATTGATATAAAACACTCACTATTACAAGAAAGGGTTTTTAAATAAAAACTAGAAATGTCCTTGTTCCCTAGACTTTGTTGATGTGTGTATTTGCATTGGTCTTGGTGTTTCTATGTATAATATGTATGTATTTACAAAAATATATCTAAGTATGTTTATCCGCATGCTAGATTCCATAACACAAGCTGGTTAAGCTATGCTTACCAGAGTTCTAGATAGCGTTGTGTAGAATGTTTTAGAATATTTATTATTGTTTCATATTAAGTGCAACTTTGAACAGTTATACATATAATTTGTACAAAAATGCTGCAGCCTGGGCGCTCTTGTATTATTTTTTATTATAGGTTTTATTAATTATTTTATCTGTGTTCGAGTCCGACATAACCACGGCCACGTTTACGCCACAGACTACTTGCCCACATACCTAATATCGAAGGAACTCATAAGTATCTCTGAGAATGCTATCTGGGTGGCTGCACACTGGGCAAACAGAATATGTCAAAATATGATATGCTGTCGGCACGACATAAGTTTAAGAGGTTGAGTACGACATAACTAATTTCGAATGTAAGTTTACTGCAACAACTGAACAGTGATTAGCTCCCATATAAGTACCCGTAACACGAAGAATCTCTATTGCTAAGCCTACGAATACGAGACTTTGATCCAGGAAAATATAAATGAGCTTATAGACGTTCCTAATTGTCCAAGTTGACGTTCATTGATGTAAAAAAGTATTTCATATCTTCATTGATGTAAGTATGAATAAATATTTGAATGCTTGCCGCTAGTGATAACACGAATAATATCTAAATTATAATTTTATTGTCACTTATAAATAAATTAAACATTAAATAGGTACAATTTTTATATTTGCACTTAATACCTAGCTGCGATGTAATCACGTCGTCGGTGTAATAATTGTAGTATAACTCATAGTAAATCCCCTCCCACTACCCAAAAACATTTTTTACACTTTTACTTAGATAATTTCTTTTATAATAAGTATTTATTAAAAAGGTAAATAAGAACGTGAGTACTAAGATAAAGGCGTATAGCAGTAATTGATACGGGCAGTTCATTGAAAATTTATCGAAGCATTAGTGGTCTCGGAGGTAAATAACAGATAACAGAGAATTTTCCATAAATATATGAAATAACTTTATTTATTTACAACAAAAACTAACTGTGATACAGAAGATAAGTATCTAAATTTAGTTAAATACAATCAAAAATATGGCTTATACCTATAGATTTTCCTACTAGCGATACAAAGCGTAGTTCGGTTTATACAGATATTTGAAATTATTTAATGGCTTAATATTTTGAAATTTAGTTGAAGTTATCAATAACACTAATTGTACAGAAAAAATAGAAAAAATATTGAGTAAGTTCCTTTATTTGCTAAACTTAATTCTAAATTTAAAATGATAAACTCACCTATTAATTATGGAAGGAAAAAAATAGCTCGAAGGAACGACTCCGTGGGCACTACGATTTAATAAACCGCCAACGATTTCGCGCGCCTGAATTTCAAATATCGAACTAAACTAAAAACATAATATTTTTTTCAAGCACACGTAAGCTTGTCAGCGGCTTATATTTCTGAACAGCGGCACAACACTGACAGATAGGGTAGGGACACGGCACGTCAAGTCTACCGACTGGATCGACAATGCTGCACTTCAGAAAGTATGTGATTAAGATATAGTTTGAGTGACGCATGCGCGCATTGAGTATAGTTTCGCCAGCGGTTTCACTTGAAGTTATTGTTTACGTCTGATGTCTCGGAAATTACGGACTCAATTGCCATAATATTGTGGTTATTGAACTAGAAACTTTCGGCAGTATGTAGCCAGAAATACGAAAGTAAATACAGGTTTCATTTGATCGCGTGATTAAAAGGTTCACTGAACTGAAGGATTGGATATAACGACCTGAAGTCTGGAAAACTTATTGGAAATACGGTAAAACGAAATGGGACATGATTTCCCAAAAGATTACTTCAGCACTATATTTAGAATCGTCTAGAGATGGTAACAACGTAAAAGGCATCGACCTTGCAATGAAAGGGATACGAGTAAAAATTCCACTTAACACCATATTAACAGTCCTCCACTCCTAACAGTCCTAACACAAGTGAATTAGCCTGTCGCAATCCGCTGCTGGACATAGACCTCTCCCAATGTTAGGTGGCTTTGGCCTACATTTCCACGCTGGCCAGACGGGTTGGTACTGGGTTTTATTTCGAGTTTACCTTCTCTCGCAGTGATATCATCTGCGTATATCCGTCAGTCGCCTCTTACGAAACTCTTCGGATGAGATGGGGTGGTGATATTCGTATTCTTTCTGTCACAACACAAGTAATCAAGCTTAATCTTAACACTGGTAATTTATGATTCATATTACTACAAGATTTTGGTATACTGGGCCCTGCCAACATTCTTGAGGCTCAAGTGAACCTCTCATGCTATGTATCAGATGCCTGTTAAATAAAGGATTGGCGCACGAACCTCTGATGCAGGCTTTTCTTGTTTTCAGGTCAGGTCAGACGGAATTCGCACCCATAAAAGCCGTAAAACCAATTCTTCTGGTTGGACCTGACCCCAGGCACGCTAAAATGTTTTTGATGCTTGTATCGAATGGTATCAAAACCATCTGACAAAATCAAGGTAGCATTTCAGCTACGTCCATGACATATTATTCTGTTTCTTAAAATCCATCGATAGGCAACAATTTTTAAAAATAAATTCTTATCTTCAACTAAATTATCACGATTATATAGGCTAGTGCCTATCATTGATACTAAGATAGGTGTCGAATTCACTCTCTTTAGAATAATATTTGTGAAATGTGTGATATTTTATCTACAGCCTGACAAGATTACGATAGACACTTGACAAAAAGATCCCCGTGATAGTAGTTACCTAAGCCCTTACATAGTACCTACATTTTGTGATTAGGATTGTGAAAAAAAAAAAGAATTTTACTCATTGACATATTAAAATACTTATCACTTTACAAGTTCACTTGGTCATCTTATTTCAATATGGTGACGGTCCTTTTGAGCTTTTGTTGATCATAGTATTAAAAAAAATCACCCATGTATTGTCATAACATTAAGCATGTGTTTCTGAAAAAGATTCATTTTGGTCATCATTGTAAAATCTTGATATTTTAATTTTCTAGGACAAGAGGGTAAAGACCTGACGTCAAACATTATGTATTTCCAAAAACAAAGACTTTCGTTTGTTCAGTAATATAACATTTCACAGCGTTAATCCTGAGGCACGTTTTACAAAACTAGTAATAGAAAAAACGCGATAATCATTAGATTAATAACGATTAGATTAACAACGATTTTATGAACGATTCAAAATACCTGAGTCTAGATATAAGAACTGTCATAAATGTTGTTATTTATGAATTTCTTTTACATTACAATTGGCAAAAAAGTTGAATAAAAATCCGTATTTTTTAGTCTTCACTACTTCATTTATGATCACTGCACCGCTCCCTTAAGTAGTAGCGTGATGACATATAGCCTAAAACCTTCGTCGATAAACGACTATATAATACAAAAAAAAAACAATTTAAAATAGTAGTTACTGAAATTAGTGCATTCAAACAAACAAACTATAATATTAGCATAGATAGATAGAATATTCATATAATTTAAAATTCTAGTTGCTGACGGTTGATCTTATTTTTTTTGATAGTGTAAACATATATTATGATCATAAAAGACGAATTAAATAATATAATATTTGCATGCCAATAGTTCTTTATTATTTTTTAGTAACCAGCTTATTATGACTGTAGTATGCGAATAAATGGATAAGTACAAAAATAAATGAACGACCAAGCGATTATACTGATAAATAAAAGTCCAGATATTTCAAAATAATATCAAAAAAATGCGTAAAAAATTATTAAAAATATAATGTGACTGGAGGTTAATTATTCTATAATAAGGTCTAAATATAAAACCTGATACAAATTACAATTTTATTATCACTCGTTAATAATAATTAATAGAATCGTTGAATATAAAGCCAGGAGAAATCGTGTTTTATGAATTCTTTGACTCGTCCCTTGAGCATTTAAAAGTAAAGGTCATGAAACTGCAGTTAGACACGCTCAATCTAGTAGATTTCCTTTCTGCAGACGCGTTTTATCAACTATCACATATATTTTAATAAGTATAGCGAGATAAGTCATGTATTATTTTATGATGAGAATATCTTTTATCAACAGATTATCGTTGACAATTTATGCTTATTTCGCGACAAAGAACGATAATGGCGTTATGCTGATTGGCCTTTTATTGCGGCGGGGATTTTTTTACATGTGGGGACATTCAAAACAACATCATTATACTAAAATAATATAATGACAACGTTGAGCTAAAAATATATTTGAATGAACAACTCTTTTTATAACTAAGTATTTACTTATAGTAAAAGCCTTTGTACATTAGGTTGGTACATCTATTTTCTGTATAAATGTAATTTTGTGTATGTGTACAATAAAGTATAAAATCTATAAAATAATGTCAGCGTTTGTGGTGTGGCGGTAGTGAACGCAAGTGGCGCGGATTCATCCCTACTTACGGGTTATTTTTTTAAATCACTTAGGTGGCAGACAAGAACACGGCCCACCTAATGGAAAGTGGTTACTGTGGTCTTTGGACGTTTGTAACACCAAAAGTCACAGTCGCGCTGCCAACCCTGTAAGTACAGAGTTTCTGTGCCGTCAGTAGAAGACAAAGCAGGACATACCTAATAGTCTTCCACTGACAGCACAAATTCTCCAGTGAGCTCTGGCTACCCTACTCACCGCTGGGAACACAACACGATGTTATTATAGCCGCGGTATTCTGTAGGGCGGAGGACTTCCCCAGTCGGACTGCTACCTCCAGCCTACAGAATACCGTGGCCATAATCCGCCATAATAACCTCGTGTTGTGTTCCAGGCTGTGAGTAGAGTAGCCAGAGCTCATTGTAGAGATTTCTTGCTGTAAGTGGGAAGACCAAAGGCTTGTCCTGTTTTGTCTTCTGCACTGAGGGCACGAACTCTCTGTCCTAATAGGATCGGCAGCGCGAGTATGACTCTTTTAGTATTGCAGGCCACGATAACCACTGTCCATCAGGTGGGCCGTGTGTTGGTCAGCCAACACATGGCACACAAAAATCTAGGCGTTGATCCCAGTTTCATCTGAGGTATACCCGGGGTCCTCATAATCTTTGCGTAGTCACGGTCGCATCCGAGGATTTATGGATTTATTATCCTTTGTTATCTTGTTACTACAGTTAAAAAAAGCATAAAAACTTCTTCGACAAGACAGTCCAAATAGAAATTAAGCTATTTTAGTTCAGTGAAGTGAGTGCTATGAAGTTAGAACAAAAGAACAAAGTGTCTTCCATTATAATAGAGACCAAACAGACGTACCCATAGACACATTCTTTTACTTTTGTAAGTTTTAGCAAATTAAGAATTTTAACGTCATGGATATATTGTAGTTGTTGTTGAATACCTATTTAATCAATTAATCACAAAAAAATATTCTTTGTGGTAGGCAGATAATGTCTCTTATCAAGTACAGTAATCAAGATCATTATATATCCTTATCTAGTATCTAGGTAATTGAACTAATCGAATAGGATATAATAACATGCGAAGAACTTATTAAACTTATAACTGTCGTTGAACTCTCGGTCGTTGGACGGTTATTTTATTTTTAATTAAATACGAGGTCTTTCATGTTATGTTAACAAATGTTAAGAGAATAAGTTACGGTTTGTACCTCGAGCTAATGACGTAATTTATATATAAGTATTTAAACTAGAAAGAGGATAGATCGATATATTTACTCCTAAAAACATTTTCACTGTTCGAAATGTCGGAAACTCAGAACAGTACAACATGGTAAATATATCCCGATAAATTTAATACTGACGTAATGTATAATTTTCTACGTATCAACTGTGACTGAATTCATGGAAAGGAAACATTAATAAATGGTAGAATTATGAATTCCCCAACCCGAATAGACCGAAACTACCAGGAAAAGTGGTGTTTGACGCAACTAACAGTCTATTTTGGACAGTTTTACTAGTTACCACAATTAGTAACACCAATATTTTGCAGTGTTTCTGGTTGCCAAAAAATAAAGCAACTAGTAAAATATTCCCAACGCATCATGAGTTGGGAATATATTCCCAACTAGTAACAGCTTGGTAGTAAACTAAGTGAAAAAGCGTTACTCGTTTTGGTGTCACTAGATTGGATACCCGGGTTTTGGACTTGTCACAGATATCTCACATCGTTTAATATCAGTGTGATGTATTTCTTTGCTAATATA
The DNA here is from genome assembly GCA_963662185.1 of Eilema griseolum. Lineage (NCBI taxonomy): Eukaryota > Metazoa > Arthropoda > Insecta > Lepidoptera > Erebidae > Eilema > Eilema griseolum. Next base: position 3,619,359 of record OY759243.1, read on the forward strand.
ACCTTATATCATGGATGATCCATGGTACCCGAAGTAGGTATATTTGCTCACAGTTAAGACAAACTGTGAAGTATAAAAGTGCCGTACCTACGTACTTTGAAACTTTGTTACATTGTCGTATGTTGTTATATTGTCACATAGTATGAATGACACATAATTATTCCGGAAACTGTCCTATAATAGGTATTGTTAACTATTATAAGCATTTCCGTTTAGTTAAAGCAACTGCAGTCTATAAAGATGGGTTGAACCACAAATAAGTCTACCACACTCACAAGTTGCACCACTGTTATATTTGTGCAGGTCGGTTTTTTACCAACCATAAGCACGGTATTTTCTTTCTTCCACAAAGGTAGGTACACAAAACACATTAATACACTATACTAAAACAGTTTCAATTCTTTGTGGCAGACGAGTATCTGCACTAGGGAAATCCTGTCACACATATTACCAGGCCTCCTACAGATGAATATAAGAACTAAAACAAAAATAGCAGAAATAGCTGTGTCCATTTCTAAGAAAAAAGTAACAATAATAACTATCACAATCACTATCATAAAATAACATCACGATAACTTAAAAACAATACCTATCAGAGATTAAGATAGAAAACAAGAATACAATCAAAATTAAAATCAAACATAATTTAAATATAACATCAACTAAAAATTGATTAAAAATCAATTAGATTTAAATTCCGAACGACACTCGCAATTAAAAACTAAATTAACATTGAAATCCAAATAGAAATAATAATAATGACGAAAAAAAATACTTAAATATAATAAAACCAAAATAAAATAAAAATTAAATCAATATCAAAAACAAAATAAAAATATAATTAAAATAAAAATCAAGGTAAAAATTAAAATAAAAGCAAAGATTAAGTCATAATTAATATTAAAAATATCGATTTAGAATGATGATCAAAATTACTGTGTGGGTGTGTGCGTGCGTACGTGCGTGCGTGCGAGTTTGCGTGCGTGCGTGCGTCCGTGCGTGCGTGCGTGTGTGTGTGTGTGTGTGCGTGTTGCTGGTTTATTCTGGAACGACTGAAATCAAATATTCTGTGTACAGATCTGTACGCATAGGCATAACTGTGGTGAAGTTAAGCTAAGCTGTGCTAAGCTAAGAAGATAGGCCCCATAAGGGTGGATTTCACCAATGAAATTAACTTAAGTGAACCACTGAACCTAACCGTCGGGTGCAAAAATAATGACCGATGACTTCACTGCAGTCCCAATTTTCTTTTTATTTTATTCTTTCAAGTACTTGGGCCACTGGTCACGGCCGGGCTCAGGGATGATTTAGACGTTGAAAGGGAGCGTAGGTCGCTGGCTATCAGGTAACATGGTTATCCGGAGGTTTCCACGTTGTACGAACACAGTCAAAGTGACTTCTTTAAAGCCTCTTACACGTGCAGCTTGTGAACGTGTTATATAACGACCTGAGCATTCAGTATAATAACGCATTCAGGATGCTGTTGGGACTGTCTCGGAGGTGCAGTGCATCAGGAATGTTTGTAGAGGCCCGCACAGACATCTATGCTATTATTAGAAAGCGTGTCGCGTGGTTGCCGGCAGAGTAGAATTAGGGCCACCCCATCTCTTCCCATACGGTGTCGTACAAGGCGACTAAGGGATAGGGCTGCTTAACATCAGACAGATAAATACAGCCCAGACTCAGCCTTAAATGCATGGCTCGAGTCAAAAATAGTGCCCGGAATACGGCAATAGGCTCACCCCCTATTACGTGGGACCGAATACAATTATTGGTGAAATGTGGGTGTTAATTCACCTCTGCCTAACCTTCCAGGGATAAAGGCGTGATTATATGTATGTATGTTCGGCCTCTGCTGCAGCTCCAACAGTCTCCTGAGTGTGTTCAGGACAAGTGGAACTCCCCCTTGTTGCAGCACTGGATGACATTCCACACGTGTCACAGATAGTGGAGTGTTGTTATTTGTATTTATTACTAACATTAGTTCTTAATTTAAATTGTTACTAACAACTAAGTAGGAGTATCGATGGTCTGAAAATAAATGAATTTTAATTTAATTTAATTTTGAAATCACCCAGTTAGTAATCCTGTTACAAAAGAACAATAAATAAGTCTTCGAAAACCTTGACGATGGTGATAGAACGTGAGACATATACATAAGTCTTTATGGCCTGCTTTAGTTACCCATTTTTTGAAGGCTTGCCTATTGAGGCGTGTTCTCAACATTATCTAAGTTGACTCACCAACTCGTTTGATGCGCCTAGTTGTAATGTTACGTTTCAAAATGTGTATTTCTAAATTCTATATTTGAAATAATTAGGTTTCTTTTTAAATAATTATAGTTCCAGGCGCATATATTGAACCCATGATCGCCACAAAATGTACTCTTTACGTACAATACGCATTTTTTTGGATATCGTGGGGTACTATGACGGTGGAGGAGTTCAAATTCACCACTTATAGATTATATCAAACCAATAGGTACCTACGTGCGAGTGCCTCTTGTGACTTGGGGTCCAAATATATGCCGGGAACTATGCTAACTTTTCCTATACATACATATAATCATGCCTTTATCCCCAAAGGGTTAGGCAAAGGTGAATTAATACCCACATTTCACCAATAATTGAATTCGGTCCCACGTAATAAGGGGTGAGACTATTGCCGTCTTCCGAGCACTATTATTGACAAAAGCATCTGAGCCTGAGTCTGTGCTGTATTTGAATATCTGTCTGATGTTAAATTGATGGAAAATGGTCACGGTAACCATTTTCCATCAAGTGGGCCGTGGGCTTGCCTGCCACCTAAATTGTATAAAAAAGACAAACTGGCCGCCGATTCTGCTAATTTTATATCATAGCAAAAGCATTTATATACCACTGACATAACAAAAAATTATAATAAATTTAAAACATTATTCATGTAGAGTTTATAAAATATTTTCTTTCACTCTACAAGATGCCATTTAATTTTAGAACCTAACAGCATAATCATAAAATCTAAAATTAAATACATTGCTTTTAGAAGCACGTAAGGCTGGATAACCTACTAACAAAAAAACCTAAATTATTATTAATATGATTAAAACTACATTTATTATAATATTTATTGATTTTTTTCAATGCAACAGACCACTTCCTTATGTAAAATTCTTATAAGCATAAAATATTACTTTGTTATGATCTTAAGTTATTGCGAGCAATTGCTGTTTTTCACACATTGTGTAGGTGGGGATGTATCATACCTTGCATTAGGTATATGAATTATTTAGACAAACGATAGTATATGCAAAGTGAACCACAAATAAATAACTAAATGGCGGAGGTAATAAGTACCTATGTAAATTAATGCATATTTTAAATGTTTTTGATGCGGCAATATTTTATATTGTACCTAAATAATTAAAAATTAAAATAGCCCGGTAATAGGTTAATATCGGGGTACCCCTAACTGGTATTTTAATTTCTATACTTTATTGTTTAGGAGAGTTCTTTTATTTATATGATACTTTATAACTTTTGAATTGAGTACATAGCCTCGCATTCAATCTGGAACAACACTAAGATAATGTACTCTGTGGCTAAGATCATGATGATGATAAACAAACAAACAAGTCATAAATAATAACATACTTTTTATTATATTTTTACACCTATTGAAAATATTGTTTTGCTTCTAAATTTAGCAAGTAGGTCGGTAGGAACTTTCTGAATTAACGTACTTAAATTAAAAAACCTATAAAATGAGATAAAAACATTACATGTTAGAAAGACAAATAAAAAGGTACAAACCGAATTAAATAACGAAAGTCGTTTAATAGACAACAACACTACATTGTCCACAACCATTTTAGCACAACACTACATAAAAAAGATACACTTAAAAAAACCTAAATGTCAGAATTCCAAATCCGAGCAAGATTCCTTTTCTTGAAGGCTGTCTGAGATGAACTGATATCGTGTGAGCATTTTTCGAAGTATATACCAACGGATAATATGTTAATAATTTTCCTTAAAGCTTGTCCAGTCTGCAAGTACATAATATAAAATCACTTCGATTATAGGACCATTTGGTATACCAGCCTACGACTAAAGTTGGCGAAAACAAGTTATTAACAGACCTGTTAGAATTAAAATTTGAATACTAGCCTTATCTTAAGATTTGATATTATGGTGCAATTGGTACTTCGAAAAAATGGTATGGCTCTAAAAAGTAGCCGAAATGTTAGAAAAAGCGTAATTAATAAAATAAAAGTAAATAAATCGCGATGGAATCCGTTAAGTGGTTTTATATCAATAAGTGATATTCGCATAAACGTACTACAGACAGTGTCATCGTTAAAATAATCTGTACATTATATGTATAAGTATTGAATCAAAGAATCAATTATTCAGTCTAGGTCTAGGCACACAAAGAGCACATATGAACTTCAAAATTTTACAAATATGTCAAGAAATAATATAAAAATAATAAATAACATAAAAAATAAACATGATTCTTTCGCCAGCAGATACCAGCAAGAAATTCAGAGAACTAGATTATCTTTTTCTTTTATTGACTTCACTTAAAAATATCGCTAGTTAGAATAAATAGCAAATAATAGAAGGCACCTACGATTTCATCATATCAGCATAAATTCTGCTTGATAGTTCACATAAACATTAAATATTTATAGATCAAGTAGGTTTAGGTGTTTTAGTGTACGTTTATTACTGTTATATTAACAGTAATAAACGTACACTAAAACAATTTATCATAACTCAAAACAAGTAAAATATATAACTAACGAAATAGGTTGAATGTTATGTTAATCATTTAGTGTGCAAATTCGCGCGCCTAAGTAAATTGGTGCTGAGGTTTTTACCATTTGATTCGAGAACGAGGAAAAACACTGGTATAAGGAAAAACTTATTATGTTAAAAGATTCAATAGTTTTGTAGATTATATAATTTCAACAGCTGATCCGATGCCCTCTCTATATACATACATAAATACATACATATAATCACGCCTTTATCCCCGGAAGCAGAGGTGAATTCACACTCACATTTCACCAATCATTGTATTCGGTCCCACGTTATAGGGGGTAATATGCCGTATTCCGGACACTATTGTTGACTCGAGTCATGCATCTAAGGTTGAGTCTGGGCTGTGTATCCCCGTGGATATCTGTTATCGCGACTGTGATTATAAGTATGTCCGGATTCTACTGAACTGATTGCTATCAAACGTAAGTAAATATTTCAAGTCTGACAAACCCCTTCTAACAAAATCAATCTGCCTGGCATTCATTACCAGCTCACGTGTTTTCTTCTTTCTACAGTCCCGGGTCCTTTAAGCGGGGCATGAAAAAGCATATGATGAGGCCGTAAAGCTGAGTGTCACCTTTGTAACATGGTATGTAAATAATGGTGACCCTTTTTTCCGAGAATTTACCTTCAGCTTACCAGGCGAGGCGAAGTCTAATTCACGTGTTCTATATAAAAGTAAAACAAAATTCGTTTAGGAGCTCTTGGATCCAGCGCGGACAAACAGACAAGAATTCCAAAAAAAAAAAACTCTGTTCAGTATCGTAAATAACCCAAGAGTTTTTGAAATCCCCAATTTATAGACACGACCAGCCTCTCAGATTTTATCTACATGGCTGAAAGATATTACGTATTAAGTATCTTTGGTCTGAGGTTCCGTACAACTACTTACAATACGCGCCATACAGCTTCGCACAGACGCATTTGTACTTACATCTAGGAAGCAGGTAAATCAAGATCACGCACTCATGAGTCAACTCAAGTTGCACATCAAATTTCGACGGAAAGTATCGGAATTGTCCTGTACTGCCTTAAGGACAAGTCCTTTAGTCAGCATATAAATGATCGCCAAGTTTCTTCCTCAAGTTAATTATCTAGTACGGTATCTTGTGTTGGGGAAAATACGCTGATTACGATGCACGACCAAAGAAACTTTATTGTAATACTCGGTACTTTAGGCTAAGTATAGGGCTGTTTGACATCAGACAGATATATACAGTTCAAAATCAGTCTCAGATGCACGGCTCGAGTCAACAACAGTGCCCGGACAACGGCAATAGGCAATAGCAATAGACGTACAATGATTGGTGAAATGTGGAAATTAATTCACTTCTGCCTAACCCTCCGAGGATAAAGGCGTGATATATGTATGTATGTATGTACCAGCTTTTTATTAAAAAGATAATCATTTCTAGTATCAAGTCCCGAGAGAAGCATCAAAACTATAAGAAAGCGGCAATGAGGCGGTATGATTGATTGGTCAAATCAAATCAGGTATTCAACATCAATCAAATGCAATCAGGTATTTTATATCAAGTATGCGCATTGCAAATTATTAGCTACGTATAAAGAAATACGTACTACTTAGGTACTTACTATGTACGCTACAAGAGACATGCGATGCGGAGGAATTCCACGACGCATTTTAATTATTTGTTAGCTATAAGTTGTATAGTATTTATTTATTTATTTTAGGTTAATTTTAATTGTTCATTATTGTTTTTTATATATATATATATCTACCATCTCTTCCCATGCGGTGTCGTACAAGGTTGTTTAACATCAGACAGATATATACAGCCCAGACTCAGCCTCAGATGCATGGTTTGAGGCAACAATAGTGCCCGGAAGATGGTAATAGGCTCACCCCTTTGGATAACATTAACATTGTTGTTTTGGTTTTATTTCAACCGCACCAGGCTGTGCGGTTTTTTTTTTTTTTTTACGTGCGCAAAATCCCCTCGGATACCTCCCCACCGGAGCCGGTGGAGGAGGTTATGTCGGACTCGAACCGACTAAAACACACGCCGCCTGTGGGTCGTTTTGGTTGCCGAAGGTGAGGTTGACAGGCATATCCCTCGCACCCCGGCCGACCCAGGGCCATCTCTCACGATCTGGCCCTCTTCTCGGGTGTGGGGACTACAGAGTCCCCAACTCGTCCCCGGAAACGGGGAGGCGCGCCGCGCGCGCCGCCGCCGCGGCCTGCTTCTGCCAGGGTGACAGGCGGCTTCACCTGTCACCCCCAGGCCGGCGCTCATGGGGGGCGGAGGTCGTTCATCGACCTCCGACGCCCGAGTTGCCTTCGTACGCGGGCAGCTTGTCTTGCGATCCTAGGCTGTGCGGTTGAAAATGTAGTGATTAAGATAGGGAAAAGGTTGCTTCGATGGTTTAGGCGCTTGAAGAGGAGGGACGAAAGAAGGCTATCGAAATAGATTTATAAAGCGAGGGTGAATGGGCCAACCCGATTGGTGTTGACCTAGGCATACCTACGTATGTCAATCAGATCAAGGGCAACTTAAAGAAAGGATAGGTCAAGAGTACTTGAAACCGATGAGCATATATTAAAACAATTTTTAAAAAAAAAGCGTCGGTAGCTTAGTGGTTAAGGAGTCGGCCTTACGATCGAGAGGTCCCGGGTTCGAATCCTGGCCATTACACTACCGACGTGAACCCACTCCTAACACAAGCAATTTAGCTTAGCTGGAGGGGTTAGAGGAAATATTGGTAATTTCGATTCTTTTTATTAAAGTAGAAGAAGCGAAAGTAGCACGTTAGAAAAATGTGGTCTGGAAGAGGCGTGACATTATATCCCCATCAAACGTCACAGTTTGGTGCGAAAGTGGATCATGTAAATTATTTGAATATTAATAATGAAAAAAAAAAAAAAATAACACCTAAATAAAATTTATATTTCTTCTTTCTAAGTAAAAACCATATTTTTATGATATTGAATTAATATTCTTGAACTTGAACTTGAACGATGCATGGCACGTTATAAATTCATTAAATATATCTAAAGTGCAACCGTGCAATAACAATACGTACCTAGTGATAACAATTTTCACACGGATTTTTGCATCAAATCGTTTATTCCACTGTAACTCGTGCGAGACGAGTGCAGTTTACTAGCACGGTCTCGAGAAATCAGGTTAATTGGGAGCCCACATGGTTGCTTACCCAGTGTGGAGACTAATATAACTAGATTGATTTGAGAAGAAAAGCATATGGTACTTTGAAATCGACAGGAAACTCCTCTCTCCACTAAACATAGATACATATATAAATCCGCGTGAGCAGAGCTCACTGAAGTGTTTTTGTGCTGTCAGTGGGAAGACCAAAGGCTTGTCCTGATTGTGTCTTCGGCACTGACGGCACAGAAACTTTCTGTTCTTATATGGTCGGCAGCACGGAGTGACTCCCCTGGTGTTGCACACGTTCATAGGTCATGGTAACCAGTTTCCATTATGTGGACAGTGTGCTTGTCTGACACCTGAGTTGTTTAAAAAAGGTAAAGGTATTCTAATACCCACATTTCGCCAACTATACCTAATTTTCGGTCCCCCGCAATAGCAAGCTTATTATAATGAAGAGTGTACTGTGTTGTCATGGGCTACATGATTCCTGTCGGATAGAGAACAGCCCTCTTAGTCGCCTTCTTCGACACCCATGGGAAGAGATGGTAGGGTATCTTCATTCTATTCCACCGGGGACAAAAACTAAACGATTTAAGTTAAAAATATGGCCCTTATGGAAAGTATCACATCCTAGGCTATGTATGTTTATAATACCAGGGATATCACGCAAACTCAGAATATTAGAGATCCTATTATATAATTTTTGTTGCACCTTGTTTGAAGATAATTTTATTGTAGTCTCTTGGGAGACTTGACCAAGGCAGGAAAGTCTTTCCACAAAGAAGAGCCATACTACTTATTTATCCTGGTAGGTGACGCATTATCCCTGGCATTGTATTGCTGTCAAATTTCATACAAATTGTTAGTAAATAAAGGAAAGGTCTACTGTGGAATGAACAATGACGCTGTGTGGTGCATTTAAGAGTAATAAGAATTTCCCTACTGATAAGAAATGACGGATGCTGTAGATTAAGCCCTGCGCATCAAAAACTGGATACTAAATTCGTCTGCTAGAATAAAAAAAAAAATTACCACTTAGGTGGCAGACAAGCACACGGCCCATCTGATGGAAAGTGGTCACCGTGGCCTACGGACGTTTGTAACATCAGAGGTGCCACACTCGCGCTGCTGACCCTGTAAGCACAGAGTTTCTGTGCCATCAAGAGCAGACAAAGCAAAAGACAAAGCAGGACAAGCCTTTAGTCTTCCCACTGACAGCACAAATTATTCAGTGAGCTCTGATTACCCTACTCACCGCTGGGAACACAACACGAAGTTATTATGGCCCCGGTATTCTGTAGGGCGGAGGTACTTCCCCAGTTGGACTGGTCAATTGGGTGGAATATGTAGCGACCATTACAAATCTGATTATTTTTATGTAGGGAAGCATTTCTCTTCTTTGTCTCTTCTTTTAAATTCATCATTGTCATGCTCTTGCATAATGTGTGAAAAAATGTGCTCTCTCACATTTTATTGATAAATTCACAAAAATAATTATATACTTTCAATGCAAATGTCAACGACAAGATAGACAAGCACCACCGACGTAAGAATTAGTTTTGCCTGTGCCTCCCTATTGAATCGTCAATGAAAAGAAGTTAGTTTCGAATTTTATTTCGAATACATAGATGGCTCCATTACAAAAACACTACTGTTATTCAGAGTGCATTTTTTTCTACACCGGTTTCAGAAACGGATCACTCAATATGAATATTCGGTCTTTACCTATGAAATTGCCGAAATTTTCTTACAGATTTGAGTTCATTACTCCTGTAATTTAATAGCTATTTCCATTATTTATGTTATGTTTGAATGTTGATTTCAAGATTTTACAACTCTGTAATAAATTATGTTTTTATTGGCCGCTTGATAAATTAAATTCGGTCTTCAAAAACAGTACTTTTTAAATGCTATCCATTTTGATGATATATTTCGTATTAATGTTTACAGATGTCACTTTTCAAAAATGTAATAAAAGTGTTTGTTAGCTTAATGTTGTCTCATTCATTGAAAATTGGGTTTCCTACAATTTCTTAAAAAAAAAACGGCAATTTCATATGTAAAAACGTATTATTTGAGATTAAAACTAGTTTTAAATCTGTGGTATGTGGATATCTGCGTAAATTCAGTAAATAACATGCCAACTGCATGATTGCATGTATTGTATAGTTTGCATGAGTGTACCATTAACACTTTGTGACGAAAGCTGTTCATGCTGTTTGCTACGATCGTTATACCTGCGATGAGAGACAATTACTGTAATTACAGCAATTATAAGTCCGATTGTAACTCTTTTTTATTTCCATGACATGAGGAAGACCACATCCGCATACCGTACGACTCCGGAAAATGTTATGTTACGTGGCTGTACCTTAGGAAAACTTCTGCGCCCAAATGGAGAAGCCGCTGGTACTGCACCCAGTATAAACTTCAAGATTAATGAACGACTTATATGTTGTTGAATCTTATGCAGACAGTTTATATGACATGTAACTATGTGGATCAAATTACCTTCAGCATTCCTTGGCAGGTATTTTAGACAAATCTCGTCAATTCACTAACTGCTCAGGCTGTCAATATCATCAGGAAAAAGTGAAAAGATGTTATCTTCCTCGCAGCCTAGAAATGTTGGACGAGCGTAGGTTTGACTAGACTGTGTCCATACCGCTAAAAGAATATTTTGCCGAGATGAGCACGTGGAAAAATCAAGAAACTCCCAGGCTTGTCTTTTCGGAAGTGGAGGGGAGATGTTGCTAAAGTGTATCTTGTAGAGGTTCTGTAGCCGAACGAACACCTTGGTGGGTTTATCCTGTTGATTTTCAATTTAGAACGATTGTATTATCTTTCATCTATTCTTGGAATTATTATTAGTTATTGTTTACCCTAGATTTCATTAATTCTTAGTCATCATACGAAGTACATTCTTAGTTTGTTTCATATTATAACAAAACAATATGCCAGCTCATATCTTGTCAATATCTACTTAGTTGTAGGTATTACAAAAATACCTGTCTATACGAGTGTACTATTACGAATACCTGTATATACTGGAGTCTAAAAACATGTCACTGGTCCTGGAACCAAATCTTGATTTTTCCATTTCAAAACTGTATGATTATAATTTTTATCAAGATTACTCTCTTGACACGCAGTCCGTCTATTGCGGGGTTTACATGAATGACTAAAGTAGTCCGGTTGATCGGACTACTTCGACTATTTGGTTGCAGTATTCAGGTGCAATAGTTCGATACTGTTTGACAACCGAACTGAACCGTACAACTGCTATAAAAAGTACCTAGTAATAGTTCGAGGCTGGTTGACAACAGGACTACTGCAACCAAATAGTCGCATTAAATTAAAATTTCCATTTCAATAATGTGTGATTATATTTTTTATAAAGATTACTCTCTTGAGACGCAGTCCGTCTATTGCCGGGTTTAATGGGTGATTAAAGTCGGACGACAAAAATCGACTGTCTAATGGCAATTTGCCTAGAATTTGGCAAAGTGGATGAGGTAGGCGACTTGCCGCACACAGTAAACCTCTCATTACGAGTCTAGCTCGAAATCTATATCAAGATAACAACGGTACACACGCTTGGTCTTCTTCTTTTTTGTGTCGATGGCAATAGTTTTAGATGGCATACCTTGGCCGCACCTTTTCATGCCACCGCTTATGTCTGTGGTGTAACGGTAGAACGTTTGACTGCTACGCAAGGGCCACGGGTTAGATTCCTACTCAGTGCAAATATTTGTATGCATCAATATGTATATTTGCATTGTTTTGGGTATTTCTATGTATAATACGTACATATTTACAAAAAAAGAAGTATCTAAGTATGATTATCCGCATTCCATAACACAAGCTAGTTATCTCCTTTGTCGACTGTACATAAATATCTGGTATTAGATAAGACGTAACCAGCCCAAACTCATCGACTTTTACCACTACCTCATTTGCTACCTTTCAAATTTGATGAAAAGCGGCTTTATATAGTATAGCAGGAAAATGAATCAAGTTCCTTAACATTTTCTAAACATACTTGTCGGTTTTAACTTTCTAATATGTCGTGTAAGCCGCAGCATTGTCTGTGGATAGAGATCTAGTTAACTGTCGCTAATTGGTTCACTATCCAATAGGAATACCCTACGGTACTTGCTTGCTTTGTTCGTGAATTGAGTAGGCCAGTATTTTTGTCAGGGCAATCTTCAAGAAAAAAAGTTGGGAAGTCCACGGGTAAGGTGCTAACATCTATCAATCAATTATCCCACCGCTGTCCACTGCTGGACATTGGCATCTATATTACTTAGTCTGGCCATAAATACTGTTACAATTAAAATAAGAAAGATAATACATTTGAATTTGGAATCTGTCATTTTTATACGATTGTTCATTATGTTTTCTAATTTTGGCGCCTACACATTGTACAATATTTTGCTATATTAAAATGGAGTGGGGTGATAAAGAAAACCGAATCGCTGTGATTGCATTACACAAAGTTGGTATGGAGCCGAATGTAATTTTTAAAACCCTCCATACGCTTGGTATTAGTCAAATGTTTGTGTACCGGGCTATTAATAGGTACAGTGAGACCTCCTCTGTTTGTGACAGAAAAAGATCTGGCCGTCCACGTAGTGTTCGTACGAAAAAGGTGGTCAAAGCAGTAAGGGAAAGAATACGAAGAAATCCTGTCCGAAAGCAAAAGATTTTATCTCGGGAGATGAAGATAGCACCCAGAAACATGTCGCGCATTTTAAAAGATGACTTAGGACTTGCAGCCTATAAGAGACGCACTGGTCATTTTTTAATTGATAATTTAAAAAGAATAGGGTGCTAAAATCGAAGCAACTACTGAAGCGGTACGCAAAGGGAGGTCACAGAAAAATTTTGTTTACGGATGAGAAAATCTTTACAATTGAGCAACATTTTAACAAACAAAATGACCGTATTTATGCTCAAAGCTCTATGGAAGCTTCCCAATTAGTCGACAGAGTGCAACGTGGGCATTATCCGACTTCAGTGATGGTTTGGTGGGGTGTTAGCTATGAAGGAGTGACTGAGCCATATTTTTGTGAAAAAGGTATCAAAACATCGGCACAAGTGTATCAAGATACCATTCTTGAGAAGGTAGTTAAACCCCTTAACAACACCATGTTCAATAACCAAGTATGGTCCTTCCAACAAGACTCAGCGCCGGGTCATAAAGCTCGGTCCACGCAGTCTTGGTTGGAAGTGAACGTTTCGGACTTCATCAGAGCTGAAGACTGGCCGTCATCTAGTCCCGATCTTAATCCGCTGGATTATGATTTATGGTCAGTTTTAGAGAGTATGGCTTGCTCTAAACGCCATGATAATTTGGAGTCCCTAAAACAATCCATACGATTGGCAGTGAAGAATTTTCCCATGGAAAGAGTGCGTGCTACTATTGATAACTGGCCTCAACGTTTAAAGGACTGTGTTGCAGCCAATGGAGACCACTTCGAATAAGCTTTTATATTTTAAATTGTTTTATAGTTATGTATTAAATTATATTACACTGTAAAAGTAATAAAAATTATTTGCAATAAAAAAAAATGTTTTTTCTTCGTAACAATATTTATGGCTAGACTAGGTATACAGGGTTACTGGTTAAGTCGACCTAAATCCTTTAGGGTGGCATAGTTCTCATCATTTCTAACACTTTTCACCACGGAGTACCCCACCCGAAACTTAACCCTTTTCTAGCTATTGGACTTTAAAGATTTATTTAAAAAATATCAAACAATTTTAACTAATCTTTTTTTGGGCCATTTGCTTGCAATTGGTTGTTCCTATTGTTGTTTTAGTATAGTAGTTTAATAGATTTATTAATCGAAATACTCAAATTACTAGTAATATATTTTAAAAGAAATACTTGGTTTATGTTTCATTATCGATACTGAACCCAAAATATTTTTTGTGTGTTTTGTAAACTGCTGAACAGATTTTGATGAGGTTTTATTTGTTTTGGTTGTTAGAAAGGGCTTGTTCAGACTTAAAATTTGTTTGATCGCAATCGGAGATATCACCAAAAAACGGGCACATCTATATCCATTTATTATCGATCTATATAATGGCTAGTTTAAAATAAAGAATAACTTGGAATGCAAATTGCTATTGTTACGGCAGATACTTATTATCTTAACGTTAATACCCTCGAACTAATGTAACGAATTACGTTCTACAAATTAGTTAAATATCTCCATTTGCACTAAAATGTGCCATTTAAATTCATTGTTACATTTATTTTGTTACATTGCAATTTGTTTGCATTTCATACAAATTAATTTTATGCATATTACACAATGTTCTTTTTAGGTTAGCTATGAAATTGCCGTTTTAATTATTTTAATTATATTTTTTTTACACTTGCTTCTTTCTATTATTCAAAGTAATCACCCATGCAATCGATGCATCTTTATTCTTTCAACAATTTAACTGGTCGGGGGGCAACAAACTCTTCAAAGACATTTTGAATCCGTCCGTTCATCATTCGTCTCTCGGGATTTAATTTTTTTTCCCGCTAAAAAGTTATTCAAACTGTATAGTACTTATACCTGAATTATACAGGTAGAATTGATATTAAATAGTGAATATCAATCAGAAGAAATATTTAATCTACCACAGAGAATAGAAGGGGTCTTATTTTAAATTAGACATCAATCTGTAATTGAATGATTAAATGATAAAACCGTCTTACGGCGACGGTTAAGAGCCATCTACCGAATGAATGATGTTGCAATCATTTTTAAACATTGATTAAGGCTAGGCGACGGTTAAGGCTCGTCGCCGTAAGACGGATATATTTATAGAAGAATTTAGATGCTTTCGGACGAAGCTTCAGTGGCTTAGTGGTCACAGAGATCCCCCTGTAAGGGAAAGATCGTGAGTTCGAATCCCGACTTAACCAATTAAATTTTTTCTATATCTTAATCGATCTATAGGTTACTAAGTAAAATAATATATGTGACATTGAACTTCACTCAACCAACATGCTTGTAAACGACATAATGAGCTAGTTGCGAACCGGTGTCTATGTCAAGGTTGCGTAGACGCAACGTCAGGTTGCGCACAACGTGCAACGGTTTTTGTAATAGTAAATAATAATAGATGCTATGGACAGGATAGAAACGGGTGGAGTCGCCTGTTACCCCAGAAGAAAGGTGGCGGCGCCTCCCAATACCCGGGGGCTAGATGGGGACTTCGTGGTTCCCACACCCGAAGAGGGTAAGTTCGGACTTGAACCGACTAAAAAGCACGCCGACTGTGTGGGCCGCAGGTTGCCGGATGTGAGATTACCTGAGAAATATCCCTTGCACCCCAGCCAGCCCAGGACCGTCTCTCATGAGACAGCGCTCTTCGGATGTGGGGAACACGGAATCACCATCCATCTCATTCCTGCCTCTGCCGGCCTGCTTCTGCTATGGTGACCGGCGTCTCCACCCGTCTGCCCCAGGCCCGCGCTCATGGGGGACGGAGGTCATTTTGCGACGAGTATATCACGAGTATTACTTGCTCGAGTAATGAGCTACCTATATTATATATTTCTTATACTCAGTGTTCGCGCCATATTTAAAGCCGCCATCTTTGTGTATGACGTATTTATTAATATAATACGTCATTGTATCTACATTTTATGCATACAAATGTTTCCACTGAGCGGGAACGTAAGGGGAATGAATCGCAGCATACTATAACATTATTATTGAAATCTGTGCTTAACCATGCTTGCGCTCGATGAAAAGTGATTGATATTTGAAAGCCTGCTGTGTTTACATTACTACTACGTGCTACCAATGAATAAATAATGTCTGAACGTAACTAATGTCAACTTTATGGGTACGCATAGATCACGGTGGCCACACCCGTATCTATGCGTGCCTTTACAGGTCTCATAGCGGTGACCTGGGCACGGCTCAACTGTTTCAGCATCTGCAGCGGTCGGCGGACAGCGTAATTGAGCAGTACCCCTCTGCGGAATTAGTATTCTTGGGAGACTTCAACGCCCACCACGTGGAGTGGCTGGGGTCTCCTAGGACTGATTTTGCGGGAAGGGCTGCTCACGACTTCGCTCTAACCTATGGGCTCTCTCAACTGGTGCACTCTATCACTAGAACACCAGAAATTGAGACCCACAGAAGCTCTATACTGGACCTTCTGCTAACTACGCGCCCGGATGAATACTCCATAAGGGTGGAAGCACCTCTTGGTAATTCGGACCATAGCCTCGTCCGGGCGCAAGTGACACTCGCGCGGTCTGAACCACCGCGGCCACCTCAGTGGCGGCACGTGTGGCACTACAAGTCGGCAGACTGGGACAGACTGCGAGAATTCTTCGCGTCGTACCCGTGGAGGCAGCTTTGCTTCACTTCTGATGATCCAAGCTCCTGTGCAACAGCAGTCGCTGACGCGATTCTAGTGGGTATGGAATGTTACATCCCCAACCGCTGGGTCGCGACAGGAGCGAGCAAACGCCCGTGGTTTAATAGACCTTGCAGGGAAGCTAGAGACCGCAAGCAATCTGCATACAAGGCTTGGACCACGGCTCTTGCCAATAAGGATCCGAACATCGCTGAAGTGAAGCGGAAGTTGAATGCTGCTTCAAGGTCCAGTAAAAAGGCAACGTCTAGAGCAAAGTTTGAGTTCATCGGCAGAATTGGCGAGCGGCTTGCGCGCTACCCATCTGGCAGTCGTGCATTTTGGTCGCTCGCTAAAGCTGCCGAGGGAAACTTCTGCCAGTCTTGCCTTCCGCCGCTGCAAAAATCCGACGGTATACTAGCCCATGGCGCTAAGGAGAAGGCCGATCTTTTGGGTAATCTCTTTGCGTCAAACTCGACTATGAACGACGGGAACGCCGAACCACCCATCATCCCCAGCTGTGGTGCTTCGATGACCGAAATTAAAATCACACAACGGGTGGTCCGGCGCGAGCTTAAGTCCCTAGATGTTCGGAAGTCGAATGGGCCGGACGGTATACCGGCGATGGTGCTTAAGCACTGTGCCCCCGAGCTGTGCCCTCCCTGTACTTACACGTCTTTTCGCTCTCTCATACTCCGTGAGGCAGGTCCCGGCCTCGTGGAAGACTACATTCGTGCACCCTGTACCTAAGAAAGGTGACAGGACAGATCCGATCAATTACAGGCCTATCGCTATAACCTCCCTTCTCTCGAAGGTTATGGAGCGTGTTATTAATACACAGCTCCTGAGGTACCTTGAAGGAAACGATCTACTGAGCGACCGACAGTACGGTTTTCGCCACCGTCGCTCTACCGGTGACCTTCTTGTGTATCTCACAAACCGGTGGGCGCAAGCCATCAAGAGTCGCGGTGAGGCACTAGCGGTCAGCCTCGATATAGCGAAGGCCTTCGATCGGGTCTGGCACAAAGGTCTTCTTACGAAGTTGCCATATTATGGACTCCCCGAGGGATTGTGCGAATGGATCTCCAGCTTTTTGTCCAACAGAAGCATCCAAGCCGTCGTCGACGGCAGCAGCTCGGACCGCATGAACATAAACGCTGGTGTCCCACAAGGCTCCGTGTTGTCTCCGACGCTGTTTCTGCTGCATATCAATGACATGCTGTCTGATGGCTCCATTCATTGTTATGCGGACGACAGTACCGGGGACACGTGTTACACGGGCCGTGCAAATATCCCTCAGTCCGAGGTGGAGAAGCGTCGCGAACAACTTGTGTCTGAAATCGAGACTACTCTCTCTGGAGTATCCGATTGGGTACGACTAAACCTAGTCCAATTCAACCCCACTAAGACACAAGTAAGTGTATTCACCGCTAAGAAAACCCCATTCATTGTAGCGCCGCAATTCCTGGGCACACCGCTTACCATCTTCCCGAGTATCGGGATCCTTGGTGTCGATATCTCCAGTGACGTCCAATACCGAAGTCATTTGCAGGACAAGGTTAAGTTGGCATCAAGAAAGCTCGGAGTGCTCAACAGGGCGAAGCAGTATTTCACTGCGGGGCAGCAACTCCTTCTTTATAAAGCACAAGTCCGGCCTCACATGAAGTACTGCTGTCACCTTTTTGCTGGAGCACCTGCATACCAGCTTGACCCCTACGACTCGTTGCAAAGACGTGCATTGAGGCTGGTTGACAATCCCATACTCACAGGTAGAGTGGAACCTCTTAGCCTTAGGAGGGATTTTGCCTCACTGTGTGTGTTCTACCGCCTATACAATGGTTTGTGCTCAGATGAATTGTTTGACATGATGCCCGTAGCTACATTGTATCATCGCACCTCTCGCCATAGGCAGGGAATTCATCCCCACACATTGCGACCTGAGACGGTGCGCACTGTGCGGTATGAAAGAAACTTCATCCCACGCACACTCAAGCTGTGGAATGACCTCCCTGCTGCGGTTTTCCCAAGCGCCTACAATATGGGGTTCTTCAAGAGGGGCATCAGAAGGTTTCTTCATGGTCGGCAGCGCGAGTGTGACACCCCTGGTGTTGCATACGTCCATAGGCCACGGTAACCGCTTCCCATCAGGTGGGCCGTGTGCTTGTCTGCCAACTAAGTGGTATAAAAAAAAAGAAAAAAATAATAGTACTACCTACTACTCCCATATGTAGAAAATCTCGTAAACACATAATATGGTACTGATTTGTAGCTGAACAAGTGAATAACGTATCATGATATAAATTAACACGCTTCAAGCATTATGTAATTTCAGTACTAAAATAAACGGGATATTTACCATGTTTCATTGTTATTAGTTTTTTTATTTTTTTTTATACCACTTAGTTGGCAGACAAGCACACGGCCCACCTGATGGGAAGCGGTTACCGTGGCCTATGGACGTATGCAACACCAGGGGTGTCACACTCGCGCTGCCGACCATGAAGAAACCTTCTGACGCCCCTCTTGAAGAACCCCATATTGTAGGCGCTTGGGAAAACCGCAGCAGGGAGGTCATTCCACAGCTTGAGTGTGCGTGGGATGAAGTTTCTTTCATACCGCACAGTGCGCACCGTCTCAGGTCGCAATGTGTGAGGATGAATTCCCTGCCTATGGCGAGAGGTGCGATGATAGAATGTAGCTACGGGCATCATGTCAAACAATTCATCTGAGCACAAACCATTGTATAGGCGGTAGAAGTTTCCGATATTTCGGCGCTGTTGCAAGCACCATGATCACGGAGGAACTGGAGTAGTGGCGGTGAACAGAGAAAAAGTTTTTTCCTAGGAGTAATTATATCGATCTACCCTCTTTCGAGTTCTTTTACTACGCGTATCTGCACTACTATTGGTTTCACTCTCAGTACAAACTCGAACCCGATCTCGATCACGTTCTCGACACACGATGCTTACTGTATCCACTCGCGATTTTGTTTTGGCTTGTTCCCGGTTGTTTTTGCAAAGACGGACCACTGGATGCCAGACGTTCGGCAGTTGAAACCCATCCTCACGATTGAAATTTTTGGAGATAATAAGAAGAAAAATCGCAGAGAACGGAGTCGCTAAAGAATATGCCGACCTTGTGCAACATTGTGTGAACACAAACTACTTCGTATACAGAAATGAGTACTACCTACAGATAGATGGAGTAGCGATGGGCAGTCCGGTGGCTCCAGTTGTGGCAAACTTGTGGATGGAACAGTTCGAAGTCATAGCCATACCTACCGCCAAAAGCATCAAAATCTGGAAACGGTATATTGATGACATTTTCTGTATACTGGAGGGGGGGGGGGGGGGGAGAATGTTGTACAACAATACGTGGCCCAGTTCAACAACATCCATGGAAAAATGAGCTTTACGTACGAAATGGAAAAGAAAAGAACCCTTGCCTTCCTTGACGTGAGGATCGGTGTTCGTGGGGATGGGTCGTGTAGCCACTCCGTGTACAGGAAACCCACTCACACTGACCGCTACCTGCATGCCGACTCACATCATCATCCGCGCCATCTTAATTCGGTAGTGACGTCACTTACTGACTGCGCATATAGTTTATGTGACGAGGAACATTTACAAGAAGAATTGAAGCACATAAGCGGTGTTCCACAAAAGAATGGTCACCACAAATAAACCTCGGAACTGTAAGGTAGAAAGACAGCCAGCCTTTTTACCCTACATCAAAGGAGTGACAGATAAGATCCCTAACATCCTGAAGAAGGTATCTGTCAAAACTATTTTCACTCCTTTTAAAAAGCTGTCGCAATGCCTGTGCTCACCCAAATATGGCTCCCTACTGGACAGACCGGGAGTATACAAGATTGACTGTAGCTGTGGCAGTTCTTATATAGGACAAACAAAAAGAACTGTTACATGCCGAATCAAGGAACACATCAGGGCAGTCAAAAACAATGAACCGCATAAATCTGCAATCGCTTAACATTTATTGGAGTCCGGTACGAACCACTGGATCGAGTTACATAACCCTCAGATGCTCTCGACAGAACGCCACTATATACCAAGACTGGTTTGGGAAGCAACTGAAATAAAAAAGTATAAAAATTTCAATCGTGAGGATGGGTTTCAACTGCCGAACGTCTGGCATCCAGTAGTCCGTCTTTGCAAAAACAACCGGGAACAAGCCAAAACAAAATCGCGAGTGGATACAGTAAGCATCATGTCAGTCGTGAACGTGATCGAGATCGGGTTCGAGTTTGTAGTGAGAGTGAAACCAATAGTAGTGCAGATACGCATAGTAAAAGAACTCGAAAGAGGGTAGATCGATATAATTACTCCTAGGAAAAAACTTTTTCTCTGTTCACCGCCACTACTCCAGTTCCTCCGTGATCATGGTGCTTGCAACAGCGCCAAAATATCGGAAACTCATAACAATGAAACATGGTAAATATCCCGTTTATTTTGATACTGATGTGAGTGACCATGATAGTTTAAATACCTTTATTATGTAATTTCTCTAACAAAACGTGAGCTAAGACACAAAGCAACGTGTAAACTAAGTTATCACGATTATTTGCAAGTTAAATTTTCAGTAAGATAGTGAACAAGTTTTTATTGTGTTAGTGGCTGACCCAAAGACATAATTACGAGTATGTTTAGAAACATGTTTTAATCGCAGTTGTAGGTAATGTGAGTAGACGGTAGAATTCAATTAATTGACAGTAGTAATAGACAGTATAATAGACAGTACATTATGAATGATGGTGGAAAGTTATTTTCTCGTATTAAAAATCTATTCAAAATTAAATCTAGTTTTAATCTCAATCTCCCAAATTGTGTTACGAAAATGCCGTTTTTGACATTTGGGAGATGGAGCTTAGACCGAGACTGAATTTTGAATGGGTTTTTATTACGAGAATTAGCGATTGCCGTGTGTCTTCCCAAGACCGGGAAGATTTAGGTGAGGCTCCATACACCCAAGTAGGGTAGGTAACTTAATCTCGATCTCACCTGAGGGTATTGTTCCGCACGGATTTAAATCAGAGATTTTTTTTTGCTGGGGACCCTATACCTACGTTGTCCAAAATAAAAGTTGCCTTCGTCACATTAGGAGGACTATCTACAAGGAGGTAGAACACGGCGGTATATCCGCCCGATTGAGCAGTCCGATTGGGGAAGTACCTCCGCCCTACAGAATACCGCGGTTATAATAACTTCGTGTTGTGTTCCCAGTGGTGAGTAGGGTAGCCAGAGCTCACTGGAGAATTTGTGCCGTCAGTGGGAAGACTAAAGGCTTGTCCTGATTTGTCTTCGACTGACGGCACAGAAACTCTGTACTTACAGGGTTGGCAGCGCGACTGTGACTCCTCTGGTGTTACAGACGTCCATAGGCCACGGTAACTACTTTCTATCAGGTGGGCCGTGTGCTTGTCTGCCAACTAAGTGGTATAAAAAAAAAAAAAAAACGTTATATATAAATTCCTTTTTATAACTATGACTAAGTGCCGCCTTTTAACAACAAATATCTGCAATAAAAATTCTGCCCAGATCAGAGCATAAAACTTCAAATATTACCCGGAACAAAGAGATCCAACAGAGGAAAATGTTGTTATCATCCCTTCTATTCGAAAAGTGTCACTTTGTTCCTCCATTAGAGGGCGCAAAATAGCACTTTTCTGATAAGGACTTTTAGCGGGCGGAAAAGTGATTTAAATTTGGAATATAATATATACTTACATATTTTTATTTTTCATAGAAATCGAACGCAAATTGCATGCATTGCTGGCTGGTAGGTACGTGATGGCCGCACGGCGACATTGCTGGCGTTATGTGGAACTTGTTACACAACATATATAAATAAGCATTAATACTGTAATTGTTACTTAATATTTTATACATATTTGACATGGAATATAAAATAGAAACAATATCTCAATTCTAAGTAATCTATACAGAAATAATTTATAAATATTAAATACAATAAAAATAAAATAACTATTATACAACTTATAGCTAAGAACAATTAAAATGCGTCGTAGAATTCCTCCGCATCGCATGCCTCTTGTGGCAGCGTTCCCAGAAGACTGGCAGCATTGCCACGTTGTATGGCAATGCTTATTCTCTGACCTAAAAAGAGGCCAGCCTTCTGGTCACGAGAAGCGTCGACCATACGCTTCGCAATCTCACGGAAGAGGTTGCGAGCGCTCGGACCCCATGACCCCAAAGTCTCGACTCCAAACGGCACAAATTCATAATCTCCGATGAGATTGGAGTATTTGCGCCGCTTGAGAGCCTCTGCATTAATACTTATTTTTGAAAATAACAAAAACTGGAAACGTGCAAGTGCCTTATTCAATAATTCTGTCTCTATTCTTGTAAGTAATCAGTAAATATATATTTTCTCATAGAAAAGTATAGTGTATTACTCGAGAGCAAAAATTATTTTTCCTTCGGTATAACATTTAGAGACATTAGAATCCCTCGCAACGCTCGGGATTCTATTCTAGATTTCTAGATTCAAAGTAGCGCCCTCGCCATAAAAATACTGCTTACTTATTATTATACAATCTACTATTTTATTGTTATTACATTATTAATAATCGTACACACACATTTACCTACATTCATTTAAAGTCTGATATTTTACCCGTAGATAAAATTGTCTTATTTATTTGTACAAATGTGTACTAGTGTAATTTTGTACAGGTTACAGCAATGTCATTTAGTTGAAAACACACGACATCACAAATGAAAACACTATTACACAGACTGATAACTTAACTTGTAAACACAATGTTCAGTTCGTTCCATGCTGATGACTCGCTTTACCTACTATTTGTTACTAGCTGTTGTCCGCGGCTCTGAGCGATTGGATCTTGGTTATCACGGCCAAAACTAGCCTATGCTCTTCCCCAAGATCTAATCTATATATATACCAAATTTTATCAAAATCGGCTCAGTGGTTTAAGCGTGAAAGTGTAACAGACAGACAGAGTTCATCTTTATAATATTAAGTACAGATATCGAGATCAAGTTACCCTACTTGGTGAACGGGCCCACCAATAATTTCGGGGCCCAAATCAACTTCAAGCCTGTAATTCTGTCATAGAAAAAAACACTACTAAACCACTCACACTGAACTAAAATTTTAGACTTTATTTTTATAGGCGTAAAGTCGAAAATTAATAAAAAAAATTGTTTCTTTTCATTCACTCCACAAGATGCAATTTAATTTTAGACTCTAATGTCATAGTCATAAAGTCTAAAATTATATGGCATTGCTTGTAGTGTCAGTGGTATGACAATGGTTTCATTATGACATAAAATTTGCAGAATCAAGACCTTCGTGAATCTGGTAATTGAAGGAGGAGCACTGGTGCAGACTTTCCTCTCGTGGTTGAGGGTTTAGTGGCAGTCACCGTAAAAGCTAAGATTAATGGTCAGGTTTAATCGCGGTAGCCTAGTGGTATTGGTAATGGACTGCTGATACGAGGTCTCGGATTCGATCCTAGGTTTTACCATGACATATGTGTATTTATTGCAGGTTTATAAGTGCCCGGTTTATGGCAATAGGCTCGCCGCCCATTACATTGGGACCTAAACATAAACTGGCGAAATGTGGGTGCTAGCACCTCTGCCTACTCCTTCGGGGATATAGTCGTCAGTTTATGTTATGTTCACATAGAACGGTCAGAAGAGTAAACCCCGAGCTCCAAATTTAAAGTTTGCCGATTCACTAAAATTACGGTTTATAATTGAGGGGTATAGAATCAAAAGCAGCTCGTTGCATCTTTTTTTAAATCTGAACTATGAATGCAAAAATAAACGTCTGTCAATTGTCTATGAACTCAACTTATAATTTTGAATCAAACTTAGCTTAAAATAATACAAAAACCAGTTTATAAATCTCCATTGGGATCAGAGCTAGCTAAAAAACGGCATGTAAACATCAAAGACAGCTCAAATCGGAATCGACCAATCACAGCGAGGCGATGGCGTAGAAACTAATATGGCGTATATGGTGTTCGTCGTACTAGAAGTGCTGCAGATTTACTTGATTTTAAATAAGATTTGAGTGTTTTTCTGAAGTTAGTAAGAAAAATTGTGTTCCATAATTATAATGGAAGTAAACGTTACTCCTGTGACATCGAAAACTGCGCGAAAAAAAGGAAAAAACCCAGAGGCTTGGAAGCGTAATCTAAAGAAAAAGGAGCGGTAAGTTTAGTGATGGCCCGCATGTTACATATGAGCCATCACGATATTTTTACTTTTAACATCTAATTTATTTTTAATTTCTATCTTCCTTTTAATTTAATGACAGTGTAATTTAATTTGCATTCATTCAATTCTGCAGTTATTTTAATTCATTATTTTTATACTTAAATATTTTTTTTTTCTGTCGAACAATTTTAGGTTATTTTAGCCCCCCTTTTCACATATACTACACTTTATAGGGACGCACACTGTGTATCAACAACTTCCGTGACGAATGCGTCACAGTAGTTTTTTGATAAATTTTCTACAATAGGTGCTAAAAATAATACAATTTACTATCTCCTTTCAGATATTCATCACAAGATTTGCCACGGCGACCCACCTGTAACCATGAGAAAAGATTGAAGTGCAAGATGCTTAAAATGCAGGACTTATTGCATTTTCATAAATTATTTTATAAAAACACTGACAAATTATCGCAAGACGCTATTATCTTAAAATGTTGCAATGGTCTATCTGTAAAACGACGCAAAGTAAACACATCAAGAAAAGGACGTGAGTTCACAATAAAATATCATATTTATGCCAACAAAAAACTTATTCCTGTCTGTCAAAATACGTTTTTGCGGTGTTTGAACATAACAAAATACCGAGTACAGTATGTCATTGCAAACTTTTTTCGTGATGGAACTGGGCCTGTTGAGAGACGAGGAGGGAACCATAAAACTCATTTATACGAATGGAAGAAAGATGTAATTCAAGCATACATCAATTCTTTAAAATGTTCAGACAGCCACTATTGCCGTGGTAGCAGCTCCGCCAGACGATATTTGCCAAGTACGCTAAATATAAACAAGCTGTATAAAATGTTCATTGCGGAAACTGCACACACGGCTATAAAAAGGTCATACTTTCGTCAAATATTTAACGAGAATTATAACCTCGGCTTCGGCAATCCACGTACCGATGTGTGTTCTACCTGTTTGAATTTTGCTGAGCGATTTAAAATTGAAAAGGACGAATCAAAGCGAAACGATCTGAGGATACAACAAAGAGTCCATCGCCTCCGAGCTAACGCATTTTATACTTTTCTCAAGGAAAAACAGGAAGGCATGAAAACATTCTCATTTGATTGTCAAAAAAACCTTCCACTCCCTAAGGTTCCAGATCAAATTTGTTATTACAGCAGGCAATTGTATTTATACAATGCAACTGTGGTTGAAGGTAGCTCAAAGGATCCTTTGAATAAAAACAACGTGTTTTGCTATATTTGGACAGAAGACGTTCACTGTAAAGGATCAAATGAAATAGCGTCGGTGGTATTTCATCACTTAAATAAAACGGACTTGACCAATATCACGCGTATCCGCTTAATAGCCGACGGTTGCGTGGGTCAAAATAAAAATACGACAATGCTTGGGATGTTATCTAAGTGGTTGTTGTCGAAACCAAATATCAAAATCATAGAACTTATTTTTCCCGTAACAGGGCATTCTTTTATGCCAGCTGATCGGGTTTTTGGCAACATAGAAAAAGAGTTGAGAAAAATGGAAGTTGTTATAGACCCTGAAGAGTATACTGAAGTAATGAAAAACCACGCAACTGTCACAAATTTAAATACTATTGAAGTTTTCGATTGGCGAAAAGCAGTTCAGTCCGCAATGAAAGCACCCGGCAGTCTTCCATTCAAAGTAACTCTTTCTAAAAGATTCATAATCAAACGATCAAAGCGACTTGGTAATGCCTTGATTAGAGGGGAACTTTATTATAAAGCAGACCTAAGCACGTTCCAAAATGTATGCAAAAAGAATAAGAACATCTCAGACATAAATCCTACAATAATCAACCCTGGTCTCATTAATGTGAAATCAGCAAAACTGGAAGACGTCAACAAACTCTTGCAAAAGCACTTTGGAAACGACTGGAAGACATTGCCTAGCCTTGAATATTATACGAATATTCTTACCACTGAGTCTTTAGATGAAAATGAAGAAGATCGTGAAGATGAACTCTCCTGTGAACCTCACGAAGAACCGCCTTTATTAGTGGTTTAAAAAATTCTGACCTGTTTGTCTGATTTTCACAAATAAGTCTAATTATTAAACAGGTCCTTGGTCTTATAATTTTCGCATACTTACTACTATAAAAATAAAATAAACTGATAAAATACACATGTGTTTTAATCATATTTATCCATGTTATGATCAAACAGACAAAAAACATCGATCGTATAAATAAGCGTGTAAACTTCTTATAACGTCCAAGTCCCTAAAACGTCGAAAATAATAAAATTCAAAGAGCTATATTGACGAAGATACTTTAGCACATCACTAAGGTTCGCAGCAAATGTCAATGTCATTGTCGGTTGGTATCAAAAACAGCTAGGTGATGAATTGTCAGGAACAAATACATCTTATAAAATGAATTAGAATCAAAAGCAGCTTATGTAATTCATTTTATTTAGATTGCGGTCTCATCTCTTAACCTATTGATATAATACTTACGTTAAATAAAAATTGCATTTTAATAAACTGTTTAATGTTCAAACAGATAGGAAAATATGAATATTTATATGGACAGAATGTTTTTTTCAATTTGTCAGAATTTAAAGGTTGTGCTCTTAGCTGCATTTGATTCTATACCCCTCAATTAATGATTTCAAACCTGTAGTGTGCATGTTTTTCTGTTCAGCGCACATTGGAAACAAGATGAACGTTGCATGCGCATAATTACGTAACAAAAACTGGATCAGCTCGATAATGACAGCCAAGCGTTCATGTTCCCGTGGGAATTGTTTTAACGTGGATTTTCTAGAAAAAATATCTATGATGACGCCGTGACGCAGTTTTAATATATGTTTCAGTAGCATCTTAAAGCCGATCGTCGTGCGAGAGAACTGCGAAGCCAGTCTCACCTCCGTCAACTTACGTTCAAAGTATTACTAAATCAAAATCCCCACGGCATCCGTGGGGCTTTTGATTAAGTAATGTTCTGGCATCTTAGACTGTTAAAAAACCACGTAAATATATTACAATGAAAGTGAACTTTGTTATTGTCTAAGTAGGTTATAAGCAAGATGGACATTTAGAATATTATTATGAAATTGTAAGCAGGCGTAGAATAGCCGTCTTGGTTACTAGTATAGGACTATAGACTAGGTATAGGTAGGTACTATAATTTTTTTGATAGTAGTTAATTGTCTGAAACTTCTGACACTGACCTTGTTAGAACAATATCTTGAAATATACCTATTGTACAAATTACGAAAATATGCAATTAGATATCCAAAAAGCGTAACAATTTAAATTATAATGTAATGTGTAGTTGGAAACCTCGATTATACTAGAATCGTCAGACTAGAGTCGTCAGACTACAGTCGTCAGACTAGAGTCGTCGGACTACAGTCGTCAGACTAGAGTCGTCAAACTAGAGCCGTCAGACTAGAGTGGTCAAACTAGAGTCGTCATGTGTAGTTGAAAATCTCGACTAGACTAGAATCGTCAGGCTAGAGTCGTCAGACTAGAGCCGTCAGACTAGAGCCGTCAGACTACAGTCGTCAGATTACAGTCGTCAGACTACAGTCGTCAGACTACAGTCGTCAGACTACAGTCGTCAGACTACAGTCGTCAGACTACAGTCGTCAGACTACAGTCGTCAGACTACAGTCGTCAGACTACAGTCGTCAGACTACAGTCGTCAGACTACAGTCGTCAGACTACAGTCGTCAGACTAGAGTCGTGAAACTAGAGTCGTCAGACTAGAGCCGTCAGACTAGAGTCAACAGACTAGAGTCAACAGACAAGAGTCGTCAGACTAGAGTCAACAGACTAGAGTCGTCAGACTAGAGTCAACAGACAAGAGTCGTCAGACTAGAGTCAACAGACTAGAGTCGTCAGACTAGAGTCAACACACAAGAGTCGTCAGACTAGAGTCAACAGACTAGAGTCGTCAGACTAGAGTCAACAGACAAGAGTCGTCAGACTAGAATCTATGTTTGCTAATTGATGAATAAGGCACTAGCACAGGCATTTCTCCCAGGATCGATGGATCAGACGTTGATTGCTTCCATAAAAGTCGTGTTGGTTAGTTGTTGGTAGTGGTAAAGTAGTATAGGGCTACTCTACCTCATCTTTGCCCGTCGTGAGTGTCGTAGAAGGCAATTAAGGGCTAAAGTATGACTTTTCTCCAACCGACAGTAAACATGCCACTAAAGTGCCTGCTTAACCGTAATAACAGCACAGGCCCTCGATTCTACTAAAGCAAAACCACTGTCAAACCATAGACACTGCAAAAAAGTTAAATTTTAGACTTTATTTCTTTATGCTTAAAGTACAAAACTAAATGAAAAGAGTTTCATTACACTTTATTATTAGCTCTGCAAAAAAACCTGTCAATTTTGGACTTTAAGCCTATTATCTAAATATAAAGGGATTTTTAGCAGTTTCCGTGGACTGACAGTGGTTTTGCTTTAGCAGAATCGAGGCCCAGGTAATTGGCTCGTACCATATTACGTGGGACCCAAAAACATATATACGGGGGTAAATAAAATTTATGTATGTATATATATATATACAGGGTGTATTTTTGAAACGGGGCAGTAAGGGCAAGTACCTTAACCGTTGCAGTTACAGCAAAACGTTCTTAAAAGACCTTCCCTAACTTTTTGGGACATTTTGAACTGCATTCACAGATTTTGTAAAAAAACTTACAGTTAGCAAAAAAAATGCAAAAAGTTCAAAAATTTTTTTTTTATGATAATCGATTCTATTTCATGTGGGGATCAAAAAACTCTAAGGGACCATTTTAGCTTTCAGTACTAGAAAAGACAGAAATCGCTAAAAACGTTTCCCATACATTTCGTACGGAAATGATAAATCAACTCGAAACTCATAGGTCAGGTAAAATTTTGAACTTTTTTAAATAAAAAAAATAATTTAAACATTTAAGGAATTGGTTTATGAAATAAATTGCTCAAAATGATTTCCATTTTCACGAATACATAAGTCTATTCTTTTTTGCACTGAACGAATGGCGGCTAATAATGTTCTGGGGTGAATATTACGTAAAATGGTCATTAATGCATCCTTGAGCTCTTGAACACTGGCGTACGTCGTCTTATACACCTCGTTTTTCACGAAGCCCCATAAAAAAAATCAAGTGGTGTTAGATCGGGGCTACGAGGTGGCCACTGTGTTGGACCATGTGTACCTATCCACTGTGTACCGAACAGGCGGCTCAAATTGGAACGTGAAAGGTGACTGTTATGTGGCGGAGCACCATCTTGTTGAAAATGAACTTTTCGCAATTCCGACAGGGGCCATTCGTCCATCTCGTTTTCAAGATGGTGTAAAATGACTTCATTATACATGGCAGAATTCAGTTTCCCTTCATAAAATTCCACCATTATGACTCGATTGGACATTCTACCACACCAACAGTTGAATGAGAAGCGAACCTGATTATGACTTGCCGTAACTCTTAGTGGATTTTCTTTGGACCAATAGTGGTGATTTTTTCTGTTGTACATACCGTTATTGGAAAAATTCGTTTCGTCTGACCACAATATGTAATTTAAAAATTCATGATCTCTGCTTATTTTTCCTCTTAGCCATCTGCAAAAAGTAAGCCTTCGAACATCATCACCCGGATGTAACACTTGAACTATGCGCCCATATCGATAGCACTTGTAGCCGTATTTCTTCCATATCTTTATCACAAGGGAGTGGGATACACCTACTTCAAGGGGGACTTGCCTGGACGATACCTCTGGATATGCTTCGACATAAGTCAGAACCGCAATCTCCGTGTCCATGTCCACACGAGGCTGCCGCTTTCTTTTGAAAGAACCCTGCAATTCCAGGTTTTTCAAAAGATTTGTAATAACCTTTCTTGTTGGCACATGCCGCAACGGATACTTATTGCGGTACCACACTAATGCAGCTCCCGCATTTCGATTATTGACAAAATACGCTTCTAATAAGTCAATTTTTTCATGATTAGAAGACATTTTAGCGAAAATCCTTAATTAATAACTCATACGAAGTTTCTCAGCTGAAACCAAGTATAACACACAGATTTTCAAATCAAATTCGAAATTTAAGGGTAAAAATTCTTTTTATTTACTTTACAGTCAATTCTACCCACTTCCTGGCCATAACAAAAAGTTAGACCATCGTAGAAATTTGTTTCTGTTGCCGAAACGTATGGGAAACGTTTTTGGCGATTTCTGTCTTTCCTAGTACTGAAAGCTAAAATGGTCTCATAGAGTTTTTTGATCCCCACATGAAATAGAATCGATTGGCATAAAAAAAAAATTTTTGGACTTTTTGCATTTTTTTTGCCAACTGTAAGTTTTTTACAAAATCTGTGAATGCAGTTCAAAATATGTCAAAAAGTTAGGGAAGGTCTTCTAAGAACGTTTTGCTGTAACTGCAACGGTTAAGGTACTTGCCCTTACTGCCCCGTTTCAAAAATACACCCTGTATATTCTTTTTTGTTTGAGTGTCGTTAGAAAGAAATGTTCTTAAATGTCAATGTAAACCTTTGAGGATGCCGTAAGGCGAAACCGATCAGGTCTAAAATATATTAAAAGTAATTTGGAAAAGTACTAGTGAGTTATGTGTTTGGATATACAATATGTGTCAAGTAAGTATCTTAAAGGAGGAGAAAAAAAGTAAGTGGATCCTGGCATCGGAGCTACCAACCACCAGGAAGAAACAACAGTACAACACAAAGACAATGTTGAACGAAAACGAGGATTGGTTACAAGTCTTTATAGCCCTGAATTGGTAGCTACAAATCTTATCGCCACAAGCTGTAACAGGTGTAATAAAATCTCAAATAAATTGTGTAACATTTTATGACAAGTTGAAGGTATATCAAATAAGTAGTTTACGAGTAATGTTACTTTTATTGTAAGTATGAGAGCATTTTTATTAGATTCCAAATCTTATTAATTACTTAGGAGGTAGGACACGGCGGTATTTCCGCCCAATTGAGCAGTCCGACTTGAGAAGTACCTCTGCCGTACAGAATACCGCGGTTATAATAACTTCGTGTTGTGTTCCCAGCGATGAGTAGGGTAGCCAAAGCTCACTGGAGAATTTGTGCTGTCAGTGGGATGACTAAAGGCTTGTCCTGCTTTGTCCTCTGCGCTGACGACACAGAGACTCTGTGCTTACAGGGTTGGCAGTGCGAGTGTGGCTTTTCTGGTGTTACATACGTCCAAAGGCCACGGTAACCACTTTCCATCAGGTGTGCCGTGCGCATGTTTGCCACCTAAGTGGTATAAAAAAAAACTTGCTGTACAAAAACCTACTCCTGCTATCGATTTCGTTTATATTTCGTCGGTAGCTTAGTGCTTATAAGTCAGGCTTACGATCAAGAGGTCCCGGATTCGAATCCTGGCCTATACACTACTGACCCCAGTTCCAGCACAAGCAATTTAATTTAGTTGGAGGGGTTAGAAGGCATATGAGTAATTGCGGTTGCTAATATTCTTAAAAAAACATAGTTTTTACAGAAGCGACTTCTACTAATACCCTCCCTTCCATTTGAGGTAGTGCTACGTAGTAGTACCTAAGTAGTAGTCGGTACGTGTAGTTGGAGCCCACAAAACTCCGATTAGTCGAACTAATAGAACTTCGATATCAGTAATTGGTCGTGAAGGTCAGATAGCAGTCGCTTCACGGAAAATATCGAAGTTCAGCCACATCTTAGTTGGATTACAAAGCCGACCCCAACTGAGTTGGGAAAAGACTCAGAGAATGATGATGATCTTGAATGGCAGGTCTGTTCCAGACCTTTATTCGGTATGCAGCAGGTGTAGCAGCTATCAGCCGAGACGGTGGGGGCCCCATACACCCTCTTCTATAACCTACAAATCTAGCTCCCATAATAATAATGCAAAAATTTAGGAAGATTGATATTTGTTACTCGACCCCGCTAGAAGGAATGGGATCTGGATAACATTTTCCACAGAGCTATGTATTTAGATAATAATCTTAGGTAGAACATAGTCCGCCCATTGTACCGGTTTCGTTGAAATGATACATATTATATTACATTACATTACATATAAATACGCCTTTATCCCCGGAGGGTTAGGTAGAGGTGATGAACTAACACCCACATTTCAACAATCAATGAATACAGGGGGTGAGCCTATTGTCCGGGCTTTATATATCTGTCTGATCCGCCTTGTACGACACCGCATGGGAAGAGATGGGGTGGTCCAAATTCTGCTCTGCCGGGAACCACGCGGCATATCATATTAATGGTGTACAAAAATAAATAATTAAAAATAAACAAAGATATCTACGGCCCTCCCTGGCCCCACACCCGGGTCGGTTGCGAGGGATATGGCTCCGGCAACTTCACCTCCGGCAACTTATGACCTCAGGCGGTGTGCGTTTTAGTCGGTTCGAGTCCGATATAACCTCCCCCACCGGCTCCGGCGAGGGGGGATTCTATGGGAATTTTTTGAACGATAATAAAAAGGTTGAACATGTACCGGGTTGGTTGGTTTTTGAAGGTTTCCCTCAAAAGTGGAAGTGTTCTCACAGGGGCGCTAGCTCGTTAAGTACTCTTAAGGTATATTATCTACAAATATCTCAGCATGTGTAAGTATATTTAAGGATCTATTTATAAAGATTAAAGAAAGATCCGTTTATTATACACACACACTAACACAACACAAAAACAAAAAAAAAACAAGAAATATCCACAACCGGCACATAAAAAAACACAAGTAAAAACATAATCAGTACGATACAAATAATTAGGTATAATTAGGTATATGAGGTAGGTATGCCGTGCCCGCGCCAACCCGACCGCACCCGCATGTTTATAAGTGCCCGGTTAATGGCAAAAGGCTCGCCACCTATTACATTGGGACCTAAACATAAACTGGCGAAATGTGGGTGCTAGCACCTCTGCCTACCCCTTCGGGGATATAGGCGTGAGTTCATGTTATGTTATGTTATCTCAGCATACACAGAACTACCGTACAGTACTTACTGTAAAGTAAGTGAGAAATCTATAAGGTACTGGAATCCCATTACTTTAATTATCCAGACTACTAAGGTAAACAGATTTTATGATCAATAAATATCTATTCAATATCATATATACACGTAGTGAGCAGCTTTAGATGAAATATCAGCAATCTAGAGTTCTATACTAACAGTATGAGATTCTACTAATATCTCAAATGTGGTAGTTTGTGTAGATGATCATAAACTATTGAACAGATTCGGATGAAAATTAACATATAAAGTAGATCACTTTCCTGGATTATCAAGAGGAATTTATTTCATCCAGGGAACATTGTCCTTTGACCCCAGGAAATGGGTAAAGTGCACTATACGGGAAGCAACGGGCAACATTTCATTGTCTATTATAAAATAATTTAAATTGGAAAAGTTAATGTGAGGGAATTAAACCAACAAAACATTTTCATCCTAATCGTTAAAGCAATTTCCGATATAGTAACATTATTATGTATAAATTATACAAAAATTGCTTGCTTGTTACATAGTTTCCGATATTAAAATTCAGGCGCTAAATTATAGCAGCAGATGAACGAAACGGCTATCAATCGGTTATGCTTCGGTAACGAAATAACCAGCAAGGCTAAAGTATTTTCTATTACAGAATATCCTTGCATAATTGGAGCGTAATAAAAAATAACAAACACTGATCAACGATAGGTATACTAGATAAGTTCAAAAAAAAATTGTCCGTTATAAGTAATAGTTACCAATCTAAAACAAGATAAAATAATTCTACATAATGGCAACTTTTAATCGATATGTCATTTTACGTAGACCGTACTTAATTCGATTTATTAATAGTCTTAAAACAGTTAAAATGCTACATACCTTGTTTTGCATCCAAACATTTTTTTCAGTCAACACGAAAGCAGAATTATCATAACAACACTTTTCTTTGTCCATTTCTTGATTATCATTAGACATTTTGAACGTTCCACACAAATAAAACAAAAGTTAAATTGAAACAACCGCGCGCACGTGTGCTAAAAGCCTTGAACACGATGCATATAAGAAAGCAAGTAGTGGGACATAAACACGTTAGGAGGAAAGAAATGGCGGTTTTCCCGCCAAAACGTACGTATATGTCAACTTCTTGATAAAATTATAGGAGACAGATGTATGAAGAAATAGAAACTTCTTTTGATACCACAGAGCATATAAAGAGGTTCAGACCGGCCCAGCTCTGAATTAAACTGACCGGTAACTGAAACGTTCATAGCAATAAATACGAGCATTGTTACAAACTGGTGTAGTATATTTATACGGACGCGTCACACAGAATCAGAGTACTTTTTACCCGACTGCGCCAGAGAGGGTAATGTTTTTCGCGCGTATATATGTAGCTTTCTTTGATTCCCTTTATAGACCTGACGGCTGAACAGATTTCGATGTGTGGGGGCACAAATGAAAGGTATTCATCTCCCGAGTGTCATAGGGTATAAAATGTCAACAAAAACTATACGGTGAATTTTTAATGCTAAAATGTGTGTTATAAAGCCGCTTGGTTCCCGGCAGAGTATAATTTGGACCACCCCATCTCATCCCATGCACTGTCGTACAAGACGATTAAGGGATTGGGCTGTTTAAAATCAGACATATGTACAGCCCAGACTCAGCCTCAGATGCATGGTTTGAGGCAACAATAGTACCCGGAAGACGGCAATAGGCTCACCCCCTATTACGTGGGACCGAGTTCAATGATTGGTGAAATGTGGGTGTTAATTCACCTCTGCCTAACCCTCTGGGGATAAAGGCGTACCTATATGTATGTATGTATGTATAATTTTATTTTTTATTTCAATTTATCGAATAGGATATCACAATGAAGGGAATTAGAATAAAAGTTTAATAATAGTCAGTACCCATTAATTTTCTTTCGGTTTGTGATTGAAAAATGGGTACAGCCTGCTAATAAACTTTTTTTGATCTTCTAGACAGCAATCGGGTTATTTTAAATTTTAAAATTAGATTTAGAAACTAGTACGACGGATGGTTATTGCGATTCAAAGAGGTAACGCTCGCTGCTCGCTTTATGGCATCTTTGGGCAGGGAACGATACGGAGTGTGTTATTTGACGTGATCTAATCACAGGGTGTACTTTTATGTATGTATTTTTTTCAGATCAGTAACTGGAATTGATGCTCTCTAGAAGAAGAAAACAGCGATGTCAATCTACTATGACTTGTGACAGTATAACTAGGATAACATGCAACAACTATAGTTACGGCACTTAAATAAAACTGAAAAGAAACAATGTAAATGGACAAATAGGTTATTTAGTGCTAAAATAAATACCGAAACGTCATAAAACAATGGTTGTAAACTATGTAGAACAAATCTTGTACATCTCTCACGCCTCCGCAAAAATGTATTCATTACGCTGCCGGCTTTTGTAATAATAATTGAATAATACATACATAAATTGCTAACGCCTAATTCGTTCCGGGGCGTTTGTTGCCCGTGGTCCAACCGCTGAGTCCTATTGGTTGATCCAAGGACAATGTTTTTACCCATAGTTCTATCAATTGGACAACGGGCAAATCAAATTATCCGTAGTCCTATTAATTGGACCTTAGGCAATTCAAATTGTCCGTGATCCTATCAGTTGGACTATGGGCAAATCAGGCGGGGGTAACCACTTCTCATCAGGTGGGCTGTGTGCTTGTGTGCCACCTTAGTGGTATAAAAAATAGTAGTAGTAGTAGTAATAGTAATGAACACTTTTTCATTGAATTTTGGACTTTAGGCCTATAACATAAAGTCTAAAATTTAATTTATTTTTTTACAGATAACAGTGGTTTTGCTATGACAAAATTAGGCGCGTAGTTTTCGGCAGAATAGAATTTGGGCCACCTCATCTCTTCCCATTCGGTGTCGTACAAGGCGACTATGGCATAGGGCTGTTTAACATCAGACAGATATATACAGCTCAAATTCAGCGTCAGATGCATGGCTTAAGTCAACAATAGTGCCCGGAAGATGGCAATAGGCCGTGGTATGCCATTACGTGGGACCGAATTCAATTATTGTTGAAATGTGGGTGGTAATTCCACCTCTGTCTAACCCTCCGGGGACAAAGGTGTGTTTATACAATGTACGTATTTTTTATACATATGTGTATAGGACATGTCAATTAGATTCGCCTTGCCTCGTGGTAAACTGAACCCAAAGTTTCAGAAAAGTATGTAAGTATATACCTATGTATAAAATTAGCAGAATCGGGGGGGGGGGGGGGGGGGCTGTTCATTTTTTAATAGTATACAGATTTGGTCACGTATGGCGAATATCCCGAGGTTGACCCCAGTGGCGGCCCGCCCATTCACCAATAACTGAATAATTTATGATAGTAATCTTAAATAATTTATGATAATATAGCTAGGTAGGTACTTCACCATATATAATTCAAATAGATATTTAGTTGGTTGTAATTTGCGTGGACCACTCAGAATTAGGTTCAGAATTATTACAACTATTCAGAATTATTACGATCAGAAGATACAATACACAACTCACAATTATTCACGCTGCATTCAGATACAATACCCTACCTGTCTTTTCATTGAAGTAGAGTAGGTATTTTTCATTGAACACTTATTAGAATACTTATTACTAGTTCTTTGATATTTTATGGTGCTCTGAAGACCATACGAGCAATTTTATAAATTGTTATACGAGTGAGGACAATTTTTTGATTAATGAATTCATCGGAAAATAAAATCTACGTTTTTTTTTCTACTCGCTCATACTATGCTTTTCAAATATTTCAAATAATCAAGGAATCAATTTTCAACAAAAAAAAATACAATAAGACAATCAGTTTTGCGTCTGATCAATGTCCTGGATCTGGGTCTACCCAGGAGAATAGCTAGTGTGATGATTGGTACCTAGGACCTGGACCTGCTAAATTAATTTTTAACTCCTATCTTTTCAGTAAAAGTCATAGTTTTTAATTCTTTCTTTTCAGTAAAACCGGTTTTTAACTTATTTTTTATAGTGTGTTACGCGTGTATGTATGTGTTTTCTTTGTAACCTCTACAAGCTTAACGGCTGGACGTCAAAGGAAAGGTTTTTGAAATGAAATGAAATCTTTCGAGTGTCCTGGAGTACATAAAATGTCAACAAAAACTATGCGGTGGATGTTTGGTGCTAAAATGCGGGTTTTCAAAAAGAATATCATTAATATTTATCGAGTAGGATATATGAACGGAATTAGATGGAGATAACAAATATATGTCATATCATAACTAAAAAGTTTAAATAAAATGTATCACTAAAAAAAACGACTGCTGTCTAAAAGATCAAAACAAACTTTATAGCAGGCGGTACCCATTAATTTTAAATGATTTGCAAATGGCTGAAAATCAAGCTTGTGTCGATCATTTAGATAGCAGACAGCGGGTATTTTATTGTTCAATTTTAAAATGCCATACCTATTTACCGCAATGCCTCAATGAATATTTCTC
Organism: Eilema griseolum; assembly: GCA_963662185.1. Classification (NCBI taxonomy): domain Eukaryota; kingdom Metazoa; phylum Arthropoda; class Insecta; order Lepidoptera; family Erebidae; genus Eilema; species Eilema griseolum. The sequence continues at coordinate 3,657,415 of OY759243.1, forward strand.
CTACATTAGTTTTAGTAAACAATTTAATTTAATTTTATATTTTTACGTTGACTAAGTTGACTCGCTGTTAGTATAAAGAACCGGAAAAGCTCAGTTTCCATTCATTTCCTTCTTAATATTATATTATACTATATTATCATGTCAGATAAACATGCAAATGAGTGAAGCTGTTTTGAAGCGTTGACCAACAATATTAGCTAAGTTTTAATTTTAATTTAAATAAGTGGATGACTACTAAATTGTGTAATTTTTATTGAATTTTTTACAATAATAAGTGACACTCCTTCTTTATCTTAGCGCTAACCCCAGTCGCATCCGAAGCCTTAACCCCAGAGTCTGGGGTCCGCTTTCCCAGTCTAAATACGGGTTTGGCTGATCTTCAATATTTTCCATGAAGCGATTCTGATCTCCACAAACCAAAGGCGATATCGAAGCATTGCATTTACACCAGTTGTTGGACTTTTAGGGCTCCAACTACCCATATCAACTGCCATAGACGGCTTAACGTGCTCTCAGAGGCACTAATTAGTCTTCCCTCGAAGATAGTTACTGCTTAGAGGTTTTTGTTCTGCCATTCCGTGTAAACGCATGATTAACTGGCAAAAATTCCTAATCTAATTCGCTATTTTCAGCTACGTTTTAAATGCTTCTCTTGTTTTGTATGTGGGTAATCATGCGTGACACAGAATATTTCTGGCTATTTACAATTATAAAACTCATTGTGATACTTTGAAGCAGGTAAGTAGTCGTTTTTATACCAGTTGAAAAAACAGATACTTATTATGCAAATTATGTAGATTAATAAGGCAATGTCTCTCTTTTATACAATTATCCACAGGACTCCACAGATGTTTATAAAGAACGGGCAAAAGACAATGACTTATGCATAGACAAAATGTTTAGAACAAAAACTTTGCTCGACTTCTGGGTAAAGCAGGAATGAATTTCAAATCCAATTCAACCAACTCCTACTTCCTCAAGCCTAAAAAAATCGAATCGGATGCAAACATTCCGTTACAAACAATAATAAAAAGATGGGGTTCTTCAAGAAGGACATTAGAAGGCTCCAACAGGGTCGGCAGCGTGAAGTGACACCCCTGGTCTTGCACACAACCACTATCCATCAAAGTAGTAATTTTGTATTCTGAACTGAGGGCACATAAAATCTCTGGTATTGCTGGTTGGTCACACCAGGGGTTTTGTTTTGGCTTAAATGATGGCATAAAAGATGATCATATATGTATGCATGTGTGTATGTAAAACCTAGATCACATCTCCTGTCATATACCTACATACTCGTCATAAAATACTATCTATAAGTATAATATGCATCTCAAACTGTCTGTCACACCCACACTGACGTCTGATCCATTTTATAGCTGTGAGAGACTCCTGTGCTATATTTAGTGCACAATAGATGCTCTAACTGAGGAATGAGCTACATCCGGCTACGTAAGTCTGTTAGACTGTTACAACAGTGCTATTGTATTGGAGATGCTACTGCTTTAGTAAATAGTGACCTTGTTAGTTGCATTATCTGTCTAGTATTGCAAAGTACAAGTCTAGTTCACTTAGATGCATTTGACAAAAATGCTTGCAGATTTAAAACGGTTTTAAGTTCTTTCATACAACTTAGGGGAGAAGCAAGCATTAAACCTACATTTTTTTATATAACTTAGGTGGCAGACAAGCACACGGCCCACCTGATGGAAAGTGGTTACGTGACCTATGAACGTGCGTAACACCAGTGGAGTCACATCCGTGATGCCGACCCTGTAAGAACAGAGATTTTATGTGCCCTCAGTGCAGAATACAAAATTACTACTTTGATGGATAGTGGATGGGGGATTTACATACATACAATCACGCCTTTATCCCTGGAGGGTTAGGCAGAGGTGAATTAACACCCGCATTTCACCAATAATTGTATTCGGTCCCACGTAATAGGGGGTGAGCCTATTGCCGTATCCCGGGCAATATTGTTGACTCGAGGCATGCATCTGAGGCTCAGTCTGGGCTGTATATATCTGTCTGATGTTAAACAGCCCTATCCCTTAGTCACCTTGTACGATACCGCATGGGAAGAGATGGGATGGCCCTATTTCTACTTTGCCGGAACCACGCGGCAGATCATATTTACCTTGTGCAATTAGGTATATATGTATAACGTACGTTAGTTAAATCAGTTTTAATTAATTAATTAGCCTTCTTACCCGGCTTCGTCAGCGAGGGTAATGATTGCTTGTGTGAGCAACACAATTGATAAACTTACTTTTGAAAGATTAGGTATAAGATTAAATTTATTTTCTTTGTTTTTAGTTGCCTCTGTAGCATAGCGGTTGAGCGCTCGTCTGCTACGTCAAGTATACTGGTTCTATAATTTAATTACAGCTTGGCGAGTGAATACCTTTGTGAAATTGGCATACATCTGGTGGGTATGTCTATGTGTATAATATTAATATGTATTTATACAAAAAATTTAGCTTTGTTTACGAGCGAAAAATCCCCACGGATACCCCGGTTTTAGCCGGTGGGAGAGGTTATGTCGGACTCGAACCGACTAAAACGCACGACTTCTGAGGGTCGTTGTTGGTTGCCGAAGGTGAGGTTGGTAGGCATACCTATCCCTCGAACCCTGACCGACCCACGGCCATATCTCTATCTCTTGATCTAGTCCTCCTCACAAAAAGGTATCTTAAGTATGTTTAATGTGTGTATATGTTTGGAATTCAATTAATTAATAGTATATTATGTATTAAATTAATAGTAGGTAAGTTAGCTCAGCTTTGACTCTAGATATGCTATATAGAATGTTAAAATCTACATTACATTCAACTAATTGACAATCATATTCTATTCCTAAATTTCGTGTAAGTAGATATTAAATTATATTTTATTAAAATATTTCATGCTTAAATTGTCAATAAATTAGTTCAGTTAATTTAATATATAAATTATTAAATAATAATATATTTTTTGTACTAATCGAATAACCCACCCCTGATCGCTCCTGGTGCAAAGGTGCCCATCAAACTTTCCACGTTTCCACACTGGATTGCGATCACAGATTAATAAATAATTACTACGTTTGCGATGGCCAGCCTCTGCATACCTTTCAAACTTAGTAACATTTATAATTAACTTGAGAAAAACTCATCAATTGGCGTGGCAACTAACGCATACTCACTTGTCTAGTCATGCAACGTTCAGACCGGCTAATTAAAAATCAATAAGTTGTATTTTTCTGTATCATTGTTATGCGCATAGCAAGCAAGCACAGCATTTTATCGCGTTGGAGATATCATTAACACTGTATGAATTGTATAATTATGTTTTTGCTATATTTCTTTACATTTATATATATACATACACAAATACACGCCTATTTCCTCGAAGGGGTAGGCAGAGGTAAATTAATATGGCCACTTTTCCCCAGTAACTTGTTAGATCCATGTAAAATGGGGAGAAAGTATTGCCGCTGTTATACTGCAAATTTTATGTCATAATAAAACTCTTGTCATGCCACTGACACTGATATTATACATACTGGTATAGAAAAAAGAAAATATTGTTCTACCGGATGTACAGTCAACAAAAAAAGTAGCTTTACTAATTGTTGATCACTATGGCCAATCAATTTCATTTATTCAGTTTAAGCACATAAAGAGCACATATGAACGTCAAAATTTTACAATTAGGTATGTCATGAAATAATATAAAAATATTAAATAATATAAAAATAAACCATCGGAAAATGATTCTATCGTTGGTTCGGTAGGTTAGTTCTACTGAGAAGATACCAGCAAGAAACTCAGTGAACTATATGAGAATTAGATTATTTTTTAGATTATTTTTCAAATTTGCTTTAGTTTACAATTTATTTTGTGCGAGCAAGCAAGACTTATAAATGTCGACCACGCATTAACATCATTAAGGTACTCATTCAATTTTTAGTAACCTTTACTCATTAAAGTTTATTTCACATCTATTTTAAATTTACTTAACTTTAAACTTTCAATACCTACTAAAATTACTAAAAAACTTTAAATAGACTAACTTTGTCCTCTGAAGATCATAAAACTCGTTCTTCCTACTTCCTACTGATATTATAAATTAGAAAGTTTGAGAAGATGTTTGTTATTCATGTATACATATAATCACGCCTTTATCCCCTGAGGGTTAGGCAGAGGCGAATTAATACCCACATTTCACGAATCATTAAATTCGGTCATACGTAATTGGGGGTGAGCCTATGCCGTCTACCGGGCACTATTGCTGACTCAAGACATGCCTCTGAGGCTGAGTCTGGGCTCTGATGTAACCGCATGGGAAGAGATGGTCCAAATTCTACTCTGACGGGAACCACACTAAAATATTTACGAACCTGTTGTAAACTACTACCAATAACTCATTTAAATACAAATTAGTGGTAAGAATTGAAAGAATATTTTGTAGGTATTGAATAGTCCGTTAATCGACAAAGGTTACAGGCATCACGCAGCTACTTAACTCAAGGGAGAGCAGCACTTATCATAAACCTACCTCAATGCATCTCCGCATCACCCTAATGTAGACTGTCAGATAATGCCTTTGATATTAAGTCCGCTTTTGTACAATAGACTGTGCATAAAGTTTAAAAATTAAATAAATAAATAAATGTCAACAAATCCGGCAGATTTATATTAGGTCTTTACCTATGAAATTGCCGAAATTTTTTTACAGATTCCTGAGCTCGTTATTCCTGTATCTGAATAGCTATTTCCATTATTTATATTTTGTTTGAAAGTTGATTTCAAGATTTCACATCTCTGTATTAAATGTTGTTGGCCACTTGATAAATTAAATTCGATCTACAAAAACAGTATACTGCCTAAATGCTATTCATTTTCATGATAAATTTCGTACCTTTTTTACAGTTTTGACTTTTCAAAAATGTAATAAAAGTGTTTGTTAGCTGTTGTCTACTGTGTGTTTGTTGTCTCATTCATACATAAAACAATCATAAAATTCAAAAAGTCATTCCTATAAAAAATGCAAAAATGTTAGCAATGAAAATTGGGTGTCCTCCAATTTCTTAAAAAAACGGCAATGTCATATTATACATTTATTGAAATTAATAAATTATATATAGCTTCTTCGTAGTTTCCCACGGGCGGAGCCACGACGTGTTAAATAAATATCGCCATCTAGACCCAAACTAGGCTGAGCTTATTATGTCTTAGTACGAAACCCTTACGAAAACCTCGAAGTCCTGAGTTCGACAACAATGCAAACAATTAGGCCCTAGAACAAAAACATCTAGGAACTTACACTGAACACGGCAACTAATTATTTATTTTTCGTGCAGTGCTTTTTCTGCGTCAATAGAATAGAATCAATTGGTTAATGGGTTGCCCCAATTGCACGGTACTTCACTCGATGAGCACGATAACCTCCGAACCACTCACCCCACACCCACGCTCCCTAATTCGCCATTAAGCGTTACTACGCAACAGATCCGATATCTGATGACGTCAAACGTGTTGGACGATCTTTTAGCATGGTAGGGTTAAATTCTATGAAAAATACAAACTTACACCTAATCAAAATTGTATGTTCCCAATTGTTTGTGTTGGGAATGGAATTACATCGGTAGTATAATTGCCAGGATTTGAAAACGGAACCTCTTGATAGTAAAACGTCTCCTTAACTATTAAATCTGCCTATTTAAGGAGGAAAGATGTAGGGTTTTAGTATACGAACTAGTTGACCCACCCCAACTTCATTCGTGCCATATTTATAATCCTCATAAAACCCTTTTAACATAACATAAACTCACGCCTATATCCCCGAAGGGGTAGGCAGATGTGCTAGCATCCACATTTCGCCAATTTATGTTTAGGTCCCAATGTAATTGATAGCGAGCCTATTGCCTTTAATTTGCCATTGCCGGTTTATAAGTGCCCGGACTTATAAACCTGCAATAAATACACACATAACCCCTTTAAGCCCGTCATTTTTTTGTCTTCAAATAATGTATGGAAATCTGCTGATTTATTGACATTTATGATCACTGCTCCACTCCCTCAAGTAGTAGCGTGACGATATATAGCCTAAAACGTTCATCGATTAACGGACTATTCAATACAAAAATATTTTTTCAATAGGAATCAGTAGTTCCTTGAGATTAGAGCGTTCAAACAAACAAACTCTCCAGTTTTATAATAATAGTATTAATTAATTACATTTTTATTTACATAATGTACTTGGGATTTATATAAATTAAAATATAAAAACCTACCAAGAATATACCTACTGAAAGAATATATATACCTACACAAACCTGCAAGTTCAGGCGTCAAAGAATTCCTCCCCATCGATGTCAACCGGGAGGGTGGCCAGAAGGCTGGCGGCATTGACACGTTGAATGGCTAATCCTTTGCACAAGGTATAAACCAGCCCTCTGGTGGTCACGGCTGATCTTCAATGTTTTCCATGAAGCGACTGCCAACTGACTTCCACAAGCCATTGCTGATATTGAATTATTGCAGTTGGACAATTTGTTGAACTTTTTAGGGTTCTAACTACTTGTGACCAATGCCGTATCTTAACACCACTGTCATAATATAACCATTATGAACAATATGACAACTGGAACCGACTTACTCTCCGAGGTGTATTAATACCCAATCGAATCGAACCTGCGCCTCCCGCATAGCAGCTGCGTTCACTGAAGGAGGAATGCATTGACCCTATTAATTAGAGTAATAACATAACATAACATAAACACACGCCTATATCCCACAAGGGGTATGCAGAAGTGCTAGCACCCACATTTCGCTAATTTATTTTTTGATCCCAATGTAATAGGTGGCGAGCCTATTGCCATTAACCGGGCATTTATAAACCTGCGATAAATACACACATAACTTCGAAAAGCATCGAAAAGTCATTGGTGTGTACCATGGTAAAACCTGGGATCGAACCCGAGACCTCGTCTCAGCAGTCCATTACCCGTACCACTAGGCTACAGCATTTACTGCATTAGTGTACTTATCCATTTTATGTTTATGATTAGTGTTTAGATAAGTCGGGTGACTTTTCCGGTTTGTTATAGTATAAGTATCTCAGAATTGATCAAAACAATATTTACTTCTTATAATGATGAGGATGTAGCAATGACGGGGAACTACTGGCACGCGGCGCAGGAAATTGCATTAAGGCCGTCCGCTGCTCTACGCGTGCGCAAACTAAATAACCTCCTCCTTTTTGAACTCAGTTATAATGGTACGAATGTCATGCAAAAAAATGGCATGAGGACAGTCTAAATGTTCTAAACTAACACAAATGGTGCAATTTACTACCTACTGATTTTTTTTTTAAAGGACACGCCAACTTGACTTCACCTCGCCTGATGGTAAGCTAAAGGCAAAGTCTCAGGAAAGAGGGTCACCATTACAGACACTAAGTGTTACAATGGTGTCACTCAGCTTGGCGGACTCATCATATGCTTTTTCACGCCCCGCTTAAAGGCCCCGGGACTGTAGGAAGAAGGAAACACGTGTGCTGGTAATGAATTCCAGGTTTTGGTGGTGCGGCAAAGAAAAGAGTCTCCGGACCGCTTGGTTCTTGCTCATATTTCTGTGTGAGGGTTACATCTAAGGCCTGCACGCGTTGTCCTGTGTAGGAAAGGGGAGGACTAACTGGGACTAATTGGAAGAGCTCATCAGAACACTCACCATGGTAGAGACGGTAAAATACAGCCAAGGAAGCAATATCTCTACGCTTCTGCAAAGGCCTCCAAAGGTGTTCGTGTCCTCAGGGTTCCCAATAATTCGGACCGCGCGTCGCTGCGTCCTGTCAAGATCATCTAGTAGGTATTTCACGGAGCCATCCCAGAGATGCGAGTTAAAAAAGGCAGAGATCTCGCGAGATCGAGATTGCATTCCCAAATCCTGATGTAGAGAAGTCAGAGCGGGATTCACTCCCCAAAAAATACGTACCAACGTTTGCCGATTTTAGTTTCTATGTTAATACGAACGAGGTGTAAGATGACTTCCTCTTAATTTAATATGCCGTGTACTATCTCTGTATGACAGTGTCCTCGTGCCTGCTAGTGCCACAGTCACGGGCGGCCTTCCGCTTATTGATTACGTTCTTGTTAGGTAGGTACTGTCTGACTTACTTCACAATCAATGTTCTTGCGCTATATTTTATTCGATTCTTATAGCTATCGCTTTCTGTTCGAAATTTTATTTATTCGATTAGGTACAAACCCAATAAAGCATTATACCTAATAACTATTTGTATATTTATGAATTCGTTTATCCATTTATAATTTGTGCCAAAATGCCTGAATTGATTTGTGTGTAGAGCGTATCTTAAGAGTCCTAACATCATCCCGAGCTGGCTATGTTTTTTATTTTTCAATCGATTTTTGGTAGTCGGGTCAAGAAGTCTTTTTTTTAATTGTCATGAAATATCTTATTACCTGTGTGTAGTTCAATATCCTTTCTGCTCTTATAGGAATAAAGACCATTGTATACTTTTTAGAGAGTTTTAGATCATCAGCTTTTGACGACAGTACAATCAACCAATTCATCGGTCAATTATTCAATCACCCACATTACGAACATTGTAGCACTGGAGATATTTGCAACAAATGTCATTCAGGAGCTTTAACATTCCGATTTCAGTTAGCTACTTTTGCTGTTGATTGTATGTGGGAGTGTCTCATTCTATAAAGTAGATAAGGGTAAAACTACACGCTCGCTAAATACAGTAAGTTTTGATTATATATTAGGTACGTAGGTTTCATCAAAATGCAGGAACTCGCAACTCGCAAGTCGATTGAAGTTTGTTAACATCTTCGTTATAGTAGGAGATTGCGCCTGTGTGTACCTACAAGCTCGTAGCGTCATACGAACTCGGTATTTTGCATCTATTGCTCATAAGTAAGAAAGGGAAAAATAGGTTTGGTGGATAATTTATGAAACAGAATCTCTACGGAGAAGCAGAAAATATTATTTTTTTATACCACTTTTGTGGCAGACAAGCACACGGCCCACCTGATGGAAAGTGGTTACCGTGGCCTATGGACGTTTGTAACACCAGAGGAGTTACAGTCGCGCTGCCAACCCTGTAAGTACAGAGATTCTGTGCCGTCAGTATAGAAGACAAAGCAGGACAAGCCTTTAGTCTTCCCACTGACAGCACAAATTCTCCAGTGAGCTCTGGCTACCCTACTCACATCTGGGAACACAACACTAAGTTATTATAGCCGCGGTATTCTGTAGGGCGGAGGTACTTCCCCAGTCTGCTCAATTGGGCGGAAATACCGCCGTGTCCTACCTCCTAATACGTCAGGTAATCAAAACGACACATTTCATTGATCGAAGAGATTCGAAAGACACGGATCTGGTACTGCACTACTGGAACTGCTATATAATGCAGCAGAGTATTGGGGTATTTACTTACTTAAAAGTTTTTCTGTCACTAGGTAACTATTATAAATAGAAAAAGTCTTTACCTAGGCAAATAGATGCTTCATTCCAGTGCATTTCCAAACAGTCCCTCTACCGCCGAGTAGAGCCGTGTCATTCGAGTAATCTACTCCATGTACCTATCTAAAACTTCTTGTACCTAGGTAATTGGTGATATCAAATTCAACTGCAATGCCAGAATCAATAACACATATGTGGTGCCTAATATCTTTTTAAAATAGACATCAATTTCATAAATATTTACTCAGTATTAATCTATATTTATAAAAATCAATTGCTGTTCGTTAGTCTCGCTAAAACTCGAGAACGGCTGAAAGGATTTATCTTATCTTGGTCTTGAAATGTTCGTGGAGGTCTAGGAAAGGTTTAAAAGGTGAGAAAAATTCGAATAATTGCCGGTAACCGACATCCACGCGGGCGGAGCCGCGGGCAAAGTATAAAATGTAGGTATGTAGGTACTTCTAAAGATACGTAATTTTTAAATATATTAGCTGCGTTTAGGACTGTTAATGTAATTTAAATCAATATGAAACACGAAAGCGTGTTTAATTACTGTAATTATAAAATCCATCGGAAATAATTCGTTATATTTCAATATTCAATAACTATTGCAATCAATTCATTATTTATCGTTGCGTGTACGTATATTTCATGTTTGAAAATATGTATTACTTTTCGACATTCCTTAGTTTTATTCAAGAATCTAAAGAAAATAACCCAGTGATAACATCAGATTCGAACACACAAAATTGAACCCTGTTGGTAACATGCGTCGTATAAAAACCACCCTAAAGCTTTGAATGACCTTAACTTGACATTACATAAATATCACTTACTTTTCTCTCCAGCAGCTTAATCATCTCCACGGGCTCACCAGATTTTTTATTGTCCTTCATTTTAATATAGGTCACACACTGAGATTGTAAATTTAATTTAGATATTATGATAATAGATCGGGAATGTTTAGTTGCCGGTCGCGTGAATGGCCACAGACTGTCAGTCACCCCACAGTTTGACGCATGCGCACTGGCGATAGCTCCTGGACCCCTATTTCGCGTGGTCAGTAACGGAGGCGTGCTCTATTAACGGGCTCCGTACAAATATGTACTCTATTTGATTTTACAGAGAGTCCATTTTGATAGGGAAGGAGAAAATTGTGACGTAATTCTAAATTTTCTTGTATCCTGAATTGACGTCAACGAACTTGGGTACTTTTCACCGCGAAAACTGTATTATTCAAACTTCTAAGAAGTAGGTACCGCTTCATTTTCACTATTTTTATGATGATTAGTCATGAATTTCACATTATAGACCGGGAGAGATGTCATTAATGGGTACACACCCGTTCTGGGCTACAAAACGACAGCTCTTACAGCTTTTTCACGGGATTCCGTCTTCAGGATAATTTTAGATAACATTGAAAATAAAATAAAATGTTTAACAACTAGTCAAACTGCAATGCTTTGTTACCGCCATTGGGTTATCGAGGTCAGATGGCAGTCGCTTAACGGTAAATATCGAAGTTCAGCCAAATCAGCAGTTAGACTGGAAAAATCAGATCCCAGACAGATGAAAGCTTCGGATGCAACTGGGATAACGCAATAATGAAGAAGAAGAACAGATAGCAGCCTAGGTGATGCGGAGCGCGAGCGAGCCGAAGGGATGTCTGCCTTACTACAACGGCTACGATTTATAAGGCGTTCAGCAGCCTTTACCTGCCTGCCATAAGACAGTCCGGGCCTGGTGGGGCAGACTCCTTTACGTTGCAGTTTGCAGTATACCTGGACCTCGATTCAGCTAAAGCAAATCTACTGTAATAATCTAATTATAATTATTATTTGTTTCTAAGAATATGGTACCATTGAGGCCTTTATGTTATTACAGTTGTTCAAACATATTCTACCATAACCAGGTGTAGAAATATTAAATTTTACAATAATAATTTAAGTTTTACGATAGTAATGTCAAATATACAGTTAATGTCACTCATACAATCAATTAATTATTTATTTAGTTAGTCATTTATTTGTTTTACATCAGTCAATATACTTAATATTCTTAAGATTAAATTTGCTATCCATATATTCCCTCACTGAATAAAAACACTTATCTATTAAGAAATTAAACATGCTAAATTTAAATTTACTTATAGGTAGCGCTCGCACACCAACTGGCAGTTTTTTGTACATATATTTATATAGCCATACAATATGCATTTGAGGAATATAGATGTATTTTTTGCTGGGGCACTAAAATTTTATAAGGATCTCTACTATTGGTCTTTTTCAATACGTCATCATGTAGCGGAAACATTTGTGGATATTTCTTTACAAATAGCCACATTTCGTAAATATAAAAAAATCATTTAATTTTAAACTTCAAAAATTGAAAGGCTTTTTGCAACCGTATAGAAATAAAGTCTAAAATTTAACGCCATTTTTTGCATTATCTGTGGTATGACAATGGTTTTGCTTTAGTAGAATTGAGGTCCTGCTAAGGTCGGTATGTTTTTTTTAATATATAGAACACGTCAATTAGACTTCGCCTTGCCTGATGGTATGCTTTTTCACACCCCGCTTAAAGGACCCCGGACTGTAGGAAGAAGAAAACACGTCAGCTGGTAATGAATTCCAGGCCTTAAAGAGGAAAGAGTCACCGAACTATAAAGTACGAATACTTAGATAGACTAGTACTGTAGTTGTGCGTTTAGAAGTCAAGCAGGCACATGCTGGAAGAACGTTTCGAGCAATCGCTCGGACATTCGTACGAAGAACGTTCGGACTTGACAGCTGAATTCGCGGTGAGATTTCAATTTTATTGCGCATGCTCTAACGTGACGTCACCACGTTTGGAGCATGCGCAATTTAAATCTCGGCGCGAATTCAACTGAAACGTTCTTACAGAATATGCTTGCAGATATGTAGGGAATAATTTGTAATGTAGGTATGGTACTTATTGATATTTTGACTGTTCACAAGTATTTGGTCACCTTGTCTGCGATATTAGGTAAGGTACTTACTATATATACTAGATACTTATGTCCTATATCACCCTCCTTCCTCGCTCGGGTCAGGTCAATCGCATATCTCGCTAATAACATTATGTGCAAGACTGATGTTCAGTTTATTGTAGCTATATTATTTTATCACTCGTGCTATGCCGATCCACGTAAATCACGTGTTCTTTTTAAGACTCTCGAATTGTTTTCATCGTGGAACCAAAAAAGGGAGTTCTGTATCCGACATAATTTCTAAAAGAAGATATCCCAAGATTACAATGAAAAAATTGTTAGGTACTCATAACACTTATATCATAACTTATTTAGGTATTCATAAGAATATTACACGTCAGATAAATACATATCAGCACACATTTTGTCCATACAATTCGTTATAGTAAATTTCGGATCGATCATAATTTAAACTAAAAAAAAATCTAAAAATGTCAGGTAAACAGCAGAAAGTTTACAATGTCAGCAAATTATAATGATGATACATAATTAACACCTACAACCCATTTATTTAATTCTAATTCTAGTAATCTAGAGAGATATATGGTGACAGAATTTACAGAAAAGACAGAATTGAGAGATTCTCGGATAAGCTGTGTAACGAACTCCCTGCTGTGGTTTTCCCAAGGGACTACAGTATGGGAATTTACAAGAAGGGCTTTAGAAGCGTCCTACAGTCCCACATAACCTCTCCCACTAGCTCCTAAGGGGAGGTATCCGTGGGGACTATTTCACACGTAAAAAAAACAGTGTCGGCTTGGATGTGTGAAACCCCTGGCATTGCACATGTTCATAGGCCACGGTAACCACTTTCCGCCTGGTGAGCTGAACTTGTCTGCCAAATGAGTGATATAAAAAGCCCCCTTTTTTAAAGTCGGTTAACAGAACATGCTTGTCCACGTACTAACTTTATTGATTGTGTTAACAGAAGTGTATAGAAGTTAAGTGTAATGTATTCCGATCCGATAGTGTTTATCATAGCTCATAATAGCCTATTTGAAGATAAGCGCCTCTGCAATGCATTCTGCGGCCATTTCGTTAAGAATATATATAATTACATTAAGGTACCATTAGCGAATAGAACTATTAATATATAAATTATAAGCAAATCAGGGGTGAAAAAATTTAAAATGGAATCCGGTGAAAAAATAGCTTACCGCGATCTGGTTTGTGCACCATGCGACCCATTGGGAAGCCGACAGGATTCGTGTTATAAGTAGCCCTCGCCAATGCGATGTTGTTATAAAAATAAATGAAAATTTCAAAGAAACACGAATAGAACCCTGTGGTATACCTATAGCAATAAATGAAACATCTATACTACGTTTAGGTATGTTATAAGTATTATTATGTATCTGGACGCTACACATTGCCCGCGAGTTCGATTCCCGCTCAGTACAAATATTGGTACATGTCTATTTGGTCCGGATGTTTCTACGTAATAATAATATGTATGTATTTAGCATGTTCATTCGAATTCTAGATTCCATAACACAAGCTAGTTAAGCTATGCTTAGTATGGATCTAGATAGCGTTGTGTGAAAAGTTATAGAATATTTACTTTACTTTGACTTACTTGTAATTTTTTAGTCATGCTAACTGCTAACGTCCAATACAACAAAGCAATGCTCATCTCGTCGTTAACCAAAAACCTAGGCGAAGTCGTATCATCGGCTTTATTACACACAACAGTTAAGCATTTATTTATGATATTAGGAGTGTAATTAATAGGGTTTGTCAGCAAAATAGTAGATCTCTCTACAAAATGAAATCCATGTCGGGGCGCGCGATGTCATATTCTGCAAACAATAGCCGATATATTTGACGACAGAATTGCCATTTTGAATACCTCCATTTCATGAAAAAATATATATTTTGCTAATTTCTAAATTAGAAGTAGGCTAAGTAAATAAAACAAAGTCGATTCATATAGATGTTTAATTTACATTAAATTATATGACAATTTCGTATTGTATTGGGGCCGAATTCATTAACTTAGATAAGTATATATTTACAATGTGAATTACAATAACGTTATATCTATTGAGATGGCAATATTTATATTTAGTAATATCAGTCCATGACACAACAACTGTAATTTTTAAAAAGGATTACTTGACTTGCAACAGAGTACTGACTTTTAACACAATACTGACTTTTAACATAGTATTAACTTTTAACGCAGTACTAACTTGTAACATAGTACTGAATTTCTTCTTAGTACTGACTTGTTTTGATATTATACAATTCTATAATGAAAGTATTATCGTTTATTAGAAAGAAACCATATTTGTATATAGTAAAAAGTATCATAACATGAAAGAGTACATAAAAAATACAGTATCTTTCTTAGAGAGTAAATAGCTATAAATATTACAGACATGATGAGTACAACAAGATGTTTATTATTTCAAGCATAAAAATATTGTTTACATTTTCATTAGTTTACAGTTGATATTGGTGGTTAGAAAATGAAGGTTTTGTTTTTGTCTGTTGCCAGTCACTAATCAAATGAATGTAGATAAAAATAAAGTAAAAAATAAAATAACTTTTTTTTAATTTCTTGAAACATCACAGAGCAAGTGAGTAACACTCTGTTCAATACGCTATACACAATTTTTTAATTAATTAATACTCTAATATGCACCCAAACTTTCTTAACTGATTTATGTTTCTTCTTAAAAGATTAATGAAATATTTTATACAAATATTAAGATTCATTGTTTTGAGGATATTTATTGTTTTTCTAAATATTATTATTATCAGAGAGATTCTTTACTTTTAACAGAAAAGGATTTTATAGCTATCATTATAGTTAAATATTATAATTTATTTACAACTAAGATTTTTATCTGTTTACAACACCGATTAATTAAGGATACTTATTACACATTAAAACGTTACAAAACTGTAAAACATTACAAACTTCTAACGTGTTTTCGGAAAAGTTGTATACAGAAAATTAAATAAAGAATTTAAAATTCCACACAAAGTATTATTCAATTTGAATTATTTTATTAAATAAAATAAATTACATCTGAACAACGAATATATAATTTAAGAAATTTAAAAAATATTTCATCTTAAACGTCACCAAGGCTGGCAAGAAATTAAATATTAAAGTTAAAATTTAAAGCTTCATATTTCCTAAAATTAACGACTGACGTCAAAGCAGCGTTTTCTAATATTTATATATATTGTCGCGAAAGAAAATGGCAAATGGCGGATGTCGTCTCTGCCTACTCCGCAGGGAGAAAGGCGTGAGTATATATGTATGTGATCATATATGAATATTGATATGTTGACGTGTACATCTCTTATTTTAAAATTAATAATATCAAAAAATTATAACCTATTTAACGCCGACAAAATACAACACTCAAAATTTTATTACAATAAAATACGCAATTTATTTGCATATAGCTTTAGAGTAATAATTCGTAAAGTAATATAATAAAATAATTTATATACTTAATCAGAAAAATCTATATAAAAATAATATGTTTTCATAATATAATATATGCGTATAGTAGCATGATTTTTACTTATCACCTGTAAGAACAATATTTATTCATCTAATATATAAGCAGTAGACACATAATTATTTACAATAATTTATTTATTTAACATTAGTTTGTCGAAAGATTCGATTCTCATTAATTATTAGGCCGGTTTGACTACTCGTTGAACGTAGGTTTTATTATAGAATAGTAAGATTACGGTACAATAACGCGCAGATTTGAAAACATAATGATACATATTTACAAGTATAAAACCTAACGGTATTTTGTCTGCCCAGCCCCCGTAAACAAGTGGCGCAATCTTAGTCGAATAGAATAATAAATGGTGGGAGAGACGCTATGACAGTCGTGGTTCCCGCCAGAGTAGAATTTGGACCACCCGATCTCTTCCCATGCGGTGTCGCACAAGGCGACTAAGGGATAGGACTGTTTAACATCAGACAGATATTTACAGCCCAGACTCAGCCTCAGATGAATGGCTTGAGTCAACAATAGTGCCCGGAAGACGGCAATTGGCTCACCCTCTATAACGTGGGACCGAATTTTATGACTGGTTAAATGTGGGTGTTAAATCACCTCTGCCTATTCCTCCGGAGATAAAGGCGTAATTATAAATATGACATATGTATGTATGACAGCCGTAAACGTGTGTGAATCTCCATATATTGATTAATTTATCCTATTCTGCAAACGTATTGCCACTTATCTAGAGGGGCAGAGATTTTTCTTCTCAAACAATAATATAACTATAAAAGTCTTGAAATTAATAATATTAAAATATAATATTTGAAAAAATAATTTTCATAGACTTTTAACGATAATAATATTACGTCAGACAATACCTCTTTGTATCTAATTATATGTAAAGGAAAAAATCTTTTATTTAACGGAATTTATAATATATCCTGCTCGTTACTGCACAATTATGTCAATAATTGACGAAGACTACGAATGATAAATATAATTTATAATCGATATGAATAATATACAACCACAATGACAGTTTAATAGCATAGCGTAATAATAATAATTACAATTTTTACATTTATTTAATTTATCGTGCTTTTAATATATTTTAAAAATTTAATTTATACGTTAAGAAAATGAATAAAGTTGATTATAATTTCAGATCAGAAATCAGAAACCAGTCGCTATGACTGAACCCGGTCGGAAAACAGCAGTAGCATCTGAAACTAGATTTTTTTTCTTTATACCACTTAGGTGGCAGACAAGCACACGGCCCACCTGATGGAAAGCGGTTACCGTGGCCTATGGACGTGTGCAATACCAAGGGAGTCACACTCGCGTTGCCAACCTTGTAAGCACAGAGTTTCTGTGTGACAAAGACAAAGCAGGACAAGCTTTTGTGGTCTTCCCACTGACAGCACCAAAACTCTCTAGTAAGCTCTGGTTACCCTACTCACCGCCGGAGTATTTAACGTATTGTTAAGTGTATTTTTTGTTTTAATATTGACATTTGACATTATAATATTGTATATTGTACTTATATTTTATGTAATAAATATATTTAAACAGGATCGTACAGAGGGTAAATATATAAGTTTCTAAATATTTTTTTTACTACAAAAATATTTAACGATTAGGAATTTATTATATTGGAACGACGATTTAATTTTGATATAATACAGCTAGTGAAGTTTTAGGCTGGATATTGATCACCACAACTTTGTATTTCTATTTAACTTTCTCATGCAAATATATAATATACTTCACCTATAATAACTACCGCCGCGTGGTTCCCGGCAGAGTAGAATTAGGGCCACCCCATCTCCTCCCATGCGGTGTTGTACAAGGCGACTAAGGGATAGGGAAGCCCAGACTCAGCCACAGATGCATGGTTCGAGTCAACAATAGTGCCCGGAATACGCCAATAGGCTCACCCCCTATTACGTGGGATCGAATACAATTATTGGTGAAATGTAGGTGGTAATTCATCTCTGCCTAACCCTCCAGGAATAAAGGCGTGATTATATGTATGTACTAACTATATTACAATATAGTACAGTCTAAAGTTAATACAGAATATATTCTATGCAAAATTAATCGTTGTTTGCATCGTCGTAGTATACTTGATAAATACATACATAATTTGCTATTATTGTATCATATACATAGAAATGTTATAGAAGTATAATATATATACAATTGATATATTAAATCCTTTTCTATTAACGTGTAATATTTAGGCATCGTCACGATAAAAAAAAAGCGATTACGCAATCATCGTGCAAACTAGCGATGAGATTATCGCGCACTGAATACAACAATAATATAAGCTTAGACACTTTAGTTGTGTTGTGAAATCGTATCGCGCGAAATTGCGATTATCACGTTATCGCTTTATATATGATGGACGAGGCCTCTACGAAATTAAATAATTATTATATTCGTTTAGTTTATTCTCGTTTAAAATATCTATATGTTTAGAGAAATACTACACACTCGTTTAGTTGCAAATGTCGTTTGCATAATTTCGTATTAAAACTATAAAAGATGAGTTGACGTTTTTAGGAAAATTAAATATTCGTACAATTAGCTTAAATACTGGCTTGCGAGCGTCGAGAGGAGGTCAAGTTGTGAGCGAGGCAGCTGCAACGCATCCGAAACGTCGGCAAAATGATTTAAACGCGAAAATCCCGAACCGTTTTACAATAGTTTGAAAATTATATTAAGACCAATTTATTACCATTTATGTCATTGTTTTGTGTGTAATTTTAATTTTATATTTAGTGTAAATCAATAAAAGATTATTTAAAGGTTCAGTTACTCTAGTTATATAATAATAATATATCGCGAATAAATCGTCTACATAGCTAAATTGCACTACCTGAATATAACGTCTAGCACAACCCCAATATGTTCATGGACCGAACTTCACGAGACTAATTCAATAAAAGATTATGATATGTCGAGTTATAAGCAACAAAGATTATTAATATTTACAGTGATTTATTCACAAATCACAGAACTTATTATTACAAACAGCGAATAGATTCGAAGACGTCTCTCGTCTATTCTCGGATACATGATAATCTTGTTAGAGATGCTTCATTTACAATAATTACATCGACCAGTCCTCCTTCATAAACATTGGCTCAATAACAATTATAATTTTATATAAATTTGTATAATAGTAATATATAAATGAAATATAAATAATAATTAGAAAAAAATATAAAATATTGATTTTTAATTTGATTATAATACGCAATATAAATAGAATCTAAATTTGTCGCAGGTTTATAAGTGTCCGGTAAATGGCAATAGGCTCGCCTATTACATTGGGACCTAAACATAAACTGGCGATATGTGGGTGCTAGTACCTCTGCCTACCACTTCGGGGATATAGGCGTGAGTTTATGTTATATATATAAATAAAATACAGATAAATAAACAATATTTTATACATAGGAATAAAACGTCACGACACATGTGTTAGTAGACCAATATACCAATATACGCGAAACTGTCCCTCTAGACAAGTGACAATTCATTGGCCGGCGTATTGTAGATTAGAATATCAAATGTATCGGATTTGACGTTTATGACATACGTTGACGTCTGTCAAATATGTCAAATCCCATACATTTGACATTTTATCCTACAATTCGCCGGCCAACGGATGTCCACTTGTCTACAGGGGCTGGACACCTCTAGATACACTTACGAATCAAGCTCGTCTTTATAATTTATTCTTTCACGACCTCATAATCCCGAAGAGCGATAGATAAACTAATTCTACAATATATTATACATCAGTCACGTGTTTCCTTTCGCACTCAGACTATACACACGCTAACTCTAACTAAAATAACAAAGTCCTAAATACAAAGGACACAAACTTCATATTATATTACGCGAACTTTAGGACCATGTCTCAACAACTGCGCACTACTCTGAACACATCATACCCTCGTGACGTCACGGGGACGTCGTCACAATACCCTTGCACGGAACAACTCGTCACTTTGCTTGCCTTGAGGCATTACATCACCAAAACTACATACATATTTACTTAGCACATTACACGACTCAGGATGTTGATCGCTTAAAAAATCTACTTTTGTCTTACGGTGGAAAGTAATAAACAATGAAGTATGACTTTCATCTATTCAAATGTTTCTTAGATTTAACACTCGATTTAATATCAAAATTCAAACTTTATTCAATGTAACGATTCTGCATTACACTAATAATTAATTAATTTCGGACGATCATATAATTAAATTTTTTCATTACCGAGAAATCTGTTTAAAATTTTATTCGCAATAAAGTAGTCCTTCATCGAAAGACGAAGATTGGAATTTGCTTAATAGCTTCTTGCAGATAAAACATTATTTTCTTCACTCCGTCTATAACCGAACTCTAAACGACAAGGCATCAACAAGGTCCCAAAAGCCCACCTCAGCGAGGGGCCTCCTATATCATAACCTCACGGTGACGTCATCGTCGAAGCTCGTGTCTACTTCGCAGCACGACGCCAGCTCCTCGAAGGACATCCCGTCGACTGTCAGGGAAACTGAAGAGATGCTTTTGAACAAGGCCTCGGTGTCCAGGTCTTCTGGCAATTTGGTCAAAAATTGTGCGGCGGATATGAAGTCCATGTCTTTTAATTCTTCTTGGTATAAGTGGAGGACTCCTGGAAATAAAATATTGAACGTTAGAGATAGTCAAAACGTGAGAATTATTTTTTGCGAGTTATTAATGAAATCAAATTGAAAATGTTGATAAATAATTGCCTCTTTCCCATTGGGATGGGCAGAGACCACGTATTTTCATTTGCCAAGATACTGACAAACACTTTGGCTTCTTTGGTTAAGTAGAACACGAGCCGACTAAACGTCGGCATATCTAATAGTATAAAGCAATTCCCCGCATCCCAACTTACTGCGCAGTCTACTGCTTTAAGACGGCCCCACTCATGTTTTACAGTCTGTGGTCCTGGAGTGTCCGAAGTCTCTCCCGAAACCGCGCCACCGCCTACTCCACGAGAATTACTTGACGCTCCGCATCTTAACACTCCGAGGCCACGCCTAGGCACATCCCATGCTGGTCATTCCGGCAGCATTTTGCCAGAGATATTGTAGACACTCTCAAGAGTGATACGGATCGAGGAGAGCCAGATCAATCTGGCTCTCCTCGATCCGATTGACAGATCAGATGGTACCAACAGGCAGAAACACCTAAAACTTGTCAGTGAGTGTACGAACCGAGGGCGGTGTTGAAGAGGAAGGTGTCCCCGTCCCGTAGGAACACGTCCCACACGCGGCACGCGGTGTCCAGCGGCATGGCCTTGGCGAAGGCCGTGTACAGCCACTCCACCAGGTACAGCTCCGGCGCCACGCGCCCCGCCAGCGCCGGCAGCGAGTGCCGCAGCACCGTCGTGAAGGCCTTCCACAGCCGCTGCACCACATACACACCACTCAGTTCCGTGTAAGGTTCAAATTAAATGAGCACAACCATATTACCGGTACTAACTAAAGGCTGGGATCTATTACTGACTCTAAATTCGGGAATATATGTGTGTTGACGGAAAAAGAAACTCCATTTCAACCCAAGAGTGTCGTAAGAGGCAAATAATGGAAAAATACCCAGACGATATAACTGCGAGAGAAGGAAAACTCGAAATAAAACCCTGTACCAACCCGCCTGGTCAGTGTGGAAATAGTATGCCAATGCCTTCCAACATTGAGAGGGGTCTATGTCCAGCAGTGGACTGCTAATACTGCGATAGGCTAATTGATAATTCGTGGCAGATCAGTGCCATGTATATTCAAGGGTTTCTCTAAGAGTTTGGGCGACCAAGCCGACTTAATATACCCAGTATTCAACGAACGAGGCTCTCGTCTAGGAGTAGGAGTTGCTTTCAGACGACAGTTGCTTCTTTAAAAGCCAAAATCAACCAATAACTGAGGGGTAGGAGAGGCTCCAAAGGGAAAGCATTGGATGCAACCGGGATTGGCACTCAGATATTGATGATAGACATACTGTTCATAAAAACATTACATAGTGAATGAATACTTATATTTTATCGTTTAGAAGTACAGTCAACTCACTTGCATAGTAGCTCCATCTCTCGTGAAGGCAGCTCTTAGCACTGGTCCATCGAGCAGGTTGGCGAAACAAACGAACGCTTGAGGTGCCTCCATGTTCAGAATTAAAACTGCAGCGATGAATGACATTCCCTGGAATTATAACATTTTTTTTTTCTTATACTGGGACACCAGCAAGATTCGCAAGATTGGTTCTAAAATACATAAGAGCACTGCGACAGCTTAGATAGAGATTGCCATTGGTCGGACTGGGTGACGTCACTGGAGATCGACCAATGACAAGCTCGACGCTGTATGAGTGTTTAGAGCACAGCAGGATTCGAAAGCGGGACTTCTCGATCAAAAGGCCGCCTTCTAAATAACTAATTAGCGATAAAATCGACAATGACATTAAGTAGAAAAAGTTATGATATGGATGAAAACACAATATAGTTTTATCTCAAACTCTCTATTTGTATGATAATAAAAAAACTTGTAAGGCCGAGATATTTTCCAATCATATTATAACTCCCTCTCACATTCTCCTCCACTCTGTAGGAAGGTGTAGGTAACTTTCATAGGCCACGGTTACCCGTAGGAGGCTAGTGCTGCTAGCAACCACTTCGCCTGGTAATAGCACACAAAGATTAAAAGTATTTTTATCTTGAACAAAGACTGTCGACTTTATCGCAACTGTTGACAGAACAACATACGGGCAAAACTAACATGTAGGTGGTAGTTGAATAATAAAAACATATGATTATTTTTAAACTATCGCGATGTGAATTCATAATTATATAACGGATCGGGACTTTTCGCGATTAAAGTAAATTGTGTCAAATCGGTGCTGCAACGCATCCGAAACGTCGGCAAAATAGTAAGTTCCATAATTTAATCGGGGAAAGTACCGAACCCGAACACCATATATTTTTAATTATATAATTAAAAACATAAGGTGTTCTTCATTAAAGTGTAAATAATAAGAATGACATATTAAATTTCTTTCTTTCTTCTTCTTTCATATCAAAGGTAGCGACAGACACAATGATATAAAAGTGCTTATTTTTATACCAAGTGGCGTTCAGTTATTTTTTGTACTATGGCCAGAAAGGTTACGTATGTATTTACGTATATTCCACTAAAATAATGAAGTGATTGTAGAGAATGAAGTGTCAATCCATTCACTATCACACTATGCGGGTCTAAAAGGTCACTTTACTGGAATCCTATTAGGATATGAGGCATTATTTATTTGAAATTAGAAGTTGCTTAGTAAATGACTTATTGTGATTCTATTCATATGAGTGATCATTTAGCGAATTTTATAGGAATCTATCTATTTAGATCTACTGGAAATTAATAGTTACTCGTTTTTAGCAGATTCGCTCTACATTTTATATGAATAACATTAACGTAACGGGTGTTAGATCCTAAAAATATAAAGCCTCAAAATCATTTTCTTTTGCTATCGTATCGACTGTGATGTCAAGTGAAAGATGAGAAATTTCCGAGTTGAAAGTTAAATATAGTACATATAATATTCATGGAACTTACTATTTCTGTCGACGTTTGTATAATTTAGAATTCATACCGCGTTAGTTTAAAAATAACTTTTCATATATATCAAGCGATAAAAATCCAATTTCATATTATACTAGAGACTGAGTTCTTTTTTTAATGTGTGCAGAAACTGCAGAATTCCCACGGATACCCTCACCACCGGAGTCGGTGGGAAAGGTTATGTCGGACTTGAACCGACTAAAACGCACGCCGGCTATGTGGGCCACGGGTTGCCGGAGGTGAGATTATCAGTCATCGGTGGACTGACCAATAGGTCGCATTGAGCATGACAAACTACATGCAGGTAACGTTTCGTTCCATCTGCTTCCTTTTTAAAAATGTTCACTGTTTGCCACTGCTAATGACATTTACCGTTGGGCAGCAGCAACTAAGTATATTTTAACCGTTTTTTTAAATTTATAGGTACCTTGTTCTTGAAATGTTTCTATTTGAACGACATAATATGTACGCTCTGGTCGATAATGTCGGGGGATTTGGTTAAACATGAAGATTGGGGACGAAGGTGAAGTGGTAAAATTCACCCACGTCTCAAAAATCCTTTTGGTAAACTTCATTCGTCCGTCTTCTCTACGTTTACTTACGAACCATCTTTCTCTGTCTTGGACACTACTACACCTAAACATTATCATACCTATTGAAGTGAAGTGACACAATGAATCAAGCATGACTCATGACTTAATCGTTTCCGCATCAGCTGTAAACTCTAACATCTGTGCTAAGGATGTTACTTGTTACTCATTGGATGACACGATATACTTGTGTTATCATAATAGATTTAGATCTAATTTACCTACATTAACTTTTCTTAACAAGGGCCTCTAAATTCATTCATTTTTGTATTTAGATTAAGTAGACTAAGTGTATGTTTGTAAATAGACCACAAAATAAAATACCCGCTGAGTTTCTTGCCGGCGTCTTCTCAGGTCGGGGCCGCGTTTCGCACCGGTGGTCCATTTACTAAACTGATATTCATGTTCCTTTTTTGTTGACGATTTGTATGTGCCGATATAATGGTCTATACAGAATAAATGTTTTTTAACTTTGACTTTGACATTCCCGTGGGTATCATACAAAACTAAACGATAACACTGTTCTCCATCCAAAAGTAAACATTATTGTCTACGAAAAAGTCCCCGGTTAACAGTAATAGGCGCATTCCCTATTACAGGGGACCAAAAAGTATCTTTGATGATAAGGTATTATGGACCACTGTCCACCCCCTCACCTGTTTGCTGTCTGTTAAAACACACTTACCGATAGAGAAATAGCCAATATGAAAAATTAAAAAAAGTAACGCACCTGAACATATCCAATATCAGGTCTGTAACAGACATACGCCGCCAGGAGTTCATGCAGCACATCAAAATACGGCCCTCCCGGTTGGAAAATACACAGGTGTGGAAACGTCCTTGCTATGTCCAACTGAATCAGTTCCATTGAACATTCGTCACTATATTCGATTAGATTAGGGTTCGATTTCGAACAGCACTTTTTAGGTTCATTTTCCCGAGTCTTCAAGTTTTGCTCGCTAAAGTTTCTAGGGATACCGAGACGGGGTTTGTTGTCTTCTTCACCTTTAATTCTGTCGTCCGTTTTGGCTAGAATATCGTCTAATTTGTTCGTTTTGTCTTCGGTAGTCTCTTTCTTACAACTGCAGGTATCCTGGTTGACTTTTAACCGCTTCCGCCTGAGCTGTGCTTCGTGTAGTCGTTGCTTGGCCCTCGCGACGTAATCTTGGTACATATCGTGGGTGATCTTCAGTTTGTTTTCTATGGCCAGTTGCCAGACTTTACCGCGAACTGCCGGGGGAATACCACTCCACCACAGTTCTAATGTCCGTTTAGAATTTTTCCTGTAAAACAGAAATATTACTATTAGTAAAACGAATGCATTTGAAATTGTGGCAATTCAACCCACCAAGACTTGGACAATAACCACCCGAGAAGGGGCTTTTTATACCACTTAAGTGGCAGATAATCACGCGGCCCACCTGATGGAAAATGGTTATGGCATATGGACGTGTGCAATCCAGGGGAGTTACACTCGTGCTGCCGACCCTGTAATCACAAAGTTTCAGTGTCGTTTTTTTTTTAAATTCAATTGAACTTCTCCAGTCGAAAAGGTCCAGTTGTGCTGGGAAAATACGGGAATACCTTAGGATCCCTATGTACTCACTCTCTTATACCTAATTGTTCTACAAAGACGTGTGATTAAATGGAAAGAGCGGGGCTACAGTTGATAACTATAATCGTACCTTTACACAGGTGGCAGCTGCAATAAACAAGTTAATATTCGTGCCTTCAGTACGTGATGAAATGCTAAATATAAATGCTAATAACTGGCATAATATCTTCGTGACTGATATTCAAAATTACAAAAGATATACCCTGGAGCCTGTGAACTTTCGGATACTTTTTCTAAGATTTCCAAATGTAGAAAAGTGTGAACGGTGTGGTACTTTTCAATTCTTTTTTATTGAATGCGCTCAAAAATAATTCAAAACATAAGCGAATAACTATCTGACAATTTCAAAATACTTGAGATAAATGACTTCAAAGCTTTAATAAGTAATTTGCCGATAACTATGAACTGTTTCGAAGTTCTCTATCTCAATATTTTGATTTAGAGATAGCCCCATCAACTTGTTTGCACAAACATCCACTTTCCTTCACATTCCAATTTCTATCACATAATAAATATTTGATGATAATGTACATGAAGATGTAAGCAGAAAGATATATAATAGCACTCAATTGTTATGATCAAATCTCTAAGTTAGCATAAACAATGTACGTGCAGAGAGAGCGCGGCAGGCTGCGCGCGCGCATGGCGACATGTAAAAACATTGCATTGTTTGGAACAATGAGTTTGACCTGCTTGTCCGTGCGCTATGGTATATGAATACCAACGTTTGGATAATAACGGACTGCTAATATTACATAGGTAGAGATTTCTTTTTTTTTTTTTCATAATGTTTGTGTTTATCAATGTTGCATATCTGTACCCGAAGTCAAAGAGTATCGAGAGAGTTCGGGAGAGAAACGTCGGGGTGTTACTAAATCTAGAGCAGGAGGAGCCCTCGGCTTTTTTATATTTATGATTCAGTAATTGTTTTTTTATACCACTTAGGTGGCAGACAAGCACACGGCCCACCTGATGGGAAGTGGTTACCGTGGCCTACGGACGTATGCAACACCAGGGACCGACCGTTTTCCTATTCCTGGTTTCTTTGCCTGCCTCATAGGGAAAATGGCCGTAAGTATATTGTGTGTAATAATTGTGATATTCTTATACGTAAAGCTGTGAATGCTCTGACGTCATTTGTATGTCAGTCTATTCTTATTAAATTCATCAATCAATTGAAGTTCTTCAATTGATTCTCAAGCAGCTGAATGAAAACATAAATATTTCTTTACATTCAAATGAAATCTAAATTATGACACATTTTACGTCGTTTAAGCCTGCAACGCAACAGAATTATTTTTTTATACCACTTGGTTGGCAGACAAGCACACGACCCACCTGATGGAAAGTGGTTAATGTGGCCTATTGACGTGCGCAGCGCCAAGGGAGTCACACTCGCGCTGCCAATCCAGTAAGCACAAGAGTTTCTGTGCCGTCAGTGTAAAAGACAAAGCAGGACAAGCTTTTGGTCTTCCCGCTGACAGTACAACAACTCTCCAGTGAGCTCTGGCTACCCTACTCACCGCGGGGAACACGACGCTAGGTTATTATAGCCGCAATATTCTGCAGGGCGGAGGTACTTCCCCAGTCGGACTGCTCAATTGGACGGAAATACCGTCGTGTCCTACCTCCTCCTAAAAGTTCATCGGTTGAAGTTAAAATATACTAACATGTTTTGCCAATCTGGTAGTATGTTCTGCGTCCACTCCTTTGCGTGCCTCGCGAGCCGCTCCTCCAGTCGTAGCGACTCCTGCATGCGCGCGTGCCTCGCCGCCGCCTCACGCTCCACTCGACGTTTCGCCGCCTCGACCATCCGAGCGTGTTCTGCCTTGTGACGAAGAGCTTCCTCTGTACATTTCGCTGGCAAGTTTGAAGGCCTGGGAAAAGGACAAAATATATTGATAATAAGACTTTGAAATCTCATGACATTAGTAACGTTGAAACCTTAACAAAAATCTTGTATTTCGGAAAATTTAATCCTGGTAAAACATTGGTCAAGGTGGGATGCTTTGGCTTATAAATTAAAAATAAACACTACATCCGGCATAATAAATCAGTGTTAGTACCAAAATACCTACTCATAAACGCTCATGATTACATAACCAAATTAAAAAAATATAACAAAGCAATATAGTTCATTCCAATCATCGAGATGTTGAGGTCATTGAATATTAAGTGTGCAGGGCTTGCGTGCAGCTAATACATAATATGCGCATATGCACTATGGAACCAGAACGATCCATATTACATTATTGTTACACTGCAGGTTCTCAGAACATATTTACATGCATAACACTCAAACACCTGCTGTAATAATTTTGCAAACATTTTATTGTTTTTAATTTCGTGTTACCTCTTTAGTATTATTTAGTGAAAATAATAAGTAGATACATATCGTAGTGAAATCCGATGTTTAATATTATTTTATTTTATTTTCATCAAATAGTTTTATTTAAATATTTTTTTTTTATCTAGGGCACGCCAATTTGACTTCACCTCGCCTAATGGTAAGCTAAAGGCAAAGTATCAGGGAAGAGGATCATCACTACTGACACTAAGTAATGTTACAATGGTGGCACTAAGCATAGTGGCCTCATTAGTTGCTTTTTTAAAAGATATAATACTTATAAAAGAACATGTCTACCATATTTAAATGAAAACTACCGTGGGAACCTATAGTTATAGCGCTGGGTTTTACGCCAATGTAACAGCATTGAAGAACACAGATTAAGATAATAATTACTACGTTAACCATTGTGCTTAGATGTCCATTACGTATAATATTACAAGACTATAATCTATACTAATATTATAAAGCTGCAGAGTTTGTTTGTTTGTTTGTTTGTTTGAACGCGCTAATCTCTGGAACTACTGGTCCGATTTGAATGATTCTTTCAGTGTTGGGTAGTCCATTTATCGAGGAAGGTTTTAGGCTATATATCATCAAGCTACTACTTAAGGGAGCGGAGCATTGATAATAAATGTTAACAAATCCGGCAATTTTTCATACATATTTTGAAGACTAAAACATACGGGCTCAAAGGGATATGAAGCTTCAAAATATACCCCGGGCGAAGCTGGGGTGGGTCAGCTAGTAATATATATTTATGATCAAAATAGACATAGCATTTTAAATCTTTAGAGAATCTTTGACGAGGATCTCATCAAATAATTGTTACAATATCATCAATTTGCATCGGCTTCTCCCTACGCGCTCCATTCCATAGCATCAGATACTCCGGCTTCCTTATATTGCTGTGTATAGTGTGTATTAATAAACTGTGGCGTGGCAGTAGTGAACGCGGCCGCTACGCAGGAGACGCGGGTTCGATCCCCACTCATTGCAAATATTTGCGTGCATGAATTTAGGTATTTACATTGGTCTGCTCATGCCTCGGAGAGCACATTAAGCCATCGGTCCCGGTACCACACCAACATCTATGGCAGTCGTTACGGGAGTTGGAAGCCTTAAAAAGTCTAACAACTGCTCTAGCTACAATGCTTTGGTGTCGCCTTTGGGTTATGGAGGTCAATGGCAGTCGATTCATGGAAAGTTTTTGAAGCTCAGCCAAATTCGCAATTAGACAAGTAAAGCGGACTCCAGTCTACGAGGTAAAAGCTTCGAATGCGA
Organism: Eilema griseolum; assembly: GCA_963662185.1. NCBI lineage: Eukaryota > Metazoa > Arthropoda > Insecta > Lepidoptera > Erebidae > Eilema > Eilema griseolum. Next base: position 3,686,877 of record OY759243.1, read on the forward strand.
CTGGGATTAACGCTAAGAGGAAGAGAAGAAAAATCAATAAACTTTAGAGTGAGTGACTATAAGACTTATGGCCTTTCAATTTTTTTCAATTTTTATAAAGCTTTTTAGACTTTATTTTGGGAAGCAATGACTTTACCCCTAAAGTAAAGAGTATAACTAATGCTTTTTTTTTTACGTGCGCAAAATCCCCACGGATACCTCCCCATCGGAGCCGGTGGAGGAGGTTATGTCGGACTCGAACCGACTAAAACGCACGCCGCCTGTGGGTCGTTTCGGTTGCCGTAGGTGAGATTGGCAGACATATCCCTCGCACCCCGGCCGACCCAGGGCCATCTCTCACGATCTGGCCCTCTTCTCGGGTCCCCAAGTATAACTAATACTATGAATATTTGTGATATTGGCTTATTTCACGTGATTATGTGTGTGAAGGTTAACAAATAACATAACATATACTCACGCCTAATATACCCGAAGGGGTAGGCAGAGGTGCTAGCACCCACATTTCGCCAGTTTATGTTTAGGCCCCAATGTAATAGGTGGCGAGTCTATTGCCATTAACCGGGCACTTATAAACCTGCGATAAATACACACATAACTTCGAAAAGTATCGAAAAGTCATTGGTGTGTGCCAGGGTAAAACCTGGGATCGAACCCGACACCTCGTCTCAGCAGTCCATTACCCATACTACTAGGCCACCGCGGTTCTATAAGTTCTATAAATAAATGAAAATAAGGCGAGATAATTTCTATAAACGTTTATACTTGATGCATTATGAAAACGAAATGAGCATAAATGTTTAATTCATTACATTGGCATACCGTTAAACACGTACACCATGTACAATGCACGAATCGATGATTGCCACATTATGCATGCATTTTACAGGCTGTGCTCACAATATAAAATAATTTGCGCGTGTCTTGAGTAAAGTGCACTTTATATACCTAGTAGATGGGTAGATAGATAGATATAAAATTGCCGCGTGGTTTCCGGCAGAGTATAATTTGGACCACCCTATTTCTTACCATGCGGTGTCGTACAAGGGGACTAAGGGATAGGGCTTGTTTAACATCAGACAGATATACAGCCCAGACTGTCTCAGATTCATAGCTCGAGTCAACAATAGTGCCCGGAAAACGGCAATAGGCTCACCTCTAATTACGTTTGTACGTACGTACCCACATTTTACCAATCTTTGTATACTGTCCATACAAAGATTGGTAAAATGTGGGTGTTAATTCGCCTCTGTCTAAACCACCGGGGATAAAGGTGTGATTATATGTACGTATCATGCTCCAATGATTACGTTAACATCCAAATCTTGCATTTTGGAGTCAGTGGACCTTATCTTACTCCGATTGGCTTATGGAAGATGCAGGTGACACCGTGATACATACTAGGAATTACTAGTCATGTGGGTATAATGAATAATATAGATTAATTTTGCCAACTCATACTTCATTCGGTTAGGTGCTAAACAATCGTGTGGCGATTTTTTATAAAAAACACATATTAAACAAATGAACTAGAATAATTAACTAACTAACTAGTGGCCCGATTTCGGTTTTTAGTCTACAAAATAAGTTTCTAAAGCGAAAAATATTTATACATATACTGAATTTTTAAATAAAACATTAAAAAGATAAAACAATATTGTTTATGTTTAGTTATGTAGGTACCTAACCGAATCGAGTATAGAAATCTATTTTATTACCAGTACATACTAGGCACACTATTAATTAAACGACTTAGAACATAGTAAACACGCATATCTAATTCAATCCACAAAATAAAATCGAATAATTATTCAGCACCCAAATAAATAAGACATTTAAATTAGTACACCACATTCCAATTTCACCACCTTAACCTAATCAAAATGACGAAATTGGTATGTCATACCGTTTGGTAACTTTAAAAAAAAACTGTGCAAATAAAGCACCTTCGAGCACCACTAACAACTAACATTTACGAAAAATATAGAAAACGCGGCAAGCAGACATCAATTTGCAAACGGAAAATATTTCACTGCAAATAAATACGTTTGAAGCGGTCTGAAAATATTCCGAGTAGCGTTAGCTGGGGCCTGGGGCGTGATGAGTGGCACAGATTAAATAAAATTCGCCATTACCGCGGGCTGCGGGCCCTAGAGCAGTCACGAGCGGGCAAATTGCAGAGGGCAACTCTGTCATTACCATTACTCTGGTATTTCCGCTTCTGTACAGTTGGAAACAAAGCAATCAGGTATAACCACGACTTTAATAGTGCACTGCTGCAACGATTATTGTAACCCTTAGTTTAAGAACAGCTTCCATGACTGCTAGTTTTCAAAATCACACAATTTTGAAGGTAAATGTAATCTGCCTTCGTGCTTGTCACTATACAGCTAACTGTAAAGATATCGACGTAGCGCAGTGGCGAAGGGTGATAAGATGAAACGATTATAAGGATTAGATAGGTAGATAGATTATTAAGGTTATTCAGCAGTTTCGAAGGAAGAATAGGTGATCAGAGGATTATGTTGCAGATAAACGATCTTATCGACATTCATTATGCAAACTCTGTGACTACGCGCTACTGAGAATATCCTTACATAAACGACAGTATTATCAGCACAATTTCTATAGGTATATTTATCATCAGTTAATGAAAATCTCAACAGACAAAATAACAATACCGAGAGAAATTGCCAGTCAGGAATAGATATTACATTTTAGCCTTGACAGCTAACTAGCAGTGACAAATCACGCTACATTTGCCGCGCAAAGAGCAATTTCCGACAGACATTACAAAAATTCACCGACGAAATTGGGTGAATCCGGTTATTTAGGGAAAATATAAATTAAAAGCATGGGCGATGTTTAATCTATTCGTGGGCCCTCATAAAACACGATATAGTCACGTCTAACGTAAGGGCACCGTAAGATCACGAATATTTAAATGAGTAAAAGTACACCTGTAAGTAGCAGACTGATTGCAAAGTAAAGTAAGTCGACCAACAAAAAACGAACATGGTGTGGTAGGGCTCATAACATTGACGTACCTACATGCCCATCGATGCAGCTAATCAACGAAAGAATGAGATATTTTTCTTATTATGCACTTGATTCATTCGGCAATTAGTACTTACAATAAACAATAGAAAACATTTGAATAATTCAATAGTTTGAGCGGAGTCATCAAAAATCAATGTTTAAAAATATGATTGCAACATCTTTCATTGATTCCGATAGTCGTATCCGTAAGACGGATACATGTATAGAAGAATAGAAAACATATTTTCTTTCAACCATACGCGGGTTGTTTTCATTTACTAGTAGAGTTAGATGGCCTGAGCTGAGCCCAATGATAGGAGTAATCGCCGTCTGCAATCGTTGGTGAACTAAACTGGTTCAGAAAGCCAAGGTGTTGGTTCTTAAACGTGTCACTGTTACTCCAGTCAAACTATGTTTAAAACGGTGAAGATTTTACTTCTGAATACTATGTATTATACAGAACCCACGTGCTTTTCGCGAGTGACTGAATAGTTAGTCGTAGTTTTCAACTATGCAATCGTAAAAACACACGCAGTTCTCTACACTTTTACAATGTTCTGTACGCTGCCGCTGGTTTCGCCGAGTGAATCTATATTACTATATCATAGCAATAGGAATCAAAGTACTAAGACTATATATACATCTGTATATCTACGCCTTTCTCACAGATGGGCAGACGGAGAAAATAGTACACAATTAGCTTATATCTTTACACGCTTCAAGAGCCCCCTTCAACGTCTTTGACCCTTTCATGCAAGTTCGCCGATTAAGACAGAATCAGAAATCTCCAATTTACACGACTACCAATTTGATCACTGAGATTCACTCCGGCAAGTATGTCCACTTTCAAATTACCTTACTTCATGTGTCATTTGCCTAGTAATCACGGCGACGATGTGAGAGAAATTGTTGGATACAACAGATAATTTAAATCAGTGATATAAAAAGTTGTAACAACAAGTATAGATAGAATTTCTTTAACTAAAAAGTGTTTCTCCGTTAAGTGTCCGTGATACGATCATAAGATGTTAGCTTTGGTATTTCCTGTTGTAGGTACATTCCTGTGCATGACATACAGACACAGTAACACCTGCGGTGTTTGCACTGCATGCATCTGGTTTTTATTCGAACTTAGAGACTACAGAAAGAAACTTAGAGACTACGAGTAGGGGCGGACCTAAAAGGAAGACCGTGAGACGGATATATGTATAGAAGAATTTGGATGGTTTCAGGCGAGGATTCGGTGGCTTAGTGGGATCGCGGGTTCGAATCTCGCCTGTACAGTTTAAATTTTTTCTATCTTAATCTACATAAAAGGATTCATTTTTCATAAACATAAACATGATGAGTATTTAAATTCACAAGCCCCCATAGTGAAGGGCCGTATAAATCGTTTAATGACGTTACAGGAAGGTTTTGGTATGACTAAGGACAGCTGCAAATGGAGGGTTGTTAAGAAAGACATAAACATACCAATCTATTTTGTATGCTATTACAACGTCAGCTGAGTCTTCTATATTTTGATTATTTTATCTATTCTGTCTCTGCTACCAACAATACTGCAGTCCCAGAAGGGCAGTTAACGTGTTATGCATCCAATATTATTATATTTCTCCCAAGGCGACCGACTTTGTCTTGTAAGATTTGTAAGCCAATGACTATGATCACATTATTAGATGGTTTTCCTTAAGTAATTCTAATTATTCTAATTTAGAAGGCGGAATAATTATTACGTTCAATAATATTGATTATTTCAATTTTAACTGGCATTGTTTAGTACAGGCGACCCGCGTAAGTGCTTGACGTCACTAGATAATAATAGGTAAACACCAAGCGTGTTAGTTGGAATTTTTCCTTCTGCATACAGACACTGCGATATTATTATTTGTTTTAGTCCTCAGTTCATCTAACATTTTTTTATATTTAAACGATATTTTTTTCCATTGTGGACTGATTTTGACATTTCTTTACGGTTTCTTTTTTTGTAAAGGTAGCAACATGTGTGGTTTGTCAAAGAAATTTGGTTTTGTAACGACGAAATTCATGAGGAAATTTGCACCCATAACCGACAGGTTTCTATGAAAAGTTTAATGACAGCAGAGAAAGCTAGTGAGGACAGACGCAAATGGCGGGCTATTGTCTCTATTTCGAAGAATGCAATTTCTTAGAAACAAAGGTGTTAGCGTACGTAAATAAATTATGCATATGTTTAGATAACATATCTTAGTTAAACAGCATTATTCAGCCCGCTTCTAGTTGAATTATGCATACACAACGCAGATAGGCTGACTACTATCGAATTTAATAGGATTGGTACTTAAAGCGAAACCCTATTAGTACCCAATCAATGAGTTATTAGTCTGAGTTAACACAATGAACTAACAAAGAGCCAGGTGTTTGGAACTAAGCAATAATGTCGCCAAAAAGTTCAGACTACCAAAGAAAAGCAAATAAGCTTACGTGCACGTGCTAACGAGATTTCTAACAATGGCTTCACGTAACGCGTGACATTAATGTTCACTACCATGAGCCGGTACAGAAAGAAAGAAAGAAGAAAGAAAGAAATCGTTTTATTTACAGCCAGGCTCCCGCGTCTAAATAATCTCATTATTCTGGCATGTGTTCTGGTCATGTTATTTAACTACCTACAATCTTGGCAGTATATATTATACAGTATATCATCTCTAGAATAAACTAAACAACTCTCCATCTACTTACCAGATAATCACAGGCCTCCCCTAGTACTAAGCTGATACAATGGCCTATGCATGTTAGCGTTCTGCTGTATGAGGCCCCACCAAGGTATAGTGTCCAAAACAATTTCACCTGCAAACCGTATACCTTCTATCTGACGGTTGTCTGGCGGAGACTTTCCTCTTAGGGGGGTTAGATGAAAGACGCTTCGGTAAAAGTCGAAACAACGCTTCGTCGCACCGCAATATAGGCTTAGGTATTTACTTTTGTTACAGGAGTTGCTTTTAATATTGACATCTACGATATGGATACAGAGAACTAAGAGAAGATATAAAGGAATTATCCGAAACTCAGCTAGGTATAAATCGTAGACCTTTACGGCCAACAGTAAACAGTAAGATTGAACTGCAAGGTACTTCAAAGGTCGTAAAAAATTTCAATCAAAATAACAGGAAACTACTAAGCTACAATAACTGGTCGGTATCCGTTCCAATTCTATCCCATTCAACTTACAGTGCTGTTAAGTACGTAATACAAAAATGTTTAGAAATTAGGTAAACTGTTAACCAAAATAATATCGATTTTTTAACTACAACTTGTATTGCACATAACATAACCCCTCTAGCTAATCTATTGATTGTATTAGGAGTGCGTTCACGTCACATCGGCAGTGTACCCACTGCGCCCCCATTTGGGGCTGTCCATTAATCACGTGAGGCACAACAGGGGGGTTCGGAAAAATTACGAGATATCACCAGTGGGAGGTACCCTAGTGAGATATCACGTGTATTTATTTATTTTGATTACGCGCGTAAAAAGTGAATATTTTTATTAATAAATTGTACCATAAAATACAAACTGTTTGAAACCTCACCACGTATCACCATGGGGTGGGGGAAGGGGGGTAAAATTGCCCCTTTATATAATAGTGGTAGTGCGTGCCATCATATCAGGAAAAACCCTAGCAAGTTGCAATGTTAGTAAATACTAATTATTAATGGCCCACAAATCGATAGCAGCGCAAGTCTAATGTTAGTATATATTTGTAGTAAGGATAGATTTCGCATAATAATTTATGGAAACCTGACTCTAAAAAACTCAACACAACGAGAAAAAATAATGACTTCAAATTGGATAAACAAATTAATTCCAATCTCTCATCATCATCAACAATCATCTTAGCGTTATTCTGGATAATCCCGATAACATCCGAGTGTATCACCTCGGCACCTTCCTCCTTGATTTGGCTTATACGAGTTTTATGGGAGCTTCTTCCGATTATTATTCCGATTCTCGGTAATTTGTGTCCGTTGTTTGTATATGAAGCCCTCGGGCCACAGGAAATACCGGGGGTTAACGTAAGTGCGATACAATAACTAATAAATATGGCTGGATAATAAAATGTTATCCCTCATTATCTACACAAAAAAAAGTGTTACAGTGAACTGTAACCACATATCCACTTCAGTAGCTACTGACCTCAATAATTCAATAATGAATCGTTACTACAATATCCCAACATGCTTCGAAATCGAAGCCAGGTCGCTAGAGCAATGACCAAAACCAGTAGGGCATATCGATCCATTGATATTGATACATACACATAGCATATCTGGACTATTATAAATTTGTAAATCTATGTGTCTGTACATTGGAAATGCTAAAAAAAACCTCAGATTACCGATGCTGAACTTTTTTTTTAATTCTTGTATGTGTCTCTTGCCTCGCGATATGGACGCAATAACTACTGAACTTATTGGTCAGAATTCAAATCTATCGCGATATATTTACTCCCAATTAGTTGAGTAGAACCGCAAATATAAGTGTCTCCCTCTTCTTAAAAAGCATCTACGCCGTCAAGATAGGGACCACCATTTTAAGATCAGGACCTGAAATTGTGGTCCGTATCTTGTTGACAGTATCTCAGTTTTTTACCATCTAGGGGGTACAATCCAATGACGGACTAAACCAAAACTGTGGGGTGCACCGCGGGCATCAGCTAGTTCACCTAAGGTTTGGTAAGCGTCAATCAAGATTGCAATCATTGTGCTATTGTAATCCATACGGGTGTAATTAGCGATAAGATTGAATCAAGTGGAAAATCTAAGGGTTACGTACAAAGGTCAGTGAACATTCGAAGCGCCGTGAACTTTAGTAAATGTTATGCACAAAAGTTAAGAAACTAAGTGTTGTTCGGAGGTAAGTACTAACTTGAACCGTGAGAAAGCAATTGTAGTGGTGCCGATAGAAAGGTTACTGACATACGTAAGTTTAAATAAATTGGAAATACCTTACTAATAGGGCAATACAAAGAAACTTTTCGTAAAGCTTGATTAATTTAAAAATGAAATAGTACCTAAATATATTTCAAGTTTTTCTTAAGAACCTGGCCATCTTTTAGATTCCGCACAATAATGCAATGTATCCTATTTCACCCGGTGGTAACCCCGATGACATGGTATTTTAAAGTTAATTTGTAAATTGTGTTCGTATGTTTAGAAGGTACAAATGATAAATTTTCTTAATCATGAATTAAAATTTCTAACTGTTCGTTTTGGTACTCAAAAGGCGTAAATTTTTACATGCGAGGTGAAAACTATTATATATAACTAACTGATACATTCAAAATTAAAAGAAATACAAAGCTCTCCAGCTTTGTCATCAGTCATCCACACTACAAGTAGTTCCGTTCACGGCTACATTTTCTAACCTTTTACCATTTCTATTGAAATGTTAATTAACCAAAAGCGTGACGGTTAAATGTGAAAACGTTTATTAGGACAAGCGATGTCGGTCAGAGAACACACCTGTACGACCTCGGAAACTGTCAGGCATTGTGGTATCATAATGGATGCAGACACTGAGAACTAATTCGGTTACTCCGTTCACAAGTTTAATATACACAATAGTGAAAATCCTTCAGCTAAACTCAACGTGGGTATAAAATCTGCGCTTACATTTACAATGCCGGTATGCGCTTCGCATCAGTAGTGAATGTTAAAATATAGTCGCTGTTGCTTAACGATAAATGTCATTAGCAGTGACAAACAGGAGGTAGGAGGACACGGCGGTATTTCCAGCCAATTGAGCAGTCCGACTGGGGAAGTACCTCCGCCCTACAGAATACCGCGGTTATAATAACTACGTGTTGTGTTCCCAGCGGTGAGTAGGGTAGCCAGAGCTCACTGGAGAATGTGTGCTATCAGTGGGATGACTAAAGACATCCTGCTTTGTCCTCTACACTGACGGCTCAGAAACTCTGTGCTTACAGGGTCGGTAGCGCGAGTGTGGCTTCTCTGGTGTTGCACATGTCCATAGGCCACGGTAACCACTTTCCATCAGGTGGGCCGTGCGCTTGTCTGCCACCAAAGTGATATAAAAAAATAAAAATGCTAAATATTTTAAAGACAATAAAGCCTAAGAGTTGTTTACAGTTGTAAATCACTAAATTGAACACCACTGAATTAGCTTTGATTATAGGTGGAAAAGGGAAGCATTTGAGAAACGTGGTATACTTATAGATACCACTGACTGATGTCCACAGAGAACCAAAGTTTGTATATTGAATAGAACGAGAACGACAATAAGACAGATTTTGGTTCCTATAGGAACGCAAAATAGTTGAATGAAAAGGTCAGTCCTAATTATAATGCCACAAGGAATCTATTCTGGGGTTATAGACCTAAGCTGTACCTATAAAGTTGCTGACCAGAATTAAGTTCGTGAACTTTTTAGAAGCGATCACCGCATAAATAATGATGCATGAAATTATAATATGACACAAATTTGACTAGTTCGAGTAAGCGGAAAGGAAAAGGTTGTTGTTCTAATCTAATTTACTTCATGGCTTTAAGTAGAACATATAGAGACTGACCTCTGACCGCGGTTCAACCTACATGGATAATTGGTTCCGGTTCCATGACGCACAGGAACCTATTACCGGTACAAAAGGTATTTTCTTGAGGGTTTAGTCAGACATGTCATAGGCAGAGTGGATCTATATGTAAATATCGATCCATTTTTTACGAGACAGATGAGGATGATTGTCCCTTGTAACCGTACGAATGGATTATATTGACCGAAATGTATGATATATTGCTGTCACGTCTTTCAGTAACTTTTCTTTTTACTCCGAAACAATACGGGTAAAATACCTATAAAACTAGATTCTATGATGGTCACTCACATTAGTATTAAAGTTATCGGGATATTTACCATGTTGTATTGTACTGAGTTTTCGATATTTCAGCGCTGTTGCAAGTTCGGCGAGTTCCTCCGTGATCATGGTGCTTGCAACCGCGCCGTTATTTCAGAAACTCAGAACAATACAATATGGTAAATATCCCGATAACTTTGATACTAAAATAGATTCTTTGAATTTATTAAAAGCTCTCAGAAACTTATGAATCAAAAATTGAATTGAATATAATAAAAGTCTTGCATTTTTAAGTCCTAACATTATGTTGGAAATATTACGACAACGGGGCATAGGTGTGTAGTACGGTTAATAAAGTACTAAGGAAAAAAACTTACCTGTCATGTTGTATCAATGCCATAGAACTAGCCACGAGATCTTCAAACTGCTTCTCACTCGCTGAGCTGCCTTGTCTCTTGTGGTGATGGGGTGTATTAGCTGTTGATGACACTGGAGTTAACGACTTCTGTACTTCGCAGCTCAGGGTCTTCGAAGAGAGGTTGCCGCTTGACTTGCTACCGAACAGTCTCCAGGACACTGAACTTGGTGTGTCTTGATTCTTTGTTGATGAACTACTTTTCCATGGGAATACACCTCTGCAACAAGGAGAAAAATGTATTAAGTCAAAATTCTATTAGTTTTCTAAAACTAGGTAGTAATTTTCGAATTTCGTTTAGATATGTTCATTAGTTTTAGTCAAGCCTAAATCCCTCAAAAAACTATAATTGGAAGTATTATTTTTAGAAAGTAATTCACCTTAATAGGCTGATTTCGTTAATACCCTTTAGACTGCAAAAAACCTAGAAAAGATCTAGTTTTCGGTGTAGGTATGTTCAGTGCGGCAGTGCAGAACCAGTGTTAGCACCGAGATCTAATAAATGACCAGTTATAGTGACTGACGACCGGACCCGGGTTTAACCCCGGTGAGTAATAGTCACATGAAAATGTGGCCTACACTACGATACGACAGTGAAGAGTTGCTCTACGAGGCCATGTCGAACCAGCTTTACAGGATCGACCAGGCTCTCAGACATTTGAACAGCATTAATAAAATCAATCATCATTTTAACATTTTTCAAGAAATCTAGTACACAGACAGTCTGTTATCTATTTATCTTGCGCATAATCTTAACGAGGTTGTAGGATATTCAAAGCCCAATTGTCGTCTCGTGATAAATGCAAGCAGACAGACGCTTCCTTTGCATGCAGGAAGTGCATAATGTCTGACATTTAATTCTGTCTGTTGTGATGCATTATAAAAATTTTAAATGTCAATATATGATGAAATGTTCTTAGTGTTACTAAGACACTGGCTGTCTAAATTGACGTTAGTTCTAGTCATTCTCTTTCATATTCTATTTCACGATAATAAAAACTGTCGCTCCAAGTGGTAGTCTTCCCATAAATACTCATCGATTGAGTACTTGTATATAGGTAGTAAACCCTAGTAGTCAGGACATACGCATGATTGACATCTTGTCTTTCTAAACATGACAAAAAACACGCATAAAGACGACTATTTACGTCATTGAAGAAGTGTATAACAGTGGACACATGCATATACTCGTAGTTCTAATAATTCCGATAGCGTTTCCTTTTCTTTTAGTGTAATACATGAGTACGAGTACCACTGGACTCTCTGAACGTTTGGAAATGCCTGATTTACGACTACTGCTGGTAGTGGGAATCTCCAGTTCAAATATTGAAAACAGAAAAAAATGAATGCTCTGAGACGCTGGCAATTTGTTGCTAAATCGCACGACTCAGTAACCGCAGCATAGCAATTTGGATTATTAGTTTCGTGATTTAGTAAAAAAAATTGCCTTCTAACAAGTGATGACCAGACAATGACTGATAAATATAACGTTACGCTCGGTAAATTCTCTGATGTTCGATAGTAAATAACCATAATAGAAAAATATTACAATGTTCTTCCGAACAAAATAAATCGCCAATAGCGTGTAACTGTCAAGTTTTGCTTAAAAGATCTTACCGCGTTCACTACCTCATGTGCGTCACGCTCGTAGGCGCATACATACTGCTAATCGTTTTCTTTTTGTGCAAGATTTTGTGCAAATTTTTGAAGTACTTTCTACTGAAGAACTACATATCACCAAACAATTTATTTTCCTCTTCGGTACGACACTCTCGTAGACATTCAGCATATGGTGAAAATATGGGCTTATCATGTGAGACTATCAGTCCATTGACTGGCGGTCGTTTCTTTAAGTCTCACGAATCCCGAATCTGCCTGCATTAAGTTTGAGTCGAGGTTGTTTGGGTGTTTTTCTAAACGTTTTGCATAAAGTCCTGTTAACGTTTTTATTTGGTGTTCAACCGCATCAACTTTGAAAACCAAACAAATTAGAATGATAATTATTCTCAAATACTTAACAAAATTTACATTAACACGATTAGTTAGAAATGCAAGCTATGATTCCGTTATTAAATCTATTTGTGTTTGAACTACATTGATTTTAGAATTATCGGTTTGTTTCGTAAGTGAATTAGTAAGTATAGCGGGAATTCTAATAGGTAACTATTATAGACGGGGACATAAGCCATTTCCGACACGTGAATGCTATCAACAATAAACTGTTAGTGACCTTTAAAGCTATACAATATACTTGATGACTGTGAAAAAATTTCATTGAAGAAATTATAGTAGTCCACAAAAAAGGGGAGATCGAACGATGCGACTTGTTGGAATAGAATTGAGTTAGGCGGGTGAAACCGTCAAGCACAGCTAGCTATATCCTGTGGATAGGGAAGACTTTGAGAATGATGATGATGAATGAAAGATGAGGATGTATAAACATCTTATAATCAGACAAAAAATATAAGATAACATAATTTTGTATTCACATCATAAATCTACTAACCTGGTGTCAATGAACCTATGCAATATATACGTCATGTGTTTGTGTAATGCAAGCGTGATCGTGATACGATCTTAATTTAAAAATGTCTTAATAACCAATCTAACGCTATGCATAAGTAGTCATTTAATTATATCTACTATCATACCAAGTACACAACACAAAAGTGATCCTTCCGTAGCTAAACGATTGTCATTATCGTCATCACAATAGTTAATATTCGTTGAAGTAACACAGATCTGATACCCTACTAAACTTATTATTTTCACAAAAACATATTAATTACATAGCGTTATAAATAAATAAAGACAGACACATTGTGTTTATACAGTTGTACAATACAACCCAATAAAAAAAGACAACAACAAGTATATCACGATGACAAAATGGGGTCGTTCGAATGTCACCAAATGGAAATAATATGGACGTAAAACAATAAAGGGAATCTTTATAGAGCGATAAATAAGACCTTTACATCTCTTCGGAGCTGCGAGGAAGAAAATACTTATTTAAAATTACCCCGCAGACATGTGTGGATTTTCAACGGCTAATTTGGCCAAGCAGAAAACTGCGCCCTTAAAAGCGTATGACTTAGTGGGCAATGTGGCTCGAGGACTCTTGCTGTATGAGCTGCGGGAAAGATAACTTCCACAGGAAATCAGCGATCGATCAGAAGCAAAGCCTATGAAGTCAGGGGTACAGTCTGGTTTCAGGCGGTTCGAAACGGACATAACCACTTCATCGTCGAAGTGTGATACACGGAGTTTCCTTCCAAACCAAAATAGTAACAGCAAACATCATCCGATTAAAAGCTGCGCGTACGAGCGATACATCGGAATTTTATTATAAAGCATCAAAACCCGTTTGCATTTTCAACAATAAAAGCGCTTCTAATTCGAGCATTTCTAGCCCGACAGTGTCGGACCAGTATGGGTATACTGCGCAGCTGTTACAAGAAAACGATTAATTGAAATACGAACATATAAAACACAGCAGGCAACCCCAATAAAACCGCTTGATAAAGAAATGCTTCTTTTGTTTGGCAGCAGCTTCTTAGCGCGGTATATGAATCTCTTCCTAAGTGCTTAGCACTTTACCAAGACTAATTCGAGAAACAACAACAAGCACTCGATGCGCATGTGCCATAAATACATGCACTCATTGTACTTGAATTTGAAATATTACCAGTTATTGGAAACTTAAGTACACATTGCGCATGGAAGTTCTGGTACGGTAAACAATAATAAACAATTTTATTGTGCTCCGAACCGCATTTGTGCGCGCGGTGCACTGGAATTGGAATGTCATTGTGTGATAAGTTTTGACTCGACTTGTACGAGGACAAAATAGTTCACATAATACATCATAAACATCATTTAACTTTTTTTCTAATACATATAAGCTTGTTTCTCAAAGATCAGTTTAATCCTCATGTTGAACGAAGTTTGGCAACGTCGCATAAATTCATCCAATGTTTCCGAGGACATTTGTCTTACTGGATATGCTGCTTTGTGAGGACCGATGATCATTCTTACTTTTCTTTATAAAGCAAATCGTGGAAGGATGCCATCAATATCTAAGGCTGGTAAATGCCCATGAGAAAAAAAAATTGTGGAATGAATTAATGATATAATAAAATTTATTTTAATGAAGTTATTATATTGTAATGCCAGTTACACAGGTTATTATAAACTCAAAGTAAAATATCAAAGTGATGTTTGTTTATATGAGTTTATTTTGAAGCAAGATATTTCGGAGCCACAAAAACCAGTTCGTGACCTGACTACAAATTAAATCAGCAATAGGAATAATAACAAATTGAGCATAAAAAATAATGTACCCATCACTAGAGTTTAGGCATTAATGTATCTGACCTTCGTGCAATTTGCATAGTACATTAGCATTCAATTTTAGAATGATAAGCGAAAATGAATCCTAACACTCGTTTACTACGTGTAAAGTTAAATCTTGTCAGATTTATTTTAATAATTCATCTTGATCCAACATCAAGAGAGGAGCAATTCAATATTTACATTAATGATAATAAATTAGCAGTCGTTATTGGCGAAAAAATACACGAAAATTATCGTACTTACAAAAAAGTGAGTAGGTATTTGTTTTGTTTACGTCTAGACAGGTTTGCTGAAGCATAACTTTAACGCCATGGATGAAATTACGCTAGGTATCTATAAATTACCTTCACTACAAACAGTGAATCACTGTGTACAAACGTTAACCTCGCACGAAAAGTGCTATTAAAATATAAACTGGGTTTAGTAACGTAATCTACACCACGGAGTCGTGGTCAATTTCGGTAACCACTATCAAAATGGAACTTTTTGTAGCTTTATTTTTATCTCAAAGACGAAAATACAGCTATATGCATAATATATGTATTTTATATACTGTTTACGCACATGTTTAGTGTTATTCGTAATCTCTCAACTGCATCACAGTATATTTAAGTTTGCGTGTTACACTTTATAGAAACGACCGAAACGAAGAATTTCGGAAGAACACAAACGCACGCATTGGGGCTGCAGTCGGAGATCCTAAGCCTCCAGGAATGTCCTGGACCCTTCAGTAATTATTTCCAACCGCCTAAACATCAGGCCGGCAATAATTTCTACGACTTCTTTTCATAAATAATTTTTAGGAGTATCCAACACCCATGTTATAGGATACTATGGCATGGGTGTTAGATACTGGTAAAATCATTCCATTTGAATGATGAAAGAGTTTCCGGCCATAGTGTGGCTGCGGCAAATGAGTCGAACGTGGAAGGAGAATGTTAATAGTTGACTGCAAAACCTCAGTTTCAATATTAGGCT
Organism: Eilema griseolum; assembly: GCA_963662185.1. Lineage (NCBI taxonomy): Eukaryota > Metazoa > Arthropoda > Insecta > Lepidoptera > Erebidae > Eilema > Eilema griseolum. The sequence continues at coordinate 3,702,512 of OY759243.1, forward strand.
ACACCATGTTGATCAACATCATACTCAAAGCACACTAGCTTTGTTTCTATTAGTAGTAATAAATACTAGTTGAGCAACGGAGCTTCATATTCACCTACACAGAATTTTATTATACCACTGCTTTATATTATAAGTAACGTATATACGTTATACGCTATAAAAACGTATATACGCTATAACATTCCGCGAAGAACTGGGCTATCAAACGCAAACAGAATGTTAACGCACTATTCTAGAAACACTGCTGAGCTTTATTGTTTAGATTAAATTTATTTGACTAGGTAGGTATACGCTTAAGAACTTTGGGCAACGGAAAACCATAACGTTACAATGAACTTACGCAATTTAAGAATGTGTTTCCTACAATTGTTTAGAAGTTAATCTGTTACAGCGCTATACAAAAACGACTGGGACTGCGCGCGCGCAGCTCCACTCGGCGCTTGGTACAACGTGGTACGGCGCACTGCGTCATGTCATTATGCCGCGACCCGGTCGCTAGGTACACGTCGAGAGCTAGAAGATTTAAGTACATACATGTGGGAAATACCGTAATGTAAAAAGTTATACAGACATTAACAAAAAAATATAAATTCCTGAACGAAATGCAGAGGTCAATAATAAAATTTAGTAATAAAATTTCGAAAAGATGCAATTTCAAGCAAACAAGGGTCTCCGTTTAAAATTATCCAAAATAATAAGGACTAGCTTTTTTAAGTTGCTTGTTGAAACAGTTTTATTATAATGATACAATACAAAACATACTTACTAAGTACATAGGTTTTTACAATGTGGTATTAAATACAATGTCAACAGTAGTTGAATTGCTAAGAGACTACCAATTGACTCAAAACGATCCATAATGACATTGAACGATATTAATAGGCATAGAGGAACTAGCGCTTGCGTTTGAATTTTCTGAACAAATGTAGGAACGATATAGTAATTTTATCTAACCCGGCAATGTTCTCATAGAAACGAGTTCTCCCAAGAAGTAGTGTACGATTACAGAGTACGATAGAACAATTGAATGCCCTCTAAATTGACGACTCTACTCAGATACGATTCAAACTGCTATAAATGACGATTCTAAATAAAGGGAGGATTGTGATTTCTCTAAATTGGAATCCCTGTAAGTTCTTTTTGCATTCGAAACTGTTCTTTTTGGAGACCCCGATATTGTGACATGTGAGAACTTAGGCAAGAAGGCCATTTGACAACTTTTGGGCGACTAGGAAGAAAGTTCATAGTCAAACTTGTCTTAAAATGGGCGCATAAAGATAAAATTTTGCACCATGAATAGTATCCAGGCAATATTAGGCACTTAGTTCTTTCATCAATCGTGTCTTGAAATATGAAAAGACGCTAGGATCTACTTATAGGTCCTAATAACTTACTTTGTATTCGTTGGTACAGGTATAATAACAACCATGAGTATTTAATTTTTAAGCACATGCACCCTAGCTGGTTACTAGATTTTGATCTTGACGTTTGAAACAATAAGCAGAAGGTACAATTATAATTCCAGTATACATATTATAGTAGTATTTTATGGGTAAATTGACAAGGTTATGTGAGACTGCGTGTGAGATCACAATTCCATGGGCAATTTTGTAATTATAAGCCTGTATAATACAGCGGAAGGAAATAATTACATGTGAGAACTTCCTCCATTTTCTATACTTTCCACTTCAACATCGTGATTATCTCTACGTTCCATTTGAAAGTTATGAACAAAATGCACAGTGGTCTTTTAAATGGTCATAGAATGTGCTTAATTCTCATTTTTTTAATCTTAGATACGCCAATTTGACTTGATGGTAAGCTAAAGGCACAGTCTCAGGAAAGGGGGTCACCATTACAGACACTAAGTAATGTTACAATAGTGGCTCTCAGCTTGGCGGCCTCATCAGATGCTTTTTCACGCCCCGTTTAAAGGACCCGGATCTGTAGGAATTAGGAAACACGTGAACATTCTCCATGTCTGAAGTTAGAACAACCAGAACGGTAAAGGCATACTTATATTTTGTTGACAAGCTTTGGATATAACCAGGAGAATAATAATGACGATGATGAATGTATTGCGAAAACAACAGTTTACTACGTAATCAAACGATGTATTATATCTGTATATTATACTAAACATACATAGAAATACGTAACAATACCGATAGTGTACTTAAACAATGTGAAATAACTTTAGCAAACATTGATGGATACATATTTTTGCACCGACAATGTTTATATATATTACAAACAAAGTATGTACTTCATACAAACGCGCAGTGTTTAACTTTCAACCTGACAATGGAAAATACTGGAACAATACGCATTCGTTAAAATATCTCCGTTGTTATACAGACCTGGGAAAATAATAATAAAAAAACGAGCGTTACAAAGTTGTTCGTATATTGATATGAAATGGTATTGTAGCTATACCTCAGGGTCACAAATTGTGGTGGCTGTACACGAATAAAGCATTAAAGATCACGAACATAATACTTTAACGGCAAGCGTCTTCGCTCATGAAGGCAAGTAGTCAACAAACAAGAATATTACGCGGAGACAATGAAGACAATTAAATTGCAAGAGTAAGTCTTGCAATTTAATACGCCTCGTAAATTAAAGCTTCTGTAATAAAATTCTAAATAGTATTTTGTTTTATTTTACAAATAAAACTACTGAATCTCTTTTAAATATGGAAAAGTCCTTAGGTGGAAAAATAATACCCATCCAAATTCAATGTATAAAGAACTGTTCCTATATTAACTAGACGACATGTTTGATAATGTTTTTAATGTATATGTATGTAGGTTTATGATGGTTTTATTTGTATGTATATGTAACGCCTTTTGTCAGGGGTATACCCTTTGTATACCTACGCACGTTATAAAATCTTGACGTTAATGTATACAAGACTGCCTCTCATTGGAATGTAATTCCTCTGTGCACTCCCGGGTATGTTGGAAGAAAACTCAACCTTGAGTTAAGCTCATATTTGCACATAATATTTCACTTATTTGTATAAGTGCCTTGTAAGTGAATAATAAAGAATAAATAAATAATGATTGTTAAAATTAATGCGAACTGTATTACCAGAAAACCTAAAAATAGCTCGAGGGGATGGGTACACGATTCATCTGCCCCTATACAAGTGGCACATCGTTAATCGAATAATCAATGTACGGGATTGATATTTATTACGTTTATGACATCTGTAAATAAACATATCATCAATCAATGCCACTAGTCCAGGGGGCTAAACTACTTAGTCAAAATATCTATCAATCTTTGCTAATCATACAGACAGATGATGAACTAATTGTAAGGTGTTGTAAGGTACCGGTACTGTTAAAAATCATGACGTTAGGAAACCTACACCAAATGACGCAACACATAATTTGTCATGCTTGGTACAGTTATAATACCGATTAATGTCGTATCAGAGCGGATCTTACGACACACGCTCTTATTTCTTTAGATAGAGAATCAATACATGCGGATAACGTCTGTAGGTATAAACTCACTGGAGAATTTGTGCTGTCAGTGGGATGACTAAAGGCTTGTCCTGCTTTGTCCTCTACACTGACGACACAGAGACTCTGTGCTTACAGGGTCGGCAGCGCGAGTGTGGCTTCTCTGGTGTTACACACGTCCATAGGCCACGGTAACCACTTTCCATCAGGTGGGCCGTGCGCTTTTCTGCCACCTAAGTGGTATAAAAAAAAGAATATTAATATTAGAAACAGCTTCCCGAAATGAAACGCTAAAATGAAAATTTTTAGCGTTCTGGGCTCTGGATTAACAGTCTAACTGCAGATTTGGGTGAACTTCGATAAATACATTAAGTAAATATTATTCGATTTACTAAGCACTGAGGCGCGGTAGGGTCTACTTACCGAAACAGGGTGCTTATATGACATTAAAAATGTGTAGCATGACAATTTGCATTGTGAAATTTACGCTTATTCTACATTTTTAGAGCAAAAGAAGATATATTAGAGCCGGACTCCTCTAGTCAGTAAGATACCATTCGACATATGAGACGCACCCTTGAGCACAAGTTCAAGTCTCATCCGGGCACGCCGTAGTAACGGCGGTAAGACCCATCATGGGGGAGTGGCTAGAGAGGCCACACGGCAGCCTCTCGTACCGTCTGACGCAGATGATCACCGAGCACGGATGCTTCGGAAAGTATCTGCGTCGGATGCAGAAAGAGCCAACGTCCGAGTGCCATCACTGCGACGCGAGCGAGGACTCAGGTCCGCACACGCTCACCGAGTGTCCGGCGTGGGAGACGCCGAGGCGGGAGCTTGTGGCGGCCCTGGGAGTGAGGGTTCTCACGCTCTCCACCTTGCTCGCGGCGATGGTTCGCTGCGCGGATGCGTGGGCGGCCGGCGCCTCCTTCTGCGAGCAAGTAATGCTCGTGAAGGAGGAGGCGGGGCGGGAGCGGCAGCGGGAGCGACGAAGGATCGCAAGACAAGCTGCCCGCGTACGAAGGCAACTCGGGCGTCGGAGGTCGATGAACGACCTCCGCCCCCCATGAGCGCCGGCCTGGGAGTGACAGGTGAAGCCGCCTGTCACCCTGGCAGAAGCAGGCCGCGGCGGTGGCGCGCGTGGCGCGCCTCCCCGTTTCCGGGGACGAGTTGGGGACTCTGTAGTCCCCACAACCGAGAAGAGGGCCAGATCGTGAGAGATGGCCCTGGGTCGGCCGGGGTGCGAGGGATATGCTTGTCAACCTCACCTTCGGCAACCAAAGTGACCCACAGGCGGCGTGCGTTTTAGTCGGTTCGAGTCCGACATAACCTCCTCCACCGGCTCCGGTGGGGAGGTATCCGTGGGGATTTTGCGCACGTAAAAAAAAAAAAAAGTTCAAGTCTCATCTCGTAGGGCAAATGCGGAAATAACTCGTGTTATTTTGCCGTTCATGGTTACAGATTTTTCATTATTATTGAAACAAAATGAAGTAGGATACTTAGTACTAGAATTTGTAGGTAATTAAAATTCTCAAACTAATAAATGACATTGATTCATTCATAAGTAATTTATTCTGCCTTCAAATGGGTAAATATCCGTAAAAAGAACCTCTAGATATCAATGCTATATTATTTCGATACTGTTATGAGTGCGATACTTATGATTTGATGCCGTGCCCATGATACTTGAAAGACTGTATTGTATACGTAATAAACAAAAATCAAATAAATACAATGTACGTACATGTTACAAAATTAATTTTTAAATATTTAAAATATATCAATTCCCGATAGGTGGGTGCTGCTATAATATTCAATGATATTATATTATAAGATAAAATATCATTCGAACGATAGGGTCAAAGATGAAGGATGCCGAAAATATTTTTTCCTAATAGTACAAATCACATACCTAGTAGTAGGTACACAGTAGGCTTCTTATGTATGACCCGGTGTTATATATTTACTGTTAAACTACTTCGTGTTTGTTGAATATTTTCGGTTGTCAAATGGAAACATATTCGAAAAACTAAACTACTATAATGACTACGACAGTTACTAGTGTTACGATTACGACGCTTACTACGTGGGAGTAGCTGGTGTCATCCGTATCATAATGGAGTAGTCTATAACAATCACTGTAGTTATACTAGTGACTGTCATACTAGTAACTGTAATACTAGTAATACTAGTAATGACTGTAATACTAGTTATACTAGTAACTGTAATACTAGTTTAGTAATAGGTACTACTCTCTGTCTGAACTGTCAGCAGCTGCATATACTGAAAAAAAATTCAGCATAATTATTTTGGTATTTTTTAATCTGAAAATTATCGTCCACGTATGAAGCTTAAATAACATCGGTCCGTGATGTATATGTAGGTCTTCTTAGATAGAATGTAAGCAAGAATCTCTCACATCCATGCATGTATTATGTATATAGTTTCTGCGCGCGGTGTCGGCTGTATGGAGTGTAATTATGTAAGGTCAGAGAACAGCGATGGTATGTGACCCTTAAAATGGACGCAGGCATGTTCAGTCCGTTATTTCAATCTTAGAAAATGTATTTGACTAGTAGTGCTCAGTCAAAGGTTTCTATATCTAAGTCTCAATCAAATAATTTTTCATTTTTGCTATCTTTTTAAAATGTAAAATAAACTTAAATAATAGAACTATAAAGTAGGTACTTGAATGTAATTTCATTAATTCCATAAGAGAGCCTTACGAGTATCTTCTTTCGATTTAAATTCGAAAAAATAGGGCAGGGTAGATTGATATTTTGCAATTTCTGAATGAACTTTTTCAACCTAAGAAAAGAAATGAATTCATATGTGGTAGCGCAATTCTCGCCACGTGAGCTAGTGGACTGTATTTCGCGGGGGGTGAAGTTAACTGTTCCATTGACGCTTTACACAACAAACAAGACAGGTGATCGGGTTGCCGCGGATGTGGCTTAGGCAATGAATGCAACCCGAGAAATTAGGAGAGGATGCACTAACCTTTACTACGCCACGTGCTGGCTGGTCCGTTGCACCGATCTTCTCTTCCTGGCTCAGGAGCTGCTGCCCACATCACTAAATCACTTGAGGGACACACGAGAGGCACAATCCGATTGGTAAAGGTCTATGAAAGCGGTTAAAATCCAACAAACATTATTAATTTCTGAGAGACGCGAGCGCCGCCGGCCATTGTTTTATTAGTTCAAAGTGCCAAGTGAATATGCGTCTATTTTGACAATTGAGCGGCGCGGAAACTATTGCTATCTTTCACTTAGAGGTATTGCGGGAGGGAGATGGGTATAGGGAGCGTGTGTTCAGCGCCAACCAATTAAGACGATTTGAGTTACTACTACTGGCGCCACCATTCCCCCCGGCTTGAAGGGTTACCTTCAAAACGAAAAATGCGGAACAAATCTAAAGTCTAATCTAAATCTAGGTTTGGGAAATAACAACTAAAATATAAACCTAGATTTGAACTCGTGCCTACTGCTGGCTAGGCAGAGGGCAGAGGCGAACAACCGGGCGCAGATACGATCCGGTTGCGGGTTTAACCCGTACAACACGCGCGTCAGGCGCGATAAAACGCGGGCGGAGTTTAAAACAAGGTACACATCTGCGTACTCTAGCGCGAATCAAATTACGAGCGGAAATTATCCAGTATTTCTGTCTCAAAATAGACATTAACAAATCGGGACCAGCGTGACAATTCACCTTATGATGATAATCTACTAACAAATCTAATACGTCGTCCTTACGCGGGAGAACTACTGGATGCCTTTGTTCAAATCCTAAACTTGAATTTCTCAAACGACCACCTACTCGAATGAGTCCATCTTCCAAAAATGGTTTCAAGTGTCGGAAAGAACGACTACAAGGTTTGTTAAATTCTAAATTTTTAAATTCAGAAGCAAAATAACACTTCTGCAACTCGCGAAGTATGACCAATTCAGCTTTATCTAAATCAGCGGCGGTTATATGACCGCGCGTAGATAAAATTCTCAAAAATCGGCCTACATAAACAACACAACGCAACAGTCAATATACAGAAATTTCTAGAATATGTCCAAAAAACAATCTAGAAATCTTACACCTCTCGGAACCACGAGTGGTTAAATATGGCGTGCCACAAGGCAGCGTTCTTGGACCGTTGTTATTTCTTATATACATAAATGATCTTCCAAAAACTACAGATAGTAACATGGTTCTTTTTGCTGATGATAGCACAGCGGTAGTAAGATGTGATGAACCTGATGAATATCAAAATAAAATAAATATATCTCTATCTAATATTATCACTTGGCTGAACAAGAATAATTTACTAATAAATCTTAACAAGACTAAGGTAATGCATTTCCACCAAAGAAGTAGTATTCCGAATATAAATGTTACATTTGATAATTTTAAAATAGAGGAAACTACAAAAATCAAATTTTTAGGCGTAACAATTGATAACCAACTCACTTGGAAGCCGCAAGTAGAAGAGTTATGCAAGCGACTGAGCCAGGCCTCGTATGCACTTCTACAACTATCAAAGAAAGTGAGTCAAGATTCACTTCTAATGGCATATCACGGGCTAGTGGCATCCATCCTGAGATATGGCATTATATTCTGGGGGCATTCAACTAATATTGAATGTGTATTCAGAATGCAAAAAAGATGTATCAGGTCCATGTGGGGTTTGAGAATGACGGATAGCTGTGCACCTTACTTCAAAAACCACAAATTGCTTACTCTAACGGGACTGTATATATTGGAAACAGCAACATTTGTTAAAACCAATCCCAGACATTTTCAACTAGTATCGGAGGTTAGAAGGGGCCCACTACGCCGACAATATGTCGAAAAACTGTGCAATGTAAATTGTAAAACAGCCCTTATGGACAAAAGTATATTTGGTATGGCCCCAAAAATTTTTAATAAAATTCCTAAGGAAATAAAATCATTGCCTGTACTTAAGTTTAAAATCATGCTACAATCATTATTAATTGACAAATGCTACTATACACTAGATGGATTCCTAAATGACAATTCAATATAAACGATATTTTATTAATTATTGTTATTCTTTAATTTGTAATCATAATTTGACATTCTTTGACTATGTTGACTTTGATATTTTATTATTTTTTGTATGTATTTCTTTTATACTTTAATTTGTAATCGCAATTTGACATTTATTTACTTGACATTTTTTATTCCCAGAAATATTTTGAATTGTTAAACAGTATTGCATGTTTGGTATTATTGTTTTATACTACAACAATATACAGTTGTGATATTATGACACTATGATAATTGGCCAAGTGTTGCTTGCACTAAATCTAATTTGTATGCCCAAGTGGCAAAACATAGTGAGCCTAATACCTCTTAAGATCTCTGTGTACCTATGTTTCACAAATAAAGACATTTCATTTCATTTCATTTCATTTCATTTCATTTCAGTCTCGACTAAGACGAGACGCGATTAGCCAACAACAAATAAGGGACTCTTCACGCGGGACCGATACAACAAGCGAGTGCTTCTTCTCCTCGGGTGGTTCGGAAACCGTAGTGGGATTGTATTGACTAACTGGCCACTTATCTAACGCGGCATGAATCCAGGACGGTCCACTAAACCATAACGGGTGATCTAAAATTTGCGAAGGAAGCAATCCACGAGAGAGACAATCGGCTGGGTTGTCGGTGCCAGCAACGTGAAAGAGATTATGTGGCGCTAATTCAGATTGAATTTTTGCCACTCTATTAGCGACGAATGTGTCCCAACGATGGGGCGAAGAGTGGGCCCAACACAAAGCGACTGTTGAGTCCGAAAAAGCTAAAATTCTACTAATATTAATGCGAAAATTTACAATTATGTCAAATAAATTACCTTAAAGATTTTGACCACAATACAAAATGTCATTAAGCGACACGGAAGTGCTAGTCTTAGCACTGCCATCCAAAACTACGCGGAGTTTAGTAGTAAGCTTATCTTCTCTAATAACTCCGTGGTGCGGGATAATGTACGAAGGCTGGGTCCCGCCAGTGTCCGCAGGCGCAGGTGAGATGCAACCCTTATCTAAATATTCGTTAACAACCTCATCACAGGCCCGCTTCAACTTTGGAGACGCCTGCATCTTTCGTTCTAAACAAAGAAAGCGTTTTTCAGCGGATACACGGGAGTCACCGAGCGAAAAAATATCTCCCTTGAAAGGGAGCGCGACAACATAACGACCCTGCTCATCACGAGTAGTCGTGCGACAACAAATCTCCTCAGTCATCTTGTCATCAGGGCTTAGGATAGGTGGGACATTGACCTCTTCAATTTCCCAAAACTTGCGGATGGTAGACTCCAGTGGCGGCTCGACGGTGCAACAGAACGAAGCAGTCGAGTGACTAAAACTATCTATAGAAGCGGGTGCGGAACCAATTATAACAAAACCTAGAACTGTTTCCAGTGCGTGCGGAGCGGGGTACGTCGGTCCCCCTTGAACCTTACGTGATAAAAAGGATTGATTAAAAAGGAGTCGGAAGGTTTAAAAATATCAAATTTTATAAACAAAATACAAGTAGATGGCCACCTTCTCATAGACCCAAAAGCAATAGCACAAGCATTCAACGATCGTTTAATAGACATTAACACCAAACAAAAATCAAGCAATCAAAGCTCAAAAAAAAATGAAGACATACGTAGTATATGCAACAGTATATATCTTAGGCCTTATGACTGTACTGATATTCTGAGAATCATTCAATCGCTCAATAATACAAACTCAGTGGGTTATGATGAGTTCAGCACCAGACTTCTCAAGGACAGTGCTATCGAACTCTCACCCATTCTAACATATTTGATAAACCTATCGTTCACTGAAGGTCATTTTCCAAGTCTCCTTAAGAGATCAATAGTCAAACCCCTATACAAAAAGGGTGACAAGACTGACCTTAATAACTACAGGCCAATAACTCTTATACCCATATTTTCTAAGGTTTTCGAAATAGCTATGCATAAGCGACTATATGATTTTGTCACTCAACATGAAATATTACGAAACGAACAATATGGTTTTCAGAAAGGCAAGTCTACAACACTGGCATGCTTTAATCTCGTAACAAAGATCTGTGAAAGCCTAGACCGTAATATGCAAACCACTGTCATTTTCTTTGATATGAAAAGCGCGTTTGACCTAGTTTCACATAAACGGCTCCTAAATAAATTAGAAAAGTATGGAATTAGGGGCCCTGCCTACGAATGGCTTGATTCATACCTAAGGGACAGAGAGCAATGTGTGGAAATTATGTGTATAGACGATAACAAGGAACTAAAAGCACATAGATCTTCCTACAGGGTAAATAGCTCTGGGGTCCCGCAAGGAAGTATCCTAGGACCGTTGCTGTTCCTGATTTATATCAACGATTTGCCAAGTGTAACGCCCAAGCCTTGTATTCTATACGCTGACGACATTTCTCTCCTCATGACATCTAATTATTCCAATATTGACTATACTAATGACATAAATAATTCAATTGAATCTATAATTCAATGGCTCCATGAAAATAATTTACAGGTTAACATGGCTAAAACACAATATATACAATTTAGTAATTATGGTACAAAACTACAAAATTTGAATATCAAATATTTGACTGATAATTTAACAAAAGTAGATAAAACGACCTTTCTAGGTATAATTATTGACCAGAACCTAAACTGGAAGGCACACATTGAAAAAGTTTGCAATAAAATAAACAAATTTGTTTACGTTCTGGCTAAACTTAGAAAGACCTCAAATCCCGAATCGGTCGCTATGGCCTACCACGGCTACGTTGCCTCAGTTTTAAATTATGGGCTACTGATGTGGGGTAACGCCACAGACGTGAATAGAGTCTTCATAGCCCAAAAAAAGTGTGTCAGAGCTATATGTGGAGCTGCACCGTGGCACTCTTGTAGGCTTCTTTTCACAAAACTGAATCTCCTTACCCTTCCCTGCATGTACATATACGAAGTTGCGAAGTTTGTTAGGCAATATCCTAGCTTCTTTTCGAAGGCACATGGGGTTTATCCGAGGAGCACTAGAAATCAGGATAGAATTGTTTTACCCAGAGTTCCGAATACGGCCCTTTACTTAAAAAACTGTTTTGCGATGTGCGGTCGTATTTATAATGCTTTACCAAAAAGCTTGAAGCAACTGCCAACCTCTAAATTTCTAAGAAAGTTGAAAGCATGGCTCATGGAGAAATGCTTTTATACTATAGAGGAATTGGAAAAGTGTAAAGGCAAACTGTGAATTAATTTAATTTTTCAAATTGACATGCTAATATTTTCTCACAAATTTTTATGACTTGTTTTATGAATTTTATAACATATTCTGACATTCCTATTAATTTCTTATATGTTTGTGACTAAATAATTCAATGGACTTGCATGTGCTGAACTAATTTTATATTATAAATTGTAGTATAAGGGCGTATAATATACATAAACATAATATAAATAAACTATATAAGTTTAATGTTTGCATGCCATAAAATGGTAAATGTGATGCACAAAACTATTGTACCAACACCTGTATAACCACATTTAAGCAAATAAATGAATATGAATGAATATGAATAACTGGAGGTGCGGGAGAATCGAAGCGCCGATCAATATATCGACGACTCCAGGAACAGCGTAAGTCTCGTCTGCTAAAGGCAAGTCTTTAAATTTCGTTAATAAAGACGTGTCAACCGGGACGGTAGGCAACTGTTCAGTTATTTTATCTATAACGAGCGAATCCATGTCAAACCAAATATTATTATTAAAACGAGATCCAAACCTTGTTCTAACGGTGCCCTGAACAGCTGACTGTAAGCCTCCAAAACCCTTCACCACTGAGCGGGTTGAACGCTTATTAACATTGAAACCAAGACGTTGACAACAATCTTGAGTAATAAAATTACTTTGCGAAGCGCCATCTAATAGCGCTCGAACAATGTGCGGTTTACCTAATGCATCAACAATAATAACGCGAGCGGTCGCGAGGACCACAGTAGTGAGCGCATCACTAGCGGACAACGAACACAAGGTGACGTCATTCGCAGCGGTCCCCGGGCGGGGCGGAGCGCGGGCTGCGGCTGTGGCGCAGGCCGCCGTGTGTCACCGCTCGACGAACCAACTGTGCTCACATTGGATGCGGCATTACTACTTTCAAAATGAAGTAAAGTGTGGTGTCTCGCTTGACATTTGCGACAACTATTTCTACTATTACATGAAACAACGCGGTGTTTAGTACCGAGACAATTAAAACAAAAATTATTAGCGCGAACAAATCTATAACGATCATTAGGCGATAATTTTAGGAAACCCGGACACTTGTACAATTGCGAATGATGAGCATTACACAAAGAGCAAACAGGTGATTGTACATGTGCTGGTGCGGTATTAACATAAGTATGAGTTGACTTCAGTGACTTCGATGACGCATCTATTGGTTCGCAACTAACAACTTTCTTCGCGCCTTCATGTTTCGATGAAGAGCGTTGCAATACCTTTATATGCTCGCGAACAAAACTTTCTAAGTCTTCGAACTTAGGAATTTTATTGCCGCGATGATCCGACTCAAATAAACGAATGGTTTCGGAATCTAATTTCTTTAAACCCATATACAAAAATAAGAAGTCACAGAGGTCATCGATCTTTAGGTTCTTTACGGCGCGAACAGATGATGCGAAAGTATCTAGAAACTTATCTAAATTTTGATCGTTACATGCCGTAATAGATTTCAAGTCAAACATCTGATCCAAATATGCGTTAGCTACCGATCTTTTATCCCCATACTTAGCTTTCAAAGTATTTAAAATTAAATTATAATTTTCGGCACTAAACGTAATTCCAGCGCAAACGGTTATAGCTTTACCAGTCAATTTTTCAACGAGATAATGCAATTTTTCGTGATCTGTCAACGAAACGTTCTTATCTATTGTATTCTCAAAACTATCTATAAATAAACCCCAATTGCGAATGTTACCATCAAATTCGGGTATTTGAATTGGTGGCAACTTAGGTCGGTCGCGAGTGGGATTGGGTCGGTCAGACGGTTTCTCCAAACTCTTAGCGACGCGTTTGATACGACAATACAAATCGTCAAACGACGACAAGGCCTGATAACTCACTGAGTAATCGGGATTTAAATTTAACTCTAAAACGTTGATGTCATGTACCAAGGTTTCGAAATCCGCGCGTAAACTATCTAAGTTTTCTATAGAACACAAGAACGAATCTCTAATGGCCAAATCAGAGGTTTTAAGTGCATTATCACAAATCGATTGTACGCGAGAGTAAATCATTTCTCTTTTAGCGTATAAAAGTTTCAATTGAACCCCACTACCGGTACTACCAACCTTTGGGGGCATGTTTACAATTAAATATCAAACTAAAGTGCGGTAAACAACAAAATATGAAATGACTTAATCTTAGCGGTACCTATAGAACAGCGACGCGGCGCGAGCGATATTTCGTAGGTAGGTAGGTACTTATAACTGCGAGGGCAAGCTTGAACAAACGCGCATAGCAACAAGATCGTACCTACGCGATGGTCGCTGTCTAGGTTCAACTATTATTTCAGGGATTAAGTATTGCGTAATATCTATTCAAATTAAAATACTTTCGTATGAATTTGAATGAAATGCGAGCGAGGTACAACTGTGTACCTACCGTATTAGGTAAATACGATGCGAGCTAGCGGTGAACGGACAACTTAGAGATTGAAACAAATAAAAACAAAAGCCAAATGTGTTAAGTATTACACTGTGCCTATGCACTAGGGTGTCTAGGATACCTAAGATCTAAACCTAAATGCCTAGATGCGGGGTTTTCTACTAAAATGACTAGGTATTTAGGTGCGGTGCGTTTATTCTCAATAGAATAATAACAAATGCGAAACTACGACCAAGGATTGATACGATAAGAGAAATGCGAGCGAGGTATAGCCACGTACCTAACCTATGTATGTATTAGGTAGATACGATGCGAGCCAGCGGCGAACGGACAACAAAAATCTAAACCTAAATGCCTAGATGCGGGGTTTTCTACTAAAATAACTAGGTATTTAGGTGCGGTGCGTTTATTCCCAATAGAATAATAACAAACTACGAACTACGGCTAAGGATCCGGTTCGATCAGGACCAAAAAGAATGGTAGCGCAATTCTCGCCACGTGAGCTAGTGGACTGTATTTAGCGGGGGGTGAAGTTAACTGTTCCATTGACGCTTTACACAACAAACAAGACAGGTGATCGGGTTGCCGCGGATGTGGCTTAGGCAATGAATGCAACCCGAGAAATTAGGAGAGGATGCACTAACCTTTACTACGCCACGTGCTGGCTGGGCCGTTGCACCGATCTTCTCTTCCTGGCTCAGGAGCTGCTGCCCACATCACTAAATCACTTGAGGGACACACGAGAGGCACAATCCGATTGGTAAAGGTCTATGAAAGCGGTTAAAATCCAACAAACATTATTAATTTCTGAGAGACGCGAGCGCCGCCGGCCATTGTTTTATTAGTTCAAAGTGCCAAGTGAATATGCGTCTATTTTGACAATTGAGCGGCGCGGAAACTATTGCTATCTTTCACTTAGAGGTAGTGCGGGAGGGAGATGGGTATAGGGAGCGTGTGTTCAGCGCCAACCAATTAAGACGATTTGAGTTACTACTACTGGCGCCACCAATATGGATACCCATAATACCTTTGTCGTGTTTCAACAACAATTTGCTTGACGTTAAATGTCAATTAGGCATAATTATCTTTAATTTTGCCTACTAATATACTTAATATGACATGTTTTACTACTTTATTGTATTAACATGTATGTAAGCGAAGTGTGATAGATGCATTGCAACACATTAAAAACTCATATTACACTAACTAAATAATATGTACCTACACTTATCGTCGTATCATACAACAAAAACGTGAACGCGCACGTTTCCGTATTCTATGACGGAAATGTCAACAATAAACCCATTTCGAATGGATACGCAATACAATACACAGATTATCATGTTTCACCAGTACCTTGGTGTTTTATTTCAGATAATCCAATATAAATAAATAGTATACTATAATATCAGTAAACATCGCAGCAATCACATTTTCGGTACAGTCACGTGCAACTGCACAATGCTAATAAAATCAATAGTATTGATTAAAATTCTAATTCATAATTCGATTCACGGCGGGCCTGTGCCCATCAATTGTTGCGTTCGCAACATTCCATTGTGTGTTCGTGACCTTCGGATCATAAAATATTATACGATTAATGATAGCTGTATGGTTTGGCTTTAGAATAGTTGTGGTATGTGGGCGGAGCGACCTGTTCGTTCAGTTTCTGCGTAGGATTTTGAGGTTTCCGACGATTAGCGTGTCAAAAATTCGCAAGCAGCATCACTTGTTATATATTGCGAAAGATATACGAGCGAAGACGGAATTCTCACTATTAATATTCGTTATTAATATTTTATTACTTGTTATACTGTTTTTATCTTATGGCTTCATATAACAAGCTCAATACTTATGGCGTATCAATATACGGTATGTAATGTATGCATAGTATGCTTACTAAACGACCATGTCGTAACATTTATAAACTTTTTCATACGTTAATAATGCAATTAGAAACACCGTGCGCAATTTGCTATTTAACATTCAGACAAAACATACGTTTCACTAATTTTACAAAAGAAAAATTACCAATCAATGTACAATCAGTAATTAAATCCATCGACCTGTTATTTTATTTTATATTTATGCTTATACTAGAAGTTTGCCTTATTTAGGTACTTCATTTGTCATTTCTTTGGTATCGTATTTGCCTCAAGTGCCCAAAGTCTCTCAAAATACATGACACCGTATATGCATAATCCGTATACTTAATTCTGTCAACTAAATTGTAGGAATACATATCTAAAACCGTCTAGCTCAAATAACAATTTCAGTAACTTGATAATATGACTATCATTTAATTCTAAAACGTAACACTCCAGTAGTTTAGCGTGGCTTTGATCGGTGAGGTGGCCTTCATTATTGCTAAATATTATATCGTCGTCAGCATTTGCTCGTTAGGGAAATTACATCCGCAATCATGTTCCTAGTTCACGTGAGAACGTTCGACTTTAATACGTACTTAAGTATGTTTTAAAATCGTCGTAGTAACGTTACCGTTTAATTTATTGTTTCACCTTGGTGTCAGTGGATGGAGTTATAGTTAAAATTACTAAGAACTTAACATATTAAAAGACATATTGCGCTACTTATTATTCACATACACATGGACATACATTATTAACATGATGACATGGTTCAGGCGTCAAAGAATTCCTCCCCATCGATGTCAACCGTGGCAATGTCGCCAGCCTTCTGGCCACCCTGCCAGAAGGCTGGCGACATTGCCACGTTGAATGTATTATCATATTTATCATACACATTATATTATTAAGACAATTTTGTACTTGCTTAATTACTTTGAATTTTCATGATTATACCACGCTGATCTGCGTTTGCTGAGGGTATGCCTTTACTGAGTACATTTCCCTCACCTCAACATATCTCTGTGTGTCTATTTCTACATCTACAGATTATTATTCATCAGCATCATCGAACTTGGTGATCGCATATAGTTAAATCATTATAAGCTCCTCTTTTAATCTAAAGTTATGCACTTTAGTAATTACCAGTACAAAGTGGAAACAGTAGGTTAAATAATAATAATAATAATAATAATAAATCATTTATTTCAGGCAATAATAGAAAAGTTACAGGATGTTAAAAAACTTATTCTACGGCCCATAAATATATACCTTAAAACTAAAAATACATATAATATATCTTAACCTAAAGCACACGTAATGACGTCGACGTGTCACGGGGCGGGGTGTCGCGTGTCGGCAGGCGTCCTCGGAAGCGCCGAAACTTCACCCCCGTCGGCCAAAAGTCAGGACGCAGGATGGTAGCGGTGTGGCTGTTTGGAACTCGCACCACAAAAGAATTAAAGCTCACGTTGTGACGAGAGTCCAGCTTCTCCACCCTTAAGCCCATCCCGGTTTTCTTTTGGAGATAGTTCGCGACGTCTACGATCTTCACGCTGTGATGTACACGAGATACGTAGACCATCGTCGAAGGGACCTCTGCGCGGAACTGCAGCTCAATGCTCCTCGCTGCAGTACCACACTGGTTCTTGCGGGAGGACTTCTTCTTCTTCTCAACAACTTTGAAGTCCTCCATATTACAAGGCTCCTTCCCCGGCGCCTTGACGGATGCAGTGTTGCACTGAGTGACACTACACTGTCGTCTCTTTGTTGGTACGGCTGTAGGGGTGCTGGCCGTAACAGCTGCGTAGTCACGTGGATGAGGAACTTGCAACGTGATATTCGGCCTCTTCACGGGTGAAGAAGGGGCAGCGGGGGCGGCGGGGCGCGCGATAGTGTTCGCGGCACGCTCCTCGGCCATCGGCGACTCAGGCGAATCAAATTTTGCTGACTCGAAACTGCAAAATGACGCATTCTGCGCGCCTCGTCGTACGTTGACATTATTAGAGGCTACATTATGTGACGTACTAGTTGTATTACTGTTACGGAGTAGCAATAATTCCGCCTGTAGTCCACTGATAGTTTTATCAGAAGCCTCTAATTTTGCCAACACATCAGCAAGGCTGGACTTCAAGAACGTGATGTCCTTGAGAAGTCTTGTGACATCTACGTGGTCGAATCCCACCGGCGGAAGCTTGTGCAGCTCCCTTGCGACGAAATCTGGCACGTCATCCGGGTCGGTTTCCTTCAGCAGGGTGATGATGTCCTGCACACTTCGTTCCCCTCCATCCCTTCTGCGAGATGGCATCTGGGCAGTTTTGCCAACCGATTGGTATAGCAGCGCCTTCCCGCTGCAGACCTCCTCTTCCTTGAAATTGGACTTGCAGATCTGCAGGATGCTGATCTCGTCCATAGTGTCGACTGCATTCTGGATGAACGCCAGTAACTCGTTCACTATGATCGCCTTGTTGGTAGCCATCGTGGTGATGTAGGGCAGCGGCGCCCGAGCGGCGCGTTTCGCGAATTAATTATTTTTATTAATTAATTACGAAGCTATGCATTAGTGAGACGCGACCGTCGCCGACCGCGCAGCCTCCCAACATTGAGAGAGGCTAAGTCCAGCAGTGGACTGCGATGGGCTAGTTGACTGATTGATTGATTAAATTAAAAATGGTAATTCTTATTTAATCGTTTTATAAGTCTCATCTCATCTCATAAACTCACGCCTATATCCCCGAAGGGGTAGGCAGAGGTGCTAGCACCCACATTTCGCCAGTTCATGTTTAGGTCCCAATGTAATAGGTGGCGAGCCTATTGCCATTAACCGGGCACTTACAAACCTGCGATAAATACACACATAACTTCGAAAAGCATCGAAAAGTCATTGGTGTGTGCCATGGTGAAACCTGGGATCGAACCCGAGACCTCGTCTCAGCAGTCCATTACCCAAACCACTAGGCTACCGCGGCTTTGTTGTTTGTGGTTTTATAAGTCTAAAAACATATTTCTTTTTAATAAATTAATATGCATGTAATGGGTTTTTGACAAGTCAATCTAATACCCAATTACACGGTAATGTCAAATGTAGTATTACGTGACCGCGCGAAACTGCAGACATTACAAACGGGGAATATTTACGTGTGGCACATCGTTTCCATTACTATTTTGACATGTCATGTTACAGGTAGTGCGTATTGTAATCAAACTTCCGTACTATACTAAGTTAAAAATTGTACTATAGCAGGTGTCAGAATCGTAGGTAATGCTCATCTGACTAATACGTTACACTCTAATGGGCTCTAGAATATTTTTCACTATTGTCTCTGTCGTTGCATACACAATACACATGTATATTAAGACCGATATGCGATATAATCCTAATCGAGGCACGTGGTTAGACAGACAGAGCCACGTGGTTTCCGAGAGTAGAATAAGTGTCACCCCATCTCTTCCCATGCGGTGTCGTACAAGGCGACTGAGAGATAGGGCTGTTTAACATCAGACAGATATATACAGCCAAAACTCAGCCTCAGATGCATGGCTAGAGTCAACAATAGTACCCAGGATACGGCGATAGGCTCACCCCCTATTACATGGGACCGAATACAATTATTGGTAAAATGTGGGTGTTAATTCACCTCTGCCTAACGCTCCAGGGATAAAGACGTGATTATATGTATGTATGTAGATACATATTAACAAACAGGTATTATGTAAGAATGCCGCTATTAATATTAAAATCGATGTTATTTCGTTCAATTGGGAGAGCAGACTGCGGTCGGCTAATTGATTGGTTGATATAGGATTATGCTGACACAGAACTAATTCTAAAACTAGCAAATCCTTCTTAAATTACTTAGTAGGTAGGACACGGCGGTATTTCCGCCCAATTGAGCAGTCCGACTGGGGAAATACCTCCCCTCCGCCCTACAGAGTACTGTCAGTGGGATGACTAAAAGGCTTGTCCTGCTTTGTCCTCTACACTGACGGCACAGAAACTCTGTGCTTACAAGGTCGGCAGCGTTAGTGTGGCTTCTCTAGTGTTACACACGTCCATAGGCCACGGTAACCACTATCCATCGGGTGGGCCTTGCGCTTGTCTGCCACCTAAGTGGTATAAAAAAATTATAGTTCACGAACAACTCAGTTTATATATATATTCTAGAAATAGTAGAAGCTCTGAGATAGCATGAGACATGTTACAATATAAAATGATGTCACATTTCGCTTTATAGTTCGATTCGACTGTTAGCTACCCATACGAACAATAACGCAGAAATGGTTTTAGAAACTATTGTGACGCCTTTTGAGCAATGCATTTTTGTGCATTCATTCATTCCATACAGCAAAACCAATCAATTACTTACATGAGTACATAAAACCATTTCATAAATTGTTTCAATACAAACTTTCTTCTGATTCGATAACGCCCCGAAGTTGTAATTGATTCTTATAATTGAAATGCGTTCCAGTACAAGGTTCATTAATATTTTCGTAACGGTATGTAGGCAAAAATTTTAGACTCATTATTTGTATGACCGTTGTAGTAGTAACTATGAAAATAAATGAGTAACTTGAACTGAAATCTTTGTTATTAAAAAACAATCAAACGATGTTGATTCCTGCTCCTGATAAATTTACATCTTTCACCTTACGGACACGCGAACACACCAATTATACAAATTTTAATAATGGTATCTAACTTTATCTTTGCATTTCCTCTCAATAATTTCTTATGTATCAAAATCGAAAAAGACTGATATTAACAAGTTAGTCACCTTAGATACATAAATTGCAGGTGTTTGATTATCAAAATACCTGTAACAAAGTGATATGAAGAAGTAAGCTTCGCAAACATCGAAGAAAATCTACGCCTAAACCTTTCAGCAGGATGATAATAAGATTTTACTGTCTGCTTCGTCGATCATATGTTATCAAGTTACTTGGCATAACAGCTTCGGCATCAGCATCCGTGTCTTAAACTTAGGCCAAGAGCCAACGTCCGCCAGCTATCACTGCAAGAACTCGCACTCCATAATATAAATATTAGTGAGGTGACAATCAATATGTTATTATTGCTTCTAAGGGTAAAATTAATCGCGAAGATAAACGACATTACGTAACCCATTATGTAGATTCTGCCCTAGGTCGTTGAT
Organism: Eilema griseolum; assembly: GCA_963662185.1. Taxonomy (NCBI): domain Eukaryota; kingdom Metazoa; phylum Arthropoda; class Insecta; order Lepidoptera; family Erebidae; genus Eilema; species Eilema griseolum. The sequence continues at coordinate 3,723,681 of OY759243.1, forward strand.
CTTTCGACTCGCAAGTCAATAGTCAGATTAGTGACGTTTCAGATAAAGTGGTTCAAGCAAGAGATTCCGTTTATACGTCACACTTAATATATTACATAACAGATACTACTGATATTTCAACAATTAAGGAATTAAGCACAGCGCCATAATAGCGCGCCGTTTACCACGGTCTCAAAAAATTACAAACTGGCTACACGGGCATTCAAAGGGAGGTAAGAAAAAATGAAGATTATCACCATTTATTTCAAAATGTATAAAATCCCATACATTATTAAAAGTATAGTGCTTGCATAGTCAAGTCGGTACATTCCGGAGATTCGGTATTTTCCATATATCTCTCCAATAGCTAAAACTGATAATTCGGATCGATAGATGTCTTTAGATAGGCTTATCTTTAGAATTTAAACTGCGGAGCATCACATTTATGGAACATTTTACTGTCAGATACTTTTCTCACAGGCTGTAAGTGCTGAAGCCTTGCAAAACTGGCAGTAACGTAAGAAGTGTAGGACATGATGTTCACAAGCACTACCTTGTGACCTAAATGTATAAGGACATTTGAATTTGTTTCTGATGTTGTAAGAAATAAGTACAGGTCGCTCGTATGTCAATGTCATCTACACAACCGAAACCATAAACCATTTCCCATCAAGCGTTTTGCTGGTAGTTTGCCATTTTGCAATAGCTTGCCCAACCTCCGGTTTCGATCTCAAGACGACATCGCGACGAGCCGTGGGAACTTGCAAGGCTGTCGCAAACGTACGTAAGCGAGGATTGAAATAACTTTATCAACAATATTATTAAGTCTTGTCACACTATATATAAAGTACTTTTTCGTTTGAAACTGCTGAATATTGTAACTTGTTATTCTGTACTTGTTATTCGCTTGCTTTTAAAGTATTTGAGTATGATCATGGCTGCTAACAAGATGCCTTAAAAATTAAATTGAGTATTATCTAACATAATCTGAAGAGATAGTATGAGGTCCCAGACCCGACTCCGTGAGGTCTAGGTAAAATGTTAGTGGCCTTTCCTATAAAGAAATTCGCAGTGGAAGGACACAGTCTGAAATACGCTCACTGCCTATTACTTAAACACTAAAATATAGTATCGTATCAGTTAGCCACGCAACTATAATACGAGGTCAGTGAAATATAGGTGTATTCACTCACCAACCCTTTCGGAAATCCATACCATACTCATATTACATTAAATGCGAAAGGTAACTCGTTGTGTTTGTCAGTAATCTTTTCACGCCTAGACCGTTGCACAGGCAGATTGTTAGCCTCCCTAGGGACAGCTTATTATAGTCTGAAGACCATAGGATACGATTAAAAACTGCAAGTTGCCGCATTTAAGAGTTTCCATAGCACCTAGTTTAACAAAAATCTAAAGACTCCTTAATCTGTGATACGTCATCGTTTACAGTGACGAGAATATGTATAGTCAAAGTCAAAAGTTATTGCAATCTCGGGTATTTTATTCTAATATCGGTTCTAATATTCTTTATTAAAGCTAGATAGTGTCAAGTCACGATAAATGAAAGACACTAATGACATCATCAATATATTTATGCGGCATACAATACGTTTAATTAAAAACATTTCCATTCCCACGGTAAACACATTATTATGGAAGACCCATATTCTACCAACTTACGTGGTTTTTTACTCATAGAAACGGTGCAGGTTTATAAACGTAGATATTGGAAACACCAATTTCAATAATAAATAGATAATATGGATTACTAGTAGTACAAATTATTAAAGATATTGATACATTTCTCTGCTACTTGTATTTGGACTAATCTCAATAAGTGGAGGATGAAAAGCCGGATTAGAACTTCGGTTTCCGAGGTGAAAGCTTTGGATGCAAATAGGACTCGAATCTTTCGAGTCGAATCTATTTCTTGAAAAGCGAGTGGTAGAAGTGGAAGTGTTTATAACACTAATTGGAAGTTTGAATTAGGTGTATTTTACATATTTATTCCCTTTTTATTACTCTGTAACTGCACTGTGAAATAATTTTATTTTTCTAAACCTTTATAGACTCTTGGGCACTTATAGTAACAAGTGTTAGGTATATATTTTGCAGCTGTAGATACATTTCATAAGTGTTCGTTCGTACGTTCACATAATATGTGAATCGTTTCAGGGGCTTATCGTGATGCATCCACTTATTATTATATCACAATCGCATGCTTCTGCCAATGCTGTTTTCATTAGCTGCATAGAAACCTCTTGGTACAGATTATATCAGTCAGGCGAGGTGCTCTTGAGCCAAGGTCTGAGTTTCCAGAGAGATCATACATAACATTCAATATTAGTTTGAACAAAAAATAATATATCACATAATACCTAATGATTTTTATAATGAAGTGTTGGACACTATCTATTAGCAAATTTAATGGATCATGTATCTAACTCTCAAATCTAGGCATAAATTTATATGGGATCACTTCAACACAACCATAAAAAACCAGCTCCTTTTTTGGAATTTGGAATTGGACAAGGTAAACTCAAAGAATTACTACCATAAATACACATAAAAGTAAGAAAATTAAATGAACGTTTAAAAAACTGTGTTGGTTACAATAATGGACTGGTACAAGAATGGAAACGATATTTGCTGCATCTTTTTGAAGTTAGTTTAAAAGTGTCTCAAATGCATTGTAGTACACGTTAAATTTGTCAATAAAACCTTTTAGATGTGTCAGTGGGTTTTAATTGTAAGGCAGTGGCAAGTGGTATTAAAGATGTTAAAGCCAAGGTTAAGGACATATTAGCATAAGATTATCAACGTTCCAAATAACGCAATTAGATCATACCTAACTGGTGGAAGCCAAAAATAGATGGCTATAGTAAAACAACATGATGAATTCTGGAATCGCAAATCGTCGACGCATCTTAATTTCACTACAACGGAAAAACATAATATTTTACTTTCATGAAGTCGCTTTTATAAACGAACACAATAAATAATGGTAGACATAATTCCCGGCAGAGTAGAATTTTGAATTTAGTATCGTACAAGGCGACTAAAAGATAGGGCTGTTTACCATTTGACATACATATACAGCCCAGACTCAGCCTCAGATGTGTGGCTTGAGCCAACAAATAGTGTCCGGAAGGCGGCAATAGGCTCACTCCTTATTACGTGGGACCGAATTCAATGATTGATGAAATGTAGGTGTTAATTCACCTCTGCCGAACCCTCAGGGGATAAAGGCGTGATTATGTATGTATTAATCTAATAGACCGCTCAGAACATGTACTGACCAATTTGATGATGTTTAGAAAAAAGGGGTAAAGGTATGTATCTGACAGGTTAAAGTTATTTGTTATTTCCTTTACAAATCGTAATAGATATATCTTACACAGATAAATAAAAAAGATGTATTTATAATTTTTATCATATCAACAAATAAAGCCTATATTTAATTGGCAATAAAACAGAAAGTCTTCATTATTCAACTATAGTTCCAGTACCTACTACAAGACAGAGACATTATTACAATATTATGGGTGTAGTCTTCATGCATACAAAGATTACAATATACCGAACGTCGCGTCGCCTTGAATGAACATTATATGTGTGTTATTCCTACATTGCCCTCATTCCGGCCAGCATAAATTGAAGTCACGTGCACCCGAAACGTGTTCACAAGGAGCTCAATTTGTAGGAATCGATACTAACAATCAATCTTTAGCAGTTGGTTCAATTATTACTATTTGCAGGGTCATTTTAATGATAGAGGTCAAGACTACACTATATTATTATAACTGGATATTATTACTTAGACCTTGGGTAGGTACTTCACAAGAAGGATGATTTAAAATGTTGGTATATTAATTTTCAGTAGACGGCATTTGGACGTCATTTAAAATAAAGACTTCGAGGACATCCAGGTGTTAAAAGCAATAGTCATAAGACCAGAAGAGCCCCATTTCAAAAACGAGCAATGGAGCTCTTAGAGACACATCTTCTATATATATATGATTTTTTAATTTGCGAGGGATAGCAGATCCTAGATAATGATGTACCTATATAGCACATACAGTGTATGTACTTATTGTACACGATTTTTTAACGATGAATCATTCTGCATTCAATATGGATTATAGTGATTTCTTCACAAAGGACTTCAGTTACTTAATCTTTTCTGTATTTTATTCAAAATTACGTATTTTATAGACCAATCTAAATATCGTTGAAGTACATATTTATTTTCAGTAGTACCCTAAATGCATTGTAGCCTTGACTCAATACCGCAGACATATTTGTGTTAACTTGACCCAAATTCTCGTATTTGACACACGAAAATGGGACGCTAATAATATTAAGCGATTGTATTATACCAATAAACACACACTGAACAAATCGATGATGTATTAAGAGCAGGTCGAAAACACGTGACACCGGCATTGCATGAAAGGTTTAATGATAGTCTAACTTTCAACAGGAAGTGACGACATGCCTTATTTCATTTTGAAGAAGGAAGTACTATCGGTAGTGGATATGAGATACCATTTATCTGCTAGGGAAGTTGTAATCAATCAGTAATTCTTATCAATTTGTCTTTTTAGACAATTTCGTCATTTCGTAATTGAATAACTATATAACTACTCATATTCTTATGGACTATTTTGGGTTCAATATACGAAACTGTACACAATCCAACACTCAGGTGAATCCTGACTTCTACAGTTTGAGAAATGAGAGAACCAAATATCATCCGTTTTTGAAAATAACATCTTCGCGTTAGGTTTCGGTTGCATGCCTCGCAGGCATGGTATACAAATTATACAATTAATATTATGTATGCCTATAATTAGTCAGTCAATTAGCTCATTGCAGTCCACTGCTGGACATAGGCCTCTCCCAATGTTAGTAATTAGTAGAGTACAGTAATAATTATTCAGCATGATTGGACCGCTATTACCGGGCGAATTCTTACCCTATCAATTAATATATTTGTTAATGATGATGAATCAATCAAGTGTCTGCGATAAAAGAAAATACTTCAACAAATTCATCACAAAAGTTGTGTGACTTTTGGCCTTTGCCTCAGTTAAGATAACGCCGCAACTAAAATCACTATCTTCGATTCATGTTGCGTCTACGCCTCCACATTGTGCGGCCAATTGTGTTACTTTTTCGGGCGACTTTTATGGCAAGTGGCAAAGATTAATTCAGTAATTTGATGGCAAAGCCGATAGTTTGACGTACTTTACATATTGCCGACGACGGATCGGTAAGTTGAAAAAATATAGCGCATCAATTTTGCCATATAATGGAAACTGAAATATTTTTATTTATGAATGACGGATGTCAATTAAATCCGAAGTGTTACCTTTTGCAAAAACTTGAGATGTCCTACGTACCTAGGGGATTCAATGGCCGTTTTGGGGTCAGCATGTAGGCGAGATATAATAGGTATCCAAATAATCAACAATAAAAGTATTCACGGCAGTTCCTGACATGGATTTATTAATTTAACTTTCTTATTATTTCCTATCAATAAAGTTTAGTTATTTTTCACCGGTGGAATGACTCTCAATAACCAACAATACAATTCCGCAGTATTCGTTTGAAAACCTGATAACTAATAGTAACTTAATCCACTAAGCTTTGGAAGTAAGCCGTGTGACTAACCCTCGTGGCGGGTAGCTCTGAAGTTTGATACTTATCACGAACAACAAGTATAAGCTAATAATATCTATTATGTTATACCAAAGATATACTCACGCGTCAGAGTACATGTCTACACACAGTACGTTACCTACAACAGTTGCTAACCGTCATAAACACACCACACAAAGTAAATAAGAATGAAAATATTGATTACACCAGAACCACACTGTATTCCGACGAGTCCACTATATGACTGAAAAACAGACTCCGGGTTATCGATAATTTAACATAACAGTATTAAAATGTATAATAAACAGTTTCATTTTTAAATATAGCGTTATTATCTATATTTTAGCTTCCGCCTACTAAGTGAAGCGACATACATCACCATCTCTACAAGTTGGAACCGAATTTTGCACAAATATATCTACGAGTACATAATAGTTACGTATACAATATTGTTGTATTAATATATTAGATACTGTATCACAGTAGGATTCCAAGATGTCATCATTATCATCGTCATCATCAACCGAACCCAACCACGAGAAGAAAGCCTACGGCAGAGCCTCGTCCGTAATTCAGAAGGGTAGGTACCGGTTTGCAGGTTAGGTTAGTTTAAGGGACGAAGAATATTTCTTGTTGTGTACCATCAAAGCGATATGTATGAAAACTACAATCATTTTAGCAGTGTGCCATATAATTGCTAAAGCAAAAGTAGAAGCTTTAATAGATCTTTGAAACTGATAACATACAGCTTCTTATTGTAGCGATGCACAACAATCAAGATCAATATTGAGGTCGACAGTTTTGAAAGTAATTTAGATGTATTATACGGAGCTAAGGAATAATACACTGGCAATAGAGAGTCGCCTTGCAAGTTTCTAACACCCGTGCCTACTGCTTATGACGTGTACACGCCAAGCGAACTATGGCACTGCACGACAACCTAAAAACACTCAATATGGATGTTCACTGCAAACAGCAAAAACTACATCGAGAGCCTCATCACATCGATTACTGAAATGCTCTTACCTGTCTAAACCACACACTTATTGCCTTCTTCCTGCAATACCGCGTTCTTGAAGCGGTGTGTGAAAAAGCATTTGTCTAAGTTAGCAATCCAGGAAAGGACTACCATTTTTAGCCGACTCCCAAAATGGAGAACGTTCTCAATTTTTTATGTATGTACACCGAGTACTCTGAGATTTATGATCCGATTTATGTGATTCTTTTTTAGTTCTATGCAGAATAGTTGCTATTTGGTCCCATAAAAATTTAACATAGTTTGGAATAGTAGTTTTCATTTTATGAACGTTTTCATTTTAGGAACACTTGTGTAGTTCTATATGTATATTTTATCTGACTTTTTTTTTCTGTTCTCCGATATTTCCGTCTCTTATTAACCGATTTTAAAAATTCGCATGATGTTTTGTATACACAACTCAACTCATAGGTAACTTTGGTATAACTCCCATATTAATTTCATAAGTAACTGGACTTTGGACTCCAGGGATACACCAGAGAACTCCTCGAAATCAAATGAGAAATGGGCAATGATCGCTTTTTAGTCAGTTTTATGAGGATTCTGTGACACGGTAGGCGAAATTATGATGGTCAAGGGCGTGCTAGAATTACCTAGTCTTGAACTATGGAGGCAGATAACAGAATTTATTAATTATGTATGTCAATAAATCTGTCAATTTAATAATTTTTCCCTTACCTAATTTATACTTCTTAGGTTTTGAAGTCGGTTTTTTATACCACTTAGGTGGCAGACAAGCACACGGCTCACCTGATGGAAAATGGTCACTGTGGCCTATCACGGACGTGTGCAACACCAGGGGGTCACACTCGCGCCGCTGACCCTGTAAGAACCTCGTAATGCCCGTCTTGAAGAATCCCATATTGTAGTCGCTTAGGAAAACCACGGCACGGATGAAGTTCCTATCATACCTAACTGTGCGTACTGTTTCAAGTCACCATGTGTGGGGTGGATTACCCGCCTATGGCGAGGGGAACACACACCATTGTAGAGGCGGTAAAACACACACAGTGAGGCAAAGTCCCTTCTGTGGTTAAGCGGTTCTATACCGCTAGTGAGTACAGGATTGTCAACGATCCTCAGCGTCCGCCTTTACACCGAGGCGAAGGGCTCAAGCTGGTAATCCATGTGAGGTCTAACCTGTGACTTATAGAGCCTTACCTTTCAGCAGTTTCTTACAATTTGGCGGTGTGCAGTCATATGAAGAATTGAATATTAAAAAACTAACGTATGCGTAATGAACCTGTTTGGACGTCACGGCGAAAGCAAGCAAATGGGATTCGTTATGATTACTGCACGGTCGACAGCTTGCGGTAATGATTGACGAATCACCTTCGTACTGTGGTGTAAAGCAAACGTAAAGATGGCTGTACATATTGACTAAACGTACATCAATATTACAGAGAAAGCTATATTACAACGATAAAAAATGTCAGTAGTTCAATATTTCGATAATAGTTCAACTATACTTATCATCCTTTTCTGAGCCGTTTCCCCAACTATTATATTTAGAAGTACCAGGTATCGTCACGATTATAATTTATTGTTAATTTTATCTCTGCAATGCGTCGAGGACAAAGCCATATGGCATTCTATGAAACTTATATTGGATGTCGATGATAGAGCTACAGGCCGTGGCTACAAGCTACACACACAATGAGCCGATATACATTTCCGGCCCCAGCATCCTACTCATTGTGTTATAAATAGTCATAATTTACAAAATCATTTATCAAACTCCATTACTTACGGTACCGTTCAATATCAAGATGCTCAAATAACATACAAACTACCAAATCAACTGGTGCGCCTGCGCATCATCTGATTCTATGTCATAGAATGACACAGAGATAAAGTGAACTTACAGATATTATTATATATATTACGTATTTTTATTTACTTTGTCGGCGGCAATCATAGGTAACCATACCATTCTTTATTTTTTTACGAAGAATTAAAAGTCGAAATTTCGTTTGGTCGTTTAAAGTTGTGGAGTAAGAAAGACAGGAAATACATTTATTGCAAGCAGCAGGGTAGCAGGGCTCTACCATATAATACATTATCTCAGATCTGTAGTAGTATGAATATTAAATAAATAAAATAAAATAAAAATAAAAATAAAAAATAAAAAAGCCTTTTATTTCACATATTGAAAATTCAATTTACATTCATTGTTTAGATTTTTAAATTATTATAATCGAACATAATTTCATTAATTCCAATTTAAACATAGATAAGTATTTCATTTTTAAAGCAGCATGTATTTAGGTATTATCGATAATTTATATATTTAGATTATAATTTGATTAATATAGAATGTTACTTAGGTTTATTTTTAATTTTTTATAAGATATTTATTGGATAATTTTATATTCACATTAACCATTAATTTTTTACATAATTAAAAATGTTTAATAAGATAATTATGTATATGTGAACCCCTCTAGTCGAGGGTGAAGGCCTCCTCCAGAGATGCCCAGTATTCCCTGTTTAAGGCCTTTTCTCTCCATTGTTTCCCGACGGTCCCTTCGATGTCATCTGCCCATCTACTTCGAGGTCTTCCTCTTTTTCTCACTCCACGGGGTCCGCACCATGAGGTCAGCCGAGAAGTCCATCTGTCGTCGCTCAGTCTTGCAACGTGACCCGCCCATCGCCATTTCAGACTCATAGAATACTTTAGTGCGTCTATTACTCCTGTTGCTTCTCTTATAGTAGAGTTTCGAATTTTCTGAATCTTCCTTAACTTCATCATGCTTCTTTCCATGCTCCTTTGGCATGCATTTATTTTGTTTTTAACATTTCGGGTGAATTTCCACGTTTGGCAACCGTAGGTGAGTGACGGTAAAAGGCAGGTGTTCATGACATTTCTTTTTATTTTTATTGGCATTTGGCTTTTTAATATCTCTTTCAGGCTCCAATACTTCCTCCATATCCCTTTTATTCTTCTTTCTATTTCCTGGTCGTTACTTTTTATATCAAAGGAGAGTTGTTTGCCAAGATAGATGTAAGAATCGACATATTCTAATTTCGTATTACCAATTTTTATTACATTTTTTGATGCATTTGTCATAACTTTTGTTTTGCTAAAGTTAATTTCTAGACCTGATTGTCTGCTAGATTTTTGTAGTGTATCTATCATGTGCTCTAGCATTTCACTGTTTTCTGACAGCAAGACAAGATCGTCAGCAAATCTTAAGTGATTTATATAATTGCCATTTATATTCAAGCCAATGCCATTCCAATTCAATTTATTTATTATAGACTCTAATACTGATATAAAGATAGTGGGGGACAGGGGGTCACCTTGTCTTACCCCTCTTTTAATTGGAATGGAGGGTCCAGTTGTCTCTAGTTTTACTTTACTGGTGTTATGTTCGTAGATATATCTTAACACTCTGATATATTTAGGCTCCACCTTTTGTGAATTCAATGCTTCCCATATTGATGAATGGAGTATGGTGTCAAAAGCTTTTTGGTAGTCTATGAACGCTATGTAGAGTGGTTGCTGGAATTCCTGGTACTTCTCAATAAGAAGCTCTACTGAATGTATGTGATCAACCGTAGAATACCCTTTCCGAAAACCGGCTTGTTCTGTTGGCTGATGTAGGTCTAGTGTAGAGCTTATTCGCTGTTTTAAAATGGATGAGAAAAGTTTATACAACGATGGTAATAGGCTGATAGGTCTATAGTTTGTTATATCCTTGGGGTCTCCTTTTTTATACAACAATATTATATCTGACTCTGACCATTGCTGAGGAGCTACAGAGGTGTCTAGAATCTTGTTGAATAGAATTGTCAGTGGCGTGGCAAGCATCGTATAAGCTGTTTTTATTGCTTCGTTCGTAATCCCATCCGGTCCCGGACTTTTATCTGATTTAAGGCGCTTTATTTCTCTTATAATTTCGGTAATTTCCAATGGGCTTATTTCTTTGGTATAAGTTTCCTGTAGTGAATCTAGAGCATTTTCGATTTGTATTTCAGGGGCTTCATATAAGGTTTTGTAAAAGTTAGTGGCTGTATGGAGTATATCTTTTCTATTATGTGAGATTTTATCTGATTCAGAAAGACATTCTATCCATGTTTTGTGAGATCTTAGTGCTTTGTACGCCTTTTTTAAGCTTCCTGAAGTGCTGAGGTGTCGTAGTATAGTTTGTTTTCGGTGATTCTTGTAATCTTGTCGTATATACTTGCTTATAAGTTTATATAGGGCACTTAGTTCTTTCTTCATTGCCCTTGATTTAGTTTTTGTATTTTGCAGTTCTATTCTACGTGTTATCAGACGTCTTGTGCGTTCTGATAAAGTGCCATTACATTTTTTGTCAGATGGTACAGTTGTTTTGAGACTGTTTTCGATAGCAGTTATTATCTTATTGTAATAAGTCTGAACAGTGTCGCCCTCATGGTAAATAAGAGTCTCCTGATAATTGTTCAATGTTTCTAAATATCTAGAAATTTCTTCATTATTTTTCAGGGTGTTTTTCGAATGCCCTGAATAATTGTTTCTCTTTTTTTTAATGCATTTTAAATTAAAATTAAAAGTAGCTCTTACGCACCTGTGATCTGACGGGAATTGAATATTCAACACTTCTACATTTTGTACATTTCTATGCATGTTGGTAAGTATATAGTCTAATTCATTTTTGGTATGTCCATCGGGTGATATCCATGTCCATCTTAGTTTTGCTTTCTTAGTAAAAAAGGTGTTCATTATTTTGAGGTTTTTTTCTTGTGCAAATTGAATCAGTCGTTCACCACTGCTATTTCTTTGGCCATATCCAAATTTATGTACTACTTGACCGTCTTCGCGTATTGGTTGTCCAATTTGCGCGTTAAAGTCACCCATAATTACAACATGTTCATCAGATAATTTCAAAGCTCTGTCGACGGTATCGTAGAAAGCCTCCCTTGTTTCTTCAGGGGCCCCGTCTGTCGGCGCATATACTTGTATAAGGCTGATTTTGAATTCGTTTATATTTAATTTTAGGAGTGCTACTCGTTCTGATAGGCCTGTAAAACTTTCGATGCAATTTTTGAGGTAACTTTTAACAAGAAATCCTACTCCATATAGACCTGGAGTTTCTCCTATATAGTAGAGTATTATGTTTTGGTATTCATGTATTATATTACCAAGTCTTCTTACTTCCGATAAGCCAAGAATATCGAACTTTGTTTTTTCTAGTGCAATCATTAGCTCAGTAAGGTGTGAATGAGACGATAGAGTTCTTACATTGTGTGTTGCAATATACAATAAGTTTGAACCTTTAGGTAATGAGTTTTTTATCTCTGAAGGGTTTTGGTCTGATACTCCCGCGGTGACCGGCCGTCTTGGGAGATTGGGGTGGAGAGGGGCTCGTGTTAATTGCTATTGTGTTGTTTTATTGTTGTCTAGTTCTGGAGTAGGTTGTGACCGAGCAGCATGAAACGTTAAAGTTGGCTTTTTTATGAGATAGTTAGACATGTTATTCATAGTGCTTCTTGACGAGTGTCTAGTGGTTTCGTTTTTGTTGGAGCTTCTCAGGGATTCCGGTGACATTGATGGGTTCCTTTTCTTTTCTTTTTTCCCTTGATCTATGTGCTTAATAGTCGTGCCCTTATATCCATCGTTATTGCCTAGAATGACTAATCTATCATATTTTATAACTGCCCTGTTTCCAGCCTCTCTCTCTTTTTTCAGTTCAATTTGAAGCTCTCTGCGTCTTTTTAGTACTTCTAATGGGAAATCTTCTTTTATATAGTAAGGCAATGATGCCAATTTTTTCTTGTTTTTTAGTATTTTAATTTTTAGTCCCGTGGTGCTCAATGTTACTATAATGGGTCTCATATTTTCCCCTTTTTTTCCAAGTCTTCTTACGAATTCAATACTGTTCTCATAACATTCAATTTCCAAAGATTTGTTTATTATTTCGAGTACAGTTGTAATTAAATCCTGATATGATCTTTCACGTTCCTGTACTCCGAAAAAAAGCACATTTTTCTTTTTTATTATTCTTTCCATACTATCTATTTTATTTTTTTGAGATTCTAATTGTTGTTCAAGTAATTCCGTTTTCAATTCAAGAGCCTGAAACTTTTCATTCATATTACTTATAATGGTATTTTTCAATTCCTCCTTCATATCTAACATGTCCACCTTCTGTTGTTTCATCTCTTCCTGCATACTTCTTAATATATTTTTGATTTCATCCATTTCTAAATCAAATTATTGTGATTTTTGGTTTATTTTCTTTTTTGGTTATTTTTCACGCCCTCTTATGGTGAGTGGCGAAACTGCGAACACTGCCAGTTGTGTAATGTTCAGTTTATCGAGGTTTGTCCTTTCGTTCTGCCACTCGACGATAGATGGCGCTGATCTGGTCTTAGGTGCAGTGAATATGACTTAGCTAGAATGTATTTTAATTTTTAGGTTATGCACTTTTACGTAAAAACAGAATCCTTAGTCTCACAATCACTATTTAGTCTATTTTTTGTTTATTTGTGTTCAATTCACCGTTTTTAATGAGTTCTGTATCATTCCACCCTCGTAATCAACTTCAAAAACGTCCTTGCGGTTTCAATGATGCTTTGTTATTTTCTGCACTTATTACACACTTTCACATTTAAACAACTGTTTGTCTCACTAATTTTTGATATAATCCACTGAATTGACTACACTTTATCATTTTTTCATCATTGCAAATAATTATTATTCAATAAAAACACAGAAGTCGAAGTGAACGGTGGCACAGTCAATGATCAATGATCAATTAGATCAAGCTTAATTGTTGTATTTAGTCTAAATAGAAAAAAATGTTAACATGGAAGTAAATAAGTAGGTATGATCTAATATTGTCTATGTTTATTTTTATGATGAATATTACACTACATTATTAAATACACTTACAATGCGTACGCAAATAACAGACGCAACTAGTTTTATAACATGCATAATGAATTAGTTCATCGCGAATCATCGTGTTGAAATTACATACGACGTTTAGAAAATATTTGCATATTAGCATGACGTTGAATGAGTATGCATGCACCTCTATTTCAAATACTATTTACGACCTAGAGACCCACCATAACCTCTTATAGTAGTATTATTTTCGACTCAAATCATTGCATAAAAAAGCAAGACTACTACATCTTCACTCAAGCATCTGTTCTCATCATCATTGTTATTTTTAAATCTATTCTACATTGGCGGATACTATAATGTATAATAAGCCAACTGCCTGTATAAAAAGACATGGGACGACCACTGACCATGGAGAAGTTGTCAACATCCTAGTGCCATCACTGTGACGAGAGCGAGGACTCGGGGCTGCACTGAGTGTACGGCGTGGGAGACGCCCTGGGAGTGAGAGTTCGCACGCTCGCAACCTTGCTCGCGGCGATGGCTCGCTGCGCGGATGCATGAGCGGCCGGCGACCTCCTTCTGCGAGTAAGTAGGTGACGGGTGGAGCCGCCTGTCACCCTGGCAGAAACGGTGCGCGTTGTGCGCCTCCCCGTTTCCGGGGAGCAGTTGGGGACTCCGTAGTTCCCACTCCCGAGGGCCTGATCGTGAGAGATGGCCCTGGGTCAGCCGGGGTAAGAGGGATATGCCTACCAACTTCACCTTCGGCAACCAACAACGACCCCCGACGTCATGCATTTTAGTCGGTTCGAGTCTGAAATAACCTCCTCCACCGGCTCCGGTGGGGAGTGGTATAGATGAGTTTTTTCCCACTTAAAAAAGGGACTGACATCGTAAAAATATATTTCCAAGCAATAAAATGGAAATAATGTAAAGCGGACTTGGCTTTAAAACTTACAAGTGGATTAATGGACAGTCAGGAAGTTACGTTTTATAGGCACGTAAAGAAAAAAGTTATGTAAACGTAATAAATACCTACTTGGCAGTAAATACTCGATCGGGGAAATGCCACACTATGACGTCACGTAGCCGTATATTGTATTCCTACACTTGAGTATGGAGTACTTACTTCCCCTTTTTCTTTACTTTTTCCAATTCCCCCACTCTTTCTCCTCTGAAGATAGTAGCATCAGATTTTCGTTTATCATGCGGTAAGTCATATTGCTAGTTTCTATGAGACTATACTTAAATAGCTGTCAGAGCACCTCCACCAATCGAGCTTACATTTACGACATTTACAGGTTGGACTTTCTTCTAGAGGTCGTTGCAGAAGCAATCATTCCCTGATTTCTGTTACTAGTAAATATGCAAATTAACCTACATGAAACGCTTTGAAATTATTCCACAACTAATGAGTACATACCATATCAACCGAGAAATTCACAAAGTGTTTAAGCAATTAATAATAATTGAATCAATTACATTCTTTGTCAATCAAAGGAGATGGATTCGCTTTCATACATTCTTGGGCCAAAATGTAAAAAGTTGAGAGTGGCCTCAAGTGAGAGCTTATATATTAATAACCCATCCCTAAAAAGTCTGCAAATTTTGAACATCAGAGAGCAGAGTTATCAGAGAATTGGTAAGTGAGGTTATGAAAGAAATTAACATTTTTGAACTATCATTTCTATGTTTTTTTTATAGAAAGTAGTTATTTTTATTGTAAAAGATTTATATTGTACTCAGGGATAATGTTGAAATAGAAAAATATACCGCTTTTTTTAAGTCATATCTCAACTCATTACAATTTGGCCAAAAATCCCCGTCTCCTTTATTAAGTGATTTGCCCTAGTTACTGGAATAGTATCTATGACTGCTTTAAATAAGAGTCATAATGTATTGTCACATTGTAGAAGTGACAAAAAAAGATATTATATTCCTTTTCTGAAGACCGACCAAGAAGCAAGTTTCTTCTTATTGCTTTAGCTGCCTCGAAAGTCTTTCCACCTATACCGACAAAGATTCCAGAAACTTTCATATTTAATTAGTGACTTTTCAGATCCTACTATTGCACAAACTCCTTGTTTAGTAATGCTGCGTACCTAAATAATGAGCATGCCTTTAAAAAAAAAATGAGAACTGGCAGTAAATTTCCTTATTGATATGAACCAACTTTAAGAAAACTACGTGCAAGTTACGAGTAAGCGGTCGGGGCACGCACAACTTAAGTAGTAGTACTTATATTGGGTACTATAAGGAAATTTCCAATTTCCATGTACAAATACATCAATTCTCAATTACAATACTCTCTTTACTATTACATCAAATCTCAAGAATCTACCGTGCAATATGCGCTCGATTACACTTAATTGAAATTCGCATAGAAATTTTGCTATGGCACGCACAATGGTCAAATATGGTGTCGCAATAGAAAGTTGGGAAAGAATAAGAAACTTTTACGTAACATAAGTTTATTCGACAATAGACTATTACATGGTTCATGAACATGTGAGTACATTCATTGCACTCACAATTTCACGAATCATGTAAAAGCAACACTAATTTTGACACTCTAAATCACAAGAAACGACCGCTACATGCTTTGAGCGCTCAATGCTCATTGCCAAGAATCAAATACGTATTTACAATGTTAAGTCAAAATTGGCTATGGTTTCACCTTTCTTAGAAATTATCTTCATTGGGCATATTTATAAAAGTTCCAATCATGTTCACCAGAAGGTAAAACAGCTTATCTGGATTAAACTTTAACCAAAACTACCAAGTCTACGTCGCTTTTACTAAAGTACTAGAACTAATCTACGCGTGTACTAACTATCGTAACTATCGTACGCGTGTGGGGTAAAATAATTAAAATTGTTAAATAAATATACATTTCTTTCTTGCATTGACATACTAAATAATTGCGGTCTCACTCTAGAACAATTTAATTTGAAGTTAATTACACATGTAATGACGTTTATCATTGTACTTATAATCATTATACCACCGCAGGTACATATTGAATTAAATTGTTTAGTTTTTTCGCCTTCGACAATTTTGATACTGGTAACGATTCTCTAATATAAAGTATATTTAGTTTGAACCCTTCAAGTAATATGTTTCTTATAGAAAAATTATATACATATCTATCATAAATCATAGATATATATCATAATTTGAGGCAAAGGATTAGCACAATTTTAACTTTTTTAACTACTATATTATTTTGCTAATATAAGTGTGGGTTATACATTTGCCAACTTTTATAATGTCAACTTTCCTTTTGTATGATATAATGTATAACTGTTTTGTGCCCCAATAAAAGAAAATAAAAAATAGATGAGTTAAGAAATGGGAAGAGATTTGTCGGAGGAGATTTGATGGGTTGCATCACATAACAATGGGACAAACAGCTCGAAATACGAAACTAGAGAGATATCACAATCTCATCTCCTGCAATCTACTTTTACAACCTGTCGTTAACAGTTTTCACTTCAGGACAAAATGGCTTTTCTTGTATTAACGTTAAATCCGGCTTTACAGCTACGCGATGACATCACAGATATTTAAAACAGCATCACTGATTCGAGAAACACGAATCAAATTAATTTTATCGTTTCTCAGAATCGATCTTGTTATGTGTAATATAATCGATTAATTCTGAATGCTCCTCTTTCTCTTGGAGTGTGGATATACGGATCTGTCGAAATCATAACGGATAAATACATTTTACCAACTAATATTTATGAAACGGGAAGTTATTTTAAATAATATCATTATTTTATGGGCGCTTCTTATGAAATTGTCTGTCCGATCGAGCTGATGACGTTGGAAATTGGTCTGTAATTTTGTTGAACTACAAGTTGTCAATGCCAAGTGACGTAGATGCTTTCGTCGCCACATGGTTATTGTATTTATAACTCAGTCCGAGGCTATGACGTCACTCTCTATTCTATCTATCACGACTCTGTTATTTACAGGTTTGTCGAACAATTCTAACGACTGAATAGCTTTGGACCTGAAATACAAACTCAGGATGGAGTGGGAACGGTAACTTGACAGTCGGTCAACATTTAATCAAGAAATCAAATTAATTTGCTATTACCGGCTCATGTTTTTATTGATCACTTTAATTTATTCCATACAATATAAATTTAAATGCGTATTTAATTATATAATTCATCTAGCGTACCTATTTGCAAACTCATAGTGCAAATAGCGTAATCGTGATCTTATGAAAAAACAAGATCAATTAATTTGAGTGAGTTTGTGTGTAGTGTATGTCTATCAATCAATATAATCAATACAATACAGAGTTGAAAGTAAGTCACTCAAAGAATGATTACTAGAAACTAAATATAAAAGTCCATTTCCGTACTCAAGATAGCTATAAACCGTCGAAAGATTATAATTTAAGCTACACAATCACATTTAAGTCGATATTGTTCATTCACTTTCTATGTCTATTGGTCAAGTGTTCGCAACCGCAACACTCGATTTTTCTTTTGATAAAATATTCTAAACTTGATATTTTCAACTAGAGACTTTTGTTCAAGTCTTATAATTTGAGAAAGGGTTACTAGGTGAGGCATAAAAACAATACATATATGGGTGGTAGTTACCAATATGTAGATATGTTGCTATTATGTCATCAATCTATTGTATATTCTATAATATAGTCTATCTTACACGGATATATTGTAAACCTATATTATAATGGATAATAATGTTTACACATTCAATGCATTTCTAGTTACAGCGATAATGTTGCAATCCATTTTAATAATTAGTTATACATAATATAAAATTTTATATTGCAGTAACACAACAAATTTATTGATCGTTAAAGGGTAATAACAGCTAATAACGACGATGAAATAATTTCCGGTCATTAGTGGCGAGTTTTTTTAGTTATTAGAGAAATTAATGGAATAAAGTAGCAATATGAGCCCTACGCCTAATCGTCAGAACATTATAATTACCAACAAAAAAGCTTTACTACAATAAGAGCAAGTGATTCTGTGAAGTACACTTCGGAAAGAGCTACAACTTTATCACTAGACCTCATGTAGAAATAATGATGTCCAGTTTGACAATAGAAAATATGACATTACTGAGAAACTGACACATTGATGTATATATTACCAAATGGATTGACAGATATAAACAAATCAGCCTCTTTTGAAACAGAATCGTTTCAATCTCTCGGTCAATTATTGCTCAGCTAAAAGTAACTTTATGTATGAGTTCATAAATCAATCAGATTTATAGCTTCTTGTTGTTACACATTCGTATTGCACATTAAAGCATTTAAAACGAAAGTCTTTAAATATTCAAGACTTTCCAGCAGTGGTTAATTAAACTTCACTCACAGGTTTGAACAAGTGGAAGTCCCACCACCACACTTAAAATTGACTTCAAGTAGCAATTTGCGTTTGGACCTGTTTTGAAATTATGTACCTGTGAAGGAACCGCAGGCTATTCCCTATTTTTATTTTTCCACTCTGCAGATTTCAATGCGTGCGCGATACGTTTGATAATGAAGTAGAGTCATGTATAAAAAAGTAGTTATTTTTTTTGTATTATTCGAGATCGACTAATACATTGTACATTGTCAAAGATGAATCCATACTTCATAATAACATAATGAACAAACAGCTACGTGGCATCGTAGGAGTCAAAAACTTACACCAACTATGTTTTCAGTTTCCCCGTGGATATTAGAACACTACCTTTTGACGGATACAGAGGCATTTTATACACTGCAGGATACGCCAGAAGAGACTACACATCACATTTTAGGTCCAAAATATATTTTCCGAGCAATACCGACAAACGGTTTAATAGCACATTAAAGAAAGTTCCAACTTCCGTATTTTTAAGCGATTGGCGTGTGTAATCACATCGGTACTCTTGTGATTGTGAAGTACTTTCACTGGTCGAAATTATTAAATTTCACTGACAGGTTCGTGTGAAGTATTGTTATAGCGTCGCGATGTCAAGCGTGTGGTGATGTCTTAATTAAGTACTACGTACATTTATTACATTTGTTTTTGGACAAAACGTTTTGTATTTGATACATACATAATTATCATCTTATCAGAAAATGTTGGTGAAACATTATATTTCATACGAATCTTAAATTCACAAGCTAAATTTACTTTTTACAATTTTTTATTGAAAACCAGGTCGGGACACTCGAGTCCTGCGAGTTTGCTTGTATGGGAAATACACAACTAATCTAAAGACCATGTAAAATACATCTACCGGTTTTAGAAACTCCCATTTTACATTATAACTATTACTATAACTCCCATTTTACATAGTACCACAATAGCTCAAAGCAATTTGAATGAAATTTTAAAGCATTTAGTATGCTAACTATTCAAATCGATTAAAATAGGCAATTTTTTGAATCAGTTCAAAAACTGACGATCCCACGATCTTTCCCTTACAAGGGGAATACCACTAAGCCACTAACCATCCAGTTCTTCCTCTATATCCATCTTACGGCGACAGTGGGAACTATCTACGGATACTTGTACGAACTATAGCCACCAAAGAATGATATTGCAATCATTTTAAAACATTGATTTTTGATGACTCCGCCCAAACAATTGAATGAAATTTTTAAGCATTTAGTATGCTAACTATTCAAATCGATTAAGATAGAAAACATATTGAATCACTTCACGCTGGGATTCATAGTTTGAACCCACGATCTTTCCCTAAAAAGGGGATTGCTCTGACCACTGATTTTTTGCGCATATTCTACAACTTTCGCATAGACAAGGTGATTTAAAATTCCGTCACGGACTCCAAAATGCTATCGTGGAGTAATAAACACCACACACGCAACTGCAATGACTGCATGATATTTCGTAGAACGTCACAAGTATAGCTTGCGTAACTGTAGATAAGATTCACGTATCAACATCGGTAAAAGATAAAGTATGTAACTGTATCTGGTTCGCCGACAGAAACAAAGATGTCCGTCGTCACAGGTAAGACTATCTTGATAAGTAAGCACTTCAAATAATTCTGATTAGATGCGGTTTTTTATAGATGAAATAATAAAAAGCTATATTTGAATTTTTTTCTTAAAATTGTAGTCTACCATTAATCAGTTTAGAAGCTAATAGTCATGATAGTAGGATTCATTCGCGTAATAGGTTTATGTAAATATCAAAATGTATGTAGGCTAGATTTAAAAATATACTTGAAAATGTAAATACATACAATACTCCAGACATACATTTGAATGTCTGGGTATCTACATACATTTAGCGATTATCGAACCCCCGACTAATAGACGTTGCACTCGTTCGTTCAAGCGGCGGATAAACATGTCTTCGTTATCATATTCAACACCAATCGTGTCGTGTCAGTTGTAATATGAATAATATCTCATCATATAAGTGGATAAGTACCTTATAAAACTATTTTTAGACAGTATAAAAGGCTTACATCATTGTTTCTGATGCCTATGCGAGTCCCGAACGCAAACAATAAACGCTTGATGGCCCCAGTGACCGTATGTCAATTTTATCTAGATATTTCTTTTTTAATACCATAATATTTCTGAATCTCTTTCATTGTGCTATCTTATATTGTTATTTCTATTTTATTCTTCGATATTATGTATAAAAATAAAATATTTGAAAGCTCTCAGTAGTTGTAAATTGTGTTTCAACAAGTAGAATTTGATGTCATGGCATCCTATAAATTTCTAAGCTTCTAATATAAAATAGAAACACAAACGACTACAAGAAACATTCTATAAATACTTGTCTATTAAAATTCTTATTAGATTATGTGTGAGAGCAAAAATGTCATCGACCCCGTCCGTGGGACTTCGAACCTCAGCTTCAAACAAACTTTGGATTGTAATCATTGTAAACTTTTGTATGAAAGTTACAATTGATAGATTTAAATCTTCATAGCTTATTATTTAAGAAAAGATTTGACCGGATTTCGAACGGAGAGATCACTTACATATATTCTAAAAAAATTAATCGTGGTGGTTTGTAAAATATATGAATATGAATAGAACTTACAACATATCTGGCATAGCAAACATGCTTTATTTCACCTATAGTTGAAATAATTTAATAGGTGCATTATAAATGACAGTTGTAATTTAGGGTTGGACTGACTCATTTGATTGTGAGAATAATTGATTCAGGTTACAAAAGATTCATTGCAGCTTTGCCAAAATATAACTTAACCGTATCGCAAAATACGCAGCGGCAGGTTGCAGCGGTAACCTATGAAAATGCCGGGAGGTGAAATTGATCAGGTTAAAAATATAAAAAAATAGGCAAAGATAAAAGTGCCTTATTATGCCTAACAAGTTCCACCAAGTATTATTTTGAGTTGTGTTACACAGAAATAATAAAAGAGGGCCAGAAGTAATGCAAAATATTCCAAAGTTACATTCTGGCAACGCTGACCATAAACGTAACGAGTCCATACCATTAAAATGTAAGAACTAAAGATAATACAGCTACAAAACCAAAATTTAAAAAAATTACGATAAAGCGTAGCTGTCTTACGAAGTCTCGCAGAAATAAAACTATCGTCACATCTCAAATCATGTCATAGCTAAAATTACTTGCAGTAATTTAAACTGAAATCTATCACACTAGACTTTTAGATGTACTAAACACCTCAACAAAGTCTAGGGAACAAAATGACCCCAATTATTTTTTTTCGTGTAAATCTGGTTTTGCAAATAACTGGCAGCAAATAAATAAAAATAGAATAAAGTAGATTACAGAGTTGTTCGAAATTTAAAAATAAATTTAAATAAGTAATGATTTTCGAATATGGAGGGAAAACTTTTAAAAGTGTTTGATTGTGCAGTTTCTCTGAGGCAAAATAAAAATTATTTTTTTTGATTGTAAATAACGTTTATTATCAATAATACGTCTTTTACGTATGGTTTGTGCATTTTTGTGACTGTAGTCATCATGTCACGTCGTCATTTAAGTCGCGAAGAGATGTTAAGGGCTGTTGGTATGCTGCAAGCTGGACGAACTCAACGCGACGTAGCGGATGCTGTCAACACCCAACCAAGCGTAATTTGCAGATTATGGGCACGCTACAGGTCTACAGGGGATGTTGCCGAACGTCACAGGGGACGAAATAGGATTACTACCCCGCGACAAGATCGTTTCTTGCAAAATTCCGCAAGGCGGCAACCCACGATTACTGCTCGTCAGTTGGTCGCAGGCCTCCAGTCTCAGCATCAAGTGGTTATTAGCGATCAAACTGTCAGAAGAAGACTAAACGAAGCCAATCTTTATTCTCGCAGACCGCTTAGGGTTCCAGCTCTTCGACGTGGAAATCGAGGTCGTCGCTTATTGTGGGCTAACGCACATTTACAGTGGACCGACCATCAATGGGCACGGGTTCTGTTTTCCGACGAATCTTGCTTCGGTTTTCATCCTGATTCGAGAAAAGTGCGTATATGGCGAGTTCCTGGACGTCGGAGTCGTCTCCAGAATCCGCAAGAAGTTCAGCCTTACCAACGTGGAACAATCATGGTATGGGCTGGAATTCGCCTTGGTGGAAGGACCGACCTCGTTTGGATACGGGGCAATTTGAATGCAAACCAATACATTCAGAAGGTTAAACACCCCATGGTAATCCCTTATCGACAGCAGTTCGGTCAAGATTTTATGTTCATGCAAGATAATGCACGGTCACACACCGCGAGGGTAGTGGTCAATGCGTTAAGCGAGCACAATATGACGACGTTGGAATGGCCTGCTCAGTCTGCCGACCTCAATCCCATAGAGCATGCCTGGGATTTGCTTGGGAGAAGAGCTTTCAGTGATTCTTTGGAAAATCTGAACACTGAAGAACAACTTTTTTTACACCTTCGCAGTGTATGGAGCCATATTCCACAGACGATGATTGACAATCTCATACTAAGTATGCCACGCCGTTGTCGAGCTGTTGCTAATGCTTTAGGAGGTCCTACAGATTATTAAAAACGTTTAAAGTACGGTTAATTACTGTATTTCTTACTACCTCGTTATTTTTGGGCCTAATCATAGAAGGTTGTAATACTCAATATTGGCACTATTCAATTCTTTCTTAAAAAAAAAAAAAAATTGTATGAAAATGTTTTATTAAAATTAAAATTAAAAACGGTATAAAAATACCCTTCTATTGATATAAAACACTCACTATTACAAGAAAGGGTTTTTAAATAAAAACTAGAAATGTCCTTGTTCCCTAGACTTTGTTGATGTGTGTATTATAAGTTATAATGATATCGTATTACAAATAATTTAACTTAAATTATAATAGTTTTATGCTTCGTTCCAATCGTACCACGTTACCTTCTATGACTTAAAACATCTGTCATAATGCACAATTAAATTATTTTAACTATAGACACAATCATAACATCCTGTCCAAATCTGTCTATATTGCCTCAACTTTGCTCATATTATATCAACAAATATACATATTTATTAACTTCGGCTTAACTACAATGGCGTTGTAGCACTATATTGTAATAATTGAAGAGGAAAACGTTCTTTTCCCGTGACACCTCCAAATGATACAACTCCCAGTAGTCGTGATACTCATGATGTGATTGATACTGATGTCAATAATAGTAGTAGTAATAGTATAGTAGTACCTCATATACCTAATTATTTGTACGTACTGTTTATGTTTTTACTTGTTTTTTTTTATGTGCCGATTGTGGATTTTTTTTATTTTATTTAGTTTTTTTATGTGTTGTGTAAGTGTGTGTGTGTGTGTGTATAATACACGGATCTTTCTAGTGTCAGGGGGACTCTTCTTAAATAGATAACTCGATGTGTTAATCTCCAATCAGTTTTACTTGCATACGATTATGATAATGATATTAGTTCGCCATCAGTGGTTGGTGAAATACGTTCTACATACAGTTCTAGTGTTTATTACTAATGTGGAAAAAACACATCGGCTATCGGCGTATTCTTGTTATCGGTGCCAAAAACATTCAATTGCTCGTGAGAATTTAAATGTTACCTGGTTTTAACGTGAATTTATTACGCGTTTGTTTCCATTAAACATTCACTATCATAAATAACGTGCTAAATATGATAAGAAAGTACGTAATATCACATATTTTATTGTTAATTTTCAATAGCAATAGATGAATAATTGAAAAGAGATAGAAATTTGTTATCTATGCTATCAAACTATATTGAGACAACATAGTCGGCCAAGGGACTTTATTGCGTATTTATTTTGTTATATTCTTATATTAATATGTATCAAACCATTGGCCTATCCGATGGTAACCTGTTACCGGGGCCTTTGGACGCTACAAATCTAGTGGCTTTATACAGATGGTCAGTTGTTCAGTCGGTTCAGTAATTTCATAAAACATACGAAATGCTATCGATTTCTTGTAGGTTAGTCCATGTTAACACAAACACCAATGAACGTACTGTATTTGGCAACACTGTACAATTTAAACAATAAGTCTTCCCTTCAGTGTCAATTTTTCAGTAGACATGAGTTTGAAAATTGAGAAAATGGGGGTAAGTTTGGTACTTTGGTCGAATGAATGAAAAAAACAACTTCATTACTCTAAATTTATAAGTCATCGTATATAACTTCTTTAATAATTAGTAATAGACCTAGCGGTAATAAACGACCTTTCCGCATTGCCCTGACCGCGTAACAGGTCCCTGTAACTTACAGTATAAAACTCATTAAATAGATATAAGCGAAAGGCTCTGATGTCATTTATTATTGAAGTTTACCTTCTGGCTACTTACAAATAAGTAAATGTCATACGAGATTTAGAAAGAAATGTAAAGTAGATGTGTGTGAGACCTTCGTCTATCTTACTTATCATCGTAATATCGTAATAATCTAACTAAATAAACGGACCTCCGTTAGAACTTCCTGATTCGGAAGTTCTAACTAGTCAAGCCGTTTTATATTCTATAATATTTGTAACTTGTACCATCGTATTTGATATTATAAATAATCGTTCTTTGTCAGCTGATCCTATCTTTGTTATTTGTAAAGGTATGACTCATTGTTACTCATTCATTAAATTGAGGTGATCAGCTAAAGTGAACGCCCACTGTCACAGGTTGTACGGTCACCGTGTCACACGAGTGGTGTCAGGAGAACATGGCTTGGGCAATTTTTGTTTTCAATCGGTGGTTCTGGTGCATAAATAAATAACATTCAAACGTCAAAAACATAACCCTCTAATTGAATATTGCCACAGTCGGGAAAAAATTGTAAAGTATACGATGAAACATTTATAAAGTGTATACTCGGCAACACTAAACCATCAGCTCAGAGAAAAACTTAATTAAAAACCTACACATTCATGATATTTATTTCAGAGGGCAGACGAATGAGCAGGTATCAAAACTTATCTCAACTTCTCGGCCTTAGTTTTTAATCGTTTACCTGCTATGTTTCTGCGCCAAAAAAATTTATGATTGTTATTGTTATCACAAATTTTGAGTAACTAGATACCTACATTAGCTATAGACACCGCATGTGCATGAAGTGGTATGAGAGCAAGCAAGTCATTTCTCACGACTTACCTATGTTTAAGTGTAGTGCAAACGTCAAACAGTGCGAAAAACTCCTTTGCGCGATGCAGGATTAAAGCACTTCCTTAGATGTTTGCCTTGATTTTGCTAGAGGGCGCTGAATATAATATTATTTATGGTGCCATAGCTGCTAAACGTGCAAATTATTGAAACGTATGTAGTGTATTCATAATTTCAACGGTAAAAGTTCCATGTATGATTATTAAATGCAATATGAAATTTACCTTTGTACCTACAGGTGTAAAATCTGAAAAATAAAGAAAATTTAGATGTTCAGTGGTTCGTTTACTTCAGAACCGTGTATATATAGTAATTATAAAATCTGAAGGAGTTCAATACCCCGTAATTATTGTGCGAAATGCGATTTTGAAGAGAGATAAAGAGAATCTTACAAGTTTATTTCCTACAATTAATCTAAACTACAAGTCTATTTATTTTAATATTCGTACAACTGTTATTAAAAATTACCTCGAAAACAATGGCTTTGGTATTTTGGACGAAAGAGTCATACAAATATTCACAAAGAAGTTTCCAGTGGATATTTATTCTACCCGTATTTTTTCCTTTCTCACTAAACCACGAGTGAATGACTTTGTGACCTGGGAATATGAAAATAACTGCATTTTCTTTGAAACATTATTTTTCATAACTATGTAAAGTATTTCGTTGTTTATTATTACTGTATATCACTTACACTTACACATATAAAAGTTAATACACAGTAAAGGGCGAACCATTGCCGCCAACCGGGCATTTTACCGGTACCTTTTCATACAAATATCAAGATACGATAAAACTAGTTATTTCTATCAGAGGCCTTCATTTAAATATAAGTACACAGGAAAGACTATTACCGTTTACAAAAGATGTTTTAAGCGAACCAAAGAGTAAATTAAATATGCCTTTCATTTTCTTTATTTGCGAGCGTGCGACTGACATGTAAATAAATTACAAAGTGAGTGAATGTTGGGTTCAAAGCGGGTAATACCCCTCTTTTATTTAAGAAAAAGGATACAAAGGGAATAGAAAGCTGAATTAAAAAAGGTGGCTGCTACTTGGGATGAATACAATACATAAGTAAATAGGGCACGTGGCAAAGGAAAGACCTTTTAGTCAAGTCAAAATTGAAGAAATAATATGGTAAGCTTGCATAAATTCACAAAGTGCTGAAAATTGGTAGGGGTCTTAAATACACCATAATACTGGAAATATCAAAGTCCCCATCGATTAGACTTGTGCATTCTTTTTTATTCAAGATAAAAGGTCAAAATTATTGAATTCTCACATTTTGCTCGTAAACAGCGAGTGCTATCGCAAAAGTAGGTTAGAAAAAGTTGTAGATCCTACAAATTTGATCCTACCTACAAAATTGGTCGTATACCTTTTTTTGTACGGATTACCATTTCGCAGATATCGCGATTTTATAATTGAAAGAAGTCAAACCTATTATTAATAAAGTCACTTGTTCCCATAGTATGATTCATCAACGCAGGGCTTGAACTATAAACTATAAACTTCAAATTTTGGCAATGGATACTTTTCAAAATGCTAACATGTTAACAGAATCTAAGTATAAAGAATTGATTGGTACCACAAACATGTATGCACATAAATACTTCATTGCTTTGGGTGCTTTCACATACTAGAACATACACAGATTAACTTTGTTAAAAACAAACAAAAAAATACGTTACAAATTTAATCTCACCAGTAAATAATTCCGCAGGCTTGTGCACGAAATTAGAGATATCGGTTCTTCGTACCGACATCCACAATTCTGGTATTACAAAAAAATATTCCGACTATTGAGACAGGAGTAAAAGTTATATGTATCTCTTTTGCAACCGAAACTACTACGAACTAGGGCAACATTTTAATGCTCCTTATTACATGTAAACAGGAATATAAGAAGAAAAATAGATGAGAACATCCAGAATATTCACAGTACTGCAATGTCTGTTCGTTTATTCGCTTTAGGAACGTTATAGTGACCCGATATAATACAAGTTTAATATGACTATAATACTCTCTTGGTCGACCTTTCGGAGAAATAAAGGCGATATACGTAAAGTAGTCGTAAAAATATACGGTAGCATGAGCCATCAAAATGACTCAAGCAAAACCGTAACAACCGAAGGACGGTACTAAAATAGCACATTGGAATTCGAACTTAATACTAGGATTAGTCATTTTGAACAATAGCCGGTAATTATGTCACTCGTAAAAACTTGATAAATTGTGATGACGTCATCAGCTAGTACATACATTGTCAAAGTCATCTCAACCATGAAGTTTTCAACTGCTAATGCCGTTTTTCTTTAGATACTAAAATAAACCATTATTTTTAATTTAAACGTTTACAATTAACAAATAGACTAAACTCACCAATAAGAATATATATACTTGTAGATGAGTTCTCTCCTCTGTTCGCAAGCTATTTTTTTATTTTATCTTATAAATTGGGAAAGACGGACGACCCTATTGCCTTTTAGCAGATTCGGGCACTGGCTAGAGGCTAGGCTACTGAGAATTCGTCATCAGAACGACGAAATCAAACACCAGTATACCTACCAGTGCATTACGTAAACATAAGCTCAAACTAATACTACACAACAAGAATAATATTATATATTTTAAATGCTTCAAATGTGTTTAACTAATCTTTCCAACATACTAACAGGTTTGGACGCTCGTTGTATTTAGGTAATCACATTTAAAGTCAGCTGCAGCTTTTCCAAGAGTGTTTTAATGTAATTAAATAAAAACACCTTCACAAAAACCTGTACCTATTATAACTGTTTAAGGAAGTTGAAATAATTGAACGACCTTCTCCACATATATCATGACAATGTGCGGTGCCTATATTCAAAGCTTATGCGGCTTGGTTTCCAACAGAGTAGAAACAATGGCCAGCCAATACTTCCCGTGGGTGTCTATGAGATAGAATCATAGAACTGATCAAAACATCTCTTAAAAAAATATTACACACAGGTAAGATCTTCGGTACCCAAACCAACCGCAGCTTTTTTTATACATGCACGGCGCGGACCTTTGCTTAAAACTTCTACAATCTGAGTAACATACTACGCCTAGGTCGTAATTTATTTACCTAGTTGGCCATTCACATTTCAGTACACAGGTGTGAATAGCTTTGAAACTACACATTATATTATAATCTAATATATTTCGTAACGAAATATATTAAATAGATGATAGATGGTAAACAATACCTGGCAATTTAGAAATTTTTAAGTATTCTTTAACGAAAAAAATACTAAAAATTAATTCTTTATGTAGAGTGTTGGAAGCTGATGGTTAAGTAACGAGGCGCAAAAATATTAATATGCAACTATTATGTTTTATGACTGTTATGTGAAGAGTAACAAAATACTTCAGAACTTAATACAACTTATGATTTAATTAAATACTTTCACGACTCAGACATTCGCGTGTTTATTTACCTGTTAATCTGCGGATCAGTCTGAAAATTTTGATAATGTAGAAGCATAGATATTTTAAATTGAAATTTAGTATTTAATTCAAATTCGTTAATGAGCTCATCTATAAACCTTTCTCTATCTTTTTTTTATCGTCTCTTTCCGAATCTAAAACTAACTCAACTATTTCCGGTTTACAGATTTCTATACTGAAATAAATAAACAATTAATCAAACCTCTCACTTTAGTGATAGCAGCGAAGATAATCATCAAAGGATTGTACCACACCATGACCAACGGCGAGGTGCGCAAAAAGTTTTCTGTCGTCAATAAAACCTTGACTTCACTGACGCCGAGTTTAAATGTGGCATTGCCATTTACACCAAGGCGACTAGCGTCATACAATGTTTATTCTTTACTAATAACTAGAAAAGTGGTAAGTTTGTTAATTTAAAGACGAAAGGGAACCTTGTGGTATAGCGTTGTATGGAATGTTGTAGAATTTTATTTATTTATAGTAGAATATGTAGTGACCAAGATAGAGAAAGGGATGTCGAAATCTTACGGATTCATTCGTGGAGAGGATGGTCAAAAGAAGATGGTTAAAACAGATTTTTGAGGCGAGGATGTATGGGTAAAAAGGAAAGGCTCGACCTAGGCGTACATATATTGATCAGATCAAGGATTTTCAAAAAGTACAGGATAATAGTACCTGCAACCGGCGAGTATGACAATAAATAAAAGCAAAACGTGTGTGCCAGGATCATGGCACATGATGGAAACATGTGATCTCTGGCTAGCCTAGTAGGAACGAAATATGACTATATGGATATA
Organism: Eilema griseolum; assembly: GCA_963662185.1. Lineage (NCBI taxonomy): Eukaryota > Metazoa > Arthropoda > Insecta > Lepidoptera > Erebidae > Eilema > Eilema griseolum. Next base: position 3,754,059 of record OY759243.1, read on the forward strand.
TGTATGTATATATATCAGACAAATATCGGAGGTGGTCCGTGAAACCGGTTCGCCATAATTGTGGTATAGATAGACCCGTAAGGATTCGGTGCCTTTGTTCTCGTCAGCAAAAAGGTAAGAGAGATTTTTACGAGTGCCAATCTTACTTTCAACCTTCATCCAAATAAAAATAAAAAGCTCTACGTCTATTTTAACAACGCCTTCAATATTTTTTTCTGCGAACTGAGGCACGGCAGCGGATGTACGTATTATCTTAAATGTCAAGTGCCTTTCAGAATAAGTTTTTATTACTTTTTGCACCATCTTATTTATGTATCAGGTGACACACCAGATGCAAAGCGGACAACTTCCAAACTCCAAGCAATTTTAATATAACCAACTAGTAACACATCGAAGATTTGAAAACTATTTAGATATACCTACTTAGTTGCGGTATCGACAATTTTTTGATCAAACACAACTCTGTTACAAGCACCGGTTTACAAGACTTGTACTATAAGTGCGAATCGCTTGGAAGTCCATAAACGTATTGCATTGCGTCATTAGAAGAAGTTATAACAGTTCGCAATGTGCGCAGTCAGCATTGGTGGTAAAGGTTAACGTTATATTCAAAGCTTCAAAGTTACACGTTGCTACTTTTGTGCAAGGGGTACAACAGAGTTGGAACAGGTTTCTCCGGTCAAGTATCGAGTGCATGGAACTGGATGTTGTATATTATTACGTATACAACGAGATTGGCTCAAATTATTGCAGTATTGTTTTTCGAACCGGATCTTGTAGGGCATGTACATTTTTCTTTTTATTAATTTAGAAATTTAGAGGGCTTCATACGATTACTTTCTGTTACCACTAAGATATTTAAGTATATTATTCTATTGCAGCTGCGACACAGAAATCTTCTAAGCATGTAGGTAAACCAAATTACTTTTCCTGATTAAATGATGTTTAGAGATCGTTCTTAACCATTTTATTCGATTTTAATCCTTTTTCCTTAAACCATAAGATCTGTGCTGGGTACGGGAAAAATGAAAAATCATCTAACTCAAATTTCATTTCTTTTGAGAAGGGTAATCAATCACACTTAATATATTTTAAATTATTATTACTTAAATAATAATAGAACCTCTCGAAGTTACAGATATAACAGGTATAAAATTCCACTTGGATCCTTTGTAGTGCCATTTTTTAAAGATTACACTTGTTGATATGAGTAATATATTCTTGTGTAAACCTTTCCAAGCTGCCATTACGTTACCACACCACCTTCACTCCAAAAATTTGGCGCCTTCATAATTATTATAACATGCGTCATTAACCGGTATCAATCTGCTTCAGTAATTACAGCTATAACTGTATTATGACGTCATATTTTATTAGCCTAAGGAGGATAATATTAAGAGTAAGAATCCGAGTTATAACGTCCAGCGTTGCGTCACTTCGACACGCACCATCAACGTTTGGTTCAAAGACCCTTAATTAAAATCTCGGAGAGGGGAACTAGTCCATACCGCTACGTTAGAAAGGGATAGCGATGTCTGCCGTCATAATTTTCTAAGTATCTGATGTTGGGGGAAGTTATAGTGATCGTAAAACCTAATATAACGGACTTATTAAAAGGATCGAGATATTTCAAACGTTCGGAATGTTCGGATAAAGATGGACTTCTGTGTGTGACTAGTTTGGAATATGAACACGTGTGTAACTAACCAGATTAAGAGGTTTGAATCATGATTGAGAGAACATTGTAAATTGAAGAGGAATTGCCTTGCACCTACTACAAGATGTTCAACACGATTAGCAGCGCGATTGGTTACTAATTGAAATTTTAAAAAAGCCGGTCAAGTGCGAGTCAGGCTCGTCCATTCGGGGTTTCCGTACAAAATTGAATTAAGGCACAAACTTATACTATACCTAAACTGCAATATAGTTTGATTGTGTTGACTTAGATTAGAAGTTTGATTTTTCCAGTTTCAAGACGTTACAGGCCTACCTATGTGGTATGAATTTGAACTTGAAGCCTTAATGCACTCCTGAGAAAAATGTCTTGACAGACAGACAGGCGAACAACGAAGTGTTTTTCTATAAGGGTTCCGATTTTTCCATTTGAGGTACGGAACCTTAAAAATGGTCCTTGATCAGCATTATAACAAAATATGGTTGTCTAGTTATTAAATTGGACTTTATCTATATACAGAATTCACGGAAAAAATACAAATTCATTCATAACATTAAGGTTTATCAAATCTTCTACACGAGCGGTTGAAATTATTTCTGTAATCGAATGACTCGATTACTTATTCGTCCAAATAAGTAACAAATTATTATACAAGTATTACCGAAACCGGGAACCACTACACCGCGAATTGTTACTGCCATAATTAGAAATCGGGCGGACGATACACCAATAAATACCGGCACGTACGGCGCATGCGCTGCGATTGTGTTTGCAAAACAAACAAGTCAGTACAGCGTCAGGTGCAACTCGTTTATCAGATGCTGCTCAATCTGTAAATATTATTGTGTACAAATATTGCTATTATAATCTAAATTCACAATAATCTGTAGTTTCTAACGTCAGCTTTTCATTCTAAAATAAAAATCAATTGTACCATATACAATGAAATTACGTCATTTATTTTTCAGTACAGCTGGAGACCGCGCACTGATAACACGCATCGTGACATTTTTACCTTATTCATTCTATTTATTGTGTTTACAGATTCGCCAGCTGTCTGACATACAGTAACAAATGAGTGCCGCGACCTCAGGAGTAACGGTACAAAATATAACAAACACCGGATCGAGAGAAAGCGTTGAGGATTTCAAGCGGAGTGAAAGCAACCAGCGGCAGTGCAACCGCAACGTCGCGTCGTACGGACGACAACATAACCTCAAATATGTCTCTCGCAATCGCGTCTGCCTTTATTTTAACCGGTGCAGCCGCTGTTTACTGGTACATAAACAGGCATAAACCGCTGAAATACATATTGAGTGATCTCAGATATGCTATCGATATGCAAGGCGCTGGCGTCGGCGGACTCATCGATGACTGGGTCAACATAAGAAGAAACAAAATAATGTTGCCAGACGCAAAGAGGAAAGTTGCCGTTATCACCGGAGGAGCCCGTGGAATTGGAACAGAAGTTATAAGAGGTTTATTAAAGGCAAATGTGTTCGTGATCGCCGGTGTGAGAAAACCTGAATCGGTTAAGAAAATGGCTGACGCTATGGAAAACGGGGACAACCTTATTGCTTTCCCTCTGGACCTACAGTCACTCAAATCTATCAAAGATTTTGCAGGGAAAGTATTGGAGAAATTTCCGACCATTCAAATGTTGGTAAACAATGCGGGAATTATGTACGGAGATTACCAATTGACTGAAGACGGCTTTGAGAACCAGTTAGCGACGAACCATTTGGGTCACTTCTATCTAACGCACTTATTGTTACCAGCATTAAAAAAGGGCGGTATTGGCGGGGAAGCAGCGAGGATTGTGAATGTCACGTCATGTGCCCATTATCCTGGCAAGATTTACTATGATGATATCAACATGAAAGACCACTATGACAGCATTGCCGCTTACGCCCAGTCTAAACTGGCACAGGTAAATCTTCACTAACTTTAATTTCTTAGGAATTATATTTTTAAACATATTTAACAATTGTTTAAAAAATTACCTTTCTTGTTACAGTCTAAACTGGCACAGGTAAATCTTCACTAACTTTAATTTCTTAGGAATTATATTTTTAAACATATTTAACAATTGTTTAAAAAATTACCTTTCTTGTTACAGCTCATGAGTGCCAGATATATAAACAAGTTATTAGAAGATGAAGCTTGTCCAGTCAAAAGCTACTCAGTACATCCTGGAATTGTTGATACAGATCTGTTTGAAAAAACTATGTTCAAAAAGTATTTTCCATGGGCAATGAAAATATTCTTCAAGACTCCTGCAAAAGGGGCCGTACCAATACTTTTTGCCTGTTTTGATAGAGAATTAGAAAAGAAAGGAGGATTATACATTAGTAATTGCATAGAAGGAATTAGTAACAGTTTTTCAAAGCGATCTGAGAATCAGAAAAAACTGTTTGAAATTTCTTGTAAGTTAGTAGATATTGAAGTAGATAAATTTGGCAAAGCCTTATAGTTCTAGTCTCAGTTAATTAAAATTAATTTCATCTATACTTAAAAAGAAAGACTTATGTTATAAGTACAATAAGTAAGAATTCAAAATTGTAAAGAATGTGTATATTAAATGATTAAATGTTTATTTTCAGTAAATTTATTTGTTTCTATTGTAACCCATAATCTCCCTATAGTATTCACATTCAAATAAATCTCTTTCAAGTGAAAGATTTACACATATGACTTATCACCCAATCACAATGAACAATAAACAAAGGAATACCAAAGTCATAAAACTCAAGCATAAACTTTGGAATTGTTTCTTCAACCTGGAATACAGAAAAAAATATTGGACAATGCATGTGTGCAGAATGTTTATTGAACTCGTGTGTTTTTTCATTATACTTGTAGCAGCAAACAAATACTTTTTTGGTTTCACCCGAAGAATAGTAAATTTAAATTTTTACATACACTTTGGCAAGTTTTTAAAAAATGGAATCTGGACAAATACATGCGTTCTTACAAAACTCTAAGTAATTCTGTAACATGCCGACCAGTCCTAGGCCATCTCTAGCATTATTATTTTAATCTTACTTTATGATGTTCATGTGTGAAATAAACCATAAGATACTCAGGAAATGTCTTATGTTATATGCTCCAACTGGGTCCAAAAGCATCTCTTACTGTAGTGGATGCTGATTAATTTGTTCATTTTTAGATTTCATTCACACAATATATTTCACAAATATTGATGGATGACGATGGTATGAGTCAATTCACACTATGAAACTAAAGTAAGATTGTAATAATATTATTTATAAAACATGGTGGTATGGTAAGGCCCCAGTAGTGTTATACTTATATCCTTACTAATATAAATGTCTATTTTATAAATCAAAGACTGCAATGTTGCTTGCTCGTAAATCAATCAAAAAGGTTAAAATACATGAATATTCAATTCAATATGGGAACTGAATAAAATATAAAACAAAATAAAAATAAATACATCAGAGAACTCATGCTTCTACATTAATTAAGTGGATAAATGCTTCCTACTGTTATGTGACATGAGTTACATAAAGATGTGTATGGTAGTATATTACTTAACACTGGCATTTAAGAATGCCGAGTACCAACTTCCATTCAATTCATGTATAATATGACTATGCAAATTACATTCAAATTAATGACAGAGCTTTCGGTTTCTTGTGAAGTTATTACGTACAGTATGCATGTAATTGTACAAATATGTAATATTTAGACTTGCTCTTTAAAATCCTTTTACTGGTATGTCCTATGAAATTTCCCATAGACAAGTCCTTGTGTATATCGTTATCGTTATATCATTATCGACTTTTGTATTCTTTGTCACTGGGTACAATTAAGTAATTTTGTTAAAAGTGAAAACAATCTTAGGTAATGCACTGCATTTATGAAAATATAAGCATCTGAAGGTTAGTTTTTAATCGAGAGGTCCACAGCTAAACCACAGACATAGCTCTGGTGTACCAGAGCCTCCTCTATGGTTTGCCAGGTGCATCAACTAACAGTTGAGTCTTGTACATCTTAGTATTGATTCACAATAATAAAATAGTTTGCACAATAGGAGTATGGCAATTACCTCAAAATTATTCATAGTGGGATTAGTGGGCTCTCGATGTTGCTTGCAAAGTTAATGCCTACTGGGTGAAATGACTATGGGTCATGGACAGGACAGATGATCATTCCTAAGTTTATTGGCCATTCCATTAACCAGCATTCTCATTAGAAATTATATTAATAATACAGTGTATAATAATATCTAATAATATAATAATACCTTCTAGATATATTCATCGAGTCATAAAAAGGAAAATCTTAATCTACTGTAAATCATCATATAGATTAAAAATGTTTGTATTGATGTCATTGATAAAAAAAATTAGACTAGGTTAGTAACTACTCATCTAGATCACAGTGGTAATGAGTGTTCAATATTGATAACAAAAAAATTACACTTTATATACAACAAATGATATTCAACCTTTTTGCTATAAACATACAGTTCATTTAAAAAGTATTTTTTAGTTATTGCAATAAAAATTCTGTTTAGATTTGAAATACATCCGAATTAGAATTCTCAGATGTATTGTTTGTCATGTAAACAAAATGCATACAGTATTAAATGTAAAATTATAAAGTGTACACATGTAAAATACAAATATAAGGGAATAGTAAACAAACTTAAACTAATCTAGACTTACCTACTGAAGAATCCCGACAGTCCTTTCTTTTTCAACTTTGACTGCTCTTGGTCATTGGAAGACACATCTGGCACTTCATCTTCTTTCGAAGCACCAGAGCCAAGTGAACACTCAGATAAGCTGGATACAGTACTTGAGAATGATCCACCATCCTTGCCTCTATGATGACCAGTCACACTGCCACCCCACTGTAAAGTGCTCTTTGGAGAATCACTTGTATCACTTTTCTCACATGTTGATATGGAAAAGTTCCCCTCGTCACTAAAACTACTCTTCTTAGACAGTTTATCAATGTCATCACTGGTGTCCTCCACAGGTTTTTCCACTTTTGGACTCACAAAATGTAGTTGTTTTGTAATAGGGTTGTAAGCTAGTTGCATGTTATCCAACGCTTCACTGAGGCGCATCCCGCCTTTTTGGCACGGCGTCGACGACATCGCAATTTCGAAATTCGAACACTACTACGCTCGAATACTACATCCATGTTTAGGTGCACAGCATTTTTTAACAAGAGCCATTATCGTTTATTTGTGATATAACAATTTAAGTACACTTCGTTAGCTCGTAAGTTCATAGATTGCCAATAACACATAACAGAAACATTACACTAACTATTTATATGAATTGTTGTTAAACTTTGTTTTTGTAAAAACTCAATCCAAATGCATTGATGAAATCTGAGATTTAGAATCAAGTATTTAGAACTTGTACACCGTGTAGTAGTTGCTAGATCAGTTGATTTTTTAATATTTGATATTGTTATTGACTAATACGATTCGATTTGGACCAAAATAAGAAATAACACAAAGCAACACACCCACCGCCTTTTACTTTCCACTGTAAATTAAAATAAAATTGACAAATCCAGAATGTTGCCCATTGATGTTGCCATTAGGTTATGATGTTGCCTGCCTCCAGGTGCCACGAACCACGACGACATAGTCAATTTTCGTAATAAAAAATTAACATAATTTTTTCCTCGATCTAATGTTAAAAACAATTACGATGACAATGATATTTCTTGAAAATTGTATAATATATTATGGCGACCTCTGTGGCGTAGTGGTAAAAAGTTCGACTGCTACGAAGGTGCATTAGGCTGAGTGTTCTATGTATAATATGTATGCATTTATTAAAAAAGTAAGTATGTTTATAGGTGTACCAGAATCTCATGGCAAATTGGAAAATTTTGTTGCGACATTAGTTTTAATTTCTTTAAGCAAACATAAAAAAATCTAATAAAAATAAATTTGTCGTGCGCTATTTTAAAACAAAAATTATATTATGTGTCCCTAACACGAAAAATTATATCGTAATTGTATCGTTAACGTAAACATTTTTTCTTTTTTATTGAGAGAACTGAGCATTGCGATTGCGATTGGCCGCCTGCCTACTGTGAACCTGTGTGTGTGTGTGTGTGTGTTGTGTGTGTGTGTGTGTGTGTGTGTGTGTGTGTGTGTGTGTGTGTGTGTGTGTGTGTGTGTGTGTGTGTGTGTGTGTGTGTGTGTGTGTGTGTGTGTGTGTGTGTGTGTGTGTGTGTGTGTGTGTGTGTGTGTGTGTGTGTGTGTGTGTGTGTGTGTGTGTGTGTGTGTGTGTGTGTGTGTGTGTGTGTGTGTGTGTGTGTGTGTGTGTGTGTGTGTGTGTGTGTGTGTGTGTGTGTGTGTGTGTGTGTGTGTGTGTGTGTGTGTGTGTGTGTGTGTGTGTGTGTGTGTGTGTGTGTGTGTGTGTGTGTGTGTGTGTGTGTGTGTGTGTGTGTGTGTGTGTGTGTGTGTGTGTGTGTGTGTGTGTGTGTGTGTGTGTGTGTGTGTGTGTGTGTGTGTGTGTGTGTGTGTGTGTGTGTGTGTGTGTGTGTGTGTGTGTGTGTGTGTGTGTGTGTGTGTGTGTGTGTGTGTGTGTGTGTGTGTGTGTGTGTGTGTGTGTGTGTGTGTGTGTGTGTGTGTGTGTGTGTGTGTGTGTGTGTGTGTGTGTGTGTGTGTGTGTGTGTGTGTGTGTGTGTGTGTGTGTGTGTGTGTGTGTGTGTGTGTGTGTGTGTGTGTGTGTGTGTGTGTGTGTGTGTGTGTGTGTGTGTGTGTGTGTGTGTGTGTGTGTGTGTGTGTGTGTGTGTGTGTGTGTGTGTGTGTGTGTGTGTGTGTGTGTGTGTGTGTGTGTGTGTGTGTGTGTGTGTGTGTGTGTGTGTGTGTGTGTGTGTGTGTGTGTGTGTGTGTGTGTGTGTGTGTGTGTGTGTGTGTGTGTGTGTGTGTGTGTGTGTGTGTGTGTGTGTGTGTGTGTGTGTGTGTGTGTGTGTGTGTGTGTGTGTGTGTGTGTGTGTGTGTGTGTGTGTGTGTGTGTGTGTGTGTGTGTGTGTGTGTGTGTGTGTGTGTGTGTGTGTGTGTGTGTGTGTGTGTGTGTGTGTGTGTGTGTGTGTGTGTGTGTGTGTGTGTGTGTGTGTGTGTGTGTGTGTGTGTGTGTGTGTGTGTGTGTGTGTGTGTGTGTGTGTGTGTGTGTGTGTGTGTGTGTGTGTGTGTGTGTGTGTGTGTGTGTGTGTGTGTGTGTGTGTGTGTGTGTGTGTGTGTGTGTGTGTGTGTGTGTGTGTGTGTGTGTGTGTGTGTGTGTGTGTGTGTGTGTGTGTGTGTGTGTGTGTGTGTGTGTGTGTGTGTGTGTGTGTGTGTGTGTGTGTGTGTGTGTGTGTGTGTGTGTGTGTGTGTGTGTGTGTGTGTGTGTGTGTGTGTGTGTGTGTGTGTGTGTGTGTGTGTGTGTGAATTAAGGACTTCATAAAGATATAAAACACAAAAAAAAGCAAGGTTTCAAACAAAGAATCCGATGTGATAACATAAATAATACCCACTTGTATGATGATTGTATATGTATGCATATTTTTCTTTTTTTTTAATCATTAAAGAATAGTTGCACAATTTTTATGAGTTTCTTTGCCTACTATCCCTTCTCCAAAGAATTAAGAATCAAATAGAGTTTGCAACCCTGTGTTTGAATGAATGTTTATATGTTCCTCTAGAACCCTTTGCATTGTATGAGTGCGCCTAAGGATAATATCATGATGCAATAATAAATAATAATAATAAAACTTTATTTCAGACCTTGATCCATAAACAATGTTAGTACCTAGTACACACTTAAAAGCTATGTTAGTAACAAAATAACACAAAATTACAAAAATTAGTTCATATACCTACCGGCTCCGCCCGCCTGACGCACAGGGAACACGCATATGTATACGCACCCAATGCGCCATGATAGCGCAACACGGCTTGTCACTGATGACCTTCAGAATGCTGTTGTCGCTCCCACGCACCCTGAGCATCATAGATGCCATCCTCTTTCGCAGGATGGTGCTAAAACAGTCAGTGCGAGCTTCGGTAAACAATCCTGATGCACTGCAGTAACGTGGGAGCCCATCAACATTCTGAAAGTATTGTTGTACTGTATTCTGATGGCGTTGTATGCCTTCTGTGTATAGCGAACCCACTGGGAACACGTGTACATGGACTGGCAGAAGGCTTTAAAAAGAGTTATTTTAACTGCCGGTGTACAACGCGCGAACCTGCGGGCCAACATATTGTATCTGACAGCCAAAGCCCTCCGTTCTCTTTCTATATCAGCGTCATCTTTTAAATCGTCAGTGACGATGTGCCCTAGGTATTTAAAATTGGAGACTTCCCAGCATAACCGGTGGAATATATGATAGCTTTTTGCGCTTCACCCTAAATACAAGCGTTTTACTTTTTTGCACATTATAGCAAAGCCCATGCGTTTCAGCGTAAGCGTCGCAGACTGCCAATAGCTTCCTGAGTGCAGCTACTGATGGAGCCAGCCGCACCATGTCGTCTGCATAACTAATACTATTGACACATTGACCGTCAATAGAACAGCCAACGTGTGTGCTGCCGAGCTCCACAATCGGCTGGTTTATGTACTACAGGTTGAAAAGCATCGGAGACGTTAACCCCCCCCCCCCCCCCCCCCCAGTCTCACTCCGCATTCCAACCTGTACTCCTCAGATAATTCGTTGGCCCATCTAACCTGATTTGTTTGGTGGCCATACCAATACTGAAATACACCGGTTATGGCGTCAGGCACTCCGACTTCGCGCATCTTACACCACAGTATATCATACCTCACCATATCAAAGGCCCTGGAGAGGTCCAGAAACGCGGTGTATACTGGCGTACTCCTTTCAGTATAGTACCCAACAGTGTGCTTGAGAGACAGAATAGCACATTTCGTTGATAACTCTGACCGAAATCCGAACTGCGCGTCATGTATTTTAAGATGGTTACTAAGCTGCCTCTCAAATACACTGTCAAGCACCTTAGCCGTGACAGTCGCCAAAGATATCGGTCTGTAATTGGCCTTGTCACTAACGTCACCAGTTTTATTTTTCAATATTGGTACAACCACCGTTTTCATTAACTCAGCGAGTGGCGAATACAGAATGTAAACAACAAAGCCAGCAGTCGTGAGAGATGCGGTCCGGCGTACTCAAAATGTTCTATACTGAGACTGTCGTGTCCCGGCGATTTACCCCTTTTCATGTTTTTAATAATTAGACGTATCTGCATCGCCGTTATGCGGGCAGGCACCTCTAACACAGCAGTCCCCGTACAGACACTATTAACACTTGTTTTTACAAGCGGCTGCAATTTAAAATGTTCCTTAAACACGTTCGCGATCTCCACGGGCGTGCTTACCCCTTCCACATTCACTGGAACGCTAGGCTTAGGATTTAATTATTTGGTGTGTTTCCAAAACCCGCGAAAATCTTTACTTTCATGTTTGGTAGCCAACATATCCATTTTAATTTGATCTTGTTTGCTTTGACATAGCTTAAGTTTTTGTTTAAAGATCTTTCTGGACTCAACCATTTTATCATAAATAGATATACCCCTCACGTGGTTTCCCATGCTAAAACCCAGTTTTTAAATTTTTGCCGAGCGTGCCGGTGAGCATCCCTTACATACCTATTCCACCCCAGGATGGTCCGACCCTTCCCGACCCTCCCGCTGCCGTGCCTATCATAAGTGAACTCTGGAGCCTCCCGTAAGGACAATATAATTTTCTGATACAAATTATCCATCACTTCCCTATGTTCTGTTTCATGGCACATATGATCACAACATTCTCTTAGTTCATTAGGAAAATCTACTTGTCTTAATTTTAAATTACACTCCTTGGTACCTATACAATTCTACCTGACGTATGTTACGTTCACCCCATGTAACTTTATTTACTTGTAAGTCACATAGCGGTGATGACTTGGGCCTGGCCCTCAACAGGTTACATTGAACCTCTAACGGGAAGTGGTCTGACCAGTAAACATCATTATGTACCCTAACAGATATAATAGTCGCAGCCTCAGTTACCAAACAGTGATCTAGCCAACTGCGGCCACCGTTCGCCTCACTTACAAATGTATAGGTATCGCTACCTAACTTTACAAAGCCACTTTTGTTCTAAACAAAAATTTTACATTTCTTTTCCAAACATTTCCCCCGGGTGAGCATTAAAGTCCCCTAATATGTAGACATTCTCAGTATCACTATTTTCAACTACAGCTGCTATCTCACTTAAACAGTTCAATAATATATAGGTAGCCAATAAACTACCTCGATAAAATATTTATAGTGATAATTAACAATATACCTTTTTTTTAGTGTGCGCAAAATCCCCACAGATGCCCCCACCACTGGAACCGGTGGGGGAGGTTATGTCGGACTTGAATCGACTAAAACGCACATCGACTGTGTGGGCCGCAGGTGAGATAATCTGAGACATATCCCTCGCACCCTGACCGGCCCAGAACCGTCTCTTAAGAGACGGCCCTCGTCGGGTGTGGGGACCACGGAGTCCCCATCTCGTCCCCGGGTATGGGGAGGCGCGCATTGCCGCGGCCTGTTTCTGCTAGGGTGACAGGCGGCTCCACCCGTCACCCCCAGGCCTGCGTTCATGGGGACGGAGGTCATTGTGCGACCTCTGACGCCCGTGCCGCCTCCGCTTGCGGGCGTCGCGGCTTGCAAGTCTCCTTCGCTCCCGCTCCGCTGACTCCTTCTCGAGCATTACTTGCTCGCAAAATGCATCCGCGCAGTGAACCATCGCCGCGAAAACAAGATAATACCTTAAAACCAATATTTAATAATATTTTAAGTTATCATTATCATGATTTGGTTATAAAAAAACTCTGCAAAACTTAAATAGGTATACCATAACACAATGTGTTTCTATGGAAGAATGGTGAAGATAAAGTTAAATCATAAGGTGGTGCTTAGATGAATTAATTCATCTAAGAGGTGGTGGTGCCTTATGATCTTTAGTTTCACTATAATGTCTATTATAGTGAAACAAAAGTCCCTCGTTTGTCAAATAAGTCGGCCCTTTTTTAACACATTGCGTTTCAACCGGAGGTACTAAATAACTAATTAGCGTTCCACACAACAATTATTTATATCACAGCTTATGTTATCAACTTCTTAGAAGTAGGTAAAATAAGTCTGCCATTAGTTTCGTTGTAAGTTTTTACGACCGCTATGTCGCATGAACGTTGCGAATACAACGTCGCGGTTCGGAATTTTGGGTTCCTAGCCCTAGCTCCGAAGGGTTAAGAATTAGAATAGCTCTTATAACCTTTAGTAGGTGTCGTAGAATATTTTTATACAACGTATAGAACTTCTTTATTTTCTAAAGTGCTGGTTTTAAACCCCGTTTCTAATTTTAAGCAGTAGGCCTTCAGACACTCGAAACGGTAATTTGAGGGACTTAAGAATAATTCTGCCACCTAAGTGGTATAAAAAAAAAAACAATCTGTTTCACCATTTACTTTATGACGATGGATTGTGATGACACTGTTACAGGTAATTGTTCTAATATGGTTTGGACAGTAAAGTCCCTACATTTTCTACCTACATTTTCTGTTTTATTTGTATGACCCCATACCTAATGACCTGAATTTCTCCCATCTTGATCGATCCGGCTTTGAAACCTTTTCATTCTTAATCCTTATGCGGTTGCTTTGATAGATGGTTATGGTTAAGTTACGAGCGACTGCGGCGTGTCGCTGTGGAACTCAGCTCAGGCCTGGCTGCGACGGAAGTTGTATCAACTAGGTATAACTATTTAGCTAATTTGTGGACGTACCGTGTACCACGCATTCCCGATGGTCTAAAGTAACTAATTTAGAGTAGATTTGTTCACTGTGGAACCTATGGCACAGTCAGCCTAAGCGCGTTCTGGTCTTCGGCCTATAACTGTGAACCACAGACAGACTAATTCTCATTACGATTAACGACTTCCTACGTGGTCAGAACCGAAATCGGCGGTGGAACAAGCCCCACCATCTACTCGGGTACCCGTGCTAGTTTTAAGGGTGCCTGTCCATTGGAGCGGAGCTAGGTGGCGGAGCGGAGCCAGAAAGTAATGCGGAGCGGAGTTGCGGACTGTGGACTTTTTCAATAAGTTTTTGAACTGCCAACAGTTATACGAAGGTGACACTAAAGTTCTTAGAAAATTAAAAACAAAACAAACTAGCTAGTTATTAGTTTTATTGTATCTTTTCAACATAGTGGTCATTCGTCTTTAGGGTTCTCTTCGACGGCGTTTTGAAACGCAGCCACTGCTTCCTCGGCGTACATAAAACGTTTTCCTCGAAGTTTTTCTTTTCGTCGGGGCTATAGGGCGGATGACCCAGTAATTCCACGTCTGACGTCGTCAAGTAGTCGATTGTTTGTTTGGCGGTGTGCGACGAGGCGTTCTCGTGGTGAAGGAGGATCCTACTGCGAGGTCGTTTCTCCCAAATTTTTTCTAAGACAAGTGGCAAACAATTGTTAGTGAACCACTATGCAGTAACTGTTTTTCGATCCTCTAAAGCAATTGTTGCGTAAAATTTACTCGCGTTAAATTCATGCTGACGTGAAACAGACAATTTTTAATTTGCCGCCAAATTGTAAACAAATGACAAATGAATAAAATGCAAATAATATTGGCAATGAGTTCCATTTTCAAAATTTGAACTTATTTTTTTATTATTTCTTTTACAAGTGGCAAGTTCTAAAAACTTTCAGTGTAGACCACGTACGTGAAATCCTCGCTCCGCTTGTCCGCTGACTTCACCAATACGCGTTTTAAAAATATGAATTTTAAAACTAGTTTGCAAATCCCTGTCCACTGAAGCGAAGCGGAGATTTTAGAACTAGATTGGTTAATTTTGGCACAGCTCCGCTCCTCCAATTCGGTGGACGGACAACCTAAGGGTAGGGACTAATAACAGTAAACGAGTTTAGTACGTACAACTATGACACAAATAAAACTTTTTTAATAGTAAAATAATTTATTATGGTGTTTAATTTTTACACTGAAACCATTGAAAAATACTTCGTGGTCTTTCGTTTGTCTCTAGCCTCGTAAGGCTAAAGCGAACTAATATTGCTTCAAAACTAATATTACAAAAATAGATTCGTTATTATACAATAATTATTTACAATCACATACAAATCCCGCACATTTCGACACCTGCAAAGAATAACATTGCAACTCAGTTTTTATTGATTTCAAGCTTTAAGTATTCAACACGAGAGATACCTTACCTTGTGAGTGCAGTCCCTTCTCGCCAAGGTACATATCTTCATTGGTCTAATCAGTGTATAATCGACCGATTATAAAATTTAAGTTTACCACCAATACAGTGTTACACGAATTTTATTTTAAAGATGCGTGTGTGTAGAAATAACTTCGTAATAATCTCTTTAGATATAGCTCAAAGACTTTAAGTAGCAGCCTTCATTACAAAAAAACTTAGACACTCGTCCGTAAGTTACAAGTTACAATACTTTCATATGCAGGCGTCGATTGAACGTAACGTAATAAAACAACCGTGCGCTTTGCTATTTACGTAATAAATTAAATGCGTCGCTGTAGGGTTAAATAAAAATAAATTATATCTCAGGAAGCTGCCAGTCGGCCCCTCAAGTCTTTGGTACACTTGGTGGACTCTCCTCGATGGAACCCAGTTCTGGGAACAACTCCATCACGCACAGATCTAGTAAATTGTACACCAACTGAAAAAAAAAAATTCATTTCAATTCAGTCCATTGAAATAAAGAAATTTTAAAGATTTTATCTCGCTTTTTTGCAATTTTATTTTACATACATAAATACATAAAATCACGCCTATATCCCGGAGGGGGCAAGGGTGTTTTAACACCCACATTTCACCAATACTTGTATTCGACCTGCTTGTTGAGGCGCGCGCTCTGCACGATGTCGAAGGCGGTGCACAGGGAGACAGTGCAGACGGCGATGTAGTACCGACCTGCTTGTAGAGACGCGCGCTCTGCACGATGTCGAAGGCGGTGCACAGGGAGACAGTGCAGACGGCGATGTAGTACCGACCTGCTTGTTGAGACGCGCGCTCTGCACGATGTCGAAGGCGGTGCACAGGGAGACAGTGCAGACGGCGATGTAGTACCGACCTGCTTGTAGAGACGCGCGCTCTGCACGATGTCGAAGGCGGTGCACAGGGAGACAGTGCAGACGGCGATGTAGTACCGACCTGCTTGTTGATACGCGCGCTCTGCACGATGTCGAAGGCGGTGCACAGGGAGACAGTGCAGACGGCGATGTAGTACCGACCTGCTTGTTGAGACGCGCGCTCTGCACGATGTCGAAGGCGGTGCACAGGGAGACAGTGCAGACGGCGATGTAGTACCGACCTGCTTGTTGAGACGCGCGCTCTGCACGATGTCGAAGGCGGTGCACAGGAAGACAGTGCAGACGGCGATGTAGTACCGACCTGCTTGTTGAGACGCGCGCTCTGCACGATGTCGAAGGCGGTGCACAGGGAGACAGTGCAGACGGCGATGTAGTACCGACCTGCTTGTTGAGACGCGCGCTCTGCACGATGTCGAAGGCGGTGCACAGGGAGACAGTGCAGACGGCGATGTAGTACCGACCTGCTTGTTGAGACGCGCGCTCTGCACGATGTCGAAGGCGGTGCACAGGGAGACAGTGCAGACGGCGATGTAGTACCGACCTGCTTGTTGAGGCGCGCGCTCTGCACGATGTCGAAGGCGGTGCACAGGGAGACAGTGCAGACGGCGATGTAGTACCGACCTGCTTGTTGAGACGCGCGCTCTGCACGATGTCGAAGGCGGTGCACAGGGAGACAGTGCAGGCGGCGATGTAGTACCGACCTGCTTGTTGAGACGCGCGCTCTGCACGATGTCGAAGGCGGTGCTCAGGGAGACAGTGCAGACGGCGATGTAGTACCGACCTGCTTGTTGAGACGCGCGCTCTGCACGATGTCGAAGGCGGTGCACAGGGAGACAGTGCAGACGGCGATGTAGTACCGACCTGCTTGTTGAGGCGCGCGCTCTGCACGATGTCGAAGGCGGTGCACAGGGAGACAGTGCAGACGGCGATGTAGTACCGACCTGCTTGTAGAGACGCGCGCTCTGCACGATGTCGAAGGCGGTGCACAGGGAGACAGTGCAGACGGCGATGTAGTACCGACCTGCTTGTTGAGGCGCGCGCTCTGCACGATGTCGAAGGCGGTGCACAGGGAGACAGTGCAGACGGCGATGTAGTACCGACCTGCTTGTAGAGACGCGCGCTCTGCACGATGTCGAAGGCGGTGCACAGGGAGACAGTGCAGACGGCGATGTAGTACCGACCTGCTTGTAGAGACGCGCGCTCTGCACGATGTCGAAGGCGGTGCACAGGGAGACAGTGCAGACGGCGATGTAGTACCGACCTGCTTGTTGAGACGCGCGCTCTGCACGATGTCGAAGGCGGTGCACAGGGAGACAGTGCAGACGGCGATGTAGTACCGACCTGCTTGTTGAGGCGCGCGCTCTGCACGATGTCGAAGGCGGTGCACAGGGAGACAGTGCAGACGGCGATGTAGTACCGACCTGCTTGTTGAGGCGCGCGCTCTGCACGATGTCGAAGGCGGTGCACAGGGAGACAGTGCAGACGGCGATGTAGTACCGACCTGCTTGTTGAGGCGCGCGCTCTGCACGATGTCGAAGGCGGTGCACAGGGAGACAGTGCAGACGGCGATGTAGTACCGACCTGCTTGTTGAGGCGCGCGCTCTGCACGATGTCGAAGGCGGTGCACAGGGAGACAGTGCAGACGGCGGTGTAGTACAGACCTGCTTGTTGAGGCGCGCGCTCTGCACGATGTCGAAGGCGGTGCACAGGGAGACAGTGCAGACGGCGGTGTAGTACAGACCTGCTTGTTGAGGCGCGCGCTCTGCACGATGTCGAAGGCGGTGCACAGGGAGACAGTGCAGACGGCGGTGTAGTACAGACCTGCTTGTTGAGGCGCGCGCTCTGCACGATGTCGAAGGCGGTGCACAGGGAGACAGTGCAGACGGCGGTGTAGTACAGACCTGCTTGTTGAGGCGCGCGCTCTGCACGATGTCGAAGGCGGTGCACAGGGCGCGCGGCAGGCCGGCGCCGCCCAGCGCGGCAGCCAGCGGCGGCACGCGCTGCAGCAGCTGGCGGACCGCCTGCGCCCGCACGACCGCGGCGTCCGACCGCGGGGTCGACTTCTTGTTGAACAGTACTACTGTAGATTGGAAGAAATTCATCCTCAACATAGTCGTTCTTAACATATATAACATAATATATTAATTTATCAAAAAGGATTGGATGGGCAAATCTGAAACCTCTGAATAAGGAATAGCGAAAAAGGCTCAAAGGAGTCACGAGCCTGATTTTGATGAAAATCGTACCTGGCGATGCGCTTCGGTTACCCGCAAAGGATTAGTTTGTGACCACTAATGTTTATTTCGATTATACATCCCATTATAAGAAAAGTAGTTTCGTCAGAGAATAAAATATGGGATAAAAAATGTCTGTCGTTGTCGAGTTTCCAATATAACAATTGCAAAAATTGTCTTAAATTATTTCCTGGATGTAACTTTTGCACAATGCAGTGTACCGCGTGTATAAATGTGTACTGCGCGTACAGAGCACATTTTGAGCACATTTTAGATACAAGGTATATGCCACGAGCAGTAGGTAGGTACTGGAAGCAAAGAAATTTACTATCATTAATTAACCTATATTTAGATACATTTGCACCGTCGGTTTTTATAAATTCCTTGCTAAATATGTGTATTATCCACTTTTCACAATAAGAATATAATTTATCGGTAAAAAAGTAAGCAAGCAAATTATAAACACAGACGGGGCGGGACCATTTTACTTTTACCACTCGAAACATATTCGAAATACGCGAATTCAATGACGTCACGTGAACTGTCAACGGATTCGCCCGCGTTTTGCGTCGTGTAAAATACACACTTTAAAGTCGTAACTTTATTTTGCAAATATAAATTATTTACAATTCATATTTGAGTGAAATACATTTGTATAGTTATTATGTATATACTGTAACGACGCGCTCTGCAAACGTCGTCACACCGGTTTTAATTCTATTTTTGAACGAAAAGTTTCGGAACGCGGAGTGAATGACATTTTGACGTATAGCTGTCAAAGGACCTTTCTTCCTAGCGTTGAGGCTGGATGGTCGATATTCATGGCTTCGTAACTTAATTTCAATAAATCTCATAAAAATGAGAGTATTTTTGCCTAAAGGATAATAGTTTGTGTCTTCACAACTATCCTCTTGTGGAATTATAGTTTATTTCTGCTCTTAATCTGAGAATATTATGATTTCTTTTGCTATTGGCATTGTTCCAGCAAATTAAGGCGGTTTCCAAATTGGAACCGCCTTTTTCTTTTTCCTTTGGACTTTTTCTTTGGACCTTTGTCTTCGGTCATCTGCATTTCTTTATGGAGGGTTTGGACTTTTCGCCTCAAACCTGGATGTACCGCATGGGCTTAAACTGAAAACTTCGCCTGCTACGAGCTTTCTCGCTGCTGTGTTTACATATACTCGCCGAGGGATGCCGTGAGCTTACTTTAATTATATTTTAAATCTAATCTTCAAAATAACCTAAAAATGCATTGGTGACATAAGATCATATTGACCTAGCTTATAAAACTCTAATTTTAAATTTAAGGTTAGATATACATTAGGAATGTATCCTTGCAACTATTTCTAAATGCACACTGTAGTGGACAATAAAACCTTAAACCTCACCGTTTGGTTTCATTTAGCTCACCTCCGGCAGATTAAAAGTTTCCAATCTCCGCTGATTATCCTAGGCATGTGTATCTCCAAGGCGCCCGAACTTTTATGGTAATGTACTTACACACCAATTTTATTTCTATTTCTTTTAAATAGGAGATACAGAGAAAAATAAAATCCTTTTTTTTTTTTTATTATTACATTTGGCGCCCGAACAGGGACCTGACAGTGTGCATATATCTTTATTCCTTGTCACCTTTGCATTATTTTTTACCTTATCATGTTAAGAACAGTGTTTTCTTCATGTATTTTACTGTTACATAACTGTGTATTACAGTAAATCTTTGTTATTGTTTACTTTGCAAAACTAATCATACTACAAGTTAGTACTATTGTTTGTATCTCTCAATTACAGGTGAATGTTTCAATTTGTATAACATGGTTATTGTTATAATTGTTTTATCTTATATAGCTTTTGTTTATTACAGGTAAGATTTTCCACTTAGTAATATTATATAATTACTAGTTCTTAACCTTTATTCACATGTGTGAAAACATAGTAATATTTGAATATTTGCTGTTTACCTTAAGTAGACATAAATAATTTATTTTGTGAATCACTAATGCATTTTTATCTTTATAGGCATTTGACCTAAATAATTTTTGCAACAATAACATTCCATTCTATGAGTTTGTTTGACTTTTGAGTTTAGCGTTTTGCTATCAATGCAATTAACTTCATTCATAATTTAATTAACTTTAATTAGAAACTTTAATTGATACTTTAATTAGAAACTTATAGTGTATTTAATACAACTTTTTATTAGATTTTCACATCCTTTTATAAATCAAACATGGATAAGGAAAAACAGGTCCCGCCTTTGTTTGAGAATATTGTTGGTGATGTTCCAGTTGGTACTTCTACTCATGAGATGCCTCATGTCATGGCTGATTTATCTGAAGTTGTTAGATAGTGGAGCTTGTAGTTGTGTACTCGGTTCTAATATTCATCAAACATTTTTGCAATTAGGTTATAAATTTAAACCTTATAAAGGTAACGCTGTTACTGCTGATGGTTCTGCACACATTGTTATTGGAACTATGGTTTTGCCTATCACTTGTGATAACTTGACTCAAAATGTAGATTTTTTGATAATACCTTCTTTTAAACCTTCAATTATTTTGGGATTTGACTTTTGGTTGAAATTTAATCTTGCTAAAGACTTATGGAATAATATTACTTTTGAATATGAATCCACTACTTGTGTAAATGCAGTTACTTCTGTTTCTGAACTTTCTCCTTCTGAGAAACACGAGTTAAATAAAATTATTTCACTTTTTGAAAATATTTCTTATGAAAAGAGAGGCTTAGGTCTTACTCATTTAGTTAAACATAAAATTAATGTTACTGGTGAACCTTTTAAACAACGTTATTGGCCCCTTAGTCCTGCTAAACAAAAAGAACTTTATGATGAAGTGGAAGTTTTATTAAAGGAAAATATTATTGAACCTTCTAAATCTCCTTGGTGTTCTCCAGTGTTAGCCGTTGAAAAACGCGATGGTGGAACAAGATTATGTTTGGACCAGAATTTGATAATGTAGCATTCTGTTACTTAGATGATCTCATATTGACAAATTCTACATTCTCTGATCATTTAGATTATTTAAATAAAATTTATAAAATCCTTAAAGATGCTGGGTTATACAAAATATTGTTGGATATTTCCTATGACTAGTGCTACCACTAAAGTAATTTGTGGGATACTTGAAAAAGAAATATTTCTTAAGTTTGGAACACCTAAAGTTTTTGTTTGTGATAATGGAAGCCAATTTACAGCTAAGCAATTTGTAGATTTTCTAAAAAGTTATAATATTAGTAAAATATTTTATAATACTTTATATACACCTCAAAATAATCCTGTAGAGAGATATAACAAAACAGTCGAAACATGTATTTCTTGTTTTGTTAAAGATGATCATAGAACTTGGTCAAAATATTTGCCTCATGTTCAATTAGCTTTAAATAGTAGTGTGAATCTAGCTACAGATTTCACTCCTAATTTTCTCATGTTCGGTAGAGAACTTATTTTTGATGCTTCATTGCACCGTTTTAGTAATTCTTTTGATAACCTCAATCAACTTGATGTTGTTGATAGGTCTTCATTTGCTTTTTCACTTAAATCACTTAGTGATATTTTTATAAAAGTTCAAGCTTCATTGCTTAAAGCTTATAAGCGTAATGCGCGTTATTATAATATAGGAAGGAAGGTCATTTCTTTTGAGGTGGGAGATATAGTGTGGAGGAGAAGTTTTGTGCAGTCTAATGCTCCTGCATTCTTTTCGGCTAAGTTAGCACCTAAGTTTGTTAAGTGTGAAATAATAGATAAAATTTCCTCTAATGTTTATGTTTTAAAAGACCTTAATAAAAACTATACTGGTCGTTATCATATTAAAGACATAATTAAATATTAAAATTATTCTTGTTTTGACAATGTCTATCTTTGTCTTTGGTACTTTGTTTGAAGTTTGATCCCATTGTAAGGTGATGTTTGTGAGGCTAAGGGATCTTGAAAGGTGATGTATGTTAGGAACTTCACAACAATTTATTAATTTCTATTTTAGTTTCCTTCAAAAATAACTTAGGTCATTTTAGGACTTGTTATTGTGTAACTCTACTCCATATTAACAAATTGTTCCACATCAAAAGATCTTATATTTTTATTTATCTTTGTTGTATAGGATTATTTTCCTGTATATATTTTTATACACTTGTATATTTAATATTGTATATTTTGTACAAATTTAGGAATTTAGTTTCTACTCTAATATAGGAGTGAAATTTAATATTCATTTTCTACATTAAATTCACTTGACTTATTTCCACTCACTTAGGGAATGGAAAATTAAGTTTCTTGAACTTTATTTTTGTACAGTTCTGGGTTATTTTCTTAGTATTGGGATTCTCGGATTGGACGCATTTTATGCATTTTTTACACACCTTGTTATACCATTTTTTGGGAAACTTGTGTCTTACTGGACTTTACAATTTTTTTGTGCTATTGTGTTTCATACACATAGTCACACCTTACGCTTTGCGCACGGGAAGCTGGTGGTGTTGAGCCGGTCGTAATTGTCGTTTTTCTCTTTTTGTACGATTGTGTTTTTATACACATTGTTACATTTTTTATGCTTTGCGCACGGGATGTCGGTGGTGTTGTGCCGGTCGCAAATGTCATACTTTTCTTATGCGGTTGTGCTCAGGAAGTCAGTGGTGTTGTACTGGTCACAATTGTCATATTTTCTTTATATTTTGCTTGTGCTCGGAAAGTTGGTGGTGTTATGCCGATCACAATGCTTATAAATATATTATTACGACACTTTTGTTGTGATTTTGTTTTGACGTTTTAGATGTTGGAATAGGAATTTGAAGTCGGCGGCTTTTCAACCTAACCGACAGTGGGAAAACTTCATTGTTTTTACCGATTTTCTTTCAGATTCGGCAGCGTTGGTGCTTAACCGATATCTTGTTAGTTTCATATTTTTGTTTCAGGAATAGCTGGTATAGAGTCGGTGGCGTAGGAGCTCAACCGCACTTTTGTATTGATGCTAGAAGGCTGGTTAAGATCAAGGATTAGATTCGACGGCGTTGGTTGCCTAATCGATATCTGGAATGGAATTGAGTAGGGATTGTTTAATTTGTTTTATTGAAGGATTTATTTTCACTTTTGTGTTGAAATAAGTTTTTACTCTTTTCTGAGTTTGGTTTCGGTTATTCCATTAAGTTGGATAGTGTCCTTTGTTTCCATTTGAAACTGGAAATTCTTTTTCAACTTAATTCTTTACTTTTCGAGTGTTTTCACATTCTTTGATTTTTAGGAATGCTTTCCCATTCTTTAATTTATAATTATTTCTGCAATACCCAATGCAAGATGCTTTCGCATTGCCTTTCTTGTTTATTGAAAAATGTTGCAAGACATTTTGTCTTTTGAGGTTTTTTTTGGAATTTTGTTCTGGACTCTCATAATTTTCATCAGAAAAGGAAGTTTCTTTCTTTCTTTTTTCTTTTTGGGGAGGGATGTAATGTAACGACGCGCTCTGCAAACGTCGTCACACCGGTTTTAATTCTATTTTTGAACGAAAAGTTTCGGAACGCGGAGTGAATGACATTTTGACGTATAGCTGTCAAAGGACCTTTCTTCCTAGCGTTGAGGCTGGATGGTCGATATTCATGGCTTCGTAACTTAATTTCAATAAATCTCATAAAAATGAGAGTATTTTTGCCTAAAGGATAATAGTTTGTGTCTTCACAACTATCCTCTTGTGGAATTATAGTTTATTTCTGCTCTTAATCTGAGAATATTATGATTTCTTTTGCTATTGGCATTGTTCCAGCAAATTAAGGCGGTTTCCAAATTGGAACCGCCTTTTTCTTTTTCCTTTGGACTTTTTCTTTGGACCTTTGTCTTCGGTCATCTGCATTTCTTTATGGAGGATTTGGACTTTTCGCCTCAAACCTGGATGTACCGCATGGGCTTAAACTGAAAACTTCGCCTGCTACGAGCTTTCTCGCTGCTGTGTTTACATATACTCGCCGAGGGATGCCGTGAGCTTACTTTAATTATATTTTAAATCTAATCTTCAAAATAACCTAAAAATGCATTGGTGACATAAGATCATATTGACCTAGCTTATAAAACTCTAATTTTAAATTTAAGGTTAGATATACATTAGGAATGTATCCTTGCAACTATTTCTAAATGCACACTGGAGTGGACAATAAAACCTTAAACCTCACCGTTTGGTTTCATTTAGCTCACCTCCGGCAGATTAAAAGTTTCCAATCTCCGCTGATTATCCTAGGCATGTGTATCTCCAAGGCGCCCGAACTTTTATGGTAATGTACTTACACACCAATTTTATTTCTATTTCTTTTAAATAGGAGATACAGAGAAAAATAAAATCCTTTTTTTTTTTATTATTACAATACATATAAACATTTCATAATTTATTGTAAAAGTTGTCAAATATCCAATTTCGATGACTACATTTGTTTCTGTACCATAACAACGCCACACGCGCACTCTTCCATTGATAAAATATACGTGTATTAAATCAAATCGTTCATCTTCAAATCACAGAATTTATATTACAAAATATTTCTTTTAACAAATTACTAAACACAGTACGAACAGAATCTAAATTATTGGCGCCAATACTACCGTTCAAATTAAATTTTTTTTTTCTTGTACAGTAAAAGAAAATAAAATTGAAATTAGAACGTAATTAAAAGCGATATGTTCTACTTTCAAATTTTATCAGCCTACCAGAATCATTCTGAGCATAATTTAAAACACGGAATAGTTACGACCTTTTCTAGGATTTCGAACGAAATAAATTATGATAAAAAATTTAAGTACATGAAATATGAATTTTATTTAAATTCCAAATTTTCCGTATATCCATCCAAATTTTCGCAGAATTTGATCCTTATCAGCGACACTATCGTATGGTGTAATAGTAAAAGGTGTGTATTAATAAACGGGTTTGATTCCCAGCTAGGATTATTGGTTTTTCAGAAATCTAATGATGAGGTTTTAAGTTCCATCAAAATGGGGCACGTGACTCCTTGGGGCATTTTTTGCTGTTCCTTATAGTTTGGGATTTGGCCATCCAAGCCTTTTTCAAAAATTCACCCTGTAAATAAGCAGATAATAAAATCATCGACGACGTTCGGCTCTGAGGGACGCTTGGGTGAGGCATACCCTACCCGATCGAGAACTTACCTTGTGCGACTACCTCGGAAAGCTGCTCGCTCATTCAGTACACAGCTAAGCTAAACACAAAGTTACGTCTCTTTCTCGTTGGGGTAGGTAAAAATCACATATTTTCCTTAATTACGAACTGACATACCTTCATAACTTCATTTATATATGTTTGTCGGTTCTCACTACTCTTTGCCTGGGTTTTCTTAAAAATGTCCTAACATCCACCGTGAAGTTTCTGGGGGCCGTGAAGCCGATACACCTACTGACTGACGGATAAGGTTCTGACGCAGGCTTCATTCCTGGGGCTCAGACTTTCCTGGGTCTTTGGGTTCCCAAAAAATTGCACACATTTGGAGAGCCCTAGAGGCTTTGTCCAGCAACGGACTGCAATAAGCTGATTGGTCCATTGAAGCCAAAACCTAAAACGGCCCTGTGTTTCCAGGCTAAAGAGCTCGAATGCAATCAGAAACGCCGCTAAGACGACAACATGTTCCATGCCCCTGTACGTGTATGTGCGTGCGTATGTGTGAGTGCGTGCGAGTGCGTGCGTGCGTGATTACGTGCGTGCGTGTATGTGTGTATACGTGGTCGCACCGTGGCCGAGGCGAATGAGGTGCGCCAGGCGCCGCTCCGACAGCAGCCGGCGCAGCGCCGAGTTGAGCAGCCCGTCGAAGGCCGCGTCCAGCGCGCCGCGCGCCGCGCCCAGCACGCTGCCCACCAGGCCCACCAGCAGGCCTCGCGCCCTCACCACCTTTATTACTGAAAACAACAACAATACATTTTTCATCCCTACCATTCGAAAAGTGTCACTTTGTTCCTCTATAAGCGAAAGCAAAATATCTTTTTTCTGTTAAGAACTTTTTAGAGGACGAAAAAGTGAGCAGAACATATATTCATAGAAATCGAACGCAAATTGTATGCATTACAGGCTGGTACGTGCCGCACGTGGCATGTATGCTAACTAAAAAAAAGCGCGCGCATTACTTATGTCTCTAACTGTTGATACCGGAGATTGGTGGCGCTAAGTGCAACTTGTTACACACATAAACAGGCATTCGTACTTTTATACAGTTTCTGATTTTACTGTTTTTGAAAATAAAAAAGAACTGGGACGTACAAGTGCCTTATTCAATAATTCTGTCTCTGTGCTTGTAAGTATTCAATATATCTATTTTCTCATAGAAAGAGGATGAAAAGTAGAGTGTTTGACTCGTAAAAATACTACGTTGCTATCTCGTTATACAATATACTATTTGATGCCTTCTATCCGAAAAGTGTCACTTTGTTCCTCTATGTAGGTAGGACACGGCGGTATTTCCGCCCGATTGAGCAGTCCGACTGGGGTAGTACCTCCGCCCTACAGAATACCGCGGCTATAATAACTTCGTGTTGTGTTCCCAGCAGTGAGTAGGGTAGCCAGAGCTCACTGGAGAATTTGTGCTGTCAGTGGGAAGACTAAAGGCTTGTCCTGCTTTGTCTTCTACTGACGGCACAGAAACTCTGTACTTACAGTGTTGGCAGTGCGACTGTGACTTCTCTGGTGTTACAGACGTCCATAGGTCACGGTAACCACTTTCCATCAGGTGGGTCGTGTGCTTGTCTGCCAACTAAGTGGTATAAAAAAATATGTAAAATAACTCTTTTCTGCTAAGAACATTTTAGCGGGCGGAAAAGTGGTATCATTCATAGAAATCGAACGCAAATGTTTGAATTACTTACTGGTCAACGTCAAAAATTATTTATTCTGTATAGACCATTATATCGGCACTTACAAAACGTCAACAAAAAAAAAGAACATGAATATAAGTTTAGTAAATGGACCACCGGTTTGAAACGCGGCCCCGACCTGAGAAAACTCCGGCAAGAAACTCAGCGGGCATTTCTTTTTATTTTTTGGTCTATGTCTACTTAATCTAAATACAAAAATGTACTTGAGTAGCATAGTTGAGCGAACAGCTCATTTTCAAGCTTGTTTATCATCCAAGTATTCTTGGATTTTATAATAGCCTTTCTGGCAACGAGTACGGCGGCGCGGGAACCCGGACTAGTAAAAAAGAAGCACGCGCATTACTTATGTCCCTGGCTGTTTATACTGGCGATTGATGGCGCTTGTTAGAGCTTATTACACATATTGAAGACATTTGTACTTTTCCACAACTTTTTATTTTTATTTTGGAAATTAGAAAACTGGAAACGTACAAGTGCCTTATTTGACAATTATGTCTCTGTTCTTGTAAGTAATCAGTACAAACCTATATTCTCATAAAAAGGGAATGAAAACATTCCACGTTAGAATCCTTCGCTACGCTCGGGAATAGCGTCCTCAACGTAAAAATACTATTTTGCTCCCTTGTCATACACTTTACTATCTCTATCTCAACCTACAAACTTCGACCTCGACCTACAAATGTGAGGAACAGTGATTCGAATTTCGTACACCATAGTGGATCTGGGGGTCGTGAACATACACTGAGCAAATTTATAATGTAGTCAAGAAAGGCAGGTCAGAAGCGATCAAAACTGACGGGCTTGTATTGTGTGAAAAGTTTAATGACAGTAGGAAGTACATTTTGTACGTATGAGTTGACGACAGGCTGTTGTTTCCGCCTACTCCGAAGGGAAATAGGTGTGAGTATATATTTACGGCAATCCCGGTGATACGAATGATACTTACATAAATACATGAGGCACTGAGAGAACCCGACGACGCTGGTCTGATGCCGCTTGTCGACCTCGCACACCCTGGGCTCCACGTTGAAATTGTTCTCGAATACAGTCGTGTGTATATTGCGCGTACGTCGCTGACGCGTTTGGGACTCTTCTTCTACCTCTTCGTTCATTTCTTGAGCTTCTTCTACGTCTCGGGGAGGGCCGTGTTTTCTGAAAATGTTCATAAATATCTAATACTAGCTGACCCACCCCAGCTTCGCCCGGGGTATATTTTGAAGCTTCATATCCCTTTGAGCCCGTATGTTTTAGTCTTCAAAATATGTATGAAAAATTGCCGGATTTGTTAACATTTATTATCAACGCTCCGCTCCCTTAAGTAGTAGCGTGATGATATATAGCCTAAAACCTTCCTCGATAAATGGACTATCGAACACTGAAAGAATCATTCAAATCGGACTAGTAGTTCCAGAGATTAGCGCGTTCAAACAAACAAACAAACTCTGCAGCTTTATAATACTAGTATAGATGATAACTATTCGAACAGATTTCGATTGGAAGAAGTGAATGCTCAGACAGTACTTGAACCCGCGA
Source organism: Eilema griseolum (assembly GCA_963662185.1). NCBI lineage: Eukaryota > Metazoa > Arthropoda > Insecta > Lepidoptera > Erebidae > Eilema > Eilema griseolum. Next base: position 3,782,538 of record OY759243.1, read on the forward strand.
CCCAGTCCCGTCTGAGCATTGTCTTTTTCCAATCTGTTCATAATTTCATGAAAATGTTCATAACAATATATAAATTGAGAACAATCAACATCCAGGACAGAACTTGGCACTCATGTCAAAATTTACTCTTTACACTCTTAGAGACTCTAGCCTCTAAGAGTTTAAAGAGTAGAATACAAATAGATCTCTTCCATCCCACACATTCTTGTCAGCCGTTATGTTCTTTAATCTCTTTCACACAAGCCATCCACAACAATTAATAAAACATTTTACTTACAAAGCTTGATATCGTTCAATATCAGAAGATACAAGCAGATTTTTAAGAAAACTCTCCAAATGCTGTCCCTTCTCCTTCCTGAGTTTGTGAGTGACCGACTGGTAGATATTGGCCAGGTCCGTGCTATTGCCGATGGGGGTGGCTGCCTGTATCACGATGGAGAAGTCTCCATCTTCCGTGAGGAATATCCGGAGAAGCTCACTCGTTTGGAGAAGACTCTTCTGTAAAAGTCTTTGTGTGAAGTCTTCGTATTTGTAGCGTATGGTTTCCAGGGGACTGTTGTCTCTGGAAAAACAAACATGGACATTTTAAGTGTAATATAACATAGATCTCATAATGCTTCTAATATAGTTGCTGGCACATATCTTGACCCCAAGTCGCAAGAGCAACGAGATCAAGCCAAGCTGCCCGCGTACGAAGGCAACCGGGGACGAGCTGGGGACTCTGTAGTCCCCACACCCGAGAAGAGGGCCAGATCGTGAGAGAAGGCCCTGGGTCGGCCGGGATATGCCTGTCAACATCACCTTCGGCAACTAAAGCGACCCACAGGCGGCGTGCGGCGTGCGTTTTAGTCGGTTCGAGTCCGACATAACCTCCTCCACCGGCTCCGGTGGGGAGGTATCCGTGGGGATTTTGCGCACGTAATAAAAAAAAAAAAAAGAGCAACGAGATCTTGGCACGCGTAAGTTGGTTTGATATACTTAAAAAAATATTCTATAACATTCTACACAACGGTATTTGGACCAATGGTATGCTTAGTTTAACTAGCTTATGTTATGGAATCTACAATGAGGATAAACATACTAAGATATTTTTTTTTGTAAATACATTCATATTATACATAGAAACATTTAGATCAATGCAAATATATACATTCATGCATACAAATATTTGGACTGAGCGGAAATCGAACTCGCACCTCCTGCTTAGCAGTCGTTCTACCGCTACGGCACAGAGATCGTCAGATATAATCTATCATTGCTGGATTTAAGCTCCTCTGCGCCATAGCACCCCGTGCCACTGTAGAGTAATTTTGAGGGTAGTCTCAAAAGACACAAAAAACGCCGGCAACTAACAAAATTTTGTTTGTCGCTCAATCACACATCATTTGGTTGAATTTATTACCCCTCGTTTACACCTAAGTATAAAACATGTATTTGACAAGTTGCAATATGTCACAGGCTTCAGTGTGAACGCAAATGTGTTTTATACTTGTTTACAACTTGTTGGCTATACGTGTTTAAAACAAGTATTGTGTTTTGATTAGTCTTCTACAAGTTTTTTATAAACAAGTTTAGAACTTGTTTTACAACTTGTTTCGTGGTATAAACGAGGGGTTAGGCTGAAGTTTGTTTTATCTGAATCTTTTTTTTTATACCACTTAGGTGGCAGACAAGCACACGGCCCACCTGATGGAAAGTGGTTACCGTGGCCTATGGACGTTTGTAACACCAGAGGAGTCACAGTCGCGCTGCCAAACCCTGTAAGTACAGAGTTTCTGTGCCGTCAGTGTAGAAGACAAAGCAGGACAAGGTTTTAGTCATCCCACTGACAGCACGAATTCTCCAGTGAGCTCTGGCTACCCTACTCACCGCTGGGAACACAACACGAAGTTATTATAGCCGCGGTATTCTGTAGAGCGAGGTACTTCCCCAGTCGGACTGCTCAATCGGGCGGAAATACCGCCGTGTCCTACCTCCCTAAAAATATGTATGATAGAATAACGAAATAATAGTCAAGTGACGTTGGTAATCTCACTTCCTGGAAGGCAGCTGCAGCTCGGCGAGCACCTTCTCCCCGTGGAACTCGACGAGCTTGCTCCGCAGCAGGTGGAAGTCGTGCTCGCTGCGCTCCACGGCCCACAGGCTGGCGCCGCCGCCCGCGCCCTCCGCGCGGTGCACCGTCACCGTGAACACGCGCACCGTGCCGCGCCGCGGAGGCGCTTGCTGCGGACAGGAGCGCCAATGTAAGTTTATAACATAACATAAACTCACGCCTATATCCCCGAAAGGGTAGCACAACGGGCACTTATAAACCTGCGATTAATACACACATAACTTCGAAAAGTCATTGGTGTGTGCCATGGTGAAACCTGGTGGTTGCGCCGAGGTAGAAGCTGTATTTCTTGACGCGGAAACACACTCTTTCTATACCCGTCTCCCCTCCCGCACTAACCATAGAATAGTGCTGGATATGGCTTCCGTCCGCCATTTGTGAAATATGGACAGTCAGTCTCGCTTTGAACTAGCCAGCGTAAGGACGGACCGCGCTCGCGTCTCTCAAAAATGATTAATATTTGTTACATTTTTACCGCTTCATAGACCTTTACCGATCGGATTGTGCCTCTCGTGTGTTCCTCAAGTGATCTAGTGATGCTGACGGCAGCTCCTGAGCAAGGAAGAGAAGATCCGTGTACCGGCTGCGATGAAAACACGTGTGTCGTGAAGGTTAGTGCATCCTCTCCTAATTTCTCGGGTTGCATTCATTGCTTGGATCACTCCCGCGGCAACCCGACCACCTGTCTTTTGTGTGTAAAGCGTCAATGGAACAGTTAGCTACTTCCCGCAATACAGTCCATTACCGCACGTGGCCATGCGCCACCATTTTTGGTCCGGATCGAGCCGGATTCTTAGCCGTAGTTCGTATTTTGTTATTATTCTAATGGGAATAAGCGCATCGCACCTAAGTGCCTGGTTATTTTAGTAGAAAACCCCGCATCCAGACATTTAGGCTTAGAATTTGTTGTCCGTTCGCCGCTGGCTCGCATTGTACCTACCTAATACATAAATAGGTTAGGTATCATATCAACACTTAATCGTAGTTCACAATTTTCGCACCGCGCCTAAATATAGTTATTTTAGTAGAAAACCCCGCATCTAGGCATTTAGGCTTAGATCTTAGGTATACTAGACACCCTAGTGCATAGGCACAGTGTAATACCTAACGCATTTGGCTTTGTTTTATTTTTCAATTACGTTGCTCGCTCGCCGCTGGCTCGCGTCGTGTTTGCCTGGTACCTGCGTGGGTAGACACGTGGTTGTACCTCATTCCAATTCATACGAAAGTATTTTGATTTGAATAGATATTACGCAATACTTAGTCCCTGAAATAATAGTTGAACCTAGACAGCGACCATCGCGTAGGTACGATCTTGTTGCTATGCGCGTTAGTTCAAGCTTGCACTGGCAGTTATAAGTACCTACCTACCTACGGTTATCGCTCGCGCCGCCTCGCTGCTCTGTACCGCTAAGATTAAGTCATTTCATATTTGTTGTTTACCGCACTTTAGTTTGAGATTTAATTGTAAACATGTCCCCAAAGGTTGATAGGACCGGTAAGGTTCAATTGAAACTTTTAAACGCTAAAAAAGAAATGATTTACTCTCGCGTACAATCGATTTATGATAATGCACTTAAAACCTCTGATTTGGTCATCAGAGATTCGTTCTTGTGTTCTATAGAAAACTTAGATAGTCTACGCGCGGATTTCGAAACCTTAGTACATGACATCAACGTTTTAGAGTTGAATTTGAATCCCGATTACTCAGTGAGTTATCAGGCCTTGTCGTCGTTTGACGATTTGTATTGTCGTATCAAACGCGTCGCTAGGAGTTTGGAGAAACCGGCTGACCTACCCAACCCCACTCGCGACCGACCTAAGTTGCCACCAATTCAAATACCCGAATTTGATGGTAACATTCGCAATTGGTGTCTATTTATAGATAGTTTTGAGAATACAATAGATAAGAACGATTCGTTGACAGATCACGAAAAATTGCATTATCTCGTTGAAAAGTTGACTGGTAAAGCTATAACCGTTTGCGCTGGAATTACGTTTAGTGCCGAGAATTATAATTTAATTTTAAATACTTTGAAAGCTAGGTATGAGGATAAAAGATCGGTAGCTAACGCCTATTTAGATCAGATGTTTGATTTGAAATCTATTACGGCATGTAACGATCAAAACTTAGAGAAGTTTCTAGATACTTTCGCGTCAGCTGTTCGCGCCGTAAAGAACCTAAAGATCGATGACCTCTGCGACTTCGTATTTTTGTATATGGGTTTAAGGAAATTAGATTCCGAAACCATTCGTTTGTTTGAGTCGGATCATCGCGGCAATAAAATTCCTAAGTTCGAAGACTTAGAAAGTTTTGTTCGCGAGCATATAAAAGTATTGCAACGCTCTTCATCGAAACATGAAGGCGCGAAGATAGTTGTTGATTCTGCACGCAAAGTAGATGCGTCATCGAAGTCACTGAGGTCAACTCATACTTATGTTAGTACCGCACCAGCACATGTACAATCACCTGTTTGCTCTTTGTGTAGTACTCATCATTCGCAACTGTACAGGTGTCCTGGTTTTCTAAAATTGTCGCCTAGTGATCGTTATAAATTTGTTCGCGCTAATAATTTTTGTTTTAATTGTCTCGGTACTAAACACCGCGTTGTTTTATGTAATAGTAGAAATAGTTGTCGCAAATGTCAAGCGAGACACCACACTTTGCTTCATTTTGAGAATAGTAATGCCGCATCCAATGTGAGCACGGTTGGCTCGTCGAGCGGTGACACACGGCAGCCTGCGCCGCAGCCGCAGCCCGCGCTCGCGCGCGCTCCGGCCCGCCCGGTGACCGCCGCGGATGACGTCACCTTGTGTTCGTTCTCCGCTAGTGCTGCACTCACTACTGTGTGTCTTGCGACCGCTCGCGTTGTTATTGTTGATGCATTAGGTAAGCCGCGCATTGTTCGAGCGCTGTTAGATGGCGCTTCGCAAAGTAATTTCATTACTCAAGATTGTTGTCGGCGTCTTGGTTTCAATGTTGATAAGCGTTCAACCCGCTCAGTGGTGAAGGGTTTTGGAAGCTTACAGTCAGCTGTTCGTGGCACCGTTAAAACAAGGTTTAGATCTCGTTTTAATAATAATATTTGGTTTGACATGGATTCGCTCGTTATAGATAGAATAGCTGAACGGTTGCCTACCGTCCCGGTTGACACGTCTTTATTAACGAAATTTAAAGACTTGCCTTTAGCAGATGAGACTTACGCTGTTCCTGGAGTCGTCGATATATTGATCGGCGCTTCGATTCTCCCGCACCTCCAGTTATCACGTAAGGTTCAAGGGGGACCGACGTACCCCGCTCCGCACGCACTGGAAACAGTTCTTGGTTTTGTTATAATTGGTTCCGCACCCGCTTCTATAGATAGTTTTGGTCACTCGACTGCTTCGTTCTGTTGCACCGTCGAGCCGCCGCTGGAGTCTACCATCCGCAAGTTTTCACTCGGTGGCTCCCGTGTATCCGCTGAAAAACGCTTTCTTTGTTTGGAACGAAAGATGCAGGCGTCCCCAAAGTCGAAGCGGGCCTATGATGAGGTTGTTAACGAATATTTAGATAAAGGTTACATCTCACCTGCGCCTGCGGACACTGGCGGGACCCAGCCTTCGTACATTATCCCGCACCGCGGAGTTATTAGAGAAGATAAGCTTACTACTAAAACTCCGCGTAGTTTTGGATGGCAGTGCTAAGACTAGCACTTCCGTGTCGCTTAATGACATTTTGTATTGTGGTCGGAATCTTTAAGGTAATTTATTTGACATAATTGTAAATTTTCGCATTAATATTAGTAGAATTTTAGCTTTTAGGACTCAACAGTCGCTTTGTGTTGGGCCCACTCTTCGCCCCATCGTTGGGACACATTCGTCGCTAATAGAGTGGCAAAAATTCAATCTGAATTGGCGCCACATAATCTCTTTCACGTTGCTGGCACCGACAACCCAGCCGAGTGTCTCTCTCGTGGATTGCTTCCTTCGCAAATTTTAGATCGCCCGTTATGGTTTGGTGGACCGTCCTGGATTCATGCCGCGTTAGATAAGTGGCCAGTTAGTCAATTCAATCCCACTACGGTTTCCGAACCACCCGAGGAGAAGAAGCACTCGCTTGTTGTATCGGTCCCACGTGAAGAGACCCTTATTTTGTTGTTGGCTAATCGCGTCTCGTCTTGGTCGAGACTGTTGCGTTGTGTTGTTTGTTCGCCTCTGCCCTCTGCCTAGCCAGCAGTAGGCACGAGCTCCAATCTAGGTTTATATTTTAGTTGTTATTTCCCAAACCTAGATTTAGATTAGACTTTATATTTGTTTCGCATTTGTCGTTTCGAAGGTAACCCTTCAAGCCGGGGGGAATGGTTGCGCCGAGGTAGAAGCTGTATTTCTTGACGCGGAAACACACTCTTTCTATACCCGTCTCCCCTCCCGCACTAACCATAGAATAGTGCTGGATATGGCTTCCGTCCGCCATTTGTGAAATATGGACAGTCAGTCTCGCTTTGAACTAGCCAGCGTAAGGACGGACCGCGCTCGCGTCTCTCAAAAATGATTAATATTTGTTACATTTTTACCGCTTCATAGACCTTTACCGATCGGATTGTGCCTCTCGTGTGTTCCTCAAGTGATCTAGTGATGCTGACGGCAGCTCCTGAGCAAGGAAGAGAAGATCCGTGTACCGGCTGCGATGAAAACACGTGTGTCGTGAAGGTTAGTGCATCCTCTCCTAATTTCTCGGGTTGCATTCATTGCTTGGATCACTCCCGCGGCAACCCGACCACCTGTCTTTTGTGTGTAAAGCGTCAATGGAACAGTTAGCTACTTCCCGCAATACAGTCCATTACCGCACGTGGCCATGCGCCACCACCTGGGATCGAACCCGAGACCTCGTCTCAGCAGTCCATTCCCCATACCACTATACTCTGCCCATTCGTTTATTTTCTTTTTGACAGTTTGAGACAGTTCGAAATTAGTGACGCCCTCGCACGTTACCGATTCCATTCAAAATAATTATCGATATTATTTAAGAACAACTTTCAATCGATTTAATACATCGACAATTTAATATAAATATTAACTAGCATTTATCAGGTTTTTAAAAATTATATAAGAAATAAATAAATAATAAATCAATACAATTATACTATTTATACATATAAAAAATATAAGCTATAAGCGCATTATAAACAGGTTATCACTAGCAATATCATAACACATTGCGTCACTGACCCGGCGACGCCATATTGTTGTTACTTGCCATGCGACGCTTGTGTCACAGTCACTGTTTTTCGGTTCATTGTGTATTCTTTTACAATATCATAAGTTGAGTTGAGTATTTATATTCCTCCTTATCGATACGTAAAATCTTAAGTTCTCAATATGCCGAAAGGAACTGTGTTAAAAGGACAATCGAGGGAGTTTGTGAGACGCCTTCAAGAATACTTTGAGAAGGAATGTCGTAATGGTGCACCGCTACTACCAATATCGCAGGTTCGAAACCGTGTAGCTGCCGCCTTGGGAATCAGTGTTCCAACAGTTACAAAAATTGCCAAAGAAGCCTACGGCAGCAGTGGTATGCAGCATAATACGCTCTCTACACCCAAGAAAAAACGCCAGCCCTGTAAAGTTACAAACATTGACGATTTCGACGCCGATGCTATTCGTCGTTATATATACGAGTACTACCAACGTAAAGAAATTTCGACTCTAAGAAGAATGGTAATTTCACTGAGGAATAGTGGTTTGTTCCGTGGCCAAAAATCGTCGCTAGCTAAAATGCTGAGACAAATTGGATTTTATTTCAAAAAGTCTGATAAAAGAAAAATGTTATTGGAACGCCACGACATAGCGCTGGCTCGATGTGACTTCCTAAGAAAAGCTAAACAAATCGAAGACTGGTCGAATGTGGTTTTCACCGACGAGACTTGGCTCAATGCTAATCATACTATATCGAAATCGTGGACTGACGACAGTGCAGCATCTACTTCGGCTGTACCTATAGGCAAGGGCGAACGCCTGATAATTTGCCACGCAGGCAGTGCAAAAGGATTTGTATCAGATGCTCTACTCACTTTCAAATCCAAAAAATCTGGCGACTATCATGAGGAGATGAATTCAGAAGTATATGAAAATTGGTTCAGGGAAATGTTGACATTACTAGAAGAACCTTCAATTATATTTATGGATAACGCACCCTATCATTCACGGCAAATAAATAAAAAGCCAACGCAATCTAATACCAAAGACGAGATTATTAACTGGTTTCGTGATAATGGCGAGGATGTGACTAATTCATTATTAAAAGCAGAACTATAGCCTGACAAATTCGTTGGTGACACTCCCATGGTCCGCGCGAGTGGTGGGGGACGTAATTATCGATGACCGTTACATACGGTACTAATTACGTTACGAATATGTCTAAAGATATCCCTGTGAAATATCTTACATTGTCTAAATTGATTGATGTTGTTTTTTTATATAACTTGCTTTGGCCCGCGACTTTCATCGCGTGAAGCGTTTAAAAAAACTACTACTACTTGGAAAAAAATTAAAAAATAGGAGCATTGTACATTTGTAAGTAGTTGAAAAAATCTGAGAAATAAAACATTTTATGGTTTGTTTTAATTTTTAATACCAATCTTAAAAAAAACCAGAATAAACATACATCATTTAATCAGAGTCATCACAGTCCATGTCGTGTTCCGAACTATCTTCGCTGTCGTAATCCGAACTATCAGAATCATCGTTTAATGATATAATAAACCTGTCCAACTCATTGTCACATATACGATCGTCGTTGTAGTATTTGTCCTCATTTTTAATTATGTGATCATCGCATTTTTTCCATTTTTCAGCAGTGTAATTAGCAAACAAGGTTGCAAGAGCGTCTTTCTTCTGATCTAATGTAGAATTGACATAATTCCTTGCCAAGTCGCCTTTTATATCACCCCATACCATCTCGATTGGATTGAGGTCGGGATGGTATGGAGGTAATCGAAGTACTGTGTGTCCACCCTGATTTAGAATTTCATCCACTGTATATTGTTTTGGTAATGTTTGGCTGTTAATTAAAATAATTAAATCACATTTACGCAACGTTTCGTCAAATGGAACATTATGTTTTGTTAGCCGATCTTGCATTACCTTTTTTGTACAACTCATTGTTGGTTTTTTTTCAATTTGTTTACAGTGGTACGCTGCGTTATCCATGACTATCACAGAATGACTTGGAAAATTAGGAAGCAGTTGTTCTTTTAACCATTTTTCGAAATTTTCCGAGTTCATATCTCCGTGATAGTCACCGCTTTTGGAATGCGATTTAAATATCAACAGGCCATTTTTAACGAACCCAGTTCGTCCACCAGCATGGACAATAATTAACCTAAGTCTTTTGCCAATATTTGTCAATATTCCACGTTCATTGGTAGATTGCCAGCAGTTAGACACAGTATGCGATTGATTGACATATGTCTCGTCGAGATAAAATATTGCTCTACCTTCATTTCGATATTTTTTGATAGCTAAAAGATAGTGCCACCTTAAAGACGTAATGTTAGGGCGCTCGATGAGCAGTTTTCGTTTATTTCAGTATTTCTTAAATACTCCCGAGAACAGTCTAATATACCATCTTCCTTTAAATCAGCGTTTATTTTTCTTAAAGTAGGGACCTCTTTGTTAACGGTGTAATATTGTGTTATTTTCCTCCGAATAACACCTTCCGTAAAGTTATCAATTATAATACGATTCTTTGCAATTTTGTTTTTCTTTGGAGATTTGAAAGTAGCAGTACTATTATTTTCACACAGCAATTTTCCTTGGCGAACAATATTCCAAACTGTAGTATTCGATAAACCTGTTACATTAGCCACTAAGTTTCCCAAATTAACATCATTTTGATATTCAAACGAATCTGGATCATCTTTGCGATTTTTAAAATAGTTATATACATTGTAAGTAATTTGTTTAGCTTCACGTCCAATAACTTTGCCTATCGGCGGACTCATCTTCATATATTAATATCGTTTTGTGACGTGCGACCGTACTCAATATGTGTTGCCGTCAACAGCGACGACGCGCAACTGAATGACAGCTCTGAGAGCCAGCCTCCACCCCGCGCTCGTCTCTTACTCCCCCCTCTGTCTTTCGTCCCCCGCGCCCGCAGACCATGGGAGTGTCACGAACGAGCTTGCTAGACTATGATAAGAATTTTAAATTGAAAACGTCAACCTAAAAGATACGTCGTCGATGAAATGGCAGCTGAATATGGACATACTGTTATTAGAATCCCACCGTATCACTGTCAGTACAATGCCATCGAATTAATATGGGCACAAATCAAAGGGAAGGCAGCAAGAAACAACACAACGCCGCCGTTTACAGCGAATAAAATGATTCAATTATTAAATAGTGCGTGTGGTGATGTGACTCCTGAAAACTGGGCCAGTGTCGTGGAGAGAACAAGAAAAATAATAATATCTGATTGGGATCGAGATGTTGCAATTGACAATATAATAGAACAAGAATTGATTATTCGTGTAACAGACGACGAGTCTAGTGTAACTTATTAAGAAGAGTCTGATGAATCAGTGTAATAAATAATATTAATAAATTTACTTGTTTAATTTGTATACCGAATAACCTAGCTAGTTTGTTAAATAAATATATGTGATTTTCCAAGTATATTTGTTCATAACTCTTGATTTAAACTTGACGTAGACGTTATTAACTATGCGTTTTAAAATTAAATTTCACTAACACGTGCATACTTACAATCTAAGGCAGCTGTCGAAAAGAAAATAAATCAATTTACAGATAATCGATTTGAAGACAATTGATCGATTTATCTTATTTCAAGACGCTGTTTTATAGTCTGTGTCTGTTTGTTATGCACAGGGCACTTCACTAAGTGGGCGTTACCCGTCAATAAAGTACGACATTACACTAGTACATTATTCCGAAAATAAAAACAGTAATTCATATACGTAAGCTGTCAAAAAGAAAATAAACGAATGGACAGAGTATAGGCTACATTTGGATATTTGACTGACTAGCCAAATTAGTTACTTTTTACTAAACGTCAAAACGGTACGTCATAACTAGTCATAAGGCACCTTGTATGAAATATTGTATAGTGGCGTCATAATATTTAATAGTCAAATCATTTACTATTTACAGGTTGGCTGGATGATTTAAAATTAATGAAAACTATGAAATAAGAACCGATGCAACTTTTACCGCATTTTTACATATATACATAAAATCACGCCTTTATCCCCGGAGGGTTAGGCAGAGGTGTATTACTACCCACATTTCAGCCATCATTGTATTCAGTCCCATGTAGTAGGTGGTGAGCCTATCGCCATATTCCGGACACTATTGTTGACTCAAGCCATGCATCTGAGGCTGAGTCTGGGCTGTATATATCCTTCCTATCCCTTAGTCGCTCGCCTTGTACGACACCGCATAGGAAAAGATGGGGTGGTCCAAATTCTACTCTGCCGGGAACCATTCTTAAATATAGTAAAGTCAGTTAAATAATTTGTTTTAACTACCGGAAAATACCCAATGTTGGTCTTAAAATAATATGAATTCCTACGTTACAACTGACTGCTCAAACTTATGGTGTGATACAGCCCTTATAGTGTGTGTGGAAACTCTATAGTTGTAAGTTCCTTGTATAAGTACTTGTTTGTGTCACCTTATTATGGAGTAATAAACGGGATTTCGCAAGTAATGGACGTCTTTTAATTCGACTCCCTAACGACAACATCATAAACTAAACCTATACCTGTATTTTGGGGTTCAGTGCTCTAGCTAGACACATCATTCATGCGTTTTTTTTTATACCACTTAGATGGCAGACAAGCGCACGGCCCACTTGATGGAAAGTGGTTACCGTGGCCTATGGACGTGTGTAACACCAGAGGAGCCACACTCGCGCTGCCGACCCTGTAAGCGCAGAGTTTCTGTGCCGTCAGTATAGAGGACAAAGCAGGACAAGCCATTAGTCATCCCACTGATAGCACAAATTCTCCAGTAAGCTCTGGCTACCCTACTCACCGCTGGGAACACAACACGAAGTTATTATAACCGCAGTATTCTGTAGGGCGGAGGTACTTCCCCAGTCGGACTGCTCAATTGGGCGGATATACCGCCGTGTCCTACCTCCTATAAAATTCTTGACGGATAGCATTATACAATTAAGGAAGGGCAACATATAACTAATTTAACTGAAATGAGGTGACCGCACCACATAGTCAATCATAATCAGATTATTTAGATGCGGTTGACTAGTTGCGTGATAAATCCTAGAGCACTCTGTGTATGGATTTGCACTGAAATATTGTATAAAACAAGACATCAGCTCGCTCGCGCGTTCTGTCACATAATGACTAGTTGACAAACAAATCCGACAACGATCGTCTTCAATTACGTAAGGAGATGGTAAAGCGCATTTTACTATGAGTTTAATTACAAGCAGGTAGAACCTAGAACAAACGCGCATTTGATAACATGAACACACAACTCACCAATTTAGTTTCAACGTTAGTCAACACGACTTTGTAGCTGCTCAGGTCTTGTCCTTTAGTCGACTCCTCGAAGCCTTCCAAAAACTTCATTAAGTCGATATTGTCACCGCCGTCGTCTTCGCAATTGGTGAAACAGTCCAGCACTTGGCCGTCCGCGGCTTGAGGGCGGAGGGCTCCTTTGAGACGGTTACCGATCTTCAATGCTGTATTTAGTAGACGCTCGTGAGGTCTGTGGGATTTTCATTGTTGATCTTTTATTTTATGCAGTGGAGTTCTCAATAAAAGACAACACAATTGGGTAATTCCCTATATAAGTATTTAAACTTAAACATGGTCACTCACAGGGATATTAAAACTATCGCGATACTTTCCATGTTGCATTGTTTTGAGTTTCCGATAGGTTAGCGCTGTTGCAAGCACTATGATAACGGAGGGATTGGAGTATTGGCGGTGCAAAGTGGAAAAGTTTTAAGGACTAAATATATCGATCTACCCTCTTTCAAGTTCTTTTTCTATGCATACCACCACACGCATAGAAGAGAGTAACGTGGTAATAATCCAAATAGTTCTAATAGTAATAATTCCCTGTAGTTAAAATTAATTATTTAATTAAGGGTATAAAATAAATAAATAATAGTGGAAGGGCAGTAAAAATTACGTTAATTCTTACTTTCTCGTTTTTATATACTTTTACTCATCCGACAAGTACTAATTAAACAAGATTTGCCAAAAACTCGTGGTTTCCGGCATAGTAGAATTAGGGCTCTTCCCATGCGGTGTCGTAAAAGGCGACTAAGGGATAGGGCTGTTAAACATCAGACAGATATTTACAGCCCAGACTCAGCCTGACTCAGGAACAAACCACTAACTAAATCTGTTATGAATAAAAAAAACTCCCGAGGAGAGGGCCAGATCGAGAGAGATGGCCCTGTGTCGGCCAGGGTGCGAGGGATATGCCTGTCAACCTCACTTTCGGCAACAAAAAACGACCCCGGGCGGCGTGCGTTTTGGTCAGTTCGAGTACGACATAACCTCCGGCTCCGGTGGGGGGTTATCCGTGGGGATTTTGCGAACGTAAAAAACGTAATCCCTAGTCCCTAATAATTGTCGTCTAGAAGCACGGTGAATATCAACTTACTTTTTATTCATTTGCTTTTGACATCCAGTAGGTGTTCGACTTCCAAGGAGTAATTTGTAGAACTGAAAAATAATATCAGCATTTCACTACATGTAATTGATATAATTATAATCAGGACTTAGTGACCTGAAACACAGGCTTTAAGGCCTAGCTTAGGCACTAGTTAATAGTATTATGAATTTTGGTAATTATGTGTACCTCTTCGCTATGTAGAAACCTAGGCAGCATAACTTTCTCTAACAATGCATGGGACTCCCTCGCGGCCTGGTACAACGCTCGACTCGTTTGTAGTCTGAAAAATCAAACAAAACTCTTTCAATCTTTCTATTTGCATTTCTTGTTGATAATATTATAATTATAGCGTTAACGGCGGACATGCGGAGGTGGATTATTCATATTTATGTTTTTTTAACTTCCTCACAATTCATCTTCGTGAAAAGATGCTAAAAACAGTGATAGAATTTCTAATTGCCAGCTCTGGATGTAACCGAAAGAAACGATGTGAAGATGATGGAAGTCTTCTCCCTCCGAGCATAAACCCTAGTTGCATCCGTAGCTCGGACTTTTACAGGTATGTTTACGCCGTAATAGTGGCGGTATCATGAAGGAGTGGCTAGAGAGGTCACACGGCAGCCTTACATACAGACTGACGCAGTTTATAACTGGACACGGGTGCTTTGGGGACTATCTGCGTCGGATCTGGAAGGAGCCAGCCAATTTCAGAGTATCATCACATAGACGCGAGCGAGGATTAGGGGCTGCAGACGCTAACGGCAATCGGTATTGCCCGGAGCGTTTTTATTAACGTGCGGAAATACACTCTTTTACCCCTCGCCGGGGCCAGCGGGGTGGTTATGCCGCAATGAGGTAGCCTCTGGCATATCCCTCGCGCACTCCCACTGACCCAGGGCTATAGAAGGCCCCATCTGGTGTGGGACTACTGCTTCCTCATCTTTCCCCAGTAAAAGGTAGGGGTTTCCCCAGGTAGGGTCGCAAATTACGTCGTCGCCCCGGTCTGCACCTGAGAGTGACAGGCGGCTCCACCTGTCACCCCCAGATCTGCGCTCACAGAAGACGGTATTCATTTAATGACCTCCGACGCCAGAGTCGTCTACGCGCATTTCGGGCTATGCGGGACGGAAGGAATTTGAGTTCCCTCCGGCCCCGTTCCCCGCGTCCTCGAGCACTATTTGCTCACAGAAGGAGTCGGCGGCAGCTCGCGCTCGCGCTCTGCACCGTCACTGCGAGCTACGTGCTGAGCGAGAGAACTCCCAGTTCCAGGGCCGCTAAAAGACCCGCCTCAGCGTCTCCCACGACGCGCATTTGGTCAGTTGGTGCAGCCCTGTATGCTCGCTTGCATCACAGTGATGACACTCAGGCGTTTGCCTCCTTTCTGATCCGATGCAGATAACTACCGAAACATCCATGTCCGGTGATCACGAGCCCCCGGGGGGCCACACGCGAAGAGGGCTGGATCAGAAGAGATGGCCCTGGGTCGGACGGGGTGCGAGGAATATGCCTCCAGCAACTTCACCTCCGGTAACCTATGACCCTCAGACGGCAACTGTTTCAGTCGGTTCAAGTCGGATATAACCTTTCCACACCGGTTCTGGTGAGGGGGGTATCCGTGGGAATTTATCGCACAATGAAAAAGGTATGTTTTTGCTTTTCTGGGAGACGTTCGAACTCCCTACCCCGAGAGAAAAGTCCGCAAAGTCCCGACAATCAATCGGTGGGTGTACCGACTCAAAGAATCTCGGTGAGGAGACATATAGAAGTGCCAGTGCACGTACTGCTTGACGGAGGCGGCGTCGTCCAGGAAGGCGCGCAGGTCGGCGCCGAGCGCCTGCGCCTGCGCATACTGCGCGTGCAGCGCGGCCGCCTCCTGCACCAGCGCGTCCAGTTGCGCGCCGTCCAGCTCGGGCTCCAGCAGCTTGCTCTGGAACGACTCTGCAACGGGCACACACCTGGTCCGAGCTCTGTCACTCTACTCCATTGCATTGGGTACTTAACTAAACGTAAACAATCTTCTAAAACACATATTAAATAAAGGCTAACAAACTGACTAACTAGTTTTTTTTTATACAACTTATGTGGCAGACAAGCACACGGCCCACCTGACGAAAAGTGGTCACCGTGACCTATGAACGTGTGTAACACCAGTGTAACACATCGATGCTGCCGACCCTGTAAAAACAGATTTTATGTGCCCTCAGTGTAGAGGACAAAGCAGGACAAGCCTTTAGTCTTCCCAGTGACAGCACAAAAACTCTCCAGTGAGCTCTGGCTACCCTACTCACCACCGGGAACACAACACGAGGTTATTATAGCCGTGATATTCTGTAGGGTGAAGATCCTTCCCCAGTCGGACTACTCAATTCGGACGGTAATACCGTCGTGTCCTACCTCATAAACTAGTGGTTCAATTTCGGATATTAATCTTTAAAATGAGTTTCTAAACATAAAAATATTAATAGTCTAATTTTTCAATAAAACGTATTGAAAAGACACATCAAGATTGTTCACGTTTAGTTAAGTACCTAACCGAATGCTTATCTTATAAATTGAGAACGAAAAAGTCGACATTAAGGACAGACAAGTCACGGATTCAAGTCCCAGACTTCGATTCTGCTATTTGTCAACAATTTTAGCAGTATCAGTGGTATAAACCACTGATATTCCAAAAATGGCATTGAATTTTAAACTTTATTGATATGGCGTTCAAGTATAAATTTAAATGAAAAAAGAGTTCATTACATTGTTTCACGCTACAAAATGCTCTTCTACGCTACAACACTTCGTGCACCTACTTTTAATATAAATATCTCTGCATCACCCTAAGGTTGACTGGTAGAAAATGCCTGTGGCATTAAGTCCGCCTTTGTACAATCTTTGTCAGTTTGTGCAAAAAGTTTAAATAAATAAATAAAAATGCCATTTAATTTTAGACCTAAAAACATAACAGCAAAGTCTAAAATTAAATCGACGAAGGATCGCAAGCCAAGCTGCCCGCGTACGAAGGCAACTCGGGCGTCTGAGGTCGATGAACGACCTCCGCTCCCCATGAGCGCCGGCCTGGGGATGACGGGTGCAGCCGTCTGTTATCCTGGCAGAAGCAGGCCGCGGCGGTGGTGCGCCTCCCCGTTTTCCGGGAACGAGTTGGGGACTCTGTAGTCCCCACACACCCGAGGAGAGGGCCAGATCGTGAGAGATGGCCCTGGGTCGGCCGGGGTGCGAGGTATATGCCTGTCAAGCTCACCTTCGGCAACCAGAACGACCCACACGGTTCGAGTCCGACATAACCTCTCCCACCGGCTCCGGTGGGGAGGAATCCGTGGGGATTTTGCGCACGTGAAAAAAAAAACGTCTAAAATTCAATGGTATTTTGCGATTTCTGTTGTATAACAGTGGTTGACAATTAACAGAGGGTCCTATTTGGAATCATCTTGACGATGGACGAAGGATGTTGACTTTTCCGATTGAACTCTAAAGGAATTAATAAAATTAATTCAAAAACGTCACTCACTGATATCGTTATAGAACTGCAGCAGGTGTATATGGCTTGTAGTCTTCATGTACTGCATGAAAGCGTAGAAGCAGTCCTGGTCGGATATCACGAGGTCCAGCTCCACCCGCAGCAGCTTGGGCCGCTGGCTGTAGATGGACTCGGTCTGACGGGCGAACGTCTCTAGGAACTCTACCTGGAAGGAACGCACCGGCCACATATAACGAGTGGTTGTACACGATTGGATTTTTTAATTTGCAACATTATTTGTAGTAGATATACGCAAAACATTCCTCAGAAAAGTAATGTACAATTGACATTTCGTACCCCGTGATATGGCATCATGCCTTTACATATTAATAAGATATAGAAAAAATTGAATCGGTTCAGGCGGGATTCGAACCTGCAATATTTCCCTTACAGGGGGAACGCTCTGACCACTACGCCACAGAACCTTCGCCCGAAACCATTCAATTTTTCTATACATACATACGTCTTATGACGCCGGTGCGATGTAAATCCCGCCTGAACCGATTAATTTTTTTCTGTATCTTAATCGATTTGAATAGTTAGCATACTAAATGCTTCAAAATTTCATTCATTAATGACCATACTTCTCAAACACTATGAATTACAATTTTATAAAGTTGAAATTTGAAAATCTAAATACGGTTAATAACACGTAGGTAGGTTTTGTTTTGACATATCATACGTCAATGATTTATTTCTCTATTTGAATTGAAATCATCCATTTTAAAAACGTGATGTTATAGAATCACTGGACCCGTTGGACGGTAGTTTCGTTAGGAGGTAGGACACGGCGGCATTTCCGCCCAATTGAGCAGTCCGACTGGGGAAGTGCCTCCGCCCTACAGAATACCACGGCTATAATAACTTCGTGTTGTGTTCCCAGCGGTGAGTAGGGTAGCCAGTGCTCACTGGAGAATTTGTGCTGTCAGTGGGAAGGCTTGTCCTGCTTTGTTTTCTACACTGACGGCACACAAACTCTGTACTTACAGAATTGGCAGCGCGACTGTGACTCCTCTGGTGTTACAAACGTCCATAGGCCACGGTAACCACTTTCCATCAGGTGTGCCGTGTGCTTGTCTGCCACCTAAGTGGTATAAAAGAAAACGGTGCAAAAGTGAACATTGCATACCAACTATCTTTATATAATGCTACAACACATTCGTCTGCAGAAATAGTAAGTTCTATGATTTAATCGCGAAAAGTACCGAACCGTTGTATAATTATCTTTATATAGTCGGTGAATTGTGTATCGTATTTTCTTATTACCTCTCTAGAATGAGGTGATTCTCACGAAATAGTGTTCGGATTTGAGGATTATTAGCAATCACATTACCTTATAATTAGGTGTGGTAGGCAACTGTGCCATAGTCTCGTCCCCGGTCGCCAGTATGACGAGCGTGTTCAGTATGTAGGGGTCTGCCAGCACGTCTGTCAGCGACAGGAGCACCCAGCCGGCGAATATCTCTCTAATTAGTACACGAAATACGCTGAAACAAGTGACCGATTGTTTGTGACGAATTGGATTAAAGATTTATAATCTGTAAGTTTCAAATTGAAGAAAGTCTTCATCTAGGCCGGTGATTCTGGTAACTTTATGTCATAGTAAAACCACTGTTATGCCACTGACGTGGCAATTAATGATACTAAATTTTAAGTATAAAAGCAACCGGGAACAAGCCAAAACAAAATCGCGAGTGGATACAGTAAGCATCGTGTGTCGTGAATGTGATCGGGTTCGAGTTTGTAGTGAGAGTGAAACCAGATCGATATATTTACTCCTAAAAAACTTTTTCAATGTTCACCGCCAACACTCCAGTTCCTCTGTGATCATGTGCTTGCAACAGCGCCGAAATATCGGAAACTCAGATCTATACAACATAGTAAATATCCCGATAACTTTAATACATGTGAGTGATAGTTTAAATACCTATGGAGTTCGTTACATCTTATCACTCACTCTTCAAGATGTCATTTAATTTTAGACTCTAACTGCATAACATTAAAGTCGAAAATAAAATGTCATTGTTTGAGGTGTCAATAGTATGACAATGATTTTATTATGACATTAAATTAGAAGAATCGGGATCCAGGACGGGGACTTTTATTTCCTTTTGCAAAAAGAATAGTGTTGTAAGAATTTACAGTATATAAAAATGGCTAATAAAATGCTGAGATTTTATCCGTGCAATATTTAGCAACAGTACCCTAAACCGACGAGCATGCATGAAGAATGTAATGAGAGAGAATGAAGCGATAGTAGTATGTCAGGATCGTAGCCAATGGAGATCCGTGATCTCTGCCTGCCCTATGGGAAACAGGCGTGATTTTATGTATGTATGTATAGAAAAGCAGACCTGTCTCAAAGTAGCTTTGGTGGTAACTGGGATGAGTTAGTTCATAGTACGGTTTCTTCATGTACCGGCTTTATGGAAAGGCTAGTGAGCCATACAAGACAGACGACAGGAAACCGCTTGCCTAGTCTAACCCTACTATTGAAAAGAATACTTACGAGTTCTGCAAGTCAGTATTCTTAAGTAAATAAGGCATGATGGCGTTAGTGATGGCTCTAAGGTAGTTGAGCTCGGCGGTCCTATTGGCGGCAGCAGGGTGCAGTGCCAGCATGCTGGCCAGCGCCGCGCCTGACGGCAAGCGGGCGCACGACGAGTAGTGGCGGAGCGCGCACGGGACCAGGCGGTTCGTTATGAACCGGGCGTAGTTTATCTGAGGACAAATATAATATCACCATTTAATGTATGGTATAAATTGAACAACGCCATCTATTGAGTGTATCTTTAAATATTATTACGATTGAATTAGGAAGTAGGTATATTATATTTCGCCAAGCACATTCGATCCGTATTAAAAAAGAATGACTTGCAGAGCGTTGATCAGGTGGATAGATTGCTTAGTTGTTAATTAGCCTATTAGATTGTCAATAGTGATACAGCCATTTGTACAATTCTTACATTATTTATTCTTTTGATTGTTGTATGATTAATACTGATAGCAAGCAGAAAGTCTCCAGTCAAGATATCTATCCCAATAGCTAACGACACATAATTATATGTAACGTAAAAGTTTATGAAGGTGTTTGGACGTTTGCTACTCAAATACGTTCGAACGGTTGAACAGGCCTAGTTGAAATTTGGTGGTTACAGGGATAGATATAGTCTGTAACAACTCATAGGGTTCTTTTTATACCTTGAATAGGTTCCTAGAACTTGAAGTCAACGTTAATGTTCTTAGTATACATTAAAACTTAATAAAGAAACCAAACGTATAAGAACTTTTTGTTTCATGGTGGTGTAAATTAAGAGGAATTGCAAGAAGCATTTGCTGCGTATAAGAACGTAAATTTTCTGTCTTGGTTCATTTGCTGTTGCTATGCGTGGCCACCCGAATTTGTTATGATTTAAGCTATCGAGCCCTACATTTGTGCAAGGTATCGTGAGGGCTGTACCTTAACAGCTCTGTTCAGGAGACAAGCAGAGGCATATCGCAGCTGGTGCCTGAGTTCATCCACGAAGAACGGCTGCAACGTGACCTTGCTGTACCAAGAGTTTATGAACTGGTCCAGTATGGCGTTATAGAACTGAAAAAAAAAAAAGAATATTTTTAATAAATATTGCTACTATTGAGATTGGAATTTATTTATAATAATTATTTGTTTGCAAACTACTAAAGTATGATATGCTTTAGAGGACAGTGACACAGTATGGGTAGGGGTCAACGTAGAATTTAGGGTCTAAAAATTAGGATAGAATTATGAAGAAAAAGGTATTCCGGTACGCTTACTAGAAGCCTTAGCATGGCGGGATAGACTAATGTCTGTGGAATCTCTTCTATCAATGAAATAGCATATAAAATTTGTCTCGTAATCTACTGAAATTACTCGTTACATTGGTCGAAGGGAAAGGAGGGACAGGCGTCGTACTTTTTTTTGTTCAAATCGTAACACTAAGTAAAAATCTACATTTACTTCGTTTAAACCACCCGCAGCGCGAGTGTAACACCCCTGGTGTTGCATACGTCCATAGGCCACGGTAACCACTTGCCTGCCACCTAAGTGGTATAAAAACCCCGCTTAAACAACAATGGCGAGCGGGACTCTGCTGCAGTTAGGGGGTGGACCTCCTATTCCTTTTGAGATAGTATTTACATACATAGATGATCACATCTATTTCCTTCCGCTGCAGGCGGAGACAGCAGGTCGCCGTCTGCTTGTATCCTTACGTACTGCACGAGCTCCCTCTACTGTCATCAGTGTCTTCATGGGAACCCGCTGGCTTCGAGTGTTTCTAACCTCTCCTTTTTAAATTATTTATATATTTATTTATATTTCTCATTTATAAAAATTCGACCGGGCTGTCATTTTCTCTTTTCAATACAAATAATAAAAATCCGATTTAAACTCAAACTTGATTCCAAATAGTAGGAGTGTAACTAATGGCGATTGTTACGTTACACGGTCATCAGGTCCATTTAAAATAGTTCTAGTGCCGAGTCATTGCTAGGACTGATGTTCAATATGGTAAATTATACTTAGTAAACTATTAGTAAAATAACAGATACCCGCGACTCTGGTCTTAAACTTTATTAGGCTTAGCCCTGTTTCTGCGCCAGCTCACGGGCCTTCGCCTTCTCAAGTTTGGCAATACGAGCGTTGGACTTGTTGCCGAGCGCGTCTCCGCCCCAGTGCTTGCGGAGCTCCTCATAACGTTCATTGAAGTTCGACTTGATGGCTTCCACAACCTTCGAGAAGACAGCGCGATCACCAGATTCAACATGCGTCAGTACAACACTGGTCTTGCGATGGACTAGCGCTCCCAGACGAGACTTGCCTTAACAATGCAGTACGGCACACCCATCTTACGGCAGAAGGCAGGCAGGAATAGCACAAGCTCAATAGGGTCTACATCATGTGCGATAACAACCAGCTGTGCTTTCTTCTTCTCAACCAGCTTGGTAACAGTGTTGGTGCCAGCTCGGAGAGTGAGGGGCCTCTTTGGTGGCGGCTCATCTTTCTTCGCAACCTTTTTTTTTTTTTTACGTGCCCAAAATCCCCACGGATACCTCCCCACCGGAGCCGGTGGAGGAGGTTATGTCGGACTCGAACCGACTAAAACGCACGCCGCCTGTGGGTCGTTTTGGTTGCCGAAGGTGAGGTTGACAGGCATATCCCTCGCACCCCGGCCGACCCAGGGCCATCTCTCACGATCTGGCCCTCTTCTCGGGTGTGGGGACTACAGAGTCCCCAACTAGACCCCGGAAACGGGGAGGCGCGCCAGGCGCGCCACCGCCGCGGCCTGCTTCTGCCAGGGTGACAGGCGGCTCCACCTGTCACCCCCAGGCCGGCGCTCATGGGGGGCGAAGGTCGTTCATCGACCTCCGACGCCCGAGTTGCCTTCGTACGCGGGCAGCTTGGCTCGCGATCCTTCGTCGCTCCCGCTGCCGCTCCCGCCCCGCCTCCTCCTTCACGAGCATTACTTGCTCGCAGAAGGAGGCACCGGCCGCCCACGCATCCGCGCAGCGGACCATCGCCGCGAGCAAGGTGGAGAGCGTGAGAACTCTCACTCCCAGGGCCGCCACAAGCTCCCGCCTCGGCGTCTCCCACGCCGGACACTCGGTGAGCGTGTGCGGACCTGAGTCCTCGCTCGCGTCGCAGTGATGGCACTCGGACGTTGGCTCTTTCTCCATCCGACGCAGATACTTTCCGAAGCACCCGTGCTCGGTGATCATCTGCGTCAGACTTCTTCGCAACCTTTGCTTCAGTCTTTAGGCGTTCTTTCCTGACTGCTTCAGTCTCTGGCCTGTATTTCTCCAATGTATTTGTCAAGTGTCTGGGTGAACTGGTTGATTGGTGGCGGCACCTTAAGACGACGCTGTAGTACTGATTTCTGGCGCTGGATGCAAATGTATTTCGGCCATCTTACAAAACGAGACAGATCCCTTGTAGGTTGGATGTCTTGGTCAATAGCGAAGTTCTTGGTTCTCTTTTCGAAGAGAGGACTTACGACCTCGGTTCAACTTTCTTTCCAACCAAATGTGCGGCCGCTACCTTCTTTCCTACCTCTGCCTTTATAAAAGTTGATAGACGCTGACATTAAAGTTATTTACACACTAGCTCTTGCCGGCTCCAATGTGTAGAGCTCGGTTATCGCGACCTAACATAGCCTATGTCCTTTTTCAAGGTCTTATCTACTTCTATACCAAATTTCATCACAATCGATTCAGTGATTTAGGCGTGAAAGCTTAACAGACAGACAGACAGACAGACAGACAGAGTAACTTTCGCATTTTATAATATTAGTATAGATTTAATTGACTGAGAAAAATAGGTTATCTGGAAAAAACCACGATTATCTTTTCGATGTCAACATTTTTTTTTATATAACAGTCTCGGTTGTGTAAATGGTGACGTCACACCTCACCATAACCTATCTATCATTGACTTGTCTATCATTGATATCAAAACGATAACTCGTAACTATGTCGTAATGGTGAGTGACACCTCATTACTCAACATAGCATTGTAATGGGACATTAAATTCTCAATTTAACTAGCATATGGCTCACCTACGTCTTATTTAGTTTAGGATCGTAAGAAAATTCACTTGACCGGATTAACTGTGAATAGTAGTAGCCTAGGGCTCGTTTTCCGCAATTTATCCCCTTATTAAGTATTAGAATTAGGCAGAGACGAATTAATACCCACATTTCACTAATCATTGCACTCGGTCCCACGTAATAGAGGGTGAGCCTATTGCCGTATTTCGGCCACTATTGTTGACTCGGGCCATGCATCTGAGTCAAGTCTGTATATTTCTGTCTGATGTTAAACAGCCCTGTCTTAGTCACCTTGTACGACACTGCATGCGAAGAGATGGGGTGGCCCTAATTCTACTCTGCCGGGAACCACGCGGCTAATAGATTGTCAGTGATTAAATCTGAACTCAGCACTAGTAGTACTTTATTGTACACCATTAATAAATATCATTACTAAAGTCTATAACAACGGAATCAGTACAATGGGCGGCCTTATCGCTTTAAGCGATTTCTGCCAGGCAACCTTTGGATGGTGATTAAAGTTGTAGGAATAAGTGGTAGTTGTTTGGTGTACTTTAACAACACAAATATAATAATTAAGTACACTCATACATTTAAATATATAGTTTTGAAATACGGGCCTTAGGTCCTATCAGGATCTCTTACTACAGTTACTAAACTGGGTTTCAATCAGCAAAATGTGTTAAGTACACCTTAATTACAATTCCTATCATTGATGAAATTTAGCCTTAGTATACTTATAACTGGCCGATTTTCATTCATATTCTTTATTGTACTCAAAACACATTTTATAAGTTGTGCTTAAGAGCATACTCATGAATATTTATTAGATAATTAACAATATCATTAAAGTAATACAACAACCTTATATGTATGTATAATAATTAATATACAATTTGGTCAGTATCAAAACACAAATAGGGGAAGTCAGCTCAAAGCGGCCATAAGGGGCATAGCGGCCACGTTTAATTTTTCGGTTATATCAATAGATAGCGCGACGTGAACATGGTGTCCGTATACCTAACCCTCCGCCCGCACCGCGCTGTCGGCCGGTGGCAGTGGGATCGAGCGCGTGGCTGCAGTAACGAAATATTTATCATAGCGTATTTTATTAAAAAAATGCAAGGTAAGTTCAATCTGTTTTGGTCAAACCTCTTTATATTTCAATACGTTTACTCAAAGTGTATTATTACTTAGCTATTTGACTTTGTTTGTGTTCTATTCTCTCTGAAATGTAATAAATATTGTGAGAGCAGTTCATCATTAAAACAAAATTGCCGAAAAAGGCAAAGCGGCTCGGGCAAAGCGGCCCACTGACCGCTTTGCCCTTTGTAAAATTATTACGATTCGATAGATAATGCTTAATTATTTTGTTTAGATGGTTAACAACTATAAAAGAAAAACTAACCAGGCGTCATGGAATGAAAATATGATTGCCCGGGCAATGAAAGAAATTTATGAAAAACCCGGCTCAATTAAATGTAAAGCGGTCAAATACGGTATCCCTCTCACAACTCTACGAAGGCACCTAAAAGCAGGATCCGCCACAAAGAAACTTGGTAGGTTTACAATAGTATTCACTTTACAGCAGGAAGAGGAACTCTTGAGTATTTGTTTCACATGGACAACCTCTTTTTTGGCCTTACGAACGACGACACCGCCGAACACGATTTTTATAAAGGGTTTATCGTGCGGCATCCCGATTTGACCTTGCGGCGACCAGAATCCACATTTAAAACCAGAGCCCGGGGCTTCAACAGATCGCAGGTATACAGATTTTTTGACCTCAAATAAGAAAGAGAGACTGTTGATTATTTTATCTAAATGTTAAATTATAATAAAAAAAAAATTAATTATATTTGTAATTTTATTTTGCTCAGCACGATATTTTTCAATAAAATTGTTTTTTAGGGATACATTTCTTGTGCACATTTGGGGTGACCACGTTGCCCCTACCCCCATGGCCGCTTTGGGCGACCACTCGGGCAAGGCGGTCTTTTGCCAAGTTTTTGTAATTTGCGAATCATATGGGTATTTTCAAATTTGTGCTAATTTTAATTTCACATTATGAAAATTTTATAAACTCTCTGGCTATTAGTATAAAGTTATTTTCAAAACAATTTTAGTTAATTAGGTTTTTTTCTTGTTTAAAGTTAAGATGGCCGCTTTGAGCTGACCTCCCCTACACAAAATTGACTCGCGATTATGTCGCGTCGAACAACCCACCCCGTATCGTTCTCGGCGCAAAGGTGCCCATGATGCTGGCCGCGTTGCCTCGCTGAATCGCAATAGCCAAGCTTTGCCCCAGGAATGAGCCGGAGCGGGAGTCACCGCCTTGGCCGTGGATACGGCGGCCAATTTCCGGGATCAAGATCATTCTCATTATAGGATATAATAATATAACATAACATAAACTCACGCCTATATCCCCGGAGGGGTAGGCAGCGGTGCTAGCACCCACATTTCGTCAGTTTATGTTTAGGTGCCAATGTAATAGGTGGCGAGCCTATTGCCATTAACCGGGCACTTATAAACCTGCGATAAATACACACATAACTTCGAAAAGCATCGAAAAGTCATTGGTGTGTGCCACGGTAAACCTGGAACCAAATCCGAGATTTCGTCTCAGCAGTCCATTACCCATACCACCAGGCTACCGCGGTTAATATAGAAAGATAAATAGATACCTACATACATTATGTTATTTATATATTGTTATTAAAGTTATTTAACGATACGCTTTTTCTTCAATCTCCTCGTTAGGGCAGCATAATTGTTATACATGATTTTAGTATTTGTTGTTTTTCATTTGCCATTTTGCATAATGGCGGATGATTAAAGTGTTAGAACACAATTCAGTTTTATTATCTTCGCAACATAATAAAAATAATGACACAAGGTCAAGGTGACTTCTAATAGTCCTACTCATAACTACGACTATTCATTAATTGGCTTATAAAACGTGGGAAACAGTTTCATTTTCACACGTGTCCGTATATTTATTAACATAACATAATATAAACTCACGCCTATATCCCCGAAGGGGTAGGCAGAGGAAATAGCAGCCACATTTCGCCAGTTTATGTTTAGGTCGCTATGTGGCGAGCCTATCGCCATTAACCGGGCACTTATAAACCTGCGATAAATACACACATAACTTTGAAAAGCATCGAAAAGTCATTGGTGTGTGCCATGGTAAAACCTGGGATTGAACCCGAGACCTCGTCTCAGCAGTCCATTACCTATACAACTAGGCTACCGCGGTTTTTTTTAACCGACGATATTTATTAACCGACTTCAAAAAAGAAGAAGGTTATACAGTAGAACCTCGTTAAGTCGAACCTCGATAAGTCAAAAACCTCCAAATCTCGAAAAAATGTTTTGTTCCCTTCCCTTCAAACACCAAAACCTCCATTACTTGAAATCTTGACCCTCTGTTAGTCGAAATAATCACCGAGTCCCTCCAAGCCATTTTGGTACATATTTTCACTCTATAACTCGAAAAATTAAATTTGACCTCTGTATCTCGAACATAGCAACGTTTTATTTTACAACCTTTACAACTTGATCATTTGGAATTTATTACCTCTATTGTTCGAACAAAAATAAGTTACCGACTTTAAGAACTTGCCGAAATGTGGGTACACTATTGTTTCTTAGAAAACATTTTAGGAGTATACGATAATAAATTTATGACTCACGTAAACACGTGTTTGCTTGCTTGGTGTCAGGTGTTCAATTTTGATTTCCTTTGAAATTTAGCTAAGCAAGTCATTTGTTTTCGACTTAAATACTGTCAGATGCAGTTTGGTTTTACTGCAATACACATCAATTAGTACAACAGTTAACATGAGTGCTGTGAAACGTAAACTAAAAACTTTGAGTCTTGCTGAAAAATTAGAAGTGCTCGAAGCTGTGAAGAGGTATCAAAAAAAGAAAGATGTTGCTGAACAACTGCTACTGCAACTGCTTTTCTGCTCTTTATAGATTAGACAATGCTATAGATAGAGAACAACCAAATTATCTAAAGCAAAAAAAATTACTGACTTTTTTTAATGCCATATTTTTTATTTTAAAATGATTTGAAATAATGTTGATTTATAATAAATAAAAATATGTTTCTCACCTCTGCAAGTTGAAATTTTATTTATTTTACCTCTCTAACTCAAAATTTATAAGAATAAACCTCAAACTCTTTATGTCGAATCAAAATCCGCCTAAGTCGAAATCCTCCATAAGTTGAAAACTCTATAACTCGAAATTTTTGGCGTCTCCCTTGATGTTCGACTTATAGAGGTTCGACTGTATTTACTGAAACTAGAATTCATCGATATGTCGTGTATGTATCTCGATTTCTCCGTCATTTGTAACCGCTTTTGAAAATATTTTTATTACGAATTAGTAAATCATTAATTTCAACTAGTGTGAACATATTGGTCGGAAATCGACCATAATTATTATTGAAAATGTAAGAAAAATTTAATATGAGTTTACTGTAGCACTGAAACTCATCGACAGCGAACAAACAAAAAAAGAAAATTGGTGGGCAAAAATAGGACTAGGTTCCCGAAGGCACCTACAGACACAGCTAAATCACAGAATGATGTTCAATAGCCAATCGTTTTAATTGGAAATCATTGTGTATTTTTTGGCCCCACGTAATTGAAGATCCATTGGCGTCTATTTCGGACTTTGTATTTCGTATAACTACATCTAAACTAGATACATCTTTTATCCCCGGAAAGCCGCCTGGTTCCCGGCAGAGTAGAATTTGGACCACCCCATCTGCACCCATGCGGTGTCGTACAAGGCGACTAAGGGATAGGGATATTTAACATCAGACAGACAGCCTTAGATGCGTGCCTCGAGACAATAATAGAGCCAGGAAGACGGCAATAGGGTCACCCCATAATACATGGGAACGGAAATTATAGGTATTAAGTCACCTCTGCCATTCTCCGGGGATAAAGGCGTGATTATATATGAGTATGTATACCCGGAGAGTTAGGAAGAGCTGAATTACTAACAACACAACATTTCACCCATCATTGTATTCGGTCCCAGGTAATAGAGGGTAGCCTATTGCCGTATTCCGGGCACTATTGTCGACTCGAGTCATGTATCTGAGGCTAAACAGCCCTATCCCTTAGTCGCCTTGTACAACACCGGATGAGAAGAGATGGGGTGGTTAATATTCTACTCTACCGGCAACCACGCGGACACATAAAATTTAACTATATTAAATTTCATATAGGTGGATTCAATAGGACAACTGCCTTCACAGTGCAATTGTGGTATTGGGATCAAGAAAGGACCTTGTGAAACTGGATAGATTTGACGATTCGTGAAAGACCCTTCAGGTTTTACTAGCAACTGCTTGTTATATAGCATATGCTACCTCAATGGTATGAGGGTATGGAGAGAGAGTTACCATATTATACATTTTACTTCATGCAGGTCTCGCGCCTGATTATGATCTGGATGAGGGAACTATTTTAATCAATAAGGAACTGCGTCTCGGTTTGACGACATTCTGCGTTTGGTAGCTGTATTTAAATCGCGCGATTTAGCAAATGTTTCTAATTCGTTTGTTTGGCGACTTTAGGGCGTCTCGGCGACTAGCTGCAAATAGTTTTGCAGTAGTTTCAAATACAGGTGCAGTGTAGCGTCAGTAAAAGCGTTTTAATCGCTTTTAGACTCTAAAGTTACTACGAGTACAACGCCAATCACCGACAAAATTGTTGCCATCCATTCTAGATGGTCTGTAAATCGGATCTGGTAAATCAGGTCTGTCAAATATTGTATCAATTATTCATTAGGCCGGTTATATTTTCCTAAATATCAAGGTTCTGACGTGATCTAGTAGATTACTAGATCAGGTCAGAACAATCATATGGTTGTTGTTAGGATACGAATGAGGAATGAAAAATACATATATTGTATGCTGTACGCTACTGATCAGGAGGCAAGGCAGATAAACAGCACAATACGATTAATCATTTAAGATTTTATAACCGTTTCATATCAGTTCATTAACTGCTCATGAACTATTGGAAACAATACGAATAGGTATTTATTGTACTTTATATACGTTTATCTACTCATTTTATAGTTTATTGTATGCCGAAGCAATAAATTTGTACTTAATGAGAACCAACTGAAACAGTACAATGGGCGATCTTATCGATTTCTACCGGACAGCCTTTGAACAAATACATGTTTTCGGCAGTTGTTTGGTTTACTTTGATTGTATAATATGTGGTTTCTAATTAGATTAGAATCAGTATGTACAGTGTACGACATAAGTTGATTAACACTCAAATATTAACAAACCTTATAAGAAATTGGAATACGTGTATAAATAATTTATGTATAAGTAGTTTTGTGAAAAACTCCAGAGGACTATTTTTATAAGACTACATTATCTTAGGAGAAGTTTTTCACAGTGCAGCAAGAATTTGATAAGCTACTTTTGTCGGCAGTATCGTTTTGTAAGTGTTCGTAAGGGTTCAGGCGAAGCAGTATATAAGTTTGGACGATTCGGTCTCTTCCCGTGGATGTACATAGTTTAAAGTGACTAAGAGAAATGAAAGTATTGTTTTGTTAGGAGGTAGGACACGGCGGTATTTCCGCCCAATTGAGCAGTCCGACTGGGGAAGTACCTCCGCCCTACAGCATACGGTGGTTATAATAACTTCATGTTGTATTCCCAGCGGTGAGTAGGGTAGCCAGAGCTCACTGGAGAATTTGTGCTGTCAGTGGGATGACTAAAGGCTTGTCCTGCTTTGTCATCTACACTGACGGCACAGAAACTCTGTGCTTACAGTGTCGGCAGCGCGAGTGTGGCTTCTCTGGTGTTACACACGTACATAGGCCACGGTAACCACTTTCCATTAGGTGGGCCGTGCGCTTGTCTGCCACCCAAGTGGTATAAAAAAAAATGTCCGACATAATCATCCTATCAGAACCGAAATAATGAGATAGTACCAAACTTAAACATAACTAAAACGTATTAAACAATGAGTAACGTTGCGAACAAAACAATCGTCGTTATGATGATGTGAGCCCGTCATACGAAACTCTATTACAGTCATACATACGTTCATGTTATGTCCGACAGCTCATTACGCGCGGTAATCGATGTGAGATTGTGACGTAATTAATTCGCCGAACAGCCGCTTATTGTGGACGACACAAACAGCACAGTAATATCAATTTGCATTCACATCCTTTGTCGCATAGTGAACATTTTTATGGATTCAAAGAATGTGTTGCTATCAGTTTTTTTTTAATGTCACTCAGACGGTATAATCAAAAAGTCCACCTGATGAAAAGTGGTTACTCCTACGGATAATCATTACACGTCATATATCATTCCCAATCGTTACAGCAAGTTTGTCACTTAACTTTCCATTTTTAACAATAACAGTCTTTTGTCAAACATTAAATTATGAACGTAACAATGTCAAAAAATTTGTATCACAGAATTCAGTATAGTCACAATATTGCATCAATAATTTATGAAGATTAATTAAATATATTACGAATGTTAGATTCTAATAGGAGTCAAATTTAGTAAAAGTCATAATAAATATAATATCTAGTAAATGATTTTACTATTAAATATAACGACGTCACTATAAATTATTTCATACAAGTTTCCTTATAACTTACCGTTTTGACTATTAGTAATAGTCACTAATTTGACTAGTCAGTCAAATACCCAATTCACGTTATGTTTGGTCAATCTGGTTAGTGACTACTTAGCAATAAAATAAAATCTTTCAACATCGTGATTACCTCCTCATCTAAGACCTATATTCTAAAAAGACTAAATCCTAAATCTAAATTTATCTGAGGACAGATTGTTTAGACAGATTGACATATTGCCTAATCTGTCCTATAATTAATCGAGATTCAGAACTGAGTATTCATTATCTTGAAATTATGTACAAGTAGGTACCTTTAGTATAGGTCGATGACCGTAAGATCCCTCCTGGGTCATCAGCACAAAATGAAAGAATAAGTTTACAGGTAATACTATTCGCAGGATAGAATAACATCACATAACATAAACTCACGCCTTTATCCCCGAAGGGGTAGGCAGAGGTGCTAGCACCCACATTTCACCAGTTTATGTTTAGGTCCCAATAGGTGGCGAGCCTAACCGGGAACTTATAAACTTGCGATAAATATACACATAACTTCGAAAAGCATCGAAAAGTCATTGGTGTGTGCCATGGTAAAACCTGGGATCGAACCCGAGAACTCGTCTTAGCAGTTCATTACCCATACCACTAGGCTACCGCGGTACTAGGATAGAATAGTTTGTTATTTTTATCGAAAAATCGGTAGCTCAGTGGCTATTGCGACTGTTAAACCTGAAGCCTTGAATATGTGTTTCCATAACGGCTTATAACGGCGGCGGAAATGGTCAATTGATAATTTTTGTTCGCGATTCACGCAGAAATTACTGAACAGATTTTGATGCGGTTTTTTTGGTAGGAAAAGTCTTGGTCAGACTTAAAATCTTACGTTTGTTTGATTGCAATTGGTTGAGTAGAACGGGAGATAAAGATCCATGCGGGCAGAAGGCTAGTAGCAAGATCTTACTTTTTATCAAAGCATTTTTAGACAAAACAAAAAAAAAACTAAAATGAAGTTTAATAAAATTGAAGACACTTTTATAGCAAATTAAATTAAAAGGCGTATAATGCTTCTAATTATTTTTTTATAATACCTCTACTAGCTAACAAAGAGCTAGTGACGAAATTTTAGATATGAAGCTGTCCACGCTCTTTAGAACCGCTATAATTATTTTGTTAAGATAACTTTATTCTAGTTTAAAATTAGATATTATAAATGGTTTAATTATAATGCATTAGTAAACTTTCTATCGCTTTAGTATAAACTCGTGGCACTTAAATTTTTTATTCTACTTTTTACTTGGTCTTAAAGTGTATATCTTTTGGTCTTGAACAAAATTTTAGTTGTTCATAGTAACAGACTAGTCTAATCCAGTGGCGAGGCGTACCTTCTTCCTACAGTCTCGGGTCCTTTAAGTGGTGCGTAAAAAGCATCTGATGAGGCCGTCAAACTGAGTGCCACCATTGTAACATGCTACATGTCTGTAATAATGACCCTCTTCGATTTTGCCTTTAGCTTACCATCAGGTAAAGTCAAATTGGCGTGTCCTATATAAAAAAAAATAACTCGATTCCAGCCGGCTTCTCAGTAGGTACCACTTAGGTGGCAGATAAGCGCACGGCCCACCTGATGGAAAGTGGTTACCGTGGCCTATGGACGTGTGTAACACCAGAGAAGCCACACTCGCTCTACCGACCCTAGGTCGCATTGCGTATGTCAAACTAGATCGAGGTAAGCTTATTACCCATAGTTTTTCGTTATCGAAATTTGATCCCTCGCCATTCGTCTAGTCATACGTTGTACATATATACATAAATAATAATAACGCCTTTGTCCCCGGAGGGTTAGGCAGAGGTGAATTAACACCCACATTTCCCACATTTCACCAGCATTGTATTCGGTCCCACGTAATAGGGGTGAGCCTATTGCCGTTTTCCGGGCACTATTATATGTACGTAGTATTCGTACAGAATTCCATCAGCTTCGTATGCAGCGTTCGATGACGGAGAAAGAATACAAGTATCACCACCCCATCTCATCTGAAGGGTGTCGTAAGAGGCGACTAACGGAAAAATAGGCAGACGATATCACTGCGAGAGAAGGAAAAAATTAAATAAAACCCTGTACTAACCTGTCTGGCTAGCGTGGAAACAGTAGGGCCAAGGCCAAAGCCTCTCAACATTAGGAGAGCTATGTCCAGCAGTAGATTGCGGTAGACTTGATTGATAACACAATATTGAGTTGTTACGTCTAAAACCAATAGAAACTACGAACTACAAATAGATATACTCACGTCTTCTATAGCTTGATCCAACTGCTTGTGTATCTGAAGTCCTACCCAGGGCTCCGCTGACACACTAGAATCATGTCTTGCGCAGTCCTTCGACCCGCAAGTCTCGCAACCCTGAAATGACATTTTATTCACTTTTTTTACAGAATATTAGCTAGCGAAATTACTAATATTCCTCTCTAACCCCTCCAACGAATCTAAATTGTTTGCGTTACGATTGGATTCTCAGCGGTAGTGCAATTCGAACCCGGGTTCTTTCGATTGCCGACTCCTTAACGGCTAAGCTACCGATGCTTATTATTATTATTATTTTTATACCACTTAGTTGGCAGACAAGCACACGGCCCACCTGATGGAAAGTGGTTACCGTGACCTATGGACGTCTGTAACACCAGAGGAGTCACAGTCGCGCTGCCAACCCTGTAAGTACAGAGTTTCTGTGCCGTCAGTAGAAGACAAAGCAGGACAAGCCTTTAGTCTTCCCACTGACATTATTATGAGGTTTCTGTTTATTATACTATTACATACATACATACGTAGATAGTATCACGCCTCTATCCCCAGAGAGTTAGGCAGAGGTGAATTAACACCCACATTTCATCAATCATTGAATTCGGTCCCACGTAAAAGGGGGTGAGCCTATTGCCGTCTTCTATTGTTGACTTGAGCCATGTATCTGGCTTAGTCTGGGCTGTATATTTCTGTCTGATGTAAAACAGTCCTATCCCTTAGTCACCTTGTACCACACCGCATGGGAAGAGATGGGGTGGTCCAAATTCTACTCTGACGGGAACCAAGCGGCTACTACTATTAGTGTACGTATAAAGTGTGTTAGCCTCCGTGGCGTGGTGGTATTGAACGCGGCCGCTACGCAGGAGGCGCGGGTTCGATCGCCGCTCAGTGCAAATATTTACATACATACATACATAAAATCACGCCTGTCTCCCATAGGGGTAGGCAGAGATCACGGATCTCCATTTGCTACGATCCTGACATACTACTCTCGCTTCATTCACTCTCATTACATTCTTCATGCATGCTCGTCGGTTTAGAGTACTCCTGACCTGCCCCTTTTCTAAAACTTCCCCGATTTGGTCCAGGTATGTGCGCCTAGGTCTTCCCCTTCCGACGGTACCATCCGCACTCGCCTCATACACCTGTTTCGTTAGTCTTCGTTAGTGCAAATATTTGTATGCATGAATATGGGTATTTGCATTGGTCTGGTCGTGCTGCGGAGACACGTTATGCCCTCGGTCCTGGTTGTCATACGAACATCTATGGAAGACGTTAGGGGCAGTTGGAGCTCTCAAAAATCCAACTGGTCTAACTACAGAACTTCGATTTCGCCAATTGGTTGTGGAGGTCAGATGGCAGTCACTTGATGTTCGCGACTGAAACTTGTAAGTCGGTCTACGCTATACAAATTCGTGCTCGGCTTGTACCCTGATCTGCTGATTTGAAGCTCATCTAAAGTAAATGCAGCTTTATAACGCAATAAAACCCCGCATGGTTTCCGGTAGAGTAGAATTTGGACCACTCCATCTCTTCCCATGCGGTGTCGTACAATGCGACTAAGGGATGCGGCTGTTTAACATCAGACAGATATGTACAACGCAGATTCAGTCTCAGATGCATGGCTTGAGTTAACAATAGTCCCCGGAAGACGGCAATAGGCTCGCCCCCTCTTACGTGGGACCGAGTTCATTGATTGATGAAATGCGGGTGTTAATTCACCTCTGCCTAACCCTTCGGGGATAAAGGCGTGATTATATGTATGTATGTATACCTAGTAGTTCTTTCAAACATTGATGGATAATTTATTATCAGGTGAACAAACCTTGTTTATCACTTTAGTGATTTAAAAGAACAAGTTTAAGCAGATTTATACAATTAGTTTTCCTGATTGATTCAAATCAAACTACAATAGCATTGTTTTATTTATACAAACAATTATTTGCTATTTGTAATAATTGTCTACATTATGATGAAACTTTTCACCACTTTCAGTGATTACTGCTTTATTTCATCACAGAGTTGATAATCACCTACTAAGCTATTACAGCAATATTGATAAATCACACAAGATAACATAAAACAAAATGTTCTACTACTGTTTAATTTTCAACAATTTAATCTAATCAATGAACTTAAATAACTATTATATGAATATACATTTGTTTGAACATAAAGGAAAATGTTCTATTTTGCCTAGTTAGTCAGTAAATCCTATGTAGTGAGGTAGTGAGAGAGGGAAGTTAACACACCTTTATTACTAATAGAGAGGAGAATGGGGGAAAAGGATAGAAAGGGAGGCCTTTTGTACTTAAAATGATTTATAAATATAAAATGCAGCATTCAGCTAATTAAGTAAGAAGGTGGCCCTTCTTGTACATACATAATATAATCACAGCTTTAATCCTGGAGTGTTAGGCATAGGTGAATTAACACCCACATTTCACCAATAATTGTACACATTTATTGTTGATAAGATTATCAAATACTTTAACAATTTGCTCTTTATAACATTAAAGTTAATAAACTGAATGATAGCATCTAATAATTAGAAAAAAATAAATTGTCCTTGATAATCACATGATTAATTTACATAAGATGAATGAGTACAGTTTATGAACAATATTCATTAAATCATCAAAATGAAAAGTTATAGTATAATTTAGAAGATGAAACTTATTACCTATATCCATCCATATTTATATTTATATATCCATAAATATTCAACTTTTAGATAATAACCAACTCATGGATAAGGTGAGAAACTGTCATTAAAATGTTCACTCACTTATTATGAACTCATGACACTGTTATAAGAAATATGACTTTAGTTAGATGATAAAATTAACACTTAGTTCAGTACTTATAAGATAAAAATATTTTTTTATAAGCAGTTATTTGTAGTATGAATAACTGTGTCAAAGTACAGTGATAAGTGCACATCTACAGTAAAAAAAACATCGACTAAGAGGCGTACATGACCTCAATACAAAACTATATTTTCTCCACTAAGTAAATAGTAAACAATGAAAGCGACATACCTTGACAGTTGCATTTTCTTTATCTTTAAGCGTCTCGTCGACAAAATAGCACTTTAATTTATTAATATACTCTTGTAAAATATTCGAATTAAGCCCGTAATAACAAGCCAGACATCCCAACACATAGCTGGAGGCTATTGTGGTGAAGTGAAATCTGAAACGAAATCACAATGCGTTATAGAGGTTCTTCGTATCAAGCCGCACAAAAATTCACTAATTTAAATTTTGCTACCTATAAAAATATAAAACTGCGATCGCTGTGCATATAACACCAAAGTAAATAATATAATTTTTATTATCAAATTTCTCTGTAAGCTTCGTTTGACATCTTTCACTCATGGCTAAGCGAACAATGACGTTTCATTTGACATATTTGACAACGCTGACTCTGTTGCTGTTAGGGGTAGGTTCAGAGAGCGGGCTACTAGCCATAAAGTAAGCTTCTGAACAATCATGAATAGCCTTGGTTAGATCCTTGGGGGTTTGGATGGTCGTGGTTGTGATTGAGAAATATAAAATGAATTGTAACACCATAGTAGTCGAACTCTTTGCAATTTCCTGTATTTTTTACCGAAATAATATATCGAGACAATAAGAATAAAAACGTGCCGTTGATATTTATATTATAAAAGCGGCCATTCTATTTACAAAACGTTTAGAAATAATTTTAAACACATTTAAATGAGCAGTCAGCTGCTGCAATGAACAGATGTTTCTCAACTGATTCTTCTAATTCTATCTAACCTCCACTTTTATTTTAAAAAATAAAATAAATAACTAAAAATATATGCATAATACTTGCTAGTTATCCATAAAACGAAAGCTTTTATAAAGTACAAATTTGTAAGTAAAACATTTTATTATCACTATGATTTAAAGTTAAAATTTTCATATTAATAGTAGATAGGTACTATAAAATCATTTTTTAAATTGCTATTTATATGCAGTAATATTTGATGCATGTGTTCTGATAAGCGCGTCCATTTAATCCCACCTTCTACTTTTTTATCCATGCAGAACTGAGCTTTCAGCCTCATACAATGCATCCATTTCCATCCGGGAGCGAGTGATTTCATGCCTATTTTCTTGGTTGCACCTTGGAGACTTGAAATTCTCTACTAACATATGTGTTTCCTTCTCACAACCCAGGTCCTGTGTAGTGGGGCTCTGTGTCTGTATTACACCTTTAATTTATCATCTGGTGATCAAGGTGAAGTCAAAAATCTATCCTGTACTTCATACAGTTTTTGTGTGCCGGAGTACTCACCTAACATCTTTCCTTTTCTTAATTTTCTTATCACTACCCCTCAATAGGTCATGTTAACTATTTACAATCAGGTGAGCCAAGGTTTAAAAAAAAGCTCACAAAATATATGTGGTTAATTTATCTGCAATTGCAAAACATCCTCCATTAATAGCTCTACTATGGGACATTGGCAGAGTTGATGTTAAAAGCAAGTCCTTCATCAAGAATTGAATTGAAAAATCCTTTATATTTTTATTTTATTTTATTTTAAAATAAAATAAAAATATAAAGGATATTTTAAAAAATCATCTAATACATAAAATTCTCGTGTCGCGGTGTTTGTGGTTAAACTCTTCCGAAACGGTCTGACCGATTCTCATGAAATTTTGTGAGCATATTGGGTAGGTCTGAGAATCGGACAACATCTATTTTTCATCCCCCTAAATGTTAAGGGTAGTCCACCCTTAACATTATATGGCAAAACAACGTTTGCCGGGACAGCTAGTACATATATATAAATATATATAGAAAATATCCTTTATATTAATAGTAATTATCTATTATAGAGTATTGTTTAAGATACATAGTAGGTACATACTCCATTAGATAAACCATTACTCAACCGTGATATGAATACAGATTGGTTTGCTCCAAGTGTCACACTGAGATGTAAACAACATGATCTCTTTGTTATCATAAAATTACAATTTGTGTCTGCCAGAAGTTAATGACCTGTGTAACCTACAATTTTTGTGTTCAGCTACTTATAAAACTTCTAAAACTGTGACATTATTCAGCTACTTCTTATAATTAGACAATCTATATTATTGATTTAGATTGGAAAGAGGGTATTTCCAAGAGGCAACATGAAGAACCAATAAGAATAGTTAAAATTGTGTTTTATAATTTCATTAATTTTTATTTTATTTTTAAATATTAAATATATATTAAATTAAGTAAAAAAATAAATATAGATATTGTTAATTAAATTACATAGATTAATTTATCTAAGATACACAAAAGATTAATTTGTACATTACATATTGAGTAAATCTAAGTAATGATATATAAGAATCAAAACAAAAAAAATTATCAGCCATTTATACTCAAAAATAACTAACAGGTATAGAACCTGTTTAGTTGTAGAGACATATTTCATCAAATGTTTTTTTATTTTCAGGGAAGAATGAATCTACAGAGATGTCTGCTATATATTACAAATCAATATTTATCAAAGCCCACCCTTCTCCGATCAAACTTCAAACAGACACAATACGAACTTTACCACAAGCGTAGCTGCAAGGCACTCAGAAAATATACAGACAGACATGAATGGGTCGTCGTAGATAATGATATTGGGACAGTTGGCATTAGTAAATATGCACAAGAATCTCTTGGCGACATCGTGTTTGCCCAGTTACCGGCAGTAGGCTCAAACGTTGTAGCTGGTGACGAATGTGGCGCTTTAGAAAGTGTTAAGGCTGCTAGCGAAATATATTCTCCTATAACTGGTATTATAACGGAAAAAAACTTAGAAGTAGAGAATAAGCCGGCTTTAATAAATACCAATTACTACGATGAAGGATGGCTGTTTAAATTGAAGATGACTAAACTAGAAGAATTAGAAGATTTAATGAGTGAAGAAGACTATGAGAAGTTCCTCAAAAGTGATGTTGTGAAAGATGTGTGATATGTAGTAGTTAAGGATTGTTTTGTTTTGTTAGTTAAAAGATTAAAGTTATGTTGATGTTTACGTAGTTATAATAGATAAGATTGAAGTTTCTCTTCTTCATGACAACCCTGTCATCATTCATTCATTCTCTGAGTCTTTACCCAACTGAGTTGTGGTCGGCTTTCTAGTCTAAGATGCGGCTGAACTTTTTATTATGGCTATTTTTTGTGAAGCGACTGCCATCTGACAACCTATTGCTGATGTCGAAGTTCTATATTAGGACTTTTGAGGGCTAAACTACCCGTAACGACTTCCATAGACGTTCTTCTGGCAACCGGGACCGAGTGACCGACGGTAACATGCTACAGGACCAATACAAACCATATTCATGCATAGAAATATTTGCACTGAGCGGGGATCGAACCCGCGCCTCCTGCGTAGCGGCCGCGCTCACTACCGCCACGCCACCCTAACCTACATGTAAGATCTTAAGATCTGATTGCAGGGCCACAATGCTGTGTGGTTTTTTTTTTTATCTAAGTCACGCTAATTTGAGTTCACCTCGCCTGACGGTAAGCTAAAGGCAGTCTCAGGGAAGAGGGTCACCATTACAGACACGTAGTATATTACAATGATGGCACTCAGCTTGGCGGCCTCATCAAAATTTTTTCACGCCCCGCCTAAAGATCCTGGGACTGTAGGAAGGAAACACGTGAGCTGGTAATGAACTCCAGGTCTTCATGGTACGGACACAGGAAAGAGTCTCCGAGACGCTTGATTTTTGCTCGTATATTCTGTACCGGGACTAAGCAACACCTTCGACAGTTCGAAAGTAGACGAGGTTAGAGCGCAATTATATATTTAACATTCATCCTTACTAATATTTATTTTTGAAAGTGATTTTTAATGGTTATTATATCTGATTTTCCTGAAATATTTCATGCATAGGTACATAAAGTAGCCGCTATCCCAGTGAGGAAAGAGGCGAGGGAAATTTACAGCATGAAAAATTGAAATCTCACCGCGGATTCAGACGTCGAATTCGTTCGAAACTCTCTTACAGCATGTGCCTGGTGCTATTTGACACTGGTAATAAACTGAGGAGAGTAAAATATATAAATTTATCTTGAGAATAGTCATAGGTTAGTTGATAATAAAACTACACTTTCGTGCATTGTCATTTTATTCGTGCAACATGAACTACAAATAATAATGGTAAACAATTCACTATTTTGGCATAAATTACACAATTCAGTTGTAGTGTAATTCACATAATATCACAAATATTACAAATCAATATCACATATTCGTAGAGAGGTGACGAAAGTATTTTAGTGTTTATTCAGAAAACATTAGATTTTAATCTTAATGTCTAAACACACTACGCCGA
Source organism: Eilema griseolum (assembly GCA_963662185.1). Classification (NCBI taxonomy): domain Eukaryota; kingdom Metazoa; phylum Arthropoda; class Insecta; order Lepidoptera; family Erebidae; genus Eilema; species Eilema griseolum. Next base: position 3,823,697 of record OY759243.1, read on the forward strand.
AGTTACGCGACCGAAGTTCAGCACAATTACGCATGCAATGCTATTTGAATTACTGACGATATACTATGTCGAAATTACGTCGCGTCATAGCGTACAGCCTAACTTCGGTCGGGCGTAAGTTCAGCGACAACTTATTCTGCGAGCACACATACGTGACCGAAGTTCGGTTCGATTGCCGACGAAGATCCGGGAGCGGGGAGCAGCAGATAAGATAAGATAAGATAATCTTTATTGTACACCAACACATTGCATTCAGGACCATTACGTTGAATTCCCAATATGTTGAATTCTCTGAAAGTTGAATTCCCATTATGTTGAATCTCAATAAGTTGAATCCCAATATGTTGAATTGGTCATTACGTTGAAATCCCAATATGTTGAATGTTCTGAAAGTTGGATTCACTCTAGATATCATTATGATAAAAAGAAAAAAAAAAACACATACTATATAAAAAAAAAAAAAAAAAAAAAAAAATATTCCACGACATTCTACACAACGCTATCTAGACCCATGGTAAGCATAGCTTAACTAGCTTGTGTTATGGGATCTAGAATGCGGATAAACATACTTAGATACTTTTTTTTGTAAATACATACATATTATACATAGAAACACCCAGACCAATGCAAATATACATATTCATGCATACAAATATTTGCACTGAGCGGGAATCGAACCCGCGCCCCCTGCATAGCAGTCGAATGCTCTACCGCTACGCCACAGAGGTCGTCAAACTTATATTTAAATGAAACTTATCTCTAAGCTATCTTAGAGATAAGTTAATAATGACGACAATATAATATCATGTCGCAGAGTTGCGAAGTTGGATGCCTCGTGAGACCGTCCGCGTAATATTCTTGTCACCTTGTCTAACTCACGACTAAGGGATCAAGTAATATCAGCCTGTCGCCGTCTCAACAGGATCTCCAGAGATGATCAATTGAATTCCTCTCACATGGGCCACACTTCGAACAAATGCAAAATATACGTCGGCGAACATATCTCCCCCGAATGTAAATCTCTCAAGTATGTGTGGGTTAAATACGGCAGAGTGTACGTACGTAAGTACGACAGAGATAGCCACATTCATATTAAGAGTACAGACACATTAAACGCCAAATATAATTATAACGTCGATGGACACTGCCTAGAAAGAAAAAGTGCCGTTAAGGACTTGGGAATTTTGTTTGACGATAAAATTACATTTCAGGCACACATTGACTATGTGGTGGTGGATAGGAGTACGCGGCTACTTGGTTTTATATCTAGACTAACTAAAGACTTAAAAAATCCTCACTGTCTGATATATCTTCATCAGATGTTAATTCGCAGGATCTTGGAATATAACTCCATCATTTGGTCACCTTTTTATGCGGTCCATATTAAGTATTTGGAGCGGATCCAGGGGAAGTGCTTTATTTTGCTTTCTATAGACTGGGGTCACACATTCAGCTGAAGTCGTATGCGGAGAGATTCGACCATTTCAAGTTGCAATCGCTTGAAGATCGCCGTAAATGTAGTGATCTTATATGCCTTCATAAGATTGTTCATTCCTTAATTGACTCTCCGGAATTATTAACCTTAATAGAATTTAATATTAAATTTAGACATCGTCAACCCCTACAGCTTCGTATTAAATGTACACATCAACAACACATCTTTTTTCAACCTGATTGTTAGAATGCGTCGTCTATATAATGAGCTCCTACATGAGCATAGCCATGAGATAGATATTTTCAGCCTTAGTTTCTCATCATACAAGAATGCTGTTAAAAAGGTTATAGCCAAGCTATAAATTTGTTGTTGCTTTATTACAGGGATTAATTACCTACTATGTCTAATTTTTTAACCATGATATCTTGTAATTGTCCTATTGTTTTGTTTGTTATTTTTGGTATTTGATTATTATTTTTATTATTATACTTAATGGACGCTTTTTAATTATACCATGCTGAGTACTTTTGGAACTCAATCTGGAACCGAACCATCAAATGATAATTTGTAAAATTATGATTGTTTTCTATTTTGTGTGCCAAATAAATAAATAAATTTAAATATAAGTTTGATGAATACCAACTTTCAGAACATTCAACATATTGGGATTTCAACGTAATGAACAATTCAACATATTGGGATTCAACTTAATGGGAATCCAACTTTCAGAGAATTCAACATATTGGGAATTCAACTTAATGGGAATCCAACTTTCAGAGAATTCAACATATTAGGAATTCAACTTAATGGTCCTGAAGGACACATTGCACATTACATGTACGGACAACATTATAAAAAATGTACAAATGGCGGCCTTGTCGCTACAGGCGATCTCTTCCAGGCAACTTTTAGTTTAGATCTTTAGATGTAGATGTGGGATCCGCCCGCGCCCCGCGTGTCCTACCGTAGTGTTCTGTATTCATTTCGCTTCTGTCAGCGTTCGAGACACAGAATACCCACACAGAATTATGAAACTGAATTGTTGCCGCGTAAGTTCGGCACTTATGGTGTGTCATATCAGCCGAATACGTGGGAACGTAAAATCAGCCGCCGAAATTCGGTCGCGTAACTTCCGCATAGTGTGTTTAGACACTTAGAAAAACCGGCGTATTCTGCTCTTTCCGTTCATTTTTATTTAAATCAATGATCTTGTACCAAAAAGAGGAAAAATTACCGATGCTTAAAAATGGATACTCAAAAAAGATGCTAGTTCGCCTCAATGCACGTACGAGTGGGACAAAGTATACATTTACCAGTAAGTGCAAACGAGACCAATACAATGTGATACGTTATTGACATCACGATAGGTTTATGACTATACTATTACTTATTATCTAGCACATTATAGAACACGTCAATATGCCTTCACATCGCCTGTTGGTAAGCTGAAGTCCAAGTCTCAAGAAAGAGGGTCACCATTACAGTTTATAATGGTGTCCCTTAGCTTGATGACTTCATCAGATGCTTTTCCACACCATTTTAATAGATCATTGATTTGAAACAGCCGACTCTAGTAGTAAGAAAATATGGTACTTTAGTTGAGTGATATGAAACACTTAGAAATGGTAAAAGTGTCTATACCTCGGGATATATACTTTGGACATAAAACGCGCAGCAAATGTTTCTTGGATCTTTTGAGGGTCATAGAGGTTGGACGCGACGGAATTTCCGTCCAATTGAGCAGTGGGAGGAAGTACCTCCGCCTAACAGAATACCGCCGCCACAATAACCTCGTGTTGTGTTCCCGGCGGTGAGTAGAGTAGCCAGAGCAGAGGAGAGATTTTGTACTGTCAGTGAGAAGACCAAAAGCTTGTCCTGCTTTGTCTTTTACACTGACGACACAGAAACTCTTGTGCTTACAGGCAGCGCGAGTGTGACTCCCTAAGTGTTGCACACGTCTATAACCACTTTCCATCAGGTGGGCCGTGTGCTTGTCTGCTAATCAAGTGGTATAAAAAAGGCACGGGGTGTTAAGGCGGTGGACGAGCTCACATTCACCAAACATAGATTATTACAATACAATCCGCGCGCGTCAGTGCCTCGTTTGGTCTTAGGTCCAAGATATATTTCCCGTGGTATATGCATTTATGTGTAGGTAATATTTACAATGCATTATGTACCTAGTCTCTTTTGAAAATGTTTTCCTTAAGAACGTTTTATGTAGACTGCGTATAGTCTATATTTGTGCATTATAACAACACTGAAACATGAAATATTTGAGCTTAACATTAAATATTTTATGACTAGACAATCATACAGATATTGTTTGAATCAATGAAGTAGGTACCTGATAAAAACAACTTCCAATAATAAACTATACTTAATAAATTCTATGGCAACCTACAACTTATGCATATTTATATATAGTGCAATATTCCATAATAACTGCTTGTGTATTTATATCTTAACTCTTATTAAATAAATTGATATATATTTGAACAGTTATGACTTGGTATAATAACTTTTCTATTTGGTAGTATAACATTACTAGTAATTGATTCACATTCGTCCTAAACACCGAGCGCGGCCTGGAGGGGCAAGCGGGGCGGGGGGCGAGGTAAACAAAGAGATAGAATGAGCATGCGTTGAGAGCGAGCGAGGTACATGTTCACTTAACACTGGCTCCTCCCTAAGTGTCTCATGTCTAGTTCTGATGTAGAATGTATTATCAAAAGAAAGAAAGTCCTATTCCTAAAAGGTATTGACCTTATTTTGACTATTACCTATATCAACTGTAACATCTTTACACAGTGAACTATGTAGTGATCGAAATTTTACCTACGTTTAATGTTATTTGCTCTTGCTCATGGTCTTATCAGCGTACATTTTGATAAGAAATTTATATTTTAATTATTTCATAACTCTCTATTTGCGTTTTCCTTATTTCTAGTTAATTAGTTGTTCTTACATTTTGTATATGATTTTTAACATAAAATATTTAAACTTAAATAGTGTTTGCCGTGGTGCCCGGCAGAGTAGAGTTTGGACCACCCCATCTCTTTCCATGCGGTGTCGTACAAAGCGACTAAGGGATAATAAGGCTGTTTAACACCAGACAAATATATACAGCCATGGCTCGAGTCGACAATAGTGCCCGGAAGACGGCAATAGGCTCACCCCCTATTACGTGGGACCGAATTCAACGATTGGTGAAATGTGGGTGTTAATTCACCTCTGCCTAACCCTCCGGGGATAAATGCGTGATTGTATGTATGTATGTACTTAAACAGTTTCTTGAAAATATCAAATTGGTATTAAATAATATCGAATTACTGTCTTTACAAGTGATGTCTGCGTTTCAGTGTATACTTTTGCAGTCATCATCATACCAATTTTGTCTAAGATCCCATATTATTTTTGATCCTAATAATTATTTTTAAACTTTAAAGTAGGATTGTAAGTCCAAATAACAGTTTTGGCAACTAACCCTTTTGACAAAACAATTCTTATTTAATAATTTTTAAAGTATTTCATTATAAACTTAAAAAAAATACGTATACTTAAAATAGGAGGACCATAATAGTCAAGTGTTTATTTAAAAAAAATTCACCGTGTTGTTTGCCGGAGTTTTCTCCGTTCGGTGTCGCGTTTTGAACAGGTGGTATATTTGCTAAATAATACTTTAATATTTTTCAACAGTCTATACAGAATAAATGACATTTAACTTAAGCTATTCCAGTTTAAATATCCACCTTTCTCCAATTCTTCGCCCACAGTGGTCACATAATTACAAATAGTGTTAAACACACACAACATTAAACCCTATAATAAAAACAGTAAAATCACCTCAGCGGTTACGTCTCACCATCCAATTCCGCCAACTACTATTCTGTTTCGGCTTATAGGTCCACTTGACGTTAAATGGCTTGTCTAGTGAGAGGTTCACATTGACTGTAAGTATCCGGGTTTGGTTCTGGTAAGTGAACTCGCAGGGTTTGACGCAGGGCTGGTCGTTGACGGTTAAGGACTTAATACCGGGTTGGCTTAGCACGGTGATCTTGTTCAGGGCAGGGACGCCGTAGCCCCACCATTGAACGATGGATTCTAGTTCGGTACCATTGAGTAAGAATTCTATGTGGCTGTACTTTTTCTCTTCGTAGCTGTCTGTGGGCGGGAAAAGAAAAAAGTGTTAATATTGAAGAAATTAGACTGAAGACATTAATTAATAGGATTAGTAGGGTTTATTATTTTGATGTTAAAATTACAACAGACAGTACACAGGTGCAAGAACATGAGCGCCCCATAGATACGACATAGTAGACAATGTTTTATATAGCACCATAGCCGACCCTGCTCTCAACAAAAATTTTTTTTATCTAGGACACGCCAACTTGACCTCACCTCGCCTGATGGTAAGCAGCAAATATGTCTGTAGTGCCGGAGGTAAACTATCCTAAGGTCTAGATGAGATCATTATAACAATGATTATAATAATATTATGATGATAATAGTAATTATACACGGTGTAATAATATGTAAAAATATTGTTACGACAGCCGTCGATATCTCGAAAACTAATAATCAAATCTTCAAGAAATAAAAACGCATTGTTAGTGACGAGGTACTCCACCGAATGGCATAGAAAAATCTGGAATCGTCAACAAAAAGTCACAAGCTACCTACGAGTACCTACACACTTTGTTGAATAAAAATAAACAATAGGTAAATATCGAGAATGTACTCGAAGGTCAGCGACGGCGGCAAGATCAAAGGAATAGGTATTTGTCGCTCGCGAACTTTCTAGATAATTCGATCCTCCTAATTGAGAGGTATAAAAACACGCTCGCATAGCGACACGATTCATTCAGTCTTTGAGATCGATAATGAACACTGCGAACTTAAGCGACCGAAGAAGATTCTACCTGCGACCTGAGCAACGACTGTGGACTATTGTGAACTACTGAGCGACTGGAACTGTTGAAGAGTACTGTGTGTACTAGGGATTTAATTGTCTAGTTTGTGATGAGCTAATAAATCTCTTCATTGAGTAAACAGCATTTAATTGTACCCCGTGCACGTAACAAATGGTGTCAGAAGTGGGATGCCGATATTACCACGTGAAGACGAAGGGCGTACTCCACGGACCAGACGTCAAGTGGAATTGGATAGCGTACGTCAACGGAGCCTCGAAGAGGAAGGGAGTCAGGCCGATGGTGCTGTCTCAGCGGGAACTACGGCAGCACCAGATGGAACCTCGTCAGATACCAACATGATGACGCTACTGGCTTCTATGCAGCAGATGATGCAGGCGTCCACGCAAGAGATGCAGGCCTCCAGGCAAGAGATGCAGGCCTCCAAGGAAGAGATGCAGGCTTCTATGCAGCAGATGCTGCAGGCCAGCCAGGAAGCCGTCATGGGTAAAATCGATGCAGGCATCCATGCACTGGGAGATAAAGTGAGGAACCTCGAAGATGGCTTGCAAATGCTGAGTAAGGAAGTGGCTTTGAAGTCTGGGACCATGGACGACCGCTTGCAAGTTCTCGAAAAGAAGATTTTCAGGCTGGAAACATGCGGACCTGTTACCGTGACTTCACCATCATCAGCAAAGTTCGATTTACCACACTTTGATGGAACTTCCTCGTGGACAGCCTTCAAGTACCAATTCGAGATATTGGCAAAAATTAAAGCCTGGATCAACGAGGAGTCATTTATGGCCTTGACACTTGCATTACGAGGAGATGCCTTAATAATACTGGAAATCCTGCCGCCTGAAGGAAGGACTCTGGGGTCTTTGATGGAAGCTTTAGACACACGTTACGGTGACAAGCACCTGGAGAATGTCTACCGAGCGCAGCTCTGGGAGAAGAAACAAAAACCCACTCAAAGCCTCCAGGAATGGGCTGTGGAGGTTGAGAGACTTGTTCGTCGGGCCTACTCATCGACACCCATGATGATCGAGACCACTCTGCTGGAGGCCTTCCTAAACGGTATACGAGACGCAGAAGTGAAAGCTAGTGTACAGTTGCGTCACCATCAGACCTTGAAAGAAGCACTGGCTTATGCTCTCGAGGTGGACACTGTGCGGCAGACTGCCGGATTAAGTAAGGTCAGGGAGGTGAAAGAGTTGGTTGCAGAGGAAAGGAAGCCACGGTATGTCCCAACGTGTTATTCCTGCAGAGGAAGGGGCCATATTCAATTAGAGTGTCCTTCGAGAAAATGGAGGAGGGTCACGGACTCTGGGACCCTAATGGATCAAGAGGTTCCGTTACAACTAAATGTCGCCAGGGCCGCGGGGCGGGCGCTGGCTGGTCGATATGAGGCCCCAACCATCCCTATTGCTCAAGATAAGGTCAGGGAGGTCAAGGAGGTGGTTTTAGAGAAGAGGAAGCCACGTTATATCCCAACGTGTTATTCCTGTAGAGGAAAGGGCCATATTCAATTAGAGTGTCCTTCGAGAAAACGGAAGAGGGTCACGGACTCCGGGACACCGAACTCCGAAGAACACCGAAATCGAATGGAACACCGAAGTAGAAAAGGGCACGGCAATGTTGATACTTTGTCACGAAGGCCGTGTGCCGAAGATTACAAGCATTGTCAGAAGAACGAAGCCCGCGAAAAGACTAAAGTCATAAAGGTGAATGGACTTGACGACGAATGGACCGGAAGTAGTATGAAGCAGGCGCAAGAAGATGATGATGATCTACAGTCTATACTGCACTGGAAGCAGCTTGGAAGCAAACCCCAATGGAGCGATATATCTGCTTACAGTTCCACTACCAAAAGTTATTGGGCCCAGTGGGACAGTTTAACTCTGATAGACGACGTGCTGTATAGGAAATAGGAATCCAACGACGGCAAAGAGGTGACCCTACAAGTAGTGGTACCACAAAGCAAGGTGGCTACACTCTTACGGCACAGCCACGATGGTGTCTCTGGCGGGCATCTCGGAGTCAAGAAAACTCTAGTTAAAGTACGACAGCGGTTTTACTGGCTTCATTGTCGGGAAGATGTTGAGGATTGGTGCCGTAAATGCACTGCATGTGCTTCAGTTAAAGGACCGCCGACAAGAAGCAAAGGAAAACTGAAACTGTATAACGTCGGAGCACCATGGGAACGTATCGCCATTGATGTTGCTGGACCTTTTCCAACGACTGAAGAAGGTAACAAATACATCATAGTAGTGCAAGATTACTTCACTAAGTGGCCGGAAGTATTTGCGACACCCAACCAGGAAGCAGTCACTATGGCAAAGAAACTGGTTCAGGAAGTGATCTGCCGGTACGGCGCACCTATGGATATCCACTCTGACCAAGGACGGAACTTCGAGTCTGCTCTATTTCAAGAAATGTGCAAACTCCTTGGAATGAACAAGACCCGTACGACTCCAGCGCATCCGCAGTCAGACGGAATGGTCGAGAGGTTTAACCAGACGTTGGAAAATCACTTGGCTAAAGTTGTCGATGAACACCAAAGAGATTGGGACCAGTACATCCCACTGTTATTGATGTCCTATCGATCTGCGGTACATGACAGTATGGGACACACCCCAGCGAAAGTGAACTTTGGTCGAGAGATTAGGCTACCAGTGGATGCAATAACCGGTACGCCACCTGATAGTCCTAAGCCCGTGACGGATTACGTGAGTGAACTTCGAAACCGACTGGACGAGGTGCACAGACTAGTACGGGAAAACAATTTGAAGACAGGTGAAAGGATGAAAACCCGGTACGATAGAAATGCAAACACCAACGGTTTCGAACAAGGAAATCTCCAAAACTCCAAGCTCGCTGGGAAGGGCCCTATACGGTTATTACGAGAATCAATGACATTACCTACCGCATTAGGAAGGGGGTTAGGGGAAAACCAAAGGTAGTCCATGTGGATAGGTTGACGCGTCATCATGGAACAAATGATGCTCGGGACGAGCATGACTAAAAGGGGGGTAATGTTACGACAGCCGTCGATATCTCGAAAACTAATAATCAAATCTTCAAGAAATAAAAACGCATTGTTAGTGACGAGGTACTCCACCGAATGGCATAGAAAAATCTGGAATCGTCAACAAAAAGTCACAACCTACCTACGAGTACCTACACACTTTGTTGAATAAAAATAAACAATAGGTAAATATCGAGAATGTACTCGAAGGTCAGCGACGGCGGCAAGATCAAAGAATAGGTATTTGTCGCTCGCGAACTTTCTAGATAATTCGATCCTCCTAATTCAGAGGTATAAAAACACGCTCGCATAGCGACACGATTCATTCAGTCTTTGAGATCGATAACGAACACTGCGAACTTAAGCGACCGAAGAAGATTCTACCTGCGACCTGAGCAACGACTGTGGACTACTGTGAACTACTGAGCGACTGGAACGGTTGAAGAGTACTGTGTGTACTAGTGATAAAATTGTCTAGTTTGTGGTGAGCTAATAAATCTCTTCGTTGAGTAAACGGCATTTAATTGTACCCCGTGCACGTAACAATATAATGATTAAGTTAGCGGTAGCCTAGTGGTATGGATAATGGACTGCTGAGACGAGGTCTCGGGTTCGATCCCAGGTTTTACCATGGCACACGCCAATGACTTTTCGATGCTTTTCGAAGTTATGTTATCGCAGATTTATAAGTGCCCGGTTAATGGTAATAGGCTCGCCACCTATTACATTGGGACCTAAACATAAACTGGCGAAATGTGGGTGCTAGCACCTCTGTCTACCCCTTCGGGGATATAGGTGTGAGTTTATGTTATGTAAGTATTAAGTTACATCAAAATCGGGCTCGTGACTCCTTTGAGCCTTTTTCGCTATTTCTTATAGTTCCGAATTTGGTCATTAAATTTCCTTTTAAAAAATTCACCCTGTATACTTCGGTGACCGGTACATACCTACTTTCTCTTGCGGTTATTGAACTTTCAAAATCTCTGGTAGTCTAATTCGTTTTCACTTAGCTAGATTTAAAAAAGAATCATTAGTAAGTATAGACTTAAAAGTAGTTTTTACAGTTTTAATTAAAATCAGTTTATTTTAATAACGTTAATGGGAATTAAATCATAGTATAGGTGGCGTCTGACCAGGTTACACCGGCCGTGGTCACAGGCAAATCCAGGGTATGTATATACATACAAGGTATGTATACCATGATCACATTAATTCCCGTAACATTATACACCATGGAACGCGAAATTTTAAAAGTATTTCAATCAATGAAATCGTTGGAAAAGCGGTGACATGACCTAAGCTGTGACATTGTGATATCGTGAAACCTCTCTGGGGTAGACATCTGCGGTGGATTTTACTACATTCGTAGTACGAAAAATCATCATCATTCGCGGAGCCTTGACCTTGTTAGAGTCGACCCTCAGAGTTCCCGGCAGAGTAGAATTTGGATCACCCCATCTCTTCCCATGTGGTGTCGTACAAGGCGACTAAGGGATAGAGCCGTTTACCATAAGACAGATATATACAGCCTAGACTCAGCTTCAGGTGCATGGCTTGAGTCAACAAATAGTGCCCGGAAGACGACAATAGACTCACCTCCTATTACGTGGGACCGAATTCAATGATTGGTGAAATGTGGGTGTTAATACACGTCTGCCTAACCTCCGGGGATAAAGATGTGATTATATGTATGTATGTATGTATGTATGTATGTATGTATGTATGTATGTATGTATGTATATAGGTATACAGGTGTACTCACTCATGCTGTCTCCGTCGTCCCAGTACAGCTCGCCCTCGGCCTGGTGGCGGATGTCCGGCGCCACCAGCAGCTGCAGCGGCGCGCTGCGGGTGATGGTGGTGCTCACTGGCCCCTGCAGCGGAGGGGCCTGCAACGGGAGGATCCCGCCTCCCTGGGAAAGCAGGGGGAATTTTGTGTAATAGTATTTTTTTTATATCTATGGAAGTGTTCTTTCTTTAAAAAACTGCCCTTAAAAGAACCCCATGTTATAGTCGTTTTGAAAAAAAAACAACACTTTATTTACATAAAAAGGTCCCATACCTTGACAGCGACAGTCTCGTTCTCCGTGACCTCCAGACTCTTGTCGACCGCCAGGAACTGCCCGTCGAGCAGGTTGTACCAGCACTGCGGCGGGGGGAATACCCCTCGGGCCACCGACGCCCCCTGCTCAAGGATGGGGGTCACCATGACGTACGGCCCGATCATGAACTGCTCGTCGATCTCGTGCAGATTATTCTGTTCGGGGGCTCTGGATGCAAACGGAAATAAAATAACAAATTAAAAAGATTAGGTCATTGCATGTGACATAACATAACATAAACTCACGCCTATATCCCCGAAAGGGTAGGCAGAGGTGCTAGCACCCATATTTCGCCAGTTTATGGTTAGGTCCCAATGTAGCCTATTGCTATTAACCGGGCACTTATAAACCTGCGATAAATACACACATAACTTCGAAAAGCATCGAAAAGTCATTGGTGTGTGTCATGGTAAAACCTTGGATCGAATCCGAGACCTCGTCTCAGCAGTCCATTACCCATACCACTAGGCTTGTTCTATTATACGGCATTCTACACAGCCTTAGATTTTACATGAAGTGAGCATGTTTTAACCAATTTGTGTTATGGATTCTGAAATAAGGATAAACATTTAGATATTCTTTTTGTAAACATTCTACATATTAACTGTAAACAAATGATAACGGCGCTTCCGTAACACACGTGTCTGTACCCAGTCTGTACCTAGTACAGACTTCAGCTCTCGCTAAGGAACGAATGTAAACTATAATTACTGTGATTCTTTCTGGACCTTATTGAGAGAAACAAATGAATTATTATGAATTATTTTTTTTATACCACTTAGGTGGCAGATTAGCACACCGCCCGCCTGATAGGAAGTGGTTACCGTGGCCTATGGACGTATGCAACACCAGGGGTGTCACACTCGCGTTGGCTACCACGAAGAAGTCTTCTGATGGCCCCTCTTGAAGAACCCCATATTGTAGGTGCTTGGGAAAACCGCAGCCGGGAGGTCATTCCACAGCTTGAGTGTGCGTGGGATGAAGTTTCTTTCATACCGCACAGTGCGCACCGTCTCAGGTCGCATTGTGTGAGAATGGAATCCCTGCCTATGGCGAGAGGTGCGATGATAGAATGTAACTGTGGGCATCATGTCAAACAAATAAATCACAGGAGGAAATTTTAGCTCTTATTAGCAGTTATTTTTTTATTAGCAGCGAATTGCGATAAAGTACGAATATACAGCCAAATTCTATATGTTTCTGGGACCACTGCTGTATTATAGAGTTAATGCTCTAGCAGGCATATATCCTCTGAACTACAACCAGTGTCAGAATGGCCTAAAGAATTTCATACCATTTTTTTTATACCACTTAGGTGGCACATGCACATGGCCCACCTGATGGAAAGTGGTTACCGTGGCCTATGGACGTTTGTAACACCAGAGGATTTACACGTTGACACACGTGAAATTGACCTACGATAATACAGAGAAGTTGATAACGGTGGTGAGATGAATATTGTTAATACTTTAGTAACTAAGACAAGTTTAGATTTAATTACCAATCCAATTTGCAAGTAATTTTTATGCCTATGAATGATTTAAAATGTAAAAATTAAACTACAAGCCTGAAAAACAGGATTACCTAGTTCAGGCACAATCTATATAGCACAGCTTAATTACTATAACGTAAGATTGATTTTACAATTGTAGAGCTCATGTATAATATATGTAATATATACATAATATACCTTAGAAAGTATGCAATAAGTATACAAGATAGCAATATATAAACTATGTAACATGTACTATTGAATTTATGAAATAAATTATTATTATTAAATATTTTTTTTTGCGACATCCGTATCCGGATGAATCTGCATTGATAGTTGCGGATACGAATGCGATGAGTAAACATACCACGGATGTTATGAATCCCTGGTATATGTTATGGATACAAGCTAACCTCTCGTTTTCACCCAAGTACAAAACATGTATTTGACAGGTTGCAATATGTCACAGGCTTCAGTGTGAACGAAGAAAACTGAAGCCTGTGACATATTGCAACTTGTCAAATACATGTTTTATATTTAAGTCAAAACGAGGGGTTAAACAAGTTTACAACTAGGTTCTTAGAGAAAATGAGGGGTCGCGGAATGATGTTAGTGTAGATGGCGCTGTACTCACTCAAAGAACAGCGGCCGGACGACCGTGTCCCCAAAGACATGGGCGCGCCAGAACAGCGTGTAGTAGTACGGCAGGATCTCGTAGCGCAGGCGCAGCGCGCGGCGGCTGGCCTCCACTACTTCGGGGCCCAGGGACGCCGGGTCCTGCGCCTGCGCACGCGCAAGGGTGGGACGGAAAGAATCAATTTAACAAGTTCGTTGAAGAAAGGACATTGAAATAACTTTTAATATTCCATCTAATAATAGGTCGTTACATCTGAAATTGCCGTTTTTTTGAAGAAATTGGAGGAAACCCAATTATCAGTACTAACACTTTTGCTATTTTTTAGGAATGCCAAATCCAATTTTTTTTTGTGTATGAATGAGATAACCTTAAGCTAACAGACACTTTTTTTACATTTTTGAAAAGTGGACTGCTGTAAAAAGTAATACGAAAATCATCACATCAAGCAGCATCAAAATGCATTTAGGAAGTACTGTTTTTGAAGATCGAATTTAATCTATCAAGCGGCCAATAAAAGCAAAACTTAATACAGAGTTGTAAAATCTTGAAATCAACTTTCAAACAAAATATAAATAATGGAAATAGCTATTAAATTACAGGAATAACGAACTCATGAAACTGTAAGAAAATTTCGACAATTTCATAGGTAAAGATCTAATTTAAAATATTTTGACATTTTGTATATCGTTGATAACGTTTGAACATCCTCAACCAGTGTTAACAACCCTACGATAATTGTCATATTATGTGTACGATAATTTACGAAAGTGTGACGTCATAGATTGACGCCATTACTGTTCTATGTATTTATTTTTTGCAGAAATAGGATATTTTTTATTAAAGTAGATACGTAATAACATCGTGGAGTAGTTTTACAAAATCTGTCATCACGCCTATTTAGATCAGTCAACATCCAGGACGGGAACTAGTACTGTTCTTTATGGGGTGAATACTCTGACCAACTAAGCCACCTTTTATTTATAGTACCGAAATCCCCTCGAATACACCCCGTATTCGAAGGGATTTCGGGAATCGGAACCGGCGGAGGTGGTTGTATCAGCCTCGAACCGACTAAAACTGCACGCCATCTTGGGGCAACAATTGACGAGGGTGAGGTAGTCTCCAGCATATCCCTCGCACCCCCTTTCGAACTGAGCTATCGAAATGGCCTCCTCGAGTATGTGTCTACTGCGCCCTCATCTTGTGTGGCTTGTTTCAGTTAGGGCGTCACTCCAGATCAGAGCTCATAGGGAAATGGAATGGACTCCCTTGTCCGCAATTAGCCTCCTTTTGGGTCATTGTGCTTGTAGAGAACTGGCTAAAGTAGCCAGCCTAGCTCTGCCCAGAAGCTGGGGGCTTCGCAGGCTTCGCGGAGCCACCTCATTGTACCGAGGATTTGTGATCGTTGACGGGCTGCTGTCTTGCATTCCAGTATTACGTGGGCAGCCGTTTCCTCGGCAAAACACCCACTGCAAAGGTAACTGTTCGTAACACTGATAGTGTATAGGTGCTTGTGGAGGAGACAGTGGCCCGTTATTGTTCTTAGACTTGTTCTGTCTAGTTTTAATTTACGTTTCGTACAGGCCTGGGGGTGACGGGTGCAGCCGCCTGTCACCCGCAGCAGAAGCAGGCCGCGGCGGCGGCGCGCCTCCCCGTTTTCCGGGAACGAGTTGGGGACTCTGTAGTCCCACACATCAGGAGAGGGCCAGATCGTGAGAGATAGCCTTGGGTCGGCCGGGGTGCGAGGGATATGCCTGTCAACCTCACCTTCGGCCACCAAAACGACCCACAGGCCGCGTGCGTTTTAGTCGGTTCGAATCCGACATAACCTCTTCCACCGGCTCCGGTGGGGAGGTATCCGTGGGGATTTTGCGAACGTAAAAAAAAAAAAGTTGACGTTTCGTGAGTCATTTGTTTACCGATGTGCATAGGGGACGGAAGTCGCTGAACTTAGGTACCTTAGCGTCATTAGTGTTGTGGTTCCTGGAGAAAGGATAGAAGGCGCCGAGCTGCATCCACCGCTTGCACAGTTCCGGGGTGGTGTCCCGGTTGAACCCGCAGATGTCGGCGCCCATCATCGGGATGCCGAACAGGCTGAAGCTCAGCAACTCTGCAGAACAAGGAACACTTTGATCATATAATGTATAGACATAGTAATATTAACAAAATTGATCGCAAAAGATGGCTCGAAAAACACTTTATATGTGTGAGTAAGCTAATGTCAAAATCGACTTTAAGTTTTCTATGTATGTATGTTATGGGATATTTAGTATATGTCAAACTTGTTCCAAAGAAATAGCTACTTTTTACGGAGCAAGTACTCGACTGTTTTTGTTGTTTGCATATAGTCTATGGAGGAACAGTTCTACAGTATGGTTTGTATATGGCTTACCCTACTAACATTCTTGAGGCTTATGTCACCTTTTATTATGCGTGTGAAAACCCGCTCAGGCTTCACTAGAAACTGTTGC
Source organism: Eilema griseolum (assembly GCA_963662185.1). Lineage (NCBI taxonomy): Eukaryota > Metazoa > Arthropoda > Insecta > Lepidoptera > Erebidae > Eilema > Eilema griseolum. The sequence goes on from OY759243.1 coordinate 3,839,772, forward strand.
GTGTGTGTATTGGACTCGAAACGACTAAAACCATATTGTTTCGTCATACGAAGCCGAATTAACGTTCTAACACTGCCTGAATGGTAAACAATGGACAAGGCTCTGGCGCAAACTTCCTATACGGGGAGGAAGCCTAAAATTGGGAGGTAAACAACAACAATCCTTAGACGATGACGTTTCAGTAGGTCTGTGGAACGGGATCAGTATTTCACATAAATGAAGCGCAGCCGGGGGCAACAGCTAGTGATATAAACAGTCCTCACCAGGGATCGTCATGCGCATGTCGTGCCAGTCGCTGGCGATGTCCCCGCTCCAGTGGCCGGCGACGCGGCCCTGCCCCACGAACGTGGCGCGGGAGATTATGAACGGCCGCTTGCCGCGGATCTCGGACAGGGCGCTGAGGGATGACGAAATAATAACATCATTAGTTTCAATTGATTGATATTTTAAAGCATTTAGTATGCTAACTATTGAAATCCTAAAAATTTTTGAACCGGTTCAGACGTGTTTCAAATCTTTCTTCGCGATCTTTACAGGAGGAATGAGCTACCGAACGACGGTGACGGCGACGGTGGGAAATAAATCATTATTATTATTATATATAATAATAATAATAATGATTTATTTATTATTATATAATATAATATTTATTTTATATATTAATTTATTACATATTATATATATATATATATTATTATTATATACTACTCGTACGGATTTGGATGGCTTCAGTAGGTAGTGAGATCAATAGTAGAGAGAAAAATAATAATGAAGTGCATATGCTAATTGCGTTTTTGAAAATCTACTCCCATGGGGCATTCATTTGTTGATGCCCACAGCAACATTCTATCATCGCACCGCTCGCCTTAGGCAGGGAGTTCCTCCCCACACATTGCAACCTGAGACGGTATGCACTGTGCGGTATGAAAGAAACTTCATCCCACGCACATTCAAGTTGTGGAATGAAATCCTTGCTGCGGTCTTCCCATGCCCCTAAAATATGGGGTTCTTCAAAAGGGGCATTAGGAGGTTTCTTCAGGGTTGGCAGCGCGAGTGTGACGCTTCTGGTGTTGCACGAGTTAATAGGCCACGGTAACCACTTCCCATCAGTCATCCCAGGTGGGCCGTGTGCTTGTCTGCCACCTAAGTGGTATAAAAAAATAATTCATAGTTTTATAATAATTTCGTGTTGTGTTCCCGGCGGTGGGTAGGGTAGTCAGAGCTCACTGGAGAATTTGTGCTGTCAGTGGGATGACTAAAGGCTTGTCCTGCTTTGTCCTCTACACTGACGGCACAGAAACTCTGTGCTTACAGGGTCGGCAGCGCGAGTGTGGCTTCTCTGGTGTTACACACGTCCATAGGCCATTTCCTACTCACCGCCGGGAAAACAACACGAGGTTATTACAGCCGCGGTATTCTGTAGGGCGGGGAGGTACTTCCCCAGTCGGACTGCTCAATAGGGCGGAAATATCGTCGTGTCCTATATGTTTTATATATCTTTTTATAGAAAGTTGGAAGGTATACATCTTTTTATAGAAAGTTACATGAAAAGGTGTATACATATCTCCTTTGCCGGCTGTACACGAACAACAATATTTGAAGGAGGATACTCTTACAAGTGTGTGGCCACGGCCTCGCTGCTGGAGTACAGGTTGTGCAGGTCGAAGTGCGCGCCCAGGAACTGCTTGGCGTCCATGCACAGCGAGTGCGCGTGCAGCCGCGCGTCGCCCGTGCGCGGCACGTACGGGAGGGCCTCGGGCGCGCACGCGCCGCCCACCGGGGCCGCGATGAAGTTCGACGGCTCGTTCATATCCTGTGATACGATCACAGAGATGTTAACAAACAAAAATCATTTTGGATAAAGGTTTAAAACCTCTTTTTAACAGTTAAAAAATAACTCTTCTTCATCTCGATTAAGATAGGAAAAAAATTTAATCAGTTCAGGAGGGATTAGAAACCGCGATCTATCCCTTACAGGGGGAATGCTCTGACCATTGAGCCACCGAACATTACTATACTTATCTTCCTATATACAGGGTGTTACAGAAAGGTGTGGTCATATTCGAGGGACGCATTACGTGTGATATAAATACATTTTCCGCGGGAGTATAAACACCAATTTACTTTGTATCACGTAGAGAAATAATTTTCTTTTTTATCGACCATGTGTAAGCTAGTGGAAATTGTCGACAAACGCACAACACTAAAAAACTAACCAGGGCTGCAGCAGCTGCAGCGCGCTGTTACAAATGAACTCTACGGTTTGAACCCGAGTAGGTTTACCAAACGATCGGATTTGATAGGCCCTGTCTCAATATCATCCTACTTACTTTGTACCTAAACAATTTTTCTTTTATATCGGACAAAGAAATTCTGAAACAGCTTATAACTTGTTAAAATAGTATTAAAATAAAACAAAATTTACTTTAAGCAATAATAAAACATTTTTATGTTCCTGAAATCATCCATGCTAAATGTAAGACTTGTCTCAAAGATACCTTAGGTAAAGGTTAACCTACATTCAATACCAGGCGTCGTGGACTACCGAATTTCCAGCCACGCCCCTTAATATTATTATACTAATTAAAATTGGTTCCGTACCCAATTTTATTGAAATGTTATGCAAAAAATAAATTTTCGGTTTTTATTCAACTTCGGTGGCAGACAAGCACACGGCCCACCTGATGAGAAGTTAAATAGAACAAAATTCCAAGTTGTTGGGTAGGTACACGATACATAGAGATGCTTGGTTGCGAACCTCCGCAGCGCAACTGCGAGTGAAGACGGCAGCACCTCTCCTCTCCCAAAATCCCGACCGAGGCAGGAATGCCCCTGTAAAGGGTTGCTGGGTGACTCTTCATGTGTGCCTGAGTAGCATAGGACACAGTGGAGAGCAGACAAAGCCTCAAAGGGCTGGTTGAGGAGCTGCCCCTTTCCAGGGTAAGATGAGGATACCGTACTTTTCCATACGGAATTAACATGGCAACTGGTTCGAAAACAGGGTTGTTTTCCTCTCGCATCCCCGCACGCTCTTGTCCTTCGAGACCAGCAGGAGGTTGGACAAGGCGGTATTTCCGCCCAATTGAGCAGTCCGACTAGGGAAGTACCTCTGCCCTACAGAATACCGCGGCCATAATAACTTCGTGTTGTGTTAGGGTAGCTAGAGCTCACTGGAGAATTCGTGCTGTCAGTAAGAAAACTAAAGGCATGTTCTGCTTTGTCTTCTACACTGGGCACAGAAACTTTGTGATTACAGGGTTGGCAGCGCGAGTGCGTTCCCTCTGGTGTTACATACGTCCATAGGCCACGGTAACCAATTTTCATCAGGTGGGCCATGTGCTTGTCTGCCACCTAAGTGGTATAAAAAAGTAGCATCCGCAACACTGTGATCGTTGCACGTTTGCCTTAGTTTGAGTTTCGTAGTTATTTATTATCGGATTTTATTTAAGATTTGTTTGTTCGTAACGTTTGGGAAACCAGGTGTCATGATAATGCGCACAATGGCGCACAACATCAATAACGGCAGTGTACAAAAATGCACACAGAACTTACTAAGGTATATCATGTCGTACCCGGATAACATAACTCTAAGAGGTCCTTCATAAGTGTTCGTTAAAGTAACATTCATTGCGGTACCCTAAAATATTTCATAATATTAAAATATCTTCTCTTTCACTCCAAATCGCCACGCCCTTTATTATGATTGGTTCCGTACTAATTTTTATTTAATACAAAACCTTTCTTAAAGCATAAAAAGGTATGGTAAAGTGAACAAAAATATGTTCAAATACCAGGATAACATAAAATGTAAGAGTCGTTTCTTCAAAATTTTTGAATCAAGATTTTTACGGTACCCTAAAATAATTGATACGAAAAAATCATTTGTTATTTTTTTCCTATACCTAAATAGGGTGAACTGACTAGTATTCGACCATGGTCACAATTTTATTATTTTCTGCATTCTTAGTATCGGATGTATTATCTACTGAATTACATACTCTTTTTTAATAAGATAAGATAAGATAAGATAAGTTTTATTGACAAATAAAAGAAAACAATTTAACATTTATCCATCAAGCAACACTTAGAACACTTCAAGCTTAACATGTCTAGCCGCAACAGCCATCAAGACTAGCCCCTCCCGTCCCCGTGCTAGTAAAATAACTGTGTTACAGGTAGGTTAAGGATAATCTCAAACAGCACAATTGTAGCCATCGCATGGTTACTTGATATGGATATAGATTTTCTGAATCCCCAAACTAGGTATGCCTGTTTGTCGGGGATCAGGTGGTGAATGAACAAAAAAGAATTTTTTTTTAATCAAAACAATTAATCAAATTTAATCAAAACAAAAGACTGAACAATGTTGTTCAGTCAGTGGGTCGTATGTTTGTTTGCCCACCCGTTATTGAATGATACGAAAATCACGGCGTCGAAAAAGTTGTCTCTTACAGAACAACAGACAACGAGTAGATTGAATAGTAGCTGCGATTTTTTTTTTCAGAGTAAGTACACAACTCTGATGTTTATTAAATTTGAGCGCGATAGTCCATTCATTGTCCAACCCAAACTCAATGCGAGGGGGTTTCTGCACTTGAAAGAAGCACAAAGTCATAGTTGAAAAATCCAGATTTAAATATTAAAATAAAAATTTTAAATGGACGTAAACCTGTACCTCTACCCTAATTTCATAGGTAATACGTTCGGCCGCGGAGTCCTTTGATGAGACCGCGATGCGTGGCGGCGCTTTTGATACGGACAATCGGTGCCGCCAAGGACATAATATTTGGCGCCAAAGTGCGTAAAACAGTAGGCATCAATGTTGCCATAACTGATTTTATAAAATCTGTAGATGGTATGTTAAAAATAGTAGAAGCAGCGTAGATTTCAAATGAAAAAGTGGTAAATTTATTAGTAGATTAAAATGTATTTTTACGCATTTATGCTTTTTAAAAGTTAGAAGACGAAAACCGGTTCGTTTGTTTTGCGTCTTGTCATCCGCAGAGTAGGTAAGTCTTGTCATATGCAAAGAAAAATATCGTGACAATTTTATGTATTACTTATTACCTGATTCCTCAACTTTTTCTCCTCTTTCTCCTCTGGCTCTATCTCCTCTCGGTATGATTAAAACTTGTGATTTTCAGTAGAAAGGCTGACCTTAACCACTGAGCACGAAGCTATCATTTACTTTTAAGTTCAGATTTTTAGCGCGAACAGATAGCAAAATGTACCTAGGCAATGTACTTTTTAGTAGAAATAGAATATTGTTCTGAACAAAGGGATTGATTTAACCATTAATTAGTTAACTGCAGGTTTTTCAGTCATATTTACCTTAAAAATGAAAGGAAGGTCAGTGGATTTTTCAAAATTCTACGTATTAAATTAGATAATTAGAATTAGATAGATTAATGGTTGGCAACATTCGTATGTACCTACTTGTGCCGACTTCTTTTCTGTAGGTTGTTTACATGTTTATTTGTAGACTAGTTGTTGTTCTGTTGTGCAGTGAAAATGTCGGTTTTTAGTAATAGCGAATATTAGATGATGCTTTGTGATGATGTGTTGGCGCAGCTGATGGTAGCTTGCGAAAAGCTCGTCGGCTGTACAGTGAGATATTTGTGGACGGAAGACTAGAGGGTGACCGTCGGCGGTTTCCCTCTTTGGAGTGTTTTAGGAAGATGGTGAACCACCTTCAACACACTGGAAGTTTTCGTGGCGACCTTCTACGACGCCCACTGCTTTAGACGATCGTATTCTCGAGCATTTTGAAGTAGACCCGAGTACGAGTAGGTACCCGGCGAGCTGGAACGGTTATCGGAGTGAAACCCGTTCATTTCAAGGGGGAAGTTCGCGCGTATTTAAAGATGCGTTTTGATCAGAGGATTGGGCGTGGCGGTGAAGTGAGAGTCGCTTGCCCGGCGAGGTCCCCGGATCTCACTCCGCTCGATTATTTTCTCTGAGGTTACGTGAAGAAAAAGTGTACAGTTCAGCATGTGACAGCAGAGAGAATATGGAAGCCCGAATATCAGAGATTTTCAGTAGCGTAACCCCAGATATGTTTCGAAGCGTGCGTGGTAGCATGTTACGGCATTGAGCAACGTGGTGGACATTTTGAGCCGTTGCGCGTTGCTATAATTTTTTAAACGTAGGTATGCCTTGGAGTTTCACGCATACTGTGGCGTTATAAACTCTTCATTCATGTGTACATGTACTCTTATGTTTTTGTGACCTACATAAGTGATAGTTTAAACTCCTTGTGTCGCGATCGTAAAGTGATAAATTAGTGCGTTCTTATGACTGTACCAGATCAGGTACATCACCGTTTCGCTGTAAGGAGAACAGGCCCCGGTAAGTGATAGTCAAAATATCTCTGATGTAACCTATCTCTAACTATACCTACGCTTGGTAGGCCGGCTACCAGGCGCACAGCTGAGATTAGAGATTTTGCAGAGGTTATTGGACTCAATTGAACTTATCGCGAAAGAACAAAATACAATAGTGTTGTGACCTACCGCTTTTGCTAAATATCGAAAATTTTAACGAATTTAACAATTTTGTAAGACGACTAACGATGTCATCACTTTATTACTATTTGTACATTGGCCGGTGCATATCGACTGGTTATCAGGCATGTGTAACGACCCTTAAATATGACCACACCTTTCTGTAACACCCTGTATAAAGAATATTTATAAGATATTCTCGTCACTTACGATCCAGGCGCCGTCGTAGGGCACCAGCTTGTGGAAGTCCGTCATCATCTCGACCCAGTAGCTCGTCGAGTTCGGGTGCGTGAAGTCTGGGAACACCGTGTGACCCTTGTTCCACACCTGCACACATACAATACCTCAAGATTCTATTTAAGTCACAAAATAATGGAATAATGACAGACAATATGGCAGCAACAATAGGGCAGTTGAAAGTTAAGTTAAAAAAAATTGAATGTAATAAATATTCTGGAGCATTTTTAAGCAGCACACAACACCAAGGCGGCGCGAGTTGTGAGCCTCCCCATGGCCGGGCATTGGATGAGGACTCCGTGGTCCCTACACCCGAAGAGGGCCAGCTTGAAAGAGATGGCTCTGAGTCGGCCGGGGTGCGAGGGATATGCCTCCAGCAACTTACGGCCCTCAGACGGCGTGCGTTTTAGTCGTTTTTTGCACAATAAAAAAAGACCAAAAGTAAGCATAGCGTAATTAGAAAGCGGATAAATATACTTAAATACATTTTCTTTAATAAATACACATAAAAACACCCATTCCATACAAATGATTATAATGAGCGGGATAAACAATATACTGCTACGAGAGAGGCTGTGTTGTGTTCCCGGCGGCGAGTAGGGTAGCCAGAGCTCACTGGAGAGTTTTTGTGCAGTCAGTGGGATGACCAAAGGCTTGTCCTGCTTTGTTCTCTACACTGACGGCACAAAATCTGTTCTTACAGGGTCGGAAGCACGGATGTGACTCCACTGGTGTTACACACGTTCATAGGTCATGGTAACCACTTTCCATCAGGTGGGCCGTGTGCTTGTCTGCCACCTAAGGTGTGTATAAAAAAATAAAAAAAAGAGGCCGTCAAAATGACAAAAAGTAAGTTCCGTGGGACGTCCGGCTTACCTGCCCAATGTATATCTGGTTGGTGGCGTTTTTGACGAAGACATTCATCTCCACTCCGCGGTCGTACGCGGCATATGCACCCGGCGTCAGGGACTCGCCTATACCCGGGTCTGGAGTACATACAATTCACGACGTCATTACAGAATTACGCGAACGCCGTACCATGACTGGCAACCAGTGTAACATCAGTCCCGAAGACTGCCGTGAGGGCCCGACGCTGCGACTCCGAAAGGCAAACAGTGTGTGTTTCGCTGAATTCTCCCTGCAGTCATACTGAGTACCTACTAATTCCACCGATTCCCTCCTAGCGACCTTGGCTACAGATATTTTCCGAAGCAGCAAGTCGAAAAGAAAGCGTTCCATGGCCGCAAAGCCAGCTCGTGGAGTCTTCAGCCGGGATTCAAAAGAATACCCTGTGCCAGAGCCTTGTCTGTCATAAAACAGATGTATCGAGATGCAGAGTTTATAACATCATAACATAACATAAACTCACGCCTATATCCCCGAAGGGGTAGGCAGAGGTGCTAGCACTCACATTTCGCCAGTTTGTGTTTAGTTCCCAATGTAGCCATTAACCGGGCACTTATAAACCTGCGATAAATACACACATAACTTCGAAAAGCATCGAAAAGTCAACGGTGTGTGCCATGGTAAAACCTGAGATCGAACTCGAGACCTCGTCTCAGTAGCCCATTACCCATACCACTAGGCTACCGCGGTTCTCTTCAGAGTTTATTTATCGTACTAATATTATAAAAGTTTGTGAAGATGTTGAATGAATTTCAATTAAAAAAAAATTGTGTATATAAAACTGAAATACTAGAAGGCCTCCGATTTAGTATTTTAGTTATATAATTTTATTAGAAATGATTATTAGTTTTATTAAGTTTAATTTTATTTCAAAATGATAAATAATAAATGATGATTAGTTTTCTTATGTTCAATAATAATAAATGTACTTAAGTTTAATTTAGAGCTAAATAAATATTTTAAGACAACAATTTTTTATTATTATTACATTTTAGCACTTTTGACTTTAAGCACTATAGTCATTTTAGCACTTTGGTATCATGGACAATAGTACAATTGGTCATTATGATATTGGTCATTTCAGCACCACGGTAATTTTAGCACTATGGTCATTTTAGCACCTTGGTCATTTCTCCCCGAAAGGAATTTTTAAAGCATTTAGTTCGATAACTATTGAAATCCATTAATATATAGAAAAATTGAATCGGTTCAGACGATAATTCGTGCGAATGTCGGTGGGTAGCACTTAACCGTCGCCGTAAGACGGAAATATGTATAGAAGAATTTGGATGGTTTCGGGCGAAGTTTCTGTAGCTTAATGTTCCCCCTGTAAGGAAAAGATTGCGGGTTCGAATCCCACCTGAACCGATTAAATTTTTCTATATGTTAATCGATTGTGAAGTTGTGCACAGATATAATATAACTGCTGCACAGATATAAGTGAAACATGGTACAGGGATAGATTAGTCTTCTTCACACGTTTTATCCCCCTCTCCTCCCACGTCGGAGTGACACAGTGAGACAGGAACCACATGTCATCCTAGGTCATAAATTGCAGAGGATGAGATTGCCTCGTGTCATATCTCACACGCCTCGGCTGACCCAGGGAGAGTATTTTCTGTAGAAGGGGACTGGTCACAGGGTTCTAGTCTCTTTTGGATGTTGATTTTTTCCATTTAAATTTACCCTAAATATAGAACAATATGGAAAAATTAAAGGGAATCTGGCTTGCTTCAGCACGACTTACCAATTGCATAGATTAATATGCCAATAAAAAATAGAAGTGAAAAAAACTTTAATGAGTAAAGGTTACTATACAGTGGATGAGTATCTTAATGATGTTAATGCGTGGTCAACATAAGTCTCTTGCTTGCTCGCACAAAATAAATTGTAAACTAAAGCAAATTTAAAAAAGAAAAATAATCTAGTTCTAATGTAGTTCGCTGAGTTTCTTGCTGGTATCTTCTCAGTAGAACTAATCTACCGAACCAGCGAAAGAATCATTTTCCAATGGTTTATTTTTACATTATTTAATATTTTTATATTATTTCTTGACATACATAATTGTAAAATTTTGACGTTCATATATGCTCTTTATGTGCCTAAACTGAATAAATGAAATTGATTCTTTGATTCAATCATAATGATGCATCACTTCAATATGTAATTCGTTTGTACGAAATCGGGTAGGCCGGCGTAGTGCAGCGTGTCATATGTGAAGTCATTGTTGTCATGCAAGTAGTCCATGTCATTCCAAGCCATAGCGGGTTGCCTAGACTTAAATATTATAAAAAATCCAGTTTCACTCTCAAGACGTGTACTTACCAATCATAATGACATAATGCATCCCTTCCTTGTGTATTTCGTTGACGAAGTCGGGTAGGCCAGCGTAGTGCACCTTGTCATATGTGAAGTCATTGTTGTCACGCATGTAGTCGATGTCGTTCCACTGCACGTCCTGGGGCAGAAGTACCGTATGTCAACTGGGGTAACTTTGGACAACTGGGCCTACTTATAGAGCTGTTTAATACCTAAATGACTTTTTGATAAAGAATTCAAATGCGGACTTATTCTATGATAAGCCAAGTGTCATTGGTACGAGTGTCACAAAATATTTGTGCAATTTATAGCACCTACTTGTATGCATAAAATTATAATTAATGTATTTCCTTTCATAATATCAGCGTTTTAAATAATTTCGAGGAATATTTCCATTTAATTAATATAAACTATGTAATGTATGTTTTTTGTAATTGACAACATATAAGCGCTTTAGTACAAACTGTAAGGATAAATTGCTAATAACGAATGAATAAATGAATAAATCTTCTTCTCGTGTTAATATATGAGTAAATGAATAGAATTCTGCCACCTCAACCGCGCTGTCAGTGGTTTTATTTAGATTGTCTTTTGTGCAGTAGGTTAAGGGTAGGATAAGGGACATCAACGGGGGCTCCAGTCAGTCACATGTGGTTAAACCCGGTTCTCGTATTTTCCACCTGCATCTATTGTGTCGGCCAGCCGAATAGTGTACGTAGAAGATTAAGAGACAGCTGGGTATCTTTGTGATAATTTTAAATTTACCTTTTTTATTCATAAATAGGTATGTAACGGTTCGGGAGTTTTCGCGAATAAATTATGGAACTTACTATTTTTGCTAACGTTTTGGTTGTGTTGCAGCATCTGTGGTCACGACTTTTACCCGAAAACGGCGAAGCAAAAGGAGGGTTATGATTTTGACAGGCTACGTATGTCTGTATGTAGGTTCATATATTCCCTTATAGCTCCTCAACCACTTATTAGAACTGGACAAATGAGGTATCGTTAGAAGCGTCTTAGTCGACCGCTGGATATAGGCTATATAATATGTCACTGAATCTATTGTGGCACCCTCTAGCGGACATAAAGTACAGTGTCAAAGAGTAAATATGTCGTGTTTGGTATCAACTGAAAGGGTTTAATTAGCACATTTCAAATATGTCAAAATTATACCTATTACTTGCCCCAAAACAATATAAATAAAAAAATAAGTTTAAAACTAAAACCCGACTACTGAAAATGTGTCGTATGCCACTCAGTCTAAGAAAACAAACATTCTAGGGAAAAGTAGCATACGACCACGGCTATCCTTCATATTTTCTTGTTTAATGCTTTTTCGCTAGAGGGCGCCACATTAGATTCATAGATACGTTATATAGCCTATAACCAGAGGACGACTAAGATGCTTCTAACGATACCTCATTTGTCCAGTTCTGATTAGTGGTTGAGAACCTATAAGTGAACAGATGAACCTACATACATACATAGCCTGTCTAAATCATAACCCTCCTTTTACTTCGCTGTAGTCGGGTAAAAATATATACGTGTACTTACAAAAGGTATTCCAGCATCTCTATTGGCTTTCCACACTCGTCTCGTCTCGTTCACTGAGCCATAGTTAAACCTGGGAATTATAAACACTTATTAATATTGATAATTAATAGTATTTTGTACCCAAAGGGTTAAAACTGAAATATCTCTTAGGAATATAATAATAATAATAACAATAACGCCTTTATTGTACCACCAATAACATATTACATTACAATATGAGATTAAGTTTTGTGGTACGTACAGTTGGCGGCCTTATCGCTTTGCGGCAATTTCTTACAGGCAACCATAGGATGGAGAGAAAAAATAGGAGAAGAATAGTTTAGGGCAGTTAGGCGTACAAAGAAAATATATAAAGAAGATAAAACAATAATAATGAAAAAGAAAACACATAAACACAGATATATACAACTAAATATAAGCATATATCCCAGAAAACCTCACACTACCTTATTATTTCACTCTTTCAGAGAGACAGGTAGTAATCCTTTACGAGTCTTTTGAAAACAGGCAAGGACTGAGCTGAGCTGACAGTCACTGGCAGACCATTCCACAACCGAGCCGAGAGGAACATACATGTACCCAGGATGTATTTTTGTTGCTGCTATGACAGCAAGTACCAAACAATACAATCAACGTCTACGGCTTGTAAGATTCTTATCAAAATGTTTATGCATATTCGGTAGGCCTGAGAATACATACATATAATTACGCCCTTATACCTGGAGGGTTAGGTACAGGTGAATTAACACTCACATTTCACCAATCATTAAATTCGGTCCCACGTAATAGGGGGTGAACCTATTGCCGTATTCCGGGCACTATTGTTAACTAGAGCCATGCATCTGAGGCTGAGTCTGGGCTGTATATATCCGTCTGATGTTAAACAGCCCTATCCCTTAGTCGCCTTGTACGACACCGCATGGGCAGAGATTGGGTGACCCTAATTCTACTCTACCGGGAACCACGCGGCTATCTGAGAATCGGTTGTAAATATTTTTTTATCCCGGGAATAGATTCTTGTGGGGATCAGTATTTCACGCGAGCGGAGCCGCGAGCAACAGCTAGTTATATTCTAAAGTTACCTGCACAGATGGAAGCCGAGGGCCCAGTAGGGCGGCATGAAGGGCCGTCCCACTAACTCGGTGTACTGGGCCACCACTTCTTTAGGCGAGGGGCCCAGGAACACGAACAAGTTCAGGATACCGCCGGTGGTGCGGTACGTGATGGCTGGTGTGGGCTGCAGGACTATGTCTGTTGGAGTATTTACATTTATATATTTTACTTCCCATAACTATTAGATTTACTGCTCTGTCGTAGTCACCGAATATAAAATAAATAAAGTGCAAATCGCAGGCTTTTACGACCAGTATATGCACGCACGCACAGACGTACGCACACACACGCACGCACAGACGTACGCACACACACGCACACATGTACGCACGCACAAACGTACACGCACACACACACGCACGTAATTTCGGTTTTAATATTATTATTTAAAGAAAAAAAAACAAAAAAAAATTCGGGTAGTTCTCAAAGTGAATTGATTATTTTAATACCAGCCAATTGTATATTCGATGAATTATTAATTTTAGATTTTCAATATTTTTTAGTAATCGGTCAATAATTTTTTTTTAAATATGGTGCAATGAGTTTGATTTTAAATGTAGGCATACCTAATACATCATTATTTTATACGCTGCATAACTATTTGTTTTTTTTCTCTCTTTATATTGTTTCTAGGACTTATAACGAAAAGCACAACAAACACATGTCATTAGTATATAACATGTAGGGTGGTTTGCGTGTTGTGCGTACCTAGTAAAAAAAAGAAAATCAAATCATAGTATCAACTCCGTTTTGTCGGTATATAGTCAGTGTTGCAACCTGATGATTTTTCAAATTACCCGCGGTTTTTTAACCATCTTTCGCTGGCCAGACTACTGTTCACTCACAAACGCCGATAAGCTTAGCTGTTCGTGACTAGGCGTCGGACCTAGGGCCGTACATACCCTTGCTTGCTCTGTCCCGACCGAGTTTGGCCCCAGCGACTGGCTTCTGATTAATGAGAGCTTCGTTGGTGTACTCTCAGGTGACAGACAGAGCCTACCTGTGAAGCGCACGTACGGCCAGACCGCTAGCAGACCCCCCGACGTAATTGTAGTATATGGCCGCCGATGGACGGGCCTTGAGCTCGTCTCGTTTTGCATCGAGCTCCTTTCTCCGCCTCCTCTCAGACTCAGACAAACTGTGTCAAGAGCAGAGCATTTCATGGTCGGCAGCGCGAGTGTGACGCCCCTGGTGTTGCATACGTCCATAGGCCACGGTAACCACTTCCCATCAGGAAAAATAAGCTCATCACGCGTTATAACTAGGTGCAATATGTACAAGAGTGACCATACCCATAGCGTTAGAATTGAGAAGTAGCATGCCATGACTTTTGCCGTCATGCTCCACAGCCAGGTAGAAAGGGTGTGTACCGTATAGGTTTGCCTAAAGAACATTCAGACAAGTTAATTAAGTGAGAACTTTTATGAGCGATATTTATAAATAGTATGCGTTTCAACTAAGAATAGGATGCAATAACTTCAAAATGACATGTGTCATCATGCTTGTACCGTCAGCAGAAAAATGGACTAACAAAAGAAATATTATGTTTAATTTTAATTCTTTAGATTTATATTATTATTATTACGGTACTGTTAATTGTATTTAAAATTTTGTAGATTCAGTATTTTGAACATTTGTTCAAACGAACATTCAGTTTTATGAACTTCAATTTCAATATGACGCCGTAAGACGGATATATGTACAGAAGAATTTGGATGGTTTCGGGCGAAGATTCTGTGGCTTAGTGATCAGAGCGTTCCCCCTGTAAGGGAAAGATCGCGGGTTCGAATCTCGATTACGATTAAAATCGATTCATGTTAAATATCTTTTTAAAACAATCTACAAAAGTCCCTGTCTACCCCTTCGCCACTAGAAAGGCGTGTGAATACACACTATACATACCCCTTCAGTAGGCACCCTATCTCTGTTGAACAACGCGAAAGTGTTCCAATTGACGTCGTTCATGAAGTGCGCTCGTTTCTCGCCCAGACCGAAGATATGGCTCGAGGACAGCACCGCGGAGATTTGGAGGAACTTGTCCGACAGTATCAGCCCGCCGATGTTTTGAGTGTTAATGCTGAAAATATATATTTATCTTTAACTACCTCACAAACTAAGGGCCCGAAACGGCCGTGCGGTTTTAGCCGGTACGAATCCTACAAAATCACCCTTGCAGGCTTCGACGTGGGGATTTCTGAACGTAAAGGAGTAAAATATAATTTTTGTAGTACTTCTCTGAGGGGAAGCGACTCCCTCTTTATAAAGCACAGGTTCGGCCCCACATTGAGTGCTACTGTCATCTTTTTGCCGGAGCGCCTGCATACCAGCTTGACCCCTTCGACTCGGTGCAAAAACAGGTGTTGAAGCTGGTCGACAATCCCATACTCGCAGGTGATGTGGAACCCCTCAACCTTAGGAGGGACTTTGCCTCGCTGTGCGTGTTCTACCGCCTATACAATGGTTTGTGCACAGATGATTTGTTTGACATGATGCCCATAGCTACATTATATCATCTCACTATTCTCCATATGCAGGGAATTCATCCTCACGCATTGCGACCGGAAACGGTACGCACAGTTCGGTATGATAGGAATTTCATCCCGCGCACAATTTACAGGAACTTACATGGTAACGTTGTCAGAATTCCTGATGATTTTAAAGCCGTTGTACAAGCCGTTCACTTGCACTCTGTACTTCTGCCTCAATAGAGGCTTCGACACTATCATGATTTCGGGTTGGGGGGGCTCGAATCGTTTGTGTTCGGCATCGTATATCTGTAAAATAAATGTAACTATTTATGTTAAGTGTCCAGTTAAAAAAAAAAATTTTTTTTGCCCCATTAGCACATACTTAAGGCCTTTTTTTATACCACTTAGGTGGCAGACAAGCACACGGCCCACCTGATGGGAAGTGGTTACCGTGGCCTATGGACTTGTGCAACACTAGGGGCGTCACACTCGCGCTGCCGACCCTAAAGAAACCTCCTAATGCCCCTTTTAAAGAACCCCATATTGTAGGCGCATGGGAAAACCGCAGCAGGGAGTTTAAAGCAGGGATTACACACTAATTAATAGTCTATTCATAATGATGATCATCTAAGTGTTGTATCTAGTTGCATCCGAGACTATAACCTTGTAGAGGATCCACTTACTCCTCCATCTTTTGGTGTGACTTTAGGAGTAACTGCCGTTTGACCTCCTAACTCCACAAGAAAGCCTACGGCTCTGCCTCGTCCGCCTATCTGATTGAAGCTTATCCTTTGTAAAAACAAACTAAAACTGCCAGTAGGTGGATCTTCTTTGAAGCCAATAAACTTTTAACTGTACCATATATGAAAAATAATCTAACAAACCATAAACCCACGCCTATATTAGGTAGCTAGCACCCACAAATTTGCCAGTTTATGTTTAGGTCCCTATGTAATAGGTGGCGAGCCTATTGCCACCTATTACATTGCGTCAGGTGGGCACACGGCCCACCTGATGAAAAGTGATTACAGTGGGCTATGGACGTGTGCAAAATAAAGGGAGTCACACACGCGCTGCCAATCCTGCAAGCACAGAAAGTTTCTGTGCCGTCAGTGTAAAAGACAAAGCAGGACAAGTTTTTGGTCTTCCCACTGACAGCACCAAAACTCTCCAGCGAGCTCTGGCTACCCTACTCACCCGTCGGGAACACAACACAAGGTTATTATGGCCGCGGTATTCTATAGGGCGGAGGTACTTCCCCAGTGGGACTGCTCAATTGGACGGAAATACCGTCGTGTCCTACCTCCTAAAGCCTAGTCCTACTGCCTACTTCATTACATATACATATAAATAAATCATAACTTCAAGTACATTACCTTAATTTGCAAGCAATCATCAGACAAGTACTTGATATCCATCCTCGCGATTTTAAAGTCCCCAGGGTAGCCAGAGGGACGCACTCCCTCCATGAACACGGTAAAACCGTGTCTGTCCTCTGTCATGTTTATGAAGTTAAACGAGTCGTAGTGCGCCGGATAGAAGCAGTAGGGTACACCGTGGCTGACTGCGGAGCTCCAGCAGCACCCTGGAAACAGTTATAGCTTTGATTAATCAGCCTGCTATACTTCGGGACATTTATCTTAAACCAAAAATACCTAAAGTAAGGGCAACGAGACAAGATTAAGAATGTGAGCAAAAGTTCAGGTATTCAAAATATTTTGATTTGATTATAAATACCTAAGTACATATACATTTTTGATCACTTTTTTTTTTGATACCACTTAGGTGGCTGACAAGTAGACGGCCCCACCTGATGGAAAATGGTTACCGTGGCCTATGGACGTTTGTAACACCAGAGGAGTCACAGTCGCGCTGCCAACCCTGTAAGTACAGAATTTCTGTGCCATCAGTGTAGAAGACAAAGCAGGACAAGCCTTTAGTCTTCCCACCGCTGGGAACACAACACGAAGTTATTATAACCGCGGTATTCTGTAGGGCGGAGGTACTTCCCCAGTCGGACTGCTCAATTGGGCGGGAATACCGCCGTGTCCTACCTCCTTATACATTTCATCGCTGTCGTCTGTATTAGAAAAATATTCGTCGGAAGACTCCGAGTCAGCCGTATTTATCTCAAAGCTAACTATGGTAATATCGATCATGTCAGCAATATGGCTATAAAAATTGTCCTCAACTTTTATAACATGATCCACACAATTTCGCAAAGACGGAAACGAAATAATACGTATCACAACGAGCGCATTCCAAATAAGGAATGAACTTGTTCACAGGGTTTTTTTTATACCACTTAGTTGGCAGACAAGCACACGGCCCACCTGATGGGAAGCGGTTACCGTGGCCTATGGACGTATGCAACACCAGGGGTGTCACACTCGTGCTGCCGACCATGAAGAAACCTTCTGATGCCCCTCTTGAAGAACCCCATATTGTAGGCGCTTGGGAAAACCGCAGCAGGGAGGTCATTCCACAGCTTGAGTGTGCGTGGGATGAAGTTTCTTTCATACCGCACAGTGCGCACCGTCTCAGGTCGCAATGTGTGGGGATGAATTCCCTGCCTATGGCGAGAGGTGCGATGATAGAATGTAGCTACGGGCATCATGTCAAACCATTCATCTGAGCACAAACCATTGTATAGGCGGTAGAACACACACAATGAGGCAAAATCCCTCCTAAGGCTAAGAGGTTCCACTCTACCTGTGAGTATGGGATTGTCAACCAGTCTCAATGCCCGTCTTTGCAACGAGTCGTAGGGGTCAAGCTGGTATGCAGGTGCTCCAGCAAAAAGGTGACAGCAGTACTCCATGTGAGGCCGGACCTGTGCTTTATAAAGGAGTTGCAAATGACTTCGGTATTGGACGTCGCTGAAGATATCGACACCAAGGATTCCTATACTCGAGGAGATGGTAAGCGGTGTGCCCAGGAATTGCAGCGCCACAATGAATGGGGTTTTCTGAGCGGTGAATACACATACTTGTGTCTTAGTGGGATTGAATTGGTCTAGGTTTAGTCGTCCCCAATCGGATACTCCAGAGAGAGTAGTCTCAATTTCAGACACAAGTTGTTCGCGACTCTTCTCCACCTCGGACTGAGGGATATTTGCACGGCCCGTGTAACACGCGTCTCCGGTACTGTCGTCCGCATAACAATGAATGGAGCCACCAGACAGCATGTCATTGATATGCAGCAGAAACAGCGTCGGAGACAACACAGAGCTTTGTGGGACACCAGCGTTTATGTTCATGCGGTCCGAGCAGCTGCCGTCGACGACGGCTTAGATGCTTCTGTTAGACAAAAAGCTGGAGATCCATTCGCACAGTCCCTCGGGGAGTCCATAATATGGCAACTTCGCAAGAAGACCTTTGTGCCAGACCCGATCGAAGGCCTTCGCTATATCGAGGCTGACCGCTAGTGCCTCACCCCGACTCTCGATGGCCTGCGCCCACTGGTTTGTGAGATACACAAGAAGGTCACCGGTAGAGCGACGGTGGCGAAAGCCGTACTGTCGATCGCTCAGTAGATCGTTTCCCTCAAGGTATCTCAGGAGCTGTGTATTAATAACACGCTCCATTACCTTCGAGAGAAGGGAGGTGATAGCGATAAGCCTGTAATTTGGTCGGATCGGTCCTGTCACCTTTCTTAGGTACAGGGTGCACGAATGCTGTCTTCCACGAGGTTGGGACCTTGTGGAGTATGAGAGTGAGAGTGAGTGAGAGATGCGTAGATATGTGGCGTCCTCGGCAGTATTTTACTGTCTGTACCATGGTGAATGTTCTGATGAGTTTTTCCAATCAGTCCCACCCTCCCCTTTCCTACACAACAACACAACGTGCAGGTCTTAGATATCACCCGCATAAGAGACTTTTTCCTTTGTCGCACCATTAAGGCCTGGAATCCATTACCAGCTCACGTCTTTCCGTCTTCCTACAGTCCCTGGTCCTTTAAGCGGGGCGTGAAAAAGCATATGATGAGGCCATCAAGCTGAGTGTCACATTGTAACATAGTATATGTTATTAATGGTGACACTCTTTTCTGAGACTTTGCCTTCAGCTTACTATCAGGCGAGGCAAAATCCAATTGACTTGTCCTATTAAAAAGTCAGCTTACTATTTTTACTGCTCACTGTTACTCATGTGCTGGGGATATCGATGTGGTACGGTTAGCAAAGGCAGTGATGTCAATTTCCGTAATATTTTTAACTGAGTTTTAAAGAATTGAGCCATCCAATTTTTCTCCTGGACATATTTTCAGATACCAAGTAGACACAAAGTTCCGAGAGATCATTTTGTTAGACGTTATATACATATAAAGTAAGGCCAACGAGACGAGATAAAGAGTGTAAACAAACGGACCGCTACTGAGTTACATTGCAATAGTTAGCGATTACTATCTCTGTCCTAATCACACGTACGAAGCAATCGCGTCATTCGCGCGACGACAACTGTCGTTGTGTATTTCGTGGTACAGGAAAGCACTCTGTACAGCAGTCGAAAACTGTTGGTACATGGTTGGACCAACAGACCGCTATCCTATCGTATCGGGATCCTTGGTGTCGATATCTCCAGGGACGTCCAATACCGAAGTCATTTGCAGGACAAGGTTAAGCTGGCATCAAGAAAACTCGGAGTGCTCAACAGGGCGACGCAGTACTTCACTGCGGTGCAGCAACTTCTTTATAAAGCACAGGTCCGGCCTCACATGGAGTACTGCTGTCACCTTTTTGCTGGAGCACCTGCATACCAGCTTGACCCCTTCGACTCAGTGCAAAGACGGGCATTGAGGCTGGTTGACAATCCCATACTCACAGGTAGTGTGGAACCTCTTAGCCTTAGGAGGGATTTTGCCTCACTGTGTGTGTTCTACCGCCTATACAATGGTTTGTGCTCAGATGAATTGTTTTACATGATGCCCGTAGCTACATTCTATCATCGCACCTCTCGCCATAGGCAGGGAATTCATCCTCACACATTGCGACCTGAGACGGTGCGCACTGTGCGGTATGAAAGAAACTTCATCCCACGCACACTCAAGCTGTGGAATGACCTCCCTGCTGCGGTTTTCCCAAGCACCTACAATATGGGGTTCTTCAAGAGGGGCATCAGAAGGTTTTTTCATGGTCGGCAGCGCGAGTGTGACACCCCTGGTGTTGCATACGTACATAGGCCACGGTAACCGCTTCCCATCAGGTGGGCCGTGTGCTTGTCTGCCAACTAAGTGGTATAAAAAAAATAAAAAAAAAATCTGCAAAGGCTCTATGGTGTTTGTAACCTCATGATTACCAATGATCTGCAGATCGCACTATTAGGACCTTACACAAGCAGTTTTAGGCCCCCGCATTTCTACTTATGTATGAAAACGGACCGCATGTGGAGTCGTGCGTGCAGTCTGTCCGTCACACATGCGATTCCTCGCAGTGTTGGTATCTGCAAATGCGTTGTGCCTCTTAGAAAGATTTTTTTTTATATCGTTTAGTTGGCGGACAAGCACACGGCCCACGCACGGATATTCTAATTGCAGGTAATATTAGCAGCACGAAGGTTTACAGTTACACTCAAACCGCATCGTAGAAACTAGTTGGTTACGTGATAAAATTGCAACAAAAGAAATCGGATATTGCCTTCCGATATTAATTGAGGCTTAATTACAAATTTTAAGGCTTGATCAAGATTTCGAGGCACAAGTCAACACAGCAGCCTGTACACGGGCCATTGATGGACGAGATTTACTTTTCGGAGATGGGAGGTCAAATGGTAGTTACCAAATGAAGAGATAACAGAACGTGCCAAAATGGCAA
Source organism: Eilema griseolum (assembly GCA_963662185.1). Classification (NCBI taxonomy): domain Eukaryota; kingdom Metazoa; phylum Arthropoda; class Insecta; order Lepidoptera; family Erebidae; genus Eilema; species Eilema griseolum. The sequence goes on from OY759243.1 coordinate 3,860,681, forward strand.
ATCAAGAGATAGAGTGGAACAGACCCTTCGCACATAAATACAAGCTCTGAAAGCAACTGGAACTAACGTGTTATACATACATACATATAATCACGTCTTTATCCCCGAAAGGTTAGGCAGAGGTGAATTAACACCCACAATTCACGTTAATTCACGTGTTATGATGGTTATGTATATTGATGATGATGCATTTGCATAGTACATAAGAATTATATTATATTATCTGTGATAGTACTTAAATGTTTTAAATATTTCTTCATTACATCGGCATAAAGCATGACGGTGGCCTTGACCTTGTTATATTTTGGTATAATTAATTAATATTAATACGTATTGTATTTCTTTACTCACGCTAGTATATACTAGCGTGAGTAAAGAAATACAATACGTATAAATTTTACTCTTTCGGGGATATCCCCGAACGAGTAAACAGAGGTGAATTTTACATAAAAATTTTGCTAACTCAAACTAGTTAAGCTCCGCGGGTTTGACCACCGTACTCGGTTCTATTTTGGACTGGCAAAATAAATACATACATACATATAATCACGCCTTTATCCCCGGAGGTTTAGGCAGAGGTGAATTAACACCCACATTTCACCAATCATTGAATTCGGTCCCACGTAATAGGGGGTGAGCCTATATTATAATAGGGGCTGAGTCTGGGCTATATAGATATAAATAGCCCAGACTCAGCCTCAGATGCATGGCTCGAGTCGACAATAGTGCCCGGAAGACAGCAATAGACTCACCCCCTATTACGTGGGTCCGAATTAAATGATTGGTTAAATGTGGGTGTTAATTCACCTCTACCTAACCCTCCGGGGATAAAGGCGTGATTATATGTATTTACGTATGTATGTATGTACAATTCAAAAAATTACGCTCGTATCACTTCAGCCTAACAAACATAATTAAGTTTATCTAAAGGATTGACAAATCAAATTGCAGTCGTGCGTAATCAGAACGATTCGCTAGTTAATTCCAAAACTCACCTCGTTTAATGCAGTCCTTCTCGTTCGCGTTGCTCTGAGGTAAGCAGTCGAACCGCATGTTCTCGTTCATTCCGGCGCAAAAGTCATTAAGCATCTGCGGCGTTCGGTCAGGGTACACGTTCTTAATCTCGGTCTTCTTGCGAAGATCGGTCGAGTTGCTTTTGTTCTTGATGCTCAAGTTGTTGTGGTCGTGGTATCGGTGTTCTGGTGTTTTCTGGAAATTAAAAAAAAATCAATTATAAACCGAGTTCACTTCAGTATTAAGTTATCGGGATTATTGCCTATTATTGTATTGTTCTGAGATTCCGATATAACATGTATGGCAGTCGTTATTTGGGTTATCTATATAAACGTAGTAGTATTTTATAGCACACTGAACAATATTTATGAAATTAATATTGATTAATCTATTGAAATAAAGGTGAAATGGTTCACACAGAAGGGCTGGTCATCCGTCCGGTGGGATTATTAGACGGTCTGAATGAAAAGTTTAACGTAGACATGAATATGTATCTATATATACCCGAAGAGGTAGGCAGAAATGTACGAACAGCTACATTACGACACTGTGGTTTTCAGTCTCACAGGTAATTATTTTTTTGTTTGTGTTTGGCTTCTTACAGAGCATTTGGCCACTATCAAGTATAATATTAATATCTTATAGAATGACTGTTGATGATGACTTGATGGTGATGATGATGATGACGATCAATGAAACGACTACTGCCTGAGTGATGTTGTGAGGACTTTACTAAAAGTCCCCTAGGAAGATTTGGAACCAACACGAAAAGTTAAAATTCACTGTCATATACCACTTTTCTACACTTGTGTGCGTTGTCAAAGACGTTATGTCTAAAAATCCACCATTTTATCCTCGAATTCACACCAATTTCGGATAATAAAATAATACCGAGATGCGCCCATCTTCGTGTTGGCGCCAAAACCACCGGTAGTTTGGATGATGACAATGTCACGTCAGGCTTATTGCCATCATCCGGATATCTGTTTATCGGCTTTGTGTTAAATGTCGGATGAAGGGCAGTCGTTTTCGGCCCCCACGAGGACGGGGTGAGATGTGTGTTAAAATACAAAATAAAACTAACTTTTTCATACGGCAAAGGCGATAGGGGTTTCTTTATCGAATCCGGATAACGACTTTCCCATAGTTTTCTGTAAGTAAATATAAGTAGGTAATAATTATATTCATACATAATGCCATATCCGCATTACACTATCTATGAATGATATTTTAAAGTTTATATAAACCTCGCTCCACTTATTCAAAAACACCTGCTAATTAATACAGTACCTAATAATAATAAGATTCATTAAAATTACTAAAATACTTTATTAAGGATGGTATTTAAACGTATATCAAAAAGAATACATTTTGTACGACAAAATAATCCAAATTCACATCAAAAATACTGATTGAGCACCAACAAACTACTGCAAGTAAGTAGTTAGTTAGCAACCAACCAACCAACCAATTATAAAAAAAATTACCACAAAGACATAAGGCGGGAGCTCCGCTTCGCTTCGCTCCCGCCTTAGTCTTCTAACTTAACCTATCCATTTCGGGGTGAGTGGTGATCATTTTGAACTTAATTAGATGCACAATCAGTATTTTTACTGAACGCGAAAATATTATCTCTTTATTAAATTGAAAGTTTATTGTAAAAGAAAAAATATTATAGCAGATTAATACCATTAATGCAATTTATATATAGAACGTAGTGAGGCGGGAAGAGTCCATACACTCCTCGTAGATGTTACTCTCTCTTACATATTTTCTTGACCCCACTTCTGGTTTTAAACTCTTATAATTCTCATATCTCTTTATAATCCTCGCCGTCGTTGGCTACGTCTAACAATAAATACAGGTTTTATCGCGCGATAACGTAAACCGCAGACCACAATCACTGTTCTTCAACTGCACTTTGTGTTCCTTATAAAATACTAAAATTACTTACAGGCTTCACAAAGATATTTAGAGCCCACACCAATCTCACCAGTCAGTAGGTGATTAACGGAGGAAATTCTGGCGCACTCTTTCCCATTAAGGCTAGTGAGTGAAACGGCAATCGAGACAACTCAAATCAAGTAAAATATACTACTTATACCGGATCAAGAAAAGACTAGGAGATCGGACATTGGGCTTCAAAGTTTATTTCTATATGCAATTGGCATTAGCGCTGTGATGATAATGACACTTTACCTGTAGCGTATTTCTCCCCAACGTCCCCCACCATACCCCTCAAGTGCCCACCATGCGGCAACAACCACCGCGCACATCACCGCCACTGTCAAAATTCCTGTGACTAGGCAAGGAAAGTTTTCCCAAATGCGCAGGAAGTTAATACGCCGCTCCGAGAAGCGCTGGTATCTGTAAATAAAAATATAAAAATATGATGAATTATTACCTAAGTCATCTTTATTTGCCGCCTCTGTGGGGTAGCGGTAGTACACGCGACTGCTACGTACAAGGTTGTTATTCCTAGAAGTAGGAAAGACATGAATGTTAGTGTACCTAGGTGTTTTACTTGTTGTTAGAAAGCTGAATTCTGTGTGTACCTATTTATATTATGACTAAAATTAAAATGATTTAGTACATTTGCTGGAGATAAAAGTTGAACTCACTATCAATATTAACACAAATGACACACCCAACTAAAAATAAACATAAATCTATATATATAAAAGCGAAATACTCCTAACTGATTAATCCTGAAATTACAGAAACTAAAACAGCTACAAACTTGAAATTTGGCAGCTAGGTTCCTAAGATGTAGACTTCCGTTAAAAAAGTATTTTACGAAACTCCACCCCTAGGGGGGTCACGAGCACGAAGTCGCCGGGCAGCCGCTTAGAATTGTAAGTTTGGGTATTAAACAATAGAAAAATGCATGTTTAGCAGAGGCAGCCCTTCCTATTCCTGCTTTATAGCAGCAATAGGAAGGAAATTTAGAAAAGGCGGCACCTGGGCTCCGACATGAAGGCCTGTGATGGACCGGGATTGAAGCTAGGATGATGACTATTATTCACTGAAACTAATACACACAAACTAATTAATTGTGAACCCACTCCCTTGCTAAATTGCTTGTGCTAGCTACCCCTCCAACTAACTAATACAGAATACCGCGGATATAATAACCTCGTGATGTGTTCCCGGCGGTGAGTAGGTTAGCCAGAGCTCACTGGAGGGTTTTTGTGCTGTCAGTGGAAAGATTAAAAGCTGCCGTCAGTGTAAAAGACAAAGCAGGTCATGCTTTGTCTTTTACACTGACGGCACAGAAACTCTCAATGCTTGCAGGGTTGGCAGCTCGAGTGTGACTTTTGGTTTTATACCCGTCCATAGGCTACGGTAACCACTTTCCATCAGGTGGGCCGTGTACTTATCTGCCACCTAGTTGGAGGGGTTAGAGGGAATATTAGTAATTAGTAATATTAGTAATTATTACATACTTTTTCATGTTGACGGTTGATATCAAACTTCCTAGTTAAGATTATTACACTTACTACTAATTTAAATAAAAGAAATTCACGAAAATAAAAACCCGCGCACGTGCGCACACGCGACGGTCTCTATACCAATTGAAAGATAATACAAATTACATCAACATTATATACAAAGTGGTCAAACAAGTAAACAATAGAGCACTGATGATTATCTGAGTTCTTTGCACTTTGTAACTTGAAACAGTTATAATATGAGCAATAGTATTTATAAATAGTATGATTACTACAATATTATGTATGAATCTAATTAGGTATATTACTGACAGTTGTTATTGTATTCATTCAATTCTTACTACTTTTTATTGCCTTGAAAGTTTTAGAATTCTTCTAGCCATAAAGGTTGCCTGGCAGAAATCGCTTAAAGCGATAAGGCCCCCCCATTGTACTGATTCCGTTGTTATCGACTTTAGTAATGACATGTATATTAATGTTGTACAATAAAGTATATAATAAATAAAGAAATTAGTACTTATTATACTGAGAGCAAGCAACTATTTTGTCGTCAATTCGTATGGCGGGTAAGATTAGATTGGGCCAAATCGAAGGCATACAATTTTAATAAACGATTTATTTATTTTGTTGGGATTAAGATTGGGAGAGGCCTATGTCCAGCAGTGGACCGCAGTGGGCTAATTGATTGATTGATAATTAATTTTGTTATGAGTGTGTGATGTCGTCAAATGCTATGCCGCCACAAGGTTGCCGGTTCTATTTCCGATCTGGTATTCGTTTCGTTAGGTATTGTTTCAACAAAAAAAATGTTTACCCTCATTTAAGAACTTATACCCCATTCATTAGGTAGTTAATGAAACATAAATCACCTCGATATGCCTTTTAATATGTTTTATTTAAAAACTCAGTTTACTAATATTTTGCGGTTTACAAAAACATTTTAAAGACTAAATCACCACCAATAAATAATAATAAACAACCACTAGTTAGTCAGATAGCCTAGTTTATTTGTGTAATATGTGTTTTTATAAAAAGTCCCTAAAAGATTGTTTACCTTTAGTTAAGAACCTAAGCAAATGGAGAGTAGGTATGAAGAGTCTAGAAGGCATTGTTTAATATGTCCTGGAATAAACACACACACACACACATATATGTATATATATAGTGGGTGTTTTATATATATAACACCCACTTTTCCCGTAGCACCGTATTTGCCCCGTGTATTCGAGACCAGTCTTCTTCGCTTTTGTAATGTATACAAGTTGTAGATCACTTATGGATAGCGCAACGGAGATGCAAATTGCATTGGATAGTTATGTTGTACTGTTAAACAACCTGGGCTTGGAACTTTCTAGTAGTAAGACTAAGTTTTGTCTATTCAGTAGGGGTCGTAGGAGGCAACAAGTTAATTTAAACATAAAGGGTTGGCCTGTAGAGGCAGAAGATAACATAAAATACCTCGGTTTATGGTTGGACTCCAGCTTACGATAGGGAAAACATATCAATGAGACATGGGAAAAAACACAGAGATTTCTATGCTTACTGAAAGTGTTAGCCGGGGCATCTTGGGGCGTTCATTCGAAACATCTTCGTAGACTGTATATAGCACTAATAAGAATTGACTATTCAAGTTTTCTGTATGCCAACAGCGCAAATACTCACCTGGCTAAATTGGACAAGGTACAGAATCAGGCGCTAAGGATAATAGGTGGTTTTATACGTACTACGCCTATACATAGTATGGAATGCGAATTGTGTATCCCTAATCTGAGTTTAAGACGAAAATATTTAGCTACTAAATACTGTTTGAAAGCTCAATCCTCAAAAAATAGTAATACAATAGAAGTATTGAACAGTTTAGCCAGCTACTGTAGCAGAAGATACTGGCAGAATAAAAAGCTTCCATTACTTGTCACTATATACAATTGTACTAAAAATGAAATGATATCGTCGAGCTTTCCTTTAGAGATGTTTAGCTTGGACACGTGGGTTTCAAATATAAACATTGAAATTGTGATAAGAGACCATATATACGAAATAAAATGCAGTAAGGGTTCCTATGAGTTAAATTACTTAAGATGTAGTGTACTAAGAGAAATTAGTAGTAAATACAGCGGTTGGCTTAAAGTCTATACAGATGGTTCCAAAAAAATGGTATTTGTGGAGCTGCTTTCTATGATTCTAATAATGACCAAGGCAATATGTATAAAATAATGAACTGTGACCTATGTGTAATGACGACGGAGCTCGTTGCAATATCAGAAGCACTAGGATATATACACCCTACATCTGATAATAGTAGAAGTGTAGTTTTTGTCGACAGCAGGTGCGCACTTCAACATATAGCTCGATGCGCCTCTGGTCACAGAGGTGTATCGATAGCGTATGTTATTATGAAACAGATTCTACACTTCATGGAAAATGATATTCAACTGATATTGCAATGGGTTCCGTCACATGTTGGACTATCTGGTAAAGAGAGGGTGGACTGACTGGTCAAGAAAGCTATACTTGAAGGAAATAGTATTAATATATTATCAAGTAATTTTGGGCTCTTGTCTAAATATAAGGCTATGTATAAATTAGAATGGAAAGAGTATTTTAACGAACGATCGCTCAATAAAGGTATATGGTACAAAACGATACAAAGTGAACCTCCCCATATTCCTTGGTTTGTCAATACCAACATCCATAGAAAATATGTGATTATAGCTCATAGACCTCGCTCCGGACATGCCCCACTCAATAGGTTTTTATATCTTATGGGGAAAAGTGCCAGTCCAAATTGTGCTGAGTGTGGCACTCCTGAGGATGTACATCACCTGTTGGTGGAGTGCGTGCGAACACGGGAACTGAGAGCGACTATAGTGGAAGAACTTAACATACAATCAATGGATGTTGGGCGTTTCAATAGTATTCTGGCCAGTCCTCTGTCTGAAGCTGCCTTTATAGTTTATAAAATGATGTATGAAAGCTTAATAGCTTCTTAGCATACTAAGTTATGTAGCCTATTACCTACATAAGTTGGTATACTACATATACCTTACTTAACATATACCCTATCTACCTATATTTAAAGCGTTTTATGTAATTATAATAAGCAATTATGTAATCTCACTAATGTAAATTTAGGGTATGATGGAGCTGGCATGGTTATTTTGGCCAAAAGCTCCTAAATAAATAAAGATTTAAAAAAAAAATAAAAAAATTTGCTAGTCCTGACTCACTGGGACTAATGAAGAAGCGTGTTCCGCCAATGGAATAAGCGTCATCCAGTTCCGACGAGATGGAACTACTCAAGACTGGTACTGGCCCGCTTCTCAAGAGACCTAAGACAGCAGACTCATTGCTATCAATCTCCGGTTTTGGAAGGGAATGACGTGGCGATACCACATGTACATTACCAAAACATTCTAGCTTCAGTAGAAGGCGACCATGTGGGACTTTATCAAAAGTTCCCTCAAAATCCAGGTAAATAATGTCTACAGGTTGTTTATTGTCCAGTTGCTTGGACCACTCGGGCACAGAAGACATACACAGACTATAGTACTAGTGAGGCTGATTGGCCTAAACCTGGATGGGTCCGTCATATCGCCACTTTTGTAAACGGGTGTCACAATGGCGTGTTTCCAGTCTTGGGGAAGAAGACTGTTTGCAAATGATAATTACATAAGATACGCCAACACAGGAATCAGGGTATCAGTGCTGTTCCTTAGTACTATATTAGGCATGTCATCTGGTCCGGCTGATAAATTCACATTAAGACTCTTAAGAATTTTCATTACTTCTTTTGTAGAGAAATTTACATCACATAAAGATTCATTAACACTCATTTCATAGATTCATTAACATTATTTATTATTGAACCTGACCGATTTCGCCTTACAGCATCCGCAAAGATTTACAATTAGATCAGTGAGGATACGGTAATGGACCCTAGGCTCCAAAGCTTTAGATGCAACCGGGATTAACACTGTGATGATAACTTCGTTATAGTACTGGTCCTAATTGTACACAACACATACATACACACTAATATGTACAAAAAAAACTAGGCCAGATCAATAAAAAGAAAAGATGTTGCTAAATTTGCCTACTTAAGAAATAAAGAAACAGTGCTCCAAAGCATATCCCTGAGAGATGGGCAGTAAATGAATATTTTTAAGTGTGGTAAAATCTGTCAAATTAAGCCTCACGGCACATGCTGAATTCCAATGTCTCATTTACATTGATAGAGCTAATGGACGTGCCACATGAGAGCAAATACGGAGTCTGGTACTGTGCCATATGTTTTAAATACTACCACTTGCTTCCTGTTTGTGACAGCCAATGTAAGTTAATGCGTGTGCAGTAGGGCTAAGGGAGTCTAAAGTCTAGACTGTGCTCAGTAAGAAATGTCTTATAATGGATAAAACCTCGTCTGCTTTCTCCGTGTCATAATGTTACCTAAGGACAACGTCTTATAATGACACATGCTGGTACTTCGTCCGGATTAATGTCCAACTGCAAAATTGCACTAGTGAAGATGATTCCGAGTATGAGGATTAAGGTTGTGAGCCAATAAATACATAAATAAATATAAGTGTTTATTTTCTTTCAAAACTGTGTGTAACTAATATAGGTATTTAAACTATCATGGTCACTCACATCAGTATCAGAATAAACGGGATATTTACCATGTTTCATTATTTTGAGTTTCCGACCATTATATTTATATTTATTATATTACCATGGTTCCGAACTCAAAATAATGAAACATGGTAAATATCCCGTTTATTCTGATACTGATGTGTGTAACTAAAATCTATAAACAGATTGATTTAATCAATAAGGTCCCATCACTAGTTCATACTCAGTAACATATATTATGTTCCGCGTCCAGCTTCTCCTCTTCACATGTGTGGAGTGGGAATTCTCCATAAAATCTTGTCACAATAAAATAATTAAATCTATGTATATTATTACATACCTGTGTTCTCTAGATGTGGACTCCCCTTCAGCTCTTGGTTTTGGGATGACGCCACTGAACAGCGGAGCTCTATTTGTCGTAGCATTGTATCTTCCAAATGGAGCGAAAGAATTAGATAGTTTCCTTTTAAAAGTATCGCTTTTGGGCCCATTTAAAGAGGTTTCCGACTGTCTTTCCCCGCTTCGGGAGCTCTCACCCTCAGCTTCACACAATTTTGAAGCCTTATCATTCTCATAACAAAGGCGATAGTTGATGTTATCATTAAGAGTTAATAAATCAGTTTTAGACCCTGGAGATTTATCGCAGAAATCTTCAAATGATACAATCTCATAGTCTTCGTCATCTTCTCCCGATTTTTCTGGTTTATATGTTATTTTTGGCATATTTTATATTTGATTACGATGCAGGGGCTCCATAAGCGATAATAGATTTATCTTTGGCAAGAACTATCTGTAAAGATTGTATTGGATGCAGTTGGAATATCACTATGTACATACACGTAGCAAGACGAATAATTGATAAATTATTTTAGATATTTCGGATAAATAAACTAGCAAATATTCTAGCTCTATAACAGTATTGACCAAAGAGTATATAGTATTGACTACTCTTGATATACTCTTTGGTATTGACAGTGATTGGTGATTGACTTGACAATGACAATCACAAATTCGTTTGTTATTGTTATTATTTTAATATTTGCCCTATTTGCCTACAAGCCCTGTAGGCAAAGGTAACTAAAATATTCCGCCGAATTTAAAATTAAATGAATGAGCGCTTTTATCATTACCACTCTGCCGGCACGGTAGCAGTGTTTATCGTTGCACATGAAACAATGAAAAATAATGAACAACAAAATTTTCTGTCAATGGTTATGATAACGTTATTTTGATAATTTGTATGTGTATATTTTATGAATTCTTGTGTGTACAGTACATATGATATTTTAAAAATTACATAAAATCCTGAATCAAAGGTCTTTCGATGGCTGAGGCTGAGTAGATGGACTGATCCGCAACATATAAATAAATTACAAGATTTGGGGCATTTGTCGTCACCGTAACGTGGCTTGGCCATACCGTACGACAGTAAATTATAAAGACGCTAATTAATTTCATTTCATTTTTTATTTTCATTTGAGGGTAGTTGAAAATTCATAATGTAAGGTTAACGATAAGCACTAGTTTATGCGTGAAAAACATGGTGGCCTGTGAACAAGTAACATTTTATTTTTGATTATATTCCTTTGTACTGAATGTTTCAATTGTGATTATAATGGATTGGAAGAATGCGAAGATGTTGTTGGTGTCCACAGCAACAATTGTCGTCGCTTCACAAGTAGTGAGAAAAGCTTACACATATTTTTTTGGTTCAAAAACTTCTGCCACACCTGAAACAGATGGTAATGAGGCCTACGATGAACTCTTACCCGGTAAAAGCAGAGATATAAACGATGTTATCGTATTCTCTAATGACACCATTCAGCGCCAAGTAAAAGTGCCACCCAATAAAGACTACATCGTTTGTCAAAGTAGGGAGCTAAATTGCTTTAAATTAATAAAATACCTGAAATCAGCTCGTGAAACGCTAGACGTATGTATGTATTTGATTACAAGCAATCAAATAGCTGAACAAATCATAAGGCTGGGCCAGAAACATGTTTTAGTGAGAATCATTGTTGACGGCGATACAGCTTTTACACCTCAATCGCAAATAAAGAAGTTGAAAGAATATAGTAAGTACCTGTTATACCTACTATTATTATTAGGTAATGTTGAAATGTATGATATATGTGTGATAAATTGAGTCTAGAGTAGACTTAATTTATCAAGATTGGAGTTTACGTAGTAGAAGGTAGTTTAGCTGCCTCTGTCTCTAATTTGATAGACAACAAGTTAAATAGGATGAGCACACTAATCAAATGAACACATCGTTTCAGGTTTCATCCAAGTGCAATGTAACCAAAAATCTATTTTAATGCATCATAAGTTTTGTATTATTGACGGGCCAAAAGCCATAGCACGAAAAAATATCTTAAAATCACATGCGGAGAAGTTAAATAGTGTGCCAAAAAAGCCATTCATTAAACCAGTCATAAGAAATAAACCACTAAGAAGTTTTGTGATGTCTGGTTCATTAAATTGGTCCACTCAAGCCATGGTTTCAAATAATGAAAGTGTAATTGTTACATCTCATGAAAACATAGTCGGAAAGTTTGAAAAGGAATTTGAAGCCTTATGGGTAGAGGACGATCCGGTAAGAAATTATCGTTTATTGCTCAGTTAAAAATATTTATACTTCAAAGGCCTTTAAAGCATTTTAAAGGAACTAACCAACTCAATTTTAAATTTCAGGCTCTAATGACGACACCGGGATGCGATAAGCTTAAAGATGCAATATAACTTATACCATGATAGCTCAGCACATGTAATTACCTAAGTAAGTGAAAGTTTAAAATATATCACTTTTTTTGTATTTTGTCATATTAAACTCAATAGTCGAGCTTTTGTGTATTCTACAACCAATACATTCTGATCTTAAAAAAAAAATTAAAAGCCATAGACAAGTTCTCTTCCAAAAGAAAAGTTCTAAAATATATATCGACGCTTGAAAGGCAAAAATTACTAAGCGACAGAAATTCCAAAAATGAGTTATATATATCAATGGATTAATAATTTTTTTCTGCGTTGTTTAGTCTAATCGGTGTACTTCTACGACGAGTTTTATGTCGCTTAGATATTGCGAAATTTATACCAAATCATGAATTTTGTGCTCACTAACCGACGCAAAAATAGGTATTTTTAGGAAATTTTAGATTTAGGAAAATTAAAATATTGAAAATATCTACTTAGTTTATTTTTCATGTTTTTAATTTTTTACTTGTTTGGACTTAATTATTTTCACTTGTTCGAAAATATCTTTACGTAAACGCTTAGTAGATTCTACCCGTAAAAAGTATTTGTGAATTGTACTAACAGTGTATTTAACTTGATGCCATTATTTTTCGAAAGTGCAACTTGTATAATTTTACCCATATTAATATGTAATATTATTATGCTTAGATGCTTTTACTAATTTGACACATATTAATTGTTCTAATGTAGATATTTTTACTTGATAGCTTTTGTTATTAACTATGTCGGTTAAATAATTTTACCTATTTTATTTGAATATTTAAGAATGGCGTTAAGATATTTTTTTCCTGTACATAAAATATATCTTACGTCGCTAAGGTACAATACAAATTCCAAAATATCGGTTGCGTATGAGCAACAACCGCATGGCACGTATCGAGACGAATGACATTCGGGCGTTCCGCGTCGCTTAGTGAGGACGTTCGTCCCGTTTATCACTTATTCTGCCGAGGCACATGAAGACGTGGTGAGTATTCAAGCAAATTACATTACCCATTCATTTATATATTACGCTTATACTTAGTACTTATAGTATTTATTCCATAATAGTGCCTATTTCGTTTTATAGACAGGTAATACCTATTTATAATAGATATTTTTTTCTTACCTACAGTTAAAACCATGACTCACGAACGGAAACGTCGAAGCTCTTCAATAGTTGAGATGGCTTTGGTCAAAGCCGGTATAGAACAAAAGAAGTGTCGTAAACAATTGAATTTTGATCTAGATGTAGTAAGGAACTCTGATCCAACGCTGAACGTTGACGATACAAGACATGAAGGAGAAGTACTTTCGAACCGTCCGAACATTGAAACATCTGATTTTAACATAAGCCAACCTGCGGTGTCGTTTAATAACATTATTATCACAAACCAATTTAACCAATCGCAAGCTTCCACTAGTATTGACGACTTAAATCATTTTGCTATTCCTGCTCCTACTGACAGCTTATGCACTGCCACTAATTACACTGAAACTGATCCTGAAACAGTTGCTAATGATAATATATAAGCTGATTGTAATTTTAGTGTTTGTAGTAGCTTAACCCTTGGACCAGAAACTGAAGAATCAGAAGCATTGAAACACCAAATCCAAGTTGAAGACACAACGTCCCTGTCGTTAAATCACGCAGGACCTTCTACATCGGCTGGCCAAAGCAAAGAATCTAATGAATCTAATTTAATTAAAAATAAAGTTGGTAAGAGAAAATCCAAGAAAAAAAACCAGTACATAGATTACATATCAGATGTAGAAGATTTTTCTACGTTCTATGGTGATGTAGATGATTCAGATGATTGGTCAGAAAGGCAAGAAGTAGAGTCAGAGGACAGCTTGCAATCTGAAAGAAAAACTAAAAAAAACAAAAGGTGCACTAAGAAAAACACAAAAAAAAGTCAACACGTTGAAGAAGATGTTAATGATGAAGTAGTTGGAGAATCAGCTAACAAAACAAAAAAAAATAATTCAAGAAAAAAACGGTCTCAAAATAGAACTTCTGGTCTTGAATATATAACAAAGAAAGGTGTAGTTGTACCAGCAAAAACTATTTTAGCTAACCCTTGTTGTGGTAAGAAATGTGGCAATGACTGCGGGTCTGTGACTGAAGAAAGAAGGCAGAGTTTATTTAATTTCTTTTAGAGGCTGGATAAAGTACGTCGTCGTGATTGGTTAGTGTCTCTTTCTCAAAAAGAAAATGTTAAACGCAAACGCTCAGATTCTGATAAACAAAACTATACAGTCAAATATTTTATTAATGAAGGAGAAGGTAGAAGATATGTTTGCCAACAATTTTTAGCAGCTACTTTAAATATTTCAGATAAAACAATTTATAGTATTGTGAAAAACGCTACTTGGGGATGTGCAGAAGAAGATATGAGAGGAAAATGTGAACCACCAAATAAAACTAAAGAATCAACCTTAGATGCTGTTAAGAAGTCTATTAAAAATTTACCAGCTGTACCTTCGCACTATTGTCGCCAAGATTCGAGCAAAGTATATCTTTCCCAAGAATTTAAAAATATGTCAAATTTATACAACCTTTACAAAAAGCATTATGTAGAACAGGGTATAGACGTTGTGAGTGAGAGAATTTTTCGTAAAATATTTCAAGAGAACTTTAACATTGGCTTTCACGTGCCTAAAAAAGACAAGTGCCTAAAGTGTCTACAGTTTGAAAAGAATGATAATCCTGAAAAACAAAAAGAGAAGCAAGACCATGAAATAGAAAAAGAAGAAAGTTATGCCCGTTTTAAAGTTCACAAAAATATTCACAAAGATGATCCTTCAACTCTTTGTATTAGTTTCGATCTCGAAAAAGTCCTAAATACACCTTATGCCCAATCTATGCTGCTGTACTACAGTAGAAAACTAGCAGTGTATAATTTGTGTTTTTATGAAAATGGAACTCGCAACGTTTTCTGTTTCTATTGGGATGAGAGTAACGGCAAGCGTGGCGCTAACGAGGTTGCGACTATACTTCATAAATATATTCAATCAGTGGATGCTAGAGGGAACATCACTCGATTACTTTTATACTGCGACTGTTGTCCGGGCCAAAATCGTAACCGTACTGTATTGGCAATGTTGCATTCCTCGTTACAAGAGTGCAAGAATATAAACACCATTCAAATAAACTTCCTTTTGACTGGACACACTTACATGCCCGTGGATAGTGTCCATGCTATTATAGAAAACAAATTAAAAAATACAACCGTCTATGCACCATCACAATGGTTTACTGTTTTTGCAACAGCTAGGCAGAATCCATCACCTTTTGCAGTGGAAAGGCTGAGTTATGAAGATTTTTATAGATGGGATAGTATCAGTGACAAATATTATAAGGGTAATCTCACAGGAAAAATAAGCAAGGTCCGTGTTATGACTTTCAAAAAGGACAAGCAAGTTGTTAAATATAAAACATCTATGAATGCCACTGCACCATCTTTTGATATTGAAGTTCAGTCAAATATCAAGGTATCATCACTTCTACCGTGTTATAGATCTCAGTTGCCCATAGCAAAAGCCAAATATGATGATCTTGTCAAACTTTTCACTGATAAAGTGATTCCTAATTGCTTCAAGCACGAATTTGTAAACATTCCACGAGCAACTAACGCAAAAGATTGTCTACCTGAATCAGATGTTGAAGATAGTGAATTGAACTGTTAAAATAAGTATCTTTTTAAAACGAGATCTCACGATATTTTTTTGTTTTTAAAGACTGATTGATTGTTGTTATATTATTGTTATTTGTTATGTGAGAATGTTTTGGTTGTCAAAAGTTTATGGCAATTTAAGTTGTCATAATGCAGAGCAGTTGAGCTATTTTGTTTGTTATTGTTTTGAAAGATAATTTGTTTTGATACTCATGTTAATCTAATTATAAGATTTCAAACTACAAAGCGTTTTATAATTTTTTTTTTTTGTGTTTATAATTTTCTTTTGTGTTTTTGGATTTGTAACTTGATTATTTTGATCTCAGAATTAGTAGAACTTAATAAGAGTAGATAGTCCCTAAGGAGTTATTTTGTTTATTGTGTTTGTTTATGTGGTAACAACAGTCAAATAATAAATAAGTGATCGAAGATTGATTTTCAATAAAAAATACCCATATTTAACAAAGTTTACGTTCATTTATGTTCCCACACGTTAAAAAAAAGTACTTTATATTTAAATATTGACGCTTACGAACTAAGATTTTTCATTTTATTATTTAAGATAGGTACATTTTGTATTAAAGAGATTTAAAGTAAATAACATTTAGATAACTTACCGTGTTTTATTTTAGAAACTCTTAGATCATTTAGATAAATACTCTTGTCTATAAATTCTTAAGTGTTTGTATTTATTTACTTTTGCCTGTTATTTCAAAAATCTTTATCAATAGCTTAAATAATTTTACATGTTGCTCCAAACTTATCAGATGCAATTTAAATAATGTTACTTGTTTGTACATAACATTCAGTGATAGCTTAGATAGTTTTACCTGTTTATAAAATGGGGTTTTTTTTATCTAAGCGACGTAAACTGCCTTTTATTCGAGAGCTACAGGGCTCATTTTAATATCAAAAATAGGTATAAAAATTAGGTACGTATGTATGTTAACAGAATCTAAATCCGTCTATATTGTAATTTTTAATAATTTTTTTTCAAAAAATTTTAATTTTAAATCACACTCCTGAAAAGTTCATACAATGTCGCTTAGTAATTTTTGCCTTTCAAGCGTCGATATTCATAAGAAAAATGAATTTAATTCATTTTAAATGCTCAAAACTAATTATTTGTTAAAATTTATATAATTTATAAATTAATTCATTGCAACTTCTGTCACATTTTTATTCCTCCTTCACAAGTGACAGATGATGACCATAGACTAGTCCATGTGCACTTCAATTTCGATCGATCATATGTTTTCTTTGTGTAGTTTTTTCAGCCGCTGTAATTCGAATTGGTTATAAAGTTCACGTGTTGTATAAGCCCTAAACCTTCACTGATCAGATCGTTCAAGTATTTTGACAGGTTTAAGGTCCTTTCAGCTAGTAAATCAGTTTTAGGGACTAAAATTACGTGGTGCATAATAGGCCCATTTGTATGTGCACGTGCTTGCGTTTTTCAGGCTAATTGTGAAGTTTCAGTCCAAAACTGAGCTACAAGTTGACTTGAAATTCATGAGAGCCATCTCTCTTATATAACCGAGCCTGTACAGGCCCAGATTTACAGTTTTTTAGTTAAAAACGTGTATATAAAGTGTTCAAATAAGTTTGAATTCTTAGGTTGGAAAATACTTTGGTTGTTTTATTACAACTCAGTGTCGTCATGTATCGCATATCCAGGATCAGGATTTCGTTGGATGAAGTGTCTGTGGTACGTATAATATATTGGAAAATATTATTCTTCATGAACAGGTGGCGAAATAAACAAATTCATTTTGAAGGGCATTGAAGAAAGGTCATCCTGTACCAATATTGTTATACACCAATTATTTCTACCTTTTGATTAATCTTTAAAAGCTTATGTGATAATACATATATAAGAATAAGTCAGAACAATATAGTAATTCAAAGACCTAATCCAGTAACTATCTAAAAGTCATTCCTGAATAACAAATTTGTACTAAGATAAGAAGGAACTTCATGTTATTCCCATGAAGCTTTAACAATTAACTATGAAGTATCAGGAAAGAGCATGTTTCATTTTGTAAATTTTGTTATTAAATTTGCCACATAAGCAAATTTGATTTGATTTAACATTGACCACTATATTGTCTATTGCGGATATCACTTCACATGTCCTTATAACACTATATTTAAATCCTAATTATTATTTATTTTGTAATAAATATTTCATCAGCCATGTGTGACTCAAAAGTTATAAATTTTTAAATTGAACCCAGTAGTAATGATATCACATGCATTTTAACATTGATCTATTATTCTATGTTTGTGTACAATGTGTGATATATACATAATTAGTAGTATATATCATATATATATAGTTATCCTATCTAAGTCCAATAATGCGGGCCATGTGCTTATTTGTTATTTGATCGTGTAAAGTTACAACAATCACTACTAGTATTTCGAGGTTACGTATATCACCAAGAAATCATTCTAAAGCCCAGATTCCTTTGTTCATTGTATAGTCACCCTAATTATCTTCATTACGCCAAGAGACCACTGAAATGTTGTCTCTCAAATCAGTAATGAAAGTTGAAATTGAATCATAAACATATCATTCCTATTATTAAGATACATCATGGTAAATTTTAAAAAGTTATATATCAAAGATTAGTTCGAAATACTATGACCTATTTTTGCTCATTTCTCCCATAGTCCCACATGGTTTTCCAATACACATCCCTTAAATCCGTTTAAGCTAGTACTAGTGCCTACATTACTCGTTACTATTCTTTTTCTTTATTATATCAAGCAATAGATTTAACAAGGTTATACTTTTATTACATATAATAATAAAGCATATCTTTCTGGAACATAGGGATAGTTAAAACTTTTCATGGCACATGGAGCATATGCGCCTGCACCCATGTGCCTGCATTGCACAGGATTCTGGGAATAATTCTTATATGAATACAATATGGCAAATGCTTAGTAATCCATGTCAGTGCTATAATAGTACAGCAAGATGTGAGTCAAATGGTCTGGAACATTCTATGATGATGGATCTACACAGGCATGAAAGCCATACATGTGTCTTAGGGTGAATGTGATACCCTGTACCAATTAATGAAATACATATATATTTATTATTAGTTATTACTATGTGATTGCTATTTCTTTTTTAATTGATTAATTCTATACTAGGCAATTATTTATTTATGCTTTATTGTATAGCAAGGCAAAGGGAGTATAGTGCCGCATTGGATGTGCGGGGACTAGGGCTCATCCAAATGATCAGGGCCCATGCCAACCTGACCTGCTAACCAGTACATATGTTGATTAATGTATGAGGCTTTGGTACAGGCTTTTTTCTATGGGTTGGGTGTTAGATATGATTTGAGATTGACATGATCATTCACGGTGATAGCGTAAAACTCACCGGGATATATAGTATGTTTACTTTTTTTTTTGTTTAGTAACCAATATTTCAGCGGTGTGAACAATTAGCTTGACATTTGTCAGTACACCATGATCATGGCACTTGAAACAGTGCCAAAACATTGGTTACTGAACAAAAATAATGAACATGGTAAATATCCCCATGAGTTTTATTCAAATAAAGGGTGTTTGATCATCGCTGGGTTGGATGATTGTGTAGTAGTCACACCCATAAAAAGCCTTTTCTTTGACTAATCAATTGACTCACACAGTTTACTGTAAGCCTCTCCCAATGTGTCGTTGTCTAAGTGTTACTACAAAAATTTGTCTAAAACAGTTGCACTGTTGGACACACAATGGCCAAAGGACGCTAAGTGTGGAAAAAGGAGTCTAATTACAGTTTCATGGTTCCGTTATGTAGGATTTGTAGTAGAGTTTTTGATGTTATTCATATCAAAACTAAACCAATTGGAATACATGTAATGAAATAGTATATCAGAGCTAATCATTATCATTTATTTTTAGGTATTTTAATGTACCTAGCTCCTGGTTACATCCCAGGCATACATTTCAAAGCCCGCAGTCTACTTATTCCTACTCTTGTCTAGGCTTAAACAGTTTTTTGGGAGTGACTGCCACCCGACTTCCCAACCCCTAATGGAAAGCAAGTATACCAGCTTCCAGGTGTGATAGGTTTGGGTCCTAAGGATCTCAGTGGTATCTCAAAAACAGGCATCTGGGTGAATATGCCTAGTTAACATTGTAGTTGACAATGCAGATTTGTCACCAATGTTTTAGTTTATGTTAGGTTAAAATAATGAGGATATTGGCATTGCCATCGGAACATTGCTAGGTAACACGGTGGATCCATTGTGGCCATATATTTATGTTTAAAAAGTCTTTCACAAACCAAAAATCTACGTATTTTTCTAACATTCGAAGAGAATTTTGTGTATCACTTCACGATTTGTATTCTGTAATATGAAAAAAAACATCAAACATTCACTAAACATATCCACTTTCTTTATCTTTCCACTGTACACTGTAGCCAGACAGAACTGTTTGTTCCCATCTATAACATGTTTTTTCTTTTTGTTTCAGATAAACACATCTAATATAAAATACCACATGTGCAAGTGTATAATGTGTTTAAAAAATTATAATAAAGTGGACGATTTTAACATAAATTGTGCAAACGACCGATATAAAACGTGATGAAAAATATAATGGTGTAAAAATGTCAACAGTTTTCCGTGTGTTTACTAAGTGCGCTTTGGATGCAGTGTTCTTCGCTAGATGGCGCTGTTGGGATTATTGCTGGGCAAGTGAGTTACTTGTTCCGCCACTCACCGCTAGGTGGCTCTAATGGTACGTTATTAAATTTTGTGACCTGTTTACAGCGACATCTATCATCGAGTAGAGGGAAACATAGTTACGCCAGTTGTTACTAGATGTCGCTACTCGTATAAATTTTTATCTCTTTCGGTTTTGAATAATTCATAGTTAGATGATTAAATCCTACATTATTACTTCATAGTTCATGATAGTTGGTTAAGAAGTCTTAACCTTGAATTTATTGCTTTAGTCTTTTGTTTCTTTTAGTAGATGGGAACCTAGGAACATTTTTATTTATTAATATGTTGATGTAAATATATTTCCCCAAATCATTCTAGGCCT
Organism: Eilema griseolum; assembly: GCA_963662185.1. Classification (NCBI taxonomy): domain Eukaryota; kingdom Metazoa; phylum Arthropoda; class Insecta; order Lepidoptera; family Erebidae; genus Eilema; species Eilema griseolum. The sequence continues at coordinate 3,881,262 of OY759243.1, forward strand.
AAAAATAATATAGATGTAACAGTTTAATATGTCAATTTGATAAAAATAATTTACCTATAATATAACTATCACCACTGACAGTACTTCGTGCACCTACCTACATTTGACAAAAATATCTATCTCTGCGTCACCCTAAGGTTGACGGGCAGAAAATGCCCATGGCTTATTTCAATTTGGCAAAAAAAAATAACAATATTGAAATTTATTATCAATCAATTAACTGACTTATTCCATATTCTTCATTGATTGTAATTAGGTACTCCGGTCGCTAAAACACGATGGGCACCCATTATGAAGGTTAATGTCTGACGTCTGTATAAATTTAATCCAACTGCCTAACACTTTCAACGGTCTAAGCCTGTCTGGGCACGTCGTCGTGTGAAATGTTGTGAAATAACAGGTTATGCAATTCGAAATTTGAATAAAGCGGCCTTGAACCTCGGCTATCGTAAAGCATGGTTTACTCTTGGAAATATTATTTATCTACTATAATATACTGAGACACGCTTTTGATTTTGTTGTTTTATTTTGTGTTCATTTCGGAAATTTGCTGTCAAATATTTTTTTAACAGTTGAAAAATAAGAGTAACTTCCATTCTCATGTAATTTTTTATTATCTATTTGTGGTCGGCACCAAAATAAAAAGAAGACACGTGAACGTAGAACACTAGTGATGTTTTCATAATTCCAATCTTATTTTAAATCGACTAAATACCCATTTCTAGACAGGGGTCGTGATCCCGCAACCGTCCATTTTACTCATCCAACTGAGCTACCTAGGCTGTCTCGGCTAGGTAAAATTACCGTCCACAGTCGTCCTTGGCCAAGTCAGGCACGCATTCATCTGAGTACTAACAATCTTGTACAAATCAACATTTGTGCACACAGCACGATATTCCGCGACAGTATTCCCATTCATTGTACACTATGCTTTAGTACTTACTGAGATACAAAACTACTTGGAATTCGGTTTTCGAAAAACTAATTTGAATGCTTCCATTCAAGTTTGTTAGGAACGCATCGAACCTGCTTAGTATTCCTTTCTTATGTCATTTTGAATTCATTCGTCGACACGCGGCCATAGTGATCGCTGAAGAATGTGCTTTTATATTGTTGTTTATATGTACTATTTCTGTTCGCTTTGGTTACCTATGTATACCAATAAAAGCCTAAATTATTGAAACTAGTACTAAATTAAGCAATGGTGTTATGTTCACTATCTAGAGGTTGTTGATTCGAAACCTACTCTGGTACGACTAAATAATCATCTTGGTGTTGTCCTGTTTATCTGAGGCTTTCATCTAGAAGTAGTATAATCATGGTCCGTGTTCTATGAGCTCTCGTTCATAGATAATGAAACTATAGATATCGTGACCTTGTATCAATGTTATTTATTTACCTGGAGAGATTTCTTTTAACCTAGCAGACCCTATTAGGACCCATTGGACGACCTGAGTTCCCTTAAAATTGCCTCTATACTAATTGCGCCTACAACTCATCGGCGAGGTGGTTGCTATGGCAACTAATCCACAGACAATTGTTCCAACACAGGAAATTTTCCCGCGCACGTGATTTGAATATTTTGAGTTCCCTTTGCTAAAAATTGATTATTCCGTTGAGTTGTATAAAGATAAAATTAGTCACTTACACTCTTATACTCACACCCCCTATATACACATAATTAAGAGATAATTTATAGAGGAGAGAAGCTCTGGAATTTTCGTTACTTTTGAAGGCCTACCTACCTTTTGATACCGTTATCGTGCATGGAATGCAGGGGCTTCTTGGGCTTGTCATGTCATGTCCTGAGTATACCACCATCTAAGCGTTAATCCTGGTTACTAAATATTGAATTTCGCACTTCCGTCCACTCTCCTAATATCTTATGGTTTACGATAGCGACTGTCGTCTTATCCCAACCCGGAGAGCTCGCGAAAATATATAAACTTGGGCTACTTTGTACCCTGGGAATAGGTTTCCGTGCGTTAGAAATCCCAAGCTAAGAAAATATGACAGAGTATAGTTATATATTTTGGATAAACGTCGCGATATGAATATCGATGAGAAAAAAAGTCCCATCCGTCACTAAAATCCAAAACAATTTTAGGCTAGTTGCTTACTTATAGTTAATTATTATTAACATAATAATGGTAAAGGTAATAATGAGATAATAATGAGTACTATACCTACCTCATTTATGAGCGGTTGATTATAAATTTACATGCATAATAAATTAATTAACTATGCAATTATACTTCCTCTAATAATGTAATTAAATTTAATTCTTATTAAATGCACACTTTGCATTAATTGAATGTTTAAGTGCGCTAGACTTCTTCGGTTAATAACCTTTATTCGGTTAATATCTTTGTCTAAAATAGAGCAACAGTACTGTCTGAGAAATTTGATAAAGTTGTGGACATTTCTTATAAAAAATGTCCACTCCTATAAAACCTTGATTTTCGGTTCTGTGAACACTTGCAACAATATACCTAGTCAGTGGCGTGGTGCCGCCCGCAGAGAGGAAAAGGGATAGTTATCATGGCACTCTCACAAACCGCGTGAAATGCGCCATGTTTCTAAGTCGAAAATAAGATTAGTTAGAGGGGAGAATTATCCCAGTTACGTCAGTCCGCATGGATCAGCGTATTTGTATTAAATTGTGGATTTTTTTTCCAATTCAAATATCAATTTAATTACTTTTAAAATCAACAGAATAAAAGCTTAAATTTAAATAAGTACTTTATACGCAATTAAATTACTTAACCTGCAAAAGTTCGAAATAACATGTCTACGTTTTGTTTTAAAGCATTTGTTTCTGTTACCTGTTCACTAGATGGCGCTAGGTGGTTCATAGTTTCATTTGTTTCTATAAAGTTTATAATACTAGTAACTGATAGTCGGTATGTTTACCAAGAGCCCTAGCCCTTGGTACATTATTTCCTGTACCTGAGGAAGTCGTGAGCGGTTAGCATTCTGCAGAATTAATTACGCCATTGTACGTCACATTTTTGCATTTGTGTACCGCGTTCTGCGAAACCGTTGCTATGTCAGCGAAAATATCTGCATTGCAAATTGTAGTGTAATTCGAGCTAATCGATAACTTTACATACGAATCGTTTACGGAATGTCCTTTGAGGGATTATAATGGAGAAGGACATGATCGAAATTACTGCTTGGTCGAGCTTCTTAGAAGTTTATGTCGTTTAACTGTAGACATATTTGGTGGGTAACAACTGTTATTTAAAATCTACATACATTGCGAATGTTTAAGCAATGTAGAAAGGATATAAGTATTTTTTTTAGTATTGTAGATATAATAATAGATTTAAGTAACTATAAATAATGAAGCCACCTAAGTAAGCAAATAAAGACATATATGTAAAAAAAAGTATGTCTTGTACAGAAGTCAATGACTTGTTCGGTAGATTATGTAGATAAGTACTTTACAGATTCTTGATAAATTCAATTATTTATATAATATATATTTTTAAATTAAAATTAAGTAAATAAATGTCAAATTAATACAAGCAATGTCTTAGTCTATGTAATAAGCAAACAATCCACCCCTGATCCTTCCCGGCTCCCGGTGCAAAAGTGCCCATAACACTTGCGTTGCCACGTTGGATGGCGATGAACAGGCTCTGCACCAGGAACGACCCGGAACGAGTATCACCGGGCGCACCAGTAGAATATCTCTTGACGAAACAAATTTTGATCCAATACTGTCAACATTATGTTGAAAGTATTCGATCAAAATTTGTCATTTATATAAAAAAATGAATTATCTTGTAAATATTAGGATTTTGGAACAGATAAGATGATATTATCTTACAGTTTTATTATGACAACTAAGGTATCAAACAAGCTGCTTATCGGTTAATGTGGCCAATGAACTTTTGCAATGGCAGACGTTTTACTAACGCGTTGTTGCTACCTGCAGAGTAGAGATAGGAATGAGAAAAGACGAAAGACAGGGCTGTCACAAAAGTGTATGAAATTGCAGCATACTGCTACTTAAATTCTATTGTAATATAGTAAGTGGACCATGCTACTTCCTACGAAATAGCCGATGCACCAAACAGGTCGTGTGTAAAATATAATATTTTTTTAAAGAGATATATTGTCGTTTTCAATTTAAAAATATGTCGTAATTATGTGCGCACGCATCTCACGGGTACTATTCGGTATGTAGCAGGATTCACGGTCGGTGAACATCACCATCACACTTCTATAGACACTTTCTTCTTTGATTTTGATGGGAAACAGCTATGGTGCAACTTGGCAGTAAATCTGACTCGTATGTCATCATACGTCATGATTTTTTTGCACAACGACAAAAAAACGGATCTAAAAAAAGGAAACTAATCACTTCCTTCTTTTATTCTTTTTAGTTGCATTATCTTTAAATACCTGAACAGATCTGTATCGGGTAACGTTAGTATCGTTACTCAGGTAAGTGAAACGTTATATTTTTGAAAATCCTGATCTTGGTGGGTCTCCACTCGTAACTACTGCTATGATAACGTTATCATAGCAACAGGACATAGCTTACATGTTCAGCAACAATCTATTTATGTAAAACTTGTAATTTTATAGTCGTAAACTCGTAAAACAACCCTCGTTATCGCCGTATGTAGGTTTAATACTTTGAATAATACATTTGGACCCATAAATTATTCATAAATTCATAAAACGTATATTCTATGAACTGCTAAAAAGGAATGTAATCTACGATCTCGTTGTGGCACATTGCTACCATATTAAGAGAATACAAACTGCTTAATTTATTACTTTTGTATTGCCTTTTTCGGACATTTTGAGCTATGCGTTTTAAAGTTACGACTACATTGAGAGATACAATTTAATGAGATTTCTTATTAGTCCATAGTCTATTTAACTCCCTCACCCACGACTATACCAGACGTAGAGTCGTTAGTGAGGGGGTAAACTTGTTCTTACTAGAAATCTTGTTAGAAGACAATTAGAGTAAGCACCATTGTATTATAAATTTCTTATTAGAATGACTTCTGAATAAAAATACCTATTGGAAACTTTAATTCCAAAGATAATTTGTAAGAAGTATAATACTTTGTATTTAAAATACAATAATCTGGCAAGACAGATGTTACTTGTTATAAATAGTATAAAACATTGTTAGAAAAGCGAATTTTCTCCGTCTAAATCGGGAACTAACGGGCACTCACGGAAGCCGCATTGTTCCACGATATATTGATGTTACTTTTAAAAAGTCATCTGACTCGTGTGGGACGAATCTCGGTGTATAAAAACTATTCTAAAATATCTTTCCACCGCTTAGCTGGTGTTGTATATACGTCCTAATCCCGGTGTGACTCACGGTACATATTAAATGTTTTTTTTAATATATTTACAAACAAAGCTTCAAAAGGGTTAACAGCACCGGATGTTTTGTTCAGTTATGGAATTTTACGTGAGGAAGTGGATAAAATAAAGGGCGGATCGGAACAATCGATAGTATACCAATTTGGGCATATGATTAAAGCTATGAGCTTAGAATAGCGTAGATTATTATGTCATACCTGTATATTCAGACTGCATCAATAAAAATATTTTTTTTTTATTAATGCAAACGTGTACAAAACTGATATATTGTAGACTCGCTCCTATTACGTGGGACTGAAAATGACAGTTGGCGAAACGTGGGTGTTAATTCGCTTCTATCTCTTCGAGGATTTCCGGGTGTGAATATTCAAAACTCGGCAATTTCCAACAAGACAATTGTGTTCAATTGGAATTTACAATCTGATTAGCGAATGATTGCAAATGCATTGGTCCCTCAATCAGCAGGTGTATCAGCAAGCAGGTGAGGTGGGCTTGGGTTCCAAAGATCTTGGAGACACCACGTACATAATTACGTTGTTTGTTTATATTATCAAGTTTGGTATGCCGGTTTATCTTGGAATACGATGCGCATTCTATATCTTGTTAATTACTATGGCATTCTAGATAGTTAAGCCTTATATGAACCTGTCGAGAAGTCAGTAAACGCATGCTAGATGTGTATTGTTGACTAGCGGCCCGCTCCGCTCGTTACTAAGTTGTAGCCTTACAATACGTTCATACGATTAAAGTGCTATCGACTTAAATGTTGTATTGTGTCAACATAGTGGCGCCTCACAATTACACGTATTGTATTCTTATAAGTAGAATGTTGGAGTGTATGTGTATGGTAATGTCTTATAAGAATCGATTCAAAAATGATTGTGTGAGTATGTTAAGTAGAAATCGTTAGGAAATTGAATAAAGCGAGTTTATTAATTGGAATAATGTTATGACAGAGTATTATCTCGGAATTTGGTAGACAGTAGCAAATTATCTAGTAGGATTTATTGTTGATTGAAATAGGCTTACTTAGTTATAATGGTATCAAAATTATACCGCGGTAGCCTAGTGGTATGGAGTATGGGTAATGGACTGCTGAGACGAGGTCTCGGGTTCGATACCAGGATTTACCATGGCACACACCAATGACTTCGATGCTTTTCAAAGTTATCTGTGTATTTATCGTAGGTTTATAAGTGCCCGGTTAATGGCAATAGGCTCGCCACCTATTACATTGGGACCTAAACATAAACTGACGAAATGTGGGTGCCAGCACCTCTGCTTACCTCTTCGGGGATATAGGCGTGAGTTTATGATATGTTATGTATCAAAATGTCTGGATAGATAGATGTATCTGGCTTGTTGGTTCTGTGGTATTAGTTTGTAATAACTTATTTTACTAACTTACAGGTTAAATAGTATACCTAGAAGTACGGAATCCATAAAAAGCCTGAATTAATGGATATACTAGTTATTTCGGTTAGGTACTAGTATTAGGAACGACATAAGGTCAAAAATTCTAATTATTAAGTACCTAGTGATTACATTAAGCCCTACTTAACCTTTGTCGTCGTAATCTTTCCATAAACACATAACATAAACTCACGCCTATATCCCCGAAGGCGTAGGCAGAGGTGTTAGCACCCACATTTCTCCTGTTTATGTTTAAGTCCTAATGTAATAGGTGGCGAGCCTATTGCCATTAACCGGGCACTTATAAACCTGCGATAAATACACACATAACTTCGAAAAGCATCGAAAAGTCATTGGTGTGTGCCATGGTAAGACCTGGGATCGAACCCGACACCTCGTCTCAGCAGTCCATTACCCATACCACTAGGCTACCGCGCGTATAATAATTAGTGAATAAATAGTGGAGTGTTCTGATGAGCTCTTCCAATTAGTCCCACCCTCCCCTTTCCTACACAGGACAACACGTGCAGGTCTTAGATGTCATCCGCACCCGGTGCAAAACATCCGATCAAGAACCAAGCGGTTCGGAGACTCTTTCCTCTGTCTCACCATTAAGGCCTGGAATTCATTACCAGCTCACGTGTTTCCATCTTCCTACAGTCCCGGGTCCTTTAAGCGGGGCGTAAAAAAGCATATGATGAGGCCGTCAAGCTGAGTGTCACCATTGTCACACGATATGTGTAAGTAATGGTGACCCTCTTTTCTGGGACTTTGCCTTCAGCTTACCATCAGGCAAGGCGAAGTCCAATTGACGTGTTCTATATAAAAAAAAAGTTAAATAAAATAATATACCTCCATTATGTATTAGGTATTCACATGTCACATAAAGGATTATCCTTGTAGGTAACAAAGTAATACCTAATACTTAATTGTTTTATACTTATTATAGTAATAAACACCAGTTTTATGTCAACTTTAATATACTAGTTAAGCTGAAACACTAGTTTATAAATTTTACGTTCGGCTTTAGTTTGATTATCCTTTGAACATAATGTTTCAGCAAATTGTTGAACTGTGTCCGATATTGTCCCTTAGAAATGGGGACAACCATTCCTTTGTAGGGTTGTCCTAATCTTCTGGCTAATTATCTGAACTAGTATATACACAATTGAGACCTGTCTGTCTATCGTGTGACATGCATATCAACAAAATGTTAAATATAGTTTTTTTTAATTTCTCCTGATCTAGAGAATCATCCCTAGGTCGGGAATTATCGCTGCTCCCTAAGGGCGCGGGGAGTAGGCAAATATTAATAAAGTAGTTGATGGATAAAAAGTACACCCATACTCGGAATTATAATACCTAAGTAAATATTAAAATCCAAAAAATTACTTATTATATATCCTTTTGATCATAGGATTCCTGAAGCATGTCAATGTCGTCGGCAGCTTGGTGGTTAAGGAGTCGGCCTTACGATCGATACATTGGTGCTGGGTTCGAATCCTGGCCATTAACGAAGTGAACCCACTCCAAACACGAGCATTTTGGCTTAGTTGGAGGGGTTGGAGTTAATATTAGTAATTGCAGTTGCTAATATTCTTTTTTAATAGTTAAAAATCATTTATTCTGCATAGACCATTAAATCGCAACTTACAAAACGTCAATGCAAAAAGAAATATGAAAGACTTAGTTTTGCAAATAGACCACCGGTTCGAAACCTGAGAAGACTCCGGCAAGAAACTCCGCGGACATTTTTTTGGTCTAAATTAGTGTCAAGTAGCAGTTCTTAGGTATAAGTGCTTTTTCCATTATTTACATTGTCTCCTTTCTTTTTGTGAACCGCATTGTACATACCTAAATAATAGTTACCACGAGCAATACCTAATAGGATTAGCTTCCAAAGATATCGTCTAAATTACGACCTAACAACACCACTAGTATTGTATAAGAAGCTATAAAATTGAGCAACGGTATTGTCGATTGCCAAAACTTTTGTGTATCCACACAAATAAACTTTATTACATCTGAATGTACATGATAATAGACTTAGTTCTCTAAATGGTTGCATATTATTCACTCATATACGAATAATTTACGAGCAATTTGCAAAAGTGCTTATTTATGACGCTCTTAAAAGGACGTTATGTCGGTATGTTTATACTGCTTAGTTGTAACTAAATACGTATGGACTAGGGGATCCCCAAAGATTGTTAACCACGCCTAAGCAAGGGTATCAGAATCATAAAATATTGTTGTAGACTTCATAAAACCTTATTGTCAGACGTATTTAACATCAGTGAGCCTATAATTTTTAATACTCCAACAAAAACCCTCGGAGATATATATTTACGACTGGTAACATTGGTACAGACCGCGGAAAATATACTACGCTATTAAACGTGAGCCGCGTAAAAAGCGGAATTTTGGTCTCCGACTGGTGTAGCATTATGAAATGTTTGGAATTGTTCCTTTACAATAAAATCACCGGGAAATATCTATGTAGTTTTACTAAAACGGTTTTAATAACACACATTGTTTTTCGTAATTAGGTTTACATACGTGTGTATTTGAAGTTTGAATTTGATATCTGACTATTTGCTTTACTAATTAATACAGTATGTAAATTATAATAATTTTGTGTTCTAGTTACTCACATGCGCGTCAAATCTAAATTCTGAATAATATTGGCACAAACTTAGGCGCCTCAAGCTTCTAGTTTAAAGTTAAACCAGTTCTGCCTATCACAATATGGCTGATGTTATTATAACTTTTATTGAGAGCCATTATAGTCGACGTTAACGCGCCGTTCGGTACTGCCTCTAGGCGTTGCAGCTTTCGACAAAGTTTGAATAAGATCCTCCGCTTCGCATGGCAACGGGATTAGAAACGCTCCAAATTCTTATTGTCAATACGGGAATAATTGAATTTTACCTTTTTTTTATTAAGAACTTTTGCCATCACCTGCATACGTACTGGCTATGTGAAAAAAATGGAACCCATATATTTGGCGTCTCGTTACTCAATGTCTTGTGCCTTTGTATGTTCAAGACTATTGTCTGACGCCGATTTCGCCATGGGCAACCCTAGTTCCGTATTAAGCAATTAAGCACTTATTTATAGTGGGACAGTATTGATTTATGCTCGTTCCATCGCGGCGGTTACGGCATTCTATACTAGTGCATTAGCGACGTCTTCCCGCCAGGTGCGACTGGTGCTTTTTCTTTGATGTATTGTGGACGGTTTCGTTTCAAAATACAATAGATGCGAGATTTGCACAAAAACGCCTTGTAAAAAGGGGGGTTGTTGAAAAAAACTATGGTTAATGCAAAATGTCCGAACATAGTTCGTTGGACTGTAGACGCGTGCCGTTATGCTTTATATTTGAATAATTCTTTTATTTTTGCGCTTTGTCACAGGTGACGGCGCAGCTTGACGCTACTCTCGTGATCTAGATATATATAATACAAGATGATAATATCATTAAATAACTGTCGTCATGAAAATCTATTTCTGTCTTACTGTCTTGGGCACTTGTCTTTAAGCGCCGAAGTTTAATTTCGTTTACGAAGATAATCATTAAAATATATTTTCGTGCCTAACAATTAGTCACTAAAAACGCTGGCTATTTTAGGGACTGTTGCTATGGAATGGAAGATTAATGTTTGTTATTTCTCTTTCGTAAACGTTCGCTGACACTATGGCTTTAAAAATACAAAAATTGATTACTTGTCTGTGCGGTACACTGTTTCAATTTTAACTAAATGTCAGGTTTGCTAGAACAGCGTCCGGATGCGCGTGGGATTTCATTTTAACTTGTCTATGGGCGCACAAAACTGACACACAGTACACAGTTTGTCAATCCGTTGATACCCTTTAATAGCGCTTCCCGCGCTTTTACGTTCGGGATGAATGGTAGAGTGAATGAATGAATGAATCGCAGTGAATTGATACTATTGATACGCTGCGGGCGGCTGATGACCGACTTGTGCATGACTAAATTAAATAAACGTTTCATTGTTATGTCATTTTGAATGATTATAGTCATAAAAGAAACTTGTTTTTATTTGTTGCTGTTTAATAAACCATTATTAATGATTATTTTATTAGGTAGATGTCGATTGATGTGTAGATACTTTTTGTAAGATGGTTGTTAAATCGTGTAATGTTACTATAGAAACTAATATTGTAAAGGGATGTCAAAATAATTACTCCTCTGGTATTGCACCACCACTTTCCATCAGGTGGACTGTGTGCTTGTCTGCCACATAACTGGTATGAAAAAAATTAAATAAAAATTAGATTATGCTATCGTATTATTAATACATCTCTGTCCATAACTTCTGGATAAACAGGCGTGAGTATGTAATGTATGTATGAGAATTTCCATAATTTTGTAGTCTTGAGTATTTTTTCATTGTGATGCACTACGAGTATTAGTGCATTAATATCTGAATCTAATTTGTAAGAAAATTTACCATAGATGAGTTAATTATTTAATTGCGCTCATGGTGTACTACCTAATAATAATTTGATTTTAATGGTCCTTAAAAATGTAATAAAATGTATGTAATGAATTCATATGTACAACTTCTATTTTCTTTCCGTACCTACTTCTTAGTACCGAGCGAGAATTCTGATGTTGTACCTACTTATAATTCTTTACAGAAAAACTAACTAAAAACTACATATTTAAGTACCATTAATCGTAGCTTACACGTACACATAATTGAATCTTTATGCAGAGAAGTCATCCGCTTTTTCACAGTAGGTACAAGCTTTTGTCGGTATGCAAGTCCGTTACACTATTTAATGCAAGCTCGCATGGCATCGCATCTTTGAATATTTTAGACTCCGTCTTGCATGCGCGCATACCTCTAACGCAAACAATTCTTGTTATAATCCATACTTTTTAGAGTTGTGGGAAAAAAACGACATGTAATTGCATAAAACGTAAAATTGTTGTGTGTTTTTCATTGTTGTTTTGGATTGTTAAGAGTTACGAAGAGTGGTTGCAAGATGCCTCAGAATCATTTGTTAGCCATTACTTCCATTAATTAACTGTAACACTACTTATAGTATTGCATTTGTACGATGTTTTATTTATTTTGTTGTTACATTGTAAGATTGTACGCTTTATATGAATTTCATTGCGATATATAATATCTTGTTGGTGTAGGCATGGGTTTTTTTATATATAGAACACGTCAATTAGACTTCGCCTTGCCTAATGGTAAGCTGAAGGCAAAGTCTCAGAAAAGAGGGTCACCATTATCTACACGTACCGTGTGACAATGGTGAGACTCAGCTTGACGGTCTCATCATATGCTTTTTCACGCCCCGGGACTGTAGGAAGAGGGAAACACGTAAGCTGGTAATGAATTCCAGGCCTTAATGGTGCGACAGAGGAAAGTGTCACCGAACCGCTTGGTTCTTGATCGGATGTTCTGCACCGTGTGCGGGTGACATCTAAGACCTGCACGTGTTGTCCTGTGTAGGAAAGGGGTAGGCACATTTTGATATTTATGTCTCTGGTTTTCATAATTCGTGCTGCCACTGAGAATTAACATCGTCTGTGTGTCAATTTTGGTTGCATCCAAAGTTTGTACATTGGAGCCCGAAGACTGCTCTTCTACTACTGTCCATTACTGGTTAATCTTGACTTTTATGCGAGTGACTGAGAGCAGTCTGAGACTATCATAACAGCACTTTGTCCTACCCAGAAATCAAACCTAGTACACGCCAATGACATTATTTTATAAGTGTAAAAGTTACACGGAAATATAACAAATTTGTTGTAGTGGTATGTATCACAAGAATTAAATGAAAATTAAATGAATGCGCACAAAATAGCCAATATATTACATACTTTTTCTCAAGTATTGACTTTTTTAAACAGGGAACTCTTGAACCGGGACTAAAAAAGCTTTTGATAAACTGTGGATATTACTAAGTAGTATTTATTCCAAATACTTTCTAAATTGTTTATAATGTCTAGGCTAGACTACCTATTAGAAAGTTCACGAAAACGCTATAATCGACTCGAGTTTTAACATTCTAGGACATATTGATAAGTAATGTGTTCGGGCATAATCATTATTCCAAATTTGTAGAATATAATAGAAACTAAAGTGGGGAAAAGGGCTAAGTATTTCCATGTTGGTAACACTAAATCTTGTAATGTTACAAACATGTTTTACCTACTTAATCTAATCTAATAAGGAGTTTGTAGAAGTGTATACAGGCACCCTGAATCACTAATCTCACAAGCGCTTCGAATCACTCAAACATTTGGATTATAATAAAGTAGCTAAGCTATTTTACGATAATACGTAAAAAGTGCTTGAGCACGTTTCATCACATTAAGCTCGCGTGCTATCATGCTTGCTGGGTTTCATATTGTTAGAGGATAGTACGAGAGCTCTATTTATGTAACTAACTAGTATGTATGAAATATTAATGGGCTATAGTTAGCTCACACGCGAGTACGTCTAGACGGGAAGTGCGCTGTAAACGTGTTTTTATGGATTGTATAAAATCTCGGCCCCCGCCATATTGTCGTTTCTCGAGGGTGACAACTTGTTTTCGATGTTAAATTAATTGCCCGTAGGCTAGAGAACTTGTAAGGGATGTGACTACGTGCAATTTTAGTCGTTAGTAAAGGAAATTAATTGTAGATTAGTTCGGTTTATGTGGAGCCTACTAAGAGTATAGTAAATACTTATTGTATGCTGTTATAAACATTCCCAACGGTTTAGTATTTTTCTGTTGTGCCTCAATATGAATTCCGACTTGTTGCCACTGTGCAATAAGACCGCTCATTGTATGTATGTATTACCTATACTCACATAATGTATTGTTGCTACACTTATGCTTAGTATATAAAATTACTTGAATTCTAAGTTAGATAACATCTCAACAAAATTACATACAGTCTGAAACTAACCTCCTGTTAATTTTCAATGAAATGACTATTAACTAAGTTCACCGTATAAAAAGTTAAAAAAGAAGTCCCTGAGTTTACGTAACGCAAATCATTTAATTATGTCCTGTGTAATCGACACCGTAACGATATTATGAGTCTGTTATGATGTATTTTATAATGACGGATTCGAGTTTTGAATACGTGAGTATCTTAAATAGAATTAATTTGATAGTAAAAATATTTTATGACGTCATAAAACTCATGTTCGTTGAAACATAACGGGGGGCTCAAAGTACCGCGCGCATGCAATCGCTGCGGTTAGTGAAGAATACGACTGATTTGCATAATCGACTATTGCACTATTCGGTTATCGATTTATCAAATTATAATGGTTGATTTTATTAAAGGAATTCTGATACGGTTGTTACAGCTTATTCCTATGGTTTAATCAAACTGTGGTAGGAAGGTTTGCATTTTGTTATAGTTGTATTGAATTGCAAAACGTTATTTTTAGAATAGAATCGATACGTCGGAGTCTCTTGATTATTCTGGAGGCTATAGTTTTATCTCTAGGGAATTCAAATCTGTTCGTAAAGTTTCATATTTGTAACGGCAATTTATTTTTTCATCACGATTGAACTTTGATTATATTGAATTGCTCAATCTTATCTTACAGAGTAAACACAACAGTAACATTACTTTTTGTAAACAATGTGGGTGGTAGGTAATGGTGGTATCGGTGATAATGTAATTGTAACTGAAAAGTGTATCAATAATGAATTACAGGTTTTATGATCGGTTCCTTCCTGTTAATCTAGGTACATAAAATTAAGATATAACCTAGAAACTTATGCATATACATATTACCATGATAAATTGCAAGTTGTCTCTAGGGAATTCAAACCGGCTTTTGATGCTTCCTATTTTTAACGGTTATTTCCATAATGATTGAATCTTATACAGCGGATGCGGATTCATGATTACAACACAAATTAATGCATGGACTCTAAAACGTGGATGCAACCTTTTTAGTTATTCAGAATAATAAATATTTATATGTAAATAGTATTTTAGAATCGCTCAACCCTAGTGCCAACATAACTTTGCGCCTAAATTTGAATTAAGAGCGCGTTAGAAATCGCTTGAATTGTGAATGTATTAACTTCAAATGAAAAGAAATGAAATCGAATGAAATTGAAATCTCCGTTTTTCACTCCAATTCTTGGTCGCAGTGTCGAGTGAAAGACTTATTAAGTACTTAGTATATTTTACACCAGAAAATCTTTATGGTTAAAGAGTGCAACTCCCGTTTAGTAGAATTTAGGATACTGTGCGGACTTTTTTTAGACCACAGGCTATTTTTAATTTCCTATTTGACTAAATCATTATGAATACATTTGTTTTGAGTACTTGAATTATAGAGTTGATTTAGGTAGTTGTGTTACTTTTGCAATTTCAATATGGGCAATTTGATAGTTTTCTCTGTCTCACAAGTCACACATGTAACTATCCCATTTTTATCCCATTAGGTAGCCAGTGATATGAGTGAATAGAGGTAAATATCATATCTCGTGTTGCAAGCGTTTATATTAAAGGCTTCGGTAACTTTCCTCACTCAGGCTTTGCTTTTTTAGTGCTAAAAGAGAGAAATGAAAAAAAAAAAAATTACAAGGTAGCGCTGGAATCATATTCCTAGCATACATGCGTCTCTTTATAGAATAAAGTAAAATTATAATTTTGTTCATCTAGGTTGCATAGTAAGAGTCAACCTGCGAGAAATAAAAACAATAAAAACTCAGCCTTTTTTCAATTGCCAAGTTACAATGTAGCCAGCAAAGTATAGTGATCACAATAATGAGCCGTTTCATTGTGTCAGCTGCTGCACCTATCATAACAACTGGTTCCTTCATATTATTCTTTGAATCCACACTTTCATCCATTCTATTAACTTCTCGCACCATAGCAACCAAATAATTATGTACAAAAAAAACTTCCTTTTAACTGTTTTGACACAAATCATTTCAGAAAAGGTTATAAGAAATAAAATCGTATCTAATCCCTTATTTATCCGAGCATAGAGGGGATGCTTTGTTTTTTTTACCATCAAATTGCGCTATAGAATCACAACACGTGCTGTCTTGAAGAAATTACGGGCTCAGGGGAGACTTGTACGATGTACTTTAGTTAGACACGGCATAGGGTGAGTAGTTTCTGTCTGCGGTGAGCACACTTTTTGAAGAATTGTCGAGACACATCGATGTGTTTCGAAACAGCCAAGGTGTGTCAATCACTGTACATGTAATTCTGCTTAGAAAAGCTTTTTAAGAGGTTATCGATAACACAGTACACTTACGAACATGAACACCAGGACTGTAATTATATGTTGCTATCTCTGTAGAGAGGAGAATAGAGTGAAAAGAGTTAAAATACAAACAAACGGAACGACTTCGAAATCTATAAGACAGAAGTAGGGAGTAAGTTGAGACGACTCTATTCGGGTTAGGAAAGACTTCATTAATTAATGAATTAATTATTTTACTTTGTTGGTAGCACGTATACATGCTTTGTTGTTATCTAAGTTCTGAAACTTGGATGGCAACAAAAAGTTCTCAAGGTTTTCTTCCGAGATTTGCATTTATAAAATATTTTTTTTTATAAAGCTCAGGTAGTAATAAAAAAAGCGACTCGCTGCGAACCATTACAAAAAAATTCATCATTACTTACCTTGTATTAGTGTTATGTTTTTGCTCATAGCTAGTGTTGCCAAAACTTCGGAAGGAGAGAGACAGAATTTTTGAAGTATTTATTATCTATCACTGGTAAACGCTTGCCGACACGCTGTGTTTTCTGCCGGGTAGTGTATGAAGAAGAGAAAGAAGTTAATTCCATCAAGATTTACTTTTGCTAGTTGCCATAACATCAGTTATTAACAGTAGTTTGAATATTCCCCTGTTCTTTAAATTATTATCGTCGCTTTTCTTATGAAAACTTCAGCTATAATCTCCGTCTTAAATTTTTACGATGAGGCTTGTCGAGCAGTTGTTAAAATTACTAAAATTGAGCATTTGTAAAAGGAAATTATCCTAGCTAAGAGATCGTTTGGTCACATTATACATAAGCAAAGCAGCGCCGGCTGCGGCAGATGGCAGACGTTCCCTTTTCAATTGGCCATCTCCACCAAGCACCCATTTTTTTGCCCCCAAACTGATTGTGATCAGCTCTATTGTAGCATGCATTGTATTACACAGCATTGTTGAAGTGAAATTCTTAGGTTCTCTACTTTTCTAAGACATATTGCAAATTTTCTATAAAATTCTATGAAGCTGTGGGAACCGTTTTGCAATTTCGGATTACGATTGAGGGTAATGCAGGTTTGTCGTTACATGTACTCCACGGGATATAGATCGTTAGACGTCGATTAGATCAAAGATTTCATGTATTGTGTTACAGTTTTAAAAGCCACCGTTTTACGCTGGTGTCGGTGAATGTACGTTATTAAGAATTGATGCGCGTTCGTTCTCATTTATTAGGGGACGCGTCGATATTGATTTACAGCGAACGCTATTATTTAGTTAGGCTTAAAAGAGGCAGCAGGGGTACAACTGCTAAAATATTGATACAAAACTTGCTATTAGTTTGTTTAATAATACAATTCTAAAAGAGGTAGAGCACAACGGATATTTCTACATACATAATATACTTCACACCTGTGTATTTCTTTAGTAGTAGGATGGGGCGTATTATACGTTCATATTTCGACAGCTATATTCTTGGTACTACATAGACTAGTCTACTGTCGCCTACCAAATACAAGGGGATTGGAAGGGAAATTAGGAAAAAGAACATAGAAGTATTTTGAAAGTGTTGGATTGCCGGTACATTTTACTGAAGGGGTTTACCTTTCATTGCGTAAGTATGAGCACCGCCAGCGTACGAATTGGTATAATCGATCCATATTAACAATCCATACCAATAGGAATATACCAGTCTCACAGGGAAATACGATCTAACTAAAGATCCTTGTTGTGCTTCTCTGGCATGTGACAACGCATAAATGGCGTTACATTACTCGTGTTCGTTACATAGGTTACAGAAGTCCCTTAGGAACATGTGCATGTCTGACAAAACCATTACAGATGTAATACATCTGTGGCATAACTGAGATATGGCTATTAAAACACGCAATTGATCGTTTTTAAATACTTAAAACGATATACCTACTACTTAATACTGACTCACAATTCATCACTGCAATGATTGTCTTTTCGCTGCAACATAAAACCGCTAATATCCTTAAACACTCTTCCGGAATGGTTTTAACAGCCAAAAGTTTCAACCCGCTCGCGTGTCTTCCTAAAGTGGCTCTACCCTTTCGAAACTCATCGTCAGCCCTCCTGCAGCGTCAAGTACCACAGCCACTTGTACTCAAGTGGGCTATTTGTACCCGCAAAAACCCGAGCTTCTAGTAATACATTTTTATTGCTTGTTTCTCAAAAGCCTTGGACATAAAAACGTTCTTCAAAACGTTTCTATGTTTAACAATTTAGTGTATTAAAGTATCAGGCAATCAGGTCACGTAGCTACGATCTAGTTCAAGCTTCACAACTCTGTGGCCCTTCAATGGTGATGGAGCGCATAAAGGCTATTTGAACCTTCATAAGATTTACGCCAATATGAAATGTACCATGAAACAATGAAACCTGTGAAATGTACCAATAATATATTGGTCAAAGGTTTTTATTCACTTCGCGGGATTCACAGCAGAGTAGAATTTGGACCACCCCATCTTCCCATGCAGTGTCGTACAAGGCAACTAAAGGACATACAGACATATATTATATATACAGCCCAGACTCAGCCTCAGATGCATGGCTTGCAAAAGACGTCAATAGGACTCCCTATTACTTGGACCGAATTCAATGGTTGGTGAAATGCGCATGTTAATTCACCTCTGCCTAACCTATATGAAATGCATCGACGATATCATTACTGTCCGAATACAGTACAATACAGACTACTAAACTCGTTGTATACGTCGTATGGACCTTTTTTAGTCAACGCATGAGAAATTTGCGATCAACTGGTGTTTACCACAGAAGTACGAGTTTCTAAAAGTACCATACGCCTCTTTTCCTTTTGGTTTTATTATTTTCCTGCCCTCCTTTCCTAATCACCTCTGCTGAGATAAAAGCGCGAGTGAAACGTTTCTTGTTACAAATCATTCATAAACTACCGTAACCGACACTCCACTTCTCGACATAGGTCTCTTCTAATTTTTGCCACAGTACCCAGTCCTCAATTGTTGTCATCCAATCCATTCAAGTTACCTTCTTCAAAAATATTTAATATAGGATTATGCGCTACTCCCCACAGCTACTCCCTATTTTATTACGTCACGCTCTGTCCATCATGTTTCTTCGCATGTCTGGGAATGTCAACGTCTCTTATTCCATTGAGATCCGCTGGCAATTTCCAGCCATTATACATCGTAAGCGCCAACCAGATGGCCAAATTGAGTTATAAATCTTGTGAAACGTCTATTTTAAATTCACCAGTTGTCCATTTCATGCCTAACAAAATTAGCGGGCACTTTTTAGTCCCTACCGATGGATTCTGGTCACGTATTAACTGTTAAGGCGCATCAAGCATTCGGGGGCTCGGTTTAATCTTGGAGGAATGTCGGACGCTCATAACTACGCCAGTTCTAAGTTATGGACCAATAAACGCGACGGATTTGAATACAACGCGACGCGACGGCGTCAACCCCTTCCTTATGAGGTATACGCTAGATAGGATCCTTCCGGAGACTGGAAATTAGGAAGCTGTAATCTAGTGAGATATTCAGAACAGTCATTTGCATTCGTCGTGCATTGAGAGATGCCTTGTGGAATAGGCGGACGCGTCTCTGAGTTATTTCACTGTCTAATTAATTTATTTTTGTATTTCTTTTATTTATGTTCCTAACACGTAAAAAGAACTTGTCTAAGTCTTGAGAATGTAAATTTCTTTCAGAAAGATACCATAAAATACCTATTTAGATTCATATTAGAAGTACCTACCATAGATCGACTAGGGATTGTTAATTGAAAATGTTTTAACTAATTTAAATAGCCTATTTGTACCAGACTATTATTAATAAGTCTATGCCGATTGAAAGATTGCTAACGGAGTACATTATGGCAGTTAAAAAAATGCTCCATCAAATTCAACGCAGTGTTAACTAAAGTTCCACAATTTTCTCCTGAGATGGCGTTGAACGAGTACTATGCTAATCGCAGTTTACTTTAACGCGGTCGAATAGATGAAAAAACTCGCGCCAGACACTACTTGTTGAGGTCGCTGGTCATTGGGCATGATCGCCCGCTCACCGAGCTCCCAGCCGTGCCTAGCATCCACCACGCTTGGTTGCCTGATGTATGGGCAATTATATTTTATATTTTTCTTTAGATAAGCTTTAATTTTATATGAATGTGTTTGGAAGTAAACTTTAGAAATAACTACAACATAACTTTTGAATACCATGCCTTTTTTGTTAGTTAATTAGATTTGTACTGTTTCGATTGAATATTTTTAGTGGCTAGGTAATTGTTCCGGCTGTAGGTGGATATAAAAAATTGGCTAATTCAAAGTATTTATGGACCACTTTTTTGTACAATATAGTTTATGGGAATCAATTAGAGGCTGATTTTTGAAGAATATAGAATTAGATTGAGGGAATTAATTTTATTTATTACTTCTGAGATTTATTACGATCTCGGAAATAATTTTTATTGAAAATGTTGTACGTCTTAAATAGCAAACAAATGAGAGCGAACAAATAAATTATGTACCAACAACGATGAAGAATCCGTATTAACACAAACGTTTTAAAGCTGGGGAAAACGACAGCCAAGTAAATTAACTTTAAGCATTGAATACATAAATAGTACTGCTTAAAATAGTGAGTTTCTGTTTAAGAATATTCGCTAGAGCTTGTCTTCGTTTGGTTGCATGAATGCAAGTGGCACTCTTGTAGTAAGAATTCGTGCTTACTATGAAGCAAGTATTCTACCTATCACCATCTACTTAGAAATAATAGAAAAAATCCAGAATTATGATTAGGTCAATTTCGAACAATGTCTGCCCGCTAAATTCAGGCTATAATTCTAGTTTTCATTGTTATTGGAGTACATTAATTCTGCTCGGAGAATGACTTACTATCTTAATTGCTAACAGTCATCCATTAGTGTCCCGGTGTCCCCCATATTTCAGTATTCCACTAAGTTTTGTCACATTCAAATGTTTTTAATATAACGTCGTATTACAAATGGCGCTTTTCACCTTCGCTCCCTCTTCCAAGGGCTTATATGTGCTTTATTTTTTTATTATTGTCGCGCATAAAGTATATTTTTGTCTAGACTGTGTAAATACATCAAAGGGATTCTAATCTAATGGCCTTTATGTGTTTTGTTAAGTCATTTCGTTGATACAATTGCTTCTAGTAACCTGGGGTGATCTGGATTTGCTAGCTGGTTGTTTATTTAATGTTGTTGTCGGTTTGGCTAGACCTAGACTGAGTTATGCGTTGTCGTTTAAGGTAATGTCCCTTGTGCTGTGTACGTTATAATAATAGAATTAGAAAAATACTATGTTGTAGTTGTTTCTTGAAAAATATAGAGCAATGAAGAACGGTTTAAATAGGTGTTTTTCCACCCTACCATCTTAGTGGGGTGGAAAGTTCTTCGAGGCCCAAACCAACCTCAAATGAAAGCTGGTATACTTATTGATTGACGGATGAGGTTCTGGCGCAGACTTTTCTCTCGGGGTGGGAGATCATACGTCAGTCTCGCCCATAAAATCTGCATAGGCTAAATCAAAGCAGGATTTCGTTTACTCAAAAGCGGACTCCGGGCAAACACCGATAAACTTAAGTTGATCTGTAATTTAAAGTTCATAATTATAATGGTTTAAATCCTTGACCAATGATTACCAACGATGAACCGATAACCGCGATTATTTTTTGCTTTTATTGAGTAAAGCGTAATCACTCAGTTAAGTAAATTGAACGGTATTTCAGTACTAAAGTCAGTGTCAGTATAGATGTCTCATATTATTATGATCGTTGTTGAACCGTAACTTCGATAGATTCAACGATAGAACACCACTGCATATCATGTTTGATGCTTATCTAATACTCAAAGCAAATATTGGACGAACACATACCGGGAATTTGGATCCACTAAAACGCCAAGCGAAGGGGTGGCGCGTTTTTAATATTTAAAAGGGTTGCTATATTGGATCCGGCGTGGTGCAAACGGGGCGCTTGCAAATGCATGGTGGATTGGATACAGCTTTTAATATTGACTGTGTGACAAAATGTGTTTTGTGTTACATAGGTTTATGGGAATAGGCATAAACATAAACTGGCGAAATGTGGAGGCTAGCACCTCTGTCTACCCCTTCGGGTATATAGGCATGAGTTTATGTTATGTCATTATTCTCTAACCTTCGAAGTAACTCTAATCAATTATCTAAATAAGTTACGTTTGATATGAGTTTGTGATTATTTATATATCTACCTACACATTAATTTAATAAAGTTGATTAAATTGACGTTTCGAACGGTTACTAAACAAATGACAAACGGTTTTGTTTTCATGTATATTACTCCAATTCTAAGTATTTCTATGTAAGTATAGAAATAGAATTTGAGCAGAACCTATCATAAATAGTCTATCCGTATCGATAATGCTTGTAATCATTGATAAGTCCACCCATATCGAAGTTCAACGAAATCCGCAGTTAGACTGGTAAAATAGACCCCCGTCTTCGAGGTGAAAGCTTCAGATGCAACTGGGAATAACGCTAGGATAAAGAAGAAATCACCCATTGAACTCATTAGTATGGAAATTATTGTTGCCAATTATTGTCAGTGCCTGGTCATATTTTAGTAGAAGTGGGTTCATGTCATTGGTGTAATGACCAGGTTTTGAATGTGAGACCTCACAATCATAAAGCAGAGTTGTTTGTATGTGGGTACTTTCTATCTGACACTATGTAACATACTTAAACTCAGTTTTTTGGCCCCTTATTATTATGAGAAGCTATTTTGAGTCATGACGCTGAATGACACTGAAAATTATGGGGTTCTTCAAGAGGAGCATTAGGTTTCTTCGGGGTCGGCAGCGCGAGTGTAACGCCCCTGGTATTGCACACGTCCATAGATCACGGTAACCTCTTCTCATAAGATGGGCCGTGAGCTCGTATGCCACCTAAGTGGTAAAAAATAAAAAAAAGACTTCTAGAATATTTATTGATAATATTTTTTATAGGCATTTGTCCCGGCCCCAGTTTGCCTTTAGATGAGCCGTGCGCTTATTTGCAAAGGCTTCGGACCCAAGAACCAATAGTTCTATTTATTTGTCGGCAAATATTCCATAGATAATATAACCTTTTGTTATCGTCAGCTTTCTCGCTCTCTTGGTCAGACCTTAATAATCTTTTTTGTCTATATACCATCGCAAGGGTGCGTTATTGGTTCCGATATTGTGAAGAATACATTCTACCTGCAATTTTACCTGACCGCTTGTATTGTTGTCCATTTGACCGTCATTTCTTCGAATTTCTTGCTGTTGTTTGTAAACTTTTAGAGGATTAGGTGAAAAAATATACTTTCTAACAATTTGGTATGCGTATTGCATGCAATTTGTTACGTACTGATGTAATTTATTTTTCGGTACCATGATGGGTAGTAACAAAAAATTGCAATGATTAATTGAATAGTTGCATTTTTTTTATCTATTGGGTATCTGCTTTTGCATGGCAACGTGTGAAATTGGCGGAAACGAAAACATGAAATAAATAATTTGCATTTGTATTTGAATCCTTATCCATTCTTAACACATTGAGACCCTCAGTGCCTCTATACCTCTCCTCTTCTTCGTGTAAATTTTTAAGTAATCTAGATAGCCATCTTAAATAAAGTTGAAAGGTAAGCATAATACAAAAGGAAAAAATTGTAGACGGGAACGATTCTTTATTTATATCCCATCTTGGTTAAGTACGTATGTGATTTAAAGATAATAAACATGGAAGTAAATCCGACCTAAGAATAACTACTCATATACTACGCTTATATTGTCAATCTTCCTTACCTATACAGCCAAGATATTAAGATAATAACTTAATTATTTTTCAAAGTTTCTGTAATTAATTCATATCCAAATAAATTTTGATGAAAGACTGAGCAAAGAACTCATCAAAACACAGCCAAGCGGTACTTGGTGATTAACTTAACAGATAAGCTTTCAAACATTAATGTAGCAGACATGGATACTGGGTATCGTTATACACAATTACTCACAGTTTATGGGCGGTACAGTGTACTATGTAACGTCCGACGTCGAAATACTCACGCGAGGCAATACATCCACGATTTGATAACTCCTAACTGCACTGGTGCATTCCGATCGTAAAACTACCCCCTACTACACGATACACAACACAATGATATTAAGCGTATAACGTTACCATTGTTTTATTGTCGTTTTAAATTCGACATCAAAATGTTTTATTGCTTTCTGGCGTGGTGACGTAGGTACGGTACAAGTCAAATCTGAGGTAGTCCGATTCTGTATTAATCTTTACTGTAACGTACTTGCGAGGGTTATAAATACTAAGTACGGAATGGGGGGAATCGTGTAATACATCAGAAACTTGATGAGTAAAGTAATAAGCAAAGACATAAAGTTGAAACGGTTTATATTTTTCGTTCATATTATAACCAGTACCTAAGTGCATCGGTACATGTTTTATGTGCGTTTGTATCGGTCGATACAATTATTAATTAAAACAATACTAGCAATATTAGTTGTTACTTGAAATACTAATTAGAATTGAAGCCAGCTCTTGACATGGTTCTGTTCTGTAACAGCTGTCGCGGGCATTAGCATGAATAATTTTCGTCTACTTGGTTTACAGCTTCGAAATTAATCAAAGTTTGAATTATGATTACTTTATTTACAGCATACCTAATACCTAAGGTATTTGGTTACTCGTAAAGAAACTATGATTTAAATGTTTCTTTTTAAACAGTAAACTACATTTAGGATATCGGGTACATTATCTAATAGTTGACTATTAACATAACTACTACTATTGTATTTTTTTTGATCTAGGACACGCCAACTTGACTTCACCTCGCCTTATGGTAAACTAAAGGCAAAGTCTCAGGAAAGAGGGTCACCATCACAGACACTAAGTAATGTTACAATGGTGGCACTCATCTTGGCGGCCTCATCAGATGCTTTTTCACTCCCCGCTTAACCCTTTCAGACCTGGCGTACATAATTGTACACATATAATATAAAATTAAATTTAAGTATTTATTTCACAATATTTGCAACTAAAATCGGCTGTGTTCATATGTTCACATATTAAACTATCGAAAACGATACTCTCAATGCCATCTCTTAGCGTACTTTGGCATTTTTTTTACAAGTTATGACCAGTAGCCGACCGAAGTATGAACTGTGCAGGTAAGTTCATTATTTTATTTCTGAAAATTAGAAAATATCGAAATTTATGTAATGCAAAAATTATAGGTTGATGTGTTATACTGTTGTCGTCATATGTTACATAAATGTTGTTGGTTTTAGTTTATTTTAGTACCAATTTTCGCGATTTTTATATTTGTACACAAATGTACACAACAGGCGCATATGATGTATTTCCGATTTGTTCCAGTACATCGTAGGTATTACTAAAATAAATTATAATTGTTATTGAATGATGTAATTTTGTTGTTTTTGATGTTACAAATTGTGTTAATACTATTTTCAGATAAAAAAGTGCCAATATGTTTTCGCGCGACGCTTTTATAACACTAGAAGAAGGTTGTCTATTAGATTTGGAGCTATCTTCTGATGACGAAGAACAACTTGGGCCTGCGCCTGAACGGGAGCTGCGATGTGTTTGAGTAAGAGCAGATGTCATCAACCACAACCAGCGAGAAATATTCCCACCAGATTCTGATGATGATGATAATGAAGTAGCTAGCTCATCGTGGGTTGAAATGAGTGAGAGAGAACTCGAAGACACCAGCAATAACTTATTACTAGAAGTGCCTTCCACCTCTGAAGATATTCTACAGAATATTACGCCTAAGCAAAATATTAGGTGGAGACACAAGGAAATAGTGAATACAATTACATCTGCTTGGTTTCCACCCATAAAAAAGATAAGCATTTTATTGAAGTAGAACGTCCTGAAGTTGTAACGAAGTACAATCATGCGATGGGAGGAGTAGACTTGTTAGATCAACTCATGAGCTATTACAGGATGCTTATAAAATCAAAAAAAGTGGACTCTACGCATGATATTTCATGCATCAGATTTAGCAGTCGTTCAAGCATACCGAGAATATCAAGTTGACAACGAATCGCTTGGCATACCGAAAAACAAACAGCTCACATTACTTCACTTTCGGCGTCGGTTGGCTGAAAGAGGCAAAAGAAAAAGTGGTAAAAGAGGCCGTCCAAGTGGCAGTAGCCCAACTCCTCAGATTATACCTTGAAGACCAGGAGAGATACGCCCAGAAGCTGAAATAGCTCGAGACGGTTTTGGGCATTTTTCTGCACACGATGAGGGGCTTGGGACACGGTGTAAAATGGTGGGATGCAAGGGGAGGACACGGATCAAATGCATAAAATGCAAGATTCACTTATGCCTAACTAAGGATAAGAATTTCTTCTTAGCATTTCATACATAAGTATGTTATAATTATGTTATATCATTGATTTTATAATTTAGACTGTGATTTATGTGCCATTTGTTTAATCTACCCCAAAGCCAAATTGTGTAATTTTCATAATGAAAATACTATATAATTTGTTAGTTTATAATATTACTTCATATTCTCTAGTAAAAAGTTGTAAAATAAATGTTTTCTCATTACAGATAAACATCCCTAAACACTAATATTTTCATTACGTAGGACGGATGTGTACACATGTGCACAAAAAGAAAAAGCCGTTTTTCTTGAGAGGCTGGGAATCAGGATTTTTTTCTTTATTTTTTCTTAGATCTATATACCCTAGACTAGTTGCAGGAATTTTCTCAGATCGATTGGCGAAAATAAAATAAATCAGGTCTGAAAGGGTTAAAGGACTCGGGACTGTAGGAAGAAGGAAACACGTGTGCTGGTAATGAATTCCAGGTTTTGCTCGTATATTCTGCACAGTATGAGGGTGACATCTAAGCCCTACACGTGTTGTCCTGTGTAGGAAAGTATTACACTAAACTTATAACTTTATTTCAGCGATTGTAGGACGTAGTTATAACTCTCTCACTATTCCTAATCCAATTGTATAGTGTACAACTGTGTAGATTTTCTGATTAATGCAATATAATTTATATATTATTCAGCGTCTGTATCTTAGTGGTTAAGGAGTCGGCCTTGCGATCTAGAGGTCACGGTTTCGAATCCTGGCCTTTACACTATCGACGTGAACCCACTCCTAGTACAAGCAATTTAGCTCAGTTGCAAGGGTTAGAATATTAGTAATTGCGGTTATAATATGTAATCTTTAAAAAAATAACTCTTTGCTGACTTTCCAGGACTTAATTTATTACCTTTTATCTGTTCATGGAAGTAGATTTTTGGCTACGCAGAATATCTTCGAAACAAATTTTATTGTGATAGGTCAGTGTCTCACTTGATATTTTGATCAGCAAATCTGAGCTCACGTAAGTCAAATGACTATCTTCAAATCCTTATTACTTAATATTACTATTTTACAATGTATTCATCACAATATATGCAGTATTCAGAAAACCAGTTACCATTAAAAGAGAAAGTTTTTAAGCATGATGTTAGACGCTAAGGGGAATATTCTCTTAAAGGTCAGCGGTCTCTTTGATATCATATTATCGTTTAATAGTATCGTTAACCTTTCTTTATCAAGTTTATGACGTCAGTCTTCCGGCAGTATGCACCGGCCACGCATCGGCACTCCGCCACTGCAGGTGGCTCTAGGATCGCACCCGTGCATACCTGCTTTTTTTTTTTTTTTAAAGATAATGTTTGAGTAAGACAGGTGAATTGAGGTACTGCTTGATTGCAATGTGATAGTCTTAATAACTGTTATTAAAGACACA
The DNA here is from genome assembly GCA_963662185.1 of Eilema griseolum. Taxonomy (NCBI): domain Eukaryota; kingdom Metazoa; phylum Arthropoda; class Insecta; order Lepidoptera; family Erebidae; genus Eilema; species Eilema griseolum. The sequence goes on from OY759243.1 coordinate 3,909,097, forward strand.
TATTAAAGTGTTTTTATAGTTCATTATAAGCAAGGAAGTGTTTGGGTTATAATAAGATAATTTCATGATTAATTGATTATCGAAGTCGTTACGTGTAGAAAGTACAGATTAATATGAAGGACGAACAAGAGAAAATATATAATTGCTTTTGGAGTCATTTTGACTGCCAATTTCAGCCTCATTTTCTAATTAAGTTTACGATTTTTTGCTAAAAGATATTTTACGAATTTGTATGGAATATTTACCGTGAGTTGTTTTAACTACTCATAGTAATTTAACTCGTGGGTTCAGTTTCTTGGGTAGAGAACGCAAACACTCAAATATTCCGTTGACTCTAATGATAGTAAAAAGTTTAAATTTATTTTCTTAATTATATCTTTTTTTTATCCATTTCTTTCATTCTTTTTGTAGTGTGACTCCTCGAGTGTTGCAAGCTGTAATAGGTTATATAATTGCAAAATACAGTATTGCAGCACTGAGCAGGTTAAGCTTTTTTAATTGCTAGCAGTGTATATACGATCATTATTCTACAATGTTGTTCAACATAAGTTCTATAGAGAAATCTCAATGGTTGAGACCAAAGATGATGAATGTTTAACAGTGACCATAAATTGCATATAAATTTGCCGCAGACATTTGTAGGGTTCTTGAAAGAGCTTGCGACTATGTATTGTATTGTTTGTAATAATTATATGAATAGATGATTGTTACCAGAAAGGCTGAATGGATCTGGATGAGATTTCGAATAGAAATAGAGCATAGTACGTAGAATAAGTTAATTCCGACGATAATCATCAGAAAAATAAAATTATGTTACACTAGCTAGCATCGAATATTGGGCCCTTTGCTTAGACTTTCGAGAATCTACGCCCGAAATGAAAAGTACCTAGCCTATGTGCTTTTCCGGACTATCTATCCCAGTATATAATTTCTGCCAGATCTGTTCAGCCGTTCTGGCATGATGAACTAACAAACATTCATTCACAAAACTTTCGCATTAGTAACAGTAATAAGATTTACAAAATTACATTGAGTGATAAATCTCTTTGAGTGATTATAAATTAAGATTCAAACGTTTGCAATTTGTACATCCCCCAGAGCGTGTAGTCGACAATATTTTTTGCACTTTTGTACAAAAATGCATTCAATTATATGTAAATGAGGTTAACAAAGTTGTCTGCACATTAAAGAAAGTACATATACGTGTTCGGTAGACCGTGCTTGTAATATTTGGAATAAATTAATGTTTCGTTCTCATAAATAAGGACTTTTGTCATACTTTTACGAGCAGAAGACCGCATCTGGCGGTCTTTCTTACTATTAGCTATTCTTGCATTTTCTGTCCCTTTCCTTCTCCCTTTATCATCATAGCAATTTCTCTATACTCTTTGTTTTATATACGAATTAGGTGGCAGATAGGCATTCGGCCCACCTGATGGAAAGTGGCTACCGTAGCCTATTAACGAGTGCAACACCAGGGGCGTCACAGACGTGCTGCCGACCCTGTAAGAACAGAGTTTCTGTGGCTGGTGCAGAAAACAAAACGGGTCATACTTTTTATTATATTAGACGCGCCAATTTGACTTCACTTCGCCTGATAGTAATTTAAAGAGGATTACCATTATATACACGTAGCTTGTTGCAATGGCACTCAGCTTGACGGCCTTATCATATGCTTTTTCACGACCCGCTTAAATGACCCGGGACTTTAGGAAGAAGGAAACACGTAAGCCGGTAAAGAATTCCAGATCTTAGTGGTGCGGCAAAGGAAAGAAGTTCTTGATCGGATACTCTGGTTAGGCCTTAAGCATGTTGGTAGATTCTCAAATTCTATGTCTATTCATGACATTATGTATGTATGTATTCATTCTTGGCTACGCAGAAACTATAGATTCTTACGAAAAATATTAATAAAAGATATATCAGAAATTATCAAGTAAAAAGTAGATTATTAAATTACATCGTATTTTTTTTATATTTATCGATTGAAAACAGCTTGCTGTGGTCTTCTATTTATGTTAATCTTTTGATTATTAGTTATCCTATACATTAAAACGAAATAACTGTTACACACGCCAGCTCTTTTGCAAATTCCCTTTTATTGGCACTTCTGCCCATAAGTACTAGTATAAATAATATTAAATATGCAACGGAAACTTTCGAATACAATAAACACTCGCCAAAAGACGGTTGAACTATCACGCGAAATATATTGCTGTACAATGCGCCCCATCTTTAATGCTCCAAGAAATTTATTACAGCAAACCGAGCGATAAACTCAAAAATAAATTAGGTGTCGCCATAATGCTGTGTTACTTATACCGTACACTATTATTCGAATATAGAACTTCGGGGGTAAACGGGAGGCGATTTCTTTACGAATTTATTGTTCGCACGCCGTTTTCGCTTCGTATTCAAAAGAGTTATTGGTTATTGTCGATGGGCACGTTATTGTTTGACTTTAAGGGGGAGCTCGAGTCCGTATGTTATCTTTTTCGAAATGGCAATAAATTTTAAATGAATCGCCGTGTGATTGCTATCGTTGAAGTGGTTATCGTTTTGAGAATGTTCTTTTGTGTGCCGGTCGGTGTTGCCGACACATTTTATTGATGTACGCGGTGCCTTAATTGAGCGTGATTCGTATGCCTTTAATTAAGAACTAAAAGCTTACGGGTGTGGCGTCAAACAACTTGTGTTTTCTTTTCACCTGCTTCATGACATTGTTTGATCGAGTTCGTCATATGTTTGTTGTTATACAATTTTTCGGTCTGGCTGAATCAGCTTTTACGTGGAACCGAATAAAGGACTAGTGAAATATGCATTCAACTCTCTACCTAATCCTGTGATAACAAGCGTGTTTTTTGAACGCAATTACCTTAGCAATTTCATATTACAAGTGTAAATCCTGAAAGTTATATTACCTATTGTTATTAGTTTAGTCGTTAAGATTATTTGCTACATCATGTATCTGATTGATTGATTGATTGCCAATAGAAAAAACATTAAAAATATTACCGTTTTAATAACTTTTCTCGGCAACTGCTTAACGTTTTAAACTAAGCACCATATTTTAGAATGTACAATTATAGAGTTTACTTTTTGATTTGATTTCCGTACAGTCATTGAGTAACAACCATACATAACACCATAGATATATACAAACATACGCAACCATAGATAACAAATTATGGCGGGTATGAGGTCTTTGAGTTTTATGTTTTCATTTCTATTTTATTTTTAATTCTGTTTTTATTCTAAATTGTATATATATGTAATGTGCGTTGTGTTTTGCAATAAATGTATTTTCTTTTTTTCTTCTTTCTAACAAACAAACATCTAAATATCTATCCTTTCATCCGAACTTTTGCATTCATAATAATAAAAAGATTCTTCAAAATTGCTCATGTAAAAGTCTATGTATATGGACAGTAATATATAAGTAGCTAGGTCTCAAAGTACTAGACTGTGATCTATGGTCGTCTCATTGCCCTCAGTTGACACGTTCAATTTGCACGGAGTACTGTCAACTGCTCCTATTCTGGCATTCCATTCGCTACATGTAAGACACAATAATATTTTATACAGTATAATATTGAATGGCCATAATTATGTTCTCTCGGACTAAGGGGCCTCTACAGCGTACTGCAAGGTTAACTAATAATAGCCAGGTCACGGTTAGGATAGGTAACCATTATTAACACTGTGGGACCCGTCAGTTCCGGTTGCCGTACAAATAGCTGCAGCATTCGTAAAGGTCGACCTACTAGTCTAACTATAGCACTTCGATATCGTAAGGGAAAAGTATCCCGCTATCTCATCTCCGACAATCGAAGACCCAAAGACGGTGTACGGTTTATTTTGTTCGAGTCACTTTCTCCACACAGGCACCTTCTTCGGAGGAGGTAGGACACGATGGCATTCTTGTCCCAATTGAGCAAACCGGCTCGAAGTACCCCCGCTCTGCAGAATACTGCGGCTATAATTAAAATATATAAGCTATAATAGCATCCGTAATTACTAATATTCCCTTTAACCCCTCCAACTAACCTAAATTGCTCGTGCTAGGAGTGGGCTCACGTTGGTATTGTAATGGCCAGGATTCGAACCCAGGACCTCTCGATCATAAGACTGACTACTTAACCACTAAGCTACCGACGCTTCCGATCGAATAACCTCGTATTGTGTTCCCGGCGGTGAGTATAGTAACCAGAGCTCACTGGAGAGATTTTGTGCAGTCAATGAGAAGTGACTTATCCTGATTATATCTTCTGCACTGACGGCACAGAAACACTCTCTTCTTACAGAGTGGGCAGTACGAGCGTGACTCTTCTGGTGTTGCCCACTTCCACAGGTCACGTTAACCACTTTCCATCAGGTGGGCCGTGTGCTTGTCTGCAATTTAAGTTGTATAAGAAATCCTTCTATGGGTTATCCGTTGGGATTTTGTGTACGTTTAAAAAGTGTGTATTGGAGGTCAAAACGCAGTTGCTTCACGAAAAATATATAGGTTTATTCGATTCGTAGTTACACTGAGTCAGCCTGTGACCACGGCCAGTGTAACTTGGTCGAAACGTCAGGCAAACCAAACGTATGTACATATGTTTGGTTTGCCTGTACCTATACCATGATCGCTTTAATTCCCGTTAACATTATTGTAATGGGACGCGAAAGTTTATAAGTTATATAAGTTAAGGACCGACCAATTAAGACACTACAATAAAATACCAACACTAAAACGAAACGTATATATAAATAAACAAACTTGTAATTGTATACAAACAACTGTTAACGTACGTGTAATATGGCCCTAATAGACCATTACTTAATACTTCATTAAACATTACAGTCCAGTCGCAGTGTGTTCTACCCTTATAGGAAATGCGTGCGTGATTCCAATAAACGTAACACGATAATAAAAATAGGAAATAAAAACCTACGTGATTTTTAGTTATAGTATTTGTTTATGGGGTAACCATGGGGGTGGGTCTGTAAATATTGAATTCGATAACTTTAATCAATAACGGCGAATCAAGCTTCATTATTTTATGTGGTATTTAGAAAGAAAATGTTACCAGGTATGATAGTTCCGTGTTGGTCTAATGGGTTTAATTTATTAGGGCGGGAAAGTATGGTTCTAACAAGAATGTTCTTGGATTGGTTTTTTAATAACTTGTGGTGTAACCTACCACGTTATGCGACTACTACGTCAGAGTTTGCACTTCGCTGACAGTTACAACACACTAGTCAGTAATTTAAATGAAAATGTATACTCCCTAATTCAAATTGCAGTTGAATGTAGCTGTATTGGAATGTTATATGAACCTAATAATATTGCTATTTAAAGCCAAAGTAAGCAGGTAGCTTAACTAGTTTGTATGGGTTCTAGAATGCGGATAAATATACTGATTCATTTTATACCTTATTAAAAACATTTAAATACCCAAACCAATTCAAATGGATATTTTCATACTTACAAATATTTCAATTCCAATTCAATCCCTTTTCTATAGCAAATTTATTCATTCAATCTTCAATGAAAACTCAATTAAAATTCTTTTAGACACAATGTTTAGGAATAACGTTCGTCTCGGTATCAATTCAATAGACGAATATAACAATTTCTCACGCACATTACCTTACCAACCAATAACGTAGAATTGAAAACGTTTCGTATCGGTATAAAAAACGTGCTCGCGATTTTTTTAAACGTATTTTATAGACAACTGTTACTACGCAGAATTCTTCAAGTTATAGTATAATTCCGCATTCCACGAGATTAACTCTATAAAGATTTGCTAATAGTCCACATATCGTCCCACGAGCTTTTCTGTTAAGGCCAAGTTCTTTAATTGTTTTTACAATCAATAAAATCCAGATAAATAGTATACTCGTAACGGTGTAGTATAAAGGAAATAACTAAATTGTCTTCTAATTTGAATTGTTATAAGTAATAAAATGTATTTACCCTTTGATTAGAAATTCGTAAATATAATGCTAAGTAATGATTTTCCTATGTTAAAAATGCGATATAATGATCAACAGGTAACAATTCCTCAGAGGATCCGTGAAATAGAGGCATGAGAAAACTAAACTTACAGGATTCTAATTCATTATTCAATCAGTAACTATTAATGAAAATGTATTAGATCACGCGCGATCCTATCAACTCAGTTTGTAATTATTGGATTACTTAGTAGATAACAACTTCTGTTTCCTAAGTTTTTTTATGGCCGACAAAATAGGACATCTAAGTTAGAAAAGACTTTGCTAACGTCAGCATTCGTCTGTGAAAGACTTCGCAGATAATCGTAATATTGAATTCAATTTCATCATATAAATTGCACGCCCTCTGACTGCTTTTATCACGTCTAGAACATTGACTCATTGCTCCTTATCATGACTCACTAGAGAAGAAATAGGTATTTAAATAAGATATTTGGGGATAAAGTATGTCTTTTTGCGAATTAGTCAACACGTTATCGCATGATTCCGAGCGAGTATGTATTTGTTTTAAAAGAGTGAAAACATCTTACCTAGAAATGTACAACTTTTAGGTAAAATTAAAGCGTTAGTAGCTTTGTGGTTAAAGAGTCGGCCTTGCGATCGAGAGGCCTTGACACTACCGATATGAACCCTCTTTAGCTTGGCGTATTTATATTATATTATATATATTATTTGGATAGTGGGAATATTAGTTTTTTTGATTACAAATATTCTGTGCCATAAGGTTACTAATGTTCTGAAAGAAAAAAGAACCATTTATTATACACACACACTTACACTACACATAAAAAAAATCCACTATCGGAACATAAAAAAAAAAAACAAGTAAACACAAACAGTAAGATACAAAAAAACGGAACAACATAATTTAAAAATAACACAACAATTAACATGGTAGGTATATTATTCTGTGCCTTAAGTTTGACTAAATATAACATAATCGTTGCCGCTAGTAACAAAATTCATCACACCCATGTCTGTTTGCTCACCGCATTTAATGATAACATATTGTTTCATGTAGCAACCAGATTATTTGTCATACCACACGTTAATTGTCTTATAATTCATTACAGAATTCTGACTCACGCTTATTTAAACAATTGTGTTACGTTACCTTAGTGATATTATCTCTTCGAATACAAATTTAGCCATAGTCATCCTTAGAACTGAGAATTCAACGAAATTTATAAAGTTATTTCTTAGAGCTGAATTACAATTACAGTGTATAGAAGAATTTGGATGGTTTCGGGTGAAGGTTCTGTGGCTTAATAGTCAGAGTGTTCTCCATATAAGGGAAAGATCGTGAGTTCGAATCCCGCCTGAGCCGATTCAACTTTTTCTATATCTTAATAGATTTATTACACCTGTTATCAAAATATGATCAGGTGAAGTTGACTAATTACTGTCGATATTTAGTAGTTATTCCTGCTTAAGTAAATCAATATCAGTTTAAGTATTTTATTGGCCGAAATTACTAGTATCTCCTTAAACCCCTCCAGTTAAGCTAATTAACTTTATGAGCAATGTTTATGTTCAAAGCAAGTCATAGCTTCAAATCGATATAGATATAGAAAAAAATAATCGTTTCAGGCGGGATTCGAACCTGCGATCTTTCCCTTATAAGGAGGAACGCCCTGACCAAGTCATAGCTTAAAATCGAACCTGACAAATATAGATAGATAGATAAATTGATAGATAATACTTTATTGTACACCAATACATTTACGGAAGAGACAATTAGAGCGAGAGAAATGCTAACAGACTGTATTTTCTGCCAATGCAGCTCTGCCTTAAGTAGTGTAATATGTAATTGGGCCAGGATGTCGGGAATAACCGGCTGACTCATAGACCCGCGGCCTGGCCGCCCACCGGCGATGCTTTCTGTTCGCCCACAGCTCACAGCTGATGGACTCAATTATATCTTTCCTACTGCTCTCCCCATCTTTGCATCATTGAGTTCTTTGCACTTGATATCTCTTTTGATGAAGGTTTGAGCCCTACTAAATAATAGTGCCGTAAAAGTGAGAAGTTAGGGGCATTGGGACATTTCAAAAACCTTTGTAGCGTAAAGGTAGAGTGTTTGTTTGCTATTCGCAAGTTCGATTCTCGCTCAGTTAAGAACCACGATAAGATAACCCCCTGACCGATATATTTCTCAATACATTTCTGATATTTGCACAGAGAGTGCCCATATTTTAACGGTTACAATTTGCAGTCTAACGTAATATTGAACGGCCCTATTGCCGTCGGTTTAAATATATGCGGATTGTGGTCGGAATTAATGTATAGGACGTAGGACACGACGGTATTTCCGCTCAATTGAGCAGTCCGACTGGGGAAGTACCTCCACCCTACAGAATACCGCGGTTATAATAACTTCGTGTTGTGTTCCCAGCGGTGAGTAGGGTAGCCAGAGCTCACTGGATAATTTGTGCTGCCAGTGGGATGACTAATGGCTTGTCCTGCTACACTGACGGCACAGAAACTCTGTGCTTACAGGGTCGGCAGCGCGGCTCCTCTGGTGTTACATACGTTCATAGGCCACGGTAACCACTTTCCATCAGGTGGGCCGTGCGCTGTCTGCCACCTAAGTGGTATAAATAAAAATAAAAAAATTTGTGGTCGTGACGTCAATATTGAACATCGAAATAATCTCCTCATCATAATACTATAGACGAATCCTTTATCGACGCGACCTTGCTTTCTTCATAAATATTATTCAAATATATCTCGACGTCAAACTAGTCAGTCTAGACAAAAGTAAATGTCATCTTTTTCGAAGGTGCCGAAGTGATTTCTTACATCTGTAATTAACTGACCTTATATGTTAGAAAATGATTTATGCGTTATAAATTAATGAATATTATGCACGTATGATTGGTGGGCAAAATGCTCAAATGACACTGAGACATCAGTTATCTAAAAATTAATAATGTTTACTTACATACTATTACTTATTTGGTATCAATCAATCAATTAGCTCACTGCAGTCCACTGCTGGACATATGCCTCTCCCAATGTGCGCCATTTTATCCGATCCTCTGCCTTCCACATCCAGTCTGTCCCAGCCACCTTTTTCAGGTCTCCGTCCATCTGACTAGGGGGCGTCCTAACTTCCGTATACCTTCTCACGGTCTCCACTCTAAGACACGCTTGCTCCAACGTTTGTATTCTAAATTAATTGGGTATAATTTGCTGTTATTAAACAGATTACAAAAAGATTAACACTAAATAGACAAAACATTTTTATAGGTTAAAGTGTTAACAAAAATATAACGAGTATAAGGTTAAATGTTATCATGCGTTAAGTTGCATTGCCAGACTAAAATTAGCAAATATAAAAATATTTCGTATTCTGCTAAATTTATTATCGAAGACACACCAAAGACTGAGGATCATTCGAAATTGAGATAACTTAGATTATAACCTATTTATTACTTTTAAGCCGCAGGTACTACCTAGTAATACACATAGTATGAACAAACCCTGCGCAAACGCACATCGGAAACATTAATAAAACACCACCTGTTACTACGCAACTCATAGTGGACACATACGTCGAAACCGGTTCCTTAAATACATTCTAAAATATAGAGATTTTTTAAAACACGTTTCTCTAGATACGTAATGTAAATTACCCGCCAGACGACATTTCGCTGCTTTAAAGTTTATTTCTTACAAAAATGAATGGGTCTCGCAAATTACGCTTTTCAATGTCACGCCAGCTGAATATAGGTTAGCCGTGCCAATTTGTAAAGAAGATTTGGAGATTCAAGGTTGACTGATAAGTGACTGAATATAGGTCAATAGGAAATGTCAGATAGATATCATTATTTACTTTGATGCTAGCTATTTTGATTGCGGCCGCCTTTGTGTGACGTGCCTAACTAGATATCTAGGGGCCTCTTATCTATTAGTAAGTGGATACGTCGTTTATTTGTATTGTACGTCTAGTATTATGTGGCGCAATCGTGAGAATGAACTAGTTGAAACGAAAAAAATATATAGTATATCAAGTATTCCAATGGCGGAAGGAAAGTGTAAACCAGAGTTGGAATGCCATGCCTTTGGTATCTATTTTTATTGTATTAAATGTAATGTATTATATATTACGTAACATGTTATGTGTTTATTGCAGAAAACGTCAATATTACTTTGTAAAGCGCCCCACTAGTTTCAACACTTTCAGCAGCATCCTCTCAATTTTTCCTTGAGTATCTTTGTTAAAAAAAATTACGCATACACTAATGAGGATAATAAGCTTTTATGTGTTTTTAAAACTAACTTAAATATTTACTACCCACTAAAAGTAACATAATTCTAAGAATGCTAGTTATATAATTCTGTCGAAATACGTCGCAATTGTCCATACACTACGTGGTCTGAGGTCTGTTTCTCCTAAACCTATAGATCTAAAAATAAAATAACTATATCTTAGCAGTTTAAACATGGTTTTCCTTATCTGTGGAAATTCCTTATTATTAATAAACAATGTGTGCATGAACTATTATCATCATTTAATTATATTCATAGTTACACGCATGATCGTACCATGTTGCTATTGGACATTTAATAAAAAGTATGATATTTATAATACGATCATAAGTCTGACCTATGGATAATGCATTATCCGGCAAATACCTAATAAACCCCTACCTCTATGGGAATCAGGCGTGATTTTATGTATGTATGTAATAATTGAAAACGTGGTATAATATGTCCTATAATTCTATAGTGTATGTAATATCTATCCAAATTTTAAGTATGCCAAATCGTACACCTTCATGGGATATCCGAAGTTTTCTAAACATATGGATTCTGTACAGTCTAATCTGAAAATTGTTATCGGAAACTAAACAAATAGCCAGCACCAACTGTTTTAACCCACGCGCGTAGTAAAATTGTAGGAAATGGGTCAATACATCGGCGAACCCTGAGCTAGTGGCCCGGTGCTACCCAGACTGCCCACACTCTGTTAAAACTGCTAGTGGGTCCGGGTGGCCGCGAACTACTAACATCTTTTGTAAAGATTTCGTATTATTGAATTAAATTGATTAGTATACCCGAAGAGTTTAGCAGACGCGTATTATACCGCCATATTTAGCTGCCCATATTTTTGGTCACACGTAATACTACACCTATCTCATTAGGCCATATTTACATGAGATGACAACCTGCCGAGGCTAGGCCCGGCACATTATGTTTCCATGACACCGGTGCTAGTACTGATACATCATGAAACTGAACTGTTTAGCTAGAAATCGTCTCGTCGAAATGAGGTCTTAGGGTATCGCACTTGACTTGACCGCTTAGCTGTATTTTTGGACCTACTACTGGACTGTAATAGGAAGCAAACCTAATGTCATCACAGACCTTGTTCGAGACGCCGTGTTTTTTGAGTATTCTCTAATAGAAATACCCCATATACTCGAGCGAACGCTTCACGGTATGATACCGAACTCTGTAGCACGTAGCATCATACCGGTCCTCATTATGATCTCAATGAGTTTATATGGCATTACATTCCGATCTACGCAACAGTGTCGCGCAGCACTACTGCATGTCAATGAATGAATAAGCAACAGCACGTCACTACCTTAGTGCAGCACTGCTGCGTGCTGTACAGCATCACACTTGCTACCGCTTTGACAAGGCGAAAGATGCTGGAATTATGTGAAAATGCCGAAAGACCTATCGCACTTGTAGACACTTTTTCGGTCTTTGACATTTAATTGTATCTATCACAGTAATAGACAGACGCTCTATAAATACACAGACAATCATACAATGTGGTGCATTCCTCTGTGTGCCAAGAAATGTATGCAGTGACAAGAAATAACTCTTGATTCATTGCGTTGTGCAAAGACTAACTGTTTTCCTTATACAGGTTAATCGAATGGGTTTTCCTTTGATAGAAAGTTATTTTCTTGGTTTTCCGGACGTATTTTTACGATATCTCCAAAATATTATTTTTTTCTTTTTTACTAGATTCACATCTAACTGATTATTGTTAATAAATCATAATTCTCGTAGCCCTACTTTTTCTTGTAGTCTTTACCTTAGTTCAGTTTTAGAAAACTACCGATAAGATGTCTATACTAATGCCTAAGCTAGATCACGACGAGAGCAACATCTCTTATCAAATTATGTAGGTACTACTGTATATGATTGAATGGAACCGATTTATTTTACCATTATGTCCCGCCAGTTGGCACACCGCCTGATCATATGTCCTACTTAATAAACTCTCCATAATCCTTTTTCCAATAAATATACTACACCGGACTATCTAGAATTCTAGTCTCAAACTAAACAAGTAATGTATGTTCTAGAATGCGAATAAAAATACTCAGAAACAGTTTCTTGATAGTTCGCAGCATTGATTGAATTACAACGCGAAACTCTCCTTAACTCTAGGAACCGCTTCCTTTTTCTCATGTAATTCCGAAATAGACGTGCCAATACTAATTTAAATTTCTAAGAGAACATTTAGTTTGACATTCTCCTTCGTTAGTTGCTTTTTATTTCTGTAACATCAATGTGTTTGAAAATAGAATGTGGTAATTGAATTTGTCCAAGTGGAGAAAGTTAGAAGTCACTGAACTGGATGGGATTGCAGAGTGACTACTACTATTGAAAAGAGTTTTTCTTGGAAGTATTTTCTTTGTATTTAAGTGTTGCTAATAAGTTATTAGTATTTTTAGGAATAAGGTATGCTTTCTCTATCTTTCTATATCAGTGTGTTCTTAATATAAACTCGAACCCCTCAACATTTTTCAGTTCATCTAAAATTGGTTGACAGTCAGTTCTGTGTAGTAGAAGTTTTATAGAGATAGTGAATAAGTTTGTTTTCAGTAATAATTTAACTACCAAAATTTAGTATATATACATTTTATTTCATAGTGAGATTGAAGTAGTTTTATTTATGGGTGATCTGTCATCTTGTGTTTAAGAATATATTAGGTGAACATCGGTGAACATTTCGTTTATAAGCTGTACTCCTGTTCTTGCAGACATTTACTGTACAAGCCGTAATTTACATGAAAATGAGGCCCGCTCATAACTATCACACGTATTACTGTCTCTTCGAAACAACTTACCCGACTCAGGCGATATTTTCATCTCTATTATACTCGTAGTTCTTACTATCTGAACTGTAATTCTATCTAGGTACCTACTCTACGAGGTCATACATATTATTAAGACATATATTTCAAGGGGTAAGCCAGTACGATTTGTAGTTTAAGAACTCATAGCCACTATTAAACTATTGTAATTAATCAGTATCCATATAAACGGGATACTTACCATGTTTCATTGTTTTGAGTTTCCGATATTGCTGTTGCAAGCACCATGATCACGGAGGAACTGAAGTAGTGGCGGTGAACAGGGAAAAAGTTTTTTCTAGAAGTAATTATATCGATCTACCCTCTTTCGAGTTCTTTTACTACGCGTATCTGCACTACCACTGGTTTCACTCTCACTACAAACTCGAACCCGATCTCCATCCCGTTTATTTTGATACTGATGTGAGTGACCATGATAGTTTAAATACCTATATTGTAATTAATGTTTCGTATCCAACATTAAAAACAACAAATGTACTTCTACTACTTTGTAACAATTTCATCAACTAGTTAACATTCAACCGGTGATTTTCCTTGTCCATTGTGAATAATATGCGGATATAAGTCACTTCACTGTTTATACCACAGATTTAGAGTGGGCTAGATGCCGCAAGACGTCCATTCCAGGTAGTCACAAAACTGGCGTCACTAGCACTTTCCGCACTCCTTCTTTCTTTCCGACTTCTAAAAAACGCAAAAATACACTATTAGTTCTTCTATATAAAATTCTAATAATAAATGTAAGTTTTAATTTTTTTATTATTTGTTGTTATTGTGGTAATAGTAGATAATAATACATCTTCTATTAAACTTTCAGCTGTATAATTATTGCTGTTTATGTGTTACAATCTGCTAACAGACGTCAGGACAGCGACTTCTTAGTAATAGGATTTCATTGGTTACCTTTCGGGTACAGAATTATATTTTTGTAATATCTGCGATTGCACGATTCTGTTCACGAAAAGAAAAATACGCCCCATTCTATTTTAACGCACATGCGGCATCTAGCCTGTTCTAAATCTGCGGTTTATACAGTCCCGTGGCCCGTGACCCCAGTGGAGCGGCGACCTAAAACCTATTGCGCTGTTTGTTAATGCTAAAACATTGTATAATTGTACTTGAACTGAGTGTCAAGACTGCTTTGATAATATAATACTGATGATTACTTGAAACCTTGCGAAGTATTCTATTCATAATGATATTCCATTTATTTGTACACCGGCACACGTTACCTAGAGAGACGAAAATGAATTTTATCAAATTACGCCTGCTTTTCTTGTCACCCTTGCCACAATGCCTGCCATATAATCGTCCAGTATGTTCAATCTGTTATGGCTTATAGTGCTGTAGCGTAGATACTGCTAGTTCATAAGCTAAGACGGTCAGCAAGTGTAACGCTTCCCAGTTAGATGAACAGATGACCTGAATGTTTAGCTGGGATACACTGGATGCGGAAGGCACCAGGTGCTATGACACTTATTAGGAGAGGTCTATTGATTGTTCTCCTATACATAATAGAGCCATAATTTAGGGTTTTTGCTGTGAGATTTTTCTTTTTAAATGATCTAATAGTTTTTAATTTATGTCAGTTTTTAAATTGAATAGCTCTAAAAATTGCTTAAATATTTATATATTCAAGTATTCGAGACTTATAAATTGATGTCACATTCTAAAACCCGGAATACATTTAAGTATGAAACAATCGGTACGATCGTGAGTCAAGCTGAAAGAAGCGACGGTATGCAAATTCGCATGTTGCTAACCGGCGTTTATCTCGCGGGCAGACACGGCGATAGATATAGCGCGGATAGCGCACTATCTGCCCTACGCGGTTGCGTCACACGCACGTTGGCGCCGGCGGCGCGCGCGCATGTCGGTCACTGTGCCACTGCTACAAGCGCCTAGTCACGCGCTGCGAGATTTACACGAGATTACACATTTTACATAAGCTCATTGTACTCGCCCTGCTGCGATAACCATTTTTTCCCCACTTTTATTACATTTTTATCGATACTCGAAATGACTTTTTACTACGAATTACATTTTTTGATTTGTTCGTCATTGTCACGATATCGACACAAGGTCATATGTCACGTGACTCTAGTTGAGTATTTGCGATTTAAATCCATGCTAATGCTGAAATCCAACGTTTTGGGGCCTCCCTAATCTACAATTCATTAGTTACATTTAATACGTATTATTTTAATGTTATGTGCGTATGTGTAGATAACAATATTAAAATCATCTGGTAAAGACTACCACACCCTTTTTCGTAGTTTCTTTTAGATAATCTGACTTGATAAACCATTCTAGACTATTCTCTTCCAGGAGTAATTCAGAAACATCTGCATGTCTGTTTTTAAAAAACTTTGTTCTGACTGATTTCTTTGAGCACCTATATCAAAGTACAATTTATAATTTAAAATTTTTTTGAGAGTTAGTTCCTTGTAGTACTGTTGATTGATGGCGCTTGGTGAAACCTTTGAGATTCTTAAAGGTTAAACCTTTGAGAATCCCGGGAGGCAAAATCCGTCACGTGAAAAATAAATTACAGAGGAAAAGCACAAAGTGTCTTATTCAATATGAGTTCCTAATAGTACATATTTTTATATAAAAGTAAGAAATCTTGGCAACGTTATCTTTAAGATATTACCATGTATTTCCGTCTCGTTTATGGTCAGTTTCTCTGTCAGATATTTAAAGCATTTCCGTTGCCAGTTGTTGCCGTTGGGTCGATGTTCCACAAAAGGAGTTTTTAATAGCCCATCAACAAGATTAGCAGTATTAAAGTATTTATGTGCATTTGATGATCTAATTCAGTGTAAATATTTCTGTGCATGAATATGTCTATTTGGATGCTTTATTAGTTTTCAAATTTAGCTGCCAGGAAAATACGTATAATAAATAATTAAGTAAATATATTTCAGACAAATTATTTGTAATTTATTATAACGTATAATTATTTATATCATTCGAGAACCCTGAAGAGCTCTGTACATACTCTTATATTTCTATCACTTTGATTCACGCTTCCGTCCATTAGTTTGTTAAAACAAAATCACGAGAAGCCATCGCCCTAGCTCTTTCTAAATATTCTAATGACATTGATAACCAGACAACCTTGAAGGAATATTTATAATCAAAAATTGTGTGGTAGCAATTTTATTATGGCTCCCAATAAATTGCCAAAATTTATCATTACAATACGCGTCATTCTTGCCTGTTAGTCATTACACCCTCCCACTCGTAGATTTTGCAACACCAGTGATTTCCGTATGCCTAATAAATTTTGGTATAGAGACTGCTGAGCTATATTTCGCTTGTGGTTTGTGTTGGGTCAATATAGCTATTAGATGGCGTTGCGTTCGCCATCACTGTTAACCGAGGAGGGAACGTTAGTGCGGTGACCATGGATTCATATTTTTTTAAATATATATTATATCACTGAAGAAAATTATAGATAATTTGATGTCTAATAATTGGTATCTAAACTCCATGCAGTGAACCTGTGAAACATGTTGAACCAAGTTTTTCATTACCCTTGTACGCCTGACCATGTTCCAAGCTATAAATGATTTTGATATGATGTAAATATTGTCGTACGATGTTTACATAAATAAATACATACATATAATCACACATTTATCCTTGGAGGGTTAGGCAGACATTTCACATATAATTGTATTCGGTCCCACGGTCCCAGGGGGTGAGCCTATTACCGTGACTCGAGCCATGCTACTGAGGCTGAGTATGTGTAAATAAAACTGATACAAGGCAGCTAGGGAGGTAAGTAGTTTTTTCTTGACATTTCAGAGCACTTCAGACATTCCAAAAATATAAAGTAACAACACATAAGTAGTATTGATACAGTTACATACCTCTACGAAGCTATTGTATTTCTTTTAAATCTTGTAGTTATTTTCATATACAATATGTATATGCATGATTCGCTCCGCTTACATTGTCACCTAGTACGATATTAAAAAAGAGCAATAAATAGCACATTATTATCATAAAGAGAAAAATAAAAGAAGTGAAAAGCAGCTTCTGCAAGCTTCTGGCAAGCTACTAGCTACTCATATTCTTTAACACCCTTAAAGGGCCTCTGTCTCATTATATAATGTACATAATATGTATATTAAACGTCCGACAAAAGGACAATACGTTCGTGTCACCATTTAGTTTGACTTTCCAATAACCTACGAGCGTATGCCATGAATGCTAATTAACCGTCTGTGTTTAGTTAAAGATCACAGCTGACGATTCTCACATTTAATTTCTTCTATTTTGGTACATACATGAAGTCTATTATTTCCTACTGTCCTCTCGGCATTATAAAATGTTGTCTGTATTTGTTGCAAATAAAATAAATACAAGCGTTTACTATATGCATACAATTATAGACCCGTAGTTTATTAGCGAACCATTTTCCCGTCTGCAGTTGTCACCCTACTCGGGGCGGAAGATAACACGACCAATTTGCAGATCTAATATTCGTGGCCCCAAATTATACTCGTAGGAAAGGGCATGAGCATGAGTGATCCATATGGGCTGTCTTTATGACGTGTGTTGTTTGCCGTATATTAATATACTAATAGAGAGAAATGGCCGCCTTCGTGCTTTGACTTATCGCTGCTTCGAAGATGATATTAATTTGTGTCCGGGGAGTGTGGTTGATGTATGGCTTGTGTTTTACGGTATGTTTAGAATTTATTTTGGTTTTTTATTTACCGTTCACGCTGCTAACACCAGTTTTGTCGTATGGATAAATCTTGGGTTGTGATTAATTTAAGCAAGAACTGTTGCGTATTTTGGTTAAGAAATTTGAGATACTTTCCTACAAATCATATTTATTTGATTTGTAGGAATGTCTTGCCGAATACTTTACACTTCTTTCAAACTCAAGCTTAAATTTACAGATCAAATATATAAAGTTGGATGTTTTACTGTTTATTAATCATAAATCAGTCTCTTTTGAATGAGTATATCAATAGCTAGGCTCCATAATCACAAATAACAGTAAATTCCAAAGCTTCAGTGGAATCTTGAGTGCTATTGACGATTAACAAATTCTCAAACATCAGAACAGTCTGCTATTGACACTTACAGAAAGTGCACCAATAGTTCTTTTATAAAAATATTTTCTATTTTAAAGTGAGTGAATTTCCAATGTAATCTGTAGCAGAGATCGTCGTCTGTCCCCCGATGCCATTAACAGTCGATATAGAGATACCTCTGCAGATAAACGTGCTACAAATTGGTTTATGTCATCGATAATATCCCTTGGTTAATGGCCGCAGACGTACACCCAACTGTGGGTAGATGTAGAAAATGTTCGCCTAGTTTATTTCTTGAACTTGAAATTATTGACAATCTTAGCTTTGTGTCTGTGTCTACTGGTTTGGGGGCGTCCATTAATTACGTGAGGGGATCAGGAGGAACGGGGTCAAACATAGTGTCATAATGGGGGAGACGGGTGTTTCAGCAAATATCACGTTTTTCGGACTTAAAAGGCTAAAATAGCAGAAAATAGATTAGTTTAAAGTAATTAAATAATTAATTTTGCAAGATATCAAGTGAGATTAAAGAATGGGGCAGAGGTCCTCACGACATCTTACCAGGGGGTAGGGGGACAAAAATGCCTTACGTAATTACGTAATGAAATGAATTGGCCGTGTAATATAAAACGCCTAGAATTTAAATATTTTAAAGTTATACAGTTAATTTATCATCACCACAATCTGTAAAAGTGACCTGAAATTTGTAAAACCATTCTCAAAATAAATAAAGCTTATGTTATGCGCGACGGGGTTCATTTTTAGAGAGTTAGATGAACTAGATAAGCTGTTTAAATTCATTTATTTTATTAAAGTTATTATAATAGCTGGTTGTAAATTTACAGTCGGCGATCAACATAGCTTAACAATATATCTAAATTTAGATTAACTCCTATGTACTTATAAATCAAGCTTATCTTTGAATTAAAAAATCGTCAAGTGGTATTGTGTTGAAACAATTTTTGCTGCTGATTGTACTTATTTACACTTGTTAACCAATTTCATTACTTATACTGTGATTAGTTAACTTGCTTACTTAAGTCTACTACTTAGTTAACTTGCGTACTTAAGAATTTTTACTGAATGTATTTTGAACCGAATCGAATGTCCAAGTTTCATGATGAATGAATGAATCTTTTACGGAGGTAGGACACGAAGGTACTCCGTCCCAATTGAGTAGGGCAACCAGAGGTCACAGGAAAGATTTTGTGCTGTCAGTGGGCAAATCAAATATCCTGCTTAGTCTTCTGCACTGACGGCACAGAAACTATCTGTTCTTACAAGGCCGGAAACACTTTTACGGTAACCACATTCCATCAGGTGGGCCGTGTACTGGTCTGCCAGCTATGTGATATAAAAGAAAGTGTTATTTTTACCCCTAAATAGGTCTTTTCATGTGAATGCCTGGATACTGCAATCTAAGCGGTGAACAGAATTTAAAAAATATACAACAATGTTCCCAGGAATTACGCGATCGTGGTGTAGGTACTTTTGAATTATAATTACATACCATTCAATCACCTAACGTTTTGACCAGGTTACACTGGCCGTGGTCATAGTCCATGTCTGTATAGACTTACAGACTTCATGGAACGCAAGTTTCATAGTTAATAGGTAATACACATAAATTGCAACCTGAGACAGTTTTCACTGTGTGGTATGTAAGAAACTTCATCCCACGCACACTCAAGCTGTGGAATGAATTCCTTACTGCGGTTTTTCCAAGCGTCTACAATGTGGGGTTCCTCCAAAGGGGCATTAGAAGGTTTCTTCAGGGTCGGCAGCGCGAGTGTGACGCCCCTGGTGTTGCACACGTCCTTACGCCACGGTAACCACTCCCCATCAGGTGGGCCATGTGCTTGTCTGCCACCTTAGTGGTATCAAAAAAAGTAATACAAATAATATTTTCACTACAGGTATGGAAGAATTAAGAATGATATTTAAGTTAAGACTACGTAAAATTAGTTATCCTAGTCTTATTTAACTTCTAGAAGTTTTTGCGTAATCTGTTCTAATTTTCCAAAAATGTATTATATTTTAGCATTTACTACCATTACCACATACTATACTATCGTCAAATGGGACTAACAGAGTTAATAGTTATGCCAATGATTTTAGTTTTATGTGGCCACCGTGGAATGCCCGCATGATAAGCAAAAATGCGGTCGAAGGACATGGTTTCTGAATACGCACCACCATGATAATAACACTAATTGTCATTGTTCATACATTTGTGTTTACTGACGTGGAACTAAAAATAGTTATCATGTTCTTCGATATTTGTCGTATATAATATTGGTTATCATCAAACTGTGATAAGAGGTTTAACCCACGCTAACTGCGATTAGGGCTCCAGAGTAAGGAACTTCCTCATTATGCATATTGTGTTTAGATTGAGAACTTTCTTATCTTTATTGAACATATCCAATTTTAATAACATTTTTCTGGTTGTAATATGGGATTTAACACGAACATGATGCAAGGTCTAAGTATGTAACATGATTAGGTACTGCCTGACGTTTTTGCCTGATAGCATTGACTGGTTTAGATAATCTTCAAGATCGAATGCATATTCTTTTATCAAAGAAAACGCGAACGTTTGTAACGAAACGTGTTGAGGAGGTAGGACACGGCGGTATTTCCGCCCAATTGAGCAGTCCGACTGGGGAAGTACCTCCGCCCTACAGAATACCGCGGTTATAATAACTTCGTGTTGTGTTCCCGGCGGTGAGTAGTGTAGCCAGAGCTCACTGGAGAGTTTTTGTGCTGTCAGTGGGATGACCAAAGGCTTGTCCTGCTTTGTCCTCAACACTGACGGCACAAAATCTCTGTTCTTACAGGGTCGGCAGCACGGATATGACTCCACTGGTGTTACACACGTTCATAGGTCATGGTAACCACTTTCCATCAGGTGGGCCGTGTGCTTGCCTGCCACCTAAGGAGTAGGTATAAAAAAAAAACGAAAAGTTTGAAATTAAATCTCAGGTCAGTGTTTTCGATTTTTCCTAGTTAATAGATATATTTGACCTATTTTACACCAGTGACAAACATTGTAAAATTACATTATGTTTAAAATACTGTAGTAGCCTCCTTACATCTAAGGAAATAAAAGAGCGTAAGTTTCCTGTGGTAATAACTGTAGAACCATTAGACTAAGAGGCATTTAAGTAAAAAGCCGTTAGGGTCATGTAAGATTTCGCTCTTTCCCCCCTATAATCGTATCCATAATCACTTGACCGCTATAGAAACACCGTGATTCTTTCCTTTGCCCAAAATAAACTGTTTAACAACATTAAACATCCCCATCCGCTGAATTACAGCATCCGTTATGGCCGTACTTAAAACATAATACTTCTTGGGATCGCTTATATTGCACAGGTTTTCCGGAGAGTTCCTAGATGACCGTTATGGGAATGTTCTGTTGCTCACACCTTTAGTATCCACCCTTTCGTTTCTTTGCTCGGATAATTGTTTGTTTGTAACTATTAAGTGGCGAACAAACACACATTCTACTTGATAGAAAACTATTACCGTGGTCCACGAAAGGTAAAAAAGAAGAAAGAATAGCCGATTTTAAGTGAGAGATACTTCCTTGAGTGGTGCTTCCTTAATTGAGCTGGCCTGCACGTCGCGCTCGAAGAAAAAATATAAACTTCACAATTTTAAAAATAACGCTTAATTGAAACAATGGTGTCCTGAAATTATTTTCTTTCTTTTTTTCATTCATTTCATTTGTACAGTAAAGTAAAATTATTATCTAACCACAATGTCTGTAATGGTTCTTAGAAATTTTGTGGTTATTGTAAAGTTGTAAATTAAAGAGACCGAATAAATTAATTTAATGATTACGATCAACATCACTACCTTTCAATTTAATCATCATTCAATATTGACCACTGTTCGTAATTCTAATCATATAATCCACCCACCCATTACGATAATTGCATACAATAAAAACCACATTTATTTTATACGACTACCCCCAAATGGCACTTAGTAATGCAGTTATGAGTCTCGAATGTTGCCGAATGTTAGGGGTTCTTACCCCAGACAATTAATCGTCCAACGAGCGTCCGGTCTAGACTTGTCGTCCACTTAGGAATACTGCAGGGCTGTCAAATACCTTGGATATTTAAATTGATTAAAGTTTCCATTTGTATAAATGGAATATTCTAGTTGTTGTCATGTTAGATTATTTTATCATGGGGTAGTTAAAGTAATTTAATATTTTGAAATATTATCAAAATGAGCGAAATATATATGCATACGTAAACCTTGGAGAATGCCGCGAGGATAAACAGGTCATGTGAAAAAATAAAAAATAGTGGAAAAGTACAAACTCTTATTCAATATATGTAGCAAGTTCCAACCACCATCAATCAACAGCATTAACAGTATGCTGCATGATTGTGTTAACTCCCCTCAATACACATATTGATAACTCACTTGTACTTTTCCACATTACTTTATTATGTACTTATTACACCTGACCGGTTTCGCCTTACGGCATCCTCAAAGGTTTACAATGACATTTCAGAACATTCCTATTAGAAACATTGCGACACTCAAACATATTTGTTTCTTTCTAATAGGAATGTTCTTAAATGTCATTGTAAACCTTTGAGGATGCCGTAAGGCGAAACCGGTCAGGTGTAATAAGTAATAAATTAATGTGGAAAAGTACAAGTGGCATTTCAGGCGTGTCCACTATTTAACATGAACTCCTTCCAAAGATATACACATAGCCGCAATTTTTATATTTGGTTAAGATTATTTCTGTGTGTGGTAACCCTAAGTTTGAGTGGACACAGTCTTAACTTAGTTGCTGGATGTTGCCCTTTGCAATTCTTGTAATTAATTTCAATTCATCCTTGCACTTAAGTTTTACGTATACTTAAAGAAATTTCTTTTTGTTTCAGGGTGAGTAATAAGACGTCAATGTTGCTGACGAGAGTGCGTTTTGACGATAAAATGGTAAATATTGCAATAAAATAGCAGAAAATACAGTGAGTGTTCCACATTATCACAGATCAAAATATCTACAAACGAGGCTCCTGCGAATTGTTTTGTAATAATCTATGCTCTTTTTTGTATAGCACACGTCAATTAGACTTCGCATTGCCTGATGGTAAACTGAAGACAAAGTCTCAGAAAAGAGCGTCACCAGCACTCAGCTTGACGGCCTTATCAGATGCTTTTTCACTTTCCGCTTAAAGGACCCGGGACTGTAGGAAGAAGGATACACGTGAGCTGGTAATGAAATCCAGGCCTTTATGGTGCGACAAAGGAAAGTCACCGAACCGCTTGGTTCTTGATCGGAAA
This sequence comes from Eilema griseolum, assembly GCA_963662185.1. Classification (NCBI taxonomy): domain Eukaryota; kingdom Metazoa; phylum Arthropoda; class Insecta; order Lepidoptera; family Erebidae; genus Eilema; species Eilema griseolum. Next base: position 3,932,606 of record OY759243.1, read on the forward strand.
TTCTGCACCGTGTGCGGGTGATATCTAAGACATGCACGTGTTGTCCTGTGTAGGAAAGGGAAGGGTGCTTGGTGAATTTGAGGTCATCTACCGCTGTAGCACCCCGTGCTATCCTCAACAGACACCCAAGGAACGTGTACCGGCGCATATAGAGCACATTTTAGATCCAAGGTATTTGTCCCGATGTATACGTCACTAAAATGCTGACACGCGTTATTTAGTCGCTTAAGGCAAAATTCACCGAACAGGTTTTCATCATCAAAAAATATTTTATTAAAATGCGCGCGCAACCGCCGAGCGTGCACAACTTTAATGTAAAATACTTGAGGTTACTATAAATAGCGCTATTTTAATACATTATTTAATATAACAGTTATCGAGTATAGAGTACATTCACATTTGATGGAATACCAATTGTTGTGTACCCATTAATTATGATGAGTTAGTTAATACTTTATGGGTAAACCCAGTTCGTTTACCTAACGTGGGCTATTGTTACTAACAAGTTGGTATTGTGGTTTTATGAGCGTTTAGTCTAGCTATTTATTCTATTTTAAACAGTTTAGTCTGCTTCTGTGGCTGTAGTGAATGCGGTCACTACGCAAGCGCCTTCTGCGAGGCGGTTGCGTTCGCTACGTGATTCGATCCCCGCTCAGTGCAAATATTTGTATGCATGAATATGGGTATTTCAATTGGTCTGGTCGTCCCTCGGAGAGCACGTTAAGCTGTCGGTCCGGTTGCCATGCCAACATCTATGGCAGCCAGTACGGGTAGTTGGAGCACTAAAAAAGTCCAACTGATCTAGCTGCAATGCTTTGATATCTTCTCTGGGTTGTGGAGGTCAGATGGCAGTCGCTCCACGAAAAATATCGAAGTTCAGCCGAATCCGCAGTTAGACCGGTAAAGCGGACCCCAGACTCCGAGGTGAGAGTAACGGATGCGACTGGGATTAACGCTAGGATGAAGAAGCCTGCTTCTATGGTGAAACAGAAGCAACTGCGACTGCTATGGATGGGGTACTTGGTTGGGTTACTCGCTAACGTTTTATTTGGATTTTCTTCTAAGAGATGGTAGGTACTTGAAGTACCCTTCTTAGAAGAAAATCAAAGGTCATGGCAATTGCTTACTAATAAGTGTACATACTCCATGTTTGTTATTTGAATGTTAAAACATCGATTATACGATCTGTAACAGAATATAATATAACCTTTGACATCTCAATTTAAAAATTAAAACTAATCATCCATAATTGAACTTGGTTAAACTAAATTAAATCACTTTTTACAAAATAATAGTGGTACTGACTAAACGGCCAACTGATGAAGAGTGGAGTGAACACGATAAAGGCTATTATTATTTGCTTGCAGCTTAAATAGCCCTAAATGAAAGATATATTGATTCTACACAGTATATATAATTTTACGATTTTTAAGACAACTTAATAATAACGTATTTAAATAAGAAGTAGAAGCCAATTCTCAACAAATTACTTTCAGGCCTTGCGTGTATAGTATTCCAGGTTGTATATACAAAGCCTAATAATACACATGCGTCATATAATACTTTTGTACCTATCGCAGATCTCTGTTATCTTCTACGCGGTGTTATTTATAAAAAACTGGTGAAGCGATGTTATTTTCCCATCCCAGAAAGAACTCGGCCACATTCTAACTGCGGTACGTTTTATCCTGAAATTCTCACGGGAATATCGAGATTTACGGCTCCGAGCACTCGGTAGCGTCGACGCAAAACTGATAACACTGCTTAGATATCCACATTAGATGCCGGTGTGTATGGTACACAGTTTATTTATATATTTCGAATGTAAATGTAAGTATATCTGATATCAAATGTGCGGCACTTAACAGTTACTTTTGAACGGAATTGCTTTAATTTCTTTTAAACTTTCGTGTTTCTGATATGAAAATGTTAACGGGAATTAATGCGAGCATGGTGTAGGTGTAACAGTGGTGTAGTCCGCTTAAGGCATCCACCTGAATAGCATAGCGGTGCCAGACCTTCCAAACCTTCCAAACCTTCCAAACCTTCGGTGCAACACTTAGCTAATTCAACTGAGACTACAGCTAGTGCATTCTGATTGAAACGTCATGCTTATTCATAGTCGGGATGTAAGTATGTCGTTAAAATTTTTAGCTGTTGTAATCTACTCTATTTTTCTTTACTTTTAAATCACGTGAATTCTCAATCTATCATTACTCAAGTCAAAGACCGGCTGTATAGAACTAGCACATTATTCGTTTACATACTCATTATTGATAACATAAACTCACGCCTATATCCCCGAAGGGGTAGGCAGAGGCGCTAGCACCCACATTGCGCCAGTTTATTTTTAGGTCCCATTGTAGGTAATAGGTGGCGAGCCTATTGCCATTAACCGGGCACTTATAAACCTGCGATAATACACACTTAACTTCGAAAAGCATCGAAAAGTCATTGTTGTGTGCCATGGTAAAACCTGGGATCGAACCCGAGACCTCGTCTCAGCAGTCACCCATACCACTAGGCTGCCGCGGTGTATACATGATTGATATTTCTCACATTGTTTCTCTCTTGCAGCTGTAAAACCACATTTTACAAAATTTATACATCATTTATTGATATTGAGTAATAGAAACCTATTTGAAAATTTATTACACTTGTTGAGAAATTCATACTGTTACATCTGCGTGCGGCAGACACCCGATCCGTGACACAATTTTTTAAACAGCTACTCTAGTAATATACGCTAAAGACTTTGGAATAATAGTGAACGTATATTTTACTATCGGTAGTATTTTGTGAAGTCGTAAAACAACTTGCTGTACGTTTTGACTTTACGAATTGTAGTTATATTGTAATGTGGGACAGGGCTAAAGCGTTTATCGTTAATGTCGAAAAGTCTTCGGTATTTCTTACAGGTTTTAATGTGCTCATGCGCGTGGGCAGAATATAGAATGGAGCTGGTATTCATGACATTTATGCTTCATTTTAAACAGAACATAATTTTAAGTATGAACACATAATGATATTAAGTTACTTGTCCGGATATAGCAGGAAAGGGTGCGAATTGTTAAAAGAAATAGAAATTATGGAAAGAAAAAGAATAGTCATTCAATACCATTTCTTATTTTTAGAAACGCTGTACAAAATAATTATGTAAAGTTTATTTTTTCAATTGCATGCTTAACTACTGCTTACTTCAGATGTATATCCTTTATTTTTTTAATGTGCGCAAAATCCCCACGGATACCCCCACCACAGACGCCTGTGGGAGAGGTTATGTCCAACCTGAACAGACTAAAACGTACGCCGTCTTTGTGGGCCGCAGGTTGCCGGAGCTGAAATTATCTGAGAATTATTCGCACCCCGAAAAAACTTCAAATTAAGCCTCCTGATATTCCAAACAACAATTAACCACTTCCAATAAGCTTTTACGAACATTATTTATTACAATTATTAGTTAATTTTAGTTTTAGCAGTAGTGTCGGGACATGATTTCAGCCCACTGATTATGAAACCCGTTTTTCTCGGTTCGTTAAATACACACACTCTCACTTAACGGTCAGTTACTGTAACAATTTATTAAAATTAAACAAAGAAAAACTATTTTTCTGTCTGAACAATATATCAACCCGTCGCTTTTAGCTCTTCACTTGAAATCTACGATCATTCAGGCCTTGACATGCAACTGTTCATTCTGAAACAAATGATTCCACGACACACATCTTGGGCTTTAGTTTCTGCATCATAGGTTTTAAATTCCTTTGTTTCAAATGTAGTAAAATGTAATAGAATGGTGATAAAGCAAGTTTTGTGGGGCGAATACAAATCATTCATGAAATGTGTTGAGTTGTTTGATTTACCACCGGATACTGTTTGTTTACCTGACACTATTGCGCTCGAAGGTATATTTTGGATTTGATTTTTACGTAAAAAGAATGTGGGTAGACTATAAAAATGTCATAGATTCGTTTGTAATTCTATTGTGTAAAGCGTATAATATCGGCTGTAGTCGCATGTAGCCCACCTAGCTAAAGTTCACTATGAAGTCGGTACATATATCGTCAATAATTTTGTACAATCTACTTCTTACGAGCAACAAACAAAACTTGAACATGAAATACGTAGACACAGCTACCACCCCCTTTAGATTGGCATTCATTGTACGAGTCTCAGATCTTGATACCAAATGTGCCATCGGCTATGTTGCAAATGTCTTCCACGGTAAGACTGAAACTGGCAGGTAACCTTAACCTAGGCCTAACGGGTTACGTCGAGACCCCGCTACCGAATATTTCTAATGCCTTAGGCGATACTGATGCGAGACTTTTAAAGACGCGTCGTAATTCGTCTTGCCTCGGGTGTGATTGAACTTGTGTTTATGTTAAAGTGGCACGATATGACCACGCTCCTCAGGATCATATAAATGGAAACTAGGTGCAAATTTCTATTAAAGACACACATTTTACTGACTTGCTCGAAATTTGAGATTTTGGAAACCTCCAATTAATTCTCTTGTAATGAACGCTTTTCATTATTCAGTCTATAAATCCATCAGCTATGAGGTGATACCTAAACTCATAAACTCACGCCTATTTCCCCGAAGGGGTAGACAGAGGTGCTAGCACCCACATTTCGCCAGTTTATGTTTAGGTCCCAATGTAATAGGTGGCGTGGCTATTGCCATTAACCGGGCACTTATAAACCGGCGATAAATACATACATAACTTTGAAAAGCATCGAAAAGTCATTGGTGTGTGCCATGGTAAAACCTGGGATCGAACCCGAGACCTCGTCTCAGCAGTCCATTACCCATACCTCTAGACTACCGCGGGGAGCGGATGAGGTGATACCCAAATTAAACACGATGTTATACTATCAAGTCCATGCTTCGCCTCCAACAATCTTCTAATTAAACATACTCATGATTGTAAACGACCATGTAATACCGAATAGTAGCTGACTATCGTATCCCGAACATTCCCGGGCCCTTTTAATACCATAATCGATACCCATTCCGTTCGAACTACACCCTGTTGGTTTTCCAACGGGTTAAATATAAACACATAAAATGGCTTACGCTCGAGAAAATTTGCAAACTGATACGCTCTAGCCCTTGAATGTTTACGTGCTTGCACCTTTGCATATCAAATGTTAGGGTGTGTCCCTATTAGGTACTATGTATAATAATCTACGGCTTACCATTTGTTTTTAGACGCTTGATATGAAGAGTATAACAAATGTTATGAACTGTTATAGAGTGCATAGTGTGTGGTAATTTGTGGAAAAAATAGTTACTTCATTTCTATTGACTCCGGAATAACTCTGAATTTTAGCGGATTTTTATATATTTTCTGCTTATGAATCAGTGTAGTTAATCATCCGTTATATTAGGAATTAGGAAGGTGTTCGTAGGATCGTAGGACGAAAATGTATTAAAGGTTGGTTTCCGACAGCTGAGGAGCGAGCTTAAGGTCAGGATTTACAGATTTATCTTTGAGGTAAAACTTGGTGTTGATATTGCTGGACGTCAAATGTCACTATGGATTTGGAGTAAAATAGTATAATTTAATGATAATGTTGAGTTTTTGTTTGCGAATTCACAATGCTCATGCACCAAATATTAATAATATCTAATTGGTGCTACCGCCAGACTGGTCGTATATATTTGAATTTATTGTAAATATTAATATGAACATAGTTAATAAATTAATTACTCACTTTATTACACACTGTAAACTGTTGAAAAACCGCGGTAGCCTAGTGGTATGGGTAATGGACTGCTGAGACGAGGTCTCGGTTTCGATCCCAGGTTTTACCATGGCACACACCAATGACTTTTCGATGCTTTTGAAGATATGTGTGTATTTATCGCAGGTTTATAAGTGCCCGGTTAATGGCAATAGGCTCGCCATTACATTGGGACCTAAACATAAATTGGCGAAATGTGGGTGCTAGCACCTCTGCCTACCCCTTCGGGGATATAGGCGTGAGTTTATGTTATGTTATGTAAACTGTTGTCGTTGTTCTTATTAAGATTGAATATTTAGCATATCATGTAGTATTCAGTTACAGTAAAACTGTAGTTCTGGCAATCAATCCAATGGACGGATATCATTCTTAAGTCGCACAAGTCATAATGCATACTGCGCATTCTTCAGCGATTGTTTCACACCTAGAGTTGGTTTAATTGCCAAATGAAGGTATCAAGGATCGTAGCAAATGGAGATCCGTGATCTCTGCCTACCCCTATGGGAGACAGGCGTGATTTTATGTATGTATGTATGTATGAAGGTATCAAATAACTATATATATTATACTAGCACCGCGCCGCGGTTTCACCTGCGTAAATCCTGATCCAATGGGAATATCGGGATAAAAAGTAGCCTATGTTACTGACGAAGAATGTAGCTTTCTAATGAAAATAGAAATATTAAAATCGGTCCAGTACTTTTTGAGTTTATTCGTTACATACAAAAATAAAAATCTTTCCTTTTTGTAATATTAGTATAGATAGGCTTTCTATTGCCTAATCCAACGCTATTCATGTTTTTATGCTGTTAGTTTTCCATGTACTAAATAAATAAATAAATACGTAATGGTGAGACGGACGGCCTATCGCCGAGTGCTTACTCATAGAAAAGACCGGGCCGCTAGCAGTCATGGAAAAGACCCGAGGCGTCTTGTAATAGGTCTGATGTTGGAGACATCGTAGTGTGTTTAGTTGTCAATTATACTTTCGGCCACTGTTTAGCTAGCGGTTTTCAAACGGTTGGAGGTATAGTGACAAATAGAACTATTACTACTAGAACGGTTGTGTTGTTAATTAGATCAAACCAGTCTATTTTAGTCTTTCAAACAGCCATTCATAGTATTATATATTGCCTGCTTTTGCATTAAGGCAATACGTTCAACAATATTACATTTTCCTCATAATTTAGTTCCAAAAGCGATCGTTCCCAAACAAAATAAAAAATCAGTATTTGTTTCACACAAACAGAATCAGTTTCATTTATCCAATTTCGACGTTCAACCTGGTAAACACGACTTGCGACCACCATGAATAAGTTAAGGGTGATTTTAAACCACCACAGCCCTCATGAAACATGTACATTGTAGGGGCTGGTCGATGTTCACCACGAGCGACCCATGTTGTAGTGAATGTACCGGAGCTAGTAACTACTAGCTATGTACTCGTTCATATTTGATGAAAACTAACCTTACATGTTCGGACTGTCTATAAACGATCGAGAAAGTGTGTGAGGAAATGAGGCGACCTTTTATGAGTATAAAACACCTACTTTGTTCATATCGCTATACATATAGCTAACCGCGGTAGCCTAGTGGTATAATTAATGGACTACTGAGATGAGGTCTCAGATTCGATCCCAGGTTTTACCATGACACACACCAATGACTTTTCGATGCTTTTCGAAGTTATGTGTGTATTTATCGCAGGTTTATAAGTGCCCGGTTAATGACATTAGGCTAACTGCCTATTATATTGGGACCTTTTTTTTTTTTTTTTTTTTTACGTGCGCAAAATCCCCACGGATACCTCCCCACCGGAGCCGGTGAAGGAGGTTATGTCGGACTCGAACCGACTAAAACGCACGCCGCCTGTGGGTCGCTTTGGTTGCCGAAGGTGAGGTTGACAGGCATATCCCTCGCACCCCGGCCGACCCAGGGCCATCTCTCACGATCTGGCCCTCTTCTCGGGTGTGGGGACTACAGAGTCCCCAACTCGTCCCCGGAAACGGGGAGGCGCGCCACGCGCGCCACCACCGCGGCCTGCTTCTGCCAGGGTGACAGGCGGCTCCACCTGTCACCCCCAGGCCGGCGCTCATGGGGGGCGAAGGTCGTTCATCGACCTCCGACGCCCGAGTTGCCTTCGTACGCGGGCAGCTTGGCTTGCGATCCTTCGTCGCTCCCGCTGCCGCTCCCGCCCCGCCTCCTCCTTCACGAGCATTACTTGCTCGCAGAAGGAGGCGCCGGCCGCCCACGCATCCGCGCAGCGGACCATCGCCGCGAGCAAGGTGGAGAGCGTGAGAACTCTCACTCCCAGGGCCGCCACAAGCTCCCGCCTCGGCGTCTCCCACGCCGGACACTCGGTGAGCGTGTGCGGACCTGAGTCCTCGCTCGCATCGCAGTGATGGCACTCGGACGTTGGCTCTTTCTCCATCCGACGCAGATACTTTCCGAAGCACCCGTGCTCGGTGATCATCTGCGTCAGACGGTACGAGAGGCTGCCGTGTGGCCTCTCTAGCCACTCCCCCATGATGGGTCTTATCGCCGCTACTACGGCGCGCCCTGCGCCTGGTCGCCCAAGTCGTAGCTCCCATTCCGCCACCATTTCCCTGTGGAGCCGGGATCTCACGGCCCGAATTTCTTCGGGCTCGGGATCGTGACCCCGCTCCCGCGCCGCCTTTCGGAACCGGTATAGCGCCGAAAGGGATCTCGCTTCCAGGATCCATGGTGGCGATCCGGCGAGGAGACTCGCCGCGTTGAAGGATATCGTGCGGTACCCCCTTATGATGCGGCACGCCAACTTCTGCTGCGGACGCTGCAGCAGGGGCATGTGCCGATCATTCAGGGTGTCCGCCCACACGGGACACCCGTACAGGGCCATGGACCGCACGACACCCGCGTAGAGTCTCCTGCAGGAGTCCTCCGGGCCCCTCAGGTTAGGCAGTAGCCGCGCCAGAGCGTTGGCTGTGCCCACCAATTTGGGGCCTAGACTTCGGAAGTGCTTCCCGAAGTCCCACCGGCCGTCGAGCACGAGCCCCAGATATTTCATCTGGGGCTTGATGCCGATGAGAGTGCCTCCCACTGTGAGACTGGAACCAGGTGGTGGCGTGCGCCGAGGTCCATGAAAGAACATGGCCTCGGATTTATGCAAAGCCACCTCAAGGCCCAGCCGCCGGATCCGTTCCACGACTCGAGCAACCGCGGTCGTGGCTCTCAGGATCGCTTCGCGGTATGTAGCCCCGCTCGCCGTCACTAGTGTGTCGTCCGCATAGCACGTGACGGCGGCGCCATCCGCAAGCTCACCGCGAAGCACCCAGTCGTATCCAATGTTCCACAGTAGCGGCCCAAGAACCGATCCCTGTGGAACACCGCACGACATCTCACGCCGACCGACGCCGGTCGCACTTGGGTAGATGACGGCTCTCTCCGTCAGGTACGCCCCGACTATGCGGCGGAGGTAGAGAGGCACACCGTGGTACACGAGTGCCTCCCTGATGCAACTCCAGGGCAAGGTGTTGAACGCGTTGGAGATGTCCAAGGACACCGCCAACGTCACCTCACCCCGGGCGACTGCCTCCTCCGCCAAAGTCCTCACGCGCATGATGGCATCCACGGTGGACCGCCACCGGCGGAAGCCATATTGGGCATCCGCCAGGTCCGGCCCCCTACCAGAGAGGTGCTCGACGAGGCGCTTCGCAATAACTCTTTCAAAGAGCTTGCCCACCTCGTCGAGCAACACAATGGGCCGGTAGCCGGACGGTTCGTCCGCCGGGCGACCCTCCTTTCGGATGAGGACCAGTTTCCCCGTCTTCCACATCTTCGGAAACTGGCCCCGCTCCAAGCATGCGCTGAGGAACCCTCTCAGTCGGGGTTCGAGACCGTCTTCTCCCAGAGCTAGGACCCATGCGCGGCCTGGAATGCCGTCGGGTCCCGGGGCGGTGCTCTTCTTGGCTCTAAGCCTTCGCACCGCCAGCTCCAGTTCCACCCAAGTGACCTCGGGGACATCGTCGTCAACTACCACACTAGGCGCCATAGGCGACCGAGGTGGCGGAGTCATCTGCGGCGGAACGTGTTCCGCTCGCATCGGGAACAGGGACTCGACCACTCCACCGAGCAGAGCTGGCTGGAGAACCTGGGTCAACGGTGGGGCCCGGGGGCGCAGCTTTCCTCTTACCATAAGGTAAGGCCGCCCCCATGGGTCCCGCTCCAGCGTCTCTATGAGCTCCTTATAAGCCGCGGCTTTCGCCCGCTTAATCTCCGCTCGGAGGGCATCTCTGGCCTCCCTGTATCCCACATGAAGCTCCGTCACTCGGGGCTCCGTATCTGCGGTTCGGCTACGCCTCCTACGGAGTCTGGTCCACTGGCGGTGCGCGATCACGCAGGCTTGCCGTAGCCTCGCGATCTCCGCAGACCACCAGTAGACCCGACGCCTCGGACTATAGGGTGGAGCCCTAGGCATACCCGCATCGCAGACACGAGTCATGGCCTCCCGGAACCACACCGCCTCATCGTCGATATCGACAGGCCTGTCCGGCGCAATGGCCCAGGCCTGTACGATGGCGGCCTCCAGGAGGACCTCCCGATTCAGTCTCCCAAGCACCCAGCGTGGCTCGCGTGGGGCCGGTATGACCGGCGCATCACCCGCGGGGGGGGAGACATCAAACCGAACGTATCGGTGATCCGCTAGTGTCTCCACCCCCACAACAACACGCCAGTCCCGCACACGGTGCGACAGCGAAGCGCCTGCGAACGAAAGGTCGATAATCGAACTGCGCTCCGCGGCCACGAACGTGGCTTCGGCCCCGCGATTCTGGAGAACTAGACCGTGATTAGCGGCCCAGCTCTCCAGAGCCCTACCTCGTGGGTTCGTGTGCCGGGACCCCCAGGTCACTGACCAGGCGTTGAAGTCCCCGAGCACAAGAACCGGATGAGGGTAGCAGGCGTTGACGACGTCGGTCAGTCGCTCCAGCGACCGCCGGTACTCCCCTATGCGTCGGTGTAGGCTCGGCGTGAAGTAGACAGCCACGACCGCAATCTCCCCCACACGCGCCGCTACGATGCCATGCTCCCTTGCCACGACAACAGGGGGGGGGGCACCCATAGCGGCGTTGTACACCAGTGCCGCCGACCCGTCCAGGTCGACCACCCAGGCAGGCCCCAGGTGCCGGTGGGTGTACGGATCGGCGACAGCGGCGACGTGTATGGACCACTGTGCCATGCTCTGGAGCAGAAGACCCTGAGCATCGGCACCGTGGCCCACGTTCGCCTGCAGGATGCGGAGCTGGGGATCCATTATGGAACCATCTCCGCATCCCGCCGCGAACTTTGGGTGGAGCTCCCGCCTTGCGGCTTCGGCTCCCCTCCGGTGCAGGCCTTGCTACCAACCCTATGGTCGGCCGGTTTGCCACCCGCTGCACACCTGAAGCAGTGCAGCGGAGCTTCGCATCCACCGGCCGTATGACCGGGTTGGCCACAGCGGAAGCAGCGGTCGCCGACCGTCACCGCCGCTGTGCACTGCACCCCCACGTGGCCGACCGACAGGCACCTAAAACACCTAGTCGGTCGAGCCTGCAGGAGCCGGACCTGCACCCGCACCACGCCTCCTACGGCGAGGAACCCTCGGTCGGCAGCCTTTTTGGCTGCTGCGATGGGGCAGCCGACAACTGCCGCCCCCAGTCCGCGGCGGCCGAAGCGGATTGCTCCGACCTTCACCGCCTCTAGGGGGCAGCCCCCGGCCTCCGCCACGGTGAGGCGGATTTGCTCCGCCGTGATGGAGTCGTCCAGGTCCGAAATGCGCAGTTCTGCGCATTTGTTGGGCCTGGACACCCGGACGTCGGCTGCGTCTAACGTGTCCCGAAGCTTAGCCGCTAGGGCATCAGCCTGGGGACCGCTCGAAGCACCGGGGATCTCGAGCAGCCGAGCACCCGTCCGAGTGGGTTTCACCCGGATGGGGCCCGGCATCCCAAGGGCCCTCATGTCGACGCAGGCTCTGGCCTGCGTGACGATCTGGGCGTACTGCACGCCCCTCTCCGCCGCCTCCGCCGTCATCGTTAGGACGACGGCGGTTGAGCGGGGAACGCGCAGCCTCCCCGGCACTCCCCTCGCAGCAGCCTCGGCCTTCCTAGCCTTTTTGGCTGCCTTCCGGAGCGCCTTGCGCCGCTTTTTGGAGGCTCCGGCAACCTCCCAGCCCCCCTCTGGTGTGGAGACAGCCCGCGCCGGAGCCGAGGACGGACCCGGACGTTGAGCCGGGGCCGGGGTTGGGGTCTGGGCTAAGGCCGGGGACGTCTTCCCTTTACCCTTGCCCTTTCCCCTGCCCCCGGCCCGGGCACCCCGTGCTCCCTGGGGACTCCCGGCTCCCACGGCGAGAGCAGCCCGAGCGGCCGGAGCGGCAGGAGCGGCAGACGCAGCGGATGGGCCGCTGGCCGGCTCCTGCGGGGACCTCGCCACCGCCGGACAGGTGGGACCCCTCTTTACTGCTCCGGCATACCCGGCCGAAGGCGCCAGGGGCGGTCTGCGGCTGGAGTCCATAATGGCCTCCAGCCACCTCTGGGTGCGCTCCTCCTGCGCCACCCGCCACGCCCGCCGCTCCGCCTGCGCCGCGTCCTGACGCTTCTCCATGGCGGCTACCGCCGCCATGCAGAGCGCCAACGGGTCCGCAGACCGAGCCGGCTGCAGCACCGGTGACTCCGGTCGATCCGGTCGCGCCGGCGACCTCGGCGGCTCCGGTTGCGGCAACTCAGGCTGCGCCAGCGGTTCCGGCCGCAGCGGCGACCTCGACCGCACCGGCGACAGCTGCCGCGTTGACGGCATTGGCCGTTCCGGCTGCACCCCCAGCCTCCGCCGCGCCGAACGCGTCACCCGCTCATTCGGCAGTCCAGCGACGACCTTTTTGAGCTCGGCCAGCTCCGCCGCCATCTTGCTCATCTCCTTACGGTGATTGGCCGCCATCCGCTCATAGCTGTCGAGGAGCTCAATATGTCTCCTGCCCATATGAGCCCTCTCGAGCCGCAATTGTGCCAGCTCCGCCCTGAGGTGGTCGTAAAGTTGGACAAGTCGCGACGCCGCCTGCGTTACTCGATTCTCCTCCGGCGTCGGAGAATCGGTGCGGGTTCCGGCCCACCCTTCCAGAGCCTCTATCACCTCCCTGGACGTTATATCGTCCGTCGGCGTCGTATCTTCGATACGAGGCGAGGGCGCCGCCGAGGCGGAGAAACTCGGCGGCGCCCTCACATCCTTTGGGGCCGGAGCCCGTGAGGAGGGGGCTTTGGTGCTTCCGTCCTGCAGCTTTCGGCGGCTAACCGCCAGCTGCTTGGGTGGAGGAGGGCGCATCGTCTCGTCCCCACCGGAGCTGCTAGAAGACGACGAGTCGGTCAGGGTCAGATCCAGATCCGAGTCGCTCTTCGGTGCGGGGATAACTTTCTTCTTGCGGTTCCTCTTCCGCCGTGGTGCAGATTTTCGGGTCTGCAGACCCACCGGGCTGTTCGCCCTGCTTCGCTCAGTGGCGGTGTCGAAATCCTCCGACACCGTCCCTGCTTGGGACGCGACCTCCGCGTCGTGGTGCTGCGCGACCTCCGCGCAGACTGTTTCACTTGGTTTTTTGGGATTTTGGTGAAAAGGTTCCATTTAGTTCCCACGAGTATGACGCGATTTAAACTACACTTCCTGGGTGACGCTCATTCCAGGAAGCGGGGTAAATACTGTGGATTTCCCCAGGTGTCCACAGGTTTTAAGCGACTTCGCTGTCGGGTTTTTAAGACTTTTCCTTGTCGCGGGCCGGCCAATTAAGGCAAGCCCCGCGGCCTTCAGGATACCGGCTTCCCAAGTGTGGCTAGCACTCAGGTCGTTGTCGATATCCTGGAGGTTACGCGACGCGGGAGATCAGCCAACTCTCCCAACACCGACGGTGGCACGAATGCCTGCCAGCCACTGCGCGAGCAGAAGGCCGGCCCGTCCCTGGATCCCGAGGATCCTTGTGTCGCCCCCATGTCCCCTCTGAAAGCAGAGGGGTACTGGGAGCGACAGGGCCCAGACTTTAAAAGCCTGGGCTCGCTAGCCCTAAAAAGGGCTTGTTGGGTTATTTGTCGACGGCTAGCAGAGCTCCTTCTCCTTGGAGTCAGAGTCTACTAACCGTCGTCCAGGGTGCACCAGCCTCCCCGCTTCCTTTCCCCAGGACCGCGGTCCAGAGGGAAAAGAAACAGGTAAGCCAACGTGGAGGTTACCCAACCCGCACCCCATTATATTGGGACCTATACATAAACTGGCGAAATGTGGGTGTTAGCACCTCTGCCTACCCCTTCGGGGATATAGGGGTGAGTTTATGTTATGTTTGTTCATATCGTAACTGATATTAGGAAAGTGAAATTAGTTGTTTGTTGGTTAGTCAATTATGCAAAACCGATTGGAATGGATTTGGATGAAAATTTGCACACAGGTAGAGTTATCTTAAGCTTACTAAATTATTGGTTTTCATCTTTAGGTACTTCATCTTTAGCCTAACTCGCGTTTATAGATTTTAGTACCAGTTTACCATCAGGTGAAAATGGCGCACATTGGGAGAGGCCTATGTCCAGCAGTGGACTGCGTGATTGATTGATACCATCAGGTGAAGCCTATCACCTTTTCGATAAAAAAACATAACAATCAGCTTTTTAGATTAGATTCTTACTTAAAAAATACTTTAGATCTTACTAGCAGTAGAAGTAAAAAATATAATTCTACCGTTGACAATACCTTCTTGATGAGTTTCGCGGACCCTTCTCACTAGAAGGACATAAGGATATTTAAAATGTCAGATAAACGTGATGTCGTCAGCGCGATTGCTAATCGGGAAGTCCCAAATAAGATTCGAGCTCGACTCGGACATTTTACCTACATTCCATACATAAATATATGATAAGGTAAAAATAACCACTGCCATAATAGTCTTACATGTTTTTAATATATATATACACCAGGAGCGAGAGCTGAGTTTAATAACTAGTTTAATCATACATACATACATACATATAATCACGCCTTTATCCCTGGAGGGTTAGGCAGAGGTGAATTAACACCCACATTTCACCAATAATTGTATTTGGTCCCATGTAATAAGAGGGGTGAGCCTATTGCCGTATTTCGGGCACTATTGTTGACTCGAGCCATGGATCTGAGGCTGAGTCTGGGCGGATTAGTATCAAAATAATCGGGATATTTACCATGTTGCATTGTTTCGAGTTTCCGATATAGATTTCGTAAATATCCTGATTATTTTGATACTGATGTGAGTGTTCATGATAGTTTAAATACCTAAAGTGGATAGATATTCCAGGACATAATAAACACCTCCGTCTAGATTCGAAACTAAGCATAGCTTCTAAAGTGAGTTCTGGAATGCGAATATTGCTGTACTTAATATATATATATACCTACCTATTTACACACACATAAACACTCCGACCAATGTAAGTACATATACTTATGCACATAATTGTTTGCACTTATATGCATAAGTATATATATTTGCTTGAATAGAAGAACCTGTAACCTCTGAAGTATCAGTTGAAATACTACAACCACGGCTGCTCCACGCCATACTAGCGAAGCAACCAGTGTAAGCAACATTTCTTCTAATCAACTACTCAAAAGACATGTCATCGGGATTCGTGTTATATGTGCTCTTTGCCACTGATATACACGTAAATCTTCACCTAGGGTAGGCAGAGATAACCCTATACTACATTTACTTCTTTACCATTATGTAGGTACCCCACGAAGTTCCTCTATAGTCGTAAAATCTTTCATTACACCAGCGCACCGGTTTCAAATGTTTTAGACTTACCCCTTTTTTCCAATATATTTTATTTATATAACTCGTGTATACTGATCCTTTTCCTGAGAACTATAGGAACTCTGTTCCAAATTTCATCCAGATCAGTTCTAGGGTGATTGAGTAACGAACATACATTCATATTTCTATCTAAACTTTTATATCCTAATTAGTATTATAAATATCTAAGTTTAGTTCAGTAAAGGGATAAAAAAAATATAGTCTGGAATAAAGTTTTATACTTGGAATAGGTTCTTATGGGTTGCGATTAAAATTCAAGCCAGACGAAGCCGCGGGCATCAACTATGTAGTTTAAAATTGTAGTAATAGTACAAAATACTCGAAAAAATATCGAGCATGGTACCTACTTTGACAAGAAATCTTTTATGTTAAAGTTAGAAATTTAGATGATTTATAAATTGGTTACGTCCCACAGGATCGGCCATTTTAACCCGAGGGATCCATAGGGAGGGCTACATTTAAAGGAGGAATTCTCGTTCTTTAAAACAATATTAGGCTACTTTATGGCCATAGCAGTCGTAATTATTTATTTATAGCAAAACAACAATTGAACTTTATGGCTAAGATCTATCTATTTCTTCCGTCACAGCCATCTAGTGCAGCTGGATATTGCCATTGGTTCGAAGGAGATGAAAATATGCAGCATTTTGGAATATTTTCTATTTTATTACAGCACTTAAATAGCAACCAGGCAGATAAACCGTAACTTAGAAAGCTGGCATATTCAGACAACCGAAATAAAGTAAATAAATACTAATTAAGTAATCTAGATTCATACATACACACATACATACATATAATCACGCCTTTATCCCCGGAGGGTTAGGCAGAGGTGTATTAACACCCACATTTCACCAATGATTGAATTAGGTCCCACGTAATAGGGGTGAGACTATTACGTGCCGCCTTCCGGGCAATATTGTTAACTCAAGCCATGCATCTGAGGCTAAGTCTGGACTGTATTTATCTGTCTGATGTTAAATAGCCCTATCCCTTAGTTGCCTTGTGCTACACCGCATGAGAAGAGATGGGGTGGTCCAAATTCTACTCTGCCGGGAACCACGCGGCGGAGTCTAGATTCAGATGTTAAAATAACTGAACTGCAATGTACCCTCTTTTGTGAGACTTTTCCTTCAGCTTCCAATCAGACTAGGCATTTTTAAATCTTATTTCTTTTTAAATTCCACAGGTGAAGTCATATTGACGTGTCCTACATTAAAAAATGACCAATGTTCAATTAAATCGCCGCAGCACATAGGATAAACATATAAACATAAATAAATAAAGCCGAAACATTACTTGGGACGGCGACGAGGAAAATTGTTCACTTCCTTATAAAGTACCAGTGGCTTAAGTAGCTGAGTTACACATTCCACTCGGTGGAGTCACACGGATACTATTGTTTTCGTTTGTGTTTATATGTATATGTACATATGTACCTATGTACCTATGTTTATTTTTACACGTGACTTTAGAGGACACTTTTGATGCGCGATGCATAGAATATTTTGTTATTCCAAACATAAATGACGTTCGAACTCAGTAGGTAGTTTTACGTTTTTGGTGCTCAATTTTGGAAATACATTTTAATAAGTACAATTTTACTTCAATAAGTACTAGAAGCAGCGTCAAAAGTAACTAACTCCATTTGACTAGGTACTTAACTACAATCTTGATGTGTCTTTTACTTAACAACTCAGTTTATTAATAACTAGCACCGCGCCGCGGTTTCACCCGCGGAAATCCTGATCCCATGGGAATATCGGGATAAAAAGTAGCCTATGTTACTCACGAAGAATGTAGCTTTCTAATGAAAAGAGAATTATTAAAATCGGTCCAGTACTTTTTGAGTTTATTCGTTACATACAAAAATACAAATCTTTACTCTTTATAATATTAGAAAGAAAGAAAGAAAATACATTTATTCAAGAACACACAACGTACAGAGAGTCAGACAAATATATATACACAACAAGATAACACAACAAATTATTATAACAAATTATTACAACATATTAGTATAGATTGTCTATTAAGAAATTCATTTTGAAGAACAAAACCGAAATCGAACCACTAGTTAGTTAGTCAGTCAGTTAGTTAGTCAGTTAGTTAGTCAGTCAGTTAGTTAGTCAGTCAGTTAGTCAGTCAGTTAGTCTAGTTTAATATGTGTTTCTATAAAAGGTCGCTACAAAAATGTTTACCTTTAGTTAAGCACTTACCTAATCAAAGCGAGTATGTATATCTTTTTTAGGTTTAAACAATTAATTTTTGGGCAAAGTCATTTTTAATAATTTTACCCTAAATTTCTTATCTACGCAATCAGTCTTTTGATGCTGACTATACAACAAAGTAGTATAGTAAGTATATGTACTTTACTTCACAGAGCATCTATAGCTTACAATATATGTGTTTAATAAGTACCAACGTAAAGTCAAACATCCTGTATATTCCCCAGTAATAAAATTAAACTGCGAGATGAAAATGTGCTCGTAAATCCCTTTACGTAACAATGAAAATCCGACATGAGAGACAACAAACTGACTTTTATTTCGTTTTGCTTGCCACATCGTCTTTTTCAATGTCGAACTTCGTAATTACCAACTGTTGTTATATAGGAATACTTCTCTTTATATACTTACATCTATAATAAGTTTTACGAAGTCTGCCATGAATGCTAGACTTTTTTTAATCGTGCGAAACAATCCCCACGGATACCTCCTCGCTGAGCTGGTGGGAGAGGTTATGTCGGTCTAAAACTAAAACGCTCGGCGCCTGTGGGTCATTGTTGATTGCCGAAGGTGAGGTTGACAGACATATCCCTCGCAACCCAGGGCCATCTCTCTCGATCTGGGTGCGGGCACATGGACGCTAGACTTACAAGTTTTTTGGATTACAAGAAATTAAGGTCTTGGTCTATTTTTACATACAGGATGTGTTTTTGAAACAAGGTGGTAAGGACAGCTACCTCAACCGTTATAGTTACAGCAAAACGTTCTTAGGACACCAACCATAACTTTTTAAGATATTCTGAACTGCATTCACAGATTTTGGCTAAATCATCATTTACTTGACATTGGTAAATTGCGGCGATATGCAGAAGTCATCAAAAAGAAGAATAATAAAATTACAAAAATACATATACTATCACGCCTTTATCCCCGGAGGGTTAAGCAGATGTGAATTAACAGCCACATTTCACCTATAATTGTATTCGGTCCTACGTAATAGGGGGTGAGCCTATTGTACTATTTACGGGCACTATTTTTGACTCGAGTTATGTATCTGAGGCGGAGGCTGGACTGTATATATCTGTCTGATGTTAAACAGTCCTATAGCTTAGTCGCCTTGTACGACACCGCATAGGAAGAGATGGGATGATTCTAATTCTACTCTACCTGGAACCACGTGGCTTATAATAAAATTACAATATCTGTTTACAAATTTTACCACTATATAAGATGCTATGCCTAATTCACTTTGGTGTATTAAAGTAATGAAGCAAGCTGTAGCCATATAACTATCCTTGCTACTTCAGTGGCATTAAAATACGTCCTAATGATACGTGTAGGTTAATAGATCAGGGACTAGGGACAGCACCCATTAACTATACTCTATTTGTCGTCAACAAACGAAATTGAATTGAATTGAAAATTATTGTTATAATGATTATATTCGTGCTTACAGAAGCGACTATTCATGATTGTCATTAAAAAGTTTACATTGACAATGGCCGGGCCGGTTCACACAGGCTGGTTTGTTTAATTTTCACGCGTGGCGGACTGCTACAAATTGCGGCAGATTGTCGTGTAGTGTGGTAGAGTCACATAAATCATTGTAAACGCCGGGAAAATGGTATAATGGATGCTAAAGCCACTACTTATCGGCGGTCGGTTTGTCGGCTGCTGCTCTAGTTTTGCGTGGTGTATAACATGAGAGGAAGCGAGATTTTACTTTAGGTTTGTTGTTTATTTTTGAGCACAGTAGGATCTTCCTTTAACGCAAAGTGTGCCATATTATGATTATTAAAAACAGCCTAGTTTTACTGTAATAGATAACGATTTAGGTACTCATGTAAGTACGGACTGATATTGTGAACTGCTCATCCGAAAACAGTATATTATATAAAATTTCCTGGATCTGACCAAAGGAAGCTTTCGGTTATTTTTTACCCTTTTGGACAACATATTAGGCATTTCAGGCCCGTCCGTATCAGAATGTCAAACTAGTAAAATGGCCATGAGGTATTAACGACATGAAAGTAAAACGACATACCTACTACTTGTATTAAACCGTCTGAAATCTAAAATAGTCATACTAGTAGAATGTTTGAAATGAAAAATGTCAAAAGTACTGGTACAATGATATAGAAAATAAAACAAGGATAAAATTTAAAATATTATATATTTTTTTAATAATATTATTCAAATAAATACTCTAATTTCTACACCGTGATCAGCAAGAGTTATCAATTTTGAAACCCGCTCAGCTCCTCTCATTATACCAAACACCATCATTCAGTATTCTCGCAGCGACCCTTAAAAGAGGACGAGTGACAAATGATCTACTATATTGGAAAAAAGCGCCCTAAACCATTGTTGGCTATAATCGAATAATGCTTGTTTGTTCTTTAATAGTCTAACGGCTTTTTGCGATCCGTTACGGAAGATAAGACGATACCGCAAAAGCTATTTCGCGAAGATTTCTTTACAACAATTACGTTTGAGTTTTTGCGCTAGACAAGGGCGTAAGGGTTCTTAAACGGTGGTGGTGAACTGGAGCTTCAATACAGCAGATAAAATTTGTTTCTCATGAATATCTTTGACCAATGAGAGTCGAATTGATATCATGATATCTTTTTGACTATTTCCTTGGCTGATGAGAACCGCGAAATATGAGTCTTCACAGCTATGCTGGTTCGATTCCAACACTTCACTGATAGCCACGGTGAGGTGACACCTAAGGATACGTGAACAGAAACCAATAGTATTATCTTCTTCCTCTTAGCGTTAATCCCAGTCGCATCCGAAGCTTTCACCTCAGAGTCTGGGGTCCGCTTTACCAGTCTACCTGCGTATACGGCTAAACTTAGTTATTTTTCGTGAAGCGACTGCCATATGATCTCTACAACCCAATGGCAATTTCAAATCATTGCAGCTAGATCAGTTGTTGAATTTTTCTCCAACTACCCGTAACGACTGCCACAGATGTTGGCATGGCAACCGGGCCGACGGCTTAACGTGCTCTCCGAGGCACGACCAGGTCCTATATTTATGAATACAAATATTTGCGCTGAACGGCGATCGAACACCGCGCCTCCTGTGTAGCTACCGCATTCACTACCGCCACACCACGGAGGATGTCACTAATTCTGTAACCATCAGTATTATAAACACTCCTCAATGCTGTAGTTTTCAAAAATATCTCTTAAATCCATAATTATACCTGCAACGCATCCGAAACGTTGACAGAAATAGTAAGTTCCAAGATATAATTCGAGAGAAGTCCCGATACCTTGTATAATTATGAATTCACACCGCGGAAGTTTAAAAATAAAAAAGAAATTTCACTTAAATCATTACAAATTATATGAGTAAGGTGCTGCGGCCATTAAACAACTCGTATAATTAATTATCACTATTATTACACGCTTCACTATCGTGATATAATAGAGCGACCACTTTTTACTTAAACCGCACGAAAATAACTCCAGACGCGAACTATTGGGAAAAAATCAAATCCTTACGAATCACCACTGCAATCATCCCCGTTGGTCAAATTATATTTGTGAATGGCGCCGATCAGTTTTTATTGGCAAATTCTTTTCTCACAGGCACAACACTTATTGTGTTGCGAATCTGGCTGTTAATGTAGAAACTGTAATGTTGACGTTCATAAGTGTTATTTTGTGATGTATTTGATTTGGAGAATAGTACAAATTAGTACTGTAAGTCTATTTGGTATCTGTGTCTTTTTAAACTAAGATATCATTACAAAAACGACTTGTCCGAATTTACTATTTGCCTTAGCATGCGACATGAAATAAAAAAGAACTACGCAAAATATTAACCTAGCAGTCTCCATTTTTGTTAATTTTATTAATAGATGTTGCATTCCTTTACTAGTTATGTAAACATAACATGTGCACGGAATTGTCACCAAGTAAATTACATTCCTGTTTAGCAAGAAGTATGAGATGTTATCTTAACACATTTTGAAATATTTGGGCAAAAACTATATGTGTGCTGTCACTGGTGATTCCTGTCATAAATCATACTAATGCAAATGACTTAATTTGCTTTTAAAATTTTACTTCCATTTTATTGTTCGCTGTTTGTCCAGTCGTGTGAAGACAATACTGCGAAAAATGTGACAAAAAACGTGGGGCGGAAGCAGAGATTAACTCCTATCGAAAGTCAACTGTTCTAGAAATTTGCGTTATCAAAAAAACTCTTCAGCTTTTTTATTAGTATAGATAACATTTATAACAAGTCGTAAATATATCAAGTTATTCAATGGAAGAAATAAATCATAGTTAATTTACAAGAGCATGTAGTCGCACTTCCAATTTATGAAGTTTTCGTAGTAAAATGCGTCACTACGAGCAGGTGAGATGAAGGTATGTAACCTACACCTACCTCCATCTCACCTGCTCATAATGACCGCACTAATGTACGCATTATTTAAATGCCTGTGCTAAGAGTTCAGACGCTTATGCAAGATGCTTGCCTATAAAAACATAATTAGCAAAAGAAAAGCTTACTTAAAAATCGTTCTTGTAACATTTCGAATCAAAAACTAATAGAAGCTACAATATGACAAGTAAAACTTCACTTTAAACCTCTTTGTAACAAAAAAAAACACTAACTTTGTTCAAAGATTCAAACGTTGCTTTCATAAAAGTCTTTTTGTAGTTTTGTTTAGAAACCGAAATGTATTACTATTAGAAGATCTTTTGTTCACCACAGACAGACCGACACTATTAGCATATATATTGTCCCTTATTTTAAAGATTAATAGTTTTATTTCTAACTGTGCACGCTTGACAAACCCTAGCCTTAAAGTAATGGATAGGTAGTTCATGTATTATGCAGTTTTCGAAAGCATTATGCTGAGCAATGATCGAAATTTACGCTATTTGATCGATTTTAATGTTTTTTTTTATACAGGTCACGTCAATTAGACTTCGCCTGATAGTAAGCTGAAGGCAGTCTCAGAAAAGAGGGTCGCCATTACTTACTTACATATACCATGTTACAATGGTGACACTCTTTGGAGCTTTTTTTATTTTTATTGATTTATTACTCTAAGTGTAATTCCCATTACGCTACTGACGTGTACCCGCTATCATAGGATAACTAGAGGGGCAAATAGGAATACTAGTTAGTATTCCTTATTAAACATTCAAAACATAATATTTTATAACAGGTTAGTAAACAGTTACTTTACAACGAATATAATAATCGCTTTGTTTGTTATCTTGCAGATCTCACCCCAGCCCCTATATAATAACACGTTATACGCGAGCCCACTACGATCGCATGTACACACGCTCTTGCCAATTTGGTGATGAAGCCACGAGGGCCAAACCGTATGACTCAGTCCATAATTGTGGCTGCCGACTCAAATGATTTTAATGTCAAAATTGAGTCAAATGATAACGTTGAAAATGTAGATGGTATCGTATTAGGGCCACTAGTTACGTTTTTGCGATGGCTTATGTTACCGGCTGTTTGCCTTATGGTGTTTTTGTAATGGTTATTTTTTGCATGTATGTTCGGATTAATTTCAAGGTATTATACCTCGGGACACATATTTTGGTACTAGTCGCGAGACAAACGAGGCCCAGGCGCGCGCGATTCGTATTGTAATAGCCTATGCTTGTGAATTTCAGCTCATCCAAACCGGAACCCCCTCACGCTATCTTCAAAAGTCAGCCAAGAAACGTGTGCAGCGCGTATAGAGTACATTTTGTGCTCATTTTTGTTCCAAGATATATGCTCCGAGGTATAACATTTTCAAGCGTATTTGCGACGTTTATTTTCCTTCTATTTGATAAATTAAAGTACAATTTTGAGATACATAAGCTGTTGCTATGCCACAAGAAATGTCAAAACTAGAACCGTGGCGGGTCCCCCTATTCAATTATAATTTTATCAATTGCTAAGATTTTTTTACAACTGATATTATTGTGCACTATTATTCATTATAGTTCAATCGCGTGAATGTCAAAACTTCTAGCGAACAATTTCCCTTCAGCATTATAAGCTAAGATAAGCATTTGCCACACAGCTCCTGTCATTACTAAATTATGGTGCGAAATGTAGGTCAAGTCGTGTTTACGAACTTCCGAAATTCTGAATAGAGTGAGATTCCATCAGAAAGTCTTCATCCTTATTTGTAAGTGGTATTATTATTAATACTGAATTGACCGACTTTAATTTAAGAATAAACTAAATTAGATAGCAAGATTAGCACCGGCGTTAAAAATGGTACTGTCTTTTAGGTGAGAAGTGAGGAAAACCATGTATAGTCTAGACTATGAGGAGGTAGAAAGTAGTATTTCCGCCCAATTGAGCAGTCCGACTGGGGAAGTACCTCCGCCCTACAGAATTCCGCGGTTATAATAACTTCATGTTGTGTTCCCAGCGGTGAGTTGGGTAGTCAGAGCTCACTGGAGAATTTGTGCTGTCAGTGGGATGACTAAAGGCTTGTCCTGCTTTGTCCTCTACACTGACGGCACAGAAACTCTGTGCTTACAGGGTCGGCAGCGCGAGTGTGGCTTCTCTGATGTCACACATCCATAGGCCACGGTAACTACTTTCCATCAGGTGGGCCGTGCGCTTGTCTGCTACCTAAGTGGTCTAAAAAAAAAACTAGATCTTTTATTCCATACTTTACTCAAATGTCAGTTTGGACTTTGAGCAGCTGTACCTACTATACAGCTGCTCACAGTCCAGACTATTGCTACTGACCATCCAGGTATGCCCAACAAAAAAACTTATATGTAATGAACACATTATAGTTTTCACAGTTAATATCAGTATGCGGGCTCAATACAAAATATAATTCCATACTTTGTAAACAAAAATATGCCGCCAATTGAAATTTTTCGATTCCCTCTCGCTTATACGGGATCATTCCTCAACAATATGACCGGACAATTATTATTAAGTCATTAATATACAGAGTAACGTATGTCTCTAAAATAGTACCCGCATATGCGCACGCGTCGCTAATGAATTTTGGAATCGGACCCCATATTGTATTTTTTTCTGCCATTTAAAGCTGTGACTGCGTGTGGGCTCGTTTTGGGTACCAATTCCTTTCATTTCAAACCTGCAATGAAATTAAAACTCTAAGTACACAGTAGCAAGTACGAGTATTTCTTAAGCGAGAATAGAATTGTAATAATTTATTTCCAATTGAAAGCTTTGTCCCTACGTGTGTAAGCGTGAAACTAATCCTGATTAGTTCCGATGTAAGTTTAACTTATATTTTCGACAAAACTGTAAATATTCTTTCTGTCTATTCTATAGAAGCCATAATATAAATACCCTAAATATTACTTATTTTGATTTAAATGGCACTTTTTTTTTTTTTTTTTTTTTTTTTATACATTTAACTATCCACTTTAGTTTCATATCACCGAATCGATTGATGGGGAATGCATTTAGAATTTATTTTTATCGTGTTTTTAAATCCATCTTGGAGTACTTCTATAACGATAGATTTCTTGCATGGACGTTTATGTGTTTTTTATTTCGACTATGGGGAATTTATACCCCACATGGGAATCACTCAACGCGATCGTGCCAAAACGTTTCTGACGAATGTAAACAGACCCCAAGATTATAAAAAGTTTTAAAACCGGAAACACGTAGTGCCAATGTCAACACGGTCCTTCTACGAAACTGCAATTAGGCAGACTACACAAAAAAAAACTTTAGTCTTGATGTAAATAATAACAGAAAACGCCGAAAATGTTTACCTACCTCCTTTGCCGATTTCTTTATGTTTCCAATTTCGTCTTTACAGCCCTTTTATTAGGCTTATTTTGACTTGTTTTTGTTAAGCGATCCATCAAATATGACGCCAACTTAATTTTAACTAAAAGAAACGCCATAAAATTTATTTTATTATCGCTTTTATTTTGTGTAAATATACTGGCTCAGTTGTCGGGTTTTCAGCTTCGTGTTAATGAATCAGTGTCATAGTAATAGTTGTGTATACCGAGTGTAGGACAATATCTACTCGGAATTATCTCATTACGGCCCTTATTTATTTTCACTTTACACACAAATACTTGGAAACTAAACCTAAAGTAAAGAAACAAGTAATCTTGTACTTGGTAATGTCACCTCTGGCGTTCAATGTTGTAAGTACTGTTTCGAACTGCAAACCAAAAAAGAAACTATATCAAAAAGATATTCAGGATATCTATTTATTGAAACATTTTTATTTACCTGTACGAAAAAGTATAATATGTTGTAATTATTGCCAAAAAAGAGAGCATCTCAAAAGTATTTCTTGTATACTCGTAAATATGGACAAAATATGACGATGGAATCAAAGAATTATTATGGAACTCTTGATGTCTATCTGAGGCCTTTGCAAGTTCAAGAGAACATTTAAAGGTATAAACTATGTAGTTTATTTCAACTACTTGAAGTTGGTGTAGCCTTTTTAAGATTGTTATCCTCATCATCATCTTGGGCTGTGAACCGCGTTCCGTGTTACGGTTCACTTTTTTTGGATATAATGTGAGCGAATGTCGTCTGATCATCCTATCCCAAGATGAAAGTCTGCACTAAAGCAAGCGTCCGTTGATCAGTAGATCACCAGATAGCCGCTTCGATAAACTTGGGATGTTAGATGTTAAAAGTGATGAGGTTCCCTATATAAACCTTAAAAAATTGGACTTTTTTTTTAATTTACTTAATCCTATGAAAACATTTTCTGCCAGTCAACCTTACTGTGATGCAGAGATAATTATGTCAAAGGTACAAGTAAGACACGAAGTATTGTGGTTATAGTTTGAACCTAGTTTGGTACCATTAATAAAAAGTACTTTGTGAGTTAAATTAGCACAAATAGTTTTTAAGATTATAGCATTAAACCCAACTGACGAGGATTTGGTACTAGTATATAGATTAAGTACTAGAGCTACCATATACCTAAGTCAATCAATTAGCCTATCGCAGTAAATTGCTGGACATAAGCCTCCTCGAATGTTGGGAGACTATGCTTTACCTAATAATAAAATACCTAAGTACTTATTTCGTACTTCCAAGCTCTAACTAGAACTGCATTACAAAATTCAAATATGAACAACACGTTTTTTTCTCGCATTCTTGACGGACAGATAAGACAGTACATGCGAGTAAAGTTTCCACTGTTTAGTGACGAAATGTTGAAATGTCGTGACCTCCCATAGTTATTATCATGAACGATAGCGCGTGTGACAACGACCGATAGCACTGCCTCGCCAAGATTTACGATTTAACGGTTCTAGGCGCCTCTGCACTAGCTCAAGTAAAAAATATTATGTTTATGTATTTGAAGGACGAATTTCGAATTTCTGTTCTTTGGGTTTCGATTTTTGAGTTGAAAAGGAAAATAAATCGTGTACGCTGTAACACTAATGATTTTGAATAGATGTAGGTAAGTAGTATGTATTTTTTATATAACATACATACATAAACTCACGCCTATATCCCCGAAGGGGTAGGCAGAGGTGCTAGCACCCACATTTCGGCAGTTTATGTTTAGGTCCCAATATAATGGTGAGTCTATTGCCATTAACCGGGCACTTATAAATCTACATAACTTCGAAAATCATCGAAAAGTCATTGGTGTGTGCCATGGTAAAACCTGGGATCGAACCCGAGACCTCGTCTCAACAGTCTATTACCCATACCACTAGGCTACCGCGGTACCTAAATTATACTTATACATACCACAGAATAAATAATAGTCTACTTATCCGTTCACATCCGTAAGGGGTAGAAAGGTGTGATACTTTACGGTATTTACCTTGAGTATTGTGACCAAACAATCATAAACATATTCACTTTCAATATTAAAAAAATTATAAACATTTTCATACTTTCCTGTTAGTCGCGTGAGGCAATGCACATGCCACGGCACAATTACTAAAAGAGACCATCAGATTGTTATCACATATTCCATAAAAGCAAGACGAAATTACACCGCTTTGTAAAGTCATAAATTTATTCCAATTTCACAGGATATGGTATTGTGAAAGTTTTATAATTCCAAGAATGGAACGGGACGCCTCGCTATAACAATCAGTATCATACAGATTTTTCTATCATAATAAAAAGAAAAATAAGTTAGGCCAGGGTAAG
This sequence comes from Eilema griseolum, assembly GCA_963662185.1. Taxonomy (NCBI): domain Eukaryota; kingdom Metazoa; phylum Arthropoda; class Insecta; order Lepidoptera; family Erebidae; genus Eilema; species Eilema griseolum. The sequence continues at coordinate 3,960,551 of OY759243.1, forward strand.
ATAGTTCGCAGTTAAACTCCGATACAATTGGACAGCGACAAGCCTTGTCCGGCAGTTGAAGTTTCGTTGTATAGTTACAAGTATTCGCACTGCAAAACTACCAAAACTTTTCTAAACTGTCTCTAGGAATAACCAATGTGCAATAATTTGAATGCTGAATATTTAAGGAACCCACAGCTCGTTAAATACAGCTAACAGTAAATCTTTCTTATTTTTTCTTGTAAGAATTGTTAGTGGAAAAGACGTATTAGTCGATTAACTTGTATTGGACAAGACTTACTTCGACGCCTTACCACCACCAAAGCTCCCCTTAGTTGCGAGTGTAACCTAGTAACGATAATAAACGCTATGCATGACTTATTCAATGTTGTTACTAACATATATGACGTATGAGGGGGGGCCTCTATGTAGGTAGGTACCATTTGCGTGATTGACTTAGAAATAAAACGGAAAATTATGAGCGTCTGTGGCGTTGAGTAACAACCAATAAATTTATACTGTTTCTAATTTAGAAATGGATACAAGAGCTTTAGTAGGCGGACGGTCGCTATCTTTTTGTAACAAGCCCCTACCGCTTTTACTGGATTAGTGTTTTACTACAAGTGATCTACCAAGCTCTGCATATTTTTGTTCCCGGAGCGAATCTCTGGTGCCTCTGTTATGGGAAATAATAATTGCTAAAATCCGACAATATTTTCCAATTAATATTCCCTGTAGTGAAGACTTTCCTTAAATTGGACTGTCAGAAGGACAGGAATGATCTCGAAAGTCCTTTTACAGTAAATAATTTCCTTGTAATAAATTGTTTGAACAAGGAAATAGATTTAAAGTACAAAATGTCTAAGAGCGGAACATATTGACGCAATTTAGTAAATGATCTAATTTCGAGATCAGAATGCACGAGCCCCTGGATAATCTATAAAAGTATTTCGTCAAGAAAATGTCTAGAGTTATTATTCAATTCTCTCAATTTCTCAACTAAATGACAGATTTTCGCAAGAAAACCTTTCACACAAATCTATGCCTCTTGGCAGCTTTTTGTAATATATCTCCTCAACGATCTCAATGTGAAAGCGGATGTGTCATGTCAAGATTTAAAAATAAAACTCAACAAATGTATTTTGATAACCGTAATAGCCACAGATATTTTGTTTATTTAGGGTCGGCGATAAAAGGAGCCGAAATTGACAATCGTTAACGACTTTTGCCATCCAAGTGTCACGATCCTGATAAGCAGAAAAGACAGACTTGAGCGTGAGAGCACACATTTAAATGGCGCATACGTTTATTTAATTGTGGGCCTAGTCGTAGGCACGTAACGTACGACTAACCTGTGTGCAGACTAATGAGAATACGTTTGACAAACGATGAATAAACGACACTGGCGAACAAGCTGTCATTTATTAGCAGAGGTGAACTGGCAATTTAAAGCAAGGGACCGAATTTATGCGGAGTTTCCTTTTGAACGAGCAGTAATCACGATAAACTAAAGAGATTTACTTTGAATCTCTTTAGGATAAACTGACCGTGTTGTATGAGCCCTCTGATCTCTTAAATCTGTTAAATAAACAGGTTTGTCTGAAGCTGTCGGGTCGATGCCAAGGGCATCAGACAATGTCACTTCTATTTGCCTTTGGATCGAGGGAGGTAAATAAACTAAATACTCATATTACTAAATGGAGTGCGGTCTGGATGTGTGAAAGAGTACATTAATTGAAATGAAATGCATGTGAACAGCTGTTTTGTGTATGTCAACTTTGTTATTTATTTATGATATTAGGTAGTCTTATTATATTATCAATTAACGTACATTTTATTAAAAATATTTTTTAAATAATTTCGGTAGGTAACTTAACAGCGTCTGTAGTAGATTCAATATTTAGGTAGGGATGTTTTACACATGCCAATATAAATGTTTGTATCAATAAAAACCTTATTTTAAGTTCTAAGTAAGATATTATAAACAAATATGGCAAAATATACGAATTCTCAGATATCCTATATTAGGCATATTGTGGGTGGAGACTTGAGCAAGCGTTTGACGTCATTCTCGAATCAACAATAAGGAAATCAATCGACAGGAGTTAAAAAAAATAGAACAGAATCTAAATATTGGAAGAAAAACAAAGAATAATCGTTTAGAATTGCGAATGAAGCGACACGAACTTGACATCGACATGATGCCATGACTGACACGTCCGTCAGATGCAAGGCGTATGCTTCGTTACATAGTCAATGTTCTCACAGTTCCCTGCCTACTGAATACAATTGACCCTTAGGAACATGTTACTATTTGGTAATAGATTTTTGCTTTATTTGAACTATTACGAACTGCACGGCATTTTGACAGATGCCACAACATTTTAATTTTGATACAAAAATTAATGAACCTTTTGAATACATGCCCTCATTATATGGCTATCTCAGACTCATAAAAAGTACTTTTTTATTGGTCTGAGGTGGCTATTTAATATTTTAAATACCTTTCTACTTCGTCGATTCCCGGCTTTATTTCCGGGTAGTTAAAGAGTATCTTATAGTTGCGTTATCAAGTTTACATGTTCTTAAATAACCGGAAACGGACACAGTAAGATCTAGATGAGACATAAAACTGTCAAAAGACATGTAATTACTAACTGTTAGAGAGCAATTTAGATGATCAACTAAGTAATGTAACACATTAGTTGATTATCTAAATTGCTATGTACGAGACGATAATATAATATACCACAATATTGATGATTATGCTTTATCTTTTCTTTTTAAACATAGACTAGACTTTGAAAGACTAATTAGTTTCAAACTTTTGCGTTGCTTTTGTTGCTGCTTTTGCTTTTACTGTGATTGCGTTCAATTATCTACTTACCTACTACATAATTAGGTTGTATACGTTAATGAATGTAATCTAAAGTTTAAACGAATAAATTTTAATCGTCTAATATACTTATGTGGATTTAATATGTCTAACTATACTGTTATACATATATGTGATCAATATAGTTGTTGAAATATATTATTTTACTTGAATTTATGGCGCAGTATGCGCTCACTCTGCAACATTGTCAGCCATTTTGCAATTCCGTAACCACTAGGTTGGATAACTGCAGTGTACCGTCATAAAATTGACCTTCATTAATTTGCCTTATCGCCATAATTTGTTGTCTAACATCATGTTATATTCATCGGTTTTATGTTAATGGCGCCAAATGTGTTCTGCTATCACGTTATTCCTGCAGCCAGACCAATAAACCTAGTATTCTTCTACTAACTCTTAGTAGAAAAAATATTTGAATAAGTAGGTAAGTAGTTACAGTGAGTTTACATTAATATAGGTTAACTATATAAAAATTGTTGCTCGTTTTCCCACGGAAGAAGCCGTAGGTCAAGATAAGCGATTAATTAATAGTGCTGATCCCTAGCCGACATAGACCATAGCCATACATCTCGTGAAAAAGTACCTAGTTCCACGTAGTACTGAGTAGATAGTGGCAAAATATGAGTGTACTATAATACACTTCTACGTACTTCGATGGGTATGGTAATCAAAGGCAACATATAAAAATACTGCAAAAGCTGAAAAGGTGTGTCATGAATTTTTTCTTCAATTTAATAGTGTTTGCAAGTTTTCAACCAAGCCCATTTTAGGGGCGCAATTTTCGCGCGCTAATTTCAGCCACGCGAGCTTTGCCAAACAATTTTCATCTAGTTTTTCTCAGAAATAGAAGTTCACTGCACCCACCTTCGACGCCCTCTGCGTAGAAAATTAGATTTTCAACTTACGCCATAAATAAATTCGTGTTCGTGTTATTCATGATGGTTTCTAAATTATCTGTGTACCTACTGTTTTTTTTAATTAAGAAAGTTTTTTTTGGTTTCGTGAACTTGATAAGGTATACTACTTTTTATTAAATTTAACATTGTACGTACTTGGATAAAAATACCTGAGTATAATTTTAAAGTAACTCTGTTGAAGTTTCAGTCACAAAATAAAAAAATATGGACTCTTTTACCCGACTTCGTCAGCGAGGGTAATGTTTTAAACGTGTATGTGTCTATGTACCTATGTAGTTTTCTTTGTTTCCCTCTACAGGCCTAACGGCTGGACGAATTTCGATGAACGGAAACTCAAATGAAAAGTATTCATCTCCCGAGTGTCAAGTAACAGTCGATTTGATCCGCTTACTCTATTCCTAATGTATAAACTGATATAAACTACAATACGTTCCAAAATCTCGTCCCTTAAGACATTATAAGCGTAAAGCCGAAAATTTGTTACGATGACAAATTGCAGATACATTCAAAAACTAACATAGCTAAAGGACTGCATTCGGTAAAAATCTCGCTGCGCACTCTGCAATGCAGCTGTGGGGGGTTGGCCGCTGCAAAACTGTTGTTTATGTGCCCGCACCACCGCGGCCATTACTGAAATTATATCGTGCATTACCGACGTTGTTTACTAACTCGGCGGTAGTTGCACATTATTCGATGTATGTTAGCGCGATGGCGGCGGATTGTGGCGATAGTTGGCGAATTCGAATTTTGAATTTATGTATTAGTTCGTACGTCGGTGTGTAAATTCTATAAGTTAATATTGATGGATGAATAGTTTAGGTTTTAGTTATTGGATGGATATCTTTTGGTTTGAGAAGTGGGATTACATTTGCATGACATGATTTTTCATTTCATTATTGGTCATATATTTAATATAAAATATTTCAAGATACTAAAGTGTTATTTGTAGTTAATAAAAAAGCAAAAACCAAGCGGTTCGGAGACTTTTCTTGCAGCACCACCAAGACCCGGAATTCATTGCCAGCTCACTGGTTTCCTTCTTCCTACAGTACCGGGTCCTTTCAGCGGGGTGTGAAAAAGCATCTGATGAGGCGGCCAAGCTGAGTACATTACTTAGTGTCTGTAATGGTAACCACTCTTTTTCTTTTGGCTTACCATCAGGTGAGGTGAAGTCAAATTGGCGTATCCTAGATAAAAAAAATAAAAATAAATGAGCTGATTTGACATGTTCATCGTTTAGCTGATTTGATGAGGTACGCGAGGTTTAACAGTCACACTTAGCAAGTCGCGAACAGCTTAGTTAGACAATCAACAGGATACTCGCTTATGCTCATAAATAACTAGCTAAGTACGTCTGTGACGTAAGTGGACACACCTAGTGTGCTGTACACATAATATATGTGTAAGTAGAACTGTACGCACACTTACACAATATTGAGGTTATTACACTCTCATTTGATACCAGATAAAAACTTATCACGAGTTTATTTTTTAAACCATTACTCAAGGATTTTTTGTTTGTATTATTATGGTGATGAACTCAAAACAGTCATAATTATAATTTCTTAACTATATTTATATTTAAACTATTATTTTTAATTAGTCCATACACTTAATTGGACATAAGTAGACGTTGCTATACCTGTGTCCAATTAAGTCTTTAAAACCATGTCACACTTGAGTTCACATGATGGAAACTTGCGCTTTATGAAATACGTATAAATGAGAAAACTAATTTAACAATTTAAAGAATCTTGAATTATAATTTCAACTTTACGTCATTAATTTAAGGTTTATTGTTGCAAGGAGTATGTTGACTGAGCATTAAATGTAGCATTTTACTGTAAAAATGTTGGAATAGTAGGTGTTGCCGTACAAATAATGTTTGTCCATCACTCGACTTTGATTTCGTCATTAATTCACCAGTAAAAGATGATCTCCCATGATTTATAGTAGAGCTTAAACGTCTTTTAAGTTCAATGGTTCTCATTAATCTGGTGCTCAAATACGTGGAAACTTTTCGCCCATCCATCATGTCGGCATCAAACTGTGTGAACGTCTTTTGTCAAGATAACGTATCGGTCGCTTACCGAAGGAAATTAGAATTTACGATCATTGAAAAAAAAAACATAGATCACAATAAGCACAGATATTTTTTGTTTTAAATTTTCAAGCCGAGGACATTAAGACAATTGCAAAAAATACACTTGTGTCCGTATAATCTTGCTATCTGTGCTTAAAAGTCAGTAGCACGTCATTAAACATATTTAAATAAGTTATAAATATAATTATTCTTCGAAATTATACTAATAGCTGTACTGTTTTTGTTCGTAATTTTATGTAATAACGCTCTATTAATTTAAGTAGATAATGTAAATATTATTTAATGTTGTGTAATATAATAAGTCATTGTCGTTGTGGAATAACATTTACGAGTACTTGACAATAGAACAATGTACACTTCCAAGGCTTATCTTTATAAATTTTGATTCATTAAGGGAATATATTAAAATATATTATTCGTACGAGGGCTTTAAAAATCTTTTATAAAGTGGATATGTATACGAGTATCATCGGTCAAAATTGGTCTGCCAAGTGTTCTGTCACCTTAATTAGGCAAACTATATTAATGTTATTTGATTGGTGACGAGGTTTCATACCTTAGTTGCGTAGGTACGGAATTACTTTGAATCTACTTGAAATATTACACAATATATATTATCCGACTCCGAACATTAATATTCCTTAAAAAAATCTGTAGTGTAGTACATACCATGATGTCATTTCTTTATAATTAGTGTCTCTATATAATATAATCTTTTAATGTGGCTTGACATTCGTAAATTTTACATTGTGATATAGATTAATGCAGATATCTCAATGAAATTGAAAACGAGACAGTACCAATACTGTTTAAAGAACAGTAAGTGGTAAACGATTTTTATTCATGCATGACTGACTCAAAGGAACCTTACTCACTTACCACTTAGGACAACCCGTTGCGCTCCAGTGGAAGTAGGCATGGGATGATAGTGGGAGGGAGCGACTGACGCCCCTGTGAAGAGTAATAACCTGCCAAGTACTATAACGAGATTTGAGAACTGTGGAATCTGTTGAAACATCATGTTGTACTTCACATCTATGAGCGCTTAGATATTACCTTCAGGCAAGCAGATGCTATTGTTTGTATACCTTGACCGGCGCGTGATTCATTCATAACCATAGCTGAGTACAAGCATAGGTAAATACACATTGAATATTCGAAGTTACTTTTGAATGAATTGAAGGAATTTGAATACAACTAGCCATAAGTAGCATAAAATGGTATGTAATTAACAACTTAGAATTACTACAATTGGGATATTTACAGTAGTTATTATTAAAATAGGAGACTACGAGAAGGTAAACTGTAGGTTGGACAGGACACCCCCTAGCCGGATCTGAAACAGGTAGTTAAGGACAGACTGGATGCAGAAAGCAGAGGATCGGATAAAATGACGCATATTGGAAGAGGCCTATGTCCAGAAGAGGACTGATGTGGGCTAATTGATTCACTGATTGTTAAAATAATGTTTTTTGTTTTTTATATACCACTTAGGTGGCAGACAAGCACACGGCCCACCTGATGGAAAGTGGTTACCGTGGCCTATGGACGTTTGTAACACTAGAGGAGTCACACTCGCGCTGCCAACCCTGTGTAGTGATTCTAGTAGTAATTAACAATTACAATTACAAAACTGAATCCCACTAAGCAAATAAGATCTCTTATCTTTAACCAAAAGTTCTCACATACTCGACAGTAGATGTTTTCTCTACCATACACTGTGTGTTAGCATTGGTGGTAAACTGGTTTACTGCCAGTCACAACCCAAGTTATGGTAAAGGTAGGCAGCCAAAACGGGAACTGACAGTTGAGCAATGTTGCGGCGGACGTATGACATGCTAAGACACTCGATCGAGATTAACTCATCAAGTAAACATGACAAAAGACATAGAATGACTATTACCTACATAGTTCACTAACGTCAATAAGTTTGCACACGTGACTATCCAAGAAACCAATAAAAGTACTAACCAACCAATTACACGAGTCCTTTGAACTCATAATCATATTCTACGATTGGTGATTGATGCACCTCAGCCGTCCCGCGCTTTTCGCCATAGAGACCAGCTGTGCAATTCTGTAAGCACACGGCATGGAGCATAGCGCTGCGATATCCTTGGTAGATATTGTTATTGGTCAATCTTCAGTTACGTCATCCAGTCCGAACAATGACAGACAATCTTTATTCTGCATTCTGCAAGTAAACGTTGTAATCGATTTTAGGCTCGATTTTAAAATCGTGTCGGTGGGTTTGTTTATATTAGAGTGCATATTACGTTAACTAAATATACATACGTGCGTCGTTAAATTACCATGTATTATCACTGACTTGTGGCGTTAGAAGGTCGGCAGTATTGTCACGTAGAATGGCAATGCATTTTTTATAGTGGAAATATTCAATATTCGGTCACGTAAAGTGTCGATCAGTCACTTGGGTAAGTAAATCTTTGTAGAAACAACAGGCAATTGGCTCCCATAAAGCCGTTCAATCTGAGGCATACTTACTTCATATTTTTAATAGTAAATTTAGCTGTTGCAAAACCATAGGATACCACAAGCAGAATTGCCTGAAGATCACTAACAAATGTGCATTCATTTTAAGTAAAAGTGCTTTAGAAATTTTTTTCTGAATCCCAGCTGCTGCTGCTGCTGAAGATCTGATTAAAACCTACAAACATTTTACTCAACTCGGGAAGCATACCTGGAACTTCACGCACAGCTTTCACATTGTTAACTACACGAGGTCTTCTTGTAGATATGTGCATTTTTTCAAAAGTACATCGTCATTGCATTTTCCGAAATTCCCCAGGTTGTCTGATATCATTCGCCTAGTTAATGTAGCCTATACACTGTTGCCATGCGCCGATAAGTGGTCATCAATCAGTACCTAACGTTCCACTTGGTTGTTTCAGATCCATCGAGTTCAGTAGCCGATAAACTTACTCCTGATAACATGTAAGTATTATAAAGTCTTCCTATCTCGGTTTTTGCACACATTTTTGGTGTGTTACTAGGTGCTTGAAACAACAAAGAAAATGTTGTCCGTTATCGAGAATTATTAATTAAACGGGAGTTTTAAGTCAAGTTGGGCAACTGAATTAAGTGTGTGACTTTGTAACTCACGAGCAGTAGTTTATTTTGTATTCACTGGTTCATTGTGAATGGTTACATAGTCTAGTTCGGGTTTTCTTCTCGTGGTTTTAGAAATCATATGATAATCACTTCTGTAAAAAGCCACGATAACAATAATGGAACATAGAGCTCGGGACCATGACTGCAAGCTTTATGCAATTGGGTATGGCGCTCATGGAAGAAACGTAAAAGGTTTTCAGTAACATTATACGGTCACGGTTTACGGCGATTAGGACTCAGCAATCTTGCAATTATTGTTGCTATCGGCTTTAATTCATTCACAAAATTGTCTGACCATACTAAGATTGTGGTACGTAACAATTTTGCCCCACCGCGAATTCGCCGAAGAAATACTGGTGTGTACAGAGCCTAAATGACACAGAAATATTTGAATTTTTACTACAATAGACGAGGTGGGTTTTACGCGTCCGCTTCCATCTTGTCCTGCTCGCACCACGAAAATTGAGTGCGAGGTTACATTCGTTATCGTGAATAGTTTTATTTAACAACTTCCTCTAGAGTGCTTTACTCATTACACAAAAACTTGCCAGGTGATAGGCGACGAACGACGCAGTAATAAAAGTCTGACAACTAGCTATTCTATATATCATCATACTAGCGAGCGACCCAAATTCTTGGCGGATGCAATAGTTCATAAAATGTTTCTTTACGATGAATTATCCATATATAAAAATATCTATTTAATAATGAAAAACTGTATTAAAAACCGCTGTGTTTAGAAGAATTTAGCGGAAAAACAGACTCTTTAGATAAATCCCTTTATTAGCGTTCTTCATCAACTCGCTAGCGTGAAACTAGCGATCGCGCGCTAGTTGAAAACTTCCGATTTAATATTTTCTTGTCGTTGACGCGCGCGCATATTAAAGTACAAACATGTATGTAGTGAGTACCTCCTAACTACAGAATTTTTGTGTCTCCTAACTAGAATACACTTGAAGCACACAAATATTTTACACTGAGTAGATATCGAATCCGCAATCCATTAGCGATCAATATTAAGTAACAGAAGTTCTAGTATCTAACATATGCCTATAATAGCTTGCACCGATTTAACCTTTACGCTCTATAAAAAGATACAGAGTTCAGTACCCCTGTCTTTAGATTTTCTAATTGCTTGTATATTATTAGTTTTAGCACTCAGCGGGAGATCTAATAGCTTGCGTCTTTTTTCTTTCGGAACTAGATTTGTAGATTTGGCAACAGTTAGCAACTGACGGAGTTGGTGAGACAGTCTCTGATGGTTCATTGATTATTATGAAGAACTAGACAATATATTTTGTTATATGTAGTTTAAATAAAATGCTGGCTAAAACGCCTTAATACGTATTACTTAAACCGCATAACTTAACTTACAATCGAAAAGAGTCACGAGGTTCTCCGTTTAAGGTAACGAATGAGTGTAATGAGTCTTGTTTAAAATCACACAAGTCAAAAAAGTTTTAATTCGGTTCTAATTGGATTTAATTAACTAAACGCAGATTTAACTCTTTAAAAAAAACATACGTCCTTTGTCCCTTTTCTATAAACTTCTACTTACTCACAATTCTTGAAAATTTATAATAAAATGTTAAATTATATTAATGGACAACACTGTAATTGTTATATCGTGTGAATGAATTTTCGTAACTGTTATGAGTAATGTCGAGTATAGATCAACTGAACGAATATAATCGACTGGATTTCGTCAATTATTGGATAGATATAGCACGTTGTCGAAATTATTACGATATCGTTATGATTTCTCCGCGTTATCGTATTCTTTCGCCTTCACACGTTTGGTATGTACCCGACTTAACGTAGCCTACAGGTGTTAATAGTAGAGGCGAATAAGGAATTGCAAACAAGTTAAGTGTGTTTATATAAAGTAAATAATAACAGAAATAGTTCAAGTTGAGTTAGTATAGAAATAGGAAACAATGAAAAGTACACACAGGTCATTCATAATCTCGGCTCTTATCACCTCGACCCAATATCTTTGTCAACGAACTGTGACTTAACGACATCACTATCGCACACATAAACGTTAACCTAGTGTTACATTATATGATTTGTTTTGATATTAACTTTGTTGGTTCTATATTTCATTTAAGACATGATGAGATGATTTGTTATTGATTTCGTGGCTGATTCAGAACGTTTTATACCACTTAGGTGGCAGATCAGCACACGGCCCATCTGACGGAAAGTGGTTACCGTGGCCTATGGACGTGTGTAACACCAGAGAAGCCACACTCGCGCTGCCAACCCTGTAAGCACAGAGTTTCTGTGCCGTCAGTATAGAAGACAAAGCAGGACAAGCCTTTAGTCTTTACTAGTAATTAATACTTATATATATGTTCACTTCTTTTTTCCACCGGGTTAGGTAGAGACAGAAGCCTATTTGCTTCTATCCTTAATTAATTCACGAGTTTCTTCTACGTAAACCTTTAATAAACATTTACCTTAAACATCAATTTTTCTCAGCGACAAAAATCATGTCCAAAACTGTTCAGCTATATATGAACTCTTAAATAACACATATTTTTGGTCTGTCGTATAAAATTAAATAAATCTGACTTTTCAAACTACCCAACTTTCATACTGTGCCTTAATTGCCGTACATTTTGTTCTCAGCGACTTTATATTACCGATGGTATCTCACCGTTATCTTGGGCCCGTAAATCAAGGGCGGGTGCAAATTTCAGTTCACCATCGCTCCAAGTGGCCATTGTGTGCTATATGATCTATGGCCACTAAGGGGCTGGGGCACCTCCACCGGAGTTATACCCCCTGGTAATGTGGCTTAGGTAATCAAGTTGTTTGCTGTAGTTTATGAGACTGTTCTAAGAAGGGACTGTTGTGCAGTTGATGATTGATGGTTTTGTTCGATTTATGTCGTTTGCCAATTAAAGGTATACGAGGATGAGAACGTTCGACTGATATGTCACAGGTTCGATTCGTGCTCAGCACATATTCGTAACTAGTTATGAACTGTGCTTTTTTATCTACACCAGATGGCGTTGTATACTATATTCTAGAATATTATGAAGTACTAACATACTCATATAATTACCTATTGCAGAAATAATATCCCGCAATATAAACTATGCCCATATTAAACGCTTTGTTTGAGTCTAGATAAAAATAAATGTTATAAATATAAAACATTTTACACCACACTGTCTAGACCCAAAGTAAACATGACATGGTGTTGTGAATAAGCTAATATTTAAAAAAAAGAACAGAATACGCGCTCTCTTTTTATTAATTTTTGATAGAAAGAGTAAGCCTAGGTAAACGAATTTTGCTCGAATAGATACAGTAAATAAAATTGTTAATGTAAACCCTGTGAGGCTGGTCAGCAAAACGTGGATCGAATTCTGTTGCACTGTTTACAGCAATTGAAAATAATGCTGAGGGTGAGAATATTGCACTCGGGAGCATCTGGTTATAGCAGAATCATAAAATATTTTTGTTTATTTTAGTACTTATCTCTGAGTTTATTAAACTGCGAATTATCTATAAACTATGAAGTATTTTTATTAATTCTATATTATTTTATGAGTAGGTACATGCATAGATATATGTTATTATTTTTAGGTATATATTTTTACCATATAGGTGGCCTATATTTTGATAGCAGATATTTACAAATCACATTCTATGCTACCGATGTAGCGTTGATTGTTTTTTGTAGTGAAAACTTCTTTTGTGTTGAACATTTTTCGTTGAACATCTGTTGAGATGAAAAAAAAAAAAGAAACCATTGAACTTGCCACACCGTTACCGACATTTCCTGTACACATTTGACGCTGTATAAACATTATAATGACCAAATTTCAATTCTGTGGGCACCCCTGGAGTGCTACTGTTGTTTTTTCTAATAAGTTTGCTTAATAAGTTATAACAATAACTTGCCCGGCCTGAAAAACGACCCCAGAATCTAACCATTAATCTCATGCAAACAGAAGCGCAAATTTCTCAGTACCCACATCCCTGGCAGTCGCTAGCTTTGTAAGTAGAAAAAAAAGACATCCGAAACGAATGCACTTCGTTTAAAATTTGAACGTTGCAATTTCGCTCGTTAACCCATTTGTTTAAAAAAGACAATGTTACACCCTCGAGTACGGAACCCTCCTGACTTGGCAACGTCACAAAGGCAGACGTGCGCCAATGGTGTGTGGCACTATTAGGGCTGTTATCCGCACTTAGCTACGGGCGGCACGATATGGCCGCCGAGGATAAGTGTCCCTTGCTTTGTTTAGATTTGGCGCGCTAGGTTTAGGTAGACGTTAAATCTGGCATCTTTTTGTGTTTCCTACAAAAGTTTCTTAGACTTACAAAATATAAGTACGTATATTTATTTTCTTTGTTACGATACCTACAGTTGGACACAATTCCAATATAACGGTGGCACAACACATTAGCAAACTTTTACACTCATTTTATATTTTCAATTGATCTGTCAATTTTCTTTGACAAATATGACGGTTATGAATGTTTAAATATATATTGGCGACCTCATTTGCAAAGCTTTTGCTGTTAATCTACATCAAATTACTTTGTCAGCAAATTATACGTTATTTTTGCGTTGTAATGAATAATTTATTTATCCATAATATAAAAGCTTATTGGTCGAAGCTTTATTTCCAAGAACGTAACGCGTCATCGCCTGTGTTCAATTCTAATGTTTCCATTGATTTGTGCTGGGAGAACGAACTCGCTTTGATCATATTACTGTACCGCTTGAATTAGTTCGAAACACCCTGTGCCCACGGCTATTCTCAATCGATAATGTTTATGAAGCTTACCTGTTAAATGTCTGCTAGCTTTAATTAAAATTCGCTTTTTTACGAGTTTAGATTTACTTACTCGCTTCCAAAAGGATGGGCTATCAGTGATAACTTAGACGGTAGACCTGTCTGTGTTTGAAGGATAGTTCACTAGCTTTCATACTGGAGACAAAATGTATTCCAGTCGAACAGACTCCTTTATAACCTGTCGTACCTTGGCGAAGGAGATACAAGGCCAAGGTTATTTCTATATGCGCATTATGGAAGTAACACGGTACCGTACAGAAACAATAACAATATGAAGCGATCTATCCAACTTGGCCACTCTTGAAATTTGGGAGCGCTAGTGTCGTATTTCAACTGACTGAAGTAGTTTCTCGTTAAAGCCTTTGGCTTTGTAATTACTGTAGCTATCAAATATATCTATCAACGGGTCCACTTGTGGTGTGTTTCCTTTTACAGGGACTAGTTGATATATGATTCCTCTTGTCCTATGGAGATTTGAAGGATGTAGGACAGGACGGTATTCCCGTCCCAATTGAGCAGTCCGACTGGGGAAATACCTCCACCCTAAAGAATACCACGGCTATAACAACCTCGTATTGCATTCCCGGCGGTGAGTAGGGTAGCCAGAGCTCACTGGAGAGTTTTTCTGCTGTCAGTGGGACGACCAAAGGCTTGATTTGTCTGACCAAAGGTTGATTTGTCTGATCAAAGGCTGATTGTGTCTTCTACCTTCTGCTAATGGCGGCACAGAAACTTTCTGTTTTTACAGGGTTGGCAGCACGGCAAAAATACGACATTACAACAAAAGAAAAGTGCACAGCGTCTGTCAAATTATTCTGACATCTGTCAATTAGGTTGTATCAAAGCAGCAGATGGCCAATGAACCCCGCAATACAGGATTTTTATCTATTTAACATACAATATACACGCGTCCGTAAATATTTTGGAGGGAAACTTTTTGTCAATAATGTAAACAAATTGACAAAACATTATTATTCCTGTCGTACCGCCGGCTCTGATTGTGTTCCTACAAACTTGACGTTTATTTGATCATAATATATTTCGCTATCAAATCGTATGTTATTGCCTACAACCCTATTTCAATTTCTTTCGAGTACTTATATAATTTTTCCCCATGTTCATTTTGTCGTGTGTGAATGGAAATGCGATCTCGGTCCATGGGGTGAATAAATTCCATAGATCTCTGGCCAACGTACTTTTAACGGTTTCCTAAGTATTATTGCGTGTTTTTGTTATGAAAATGACGTGTGATTTATTTTTCACGGTGAGGCTATAGAATTGTTCTGTCTGCAAGCCGTATCGATTTGCGGTTGTACTCTTTTACCTTATTCTTTGGGACAGTCTCAAAGATGACTGAATTGTTGTTGCTAATGTATAGAAATTGAAATTAAATATTTTATTCAAGCCCGTACTTTTTTTTTACATGCGAAATATTCCCACGGATACCCCCACCACCGAAGCCGGTGGGAGAAGCTATGTCGGACTCGAACCGACCAAAACGCACGACGCCTGTGGGTCGTTTTTGATCGCCGAAGGTGAGGTTAACAGGCATAGCCCTCGCACTACGGCCGACCCAGGCCCATCTCTCTCGATCTGGCCCTCTCCTCGGGTGTGCGGACCACAGAGTCCCCAACTCGTCCCCATAAATGGGGTGGCGCGCCGCCGCGGTCTGCTTCTGCCAGGGTGACAGGCGGGTCCCGTCACCTCGTCTCTCACTCGTCACCCCCAGGCTTGCGCTCATGGGGGGCGGAGGTAATTCATCGACCTCCGACGCACGAGTTGCCTTCATACGCGGACAGCTTGGCTTGCAGTCCTTCATCGTTCAAGCCCGTACTAAGCTATTAGATAGTTGTTAACTTTGCTATTATAACTAAAACCATTATTAAAATTAAACGTTCCACATCGAACCAGCTTTAAATTTTACTCATAGCATATTTTACGTTAACACGCATACCTCACTTTACACCGCCATACCTCAAGTACTTATCCACGGATTCTTACCTGGCTGTACTTCACTAACTATATGTGCGAATAACTTCCTTGCTTTGATCTCAGCCAAGTGGCTTCAAGAGGGTACCCTTGATGAATAAACCTTAAATTATAACTACACGTTGAACATACATACATGTGTGCGTACCGTACAGTAATCCCAGTTGCCAGTACAATATTTATTTACAAGTACTCCGCACTAAAAACATCATAAACATTCTTGCGTGTCTATTGTTAAAGAAATAGCGCTGTCTGTGTTTTTATGTCTGTACGGAAATGTACACTCGTGTGCATTAATATGTATTTACAGAGTAACGAATCTTGTAAGCCGATTCTCGATCTATAAGCCTGTTCAGTGAAGCTTAAAGGTTTCGACAGCTGAACTCCTCTGATCTCTTTCTCCACTCTTTTTACTAGCTCTATTCCTGGCAACCGCGTTGTCTGTTATGATAATTCTTTACAAAGTTTTATTGTAAGTAATATTGAAATGTAAATGGTGTATATTTCTCAGAAGTACTAACACGGTTTTTCAAGTATTTTTCTGTTCGTATTTCCACTGAAGTGTTTCAACAGTTGCTGTACTAATGAATTCAGGAAGGCGAGACTTGTGTTTGTCGTGAAATCATTAGTACTAACTGATCCGTCGATAATTAATTAGATTATAGTTAATGTTGTTCTGAGTGTTGAGCCCATGTCTTTATTTTTGGTACTTTCTACAGAAAGTTAAACAAAACGTGTTTAACTTTCTGCAGAAAGTATTAAAAAATAGTACTAAAATTTGTTTTATTTTCTTATTCACATGAATTCAGGGTTTCAGATTTTTTTATTTCATCATATTTTTTAAATATCTGAGCAGATTTAAATACCTATATGGAATAGAATCTTCACATCACTATAATAAGGTCGTTTGTATGCTTGTGTGTTTCAATTGTTTACCTACTTCTTATTTGTCTATACTATTGGTTTTTGGTGCTCAATGAAGAGCTACCTATTTAGTATAAAAGTATTTGGGTACCCTAGTCATATATTCTTTACATCCCATCATTGTTGAATGACTTCAAGCGTAGTAATACCTTACCATTTGGAATAACAAAACTATCCAGGGACGTTATATTCTATTTCTACTTTGTCCATGATACGATTGTTGCTAATAGAAGTTTCCCCGACTGTACTTTTGTCCGCATATAACCTCGCGGTCTGAACTGACCGTTCCGTTAAAACTTTATAGCTTGTATACTTGGTTGAACACTGCGCCACAGATACCACTTCGTGATTTACATGTACGTATGTCCAAACTATATCGTTATTACTCATCTGCAATGTGCACTGGTTGTGGCACACTTCGCGAATTATATGTTTCACTACATTTTAGTACGGTAACACAATAAATATTAACATTTATAGCTTTAGGTAAGTTCTTTGAA
This sequence comes from Eilema griseolum, assembly GCA_963662185.1. Taxonomy (NCBI): domain Eukaryota; kingdom Metazoa; phylum Arthropoda; class Insecta; order Lepidoptera; family Erebidae; genus Eilema; species Eilema griseolum. Next base: position 3,977,812 of record OY759243.1, read on the forward strand.
GGAGACGTGGCATTCACGCTTGGAAATATTCGAAAAACTCGACAGAGGTACATCCACTATTTCACCAAATATTTTTTGTTACTAAGAATTTATAAACTGAAAAGGACAATAAATAAAACTATGCACCCTGAAACCTACCGAATGCATAATATAATTTTTTTACTTTGATTTTTTTATCTTTAAGTTAATTTTCAGATAAAGCTTTCTTGTGTACATAATGACAAATTATTCACAGTTAAAAGATAATTTTTAATAAAGTATGTAAAAGCTAACTTTTCGTCGAAGTACTTAATACATAACCGTCTCAACTCTGAAGTCTATATAAACGAAAATACAGTTTAGTAAATATGATCTATCTATTTCAGACTTCATAGGTGTTACAGGTATGCCTACTATGTAACATTCCTCAGCAGCCATAAAAGCCTGTGAGGGTATCATAGAACCCCTACGCATGGAATGTCACGGTACTATGAGTAGGTACCCAGGTAGATATGTGACGTTTCATTTATTAATTAACTGTCTAATGCCTCTTTTTTGTGTTGAACCTGCCTAGGTATGCACACAATAACGTACAAATTTTTCATAATAATCGATTTACTGGCATAGGAATGCAAATAGGACTAACAGAGAAACTTTTTTTTGTACGTCGGAATGCTAAACTTCTAAACAATTTTCATGATATTTCAACGTTCGTTACCTAGTGGATAATTTGAACATTAAATTTTCGTATATTTATTTTTTTAATTGATTGGATTGGATTGACTGCTGTGATTGATTGAGTGCACTGTGAGATGATGAGCACTCCAAGAGAGTATATTAGTCAGAGATGGCTTGCAAGAATCTGACTCACCCAAAAAAGAGCAGCAAAGAGCTAGACGTAAAAGCACACGACATGAAAACAAATCAGTTAACATTGAAGCCCGATAAAAGTGTAGAAAGTTAAATAAGAAAGACCAACCCGATAATAGCTGGGAATTATAACGCCACGAAGAAAAATAATCCTTAGCAAAACAGGCTTTAGGGAATTGCTTTTTATTCCCTCCTTCCTGCAATATTTACCTTTGTTTTTGTTGTCTCAAGACGAGAAAAACAAAATGGTCACATTAAAATATGTTAATGTGGGTACACTATGAATAAATGAATATTTAATTCGCGATCTTAAGGTCGTCAGTTCGATGCCGTGCAAACAATGGGGTGGGCTGTTGATTTATATCGTAACGAGCTTTGGTGCTTGGTGGTAATTTCTGTTTTTACAAACTGACATCTAAAGGTCAAAGAATACTGTGTTTCCGTCATTTTAGTTAATTTGCGTGCAGACGATCCGAATATTTTATAAATTAAACCAACGATTAGGTAAGTACCTACGTATAGATAGTTATGAATATCTAATAGATGTTAGGACGGAGTCATTCATTCGTGTTTGTCAATACGTTTAATGAAATATATAAGGAGCTTAATCATATGCATCTTCGAAGTGTTAGGCAGTGGTTTATAAGTTATTAATAAGTTATTTTATTTTTCAATACTCCATCTAACAGAAAACCTGAACAGGCTTCAATCCCAGAATACACTTTTTATTTTTGATAGTTTTGGTTATTGTGCTAACCGACTGGATTGACCACAATATAGGTATTTAAACTATCATGGTCATTCACATCGGCATCAAAATAATCGGGATATTTACCATTGCATATATACCGTTGCAGTTTCGAGTTTTCAATATTTCGGCGCTGTTGCAAGCTCCATAATCACGGAGGAACTCTCCTGCAAGCACCGTGATTACGGAGGAGAGTTCCTCCGTGATCATGGTGCTTGCAACAGTGCCGAAATATGGGAAACTCGAAACAATGCAACATGGTAAATTTCCCGATTATTTTGATACTGATGACCACAATACTTCTGTCACTTACACACCAATACTTTTTATAGGCAGGTCGCGCTGCGATAAAATAAATTTATAAAATAATTTAGACCTGATGACATGTCGTACAGCCCAAACCCTAGCGAAAGAAATTCGAAGAAACTTCATAGTAGGTACATCTTTTGTTCGTGTTTCAGGTCTGAAGCACAGTAAACAAATAATACTTTCTAAACTGAGTCCGAAGCGTCAGATTTGCGTTTTAAGGTCGCCCCAGTCCCAGGTCTGATCGTAATTCGCAATCTTAGGGTCAATTTCATAATTGGATACTTTTACGATCTCTTTACCATTCGTAATTCGTGCTGTTTTTAGTACTTATATATTTTATCAAAAACTATTTAATATTTTAGTATGGTCTTTATTGGTCATTATAGAGGATAATAAGTAGGTATAAATCTGTGACATTAATAACTATTAAACTCTTTGCTATATCGTGTTTATGTGTAGTTACTATAAAGGTGTTGTAAATCACCTAGGGCGTTTTCTTCACGCTTCTGGTACCCTAACACTTGATAAATTCTTAAAAGCACGGGGTTAACAGCGATAACGAAGGAAAATGCCATCCAGCCTTAAATGACCTAGTGTGCCATGTATCAACTGAAATAAACAGATTTTTCTGTAAAGGAAAAATCTCGGGTTCCAAACCCCCCTGAGCCTATTCCACTTTTACTATCTTAAACATATTTCTTCATTTAAAAAATAAATTTCCTACGAGCTAGTGCAGAGAAACGATTTGAGCCCATAAATATAAAGTGATAAAAACGAACTACTTGTCAAAACTGAGAGAATAAACTAGTTTAATTGCAAGAGCCTGCTTCTCTTTAAACTAAACAATATTAAAGTTCTGCATAGTGATGATGCCTTAGTCTTAATTTAACAGAACAGATTTTTCTGGTTCGAAAAATTTCAATTTTCGAACTTATTGACTTATTAAGAATACTAACAACTAAAAGCCTAGGATGCCATAGAACATACCACACTGCCATCTACCATATTTTAACTGTACTTAGTATAATATAGTATGTTATGTTTAGTGATTTATGTTAAATCTATTGCGGTGAAGCGCTTCGGAACTTTGCACGAGCACTTGATAGTTTCAAGTGCATATCTTGAACTTGATTTTATCATCCATTGTTTGAGGATAACGCTAAAAGGTAAACAACGCGTCTTTACGAGTGTGACCGTGCCATATCTGTCAAGCGCCGTTTGATCATAACCATGGATTTAGAGGAGGCTAGATGCTGCTTATGGATAAATATGTGAAAACATACATACACCTTTATCCTCCCACATTTCGCCAAACATTGTATTCGGTCCCACGTATGCATGCATGCCTCAGTTGCACGAGCCATGCATCTGTGGCTGTGTCTGGGCTGTATATATCTGTCTGATGTAATCCCTTAGTCACCTTGTACGACTCCACATGGAAAGAGATGTGATAGCCCAAATTCTAATCTGCCGGGAACCACGCGGCTTATATATAAATATCGAGTGTCTCATATTACGAGACAGAACATAGTCGCCTTGATGGCATTGTCAATCCGAGCGGCAATCGTGGTTGTGTTTCTTACACTTTGGAGAGCGGGTCTCCAACTCCTCCGTTCCTGATAGATTTGTCCTGACTTTACGACTGTCCGACATCGCAAACCCGAGAAGAAAGACTACGCTAGAGCCTTGAATGGTATTAATTTGGGCCCTAAAACTCGGGCAGCAAATACAATATTGTTAACGGGAATTAATGCGATCATGGTATAGGTACATACATACCTTTGATTTGCCTGACGTTTTGACCAGGTTACACCGGCCGTGGTCACACGCTGACTGGCTCAGTGGTGTATATCATGAACCACGAAAGTTTAAAAGTTAGTTCGGCCAGCTAAGTTGAATATATACTAAAATTGGAGTGTGGAATGGCGGAAGCATGTGACACATTACGACGTGTCCGTTGCCGTCGCTTCGGTTATCTAGTCTATTCTAAATCTGTGGTCATAACTGTGTGGCTGTATATAAAAGCTGGTCGGACTGTGAATGCGTAAATCGGGCCTACGACTGACATATGCGTTATTTGTTGTTTTTTCTCATTTGTATGTTTCTTTTTGCTGGGACATGGTTTTTTTAATTTATTATACCAGAAAAATATACATTGGGTCTAATGCCTTAGTAGTGTAACAAAAACCAGAAAGGTTTGTCCGTACGCTACGTTCGTCGTCGAGTCGTTGTATTCGAACAGAATAAGTTAGTACTAATTCTATACATGAGGTAGGTAAGTACTTAATCTAGTTATAACCATATCAAAATTAAATCTGCTGAACAAAATATGTTACATTGTAGGTACGTATATATTACATCAATATAATTTTACTTTTGTTATAATTTGAAATTTGAATCCGTCCTATAAGTTGTACTTAGTTCTACATTTATTATAATATTTGTTCGGATATTTGGCTTATAAGGAGCCCATTGTTTGCCCGTTGCGAGTGCTTAAAGTTGACTCCATTAAACTCATAAAAACAGCTAATTGCAACTAGGGGAAAAGCACGCTTGTTGCACCGACCTCAATTCGCATTGTCTTAAATATGTTTATTAGCCACAGTCACTGTTTTTTATCAGAAAGGCTGACTTGTACTCGTAACTTCCGGGTTATCCGATTCTGATACAATCATGAGACGAATAGTAGTACGTTGGAATTTCCGTATACAGGTCTTATCTTAAAGTATATCCGGCGGATTTATTAAGAATTTTGAAACAGTAAGTGATTAATATAAATTGTGTGTTGAGTTGTAATATGAGGGTACCGACTCTATGTAGAGAAGATAAGAGTTCAGATTTGCAGTGACAGTTATTGACCAAAAAATTCTAGCAAATTATTAACTGCTCGTAATCATGTGAATAGTTGGTCAATTGCTAAAATTTTCCCAGAAAACATAGGACCTCATAGGCCACGGTAACCAATTTCCATCAGGTTGACCGTGTGTTTGTCTGTCCATAAGTGATATAAAAAAGATCTTGATGTAGCATGTGTCCAAATGTAGCAAGTGTATATAATGTTATTATTACTTGGAATGTCCAATTGAGCAGTCCGACTGGGGAAGTACCTCCGCCCTACAGAATACCGCAGCCATAATAACCTTGTGTTGTGTTCCCGGCGGTGAGTAGGGTAGCTAGAGCTCACTGGAGAGTTTTTGTACCTACTATCAGTGAAAAGACCAAAAGCTTGTCCTGCTTTGTCTTTTAAACAGAACAGCACATAAACTGTTGTTCTTACAGGGTTGGCAGCGCGAGTGTGACTCCCTTGGTGCTGCACACGTCAATAGGCCATGGTAACCACTTTCCATCAGGTGGGCCGTGTGCTTATCTGCTAACCAAGTGGTATAATAATTTTTTATATTAAAGTTAAAAGGAAAAAGCGTGGGCATGGATTGCTGGGAATTGTAGATTTCTGAAGCACAAGTTTTACAAAAAGACTATGCTTAATTCCATAATGATCAACTCCAATAACATCTTTTAAACCATTAGTGTACGGCGATTGAAAATTCAGGAAATCAAAGGGTAACTCACCTTCACATACAATTACGTTTACCTACAGGAATTAACTCAATCATGGCATAGGTATCATACCTTTCGAAAAGGTCGAAACGCAAGGCAGCTAAGGTATGTGCATACCTATATCATGATCGTGTGAATTGCCTTAAACATAATTAAATACCGTGGAACGCAAACGTTTAAAAGTTACCTCACGTACTAAATGCGATGAACGTAAGCTGTCAATAAGCTTAATTAACTGTTAAGGTGAAACCACACTATAGCAACACTGCAGCGCAGAGGAGCGGCGCGTCAGCGGAGCGGCGCGTTAGAAACATATTCTTGCCCCTTTTTCTTATGAAGTAAATCTCACTATAGCGGTACTGCAGCTTAGCGGCGCGGCGCCTCGCGACATAGTTGATTCCCTGAAAATATTTTGCCGCGCCGCTCGTGCCGCGCCATTCTGTTGCCACTAGTGCGACATAGCTCGGGCGGCGGAGAGAGCTATCGCTCCACGAAAGAATGTATTTTGTAGTTATGAGATTTTCTAACTGGCAACACTTCATAAAACTTCTCTTTTGTCATCCTGAAGTATGTTGTTGTGTTCCCAGCGGTGAGTAGGGTAGCCAGAGCTCACTGAAGAATTTGTGCTGTCAGTGGGATGACTAAAGGCTTGTCCTGCTTTGTCCTCTACACTGACGGCACAGAAACTCTGTGCTTACAGGTTCGACAGCGCAGTGTGGCTTCTCTGGTGTTACACACGTCCATAGGCCACGGTAACCACTTTCCATCAGGTGGGCCGTGCGCTTGTCTGCCACCTAAGTGGTATAAAAAAAAAGTATGAAATCGTTCAGAGCCTCTCATTATATGAGTCTTGGATTCTCCATCTTTACATCGAGAGTTTTGAATATCATGCACCCACGTCAACCGTTTTTATGTCTTTCTAGTTTTTCACTTCATAGCTTATTTCGTTAATCATGTATGTCAGGGAAACAACAAAAATGAAATGAAAATTTTTGCTCCTCATTGTACCGCCCAGTGCGGTTTGGTAACACCGCTCTGCTTAGGTGAAATGGCGCGCCTCTCCGCTGCAGTATCGCGATAGTGCGGTTTTACCTTTAACGTTAATTTGTAGAAAGGTTTGTACTTGAGTAATTGAATTAGATATTAATATGAGCAATATTCTAATGTAAACTATTAGAATATTCAGAATATCCATTTCCCAAAATGTCCGCATTCTAAAATATACATACATATACTCATGTGTTTAACCATCTGGGGTCCCTATACAGAGACAACAACCTACCATCTACTTCTGTTCTTACACACTTCACTGCAATATTATATATTAGATTTTTAATAAACTCGTGTTGGTAATGTCTATACACACATTTATTAATATCAAACGTATTCTTCTTACTTATGAAGTTCTAAAATTAACTACACACAACATGGTGTGTTATTACGTCTGTGTACGCACCTTCACAAATAGAAGGCCTATATTTTCGTACTTATTAAGTTCTAAATGTACTATAAAATTAAGTAAAGATAACGTGTGATGCTATGACGTGTGTATGAGATAGTATAAAGTATTGTAATGTCAGGTTGCGCTACAAACGTACGATGTAATTGTTTGGAGTAAATGAACTATTATAATCTTTGCTACCTGTGAAGGTTCCGTATGGTTTTAAATTGACAATAATAAACATACACACATATACATATAATCACGCCTTTATCCCTGGAGGGTTAGGCAGTGGTGAATTAACACCCACTTTTCACCAATAATTGTATTCGGTCCCAGGTAATAGGGGATGAGCCTATTGCCGTATTCCGGGTACTATTGTTGACTCGAGGCATGCATCTGAGGATGAGTCTGGACTGTATATATCTGTCTGATGTTAAACAGCTCTATCCCTTAGTCGCCTTGTACGACACCGCATGGGAAGAGATGGGGTGGCCCTCATTCTGCTCTGCCGGGAACCACACGGCAAAACGGAATAAAAAAAGTATTAAACTAAATATTTTATTATTATAATAAACCTTGTCTACGCTTCGAAGTTTTGATTTCTGAGCGTCCATTGGACTCGCCCTCACTTTAGAAATTTGGTTTAATAATGAGATTTTATTTATTAATGGTTTACTTTACTTTCATAAATCTAATTGATTGTCGCAGACAGTCAAATTATTTAATGAAATGTCACGTGATCTTCAAGTTTCATAAGTGATCAAATTCCAAAGACGTCGCGAGGCGTTCGTTGCGGACCCCTAAATATTCGGCTTCAGTACAAAGGGCGCACAAATTGCCATAATTGAAAGTTAATGTGCGTTAACTGACGTAATTACAACAATTGTTTATAATTAAAGGCGTTACTTTTTTTCACTAAAACAAGCACCGAATTGTACAAAATTGCTAGTTGTAATACCTTCTGAACTTATCATTATGTCCGCTCCATGTCTCAGGAAATCATTCCAGGAAAAAGTGATTAGTCTATGTACAAATTAAGCGATGTTAAACCTTATTGACGGACTGCAGGTGTAGGAAACAATTTCACCTGACCGTAAATTAATTTTCAAATAAAATTATAGTACTCGAAACTCTGTTACTTATTGAAACTCTTTTCAAATAAAGAAGCATTCTTTCAATTATAGTTCTCGTCTTGAGAGTTCAGTCTGTTGCTTGTTTAAATTATTTTCAAATATAGAATTTTTCTTTATTAAATACACTACACTAGTGTGTTAGAGATTGTTGCTTACATTAATTCTTTTCAAATAAAGAAGCATACTTGAATATGTCTCGAGTTGAATCTGTTGCTTCTTGTGACTTCATCAAATTTTTTTTTTTGTTTTTGAAAATACAGGTCAATTACCTAAGGGCACGTGCGCACGACAAACTCAAACATGTTTAAATTAGTAACAATTGATGTATGAGTGATCGAGGAGGGACACAAAATTGATCATTATCAAGCCGCTGGGTGGCCCATATTATTAATTTTTTATAATGTTTTTTTAAAGAACATCGTGGTAGCAAAAATAATTGTCGGTCTTGAAAGGAAACATGTCAGATATTGGTTTGACCTGCTGTTCAGCTGCTTCTAAGGGTTTAAAGAATTGCGTGTGGATTGTATCATGTTATTCAATTATTTGTAATAGTAGTAATTTATATTTGTCTAATAGAATAAGAATAGACCCTTAGCGAATAGACTTAATTGTGTTTTTAGAAGCTTTTATTAACTTGCACTGTACCATATATTTAAATGTATGTAATTGTTCGGGGCACATTTTGCAACTCGATTTTCACAGATACCCTCAACCGATTTTTAATGTGTACCAACCTGTAAAAAAAGCTGTACGTGTATTTTTTTTTCGTTGAAAAACACAATTTCATTTGATAATATTTTTTCATTTGGGTTTGTTTTTAAAGTTTGTTGTTTTGTTTTTTTCTCCACGAGAGAGTTTTTGTACTGTCAGTGGAAAGACCAAAAGCTTGTCCTGCTTTGTCTTTTACACTGACGGCACAGAAACTCTCAATGCTTGCAGGGTTGGCAGCGCGAGTGTGACTCTCTTGGTTTTACACGCGTCCATAGGCTACGGTGACCACTTCCCATCAGGTGGGCCGTGTGTTGTCTGCCACCTAAGTGGTATAAAAAAACTTCCTCCCAATTCCTCCTTAATGAAGGGTAGTCAAATATACAGTCCATAGCTAAATTATCGCCAGGTACCGGTTATTTGTCTCACAACGACGAATGATGGATTAGGCAGTTGGCTTTCTATATGGCAACACACATAGTTATAAAACATGATTAATTAACAGTTGACGTTTGTTTTAAATTAAAGGTTATGTACTACAAAATATTTACTTTTATTTGTTCCGTAGTACTATGTAACATTTTTTGTATGGATTGTGTAAATATATTATATTCACTAACTTTTAAACTTTCGCGTTCCATGATATACAATAATGTTTACCGGAATTAACGCGATCATCATGGTATAAGTGGGTGAGTAGGGTAGAAAGGGCTCACTGGAGAGACTGTGATATCAGTGGGAAGACTAAAGGCTTGTCCTACTTTGTCTTCTACACTGACGGCACAGAAACTCTGTGCTTACAGGGTGGCCAGTGCGAATGTGACTCCTTTGGTGTTACACGCGTTCAAAGCCACTTTCCATCAGGTGGGCCGCGTACTTGATTGCCATCTGAGTGGTTTTTTTTTTTTGCGTGCGCAAAATCCCCACGGATACCTCCCCACCGGAGCACCGGAGGTTATGTCGGACTCGAACCGACTAAAACGCACGCCGCCTGTGGGTCGCTTTGGTTGCCGAAGGTGAGGTTGACAGGCATATCCCTCGCACCCCGGCTGACCCAGGGCCATCTCTCACGATCTAGCCCTCTTCTCGGGTGTGGGGACTACAGAGTCCCCAACTCGTCCCCGGAAAAACCATCTGAGTGGTATAAAAAGTACATACATACCTTTGATTTGCCTGACGTATCAACTAGATTACACCGGCCGTGGTCACAAGCTAACCGTGCACATATGTTCATGCCTGTGTATTTTTGAAGGGGTAGGCATATACGTTTCAATACCGATATCACCTAATAAAAGAAAGGCACATTTTCATTACCCAGAATGTTTTCAATAGGTGTACTCTACGCATAGAAAATATCTCTTGGTAACAACCACGGAATGAGGAGGTCTGGACTGACTCTGTATTCGACTTTGCTGATTACCATTGTACGTAATAAAGTATGATATTTTTGTAATAAAAATTGAAATGGGTAGGCAGAATAACCCATTAACGTGATGCCTTACTCTTAATAAAATACTTAAAAGCCACGACTACCCTGTTATATTAAAGTGAGAGAAGCAAATTAATTAGTGCGTCTTTATGTTCTTGTAAATCTATAACTTTCCTACTAAATCTAAACACCCCATCTCTCATTTTATCAACAGACATCGTGAGGCGACGAAACACCTGCACTTGATTTACTTCCCTCATAAAAAAATGTTCGGCAAAAAATTGAACCTACATTAAAAACCCATCGTAGCGATATTAAGAAATGTTTAAAGAGTCTTAAGGACTCATTACGGCGGAAGGGAAGTAGGGTAGGTTGAGATAACCATCATCTTTGGGACACCTGTCCACTGGTCACGGAAAAAAGTTAATCGCACCCAAGTTGTGGTGAACTTGGATTGTACTAGGTCAGTTATATGAACTTCTTAATGACGTAACTGAAGTTTTATTTAGGTGACTAAGGCCGATATTTCAGAACGATACTGAGTTCTAAATCTAGAACTAGCTGTTGCCGCCCGTTGCATATCGGTCATCGCGACAAGACATACCTAGTCCTCTCTCAAGGTCTAATTTACCTCGATTTCATCAAAATCGGTTCAGCGGTTTAGGCGTAAAAGCGTAGCATACAGACACAGACAGACATAGTTACTTTCGGATATATTATATTAGTATGATTGGAAACTGATTGTCATTGACAATTGAAATGCAAGACCGAGTATCTTTGTGGAATACGAGTAATGTTTAAGATGAACTTACCTGCATAGACTCCTCCGTCACTCAGTAGGTGAATTAACACCCACATTTCACCAATAATTGTATTCGGTCCCACGTAATAGTCGGTGAGCCTATTGCCGTATTCCGAGCACAACTGTTGACTCGAGCCATGTATCTGAGGTTGAGTCTGTGCTGTATATATCTGTCTGATTAAACAGCCCTATCCCTTAGTCGCCTTGGCCCCATACCCAAATAAATTAACTATTAACATCTTTTCTTGCCACAAAATGAAGAAATTACTAACAAGTTGAACTGAAAATAAAGCTTGTACTTTAACGATATACTTACTTCAAAAATAACAAAATCTAGTTATAAATTATTAACTCCGATGTCCCCCTAATGAATGAAAACACTCTAATTTATTAAATAACTTGAAAAGTGTCGTCACCTAGAATTATTAAACCCTACGGTATTAAATACAAAAGCGAACAGCAAAAATACATAATTATAAAATGAAGATTGTCCCCAAAACAAATTTTGTAGACGTCTGCGAAGTTTCATCCAATTATTTACTGAAACAAGTTAGATAATGCCGAGCGACTGTTGTGTGCTATTGAGTTCACCGACAGTCTGATCGCAATGCAAGCTTTATTCGTACAAATTAATTTCATTGTTACATTAGCTGTGCCTGCAGTTCCATTTGATGTATTCCTTTCTATTCAACCGTACGTTTTCCTTATCATGTTTTCTTATTGCTTGATTATAGCGTAATGTAAATCTAAACTAACATTATAAAGCTACAGAGTTAGTTTGTGTGTTTGAATTTAATTTTAATTTAATTTAATTCTTTAACAAACAGTACAGAGATCATACACAAAAAATATATGTGAGCAATATGTATGAAGGCGAGCTTTACTCAATATGATTTCTCTCCCAGCAAACCTTTGAGAGCAGATAAGCAGTTATAGTAATAAAGGGATGTGAAGTGTAAATTAAATTTCAGATAAAAGAAACCCTTCTTTTATAACACTAATAACAAATCCGGCAGAATCCGGCAGACTCCGGCAGAATCCGGGCAGAAAATCACTATTTGTAGACTAAAAAAATTCAAGGTTCAAAAGAGTGATCTGAGGTTTCAAAATATGCCACAGGCGATGCCGGTGCGTGCTTAGCTCAGCTAGTAGCTTATAAGCTAGCTGTTATTAGCAAAAATAATAGTTTTTAGATAACTCAAGTAGATTCAAAACGAAAAAACAATTCAAATTTGTTATTAGTATTTATAGGCATTTTACAACCCAATGATTTATTCATTAATGAATAAATTTATTGATTTCAACTACAATAAATTAGAATTCCTATTAACTGCGCAATAACTATCTTTAAATCCATTAATATGTGCACGAAATCAGGGTTGGAACAATCACAGTCTCATAAATAAATCTAAATAATCGCACGATTCTTAATCGAAAAGTCATTTAATTTAATAAAAAACAGGTCAAAATTTCTGATGACTTAGCAGCAGGCGGGCTATATCAGTTACGAACGAACCGTAACAGTGACTAGTTTTTATATGAATATAATAATTGAAATGTTTGTACAGTTTTTAATAATATTCAAAGCGGCGCCCGTTATACAGAAATATTACTTGAGATTGAGACTATTTGATTCTAGAGAGAAACGTATAGATATAAGATACATTATGTTTTAGTATCAAACATTTTATTGATTATGGATGCTTGCCCAGCATGAATACTACTACAAAGGTATCATCCAGTTCACCCACTCAGTCTTACGATTTGAAAGATTGCCCACGGACTCTCCGCTCTTAATTTTTTGGTTTTCTGATTACCCCTGGAATCATGCTACCCATCAACCTTGAGAACTGAAGAGAGCGGGAGATAAGTACCCTTCTATAAGTGACGGCGTAAATACGGTAACCCAGTAACCGATCACCCACAAGTGTGCTAGTTTACTAGCTTAGTGTTGATCTCAAACAGATTGGTTGTTTCCACTTTTTTTGGTACTAAACACTACAAAGATAGATACAACAAGGAAACGTGAGCAGGTGATAGCAATTACTGATACATACAGATGTTGGGATGAAACAAAAGTCCGTATTAAGGCGGGCCACCTTACCACCACCTTTTGTGCTATGCGTTTCACGGGACAGCTGCTATCATTAAAACAGAACTGTTATTTATAACGCCTCGGATAATATTTGTTTTACAATGGCCGTTGCCAAGACAATAGTTCGGACCTTTCCTACGAAATGTTGTTATAGACGAAATATACTCTGCCAACATACCACCCATAGATTTCATTTCATGAACGCGAGTACCATAAAAGGCTCTTATCACAATGGATTTTGTTCATCTTTTGTTCTCAAGGGTGGCTGGTGAAATGGTCGGATCTTCTCGGTAAGAGGATTCGTTTTTGTTGTTCCTGATAAATACATTTTTATTTAACTCCAGCGAACAATGTCAACGTTGACAAAAGTCAACTGAGGGATACCCTTGTTATTCAACCAATTATTACTCAAGTTCCAGATACTACCATTTTTAGTAGTTTTTTACTGATTTAATGACATGAATGAATAGTGACATTAAAGTAATTGTCAGTAACCGCTGTTGAAAAATAAAACTGAATAGAGCATGAAGTACTTAGAGTAGAATGTAAAGATATACAAAAAAGTCCTAAGGGTTGTGAAAGAAATAAAAAAAACAGTAATAAATCAAAGATATGTACTGAATGAAATCAGTTGCATTCATTATAAAAGCCAATATATCACGAATAACAAATGCGAGCGTTACCTCAATCTGATACGAGCGCCGCGCCAATTTTTTTAAACTCAAAAAAAGTGAGGGCTTTAGGTAGGCGCCAAAAAGCCGCCGTTCTCAGAACGAGAATGAATGAAAAAAAGTCATAAACTAAAGTTTTGCCTCACCGACAAACGGTTTCACGTGCCGATGCACCAAAACCCTCCGATCCTTAACAATTTAACGAAAAATCGCCCCTTTTTTTGTATGCGCGCCTTATCTCGGCCTTTGAGTGGATCACTGTAGCGATTAGATTCTTTAATTATGGCAATGTCATGTCACTTTGATGTTTGATTACTTGAGTGAAAATAGAATCTATGAAGTGAGTTAGCGATCAAGTTTCTTTGTGTTTAACAAGGGCCTGGTAAACGGATTTGTATTCGGCATTTTGATTTTGTGATAAACGAAGCGGTTGAGACATGTTATTTTAGAATGCAGTTGTCATCGGTTTTTACTCTGACCTTATGAGTTCCTGGTTAGCCTAAGCAACACAGGTAAAACAGTATAATTGAGACATCAATGCAAAGTCTGGAAACAACACAATGATATCAATGTCTTTTACTGAACCTCACAATCGCTGATGCGAAGATGAAAACATTGGAGCGTTGATAAAGCATGAACATCTAAGAAAAAATCCGCTTACATTTGACGAGCATGCTCGCTAGATATAGTGGTCATTATTCTCTGACTATGCAGAAAAATTACTCGAAAGCATGCCTCGAAGACCCTTGCTATGGATATGAATAACGGTAGACGAACTACTACAGTATGTATAAATACTACACACGCTTGAATACTTGTAAGCTTCCATACATTACAAGGAAAAAAGGAATTCCTATAACAACACTTTGTAGTCAGTCTTCAAGAAGTCAAGACCCTTAAAATAGCACTATTGTCTAAAAATATATATTTATACGAACTATTCAAGATCAATCATCATCCCGTGGTAACTACTCGGTACTCCTTTGAAAAGGCTTGAGATCATTTCGCCGTTTCCTTTGTGGTCTACCGCGGTTCCTTCCTCCATTTCTTGGGACCCTTTCTGTGGTTAGTTATAAACTAGAAAGGGTGTATTATAACTATTGTTCCCATTGCTATCTATCTGTATGTACTTGTGGGCATATTAGTGACCTTGCCGAAGTATAAACCTTTTCTACATTTAATAAAAGTTTGCAAATTATTGTGATGTTTATTGTTGTAAGGTAACATTTAGACCAATTGTATTTTTTATAAAATCAGTAAATTATGTATTTAACAATCTGCGTAAAGTTAATGAAACCTCATTATTTATAATAACTATTTAAAATAATTACTTATATTTTTTCTGTAAAAGCCTCGTACTTTGTATAATTATGCCACAATTTTCTGACATACAATTGTCTCTTAAATATTATCTGCAAAGGAAACATCATTTAAATCTGCCCCGGCAAAGACTAATAAATTTTCGCGTAAATTTGATACATCCCTTCTCATTTCAAATGATGTACCTACATTATTACACATTATATAATAATTCACGTATTTTGGTTGATTAATCACTCACACAGTTCAGAATTTTGACAATTCCTTTGATCGAGAATTGATGGTGAAATAATGACAGGGTGCAAAATTGAAGTGCGGCTCTTTCCACTCGAGGCACCTATGCACCTTTGGTTCATTTGTACGAGTCACTCACGCAGAAGATCTTATAATTACGTCACGTCATTATTGACGTTCTTGTAAAGTGCAGCGATTGATCGCTTTCCCTTTATTTCCTTTGCCTAAACATGTTATTGTAAGTTAATGGCTTAGAGCGGCTGCTAGCGAGGTGAAAAAAAATTGTGGCTATTCTTTAAAAGACTAACTTTGTGTTTCCGTAGCATAAGTTTTTGCTTATTGGGCTTTTATGGTAGAATTTGCTCGTTAACATCCATAGACTCCCTTTTCGCGGTATCATAAACACGGTTGAGAACTGACTTGTACTTTTCCACATTTATTTTTATTTGTTATTAGACCTGACCGGTTTCGCCTTATGGCATCCTACAATTGAGTTCTCAATATGTGAATAAAATGTAATATATTATTGCATTAACTTACAATTTATACCCAGTACAGCATATGGATACACACGCCCACCGTTATTTATTTACTGAAAATTCGCTCCGCGATTGTTATCCGTTCATCCCCTAAAGATATTTTGGGCAAAAGAAAAAGTAATAACATATTTAAAGACTATAATTTCGCTGGTAGGTATAAATATCGCGTGCCGATGTTGGAACAATATTAGCAACCCTTAGGCCAACTCGCTCCCTTTTTAAACGATAGAATTAGAGTGAATTCCCACTGAAAAAACAGCAGCCGGTAACGGCCGGTAGCGGCCGGAATTTGTTACTAGAAATAATAGCGAGAGGTTTCAAGCGCCGCGCTACTATTGGTGACTCTGCGCTACCTTGTTTATTTATTTTTTTATACCACTTAGGTGACAGACAAGCACACGGCCCACCTGATGGGAAGGGGTTATCGTGGCCTATGGACGTGTGAAACACTAAGGGGCTACACTCGTGCAGCCGACCCTGTAAGGGTAGAGTTCCTGTGCCATCAGTGCAGAACACAGCAAACCTGAAAATGATTATGAACTTTTTCTCCCCAAGATAAGATTCAAAATATTTTGTAAAACTTTGTCTGAAAAAGCTGCTACCGGCCGCTGCTCTTTTAGTGAGAATTGGCCCTTACTCTCGGAAACTTTGTTACGATGTTTTGATTTTTTAACCGAGTGTTCGCGTTTGTTCGCTTACATAAGTTTTTTATCGAGCCTATTAGCGGCGATTTTAGGCGTTTTATAATTTCATAGACAAAGTTTGGAGACAACTTTTTGTTTGCTCTTCCACCAACGGGTGATTAGCGTAGTATTGCATCGCTTTGGTGTTAAAGGAAAACAATGTGATACCTTACAGCTGTTTGTGAAAAATCTTTATGAATTATATGCAAATTTAATTCTCAGTTTCCAGTGAAAAAAAAAAAATCATTGAAATCTTTGTAAGCCTGGTACCTACCTACTATTTATGATACAAGCAAAATAATATCGTACGTACATTTTTTTTCTTTATTCTAAAATACTTTGCTTAGATTGGGTCTAGCTAGATAGTGTGTAGTATGTTTCAGAATATTAATATTACAGATTGATGTAATGCTCAACAAAAACCGGGACCAAAAGATTATGAAACAACCTTTCCGTCCCGGTTTTTTGTGAGCAGTGGCTCTTTAAATATGTTACTAGAGCGTCCAGTTCGCAACATATTTTACATTCGCATTATAAATACGTTTATTTATCCGTGTGTCACAGCTCTGGATATGAGGTAATACCGCACTAAATTGACAGCAACACATTTCATTGCCAATGCAGAGGTCGGTCGTTCACAGTCTACGTTCTTGTTTTGATCGTGTCAAGGTGAAGTTGGGTTGCATTCATTAAACCGATTCTCGAATAAAGCGGTAGATGGGCCTGTCATAGGTCAGAAGAATTAACGATTGTGTCGTTTATAAATGAACTTGTATCTTGATGATTAGTTTAAGATTATTATCTATTTAGACTACACACAAGGCGGTATGTCAGCCATATTCGAAATAACAGTAGGCAGTTATCTAAACTCTTTGGAACTACTTTTAGCCCCAAGATATAGGTATAACTAAGAAGTTGATACGCATAAGCACACTAAATAAAATTTTACGCTTTCCGGAACTCAACACACAGAACTTGTACCGCTGCGCCGCTGACACAAAATTCAAATTTGATTAATCGCAGGTATTCAAATCAGACAACATTCAAACTATCAGAATCATCCCGTCCAAAAATGAAAGTAAGAAAAAGGGTAGGAACTACGAATCCACTAGTCCCCTAAAGTTCGTGCTCTGCGCCCACTCGTCTCCTCCAAATCAGTTATTCAATCGACTTTTAGTTAAACTCGATTAACAGTTAAGATATAGTAGTTTCTGGTTAACTTGTGCGGTCGGAATAATTCGATATCTCGACAGATTGGGATGTCCGCGTCCTCACTGAGGTTAATCAGACAAGTTTAACAAGACAATTAAGTCAAATTGGTCCGGAATCAATTTACAGATTTCTTGGAACGGTCCGCTGTTTAGTTATTTTGAAGGTTAATTGTTATTGTCGTCTGAAGGACATTATTTGTAACGGTTTAACAGATTATATACAATTTACTCTCTATTTACGAGCTCTAAAATGATTTTGATGGTTATCTTGTTACTTAATATGAAAACTGGATTGACTCAAAATCGAAATACATATTATATATATAATCACGCTTTTATCCCCGGAGGGTTAGGCAGAGGTGAATTAACACCCACATTTCACCAATCATTGAGTTCATTCCTACGTAATAGGGGGTGAGCCTAGTCTTCCGGGTGCTATTGTTGACTCAAGCCATGCATTTGAGGCTGAGTATGGGCTATATATATTTGTCTGATGATAAACAACACTATCCCTTAGCCGAGAACCAGGCGGCTATCTAATTAAATTATTTTATTATACATTTGTTAACTTTTATGTTCATCCTACTAACACTGAAAGGTATAACACTCAAAATTAACGTTGAGTGTTGGACTTTGAAAGCTGTTATGAAATTATGCTGCACTGCCCACAGGACAGTTAAAGTACTGTTCTGTGGCACTGCCAGTGTAAAAAGAGCCCCGGCAGGGATGGCTAGCACACGAGCGTTAGCTTCCGTACTATATGATCAAATAACTCACTGTAGCAGGACGTGCTCATATAAGGACATTTGAATGCCCTTGGCAACTTATAATGTTTAGAAGGATACAAAATATATACGAACACAACAAGTTAATTAGCCTATCTATTGATCGGTATGAGTGTGAAGATATCCGTGTACAGTTACAGCTTTATCTCTGGATCTGACATTCCTGGGCTTATCTCTGATGCGGTTCTCTCTATACACAAAAGCAATTATGTAATGAACAGGTTATGATAATACAAAGGTATTAAGGTCGTAGTGATATGGCTGTCAAGTTGTGGAGAAAGCCGTTTGACGCGGTTCTAATTGTGAAATGTAATACGATCATGTCGCGAACGCTAGTGGGCATTGGTACTTCCTGTTGAGCTACAGTTTTGAATATACTTACGGCTTTTTTACTTTCTATGGTTCTGTGCTCCTATATAAGCATTATTTCCTTGACCTGTAGAAAGGAAGTAGGATGTCAACCACTGGATGACTGCTTTCGGTGATAAAACTTTATGGGAACTCACTTTATAGTGGCGTATTTAGAGGTAAAAGGACTTGAGGAGTTGCTTTTTTCTTTTGCATATTGATTTAATTTACCTTTGAAAAAAATAACACAGGCAGTTTCATTCATTAGGTACCACACCATTTTACGAGGCAACTTTTTATGGTGTATGGTTTCAGGATAGTACCTACCTAAACCATGTACATTCATCTATATAATCAACATTCACAGCAGTTCTCTTAAAATATCGCGCTGCATAATTTAAAGTACCTTTACGTCACATAAAAAAGCACATACTATAAATAAGCGACCGCCTGCAACGTTAAAATATCCCAAATCTAAACTACTACTTCCTAAAGAGAATGACCTACAACATCATATATCAACACTCGGGAATCCTCACTACAGTTCACAAAATTGATTTAAACGCATTTGGCTGGCGACAATGATTTACTACTCTTCCGCATGCTCAGGTTACGATCAAATGACATAAGTTTCTACACCATATATGTCACGTGGAGACATTGTATCGGTGTCTGTTACGGGAGGGTGTCGCTGTCCAGAAATATCTGGCTGCTTAGTGGCGGCTGCGTTTACACCGACATATAAGCATGTGAAATTATCTTCGCAGCTTTGAGAATCTAATATTCCTATACGGAACACAAGACAGACATTCCCTTTAGCCTGTTACTGTTCCTTTGCTATGCAGAGGGCGTATAAGCCAGATGTTTAGGCAAAGGCAGGGCATTAAACGTTTTGTAGAAAGAAATGAGACAATGAACGAAGTTGTCATATTTCTATGCTAAGGTACAGCGATGTCCAGGAATATCCAATATGCACCAAGGTTTCTGCTTAACATTTAACTTGGAAACTATTACATAGATTTATTAATAGTTTCACGATTAATTGACATGTAGTCATTGAGGATTTTTTTTTTATACAACTTAGTTGGCAGACAAGCCACACGGCCCACCTGATGGAAAGTGGTTACCATGACCTATGAACGTGTGTAACACCAGTCGAGTCACATCCGTGCTGCCGACCCTGTAAGTACAGAGATTTTGTGCCGTCAGTGGAGAGGTGGAGAGGACAAAGCAGGACAAGCCTTTGGTCGTCCCACTGACAGCACAAAAACTCTCCAGTGAGCTCTGGCTACCCTACTCACCGCCGGGAACACAACACGAAGTTATTATAACCGCGGTATTCTGTAGGGCGGAGGTACTTCCCCAGTCGAACTGCTCAGTTGGGCGGAAATACCGCCGTGTCCTACCCCCTCAAATCAAATCAGAATATTTAGGTACGGTGTAACAGTAGGCCGAGTTAGTCGTTTAGGCGCGCCGGTTCCTGTGTACTTTTTGTCCCGGGGACACTTCTAAATCGGGCCGGGTCGTTGCCGGTCTAATTCCGTACTATCCACGATGACTATACTGAATACTATTGTGGACTTCCTATTGCGTAACACTACCATACCATTGATAGCGTTTATGGAACGCACATTACAGTGCACGATTTTCTACGACATAGTAAGCACTGTGTCAATTTTATTATAAAATTAGGCTCTTGTTGGAAAGCGGTGCGTTAGTCATCTTGATATACAGAAGTGGCTGTTGATATGAGAGGATGTGGGAGTGTTTATCTGACATGTGATAGCTCTTTTTGTAGCACAGATTTTGAGATTAGATTCGGCGTGTAATTGTAATGATATGGCGGCGGTAGTAATACTTCCCGTTAGACCCGGCCACGTGAATACAAATTAAATATATTTTATATTTAAGCTACCTGGGCTGTTACTTAATTCTTAACACGTAATTGAAAATAACGATTATGTAGTGTTTTATTTAACGTATTTTGTGAGGGACGAAGTACTAGAACTTGATGAACTTTCCTTCAAGTCCCTCTCCCTGCTACAATAGATATGCAGTCGCGTCTCAACCGTGTCGAGACTAGAATAGTTCATAAGGAATGCCGGCGCGGCCATGTTGGTCGGCGCACGCGCCGGTGAGCGCCAAGTAATTAATACGTGCCCTTCCAACTCTTCATTAGCGGGTAGACGCGTTTTTATCGAGATTGCTCGTAAGCTAGTTTTTCGCGCGCAATGCACGCGCGCTTTATAAACATTTACGGTTAGAGAATTAATGGTTTTATAAAAAACACAGTGATATACTACTGTTTACAATGCTCAGTTGTTTTTTAATAGATAATTTATAGTCTTACTTCTCGACTGTTGTTCTATTTCCAACACACATTTGCAAGACGTTGACTCCTTTCCAGGATACTATGAATATTTGAATTAATGGTAATAAGAAGTATAAATGTCAATAAATCATGAAATAAGCTATTAATTTGCCAAGTTGAGCCTACTCTATAATTAAGGTAATAATTGTATAATCAATTTTAATTGCGATCCGTGCCTTATAACGAGTTACAGTGGCAATGCCATTCTATAAGTGAGTATTTCTCATAAAAATTGAACTATTTTTTCGCTTGGGTTAGTTAAAGCTACATCTACTAATATTAAGATGGTGTTTTACGATTCCCTCCAGTGATATGGTTAAATGCCGGTTTTATGCGGTTATCATATTTTTTATTGTTTCCGGTTTTCGAGCAGTAAGTTTATCTTTATGTTCTATTTTATTATTGTCTTGCTCAAGCTCACAGTTTTTTGCTAGGCATATACTAGGTAGTTTTTGGGAAAATCCCTAACAGAATAATTATCATTTAATGTAATCGAGTGTCAGAGTTTGTGATGTGCGATACCTAATAGTTAAATAGGTAAGTAGGAGTTGCCTCTTAAATGAGGATTTTGTAAATTAATTAAATATTTAGTCATAAGCATCCAACAGTGCTGGTCTTTTAAAACATTGTGTATTTTTTCTCGTAGTTGGGGCAATCTGAATTATAGTTTTCTCATAAAATATACTTGTATATGAAGTAGAGGTGATAGCAAACAGGATATGAGATTCTGAGTTAGATTTCTGAGTAGGTTATTAGGTGTTCCTGTTAGGAAGTTTAAGTATCAATGCGAATCTGAGAAGTATGGTTGGGTATTTTGAGACCAAAAACAGTTGGCGAAATGTTGATACACTTTTAAATATAACTTCACAAGCAAACGTGTTACTTATTTCCTTGTCCGTGCCTACTCATTTATTAACAGACGAAATCCAAACAGTATCGTGTAAATAAAGCTGTGAACTTCACAGACAGACACTTTACGCTTCAGATACAACCAGACGTAAAACGGTGAAATTAATGTTTTGAATGTCAACGGTCTTTTCTGAAACGTTCGCTTGCACACTTCACTTCAATCCGGAATGAATGGTCAATATCTCAATAAAAAGATTCTGATGGATATGGGTTTTGTTGCAAAAAAAATATGAAACACGTTGAAACTTTTGGCTATCACAGTGGCATTGACCTTTTTCGATTGATTCGATAGATATCGAATGGACAATAAGGCAGAGACAAGAGCTTAACTTCTCAGGGTTGCCACAACAACGTACTTTCGCAAGTTATAAGAGTTAAAATGACATAAAAAGTTTTATTGAACTTTCAAGGAGTGATATGGGTGTATTGATCTCTGCTTCGTTTACTTGTATGTTTATTATAATATCTGTTCCAAGAACTAAAATAAAAGTGTGTGACTTAATTTATGAGTTCGCTAATAAATGGATTTATACTGTCACAATCACAAGTAAGGTAAGCTGCACACTCAGGCGTTTATTGTTTGATTTGGATTTTATATCGATTGTGTATATGAACTTTTACCTTAGAGCTAATCTTACATTATTTAGCCTTACATGTCATGCGCTGTAGACAGATTAAAAGGCAAGCCAAAGTTTAAAAATAATAATTTCAACGTCCTTTCATAAATCATAATTTCTATTATTACGTACCATAAGTTAAGTATACCATAATGATAAACAGTTATTATCCATTTACTGTTCCATTTCAATCGATCAGAATACGTAATTTGTCACATCGACAACCCTATCAGAATAAATGCAAAATCGCGACGGGAGGTCGGTTAAGATGTCGCCGTGTTTGGGTCCTACATCGGGCTGTGTCTGTCCGGCTGTCCGGACACCCATTAACAAAGAGAGTGTATTGTAAGATAATGACAATGACTGATGTGAGGGCAGAATCAGAGCAGTTTTTGGAGACAGATTTCAGATGTATCATGTTAATTTCTCTCTTCAGAGTAGGCAGACATATTACGGTCCTTTTGCTTACAGCCCTTACTCACCAAACGAGAAACTCGCCTTGCCTTGTTAAACATTACATGCTGGCCTGTCGGTTTCAGTTGTTCCTCACATAAAGTTCTTACTAGAGAAGCTACTCAGAGCAAAGCTCGTGCTCCACTTTAGTAAGAGTTCTTTGCAGCACTGAAACATAATTCCTCTACCCAAAACGCACTTGTCGCAACCAAAAATTCGAAAGTGTTAAAATTTTCACGGACTTTATTTTCAACGTAGTGCAGCGAATTTTCACGTATTTGATACGGATTTCTGAGTGTTTCCGTTCCCTACCCACGAACTTACACAGGAATATTTTTACCGAAATCTTACTAGTTTTATACGATTGACCATACCTAAGTGAACAAATTTTTAGTTCCGTGCAGCCAATGTCGTCAAGGCTTTACGCAACTCTTAGGTATTCGAATTAATTATCAATAATTTTCAATTTTAACTTAACCTAACTCGTAACATTATGCAGTTTGTTAATGTATTTGTGTCAAGGGTCCAAAATACCAGAACATTGTTGTAATCTAATTGAGTTATGGTGTTAAGTTAGTGACTTTGTTATGGCTTTTTCATGGACATTATGTTGCAATATATAAAATACCTATATTTGACCTTTAAATGATATAGTTTTGGGCCTATATCATGTGTTTTCACGTGTTCTCGATATACAACGAACCATTTTGGTATAGCCCGTTTCAGCCAGGGAAGTACTACTATTAGACATAAAATCAATCGTAATTGTATGTATGCAGTAGTCATACGGTTGATAACACTACTTGTCCTCCCTCACTCTCCTTTTCCCGTTATTTTCCACTTCTTTTGCAGTCATTCCTCATTTAGAAGTAGCAACGCTTGAGTGACACCCCTCCATTATAAACATTCATAGGCAATGATTGCTACTTATCATTGCTATTTTTTTTATTTAGAAAGCTGATTTTCCTAATGAACTTTTTGAACTGCCTTACTTGCGTATGTATGTCTCTTTTGAGTCATTCGTTCTTTTCAGTCTTAAGCCAAATATACTCTATTAATCACGATAGCGCATAATTGTTCTAACTTACATGCGACTAAGATCTGTATTTTTTAGGTTAGTAAAGTAATTCATCATAGCACCGATAAAAATCGTGAAAAACTTGAAATACCTTGACAAATGACCATTTATTAAGCTTCCAGTGTTTTGGGGTCAACTTCTAATTACTATTTCTTCTAACCTACCACGAAACAGCTGATTACTAG
This sequence comes from Eilema griseolum, assembly GCA_963662185.1. Lineage (NCBI taxonomy): Eukaryota > Metazoa > Arthropoda > Insecta > Lepidoptera > Erebidae > Eilema > Eilema griseolum. The sequence continues at coordinate 4,002,291 of OY759243.1, forward strand.
GCAAACTCAACTGTATACCGATATACAGTTTTTAAAAGAAAATCGTCGCCAAGCTTTATAGGAGCGAAACATTACGTCACAAGTTCTGGAATCTAAACGCAGCAATTTGCAAACTGTTCGCGATTCGTAGTAACTCGCCTGTTAAACACGATTATCAAAGTAATGCACGTTTCCCGTTCATGTCGCCGACATAAAAGAGGTCGTAACATCCAGCCAGACTGGCAAGCATACCCACTCCACGCTGATACCTCTATACATAGTTTGACTACTGAGTTAGTCACAACTTCCGACATATCAAACACTTCACTATTACGTTAGGGAAGTTGATTTCCGTCCTCGGCGTATTCAGTAGCTATACGATATACACGTAAGTGTTAACGTCCTCCACATAGAGGTCAAAATTGAATACAAAAGCGCAATGTACTGCAGTCGCAAATTTTGTAATACGGTTCGTGGAACAGAAATCCAAACCGTACTCCGTTGTTAGAACGAGTATTTGCATATTATACGTCGGCAAATGTAATTTTGCTATATCAGTACATTTGGCTTACCATAATGAGTAGTTTATGGCGTACGCGCAGTACGTGGGTAGACTGTCACAGGCGGTCAAGGCCACGCCGTCCGCTGTCCTGCCAAGGTCATCGATGTGACCGAGACCCTGTTTGTCATATTCTGGGAAAAAAATATTCTTCAGAATTCCTTTTAGATGGTTATCCTTGGTATGACATGACATGACATGAGAGTGAAATATAGCACGCGAAGGTATTCACTTGACGGCTACATGGATAGAGCTCGTGATAAGGTGTCTCCCAAAATTGTGACCATGTGGAATAATGTCTGAAATATGCGATGTGTGTTTGTTAACATACGTGATGCACATGACATGCTGTAGCTGTGAAAAGAGACTTCATCAAGTACGATTTACGTTTATGAATATAATAATGAAAATAGTTTAAGTTCACCCATTACTTCAGCATATCCAAATCACCTTTTTTGGATTTAACAAGAAAAATACCTCATCCGTACTCCGCCTGACGCAAAGAAGCCATGACTGCTGTGTGGGGTGCTCATTTACCCCATACTAAAAGTACCTGCCGTATAATATAGCATATATTATTATGAGGTCAAAGACCAAAGCAATGTTGCAAATCGCACTAACTGTGCAATGTAGATCATATCAGCGAGGGAAACTTTTCCCTGATCTACCTTGCCCTCTCCTGTGAGATGACGTCCTCTCAGTAGGTACGACTGAGAGATGAATTAACTGTTGCTGTCGTAAAAGATATCTAACAGAAAATTATCGACTCTAGTCTACTGAAACCAGCCAAATCCCCACCATCACCCTAATGTGCCTTACGGAGCAACCGCTGCTGGAAAGCTTTTAATCGCGGTGCAATGAGCAAGGTCATGGTAGTATGGGGTAATGGTCTCCAAAAGGTCAGGGTCTAAATACAATCGTAGGATAATTTTTTTCTATAAAAGAATATTAGCAATCGAAATTACTAATATTCCCTCTAACCCCTTCAGCTAAGCTAAATTGCTTGTGTTAGGAGTGGGTTCATGTCGATAGTGTAATGGCCAAGATTCGAACCCGGGACCTCTCGATCGTATGGTCAACTCCTAAACCACTAAGCCACCGATGCTATTTGACTCCATATTATATTGTCTATATGTAGATCTGTTAAGAAAAATAATTCATTACTGTTCCTAAATTGGTGTGCAATTTGCTACGTTATCAGCAACTTCCGAAGCTAAATAGTTACGTAGGAGTATAAACAATCCTTGCAATTAATTATACTACGAAAGCAATTACGTATCTTTATTTGACATATCGGTGTGTCATTGAGAAACCACACGCAACGCATTCGCGACTCTGTAATAACTACATAATTTATGTACGCAGTTATCAGGTCTGCAGTATATTATTACGAAAGCCATGCCATATTTTAATATCACGTTATAATGTGGGGGCAATTTTGTCGCTACAATGTCGACGTACGACTGATAGCATCTCTGAAACATGATGATACCATTATGTCTTTATTGCGCAACCTACACTCCATAGAAAACTCACTCAGATATAATCTGAGCGTGTACGGAAACATATGTGTCATGTGCGAAATTATTTATGCACAAATTATCAACCTCGTTGCCTTATCGATGAAGTGTTATTAGTAAGAAGGCGATTTAGTTGAACCACAATTATTTTGAAATAAATAAAATATAGTAATCAAACACATTTTGCCATAAAGTTGGCATGTAAACACAGATTATTAGGTATACAAAGCAATATCTACTTAGCAACTAAAAATATTGCAGTCACAATAATAGCGCAGCAGCTACAACGCATTTCTGCAGTGGTACGAATGACAGGCATTTCTTTAAGTCTTCTTTAAAAATGTATGTAATACTGCCAAAAAAAATGAGGTAGGTCTATTATCGATGCTGGAAATAAGTTGTTAATTAGTGGAGTCATATAAACACAACTATCAGAGTTGATTACATATACTGTTTCCAATAGCTGACAGTACTTAAATGCATCCTTATATGCAATATAACAATAGAATCCGCACCAACGTCTGCGGCGACATACACAAAAAAGAAAAAATAATTCAAAGACATGTAAATAAACGTGAAAAATTTGGCGTCTAGATTTACATAATTTATACTGTATTTACAATAACAAAATTCAACCTAAATACATGGAACGATAAGTTACGAACTATGAGGAAAATAATATCCAATGATGGTGATGTACCGGCTTACCAATGAGCAAAAAAGTATTACGAACCCAGTAATTTGACAATGGAATTTTGTCAGGTAATTTTCATAAGGAGATGGAAGTCATCCTTCGTCACATATCGTATTAGTGTCGGTGAAGTGACCTATGGGGTACATAACACGGCCCACGTCTAAGTGAAGCGGTAGGTACTCATTAAAAAAATTACTCAATTCATGCAGGAATAGGAATAATGAGAATCTAGTTAATTTTTCTTTATATTGATGCATCAATCATGATGACAGATTTGTACAGAATACTTTGTAGCGGTAATAAAAGTACCATACGTGTAAATGTAATCACTCACTATTATTTCTGAAAGGGAAGGCAGTGGGTTTCTGATGTCTATTACGATGATAAATTTCGGACTCTAAGCATTATATAAAGTATCATTTTTGCGTCACTTTGGAGTCTTAACGAACAACATGACACAAACAAGCTCAAACTTTTGGCGTGGAAATGTAAACATCATGTCACATCTAGTGCATTAGTGACGACTTGGGTATTTCAAATTTTAGAATTAAATTTTAGATTCATTTCAAAGATTTGCGGATATGAATTCACCAGAATTCTATGAATCTAGAGTATCAAAACCACTGCATCTGTCACTAATCTGCAACTGGCTTCGAATATGTAATTTACTAGTTTTAAGCCTCTCCTTTTCAAATTCTATTAACACAACCCCAATATCTTTTCATCAGTTTAACAATGACAGAAATAAGAGAGATTGACATCCTGTTCGCCCTTAATTTAAAACCATTTAATCGAATAATTCAATATCGTATTGACGACGGGTAGCAGCTGCGCGTCCCGTTATGGAAGACAGAAATATTTTCCATTTACGTAGGAAGTGTCCAAAAAGAAATATGCTAGATCTGAACAGAAAATCTTTGAACAATATTTCTTCCTTAGTTCTTTGGGTTTAAATCTACATCATTTGCATATACCTGCTATCGGTAAGCCACAACGGATATAGGAGGCCAAACTACGCTAAATATGAGTGAACCCTCTATGTTCAAAGCCATCATCCGAGGAGAGGGCCAGATCGAGAGCGATGGCCCTGGGTCGGCCGGGTTGCGAGGAATATGCCTGTTAACCTCACCTTCGGCAACCAAAAACGACCCACAAGGGTCGTGCGCTATAGTCGGTTCGAATCCGTCATTACCTCTCCCACCGGCTCCGGTGGTGGGGTATCTGTTCCCCATAGATACCCCACCACTTTTCTGCAAGTAAAGAAAAAGCCCGAAGGCAACGTGCGATCTCCGTCTACGAACTGAGCGAAATCCATTCAAGTACTAGCTCTTCTCTTCAGGAGTTAACTCCTGCCTCCCTTAACACTGCTACACCTACAGTCTTTTATAATTCACAGAGTTTGTCTTTGTTGCTCCCAAAGCTAGCACTTATTCTTCATCATGGTTTGATTTTTTCTGAGCGATTGCCGTCTGTCTGACCCACCAAACACGACAGAAAAGCCTGTGTCAGAGCGTCGACAATCAGCAAGTATAACGGCTTGCAGATGAGGTAGACTTGGGCACCCAAAAACACACCAAGTGGGTATAAAAATCGGTTAACCTGATTACAAATGTACCTTCCTCTACCCAGAAACGTTTTTTGTGTCTAAATGGAATGATAGCACTAACACAACACAAAACAAACCACTTTAATTTCGACTGAAAGAATCCATCAATCTATTTTCATCGCAGCCTTGGCCCTGAATGATGTACGCGGCTCCAGCAGCGGCAATCGATATACGAGTATTATAAATAAGGTTATTATGGCACTGTATCGATCGCTGGTGGGTTCAAGGTAGGTCGCACCCACGTCTAGCCCTGTTTGGTACATATTTTAAACCTTTGCACCGGTATAGGTACTCTGTATGAATACACGTAGGGTTGGTTGTGAGTTCGGTCTCTTGATACTGATACTCGGTTTGTTATTGTTGTTGTGTAAGTAACTAAGTACAAAGGATCTTGACACTTTGATGACCAAAACTTAGTTAGTATAAACATGGTCATAGTGCAGGAATGCAACGTTAGATTATTTGAGTAAAACCTATTCTGGCTATAATATGAGAAGAAGTACGTCTTTGTATAATGCTAGTTATAAATATGTACCTTGCTAAGAGTTATACTATTTGCGGTTTCTGATGCTTCTGTTTTACTCATTTTTAAAATATCAATAATTTCACGACATCAATCAACTTGCCTACATCTCTCTCACTCTCTCTCTCTCTCACTCTTTATCTCACTTTCTCTTACAAATAATATTACTAACCAAAAATAAATATTCCTTCTAACACCTCCAGCTAAGCTAAATTACTTTCGTTAGTGTAATGGCCACGATTCGAACCCGAGACTTTCAATCGTAAGGCCGACTCCTTAAACACTAAGCTACCGACGCTTAAAACTACTTACTTACATAGGTATTTGAATTGTCATTCATTAAACGTGCTCAAATCTGAGCGTAACTTTTCCAAGTGTCCTAAAGGTGACTTCAGACTACGCTATTGACAGCATAATATGTAGCTAAGTGTGATCGAGTCCATACTTAATGTATGGTGCGCGATATTTTTGTGCTGTCAACTATATGCTACATAATATTATATAATAGTAGTCTGAAGGCACCTTTACTATATCCTTATTTAAGTCACATGGCTTTTGTCTATCAGTATTATTCTCTCAATCAACTAATCACATACTGCGCAGTGATCTCATCTTAACTGTCTCTAGATAATACAAATATACTTAAAAATTAGCGTAATATGAACTTCAAACGATTCTATAAGCACCTACACTCGAGTTGGACGTGGGTTGTGCGATGTACCACACGTCACTAAGTTCACCGACACTAATACGATATGTGATGAGAATTACTTGACAAAATTCCACCGCCAAATTCCTTGGTTCTTGACATTTTGTGTACTTATTTATGTCAACAAAATAACTCTTGGTAATGCGTATTGGGCGTAATATATTATGTTTCTGATTCTCAGAGTAACATTAAATGTAATTTCTGTTCGAAAATAATTGTCATAGGCAGCATAGAGGCACAAAATATACCCAAGACAGGCTCTCCACTTATCGCTTGGGGTTGTGACCGAAAACTTGTACGTTAAGACACTTTTAGCTACTCTTTGGAATGTACAGACGTGAGTGTTGCCAAATCATCAATGATTACATAATATGTACATATAATCACGCCTTTATCCCCGGAGGGTTAGGCAGAGGTGAATTAACATCCACATTTCACCAATCATTAAATTCGGTCTCACGTAATAGAGGATAAGCCTATTGCCGTCTTCCCAGCAGAGTAGAATTTGGACCCCATCTCTTCCCATGCGGTGTCTTACTAGGCGACTAAGAGATAGGGCTGTTTAACATCGGACAGATATATACAGCTCAGACTCAGCCTCAGATGCATGGTCTGATTGAACAATAGTGCCCGGAAGACGCAATAGGCTTACCCTCTATTACGTGGGACCGAATTCAATGATTGGTGAAATGTGGGTGTTAATTTACCTCCCACCTAACCCTCCGGGGATAAAGGTGTGATTATATGTATGTATGTATATTGAAACAGAATTATGTAATATCAAACATCATTGGCTCATTTCCGTCGCGAATCCATCGAACATTTACGAGTGGAAGTTTTGATATACGACCGTTTCTTCCGAAAGCGTAATTTTATCGGATCGAATGCCTTGCCAACTCCTCATCACCATGGTTCAAGGTTGACCATGTCACAGAATGTTCATCTGATGTAAATACTGCAGTATAGAATGAAAGTTGAGATAAATCGCCATACATTTATTAGGAAATAGCTGCGTCCCACGGTTCTCACAGCGCGGCGGTCTATTTTTTCCGCATAAATAGTATTGTTTGTTACTCCAGGCCTATATGGCTTACTCCATTTTGAATTTCACAGAAATCTGTTAAACCATTTCAGCTGAACTCATTAATAGTTAACATCTCCGCTAAGATTCGCCGTATGAAGGAGTTTTCAGGAAGGTTATTGATACTTTATAATGTAATCGTTACGACAGCCATTTTAGAAAAAATACCTAGTTATACAATAATGCTAACGGGAATTAACGCGATCATGGTATAGCGTATATTATGATCATGGTATATATATACATGCCTTTGACCGCGACCGGTGTAACCTGGTCGAATCGTCAGGCAAATCAAAGGTATGTATGTACCTATACTTATTAATTATTAATAACCGTTAACATTATTGTATGGAACGCGATAGTTCAAAAATTATAAATACATAAGTATCATCAAGATTAGCTTTTTCAGCGTTTACTTTAGAATTCGTAATATTAGAGAGAAAATATACCGCGGTAGTCTAGTGGTATGCGTAATGGACTGCTGAGACAAGGACTCGGATTCCATCCCAGGTTTTACCATGGCACACACCAATGACTTTTCGATGCTTTTTGAAGTTATGTGTGTATTTATCGCAGGTTTAAAAGTGCCCGGTTAATGGCAATAGGCTATTACATTGGGACCTAAAACATAACCTGGCGAAATGTGGGCGCTAGCACCTCTGCCTACCCCTTCGGGGATATAGGCGTGAGTTTATGTTATGTACATATGAGTTTATGTAACAGTTACATAATGAGATCAGAAAGGAAAGAGATTTTAGTGTTTCATTTTTTAATTTTTAATTTTTTTTTATTTATTGTTTTCAAATAAAAATAAAAATAATACACTAAGGTTTTATATGCATACAGTAACGCAAAGATATAATCTCTAATAACCAAATTGATTCTCTGTACCCCACACTAGGATACCCTGTGTCGTGAAATTCCTAGACAAATTTCTTCTTGATGAGAGTGTTACTTATAGGTTAATACTATATTTTATATTAGAAATTTTGAACGGAGTGAAAAGGGTGATTTGCTGTGAAAACTTCTGAAAATGTCCCCTTTCAGGATGTAGTTTATAACAAGTAGGCTACTTTCCGAAAATAAACTGCGGTTAAAATCTATGTTATAAACAGAGATACCGGTATTGAGTCTCTTTTTCTCTCTTATGTTTAATTCTCACACGTTGATTGGTTTTTTGCTTCCAGGCTACTTTATTATGCTCAAGATGTAATCTTTCTAGCATTTTATTCTACAAAAGTTTACGACACTACCTACATTGCATTTTTTGTATCAAAGTCCAAGGTCTTCGCTCTAAAAATGTTTAATGCTCGCGCAATGTACAACATAAACGCGTTTACGACTTTTAATGTCTTGGAAACTAGCCGGCGTTTTATCTTATAATATTGCATTTCGTACCGAACAGTGTACCGGGCGTTTCCTCTCGATTCTAGAAGTAGTGTACGTGATGAATGTTAAATAATGTCGTCATATATTACAGCACGTGGTTATAGGTTCAAGGGTGTTCTGTCGGTCGTTGATCTACGCTTTTTGCGCGTTTTGTACTGACTTCCGAGACACTTGGATTGATGACTAGAATATATAAACATGATATATTGTATTAATGTCAATTTAGAGGAACTGGTCTTGGCAGGGATGCTGTCTGTCGCATACTATTTGATGTAGCGACTGTTTGAATGTTTCTATCCCATTGGGGTAGACAGGGACTATTTCCTTTCTACGATCCTGGTATAAAACTTTCCCTTCTACAAAGTCGAGTAAGCTATATTTCATTTCAATAATATGTGTTACAGAAATGCCTTAAAGCATGGAAATTTACCCTTTGTTTACGTGCGTGTAAACTCCTTCCCATGAATACTCCTTCCCCCCGCCGGAGCCAGTGGGAGAGGTTATGTCGGACTCGAACCGACTAAAACGCACGGCGCCTGTGGAAGGTGAGATTGACAGGCATATCCCTCGCACCCCGGCTGACCCAGACATCTCTCTCGATCAGGGTTTCTACGGGAGAAATTTACCCTAATTGTTATAATGATCCGCATATTATACCGCTCTAATTGTCATCTGCATCTGTAAACTTTTCACCATAAAGTATGAACATCGTATTAAATATATCTTTGTGACTATAACTGCATACATACGTTACACACATGCTTATGCTCACGACTATTTCCCTTTGGGATAGCCAGAGAACAGCCCTACATTTGACTCTATCCTATAACTGTAATAAAATAATGACTGTTCGTACGCGTGTTCCAAACATTGTTTATTTACTCCCAGGCCGTGTATTTGGTCGTTGCCGCCTTCCGAAACAAATCAAGACGCTTGTAACCCGTTCTTGGGGTCTCAAGAACCCAAAAAGACAAACGGTAGGACGTGTTCTAATTTAAAAAGCACAGTAGCGGCACTGCTGTTGCTTTCATAGTTTTTTTTCTAGTTTGTCTTGTTTGGGAACTGTTCTTTACTACTTTTATGACGTAACTATATTTCCTGCTGGTAAGGTAATTATCAAAAAAGGCGTTTTTAGACTTACTCAAGGAGTTCATCAATCAAATAATTAGCCCATCGAAGTACAATACTGGACATAGGCCTTTTCCTAATGAGCGCCATTTCGTCCAATCCTCTACCTTTCGTATCCAGTCTGTCCCAGCCACCTTTCTCAGGTCGACACTCCATCTGAGTAGGAGGTGACCTACCTTCCGTTTGCCTTCTCACGGTCTCCACTCTAGGACTCGTTTGCTCCAACGGCCATCGGTCTTCCGAAGGAGTTCATATTATTCATAATATTGAAACTAAGAAAGCTGTTAACTGCGACAAAGTCTCGTCTTGGTGAGGCTGCATACACCAGGAACTTGGACATTATTTTAAATACCTAGCACCGGAGGTGGATTGATGTCATGGGCAGGCGGTAACGAATGATACTCCTGGTGTTGCAAGCTTTCATAGTACACTTTAACCGCTTACCAATGTGCTTATTTCCTACCCTATTAGTATAAAAATACATTGCGACGGTTTTCCTTCAGTGACGCACGATTATTCACAAATATAAAAACTCTAACACGTACTAAGCCAATCGCGTCGCCAATTTTGGTGACTAACTGGTCCAAAATGTCTCAGTAGGAGGTAGGCATTTGAATCATGCTTTAGACGTGGCACGATCTGATATCTTACAAATTACTTAAATGAGAGAGCCAAGCACGAATTTACCAGTTCAATAGCTACAATGTTAGAGAAGTATGTGGGTGCATGGGGCCCCACCAGGTTTTGATTTCGAAGTCAACCTCACCTGAAAGCTGGTATCTTATGACTTACAGACGAGGCTACACGCAGGCTTTTCTCTCGAAATTGAGAAAGCCTATGTCAGTTGCTGCCACAAAAGCTTGAATTCTATGTTCTGATACTGTAATATCCTGAAACTTTGCCTTCAGCTTACCATCAGGCGAGGTGAGGTCAATCTGACGTGTCCTATATAAAGAAAAATCATAAGAACCTTTCTAGTAGCTTTCTATTTTTTTTATCTAACATTACATTTTAATTCCAACCTTATCACGAACTGCTTTAAGTTCTTAATCAATTACATAGTCAAAATAGAAGTAGCGACTATGTTGCCCAATGATGAAGCATTAGATTCTCATTCCAGAGCTTGTGGGTTGAACTCCCACTCAATACGCTACCGATGTGACCCACTACCAAAATTTACTTGTCAGAGAAATTAACGAAGCTGGAGGTCTGATGGCAGTAGCTTAAAATACGGAAATGCGGCTGTTTCGTTACACTGAAAACTAATGTCAACTTAGACTTGGAGAATACTGTGAGAATTTTGCTTAATACTCCGAACGCAACACAGAGTTGAGGCTTGTTATATTCAAGTAGATACACGTCACACACTACACGTTTCAATTCAATGCATTTCACTGGTGATATCCAGCCGAAATATACTTACATTATTATGAAAAAATCACCATCTTCTGGCGCAAACATAAATAAATGCTTAATAGAAGACGTCAATCACAATCTAAACATAAGAATTATTGTATAAAGTTACAACAATTTTGTATATTTTAAATAATGAGTAGGCAATAAAATGTAACCCACGTTATGAATACTCGTAGTCTTGAAAAAAGCAGTTGGATCTCGTGACAAATCGTTTTCTCGTGATACCCTGTATACTCTCAGACAAGGTCACGTCAAGACCTACGCGGTAATCAAAATTTTATGGTGCCTCATACCCGTATTTCTAAATATAGTTAATGACTCTTGAGGCCTTTTGGGGATTTTACTTCAAATATTCAATCTCGTTATGTAATGTTTGTTTTTACACGCTAAATAAGCCAGAAATATATATCTTCGAGATGGAAAAAGGAAGGCCTCCTCCGGTTTTGTTGAATAACTGTGGAGATTTTTATATATACATATACCATAAGTAGGTACGATGCGATACTTCGTTAGACGTCACAGTAAAATTAACAATACCTGTGTAATAAAAATGGACGCAAGTTGCTAAGAGATTGTTTACTTTCCTAACTTAACGACTGAATATTCTTCTAATTCCTACACACGTTACTGGTCTCGTCAATGTAAGTCTATATCTTTTCCTGGTAGGTATATAAGTTATTGAAATTCAAATTAAAATACATTATCAAACTTAAACGTATCACCTAAAAAACTGAATGTAAAAACTTGATTTGAAATAATTGACTCGTCAAAAAACGATGGCAAATATGACACCGACCAATATTTCAAACATCAACAGCTTAATTAAATCTTGTGAAATTCTGATTAATGAAAAACCATGATAGGTGAGAGCCGGAGTCTCATCTAATAGATAATGGAATCATGAACCTATTCACTCTCGCTCAGGTTTTCCAGCAGGACTGGTTCGATTTTCAAGAGAGTTCCTAGTACTCTCAAACGCAAAATACTGCTCTTATAAAAGTCTGCTATTTTCTCTTTTCCATCGCGTCTTCTCTAAAGATGGCAATGCACGAGTAAGACCACAGTAACTCCTATCTATCAGGTAGACCATTTTCATATTTGTTACCCTAAAAAGGTTTTGTGGTTATATTAGTTATATTACCTATATCAGTGATACTGGCCTTGTACTAAACGCAATGCGTCCAAAATGATGTGCCAAATATATTACCGCGGTTAGCTGATCATTTCAAATACACATGATTTATGTATGACACACAATATACTTTATTAAATATGTATTGTTTTCTACATTTGAAGTTCAAACGATACAAAAATTTGAATTTGACGACAGCAAAAAATTCCGACATGCGTACGTTAAAATTTAAGATCACATCACCATTCATGAATGCAGACCGACTGTTCGTGTGCAAATGATTCATGCATTAGATACCTACATCCTTTCTGAGAACTCTTAGATTCTGACATCCGCCGTATGTATCGACTGGCTCAGGGTTCAGAGGTCGAAAAGTAAGAAGTACTGCGATGTACCGACGGCTGCGGAAGCGTAGGTCATGAGTTCAAATCGCTTTACCGAAAAGTGGGCCGACGACCCCAAATTGAATTAGAAGGCGGTTCTGTCACGAATTATGCTCGTAAACGCTTGATATATAAAGTTTTGTGTTTACCAATTGGTGTTTAATCGTAAATAATTACATGTCTGAGTATAGTAGGTATTTAGAGTAAAGCTGTCTCGTTTATTTAGCTGGAGTAATGAGCTTTTTTCTCATTGCGGTTTTCTCACTGAAGTCTCATTAACGGTCCACCATAACGGTACTTGGTCTTATGTTGGAACCCACGGGTCCATCTGCTTTTTCGAATTTCGAAGGTATGTGTGTTTGAGAGTGTTAAATATGCGTTGTTGTATCAATTTTTGATTATGTAAATTCTGTATTGTTTTTGAAGTCATTGAAGTCAACTCTCCAGGGATGGTTTTTGGGTCTATAACACATGAGTGTATTAGTGCATAGTAAACATTTATAGGCACCGGTGATGGTTTACCACCACGCGATCTGTATATCTTACCTAAAACAAGAAAGTAAGAGAGTTATGGAGTTACATTCCCACCTTTTTACTTTCTCTCCTGGATATGTCTGAAGTTGGAAACGCTTATAGAAAACTGCTTACCATGAGATGTGTGTTGCGCTTGTTAACTACAAATTCATTACAAATATTTTTTTTTTCCACTACATTTTTTTCTATGAGGGAACTTTATGTATACCATGGCAAAGAATAACAGGTATAATGGGATACTAATTTATTTCCGTGAGGTAGAAAGATTACAAATCATTCAATATTGTTATGTGCTTTTTTCCTTATGAAAATTGAATAAAGCAATAATAACCGTCAATGTATTATCTCGGAATGTGTAGGCGGGCAGACCTTCGCACTGACTTGTTTGACGGTCATGGTTTTTGAAGTTCAATGTCATGGGTGCCGATAGCCGGAAAGAGCAAGATTATATACATTTTTGAAGGTCACGACGCATTGCGATCGTCTTATGCAGATAGGTTGGCACAGAATTGGGTACTGATCGCGCGCGGACTAAAATACTCACTGCTTCTATTGCCATTGCGTAGAATGTAGATAGCCAGAGCTCACTGGAGAGATTTTGTACTGTCAGTGGGAAGACCAAAAGCTTGTCCTGCTTTGTCTTTTACACTGACGGCACGGAAACTTTTGTGCTTAGAGGGTTGGCAGCGCGAGTGTGACTCCCTTGGTGTTGCACATATAGACATGTGCAACACCAAGGGAGTCACACTGGCCACGGTAACCACTTTCCATCAGGTTAGCCGTATGCTTGTCTGCCAACCAATTTGTACATACACAGGGGGATAGGAGAGTAGATTCCAATGGGTGAAAAATCATAAACAAAGAACTTAATTTAACCGATTTTGGCACTAATTTGCTTTCAATTAATATGCTGTATTTATGTGATTATTTTATTTTATGGGCATAGACATGCAATTTTGCGTCGCTGTTGGCTTAGATCCATGAGATCACCTCTAAGCATAATGCTGACATGATGTCAGTGCTTTCAAGGGTTTGGTTTGTATTTTATTGAGGAGTTAGTGACCAAGGTGATCCACTATTCAGTCCACCACTTCAATGGTCTGATAGAAAATCATTTTAGATTCAACTATACTGTTTCATCTGCAATATACAAAGCTATTTGGACCTTATCGTATATACTCGTACTTAGTAGGTACTTCATGTAGAGAAATTTAATTTCAAAACGATTTAATCAACTAGCAACGATCGTGAAGATGTTTCATTTCGTATATTGTGATCGAACTGTATTCAGGTATTTTCAGAATTGTACATTCATGCTGATCTTACGTAAAAAAGCAATCTTTGAAAGCTATTAATCTCAAGTCCGTATTGAATGACCGTGACCTCACGCTTCCGTTTCATCGCTAACCTGCTAAATAGATCAATCGCTCAGTAATTGCAAACTAGAAATACGTTGTACAGTTACGATATTACTTTTTGTAATCACGACTAGGATCAAGTTGTTTTGTAATTATGCCGTTTACCCAGTTATGCTGTCGACCTAAGTAAGTGGTTCAGACTAGCTGTTGCTAACTACTCGTTGCCTGGTTTAGTTGGCGTAGTCACGTGGTAACTGGCATTCGATGTGGAATTTCGGAACTATTAAAATAACACCTGGTTATTTATCGTGGACCATAAAATGCGCCAGATCATTGAAGGACAAAAGTAGTACTGTTAAAATGAATGGTGTATGGCATGAGCTGTCAAAGTTTCGAGGTCCTTAGTATGTAGCTATATGACATGAATTGTTGCTGTAAATGCCTTAACAAGTTTAAGAGTTGGATAATATCCTCATTATATTAAAGTTTTTTCTTAAAATGCTGAAATATCGTTGGATATACCTAGTACCTAAAATACTCGATGAATTGAAATCTCCTCTTTTTTGGGCGGGTCATATATAGACTGCGGTAGCCTTTTTTTTTTTTTTTACGTGCGCAAAATCCCCACGGATACCTCCCCACCGGAGCCGGTGGAGGAGGTTATGTCGGACTCGAACCGACTAAAACGCACGCTGCCTGTGGGTCGCTTTGGTTGCCGAAGGTGAGGTTGACAGGCATATCCCTCGCACCCCGGCCGACCCAGGGCCATCTCTCACGATCTGGCCCTCTTCTCGGGGACTGCGGTAGCCTAGTAGTATGGGTAATGGACTGCTGAGACGAGGTCTCGGGTTCGATCCCAAGTTTTACCATGGCACACACCAATGACTTTTCGATGCTTTTCGAAAGTTGTGTGTATTTATAGCAGGTTTATAAGTGCCCGGTTAATGGCAATAGGCTCGCCACGCCACGACCTAAACATAAACTTGCGAAATGTGGGGTATTAGCACCTCTGCCTACCCCTTCGGGGATATAGGTGTGAGTTTATGTCATGTTTTGTTGATTTAGCCTGTGATATATTTTTATATAAGCTCATTAATGACTACAATAATATTTAAAGAGTTTCTAAATTATAGTTCTGTTTTATAATGACGCAAAGAACTGCATGGCTCTCTTTTATAAGTCGATAAATTTTTTTTGGCACCTAGATCACATATTTTAAACGGATTACGATCGTCAACACTAATATATAATTGCAGAGTGCGATGCACCCAGCACCCACGCATCAACCAACCTCTGCACCCAACAGAAATAGATCTCTAACATAAAAATAAATTCAAATGAGCTTGAAGCTAGTTCAGTATTTTTGTTGACATTTCGTCGTCTTTAATGTTCCGTATTATTTTAATTATCCTCTCAGTTCTCCAGGCTTATTCCTGACAGTTGTATTCCAGAAGGACCTAAATGACTCCAGAGCTGGAGGCAAATTATTATCAGAATACAATTAATCGATAAAATACTGGGTTACATTTATATAAATAGACAAACAGGACGATATTTTTCCAAACAGTAAAATGTACGATTGCTAAAATTACGAAATACACTATACTGGTCGATAAGCATGGGTCTAAAAAAAACACACATACATACATACATATAATCACGCCTTTATCCCCTGAGGGTTAGTCAGAGGTGAATTAATACTTCACCAATCATTGAATTCGGTTACACGTAATAGGGGGTGAGCCTATTGCCGTCTTCGGAGCACTATTGTTAACTCAAGCCTCTGAGGCTGAGTCTGGGCTGTATATATCTGTCTGATGTTAAACAGCCCTATCCCTAAGTCGCCTTGTACGACACCGCATGGTGGTGGAAATTCTACCCTGGCGGGAACCAAAATTATTATAGTAGTTTCCAAAATTTTTGAACACATACATATTCATGCTTGTTAATGGTTAACATTTCCGATAACATGCCCTGTATCACCTATATGATTAGTTTTCCATGAAACAATAATAATATATGCAGCCATTTGGCACCATGTGTTGAGTCATGGGCCATTCATTAAACCAGCGCCGGCGCATGTGACTCAATGAAACACTTGTTTGGTTTATTATTATTTATTAATGAGTATTTTTAAACGTGATAAGACCTGGTGACATAGTTGTTAAGAATTCGTTCATGACCTAAGATTTTGGGCTTACAAAGCTCTTTTAGGGTTTCTAGAAATTCATCTAGATACCTAAAATGTTTTAACTTTTTTTTTTTACGTGCGCAAAATCCCCACGGATACCTGCCCACCGGAGCCGGTGTAAGAGGTTATCTCGGACTCGAACCGACTAAAACGCACGCCGCCTGTGGGTCGTTTTGGTTGCCGAAAGTGAGGTTGACAGGCATATCCCTCGCACCCCGGTCGACCCAGGGCCATCTCTGACGATCTGGCCCTCTCCTCCGGAGTGTGGGGACTATTGAGTCCCCAACTCGTCCCCGGAAAACGAGAAGGCGCGCCTAGCGCGCCGCCGACGTAAAAAAAAAAGTTTTACTTAGGAACAATGATAGGATATGTGGTGGATATGGAATAAATGGTACGAGTAGACGTAGTCATACGTATGTCAATCAGATCAAAGGCATGTCAAGAGTACCCGAAACCGGCGAGCATGTATGAAAACAATTATGAAAGTAGAAAAAGCGAAAGAGGTATGCCAGGATCGTGGCAAGTGGAAATCTTTAGGTCTCTGCCTACCCCATTGGACAAAATGCGTGACTGTATGTATGTATGAAATAAATATGCAGATGGATTGCTTGATAGCTCCTCCATATGGTTTAATGGGTTGATATGATCGTATCAAGTTTTATAACTTGGATTCTTAGTGATTGCTCTAGTCGAGGTCATATACAAGCCGATTTGGTCGGCTCAGCGTTTTACTGTCAGTAATGGAATAAACTTAGAAGATTTTTTTATAATTTCGGTCTGTTGCATAGGTTTGTAGCACTTTGTGAAAAAATAAAATGCTTCATGGAATTGACGGCGAAGTGTAGTAATTAATGAATTCTCCATGGCCACGGTTTCGATGAGCAAACTGAAATGCAATTGCAACGCATTGCAATGATTATTTTATGTCATAAATTTTCCCATACGCCCACAATAACATCCTAAGAAATTTCTCGTAGCATTTAAGTATACAAAGATGTAACTCCAATGCGAAAATGAAACGGCAAATTTACAAGGAAATATAAGTTTTTTTTTAAATGTATTAAACACATTTAAGCATGTGTTTGATCTTATGGATATATGTATAGAAGAATTTGAATGATTTCAGGCGACGGTTCGATGGCTTAGTGGTCAGAGCGTTTCCTGTTAGGGAAAGATTGCGGGTTTGAATCTCGTTATTTTTTTTCTATCGTAATCGATTTTAAAATTAGAATTCATCAACGTACTCGTATTATATTTGCAATAGAAAATCTACAGAATAGTTTTTTTTGTGATAGCATTGTTATCATGCATGCGATAATAAATCGATTTTATGTATAAATGAACGATTAGTGATGCTGCAGAGCGTTGATCTTTAACTTTTTTACAATTTTTTTGGCATTAGTCCAGTTAATCGACTTCGCTCGTCTATAAAAGGATCGTGATGTCTGGCAATCATTTTTATATTATGTACCTCTTAATTGCTCATACATAAGATCGGTTTTATATCTACTAAGCGTGAGAACGTTCGATGATGGCATTTCTATATATTATTTTATGAGTTTATTTAATGGGCGTTGCAACGGTTTTGCTTCAGGTTTCGTCGGTAGGAACGTCTGTCTGATTATCCGCATACGTGGAGAGTGGGCACTAATTGTTGCTATTGTCTGCAACTTTCATAATTATATTTTGTAAGACTTGCTTAGCTACGCGGTCTTACTAGCAGTTTATTACCTTTAAAAAAAAAAAGAAAATTAGCAACAGCTATTATCAATTTTCTCTAACCCCTCCAACTAAGCTAAATTGCTTGTGCTTCGAGTGGGTTCACGTCGATAGTGTAATGGCCAGGATTCGAACCCGGGACCTGACTCCGTAACTGCTGACTCCTTAACCACTAAGCTACCGATGTTTAAATAATAAATATAGTAAAATTACATACATGAAGTCAAGTTGGGGACTCTGTGGTCCCTACACCCGAAGAGACGGCCAGTTCGAGAGAGAAAAACGAACCACAAGCGTCGTGCGTTTTAGTTGGTTCGAGTCCGACATAACCTCTCCCACCGGCTCCGGAGGTGTTTAGGTACATAATGTTAGATATCATATTCTACCGGTTCTGGCGTACAAATTTTACATTGATTAATTTCATTATTTATCATTAAATATCAACACATGCAATAGGTACAATTTTAAAATTAAATTAGATTGCAGTGATTTTTTTAAAGATACATTCTAATTAAGTAAATTAGATTGTATCTTTAAAAAAATCGCCAATATTATAATAACATTTATCATATAGCATGTCCTTTAAATTCTTTTTAAAAATGTCAATACTCAATTTTTCCAGTTATTTGGTATCTTATTGTACCATTTTCTTCTTATTCTTCTTCATTGAGTCATTGACTCATAAAATACATTTAGACTTTGTCGGCCAAAGACTTGCTACGGCAACTGTGATGACCGTTGTCATACACCTATGTCCTCGATAGTACAGTACATAACTTAATATTTTCTAAATTAAGTTACCTAAAATGCATTGTTTTTATAAAAAATAGAAAAGCAATGGCTAATTTGAACTCAAGCGTCGAGTGCCGTCAGTTATAAACCAACGCAGCTTGTTATGCCGTCACGGTACCTTAACAAGGCGCTGAACTGTGCAGGGGGATAAAAACGACGGAATTTGCGAAGTGCCACACTGTGGAGAAGGTTCCTGATAAAGGAAACATATTAACTTTCAGGAACATCTGTCAGAAAATATAAAGTAAAATATTCGTTAACTAAGACGTCTCAGCAGTTCATTACTCATACCACTAGACTACCGATTGCGATTAACGAAAATAATTTATTCGAAAAGTTGGTTATATGCGATTACTCCTGTTCTCAATTGCCCCCGAAAAAAATCGGTTTTAAAATGGCGTTTATCTACAAACAAAAACACGCTAGGTACTAACCAAAAGTTTTCGGGGGAATCGCGACTAATCTTAAATTTTTATTATCGTAGTTTAAATTGAGTTTAATGTTGACTTCCAACCTTAGTAATTATCAGTAAAACCTATAAAAATCATTGTTAAAGCAACGTCTATAACGCTGTTAACAATAAGTAATTACGACTATTACAAGACCTTTTGCCAGGATAAATTACACAGCATAGTGATAGTTAGAAGTGGTCCTAGATAACGCTGGCTCGGAGTCCACCGTTCCTATCAGAGTACATAAATATTACTGGTCCATTCCGATTGTTGCCTAGATTTTTCGAGAATGATACTGTTCGCATAATATTCCATTTGCTAAGAAGATAGTAGGGCACTAAGCAATAAGTACTCAGGCGCATAAAATAGAAATATAGAATAAATACCAAAGCGACCCACAGGCGGCGTGCGTTTTAGTCGGTTCGAGTCCGACATAACCTCCTCCACCGGCTCCGATGGGGAGGTATCCGTGGGGATTTTGCGCACGTAAAAAAAAAAGGCGCATAAAATACAATGTTTTGGCATCTTGTAGTAATAGTTATGCTGTGATGAACTAAATTTAGGTCGCGGTAACCATTTTCCATCAGGTCTGCCACCTAAGTCTTCTGATTTGTCTGCCACCTACTTAACGTGATAGGTAATAAATTTGGCACGTTTAACTATACCACCCTAAAACCGCTTGTCTTTATCCAAGATACAATCCTTGTTGCATACAGAGATTGCACTTGGAGCCCGCGGTCCTCTCTCCCACTAGTCCTTTCCACGATTTGTTTCATTGCGACTTTTAAGTAACCGTTGCCCTCAACCTTAAGAGGAACCTATTCGCCAGAGCCTCAGAAGAGGTAGGACACGGCGGTATTTCCGTCCAATTGAACAGTCCGACTGGGGAAGTACCTCCGCTCTACGGATCCCGCGGCCATAATAACCTCGTGTTGTGTTTCCGACGGTGAGTAGGGTAGCCAGAGCTCACTGGAGAGATTTTGTACTGTCAGTGGGAAGACCAAAAGCTTCTCCTGCTTTGTCTTTCACACTGACGGCACAGAAACTCTTATGTTTACAGGGTTGGCAGCGCGAGTGTGACTCCCTTGGCGTTGCACACGGCCATAGGCCACGGTGACCACTGTCCATCAAGTGGGCCGTGTGCTTGTCTGCAAACCAAGTAGTATAATAAAATAAACCATGTATCACCAGGCGCGCAGTTTTACGGTGAGATTGTTTTGAACAGGAAATAATTAATAACCTTTTAATCAATTCGGAGGCCTGGACTCCCGTTCATACGGAGAACTATGTCGTAACACCCACTTTACCATTGATAAGATAAAGCATGTCTCATATAAAAACATATTGGAACAGTAAAATTATATCCAACAAGCTTCTTAATCACCAGAACATCTTAATATTATAACTTCAAATGCATTACAAGATTCAAGATGACTTCTGTTGATCTGTTATCTATTTTACTAAAAAGCGGAGTCAGATGGAAGTCGCACCCGCAATAGTAGGACTAGAGAGCGGACCCAGGGGCTCCAAAGTAAAAGTTTTTAATACGAACATTTTGGCGCTCGAATAATGATGAGTATATTATAATAATAAATCATTTATTTCTGAGATAACATTGATCCATTGTGTTAGTATTGTTAGTAACGACATTATGAAGGAATAGAACCTATAAAAAGCCGGTCAAGTGCGAGTCGGACTAGCGCACCACGAGTCCTGTAACTTAAGCTACATAACTGTAATATATTTGGATTGCGTTGATTTTGAAGTTTGATATTTGTACAGTTTCAAGACGTTATAGACCTAAATATGTGATATGAATTTCAACTTGATACCTCCACGCATTCCTGAGAAAAAGGTCTTGACAGACAGACAGACAGGGCAACGAAGTGATCCTATAAGGGTTCCGTATTTTTCCTTATGAGTTACGGAACCTTAAAAAACGATTTCAATACAATGCCACCTACCAAGTGTTACGAAATTTCATAAACTTTGTTCTTTTTAAATGAAATCTGAATAGATACCCACGGCCTCAATCAATTTTAATGCTTCGTTTTATTGAATAATAAAATGGGTTCCCAGTCGTTGAGATATCTGTTTTGACGTTAACTACAATATTGTCAATACCTTGATGTTGCTTTATTAGCTTGATTCTTTAAAATAACTATGCACTTGCAAGACGATGATGATCATAACTGGTAGAAAGAAACCTATCTCATCATCAACTTATCATTATTCCCGGTTGCATTCGTGGTTTTCACTTCGGAGTCCGCGGGCAGGAGAAGTTCTTAGTCTGTCTATAATTTAGGCTTATACGGAAGTTATTTTATATGTTTTTATGTGATGGAAGCTACTGCCGTCTGGCCTACCAATTCCGAGTGGAACCCTGTACTAGAGCATAGGTCATCAATCAAACTAAATGGTATTAAAAAAAAATAGAAAAACGGTGTAATGGATTTCAAGTGAGATTTGCTTGAGCGCAAAGGCCTTGGTTCCATACAAGAATCTTTACCCCCAGAAAATAATTAATACTGTTCTCTTATCCATTGATATGAGAACAGTATTAATTCTTTTCTGAGTGTATACAACACGACAAAGTGCCCACTTTATGGCAATAGGCTCGCCTCCTATTACGTGGGACTGAAACTCATAGTTGGCAAAATGTGGGTGTTAATACCTACGCCTCTACCTAGACCTTTGGGAAGTTATTGGCGTGAAAGTATGATGTATGTATTAATACTGTTCTCAAATCAATTTAACGGAATCCTAAAAAGCTAATAATCTATTATCGCTTAATTCTGATGACATTTTCATAATCATGTTTATTTTGCTTACAGATAGAATCTACTGCAGGAAGCGATAACAACTCGTAAGTTACTTCGAATTTATACACTAATTGCATAAGAAGAAATATTTATTTGTTTGTAAGGAATAAACCCAAAACTACTGGACCGAATTTAAAAATTCTTTTGTCATTAGAATGCTACATTATCACCGAGTAACGGAGGCTACTTTTAACCCTATATTCACACGGGATCTGTTTTTACGTGGACAAAACTATGAGGTGATGCTAGTAATTTACAACTGTACTCGTTAAAATTTTGTTATTAAACAGCTTGTGTGCTTGTTTGCTACCTTAATAGTAGCTATAAAAATAAAACCTAAAGAAATGCATAGAGCATTTCTTGTTCTCATCTACAAAAATTGATTTGACCGCTATTAAAACACAAATAAAACGCCGTCTCATTCTTGGTTTACAATAAATACTGTTGATTACTTTTTTTATTTAAATTCCTAAACGAAACTATAACTATGCCGTTGACGTATTTTTCCTGTTCGCAACAATATATCTTTTCTGAGAAATTTGCTGTTGCTGTCGTATTGGTTGATTTTCGCGTCGAACGCTACTCAATGAGAAGGTAATGTTAGCAATTAAGTAGCCGTGTTTAGTCACCAGACACTATTGTGGAAGTACTATAGCCGTCTGCGGTAACTGACTTTATCTGTCTACGTCTAGACATATTATCAGTTTAACAACTTTTACCAAGGCTTTATAGGTGTGAAGTCAGCGGGTTTAAAAAGGCCACATTGAACGATTCTGCTAAAAACTAGTAACTTCATGAATTTCCAGCAGATTTAAAAGATTCCTATAAAATTCGTTTAGTAGTCCCTAATATGAGCCGAATCACGATAATCAATGTACTAAGCAGATTCTAATTCCGTGCAAATGTTGCCGCAAGTTAAAATATTATCGTAATACGATTCCAATAAAGTTTTTTAGACCTAGGGGTAAATGCGAGTACCAAAACTAAACAGTAAACTAACAGGGTCGGTAGCACGGGTGTGATTCCTCTGGTGTTGCACACGTTTATAGGTCACGGTAACCACTTTCCATCAAGATGCTTGTTTGCCAACTAAGTTTAACTAATTAACGTAACTTAAAAAATTACTATGTGCCTACAGTTAAATGATTTAAAAAAATTATAAACAGAACATTTATTTTATCGTATTTTATTACTAATACCCCTTTTTAACAAAATGACCCACCTGACTATATATAGCAATATAATAGTGCACATTTAACCCTAACTCACCGCACGATCGTCGGCTGAACATAATAACAATAGCATCAATTTCTTTCTTATCGACATCGATAGCCATTAAAAGCTAGATTAATTCTGTTCACTTTGTCGGTCCTATAAACATGTTCTGAAAGTGTAACTTCCGAATTCTTCAACTGGAACGGCTTTACGTTAAACCTGTTTCGTTGTATCGGAAATTGAATTAAATACTATGTGATTAATCTTGTCAATACACTTACATATATTCATAACGTAATTACTATTGTCGTTTAGAAAATTTTTATTGGATTTTGGCGCTGTTGATGATAGGAGCATTTTTTAACATGGATGGACTTCGGAGAAGTACTCATTTATGATCGGTGTTAAGTATTTTTATGCTGTATTTTGTGCAGCTAATGAAAATACCGGTGGCCATGCCTTCCCTCTTATAGTTTTACTCTTTGTCCTCCAACTTCATCTACCTCCCTCAAAACGCACCTTTGGTGTTGCAGACGCTAATATCTATATATAATCGTGATAGTACAGAAAACACTATTCCAACATTACTATGCATATAGTGTTGTTGCTATTGAACTATGAAAATTTTGTGAGATAAAAAGATAAGTTTTCGAAATATCAAACTGAGTCATCTTTGCCATTTGTATTTTTTGGGACAATTTATTGTTCTGAACGGAAAGATGGGTATTTTTCAATTGTTTATGTATCAGAAGAGATACATATTTCCTAAAAAATGTCAAATACTTGAAGTTTGACTTTAGTAATAAAACCATATAAGGCAGATCGCGATACTTATGCCATCCGGCCGATCACAAAAAAGTGGAAACACACCTTTAGGAAGCAAATTCCAACACCTAAATTATGACAGTTTTAATCAAATACATTGGTATGGCCCACAATATTGTTCATAAATGGCGTGTTTTTGAACAAACTGATCACCTCATCCAATTGTTATTCGCTCCTGGTGGGAGTTAAGGTTCCATTTACCAGTTTTATGACTTGTTTTTATCATAATTGCAGCAAATAAACGTTAATACCGTGTAGGCAGTTTTATATCGACTATCCTTTCAAGTCAGGCAAAATCGTAGGCTTATTGGTGGTCCAAATTATATATATTGTATATAACTGAAGTCGACTTTAAATGTGGGAAAGGAATTAGTTACGTATTTTACTACTACCGAAGTGGAAAACAAGTATACCTACTTCATTAGATAGAAAATGATAATCGTAGAATATGAACGACCAGGGTTGTCACGCGAGTCTAATTAATGCCACCGACGGAAGCACCAAATAAGTTCATGGCGGTGACCGTTGTCTGTATTTACGCTGGCGAACAGTTACCGGCCATGTAATAAGCTCTTTGAAGCGTAAACCTCGTGAGGTGTCTATGCTGCTAGCTTTCAGCATATTCTTTAGGACAAAAAAGTGAGTGTATCTTATATAAAAAAGTAACTAGATAATTTTCCCAGAGTTATTAATTATTGTTTCCTAGTAACTACAATTTTAATATTATCTGGAACCGTAAAGCATTGATTAACAATTGTGAATATTTAATCTAATCGCGGTAAAGACCACAGAACAACTTCATTTATGCCGACAGATGTCTTTACTTTGTAGACGGTATACTTAGTAAGTAAGCCTTAAGGCTGCATTATCATTCATAGTGCACTTTTATTTTATAGAACTTCCTCACATAGCATCTTTATTTTATATCATACACGCAGTCGTAATCTGTAATTTGTCAAGGGCCATAATTGTCATTGCATCCGAGAGTGATAACCCTGTATTTCTATTATTACTTCCTCTAGAAACTCCACTTCTAAAAACGATTACACTAAGGGAAAGTAGAACTGATTGGTCCAATTATATTCAAAGTGACGCCAGTCACGAACATCGGCGACACATGGGTTAAGTTACGGCATTCTATTCTATCCAAAAATCCTTTCTCATGATACGTTTATCGCTATGGAGTTAGTACCGATAACCCTGCGTCGCCGCGTTACTTCCGAGAAGGGCGACCCCCGATAACTGACGATAACAATGTAAATAGATACCAGCATTTGGTGAATGAAACACAGCTAGAGGATGTCACTTCATAAATATGTATTTATGTATCGGTTCACGATTTTTTGTGCGATGTTTTTGGTTGAATTTAGGAAATTGTTGTGTGCTCCATATTTTATTTACTTTGGTATTTCGATATAAACTTTTACAAGGAAGAAATCGATCTTCTACAGATGTCATGTGGAAATTAAAGGAGTACTAAAGCTTCAACAAAGAATTTGAACTCGTTAGTGTAGAATTGTATATAATTGAACTTTGACGATGTTCACTACACGTATATTTAATAGTCAATATTTTATGGCCCCTGTGATATTATTAAAAAAATATCCAATCGGATTAAAACCTTCAATCGATAATTTTACAAAAATAAACAAACTAGCCCGTGAATTAACTTCTCGTTGTAAATGTCATAATAAACTCCATAGCGAGATAATAATACTGCGGCGTTGTGTGTGCGGTGAGCGGGTTAAGGTCATAACATCCCGTAAGTATTAACTATAATTGGAAAAAAATACTTCTAAAAGTAAATGTCAGACCAATAGCATAATCTTCGGTACTGAAAATAGCAGTGTGAGTGCGGTTTTATGGCGGTATTAAAAGCACTGGACATAAAAGGGTTAACCTCTACGTGCAGGTTGAAAATTATAGAACCACTTTTCAGTTGGTAGCCAGCGTTTGCAAGGTTAACTTCGATTATTATTAACTAAAGGATATTAAAAATACACTGTGACAATAGTTAATGTGGCTAGACGAACGATTTAGCACTAAAATAATTTTGTAGAGGATATCCTCGTGTCTATCCATTTTTTTAATAACTGGAATAACTCGAAATCGCGAGATGAAAGAACAATCGGTTGTTAAGGAGTTGGCCTTGCGGTCGGGTCTCCGTTCGAATCCTGGCCATTACAAAATCTTAAAGAAATATTAATAATTACGGTTATGTACTGATACTATAAAGTTATCTAGCAGTTAATCGCGCTCCGAATGTTGAATCCCGCCATCTTAACATCATTATATTACACACATGACAGCTGCGGGACACTCCATCTTAACTTTACACTTCATGAATGAATCGATCTGCCCATACGTTATACATTATATAGTTGTTCTAATAGTTTATCATAATTGTTATTTCAATTTGCTTACACAGCTGAAAATAAAGTAATTTGTTTAGGCGGGTGACTCATACGGAAGTACTATTTCAACATTATGTAATAGGCTTCTGTTAGGCTTTTCCCATGGTTGACGTCATTGTCTGAATAACATAGAATTTCGGCTTTACGCAGGTACCTAAATGAGTCACTGTTTTAGGGTGAAATATAAAATGACCGACAGTTTTTAGCATTTCGAATTAAAACAGATGTTTTTAACGAGTTTAAATTCAGTTGTATAGCCACTAAAAACTAAAAATACGTTATGTTCTGCAAATAAGTTGATTCGCGTGATTTAAATTGAGGCATTGTTGTTCTGTATGTTCGCCGTAGACTTTCGTCGTCTAAAGAATTTAAAGGCCCTTTCTTTTTCTTCCTGTTGGACGTTCCTTGCTTGTTAGTTCTTCTGACTTACCAATTTTTACATACATACGTATAATCACGCCTTTATCCCCGATGGGTTAGGCAGAGGTGAATTAACACCCAAATTTCACCAATCATTGTTTTCGGTCCCACGTATGGGGGTGAGCCTGTTGCCGTCTTCCGGACACTATTGTTGACTCGAACCTTGTATCTGTGCCTGAGTCTGAGCTGTAGGTATACATCTGTCTGAAACAAACAGCCCTTAGTTGCCTTGTACGACACCACATGGGTAGCGTGGGGTGGCCCAAATTCTACTCTGCCGGGAACCACGCGACTTAAACCAATTTTTATTGTAGAATATTAAGTAACTTTTATGTGATACTTGAAAATATATTACATAATCTTTCAAATTAGTATACGTGTAATATTATTCATAGACTGTCGAAATATTTATTATAATCGTCTCATTTGTGATTTTGCCAAGAGCACAGGCAAATATTTTTATGTCCGTGCGATTTACGACAATTCTTCTAGAATCAATAATTCTTTTTATATAAGTACTCACGTTTCTTTCCGGGTTCGCACCGAGACCACGGTCCTCAAGTTGATTTTATATGTAAGGATTGAATCAGCTTGAGGACTGAGAATCAATAACTGTCCGAAAGGTCTGGAAATCTTTTGGGCCTATATTGGACCTATCACTTCTATAGGCGTTTTAGAAAAGTTATACGTAATTTACTTTTAATTGGAAAAAGTTCAAGCCATGATTGAATAAAAAACACTTTAGGAAATTCCTCTTAGTCATATTACCTTAATCCATCTGTCTAGATAAAATGAGACTTAGATTATTTTTATCCAAGTATTCAGAATGACTCAAAGGCGTCTCAGCAATAACATTATGCAGGGTCTAAACAACGCGATTTGCTGCTGATATGGAAGGGTTGACTAATATACGGACAGATTTATGTTCATATTATTATCCGACTTCATTAAAAAACGTATAATTTTCACTCTTAATTACGTTACAGTCCTACCTGGGACAAGACAGAAAGGGGGAAGGAAACGAGGGCAATAGAAAAGGGCCTTGCCCTTGATTACTCATTGTGGTAATAATCTGTGACATATTTAACACAATCTAGATCTAAACTAGCTTGTAATATGGGTTCTAGATTTCGGATAAAAATTATACCTTAACATTGATTTTATAGTCGTATCGTAGCGAAAGATTTTAGGGAAAAACAATTATAATATATGGGAATAATGTACCTATATGTAAACGAAATAATGTACCTACGGGTGTTATTAAAAAAAAATTTTTTTTCGCCAAATTAATACTTCAAGAAGATTTCGCTAACGAATCTGTACTCAAAATCTTTCGCTCCGAAATGAATATATAACCACCTGTTATAATGCATGTAGACCACAGAACCCTAGTCTTGTAATTTATTTCATAAATGTTACCATTGCGCATAATTCTTTTCCTTACTCTTAACCGTTCATTGACTAGCCAACCGGTTTGAATTCCTGTTATTACATACCCTAGGTGCTGGCAACATTGTAACGAGATGAAAGGTTGCGTTATCTTATAACTGGTTATTGCAAGTCTAGGTTACTCGTTTCTTACTTAACAGCAGTTTCACTTATTAAAATTGTAAGGGAATCGCCCTTTGAAATGATATGCTTTTGTAACCTATACGTACTTAGACTTAAAAAAAGGGTTAAAGTTAGGGCTCTTGAATTTAACACTATAATTATTTATTTTATTTCGAATCCCACCGTGTGAGTAACATTTTCCCCTCGAGAAGCGCGCATATGACATCAGGTTCATTTTCTTTTGTGAACCTGATAAATGAAACAGTGTAGAGCACTGGCAAGTCTTTTTGAAAGAGATCAAAACTCCGTCTCTCTTGAAAAGTGCCCGTGGATCAGTCGCCTGCAATGTTTTTAAAGAGGTTTTTTTTTAACCACTTGGTTGGCAGATAAGCACACGGCCCACCTGATGGAAAGTGGTTACCGTGGCCAATGGACGTGTGCAACACCAAGGGAGTCACACTCGCGCTGCCAACCCTGTAAGCACAAGAGTTTCTGTGCCGTCAGTGTAAAATATAAAGCAGGACAAGCTTTTGGTCTTCCCACTGACAATACAAAAAGTCTTCAGTGAGCTCTGGCTACCCTACTCACCGTCGAAGTTCAAAAAATCAGTTCTCAGAATAAAGTTGGAAGCTTCAATTACATATCTAGTTAATAAAATACACGAAATTCAATACTAGATAGTTTCGTACGTTCAAACATAATCATTATTATAGTAGCGATATCTTGGAACACTATTTCTTGATTTATTTTTTCATCCCTGTTCCGCCGACTCTTTCGTCCCGCCGCTGCGCCAGAAAACACCGTCATCCGTTTTTATCACTTTCGTCATTACACGGTTACATCCCAAATAAATTAAAAAGTCGTCACACTACTCCAGTTGGTCAAACTTGCGCTTAATGGTTACCGGTGGTAGTGATGGGTTTCTTTTCCTTTTTCTACAAACTATACCCCTTCGTTTTCCAACTACAAATTAGTGTGTTGCGTGGATATATTTGTGGCTGATTGTCATGAAACGGGTTCTGATTGTGAGCAATAATAAACCCATTAGCCCTAAGCAGTTTCTACTTATAAGATGAAATTTGAGTGGCTTCTGTCATGCCTTGTGTCGATTTAATCTATTTACGATTATGGTGGAAGAGGCTGCTACCGGTTCACTTATTTTTTGTATTATTCTGTTGTTTGTTAGCGGATGTAAAACTTTCACAGGTGTTATTGAGATAAATTTAGTGTAGATTTAACTAGGACCAACTAAACACCAAACTATCTGGCTTTATGGAACCTATATTAAGCAGGGGGGAACTCTAATGGAATATTTACTTCGAATGTTCTCAACTATCTTATTAAAATTTATATTTTAGAAACAAATCGATAGCCAAACAAAGAACAAATCTCTGTATAAAAGGTATGACAGACGACTGCGTATGTTAATCCCATACTATATGTTGATCAATCTATTGTATTCAACAAACATATTTGACCATACAACAATTACATGTGTCTGCTGTATATCCGACGTTTATTTTCAGTTAATTTCAACCGCTTAGTACAGTCAGCGTCAAAAAAATCTTGATTACAAAACCCCAAAATTATTTTAATACCAAGGTATTAAGAACAAAAATGTTCTATTGATTTAATTTATATAATTGTCTGTACTAAAGTTGTGTACCAAACATCAAAGCAATGAATCAACAGGAAGGCAGGAAAAGCAGGGCACCAAGATTATTTTGCGTATTCTGTTCGTCAAGATCGATCTGATTCTGACAGTCAGCACCATAAACCAAACATTTATACAAATGAATACATTTCTATGAATGTCTGGTTTATGGTGTTGTACAGCGTTTTCCGTGGTATATGGTGTGCGTGTGAGGACAAGGTCATCGCAGACGCAGCATCTGCTATACCGGCCCGACCGGACGCCGGCTGCGAGCTGCGCTTGCGACGTTCACATGACGCCAACTTGATTGTTTGTTTTAATTATACATTTTGATTCGTGATCTACAACAACATTCTTCCTTCCAGAACTCATACCCTCACATGGAAAAAGTTGGTGGTCGTTATGCTCTTAAGAGAATAAGAACGTTAGAAATGGAATAATGTATTCAAGAATTTCCCCTGACATATAGAGTAGGTAGAGGTATATTAACATCCATATTTCACCAACCTATTTTCGATCCTTATTGCCGTCAAGCGTTTATATAGATAATTAAAATGCTACAAAAGTATTCACTTTGTTCAGAATCCGTTAGAAACGACTCGTTTAGTGAAGACATCACCCGTCTGACACAGAGTGCGCCATTTCACTTGCTACTCATCCTAGCCATAAACCTACTGCATAAAGAGGGTTACTTGATGCCCATAGATGACAAGCTAGAAGATCTCACTTTTCATGGTGATTTTGGTTAAGTAAAAAGTGTCGTAAATTTTAGTATACAAGGCGAGATTTTATTACACTTCATACTTGATATTACGGTAAAACCACGATATACACATTTTATTATAGGTATGATTTTTTATACGTTTAAGGTCTACAAAGTTCATAACACCATAGGCCGCTGGTAAAGGTGGAGAGTAATAATGAAAGAAAGGATAAATTCGGCTACTTAAGCGATATTGAGAGGATGGCGTTTGCCCAGTCGACTCAGCCGCTGTTTTCGGGAAAGATGTGGAATAAAAATCCAAAATAACTGCCACGCATTTGTATACTTAGCCATTGTCTGATAAATTAATAGACAGCAAGGTAACCTAATGTTTGGAAATAATTTTTACTTATCAGAATAATGGAGTTACAATTACGACTGTGGAGTTTAATTCGAAGATGTTGTTTTAAATTCCGCATCATATAACACTGGGCTTAACCAGCGCCGGTCCGTGCGAATCGGGTCACCGAGGGCTCTGACTCACGTACTCGTCCCAGCCTGTACCTTGTGTTTCCAAGGGTGATTGCTCTCTGCTATGCAACCGACACTTTTGTCGCTCAGCTATGCAAAAAGTACAAGTACCTCTGTGGCAGGTGTGCTAAATCAACATTTATTGTGCAAGTTACAAGAACCAAGGTGCAAAGTCACAGACAAATTCTAGAAATCCATCCTATTCAAACTATAATAATTCATACTTTCGTGTATTCAATGCGCTCGTATTATTCGAGAAATGTAAAAACAGAATCGCATCCTCACAGTCGAATGGACGCATTGATAGCAGAACAAGACAGTACATGTCTTTGTGCTTTTAAAATAGCGCGATTTTCTCCGGTGCATACTAAAGCGATACGTTTATGTACAATTCCATAAATCAGAAATATACCTTTTGACGTAACCGGCAGGTGTCCGCGCAGTACGAGACGTCTCGACAGGACCGCTTTGTGTTTCATTTCATTCACCTGCGATTTGTCCATCCCTTATTAGTCCGTCTATCTGGAGCGTTGTCCTGACCGAGTCCTGTGCAAGCCGCCGCATCATCTCAAACGAACCATACTAAGCATATTTTACTTTGGAATCTATCACTGAATAGATAAGATCCAATGTGGCGTGTCACAGTGGCAGCGTTAGACCGGATGGGAAGCCGAGATGCTGTAATTTGGCGGCACAATACCGCGCAATAATAATCGCAGCCGTTCGTAATTGCGACGACATCCGTTATACAAGATGTACGTACATGTGCACTCCGTGTGAAAGTTCGAAAGGGCCTATCGTTACCGGACCGAGCTGTGTTATCAGAACCAGTTTAACGCATTTTAGATATATCGGCTTTCTTTACTGCTTACACACAAGATAACTGCACCGACGGTTTTATTGCTTTTAAATTGACAGGAACATTTTGTGTCCATGTTCGTTTACTTAATAAGGGATTAGTTGCCGTTTCACACCTCATATGGACTATTGATAAAAAAATGGTGAGTGTGGTTGACAATGGAAGTCCTACCACAACATATGGATGATTTCGGACGGGGCGATAAACGCTTTTGTCAGTTTTTACGAGCGGAAGTCCTATTGTTGCGGCTGTCGTGTGGTCACTATCGAAATTTGATTTGTGTGCGTGTTTTGACAATCGACGTTAGATAAATATTCTTGCCGGGACTGCTTCACAGATGTATTCCTGTGCAATGGGCTATTCACTTCCGTAAATAGACGCGATCCTAAATCTATTTGCGCTGTTTTACCAGGTAGACGCTCAAAAGTATTTTCTTCACAAAAAACCAATTGTAAGCGAAGCTCAAATTCGATAAGATCTATTTCCGACTGTCTCCGATATACAACAGATAAAATGTAACATGGGGTTTAATATCTGTTAGTGTTATTAGATAAAAAAAATACTTTCGTTGTGGGCGTGGGACCCAAAAATCTATTAAAAAACCGGAAATCCGTTACCATTTAGTATTAATGTATACGTATAATGCCATGGAAATAATACCTTGGATCCTTTTAATTCAATGAGATTACTAGACACTGTATAATTTGTACAATCACATATATCTTTTAATTCAATGGACTGCTCAATAGCCCTATCCCACTTTAAAATGCTCAATTTTCATATTGTTACGCCGTAAAGGGTAAAACATTTTTTTTGTGAATGTTTTGGATTGGAAAGAAAAAAGCGTGACATGTGCTCTCGTAGTTTTATAATGGATTATCTATACTTTATAGCATCTTTAAATGTTCAACAAGTAGGTAGGAAGGTTGGGAAGGAAGGTTGAATGTTTTCTGATAATGACTTGGAATACATATTTGATGATTCCGCAGAATATATCTAAATTTCTTCAAGATACTTCCTATGAGGAACCCGGCCATTCCTTTTGTTGAAATTATTTCTAATAAATAGTATAAAAAATGTATTTTTAAAACTTTGTAGGTATTATATGAGAATGCAATCTCACATTAGTGCATTGATTGAGGGTCAATCACTCTGAATTCTTGTTCGCTATAGCTAACTGTAATTTAAACGTATTTGATCGTACATGTTCACGTTAGCTCTGTCCCTAGTTAAGTGCTTGTACGTCAATCAATTTAAATCGTTAACATTACAAGTAGACTTTCCGAATGTATCCGAGCCGACAATCAACTGTCTCGAAACTTTTTGGTATTAATTTGACCTCAACTCTGATCTTTGGTTCATTCATATAGTTCAAAGCTCAAGTTCTTCAAGAATTCTAGGTGCCCAACCAGGTAGACTACACCAGTCTTAAAGATAGCCTATCATTGGCAAGGACAATAGGCGTGGGCTGCCGTCGGTCGGAGGAGACTTAGGTCCCTTTCGTCCCGCATAGTCCGTAGACGACTCTGGCATCGGAGGTCATTAAATGACCTCAATCCTCCATGAGCGCAAGTCTGGGGCCGCCTGACACTCTAGCAGAAGCAGATCAAGACAGCGGCGCGATCAGTGCCCGTCCGCCTTTTACTGGGAAAAGATTGAGACGCCTTAGTCCCACATCCGGTGGGGCCTTCTATAGCCCTGGGTCAACCGTGGTGCGTGAGCCGTTTTAGTCGGTTCGAGCCCGACATAACCAATCCCACTGGCCTCGGCGGGGGGTATCCGCGTGGATTTCCGCACGTAAAAAAAAAGGACAATAGATTGCCATTTGCGCTGTCTTTAGACCCTTAACGAAATTCTTCTACTGTCATTAAACATTTCATGTAAGCCCCAGTTAGTCTTTCTGAACTGCCACTTTTTCAATTCATCACCAATCTAATCAGTGTATTATGTTCCGCGAGATCGGTTCCGACCTTACATGTGTCTTACATACAAAAAAACAATTAGCCTTTCTAAACGTATTTACATTCAACCAAGTCAATTCATCAAACAGCGCCGTGTTGATATGATCTGACAGCTCACCGTAAGACAGTACATGATTATCAAAACTCAATTGCACCATCAAGATTCAATAACTTGATCATATCGTATTTGACACCTGTACACATATTATTCATGGAAATATGCCCTGCTTATCAACAAGCGGTCATAATCCGCTACATTACAACACGAACAAGACAAGAAACAACTGAAATAGTCGCACTAGTTAAAAAAAAACTAATAATAAGCCTTCATAAAGCCATAAAAAACTATTAAGTAAGTAAGTATAGGTACATCTATCACGTTGTCTGACGGTCTGAAATGGAAGATTCAATCACGGACCGACTTGCTTCCGAGAAGGCGATCGACGTTTTTTTCGCTATAGTTCAATAGTTTTGGGGTCCCGTGAGATATGTTCTGAACCAATCTCCTTTTTTTATTACATTGGAGTGAAGTGCTTAAATCAATTCGTAGATTCTTAACACAATATAATGTACCTACACATTTTGCTTTTTTTCGGTTCCTTGTAATAAGATGAGAACTAGTATCTAACCTAGCACTTTTAAATGGGTGTGATTACTGTCGGATAGAGAACAACCCTATCCCTTAGTGCCTTCGTATGACACCCACAGATAGAGGTGGGGGTGGCTTTAGTATTCTACTTCACCTGACATTTAAAAAATAAGCGCTGTCGATTTAAAACATCAACATTTTATCAAATAATTAGATTACATATTTGCCATTTGTAGCGGATAATCCTAAACTCCCTCTCCGTAATACACGCGGTAGGGCGCCGAGACGTTATTCTCCGTCTACTAATTTACGAACGCGCCCATAGCGCTAGCCAATCACAGGCCCGCGCGACCGGCTCGGAGAGTCGGAGAAACGAACGCCAAGAGTAATACACGATTTACGATAATTGTCTTAATAATTAAGTTTATTTGTTGCTTAATTGTAAAATTCGTTATTAAAAGGAATGTGACAACTACACCTGGCTCCTTATTGGCTCCATCCCGACTACAACTGACGCCCAACGTGTATATAAGGAGCATAAAGTTCGTCCAACAAGATGCCGCGCAAACGACAATCGCTAGATCAAAATAGTTCTGTACAGGAGGGAAATAGCAATAACTCAACAAATAATAACGTTGTGTTTACACAAGAAGCACTTACAACGCTTATTACGAGTATGCAGCAGTCTCAAGCTGAGTTATATTCTCAAATAATGAGAGAGGTACGTTCGTCCACACCAAACGAGGTTAATGTCTCCGCCATTATGAAAAATAATTTTGCGAAATGTGCATCGCGTTTCAACGGAAATACTGGTGAGTCTGTTGACAATTTTATTGATGCCATCTCAGTATACAAGGCGTGCCTAAACATAAGCGACGAGAACGCCATGTTAGGACTTTCTATGTTACTGGGTTCATCGGCGGGAACATGGTGGCAAGGCGTCAAAAACTCAACGAAAACTTGGGAAGAGGCCCTAAACAGATTGCGCAGTGCCTTCGGCGAGCGTCGTCCGCCATTCAGGATTTACTCCGAAATATTTTCAACCACTCAAGGTCAGCAGAATACAGATCTTTTTATTGCGAAAATTCGAGCTTTATTAGCAAAGCTTCCGCATGGTGATCTGTGTGAACGAGTGGAGTTGGACATGGTATATGGGTTATTAGATCGCCGCATTAAGAAAAGATTAGATAGATCAGCTATCAGTACATTCGACGAATTATTAATTAAAGCTCGCGCTATTGAGGACTCGTTAAAGGAAAACCACAAGTCCGAGAGCTGCAACACATCCGTCGCGACGACTTCGGAATCTGCGCGCCCCGCTTCTAACCCTATGCGTGCCACTGCAGTCCCCGCACGTGCCTCTGCAGCACCTGCGTATTCCACTGGCACAGCTGTTGATGGTCAAGATGCAAGACGTGGGAAACCCAGGTTGTTCTGTGTGTATTGCAAGCGTAGTGGTCACACTAAAGACAAGTGTGAAAAGCTTAATATTAATAAATCTAATGATAATAAGTCTAGTGATAGTGATACTTCAAAGTACAAAGATATTAAATGTTATGGTTGCGGTACAGAAAATGTTATAAAATCTAAATGTCCTAATTGTAACCCTAAATTAAGCTCATATGGTGAGCACACTGCATTTTATTCCCTTAGTTCAAAGACTGAGACTTCAACTTGTATTTATAACAATTGTAATCCCCGCTTTATGTTGTCAAATGGTTTTCAATGTGTTTCTGGTAATTTTGTCGGATCAAAATCTCATGTTAATAATGATTTTAGGCCGCACACCAGTATTGCTGTACCATTATCTGACAAAGTTGGTGGCTCACAATCTTTATTGGAAATGTCAAGTAGCTCTAAACAGTTTCATGGGAAAGTCAGTGGTGCTCAAACATATTTGGTAAATGGTGCTCAAACATGTTTTGCTAATGATTCTCAAACATGTTTTGCTAATGAATCTCAAAGTTTTTTTAAAGTTAATTGTGAAAATAAATCTTCTCTACGTCCAGTAATAAAAATTAATATTTTAGGTGAGAATGGTACAGCAATGATTGATTCAGCAGCCAAATGTTGTGTGGCTGGCTATACATTGTACAATCTTTTTAAAATGAGAAATCATCGTATGTTGTCTTGTGTGAAAAATGTAAGCTTAGCTGATGGTGTTACTAGATTAATGAATGTACTTACTACGGAAGTGTATGTATGTCTTGAAGGTAGAACCAGGCTCATAAGTTTTTTAATTTTTCCAGACGCGGATAGTAATCATACTTTGTTAGGTATAGATTTTTTGATAAATTTTGATATCAGTGTGGATTTTGGTAACGCTAAATGGTACTTTAACGATAATGATAAAAAGTTTGATCTTCTTTTCGAAAAAGATTTATTTTATGAACATGTCTATGTTAACAGCATATTTAGGGATGATGAAGCATCAGGTCTTACCGATCAACAACGCGAGGTTCTTGCTCAAGTTCTCACGGAAAGTGAGGACATTTTTAAGTTGACAGGTGAACCAACTAGTTTCGCGGAACATGTAATAGATACCGGTGACCACGCTCCTATCGCGGTACCTCCGTATAGGTTAACGCCCGCGAAAAAGGCTGTTATGCAGACTGAAATAGAAAAGATGTTAGCCGAGGACATCATAGAGGAATGCGAGTCGGCATGGGCCGCTCCGGCGTTATTAGTTCCAAAAAAAAAAATGGTCAGGTACGTTTTTGTGTCGACTATCGTAAGCTTAACGCAATTACTAAGTCTGACGCGTATCCAATGCCGCTTATTGACGAACTTGTACAGTCAACAAAACGCAATTGCATCATGACTACGTTAGATATGAGAAGTGGGTTTTGGAATGTAAGCGTACGCGAGTGTGATAGGGATAAAACGGCCTTTCAGACACATTTAGGAACGTTTCGTTTTAAACGCATGCCTTTTGGTCTTAAAAATTCGCCAATGACGTTTGCTAGGCTAATAGACAGGTTGCGCTCCGGTACATCACTGAAAAACATAAACATTTTAGCATACCAAGATGACCTGCTAATTATATCAGATGGATTCGACCAGCATATCGCAGATTTACGTATAGTTTTTGATAGACTACGCCTATTCAATCTTCGCGCCAACCGCGAAAAATGTGTTTTCGCACGCAAAGAGGTTAAATATCTTGGCCACGTCATCACACAGGAAGGGATCCTCCCTGATCCTGGTAAAATACGCGCTATCGTGGATATGAAAGAACCAAGTTCGGTACGCCATCTCAAAACTTTTCTTCAAACGTGCTCGTGGTTCCGAAAGTTCATTTTGAACTTTTCGAAAGTCGCTGAACCACTAACACGTCTTCTGAAAAAGAATCAACCTTGGAAGTGGGGTAATGAGCAGAAACAGTCGTTTCAAGAGCTCAAAAAGAGTTTAACGTCTGCTCCCATTTTAATCCAAGCTGATTACAGCAAACCATTTGTATTACGTACGGATGCTAGCAATTACGCCTTAGGTGCCGTCTTGCTGCAGGGCGAAGGAAACAATGAACGGCCAATTGAGTATGCGAGCCGTCTCCTTAACCCCGCCGAACGCAACTACAGTACTACTGAAAGAGAAGCTCTAGCAGTAGTCTGGTCTGTTGAACGCTTCAGAGGTTACATTGAGGGTCATGAAATTGTTGTTAGTAGTGACCATCAACCTCTTAAGTGGTTATTAAGTTTAAAATCGCCTTCAGGTAGACTCGTGCGATGGGCTTTAAAGTTGCAAGAGTTTAATATTCGCTTTGAATACACTCCTGGTAAAGCCAATGTTGTCGCTGACACTTTGAGTCGTCCTACCTGCGAAGAAGATAGTAAGGATCAGTGCGGGATTTGCTCAGTCATTGTAGACTTACCTTCGAGAAGTCCTGCTGATCTTCGCCAAGCTCAGTTAGATGACTCGGAACTGAGAAAAATTATTAGTAGTCTTGAAAGTAATGATGCTCTTGAAGACAAACGCTGGTCTGAGCGAGGTTACTTCATGCAACAAGGAGTTCTTTATAGGTATAATCCTGACGTCGATGTTGAAGAACCACAGCTCGTACTTCCTGTGAGTTTAAGACTCGATGTCCTGCAGGAATGCCATGACACTCCTATTGCTGGTCATCAAGGCATCGATAGAACGTTACATAGACTTTCACAACGGTTTTTTTTCACTGGTATGAGACGTCTTGTGGCTGATTTTATTAAGTCTTGCCCTACATGCCAGCGGTATAAGTCGTCAAATGTAAAGCCATCAGGCCTCTTGCAAACACCAGTTTTGCAACAAAGAGGTGAGGTTATAGCAGTTGACTTATTTGGCCCGCTCCCATCTGGAGAAAAGGGGGAGAAATACATATTGTTGGTTGAGGACACAGCTACTCGGTGGGTCGAGCTCTTTGCTCTTGTTGACGCCACGGCAGAAGTCTGTGCCCGAACACTGATAGAGGAATATTTCCTCAGGTATGGCCTACCGCGTCGTGTCGTCTCCGATAATGGAGTACAGTTCGTCTCATCTGTTATGCAACAATGCATGTTTATCCTGGGGATTCAACAGGATCTGTTACCCTTATACCACCCGGAAGCAAATCCGGCTGAACGTAAAAATAGAGACCTTAAGGTACAGCTGGCTCAGATAGTTGACACCAAGCGTAACTCATGGCCCAAACACCTACCGTCGGTTCGTTTCGCTATGAACTCAGCTATGT
Organism: Eilema griseolum; assembly: GCA_963662185.1. NCBI lineage: Eukaryota > Metazoa > Arthropoda > Insecta > Lepidoptera > Erebidae > Eilema > Eilema griseolum. The sequence goes on from OY759243.1 coordinate 4,041,702, forward strand.
GTAATACAACTGGTGTCTCGCCCGCATTTCTCACCTTTGCTAGGGATCTCCGTTCACCTATCGAAGTCAATCTTGACATCAGGACAGTCCTAGAGAAAGATAATTTTGTACCCCAGATTACTCCTTATTTAAAGAGTTTCTTGAATTCTTTAATTTCAATTCGAGATAGAGTAGAGAAGGAACAGGATAGACGTAAAGAATACGCGGATAAAAATCGTAAAATTGAAGAGTTTCATGTCAATGACCAAGTGTTAGTTAAATCGCACGTATTAAGTAACGCTGCAAAAGGGATTTCAGCTAAATTTGTACCAAAAAGAGATGGTCCTTATACAATAATTAAGGTAGCGAGTCCTACTACTTACATTCTTTCTAAACTTGATAATCCTAACGACATCATAGGTAAATTTCACGCGTCACAACTTACGTCATTTGTTAAAAGGAACGAGGTTTCTCTACCGGTCATGCCCAAACGTAACCGAGGCCGCCCTCGTCAGATTAAGCCTGTTTCCATTTCACCTGAACGGGTTCCAGAGCCTGTTTCTATCTCAAACGAACGGGTTCTTGAGCGAGGACGCTTTATCGAACCCGAGGGGGAGTATGTAGCGGATAATCCTAAACTCCCTCTCCGTAATACACGCGGTAGGGCGCCGAGACGTTATTCTCCGTCTACTAATTTACGAACGCGCCCATAGCGCTAGCCAATCACAGGCCCGCGCGACCGGCTCGGAGAGTCGGAGAAACGAACGCCAAGAGTAATACACGATTTACGATAATTGTCTTAATAATTAAGTTTATTTGTTGCTTAATTGTAAAATTCGTTATTAAAAGGAATGTGACAACTACACCTGGCTCCTTATTGGCTCCATCCCGACTACACATTACCATAAATATTGTGTAAAATAAATAGAAATTCGCAATCGATAGCAAGTTTTGCCTAACAAATAAGTTTTCACGTTGTCAATATGATCTGAGTAAATTAATCTAATGCCAGTACGGAACTGAAATGGCATTAAAATTCTGTCTTAACACATTTTTTTCTACTTACCAATCACTCGGGAGTCGTGAGTTGAGATTTTTTTCACTAGACCCGTTACTAACCTGCCACCCTACGATCCTCAAACTAATCGCTAAAGATATAAAAATGCACACTACATCAACACTTCAGTACGAAACATAATTGAACATCCTTACATGGACCTATACAAACAACGCAATGGATGCCTAATTTATTAAAAATATTGTTCAATGACAAAAAACTGTTTCTCGTGCATTTTCATGAATGTGTAAGTGCTAATGGATGTTTTTAGGCACGGAGAGATTTATTTGCTTTTTTTTGGACCACCTCGCAGATGACAGTTTGATGATTAAAGGTCGCGAAGACGAGCATGTGCTGTGTGAATGAAACGATTCTTCAGAAAATTGGAGCGAATGTGCCGTGGGAATGTTCAAAGAAATCGACGGTCGTGTATTTTTAGAAAATATTTCCAAGAAACATATTTTTAATTTCGAAAGAGTGTAAGAGAGTTTTTGGTTGTTAGTCAGGTTCAAAGGAGAACTACCAAAATATTATCGACTTGAAGGCAGAGGTATGTTGTATTTTGGTTTAGTGCTTGCTTATTTCTGCCCTCCTTGCATGTTCTTCCAAAACCTTTTTGTTATTGAGTTTTTTTTTGCAAACCACCTTTTCTAGATTTCTCACCTTATCTACTTATATCAAAACGTATGTTTTAGGTTAACACACGTACACAGAAAGGCAACTTTTTGCATTGAAGTAAATATCAAAAATTCTTTAATTCAAGATAATACCGACATTCGTACGAATTATCGGAACCAATGAATGATGTTGCAATCATTTTTTATCATTGATTTATTTTTGATGACTCCGCTCAATTTCTTAAATGAAATTTTAAAGCATTTAGTATGCTAACTATTCAAATCTTAACCGTCGCTGTAAGACGGATTTATGTATAGAAGAATTTGGATGGTTTCGGCCAAAAGTTCTGTGGCTTAGTAGTCAGAGCGTTTCTCCTGTAAGCAAGATCGCAGTTTCGAGTCCCGCTGAACCGATTCAATTTTTTCTATACCTTAATCGAATCAAGATAATATTTCTGAAGATATGAGAGCATCACGTGTCATAAACTCATAAATTATATCACCAAGTTTAATAGGTATATTTACCTACCTTGTTCACTTAAACAATCCTCGTTAACTCGTGATATGTTAGTAAACGAATGATATACGGCTTCGTGACCCGTACCCGGTATCCGAACCCGTACCTATCGGTGTAAGTCTGAATGACAGTTATATTACTCACGATACCGATCTTTTAATTGATCAATCTGGCCCGCGGCCTTTCTAATTAGCTAGCAGATGAATGATAACTTTATTATAATACTAGAAGTAATGCTATATAATACTCCATTTTTTATTTCTTATATCATGATTATTTATGGTATTTTTTACAGTTATATATATAGTATTTAATATTTGATGGGGCTTCGCCGGGAGTGTCAGATGACGTAACGTTGTCGTGGAGTGCCATTCAGATTTTTTTTACGAAATTTACCTGAGATGGTTGAACTTGAATTAGCCAACATTCGAAATGTAATTCTTCAATTGTTTTTGTTTCATCTAATGAAACATTTCTTCTAAAGTTCATATTTAAGTACTAGATAGTAATCTCGTTAGTCTCTCCAATTAATCAGTTTGAATTAAAGATTGGTCACGTGCGTTTAATAACCTCTTGATCGCAAATCCTAAGCTTTCAGGGTCGACGCCCACTGAAAGAGCAGCGGCAGCGTGTTTTTTTATACCACTTAGATTTCTTGAGCTATCTAATTTGAATCTTATCAACGAAATGAAAAGTTCATAGTCATTCGAAGGTATAGGAGCGCGAGCCTTCTCTCAACCATTTCTAGTAACAAATTCTGGCAGCTGCTCTTTCAGTGAGTTTTGAGCCTTATATAGCTGCTTTAGCATAGACCTTATTTTTTTAAATCACTTAATTGTCAGAAAAACGCACTGTCCACCTGATGAAAAGTGGTTACTGTGGCCTATGGAAGTGAGCAAAATCAGGGGAGTCACACCCGCACTGCCGACCTTATATGCTCAGAGTGTAGAAGACAAAGTGGGATAAGTCTGGTCCTGGTCTTCCCACTGACAGCACAAAAACTCTCCAGTGAGCTCTGACTACTCTACCCTACTCACCGCCGGGAATAACACGAGGTTATTATGGCAGCGGTATTCTAAATATATATTTATGCCATTATATATTTCTACGAAAATATTTTTTTCCTTTGAACATATCTTGAAACGTTAGCACCTTATTTCTCGGTAGCCACAAATATAAAACCTTCATTATTTGTGTGATATTTGCGATTCAATAAATTTTTTATGGTGTTATTACGATTAAAAAAAATGTTTATGTGCTCTGTCGAAACTGAATCTTAATATCGATCGTAAATAAATCGATATTAACTTGTCTTATTGACAAAGTTTCGTATACAAGAAGTGTTATTGACATTTTTTACATTAATTTTACAGTATTTTACATGATATAATGTCGTTGGACTTTCCATATTGTCATATCGTTGGGCTTGTTACTGTTCGTTTCAATTAAGCACTTGCTCATAAAAAAGCAATATTTAATAATCACTTTCATCAGATATCTGTGCATCTGTTAACCAACTTATTTAATATAAAGTTGGTTATATTGTAGCAATTTTGTTAAGTGTGGCTTGAACAAATTGCAGCAAAAAGTTACTTTCCGCTTGGTACCACAATATGTAATTATGGATTTCCTTGAAATAAAGGATTATGATTATAATAAACTGTGAAAGATAACCAATTTCGTTACCGATAGATATATGTATTGGTCAGTACCATTGATATACAGTCCTAAAATAAAATTATATTAACGAGTTCTATCGCTATTTATTTGACATATTTATTTTTTGACATTTCAGCAGCCATAGTCACTTGTCAAAAATGTTTTCTTTAATAAATAATTCAGCGATGTTTTGACACATTCTAAATAGCTGACACAACGAATGACCTAATAATACATACATACATATAATCACGCCTTTATCCCCGAAGGGTTAGGCAGAAGTTAATAATGATTGGTGAAATCTGGATGTTAACCCACATTTCACACATCATTGATTTCGGCCCGACGTTATAAGGGGGGGTGAGCCTATTGCCATCTTCCGGGCACTCGAGGCTTGTGTCCTATATCTGTCTGATGTTAAAGAGCCCTATCCTTTAGTCTCCTTGTACGACACTGCTTGGGAAGGGATGAGTTGGCCCATATTCTACTCTGCTAGGAATCATGCGGCATCAATTATTAACAATGAAACTGCAAGAAAAAAACTAATAAACACAAACGACCTGTAAATTACATCTGTATCATTAAACAAACTAAAATTGACATTAAAGCATATTCTCAGGTGAAACATGTCATTATCTTTATTTGCTCAATGGGAAAATAACTACTTATCGTACAAGCAATACTACTAACAACTAAATAATTTAAGGGTCAATGTTACCCTTGATACCCTTACAGTAAACAGTAACTTAATTGAGTTATTATTGTAAAAAATAATAATAATACCTATATGGGTACAGTCACTCACAGAAGTGACTGTACTCGTTATACTGCGTCCATAATAACCTCGGTTCCCGACAGTGAGTAGGGTAGCCAGAGCTCACTGGAGAGTTTTTGTATTGTCAGTGGGAAGACCAAATGCTTGTCCTGATTTTGTATTCTTCACTGACGGCACAAAAACTCTCTGTTCTTCAGGGTCGGCAGCACGAGTGTGACTCCCCTGGTGTTACACAGGTTCATAGGTCACGGTAACCATTTTCCATCAGGTGGACCGTGTGCTTGTCTGCTACCGAAATTGTTTATAAAAAAAACTTTTAGAGTTACGTCTGGTCAAAAACTTTTGATTAAATGATGAACAAAACGTGGAATATAAAAATCTTGCCATAATACTTCCTATTAATATAATAAAATTGTGGAAATTTCTGAGGATGGATGCGTTTGTGTGGATGTTTGTAATTCTTTCACGCAATAACATCATCAGATCTAAGTGAAATTTGACACACAGATAGATTATAATCTGGAACAGCTCAAAGGCTGGCACAGACTTTTTATTCCGGGATTAGGTTCCTGTGGGTCGACGGAACGACATCAGTACCTAGTACCATCACACTGGTGACTGCGGGGCCCAATCTCAGTCCATGTCACATTTGCTTTCCTGCTCGATGTACCCCTTCACTTGCACTACCGTCGACCTCTGTAGAGCAACGGAGAGCGCTGTTGCTGTGGCCAAGTTCTGGGTCAATAAAATGTAAATACCAGACCATTATAATATGTCAGACCTAGCCATTGACTCGAAGAAGAAGACTGGTGGTACTGCGGGTAACAGCTAGTAGTAATTACATATTCTAAGACATTTTACGAAGCATTACACTTACTTGTAATATGGAATAAACATACCTACTCAACTATTTTTATGGTATTTTCGTATTGAATAGAAACACCCAACTCATACAATGTTCATACCTAAAAATATTTGCATTGAACGCAACTAGATCAAATTGTATTTTTTTCGTGTTCATTGATTTCTGAGGGCGACTGTATGCTAGTGGTGAATATTACTCAGTTCATGATGGCATAACATTGTCATGGTAAGCTGGTAACCATAGACAGCTAGTGTGAAGCGGTGAGGCGCCGGCGCTTGTGAGACGTAGCATATCGCGGTGACACCACTTATAATAGTTACTGTTGCCTGTCACAATATAATTGCAGAGGAAGCACCAGGCAATCATCATGATGTAGGAAATAGAAGAAAGGTGAAAAATTGCAACAGGAAAACCAATTGCAATTGCAACCAACCAACCAGTTGCAATTTTTCACCTTTCTTCCTATCAACCCATCAACATTGGGAGAGGCATATGTACATCAGTGGACTGCAATAGGATAATTGATTTTTTTTTATACCAATCGGATGGCAGACAATTTTACGACCCACCTGATGGAAAGCGGATGGTGGTGGTATTTTTCTTAATTAAAAAGTGAAATGAAACACCCTGGCACAGCTACTAGCTGTACGTAGGTGTCAAACATTATCAAGCGATTTGTCATGCTCATTTATTATTAACTATAAGGAAAACGACTACGAATACCTCTTCGTACACGGAAGCGCATAAAATAAACTTTAACATAGAGTATTATATCATACACTATTATTAGGGCTAAACGTCTAATATTATATGTATTATCAGTAGGTACTATAAGTGAACTTGAATAATAATATAATTCAAATAAAATAAAATAAAATATAAAATCAATCTTTGAATATAAGTACCTCTTCTGCCTAATTTGAAAATATGTAGGTATGCTATGACATACCTACATATTATGATTTTATGTTAATTGGATTATTGTTGTTGTTTGTTGGATTAACCCTTAACCCTTACGGAGCTAAATAAATAAATATTTTAGGTCATTAGACACGGCGATATTTAGAGTTAGCGACAACTCCCATTCCCTTTGAAGCCCCGCAGCTTAGCTAAATTATTTGTGTTAGAAGTGGGTTCATATCGATAGTGTAATCGCCATGGATTCGAACCCGAGGCCTCAGTATAGTAAAACCGTTCCCTTGACCACCAAACTAACAAAGCTTAACTTAAACTTCTACTATTACAACAGCATAAAAGTAGACCATCTTTTTTTTTACAATAAGTTAAGCCCGTCTTGTATTCGTACGTTGACAACATTGTCTGGCTATCCCTCGAGACAGAATCACGGCAGCTACGTGTTATTTCGCACCATATCGAATGCAGGAACACTGCGAGTAGTGTCGCTGATTCGTTATCAGCTCACAATGCGGTGAATCAGCCGCAGTGCGCATTCACGCCGGCGACGACTATAATATTTAAGACTCCCCGGACACTATGCGATACATTTTTTATCACCCACGGATTTTACGGACTGCCGAACAATATACATATGCGGATCAAATATAAAGAATACTGTTTATTATAAATGTACATGTATTATTGCCAATGTACATAATAACTTAACAATTATCATGAGGAAATTTGAGAGTCACGGAAAAACTACGAGAAAATCGTTTGTCCTGGTTTGGACATGTAATGCGTAACGGATGAAAGTAATGTCACTAACTATGGAAGTGGATGGCTGCAAGAGGAGAGGGAGACCTAAAATGAGGTGGATGGACTGTGTGAAAGTTGATATGATTAAGAAGGGAGTGAATGTTGAGATGACTGCAACTAGAGATGAATGGAAAAAGAACACATATTGCGCCGACCCCAAATAAACTTGGGATAAGGGCAGGATGATAATGATGTAAATAATAACTTGCCAATAGATAAAAAAAAAATGTGATAGATGTAATGGTGTAGTGTGATGGTGGGAGGGCCCTTTCCTAACTAACTTCCTTGAGGCGCAAGCCAGCCTTACATGGAAGTCGGTGCACCTATTAAACAGCGGATGAGGCTCTGGCACAGGCTTTCCTCTGAGGGTTGGAAGGAAAAATAGTAAAGCGAATCTTGGTGTCCTTAGTGTAAACTTTATGCAACGGGGATGGTTGCGTCCTATAAGTTTTGTGTTCTCCCTTATTATATATTCTAATTGATTTTCGTGTTGCACTTAGACTCACTAGCGTATTATAGTTCGTAGTTTACCACGCGGTGGATCGTTTCTTGTAATAGTATGACCATATAACTTTTGATAAGACATGTCTATGAAATATCTATGGGTATGATCACGGATTCATCCCCATTACATGAGAGTGAGATCAAATAAATGTGCTATGTAAGTAAATTAAAGAAGTTTAACTGGTTGTTAGAGTCTGTAGATCTGCTTCAGGATTGGGATATATAAATTACAAACGAACGCATAAAAAAATATATTCGTTTCATGTTTCGTATTTTTTACGTTAATCCGCTAGCAAAAAAATGTATTATGCATTGTGTAGACAAAAATGATGCAATCTATGCATTAGTACAGAAAACGCGCAATGTATGTAATGTATTATTTGTTACTTGCGAAGGTACCATAAGACGCAGTTCCGGGGATTCCTTTGCTAGTATTTATCAGATTACAAAGAACTTATCACAAAAGAATATCACCTTAAGGAAAACGTTTTAATATTTGCGTACATATTTCTAGTGAATTGGCGTTATGTAAACACTAATGGAGTTGCAAAACATGTATTGCATAATGACGTCAGTGTATGATGTCAAGCTGCTAAGGCGCCTGTAGTTCCGTTGACTGTTTATCTATATATAAATATAACAGTTTACAAAAAACTAATGAACACGGTTCTTACAATCATTAATACAGGTTTCATTCTTATCTTAAAAAGTCATTGTACATCGCCAAATCATCTAAGAGCTATTTAACCGATGCGTTATTTGATCCCTGGACCATTCACATGGACCATAACACATATGGGACGGAGCCCATGGCTTCTATTTATTCGTTTAGTAATCTAAAGTAACAAAACACGAAGGGTGTGTTACTTCCGCCACGCCCTTCTAACCTAATCCTTCCCTGTCGGGACGCGCGGTGTACTATCGCTGATATAGGAACTTGCACTTGCGATAATGTCCTGTTGATGGAATAACTCAAATACTTCACACAGAAGTCTTTCGGTCATTTCATGACCCAGAATAAACGAAATAGAAAATAGATTTTATAGACTTTGTTTTAAAGTTGTATACGTATTAAACACTCGTAGTTATTTTACTATTTCGTTTATACTGTTGGTCTGATCATTACTGTAGATATTCACAGAAAATCATATCCAATTAATAGGCAGTTATTTGTAACCTCATTACTAACCAGTTATTTTGAAGCGATTGTAATTTGATTTTCAAGGTTTGACATAAAGATTAATCACAATTTTAGCGCCAATAAGTATGCAATCAGTACTGTTAACCTTCAATCATTATTTTACCTCATTAGACTCAGTCATAAGGAATCTCTTTTACCTTTACTTGGAACCGACCATCATCATCACAGCTTTAACCTCGGTTGCGTTTTTGTGATTAGGCGTATCTTGACTACTAAAGCTATCTAAACCCCCAAAAGAGATCGTGTGTCAGAGCCTACTTCATTAATCATCAGATCTAGAGGATATGGTAAAATATGACGCTACTCCCGTTCCAATTGAGCAGTCTGACTGAGAAAATGCATCCGCGCTACAGAATATCGCGGCCATAATAACCTCTATTGTGTTCCCGGCAATGAGTAGGTTAGCCAGTGCTCACTGGAGTTTTTGTGCAGTTAGGGGAAAGACCAAAGTATTGTCCTGTTTTCTCTTCTGCACTGACGGCATAGAAACAGTTTTTACAAGGTCGGCAGCCCGAATGATTCCCGTGGTGTTGCATACCACGCCCATTGGCCACGGTAACCACTTTCCATCAGATGGACTGTATGCTTCTCTGTCTCCTAAGAATAAAATAAACACCATCATTATCGAGCACTCTACGTTTTTAACAATTCAATAACTGTTATGTTATCAACTCATAATTGCTCTTTTTTGCTCACAAGCATTTCATAATTATTTTTATTTAAATTATATACACTTGTAACAATAATTATTAGAGACGTTATTTGTTAAAACGGTGACCATGCACTGCACTAGTTGACTTGTCAATCATCTGTTGTTCTTGACAAACAGAATATCATGTCGCCAGCCATGCGTCGCACTCGCACCGTAGCGAATGCCCTGAGATAACTCCTACGGAAGAATTTTAATCTTTCTTATCTAGATTGCTTCTGTTGACTTTACGCTTAACTACATACGTATGTATATGATTTTTGACGTATGTTTTAGGGTTGCAACGATTTATAGGGTTCCCGATAAATCGTATAAGTTATCGATATCTTGACAAATTAGATAATATGACAGTGTTTCTCAATAATAATTTAAAAAATTATCAGCCTGTTTTACTACTTTGGGGATTAAATCAAATATTTAGTAAATTTCTTTAAATTTCTTTCATTGGAATCTGGGCAATCATCATCATTTACTTTGAAGCTTAATGTATACGTACAGTCAGCTTATATTGTATTATAGCGTATTCGAACGTGCCTGTTCAAGATCGTTTGAATTTTCCATGCATGCGCCTGCGCTCGTACATGTGTATTTTATAGGAAAACATAAGCTTCGCCAATGTTTCCCCATTGTTATTGATCTTTTAATTGAATGTCGTGATCCATCACGATTATGCGTGCGTGCTGTCTAGCTATATCGACATAAACGTTAGTTATGTTGTTCTTGGCACTTCCAGTAATGAATGGTTAAAAGTTAATTTTGATTTTAAGAGCTTTTGTACATAATCGTCTATTAAATTCACAGTACAAAACTTTCTTTGGTCATGAATCAAGCCGACTTCACCTGCGAGACGGTATCCCTAGTGATTGACGTACGAAGGTCTTACATAGACTTTTCTACCGAGGTGGGGTTGTTAGATGACTGTTGCTCCTATGTCGCACATTCTGTATTAAGATGACACTTGAGTGATGAATATAATACAAAATGTTTTGGGTAAAGTTGGCGTCGTTTAGAAATTGAGCAGCCAAATTTTGAATAAAAAAAAAATATTGACCAAAAGTTACTGTAGACAAAACCGTATCGGGTAAAAGATCGGTATCGGTAAAAGAAACATATCGGGACGTAGATATTTAGCTATTCAGGGTGGAATTTTTCGACCGTACTTGGAGGGAAAGTACTCTTAATGCCTACTGGAGATAGCGAATTCCACTCAAAGGAAGCATTCCATTATTTTTAAAAAGAAACAAAACTGCATTCAAAGATTTCCAAAAATTCCACACCCAGTGTAGTCGAACCGCCTTACCTTAACCTTATCTGTCATAGACTTCCATTAATTTAATTTACCAGGTTTGTTAGAGAGATTTGATGATTATCGATTCATGCAACAAAAATATTATTTTTTCGAATTTTAGTCGGTTCGATTAAGAATGTGGCAAATGATTTTTCTGAAATATGTAAATATACTGTTGTTTCGTTTTTGAAAAAGACAATGTTTCCTTTGATTGAAGTTAGCTATTTCCGGTATGTATCCGGTATTTCTTCTGCCTTGTATATCTCAGCTTCGATATACCTAACAAAGAAAATAATGATACTGATAGGTACATGAGTTTGACACAGTACAATGAAATGGTATCAAAATTATAGATGGCCGTTGCAAAAATAAATTACACCACTAGTCCATACACAGTTACTCAAACCCCATTAAAAAGGAGAAAGTAAACAGGTGTACCATTTATCAGGTGAGGGTTTTTCACCAAATTTAGACAGGACTTATCCTCCAGTTTATCCAATTGATAGACTAAAACTCTGCACGACTCCTCTCTAATTTGTCCCTCCCAGCTTCAATACGTTTCCTATCTATGTTGCGTTGACTACTCGGTTAGTCCTATTGGAGATCTGCCCCTCCAAGACAAGTGGCAATTCTTCGACAGGCGTATTGTAGAAAAGAATTACTGAATGTAAGGGATTTGGCGCACATGGCAGTCGTCAACGTGTCATAAACATCAAATCCCATACATTTGTTTGGGGTTCGCAAGGATTATGTCAGAGGCTACCTCACCCCCGGCAACTGAAGGCCCAAGAAGGCCTTGCGGTTTTGGTCGGTTCAAGCCCGACTGACTCCCGCGAGTGGGGCGTACCCGAGTGGTATTCCGCACGTTTAAAAATCCAATACGTTTGTTATTTTATTTTACAGTACGCCGGCGAACGAATTGCTTGTCTAGGGGGGCAGTAGGGATATATGGAATAACGCAGTAAAACAGGATATTTAAGAGAGATTTAATTCAAAAATTGTAGACCTTGACATGTGTCAGTTAAACACAATAATAATAATCGCGCCATCACTATTATAGCTGTTATGAACAAATTTGATTGTACAATACGAGCGGATATCGTTAGCGCAGCAAGTAGGGCGCAAAGGACAGATCTAATGTCTGTAATTGCAGCAGTAGGGGGATAGGTATAGGATGTGGAAGTTCCTTTGCAGGTATCGCTTGCTACAAAACTGTGGAGATTTTCAATAAATAAATAATAATAATCTTTTTCTGACCCTTTCCCAACTCATTAGGGATCGGCTTTCCAGTCTAACTGTGATGCGACTGAACTTCAGTATTTTCTGTGAAGCGACTACTCTCTGACCTCCACATTTGACTACTGGCAGTTATCCGCGTGGATATTGGTTATCAGCCATAATAGCGCATGTTATTTCCCAAGGTCTAGTCCAGTGGTGGGCAAACTTTTTTATGGGGGACCAGAAAGTGTAATAAATTTTAGAGGAGGACCAGAATTTATAATTAAGAATTTGTTGTAGTGTTCGACCACATCGGTAAATAAATCCAAAATCGGTATGTCAATATCACGTTTATCCCTGTTCCAAATTACATTCAAATCGGTTTGACGGTTTAGGAGCGAAAGCGTAACAAACAGACAAGAGTTACCTTCGCAATGGGTGACGTAATTCCGTTAAGCTCTCGCACTGCTACCTTCCACTATGTTTTTTTAATATTTTTTTTATACCACTTAGGTGGCAGACAAGCGCACGGCCCACCTAATGGAAAGTGGTTACCGTGGCCTATGGACGTGTGTAACACCAGAGAAGCCACACTCGCGCTGCGAATCACTGAAAAGGTAGCCTACGCCAGATCCTTGGACCTTCATGAGAATAGGCTTTCAGGTGAGGTTGAATCGGGCACCGAATATCTTTGAGACGTCCCATACCTTAGCAATAAAGACATGGTTTGTTAAAATGGATTCATTCCTATTATAATCCAAGGTTTTGCACGCTGTAGCATATTTGTTATTCGATAAGCTGATCCCAGTGAAATACTTGTACCTATCATTAAAATTGACATGAAAATAAAATTGAAATTCAAATTGTATTTGTTGTTTAAATATTACAATTGGTCACACTTATAAATAAACCTTTGCCCATTTACAAACCTGGACCAACTTTCCATAATTTTTCAGTTTTGAAATGAATTTTGGATTCTTCCCCAACCAAACATATTTTTTTCTTTGGCACACGATCGGTAGGTAATCTTTTAGAGATTTTTAAATTACTTTGAGCTATAATCAACTGGACTTGCCTGTGTAGATCGCAACCAAACATAGCATAATTATATCCTTTGTCAAGCTCTAGTGCATCTCTGTACAAAAGTTCATCAAAATTGGTTCAGTGATTTCGGCGTGAAAGCGTAACATATAGACGGACTGACAGACCTAGGTACTTTAGCGTTTATAATATCAGTATAGCTATATTACTGCTGTCACCTCGAAATCTGGGGTCCGGTTTACCAGTCTAACTGCGGATTTGGCTGAATTTCGATATTTTCCGTGAAGCGACTGTTACTGACCTCCACAACCCAAAGGCGATATTGAAGCATTGCAGTTAGGCCAGTTGTTAGACATTTTAAGGCTCAAACTACCCGTAATGACTGTCATAGATGTTCGTATGGCAACTGGTACCGGCTTAACGGGCTCTCCGAGGCACGACCCACTGCACTGAGCGGGGATCGAACTCGCACCTCTTGCGTAGCGACCGTGTTCACTATTGCCACGACACAGAGGCTGTCGAATGTTTTCTTTATTAGTTCATAATGATCATATCAACGTAGTGTGATAATGAACGCGATTGTTTATCATTGTTGCGTTACGCACCACCTGATTGTAATCAACAGTAACTTGTCTTCTGTATAACATCATATTGCACAGTTATTCGTGTGTTTTCAAATATTTGCTTACACAGTTCAATGGAAAATAATATTTGCAGTAATGAAGAAAGGACGTTGACGCCTCAAGCGGTTGTCTAGATAAAAATTCTTGTGTGCTTTTCATTTTTTGTCTAAAAAGTTTCGTGAAATAAAACGAATGCTAAAAACCAAAACGTTCGAACTCTAATACAACTTCATCTCGGAGCTGTCTAACCGCTACACAAACAATCGATTAAACTGAATCCAACAGTCGATGGTACAAGTTCCCAACTGTCGAGCCTCCCGCCTGCAACGCCATTAACTGCACCGAGCGCTAAAGTTAATCGCAATCTCTATAAATAGACATGTCTGAGGCGGCAGACGTCTCACTACATAACTCTCAGTATACTAACGACCTATATAAACTTCACTGCAAACAACATTCAACCTTATCCATTTACAATAAAGTTCTATTCATGCAATTGCATTCGATTGTAAAATATAAAATACAGTTTTCATATTCGGGCTGTATCGTGGAAAATGGAACCGTATTACGTTAGTGGTAAAGTTGGATTCAAAAGGTATGAGTGCTATGGCGTTAGGATAGCTACGTAAGCTGCAAGTTAGGTCGGAAAATGAAGCGCCGTTTATAGTACTCATTATAGTACTACTATCGTAGTATTGTGTGAGTGTGTGCGTGACGGCGCGTTCACGAGCCCGTTCGCGATGCAATCGACTGCATCGCGCGCGTGTGTGAGTGCGCTCTGTGAATGGTGAATGTATTTATGTTCCCCGTCTGAGGTCGGCCTGTGGCTTTATTGATTTTTTTTTTCATTACTCTCTGTCGGATGCACGGGAATGAGAAAATAGTTATGCGAGTAGTTACTTGTCAGTTTGACATTGATTTTTATTACGTTTCCATTTTGAAAACATCGAGCGTTTTAAAATTGTTGTATAGTTTCGATATCGCGCTTGTATCATAATTGATTCGAGTTTATGTACCTACCTTCAGTTAATTATGAATTGTCATTTGTGCGATTGTGTATCAGCTTTCTAAGAGATGTTCGATTTGGCAGTTGTATTCAGAAGAATACAACTGCCAAATCGAACATCTCTTAGAAAGCTACGGCAATAAATATTACTCTTTTATATTCACGCTTACATTGTTCCGGAGGGTTGGTCTGAGAGGGTGCGCTCTGCGGACATTCCGTTTATTCTGGTCTAATGATATGGTACCGATCTGGCTTTTAGCGAGATGTTAAGGCTGCGAATCCCCATCTTAGTCCACATATAATATCACCATGACCACAGTCATAGTGATGTTATCTGTCATAAAATATGTATCGTGTTATTTTTAATTATACTTATTATTTCTACAGGTACTTACTTACTGAACTTCACCTGGGACCACTTGCTGCAATGGTAAATACAATTTACAAATTTATTCAATAAATTACGATTGAAAGATCAATATACGGGACTCGAACCCACAGCGGTCATTGTTAACATCTAGCGAGGGACTCTCAGTCCAACTGAGTGACCTCTGCTGTTCAACTGATGGGACATATCCTAGTATAAATATCTATATTAAAAAAAAATGTGTCCAAGTATTTTATCAGCTTTCTAGAATATATATATGACAAACTATACTTAATTTGGGTTTTATATGGTTCTCTGTATTGTGGTATTTGTCTTAGAATAATACAATTTATTTATTCATATTGAATATAACATTTGAATACCAATACTCCTTGCTTACATAACATTTACGTCTTTTTATTCGTTTTATTAAACACATTATTAGATAAAATACTGATAAATTATTACCTACATTAATATCTACAATTAGATTCAATTATATAATAATCATATGTGATATTTTAAAGTATATTTAAACATAATTACAAAAATAATCGACATTATTACGTAGTAAATTTGTACATTGTAATAATCAAACCACCTTATCGCCATTGTGACCTCAACGATAGCCTGTAACATACAGTATTTGATTAAATTAGATAGTATGTACCTATGTATGAATCGTATTTACTCATTCATAATAATGTTATTATTGTGGAAATATAGCGTGACTCGATATCAATAGGAGTTAGGTACGCGCTTTCCATCATTTCATACAGTTCTGTCGTATAACTCGAGACGATACACATATCTTGGATCTAATGCCTTGATCACCGAGTGGAGTGACGAGACACTGCTTACGGCCGAATAAGATGAATACGTGCAAATTACTTGGCGCTTTGTTCACATGGCAAGTGCACTGTCTCGCTCGTCACTCCACTTGATTCGTGTGATTAAGGCATAAGTCACGACACAAACGAGGCACTGGCGCGTACTGGTGGTTTTGGATTCTATGCTAGGGGAATTCGAGCTCGTCCACCGCTGTAGCATCCCGTGTTATCATCAAAATACACCCAAGAAACGTGTACTGTTGTGCGTATAGGTCACATGTTTGGTCCAAGATATATATTATGTTCAGAAGTTAATCTAGGTATGGGTAGTCAGTTGCTTTTTGAGATTTACTTCGGATTATGGATCTCTTGTGGTACTTTTTACATGTCCGGTAGAAGGTAATAGAATAGCCACTGATACCATGTAACTAATATCATATGTATTTTCTAATTTTGTTTTAATATCACTTGATGGGAAATGGTTACCGTGGCCTATGGAAGTGTGCAAGAGCAAGGGAGTCACACTCCCGCTACCAACCTTGTAAGTGAGTAGCCAGAGTTCACTTGAGAGTTTCTGTGCCGTCAGTGTAAAAGACAAAGCAGGACAAGCTTTAGATCTTCCCACTGACAGCACAAAAACTCTCAAGTGAACTCTGGCTACTCACCGCCGGGAACACAACAAGAGGTTATTATGACCGCGGTATTCTGTAGGGCGGAGGTACTTCCCGAGTCAGACTGCTCAATTGGACGGAAATACTGTGTGTCCTACCTCCTCGTACTTGTCCGGTAGAAGCCCCTGATACCATGTCACTAATAACATAGGTATATTCTAAATGTGAAAGTAAACTACTTCTGCATATCCCCTTGAGTAGATACGAGATTGAATATAGTATAATATAATGTACGCCAAAGTAAGGTCACAATGACGTAAGGCGATATACATATTAGTGTACAAATTAATGCTAAATTCATGCATGTATGCTAATCATATTGTGGAACTAACAACAGTATTGTCTCTGCTTTGGAAATTTTCCTTTTTCATTTCCCTATTATTATTTCTTTAAAGAATCACTGTTGCTAGCCAACATTAACTTCAACATCAACACACAAGTTGCAGGAGTTCGTTAATACAACGGATATAGTTATCACAGTATAATTGAATTGGTATAGGAGACTATATTCCACGCACTCGTAGGTCACTATTCGCCTATTTTTTTATACCACTAAGGTGGCAGATAGCTCACAGTCAACCTGATTTAAAGTGGTTACTGTGGCTTATGGACATGTGCAATACCAAGAAAGTCACACACGTGCTGCAGACCCTGTAAGAATAGAGTTTCTGCCGTCTGCCGTCAGTATAAAAGACAAAAAAGGACAAGCCTTTGATCTTCCCAATGACAGCACAAAACCTCTCCAGTGAGCTCTGGCTACACTACTCACCGCTGCGAACAAAACACGAGGTTATTATGGCCGTGTTATTCTGTAGTTCGGAGGTACTTCCCCAGTCGGACTGCTCAATTAGGACGGGAATACAGTCGTGTCCTATCTTTTAGTATTTAAGCACGCTGCAATCGCCTCGCCATCGCCACTTGCGTGTGCCCATATCTTACTTCCCCAGTCGGACTGCTCAATTAGGACGGGAATACAGTCGTGTCCTATCTTTTAGTATTTAAGCACGCTGCAATCGCCTCGCCATCGCCACTTGCGTGTGCCCATATCATAAATACCGATAGCCGTCCCAGCGTGTCTCCAAAGGAGTGCTGTACATAAACTGTCCGTACCTTATTACGTTCATACTTTACGTTCAACCTTACTGGGGCCACTAGTGGATGGATAGTCAACATGAAAAAAGCCGGTCAAGTGCGAGTCGGACTCGCGCTCCGAGGGTTCCGTAACTTAAGCTACATAAACCATAATATATATTTTAATGTTCTGACTTAGAAGTTTGTTTTTTGCACAGTTTCAAGACGTTATACATTTGAGTATGTGGTTTGTATTCCAACTTGATACCTCCACGCGTTCCTGAGAAAAAGGTCTTGACAGACAGACAGACAGACGGACAACAAAGTGATCCAATAAGGGTTTCGTTATTTTTCCCTTTGAGGTAGGTACGAAACCCTAAAAATATACCGACTGACACAAATTGCGGGATATTGCTACTTAACCTCGATATGAAGTAAGTGGAAGTGTTTCCCCGGTTGACCCAATCGTCTTGCAAAAATCGTGCCACCTAGAACATGGAACCTAGAAAACCCACGACTAGCCTGTCAAATGATTCGATGACATTCAGATCTAAATTAGACTTTCAAACCCAACAGTTGAAAACGAAAGTCATAGCACTGAATATCGTAAATAGTTCGACTCTACTGTAACTATATGTCCCCACTTAACCTTACGTCGTAATTCCACAAAAAACTACATACATATACTCACACCTTTTCCCCCTTTGGGGTAGGCTAACAGCCCGCAATTTGCTTCTGTCCTTACACTTGTACTTACATTAAACTTTCCATGCAAATCCACCAGTTTCAAATACTTTTGACCTGCAATTTTGTCAATATATCAACTATTTGGTCAGTGTCAATGTTGGGCAAATTTTACTTGCAATGAATCCGACTGCTGTCTAAAAGATCGAACCAAGTTTGATAGCAGGATGTGCCCTATTGCTAATCATGAGCGCCGGCCTGGGGGTGACAGGTGGAGCCGCCTGTCACCCTGGCAGAAGCAGGCCGCGGCGGTGGCGCGCCTGGCGCGCCTCCGTTTCCGTGGACGAGTTGGGGACTCTGTAGTCCCCACACCCGAGAAGAGGGCCAGATCGTGAGAGATGGCCCTGGGTCGGCCGGGGTGCGAGGGATATGCCTGTCAACCTCACCTTCGGCAACCAAAGCGACCCACAGGCGGCGTGCGTTTTAGTCAGTTCGAGTCCGACATAACCTCCTCCACCGGCTCCGGTGGGGAGGTATCCGTGGGGACCCCAACACTGGATAGTGTATGTTCTGTTAGGTCATTCGTTCTACATACCCAAACCAATGAAACTATTCCTTTATTTAACAATATTCATCGTTACTGTTGTGTTTCGGCTTCATTACATTCAATTTCATGGTGAGGTAAGATGAAAGGGTCGCTCAGTAAAGGCCGATAAGGAAAACTGAGATTAAACATTGACTAGTTAAAGTAAATAAATAAGGATTGCAATGATGCTGCATTTTAAAAATTAACTTCTCAATTGATTTGTCTTTGTGTTATAATGTGGCATGACATTCATTGTGCGAAGGCAAAGTCTAGTCGACCATGATACAGATTTTGGATGATTGGCTAAAGATAATTGTACCTTGTTACCTCATAATCGGTGACCAGCTAAATAGGTATCATTTATCACCATGGAAACGGCAGTACCAAAATGGCTAATTCGATTTGTATTATACACAATCTCGAAATATAAGATCTAGCATAACTATAACTCGTGCACATTAACATGGCACCTGGCTTCCCAAAAGTAACAATAAGAAATCTAAAATAAAATCCGATAACATTTTTTATATAGGACACGTCAATTATAGCTCGCCTTGCCTGGTGGTAAGCTGAAGGCAAAATCTCAGAAAAGAAGGTCACCATTACTTACATATACCATGTGACAATGGTGACACTCAACTTGGCAGCCTCGTAATATGCTTTTTCACGGTCCGCTTAAAGGACCCGGGACTGTAGGAAGGAAATATCTACGAAATTGAGGCAAGCAAGCAACGGTCAGAGTGTTGTGGATGCTGCTGGTCTTGATGAACGAGAGCAGGGTCTCGTGCGGGGATGCGAGAGGTTTGTTTTCGAGTCAGGTTCCATGTTAATCACGAATTGTGTATAGTATAGTATATAGAGTATAGTAGGATATACTTCAGTATGACCAGCTATATCGATCAGAAGATACATATGACATTGTTACATTAATCACAAAGTACTTGCTTGACGACGATAGGCTCGCCGCTATTATCCAGAACCGAAAATCATAATTGGTGAAATGTTGGGTGCCTACCCCTTCATGGATTTACAGTCGTGAATATATGTATACACGAAACCTGCACAAATGCGCATTATAATAAGAACTAATTTCGTCACGACCATACCAACACATACTGAAAGGTTTTAAGCGGACCATTGTAAGCGATTTGTTCAGCTGCTATGTTCTGTTGCCACGGTAAACGCAGCTATTGTTCTCACAATGAAACGTATGAATGTGTGTCAACGGGTCAGTTTCTATAGATTAATTAAAACTGTGATTGTGCAATGACGTCAATGTTACTTCGTTAGTATAGATTCTTAAGTAAGGTTAAGTATTTCATGGGTTTTCTTTCGAAACTTTCCACAAGTTTGTTAGGATAAGTAATGAACATGGTCAGTTTGCACTAGAAAGCTGCTGAAAAAGGAAATATTAGCATTATTGTCACGTGCCTAACTTCAATACTTACGTACACTATTTGAAATTGAGGGATATTCGATATATCTATGATTAAAAACGAGTCAACCGCGGTAGCCTAGTGGTATGGGTAATGGACTGTAGAGACGAGATGTCGGGTTCGATCCCAGGTTTTACCATGGCACACACCAATGACTTTTCGATGCTTTTCGAACTAATGTGTGTATTTATCGTAGGTTTATAAGTGCCCGGTTAATGGCAATAGGCTCGCCACCTATTACATGGGGATCTAAACATAAACTGGCATAATGTGGCTGCTAGCACCTCTGCCTACCCCTTCGGGGATATAGGCGTGAGTTTATTTATTCTTATTCAATTACCATAGTATATATTAGCCTTATCTTCTAAGGTTTAGAACAACACATATCACACTTCAATATTTCGTGACTTACCATTTTAAAATGTAAACATCGTTTGTAAATTTTGTTAATGTTCAATTATTTTTGTCGTTGAATGGTTCAAAGGAGTATAAGTACAACCAATATCAGACCACGAGTGCCTCTCCAAAAGATTAACACAGATACTCAAATGAGCATGAAAGCTTTTCGAGGAACTCTTCATATAATATTCTACCGTTTTCCTTAATCATTAAATACTTGAACAGTTGTGAAGAAGCTAGTACTCCAACTAACGTACATGTTTCATTTGACTATAGGGCTTCACTTTCTGTCGGTAAATCATTGTTTCTCTTTTTACTCTCAATCCTTCTAGGTCTCTGCGAGACCTCCGCCAATCTAGTTAAACCAGTGTTGTATACCAGTTTACCACAACGTCAGATGGAGTATTGGCGAATAAGCATAAATATAAATATAAATTAATATATAGATATTGTTAAAAACAATGCAGTGTGTTCCAGAGTGATCACATGTATCTTTTCGCTGAGAGACCCCATACCATAAGTGGATTGGATATAAACAAATCAAACCAACAGTCACCATTGCAAGCGACGAAGGACGGTCCAAACGGTCATCACCACTTCATCAGGAATTTCTCATCCCAGTTTAATAAACTTGCTATTCGTGTACGTTATTGATCAGAAAAAAAAATCTCTTGTAACCTATATTCTAGCCGTGTCAGGGCGCGCGGTGTCATATTTTGCGTACAATAGATGAGATACCTATTAGGTATGTTACAATGGGTAGATCTACCATATTTGGTGACAGAGTACCAATATTTCAAATACATTGTCATACTTTGTAAACTGATAAACGATATATTTCTACTTCTTCAGCGTTAATCCCGCACCCAAAGCTTTCATCATATAGATGATGAAAAAGTGAACTCCAGAATAGTCCACTGGACTCCAGAATAGTCTGGAGTCCACTTTTTCCAGACTAACTGTGGGTTTTTGCGCCAAACCCACAGTTAGTCTGGAAAAAGTGGACTCAAGAGACTATTTCCTTTCTCGCACCATTAAGGCCTGGAATTCATTATCAGCTCACGTGTTTCCTTCTTCCTACAGTCCCGGGACCTTTAAACGGGGCGTAATAAAGCTTTAATGAGGTCGATAAGCTGAGTGTCACCATGGTAACATGGTATATGTTGTGTTGTATGTAATGGTGTCCCTCATTTCTGCGACTTTGCCTTAAGCTTACGTGACAGTTCCTGTAAAAAAAAAACTTAGATTTTTACAAAAATATTGACAAAAAATATATATCCTATTTTTAAATGCAAGTGCAACCGCGCCTTAAATCAAATATCCAATATGCATATTGCATATCGTGTGTAATGATGTTTTGATTTTGCGTAATTGTTTTTCGCACAATTCTGACACGAATGCTGCGTATTGAATTTTTGCTACCCATCCGAGTATGGAAATATTCGTTGCGTTCACAAAATACCAATGAGTGTCACAATTTTAACGCGATCAACTTGATATGCAGAGGAAACATTTTAATTATCGCATTTCGCTGGATCAGCTTACTGTAAATATACCTTGGGACATACATCTTGGACGTAAAATGTGCTTTATACGGGCCAGTACACGCTTCTTGGGTGTCTTGAGGAAAGCGCGGGGTGCTACGGCAGTGGACGAGTTCAAATTCACTAAGTATTCACACTCAAATTCAACAACCCGCGCGCACCAGCGGTCGTTTGTCTCGCGACGTAGCTTCAAAATATGTGTCCCAAGGTATACATTATTCCGACACCGTTAACACGCATGGCGCGAGCAAATGGCGTGATTTTGTTAAAACGTTCATGGATATTAAAATTGTATAAAATTTTTGGTGATACAGGTACAAGGAATTTAGATTTCTTTTAAAGTATTTTTTTTTCACCTTATGTAACGTTGGTGAAATAGTAATAAATAAATTAGGTAAAAAATAAGATTATATAAGGGGACGTTCAAGTATTAGTTAGTACTAAAAGGGCAGAGAGTACTACCAATGTTTACAAAAGCACTGGGAGGAGGTCTTGCTTATTTTTGCTGACAAGGGGAGGGGAGGGGGTTAAATAATTATAATAAATCTACTTACGTATACAATATAGTCTTGTCATACATTTGATTTATATATATCACTCAAAGGTCGAGTGGTTTATAAGTTTTGCGCCTGGCAACAAATTTAGCGATTTTAAAAGTGATTTAATAGTGTTTGTAGTTCCAGTTCAATCCAATTCATTCAAAAGTAGTACGATGATCTTAAATTCATTCGCTCTATCTAAACAGAGTCTAAAAGTTATTTCTACACACACTCACGCCTCCTACTGTCTGGGGTAGCCCTATCTAAACAGAGTCTAAAAGTTATTTCTACACACACTCACGCCTCCTACTGTCTGGGGTAGCCCTATCTAAACAGAGTCTAAAAGTTATTTCTACACACACTCACGCCTCCTACTGTCTGGGGTAGCCCTATCTGAACAGAGTCTAAAAGTTATTTCTACACACACTCACGCCTCCTACTGTCTGGGGTAGCCCTATCTAAACAGAGTCCAAAAGTTATTTCTACACACACTCACGCCTCCTACTGTCTGGGGTAGCCCTATCTAAACAGAGTCCAAAAGTTATTTCTACACACACTCACGCCTCCTACTGTCTGGGGTAGCCCTATCTAAACAGAGTCTAAAAGTTATTTCTACACACACTCACGCCTCCTACTGTCTGGGGTAGCCCTATCTAAACAGAGTCTAAAAGTTATTTCTACACACACTCACGCCTCCTACTGTCTGGAGTAGCCCTATCTAAACAGAGTCTAAAAGTTATTTCTACACACACTCACGCCTCCTACTGTCTGGAGTAGCCCTATCTAAACAGAGTCTAAAAGTTATTTCTACACACACTCACGCCTCCTACTGTCTGGAGTAGCCCTATCTAAACAGAGTCTAAAAGTTATATCTAAACAGAGTCTAAAAGTTATTTCTACACACACTCACGCCTCCTACTGTCTGGGGTAGCCCTATCTAAACAGAGTCTAAAAGTTATATCTAAACAGAGTCTAAAAGTTATTTCTACACACACTCACGCCTCCTACTGTCTGGGGTAGCCCTATCTAAACAGAGTCTAAAAGTTATTTCTACATACACTCACGCCTCCCACTGTCTGGGGTAGCCAGAGAAAATGACATGTTATTTGTTTCTGTCTGTCATAAACTGAATTCCTGTTCTATGGAAATATATCTATGTCTATCTATCTAATTAAAAGACGAAGAAAAAACAATAGAAATAAATCATTTTTTATTGCGAAATCGTTTACGCCCATTGCCGTTTTGTATGCTACTTTATCTTGCAAGTAATTAATACTAGATAATGTAAAGAATAATACTAAGTTTTATAAAATACGACATTTCAAATTTATGTTAAGTTTTTATATGTTAAACCTAAGTTTTAATTAAGGAAGTATTCTTAATGTTGTGTGTTACGGATGTGAGGGAAACATGAAATGTATGTGTAACCTGCAACAAGTTAGTCGCTTTTACATTTTACATAACGAGTTAACCATAATTCTGATTTGGTGTTTGTGTGTGTCTCAAGCAGGGTTTTCACCCATTCAAACTGCCTGACTGCTTAGCAAGCATCTTTGAACAGTAGTCCAACATCCATGCTAATATTATAAATGCGAAAGTGAGTCTGTCTATCTGACTGTCTGTTACGATTTCAACCTAAAACACTTTTTTTATACCACTTAGGTGGTAGACAAGCACACGGCCCACCTGATGGGAAGTGGTTACCGTGGCCTATGGATGTATGCAACACCAGGTGTGTTACGCTCGCGCAGCCGACCACGAAGAAACCTTCTGATGCCCCTCTTGAAGAACCCCATATTGTAGGTGCTTGGGAATACCGAAGTAGAGAGGTCATTCCACAGCTTGAGTGTGCGTGATGCGGGATGAAGTTTCTTTCATACCACACAGTGCGCACCGTCTCAGTTCCCAACTTTACAGATCTTGATAGAATTTGGTACAGAGAAAGACATACTTTTAGAGCTTGGGAACGGAAATAAGCTTCAAATAAGGGTTTTGTCATTTTGGAAGATGATGTAATGAAATTTGGTATACGATTATATTGGAGCTTAAGAATGGACATAGGCTGAGTTTGGTCGCAATATCATCGATGCGGGCGATACCTAGTCTGTCATAAATTGTGTAATATTTTATTTTGCAATAGCTACTATCACTGGCCATTTTAGCCACATGCGAATCAATAACTAACTCAATGTAACCCATAATCAGCTTAAGGGATATTCTCAACAAGACTGTATCGTGACCAATATCGAAGACACCTGATTCGTAATTAAACACAAGCAAAACGCGGCTCTTGTCTGAATGAACATATTAGCCAATTAGTAAGACCCCTGCTATGATTAGACATCCTGTGGCGTGCGGTTCTTGTTATATTGGTTATAACATAGGATTAAGAAACGGGGTAAATAGTCAAGATTACGACGGGGCGTGGGCGAAATCGAGGCCATGACGAAACTCTGATTGATAACGTTTCCACTATAAGTATTCTGATAAATATTCGTTGTTGCTATGCGCGAATACGCGTCTAGTTTTTGTTCATTGTATTGTTACGTGTTAAAATAGGACTCGAATGGCTGTCGGTGTGATATCTATTACTTGTGGGTGGACACTTGTAGGCAATGTGAAGTGTATTATTAGATATTACATTTATAAAACAGATATTATAATATCATAATTTGAGGTAGAGTGGCCCACATTGTACTCAGCCACGTGGTTCACGGCAGAGTAGAATTTGGGCCACCCCATCTCTTTCTATGCGGTGTCGTACAAGGCGATTAAGAGATAGGGCTGTTTAGCATCAGAAAGATATATATAGCGCAGACTCAGCCTCAAATGAATGACTCGAGGTCAACAATAGTGCCCGGAATATGGCAAAAAGTCCACCTACTATTTCGTGGGACCGAATACAATGATTGGTGAAATCTGGGTGTTAATTCATCTCTCCTCCCTCAGGGATAAAGGCATGTATGTATGTATTTCATAATCTTTTATTTAATTGATAAAAGTATGTGAATCTCTTTTTTGCGTTCCGTCCGTATTATATTTAACTTAACGTGAACTAGCTCAAGTATATTAATTATTCATAGGTACCTCAACAATAGGTACCTACTTGACAAAAAATATAGAACTTTTTTGTTGTTCATTATAACAAACCATACAATATACTCCCTGCCATACACGCTCTAGTTCTATGCAGTTATCGATCCAAAAACTTGTCTAAACGCTGACTCATTCGTAGTATATTAATCTTTCTTCACCCCTTCCTAGATTTATTGCAGTATTCGTCACAGCGTAACGCATCGAAGTTGAAAATGGCAGAGCGATTCTCTGTATCGGCAACTTTGTGACCGTAGCAAACAATACTGTATACATTATTAACTTTAATAGCTTATGATAAGTCATCGTTTTCTTTTCAAGTGGGAGGGTGTGGAGTGCAGATTCGTACCAGTGACTTGACAATTTAGCATCTACATTTAAAACACTTCTTGACGTGGGATTACTTTCATTTCGCGCGGCGCAGATGTTTGACTTTATCAGAACGGTCTCTGCGGACCTCATTATTGTCAGCTTTCAAATCGTGCTCAGCTATTGTATATTTCATATTAACATCTTACTTATCTCATAACTCTCTTGAGATTTTGCTTTTATATTATTGTGCATATGTTTATTTGTTTCATTGCCACTAGTCTTTGTTCCGTTTGCTTGCCTATTATCTCTATTTTATTCTCCATTTTAATTTTGTGCATAATAGAATTTTAAATAACCTAAATATTGTTGTTACAGATCCAACGCGACACGTCCGATGCTGAGACTCACCATTGTGTCATCATTGTCCAGGCCATCATGTTACTATTCTAATTCTAATCTAGACTGTATATGTTACAAAAATATTGTTTGTACAATTATTTCCACTGTTTCCTATTATCGTCTGGAATCTTACGAAACGTGCAGTCAACGCTTATCACCGAACCTATCATAATATTATGTCAAAACATCATCTCACTCACGTGATAGTGATTCACTGGACTTTCGTACGTTCTTAGGATCAATTTATTTGTAACATTCTCCAGTTGAGCTTAGTTTAATTGTCACAGTTATCAGCTGTAGATTATTTACCACCAGTAGTGGTAAAATCTCGGAGGAAAACGCAAAAATGCTCCTCTAGTTTGTAAGTTTTATGACTTGAAACAATTCGTATGATCTTTATTACGTTTTTCTGTTTTCCTTCGCGATCCTCACAATTTCGCGCATAACATTATTTAATTGTTTTATTCCATGTATTTGTGTTGTCTTAAAGTGCTTTAAATTATATTGACTAACAAGTACTAAACATTCTAACGCATGACTTTTTATTTTTACGATATCAACTCGCGAGTGTGCATGACGTCAGATAATCTTTTTAAATCATATAATTATTTTAGTTCTAACCGTTTTGTTGAAATAAAGACAACCTGTTATACTGACATGTTTATATATTTTTTAAATTACTTGATTGTTTATATTTATTGATATATAGATTATGAAAAGTTTACTTCAACAACTTGTTAAAGTCGATTAACTTATGAGATCAATATTGAATCGTTGTTTGCCTAGCTACATAAAACTTGATTTTAGGTTAAATTGTGATCACTAAATTCGAGTTTTTAGTTCTTGCATGGCAATACCCGGGGGTTGCATTCTTGTTTTTTAAAGAGAAAAATGTGATTATGCAATCTATTAATTTATCAATCAAAGTTTATTAAGTTATTATGAAAATTGTTTTTAATATTAATGATTATAAATGGAGTACTAATAAACGTTTCGGCATGAATGTTGGTTTTATTGAAGCTCCATATGTCGGTGTCTGTTCCCACAGTTATTTCGTGTGTCTTGCGAACGTTGAATGGCACGTTTGGAGGTCGGACATAAAGTCATTTTTCAATTAATTCAATGTCATCAGGACGACACGACCTCTCCACCGAACCGCTAAGTACCTATTGTTCGGTATATAATCCTAAACGACAATAAACCTTATAGGTATTATCTTACCAGTTCATTTCCTTTTTTATGTACCTATGCGATATCAATATGGTATTTAAAGTAAATTTGTGCAGTTGCTTCCTTTCGTAATGATATTAAATGTACAGGGAGTTGCGTAATGCAATATTATGAGTTCAGGTGTTGCTAAGTGTCCGGGAGTACCTACATTAGATGAGTTTAAATTATTATGTGGTACTCCTCTGAAGCTGGATATATTTCTGTACTAAATAGGTCACATTCGGTGTGTCAGTGGCTCGCCAGCTGACTAGCTCAGTGTTTACGCTCTTGTAAGCGGATTTGTTTGAAAATAACGCTTGTAATGTTGCTGAGTGCAAAATATTCAGGTGTGAAAGATATTTAGGGCCTTGATGTGATGTTTTACGTATCGGCGATACATCGCACTGTAGTACAAACTGCTCTAAATTATAATAAGTTATGGTAGACTTGTGTATATTTAGTTTTATGACCAGCTGACGATTGGAGTTAAATATTAGCTAACTAACCTATTTTTTATGTAACGACTACTCTAAAACTGGCGTTTAGTAACACTGAAGGTGTCGTTTGAATATTTTAGTATTCTATTAAATAAACAACATTCGTTCATTATAAATAGATGTTTGTAAACATTGCTCGAAAATTACTGTAACGATTGAGATAAAATTTACAGTGCAGAGAATATTGGGAACGATAATATTTATTGCCTCTGAAAGAACTCATTAGATGGTGAGAGTGATTATGGTTAACTTTTCATTCATTTACGACTTAGATTCTAAACATTTTGATTTCGTGAAGGCTATATGAAATGCAATAAATAGTCCTATCTCCATTTTACTAGTAATAACAAATAAATTATTTTTTTTGACTTATATTTCATTTATATTGTCCCATATTCATTTTTAAAATAAATTTCATAAGGTCGAGTTTCATTTTAAATGAATATTTATTATGAAGTACATACATTTTCTTGCAAAATAGGTTATAATAATATTCTCGTATAACGATGATAATACTGAATCATTTCTTTCTACATTCCTTTCCTGGAATTTGCTGGTAGAACATTCAGGTATGATTTAAGCCAAGTTGGCCTTGTACATACGTACATACCCTACATATGCACATATTATATCTTTATTGATTTATTATTTGTACAATAAATATTGCCTATCTATTTATTCGAAAAACTAGAACAGTATTTGTGATACGTGGGGCGCACTATAAGTTTCCGGAATGAATATGAAAAAATACTATTCAAAGGTACAAAATTAATTTATTGTTTTTCAAAATAATCTCCCTTGGCGTCTATGCACTTTTTCATTCGATCAAACCAGTTTTGAAAACTTTTGTGCCACTCCTCTGTGGTGACCTCTGAAACGTGTTTTTCATACTCCTCGACAGCCTCTTCTGGTGATGAAAATCGTTGGCCGCGTAATTGGTTCTTAATTTTTGGGAACAGATAAAAGTCACAAGGTGCCAGGTCGGGACTGTATGCAGGATGACTCATGAGTTCTACATTTTTCGCCTTCAAAAAGTCGTTTGTCTGTCTGGCCGTGTGAGAACTAGCATTGTCGTGGTGCAGGATGATACGGCGTTTACGGTTATTTTTACGGAGTTCGTCAATAACTTCCGGCAAACAAATGGTCGTGTACCAGTCACTATTCACAGTACGACGATTTTCTAAAGCAACAGTAGCCACGTGTCCAGTTTTATTAAAAAAAAAAGCAATCATCCGCTTAGATGCACTTTTCACGCGTGCCACTTTGGTTGGTTTCGGCTCATCTTGAAAGACCCATACGCTCGATTGCTGCTTTGTTTTGGGATCGTAGCAATAAATCCATGTTTCGTCACCTGTTACTATGTCCCACACCAAATTTGACGCACCTTCGTTGAATCTGGTAAGCATGGCACTGCACCAAGTGACGCGGTCCGTTTTTTGATCCTCGGTCAAGTTATGTGGGATCCACCGCGAGCACAGCTTTCTCACACCCAAATGTTTGTGTAGGATTGATTGTATTTAACTCATGCCTATTTCTAAGGATGCGCGAATTTCATGGTAGGTCACATGCCTGTCTGTTTCAATCATACGGCGCACAGCATCGATGTTTTTGTTGGTCACAGCGGTGGACGGCCGACCATCGCGAGATTCGTCACTGAGATTGATACGACCACGCTTGAATTCTGCAAACCAGCTATAAACAGTCGTCTTGCATGGAGCTTCATCGCCAAAAGCTGTTTCAAGCCGAGCGATGCTCTGTTGAGCCGTCAAATTACACTTAAAATCGTAGAAAATCATACTACGAAAATTTTCCCGAGTTAAATCCATGTTGATGCAGCCACACAATTTTTTAAATGGCGCCACAAGGTAAAAACAAAAGACAGTCAGATGAAACAAACTGTATTCTACAGCCAAAGAGTTCTATTTTCAAATGTTGTAATAAATTTTTAAATATTGTTTATGTAAGTGGCCAGTTCCGGAAACTTTTAGTGTAACCTATGTATACGATAGTTTTCAAGACGAATTTTACTAGAATTGTGTATTATGAGTATGAAATTGAACAAATAGGTTATATTAGTTATCTACAGACCTATCGCTTATTGTACCGCTAACATGATACGTGCAGCGTGGCGGGGGAAGAGGTAAAAAAAGAGAAAGATAGAGTATACGACGAGAGTGAGCGAGATAGCGGTACAGCGCCCGCGGTCGGTCACTAGTTATTGGATATTGCTACTGTTGCTGCTATGTTCCACTTCTTGTAAATGATATTGTTACTACGCGGTTTTATGGGTAAGATATTTTTTCTAACATTCAAAATAAATTAGTAAGTACATTTTACATTCTGTAGCATTTAAGACATGAGTATGAGTACTGATTCACTACCATGGATGCCCAAAACCGTGCGAAGTGGAGGAGGAAAATCAGAAGAGACCCTGAGTTGCGAGGTGAAGGCCTCGGATGCAATTGGGAGATGTCTTTATGGTAATGATAACTAGAAAAAGAAGTAGAAATGTATATGAACTTAACTTCCATACGTCCCAATGGGATTGTGACGTGAAACAGTTCCTTGTAAAACAATTAATGGGGTCAAATCCTAGGACCACGAGAAACCAGCATACCGACCAACCAACAAACGTTTACTTTATTATTACAAAATTTACTCAAGAGTTTTGATTAACTAATGCATTCCTTATTCCACAAACGTCCATCCTCCAGGTTATTACAGTGAAAAGCAAATTACCTACATAATTATTTAGTTACCTCTACAGTCTACCAACGAACCCAACCGATTTCTCAGTAGTAACATTTGAAAAACATTCACTTATGAGTGTTTCCTTGTCGTCCAATCAACGTTTATGGCATTGACGGCAAAAGTAACTGCATATTACAATAGACAGATGCAGTGAAAGGTAGTTTAGCAGCTTATGTTACTTTCAGTTGACTCAGAGCATGTGGGATAGTAACAGGAAACTACTGTTTATTCACAACTGATTCATCTCATTGATTCGAAATCTGTTGCAAAGATGCATATGTAAACTGACAATATTCGTTGTTATAATGTAAAACATATTGTGAAGAATAGGCTTGCTACTAAATGTTGATAGCAGATATAGTATGTGTGCATTAATAAAAAAAACTATTCTCAAACAAATAACGTCAGTTAGTGTCTACATAGCGCTGTGTTACTGCATCTCAGAATACAGATCTCCTTACAGCACACCAAATAAGACCTAATTTGAGGAGAATATTGATTAATTATCTACCTATCTAATATGCTGTTTTGTTCCATTACCGTTCCGCATTGTGTAAATAATCAGATCAACTTAATGGTGCCAATTAAATTATTGTTATGCTGATGGATATCTTTTTCGAATTTTCAAATACATATATGGTGAACAAACATAGCTCTAAATAACAATAAACTTGATTTAGAACTAACATACCTACGGCTGCCTTCTGCCCCTTTAGGGATAAGTGAGTTTATTATTTTGTCAAGCAAATTATTGTATTAAAAAGCATCGGGTCATAACATTCTCTGAAATTGTCAGTAATCAAATATCTATGCAAGTAAACGTAATAATAAAAATCCTTATATCCTTACATCCTACGAACCGTTGAAAACATTACATCAAAACATTAGTGTACCCATTAATATTTGGTGACAAATTTATTTACATGAAATTTTTATGAAAACCTACTAGGTCCGATAATAGTAAAATTGTACTACGCCAAACACCTTCGCACAAGCAATAAGTTGCCAAAGTTTCATCGGAATCGAATGAAATGTAGGTACGGTAGCGCATAAAATTCGACGAACAAACAAACAGTGATTTATATATGAGAGAAGATATATATGAAGTATCTAATTTATCATGTCTTCATATACTTAGAAGTCGTCAACGCGATTTGATGTTCAAACTATAACTATATGCTCCAGATTCACAAAGATAATTGTGTAAAAATTTATTTGTAACACTTCGCTTTCAAAGAAAACAGATGGACGATAAACGCTGAAAAATGTTAACGAAGTAGCTAATGTAACGGCGAGTGAAAATGAATTCATCCGTGCTAATCTACTGTTGGATCTGACGAGTCTTATCTTCGTGATCTAGGCGGCCATTGACCGGAGTCTGTGGCGATTTCGTGTGTATAGATCATGACTAATCTCAAGAATTGCTACGTCATATGAGGTGTTAGTAACTAAAAATCTTTTTTGCATATGTCCAGTCTTACTTCATCAGTTAATACGGCGCGGCAGTTGAGCACCGCAAGTACGTACACTAAGTGCTATGAGTTCATCAACCATACTTATTTATAGGTGGGCTATGGTCAGGCCATGCTTTCAGCTTGGCGACCTCTCCTAGCTGGATGGGGAAATTAACACCCCTGTCACTTAAATTCGATGTTAAGTACAGTAAGCTATGGTATGGTTAATAAAATTACTGGAAGTATTTCTGCCCATCGTCGTTGAAGCCGTTCTCCTCTTCCATTCCCTCTCTTCTTTTTTTTAAACTACTTGGTTGGCAGACTAGCACACGGCCCACCTGATGGAAAGTGGTTACCGCCTATGGATGTGTGCAAAACCAAGAGAGTCACACTCGCGCTGCCAACCCTGTAAGCACAAGAGTTTCTGTAGATAGCAACGCAAGTGTGTGTCGTCCGTAGTTCTGTAGGTAGCAGCTCTGGTATCGTAGGCGTTCTTGGATCAGGTTAACAGTTTACCATCAATATAAACTCCGATGGTAGGCACTAAGACAATTTAACAGCGCATTTACGCCAAAAGAACATTAGGCATTTTATCGAAATAGACGGTTTTGGCACACAGTTTGTCGTTAACATTCCTTCCTGATTCGCTCTTTTTCGGGAAGTTAAATGAAATATGCAGATGCGGAACAATGGTTTGGTGATTAGTACTCGTATACCATATCACCGTCTATGACCTTTATGTAGCATTTCAATTCCATCACAGTGCTGCAGTAGATGGACCCAGTTCTTTGTGTGCTTTTCGTACTTTGTGTTATCAACTGCTGGAGAATCAAATCGATCAATTTGATGATATTTCTAGAGTTAATATGCAATGCACTATACGAAATGAATTGTTTTGAATTTTGTACATGTAAACCTTATGAATGACAATTACATAAACGTTATGACATATCAGCTTTGTGATGAAAGAGCCGCACCTCCAAATTTCGGCGAAACCAGCCACATATCGCCATGTATTCGCTATACTGAGTGACATTTTACTCCGCTGCATATGGACATCGAAAGTTAATGCCGATAAATAAAAGTTGTCCCACCACCGACTTTCTTACTTACGAAATTCAACCACTTAATTGGGCCGCTTGTCAGTTATGGAATGTTAGGTTTGAGCCGCACGGCAGATTGGCGACTCGATGATATATTATCGCTATTAAAATATAAATTTTAAAACAATTAATGCCAATTGCAGCAATAACAACCAATTAAATCTTAGATATGTGGAATTGTAACTATTCTATTTTACGAACATGTTTCGCACAAAAACTATACAACGTCATTCATTATAAAGTATTTTTATTAGACAGGTCAAAAGTGATTCTGCTAACTTTCAGACCATGACACAAGCTAGTTGCTTGCTTAATTTTGTTGCTAATGCTTGATTAGGGTCTAGATAGCGCTGTGTGAAATGTAGAATATTTTTTTTTATACCTCTATAGGTATCGTATATATAAAATAAAATAAATATTATTTTCCAAAAGCCATTTAAAAAAGATGGAAGCTGTAAATTTCATTATAAATAAAATAATCTACATATTCTGATTGTCAAGGTAACATAACATAACATAAACTCACGCCCATATCCCCAAAGGGGCAGGCAGAGGTGCTAGTAGCCACATTTCGCCAGTTTATGTTTAGGTCCCAATGTAATAGGTGGCGAGCCTATTGCCATTAACCGGGCACTTAGAAACCTGCGATAAATACGCACATAACTTTGAAAAGCATCGAAAAGTCATTGGTGTGTGCCATGGTAAAACCTGGGCTCGAACCCGAGACCTCAGAAGTCCATACCACTAGGCTACCGCGGTTATCATGGTATTCTTTACTAAATGCTGTTTAAATCTGAAATGCTAGTAAATCAGATTGAGATCGTTAAAAAGTACGTTTATTGAAATAAATAATTGGAAACAGAATTATAAATTAACTTATAAGATCTGCAAAATTTTCAACAAAATCTCAACTACTATAGCTTCATTCTTTTATAGCATTCTTTGGATCACAGGCGCATGTATTTAGGTAGTGAGACCGGGGCTTACTTCTGATGTTTTTTTCTCACAAGATAAATGTACTTATGATTTAACGATTGAATTGTAATGACCGACGTCTATATTATCTTGAACCTTTTCATAAAATATATTCCCATTTTTAACAGTTAAGTTGGTTGTCGATTTACGTGCCGTGCACCGCAAACTTGGAGGTATTGAAATAAGTTGCTGCAGAACCGCATTGCAGCAAACTACACTTGTTAATTCGGGGAAATAGGTCAGCTGGAACGTAGGAACGCAGCGTAGATTCCTATGTTTCCGCGACTCTGTCGGATATTCTATAAATACGATGGTTCAGCTCGGGTCCATGTGTTGCACATGAACATCCGTTATTCATAGTTTCGAACTTGCTATCTATAGGCATATGTTATCTGTGTTATAGGTAGTCAGCGGAAAATAGAATCATGTGATGTTATTTGACTCTATAATATATATAGACTGTGGCATCATTTGTTGGTTTAGAGAAAGGCTCTGGTCACATCGTGGACTATATTACCCCGTTCTTCTTCTGTCGAATCGATGGCACTTCTACTCTCAAAATCTGTTTTATCAATGTTCTGCTACCTGGATTGCGTTCTTGCAGTCGCTCATAAGATCTTCTGGTGTACAGGCATTTATAATATATTTTTATTTTATTCAGAATAGGTTTTACATTTGATTACATTCAATTATATGGCTTATTCGCAACCTGTGTTATGGATGAACAGTGCCTACACCCCAGGAAGGTTTCTTAAATATATGTACATACAATATACATATTACATACATACATTCTGATTATATGTCTGTGTGTGTAAGAGTGATGAGTGTTGTGTGAGATAATTAGTCAAAGCTATTAGTAGATGGTGTTTACTCCAGTACATTTAGGTATTCTTCAGTTTCTTCATATGACCTACCTACAAGAAATGCTCTTATTTATTTAATTAGAGCTGTTGATCATAAATTGGCAAGGAGGCGTTGATTTGGACACCCCCTTATAAATTTTGTAAAAAAGACAATGGTTTTGCCCGAATTTCTGTGGTATAGCGGTAGTAGTTTATATCGTTGATATACTAAATTGTCTCATAATCGTCCCTGGTGAAACTTTTTGGATATCCTAAAGTACTCTCAAAGACTCAACTTTGTCATAGCAAGTGATCTACTTATGTTAAGTAAATGTACGACAGTCTAGACAAGCACCTGGATCTCATTAACCTAGTTCAAAGGTTAATATTACTGAGTATCCATTAGGCTGGATTTAGACACTTAGTGTAAGAGCGGGCATTATTCTGTCTGGAGTTTTTTTCATTTCATCACTTGTAGACACAAAAATGTATACTGTCTTAAATGTTGTAGGGATTAAGCTTTTGCGTTGATATAATAACCAAGTTAATATTGTAAGAAAATATATTCTCAATAATGAACAGATTCAATACTAAAATCGCTAGATGCAGCTCAATATTATACGTCTATTGCGTGTATACTTTTAAGTTAGCATTTTCCTCATCTGGTTAGGCTGACATGGTTATGTTGAAACATGAATTTCATTGTAAGGCAACTGACTGACCTTTATGTTTCAACTGTCCCATCACTTATTTTGGAACCTAAACCAATAGTATCCTCATAATATTACATAACTCTCGTTAACTACAGTGTTCACTGACTGTGATAGCGCATTGATCTTTGGACCTGTACTTCTGACTTATGTTCATATTGTAAGAAAATATATTCTCAATAATGAACAGATTCAATACTAAAATCGCTAGATGCAGCTCAATATTATACGTCTATTGCGTGTATACTTTTAAGTTAGCATTTTCCTCATCTGGTTAGGCTGACATGGTTATGTTGAAACATGAATTTCATTGTAAGGCAACTGACTGACCTTTATGTTTCAACTGTCCCATCACTTATTTTGGAACCTAAACCAATAGTATCCTCATAATATTACATAACTCTCGTTAACTACAGTGTTCACTGACTGTGATAGCGCATTGATCTTTGGACCTGTACTTCTGACTTATGTTCATATTGTAAGAAAATATATTCTCAATAATGAACAGATTCAATACTAAAATCGCTAGATGCAGCTCAATATTATACGTCTATTGCGTGTATACTTTTAAGTTAGCATTTTCCTCATCTGGTTAGGCTGACATGGTTATGTTGAAACATGAATTTCATTGTAAGGCAACTGACTGACCTTTATGTTTCAACTGTCCCATCACTTATTTTGGAACCTAAACCAATAGTATCCTCATAATATTACATAACTCTCGTTAACTACAGTGTTCACTGACTGTGATAGCGCATTGATCTTTGGACCTGTACTTCTGACTTATGTTCATATTGTAAGAAAATATATTCTCAATAATGAACAGATTCAATACTAAAATCGCTAGATGCAGCTCAATATTATACGTCTATTGCGTGTATACTTTTAAGTTAGCATTTTCCTCAAATGGTTAGGCTGACATGGTTATGTTGAAACATGAATTTCATTGTAAGGCAACTGACTGACCTTTATGTTTCAACTGTCCCATCACTTATTTTGGAACCTAAACCAATAGTATCCTCATAATATTACATAACTCTCGTTAACTACAGTGTTCACTGACTGTGATAGCGCATCGATCTTTGGACCTGTACTTCTGACTTATGTTCATATTACAAATTGTCACTAGTTTTTATAAAGGAAAACATTGTGAAGTAATAATAATGGTACGTAGAGAATTTTTCATAATGTTGGTGCTTGTGGACTTAAGAAGTCTCTTCAAGAAGACAGATAACAAAGACAGCTGATAGTACGAGTACTATAAAGGTCACACGAGTCCGAAACTTTATGTAACAACAATGACAAAAACGAGTGCAATTTAGAAAGTGTATGCCATTAGTGAGTGAAAATAATTATCGCGCTGCTCGAGTGGACAAACAGACTATCGGATTATTATATGTCAATAAGTTTATTAATAAATACTATTTGATGATTATAATTGAACATAGTTGTTGTCTTTTTAGTGAAGGTTGTGAAGAGTGGTTTTATTATATAATCCAACTCCTGATTATAAGATGCGAGCTATAAGTTGAAATATAATTAGACACATTACTCATGCATGTAAATCCCCCAAAGGGGCAGGCGGAGGTGTATTAACCCTCACATTTCGCCAACTATGATTTTCGATCACACGTAATGGCGAGCCTATTACCGCTAAACGAGCATTTAGTCATGGGCTGTATGTTTACTGTCAGATGGAGAACAGCTCTGTCCCTTAGTCGCCTTCTACGTCCCACAGAAGGAGATGGAGTGGCGCTTTTTTTTCTACTCCACCGGGAATCAACATTGATATGTTTACCATAAGTGGGCAGTGTTAGTCACAGTTTTATTGTTCACTATATAACACGGATGGAATTAAATTCAGCTTCTCAGTGTTTCTGAGGCGTTCGGTACAACCACGACTATATCTATGGTATTAGTAGAACAGCAACGATAAATGGACTGCTGAGACAAGGTCTCGGGTTCGATTCCATGTTTACCATGGCACACCAATGACTTTTCGATGCTTTTTGAAGTTATGTGTGTATTTATCGCAGGTTTATAAGCACCCGGTTACTGGCAATAGGCTCGCCACCTATTACATTGGGACCTATACACAAACTGGCGAAATGTGGGTGCTAGCACCTCTGCCTACTCCTTCGGGGATATAGGCGTGAGTTTATGTTATGTTATGTTTAAAAAACACTACAATGTTACCATACTATTATTAAATTTAATTGTTGCTTTAACATATATAAGCAGAACTTAAATACATTTTCTAAATGAATTTCGTTCATTACAACCATGAAGTGATCCGATAATTGAGTATCGAGAACTGCCTTCGGATCACCTTTAATATGCAGCTTTCAAAAATAAATTATTTATAGCCTTGGCTTGAAGTCTAGATCCTGTAGACTTCTAAGAATCGTCTACCTAAGCTCTTTAATCAGGTTTTTTTAAAGGCCATGGTTGCGTATCAGTCTGGTTGCATTTATTTTGTTCTTAATCCGAACGTGTACTATTATTTTAAGATATTAGTTTTAGCTCAGTAAATAGCCCGGGACAGGTTTAATGCTATTGGCATTTACTGGATGTATGGTGTAAGCAAGTAATGCATTTAAAAAACACTCTTACATTCGTGTCAAAGCTTTTAGGTGACACAACAAGGTCCGAGACTATATGACTTAGTAAATTCATGATTTTAAAATGAAAGGGAGAAATTCTGAAGCACCTTTTCATAAACTTTTTTATCTACAATGCGTTTTACTTCATAAGAAACAGGGGACATAAATATTTTTCTTACCGCTGCAGTGTCGCGTTGTGCAGTTTCATCTTTAGATTCAATGGTGTCCATTTGATTTTAATTGCGGGAATTTCAATCGATTACACCTCATAAAATATGCATTCCTGAAATACACACTCATATTATGTAGGTAAAGCAATTTCTTATGGCCGCAATAGACGTTTCAAGTAATTTGACCTAACTGTTTGAACCAGCCCGTTTCATCAAACTACTTGAACGTCTATGGCGGCCTTTACAGGCAACCTTTGAATGGACATGATTTTTGTTGGACCAAATAATTGTAGATACCTACCAATGTTTTGTCGGTCATGATGCATCAAGGTCGACGACCTCTACTGTGTGTCCAAAATCTTGATCAGGTGATATATCAATCAAATTAAAACAGAATTATTGACGATAAGAAGTACTCAATTTGCGTACAAATTACCGAATTTCAAGCCAAACACAAAAGATTTACAGCGTAAAGTAACATTAGGGTCTAAATGTACGTTGGCAAGTTCAAACAGGTTAAAAGCGAAATAAATAACAGTTACTTGGTACCCGTGTTTTGTATGCATGTCGGCATACTTATATTGCTAAACTAATTTTGATACGATCGTTTGGGTACCCACTGTGCCCGGTTTGTTGAAGTCATGCCGCCAATGTGGCTAATTATCCTAATGGATGTTGTTGGGGACAATCAATCATACTGAAGTCTGAGGGTAGTTTAATAAAATCCCTGGCTTATAAGGTGACGTGGCGGTTTATAATTCAACCCGTGACGATGTTTCTTAAAAATAAATCTATGATAAAAACTATTTTTGTAAATGTATTTATGATACATTTTTAGATTTAGTCGGACAAGTAAACATTCAAACACTAACGGCACAGAAACTCTTGTGTTTACAGGGTCGGCAGCGCGAGTGTGACTCCCTTTGTGTTGCACACGTCCATAGGCCACGGTAACCATTTCCCATCAGGTGGGCCGTGTGCTTGTCTGCCAACTAAGTGGTATAAAATACTTACATTTAATTCATTACAATTTTAAATTTATTTTTTACTTTTTATGTTTTAATATCGACTGCTGGGATTCTAGAATCATCACTAGACTCGTCGAAAGCTCCAATTGTATTCCGTTCTGTTAGGTATTGAACTAAAGTCAAAAATTCTAATCTATACACATCAAGAAGTAAGAATTATTATAATTATAAGGTTAGTGATGTAGTTAGCTGCGTGGTTCCCGGCAGAGTAGAATTTGAACCACCCCATTTCTTCCCATGCGGTGTACAAGGCGAATAAAAGATAGAGCTGTTTAACATCAGACTAATATATACAGCCTAGACTCAGCATCAGATACATGGCTCGAGTCAACGATAGTACTCGAAATACAGCAATAGCCTCACCCCCGTTACGTGGGACTAAATACAATGATTGGTGAATTGTGGGTGGTAATTCACCTGTGCCTAACCCTCCGGGGATAAAGGCGTGACTATACGTATATAGTATAGTATATTGAACAACGCTGCCACTATTTTTTATATCAATCAATCAATAAGCCCACCGCAGTCCACTGCTGGATATAAGCCTCTCCCAATGTGCGCCATTTTCCCCGATCCTTTGCCTTCCGCATCCAGTCTGTCCCAGCCACCTTTTTCAGGTCCTCGGTCCATCTGGCTAGGGGGCGTCCTACCTTTCGTTCACCTTCTCGCGGTTTCCATTGTAGGACTCGTTTGTTCCAACGGCCATCGGTCCTTCGACAAACCTGGCCAGCCCACTGCCACTTCAACATGCTTATTCTGTGACCTATGTCGATAACTTTAGTTCTCTGTCGGATAACCTATATATAGCGACAAGAAATAGTCACAATAAAGAAAAAAGGTGTCCATCATCGTGGTATTTCAGTTGTCCAACTCGGACCAGTGGGCTTACCATGAAGTCCTAAATCAGTTCAATAATTATTGACTAAATGCATAAATTACTTTGTAATCGCATATAAATATATAGAATTACAAAGTTACATTTGCAGTTGGCAGTATGACAGCAGACCAATTATTGATCTGTTTTAAGCGTTCATGGTACGTGGTCAGAAGATGATCTCATAGATATTGGTCCTCAAACAAATATTGTTTTTGGAATCATGCACATAATAAAATAATATTGCTCCTTTTGAAAAATAAATCAAACAAAGGTACTTAATAAACTTCTTTTCCCCCTTATAAGTGTGCTCACAAACTCTAATTCAAGTACCAGGAATTTGACTAACAAGGCAAAACCCATTGTCTGAAGGTGCACACCGCTTATGAATGACTGGCTGGCATTCGATCAGGGGAGTCGAGCTCATCGATCAAGAAATGACTCACGGACTCATAAATACAGTTTATTTGTACAAGAATATACAGCCACTAGATATTACTACATAAAAGGTATGATTGACACGGCCAGATGGTGAAATCTGACCATTTTTGGATGTTACAACTTTGGCCACTTGATGGGTACATACAAGTTCATATACTTATGAATTCATAAGTAATCACCTCGTGTTGTGTTCCCGGCGGTGAGTAAGTTAGCCAGAGAGAATTCACTGGAGAATTTTTGTGCTGTCAGTGGGAAGACCAAAAGCTTGTCCTGCTTTGTTTTTGATATCGACGGCACAGAAACTCTCTGCGCTTACAGGGTTGGCAGCGCAAGTGTGACTCTCTCGATTTTGCACCAAGTCCATCGGCCATGATAACCACTTTCCATCAGGTGAGCCCTGTGCTTGTCTACCACCTAAGTGGTATAAAAATAAAGTGTGTATTCGTTAGGTGAGATTAAAAATTATGTTGGCTAAGCTAACGGATGCTCTCAATGCGCCGACTGCATAATTTTAGTCATTACCGTGATGCACTTCTAATTTTAAATGCGTTTCCATTTAACAATTTAAGCGGCCTTATGAATTTTGCTATCAAAAATTTCGAAGTTCATTTTAACAAATTTAAGTGCACATTTTGAAATTGTTATAATATATAGCGAGTTCTGTACCTTTTTTAGTCTTACGAGCTTTCGAGCTTATGCGTTCCGTTATATACAATTAAGTTTACTGTGATTACCGCGATCACGGTTTGTAGTCTTGTTAAAAGCAGCATCAGTTTCTGCACGCACCGATTGAAATCTGTTCACCGGGTTCCTACTTCCTAGCTTGATGGATGGTCCTTAAAACAGATTTATAACTAAGAAACTAACTTACTTGCAATGTCCTTAAGACTGAAAGATGTTTTATCTCGAGGTGTTGGACCCCAAACGTGATTTATTTCTGCTTTTATGTGCAGTTCAAAAAAATTATCAGATTCCGTTTTATGTGTTTTCTCACGATTACATTTACTGGCTACTGTGACACAACAGATCGTTAAATTTATTCGGGCCCATAGATAAACTTGTTTTATTGACAACTCAATTGTTTTTTTATAATACACCAGTAGTAAAACCACCCATATGACATAACCAACCTGACAGTAAGCCACTGTGCGCTGAACTCTTACAGAACCTGTGTCATGCTCGTGCTACTAAAAGCTTACCTTGCCCAAACATTGTTTGTGTACTCGTGAATGCCTTCGTAATTCGTATCTGGGACTAATCCCTAAATGATCCAGTGATCTTTTTTCTTTTTTTTATACAACTAAGGTGGCAGACAAGCACACGGCCCATAGGGAAATTGGTTACCGCGACCTATGAAGGTGTGCAACACTAGGGTAGTCACACCCTATAAGTTTCTGTACCGTTAGTACAGAAGACACAATTAGGCCAAGCCTTTGGTCTTCTCACTGGCGGCACAAAAACTCTCCAGTGAGCTCTGACCACCTTACTCACCGCCGGGAACACAACACGAGGTTATTATATTCTGTAGGGTGGAGGTACCTACTTCCCCAGTCGGACTACTTAATTGGGACGGGAATACCATCGTGTCCTAGCTTGTCAAATCGTGATTGCAGCATAGCTTCATGAAGTCAGCGAATTCTATGAAAATATAAATAATCTAACTTATAATTTCTATAACAGAAGTAAATTTTAATTGAAGGAGTCCATAGTCCTTTTTGGCAAATCGGAAATCATAAGAGCAAAAAAGTAGATAAGCAGTCTACATAAAAGAAATATTTGATTCCAATAAAATGTGTGGCGAAACGATTTCCTTTACATGACGAGGTAAAAAATCGAATAGCAGACGCCCCAAAAGCTTTGGAATCCCGACAAAAAGTACATTTGAGATCCACAAACGGATACTATGTGAGCATAAAATATATAATGAACTACCATTTGATGTGAATGTGGGTACACTTACGAGTGAACAAACTTTCAAGTAATATTTATATCTAGATAATAATAAAAAAAATGGTTTGAAAAGCGTTTGGATTTTTGATATTTTTTGTTAAAAATACGTAATAGTTTCTTAATATTGTTCCCGGTACCGTTCAAAGCTTTCACCTCGGACTCCGGAGTTCACTTACTCACTCTCCTCGTTTTAGTTTGGCTTAAATGGTTTTTACAGGAACGCTTGACCACCCAACTTCGAGGGAAGGTAGACTACCAACGTCCGTCAATTAGCAAATATATCGGCTTACAGGTAAAGTTAACTCGACCCCTCAAAGGTTTGGTGAGGCTCCAAATACGTACTACATTCAAAAGTGTAGGTATTTGTGATACGTGGGGCGCACTATAAGTTTCCGGAATGAATATGAAAAAATACTATTAAAGGTACAAAATTAATTTATTGTTTTTCAAAATAATCTCCCTTGGCGTCTATGCACTTTTTCATTCGATCAAACCAGTTTTGAAAACTTTTGTGCCACTCCTCTGTGGTGACCTCTGAAACGTGTTTTTCATACTCCTCGACAGCCTCTTCTGGTGATGAAAATCGTTG
Source organism: Eilema griseolum (assembly GCA_963662185.1). Classification (NCBI taxonomy): domain Eukaryota; kingdom Metazoa; phylum Arthropoda; class Insecta; order Lepidoptera; family Erebidae; genus Eilema; species Eilema griseolum. The sequence continues at coordinate 4,085,607 of OY759243.1, forward strand.
GCCGCGTAATTGGTTCTTAATTTTTGGGATCAGATAAAAGTCACAAGGTGCCAGGTCGGGACTGTATGCAGGATGACTCATGAATTCTACATTTTTCGCCTTCAAAAAGTCGTTTGTCTGTCTGGCCGTGTGAGAACTAGCATTGTCGTGGTGCAGGATGATACGGCGTTTACGGTTATTTTTACGGAGTTCGTCAATAACTTCCGGCAAACAAATGGTCGTGTACCAGTCACTATTCACAGTATGACGATTTTCTAAAGCAACAGTAGCCACGTGTCCAGTTTTATTAAAAAAAGAAGCAATCATCCGCTTAGATGCACTTTTCACGCGCGCCACTTTGGTTGGTTTCGGCTCATCTTGAAAGACCCATACGCTCGATTGCTGCTTTGTTTTGGGATCGTAGCAATAAATCCATGTTTCGTCACCTGTTACTATGTCCCACACCAAATTTGGCGCACCTTGGTTGAATCTGGTAAGCATGGCACTGCACCAAGTGACGCGGTCCGTTTTTTGATCCTCGGTCAAGTTATGTGGGATCCACCGCGAGCACAGCTTTCTCACACCCAAATGTTTGTGTAGGATTGATTGTATTTGACTCATGCCTATTTCTAAGAATGCGCGAATTTCATGGTAGGTCACATGCCTGTCTGTTTCAATCATACGGCGCACAGCATCGATGTTTTTGTTGGTCACAGCGGTGGACGGCCGACCATCGCGAGATTCGTCACTGAGATTGATACGACCACGCTTGAATTCTGCAAACCAGCTATAAACAGTCGTCTTGCATGGAGCTTCATCGCCAAAAGCTGTTTCAAGCCGAGCGATGCTCTGTTGAGCCGTCAAATTACACTTAAAATCGTAGAAAATCATACTACGAAAATTTTCTCGAGTTAAATCCATGTTGATGCAGACACACAATTTTTTAAATGGCGCCACAAGGTAAAAACAAAAGACAGTCAGATGAAACAAACTGTATTCTACAGCTAAAGAGTTCTATTTTCAAATGTTGTAATAAATTTTTAAATATTGTTTATGTAAGTGGCCAGTTCCGGAAACTTTTAGTGTAACCTATGTATCTAATCTCTGTAAACTGTATTACTTACTACTGTTCTTGCATATATTTACTGCACCAATCGTTCTGCTATGACACCGCGTACTAACTGCCGACTATGTATCACTTTTAACCTGTCAACTCATACGGTGCGGTCACATGTCATCTCCACAGTAAATTAGTTCTGTGGACTTTAATGATTGGATCCATCCAGTGCAGTACTTCCTTGTCAATGAATGTAGAGTATTCGGTTAATCGTGCGTGTCCATCGAATGCTCTAATTGGGCGGCATCAGATCGATGCGTGTCCGAAACAATGAGGTTCGATCACCGACGGTACACAATGATACAAGCTGCTGATATGAAGAGACTATTAAGTACGATCGGTAAAAAAATGTGTTAGTATTTCAAACACAATAGCTATATAGTCAACGCGGCAATGCTGCTAGTCTTCTGGTTCACGTTAGTAGGTCTGCGGTGCGGAAGAATGCATGATGCATTTGTTTAGGTTTCATTAGAGTTTATTATTAATAGTTCTGCGAACAGTAGACATATCGAATACCTTTTCAAATCTGGTATCCTTAAAAAAATCGTATATTCTTATTTTAAATAGCCCTGGATGTTTCACCAGAAGCATAAAAAGCTGCATAAAAATATTTAATAAAATTCCTCCGAACTTGATTAATATGCCAATAAATAAATTTAAAATAGAAGTGAAAAAAACTTTAATGAGTAAAGGTTACTATAAAGTGGATGAGTACCTTAATGATGTTAATGCGTGGTCAACATAAGTCTCTTGCTTGCTCGCACAAAATAAATTGTAAACCAAAATAAATTTAAAAAAGAAAAATAATCTAGTTCTAATGTAGTTCGCTGAGTTTCTTGCTGGTATCTTCTCAGTAGAACTAATCTACCGAACCAGCGAAAGAATCATTTTCCAATGGTTTATTTTTACATTATTTAATATTTTTATATTATTTCTTGACGTTGACGTTGATATGTGCTTTTTATGTGCCTAAACTGAATAAATGAAATTGATTCTTTGATTCTTCTTTGAGAAAATAAAAATCCGCTCTTAAAAAACGTTGCAGCAAACCTCCCCCCTTTCTTTCTCATCTGTATTATTATAACGATGTTAACCTTTACGAATATGATTTTTTTTCACAACAACTTGTTAGGAATCGTGTCCTAGATGTTTCAGCCAAAATCATCAAGATCCGTTTTCTTCCTATCAAAATAGCCCTCGAGACAAGTTAAGTTTCAAATCAAAGAACATGTGTGCCAAGTTTTGTGAAAATCGTGCTTCCTTCAGATCGAAACTAACAAACAAACAGACATACGGACGAAAGCAAAATCGGTCACCTTGTCGAAACGGAGGCTCTCGCTTGCTTCGCTCGGTCGGTCAATTAATTACAGTTACACAGTTATTCCTCATTTAGTGAGATATTCTAGACCTATATTAGTCACTTTAGACTACCGCTGGTTGCAGCATCTTGAAACCTTTCAAGACTTCACCGCATCTGTTTTTAGTCAACACTGAGTTTAATCGCCTGGTTAGAAAAAAAAATTAGATAAAACTAAGCATATTTTGATTTGATTGTAAAAATAGGCACCCGTGGAAATATGATGCATCGCCACTTAACAAATGCGTCTTCTGCAGTGGTTCCTTTTCTGTTCTGGTTCATCACTGCATCGCTGAGGGCAGTGGCTTTTCATACACATGCATTGGCGATCGTGGTCAGCACCAGATTCTGTAGTGTTAAACGTCCCTCTCCAATGGCTGTCACGAAGACATGGAGCTGCTCTATGAGACCTTTGAGAGTACTAAAATCTCAAAAGACTTTCTGGTATCTGTGAATGTTGAGGGTAACATCGAGTTACCCCCAAACTGTTAAATAATTGAGTCAATTTCAATGCACTTTATTTTTTTAGTACACTGGTACTACGAGTATATCACAGGGACTGTAATTCAAGTTTTACTGCTCGTAACCCTGTCTAGCCCTTTCCCTTTAGGAGGGGTGACAACCGCAGTATGCACAAGAGTTTTATGACTTATTCTGAGAGGGTGAGAAAGAAAATTAAGAAATTGTCCCTCGGTATCTGCGTCTACCTTGGTCAATGTACTTCTTTTATACGTTCAGGTTTCAAAACAAAACGCATTACATGCTTTTTGGGATCAAAGGAAGCATTTTCTTTTAGTCCCAAAAAGTATTGTTTCTAAGTAAAAGAATGAAACTCAAAACCTTTAAACGCTTCTACAGAAAAGATCCTACTGGATGAGTGATTTCTTTTTTAGATGCTTACGAAGTGACAATAAAATCCTTTTGTTGAACGGTTCTATTGTAATGGATGTTGGGGACGCAGGCATAGAATTTGCATTGGAAACTTTTCCTTCCGAGAAATATCTATAACCGGTTTGGTTTCTGCGCCATGACATTTCAACAGATTTAAGTCTCAACCACACAGGTCCGGTATTATCGGTTGATAATATCGCACGCGTTATTGCGATAATGCATCCCTATTCCTTACACACAACTATGTGCGAAATTATTATCACAGAAGTGTGTTGTCAAGCCGTCGACCTAATTCATAATGCTCTGTATGATATCGCAATAACGCGTCCGGTATTATCGACCTATAATAACATACCTGCGTGGGGGAGACTTTAATTATGAAATGTCTCGTATTAGTCATTGCTATCTTATAACTGTCTTTTGCTCTGATTTATAAAGTTCACGGTTTTGTAATTTTAATAGCGACTTAAGCTTCGGGCGACATTTGACTCATGTCTAGAATGGGAAAGTATTCAGTTGTTACAATTCTTGATAGGTTTTAGCAAAAGTTGTAGAATGCAGTTTTTTTATGTTACTGTTATTTGGTTTGTTTCTCATTGAAGTGAGAGCTAAGACCACAATATCATAGTTTCTTTTTCATCCAAACTTTTGCATTCCGCTCTTTGAAGCCCGGGATTCCCTCTCCAACGCCTCTTCTCCGTGAATGGTTTATCTTCACGGGAACGACTGCATCTGGACTCCTCAATCCCGAGAGGAAATCTTGCTCCAGAGCTTTGTTCGTCAGCAGGGCCTTGTCCATTGGCTTGAGCCTAAAATTGGGCAAATGTAAGAAGGTAAATAAGATCATCTAGAAAGACCCTATCAGTAGAGTTTTGGCGTCAACATAAAGAAGGACGCATCGCGGTTTTATTTTATTTTCCGAAATTGGTGTGAATTCGAGTTTTTATGTATTAAAATGATGGATTTTTAGACATAACGTCTTTGACAACGCACACAAGTATAGGAAAGTGGCATATTATAGTGAATTGTGACTTTTTGTGTTGGTTCCAAATCTTCCTAGGGAACTTCTAGTAAAGTCCCCACAACTTTACTGAGCCAGCAATCATTTCATTGATCGTCATCATCATCATCAACATCATCAACTCATCACCACCGTCATCATCAACAGTAATTCTAAAGGACCACTACTTGAAAAACTTGACATTGGCATCTCGCCATTAATACAGACATTTACTTACTCGACATTGGCAAAATTGCGGTGATTCGCAAAAGACATCAAAAAGAAAAGAAGAAAAAGGTCATATCAGTGATATTCTGACAATTAATAACGGTAGATCATGCGGTAAGTATGTAAATCACAGACTGTTATACCTGCCTACCTCGAGGGGGAAAGGCGTGCATGATATAATGTAACATATACTGCTTACTTAAGAACCAATATTAATAACGCGTTTTTTATGTTCAAATATATTAGTTAGGTAAGTCTATAATACATTATGAGCGCGTAATTGGATCGGCCTGTAATAGCTATAATATCCATAATAATAAATGCGAAAATAACTCTGTCTGTCGGTTACAAATTCACGCCTAAACTACTAAACCCATTATGAATAAGTTAGTACAGAGATGGACTAAAACTTGGGCAAAGACATAAGCTACCTTTTATCGCGAAAAATGTTTTGAAGTGGTCTATTTTTTTTATACAGGCGGCAGACAAGCACACGGCCCACCTGATGGAAAGTGGTTACCGTGGCCTATGGACGTGTCTGACACCAGAGAAGCCACACTCACGCTGCCGACCCTGTAAGAACAGAGATTTTCTGTGCCGTTAGTGCAGAACACAAAAAACAAGCCTTAAGTCTTCCCACTGACAGCACAAAAACTCTCCCGTGAGCTCTGGCTACTCTACTCACCGCCGGGAACACAACACGAGGTTATTATAGCCGTGGTATTCTGTAGGGTGGAGGTATTTTCCCAGTCGGACTGCTCAATTGGGACGGGAATACCGTCGTGTTCTACCTCCTATTATTTTTCTTATTAGGTTTAAATATGGGATGAAATTTTTGTATGAAAGTTCACATATTCTATGATAACCAGCTGAAACTGGGTGCAAAGACAATCGTGATAACCAAAATCCGCACGAGTGGAGCTGCGGGCGTCAGCTAGTACTTACATATAGCCAAGTTGCTAATGTAATTCTGAACCAGTCGTAACTTGTCGACTTTTATTGATATATAAACTTAATTGGACAGACCTGAAAGTAGATATTACAAGTTCTAATAAAAAATAATAGGTAAACAAAATTCGACACGCTGTATGTGATAATCATCCTAAAAGGAATTCGTATAACTGAGCATTGTAGTTTTTTCTTTTTATACTACTTAGCTGGCAGACAAGCACACAGTTCACCTGATAGAAAGTGGTAACCGTGGCCTATGGACGTGTGTAACACCAGAGGAGTCACACTCGCGCTGCCGACAGTATAGAAGACAAAGCAGGGCAAGCCTTTAGTCTTCCCACTGACAGCACAAACTCTCCAGTGAGCTTTGGCTAAAATACTCACCGCTGGGAACACAACACGAGGTTAATATTGCCGCGGTATTCGGCGGTTAACAGGGCGGAGGGAGGTACTTCCGCAGTCGGACTGCTCAATTGGAAGGAAATACCGCCGCGTCCTACCTCCTTAAAATTGTAGTGCTGAGCTAGGACACTTCTTTTGATCGGTAAAGGACAGGGAGTTTATTTTTCGGGGTAACAAGAGAAAGCCTGGGAAGGTCAGGCAAACCGAGCACCCGAGGTAGTAGGTTTTTCGAGACAAGGGTTTCTTCTCCTTGAAAAGTACGACGTCGCCAGAGTTCTTATCGATTCTAGCTACTAAAAATTTGTCACTTGTCTAAAGGAGCTGCATAGAAGTCGAAGATACAATGTCTACACTACATCATGACGCTTTTGTCACGTGTCACATTTTTTCAGCGATTTCATTGATCGAAGAGAAACAAACAGATAGAGATGTGTATGTTGCCATGCTGAAGCGGCTGCTGAGGGTTTGTCGTTGGTCCAAATGCAGACAAACAGTTTCATTTAAAAAAAGAACTTTAAGAAAGAGAGGGATTTATAAAAAACACATAATACACAGCAGAGGCAACCTGGGAACGGGAAGCGATCATTGACTAAGCCAAACATTTTTGGAATTGCTGCTTCTTCAAATTTCCAGTCATGTTTTTGGTATATTATTTGGAAATTTGTCAGGAATATAATATTATATTCCTGACTCTTCCAGTTTACTTCCTATTAATATCAATTCTTGTTTCAAGGTAGTTCATATTTCTCTGGGACTTCCCGAGTAGCTACTAGAACACGATGCTTGTAAGTATTCCTATTGATTCTGGTGTACAGAAGCTACAGTATTGAAGGCGGGTAGGATTAGTACCGTACTTATACAATACTAGCTGTTGCCTGCGTGTCAGTCAATTAGCCTATCATAGTCCATTGCTGGATAATGTCGGGAAACTTTGGCCTACTGTATCCACGCTGGCCAGACGGGTTTTATTCGAGTTTTCCTTCTCTCACAGTGATATCTTCTGCGCATTTTTCGTTAGTCGCCTCTTACAACACCCTTCGAATGAGATGAGATGGGGTAGTGATACTTATATTCTTTCTTCGTCACCACTCGGATTACTCCACACCGTCGCACCCGCCTATGGGCCACCTTCATAATTTAAGGCTTTAAAAAATAGTTTCTAAGACCAGTCAAACCTACCCAATATTGCCGTAAAAATATTATTTCTACAATTTTTTTATAAGAATCAGTAGAGCCGTTTCGGAGGAGTTTACAGACATATCACACAAATTTCTATATTAGATTTTTATTACCTGTATGTCGTACCTTGTAGGTACAGTTCATGACGCATTATTAGACTGTAAGTCCACAATGTGTCCGGTGAGAGTACGTCGCCTACGGCCGCCTTCAAAGCCGCGGTCTAGGCATAAATAACTTTCATCCACGCCAACCGGTTGATAAGGCACCACGCGCACTGGGACTAGTCGACAATCTCATTTCTAGATCGTTTAATTAAAAATCTTAATAGATTTTACTGAGAAACTGTCTGTCGGAGAACGTATATTATTTTTACCCGACTGCACCAGTGAGAATAATGTTTTAATATGTATATACTTTTGGAAATCATAGACCAGATGAAAATTATTGGGTACCGTCTCCTATCAAACTTGTTACAATCTTTTTACCAGCTATTCTTTTTATTGTTTTATTTAAATGTATTGTATGTTTACTATCAGTTGGGGAACAGCCCTATCCATTAGTCGCCTTGCTTTCTTTAATTCTTTATTGTACACAGGAAAATAATACATCAACAGGCAATCACAATTACATCTTGGTGTACAAAGGCGAGCTTAACTCAATATTGAGTTTTCTCCCAGCCAATCTTTGGGGGATTAACATTGCAAAAAATGGTAAAAAAACAAGTGTACAACAGCAGAGAAAATACATGTAATACAGTAATACTAAGAATAAAAACTCACGGGAAGAGCTGGGGTGGCCACTGGGGCCTAATTTCAAAATAGAAATAGCTTTACCTGTAGGTACTATTATACTTACAGACTTCATCTCGAAAGTATTAACTAAAAGTAAAACATAACACCAAAGGGTTAATTTATTTCAGAATCTTAGACTGTCTTAGGCTGTTTTAAAGACAATTTATTAGCAAATTTGTCAAGACAATACTACTCAACTGGTTTGAATGGAATTAGAAGGTATTTAGAAATTTCCCTTTGTTCTAGTGATCATAAAATAAGCTGACAGTCTCTAAAACAACACCACTAAATTGTAAACTAACGACAGCGTTCACCAGATTGGGATGGGACGTCAATAAACTTTAGATACAACTGAGCTTACGATTCAACGGCATTATTTTGAGTGACATCGAGTTTCAAACGCATAATTGGTTAACATAGAAGAGAAAACTGACAAAACTAGACCAATTCAATGTGTCGGCTTTAACAAACGCGCGTAGTTACGCAAAAGGTTTGTCACTCAGAATAAGGGGCCATGTTTTCTAGTATGCACACATTCATACAAACAGTCAGGCGTGACTTTATGTTCTCTGTCTACCATGTCGTTAACTTACTACGAATCTGTCATACGCCTTCCGCTTCTTCTATTTCTCTTATGTTTTTTTTTGCCTACTTTTGACCGGGCCTTTCTTTAAAATGTCCTCGATCTGATTAACATAATGTGCCTCTAGTTTACTGGTTTTTTTCTGTTATTTTGTTTACTACAACTTCGTTAGATATATATATTCTTGTCAATAGATGTTTCCTCTTCTTAGTTTACAGAAAGTGAAAAAAAAAACAGTAAACCAAACTTTTATTTTAGCTCTAAACAGTAATACACGAGAATACGCTTTTCTGTTATGTCAACGTGATAGTTCAAATATAATCACACCACAAAGTGTCATTCAGCTCCACACTCGGAGCGTTATAAATAAACTATCGGAAAATCACTGAACAACTGGATCGAGAAAGTGTGTGAGTGTGCGTCGAGACTGCGTAGGTGCGCCCGCGCAGTGAATTGTGACCGTAGCGCGCTGAAATAGTTAATGTACTTCTGATCAGTGGGTGGCTCCAGCGATGATCTTACTACAATTATTTATGTCATAAAGATACAGGATCACATTCAAAAAGCTCGATTGCTAATTTTGAGTGTTTCATTTTTGGTTCCGTAGTAGTACTTTATTTAACAGAATCAAAGAATCAATTTCATTTGTTCAGTTTAGGCACATAAAGAGCACATATGAATGTCAGAGATTTACAATCACGTCAAGAAGTATTATGATATAAAGTAAGGGTAGATAAACCATTGGAAAATGATTCCTTCACTGTATCGGCAGGTTGTTTCTCCAGCAAGAAACTCAGTAAACTATTTTAGAGTTAGATTATCTTTTTTTTATATAATAAAAAAGGAGTCCAGAGCCTGCTCAGTATTCAAGTTTTCTTAGTGACCAGTGGTTCGCTTTCTGTAGGTAATATGGACCAGAACTGTAATACGTGTTGCTGGCTTTGGGACAGAAGAACGGATATCAGTGTACATTTTTTATTCCTAATCCCCAAGCCATTCCAGATCGTGTAATGTAAGTTATTTTCTTCCTGTGTAGAGCAACAGACAATGCTGTTGCCGTGGTCATATATTGGGCTGAAAAATTTAATAAATTTTATGTGCCATTGACTCGATGAAGAAAAAGAAGCAGATCAGGGTTCTTGAGTCACAGCAATGAGATGGAATTGTTTTGAACACGTGACAGTTTTTTTGTTATTTCATTGGTCAGACAGACTCGAGTTCTAAAGTTTTCTCACTTTCCTCCAATATATTTGCAACAAAAAGGTTGCCGGTTGGACGGATCGACCATAGATAAACTCCAGCCGATTCTGTCGTGCACAAAAATGTATTCTGCTAAAGTTAAACGACCTAATAACATTCTCAATAATCGCTCTAATAGCAGTATTAAAATATTTCTATAGCTTTGTGGGCGAAGATAATCTTCTATTCAAATCATTAGTCTGTATTATTTAGAACGCTATCCTTGCCTAGCACGCGACCAGTTTGTGTCACATTGGCATACCACGTGACAGACAGACCAAAATATTATTAGTCTATAATTAAATCTGCCAAGCCGGGGCCGTTGCCCCGGTAGGAAAGTAAATAAAGATGGGGGACGGGACGTCAATCATTAAAAGTGTTGGGGAACGTTTACGTTAGACGTTGACGTGGGCGTAGACGGTATTATGTGATGGGGTTACTGCAGTAGTAAGGCGGAGGAGATGACATTTTACAGGAGTGTATTGCAGATCATTATCACAACGTTAGTTCTGGTTGTGTTACCGGCTAGCAGATATTCTGGGGTCTAAAAACCCCCCGAGAAGAGAAGTGACACCCTTTCTGCCGACCCAAAATATGTCGTATTGTTACATTTATATTTCTCTTTAACATTGATAACTTTTTTATTTTATTTTTTTATATAGAACACGTCAATTAGACTTCGCCTTGCCTGATGGTAAGCTGAAGGCAAATTCTCAGAAAAGAGAGTCACCATTACTTACACATACCATGTGACAATGGTGACACTCAGCTTAACGGCCTCATCAAATGCTTTTTCACGCCCCGCTTAAAGGACCCAGGACTGTAGGAAGAAGGATTATTTAAACTATCATAGTCACTCACATTAGTATTAAAGTTATCGGGATATTTACCATGTTGTATTGTTCTGAGTTTCCGATATTTCGGCGCTGTTCCAAACACCATGTTGTATGTTACAGTTCCTCCGTGATCATGGTGCTTGCAACAGTGCCGAAATATCGGAAACTCAGTACATTACAACATGGTAAATATCCGGATAACTTTAATACTAATATCTTATTATTTTTCATTGAGTTTCTAATCATATATACAAGATGTTCTAAAAATTTAAAACTACTCGTGCAGTGATTCAAAATTGTACATAAAACCGCCTAAAAGATATTTTTCTCGTACATTGAGTACAAATGCACAGAATAGATAATAACGAAGCTCAAATCCATTTCGCAGAACACTCACTAATTCCTTAAAGCCGTAAAGTATATGCCAACAAAAAGCCTGTATCTACTGATTATGTCAGGTAGAAGGCACTGAGGTACTGCCAACTTCACCATCTGATAAGCTGCAGTAATTAGCAGCATACAAAGGAAGAAGGAAATAAAAAACATGTACAATCCGGACCAGAGAGATGTACATTTACAGCATGATTTTTTTGCGTTAAATTATTTTAAATGATAATTCTTAAGAATTACTTGCTCCTTTTTAGCTTTATGTAGCTTAAACGCATGTATATACGGAGTATAATTACTATGATATATGTTCGCCTATTGTGACGTATTTATATTTTAGTGGGTCACCTACAACTAACGGCAATATTATAGATATGTTTACTGTTGGATAGAAAATCGCTCGATCGCTTCTTCGTTTTATACTTCGCCCACAGGAGAATATGTAGTCGCCTTTGTATTCAACTTCACTGGAAACCGGCAGCATCTGAAGAGAGAGAATTATTTATGAAACACAACTACGCTAGCATTAGTTAAGTTTATTTATTTTTTGAAAATAAATAAACTTAAAAAAGAATCAGCCTGTACGTGGTTTTCTTGTGCATTCGATTTTAATTATGTCCTTTTAAGGACGAAAGAACTTCAAATACTCTGTTTAAAAATTTTAAAAGATTTTACATTGGGATACGTATGGGTAAATAGGTAGACCTTCATTTGTCAGCACACGAATAGCCTGATTCAGCTTACTGAATACTTGGACTACGTCAGTACCTTCGTGCCCACATCAGTTGCTGATAGACCTCAGATTGCAGCGGGCACTTTGTCAAGACCTTTATGTTTTTTATCGGACGGAAATCTCCAACTGTAATGCTTCGAAATCACGAATGGACTGTGGAGGTCAGATGGCAGTCACTTTACAAAAATACTTTATAAAATATCGAAAATCAGCCGAACCCGCAGTTTAACTGGTAAAAGCGGACCCAAGGTCGAATGAAAGCTTCGGAAGCGACTAGGATTAACCCTAGGAAGGTGAACGTCCTATCATCTCTTAATCAACGAGACCCACGGAAAGAGATGGCGTGGCCCTCTTTTAGTCTACCGGGAATCAACACAGCTAGCTAACCTCAAACAATTAGCCCACCGCATCCTACTGCTGGACATAGGCCTTTCCTAATGTTGGGAGGCTTTGGCCTACCTTTTTTTATACCACTTAGGTGGCAGACAAGCACACAGCCCACCTGATCGGAAGTGGTTACCGTGGCCAATGGACGTATGCAAAAATAAGAGAGTCACACTCGCGCTGCCAACCCTGTAAGCACAAAGAGTTTCTGTGCCGTCAGTGTAAAAGACAAATCAGGACAAGCTTTTGGTCTTCCAACAAAAACTCTCTAGTAAGCTCTGGCTACCCTACTCACCGCCCTGAACTCAAGACGAGATTACGCTGCGGTATTCTGTAGGGCGGAGGTACTTCCCCAGTCGGACTGCTCAATTGGACGGAAATACCGTCGTGTCCTGCCTCCTTTTCCTATTTCGAGTTATCCTTCTCTCGCAGTGATATCGTCTGCGTATTTTTTCGTTAGTCACCTCTTACAACATCCGTCAGATGAGATGGGGGTGGGTGATACTTGTGTTCTTTCTCCGTCACCAAACGGATAGGCTAGTTCACCTCAATCAATCAATCAATCAATCAATCAATCAATTAGCCCACCGCAGTCCACTGCTGGACATAGGCCTCTCCCAATGTGCGCCATTTTCTCCGATCCTCCGCCTTCCGCATCCAGTCTGTCCCAGCCACCTTTTTCAGGTCGTCCGTCCATCTGGCTAGGGGACGTCCTACCTTTCGTTTACCTTCTCGCGTTTGTCGAAAGACTGACGGCCGTTGGAGTCAACGAGTCCTAGTTCACATAATCGATGTTAAATAGCTGATTATAATCAATATTATAAAAAAGTTAAAAATTCAACATTATGGAGGTACAGTTGAATCAATCGACTAGTTATCACCGTATATACGCTAACTACCTATTTTGTTTTCGTTTTTTTTTGGATTTACTATAAAATTTAATGTCGCTATTATCATTATTTAAGCGCCAGCTCATTAACTGTTATGTAATAGACACCAAAGATAGTTTTTTCTATCATTATTAACGTCATCCGAGTGTCAATCCCGGTTTTATTCACTTTGGTTGAATTCCTTTCACCTTGCACTTAAGAGCCCGCCCTCCTACTCCACTGTAGTTGCTGTATTTAGTCTTTCCAACTGCCATATGGCCCTCTAACGACAGAGTCTCCTTCGTCAATCAACAGGTGTTACGTTACAGGATGACTTTAGTGAAGATTTTAATGAGGCCACATAAGGTCTTCAATTCATTTAGCATTGATTATTTTGCCCATTTGTGTATCTATTTATGGTGCACATTGGGATGTCTATGTCCAACAGTATACTGCAGTGGGCTACTCTCTCCCGATCGAGTTTGGCCACATAATAAACTACAATTCTACAACATTCTACACAGCGCTATCTAGATTCATACTAAGTATAGCTTAACTAGCTTGTGTTATGGAATCTGGAATGCGGATAAACATACTTAGATACATTTTTTTTGTAAATACATACATATTATACATAGAAACACCCAGACGAATGCAAATATACATACTCATGCATTCAAATATTTGCACTGAGCGGTATTCGATCCCGTGTCCCCTGCGCAGCAGTCCAATGTTCTACCGCTAGGGGCCGTCAACGCATCAAGACATAAATGTAAAAATCCAAACAAAGCAAACAAAATTTGATTACCTATGTACCTAAAGCAGAAAGACGTCATTGCGTGGCTTCTTTAAAAAAAATTGCAACTGCAGTGATACCCGACCTCTGCCAACATTGTGCAATAAATTCTGCCTACACATATGTACACTGGTAATATACTTTTTAGTACCCGGTCACAGAAACTCTCTGTGCTTACAAGGTCGGCAGCGCGAGAGAGACTCTTCTGGTGTTGCACACGTCCATAACCACAGTAACTACTTACCATCAAGTGAGCCGCATGCTTTTCTGCCACCCAAATAGTATAAAAAATAGGTGAGTTAAATACTTCGGAGCCCAAAACAACATCGGTTAGTTGAGGCAACATTATTTAATTATTGGGTCACTTTACACTCTGGTTATTGAGATCTAAAACGGTGTGCAGTTTTAGTCGGTTCTATGCCGACATAACCACCCTTGTTGGTGAGGGGTGAACGCGGGAATGTACCGCATGACCTAAAAACCCCACCCTCCCCTTTCCTACACAGAACAACACGTGCAGGTCTTAGCTGTCACCGCGCATACGGTGCAGAATATCCGATCAAGAACCAAGCGGTTCGGTGACTTTCCTTTGTCGCACCATTAAGGCCTGGTATTCATTACCAGCTCACGTGTTTCCTTCTTCCTACAGTCCCGGGTCCTTTAAGCGGGGCGTGAAAAAGCATATGATGAGGCCGTCACGCTGAGTTTCACCATTGTCATACGGTATGTTTAATTAATAGTGACCCTCTTTTCTGAGACTTTGCCTTCAGCTTATTATCAGGCAAGTCGAAGTCTAATTGACGTGTCCTAAATGCAGCGAGGCCCAGAATATATAATACCGAGGTAATGGACTGACGATCTGAAAAAGGTGGCTGGGACAGACTGGATGCGGAAGGCAGAGGATCGGAAAAATGGCGCACATTGGGAGAGGCCTATGTCCAGCAGTGGACTAATTGATTGACGGATGGACTTACGTATCTGGTTCGTATGTAGTTTATAGACATACAATCACTATTCTGATTTCAATGAGTTTTACTTTATTGATACTTTCTCTAATCAACGTTTAGTAGGTATATAATTAAACTGTAGAAATTTCTCAATAAATTCAGTCGTAGACATGGGTAATTGAATAGTGAGTCATTATACCTAGAAAATCTTTGTATAACTAGATTTTATACTAATATTATTAAGCTGAAAGCTTTATTTGTTTGAACGCTCAAACAAATAAAGCTAATCTCAGAAACTAGTAACTCGATTTTTTTTTTCTTGTATTGATTAGTCCATTTATTGGAGAAGGTTTTAAGCTATATATCATCCCGCTAATACATAAGAGAACGGAGCAGTGATCAGAAATGTCAACAACAACCAGCAGATTTTGTAAATTACGGGATTAAAGCGGTGAAATGAGGTTTCTAAATATGGTACGAGCGAAGCTGGGGCAGGTCAGCTAGTTAGGTAAATAATGATAATACTCTTAATAGGATATATGTAACAATATTGTATATCTTATACATAATTTTATAGAAGGTAGGAGACGACGGTATTTCCGTCCAATTGAGCAGTCCGACTGGGGAAGTACCTCTACCCCACAGAATACTTCGGCCATAATAACCTCGTGTTGTGTTCCCGGCGGAGAGTAGGATAGCCAGAGCTCACTGGAGAGTTTTTGTACTGTCAGTGGGAAGACCAAAAGTTTGTCCTGCTTTGTCTTTTACACTGACGGCACAGAAACTCTTGTGCTTACAGGGTTGGCAGTGCGATTGTGACTTTGGTGTTGCACACGTCCATAGGCCACGGTAACCACTTTTCATCAGGTGAGCCGTATGCTTGTCTGCCAACCAAGTGGTATAAAAAAAAGAATAAAACAATGAAAAAATCGACTTCCATAATCCAAAATAATGATATTATAATGATCTTAATACGTAGACTGAGAGACAGAGATTACTACGAGAGAAGGAAAACTCGAAATAAAACCCTGTACCAACCCGTATGGCCAGGGTGGCAACAAGAAGGCTAATGCCTCCCAATATTGGGAGAGGTCTATGCAGTGGATCGTCTAGATCGCTATCTAGTAATTACCGTGGGTCTAGATCGCTATCTAGACCCACGAACTTTTTTTTGTTTAGTTTTATGTAAATGTTTTATGTAAAAAAAAAGTTATGTTTGGCCGCCATACCTAATCAATATCAACGCGAGTGAAGCCGCGTTTATACTAGTATTAAATCTACTACTTATAACAAGATTTTTTGCTTCACAACTATTACTAAAAGATTAGGTATGTACACAATGCTCGCAGTCGCCATCACTACAAATTACTTGTTCAGTAAACATTAGCAGTTTTTATATGGCAACATTCTAGAACTACCGCGCCGTAATAGACGGTGGGCCACGTCCATTGCTCCGGTCGGTGTTACCTATTCAAATAATAGACGATTCATCATTAACACGAAATGGATAACAAAAAAATATAACGAGAGTAATTCCGTGTGCAGATTGTTCGTTCCGTAGGTTTTATATTATTTTTAATGTCAGCAAATATTTTGTGTTGAATGATATTGATGTTATTTTAGGAACCTATTCAATTAACGTAATATAATACATAAGACATTAATTAGTTTTAGCAACATAATAATAATAATAACAACATAATAATGTATTTAAAAATATAACTTACATGATGTTTACTTTAAAAAATATAATAAAAAAAAAAAAAAAAAAATTCATTTATTTAATAATAATAATGTTTATTGCAACAGAAAACAAAGTAGGTAATTAACAACTTATAAGTTATTATCATCAATATTATGAGAAGCTGCGCGAGATATTTTCGACAACTGTTCAGTTTTAATGTCTAGATTTTTTTGGACATACATATGTATCTACATAATTATATCACCTTTACAAAAGGTATCTTGTATGTTGTAATATCAGATATAGTGTAGGTATCAAGCCCTGATTGTAAATGGTCCAGTAACCGCTTGTGTAGGCCTATGACAGTATGACCATTCGCAACACTGTCTGCAGATTTCTGCATGAAGGGGCAGACAAAAAACAAAAATGGGAACAAAAAGATAGAGAAATAAATTGTACTCCTATCTCATTCACACTTACCACGCAGTTTTGTACAAGTACATCAAATATAGTTTACCAAGTCCTGATAGTAAACGGTTAAGTATACGTCTGTGTGGGCCTATAACCATTCGC
This sequence comes from Eilema griseolum, assembly GCA_963662185.1. Lineage (NCBI taxonomy): Eukaryota > Metazoa > Arthropoda > Insecta > Lepidoptera > Erebidae > Eilema > Eilema griseolum. The sequence goes on from OY759243.1 coordinate 4,102,533, forward strand.
AACACTGTCTGCAGATTACTGAACGGAGCAGACAAAAAACAATAATAGGAACAAATACAAAGAAAGAGAAATAAATTGTACTCTTATCTCATTCACACTTACCACGCAGTTCTGTACAAGTAGGCATATATATTTTTTATAAAGCAAAATTAATTGATTAAGGTTAACGAATCAATCAACTTGTAAAGTAACAAGTCTTGTAACTACATACATATAAATAAAAGAACCTAGTTTGGTCGGCTTTCTGTGATCGGAATCTAACAGTACGCTGATTAATATATTAAAAACAATGATTTTTTAAATCTTGACAGCGAATGTAAACAAAAAGGCATGCATTATAAACATTAGTACTACTTCTGTCTTCTAATAGTATACTCACAGCTACTAATTACATATAGTTACATGTTACACTCGTAATGAATAATTCTGAACTTCAAAGCAAATGCACAAAAAATATTTGAATGACGTGGCTTTAATCGTGACTCTTAATTCGTAATATGAACGATTCGACAAAAAGTTTTCTTACCGCGGTTTCCGTTCCGACTGAACTCTAAAAAAGAAAATATTACTTGTTACAGTGTAGGAGTCTGGTTCTATGAACTTCGCAGACTGACAAGTCGCTTTTAAATGAATATATATTATATTGTTATAGATTATAAGATACATAGTACAATGGCAAATCGTCCGATCCGCGTCTGATTTGCTAACTTCTGAATCACTGTCGGAATTAGTTATCTAGATTTTTTGTTTTATGAGTAGATTATTTTATTATTTTGGCAGTTAAACGTACCGTTTCTATTGTGTGTTATAGAGATGTGCCTGTCTGTCATGTTTGCTCTTTTTTTTTTATATCACACGCTCATAGCATTGGCTCAGTGAAAGCGAGGAGGAGTGGTTATTGTTAACAGTATGTTGATTAATGATAAAACAGCAGATTGTTATTAGATATATCATCACAAATCATCATAAATATTACGATCGATTGTATTGATAGCCGAGTGATATGGCCCTCGGCGTTTCGGCTGGCGGTTAAATTTTGCGGCCCTGTCACGTCAATCTAGAAGCATAACATAACATAAACTCACGCCTATATCCCCGAAGGGGTAGGCAGAGGTACTAGCACCCTCATTTCGCCAGTTTATGTTTAGGTCCCAATATGTAATAGGTGGCGAGCGAGCCCATTGCCAATAGCCGGGCACTTAGAAACCTGCGATAAATACACACATAAAAGCATCGAAAAGCTTCGCGAAAAGCCATTGGTGTGTGCCATGGTAAAACCTAGGATCGAACCCGAGACCTTGTCTCAGCAGTCCATTACCCATAGCACTAGACTACCGCGGTTTTTTTGCGGCAATCTAGAAGCGCTTTTAAAAAATCGGCTCTGTGTACCGTGTGATGCAGTATTTATGTAGTGGCACAGATATCTGTTAGATTCTAGCTGTTCGATTGCTCTGCATGATGACCCAAGTTCGATTCCCGAGTCAGGTAAAATGTCATTCACAGTAACAGTATGATAAGTAGGCAAAGTTTCCGTCGTGGTCGGTAACTACAATTTTCGGGAATCAAACCCACTACTCAAACTTGGCAGTCGTTCGCACTACCACTATGCCACTAAAATAACTATATGAGCCATACTGATATTCTTGGCCATCGTGATTTCATATCACAGCACCTGTTTTAATGTACCTACCTGTAAATAAATTATTTGGAAAGTTGAATACTGTCGGAAGATTACGAGAATATCACTCATTGAAATAAAACCACCTTTTTAACAGATTCTATTGCGATTTAATTAGTAATATTTACATATAGCCCAACGTTTCAGCTACGTTACAGAGCACAGCACAGACCGCAGACCGCAACCAAGTTTATTGCTAAGCTCAAAACTTGAGAACAGTTCCACCAATTGGGATTATTTCTATCTTATTGTTTTCGTACGTAATTAATAAAAGATTTATATAAGATTTTTTTTATATAATGTTTATGTTTGTTTATTAGGTATGTTTATCCGCATTCTAGATTCCATAACACAAGCTAGTTAAGCTATGCTTACCGTGGGTCTAGATAACGCTGTGCACAATATTGTGGAATATTTATTTATCTAATGAAGGTTTTGATATTCACACAAAGCATTTTTTTATGGATATTCTTACAGATTTTTTTTTGAATTGGAACATAACTTTTTGTTTTTGATTATGTCAAGTTTACGTTCAGTTTAGTTTATCTATCTTATTTACTATACCTATTATAATTTAATTATAAATATTGGTGCACACAATTCGTTAATAAAAGTAAACTTAGTTTCAATAGAATTTGACGTCAAAAAAAATTGTATATTGTATTATATTGATGCACAATTTTGTGAATTTATTTTTTATTAAAAAATGAATATTGGAATCGAAATTACTAATGTACACTCTAAGCCGTGCAGCTAAGCTAAATTTCTTGTGTTAGGAGTGGGTTCACGTCTGTAGTGTAATGGCCAGGAGTTGAACCCGGGGCCTCTCGATCTTAAGGCCGACTTTTTAACTATTTTTTGGTACTTGTGGGAGGTTATGTCAGACTTGAATTGACAACAACGCACTGTGTAGGCCACAGGTTGCCGGAGGTAAGATTATCTGAGAAATATCCTTCGCACCCCGGCCGTGACTTTTTAACCACTAAGCTACCGGCGCTTCCTTACGAAAATATCCAACGACGAAATAAAGGAATTGAATTGAAATTAAGCTTACGTATCTCGTGCAAAAGCGGGTAGGTACCTAGTGTAAAAGCAACTTTATAGTTCTGTCACTTCGGAGTAGTTAGTGGAGAATTTGTGCTGTCAGTGGGATGACTAAAGGCTTATCCTGCTTTGTCCTCTACACTGACGGCACAGAGACTCTGTGCTTACAGGGTCGGCAACGCGAGTGTGGCTTCTCTGGTGTTACAAACGTCTGTAGACCACGGTAACCACTTTCTATGAGGTGGGCCGTGTGCTTGTCTGCCAACTAAGTAGTATATAAAAAAAAAATATTGAATTGATATATTACTTTTTTATACGTCAAACAAAAACATAGTCAAACAAACAAAAGCCTGCAACAAATATACACAATAGATTCTAAAGTAAAGCTATTATTTAACGCCCGTATAGGTTATAAGTATAACTTATAAGTGTAATGAGGCTATCGTCGAACAATCTGGACCGCTCCATCACGACGTGTAATCAAATATGGGTGTGGTCTGAAACACAGGCCCGTGGCGGACCGTCGAAATTAGCTGCCGTGAATTATATATCGGAACACATATATTGGACCTCAGTTAAGTTTACCTCGCGAAACGAGGCTCTATTTAATTTCATTCATCATTCATTCATTCATATTTTAAAGGAGGTAGGACATGGCGGTATTTCCGTCCAATTGAGCAGTCCGACTGAGGAAGTACCTCTGCCCTACAGAATACGGCGGCCATAATAGCTTCGTGTTGTGTTCCCAGCGGTGAGTAGGGTAGCCAGAGCTCACTGGAGAATTTGTGCTATCAGTGGGAAGACTAAACGCTTGCCCTGCTTTGCTACCCCAGGGAAGTATCCTTGGCCCTTTGATGTTTATTTTGTACATAAATGATCTACCTGATGCGACGGAACATAGCTGCGTACTATATGCTGATGATATCACTCTAATTATTGAAGACGACAATAAAAATAACCTAGAGCACAAGGTAAACAAAGCGTTAAATAATATAGTAAATTGGTTAGACTGTAATTATTTAAAAGTAAATTTTAACAAGACACATATGATACAATTTCAGACTTATAATAGCAAACCTATCAAACTTAATGTACAATATAAAGATAAAATAGTCGGAGAAGTAGAAACAACTTCATTTTTGGGTATTACTATCGACAAATACTGTACCTGGAAACAACAAATTGAAAATGTTTGCATGAGTTTGGAGAGGTTTGTTTATGCACTATATCGCTTGAGACAAATATCAAGTATAGAAACGGCTCTCAGTGCATATCACGGTTATGTCTCATCAAAATTAAGATATGCACTCATAATATGGGGCAATTCTGTGGAGGCCTACAGAGCATTCATTGTTCAAAAGAAATGTATTCGAGCTATATTTGGTTTAAAGCAAATAGACAGTTGTAAGGAATATTTTAAAAAGTACAATATACTTCCACTACCGAGTCTGTACATATTTGAGATTTGTGTCTTTGTACGCACTCATTTGCATTTATTCTGTAAGCATAATGATGCCGTAATTAGAGCGAGTAGGCACACTCATAAGCTTTTAATACCTAAACAAAGGGTCAATGTTTTTATTAAAAATGTATATTGTATGGCAGTACATATTTATAATAAGCTACCAAATAGCCTCAAAGAAGTTAATACGATTAATGCATTTAAAAGAAAACTGTTTACACTGCTAATGGATAAATGTTTTTATAGTATTGACGAATTTTTTAATTGTGGTAATTTGTGACATTTTGCATGAAAATAGTAATTTATATAATAATTTTAACTATGTGTATTATCGAATAATGTAATTTTTAAATTCTATGACATATTTTGTACGCCGGATATTGGCAGAGTGTGGCTTGTACCTACCTGAAATGTAAACATCTATTTCACCCATATTCCTACAAATAAACTCATTTCATTTCATTTCATTTGTCTTCTACACTGATACTCTGTGCTTACAGGGTCGGCAGCGCGAGTGTGACTCCTCTGGTGTTACACACGTCCATAGGCCACGGTAACCACTTTCCTTCAGGTAGGCTTGTCTGCCACCTAAGTGGTATAAAAAAAATAGATGATTCTGTAATGATCTATGCTTGGTTAATTTGAGCTGGTCCACCGTCTGAGCACCCCGTGCTATCCTCAAGAGACGACCAAAGAACGTGTGTCACATTTTAGGTTCAAGATATATGTCTCGAGGTTTAAAAGCAGCAGGCAATTCTCATCTTGATATTTACATACAAAGTGTGCCAATTGTCTGTCTGTCCGTTCAATATAGATTATGTTATTACCTACGACTTTGCATGGGTGCAATTTGATATGCCGTTCCTTATAAGGTTGTTAAGATATTATTTTTTGGTAAAATTTTCTTTATTAAATACCGGCCTAGTTCAGGACAGATTCGAGCAGGAACGGTTCCGTACCATTAATTGGTATAAATATTAATTTTATTCTGTTTTTAGTATTTGTTGATATAGCACAGAAATACATCATCTATGAAAATTAAAAAAATTCGGCAGCTCGAGTGTGTCGCCCCTGGTGCTGCACACGTCCATAGGCCACGGTAACCACTTCCCATTAGGTAGGCCGTGTGCTGGTCTGCCACCTAAGTGGTATAAAAAAAAACTATCTAACTATCACAGTTTACGAAATATAAGCTATTGAAAGACAGACAGACAGTGGAATTTTTATTGTCTATTTGTCCACAACTGAGCAGATAAGGTATTAGTCTGACTTAAAATTTTATGGTTTTATCACAGTCGGTTAAGTAAGTCCGTAGATATTAACAAAAGTTGCATTACCCCGCATTCCACACGGGCGGAGTCGCATTCGGAAGGCTAGTCGTTATTTTAACATAACCCAAGTTATTTTTCCGTGGCGTAGCGGTAGAGCATTCGACTGCTATGCAGGGGGCGCGGGTTCGATTCCCGCTCAGTGCAAATATTTGTATGCATGAATATGTATATTTGCACTGGTCTGGGTGTTTCTATGTATAATATGTATGTATTTACAAAAAAAAAAAAAAGTATCTAAGTATGTTTATCCGCATTCTAGATCCCATAACACAAGCTAGTTAAGCTATGCTTATCATGGGTCTAGATAGCGTTGTGTAGAATGTTGTGGAATATTGTGTGTGGAATATTTTTTAAATATATCCAATGTACGAACACGATTTTACGATTGGGTACTTGACTGACTAGTCATATTAGTTACTCTTTACTAAACGTCAAAACGGTAAGTTCTAAGGAAACTTGTATGACGTATGTATAAAAATGTATGATAAAAATTATTGTGACGTCATAATATTTAATAGTCAAATCATTTACTGTATGTATTATAGGTTAAGTGGACTTGGACCGCTCTTTTACCATTTCTTAATTTAATAAACTAACTACAGAACACAGAACTACAGAAGAAAATAACCACAAGAATCTTATAAATAATACCTATAGATAATGTAGAATAAATATGGTGGAATATGGCGAAACTATGTACCTACTGGATATAACACCTTTATGAACCCATATTTGCAATGAATGAATAAATAAATAAATAAATATTTTGTGTGAGAAAATGGAGCACTAAAAAATATTTTGTCAATTAGCCACACTCGATGAGTGAAAGCGAGGATAAAAAGTTGTATGGAATTTATTGTATGTACGCCATTAGCTTGCAATACTTTATTACCAGTGCTCAGGGTGTCTGCTCAGGGGTTGTTTTTTGAATAACGAAAATAAATTCACCATCATTCATCATCCTCTAAGCCGCGTGGTTCCCAGCAGAGTAGATTTTGGACCACTCCATCTCTTCCCATGCGGTGTCGTACAAGGCGACTAAGGGCTTAACATTAGATAGATATATACAGCCCAGACTCAGCCTCAGATGAGGCTTAAGTCAACAATAGTGCCCGAAAGACGGCAATAAGCTCACTCCCTATTACGTGGGACCGAATTCAATGATTGGTGTTATGTGGGTGCTAATTCACGTCCGCCTAACCCTCCGGGGATAAAGGCGTGATTATATGTATGTATCTACATTTTATTAAACATAAACCTCGTCGTCAATAACTGTAATATGCAGTTTCAACTATGAATGTAATATCACACTTTTGTCCATCAATCAAATCATATTCTTACAAATTCTTGTAAATAATAGACACTTTGAAACGTGACACAGGAATGTGCTAAAGGCTTCCGACCCACCGGAAATGGCAAATAAAACAATAGAATTATAAAATTGCACACTCGACAGCCGTGTGTGTAATACGAAGAGCTTCGAGTCGAGCCGCGTGCGCATATATGCATTTATAGCGTCGTATTGTCCAAATACTCGCTCTGGTTATTGACCTGTGGGCCTAAAAACTGGTACCTACCTGTCGCGTATCTGAAACTTAAGGCAGGTACTCACTGAGCGATTTTCACCTGCAATTTTTGCGGTTTTTAATATTTTGACATTGATTTTAATTGACGGAGTAATTTTTTTTAGACTGTTTGTATACGGAGTCATGCTTTTTAAATATGCGTGGGTTTGGTGGGGGGAGTATCACTCTCTAAGATAACATCGACTCAATGGGTTGGGTAAAAACTTGGCCATAGTAACAGCGTTTTCCAAGTAGATAGGACACATAACATATAATCACGCCTTTGTCCCTGGAGAGTTAAGCAGAGGTGAATAAACACCCACATTTCACCAATAATTGTATTCGGTCCCACCTAATAGGGGTGAGCCTATTGCCGTATTCTGGGCACTCTTGTTGACTCGAGCCATGCATCTTTGGCTGAGTCTGGGCTATATATATCTGTCTGATGTTAAACAGCCCTATCCCTTAGTTGCCTTGTACGACACCGCATGGAAAGAGATGGGGTGGACCTAATTCTACACTGTAGCTTGAAAATGCAATATGGATTGAGCCTGGGCAGTAGAGCATTCGCGACTTTAAGCAGCAGTATACTAGTTTGTGAACGACCACAACAATTTTTTAAGTAACTAGATTAATTTCACTGTAGTTGATTTTTTTATTTATTTTTTTAGTTCGTACCTTTGCCTTATATTAATATCGATAATTATAATGTAATGATAATAAAAAAGAAACAAAATGCATAAAATACTATTTCAGTATATCTTCGTTGAAGTCTTTTCGCTGTGGGCAATATTATTCAGTATGTACCTAGCTTTAAAGAACCCACGCCTCTCGTGTGAACCAACCACTTTGTTTTTTGGCAATGTGTGCCTATAGTTCGTTAAGTGGGAATTAAGGCTGCGTTTCAACTGAAATGAAGCTCGTGCTCCCATAGTTTAATCAAGTACAGATAACTGGTTTTTGCGGCAGCAACTGCCGTCATATCGCTCAACCCTGAACGCCCTCAACGCTTTCGTATTTTTTGGACCCAATTTCAACGTTACAATTGCCATAGACGTTCGTATGGTAACTGGGATTGACGGCTTGTAGGACCAACTAAATAAAACACATCGTCTCGGGTCTGTAAACACGGGGTGTAAAGAGACCCAAAAGGCATGTTCCTCGCATTTTTTTTATACCACTTAGGTGTCAGACAAGCACACGGCCCACATGATGGATAGTGGTTACCGTGGCCTATGAGCGTGTACAAAACCAAGGGAGTCACCCTCGCGCTGCCAACCCTGTAAGCATAGAGAGCTTCTGTGCCGTCAGTGTAAAAGAAAAAGTAGGACAAGCTGTTGGTCTTCCCACCGACAGCACAAAAACTCTTCAGTGAGCTCTGGCTACCCTACTCACCGCCGGGAACACAACACAAGGCTATTATGGCCGCGGTATTCTGTAGGGCGGAGGTACTTCCCCAGTCGGACTGCTCAATTGGACGGAAATAACGACGTGTCTTTTATTTTTTTCTATATAGATCACGTCAATTAGACTTCGCCTTGCCTGATGGTAAGCTGAAGGCAAAGTCTCAGAAAAGAGGGTCACCATTACTATCACATACCGTGTGACAATGGTGACACTCAGCTTGACGGCCTCATCATATGCTTTTTCACGCCCCGCTTAAAGGACCCGGGACTGTAGGAAGAAGGAAACACGTGAGCTGGTAATGAATTCCAGGCCTTAATGGTGCGACAGAGGAAAGAGTCTCCGAACCGCTTAGTTCTTGATCGGATGTTCTGCACCGTGTGTGGATGACATCTAAGACCTGCACGCGTTGTCCTGTGTAGGAAAGGGGAGGGTAGGACTAATTGGAAGAGCTCATCAGAACACTCACGTCCTACCTCCTATCGCATCTTAGCAGGGTTAACCTTATCGCTGAGGGGCTCTAAAACTTAGCCTAAAACCAAATCTGAAGGAATATCATAGTGTCTAAACACTAGATACTTTTTTCGTTCATGTTTTATTCTAAGTCCGAATTTTCGGCCGTCCATATTTCTGCTGCTCCCATTTGTCGAGAAACGCGTGGAAATCCCGTGACGGGCAGTTCCGGCATGGTGTTGACTTATGCCGTTATGTTTCTATGTGTCATAGCGTGATGGACGACAGAACAGTAAAACAAAGTTACTCTGACAAGTGAGATGTTTGTGTTTATAGAATAAATAAATTGTAAAGAAATGCGTGAGTGCGTTCCCATGTTTTTACTTCAAAATGTACAAACAAATTAAGGGATTTCTGTGGACTATCCGCTCATTCTCAAATTATTATTTATACATTATTGTTTATTTTATTTTTCGTAAAGTTGATTTCGGGAAATGGCCGTGGGCAATTTGGGTCAGTTTAATGAAACACATACTGATGGATTGGTAATTTTATGTAGATTGCAAGGGTTTACTCCTTTTTACTTAAACAGATTCAAATGTTGAAAATTAGGTCTCAGTCTAATCTCAATCTTCCAAATGTCAACGATCAGATTTCAATGTTCTTTCCTGAAATTCCTTTACGAGAATACCGTTTTTAATATTTGAGAGATTGGCCTTATATCCAGACTGAAATTTGAAATATTTAACATAACATAAACTCCCGCCTATATCCCCGAAGGGGTAGGCATAGGTGCTAGCACCCACATTTCGCCAGTTTATGTTTAAGTCCCAATGTAATAGGTGGCGAGCCTATGCCATTAACCGAGCACTTATAAACCTGCGATAAATACACACAACACTTCGAAAAGCATAGAAAAGTCATTGGTGTGTGCCATGGTGAAACCTGGGATCGAACCCGAGACCTCATCTCAGCAGTCCATTACAAATACCACTAGGCTACCGCCTATTAGAATATTTGATTTTCTGGTCTAACCAAAATATTGACTACAAACGAAATCAAAATATAAATCAGACAGTAAAAGTTATCAAATTTTTTGGGCACTTGTAAATTCGATGGACGTTTTTTTAGCGCACCTTCCTATTTTCTCTATAATACTGGCTGGACGTGTAGTCAGCATCAAATTGATCTTGACCAACAAAGTACTCAAAAGGATCTTATATTAAGATCTTTTTGAACACCTTGGCAGTCTAGATCAATTTGATGCGAACTGTACCTTATCAATTTGTAAGTTATTCTCGCTTATAAAACCTTGAAGCGCTCAAGTAACTCCAAAAATCCCTTCACAGGCTCCTCTACTATAATAAATTGATTCATATAAATAGGTACATGTTATTAAATAGCAAATGAATGTAAATCAACGAAGATATTCATAGAGTTTTCCTTCTAACGGTCACGGTGAAGGAAAACCACTTAGCTACGAGTACATTGCGGTTCAAACCGAGTACTTGATCAAGTGCGAACTTTGTGCTCAGATATAATGAAATCGACTTACTTACATGTAGCCTTGTGGTTTATTAAACGAGTGAATGTTGAATCTAGGCATTATGATAAGGTTTTAAGGTTAATTAAATTGTCATCTGTCTCTTAGTGTATCATCTATCTTGTCTTTTTTGTAGCGTTTTAAGTAAAGAATCTGTGTATAGTCTTTTTGTGTCGAGTTAAAGAGAACAAGGTGTTCAGGAACACGTAGGTGGCAGACAAGCACACTGCCCACCTGATGGTAAATGGTTACCGTGGCCTATGGACGTATGCAACAGCAGGGGTGTTACACTCGCGCTGCCGACCATGAAGAAACCTTCTGATGCCTCTCTTGAAGAACCCCATATTGTAGGTGCTTGGGAAAACCGCAGCAGGGAGTCCTTCCACAGCTTGAGTGTGCGTGGGATGAAGTTTCTTTCATACCGCACAGTGCGCACCGTCTCAGGTCGCAATGTCTGCCTATCCCGAGAGGTATCGTACAAGGCGACTAAGGGATAGGGCTGTTTAACATCAGACAGATATATCCTCAGACTCAGCCTCAGATGTATGGCTCGAGTCAACAATAGTGCCCGGAATACGGCAATAAGACCACCCCCTATTACGAGAGACTGAATACAATTATTGGTGAAATGTGGGTGTCACCTCCTCTGCCTAACCCTCCAGGGATAAAGGCGTGATTATATGTATGTTAAAGAGAACAAGCCTGTACGCAGTAACCAATCGTGTTGAACTTCTTGATGCTGTTAGAACATTTCGAGCGATCGGATTAGACAGTTGAATTTGCGGTTAGATTTAAATTGTTAACGAAACATGGCAATACAGTATGTAGGTGTCACGTGAGGCCACACCAGCTAATTTGATACAAGCCGGTAGCCGGTGCTGATGGACATGGTATTTCTGTGCCCTGTGGGTCTCGGGGAGCAACGCTCGTGTCTTCCTCTCCGTCACGTCGTTAGCGACGCGCGGATTAGGAAATGTTCCCGAACTGGATGCCTACGAAAGATTTGGACTAAGGTTATTATTATAATTATAAAGAACAAATTTTACAGCTCAAATGGAGCAATTTGATCCGGAAATTATCGCACTATCGACGTCCACTAACAGTATGTCGTTGTAAGTACTGTTGTCTGAAAATTTGTTTTGAATTTGATATTAGTGTTCACTTAGTGCAATCATTCTTCTTGTTAGTATCGACCTCTGCCACAGCACAGACAGGGTTTTGATATATCCCCGTCATAAAAAGTTTAAATGAATTATAAAAAAGCATAACCCTTCTTTGGCTTTGCTGTCGGGTAAAAATACATGTTTTTTGTTATAGAAGCCATCGCGATGTTGCTACATCGAGTAGATCTCGTTACTAATCCAGACAAGGGCACAGCAGGGGTCGTGTGGCTACAAATGTTCCAGATAATGTGCTGATTTAGCATAATAATATATAATATTATTCATTATTAACTGTGTGAAAATCTGAATAAATCTGATGTAATATTCTGTAGATACGTGTTATTATTATAGACTTACGTGTGAAAAATTATTTTGTTCTCTTAGAGCTAGTTCACATAGAATTTATTACGTGATTATCTCGTTTTTAATTTGATTTTATTTACCACTAGCTATTCGTCCATGGTACGACACGTGCGCTCAAGTGCTGTCTACTCTTCTAGATTTACCTACAATTTTTTATTCTTGAAAATTATCAACCCAACAAAATAGGAAAAAATTTTTACAACTGCTAAGATTTTCTATTTAAATATTTTATACTATGTCTGCTCAGCACTATCTAGACTTATCATATCATCTTATAAGATCGATATTGTATGATGTAACTGTCTAAATAAGACACAATAGACAATATTCAAATTCCTCCAAGTCCGTTGTCTTCGTAGTTTCACGAACAACTAAAGTAGTAGCCACCCACGGGCGCGGGTGAAAGAACTCAGCGGCGATATTACACAAACTCTTAACTGATCTCATCTCTTCAGGAGTTCTGCTATTTCTGGATATATAAGGAGTTAAGAAAGCATTTACAAACTTTGTGTGAGTGTGTATGTGTGTGTGCGCGTGTGTGCTAAATATTTTCTATTATTGAAAGATAAAACAGTATTGTACAACGATTCGTGACTTTTTGCTTTAACTCATGGGATTTAATATTTTTGCTGACGTTTCAGCACCCGTGGTCACGACTTGACTGACTTCCAGAGGTATGCTGGAAAAAGTTTTTGTGCGCCTACCCACAATTACTTTAATAATTAATTGTAAGGCTGGTGACACACCACACTCACCCTGTCAGTTTTACACCGCGTTAGTTTAAAAATAAAACGGTATGTTGAAATCGTAAATGTATTAAATACTTATTTCAACATTGTATACATTAATGTAATGGAATTATACACTTAAGTGATAGTAACCATAAAAACCGAGGACAATACAATAATTTAAAATGTATAAAAAAATCTGAGATACATTTTTGTATTTAAAATCATAACATAACAAACGGTTAACGATACAAAATTAAAAAATAACAATAAAAAAAATTTGGGTTCGATTTCGTTCAGTGAAATAATACGTAAAAAACCAAAGGCCCAACGTTGAATGGTGATTTTTTTTATATATTTCAAAGTATATTTGTTTTTAATCGTTAAACTCCTAAGCAAATATATATGGAAACCTTGGGAAGCTACTTAGTTTGGATTGATTCTTTTTATAATCAGTCCGTCAACTGACTGCACTCTACTGAATAATACGAAACAAAGTGCCTGCCACCTAAGTGGTATAAAAAAAATCTAGGGTACAGTCGAGACCCACACTCAAGGGTCTAATCTGAAACCAGAGACGGCCCTGAGTCAGTCCTCAAAGTTACAGTTACAGTCTTCAACACTCAGGCCCATATTCTGAAAGGTAATCAATTCAAGATTGAGTAACGTTCTAGAACGTATTCTAGAACTCGCCCGTAGGTCTAAGTGTTGTTCTAGAATCCGAACCATACAATATAGGTGATCTGATTCTAGTATCTTTTTTTATACCAGGTAGGTGGCAGACAAGCGCACGGCCCACCTGATGGAAAGTGGTTACCGTGGCCTATGGACGTGTGTAACACCAGAGAAGCCACACTCGCGCTGTCGCCCCTGTAAGCACAGAGTTTCTGTGCCGTCGTAGAGGACAAAGCAGGACATGCCTTTAGTCACCCCACTGACAGCACAAACTCTCCAGTGAGCTCTGGCTACCCTACTCACCGCTGGGAACACAACACGAAGTTATTATAACCGCGGTATTCTGTAGGGCGGAGGTACTTCCCCAGTCGGTCACTACCTAATCCAGTGACAGATTGAGCGCACAAAAACTTGTAAATTTCTTAAGTTTCACTAAATATTACTTGATGGAAACAACTCGCACAATGGCCAAAAAAAGGAGGCTAAGTGCGAAGAAAAGTGTCCCTTTCCATTTCTAAAATTGCCTAAATATGTCTAAGTATATAGGGTACCAGCAAGATCTTCGGCATCCAAGCCATCCTCACCTCCAAGTGCAGCCTTTCCTCTCGGGGTTGAGGAATCAAATGGTAGTCGACAATCGGGCCCTGGATACTAAAGTATATAAGCTTTGAATGAAGAACTATGTTCTTCGATTATTCAAAACTTTTCACATAATATCAATATTACAGTTAGGTACGTGTAAACTCAGAAGTTTTGAAGCTTTTACAACTTGAAAGTTTTTAAGGAATTGGAACACTACCTTTTTGAGAACGATAGTAAAAGCAACCTGTGCGTCTCGTAAAACTCAAACAATTATACAGCGTAATAAAAATAATTTTTATATCTTCATACTTTCTCCTGATTCAATCGATTCTGAAACGTAATATCGCTTATCGCTCAGCTCCTGTGCGTGCTCATAGCTTTAAGTTGCCGGAACAAACAAAACCTGTAGTCTATCATAGAGTGTTTATCGGTCTACTCATCATTTGAAGTAATTAATGCACAGCAATCGCAAGGAGAGCTTTCGATCACCGAACGGTATTCCAATTCACACCAATCATGACGGATGCAAAACCGCGAAACCTGAATCCGAACGCGCCCACGTAGATCTATCCCGCTCTCGCGCCAAAAGGAACGAAGGAGAAAGGTATCTTTTGACAAGTCGAAAGTTTTTGCTCAAGGTTTGAGTGCGTGAAGGCGCTGGAATGCAATGTTGAATTTAAAAATAAAGTAGGTTGGATCGAGGCGATGGTATCAGGTCCGTGCGGCCGGCGAAATATTTGATCCGGTTGCGTTGCCATGGCAACGGACGCTTGTTTCAACGCAATCGATTTCTCGGTCATTAAATAAGCAAGTGGCTTACTTTTTACAATGTGTATTAACGTGATGCCTGAGAATGCCTGACAGCAGTTTTACTAGACTTCAAGCCTCTGTGGCATGGCGGTAGTGAACGCGGCCGCGCAGGAGGCGCAGGTTCGATCCCCATTTAGTGCAAATATGTGTATGCATGCATATGGGTATTTGCATTGGTCTGGTCATGCTCCGGAGAGCACTTAACGCTATTGGTCCCGGTTTCCATCATCATCATCATCTATAGCAGTCGTTACAGGTAGTTGTTTTTTTTTATTTTTTATAGGACACCTCAAAAGTCCGATTAGTCTAACTACAGAACTTCTATATCACCAATTCGTTGTGGAGGTCAGATGTCAGTCGCTTTAATATTTGAAGTTCAGCCACATCTTAGTTAGACTAGAAAACCGACCCCAACTGAGTGAATGATGACTAGTGTTCAAGCTAAGATATAGTTTAACACATTTACAATTGTGGTCCTGTGGATTATTTACAACAAATGTTTCTCGAAATGCATTTTAACTGCACTGAAACTATTAACTTCCATTGAACTGCATTAGATGCTAGTTTTCAATCAGCGTGTAGTCTTTGTAACTGCACGGCAATTGCACACCAACTGAAATCGGGCACCCAAATCTGTTCAATTATTAAAAAGGTACGGCGAAATAAAAGAAATCATCACATATATTCCCTGAAAAATATCACACTCCTTTCTACGAAAGCACGTTAACTTAACAACGAAAGAAATGCTCCTGTGTACACACAGCCGTAATCGTATTCGTAATCCAACATAAAAACGCCTTAGACATATCTATTAATAAATAAAACCGTAGTAATAAGTTCCTAATGAATGCATACTGTCAAAGAAATATAACAAAAACGAGACATTGAAAAACATTCAGCATGTATTTACCTATCCGATCTAAGCTTAAGTGTAATCGCACTGGCGGCGGTACATTTGAATCTCAAATACCATCGCATGCGCAGACATTGTCGAACACTTTTGAATAGTAAGTATTGTAGGGAGTCGATGGAGCGTTCCTCGTGGCTGGCTGGATAAAAAGCTAACTCAGCGTAAGTACAGACAGAGAAAAAGCACAAAAAATATGGTGTTCATTACATTACTCTGCTTCTGAGTCTGTGAGACTAACCGACAATTACTGCTACAGAATCTTTTATTTTTCTAAATGTCATAAAAAAGTCAAATATTTTAGTTTTATGGTCGGTAGCGCGAGTGTAACACCCCTGGTGTTGCATACGTACATAGGCTACGGTAACCACTTCCCATCAGGTGGGCCGTGTGCTTGTCTGCCACCTAAGTGGTATAAAAAAAAAGTTTTATAGTAAAATCTTGTTTAGTTTTTACCCGACTGCAGTGTAGCGGTATTAAAAGAGTTTGGGTAAAATGTTCACCTGCATGTATGAATTGCCGTTCTTTTATTTCCTCTTAGCTACTAAACAGCATATTTGTTTGATAAATGACACTGTCATTAGAGTCATCTTTAAAACGCAAGTCATTACATACTTAATTATAATAAAAAATCAAAATGGCGGATTTGTGGCGCCAAAAATTATGCTTTCAATAAGTACCGCAGCCTTGAGTTTTAGTTTTTGTAAATAATTTTAATAGACTTCTCCATGTTTGTTGTACTAGATTCTTGATAAAACTACACAGGTGTGTATTATCCCAGCTACGATAACAAATTCCTAAGTTTCTATTACCACAGACGACACCGGAGGGGTGCCGACTGCAGTGATCTAATTTTAGGCGACACTAAAATAATTTACTACATTTAAATATAGTGAAACAGCTCATGATATTTATTTGCTTGTTTTTTTAATAACTTTTTTTTTATATAGGACACGTCAATTAGACTTCGCCTTGCCTGATAGTAAGCTGAAGGCAAAGTCTCAGAAAAGAGGGCCACAATTACTTACATATACTATGTGACAATGTTGACACTCAGCTTGACGGCCTCGTCATATACTTTTTCACGCCCCGCTTAAAGGTCCCGGGACTGTAGGAAGAAGGAAACACGTGAGCCGGTATTTATATTAGCGTTTCTGAGAATTAGTTACTTAATACAATTTTCTATAGGTTTTCACACTGCTATCCTACAAAATGTTTCTTCGAAACCGCTTGTATACATATAAGTTTTTGTATACACACATATAGTTATATTCCTTTTTTGCAACCAGTACAAATAGATAGTGCCCAGCGGAGCAAAGCACATAGTCAGCTAGTCTCACACAGGAAGTTTATTTTTACCTAATTATTGCTTTTTACGTATGTTCAAGTATCTATGTATGTATTGGCATAAAATAATGACTTCATTATTGTAAGTTTTTTGCATACCTATAACCTAGTAAAATCGTTATGAGATATTGTATGGCTTTCTGATATATTATCAGCAATGCATGTAATCCGCATTTCCATATAATACCTAGACAATGTCCAGAATGTAATATTATAACCCGGTAATGTATAAAATTTTATGTATTATATAATATTTTAATATGTTAAAAAAAGCCGATTAAGTGCGTATCGGACTCGCGCAGCGCGGGTTCCGTAACTAAAGCTAAATAAACTGTAATATATTTTGAATGCGTTGACTTAGAAGTTTGATTTTCGCACAATTTCAAGACATCATAGACTAGAATATGTGGTATGAATTTCAACTTGATACCTCGCGTTCCTGAGAAAAAGGTCTTGACAGACAGACAGAAAGACAGACGGGCAACGAGGTGATTCCTATAAGGATAAGGGTACTGTTTTTTTTCCTTACGAGGTACAGGACTCTAAACAAATACGTGGCGATTATAAAAAAAATAACCACGGAGGCCAATGTAATATTAAGGGTTACCTTTTAGCAATAGAGTCCTACGACAACGGGGTAAGGAACTTTAAACACCCCCCTCTAACCAGTCCCTCGAATCTACCACAGATAATATAATATACTTCTACTAAAGCAAAACCACTGTTATACCACTAAACACACTGCTTGAAGTGGCATTCGATTATAGACTTTATGGCTATTGTAATAAAGTCCAAATTTAATTTAATAAAAAGAGTTTCATAACAACTTTTTTATTCACGCTGCAAAAAGTTTATAAATTATGGACTTTAAACTCATTGCGTTAAAGTCTAAAATGAAATGAAATTTTTAGCTGTGTCAGTGGATTGACTTTAGCAGAATTAAGGCCCAGATAATTGTGATACCTTATACATTTCGATTAAGAAATAGAAAAAATTGGAACGATTCAGGCGGGATTCGAACCCGCAATCTTTCCCGTACAGGTGAACCAACCACGGTGGGATCCCACCGGATTATTGCGGGCGAAGGTTCTATGGCGTTCCCCCTGTAAAAGAAAGATCACGGGCTCAAATCCTGCCTGAACCGATCGAATATTTTCTATTTCTTAATCGATTGGAATAGGTCGCATACTAAATGCTTTAAAATTTCATTCAATCTTTTACAGTTAGTAGTATCTCTAATCCAGCCCTGACAACCTTGTATGTAATTGTGCGTCAGTTGAAACGGTTTTTTCTCTAGACCATGCTCTGTCTCTGTCACACATCATAGGCCTAACGACATCAGGGTCTTTCGCGGGTGTCATGATAAACATCGATTTCTGTCAAACATGTGCTTTCGATTTATAATTGGTTGGCATCAGAGGAAGGACCGCGGCACAGAGTGAATATACTGTAGATATAGCATATTCATAAAGTTCGTATTATTTTCCTTTTTGTTTTTCTCTTTCCTCTTTTTTAGGAAATATCAAATGTTTATTTTTTGGAAAATAATATTATTTACCTAAATTACTAATATTCTCTCTAACCCCTCCAGCTAAGCTAAATTATTTGTCTTCGGAGTGGGTTTACGTAGGCAGTTTAATAGCCAGGATTCACACAGCGCTATCTAGACCCAAAGTAATAGAAATAACTTGTGTTATATGTTCTAAAGTTTGAATAAACATACCCACTTATATTCATTTTTCTTGCAAATACATATTATACACATTTAGATTCCGAAGCACAAGCTAGTTAAACTATGCTTAGAATATATAGGTCTAGATAGCGTTGTGTAGAATGTTGTAGAAGGATGCGGAAAGCTGAGGATCGGATAAAATGGCACACATTAGGAGAGGGCTATGTCCAGCATTGGACTACGGTGGGGTAATTGATTGATAGATTGATATCTGTAAGTGCAGGAATCGAATTAAATTAGTTTTCGTAAGTTCTAATTAACAATGAAAGTTGTATAAAACGATTTGAATAAAATCGAGTGTGTGAGTTGAACTTATTGGTGCTAATGGCATATCTCTAGAGTTATACATCTATGGGCCACAGTTTTTGTGCGTGCGTCGTTTATATGTAGTGTACTAGTTTTTAACATAACATAAACTCACGCCTATATCCCCGAAGGGGTAGACAGAGGTGCTAGCACCCACATTTCGGCAGTTTATGTTTAGGTCCCAATGTAATAGGTGGCGAGCCTATTGCCATTAACCGGGTATTTATAAACCTGCGGTAAATACACACATAACTTCGAAAGGCATCGAAAAGTCATTGGTGTGTGCCATGGTAAAACCTGGGATCGAACCCGAGACCTCGTCTCAGCAGTCCATTACCCATACCACTAGGCTACCGTGGTACTACACACCTTTTTAATGAACTTTACAAAAAAGTACCTATTAGGATTTTAAATTATGCTCAGCTGGCTTTCTTTACCATGTTGGCATTTGTTTATTAGAAAGGGAGTTATACTGGGTCCCAGCAAAGTCAAGGCATTCGACAGTTGCTCCTTGCAGCCCAAGATCCGCTTTCGTTTTCTTCCACTTCTAAGATATATCCCCCCTACCGGGATTAATCATTTTTTACCCACGCAGTTTGACGGTCGCCGCAAATAGCGAAATAAAGGCCTATCCCATCTATTCCTGCTGCTGATGGATAATCGTCTGATGGATATGTTCTCCACCTGACTGTAATCATCATCATCTCATCAAAGGTTCAGTGTCAGCTGCAACCAAAACATGTACTTTATCCACTTTACTTCTCCTCCTTTCCATAAATGCTTTTTCGGAAGCAAATGCCGTTTATACCATGGCGTCCGACTGGGGAAGAACCTCCGCCCTACAGAATACCGCGGCCATAATAGCCCCGTGTTGTGTTTCCGGCGGTGAGTAGGCTAGCTAGAGCTCACTGGAGGGCTTTTGTGCTGTCAGTGGAAAAACCAAAAGCTTGTCCTGCTTTGTCTTTTACACTGACGGCACAGAAACTCTGTACTTACAGGGTTGGCAGCGCGACTGTGACTCCTCTGGTGTTACAGACGTCCATAGGCCACGGTAACCACTTTCCATCAGGTGGGCTGTGTGCTTGTCTGCCAACTAAGTGGTATAAAAAAAATCGATTAAGAAATAAAAAATTTTGGATCGGTTCAGGCAGGATTGGAACCCGTGATCTTTCTTTTACAGGAGGAACGCCATAGAACCTTCGCCCGCAATAATCCGGTGGGATCCCACCGTGGTTGGTTCACCTGTTAGGGAAAGATTGCGGGTTTGAATCCCGCCTGAATTGAAGGAAATTGTTCTCAATGCTTGGAAAGGCTTGATGTTAAGGGTTGGCAGCGCGAGTGTGACTCTCTTGGTTTTGCACGCGTCCATAGGCCACAGTGACCACTTTCCATCGGGTAGGCCGTGTGAACTGAAGTATTGGCTGTGAACAGTAAAAAAGTTCGAGTTTGTAGTGAGAGAGAAAACAGTGTAAATACGCGAAAAAAGAACTCGAAAGAGTAGATCTATATATTTACTCCTAAAAAACTTTTTCACTATTCACCGTCAATACTCCAGTTCCTCCGCGATCATGGTGCTTGCAACAGCGCCGAAATATTGGAAACTCAAAACAATACAACATGGTAAATATCCCGATATTTTTAACACTAATGTGAGTGACCATGATAGTTTAAATACTTAGATACGCACTTTGTAGGCGGACAATGCAAAACAGCTTACAGACGTATATTTTTTTAAATTGATGATCTAGAAGTGTGCTCACCTAACACGCATGAACCTAGTTCATGACAATGCTGTTTGCATAAATATTTTCGCAAATAGGAATGTCATGAACAATAAATTTAAAAAATACACTCACAATGACATTCTACAGACTTGACCTAAATTCGGTACATATACGTTTCTTACTGTAGATTTTTAAATTCGGGTTTTTTTTAAAGTCTTTTGTTTTAAGTGGAATATTCTGTTCTTTGAATTATTTCCTTGAAGGAATTAATTTCAGATAGATATCTCACGGTTGAATTATCTCACTCTGGTTTGAGCCCCTCTAATTTTGATATACCCATTATTAAGAACTAAAATACCTAATTGAATTATAAAATTACTTCCAGAAACTGAACACAAAATTAGCAACATCACGGGTGTCACACTCGCACTACCTTTCTTGTAACCTTCTAAACCCTTCTTGAAGAACCACAGCAGGGAAATCATTCTTCAGCTTAAGCGTACAGGGTATGAAGTTCCTTCAGTACTTTACCTACCGTGGACACGTGTGAGGATAAATTCCCTGTTCCTGACGAGCGCCGTGATGATAGAATGTGACATATCACATCACGAGGTACAACTATATAACACAGGCATCAGCTATTGGAAAGTAAATACAATTCAGAACCAAGCGGTTCGGAGACCCTTTTCTTTGCCGCACCATCAAGACCTGGAATTCATTACCAGCACACGTGTTTCCTTCTTCCTATAATCCCGATTCCTTAAGCGGGGCGTTAAAAAGCATCTGATGAGGCCGCCAAGCTGAGTGCCACCATTGTAACATTACTTAGTGTCTTTAATGGTGACCCTCTTTCCTGAGACTTTGCCTTTAGCTTACCATCAGGCGAGGTGAAGTCAAGTTGGCGTATCCCAGATAAAAAAAAAACAGTTGTCATTGGCAGAACAAATGAACTAATTCGAGAGTAACGGCAAAAGCAGTAAAATTAATATTAGATTTATTATACTACTTAGGTGCCCACCTGATTGAAAGTGGATACCATGGCCTATTGAAGAGTGCAACACTATGGGAATCACACTCGTGCTGCTGAAAAGGGCGTATTGTCTTATCAAGGTATGTATAGCTCGAGCAAACTTTATCCATAAGCCAGTAAGTACATACCTGCTGATAGTAGGAGAAACCTTGGACCCGGGCTTTCTTCTTGGGTTGGGGGTCAGACAGTAGTCATTTAAGTGAAAGCCAAAATAAACCAAATTGGAATGAAGTTGAAGGACACGGCGGTATTTCCGCCCAATTGAGCAGTCCGACTGGGGAAGTACCTCCGCCATACAGAATACCGCGGCTATAATAACTTCGTGTTGTGTTTCCAGCGGTGAGTAGGGTAGCCAGAGCTCATTGGAGAATTTGTGCTGTCAGTGGAAAGACAAAAGGCTTGTCCTGCTTTGTCTTCTACACTAACGGCACAGAAACTCTGTACTTACAGGGTTGGCAGCGCGACTGTGACTCCTTTGGTGTTACAAACGTCCATTGGCCACGGTAACCATTTTCCATCAGGTGGGCCGTGTGCTTGTCTGCCAACTAAGTGGTATAAAAAAAAAAGAAGTGAAGGTTTAAGAGGGAGGATCTCTAGTGCAAATTGCTGGGTCTGGATGCTAATTCAGCTATTTATGGTATAAACCATTGACTTAATGTCAGTTTCTGGTCTTTGTAAACTTTGGTAGTGACTATGTATTTTATTAACTGTTCGTTTACTTCTAAATGTCATAGCCATTAGAAGCTTTTCGTGCAATAACTACCTGCATACAAAGTTTTACAAATCCGGTTGACATTTTATAATTTTGGCTTAATCGAATTGATATGATATAGAGCGTACTTATTTAGACTTAGTTGAAGTTGTACTCGTTGCACAAAAATATTGTGAGAAAATCCCTCCTGAGGCTCAAATATCATTTTGTTATGTGGCTGAAGAATCTGGTGTGCTCTAGGGTTGCCGTCTCCCATTCAAAGTTAAGACTCATCGTATTTGACTTTTTTTTTTAATTTTCTTTTTATGTAGGACACGCCAACTAGACTTCACCGCGCCTGATGGTAAGCTAAAGACAAAGTCTCAGGCAAGAGGGTCACCATTGCAGACACTAAGTAATGTTAAAATGGTGGCACTCAGCTTGGTGGCCTCATCAGATGCTTTTTCACGCCCTGTTAAGGACTTTAACTTTCAATGGTATTTGTTGCGCTGGTTCTTCTCCACTAGTGCCTAGAAGGTGGTGGTAAACTTAAGTTAAGTAGAATTAATGTCAATAAGATATAACTAAGTTATACATACATACATATAAACACGCCTCTATCCCCGAAGGGTTAGGCAGAGGTAAATTAACACCCATTTTTCACCAATTCTTAAATTCGGTAATAGAGGTCGTAATAGAGGGTGAGCCTATTGCCGTCATCGGGCACTATTGTTGACTCAAGCCATACATATGAGGCTGAATCTGGGCTGTATATATCTGTCTGATGTTAAACAGCCCTTAAGTAAACTAAGTTACACTATATTGTAAAATAAAGAATATTGAAGAGTATTACAAACAGAATTGTTTGAGAAGTTCAGCGATAGAGAAAACAGTCGAACTCGGCATAAGAATAAATTATGTTTACCTTTGATAAGAAATTGACAAATGTACTAAATTTGCACGTCTTCACATGGCAGAATATGAGCGAACTACACTATGTTATTAAAACACCTCTATACACCATGTTCTAGCAAATAAATGAATGTGAATTTGAATTTTGTAGGTACATGCTTGTTAAATTCAAATTTACCTAGTAGAAGCTAATAAAACTACCTCCTTATAGGAACTTCTCTGCATATCGTGATAAAAGTAACGTTTCTAATTGACGGCGTGTGGTCTCGCCCGAGCATTTCCATACAAAAAATATATCTTTTATTAAAGATATACAATGTAAACTATAGTTTAAGTACTTTTAACCTTTACATTTGCTTACAAACTATGATATTAATATGCTAACACATGGTAATGTGGGGTCGGTTATCATTCGGAATACCATCGAACAGGAAATTATTAAGTTGGCTATTTCCGTGGTAATCAGCATTTTTATGTACTTATTGTCTATGGGATTAATGCAAGACCTTATGCAACCCAATTAGAATTTTACATTGTAGAAGTTAAATAGTATGTGTGAATTAATTTAGTATATACACATAAAGAATTGGCATCGCCATTCAGCGTGGTAATGCCGCCAGCCTCTTAGGCACGGTACCAGTAGAGATCGATGGGGAGGAATTTTTCGATGCCTAAAATTGCAGTCTCCCTCTTTTTCTTTATTCCATTTTTGTATATATTGTATAGTTAGCATAGTTTTATATAAAATTGTAAGTAATAGTATATTATAATAGCATATTTTATGTACCTACCTAAACTGTATATACACAGTTTTTCGGACGAGTTGAATAAAGTTGTTACAAAATAATGTGCAGGGCGAAGGATCGGGTGTTATGATGCTCAATGGGAGAGCCCTATGTCCAGTAGGTAGTTGACTGTGATAGACTAAATGATATTAAACTAAGTTGTATTTTATAAAATAGCGGTACTGACTAAAATGAGCTCTCTTCTCTTTTTTTCATTGTTTGATTCTCCTTCCACGCCGTGTTGTGCCGCGTGGTTTCAACCAGAGTAAAATTAGGGCCACCCCATCTCTGCCCATGCGGTGTCGTACAAGGCTACTAAGGGATAGGGCTGTTTAACATCAGACAGATATATACAGCCCAGACTCAGCCTCAGATGCATGGCTCGAGTCAACAATAGTGCCCGGGATACGGCAATAGGCTCACCCCTTATTACGTGGGACGGAATATAATTATTGGTGAAATGTGGGTGTTAATTCACCTCTGCCTAACCCTCCAGGGATAAAGGCGTGATTATATGTATGTATGTATGATTCTCCTTTCATGAGAAATAATATCTTTTTGTGTAGGGTAAAATCTGCTATTACTTATGAAATTTACCTAAAAATCCCTACTCATTCCTGACATATTTCAATTTGCAATGTATACACAACTCTTATTTAATAAAACAACAATAAAAAAGCAGCCGAAACATTTAATTCACATAATACCTCATATGGCAACATTTCACTAAATGAGTTTACGAGGTATGTCTCCAGATCTCCAAGTATTTTAATAAATTGCCGAAAGACATTAAAACGTCTGGAAAAATAAAACGCTTATGAATTATTTGGCAAAAAGGCCGTATTACAGAGTAAATTATATCCTAAGAGGTACAGTGAAGCTATTACGAGAATGTAATGTGATGTACGTTGATATGTAACGAGGAGTCTGATTTGTTTCTTTTTTTAGAAAACCTTTTTAATTTGTGTGTGATATGATATCCTTCAGTATATGAGGCCACGCTCAGATCTGTTATCAGAGGCTTGCTTCCGTAAAAGCGATAATGAGATCAAAATATTACCATATGATGGAACGGTAAAGGTAACTTGATGTCTGTAATGGTGTACCTACCTCTTTCCTGAGACTTTGCGTTTAGCTTACTATCAGGCGAGGTGAAGTCAGGTTGGCGTGTCCTAGATAAAAAAAGGTCTAAATGAAATTGATTCAATGATTCTTTGATTCAAATTCCATATCCACACTAAAAAATTGACGTGTGTAAGGACAGTAGAAGATAAGGGTTATTCTTTCTGCCTGCCCCCGAAAGAGAAAGGCGCGGGTCATAAATGTAAAAAGCGTATTTGTATTTTTTTAAACTAAAGATACAATCCTATTATTCACCTGACTTGACTATAATTCCTAATGCCGAATGTCCTGAAGCAAAGTAGAATCAGTACAAATTAATTTATGTATAGAGACCGTTGAGCGCTTTCGCTGCAATCAATCATCACATGTCATACATTGATGAAATGTAAAAGGAAGGCTGACAATCTCATCCGCATTTTGAATCTTATCACCAAAAACATAAGGTTTTAATTACCCTGTATTAAAACGTTATCTTAGAAAGGCAAACCTGATCGAGAAGATAGCAATATTGTGAAGAATCTAGGCGTCCGTTAGGTTTTGAATGGACCGGTTTTAGTGATCTCTTAACAATTTGAACCGGAAACGATCGTCGTGACTGTAGAAATGAATCTAATTGTGTGTTCATTGTTTGTGTGTTAGACTATATCTGTGAATTTGCAGGGGATTGGGACATACAGACAGAAATAGTTCCACGATACAACTTTGAAGAATGTAAAGAATTTGTTCGAAAATATAATTTGCCGGGCGGTGTGACTTTCCAATTATGTCTTAAAAATAAGATTATCAATAAACCGGGGTCCTGAGGGTTTTCTTTATACAACTTAGGTGGTAGACAAGCACACAGTGCACCTGATGGAAAGGCGGTTACCGTGACCTATGAACGTGTGTAACACCAGAGGAATCACACCCGTGCTGTGTATTTACTGCTTGTATTGGGCACATTTAGGTTACACCAAGAATGAGACCAGTTCAGCATAATGCTGGGCACGACTGATGGCTGGGACAGACTGGATGAGGAAGGCAGAGGATCGAATAAAATGACGCAGATTGGGAGAGGCCTATGTCCAGCAGTGGACTACGGTGGGCTAGTTTATTGATTGATTGGCAATTAATTATTTTTCTTTTCTAAGGTTTGTATAGTCTACTGTACATAAACTTTATCTGTGATGGATAAAACATAACATAACATAAACTCACGCCTATATCCCCGAAGGGATAGGCAGAGGTGCTAGCACCCACATTTCGCCAGTTTATGTTTAGGTCCCAATGTAATAGGTGGCGAGCCTATTGCCATTAACCGGGAATAGGTAAAGTTTAAAAATAGTGTATTATTATAAATAGAAATTACTCTTCCAACTGAGATACTCAACCTTTATCTAGAGTGTGACATTGTGCTCGTTAGCAGGTAGCTGCTAAGTTCACTAACACTTATTTTTCTAACCGTATTTCGCAATAGTAATCTCTATAATCAAACTAGTTCACAAATCTAACAATATTACGAGGGCATAATACATAGCGTTATCTAGATGTAGAAATAGGCATAGCTTAACTTGTGTTATAAGTTCTAGAATGGGGATAATCATATAGGTAAATTTTCTATTGTAATTAAATACATAAATTATGCATAGGAACACCCAGACCAATCTAAATAAGCATATTCAAGTATACAAAAAAAAGCATCTTATTTTTATCATAACACAAGCTAGTTAAGCTATGCTTACCATGGGTCTAGATAGCGTTGTGTAGAATGTCGTGAAATATTTATTATTTTTATTTTATAATACAAATATTTGCACTGAGCGGGAATCGAACGCGCTACTTTGACGCAGAGAGGTTTTCTACGTAATCAATAATTCAATATTTCAATATACTGCCTGTCTATGCTTCTGCATCTAGCAACCATAACACATTTACAAGCGTCAGTGGTTAAGTGGCTAAGAAGTCGGTCTCACGATCCCAGGGTTCAAATCCCGAAAGTTACACTATCAACATGAACCCACTCCTAACACAAGCAATTTATCTTAGCTGGAAGGGTTAATAACTCTTTAAAAATAAGGTAAAAGTCGGGAGCTCAAAAATGAAACGAGTTACACCGTTATACCCAACACCCCACTGTACCCTACCTCCATTTTTATTCCAAAGTATATTAAGATTTATCTTCACAGTGTTTCGAAAACAAACTAACAGCTAATTACCTCACGCGGTTCTCAGAGGCGTATTAGCAAATTATAGTTCACAACCGAGCCTCGAACCGGCGTCCCTCGCAGCATTAACGATGTCGGATCACTCAAAGAGTTTTTTCGTTCTGATATTTTTTCGAAAAAAAAAATTCGGACAGCTTTTTCGCTGGACGAAATAATACAGGACTAATGGAGTACCTGCGAGGTAGGGGGCAGTGCACATTGGCGCGGCCGTCGATGTTACAGATGTGTTACTTTGATAATGTTATGACGGCTCGAGTTTTATAGCTTGTCTCGCACTGCCCTTATTTGAATTTTATTGCGAAATCCGTTCAGGTAATTTACGTAATCACTCTTTTATTTATTCAGGCCTTTATTCATCATCCAGTGCGGTGTCAGCTACACTTCTTCACTGTCCACAAGTCATGATGGCTATTACAAGAGCGACCGCCGCATATTTTTCCTTAATCATATCTTTCAGTATAGACAATTTAACATATAATAAATAAAAAAAACGATTTATACCACTTAGGTGGCAGACACACCCACCTGATGGGAAGTGGTTACCGTAGCCTATGGACGTATGTAACCCAGAAGAAACCTTCAAATGACTCTCTTGAAGAACCCCATATTATAGGCGCTTGAGAAAACTGCAGCAGAGAGTTCACTCCACAGCTTGCAGTATTATTTTATTAAACTGCCATAGTAAGTAGAATATCTAATATTCTTGGGGCCTACTTATTAACTGGCGAAGCTCTGGCGCAGGCTTCCCTCTCGGTGTTGGGAGGTCAGACGGCAGTAATTCCCGCCAAAATCACACTAAGCAGTCGAGCCTCTTTTCGTCCCGCACTTTTCATAGGACTATGAAAAGTGCGGGGCGAAAAGGGACTTTTTTTTTTTTTTACGTGCGCAAAATCCCCACGGATACCTCCCCACCGGAGCCGGTGGAGGAGGTTATGTCGGACACGAACCGACTAAAACGCACGCCGCCTGTGGGTCGTTTTGGTTGCCGAAGGTGAGGTTGACAGGCATATCCCTCGCACCCCGGCCGACCCAGGGCCATCTCTCACGATCTGGCCCTCTTCTCGGGTGTGGGGACTACAGAGTCCCCAACTCGTCCCCGGAAACGAGGAGGCGCGCCACGCGCGCCACCGCCGCGGCCTGCTTCTGCCAGGGTGACAGGCGGCTTCACCTGTCACCCCCAAACACCTGTCACCCCCAAGGGCGAAAAGGGACTACCCCTATAGTATCGCGGTACATACATCAGAATTTCGTACTTAGGTATACACTCTCATAATTACCTAAGTCTATATTAAACAAAACATCAATGAAAACAAAAAACAAATAAAACACAAACCGAACCGAATCGCCAAATAAGTTAATAATCCTTACGTGCCAAGTGCATAACTGTAGTGTAATAAAAAATAATCATAATATACTGCATGTGAACATTGTACTGTAGCAGTTAGCCTTTATTACTGCGCAAAGGCAAGTAAAAAGTTGCATTCGGCCCAGAGCGGGCTCATTAAGCTAATATAAACGAAACGCAGGCGAATGCCGCCGTGATTCGAGGAACCTCGGATTCGTGGGTCACAGTGTAGGCGATAGCAGGGGTCTAATCAAACCAATCGAAGATTTTTTTGAACAGTTTACGGTAATTTATGGCTTCTGAGCGGGAAAATCAGCAGCGAAATATAAGATACGAGCTCTTCTTGTAACAATTTCGAATTTTGATTCAAAGATTATATTGATTTTGGAGATAAGCTGAACCCAGAATTATACAATCGAGTGCAGTTATGTTTTAAGGAATTTATAGTTATAAAATTTGTTTTTTGGCTGCGACTTTATCAGCGTTGACAGTGTTGATGCCACCGCTAGGACAAATGAAACATATCGTTTACCAGGATGAATAAAATCCTATACGTTAATCCAGTTTATTAACTACGTATGTGCAAAATTCCATACAAATCCGTTCAGTAGGATAATACATAGTAGATAAGAGTCCAGACTTAGATGGAAGTCCCAGAGAACCAGATTCTCTAGGACAAACCTAGGTCACTAGACAACCACGCCGTGAATACACTATTTTATTAAACTTTTATACTTTTTATGTATTATACTTTATATCTGAAAGTTCCCACGGAAACAGGAAATAAAATATCAGCTAAAACCGCAGCGAAGCAACGCTAGGCTTATCTAGTTTTTTATTTGCAAATATTTTTCTCAAGCACCCAGAACATTCCTACAATAGAATTTATAGGTATACTGTATCGCAATTACTCTGTGTCGATAGCCTACTATGGTGGTACTCCAGATTTATTACCCGACAAAATTAAATCAACATATAACGTATGTTGTGACCGTATTTATATTGGCCAACACGTTTCGCCGGTGAACAAATTGACAAGTTTATCCTGTTCAATTGCGGTGGAGACTGAAAACACAATTCGCTGATATACTGTGCTGCTCTTTGATTTATACGGACTATAAATGAGAATGCATTTTAGGGTTCCACCTGGTTCCCTGGTAACACGGCAATACACTGTCTTTAGTTGGTTCAAGGACAAAATAGTTCAAATTTGTATCTGACGAAAAAAAAGAGATCATATTTGCCCATGATCTGTGGAAATATATTTACAAACAAATGGGTAATATTCAACGAATTTGTTAAAGAAAGGAATAATAACATAGAATCCGATCAGTTGAATGATTCGTCTGTTTTTTATCATCTGAAATAAGGAGCTTCGTAACCTTATTACGAAAATAAAGTCTACGAAGTTTATGAGCAGATATCAATTCCTTTCCTCTCTCACAGCTCGCTGTAACAAATTTGCACCTTTTTAGTATGCGGAACTCTTTGACGCAGTCCTGGCCGTTTTTTAACGATTTCCATCATTGGACAAGGCAGTGATCCAATTAATAATAATAATGGTACGGGCAAAAACAACGTTACGATGTGCGATTTTGGAGCCGAAATCAGCCCAAATACCTCAGCCTGAGGCAGCCTGAGGTCAATGGACGGGGGAACTGGTTCACAATTATTTGACCAAAAAAGCCCTTGGTCGTGGGATGGCAGGGGTTAGGCAGAGTGGCGAGATTTTTGCAAGTTTCTTAACATTTTTGTCCTATCGTTAAGGAGACATGCACTTTTTTAGACCACTTAGATGGCAGACAAGCACACGGCTCTCTTGATGGAAAATGGTTACCGTGACCTATGGACGTTTAGAACACCAGGGGACACTCAGGCTGCCGACCCTTTTTTTTACTTGCGACATTTTCCACGGATTCCTTTCCCTACCGGGATCCTACCTAATGGGAGAGTTTATGTCGGAATCGAACCGACCAAAACGTACGACGACTGTGGGTTGTTTTTGGTTGCTGAAGGTGAGGTTAACATGCATATCCCTTGCACCCTGGCCGAAGTCTGCCAACCCTGTAAGAACAAAGAGTTTCTGTGCCGTCAGTTGATGTTTGGTCTTCCCACTGACCCCTCTTGAAGAACCCCATATTGTAGGTGCTTGCGAAAACCGCAGCAGTGATGACATACAAATCGGGTATAAAAATCTGTTTGTAGGTACTAATATGTGTTAAATTTATTGTTATCTCATGCAAAGTATATAAAAATTAGGCAGTAGAGTTTCGTCCCAGGTCAATACAAATATTTTTATGTATAAATATGTATTATATTCAAAGTATAGCTATTTGTTTTTATGAATAATATGTACCTACGTTAATGTAAAAGAAATATTTTTCTAGAACACATATTACAAGTTATTGCCCAATTGAGCAGTATGACTGAGGAAGTACCTCCACCCTACAGAATACCGCGGCCATAATAACTTCGTGTTGTGTTCCCAGCGGTGAGTAGGGTAGCCAGAGCTCACTGGAGAATTCGCACTGATAGTGGGAAGACTAAAGGCTTGTCCTGTTTTGTCTTCTACACTGACGGCACAGAAACTCTGTACTTACAGGGTCGGCAGCGCGAGTGTGGCTCCTCAGGTGTTACACGCGTCCATAGGCCACGATAACCGCTTTCCATCATATGGGCCGTGTGCTTGTCTGCTGTGGTATAAGAAAAAATACTTTGTTCTCGTTCGCACTCACTCATTAGTGCATGCATGTTCTGTCGCACTTGTGCTTGAGTTGAACCTAGAGGCTATTTAATTAGCCTAGTTTTGAATGCCCATTTTGGTGCCAGTTTAATATAACATCATTGTATTCAATATATTACAATATTACCCTCATTTGCCGGTCAAAAAAAGTGTGCTTTTTTAAATTCCAGAAATACGTAATAATATCGAAGATTGTAATCAAGTAACGATTAAGAAACGGAATTCTGGTGACCTGTTGAGTTCATTTTCCTTACGTACTGCCATATTGCCGCATCTTGCATACCATTAGGTATGTACCACCGACCACCCAGGGCGTTCACGAAATTATCATATT
Organism: Eilema griseolum; assembly: GCA_963662185.1. Classification (NCBI taxonomy): domain Eukaryota; kingdom Metazoa; phylum Arthropoda; class Insecta; order Lepidoptera; family Erebidae; genus Eilema; species Eilema griseolum. The sequence continues at coordinate 4,134,516 of OY759243.1, forward strand.
AATATCATCCTACTAATATCATTGATGTGAAAGTTTGTAAGGATATATAAATGTAGGTATGGATAAATGTTTGTTATGCTTTCATTTGAAAACGGTAGAATAGATTTGGATTAAATTTCGCTCAGATATAGATTATAGTCTGGAATAGCACATACTTTATACAGGGAATAAGTTCCTTTGGACAACAAATAGTCAACATTATATTAAACTGTTTAGATAGATAGATAGATAGATAATTCTTTATTGTACACCAACAGATTTACAGTAGGACAAGTAGGTAGCATCTATACAGTTCAATGTACAATGGGCGGCCTTATCGCTGAAGCGATTTCTTCCAAGCAACCTTGGGATGGACAGTAATGTTATGAAAACAAAAGATATGGTGTAGTTACCGACTAAACTTGAATAGATAGTGTATTAAAACAAAAGAAAGAGAGAAAAGTAAGTAAAATAAAATTAATAATATACGGCTTTACACAAAAATATCAACATAAATACTGACATACAAATACATATACATGTATTAAATAAATATATACATAAAGTAGATAGTTCATACCAATACGAAGGGAAAATAGTGAGTGAGCACATAATTGTGAGCTATTACCTACTGTGCACAACATGATAGGTAGTGGTTCTTGACCATTAATTTAAATACATTTAGGGATGATAATAGCTTTTATTATGTAGTGAAAACCACTGATAAAGTTACCACTAGCAAAGTTTATTGGTTATTACTTCAGCTGTAGGCATTAAGTATGGCCCCCCAGGCGTGATGACCTTGCCTGGTCACAGGAACGTCCCTGTTCCTAGACAAATCTATCTCAACTGATTTGGGAGACCCATTGGGTATAATTTGCCTTAGACAGGTGATATTCACGTAATTTAAGGTATTTCGTTGCCATTGTTAAAACTACTGGGGACATATTGTCCATAGTTGACATTGCAAAATTAATAATAAATAAATAATAATAATAAAATATTGCGTTCCATGATATATTATAATGTTAACGGAAATTGATGCGATCATAGTAAGCCGTGGCCAAAGGCTGAGCCAGCCAGCCTGTGACCACGGCCGGTGTAACCTGGTCGAAGCGTCAGGCAAACCATAGGTATGTATGGACCTATGCCATGATCGCATTAATCCCGTTAATATAATTATTAGTACCCATAGCCATAGCATATAGCATGTCTAAGAATGAATGTCGACGACGCGTTGTCAACGTAGTAGCGTCGTCACAGCGCTGTCAGGATACAGGGCAAGATAAGTAGACTACGTGTATGTTTGTATGCAGACCAAAAAAAAATGCCTGCTTAGTTTCTTTCCGGAGTCTTCTCAAGTTAGGCCGCGTTTCGAACGCGTTGGTCCATTTGCTAAATTGGTTTTCATATTTCTGTTTTATTGACGTTTTGTTAGTGCCGATTTAATGGTCTATGCAGAATAAATGATTTTGAACGATTTTGATAGTTAGTGATAACACTCTGTTAAAATGATCTTGGTTTATAACAGAAATATCAACCTATAACCGATTGCGAAAACTATTCTACAGCATCTTTGATACACCTCGTATATCGTGTCAAAATTTGAGCTCAATCTATGCAGAACCTTTAAGCTTTTAAAGCGTACATAACTAAACTTTAGGTTTTTAATACTTAGATAGGTATATACAAATATTTACTTCATTAAAAACATGGATTTTTAGTCTTGTAAAAGGTCATTCAAATAAGTCGATGCAACGCTGACGCAACGTACCCGCCGCCGTGTGGACGGGCTCTGACGCCCGGTGTGAGGCTTTTATTGCCCTCGAGTGCGAGTACTCGAGTCATAATCGTGTCCTTTAAGCGGGAATTAGTTAAGTATCGATAAATTTTTATTTTTAAATGATTAGGGTGGCAGCTGTTCAGACGCGGCTATAATGGAATGTGCTAAGAAATGAAAGAACGCCTATGTTGAAGTTGTACAAATGATATACGAACATAAAGTCTATGTGGGTTTTATTTCATTTTTACAAGTCGATACATCTTGGTTTTGTACAGAGGTTTTCGCAAAAAGAAATCTTATGATGCGATTAAAGCACCACCTACTGACTGTAATAATAGTATTATACCTTTGTTAAGGTAACAAGTTGACAGTTAAACGGTATGACAAAACATATATACTAAGTATTAATCAAAAATTTCTTATAATTAGTAGTATTTTCTTGTCTTATTATCTGTCTTCATATAAAAACAAAAACATCACCATCACCGATGCTTCCATTTCCCGTGCTATTTTGTCAGAAAAAAAAATACACTACTACCTATTTAAAGACCGCTTTATAAAAAAGAGTGTTCAAAATAATAGCCATACTTAATGGTTATAGCTTAAGTAATAACCAATAACTTTGTCAGCGGTTTTTGCTACAATTTTACGAGTAATTGCTACAAAATGGAACTTAATTGCCTAGATGATACTTAGTTAAAAATGTCATTATATAAATTCTTGACAAAATTGATGTATCGTGTGATTATTAAGAAATTATATGGATACTTTATCTTAAGGTGCCTGTTAGGGTAGATTAATAGCTTTGTGGGGACACTGCTTGTGGGGGCTGCAGGCATGTGACAATTGCTTGGGATTGCAAAAAGAATCAAAAATTAACGAAGTATTTTCTTTAGAAGAAATACTCAGTTTCCGAGAAAAATAATATCATATTGAGGAGGTTTTACGATACGTTATGAGAACTTGTTTTTTCTTAAAGAGTATCTGAAATGTCTATTATTCTTCTTAACCTCTTCAGATAAATTGCTTGACGAAACACCCACACAAATACATTTATAATATACTATTTATACTGTTAATTGATGGCACTTGGTGGAATTCTTTGCTACACATATTGATAATAAATATCTGAGGAGGTAGGACACGGCTTTTTTTGACACCCAATTGAGCAGTCCGACTGGGGAAGTTCCTCCGCCCTACAGAATACCGCGGTTATAATAACTTCGTGTTGTGTTCCCGGCGGTGAGTAGGGTAGCCAGAGCTCACTGGAAAGTTTTTGTGCTGTCAGTGGGACGACCAAAGGCTTGTCCTCTACACTGACGGCACAAAATCTCTGTTGTTACAGGGTCGGCAGCACGGATGTGACTCCACTGGTGTTACACACGTTCATAGGTCATGGTAATCACTTTCCATCAGGTGGGCCGTGTGCTTATCTGCCACCTAAGTGGTATAAAAAAAGAAAAAACTCACTTGTTCAGTTTCTGCGAGGATGTTTTGATGATGCTCTCGATGTAATTTCTGTTATTCAGTTTGCAGCGTATATCTATGCCTAGGATATTGCGATTGTCCTGCAGTGGCAGTGACAGTGGCGTGCTCTGAAGAGTGGGAAGGGGAAGGAAAGAAGATGCTGTGAATTTGCTGTGAACGCACAAGCCTGCGTCTTCTTGGCATTGAACTCGACCATGTTCTCAGAGCCCCATTGAGAAATGTGATTCAAGATCCGGTCCAGTTCAGTGACAAGAAGCTGTCTTTTTTCCACGATATCAGACTGTTTGGCCGCAGGTTGTCCGTGATAACTCCCGTGTACGGTGCTATCGTCTGTATAGCAATGTATGCTTTTTAATTATTACGATGCCGTAAGGCGAAATCGGTTAGGTCTAACAAATAATGAACGTAATGTGGAAAAGTACAAGTGAGTTATCACTTATCAATCTGTGTAACCATGTATAATATTTTATTCATGCATCCAAAATACCTCTGTGAGCACATTAAGCTGGTTGCCATACGAACATCTAAGGCAGTCGTTGGCAACTACCCGTCGGAGCTCTAAAAATTCGACAAGTGCTCTAATTTCAAAACTTCAATAGGTATCCCCAATATGTTGAGGTCAAACGCATCACTGCAAAAATCTGACCCCGGACACCGAAGTATGACGATATATTATAAAGACAAAATATTTACACTAAGCGAATATCGAACCCACGACCCCTGGTATAGCAGGATTGGTACCAAACAAACGGATAGATAATGACAGGTTATGGTGGTACTTTAACGGCTACAAGTTGACAAGTGACAAGGTTTACAACTTAACCATAATGTGGTTAATGAATTCAAATTCTGTGACGAGGAAAAGTTTTTTTTTAACTAGGGGAAACACTTTTTACCGTTGCGTGATTTTCCCGCTTTGAGGACATAGGGGGCCGTTATATCCCGTGGAATTTATTATTTTTAGAAATTGTCATGGAAAGTTTTTAGATATGACTAATTTTGTACTGAAACAGCAAAACTTGTTTATATGTCGGTTGATTTTCCGCAATTTCACTTCAATAATACTTTTTTTTTAACGTGCGGGAATTCACTCGGGTACTCCGAGGATACCGAGGCCAGAGGGGTGGTTATGTTGGACTCGAACTGACTAAAACTGCACGGACGTCTTGGCCATCTATCGCCAAGGGTGAGGTAGCCTTCAATAATACCCCTATTTATCTTGGGAAGATAGTCTCAGCTTCTATACCATAATAAAATGACTTGCCCCGACCGACTGATTCTTCAACATAGAGTTTAAATCGCTTGACATAATATTATAGTGTGAGCAGCCAGTAAGGAAGGATTTTTGGAAATTTCACTAGTAAAAAATAAACGATAAACGGTTGTGACACGTTTAAACTACTTAGGTGGCAGACAGGCACATGGCCCATCTAATGAGAAGTGGTTACCGTACCATATGGACGTATGCAATACCAGGGGCGTCATACTTGCACTGCCGACCCTGAAGATTCCTTCTAATACCCCTTTAGAAGAACCACATATTTTAGGCGCTTGGGAAAACCGCAGCAGTTCGCATAGGAAGCTGTAACCGGGTCCGCTAGTACCTATGGCATATTTCAATCTAGCAAGATAAAAAATATGTAGGTTTAATATTTTTTTAGGTAGATATACCAAAAAATTTATGAAATTGTAACGTCAAAACATATCATATGATACAATAAGATAACATACATACATTTAATCACGCCTTTATCTCCGGAGGGTTAGGCAGAGGTGAATTAACAGTCACATTTCACCAATATTGAAGAATTCGGTCTCACGTAATAGGGGGTAAGCCTATTACCGTCTTCTGGGCACTGTTGTTGACTCAAGCCATGCATCTGAGGCTGAGTCTGGGCTGTATTTATCTGTATGATAATAAACAGCCCTAATCGTTTTATACAACACCGTATGGGAAGAGATAGGGTGGTCCAAATTCTACTCGAACCTAATAATATAAAAAAATACACCAAGAGAACTACTTACCATCCAGTGACCTACGGTGACTATCAATCAATCAATTCAATCAATGAGCCCATCGCAATTAATTAGTGACCGCAGTCCACTGCTGGATATAGGCCTCTCCCAATGTGCGTCATTTTTTCCGATCCTCTGCCTTCCGCATCCAATCTGTCCCAGTCACCTTTTTCAGGTCGTCCGTCCATCTGGCTAGGGGGCGTCCTACCTTTCGTTTACCTTCTCGCGGTCTCCACTCTATGACTCGTTTGCTCCAACGACCATCGGTCCTTCGACAAACGTGGCCAACCCACTGCCACTTTAGTTCTCTGTCGGATAAAGGTGACAATAAATACTGTGACTACCTTAGCCAAAATACAAAAAATCTAATTAAGTACATAGTTACTATAAGATTACGAGAAATGTCTAGCCGCTACGTCTTATCGGTTATTGTAATAATTATAAGCCTATGACCTCAAAAGCCGCCTTGTATCTCTAGACTAAGATAGATTATGATTAATACATGATTAGAAATCTATTACTCATATTTGTTTGGTATTGCGCGCGCGCATGGCGCGTAGGGCGCAAACCGCAGGCGCGGTACGCGTGAGAACCGGCTCGGTATCACTCGCAACAGATATTATATGCGTTTCCTTATTGTTGATAACTATTACATTGTTATTAGTTTTATATATATATATCACGCTAGAGAGATATTTTCAGTCCGTCAGTGTGGCCACCATTTTACTGAGATAGGTACTGTCAGAAGTTTAGAATTTTCCAATATTTCTTATTTATTTTGCCCGATCCGGATTTGACATCCGGCCATGAACATAAAATTAAAATATTTTCTTAACTTTCTCAATAGCATTTCCAACTAAAATGTGAAATATAAAACAAAGTCTTTTCATATTTTGCCAGGGCCTAGTTCAAGTCACTCTGTTGGTTAGAGTATTCCGACAAGATTATAACTGGTCGCAGATTCAGCTTCCATCCTGGATGATGACTTCTTTCGATTTAAATGTGAAAGTTAACATACCCATTATTTCAAAATTTAACTAACATATAGATTTTTTTCTTCACCAATAGTGCAGTAATTCAAAAGGTACCGCTGATCAACAGTTAAATTTCATCAGTTCAACTGAGACACTTTTAAAATAACTGTAAACCCCGTATAAGGTAGGATAAATGGATCATTTTAAAGAAAATGCCTGTATAATATTAAAATGATTTTTTAATTTAAATGGCCCCAAATTTTATGCAATCACAGCCACCATTACGGATATAATTTATCTCGATAAATACATGTTTATGCCGTTTCTGGGTGCTCCCAGGTGGTTGACTGGGACAAGTGGAACAGATGATTGGAACTTACAAATATCCAATATTAATAAACCTCCTAGCACAAATTATCTTGCATTTTTTTTTATTTCATACAAGTTTTCATAGGGCATGGTAATCTTACTATCAGATGAAGTGTAATTCATCTGATAAGTGTAATTCGCAATGAAATAAACTATGAAGAAGACATCTATCCTAAGAATCATATCCTTAATGCAAAAGTAACTCTTTCAGCCTGTTATGCTTTCATGCCTAAACCGCAGAACCGATTTTGATAAAATTTGGCAAGCAGATAGATTAGACCTTAGGAGAAGACATAGGCTATGTTTAATCACAATAATGACAACTTCGCTGGCGGATCCACCGTCAATATCTATTAATTGTATAAAAATTATGACTGCAAATAAACGATCTTATTAAAATTGTCCAGTTCAATCAGTTATTACCTTATCGAGAGCAATGTCGGCACAACCCTAAAATAAAATCGGTATTAAAATTTCACCTGTCTCCTCCGTCACGGAGAGTTAATAAGTGAGTTCGGGGCTCCGGGGTCTCGAGGAGGTGCTCGTAGGTATCGATTTCGAACCAGTTTTCGATTTTGCATCAATGGGCAGCTCGAGGGAACAACTCCGCTGATTTTGCGAACGTAAATTTCTTTTGCATTAAACACGTTATTAAAAAGCAATGTGCGTACAGAGTAATTGAGGTACAGAGACTTTGGTTCGTCGTGGGAAAGCCGAGTAGAATGCAGATAGCAAACTTATTTGAATGTCTGGCAGGGTTAACTATTGTTAGGAGTAATTTTGTTATGGCTTGGGAAGTAGGAACGATATCTCCGTTAGAATTTATGCGGACTAGTCTATAATTAAAGTTTTTATGTGGAAAATAAATAGCCAAGCACAGAGTAATCCATAAGATCAACATAGCTTCTCTACATTCACAATCGACATAGTAGTTATTATCTGAATACACAGTCGAACTCAATAAGTAATTCCATTCAGGCCTTTTTATTCAAGGCCTGGGATGCTTCGCTATGAAAAGTACAGGCGATACTTCAAGCCTGTATGAAAAACGAGTATAAGCACTGCACTACTGTGAAGTTACCTACTTAGATCTCACTCGATGAGGTTTAGACCCTTTTGATTCAATGGCAGGATAAATACCTGAAGCTTCTGTCCGCAATGGATGTATATCATGGTAAATAAATTGAACGTATATAATATTTGAAAATTTAATCTTTTAATCCGTCTATTTATTAGGTACTAGCACCGCGCCGCGGTTTCACCCGCATAAATCCTGATCCCATGGGAATATCGGGATTAAAAGTAGCCTATGTTACTCACGAAGAATGTAGCTTCCTAATGAAAAAAAATTTATTAAAATAGGTCCAGTACTTTTAGAGTTTATTCGTTACATACAAAAATACAAATCTTTCCTCTTTATAATATTATATTATATATATATTATATAGTATAGACTAGCTGACTCGTACCGGCTTCGCCCGTGGTATAGCCAATAAATGATGAATGATATAACCTTTGTCGATAAACGGAACATTCAATACATAAAGAAATTTTCAATTTGAAACAGTAGTTCCTGAGATTAGCGCTCCAAACAAACAAACTCTTGAGCTTTATAATATTAGTATAGATATTTATAAGTAGATTAAAAAGATACTTAAGCTTTTTTAGGTTATTTTTTATTGAAATATTTTAGGCCAGTTACTATAAGACAGTAGGTATTTGGCTAGAATTTTTTTGTTCCTCAAAAAATGAGGATGTATTTTTCCCCAAAATGCATCCCTATAATATCTTTATAAACTCACGCTCCCAAAGACGGTAATCGTAATAAATTAACGTGTAATAATGTAATTGTGGGATCTGTGAGTGAGTGCTCTGTAGCCTCGGGACCATCTCATTTGATCTGGAGCGGGTCGTCGTCGACTTTTTTCCGAGATTCGTGCAAGTTTCGGCTCGGCAGTCACTTGCAGTGGTTTGAGCCGACGATGAGCCAAAGATGTGGAGTTCAGTGAAGGGACATCATTAATTTGTTTAAGTATTACTTACAACCGCTATTACAGGAATTAAATTACGATGTATCAGAAAATTTGTTGGTCATATTCATTTGAAGACAAAATAATAAATACAATGACAGAAAACCCTGGTTATTTCTTGTCAGGTAATTTTCCCATAAGCACAACTTACTATTTACATTGCAAATCTGGCTTGACCACATCACAATGAGCCACCAAAATGGTTTAAATGGTGTCAAAATATATTCATTATTTTTATCGCATGCTTTCTTTTATGGTTAGGAAGTCAGGTGGCAGTCGCTCCCGAAAAAGTTGACATAGATACCAATTAAAAACAATAAGTAGACCTCGAGCTAGGGAAGGCTTAAACACTTCGTACGTAACTGAGAAATCAGTATTAAGAAGATGTAGGTAAAAACACTGGGTAGCTAAAATTCACAGATAATTCTTATAAATGTTAATTTTTAAACTATCGCGGTGTGAATTAATAATTATACAACGGTTCGGGAATTTCGCGATTAAACGATTTAATCGCGAAATTCTTATAAAGATTTAAAACGTTCGAAGTCAAAAAGCGTCGCTGAATCCAAATCGTTTCTAGAAGTCGGCAATCCGTGTACCTCTCCACCTACATTATACACTTCGCAATTTTGTGGTACACGTAATTGCATAGCGTTTTCGACTCAAATTCTTATGTTAAGTAGTTAATGTTTTCTTAAAATAATGAGTAGGTGCTCATAATTGGACGGCGGCGGAGGCGACTGCCCGATTCTTATCACAATTCTACGCATCGGTATGGCCAAAACTGTATATTTTATGTTTGTATTTCATGTATCAGTATCACGTCACTTCATTATATTCTAATCGATATTCGATATCGATTAATTTATCGACTGATTCTTTTCTCAAAGGTTTTTAGCTGATGGCTATTACTCTGTGAATCTGGTTGTTAATTTAGAAGCATTGATTTTGATTAGGCTAGTGGTATGGGTAATGGACTGCTGAGACGTGGTCTCGGATTCGTTTAGTTTTACCAAGGCACACACCAATGACATTACAATGCTTTTCGAAGTTATGTGTGTATTTATTGCAGGTTTATAAGTGCCCGGTTAATGTCAATAGGCTCGCCACGTATAACATTGGAAGCTAAACATGAACTGGCGAAATGTGGGTGCTAGCACCTCTGCCTACCCCTTCGGGGTTAAAGGCGTGAGTTTATGTTATGTTATGATTTTGATATTAATGAAATTACTCTGTGGGTTAAATTAACAAATTTATGATATTTGATTTCAATCATTTTTTTAGTCCCTCAAATATCACTCTAACTAAGCATTCTCGATCTAAATTTGATTGTATCTACCCTGAAAAGTTTTGTATAGTGAATAAAGTAAATAAAAATTTGTGGTGATAGTTGTACTATTGCTTTTACCACCGGTGATCGTTACAAAGACATTATATTTACGTATTTGTGTTAAATTTAAGCTAAATTTACACTCACGCCTATATCCCCGAAGGGGTAGGCAGAGGTGGTACTAGCACCCACATTTCGCCAGTTTATGTTTAGGTCCCAATGTAATAGGTGGCGAGCCTATTGCCATTAACCTGCCATAAACCTGTGATAAATACACTCATAACTTCGAAAAGCATCGAAAAGTCATTGGTGTGTGCCATGGTAAAACCTGGCCTCGAACCCGAGACCTCGTCTCAGCAGTCCATTACCCATACCACTAGGCTACCGCTACTTTTTTTATTAAAAAAAAAAATTACAGCATCAGCAGTATTATTTATAATATACTAATCTCCCTGGAATTCTTGTCATTATTTAACGCAGAGACTCGTTTAAAATGGAGCCGCGCAACATACGTACATACTTTCCCTTAGTATTTAACTGTATCTTATAGAAAACTATATTCAGCCAATATGTCTCCTTTGGAGTTGTATTTCTTTACATTTGTGAGTTTATTAGCAGTCCACTGGTGGACATAAGCCTCTTCCAATGCAACCCATTGCTCCTAATTGTGGTGTTTGTTGGTCGTTCCGACCTCGTCGGAATATCGGCCAGAAGCAGCAACTCCTTACCTAACTTGAGGGAGAAGTCGCCGCTTCAGTTGCCCAGGAAGAAGTATCAATTGCTATTAGGTGACCCGTGTGAAAAAGAAATCCAGAATATTCCATCAATCAGGTGACATTCCCTCAACATGGCTACCCTTATTTCAATTATCGAATAATTATAGGTATACGAAAGTACGCAAAAACCAGTGGACCTTAATGAATTTCTTCTGATCTTTAAGTGCAATTATTAAAGCAAATAAATCTTCTTTTTTTTTAAAACGAGGTTGGAAAGTCAGCCGTACAGCCTTGTCCGATTACGAAGTCAACTGGAATGCGATACGATTGTGTATTTTTTTTTTCAATTAGTAAGAATCGACGAGGCAAATTGGCATTTTTATTTTTGTAAAAAGGTTATTTTATCAATTGAAATGTTTTTTTTTGACTAAGTAATTTGATTTGGAATTGATTCTATCGTTTTGCACATTTGTTTTCTTAAAAGAGTATATCGAACTGCGTTTGAGGTCATGCACGTCAATATTTAGTAACCAAACTAATAATATAGTATTTTTAATGTTACTATTAAGCTAATAAAAACAAACTAAACACTCAATTTGTGTTGATCTTTACCTAGTGTTCTTGCTCATAGTTCTTATACACAAACAAACAAATAAATAATAATGGGTCCCCACTAAGATCTTGCTTTATTTTTAATCATTATTAAATTAAATTTTAAATAAAAAGATATTCTTACCACCTGATAAGCAATTCTCGTGGTCTTCTTCTTTTCTTTTTGATGGCTTCTGCAGCGAATCGCCGCAATTTTGCCAATGTCAAGTAAATATCTTATTAATGGCGAGACGCCAATGTCAAGTTTTTCTAGGTGCGATGACGACGATGATGATGATAATGACGAACAAAGAGATGATTGCTGGCTCAGTAAAATTGTGGGAACGCTTAGATTATAGAAGCTTCCTAGGGAGATTTGGAACCAACACGAAAAGTCACAATTCACTGTATTATGCCATTTTCGTACACTTATGTGTATTGTCAAAGATGTTATGTCTAAAAATCCACTATTTATATATATAAAAACTCGAATTCATACCAATTTTGGAAAATAAAATTATAACGCGATGCGCCCCTCCCCTCTTCGTGTTGGTGCTTGGCGCCAAAACTCTTGCCGAGGTCTCTGAACTGAACTATTAGGTAATGAAACATAAGTTCATCGTGTACAGACAGTAAATTAAAACAAATAAATTTCCCATATAACTAATAAACGTTTTTAGTAGGTATTGAAATTATACAGGAAATGCCCTTTCCGTGTCACTTTTAATCGAAAGGGCCGGCGGTAACTATCGCCCTCGAGTAATTGTGAGCTGTCAAAAATACCGTACACACGATTATATCCGTAATTGCAAGCAATTTGTGCGGCCACAAGTGTCGATTGAGCAATTTATTTTCAATAATATAAATATGGTTTTAGTGAAAATATAAATTATAATAATATATTGTTGCAAAAAAGAAATTCTGAATTCAAGACAATCTTATCAGCTTTAGTAACGGTTGTATTCAAAGCTTGCTCTTTGTGAAATTGTATTATTTGCTGATGACACATCATTAATTTTTAAGACTGATAGACATAAAGTAGTACTTGACGAAGTGAATAATACCCTTTCTGATGTATTGCATTGGTTTACAAGTAACAACTTGCTGCTCAATGCGAAGAAAACTAAATGTGTAAAGTTTACTATGCCAAATGTAAGATAGGCAGATATTAATATTAAAATGAATAACGAATCTGTCCAAATAGTCAATACCACAGTTTTTCTTGGAAAAACTCTAGATAGTAAACTGCAATGGGATTCTCATATCACAGCCTTGGCAGGAAGACTTAACTCAGTTGCGTATGCAGTTAGGAAGATAAGGTCACTGACTGATGAGGAAACTGCCCGATTAGTTTATTTTAGCTACTTTCATAGCGTTATGTCGTACGGTCTGCTGCTGTGGGGCTCAGCTGCCGATATTGAAACTATATTTGTACTGCAGAAACGAGCGATACGAGCGATCTATAGCCTCAGACAGACCCCGTGACTCGCTGAAAGAAGTTTTGAAGTGAAGAACAGTTGCTTCTCAATACATTTATGAAAATATCTTATATGTACGAAAGATCCTAAATATTTTCGAAAAACTATCTGATGTACACAATTTTAATACGAGAAATAAAAATAAACTAGTTGTACCAAAACTTAGGCTTCACAAGGTTGGTGATTCATTTGTTGGCAGCTGCATAAAAATATTTAATAAAATTCCCCAGGACTTGATTAATATGCCAATAAATAAATTTAAAATAGAAGTGAAAAAAACTTTAATGAGTAAAGGTTACTATAAAGTGGATGAGTACCTTAGTGATGTTAATGCGTGGTCAGCATAAGTCTCTTGCTTGCTCGCACAAAATAAATTGTAAACTAAAGCAAATTTAAAAAAGAAAAATAATCTAGTTCTAATGTAGTTCGCTGAGTTTCTTGCTGGTATCTTCTCAGTAGAACTAATCTACCGAACCAGCGAAAGAATCATTTTCCAATGGTTTATTTTTACATTATTTAATATTTTTATATTATTTCTTGACATACATAATTGTAAAATTTTAACGTTCATATGTGCTCTTTATGTGCCTAAACTGAATAAATGAAATTGATTCTTTGATTGATTCTTTGATTCTTTGCATTTTCACTCGGCTCGGGATTCACTCTTCTGCCCTGTATCCTAAAGCATACAGGGCAGAAGAGTAGATAAGAGTAGATTCCTTATTTCATCTATGTTCTTCTTCTTTATCTAAGCGTTAATCCCTGTCGCATCTTTTACCTCGGAGTCTGGGGTCTACTTTACCAGTTTAAGTGCGTTTTACTTTGGTTAAACTTGGATATTTAAAGTGAAGCGACTGCCATCCTCAATCCAAAGGCGATATCGAAGCATTGCAGTTAGACCAGTTCTTGGACTCTTTAAGCCTCCAAATACCCGTAACGACTGCCATAGATGTTGTTATGGCAACCGTGATCGACGGCTTAACGTGCTCTCCGAGGTACGACCAGACCAATGCACATACCCATATTCGTGCATACAAATATTTATACTGAGCGGGGATCGAAACCGCGCCTCCTGCGTACCAGTCGCGTTCACTACCGCCACGCCACAAAGCCTATCTGTATCCTTTATTCCACTTTTAATTTATCTTATTTGAACTATTACAGGAGCCACTGCACCCTAATACGGCTAAGACATTCACCATCACAGCCATGATCTTAGTGCAAGCCAATTCAATATGGAGTTCAACAAACTTTTTGATCAATACTGAATCGCCAAGGTTGACTAGCAAGGCCTAAGGCTACGGCTACCTAAAGGAATAGGGTGGGGTTATCTACGACTATCCAGGGCTCACTGGAGAGTTTTTGTGCTGTCAGTGGGAAGGCCAAAAGCTTATCCTGCTTTGTCTTTTACACTGACGGCACAGAAACCCTCTATGCTTACAGGGTTGGCAGCGCGAGTGTGACACTCTAGTATAATATTTAGTTTTTAGACGTTATTATATCATCGTAGGTACCTATCTGGCTAATATTTTTTTAGGATCAATGGAATGCACTCTGTATGCAAAAAGATTTTGAGCAGTCTGAAATTTCCATACCATAAAATGTTTTTATGGTCGGCAACGCAAGTGTGACGCTCCTGGTGTTGCACACGTCCATAGGTCACGGTAACCACTTTCTATCAGGTAGGCCGTGTGTTTGTCTGCCACTTAAGTGGTGTAAAAGAATCCTTCCCGGTCAATAAAGGCAGATGTGGCGTTACACCGTACTATTTTAGTAAATTCGAATCATCATTAGCTCCGTTGTGATAAAGCCAGTCCTAAAACCACCAGACCAGTCATAAAAAAAAATAGTACTGCGTAGCAAAACCCAGAATCGTTATAGAATGCCAAACTTAATAGTATGACGTCTTAAGACAGGCGTGAAATGGTTGTCAAGCAGCAAATCATTAATATCGTTATCACGTAATAATTGCTATTACGTGAATTCTAACCGTTTTCCTCAATGAATAACATCACGCACTGCGTTACTCATTAGAAGTAGGAACTTAGTACCTACTTAAAACTGTAGGTCTTCTTTACAAAACTCAGCATTAATAAACGTGTTTTTTTTCCTTATTTTGGTTGTGTTTTGAAGAATGTTGGTAAAAGATCTAGATCTCTGAATGTAGATCAAGAACTTAAACACAAATTTTAACCAACCATTGAACTGTATTCACATAGCTATAGTTACGGTTGTAATCAAAACTTTCACTTTTGCGCCCAGTAGATCCCACTTTTCCCTTTATTATTTTTGCCTATTATATATACTTAGCCCTTTATTCTCCATTTCATTAAAAAAATTATTTTAAAAAGAAATAATTCTGGATTGGGGTTCTTAAAAAAACCAGACGAAGATATATTTGGATTTGTTGCAGCGCTCAAGTTGCAATTATTTTTTTTTGTATATGATGTACATGGTTGAAAAAAATCCCTTACGGGTTTGTCCAGACAACCGCGGTTACATTCAACTCGGGTTTGTAACTATAAATTAAAGTAGGTATCTATTTATGAG
Organism: Eilema griseolum; assembly: GCA_963662185.1. Taxonomy (NCBI): domain Eukaryota; kingdom Metazoa; phylum Arthropoda; class Insecta; order Lepidoptera; family Erebidae; genus Eilema; species Eilema griseolum. Next base: position 4,149,820 of record OY759243.1, read on the forward strand.
GATTCGATACAGATACAGAAGAAATTCTTCGCTAACTAAGTTGATCACAAATAATTTTTTTATAGTTAAGTTGTGGGTATTAACAATTTTGAATTACCTAAAAACATATAATATATGATAAACTACACGAATTCTTTAAATTAAATTAGACATAAAAAATAAATATTATGTGGGTATGTTGACATAAAATGTTGTCACCAAGTAAGTCTCCGTATTGCAAAGCAACAAATGCACTCGTAATTTTAGGTCATCAACTCATCAACCAAGTTCACTTTCGCTCCTCTGAAGGCGCATAGTGCAGCCATTCCTAAAAGCAATAACAAAATTAGGATACAGCGTGTCCTGCCTGACTTGTGAGATGCAATAAATTCATTCAAATTTAATTCGGCATATTATTTAGTCACCGCAATATAAGTCAGCCGCATCATTAGGGTTGTTTATCTCATAGAAGTTAAACTTCAAATCACTGTCTTGGTATTATAGGCTTCTGTTAGTAGTCGAGTCATGACTTCGCATACCTACCAAGAGAAGATGGTTTAACTAATCAGAAACTGAGTCATAGAGTATCGAGAAACATCAAAATAACAGACTCACAACTGAATTACTTGGCGAATCGTGAATCACAAGGAGCTAAAATATTTTTTATTCCATTTAAAAAGAAAAGAAGCAAATTTTTACATTCTAGGTTAGGTCCGTAAATATAACTACTGTGCATAAACATTTGGTTTCAGGTTTCAGGCTTCAAAGCAATTCAGCCTAGCTATAATTTATCAAAAGATGTCATCAAACATTATAGAACTCGAATTGGTTAACATAATATTGTAGTAGGCACGCGGCCTTTTTTACGATATTTTTACTTTTAACTTAGGTTTTATTTAGAACATACAAAATAATTAAAACATAAATACACGAAACAAACTCGCGATCATGTCGCGTCAAACAACCCACTTCGCATCGTTCCCGGTGCAAAGGTGCCCATGATGCTGGCCGCGTTGCCCCGCTGAATCGCAATAGCCAACCTTTGCCCCAGGAACGAACCGGATCGGAAGTCACCGCCTTGGTCGTTGATGCGGCGGCCAATTTCCGCGATCAACCTCTTCGTGTCCGACCCCCAACTTTTTTTATTATAAGGTTAAATTTTTATTATAAGGTTTTTTATTCAATTATCTTGACACGAGACAAAAAAAAGTACTTTCATCCATATATTTATAAACTGACGTCTCGAAAATGATGCAGTGGAGTTTCTTGTGTTTCTTCTCCACTAGCGCCTAGAAAGCGGTGGTAAACTTAGTTTTCAGCACAATTTTGCATTATTTTGAGAAAGAAAGAATTTAAATTTGGTTTTCGTTCTTAGTAAGTTAATCATATTACTAGTTCAGTTTTACTTGACTAATTGGCGACAAAAGTCGCCCAGCGCCAAATGTGTACTAAGACACGTGATTCGACCTCAATTTCTTGCGAATCCCTAAAAAACTCTTAATGATAGGTAACATAGGGTCGATTATCCAACGGAAAATTAAACCTGCCGAGTAATTGCATAACTAGTTTACGAAGGCATCTAATTTTAAATTTTATCAAACCAAATACATATCGAAAACTAAAGCTACAGCAGTCAAGCTACACTGGTGATATTCGTCAAACATACGTCCAGTAAAATGAAATCTGTGGCTTGTTACGAGAGTAATGGATGCGGAGATCAGATTATTCTGGTCGTAGCTTGTAAGTGATAATCTATACTGGTCCCGAAATCGGACGAGGGATTTAATCGCATTGCTTTTGTTTTATGATCGCTCTTGAATTTGAACTAATCGTTCGAACTGGCACTGGGGTCTACAAAGGTTATATTTATATAAATATTTCTGTGATATGTACGGCACTTGTTTCCAGGTTGAGAATATCGGTCTTCCATTTATTTGTAGATCCGGTATCATTGTTATTCAGACTTGATTGCAAGGGTTTGTGTAGTTCTTTCTAGATTATTCTATGATTTCTGATTGTTATTGTTCCTTATCATAATTATGTTTTGTATGATGTAAGTAACGTACTTATATATTTGCTGACAGTTTTCTGTTGAGTGTAAAGTTGTACTTAAGTTTGACTGTCCCCGAAGAGGTAAACCAAAAGTTAAGTTCATGCCTACTTGATAACTTTATCTTTTTCGGTATCCTTACTGCTATTCAGATTTTTATCCGGGATCCGGGAAATGAATCCATGTAGAAACGGTCACATGCAGACACAATCGCAAAATGATACTTAGTTAGGCTGTAATAGTATATATCGACAAGTATTGTCTATTAGAATCCCTACAGTGGATAATTAACTGTCAAAATTCGAATCTACCAAACCTCTTCCTATATGCAAACCACTGCAGACTTAATTTTTTTTGGCTGAAATCAATTTAAACACTAACCCAAGATCGAATCTTATTGCGAATAGACTTAAACAAAAACCTTAACATGGTTAATTGAAATAAATTATATGGATAATTGAAAGATCAAACGAAGCGAAACGAAAATAAAACTAAGAATGAATACAAAACGAAAAACCATGAACTTTCTCAGTCCAAGTAGAGAAAAAAAAACAATTATGGGCGTGACAGTCGTTTTTAATGAATGAGGCCGTCCACGCTCGCGTTAAATTAAGTTTGAACTAGCAATATATCGAATTATTTATAACACAACACTAGTTAGCCGAACGATGATAAATTCCCCTGGTCAGAGTCATTGACATTCGGTTACTCATTCTTTACGTTGGCAACGAAACTAGCCTGAGATTAGAATGGTTAGAAAAAAATGTATAAGCTTATACCTACAGTCTTGCAGTCAGATGTAATGACAACATCATCTTCTACAGCAGTATTATTTGCTACTTAATCGGCAAAAAGACATCTAAATGGACGAGGAGTATTTCTTTCCCGATTTACTATCGTACTTTCTTTATTATGAACATATATGGTTGTTCTACTGTCACTAACGCGTTGCTAATTCTACCATTCTCGGTGGGGAACTCAGCAGAAACACAACACTAAGCAGGGTCTTCAGGCTGTGGATTTTGTCAGTCTATTTGTTGAACATTCGAATGGATGAAAAAGTGTTTAAGCATCTGATGAGGCCGCCAAGCTGAATACCACCATTTTAACATTATTTAGTGTCTGTAATGGTGGCGCTCTTTCCTTAGACTTTGCCTTTAGCTTACCATCAGGCGAGGCGAAGTTGGCGTGACCTAGATAAAAAAAAAACTCGGATCTGATTTAATTTTTTTTTCTCTTCTATGTTGACATTGTGTATTTTGACTGTAGCGGTTCCTTTGAGCCACTAACCCGTAAAAGGAAAGCCTATTCTTCATCGGTCGATCAATGGGTGTACCAAAAACAGTTGTAATTGCCTTGAGCCATGAATTTCCCTCTTTCCCATACAGTACTTTAATTGCAAAAAAAAAACGATTTTTTGCAAGAAGTTTTTAAGATATGTCTATCAAACTATGTAGTAATGTATCATGATGAAGCCAACAACATTGCTTGGCAATACTAGCCCAAACTAGGCAATAAACATGACGTCATATGGTTCTCGTTTCTAAGAAATAGATAGTGACTGCCAATTGGCAACTGGTGTGAATATATTGAGCACTTTCTATGCGTTGCTAACTCACGCACCAAGCGCAATGACCGATATTCTTAGACGGCTGGGTCAACTTTGATGATACTTTGAGATTTAGGATAAGCCCGTTTACATACTTATATGTATATATTTGTCATTCAAAGTAACAAAAAATGGAGATACAGAAGAAGATTTTAAATATGGTTTGTACAAGAGTAGTTCTTGCATGATCTTATATCTTTATCCACTAGACTACGGCCAAAATGGGTTAGTCTCAATTGGCCAGGACATCTTTTGGCTTATAATAGCGTAAAAATCCATGTAATGCTGGAGAAAGAATACATTTATCACCACCCCATCTCATGCGAAGGGTATAAGAGGCGAGTAACGGAAAAATAGGCAGACAATATCAATACAAGAGAAAGAGAACTTGAAATGAAAGCCTGTACCAAGCCGTCTGGACAGCGTGGAAACAGGCCAAAGCCTCCCAACATTGGGAGAGGCCTATGTTCAGCAGTAGATTGCGATTGATTGATTGAGCGTGAAAAAAAGTATTTTTAGAACCCAATTTTCGGGGGAATGAAGAACGAGGACCTACCCGCCAAAATCTTATTCAAACGTAAGCAAGTCTATTCTCCATTTGGTTTTGTTTAAGCACTTAAGGTAAACAATCTTGTAAAAGCATATATTAAACAAATAAACTAGGCTAAATAACTGATTAACTAGTAGTTCAATTTCGGCTTTTAATCTTTAAAATGATTTTCTAAACCGAAATATATTTTAAACAGTTTTTAAATAAAACATTTAAAAAAAGATAATTAAAAAATTGTTTACGATAAGTTAAACAACTAACCGAAAGGAGTACAGATGACATGATTACGTATATATAAGTATAGATTTTACATGACTTCACCTAAATATGTTTAACAGATACTTCACGATATTGTACAAGATGTCTTAAGTTCTGTTGTGACAGCTTATTAAATAAATAAACATCTGATGAAATCAAAATCGTAACGGCAGCGGCTGGTTTCGAAAGAGAAACCTCTAGTTCACCAAGCTTGACTGGTCCTCCGAAGTGTAAAGTCAATCTAGATTATTATCGGTTCATAGTTCGCTGGCTTATATTGCAATACTGGCTGACGCACTTCAGCTTAGTACGTGGCATATTTTGACCTCTTTGAGCCTGTATGTTATGTGGGAACCACAGAGTTCCCATCTCGTCCCGGGAAATGCCGCCGCGGCCTGCTTCTGCTAGGCTGACTGGCGACTTCACCCGTCACCCCTAGGCCTTCGCTCATGCAGGGCGGATGTCATTCATCGAACTCCGATGCTCGAGTTGCCTCAGCTTGGCAAGCGATAAATATTTTGTACCTGCTATCGTGAACTTTATTCTATCTCGTTCCCATTGCCTATGGGACTAGACTATTATCTATCTCTGTACTAAATTTAAGCTAGATCAGTTCAGCCGTAAAAACGTGATAGCGTAACAAACATCTTTACAAACTTTCACATTTATAATATTAGTAGGAAGTACGATATAGGTATTTAAACTATCTTATCTTGGTCACTCACATCTGTATTCATCAAAATGTATTTAATATATTAATATATAATATATTCTTCAAAAAAACAAGCCAAAACAAAATCGCGAGTGAATACAGTAAGCATCGTGTGTCGAGAACGTGATCGAGATCGGGTTCGAGTTTGTAATGAGAGTGAAAACAGTGGTAGTGCAAATACGCGTAGTAAAAGAACTCGAAAGTGGGTAGATTGATAAATTACTCCTAGAAAAAACTTTTTCTTTGTTCAGCGCCACTACTCCAGTTCCTCCGTGATCATGGTGCTTGCAACAGCGCCGAAATATCGAAAACTCAAAACAATGCAACATGGTAAATATCCCGATTATTTTGATATCGTAGGAAGTACGATTCACCGTTATAAGGAATACTGGAAACATATCAACTGTAATAGTATTTAACGGTCTATAGTACTGTTGGATTCTGGCATAACATTTCGCTTGGACATGCGATCGTAAAGTCTTAGGATCGATTACCAGATTAGGTAAAATCTTATTAAGATTTCTATGAGGAAATTATCCATTGTACAGTCAGCATCAAATAGATCTTGAGCTAAGTCCTACATAGGACAACACGTGTCGCGGCGGTGGCGCGCGTGGCGCGCCTCCCCGTTTCCGGGGACGAGTTGGGGACTCTGTAGTCCCCACACCCGAGAAGAGGGCCAGATCGTGAGAGATGGCCCTGGGTCGGCCGGGGTGCGAGGGATATGCCTGTCAACCTCACCTTCGGCAACCAAAGCGACCCACAGGCGGCGTGCGTTTTAGTCGGTTTGAGTCCGACATAACCTCCTCCACCGGCTCCGGTGGGGAGGTAACCGTGGGGATTTTGCGCACGTAAAAAAAAAAGGACAACACGTGCAGACCTTAGATGTCACCCTCACACTGTGCAGAATATACGAGCAAGAACCAAGCGGTTCGGAGACTCTTTTCTTTGCCGCACCACCAAGACTTGAAATTCATTACCAGCACACGTGTTTCCTTCTTCCTACAGTACCGGGGCCTTTAAGCGGGGCGTGAAAAAGCATCTGATGAGGCCGCCAAGCTGTGTGCCACCATTGTAACACTTAGTGTCTGTAATGGTGACCCTCTTTCCTGAGACTTTGCCTTTAGCTTACCATCAGGCGAGGTGAGGTCAAGTTGGCGTGTCCTATATGAAAATAAAAATAAAGTACTCAAAATGACCATGACAATGACAAAAAGACTTAATAAAGGCATTAAGCCTTGGTTTTTCCCCCTTCCTGTTGATTGATTATTCTGATATTTGGTACACACCTTTAGTTGGGACAATAAAATAATTTAAAGCGATAAAAGAGTTTGATTAGCTCTTAATACTTTGTTATTAAGATCATTTTGAGACTTTGTAGCCAAGACCGTTTAGACGCTGACTGTACATGATGTTTGTAAACTTATCCGATTGAGAGACAAGAGAATACAATGTTATGTGTGACGAAATTATGATTTTTTTTTATACCACTTAGGTGGTCACACTCGCGCTGCCGACCCTGAAGAAACCTCCTTATGCCCCTTTTGAAGAACCCCATATTGTAGGCGCATGGGAAGACTGCAGTAGGGAGTTCATTCCACATTGAATAACGAAATGTGTGACTACATGTCTGTCTATTCGCCATTTTTTTTATACCACTTAGCTGGCAGACAAGCATACGACCCACCAGATGGAAATTGGATGGAATGTTGGTCTTGGTGGGATGTAAGTCTTGTAAAAAATCTGTACACAGTTTCCATACCAGATCATCATCCTCTTAGCACAGTTCCTTGCTGCGCCAGACGGTTTCCACTTACTCTTCTTTCTTTTTGGCTTTTAAGGCTTTTGGGGAAGCGACTATAGTTTGACCTCCCAACTCCGAACTGCCTCCCAAATATAGTATAGTATAGTATAGGGTAGGAATTTCTCCGTCAGAATATCATTCGTCAATTAGCTGGTATACTAGCTAATAGGTGAGGACGACTTGAATGTCTTGGTGAAGTCCCATTTTTCGTATTAGATATCTTTAAAATCTAGGTAAAATATCTAATACTAGCTGCAATATCTATATACAGCCGTAGTACTATTATGTATTCTGTGATACAGCTTCAATACGAAGGTCATCGACCGGGAGACACCTTTTGGCAATTGCCACCATAGTTTACGTATGCCAATGAGGTACAAGTACACCCATTAGAGAGGCCTGAAACAATATGACAAACTATATTACAAATATCGTCTCTCATCTAGACATAGTTGGGTATTGGTTCAAGAACCCAGACAGTATTTCATTTTGATATTCTCATTGTGTAACATCCTATTCATACCTATATATTTTATGAAATTAGTGCCCTCACGGGTCACTAATTAATTAAAATTAATGAAATAGTGACCCGTGACCAGAGGTCTGGTTTATTCTTTGCGCAAAGGATTGGTATTGCAGGCCCCTCATTTAAATGGCAATACATTGGTATTGTCATTTAAATGAGGGGCCTGCAATACCAATCCTTACTCCAAATCCACATTCAATAAAAAAAACCACACGCACGCTCAAACACACACACACACACACACACATACACATAATAATAATAATAATAATAATAATTTATTGTTCAATAAACCTGTTTACACAATTAGAATATTGATCGTGGTCACCTTTTAAGCACAGGATGCCTGTGTCAGGTGACCACGCTCTTCCATATCTATATCTATACAGATTAAAACCATGGTTTAACGAGCAATTACTTTAAGAATGTATAGTATATGCACGTGTGTGTGTGCGTGTGTGTGTGTGTGTGTGCGTGTGTGTATGTGTGTGCGTGTGTGTGTGTGTGTGTGCGTGTGTGTGTGTGTGTGTGTGTGTGTGTGTGCGTGTGTGTGTGTGTGTGTGTGTGTGCGTGTGTGCGTTTGTGCGAATGTATTTGTGATTTCTTATATGAACATAATCTTTAGTAGTTTCTATCTATTCTATCTTTGTTTGTTTGATTTTAATTTATATTACTTATTGATTTCACAGCCAGATAGCAGTGATATATGTTGACTTTAACATAAGAATGATTTTTGTACGTTTCATATCATGGCCGATACTATCCTCCAAAATACAGGCTATGCCTAGTTTGGTCGATAGCATTCAATTACCTTTTGTACTTACTAGAAAAATGTTCCATCAAATATTTTTACCTGTAAAGTAAATGTAACTTTTGAAGCAATTAAGATATTATTATTATTATAGTAGGACATAATTATGTCACCAATTTATTTATTTCACAGTAGCAGGCTATTTCTGAACCCCAACTAATCCTAAAACCAACCGCAGAGATGTGAAAAAGCAACAAGGTGAAAGCACGAGGTGTCTTCAACACTTAAGCTTGTCTATTTCGACACCGGTATTCGCTTTCGCCACAATTTAAAAAGACCAATCCATAGAATTTTCTAGTCGCACGTCGGGTCGGTGACCCCAAAATGAAAAAAGAACTGTTTGGCATCCGTTTCTTTCATGTTTTAGGGTTTCTTAGGAAAATGTGTGAACATGTCATTCTAATATTACTTAGAGACAACTTTTAGTAGGTTTTTAGTTTACATATACATACGTAGCCGTATAACTTCTGTTATGGTATTTATAACATGTATAATAAGTCGCCGCGTGGTTTCCGGCAGAGTAGAGTTAGGGCCACCCCATCTCTTCCCATGCAGTGTCGTACAAGGTGACTAAGGGATATGGCTGTTTAACATCAGACAGATATATACAGCCCAGACTCAGCCTCAGATGCATACAATAGTGCCCGGAATACGGCAAATGGCTCACCCCCTATTACGTGGGCCGAATATAATTATTGGTGAAACGTGGGTGTTAATTCATCTCTGCCTAACCCTCCAGGGATAAAGGCGTGATTATATGTATGTGTGTATGTACTATAAGTACAATCTGAGCCTCGATTCTGCTAAATCAAAACCATTGTAATACCACGAAAACTGCTAAAAAATCCATTTCTTTATAGACTTTAAAGTTTAAAGCAATGATGTTAAAGTTCGAAATTAAAGAACTTTTGCAGAGTGAATAGAAAAGTGTAATGAAACTCTTTTCATTTAATTTCGAACTATAACTCAATGGAAATAAAGTCTAAAATTTACTGCCATTTTTTGCAGTGTCTTTGATATGACAATGGTTTTACTTTAGCAGAATCAAAGAGTCTACCTACCTCGATAACGTCTGTGTATTGTGCAGATGGCAGTCGCTTCAAGGAAAATACAGAAGTTCCGTTTATAGTTAGACTGAAAACTGTCCTAAACTAAATTTGGAAAATTCTCTGAGGATTCATAATTATACAATGGTTCGGGACTGTTCGCGATAAAATCATGGACCATGGATCATGGAGAAGTCCCGATACCTAGTATAATTATAAATCATGGAACTCACTATTTCTGCCGACGTTTCGGATGCGTTACAGCACCTGTGGTCACGACTTGACTAGCTTATACTTATGCTTATACTTACACTAATGAGGTAGGTAGAGACAATATCCTTCCATTTGCTGGGTATCTTTTTTACACGTATGGAAATTAAACATCTAATGAGTATCACCTCACCACTGCCGTTTTCGCTCTTATTATCACATTAGGTATTCTCAAATAGTCCAGTAGCAGACAGCCAGAATCGACCTCAAGTTGGTAAACAAGGTCTATATTTTTTGGGGAACATTTTTTTCGAATAAAAGATTTTTTTAATAATTATTATGTTCAATTATTATTATTTAAATTGATTGTTATGACCCATTTTCTAATTTTTAATCTTCGACCTTACGACGACGACGATTAATTGACTGACCAATTGAAGTAGCTTAGTGGTTAAGGAGTCGTCGGCCTTATGATCGAGAGGTCACGGCTTCGAATTCTGGCTGTTACTCTACCGACGTGAACCCAAACAATTTAGCTTAGCTGGAGGCGTTAGAGGGAATATTAGCAATTTCGGTTCTAAAATACTTTATAAAAAACTTTTTAATAAATATATTGACATGTTTTATGTAGTATGTAAGAAGTATAATTGTTTTTGTAGGACAATCAGTGAATGCAGTGCGTATCTGTAATTTGTGTAACACATGCATAATTATTTTGCCATTGTGACTTACTACTGTTGAAGAACACATCTACTTAAATAAATAAATAAAATAAAATAAGTCACTAGAACCCATCACCGTAGGACTGAACACTCTTGTTAGTGTATTTTTACACACAAATACATGTAGCATGTGATATTTGAGAATGTTGCGTGGTTGATTGATCGTGGACGTTTTGAAACAAAATATCCCTTACCTAAAGCGTTTTATGAATGAATTTAATATTTATGTAGGCGACGCGAAATTTTTGTACATATACAGAGAGAATCATTTGACTTCGGTAATATAATGATAGAAAATACATACATACATACATATAATCATGCCTTTATTCCTTTACCCAGAGGTAAATTAACACTCACTTTCACTAATCAAAAAACAGATTGACCATACTGCCGACTCGAGCTATGCATCTGAGGTCGAGTCTAGGCTGTATATATCTGTCTGATGTTAAACAACCCTATCCCTTAGTCGCCTTACACGACACCGCATGGGAAGAGATGGGGTAGTCCAAATTCTACTCTGCCGGGAACCGCGCAGCTACCATGATAGAAGATATTAGCGCTGAACTGCTACTAATCGAAAATAACCTGATTATAGTAGCAGGCAGAATAGTCAATCTCGATGTGAAAAATGTATTTAGTAGGTATTTTTACTCTTAGTTTTATTTGTATCCTAGTGATATCTACCCAAGTGTTTATACTACCCTACTTATACCCTACTACCGAACAAGAACACAAAACCTGACAGCAATGTGAAGAAGCTGCAAACGAACAGAATGAGATGATATAGATACATCAAGAGATTTGTTAAATAAAGAAAACATCGGTCTCGCTTTAGAAAATATTACATTCATATACTCAGTGATTCCTTTGTCTCGCGCCTTAAGTCCACGATATGTGTCCAGAGTTATAGAAAACATACCTGAACAAGCTAATAAACTATGAATGAAACATAGATAACCCGTGACTTGAACAGCTCATGACGTCATTCAGACGCATATTTTGCCAATAATTCCGTAACGGACGTGCCGACAGAATGTCTACCAGCACATAATTAGCCAGTTCAAGTATTTGACTGATTGTTACGTACATGTGTACATGATGAATGGTTCCCTAGGGCGTGAAGAGATTTTTGAACTTAGTGACGTTCATAATAGGTCGTTGTGTGCAAGAGTCGATAGATTTATGATACCACAATGCTAACCTTGACACTTGACACTTGGCTTCTGTAGCGTGGTGGTAGTGAGCGCGGCTGCTACGCTGGAGGCGCGACGCGGCACAATCCCCGCTCAATGTATTTTTTTGCATGAATATTGGTACCGCGTGTTTCCCCGCAGAGTAGAATTTGGACCACCCTATCTTTTCCCATGCGGTGTCGTACAAGGCGACTAAGGGATAGGGCTGCTTAACATCAGACAGATCAGATATATACAGCTCAGACTGGCTTGACTCAATAATAGTGCCCGGAAGACGATAGGCTCAATCACTATCACGCGGGACCGAATTCAATGATTGATAAAATGTAGATGTTAATTCACCTCTGCCTAACCCTCCGGGGATAAAGGCATGCGTATGTGTACATATGAATATTCGTATGTATGAATATACGAATTTGCATTGGTCTGGTTGTGCCTTGTAGAGCACGTTAAGCACGTTACGTAAGCTCGTTTCGCGATTTTAAGTCTCAACTGTCAGCCTACATATGAATTGAAACCGAATCAGGCAAACATACTTTTGAGATCGGAACCGCCAAATGAGTACCCCTCTCTTGTCGTGTCGGTGACCTATTTAAGTACTTATTTAATGTTATGTTCTCATGGAAGTGACTGTGTATGTCTTTTTGAGAATAAATTCTTTAAACCTTAAACCTTACGTTAAGCCATCGGTACCGGCTGCCATACGAACATTTATGGCAGTCGTTACGGGTAGTCCAACAACCAGTCTAGCTGCAATGCTCCGATATACCTTTGTGTTGGGACCTCCATTCAGAAGGCAGACCCTTCAAGGAAAACTTTGAAGATTAGCCAAATCCGGAGTTAGACTCGAAAAACGGACCCCAGACGCCGAAGTGAAAGCTTCAGATGTGACTAACCTTTACTAATATATTGTGTTTGCTCTTTAGACAAAAGTTTTTATTGAAATCAAATCTTTCTACAGTTTGAATGAACGCAAAAGATGTCAGAGGAGAGTCTCGCGTCGTCCTTTTTTTTTACAAGTTAGGTGGCAGACAAGCACACGGCCCACCTGATGGAAAGTGGTTACCATGAACTATGAACGTGTGTAACACCAGTGGAGTCACATCCGTGCTGCCGACCTTGTAAGAACAGAGATTTTGTGCCGCCAGAGTAGAGGACAAAGCAGGACAAGCCTTTAGTCATCCCACTGACAGCACAAAAACTCTCCAGTTAGCTCTGGCTACCCTACAACACGGGAATACAACACGAAGTTATTATAACCGCGGTATTCTGAAGGGCGGAGGTACTTCCCCAGTCGGACTGCTCAATTGGGCGGGAATACCGACGTGTCCTACCTCCTCGTTCTTCATCCGAGTGCCAATTCCGGTCGCATCTAAATTCTAAAGCTTGGACTTTGTAGCTCAAGATCTGCTCACTTAGTAGTCCTTTTCATTATTTTATTTTGATAGCATTTTCAAAGGAGCCACTGCCATATGGCATTATGACGCACGATTAATTTAGAAAATTACTTACAAACTTTATAATGTTCAGTAAACTTGACACCTATTTCGGTATTCCCCATGGGTCGAGCTGCGGGCAATAACAAGTGTTCAATAGTTTTCCTTTTCTATCAATCTAATTTGACTTGAGTCAGGCAAATTCAGATAAAGTGATGGGTGACAGGAGTGGAGAGAGCGTGGATACGGACGTGAAGTGACTTTTAATATGTAAGGAAAAGGATTATTTTTACCTATAGCTAATGCCAGCGACTCCGCCCGCACGCAGTTCCGACCCCTTTTCCATGACACATAGAAGGTCTATATGCTATTCTAGACTATAATCTAGCTCTGTGCCAATTTTTATCCAGATCCAATCAGAAATTTTTGCAGAAAAGAGTAACAAATATACTAGTAGTTCTAATAGTTCTCGGCAGAGTAGAATTTGGACCACCCCATCTCTGCCCATGCGGTGTTGTACAAGGCGACTAAGGGATAGGACCGTTTAACATCAGACAGATATATACAGCCCAGACTCAGCCTCAGATGAAAGGCTTAAGCCAAAAATAGTGACCGGAAGACGGCAATAGGCGTTATTCAGTTATTACGTATTAATGACCATCTCAATCTCAAATCAGAAGTATAAAATATCTAAAATTTGCACGGAGGTAGGACACGACGGTATTCCCGTCCCAATTGAGCAGTCCGACAGCGTAAATACCTCCACCCTGCAGAATACTACGGCCATAATGACCTCGTGTTGTGTTACCAGCGGTGAGTGGCCAGAGCTTACTGGAGAGTTTTTGTGATGTCAGTGGAAAGACCAAAGCTTTGTCCTGCTAAGTCTTCTGCTCTGACGGCATAGAAACTCTTTGTTCTTAAGTCGTCAGCACGAGTGTGACTCCTCTGGCGTTGCACAGTCCATAGACCACGACAATCATTTTCTATACATGCCGTGTGCTTGTTTTCCACCTTAGTGGTATTGGTAAAAAAGTCTTTAGTAAATGACTAAAGCAAGCTTGTAAGTGTATCAGATGTATGTATGTAGTCATAACTGAAAATTATGATAATTTAATATCACAAAACACGAATGATTAGAGCCTAACAAGTCGTTGTACAAGACGCCATTTATTAAACAAGACAGTCTTACTTTTATTTGCAACTTTTAAGTGAGAACGAAATAACATCCGGTGTTTGTACCGACAGCCAATTAAGTCGGCGTGTGCGATAACAATAATTATACGACAGCTGTCATTATGTATTATTAATGTAAAATAATATTTATTGAAAGTAAACATACTAAGTGTTTGTAATGTGTTTAATTTTGTGACAATGGACGTTTGGAGGAAAATGCATCCCTTTCCCAGAACTGTTTTTATTTTAAGAGACGGCAAATTCCATAACATAAACTCACGCCTATATCCCTGAAGAAGTAGGTAGAGGTGCTAGCATCCACATTTAGCCAGTTTATGTTTAGGTCCCAATATAATAGGTGGCGAGCCTATTGCCATTAACGGCAAATTAATCGGCTGTAAAGTCTTTTACAATCTTACGCTATATTTAATAAGGTCTTCTGTTGATTTAGCAACTGTTGGAATAGTCAAATAAGAATATATTCATGCTAGTTAATTTTAAAAAGAAAATGGTTGGCATAAAGATCTCGACCAATTTCTATTTACTATTTTTCCTAACTTTTGCCCTTCAATTTATTTCGTGGCAAGTTTCAAGAGTTCCTGTTTATTCGGGGAGTTTTTATGCATTTGTTCTTGATTGGCCCTATTGTAAGCAAATTTTATGTACTGCATTCCCTGTGATGAAATGAAGGTACTGCCTACAAGAACAGAACAGTACTACTCATGATATACGTACACGCATAACAGACACACACATAAGTAGGTACATACACATACTACTTTTTAAGGATACCGATTTAAAAATATTAACTATACTTATTTTTAGATTACAAAAATTTTGATAATTCTATTTATTTTTTGTTCATTGCATAAAAGTGAAATAGTAGAATCAAATATTTTTACAACATAGTTGGCAGACTAGCACACGGCCCACCTGATGAAAAGTGTAAAACAGAGTTTCTTTACCGTCAGTGCAGAAGACAAAATCAGGACAAACGTTTGGTCTTCTCACTGACAGCACAAAAACTCTCCAGTGAGCTCTGGCTACACTACTCGCCGCTAGGAACACAATACGAGGCTATTATAGCCGTGGTATTCTGTAGGGCGGAGATACTTCCCCAGTCGAACTGCTCAATTGGGACGGGAATACCGTCGTGTCTTATTTTTTTTCTAGTTTTTGATGAACTAAATAAACGAGTACTCGTACGTTCAGCTATCGTACACTCCGTTGTCTATATTTTTAAATTGAAAGAAATTTTTATAAAGAAGTGAATAATGTTCACGCACTGAGTGTCTAGTAAAAAAATATCATAGTAAATTGAAAAGGTCAGTGTTAACTATTAATCAATTTGGTTTCTATGCTACAGTAGCCATGAAATATTTCTTGATTCAATAAATATTTTCAAAAATAACGGAATACTTCACTTCGAAAATTAATCAGGTCTAGGTTTCAATATCAAAATGTTTATATTATTCTGCGTACTGTGAAAACCAGATTGGAAATACATACATACATACATACAATCACGCCGTTATCCCCGAAGGGTTAGATAGAGGTGAATTAACATCCACATTTCACCAATCATTGTTTTCGGCCCCACGTAATAGGGGGCAAGCCTAATGACGTCTTCCGGACACTATTGTTGACTCGTGATTGGAAATGAGAAGCAACATTTTTGTGCGTCACTTAAGTTTTAGTTGTCAGTTTTGTTTGTCTGTATGTCACTTTGATTCAACAATATGTAACGCTCTTATAATTTAATAAGCAGGTCACAATGATGCAACCGGAACTGCTTCCTCGTGAAGGCACTCCTACAAGGCTGATACTAGTGTCAGGATAGTATGAGGATAATCTTACTTAAGATGTACGCCTATTCTTTTCTTGGAGTTGTAATAGTAGACTATAATTAGATACTAAGTTAGAACTTTAGATTCAGAGATTTAGTTAAAGTATACATATTTTCTTGATGATGGTGTAATTGAAATTGCCACAAATATTGACGGTAAAAGCAAAGTAATTATATTTAAATTTGTTAGGTTGCTTATCAGATGTAGTATATAATTCATTTTTAGTTATCAAATAGCTAAAAATATATTTTATAGTTTTAAAAAAATATAATTGGAATTAATAAGCTCTTTTGACAAAAAGACAATTTATTTAAATCTGTTTTTATGAACTTAGATGCTAAATTTATCAATTATTTAATAGAGGGATCGACATTATTTTTAACCGTCTTAAAAAAAGGGGGATGTAGCTCATAGTAACGTTATATTCAAACAATTTGACAGTTATAAATCTGCTCAAATGACCCGAACTCCTCATCTGAAAATTCGATTACTAGTTTTTTTACATTAGATGTTTCATATAAAAAGTAATGTGTAAACATAAGCTTCAGAATAAGTGATTGAAAACAAAAAATGTGATGTCTAAATATTTATCTTAATTTATAATATAGGCATTTGTAAGTAAACATATTGGATGAGGAATTTAAATTGATTAGTTCTCTAAGAAAAAATAAACATATATCTAAATGTAATCGATCAAGTTTGACCTTGCTACTGTTACCCTAGCCACAGAATAAATAATATTCTAACCATCTTTAGGCATAGATATTATTATTAATTTTGATTTTTTATACAATAATGTTAACGGGACTTAACGCGATCTGATATAGGTACATAAATACCTTTGATTTGCCTGACGTTTGATCAGATTACACCGGTTATGGTCACAGGCTGACTGACTGTGTACTCGTACCTATACCATGATCACATTAATTCCCGTTAAGTTTAAAAGTAAGTTTATTTCCATCAATGAAATCGCTGAAAATGTGCCTGACGTGTCGACCAGGTTACACCGGTCACAGGTTGATTCACTATGATCGCGTTAAATCCCGTTAATATTATTGTATATCATGGAATGCGATAGTTTAAAAAAATTTTAATGGCATTGTATTCTTTGTTAGACTAAACAAAACTGTGGCCTTGGCTTCTGGTATTTCCTAGGAATTGATTAATGTATGCATTAATATAAGATATTTATTGAACATACAATCCGTAACAATAAAAGCACTGACTGTTGCTCACAGCATCGCCATCGCCCCCAGATTAGACAATAAAAAGTACCGTATGTTCTTCTCCAGGATGTAAGGTTCAAGCAGAATACAAGTATCGCCACTCCATCTCATCTGAAAGGTGTCGTAAGAGGCGACTAACGGAATAATACGCAGACAATGTCACTGCGAGAAAAGGAAAACTCGAAATAAAACCCTGTAGCAACCCGTCTGGCCAGGGTGGCAACAGTAGGACCAATGCATTGGTCATTGGAACATTGGGAGAGTCCTATGTCCAGCAGTGGACTACAATAGGCTAATTGTTCTCCCGATCTCAGCCTCGCGCATCCGAATTATTTCAGCTAACTTATTTAGGTAAAAAATATATTTAAATCTACTACACATTTTTTATATAAGACATGTCAATTTGACTTTACCTCGCCTGATGGTAAGCTGAAGGCAAAGTCTGAACACACCATTACATACACGTATCATGTTACAATGGCACTCAGTTTGACGGCTTCATCATATGCTTTTTCACACCACCCTGACTTCCAGGTGTAGCAAAGATAAGAGTCACCGAACCGCTTGGTTCTTTATGGATGCGGTTTGATACTTTATAATATTATATATGTAAAATTTTATGAAGATGTTTGATGTTTGTTATTTAGATAGATAGATAGATAATTCTTTATTGTACACCAATAGATTACAGAAAAACTTGTAGTTAGCATGCATACAGTTTAATGTACAATGGGCGGCCTTATCGATGGAAGCGATTTCTTCCAGGCAACCTTGGGATGGACAGTAGTGTAATAAAGCAAAAGATTTGGTGTAGTTAGCAAATAAACTAGAAACAAGGTGTATTAAAAAAAAAAAAGAAAGAATGAAAGAATTTAATCATGCGTTATTTAATAACAAAAATAATTCCGTAATCGATGATTTTGCAGTTAGTACTCTTTAGCTTGTGTGGGAAAGCCGCGAGCCGTCATCGCTAATTTAGTGCAAACATACAGATGCGCGCGCGTCGTTTTGTTCGGCGAGTTGCGCTTGAGCACCATTGGCACGCATCTGTGTTCTGTGCAACTGCTTACGTTTCGTGTTATGCAACATATCCGGTGTAACTGTTCACTTAGCTAAATTAATTTGAATAAGTAAGTGCTTATGCTTTGTATTATACAAAAAAAAATGGTACGTAATTACTTAGTAACATACATACATACTATCACGCCTTTATCCCCGGGGGGTTAGGCAGAGGTGAATTAACACCCACATTTCACTAATCATTGAATTCGGTCCCACGTACCTATTACGTGGGACCGAATTCGGGGTGAGCCTGTTGCGGCCTTCCGGGCACTATTATTGACTCAAGCTATGCATCTGAGGCTGAATCTGGGCTGCATATATATCTGTCTGATGTTAAACAGCCATATCCCTTAGTCACCTTGTATGACACTGCATGGGAAGAGATGGGGTGTTCCAAATTCTACTCTGCCAGGAACCACACTGCTTAGTAACACTTCTTTTTAATAGTAAGTTTTTATTTTCTTTATTTATTGTCATATATACTGTTGAAATCAATACCTAAACCAGTAGAGTTTGCACACAAGTATATGTCCTAAGGTGTTGGTAAGTGGTCACCATAGCCTCCGAACAACACAGATTATCAGGGAAAGTATAGGATATGCTATATATATAGCCATAGTCATTGGTTTTTAGTGCCACCCTGACTGACGTAGGTTAGCGGTAGAACGTTCGAAATAATTTTATTTATTATTTTACCAAAATGGGCGCTCGAAAAACAACTTAGGTATTTACTACGTATTACTAAAATAACTTATTTACTACGTATTACATAAACTCTAAGCTAGACAAGTTATTTGTGTTCAAATATAAACAGGTAACTTATTTAAAGCTACGTACGCTTGTTGTCAAGGATTTAGTTCGCCGAGTGAGTTCTGTACTAGCTCTAATTGTGTTTGTCTGTCATAACATGATTCTATATCGTCTGACTATGAGGAGACAATATCTTAGAGACAATAACTTCCATGCACTGACAAAGGGTGAACGTTTTCAAAAGGGGAGCCTGTTTTTATACCACTCAGATGGCAGATAAGAACACGGTCCACCTGATGTAAAGTGTTTACCGTTGCCTATGTACGTGTGCAATAGCAGGAGAGTCACACTCGTGCTGCCATCCCTATAAGAACAGAGAGTTTCTGTTCCGTCAGTGCAGGAGACAGACCGGAACGAGCCTTTGGTCTTCCCACTGGCAGCACAAAAGCTCTCCATCGAGCTCTGGCTACCCTATTCACTGCCGAGAACATAACATGAGGTTAACATGTCTTCCCTTTGTAGACAAGTCGGCAGGAATCGGGTTCGTCACTGCTTCCATATTTACTGCTAGAAGAACTGTTCGGCACTTGCCATCAAGTGAATAGTGTGTCAGTGGCGAATGATGAAAATTTCCAACATATTAGAATTTGGACCAACCCATCTCTTCCCATGCTGTGTCGTACAAGGCGACTAAGGGATAGGGCTTTTTAACATCAGATAGATAGCAGATGCATGGCTCGAGTCTACAATAGTGCCCAGAAAACGGCAATAGACTTATCCCCTATTACATGGGACCGAATAAATTGATTGATGAAATGTGGGTGTTGATTCACCTCTGCCTAATCTTTCGGGGATAAAAGCGTTATTATATGTATATATGGCGGTGAAAAAAAAAAATATCTTGATCTAGTTTGTCATGTACAATGCGACATTGGGAAGCCGGTAGGAATCGGGTTATAGGGACCCCTCGTTACTACACTGTATAGATTACGTCAGTAGCATGAAAAAGAAAACGATATACATTTCACCAGCGCATCGGTCGCTAACGAACCAAAACTTAAACTCGGAACTTACCAATAAAATCTCGACAAGTACACGGCCCTACTTATAGGGTTTCATCTTCAAAGGTACATGTAATAAATCAAATTTCGTACGGTGTAAGCACTCCTCCTCTCTTGGCCCTCTTGTAAACTCTCCCGCCACCTCCCTGAGGAGGGCAGTGCAGCCCTGGATGGCGGTGACACACGCATCGCGTGTACTGACTTTACTACTTGTAATAAAACTCAGACATAATTTCGTTGTATGTAACGGTAGCTTGAAACGTATGGGCTTAACACGAGAGGATGGGGCTTAATATACTCACGACTATTATCTGCGGGTAGGCAAAGAGATATATAAACAAAATTCGATGTGTTTTGGATACCAGTTTAAAGTTTATGAACTTTGTTTGTACTATGCACTTGTGTTATTCTACGCTAATTCATAAGCTACTGAAAACTTTCTAATTCGAGATCACAAACTTTAACAGAATATAATAACAATTTGGAAAAAAGTATTAGTTATTAACTACAAACTAAGTATTTATTATTAGATAAATAAATAAATAATAATGAATAAATAAATTTAAATTAAAATATAATATAAATATTTGGAAAAAGATGTCGCTTAATTGGCATATTTCAGTTCACAATTCACATTTGGATATAATATGTCTTTCCCAATAACCTCGCGTAACATCCGGGATAGGAATTTAACATAACATAAACTCACGCCAATATCCCCGAAGGGGTAGGCATAGGTGCTAGCACCCACATTTCGCCAGTTTATGTTTAGATCCCAATGTAATAGGTGGCGAGCCTATTGCCATTAACTGTAATACACTCATAACTTCGAAAAGCATCGAAAAGTCATTGGTGTATGCCATGGTAAAACCTGGGATCGAACCCGAGGATAGGAATTTCTTTGGTGAATATCAAATCTTATCAAAACACAATTAAATAAATAAATAAATAAATATTCTACAACATTCTACACAACGCTATCTAGACCCATCGTAAGCATAGTTTAACTACGGATAAACATACCTACTTAAATACTTTTTTTTTGTAAATACATACATATTATACATAGAAACACCCAGACCAATGCAAATACTCATATTCATGCATACAAATATTTGCACTGAGCGGGGATCGAACCCACGACGCCTCCTGCGTGGCAGTCGTGTTCACTACCGCCACGCCACAGAGGCTGTCGAATTAATATTTGCTCAATTATTACACTTAAGTACGGTCCTTCCAACAATAAAAAAACCTTAAATGTCATTATGATATTTTAATTATTCATAAACAATGCTTCCGTTGTTATGATTAACGTTTTCCTTGCAGTCCAGACATTGTGGATTCCAATTAAAAACATTAAAGTGCCAAAGTAAGCTCGTATTTTTTGCCGACATTTAACTCAGTCGGGAACTTAGTGAGACCACTGGTGGTCCACTTTAAATGAGATGATTTATAATGATCGTTTTACTGTTATATTTATGAATTTATTCTCAGCTGGAGTTACTAGGGATAAGTACAGTATCTTCTCTTTTGATAGATATACAAAGGAAATAGTACATACTAATAAGAAAGGAAAATAGTGCGTTAGCATAGAAATTGTGAGCTATCACAGTGTACAGGATGAAAGGTGGTTTAAAATAGTGGTATTCCCATTATTTTAAAAACATTTAGGCATTTTGCTAGTCTGATGTTCAATGGCAATACGTTAGCCTGGGGGTGAAGGGTGGAGCCGCCTGTCACCCTGGCAGAAACAGGCCGCGGCGGCGGTGGCGGCGCGCCTAGTGCGCCTCCTCATTTCCGGGGACGAGTTAGGGACTCTGTGGTCCTCACACCCGAGGAGAGGGCCAGATCGAGAGAGATTACCCTTAGTCGGCCGGGGTGCGAGGGATATGCCTGTTGACCTCACCTTCGACAACCAAAAACGACCCACAGGCATCGTGCGTTTTGGTCGGTTCGAGTCCGACACCGGCTCCGGGGGGGGGGGGGGGGTTTGGGGGCATCGGTGGGGAACTTGCGCTCAAAAAAAAGTCTATGCGTTCCATAAGCGCATAGCTTTGTCAGAGATTATCTTACCAATCTTCTTCGTTTTATCAATAAAATCAGTGAAATGCATTGACATACTCAGCCTCATATTCTCAGATGAGCTCAGGCATCATGTATATGTGTCATGGAGGAATAAAACCGTTGACTAAAACCGACTTTCGTCTCCTGATTTGGGTTCGAAGGTCGGAGGATAATGTCACTCAACATTACTTAGATAACATTATTCGTGAAAATTATAACAAATGAATAGTTAATGTTTGTTTACATAAATACAATGTAAACTAATTATTACACAGTATGATACCACATTGACGTTATCATATCACAGCCGCTGTTGGCGAGGTCATGTATCGGGAAGTGGACATTTATCTGCACTGCGTCTGATTTAGTTTATAGATCCAGTTTTTAGTAAGATTTTTTTCTAGAAAATTATCTCAAATTGGAAGGTATTACGGAAATTAATCATTATAGAATGAAAGGAAGGTTACGCTTACAAAGGAGATCATTAGGAGGGGAAGATCCCAGTAGTGTAATTGTCCAGTTTCATTACGTAACTACTGGGAACTACTCAGTAAAATCCCAGAAGTTTTGTTTTTTTTTACGTGCGCAAAATCCCCACGGATACCTCCCCACCGGAGCCGGTGGAGGAGGTTATGTCGGACTCGAACCGACTAAAACGCACGCCGCCTGTGGGTCGTTTTGGTTGCCGAAGGTGAGGTTGACAGGCATATCCCTCGCACCCCGGCCGACCCAGGGCCATCTCTCACGATCTGGCCCTCTTCTCGGGTGTGGGGACAGTGGTACTACTGGGATCTCTCGGTTAGACGTATCTAAATTCGTTAATAGTCTATACTATTCAAATACCTCTAGATAAACTTCTAATGTGTATTTCTCCTTCTAAAAGCCAGACAATCTCACCTGCAAACCGATACACCTGTTGATTGACAGACGAAGCTATGATGCAGATATTCCTCTTGAGATTATGATGATAGTCACACCCGTAAAAGGTAATCAATAAACCCATCACAGTTCACTTCTGGACATAGGCCTCTCCAAATGTTGGGAGGCTTTGGTCTACTGTTTCCACGCTGGCCAGACGGGTTGTTACATGGGTTTTATTTCGAGGTTTCCTTCTCTCGCAGTGTGATATCGTCTGCGTATTTTGCCGTTAGTCGCCTCTTACGACCCCGTCGGATGTGATGGGGTGGTGATACTTCTTGTGATGTCGGATGTGTGGGCCCTAATTAGACATTTGGTCCTAAGTCTATATATTCATTAAGTTTTTATAGGAGGTAGGGCACAACGAAGTTCCCACCCAAATTGAGCAGTCCCACTGGGGAAGTACCTCCACCCTACAGAATACCACGGCTATAATAAATTCGTGTTGTGTTCCCGGCGGTGAGTAGGGTAGCCAGAGCTCACTGGAGAGTTTTTGTGCAATCAGTGGGAAGACCAAAGGCTTGTCCTGACTTTGTGGTCTGCACTGAAGGCACTTAATATCTCTGTTCTTACAGGGTCGGCACCACTGTTGATGCAAGTCACATCCAAAACTTTCACTACAGGATCTGGGGTTTGCTTTTCCAGTCTAACTGCGGATTTTGGCTTATCTTCAATATTTTCCGTGACGCAACTGCCATTTGACCTCTGCAACCCATAAGCGATCGGAATATTACAGTTATACCAATTTTTGGATTTTTAGGGCTCCAACTACGTAATAACTGCTCTAAATGTATGTATGATAGCCGGGACCGATGGCTTGACTAATGACCGATGGCCGGGACCGTGCTCTTCGAGACACGATCATTCCAATGCAAATAGCCATATTACATACAAATAGTTGCACTAAGCAGGAATCGAACTCGCGCCACCTCCGTAGGTATCGCGTTCACCGCACGCCACAGAGGCTGTCACTTATAATATAGCAATTTATTAACTCAGTATTATCGTTTTGAAGTCGAAATTTACATTTTCCTAATTTCTTCATTCAATCAGAAAACCTACGCTTTTACGCTTCCGTAGATTCTTGTGAGAGGGTTACCTACATTATTTTGACTTAAACAATTCTTACAAAATGTAAATGAATAGTCCTTTCGTGCGCACTCCTACGCAATGTAAGCGTATTTGACGCTGAAATCCTAAAATAGGTAAAGATGTGTAGGTGCTTTGAACTACCCACACTTTTCTTCAAATATTATGTGTGACGCCCTTAATATTGTTGTACTCGTCCACAGACAATGATAACCATTTTCCATCATGTGGGTCATGTACCTGTCTGCCACCACATGGTATATAAAGAAAACCATAAGTGTAGCCTAGTGGTATGGGACATGGACTGCAGAGACAAGGTCTCGGGTTCGATCCCAGGTTTTACCATGGCACACACTAATGACTTTGCGATGCTTTTCGCAGTTATGTGTGTATTTACCGCAGGTTTATAAGTGCCCGGTTAATGGCAATATGCTCGCTACCTATTACATTGGAACCTAAACATAAACTGGCGAAATGTGGGTGCTAGAACCTTGGTCTGCTCGTTCGGGGAATTAGGCGTGAGTTTATGTTATGTTATGTCATAAGTGTATGTAGCCTTTGGAACCTATTTTGTGTAGAGCCTCATCGTTTCCTCTCGAGGCTGGGAGGTCAACGACAGTCGTTCCCATAAAATCGTATAAGCTGAAATAATAGGAGGAAATGAAGTAAACTCAATGCAGTCTCCGAGGTGAAAACATCGGACACAACGTTAATCCCTGTTGTATCCGAAACTTTCAGCTCAGATTCTGGGGTCCGCTTTACCCGTCTAACTGCGGATTTGACTGAACTTCGATATTTTCCGTGAAGCGACCGCCACCTGACCTCTACAACCCAATGACTATAGAAGCATTGCAACTAGATCAGTTGTTGAACTTTTTATGGCTCCAACGATCCGTAACAACTGCCATATATGTTCGTATGACAACGAGGATCGATGACGTAACGTGATCTGAGATTTGCATTCATGCATACAAATGATGCACTGAGCGAGGATCGTCCCCGCGCCACAGAGGCTGTCAATAAAAGAAAGAGGCATTTGTGGTCCTCGGGCTCCAAAGTGAAAGAGAAATAGAATCGAGAAGAACAGCCATCATCATCACGGTAGTGATAATACAGTTGAACTGCGATCTTCTTCCTGATATGAAATCTAACTACATCCTTACTTTCATTCTCTCCAGCAAGTTAATCGCAATTACTTTATTTGCTGAACTTCTGTTGTACATCAATACAGCACACCATCTTTCCAAACAAAAATAAACCTTCCGTCTTCAGCAAAACGTTCAAATTAAGTCTCATTTTATTATTATCATTAGACCTTATCATGAAATGTGATTAACCCAGTTCGCTTATGTATACAAAGTGTTTCGTTCAGAAATGTTTACTAAGGAATCACTCAAAAACTGGAAATCTGTGTCGAGTTTTTCTGGCGTGTAAACTTTCTTGGTGCCATTGTAAAAACATTGTGTAATTTGATGATGTGTACACGGTATTACGCACACACACATGCACGTCTATCGCGGTTTTTAGTTTCGGTTTACGTTGAGTCCTTACTTTTTGTACCACTTAGGTGGCAGACAAGCACACGGCCCACCTGATAGAAAGTGATTACCGTGGCATATAGACGTTTGTAACACCAGAGGTGCCACACTCGCGCTGCCGACCCTGTAAGCACAGAGTTTCTGTGCCGTCAGTGTAGAAGACAAAGCAGGACAAGGCTTTGGTCTTCCTACTGACAGCACAAATTCTCCAGTGAGCTCTGGCTACTCTACTCACCGCTGGGAACACAACACGAAGTTATTCTGGCCGCGGTATTCTGTAGGGCGGAGGTACTTCCCCAGTCGGACTTCTCAATTGGGCGGAAATACCGCCGTGTCCTACCTACTTGATAGTCTTCAAGACTAAAATGAAAAGGTTCTTCTTCTAGGCAAGCCTGACCCACCGTGTACCGACTGGTGAGATAGAGGTCAAACGCGAACCTATCAACCCCTCAATCATGAGAGGAAAATTATCACCAGAACCTCCGTTGTTTAGCAGGTAACGCCAACTTGCAAATTAAGTTGGTTTGGACTGATAAATTATTATAAAATCGATGAGTATCTTGATGAAGGAAATGCGTGGTCAACTTAAGCCTTCTACTTGCTCGCACAACATAAATTGTAAACAAAACCATTTTAATAAAAAAGATAGTCTAGTTCTATAATAGTTCTCTGAGTTTCTTGATGGTATCTTCTCAGTAGATCTAACCTACCGAACCAGCGAATGAATCTTTTTCCAATGGTTTATTTACATTACTTATTGTTTTTATTTCTTGAGATACTTAATTCTAAAATTTTGTCGTTCATAATGTGTGCTTTTTATTTACCTAAACTGAATAAATTAAATTGATTCTTTGATTGAGTGCAAAACTCAGCGGGATATTTACCATGTTTATTATTGATATTTTCAGAGTAACCGATATTTCAACGCTGTCACATACCTACGTATAATAACGATTTTTGGATCCTACAAATAGAAGTAC
This sequence comes from Eilema griseolum, assembly GCA_963662185.1. Classification (NCBI taxonomy): domain Eukaryota; kingdom Metazoa; phylum Arthropoda; class Insecta; order Lepidoptera; family Erebidae; genus Eilema; species Eilema griseolum. The sequence continues at coordinate 4,176,440 of OY759243.1, forward strand.
TTTTCTTGATAGCATAGTCAGGATGCAGGACACGACGGTATTTTCATCCCAATTGAGCAGTCCTACTGGGGAAGTACCTCCGGGCTACAGAGTACCGGTGCCATAATAACCTCGTGTTGTGTTCTCGGCGGTGAAGATAAATCCTGTGGCATAACCTTGTTAGTTAGTCAGCAGGTGTACCAGTATGCAGGTGAGGTTGGGATAAGTACCGAAGTCGTATAATACTTAACCCATAAATAAGGATATAAGTATTATAATACTCTCAAGTACCTATAACCTATTTTAATTTTAATGGCTTCTATCGCGCTTTTGTCGATACCTGGTACACATTTCAACTCAAAAATAACAATATACCCCGAAATGGTTTATTACGTAGGTAGAACCACAGCTACGCTAAGCCGCGTGGTTTCCGGCAGAGTAAAATTTGGAGCACCCCATCTCTTCCCATGCGGTGTTGTACAAGGCGACTAAGGGATAGGGCTGTTTAGCATTAAACAGATATATACAGCCCAGACTCTGCCTCACATTCATGGCTCTAGTCAACAATAGTGCCCGGAAAACGGTAATAGGCTCACCCTATATTACGTGGGACCGAATACAATGATAGGTGAAATGTGGGTGTTAATTCGCCTCTGCCTAACCCTTTGGGGATGGGGGCGTGATTGTATGTATGTATGTAACCACAGCTACAAGAAGCCTCAGCTTGCACTCAATAAATATAACTATAATAAATAACTTGACAATATAAAACGTCGTCGAATCGCCATAAAACGACAATGCTTTAATTCTTCAATATTAAGCCCATAATCCGATAGAAGTTATCTGTAACCTAAATATGTTTTAAACCATGAGATAGGAGGACCTTCAGATCGCCATTGAATTCTCACCTTCTGTAGGACAACGTATAGTCACGGGCATTTTACTTGACCTCGAAATGTGCTCAGTACCGGTTTTTTAAGTGTCTTTTGAGGATACCACTAATCATAGACTCTATCAATCGACATACATACATACATACGTATCACGCCTTTATCCCCGGAGGGTTAGGCAGAGGTGAATTAGGTAACACCCACATTTCACCAATCATTTTATTCGGTCCCACGTAATAGGGGGTGAGTCTATTGCCGTATTCCGGGCACTATTGTTGACTCGAGGCATGTATCTGAGGCTGAGTCTGGGCTGTATATATCTGTCTGATGTTAAACAGCCATATCCCTTAGTCGCCTCATACGGCACCGCATGGGAAGAGATAGGGTGCTCCAAATTCTACTCTGCCGGGATCAATCTATCTAATAATTACCCTATTGCAGTCCACTGCTGGGCATAAGCCTCTCGTATTGTTCACGATTCTCCGCTTTCCGAATCTTTTTCAGGTCTCCTGTCCACCTGGTTGAAGGGCGTCCTACCTTGCGTTTGCCTTCTCGCGGTCTCCACTCTAAGACTCGTTTGCTCCAACGGTAATTGCTCCTTCGACAGATGTGGCCAGCCTGCTGCCACTTGAGCTACCGTTTTCTGCGAGCCGTGTTGATAAAATTATATCAATACAATCCGCGCGCTACCACAGTCTAGTTTCTTTCGCAACATGGAGTCAAGATATATGCCTGGAACTACACCAGTGCCAGATAGTTTATCTTTAGTTATATATACCATAAAATCCTATATGTGCCTATCGCCTAGGACAATCTATTCCAATATCGTTATCAGTCAATGATAACTGTGTTTTTATTTATTTTTTAACATCACTATGTTGACATAATGACCTCCTTGCTGTTTAGAACCGCTTTTTAGAAGCTGTTTGGTTCAAAAATTGAGTAGCGGTAAAGTGAGAATAAAATTTGAACTTCGAATTCGGAACGAGAGGCAGACACTAGATAAATCATTAGCGTCTTAGCACTTTCACAGCTGCGTCCTAAGAAGAAGAAGTTTACACTTTGGATCCTGAGATCCGTTCGTTTTTTTTTATTGGTATGTTTATAAGTTTTCCGGTAGTGACTCCTTCAGAAGTGACCTCTGAACTTAAGGGGAAGGCGTACGCCAGAACTTCTTCTGTTGTTTAGTAAGCGTACTGACATACATGTTAGTTTAGATTGGATCTCAATTATATTGTTAAGGCCCGCTATACCCTTTTTTATTCCGCGCAAAATTCCCACGGATACAAACCCGTATATGTCGGACTTGAACCAACTAAAACGCACTCGTTGATTGCTTGAGATGAGATTGTCTTATGCATATCCCTCGCACCCCGGCCGACTCAGGGCCTCCTCACCTCTCCCGGTCTGATCCTCGTCGGATATGGGGACCTGGTCTTCTTTGTTAGTTAACGATTTATTACATCTATTTGTATAAATAGCGTGATTTTTTGTTGTGTCGTCTATATAGTTTGACTAACTTGAGTTATGGGATCTACAATGCGGATAAACATACCTACTTACATAGATTTTTGTAAACACCTAAACCAATGCAAATATTCATATTCATGCATATAAATATTTACACTGAGCGGGAATCGAACCCACACTCCCTGCGCCACAGAGGCTTTCAATATAACCAGTCTCGTGGTATGCCTGTATGAATATAATAATCAAAAAGAAAACTGTGAACAAAAACTTACCTTCAGAACAATTCTAATATATCACTAACGGACAGGACAGCTATATAGCCAGGTAGTTCAAAATGTGTTGGATTACCGCTTGGGTGAGTGTGCGTGTATTATCATGCGCCGGCGCCGGTCGCGGCGCCGTCTTATCGTGATTCCCTAGATAGGCCCGTACACACGTACGGTAATAACGCATCTGAGTACTTGCACACGGGGCTTTATGATAATTTAACAAATAATTAAAAAGAGAATATTTTCTTTTTATGATAATTATTTAAATGATCAACCAAAAATTCAATGAGTTGCTTCCTCCTTTCGGGGTCGGTAGTAATCTTAAATCAGAAACTGTTAGTTTAATATTTATTTAGGCGCGTAGACTGAAAACTGGGAATTATTTTTTTTGTGCAGAAATCTGGTGGGGAAAAAAAGGGGATTATCACTTTTATTGGAAAATGTAGGTGGAAAATTGATCATAATGTTGTTTTTGTTTTGCTGAAGAACCGTTTTTCTCCGAATTACAGCCCGTTCAAAATCACAGGAAAATTATTTTCTTTATTTTTTGTGATTAATTCAAAAAATAAGGTAGTTAAAAAGTAAAATTTTGATTGCTTCAGTGTTTGTAAGTATTACTTGTTGCTATATTTTACTGACGTTCATGTCGTAAGCAGTTTTAAAAGTGCGTGTTTTAATCTGCCTCATCGCTGTTTGGTCACGTATTTTTCTTTCCAATATTTTTATCTAAGTAGACAGATTTAAAAAAAAATAAAGATAGACTCACGTTTGACCCCTATCTCACATGCTGGTGAGCATGTGCTGTGGTGGTAATAATAATCTTTTGAGTCAAGACTGGAAGATTCCTAGGTTATAAGTGCGTCTCTACTTTATGTAACTTTATTTACTTTATGTAATAACAAATGAAAAGAGCTCCACTCTTTGCAATGGTCATGACTGAGTTAAGTTTAATTATCTAATTTCTTAAAGGCTATTCAAATATCATCACCCTATCTAATCCGATGGCTATCGTAAGTGGCAACTAACTGAAAAATACGCAGACAATATCATTGCGAGAGAAGGAAATCTCGAAATAAAGCCCTGTACCATCCCGTCTGGCAAGTGTGGAAACAGGATGCCAAAGCCTTCCAACATTGGGAGAATCCTATGTCCAGTAGTGACCTGCGATGGGCTAGTTGATTGATTTCTTAAAGGCTTAACGTCACCTTGTAATTTGAACCCCTGAGTCCGTTTAAAGAGAAAACCTAGTTTAGTTAAAATATTTTTTGCTGATGAAATCGGTTGTAAAGTATCAAGAGTATCGTCCTTGCGATATCTCTAAGTCAGTCAGTGTGCCAACATCCTTAGAGGAAGACCACAAGTTTGCACTGGCATTAATTTCGACATGCGAATGTCTTTGATAAAAATCTAGCATTTATTCACTACTGTTTACATTTCCTTGTAAATAATAACTGAAGAATTTAAACGACACCGCAGAACTTCAGTGACGCGTTGAAATGTTGATAAAGGTACGTCTACGCGCAGATTTTGTTTCCTTACTGTAAGGACTACAGAACTAGCAGTTACCTACATATTTTTATGTATGAATCTCTCACGGGTACCGCAGACCTCGTCAGACCATCGAAAGTAGCTAGAACTTTCAGCTGTTAGCGATAACACCGCCCTTTGTACCTACTTACTAAAAACATATTTTGATATGCATTTTTTTGTAAAATATAGTCACATTTTACAATATAATATATACAAAACACCACCAGACAGTTGTTTAACACCAGACAGATATATACAGTCTCAGCTGTAGATGCATTGCTCGAGTCAACAATAGTGCCCGGAAGACGGCAATAGGCTCACCCCACGTGGGACTGAATTTAATGATTGGTGAAATGTGGATGTTAATTCACCTCTGCCTAACCTTCCGGGGATAAAGGCTTGATTATATGTATGTATGTATTTTTACAAAAAGCTGTTTCGAACAGTACATAAACATCTGAAACTCTATAGAAATAAAAAAATAGTTCGTTTTGTTAAACAATGTTAATAATCGCGACTTGCATCTGGCTCAATTTTTTTTATACCACTTAGGTAGCAGACAAGCACACGGTCCACCTGATGGAAAGTAATTATATACCGTGACCTATGAACGTGTGCAACACCAGAGGAGTCACACTCACGCTGCCGACCCTGTATGCACAGAGTTTCGATGCCGTCAGTGTAGAAGACAAAGCAGGGCAAGCCTTTAGTCTTCCAGTGAGCATTCTCCAGTGAGCTCAGGCTACCCTACTCAACGCTAGGAACACAACAGGAAGTTGTAATGACCGCGGTATTCTGTAGGGCGGATACTTCCCCAGTCGGACTGCTCAGTTGGACGGAAATAATGCCGTGTTCTACCTCCTGTGAATTAAGTTTCATAATAAAATGTCGCTTGTCTACCCTAGACTTACATATCAAAAGAATTTAAATCAGAAAAGGGTTAATTAATTATAATAATCTATAAAATACTTCTAACATTATCAGTGAAAGTTCCGCGATGAATTCCAGCAACTCGTGTTGATACAGACAGATTAAACGATTATGTTAACGAACATAGATTTTATCATCTATGTCCTTTAGTTATGTTTGCAATTATAGCTCCAACATACTTATATGTGAGATACAACTCAAATGTAACCTAATATTAAGGTCTATATGTAACTTAGGTACATAGTAAATATGAAGGTTAGGTACAAAGTAACACTTATGAACGTAACGATTATTACATTGCATTTTTTTATACATAGGACATGTCAATTAGACTTCGCCTCGCCAGATGGTAAGCTGAAGCCAAAGTCTCAGAAAAGAGGGCCACCATTACTTACATATACTCAGCTTGACGGCTTCATTATATGCTTTTTCACGCCCCGCTTCAAGGACCCGGGACTGTAGGAAGAGGGACTGTAAGAGGAAGGAAGGAATTGGTTTATTGTAGCTCTCAGAAGCGTGAACGTGGAGTGGACGGGAATAGGCATAGAATATGCCTTCTCGTCTGTTGTTTACAATACATTCGCCGCAAAAACCAAATATTATTTTTGCTGGCCTAGATATAATTCCAAAAAATCACGCTCATAACCCATGTCAGAAATGTTCCACCGAAATTCCATAGAAACATTATCGAACAGAATTGATAAAAAAAAATTAACAATATCGAGCATTCGCTATCGTTCATCGAATCTAATGAATGAATTGTCTTGTTGTTCAATCGTACTTTAAGTTCTCGGAAAACTGTTCACAAACAGAATGCAGTGTGTTTTATTGACAATGATAACAGAGGAATGACGTACTATTGCCATCGCGCAAATATGGGAAAATCTAATAGCTACAACCAACGATATATTATAAACTATAGATGCATTGTCCGCACTCTAAAATGGCAACGAATAATGAGTCCTATTGTCCTCATTTTACGCACCAATCAGAGAGGCGACAATCCGTTTTGCAAAATAAAAACATACATACATATAATCTCGCCTTTATCCCCGAAGGGTTATGCAGAGTTGAATTAACACCCATAATTCACCAATCATTGTATTCGGCCCACGTAATAGGGGGTGAGGTAATCTACTGCTAATCTAATTGCCGTCTGCCGGGCACTATTTTTGACTCAAGCATCTGAGGCTGAGTCTGTGCTGTATATATCTGTCTGAGGTTAAACAGCCCTACCCCTTAGTCGCCTTGTACGACACCGTTGGGAAGAGATGGTGTGGTCCAAATACTGCTCTGCCGGGAACCACGCGCAAAAAAAATGCGTCGTTAATAATAAATTCGTAATAATATTACTGATGTAAATACTAATATAATGATTCATGTAAACTAATATCTTCACACGAGTGAAAACTGGGATGTTCCTACATGCCGTGTCTATACATTACGGCTGTGGCGAATACGTTCCATAGAATTAGTTGTATATTTGTTGACTGGCAGGGGTTCTATTTGCCCAAGACCGGTATTTGCTTAGGCCGCAATGCATTCATCAACCTATTTTTTGCATACAACTGCGGCAATAAGCTTACACCCTGCTTGGTAATAAGCAATCATGTAACCTTTTTCGTTGGGACTAAGCTTCAAATTGCTATGACTCATGTATACCATGGTTAACAACAGTAACCCACGGGAACACCGAGCATGACACCCTGGCATGACAAAAGATGCTTTTTCACGTCCCGGGCACGTAAAGACTAGAGTTACCGAACTACTGTGTTCTTGATGGAAACTTCTCTTCTCAGCAAAGCGTGAGATAATTGCTACATTATATAACACCCTTTACTAACGAATAAAACCGCCACATTGGGTATATTATAATACAATATGCGGTCCCGAGTATCATACAAACATCTATAGCAGTCCTTACGCTCACAAAAGTCTAACTAGTCTAGTTACAGAGCTTCAGAGTTCAAATGGTGGTCGCTTCACGGAATATATTGAAGTTCAGTCACATCACTGTTAGGCTGAAAAGCCAAACTTCACTAAATTGGGAAAAGGCTCAGAGAATAAAGCGTCCATTTTGAAGATTGCGGATTTCAGTGTGTAAAACCAAGAATAGCATTTGTAAGCAACATTCTCATAGATACAATTATATAATTAGATTGTGTTATCGATTTTATCATCTGTTATCGAGTATAGTTTTACGCTTGTAGTAGATATGACGTCTGTGGGTAACACAGTGCCCCAATTGGGAACTTAAGCCTTTTATCTCCTCGGAAAGGTCACCACGTTTACAATGGATTATGATTGTGAGACAATCGATTATGGATTTCGATTGGAATCGGATTACCTCAGGGATCTATTTTTTGATACTACGACTGACACTGTGGGCGGTACCTACAGAGTTAAATTTTCAGACACGATGGTATTTTCGTCCAATTAAGTAGTCCGACTACGCTATCAGGGTTAAGTCAGACGGTAGTCGCTTCCAGAATAAACAGAAGTAAAAACTGCAACAAGGAACAACGCTAAAAATATGAAATTGTTTAGTCATAAACTGCGTTGCGGATTCGGAGGTGATGTGGAGAGTGGGAGGGGTACAGGACGCAGAGTATTTAATTTATTAATTCATTTAATTTACCATGTTTGCTAGAGAAATTTGATCCTTACGATTGACACTTTGAGGTGATACTTTTACCATAAAAATTTATCAATTCCCGGGTGTGGCTTATCTTTTTAAAAATCAAGGAACTTTTGAATTCCTTTGAGTGAAATTCGCTATCCCCAGTATTTAAAAACTTTCCCTACATGTAATTTTGATATCTTTCACCCTGTATAGGTACTTCACTGCTATACATGCTTTTTTTTTACGTGCGTAAAATTCCCACGGTTACCTCCCGCCGGAGCCAGTGGGAGAGGTTATGTCGGACTCGAACCGAATTAAACGCAAGGCGCCTAAGGATCGTTGTTGGTTGCCGAAGTTGAGGTTGACAGGCATATCCCTCGCACCCCGGCTGACCCAGGGCCATCTCTCACGATCTGGCCCTCCTCGGGTGTGGGTACCACAGAGTTCCCCAGCTCGTCCCCGGAATTGGAGAGATGCGCAACGCTCGAACTCCAGTTGCCTCAGTACGCGGGCAGCTTGACTTGCAATCCTTCGTCGCTCCCACTGCCGCTCCCGCCCCGCCTCCTCCTTCATGAGCATTACTTGCTCGCAGAAGGAGGCGGCTAACCACGCTAATAGTGAAATTATAGTTAAATCTACTCGTGATTAAAGTAACTAAATGTTTTAATACAAAACAAATTATGTAGATGCCTCGCGGCAATTGGTACATATGATACCTCAAAGGTACGGTAACTCGATAATTACGTAGGTACAATAATGTTTACGTTTTATTTTGTGGACAATAGAAGTACAACAATAAATACATATTAATGTGACAATTGCAGAAATAATAATAAAAGACAATAAACACTGTTTAATTGTATTACTAACTAGGTAGGCAGACAGAAGCAAGCGGTAGACTGGAACCAGTTAGAAAAGCGTAAGAGTATTTGTCACAAACAGACGAGGCATTCGATTCTACTACAGCAAAACCACTGTCTTACCAAAAACACTGCAAACAATGGCATACAATTTTAGACTTTATTTCTTAACCCTTAAAGTCCAAATAAAAAATTATATGAAAAATTAAAGGAGGTAGGACACGGCGGTATTTCCGTCCAAATGAGCAGTCCGACTGAGGAAGTACCTCCGCCCTACAGAATACCGCGGCCATAATAACCTCGTGTTGAGTTTCCGGCGGTAACTAGGGTAGCCAGAGCTCACTGGAGAGATTTTGATTTTTTGATGCGGTGTCGTACAAGGCGATTAAGGGACAGGGCTATTTAACATCAGACAGAAATATACAGCCCAGACTCGGCCTCAGATGCATGTCTCGAGTCAACAATAGTGCCCGGAATACGCCGATAGTCTCACCCTCTATTACGTGGGACCGAATACAATTGTTAGTGAAATGTGGATGTTAATTCACCTTTGCCTAGCCCTCCGAAGATAAATGTATGTTATAGATGATATCCAAATTTTAAGGACATTACGTAGCCTACATTTCTAATGCGATAATTTAAAACGATGTACTTACTACTATCAGCTACGCAAGAGGCAGCAAGGACGCACGTTTGTCTATTTCGTTCGTGATATGACTGATTAGTGATCAAAGAGATCATTGATCAGATAGCTTATCAATATCCATGGTGCTTATAGTACAATCATGGAGTCTATACTTTTGTTAGCCTACATAAGCGATGAAGGTACAATCTATAGATAACTTCAGTTATACAAGATTCTCGCCGGGAGTCTCTGATTTTGACGAAAGAGAAGCCTACGCTTGAATCGTTAATCGATGCGTGAAGTTGTCCGGACCCCGAGATGTTATTGGGACCCTCATTAACCCAATTTAGAAGAAAATATTCGAATGGCAAACACCCACATTTCTTCAACTATGTTTTTTGATTCCACGTAAAAGGGGGCGAGCCTGTTGCCGTCAAGTGAGCATTTTGTTATAGGAGGAGGTAGGACACGACGTTATTTCCGTCCAAATGAGCAGTCCGACTGGGGAAGTACCTCCGCCCTACAGAATACCGCGGCCATAATAACCTCGTGTTGTTTTCCCGGCGATGAGTAGGGTAGCCAGAGTTCACTGGAAAGTTATTGTGGTGTCAGTGGGATGACTAAAGGATTGTCCTGCTTTGTCCTCTACACTGACGGCACGGAAACTCTGTGCTTACAGGGTCGGCAGCGCGAGTGTGGCTTCTTTGGTGTTACACACGTCAATAAGCCACGGTAACCACATTCCATCAGGTGGGCCGTGCGCCTGTCTGCCACCTAAGTGGTATGAAAAAAAAAATCGCCTTCTGCGACGCAACAGCCACGGGAACAGAGTGGCCCTGTTTTACTTCGTCGACCCATCAAGGTAATGCAGGCAAGCAAGCAAACATTTCTATATCATTAAAAACCTTCACGAACGACAGAAAAAAATATAAATCTTTATGCTCACATACGTGGTTAAAGAAACCAATGACCACTTGAATCTTAATAAAATTACAATAGCATATTACAACAAAAATGAAAATACATGTTCATTTTGGTGATTGCAAGTACTCAGGTACATTGTAACAATGGCTGATAGAATATTCAACGGCTGGAGATTGGCGGATTTCCTCCTGATTCATATCCCGTGTGTAGCCGCCAGGCCCGCAACACACGTGGTTAGCGCATCTGAGGTGCAATGACTTAGCAGACGTGTTAGGTATTACAAATTTTTGTTATTGTGTTCTGTGAATGTGATTATGTTATTTTTAAAAGCTTGTATTCAGATTTCCCTTTCCTACACAGGACAACACGTGCAGGGCTTAGATGTCACCCGCACACGGTGCAGAATATCCGAATAAGAACCAAGCAGTTCGGTGACTCTTTCCTTTGTCGCACCATTAAGGTCTGGAATTCATTACCAGCTCACGTGTTTCCTTCTTGCTACAGTCCCGGGTCCTTTAAGCGGGCCGTGAAAAAGCATATGATGAGGCCGTCAAGCTGAGTGTCACCATTGTTACATAGGATATGTAAGTAATGGTGACCCTCTTTGCTGAGACTTTGCCTTCAGCTTACCATCTTTCAAGGCGAAGTCTATTTGACGTATCCAATATATAAAAAAAAAGAAATTACAAATCTTGGAGGTCAAATTTAAGGCACTTCAATTCTCACATAGATTCTGTAGTGCACTTATAGTACTTATGTTATGAAGGTGTGCGAAAAAAATGTATACCATTTTTATCATTGATAAGATGATGGGGTTAGGATGTGTATAGTTGAAATCTTAAACAGGACACTGCTGCTGTACAGGAAATAGGAAACCGTATAATAGGGACTCATCAAATTTCCTAATTCATAAACATACACACAATATTAAAACGCCTTTATCCCCTGAGTGTAAGGCAGAGGTGAATTAACACCCATATTGCACCAATCATTGAATTCGGTCCCACGTAATATGGGGTGTGAGCCTACTGCCGTCTTCCGGGCAATATTGTTGCCTCAAGCTATGCATCTGAGGCTGAGTCTGGGCTGTATTTATCTGTCTGATGTTAAACAGCCCTATCTCTTATTCACCTTGTACGATACCGCATGGGAAGTGATGGGGTGGTCCCAAATCTACTCTACCGGGAACCACGCGGCTTTCTGCCCGGAACCACGTTGCTTTCTGCCGGGAACCACGCTGCTTTCTGCCGGGGATCACGCTGCTTCATATCACTACCATAGTCACTTGCATTACTATTACAGATATTGGGGATATTTTCATGTTTTCGATATTTCCTAACATTTTTTTTCCGAAAACAGAATCACTCCCTTTATCATCTAAAAACACAATTGGCGAAGTAAATTTCCGTACTTAAATTATTTACTCATTTGGTGATATTCTTGTACTTGCATATTGTGTATCACGGAAAGCTGAACCTTGGGCTCCCAGATGTAAGTCTCAGCTGCCAGCTCTAACCATCTCATCACTAAAGGACTATGGGGACGACTAAACCTAGTCCAATTCAATCCCACTAAGACACAAGTATGTGTATTCACCGCTAAGAAAACCGCTAAGAAAAAAGAAAACCTTCTGATGCCCCTCTTGAAGAACCCCATATTGTAAAGTGGTAATTAAAAGGTGCTTGGGAAATCCGCAGCAGGGAGGTCATTCCGCAGCTAGAGTGTGCATGGGATGAAGTTTCTTTCATATCGCACAGTGCGCACCGTCTTAGGTCGCAATGTGTGAGGATGAATTCCCTGTCTATGGCGAGAGGTGTGATGATAGAATGTTGGTAGCTGTGGGCATCATGTCAAACAATACATCTGAGCACAAACCATTATATAGGCGGCTTATCTTAATTTGCAAATATAACAGTGAAAGTAGTTCGTAATGGCTTGAGACGTTATTCCACGTTCATGAAGTGATAATGCTCGTTTCCTTCTACGGAAAACGTCAGTTGCGTGTCTGTAGGGTGGAGGAACCTGTTGGCGGCAGTGCAGTATATCTTTATCTCATAGGCGAGTGGTATATCAGGTTCGTATAATAAGAAACTTTTATGCTAAATTTTTATTCGAGTTGAGCTTACATTGTATTTGTTTATAGTGTCTGATAATTATAGACGTGCCATGTTGTGAAATCGTGAGATTAGAAATTTTATAGACTTTTTTTTATACCACTTAGGTGGCAGACAAGCGCACGGCTCACGTGATGGAAAGTGGTTACCGTGGCCTATGGACGTGTGTCCTAAGTGGTATAAAAAAAAATATACCTAGCAACATCTGTTTCTCGCGATAGCGTCTGTGTGGAAACTTTTTGATCCGAATAATTACTATTGGATATATGGAATGATGGAAAATGGATATATTAGATGGAAAAAGTCTCATGTTCCTTTTCAGATATTAAGCAGTGGACTGCACTAGGTAATTCTGCAGTCCACTGCTGGACATAGGCCTCACCCAATGTGCGCCATTCCTCCTGATCCTTACAGATCCTCAGATAACAGAAAGGCAAATGGACGTGTATGAAAATAGGCATTGAAATGAATTATAGTCTGGAATAATACACATTCTATTTTATATCCCGGGAATTCGTCACGGTAACTGAATCAGCATTTGAAGCCGACGGAGCCGCGGGCAATCGCCAGCTAATAATAATAGCTATATACCTATAACAGACCCTTTCACCACATATTCGTTAAAACAGTAATCACACAAAACCCATATCTCGACAGCATCGAGAAGGTGCGAATTTACAAAAAACAAGTTCTTTTTTGACTTCTCATTATTGCACAAAGATCATTTGCAAGTTTTTTTTTGATACCACAATGCACAATACGGTGGGAAACATCGTACACAAACTCGAAGACAACCATTTTAAAATGTACTTGCAAAGTTTTTAAAATCATATTTCGCATTACTGGTAAATGAAAATATAAATTGTTACAGCCTACTTGAGCGATTATTTATATTTCCTTTAACTTTTTGCTTTTAATATTTTACTATCTACATCGTAAATACTCGGAATTATCTACTAACAACGTACGTGTTTCCGTCCTTCTGCAATCCTGGGTCTTTTAAACGAGGCGTGAAAAAGCATCTATTGAGGTCATCATTTAAGCATTGGCAAAATGGCCCTCGGTATTCAGATTACCATCAGCTAGATAGCAAGCACATATAAAAATTTCGATAGAAGTCAAACGGAAGGTAGCACCCCCCCTAGCCAGATGAACGGACGACCTGAAAAAGGTGACTGGGATAGACTGGATGCGGAAGGCAGAGGATTGGATAAAATGGCGCAGCAGTGGACTGCGGCAGGTTAATTAATTAATTAATAAAAAAATTGCGATGAACCATCTGCTTAAGACAATCTGTATCAGCATTATCGAAATACAAAAAGGAACCGACCCTTGTAGATATCGAACCATGATAGTTTATGCAAATGAGACTTTATTGTCTGAATTATCTAGAAGCTTTCTGGGTCAAGCAATGTCTGCCTTCGATCAAATCAAATATAATATAACCATTAAGGTCACGAAGTAACATTTATATTAGTATCTGGGAATAATACTTCAATGTCTACATTTACAGTTAGACTCACAGGGATATACATAAAGTCAGTGAGACACTATATTGGACCTCGCTTCCGCTAAAGTGGGTTTGCCACTGTCATACCACGACGCAGCTAAAAAATCATTTAATTTTAGACCTTGAAGTAGTACTTTTAAAGTCCAAAATTTAAATTCATTTTGGTGAGTGAATGGAGATTTCATTCACATTTTAATCTTTAAGCGTATAGAAATAAAAACTAAAATTTAATGCCATTTTTGCAGTATTTTTTTTACGTGCGCTTAATCCCCACGGATATCCCTACCGGAGCCGGTGGAAGACTTTGTGTCGGACTCGAACCGATCAAAACGCACGCCACCTGTGGGTCGTTTTTTTGGTTGCCGAATGTGAGGTTAACAGGCATATCCCTCGTACCCAGGCCGACCCAGGGCCATTTCTTCTTCAATCTGGCACTCTCCTCGGATGTGGGGACCACAGAGTCCCCAACTTGTCCCCGGAAATGGGGAGGCGCGCCATCGCCGTGGCCTGCTTCTGCCAGGGCCAGTTTTTGCAGTGTCTGTGGTATGACAATGGTTTTGCTTTAGTAGAATCGAGGGCCTGGAAGCAAAAACAATGACGGACAGACAAAAATCTACGAGGATTACTCTTAGGATCTTAGGATAACCGCCTTCAGAAATTGCTGAACACATAAACACTCAGCTTCTACAGAGACTCTTAAGCAGCGCAAGTATTCTAATCTCATTGGTGATTATGAGTTTGTGCCGTTTGGAGTTGAAACGTTTGGACCGTGGGGTCCGAGCGCACGCAATCTCTTCAGGGAGATTGCGAAGCGTATGGTCGATGCTTCTCGTGACCAGAGGGCTGGCCTCTTCTTAGGTCAGAGAATAAGCATTGCCATACAATGTGGCAGTCTTCTGGGAACGCTACCACAAAAGGCACGCGATGCGGAGGAATTCCACGACGCATTTTAACTTTTGTTTTATTTAATTATTATTTTTTATCAATGTGAATATTAGCATAGTTTTAAAATACATTAAATGTAAATAGATAAACAAATAAATAAGTCTAAAATTAAAAAATAAATAAATTTATACCTAATTATTTTTGTGATCTTCAGGGAGCAAATAAAACATTTAAATTATTTTTTTTTATCGTGGGTAGTTAGTTGAAAAAGGTAGCATTTGTAGTGGTTGGTAACTTGGAATATATTAAGCAAGTCTTGTAGAAAATCACTAATAAATGTGGGGCTGATGCCTTAACTAGGACAATATCGTCTGAATTGAGGAACTCGCCCTCATTAAAGGTGCCTATTAAGCAAATACGTGCAATGACGTACGTTATGAATTCCATAATTATGATTTCTTTTGTTAATATATTTGCTAAATCCTAAGGCCATCACCTGTGTCCTTCGCCGAAATATTTTTAACTTTTTATTCAATTCGCGAATTCGTTGTGCGTAAATGTATTGTGTGATTTAGGTACTATGTACATTGGTAATTGCGTTACAAATAGTTGTTCTGGCCAAATATATTAATGGTATATTTGTATATCATCATCTGTTTGCCATTGTCTAAATTATACGGGGTCTTCGCGACATGTCTCTGTCATCTTTTCCCATCAGATGTCATCTTTTCCCATCAGATGTCATCTTTTCCCATCAGATGTCATCTCCTCAGTTATTTCTTTCCTTGCCATATTCTCTTTCACGCAATCCATTCTTCTTTTCTTCTTGGGCCTTCTTCTGCTCCTAAATTCTCCAAATTCATACGTGGAACCTTTCTAATGCGGAGTATCCACTGGCAAATATTTTTCGCAATTTCTTGCAGAGGACTGTTCCTGTCTCCTTGTTGACTGACTGGCAAGTCGTTTGTAACATTTTTTTTATATACCACTTAGGTGGCAGATAAGCAGGCTAGTTTGAGTTCATCGGCACAATTGGCGAGCGGCTTGCGCGCTACCCATCTGGCAGTCGTGCATTTTGGTCGCTCGTTAAAACTGCCGAGGGAAACTTCTGCCAGTCTAGCCTTCCACCCTTGCAAAAATCCGATGGTAGTCTGGCTCATGGCGCTAAGGAGAAAGTCGATCTGTTGGGTAATCTCTTTGCATCAAACTCGACTATGAACGACGGGAACGCCGAACCACCGATAATTCCCAGCTGTGGTGCTTCCATGACTGAAGTTAAAATCACGCAACGGGTGGTCCGGCGCGAGCTTAAGTCCCTAGATGTTCGGAAGTCGGTATACCGGCGATGGTGCTTAAACACTGTGCCCCCGAGCTGTGCCCTGTACTTACACGTCTTTTCGCACTCTCATACTCCACAAGGCGGGTCCCAACCTCGTGGAAGACCGCATTCGTGCACCCTGTACCTAAGAAAGGTGACAGGACAGATCCGACCAATTACAGGCCTATCGCTATCACCTCCCTACTCTCGAAGGTAATGGAGCGTGTTATTAATACACAGCTCCTGAGATACCTTGAGGGAAACGATCTACTGAGCGATCGACAGTACGGCTTTCGCCACCGTCGCTCTACCGGTGACCTTCTTGTGTATCTCACAAACCGGTGGGCTCAGGCCATCGAGAGTCGGGGTGAGGCACTAGCGGTCAGCCTCGATATAGCGAAGGCCTTCGATCGGGTCTGGCACAAAGGTCTTCTTGCGAAGTTGCCGTACTATGGACTCCCCGAGGGACTTTGCGAATGGATCGCCAGCTTTTTGTCCAACAGAAGCATCCAAGCTGTCGTCGACGGCAGCTGCTCGGACCGCATGAACATAAACGCTGGTATCCCACAAGGCTCCGTGTTGTCTTACACCGCTTACCATCTCCTCGAGTATAGGGATCATTGGTGTCGATATCTCCAGCGACGTCCAATACCGAAGTCATTTGCGGGACAAGGTTAAGTTGGCATCAAGAAAGCTCGGAGTGCTCAACAGGGCGAAGCAGTACTTCACTGCGGGGCAGCAACTCCTTCTTTATAAAGCACAGGTTCGGCCTCACATGGAGTACTGCTGTCACCTTTTTGCTGGAGCACCTGCATACCAACTTGACCCCTTCGACTCAGTGCAAAGACGGGCATTGAGGCTGGTTGACAATCCCATACTCACAGGTAGTGTGGAACCTCTTAGCCTTAGGAGGGATTTTGCCTCACTGTGTGTGTTCTACCGCCTATACAATGGTTTGTGCTCAGATGAATTGTTTTACATGATGCCCGTAGCTACATTCTATCACCGCACCTCTCGCCATAGGCAGGGAATTCATCCTCACACATTGCGACCTGAGACGGTGCGCACTGTGCGGTATGAAAGAAACTTCATCCCACGCACACTCAAGCTGTGGAATGACCTCCCTGCTGCGGTTTTCCCAAGCGCCTACAATATGGGGTTCTTCAAGAGGGGTATCAGAAGGTTTCTTCATGGTCGGCAGCGCGAGTGTGACACCCCTGGTGTTGCATACGTCCATAGGCCACGGTAACCGCTTCCCATCAGGTGGGCCGTGTGCTTGTCTGCCAACTAGGTGGTATAAAAAAAAAAAAAAAAGCATTCGGCCCACTGTGGCCTATGGACGTGTGTAACACCAGAAGAGTCACACGCACACTGCCTACCCTATAAATTTAGAGGGTTTCTGTGCCGTCAGGGTAGAAGACAAAGCAGGAAAAGCCTTTAGTCTTCCCACTAACAGCACTATCTCTCCAATGAGCTCCCAGTTGGACTGCTCTTATACCTATATAGACCAATCCATATTAAAAGCAAGAGCAGCACAGCGGAACATGGGTTAAACTTACACAGCTATCGTCTTCTTTTATTTTGGCTGTGTGAATTCATCTTTATATGGAACTTACTATTTATGCCGACGTTTCGGATGCGTTGCAGCATCCGTGGTCACGACTTGACTGATGATCCATGATTTAATCGCGAAAAGTCCCAAAGCGTTATATAAATATATTTTCTTCTTTAATGACTTCTGCTCTCGAAGAGCTATCTTTACTAACAAAAATCTTAAAAGCAATACAATGAACCAGCCTAATAATAATATAAAACAAGTCCTAGTTGGCACGTTGACCCGCCGCTGTCGACGTTTGGCAAGCAATTAGGCCTTCTACAAAACTCAATTGCCATAAAAACGAGTTGGGTAATCGTTGTGAGGACACTCTTTAGAGCTAATTTTAGGTAATATTCTCAAAATGATCGTTACTGAATTTGTTGTTGCTACTTAGATTGAGATTATGTTGGATATGAATGGTCTTGTTTGGAGAAGATATACTCGGTGAAATGCACGGGAGCGACACAAGCATACTTATAGTTTCGCCACTTTGCAATAAGGGTAGGCAGAGTTGCTATCACATGCAGGCCTAATAGTCGATTGTGCTGTGCCAAATTTCTCAGCTTGCGGGATATACATGTGTAAGATAGCGTGAGATTTTAAAATTATTTAATATTTTAATTTACAAGTTTATTGATTACTAGCATATTTTATAGTAGGTTAGACAATAATGTTTTATATACTAACTATAAATGTTTGTAATATTATCAAAAGAAATTGTCTAGAAAAAGATGAGTATTTTTCCTATATTCAAGTTTTTGTGTATTTTGTCTTTTTAAAATTAATAATTTAACACCAAACTGACTAGCCAGAAACTTATAAATTTAGATCACTTTTACAGTACGTCGGTCTGTCTCTTTTGGCAGCCATTCAGTCATTGATTGCTGCGTTTAAAAATAGTCAACCCTTCAACCCAAATCCAGCGTGCTCCATATAAAATAGTAATTCGTCACTATTTTGTAAAAAAAATATAAAAAAATTTTTCAGATATTTTTTTCTTAAGACTGATCACATTTGATTATTCTGCCACATAGCCACTTCGTCTGAGTCACCACGGTAACCCAAAAGGATAACCTTTTGAACCCACACGTTAAAGGACACAGAAAGAACTTACTAGAGGATTTGAGACTAGATACGTTTTTTTTTTATATTCTGTCCAGCAATTGGAACCCCGATGTAACTATGGTTATATATAATCTAGAGCAAAGTCTTGTACAGTTTCCTTGATATAAACTAGAGCTTGATGGTCACAAGATTGTCTGAAGACCTACCCACGTCATGACAGTGACGTCATTGAGCGTGCAATGACCGAATAATGTTACCTACTGACAACATCCGATATAGTAGATATAAATAAAATATTTTTTTGCAGCAATACGTTTCGCAGGTTTGGTAAATATTTAGTTTCGATATTGAATATTGAAGATATGAACGCTCTATATTAATCGTCGCTGGTCAATATTTGCAATAAGTATTGATACTACAAGTTTTTTATATATACCACTTAGGTGGCAGACAAGCACACGGCCCACCTGATGGGAAGTAGTGGACGTGTGCAACTCCAGAGGCGTTAGACTCGCGCTGCCGACCCTGAATAAACTTTCTAAAGCCCCTCTTGAAGAACCCCATATTGTAGGCGCTTGAGAAAACCGCAGCAGCGAGTTCATTCCACTGCTTGAGTGTGCGTGGGATGAAGTTTCTTTCATACCGCAAAATGCGTACCGTCTCAGGTGTGGTGAGGATGAATTCCCTGCCAATGGCGAGCTGTGCGCGATGATAGAATGTAGCCGTGGGTATCATGTCAAACAATTCATTGTCTAACGCGTGAACCGGTAATGAATTCGAGGCCTTAATAGTGCGACAGAAATTATATTGCGTTCCCGATTTATATATACACGGGGAACACATTACCATCGCTGACGCAGTAGGGTAAAAAGCAACGCTATAATATTATGTTCTCATTTAATTAGCTACCACAAGAGGCATTAGAGGTAAAGCCAATAAAATCGTATCAAAAACACATTCACTGTTCCTATTCTCCATATATAAGTACTCACAAATATACTTATTTATATATGCAAGCCGCGTGGTTCCCGGCAGGGTAGAATTTGGACCACCCTGTCTTTTCCTATGTGGTGTCGTACAAGGCGACTAAGGGATAGGGCTGTTTAACATCAGACAGATATATACAGCCGAGACTCAACCTCAATGCATCGCTTGAATCAACAATAGTGCCCGGAAGACTGCAATAGGCTCACCCCCTATTACGTGGGACCGAATTCAATGATTGGTGAAATGTGGGTGTTAAATCACCTCTGCCTAACCCTCCAAGGATAAAGGTGTGCTTATATGTATGTATGTATATATCCCAGCAAATTTTCCACGTGAAATAAGCACTGATAACATATCATTTATAGTCGTGAAAACGGTTTTTGGCATTTGTAAATCTACATTGAACCACCAGTTCACGGTCGAATGCTACCTAAAATCGATAACGCACATATCAGTATCGATAAGTACTATTAATAATAATAATTGTATCACTAACTGGACTATATCATTATTATATTGACATAAAACCTGCTATATAAAATAAATTATGTATACACTTCCTTGTATATAGCAGTAGCGACGCGGATATGATGAGTAGAATCTAGACTAGATAATTTAGAATCAAGCAATTAGAAGAAAAATTAGGAGGTAGGACACGGCGGTATTTCCGCCCAATTGAGCAGTCCGACTGGGGAAGTACCTCCGCCCTACAGAATACCGCGGCTATAATAACTTCACGTTGTGTTCCCAGCGGTGAGTAGGGTAGCCAGAGCTCACTGGAGAATTTGTGCTGTCAGTGGGAAGACTAAAGGCTTGTCCTGCTTTGTCTTCTACACTGACGGCACAGAAACTCTGTACTTACAGGGTTGGCAGCGCGACTGTGACTCCTCTGATGTTACAAACGTCCATAGTCCACGGTAACGACTTTCCATCAGGTGGGCCGTGTGCTTGTCGGCCACCTTAGTGGTATAAAAAAAAGCAAACTGTTCTTAGACGTCTTTAGATAGGACTTCAATTCAACTTTATCTGCAAAGACTATACTCCTGTTTGGCGGGTGAGGGTCTGATGCTTTAGTCTCAGAGTTAGTAGGTCAGAAGACTCGATGGACACGACGGTATTTCCGTCCCAATTGAGCAGTCCGACTGGGGAAGTACTTCCGCCCTACAGAATACCACGGCTATAGTAACCTCGTATTGTGTTCCCGGCGATGAGTAGGGTAGCCAGAGCTCACTGGAGAATTTGTGCTGTCAGTGGGAAGACTAAAGGCTTGTCCTGCTTTGTCTTCTACACTGACGGCACAGAAAATATCTGTTCTTACAGGGTCGGCAGTGGTGTTACGGTAACCACTTTCCATCAGGTGGGTCGTGTGCTTGTCTGCCACCAAAGTTGTATAAAAAAAGACAACATTGTTGCGCGTTTATTGTGCAACGTTGCGCAACAATGCTGCGCAACATGGTGCGCAATAATATTTGCCTTGTGGATACTAGCTTCCGCATAATCGATTCTTGACATTCCAGTTTTAAAAATCTAAGCGTTTTTCGAACTTTACCCGCCGGATAAAATCCATTAAGACAAGTTTTATACTTATTAAAAGTTGGCCAGTAACAATTATTGATACCCCACCCATCACAGAGGCGTGCGGTTCTGTTATGGGGAGTTCACAGTTCGGTTTATGAAGATTTTATTATGTGACCCGTGTAAAACTGCAGGTAGCTGAGTGCGTGATATCATGGTCAATCGATAAACAGTACAATATTACGATATTATGAATCGAGAGGTCCCGTGTTTGAACTCTGATAAACACTCATAACACTAAAGAAGTGAACCAAACACTTTTTCACATTTTTTTAACACAAACCGCGAGGAAATAACGAGGATTAAGAATGGTCACATGATCGCTATGGGAAGGACGACTGTTCGTATGTTTTTTTGCGAAAATTTACGATATACTATAACCTATTCAGTGCTAATACTGGATAGTGTTTTGACACAAGTCTAGCACGACGTGAGAGAGACAATAGCTTAGAGGTGTTTCCCATGCTGTAGTCCCACGGCCCCTAGGCAAGGTTACTCCATGACATACTGTCTATTGGCTAATTAGGGTCAAAACCTACATAATTTAGGACTTGTTCATGTTCGGGCAGTTTTTTAGTAGTTATTTATACATTGACAGGTTTTCACGAGACCGTGCTTCATGCGACAGCACTTACTATTCAATAAAAACAACTTATATAATTTTACCAATATTATAAATGTTTTTTTTAAAGAATATATGACCTGAAATTTAGTAATTTCAGGTCATATATATATATATATATGTTATATAGATATATATATATGATCATATATATATAGTATATTCCCTCTAACCCCTCCAGCTAAGCTAAATTGCTTGTGTTAGGAGTGGGTTCACGTCGTTAGTGTTATGGCCAGGATTCGAATCCGAGACCTTTCAATTGTAAGGCCAACCGTAAGCCCAAGAGGCATGGTTTGAGTCAACAATAATGCCCAGAAGACGCCTATAGGCTGACCGTCTATTACGTGCGACCGAATTCAATGATTGGTGAAATGTGGGTGTCAATTCACCTCTGCCTAACCCTCTATGTATGTATCTTTTATCAGGCCAAAGGACATGTTGAATGTTATAATTGTCATAGTTAACAATAATGACCGCCTGGTTATAATAACGGTGTCAAGTGACGTCATCGCAATTAAAGGGCGCCAATTTTTGTAATTTGAACTTCCTTATCTAAATCCTCTGAATTCATCGTGTACATTATGTGTATGTCGTGTATAATTCAGTTCAATTGTGTCGAACTGTTGACGGGGAAGAACCGGTTTTTATAAGAATGTTGCATGACTATCATACCGAAATTATAACCATAAAGTTCTTTTTTTTTCATTATTAGGAAACTAACTGTTACCAGCACCACTCGCGAGAAATATTGCCCTGTTACTGCGATCTATAGAAAATCATTACCCGGACAAAAAGTGATAGGTATCAAGTTCATTCATCATTATCACCATAATTATTTCTCCGTTGCAAAGCTGAGTCTTCGGGGTTTGAGGTATATTGAGTGTAGTTTCCCCCATCCTGGTAATTCTGTGTTTGTTCCTATCTTAATCACAAAAAATCTATCTATTGAAACTTAACAGACATAAAGTCTACCTAGATTTTAAAGTGCTACTTATGTCATTATCATTTCATGCGGGCATCGAACCTACTACACTTAACGTAATCAGTTAGCTAGAATCTAAGTGCCATCAAGTAAATAGTTTCTAGACAAGCTCGGTCAATTGTTGACCGCATTTTTTTCGGTACCGGGTAGGAAGAAAAAGTACCTAAGTGTGAGTAGTAGATTAAGATGAAACTTTTACTAATACACTTTTAGAAACGTTGGGGCCATGGGATCCGACCGCTCGCAATCGTTTCAAGGCTATTGCGAAGCTTATGGTCGACTAGAAGGAGTCCTCCTTTTGAGTCAGAGAATAAGTATTGCCGTACAACGTTGCAATGGGAACACTTCTGGGAATTTCCCGCAAGAGGTATGCGGTGAGTGCGATGTAGAGGAATTCCACGACACTTTTTTTATTTTTAGTTTTATTGTTAATAGACGACCTGCCCCGGACCTGTCGTATATATTCGAAACCCCATATCACTTTTGAAAAAAAAATGCTCGTATTTTTTAGTTTTCATTATTTTGTATGAGAATTTGTCAAATTTGTTAACATACAATGCTTTCTGCTCCGCTCCCTTATGATGATATATAGCTTAAAACCTTTCTTGATAAACGGAATATTCAAAACAAATATATTTTTCAATTCGAACTAGTGGTTTCTGAGAAAACCGCGGTAGCCTAGTGGTATGGGTAATATACTGCTGAGATGAGGTCTGGGTTCCATCCCAGGTTTTACCATGGCACACACCAATGACTTTTCGAAGCTTTTCGAAGTTATGTGTGTATTTATCGCAGGTTTATAAGGGCCCGGTACATGGCAATAGACTCGTCACCTATTACATTGGGACCTAAACGTAAACTGGCGAAATGTGGGTGCTAGCACCTCTGCCTACTCCTTCGGGGATATAGGCGTGAGTTTATGTTATGGTTCCTGAGATTAACACTTTCAAATAAACAAATAAACTCTTCATCTTTATAATATTAGTAAGTATAGATTGTACATTCCATACCTGTCTATAACAAAAATAAACAATTTGCCAAACATTTTTGAAAAAATGGCGGTAAGAAGTTCCTACTGGAAACCAGCGGAGTGTAGGAAGCACCTGAAGTATACCTATAAGGATAGAAGCCAGTGGCGGGCTGATCTCTCTGCCTACCCCGGAGGGAAATAGTCATGAGCATATATATATGTATGCTTTACTAACGCAGTTAACAAGGACTATTTGTTACACAGATTGTGATTTATAATCATTATCCTCATCATCTTGGAGATGACTCCTTTCGTACTAGTTTTCACGTCATATCCGCTTTCCATAGAGTAACACACGTACTGACAACCCTGTAAGAAAAGAGAATTTCTGTGCTGTCAGTACAAAAGACACAATCAGAATAAGCCTTTGGTCTTCCCACTGACAGCACAAAAACTCTTCAGTGAGCTCTGGCTACCCTACTCACCGCCGGGATCAAAACACGAGGTTATTATAGCCATGGTATTCTGTAGGGTGGAGGTACTTCGGACTACTCAATTGGGACAAGAAACCTTCCAACCACCAGGCAGCACCCACCGATGAGGTTCGCATAGACCCTAAAGACGTCAATAAGCCCCCATATATCCGTCACGTGAGATACTGTGATGGTCCCATTACTTTTACCAAGTATGGTAAAAAAAAATTCTGAAGTGCTAACAACTCATGGCCCTAAAGTACCAATACGCTAACAGACACTGTCAATATGTCAACGACCTTCCCAGTAACCTTCGGTTAACCGTCGGTTTAGTAAGCTACTGTTAGTTACAAACTTCAATTGTAACTAAAACAAACTGGCTGACTATTGGTTGGGTGGATGATTAAAAATACACATAAAATAATAACAGACGCCACTTATACCGTTTTTTTTACCATTCCTAATTTAATGAGCTCAGTGAAATCATTTATTTTAACTACAGGATATCCAATTCTCATGAAAAAAAATGGCCCTAATGTCAATGGATCAATAAAAAAAACAACTGAACACAGATTCAAAATGGACGACCTTTGGGTAATCTTTTTACTGTAATCTACGATACGCAGGATAGTAATAACAAAGGATTTTAATTGAAATACGAGTATATGTACTATAAAAAATGAACTAATATATTCCCGCCAAATGGGCACATTTACATAACACGAGAGGCCGTCACTCTCTCTATTTATTCAGTTGTTCCACTGTTACACAATCTTGCGCATGAAACACCGCGATATTAACCGTTTTATACTCTTTTATTTCCACTCTGTGATCAGTTTTCAAATATGTTAATTTCTGAGAAAAAAAAATTTTTATTTAATATGATGGTTTTTTTTCGATCCTAATACTTTGCTTTATAAATTTGCGCCCTTACGATTTCAAAGTCTGGACCTATTACTAAAACACCCGTACGAGTCTCGATTTTAGAACCATTTATATATGAGGTTCAAAGTTTGAAGTGTACGCCATTGGTGCTTTTACCTTAAAACACCAATGGCGTACACTTTAAGGGGACATCAAATTTCATTCTACTAAATTCCCTTTTTAACAGTTACTGCAACATTTAAACATTAACTTTTGCAGATAAAATCTTTGAAACTATCATACACATTTAGTCGTCCCAATAGTGGACAATCATTAAAAACTGCTAAAAAATTTAGCGAAAAACATAGGCAATGGTCTAAGTAGGTCAAACAACTTACATATTTATAACATCCATGCTATAATTGGTAACAATCATTATTAATAAATAAAATATCACACCTATTTAAAATTTGCTCACTATAGTGTTGTGAATTAATGTAAACCAAATATTTATTTTACATAAAATAAAAGATTTTTGTCGAAAGTGTTTACAATTGGGTTAGCGTCCACTATTGGTGCTTTTACCTTAGCCCAAAAATACACTTTTTTCAGCAAATCAACAGATACAAAAACTTTTCAGTTTTTTTTTAAATTTCAGTAGTAACCATACTAACAGTCATCACTCAATCAAAAGGACAAAGATATTCTCATCTTTTTAAACCACTTACGGCAATGTTAAAAGTATGCAAAATGAATATTCTAAACAGTTGTACTAATAAGTTCATTCACTTGCGTATTTGGAGGGCAGACGTTGCCGAAATGTACCGAAGTGGACTTCCTTTACGTGGTCAGAATTCGCCCATTGTCTAAGTTACAACATCTTGACCAGAATTGTGATGTGTACTTGAATCGCGCCGTAAGGTTAGGAGGTAATAAAATTTTGGTTAAGGGCTGCCAAAATTCAGAGTACTACTTTACAAACTCGGCTCCCGACTCTCGGTTTATCCCACCTAGACCTACGGGATCAAGCAGGCTGGTACACCTGCTGTTAGATTTTATGGTATTATATATTTTACTGTATTAGTAGGGTATGTGCTTAATAAGATTGATAGAGTATTTTATATAAAGCTGGACATAGTAGCGATAGTCCAAAACCCTGTGAAGTGGAGCAGAAATAATAGGAAACCCTGGATTGGAAGCTTCGGATTGGATGCAACCTGGAGATCACGGTAGGATGATAAAGACCCTAGTGGTAATCGAACGTGAAAGAACTGCAAATCATCATCAATCATCACCAATATGATCGTATTTAATTACATGCACTTAATTTCACTTTGTCATATCATCCGTAAAATATGTTTACCGAGTGTGCAGACACTCACAAGTACCTCCTGTGTACCTAAGAACTTAGCTCCACTGCATTATGCGAGTGTTCAGTTCCAACAATTATTTTGTTGCGTGGCAATAATGAGACTGGTTTCCACATTGGTATAATTCGCAGCTGCGTCCTCTAGGCATGGATTAAGGTGAAAGATTGCTTGAGGAGTAATATTATAGCATTTTATTTTAAACAATTGATACGAGATGCTTTTAAATTATTTGTAAAATCATGTTGTTCAATTAGCACCAGTCCTTGAATCATATCGTCAGTTGAAGGACTGTACACTCTCCATTACCTAAAGCGTCTTCTATTAAATTGGTGAGTCCTTTCCAATACCTGGTGGGTACAATTTATAAATCTTCTCGCGAAATGAAGTGCGGCATTTCCATACAGTTTTACTTTGAATCATGGATAGAACTATGATCGTTAGTGACAGGTTTCTGGTACTGAAAGTCATCACGAGGTCAAACTACTGTACTCATGCTTATACAGTGTTGTGTCTTTATGACAACACCTGTCTCACACCGTTTGTATCTGTATCCAGCAGCAGAGTTCGTTCTGGCTGGTCGTTCAAACCACAATTATAGAGTGTCCTCCCCATGTATCCCATGCCTAAATAACAGGTCAATCTTAATGAAATTTAGCTGGCTATTTCCGGATTTGTTTCTCTGTGGGTCAGTAATTAACATAGGATCAAAGCAGACCTATGCATGAGACCAAATTGGCTTCATATGATAAATCGAATTAAAACGGTAACTAACATTCGTTTGAAGAACTAATGAGAGGATTACGTTCAAGTTTATTTTAGAGTTATTGCGTTTCATTAAAATGGAATATTCCGTTTTTTACTATCAAACTTTTGAACATCACTAAAGGAATAATCAAACTCTCTCCTGTTCAACAACATCGATATAAAGGAAACAAAAGGAAGAAACAAAATTCAAACATGAGGAGCCCTCCGGCGCTAAAAAAATTAAACCAAACATTTCAAATAATATAATTAACGTTGATATTAGCAGACATGTTTACTTCCGTAAAGGTCTTCTCCCTGGCATTTTTTTTAAGGAAGGTAGGTGTTCTCCCGACCAGATTTTCTGTAGTGTAGGTTTTCTTTCGAGGACGGTAGAAAATCTTGAAAGTGACTCAAGAACGGTGACTTTTCAAATCCCTGAAGAATCCCAGTTCTGGCCCCCTGGACTATTTCGGAATGCAGGCATACTCCATGAATATATGCACGTGATTAATAATAATTGTTTATACAATATATTTTACTCGTTGATGTGCAATAAAGAAATATACTAGATATTGATTGTAAAGTTTTATAGTGCCCGAATAATGTTATAATATTATCTTTCTTATCAATTGTATTGTGTGATGTCGGCTTTGTTCATAGAATTACCTTATGTCAACCATTAGATCATTCTAGAAATTCTAAATATTTTCCAAATGCGTTTTATTTCAAGGACATATTAACGTATGGTATTGTTAACCCATTTGCGAAGGAGCTCAGTGACTTGTATGTACTGTATCAGCTCCTGTCCCGGTCAAGTCTAGACTTCAAGTTATACAGTTCCCATCATCATTGTCCTGACGTGTTTTAAGTTGCATCCTAAGCTTTGGAGTTACGGGTTCCAAATTCCTCTTTGTTTTACAGAAGTATCCCCAATTTGATATGATCACCGACTCTGAAGAAACCTTCTAATGCCCCTCTTGAAGAAACCAATATTGTAGGAGATTGGGAGTTCATTCCAGTCTCATACGGGGGATACATGGGGCGCCAGCAAGTTCTTCACAAGACAACCTAACTTGCAAAACGGCGCACAAATTGATTCACGGACGAGGGTCTGGTGCTGACTTTCTTCTCGGGGTTGAAAAGTTAGACTCGCTCCGAGAAACGCCGTATAAGCCAAACTAAGATGAGAAGAAGGAGTAAACCGGCTCTAATCACAAAATTGTAACCCTCGGAGGCAATCAGAAGCTACGCTGAACTAATGGTGAAGTACAAGTCAAATCAGTACCTCTCAATACGAAGTTAAAGGGATAGTTGACACGTACTGTGCACAAAACTAACCCAATTCCACCCCGTTGATTGTTCTAGCCAAGAGATAACGGAAGATAAGAGATACACTCTGTTTGCCGAGTCCTAGATAAGTTTGCAAGTAAGTTACATAGATAATTGTGACTAATTGGCAAAGATAATTGTATAAGTAACGACGACGCACATAATTGTATAGTATTAAAGTGAAATAGATGGATAGGGGAGGGTGTGCCCGGTGGCGTGTGAAGCGTTTAAGATTATGGCTGTGGGCATAGCATATACAAGAACATATTTTACTTAACATTGGCGAAATTGCGGCAATTTGCTGCAGAAACCATTAAAAAAAAGAAAAATATTTTTTTTATTATTCAGAAAAATGTTATAAAATTTTAAGTGATGACTGGTTTCCCTGTTGTGTATTGCCCACCTAGGGCACGATTAGAGTAACAACAATCAACAATGCCAACACAGAATGTTAATTTACAAACAGGCAATACTATTGACGATTTTTGTGATTAATGTATTTATGGTCAATATACATAATTATAATAACACAATACAACCAATCACACGCATTCGTAAGAAAGAAAGAAAAAGAGAAAAGCAAGAAAGGCATAACCGGACCTGTACCCGGCGCGAAGGTGCCCATCACTCAGGCTTCGTTGCCTCTTTGAGTGAAGATGAACAGCCTCTAGACCTTTTAAAAATATGTTTTTTTTCGATCACAGTACATTTTATTTAAATCATGATTTTTAAGACCTTTTATTAACATTTTTGTTATATATTTCTACTTGTTATAGTTGTAGAATTCTGAAATATCAGTCAGTCTTTTTTGCAAACGTTAATGTGTTTTTGTCGAGTCATTTATTCTAAATTATGTTTTTAGGTTCTTAGTACTGTTCAAATTTATATAAATATGACCCATGCCCTAGGTGATTTTCTTAATTGGTTAATTAACAATCAGCATACTTAAACTTATATATTTTAATGTTAAACATCTTTTGTAAATTACTTAGTGTTAAGTGATCAACCTTTGCTATTTACCGTACGTTAAATTTTTATTTAATTTAAATGATGGGTTTACTTATGACTATTCCAGACATTAACAAAAATGTTATAAAAATAATACATACATACATATAATCATGCCTTCATCCCCGGAGGTGTAGGCAGAGGGAAATTTGCACCCACATTCACCAAACATTTCATTCAGTCCAACGTAATAGGGAGTGAGCCTATTGCCGTTTTCCGGGCACTATTGTTGACTCAAGCCATGCATCTGAGGCTGAGTCTGGGTTATATATATCTGTCTGATGTTAAACAGCCCTATCCCTAAGTCATCTTGTATGACACCGCATGGGAAGAGACTGGGTGGTCCAAATTCAATTCTGCCGGGAACCACACGGCTTCTGGGAACCACGCGGAAAGTAATACAATAATACACATACACTTTATTTAGTAACATAAGCGTACAAACTGAATTTATAAGTGTGCGAAAACGACACATCTACAAATATATCAAAAGTAAAAAAGATCAATGTACACACACACATTGGAATTTCGTAATTCAATCGCGACCCCCTTAACATACTTTTTACCCAAATCAGATTACTGTAATATTTACGTGGCAACACTCATGTGTATCAATCATAGTTTGGTCCCAATATTGTAATGTCACTATCAGTAAGATAAGTACAAGGTAATAGTTCTCTAACGGCTCATTTTTATCAAAAGACAACGACTCGGTATCACACTTTTATGAATTAGATAATGATATATGCTACTGAAGTAGTTATAGAACGCGGTTACTTAATAGGTACTTACTTAGGTAGGTACTGCCAAAAGGGGACGCTCTTAATCACTCAGGTGCTCGGAGTTTCTAGGTTTCCATGGGGAGGTTTAGGATTTTTTTTATACCACTTAGATGGCAGACAAGCATACGGTCCACCTGATGGGAAGTGGTTACTGTGTCCTATGAACGTGTGCAATACCAGAGGCGTCACACTCTCGCTGCCGACCCTAAAGAAACCTTCTTATGCCCCTCTTGAAGAATCCCATATTGTAGACGCTTGGGAAAATCGCAGTGAGAAGTTCATTCGATTAAACTGTCAATAATTATCCCAATCCACAAGATTTTGAAGATCGCGATTTATATATATTCTCAGACAGTATCTCGCGATTTTGGCGATCATGGCAATATTATATCAGTATTATTGATGTGATCGAGCAGTGGAATATTTATTGACTCATTTTATGACAATTGGACGTTACATTGTACTGAAAGACTATATACTATATTTATTTCTGTCCCCGGTGATTTCACCAGTCATATTTCGATGTAGGAGGCAAAAAATTCTTGAGTTAAATATGGCAACTTCTGCTGTCTAACTCCCCAATCACCAGAGGAAAGTCTGCAACAGATTCAACTCGTTCATCAACTAATAAATACATCAGCTTGCAAATGAGGTTAACTCAAGCCCTAGAGGCCTTGGTAAGGCCCCATATACCCACCATGTCTTTCCCTTCGATTACGCCTAGACAAAGCCAAACCGTACTGCTGGTAATAGAAAAAGCAACGTTAATCCCGTTTTAACGTATGTCACGTACTAGACAAATTTATGTGATCGTTACAAAACCCCAAAACGTACTCAATAGTTTGTTAAATATTTTCTATTGTGAAATAATGTGACCCATTTTTCGGCGCGCCAGCCCTGGCAGGAAGGTGTATCATTTAAAAATGGCACTTACGTTCGTCTGGGCGGCGTCTGCGCACTCTGCGCAGCGTATTCCGTGCGCATCCATCCTTTCCGCCGGCGCACACGCAATGTCAACAAACTCAGCTCCCGCCACAGGAATGCAACAGAGGACGTTGCATTGTACCCACCTCTTGTCAC
Organism: Eilema griseolum; assembly: GCA_963662185.1. Classification (NCBI taxonomy): domain Eukaryota; kingdom Metazoa; phylum Arthropoda; class Insecta; order Lepidoptera; family Erebidae; genus Eilema; species Eilema griseolum. The sequence continues at coordinate 4,207,815 of OY759243.1, forward strand.
GCTATATGGAATATGAATAGGATGTACCCTTTTTAAGGTAGTTCCTTGCAACTGACGTCATATTTTGCTATAATTTTACATGAATGATACAAACTGACAGTCTGTTCTCATTCTCCTAAATGTCAAAGATCATGATGTCAATGTAAATTGTGTTACGAGAATACTGTTTTTCACATGTGATTGAGATGAAATCGAAACTGAATTTTGACATAACATAACATAACATAAACTCACGCCTTTATTCCCAAAGGGGTAGGCAGAAGTGCTACAGCACCCACATTTCGCCAGTTTATGTTTAGGTCGCAATGTAATAGGTGGCGAGCCTATTGCCATTAACCGGGCACTTATAAACTTGCGTTAAATACACACATAACTTCGAAAAGCATCGAAAAGTCATTGGTATGTGCCATGGTAAAACCTGGGATCGAACCCCATACGGTATGGGTAATGGACTGCTGAGACGAGGTCTCGGGTTCGATCCCAGGTTTTCATAGCACTAGGCTACCGCGGTACTGAATTTTGAATTGATTTTTATTACGAGAATTGTCTTTCTGAACAAATGTTTGGTGTATTGAATCAATGTTTGGAAGCGGACACTTAAGGTGTTAAAATTGACGGCTGGTCTCATGGCAAGACAAATTTGAAGAGCTTGTTCATATATATTGTTTTAATCAGATTGTTTTGAAGGCCAGCAGCGAAGTAATCAATAGAATATAATGCCCATGGTATCGTTGTAATTCTACATGTTATATATAAACAAATCAAATCAAATCAAAATTTATTTTATAATCGTGGTTTTACATGGTTCTTAATCTATCGTGCGTTATTACATTGTGCATGGGTAGGTATATCAGATATATATAGTATATATTTGTGCAGTTAATTGTCTTACAGAGGTCTTTACTTAGAGATATTTATCTAAGCTGTGCCTGAACTAGGTAGTCCTGTGCTTCAGGCGTCAAGTGCAGATTAACAATATTTCATAAATACTATTACAGATACAATCAATTCTTAATTATGCAACTTAACAGTAATTATCTATTTTAAAACAGACAATAACTCCTCTGTGTCATCGTAGGAGGACATTCCTTACGACTCGTTTACAACACGCATAATTTAAAGAATAAATGCTTGTTATAGCGTTTATCCTTTATAGTTCAATAATTAGGGCCATATGGCGATCAATTAAGATTTTTCTGACCCAATTCTGCCTCATCTAAAAGCTGGTACCCTGCTGATTAACGATAGAGGGATTGGCAACGGGTTTCCTCTCAGCTGGTCTAATGGTAGCCGCTTCCATAAAATCAAGCCAACGTAATACACATTTTAACTAACATGTAATATGGGTTCTATAATGTGAACAAGCCATGTTCTTTCGTAAATACAAAGGTAGAAATATCATTGAACTCTACCCTTCGCACTTAGCATATTGTGCAGGTGGCGAGCTAATTCGCATATAACAACCCCGTGCCCAGGTCAGCTTGTCATATGATTGATTTAATACTTCCCTTTCTACAGGTGACTCTTGAAGCTACCCAGGACTTCTACGCCCTGAGAATCATGACAGCACATCTGCTTGTGGTACATGTTTAGATAAATACTCGCACCTACCTGCGTCCATTTTACTTTATAATTTTACTTTTTAACCGACTGCACCAGCGAAGGTAATGTGTTATGCGCGTATATGTGTTTGTAGGTATAAATGTAGTTTTCTTTGTGCCCTCTAGAGGCCTAAAGGCTGAAAGAATTACTATGAACGGAGTCCCAAATAAAAGGTATTCATCTCCTGAGTGTCATAGGGTACATAAAATTGTCGATATTTTGTTGGATTGTGAAAAAAGAATCTAATTCATAGAGTAGGGTATCAAAATGAAGTTGTTCCCTGTTGCATATCCGAGAGAGAAGAGTTAATCAACACTTCAGTAGGTGTGCCGGCTTGGTGGTCTTATCTCTGGAGCTTTCGTTAATACTCTTTTATTCCTGTTATTTTTCAGTGTTCTTCCACCATGAGTTTTGTAGAATGGCAGTGACACACACCAGGTGACTATGAATCATCCTGTACATTGCTTCAAATGTTAAGTTCAATGTGATCTTCGATCTAATCAGAAAGTGAATCTAGCAACGCCTCATAACATATACTGACGCCTATATCCCCGAAGGGGTAGGCAGAGGTGCTAGCACCCACATTTCGCCAGTTTATGTTTAGGTCCCAATGTAATAGGTGACGAGCCTATTGCCATTAACCAGGCACTTATAAACCTCCGATAAATACACACATAACTTCGAAAAGCATCGAAAAGTCATTGGTGTGTGCCATGGTAAAACCTGGCATCGAAACCGAGACCTCGTCTCAGCAATCCATTGCCCATACCACTAGGCTACCGCGGTTGATTATAACATATTTGTCGATACAGCATATATTGGTTCTGGATCAGCCTGGAAGTGAATGATATGCCAATGGCAATTTGAATTCCGTCAACTAAATGGCTCAAGACCGCGTTCTCTAATACACGCACGCTCTCTAAGACCTTTTATTATTAAACTTGTATTCAATGTTTCAATATATCACTGTGTACAAGTTTCTTTGATGACTAAACGCACTAACACACTAAAAGCTTTTTGCTGTCGTTATATTTTCGATACACTGTAACATTATCTTATTTTACGTTTAACATTATTAGAAAGTTTAATTTTATGTGATGGCTGTCTGGAAAATAGTGATTGTATGAAACTGATTAGTGATCGTAATTAGAATAGTAAAACTTTCGGATGTAATTTTATTTATATGCAATGAATTGAATGGTACTTGACGGAAAGTGATTACCGTGGTTTATTAGCGCGTATAACATCAGGGGAGACATACTCGTGTTGTCAACCTTGTAAGAACAGAGAGTTTCTGTCACAGAACAGTTAAATGACCTCCTTTAACTGTTCTGTGGTTTCTGTGCTGTCAGAGCAGAAGACAAAACATGACCGGTCTTTTTTTCTACAAACATTAAACTTAATTCGGAACGGGGTAGTGCACCAAATGCGCTGTTTAATTGGACTAAGAGCTTATACTTGTGCTTCACTAGGTATAACGTGTGTTTATTAAAAAATTGGCATTTACGAAAATATATACATATAGGTTTAGGAATTAACACCCACATTTCACCAATAATTGTATTCGGTCCCATGTAATAGGGAGTGAGTGTATTGCCGTATTCCGGGCACTATTGTTGACTCGAGCCATGCATCTGAGGCTGAGTCTGGGCTGTATATATCTGTCTGATGTTAAACAGCCCTATCCCTTAGTCGCCTTGTACGACACCGCATGGGAAGAGATGGGGTGGCCCTAATTCTACTCTGCCGGAAACCACGCGGCATTTTATACGAAATTACGTATAAAAGATATAGTTTCACGGAAAATATCGAAGTTCAACCAATGCCGAAGTTCTAACTATAGATAGTTAAAGCCCATGGACACCCAAAACTCTATCGTGACTCCTTTTGGATCCAACATAGACTTTTCTCCAGAAGTAACCCCTTTCTGCAACCAGCGTAACCGTCCAGTATAAGGCCATTGTAGCATTATCGATATCCATAATGGTGACCTGAGACTTCATCGTGGAGGAGGTAGGACACAACGGTATGCCCGTTCCAATTGAGCAGTCCGATTGGAGAAGTACCTCCACCATATAGAATACCACGGCTCTAATAACCCCGTGTTGTGTTCCCGGCGTTGAGTAGGGTAGCCAGAGCTCACTGGAGAGTTTTTATCCTGATTGTATCTTCTGCACCGACGGTACAGAAACTCTCCGTTATTACAGGGTCCGTAGCACGGATGTAACTCCCCTGGTGTTGCACACGTTCATAGGTCACGGTAAACACCTTCCATCAGGTGGGCCGTGTATTTTTCTGCCACCTAAGTTGTATAAAAAAAAGTCTTCTTTAATTTTCGTTTACCATATCGCTTTAAAACCTTACTTTATTATAACTCCACTGCGTGGCTAAATTCTAGGTATTATAAAAACTAGATTTGTAAATAAAATTGGAGCCAACAATAAAAAATAGCAGGTTTGTGAGCCATTTAGCACATACCTCAATAAATAGCTGAGCCAATTACTCAGGTATCAAACTTAAGATCATAGAACTCTTAATATGGCAGAACCAGACAGTCTACCAAGTTTATTGACAAACTGGAACTATTAGCAATAAAGGAGATATGCTAATAACAATATGTTATGGTTTTATGGTCGGCAGCACGAGTGTAACGCCCCTGGTATTGCATACCGATCGCAGCCTACTGCTGCTGCTCTCACAATGTTGGGAGGCTCCACCCTGGCCAGACGGATTGGTACAGAGATTTATTTCGAGTTTTCCTTCTGTCGCAGTGAAATAGTCTGCGTATTTTGCTGTTAGTCACCTCTTACACAACAACAACTCTTCTTGTTTTCTTTCTCCGTCAACACACGGATGAGTTTATTAGCTGTATTCTTACTTATTCTTGTTAGTATACATAACATAAACTCACGCCTATATCCCCAAAGGGGTAGGCAGAGGTGCTAGCACCCACATTTAGCTAGTTTATGTTTAGGTCTCAATGTAATAGGTGGCGAGCCTATTGCCATTAACCGGGCACTTTTAAACATACATAAAATAATATGCAATAATAATAATAATATACATACATATAATCACGCGTTTATCCCCGGAGGGTTAGGCAGAGGTGAATTAACACCCACATTTCACCAATAATTGTATTCGGTCCCACGTAATAGGGGGTGAGCCTATTGCCGTCTTCTGGGCACTATTGTTGACTCGAGCCATGCATCTGAGGCTGAGTCTGGGCTGTATATATCTGTCTGATGTTAAACAGCTCTATCCCTTAGTCACCTTGTACGATACCGCATGGGAAGAGATGGGGTGGTCCAAATTCTACTCTGCCGGGAACCACGCGGCACTAAATAATATGCCGAAATAAATTATATCTTATTCAAAATGTATTGTACACCAATAACATATTACATTACAATATGAGATACAAGTTTTGTGGTACGTACAGATGGCGGCCTTATCGCTCTGCAGCAATTTCTTATAAGCAACCATAGGATGGAGAGATACTGTACAAACATATGGATAAGTAAGGAGAATGGGGCCTCAATACAAGCTGATCTGACCTGGAACCTGATTAATGGACGTGACTCCGGCACAAACTTTCCTTTCAGGAGTTTAGAGTATGAATGAATGAATGAATGAATGAATGAATGAATGAATGAATATAATTTTATTGTACACCGATAATCAACACAAAATAAATATCAACAAAGTTCACAGTAGTAGGTCCAAATGGGCGATCTTATCGCGGACTGCGATCTCTTCCAGACAACCTTAAAGTACCTTCAAACGAACAGGCAAGTCAATCAATTCAATAGTAGTGGAATAGAAGACGAGACCCCAAGCTATATGCAACCGTGACCAACTTAATGACGATGATGACAAATATTTGCACAAACTAAACACCTCTAACCAGTTTTTCTAACCTATCAGTCACTCACCTGTTTTACTCACCAGAGTTCATAAAGCTTACAAAGATTCGCATAATCGAAGCGTGATTACCGTAAAACATCTCCTGAGCTATCGATAACCGTGTCACCCACATTCGAGAACTATTCAAATCCACCTGCACCATGGTCTTTCCAAATATTGACATAACGATCGATATCATTTGGTGCTGTACACTTGTACAAACTGACTTTGACGGTGAATAAATCATTAGTTCTTTTGTCTCTAAACCCACATTTCAATACGCTTGTATTTTTCCACGTATATTTAATAGACACATTGCATAACATGTACTCTTTTGTATTGCAATGCCACAAGAGTTCAAGTACTTTGGTGTAATTCACAGTATTAATAAATAAAATGTATTTTGTACTAAGCATTAAGGTATCTTGCACTTGGTATTAATGTATCTTTTAATAAACACTAAGGTATCTTGTACTTGGTATTAAGGTATCTTGTAATAAACACTAAGGTATCTTACACTAAGCACTAATGTATCTTGCACTAAGCACAAAAGTATCTTACATTAAGGTATCTTGCACTAAGCACTAATGTATCTTGCACTAAGCACTAATGTATCTTGCACTAAGCACAAAAGTATCTTACATTAAGGTATCTTGCACTTGGTATTAAGGTATCCTGCACTAAGTAAGCGCTAAGCGCTAAGGTATCTTGCACTAAGTACTAACTGCACTAATGTATCTTACACTAAGCACAGAGGTATCTCACATTAAGATATCTTGCACTTGGCATTAAGGTATCTTGCACTAAGTAAGCACTAAGCTATTTTACACAAAGGTATCTTGGACTAAATTCCTATTATTACTTTTTTCTGTTGCGAACTTTATACCGGTGTATACCTTGGGAACTTGGGAGACTAACGCAGGATGTTAACCTTGGTACCGAACTGAAAGGGTCATACAATATAATTGCAATTGGGACCACACTGAAATGATTGATCGTCCTAAGAAAGTAACAATAAGTTAACAAGTAGTTCAATAATATATTGACTTAATCCAAGTATATACCTACACAAATGAGAGTTAAAAATATAACCAATTTATATCGGCTTCCCTGCAAACAATGTTAACCCATCGCCACTGGTACCTGGTCATTTGCATCGTACTGGTTACTTGCAACGTTCTGAATTAGATTCAGTACAAACAGCACTGAATGTACATCTCAGTAGCTATTCACATCACTGCAGCCTATCGCCATCTTATCTAGACGCGCGAACACTTACGTATTAATGATATCAGTTGCATTGATAAGTACAGCAGCTATCGGCTTTGACGTACTAGGGGAAGTTGTGAATGAGTGCATCAAGATTTGGGTCGTGCTGTTCATGTTTATAAATAAGATTGACCGACATTTGAGCGCAATCGTAAAAGATGGTATGTCTACGGAACGTTCAAAGTTTAAGTTGTGAAATTTGTTAACGATATAGGATACGATTAGTTTTAGAATTGAATGATGGTCGTTGGTTCTGGGAGCGTTGCGTGGCCTAGGCCAATTCCGATTCCGATTGGAGAGCCATGGCAGTTCGTGGGGGAAGGCTCTTCGCACTTCATGGTAAAGCCACCATATTAATTTAATATATCCAGGCGTCCGTTTTTTTTATACAACTTAGATGGCAGACAAGCACACGGCTAACGTGATGGAAAGTGGTTACCATGACCTATGAACGATTAACTGAAATACGTTTTTAAAACCATGGTGAGTGTTCTGATGAGCTCTTCCAACTAATCCCACCCTTTCCTTTCCTACATAGGAGAACACGTGCAGGGCTTAGATGTCACCCTCACACTGTGTAGAATATAAGAGCAAGAACCAAGCGGTCCAGAGACTCTTTTCTTTGCCGCACCACTAAGACCTGGAATTCATTACCAGCTCACGTGTTTCCTCCTTTCTACAGTCCTGGGTCCTTTAGGCGGGGCGTGAAAAAGCATCTGATGAGGCCGCCAAGCTGAGTGTCATTGTAACATTACTTAGTATCTGTAATGGTGACCTTTTTTTTTTTTACGTGCGCAAAATCCCCACGGTTACCTCCCCACCGGAGCCGGTGGAGGAGGTTATGTCGGACTCGAACCGACTAAAACTGTAATGGTGACCTAAGTAGGAAACAGTCCTGAGACTTTGCCTAAGCTTACCATCAGGCGAGGTGAAGTTAAGTTGGCGTGTCTTAGATAAAAATAATTTTTTCAAATTCAATTTCAAAACTCATGTAACTTTTAATTTTAAATCTAATTAAATACAAATCAAAGTGTTTTTTTTCTAAAATAATTGAAATCACGTGTTTTCAAGTGCCATGATTACAAAATGCATTAAAAAACAATTACTAGATTTGTTTATTATGCATGTAAACAAATTAGTTAATCAGGTGATTTTAATAAATGCGTTTTAAAACTATTCAATGAATGTGCTATGTAATTATTATGTAAACAACCTAAATACAATGCATAATTTGCAAACCTTCAAAAGGTCGTTAACATGTTCTAGAAAACACAAATACGTACACACATATTTGTGTTGACAACTTGTCATATAGATAGGTACGAGTAGGTACGCCTAGCCGGTGATTCAGTTCCTTATATTGAACCAACCTTGATCTTTGTGATACCTATATTTTGTCAATTATATCCTAAACTAGCCGCTTTGAATACTGATCCTGTTGCCTTGACCTACAGGAAGCTTCATTGCAGCTATTATTCCAGACTATAATCTATCTTAGCCCCAAATTTTACTTAGAACTGTTTAGCTTTTCCGGTGTGTGTAACAGAGAATAAACATTACCATACGTGGTTCCCGGCAGAGTAGAATTTGATCCATCACATCTCTTCCCATGCGGTGTTGTACAAGGCGATTAAGGGATAGGGCTGTATAACATCAAACAGATATATATAGCCCAGACTCAGCCACAGAAGCATAGCTTGAGTCAACGATAGTGCCTGGAAGATGACAATAGGCTCACTCCCTATTACGTGGCACCGAATTCAATGATTGGTAAATTGTGGGTGTTAATTCATCTCTACCTAACCATCCGGGGATGAAGACATTATTATATGTATTTATGTATGTATAACTTGCTGCCAGTCTTCTGGCAAGGTTTCTACAAGAGGCAAGCGTTGTGGAGAAATTCCTTGACGCATTTAGGGTTTAACTTTCTCTATTGAATGAAAATCTAAAGCATTTAGTGTGCTAACTATTCAATACGATTAAGATAAAAAAAAAATTGAACAGGTTCAGGCGGTATTAGAACTTTCCTTTAAAGGGGGCTGTGACCACTAAGCCACCGAACCTTCACCTAAAACCATCCAAATTCTTCTAAACATATATTTATCTGCGACGACGGTTGAAACATTTTTTTCTACCTTAATCGATTTTAGTATCTCTAGTTATTATACATTTTTGAAGAGGGTAGAACACGACGGTATTTCCGTCCAATGGAGCAGTCCAACTGGGGAAGTACCTACAGAATACCGCGGCAATAATAACCTCGTCTTGTATTCCCGGCGGTGAGTAGGGTAGCCAGAGCTCACTGGAGAGATTTTGTGCTGTCAGTAGGAAAACCAAAGGCTTGTCCTGCTTTGTCTTCTACACTGACGGTACAAAAACTCTGTGTTTACACGGTCGGCAGCGCGAGTGTGGCTCCTCTGGTGTTGCACACGTCGATAGGCCACGGTAACCACTTTCCATCAGGTGGGCCGTGTGTTTGTCTGCCACCCTAGGTATAAAAAAAAGTTAGTTATAGTAATCAGGGAACGTCATGAGGATGTATTATTGTGTACAAAGTGTTTGTATATTGTTGCACATAAAAATTAAATAATATAAGTATATTAATCAGTTTAACCTCAATTTGACTTTGACCTTATCACCACAAATATGTTTAATTTTGAACATTAGAGTTATTATACCATTTTTGAAATAATATGACGTTTAAATTTTAATCCTACCGTCTTTTTCATTATCCGAGGAATACCCTTCGTTTGCTGCAGAGCCAGCGAGGAATATCGTGCTTCTGAGAAGTGGATAGTTGTTTTTATGGGCCTCGGTTCCAGCAATCCACTCATATACGGTGTTAAATGTGTCATGACCAAAAAACCGGCCTAGTGCGAGACGGGCTAGCTAGGGTTTCCGTATCATTATTTGTTTTTGTTGTTAAAGCGGTAACAATTTCAACTGCCTACCTATCACGCGTCATGGGGACGCTGTGGAGACACCCCAGGATAGGGCCAGATCGAGAGAGATGGCCTTGGGTCGGCCGGGGTGCGAGGGATATGCCTGTTAACCTCACCTTCGGCAACCAAGTAAACAACCCACAGGCGTCGTGCGTTTTGGTTGGTTCGAGTCCGACATAACCTCTTCCACCGGCTCCAGTAGGGTATTCGTGAAAAAACTATCAGCGTCACGAGATACAGCCGCCTGACAGACAGACAAACAGACATCTTTTTAAGCATTACCATATGCATTCTTTAAGCCCATTTGTATATCTGCACAATAATCTTAATTAAGGCACAGTCACGATGTATTAATACAATCAATTGTACACGTTATGAAAGGTTTGTTGTCTCGTTGACTTTAGATGGTGGCGCCAATGTCAACGGTAGTGCATCATGAACAAAAAATATGCTACGACTCACTTCGAAAGAAGTACGTCGATAAATTTTGACTTTGAACCATATTAAATAGATACTATTTAATGCTGATACTAAGAAGGTTAGTATTCAGTCAAGAATCTCCACTTAAGACTAGAGAACAAATGGTCTGGTGTTTTACTTTCATAAAATTTTCACTCAAGTTAAGTTACAGAATACAATCTGTATTTAAAACTAATTTCAAGTAAAGACTTATGACAGCGTATGGCGGATTGAATTCGCGTCGGTCTTGGATGCAATATGTGCAGAATATGGGCCTACCTTAGTGCCTTACTCTGTGTCTACAATGAGTAGATCGCCGAAACTGCCACATACTTACATCAATCAATGGCCCATCCAAACAAGCATATTGTGGGCCTAATATACATACAATGAAAAATTCGTATAATTTTAAGAATAAAATTTCAATTTATTCAATACTAGCGGACGTCCGCGGCTTCGCCAGCGTGAAAATGTTTTATGCTTTCCGATTCCCGCGATAAAAAATTCCCGGGATAGCCTATGTTATACCTTGTTACATCAGTTATCCGCCAGTGAAGGTCCCGTTAAAATCGGTCCAGCCGTTCCAGAGAATATCTGAAACAAACATACACACAGATAGAAATTAAAAAGAATGTGATTTTGGGGTATACATACATATATACATACATATATTCACGCCTTTATCCCTGAAGGGTTAGGCAGAGGTGAATTAACACCCACATTTCACCAATAATTGTATTCGGTCCCACGTACCCGTACGTACGTAGGCGAGCCTATTGCCATATTCCGGGCACTATTGTTGACTCGAGCCATGCATCTGAGGCTGAGTCTGGGCTGGATATATCTGTCTGACGTTAAACAGCCTTATCCCTTAGTCGCCTTGTATGACATCGCATGGGAAGAGATGGAGTGGTCCTAATTCTACTCTGTCAGAAACCACGCGGCGAATTTTTGGTGTATGTACCGATTATATATTTATATGCATGTAGTAATAAGCGGTTATTTCAATATTACAAAGAGACACTCCAATTTTATTTATAAGTACAGTTTAACAATGATTTGACTCACATTTTTTATCTTATATTAGTATTTATTGGAACAATTATTTTATAAAATACGACAAAGCAAGAGAGAATAAATTAATCGTAATAGATAAAACAGTACATTAATATGCTTAAAAAAATAGATGAAAACTAGCAAACTGATCAATGTGTTTCGTAGATAAAAAAAAAACAGATAAAATTTGGCGCAAAAAATAATTGATACACAATCGTACAACCTTTTTTTCTGCGCAATTACAAATCATAACATTGCGATAATATTATCAAACACGGAACCAACACATCATACCACGTTGCAGATAAATGGAGATAATGTCGAATCAGCTGTCACAGAGATAAATAATACCACACAGTGTGTACTAACCTTTAGACCAAACCCGCACTACGCAATTTTTTCTGGTCTTCATCTGAACACCTAAACATCCAAAGTGTTAACTAATAATCCCGGAATACGGCTGTTAATTTAATGGACGCAACTGACGTTTGACGTCTGACTCCCTAACCGCAAGAGGAAACCTAGCACCAGAGTCTCGTCATATAATCAGCTGGTGTATAGGTGCTGGAAAAGCTACCCTAAGCCTCAAAGATCTGGGTAGGATCTGCGAAATACGGACATTTTATGAAGCTACACGAACTTGCGAAACAAACCCACGCGAAAATTAATCCGCTAGTGTTAGTGAAATTATTTAAGTGCGGCTTTTCTAAACCTAGAAATACGCGGCAATATTTTCTGTACAATTATACAAATGTATACTAGAAACTTATAGGAATTATCCACCGTGTAACCATTACGTACATTTACAATTCAGATAAGCGGATTAAAAACAGTCAGAAAAAAAAATCGCGCGGTAAATTTTCGCCGTATGGGCTTAGCCTTACGAGTGCAATGCGCGCGCACGCGATGCAGCAATATTGAAACATCAAGAGCAGCCCTTCGGAACGTCATTAATACAAGATATTTATTGAGCACTTAAATGAGCTTAAGAAGGAAACAGGCTAGCTACAGGCGATGGTTTGCCACGCGAATTATACGTAATCATAAATATATTTACACCTGGATATGACCGACGTCGTAGGTGGTGATCTGAAGTGGTAGGACAATATAATCACTTTTCCACAATCAGATAAATGGCGGAGTGGTATCGGACGCCTGCTATGTCCCAAGTAGCGGGTTAATGGAATTTTTGTAAACAGTTCTTCCGAAATTACTCGTACTATTTCTTTAGGAGTGGGTTTAAGTTGATGCATGAATGCATAAACTATCCGTACTATCTGCATTGGTTTGGCTATTTTTAAGTACTGTTCAAGCAAGTTGTGCTTAGTTTGGACCTAGATAAAGCTGCTTGTCCATTGGCACGGAGCTAGGTAGCGGAGCAGAGTCAGAAAGTAATGAGGAACACAATTGCGGACTGAACGGAGAAACGTCCCCACACTGTGGGCTAAAGTGGAATAGCTTGTAGTGCGATCCCTATATCGTTCTATTAGTAAAAATAGAACTAATATAAACTGAACAGCAATATAAATTAACCTTTCCAAGCAAATACAGCACCATAATTTATCACAGAAGCATTTTAAACATGCATATCATTGTTGCGCATCTCGGCCATACATCAGCGATGTCAAAACCGCCGTGGCAGCGCATCTATACCCTTATTACGAAACAATTAGTTGTGACTGGCCTATTTTCATAAACTAGGAAACATTTAACGAATCATTGCACAATACTGAACAGACATAACAATGGAAACATCTAAATTTAGAAGCGTGCGGGTGAAAAAATTCCACTGTAGCATCTTAAGTTTCAGTAACCGTTGCTGCGTTTTAGCTCTTTATAGATACTTAAGCCTGTGTTTTACAGCAATGGATGCTTAATTTAGCGGTTAGTCACGCATCGTAGTAGACGGTATTAAAGACATTATGGCCTAGTTGGCACCGTGTCCACACACCCACGGCTGTCGCGAGGGAATCAAAGCGATTCTGTATTTGTCGCCAGCAGAAATACTCATGGTGAAAATGTTCGTATATTATGCCGGAATTGCAGGAAATAGTTTCTTTTACTGCTCCGATTTATTGCCGGCGGATAATGCAGCGAGCGATACGTGCAGATAAATTGAAACAAATTGTTTTTAATGGTACCTATCTAGTACTTATAAAACTTTTTTCATGAAATACTTCTTAACAAAATTATTTTTTCGATGTGTTACATCGTTTTTTTAAATAATTTACCTATAACTATTACACAGAATTAGTTACTGCCGCCGTCAATGATTCAATTTAGGCGATTTCAATTAGGCAACATGTCAACAAAACGCCTCAACGCTCAGATGTTTTCAGAACTTTGAATTTTAGATATTTTGAACACATTTGGTTTTAGAGCATGTCTGTATTTCCTAAAAGTATGCGAGTCATGTAAGTATTACTCATTGTAATCATTATCATCTTTACGTTATTCCCGGTCGGTGCTTGCACCTCGGAGACCGGGGTCCGTTTTCTATTTCTTCTCGTTTGTATTGGATTATCTGGTCCATTAAACGAAGTAACTCGCTGTATTTTATAGTGCCAATTTTATGTCATGGGTGTGAATATTTAACATAGTTTTGTATTTATAATTATTCACTTATTTTTTTATTTTTGACAGAAATTTTATTCATCAAAATTGTTCAACAAGCAATGCTTAGTCCATATACTAATCAAATAACCCGCCTCTGATCGCTTCCGGTGCAAAAGTGCCCATAACACTTGCTGCGTCGCCACGTTGGATGGCGATGGCCAGCCATTAGACCAGGAACGACCCGGAGCGAGTGTCACCGGTCGCCTCGATGAGCCTTTGTCCGATTTCTTATAAGGCTTTTAGCTTCCTTGCCTCAGCTCCCCAGAGTCTCCACCGCTATTGGCACGAATTGAAACAGCGGTTCCAAGTCGGCGTTTATTTAAATTAAATATTATGTGTAAAATTTTGTTCCTGATGTAATTTAATGCGCTTCTGTATAAGTTTTATTACTACATAGTAATAAAACTAATACAGAAGCGCATTAAATTAAAGGTTATTAATGCGCTTCTGTATAAGTTTTATTACTACATAGTAATAAAACTAATACAGAAGCGCATTAAATTACTTATCAATTTGTACCTAATAACATGTAAATAAAAAAAATCTTCGCTTTTAGAAATGAGACTGCCTTTTGATCTCCAGACCCCAAAAGGAAAACTTATGCCAGGGTTTGTTCCCATTAGACACACTTTCCTGGTAGATACATTTTTTGAAAATCTCCGCTTTCTCGTTCTCTTTAGATACGTCTAGTACAGGCAAATATAGTTCCATTGATAATCCAAAAACACCTTTCGATTATAATTTTGACATATGACAAGAAAACGCTCCATATTGTCTCTGGACTTTGAACTACCATTATTTTGAGCACATTTGGTTTCAGAGTGTGTCTGTCTATATTTCCGAAAACTTTATCCATAATCCCTGAGTCATGCATTACTCATCATTTTAAGTTAATAAGTATCGAGAATCACAATAATTATTGGTATCTGTGATAAGCTTCCAATGTCGATTGAACGTTTAAGACTGAGTCATCTCATTTTGAGTTTAGATTCGACAATGAAATTATTATACAGTTCACTATTTAATCATTGAATGGGAATTCAATATTAAAACTAGAGGACATGTCCTGGGTTTGCACAGGAAAATCCTTTTTCATATTGCATATTCACTTCTTGGGTCCAGGCCATTCAAGCCTGTAAAGAGACAAAGGCCCGCTTGACGGCAATAGGCTTGCCCCTTATTACGTGGTACTAAAAATCATAGTTGTCGAAATCTGAGTGTTAATGTTCCTCTACCAACCCCTTCAGGGATTCATAGGCGTAAACATATTATGTAAGTATGTACTTATATTAGTAAGATTAGTATTCCCCCTAACCCAAGCTAAATTACTTGTGTTAGGAGTGACTTTACTTCGGTAGTGTAATGACCAGGATTCGAACACGGTACCTCTAGATCGCATCCTTAATCACTAATTCTTTATTTAGACAAGTATCAATAGCCGGTTAAGAAGCAGCAGTGGTTACTGAAATTGAAGTGGAATTGGATCTTTTTTTTTCTACCGCAGACAAGCCCACGGCCCATCTGATGGAAAGTGGTTACCGTGGCCTATGGACGTGTTTAACACTAAAGGAGCCACAATCGCGCTGCCGACCCTGTCGCACTGCTCAATTGGGCGGAAATACCGTCGTGTCCTACCTCCGATCTTATATATCTTATTTATACCACTTAGATGCCAGACACGGCCCACCTGATGGAAAGTGGTTAACGTGGCCTATCGACATGTGCAACGCCACACCAGATGAATCACACTCGCGCTGCCGACCTTGATAATTGTTAATTTTTAGCCTTTGTGGTGTGACGGTAGTGAACACTTAGTGCAAATATTTGTATGCATGAATATGGGTATTTGCATTGGTCTTGTCGTTAAGCCGTGTCGGTCCGGTTTGCCATACGAACATCTATGTCTTAACGTTACAGGTAGGTACTTGGATCCCTAAAAAAGTTCAACAACTGAACTAACAACAATGCTTCGATTTCGCCTTTGGGTTGAGGAGGTCAGATGGCAGTCGCTTCACGGAAAATAGCTAGTTCTGATGCGATGGCGATCCTATTACCACAGTATAACGAGTAATATGATATTACGGTGTGCAAAAACCTTTATACATCCATAGCACTAATGAGTTATATATCAAATTAAAACTATTATCTCGCGATGAAATAACTGTGAGCGATAGTTTAAAAAAAAAATGAAGCACTGCGCTCGCGGCTATACTTTAATAGGCAATCCGGCAGATACGTGTTCTGCTATCATTAATTTATCAATAAAAATTGAAATTTTAATTAAAATAGTTTCAAAATGGCAATGGACATGCCATATAGTATGGATAACCCACATCCGTTGGGACTATGGAATATAAAACCGAGAAGAAGTACCCTTTAAATGGTTACTATGGGAATCTCTCATCATCATCATCATTAGGAGTGCTCAAGAGGTAGCAACTCCTTCTTTATAAGGCACAGGTTCGGCCCCACATGGAGTACTGCTGTCACCTCGTTGCTGGACCCTGCATACCAGCTTGACTCCTTCGACTCAGTACACTACTCTACCGCCTCTACAAAGGCTCAGATGAATTGTTTGACATGATGCCCATGATAGCAGGGAATTTAGCGACTACAATATGGGGTTCTACAAGAAGAGCATTAAAAGGTTCCTTCAGGGTTTGCAATGCGAGTGTAAAGCCACTGGTGTTGCATACATCCATAGGCAACGGTAATTACTTCCCATAAGGCGGATCGTGTGCTTGTCTGCCACCTTAATGGTTTTAAAAAATCGTTATCTTAGCGTTGGTTCCCTTTACACCAAAGGTTACTCTACAGAGGTCAGGGTCCATTCATCCATCTGTCCATCTTTTCTTCTTTTTTAGTTTTACTTTTAAGGGAATCAAGGTGGGATTAGCTTGGTCCCATAAGACGTCAGTCAATTAATCAATTATCGCTGTCCACTGCTGGACATAGGCAATCTTTGGTGGACTGGACGTCTCCAGTGTACCCAAAACGAGTACACTACAGACTACCTAAAAATATATCTGTACAGTTTATATCCCGAAGTTCCCACAAAAATGGTCAAAACTTCCCTACGTTGAGCAATTATTAATACAGAATTGCATACAACATTAAACATCAGATATAACGTCATCAATTATTGACTAGGTTGTTGCCAGACGAAGCTACGTCACCGGGGAACTCAACTGCAAGGGGCTCGTTTCAAAGTGGCACTAATTTGTACGGTATGGAATACAGTACCGTCCGGCAATTTGTAATAGAACTGATAGAATATTTAAGAATACAAATTCATTTGCTGAAATTTGCTGTATTTACTGTAAAAGCAGCGTTTCATAACTATATTCAGAACGAATATAAGTACCTTTTTTTTTTTATACCACTTAGTTAGCAGACAAGCACACGGCCCACCTGATGGAAAGTGGTTACCGTAACCTATGGACGTCTGTAACACCAGAGGAGTCACAGTCGCGCTGCCAACCCTATAAGTACAGAGTTTCTGTGCCGTCAGTAGAAGACAAAGCAGGACAAGCCTTTAGTCTTCCCACTGACAGCACAAATTCTCCAGTGAGCTCTGGCTACCCTACTCACCGCTGGGAACACAATACGAAGTTATTATAGCCGCGGTATTCTGTAGGGCGGAGATACTACCCCAGTCGGACTGCTCAATCGGGCGGAAATACCGCCGTGTCCTACCTCCTTCTTGTTCATCCTAGCGTTCATTCCAGTTGCATCTGAACCTTTCACCTCGGAGTTTGGGGTCCGCTTTGTGTCTGCCATCTGACCTCCACTACTCAAAAGCGATATTGAAGCATTACTGTCAGATTAGTAGTTAAACTTAGAAGCGAAAGATGGAATAGGACTGTTTTGCTCGCAATTCGCGTCCTTTTTTGGGCCATTATGCGTACGGCACGCATATATAGTTGGGTTTAGAGCTCGTAACGAATACCATAGATGTTTGTGTGGCAACCGAGACCAACGGCTTAACGATCTCTTAGAGGCACGACCAGACCAATGCAAATACCCATATTCATGCAAATAAAAATTTGCACTAAGCGGGGATCAAACTTGCGACTCCTGCGTAACGGCCGCGTACACTACCGCCACGCCACGGAGGCTGTAAATATAAATAAGTACCTATGAGAGAGATATTTAGCGACGTTCAGTTATTTTTGTGTTATGAAATGATGAACTATTTCCAACAGCCGCCAATGGTCCTGAATCAGCCGGGATACAAGAGAGAAGAAAGCAGGACCTCTTTCCAACAGTCGATGGTCCTGAATCAGCCGGAAAACAAGAGACATGTTTCTGTTTATCTCACCTCCGGTAACTGAAAACAAAAAGAAAGCGTGCTGTTTTAATCAGTTCGAGAGCGAGAAAACAAGCCCTCGGCTTCAGCAAAAGAAAAAGGTAGGTACATAACCTATAATTACATATTACAGCTAAGTACGAATGCGCAAAACTTATACAGAAAAAGATATCTGAGGCTGTTGTATCAAAAATCTCTTTCTGTAAGTTGCAATTTGTTTGAATTTGTCGCTATGCTTTAGTGCGATGTCCAACTGACTTTGTACAACTAATATTCGTTAAGTTCAAATGTGGTCATGAACCTGTAGTTATAGGTAAGTCTATGCACCTTCCAACCATTAAGTTATGAGTGCTTCAGGCTAAATTCACAGACCGCACTAAAACTTTATCATAATATGTACATTCATAAGAAACAATTTCCTTACAAACTTGAAGTGTCGTCTGTGAATCTTGCCCTGAGGATGGTAATATCTAAACTGTACTTACCTATATACTCAAGCTTATAAAACGTCGATAGGTAGGCAGAGATGTGTTTGGACAATTTACAAGCTTTATTTCATAGTCCCATAAAATAGGCAACAAGTTTATCTTCAGCCCTAAGTAATGGTGCTTTTGAGACCTAAGTACCTAAGTTTAGTGAAAATCCTGAAAAACACCGCTGAGATTTTTTTTAAATTTTATTTTACATTTTGGGAAAACTTACAACTAGTAGAAGGTTTGTTTTTTTTATACTACTTAGGTGGCAGACAAGCATACGGCCCACATGATGAGAAGTGGTTACCGTGGACCTCATGATGCCTCTGTTGAAGAACCCAATATTGTAGGAGCTTGGAAAACCGCAGCAGGGAGGTCATTCCACAGCTTGAGTGTGCGTGGGATGAAGTTTCTTTCATACCGCACAGTGCGCACTATCTCAGATCGCAATGTGTGAGGATGAATTCCCTGCCTATGGCGAGCGGTGCGATAATAGAATGTAGCTGTGAGCATCATGTCAAACAATTCGTCTGATAGTACAAAGAAGTTATGTGTTAGGTGTTACGATCAATAAAAAAAATCACAAATTTAATATTATTAAAAAAGGACGAGAAACGCAATCATACGCATAAAATACCCTTCTCCTACCGACTAGTAGGAGAAGAAAACTCGCTACACAATATTCTCCTTAGTTTGTACCATTGCGACTTGAATCAAAATTTGGACACTTCTTGTATGCGATTTAATACGATCTTTGATATGAAGTATATTGCGAATATCTCACAATAACAGATTCCACGATACATAGTGTATATGCACACGGAAACAACCGTGAATGAACATAACCCAGTTGGGAGGCATCTGCGTCAATAAAATACCTTTAATAAAGACGTGCATTCGACTACAAAGAAATGGATTTTGTGGAACTTCGGGCACAGATTATAATTTAAACTTTGAAAACAACAGACGCGATAATTGTCTGGTATTCAAGCTGTAAGGTAAACATTGAGATTGTCACTTACAGCGTCTTTACTCTACACGGATGATTTGTGCGAATGTTGAAACAGTGTTGTTATACCTATAATATAATAAATTGTCAGTAGTGCAATGGAGACCAAAAACTGTACGAATCTCACCCACATTACCAGAACTTACTACTCCTTCACCTGAAAATCAAATCTCCTAATATATAAACTGTATAATAGCAAATTATCCCTCTCCTAACATTGTGCTGTGCCCGACAGGGTCCATAATTGTAACTTAATCTTAATCTGACAGATGTCACTCAATACATTTATTGCATTCCATAATGTGATACATCTGTATTGAGTTTTAAGAGTCTCGATCTGTCAAAATCAAATGAAATGTTAAAAACGATTTTTTCATAACACAATTTTCTAGAAAGAGCATTGACATTATTGTGATCGATCATAATTTGCATTAGATCGAGACTTAAATTTAAAATATATGCTGTTAAAAAGAAATCCTGATCCATTTTGATATTTAATTTCAACAGAACTAAGAATAAGGGGTGTGAGGTAAGAGTTCCTATTACATTATTACTGCCGAAATATGGATAACGTATTTATACTTCAGAGACATGCAGGTGTGCATAAATATGATTAAAAACAGTATTGCTTAACAGCTAAACTCTTCACTTAGACATGACGCTTTCAAGTAAAGAAACTATTAGCCTGTATATACACTGCCAACTTATCAAAATAAACAGAAATATGACCCCTCTGCGCTGTTGGTCTTTTTCTCGCATAACCCTTAGTGTACACAAGTGGACATTTCAGCGTAGTGACAGTGATACTATGTTAATGTTTGTACTTCGCTAGAGAGTCAACAGAAACTTTGTATTTAGGTAATGCTGGTGTATTGTATGAAAATGATGTTGCCACATCGCATATTTATATGTCCTAACTTTTTCCAGTTTATGGTATGCTTTAATTACGTTTTTTTTTAAATAAAATCAAATTATGAATCATATTTGGTTACATTCCGAGTTCTTCCCGTTTCGTATCTCTCATAAAACATCTAAAAAGATGTGCTGCTTTAAACTTCTGTTTCACGTCGTTTGAACAACCACGCTTTTAATTGAAATATTGGTTTTTCAAACTAACGAGTGGGATCACTTAGAGATTGAGAACACAAAGTTTTACCTACAAGAAAATATTCGATTATTGTCTGGAAATTCCATGGAGAATTGAGATGATTCGATGCCCGAATATCAAAGATGAGCTGACTGGACGGTCAAACATAAATAATCTAACCAGTATTTAGTCCCTCCCGAGAGGTCCGCACTCACAAAATGGCATCCAACTTGACAGGTAGTTATTCAATATTGCAGTCTAGGAATTTCGATACTCCGTCAGACGTTTAACCCCAAGCTATAAATCTTGCACTAACTTGAACTATAGAAAGGATAAGTACTATTTACTGGAGTGCTGTGTGCGAGGGAGAGTACCGATGTTGACCAATCCACATTTTTATTGCAGTTCATGTGATTCTTGAATGCGTATAGTTCTTGTTTGAGTTGTTTGTTTGAGCAATGTGTGAGTAAGTAAGCTACTAAAAATGCTACTATGAACCGTAATGTGTTAAATTTTAAGAAATGAAAACTAATTTTTATAGCTTAGTACACACACACACATAAATATATTGTACTTCCCATTTCCTACTAATATAATAATCTGAGTTTGTGAAGATGTATAGATGTAGGTTCAGATTTAAGGATGGTTTAGATTTAAGCTAGTGTGGTAGAAAGAATAAAAGTGTCACCTCCCCATCTCATCCGAAGGGTGTCATAAGAGGCGAACAACGAAAAAATATGCAGACGATATCATTTTTATATGTATAATATGAGTATATAAGTAGTTTATGTTAATGTGTATGTATTATGGTTGTGTATGTATAATATATATATATATTTAATTTTAATTTTAGTATTTCCTTATCGTTGGTAGTTCATGTTTAATTTTTTGCCTGCACCTACCTCAACGCATCTCTGCATCACCCTAAGCTAGACTGTCAGATAATGCCTTTGGCATTAAATCCGCCTTTGTACAATAAGCTGTGCATAAAGTTAAAAATAAATAAATCACTACGAGAGAAGGAAAACTTCAAATAAAACCCTGTACCAATCCATCTGGCTACCGAGGAAACAGTAGGCCAAAGCCTCCCAACATTGAGAGAGGCCTAGTCCAACCGTGGACTGCGATGGGCTAGTTGCTTGTTGTTATTGTCAATATCTAGTAACGTCACTGTTATGTTATGAAATATTTATATGTTTGTAAGTATTGTAAAGAACCAAAATTTATATTTCATGAAATTTTAAAGCAATTACTCGTAGTATGCTAACTATACCTATTTATTTAGATAGTTAAAAGTGAACGTTCGTATGTTTGTAACGAATAAAATCACATACTACATGTTCGATTGAAAAAACTCATACATAGTCTGTTCATTATAGGATGATTCGCGTGACAGCTGTTCCCAAGTAAGGATAAGTGAAGGGACAATTTTGCTTAAACTGATCTATTTATGGATTTTAGTGTCATACAGTTTTGAAAACTATAAATATTTATTTATGCATTTATTGGCACTCAAACTATATAGGTATAATGATATCATTATCCTCCTATTTGAATTGATCATCGCTAGTGCAAACTTGCATATTAATAACATAACATAGCATAAACTCACGCTTATATCCCCGAAGGGGTAGTCAGAGGTGCTAGCACCCACATTTCGCAAGTATATGTTTAGATCCCAATGTAATAGGTGCCGAGCCTATTCCCATTAACCGGGCACTTGTAAACCTGCGATAAATACACACATATCTTCGAAAAGCATCGAAAAGTCATTGGTGTGTGCCATGGTAAAACCTGGGATCGAACCCGGGACCTCGTCTCAGCAGTCCATTACCCATACCATTAGGCTACCGCGGGTAAACGGGAATTAACGCGATTATGATATAGGTAGATACATACCCTTCGTTTGTGTGACGTTTAACCTGGTGGAAACATTACTGTATAGCTATTTTTAATCCGATATCACTACTCAATATCTATAAGAATGAAACAGTGGGCCATTACTTGCTAGTATAAAAAAATAAAATCCAATCCCTAAAACGTTGACGCTGCTACTAATTTTTCATACCTTCGACACCTTCGAAGGAGTAAGGTGTCCGGAAACCCTCCGGCAGGTTGAATCAGTCACCCACTATCACCCTTATCCCTTATTGGCGTTTACAACTTCCGGAGATCTATTGACAGGTGCTACTATCGCAAAAAAGCCTTCGTTAAGGGACTAATTGGTAACATTAATTCATTTCTGGTGCCTATTAATAAAGCCCTTTAAATAATTATGGCTTGACACTTCATTAAAAAAGGTTTTCTATGTCTTAAAAAATGAACGGACAGACGATGCGATGGGACTATTTTATGATGCTGTGCAAGTCTACAGCTATAAAAGAGGTGAAGTATAGATGCAAGAATCTCTAACATTTATGGGGATGAATGGACATAGGGTGCGAATTTATGGGGACCAGTAGGTTCTGATTCCTTTATGAGAATATTAAAAGATATAAATAGATATAAATAGCCTCATGGTTCCCGGTAGAGTAGAATTTGAAACACCCTATCTCTTCCCATGCGGTGTCGTACAAGGCGACTAAGGGATAGGGCTGTTTAACATCAGACAGATATATACAGCTCAGACTCAGGCACTGATATAAGGCTTGAATTAACAATTGTGCCCGGAAGACCGCAATAGGCTCACCCCTATTACGTGGTACCGAATACAATTATTGGTGAAATGTGGGTATTAATTCACCTCTGCCTAACCCTCCAGGGATAAAGGCGTGATTATATGTATGTATGTATAAATAGCTAAATAGTCTATACTTAGTGATAAATTATTTAGTAAAGCGGACCTAGTTCCCGGACACGGGAAAAAATTTCGGTATGAAAAAATATTTTTTTTCCAAGGTCTAATTAATTGAAGTCTGACATGCCCACGTTACCGATTACTCCAGTGAGGTGAAGCCCACGGGGATTTCAGTACAAAAAAATAGAGGGGAAGCCCGGCCTCTGTGGCGTAGCGTTCGACGTTCGACTGCTACGCAGGAGGCGTAGGTTCGATTCCCGCTCAGTTCAAATGCATTGGTATGGGTGTTTCTATGTATGGTATATATGTATTTTCATAAAAAAAATAGTATCTAAGTATGTTTATCCGCATTCTAGATTCCATAACACAAGCTAGTTAAGGTATGCTTGCCATGGGTCTAGATAGCGTTGTGTAGAAAGTGTGAATGTGAATATTACCCGGGGCAGATTACTTCTTATATACTTCTCAAAACTGTCCTCTGAAAACAGACATATTTTTCTACAAACAAAGAACTTCCTGTAGCGTACATTATAATAAAGTTTTTATTACATAAAAAAATAATTAAAAGTAATTTTTTACCACTTGAATCAGCAAGATCGGTGTACGTACATCTTTAATTGATTTCGATTCGACTTTTTATGTGGAGCGCGTGACCGTGCAAATCGTTCAACCAGTTTATCAATGATGCCCTGGACGAGGTCAATGGTGACTACAAGTATACAAGTCATGGCAGCTTATCAAGAAAAACTTAGAACATAACACCTTTTTATTTTACCAGCAATAGGAGAAAGGGAAGCGGAAAGGAAAGTGACGTCAGTCCTCTTTTACATTTATTACGTGTACGTCAATAATTTTACCTATTCTGTGCTTGCATACTTTTTTATATAGGACAAACACATCAAAGGATTTTACCTGTGAATAAATTTCAAAATGTAGTAAAGAGTAAATTGTGCCAGGAAGGCTATTATAAAATCCAAGAATACTTGGATGATAAACAAGCTTGGAAATGAGCTGTTCGCTCAACTATGCTACTCAAGTGCAAATGATTTTTGACTTTGACTTTGACTTCAATTAGACTTTGCCACGCCTGATGATAAGCTGAAGACTCTTTGTAAACTTCTTGACTCTTTTCTGAGACTTTGCGTCTCAGAAAAGAGTGACTTTACAATGGTGACACTCAGCTTGACGGCTTCATCATATGCTTTTTCAAGCCCCACTTAAAGGATTCGGGACTGTAGAAAGAAGGAAACACGTGAGCTGGTAATGAATTCCAGGCCTTAATGGTGTGACAAAGGACAGCGTCTCCGAACCGCTTGGGTCTTATATGATATCCTGCAGCGTATGCGGGTGACATCTAAGCCCTGCACGTGTTGTCCTGTGTAGGATAGGGGAGGGTGGAACTAATTGCAAGAACTCATCAGAACATTCCCCATGGTACAGACAGTAAAATACTGCTTAGGACGCAACATCTCTACGCAATACTAAAAGGAATGGCTACGGCGCTTTGCAGAATGTCCTAGAATATTTATGTATCTATAGTATTATATTATATCGTATATGATTAATTGTTTCCATAGATCATAAAAATTCCGGTAGATGGACCCTATGTAGAATTTCAGCTATCCAAACTAGTATAGGTAGATTTTTGGCTGAGTTTTTCCTCATTTTTATAATCGGGTGGACATTCTCGGCCGACTGTGATGTTATGTTGGACTCGAACTGACTAAAACTGCACGCTGTTTTGGGTCTTCAGATTTCGGGGTGTAAGGCATCCCATAAGGTTTAAGTTTCTCCCATAGACTTTCGCAGTAGTTAGTGACTTTCGCAGGTTTCAATCCAGTTCTTCTCATCATCAGCACACACTACTATGTTCTTCCCTTCTTCATTCGAATGTAAATTCTGGTTTGCATCCAAAGCTTCCAGTTTGAAGCCCGAGGTCCGTTCTTCTACTCTTCCTTACGAGAGAGATACAACACCAACCCCGAGAGGAAAACGCCTCGATAATCAGAAAGCGACGGTTTGCAAGTGACGATAGCTGGGGCCCCGAAGACAGGGCCTCACACAATCAGCACATTAGGTACTGGCACATATAGATAAAGCCTCTTAATATTCCAATAATAAAACAATATCTATCTAAATATTTGCGGAATGCAAGATTAAGTTACTATTTCGCCAATCGCGAGCGTGCACCTGCACGACATATTACGGCGATTAGTTTAAAAAAAAATGGTAAATTTCCTCAAACATATCTTTGTTATCGAAATTGTTAGTGTAATCTTGTTTAACCCAATTACCTATAAATTATGAGTATTATTTTATCAGTGATAAGAGCGATACGCAAAATTATTGTAACGAAATTATAGACTTAAAAAGCCTTGCTTTAAATGTCGCCGAGATATCGCACACACATTTTTCTTGCCTGATAAAAGAGGCTCTAAATGACACAGATAGGTGACTTCCGGGTGCATGCAACCCAAGAAATATAATAGAAGTGCATCCAGCCAATGCTTGTGTATATATGCCTCGTGACATATCTTGGACCTTTCTTTTTTTTTATACTACTTAGGTAGCAGACAGAGACGTGTGTAACACCAGAGAAGCCACACTCGCGCTGCCAACCCTGTAACCACAGAGTCTCTGTGCAGTCAGCTTAGAGGACAAAGCAGGACAACAAGCCTTTAGTCATCCCACTGACAGCACAAAATCTCCAGTGAGCTCTGGCTAACCTATTCACCGCTGGGAACACAACACGAAATTATTATAACCGCGGTATTCTGTAGGGCGGAGGTACTTCCCCAGTCGGACTGCTCAATTGGGCGGAAATACCGCCGTGTCCTACCTCCTTTAGAAATACCTTTTTTTTCCTATCTTAGTACACACGTGATTACATCCTAGTATATCTTTAATAACGATTTTTATTTTATGACACTTAACAAAAGCTAGGAAGGATTACTACAGTTACGCGTGATAATTTTTATCTCATTAAGATAACTTGCGTATACTACATTGATAATACATTTCAATTGTTACATAATAGAACACCTGAAGTGTCCAAGAGATAGTATATCGTGTAAATATTGTATGTAGGTGACTGATTACGAGTACTATTTTGATAATAGACAAAGTTCTATCTAGTCATATGAGTACAGCAAGAATATAAACTAGTTTTTTTCACATGTGAAAGTTTTAAATAAAACTATTTTTTAAAGAATCCTCACTTAGTTGGAGTCGGTTTTTCAGTCTGACTATGAAACGATAAAAGTCCCACCGTGAAGCGACTGCCACAACTTAATAGTGAAAAAAAAAGTTCTATAGTTAGACCGCTTGTTCGATTTTTAGGGCTCCAAATATTTGCTCGTATAGTAAACGGGACCAATGGCTGAACGTACTCACTTTTAACAGATTTTATCGCGATTTATTTAGTATTATTTTATTGTATTATACTGATGTCCATATAAATCGCAATATAATCCGTTAGAATAGATTTCGATGTTTAAACAATAAAAGAGTTAACAAGATATGCAGTTTCTTTGACAGTGAAATTCAAGAGTTAGATTTACAAATCTACAGCAGCAGAAGGGGTGAGCAGACACCGAGCTCCGAAACATGAGAGAGATCAAATGAAGCGACTACCACAACTTAATAGTGAAATCAAAGTTCGATATTTAGACCGGATGTTGAATTTTTAGGGCTCCAAATATTTGCAAAAAACTGTCATAGATGCTCGTATAGTAACATGGACCGATAGCTGAACGTGCTCACTTTTAACAGATTTTATCGCGATTTATTTAGTGTAACCGCGGTAACCTAGTGGTATGGGTAATGGACTGCTGAGACGAGGTCTCGGGTCCGATCCCAGGTTTTACCATGGCACACACCAATGACTTTTCGATGCTTTTCGAAGCTATGTGTGTATTTATCACAGGTTTATAAGTGCCCGGTTAATGGCAATAGGCTCGCCACCTATTACATTGGGACCTAAACATGAACTGGTGAAATGTGGGTGCTAGCACCGTTGCCAACCCCTTCGGGGATATAGGCGTGAGTTTGTGTAATGTTATTTAGTGTTATTTTATTGTATTATAGTGATGTACTTATAAATCGCAACAGAATCCGTTAAATTAAATTTCGATGTTTAGTATTTGCTTAAATTACCGGCAGTATCGTGTTAAAAGTATTAGGTACTTAAATTCTAATCAAAAACAATAAAAAGTTAACAAAACATGAATTTTCTTTGACAGTGAATATCAAGAGTTAGATTTATTAAAGGCAGGGAGAACTTCCGGGCCCAAGTCAATCTCACCTGCAAGTCGATTTTAGCTTGATTCATCTGCTGACTGACTACTGAGACTTTGATGCAGGCATTTTTCTTCAGACCTCCGAAAATAGCCATTTAAGCTAAATCAATAGGAGCAGAATGGGTGAGCAGAACTTGAACTCCGAAACATGAGAGAGATCAAACATACGAGTATATCTATATCCTTCTTCTTCACCGCGTTTGAGTTAAGTAAGCTTAAACTAAATATTAAATAACTATAATACGATATAATCCGATAAAAGAATATTATCTTTGCAATATTAACTATTTAAAACCTGCGTAACTTTGGAAAATTGTTTGGTACTAACATCGAAGTACCCTGCATGTATACTATCAACATCCTTATCGCCAATGGCGTCTATTTAGTGCCAATAAAGCTTATTTAATCTGTTAAGTAAGTAATACTCCACGGCTATGTGTCGCCGCGCCTTCGATTTCCGGCTTAAACAAATATTACATTTACTTATCAATCACAAACGGCGGCCATTTTTGACATAGATGCGATGATAACTTGCCAACAGTAAGTGAAGTTGATACTGAGAATCTAACTGAGCATCGATTCTGCTACAGCAAGCAAAACCACTGTCCTACCACGGACCACTGTTAAAAATCCATTTAATTTTCTACTTTAAAGCAATGGCGTTAAAGTACAAAATTGAAAAAAAGAGTGAATGAAAGAGTGTAATAAAACTCTTTTCATTTATTTTGGACTTTAAGCATATGGAAATAAAGTCTAAAATTTAATACTATTTTTTGCAGGTTGGTCGCTCACTGTTGTAACTATGGATACCGATAAAACTCCAGAACTCTTCATGAAATTTTGAAGCATATAGTACCTTTTTTTATACTCCATAGATGGCAGACAAGGACACGACTCATACAATGGAAAGTGTTTACCATGACCCATGGACGTATGCAACAACAGAGAAGTTACACTACTGCTGCCGACCCTGAACGACCCTTATAGAAGAACCCAATATATGCAGTCGCTTGGAAAAACCGCAGCAGCTGCAGGGAGTTCATCCCATAGCTTAAGTGTCCGTGAGTCACCACGGATACAACCCCGTTGACCATCGTGGGTTATGTCGGAGTCGGATTGTGTATAACCTCACGCTGTCTCGGGTCTCAGATACCTGGGTGTAAAGATATCTAATAAGGCATTTCACCGCACTCCAGCTGACCTTGGGCCATGATTACAAGATGCCTTCCTCGGGTGTGGGAAGCGCGATGTCCAAATTGAACCCCGGAAAGGCGAACGATGGCGAGGATGAAGGTGATGACAAATACCCACACATGATACTCCCTGCCTGCGCTCGGAGAGCTCCCCCCGCTCTTTACATGATCTCCGCTGTATTCTCTGCTAGTCAAGATAACTTTCTTATAAAATTTAATAGGATTAGGAGTTAGGTGTGATAGGAACTACGTCCCCTGCATGCTTAAACTGTGGAATGAACTCCCTGACGTGGATTTCCTAAGCGACTGCATTATGGGGTTCTTCAAGAAGGGCATTAGGAGGTTTTTACAGGGTCGGCGGCGCGTGTGTGACTCCCCTGGTATTGCACACGTCCATAGGCCACGATAACCACTTATCATCAGGTGGGCCGTCTGCTTGTCTGCTACCTAAATGGTGTAAAAAAATTGGAAAAAGTCAAAATCCAGGACGGGATTTAAACCCGAATAAATCTTTCCGGTTTGGATGCATCCGGGATCAGTGCTCGAATTAACATCACAGTTTAAAGTAGTAGGTCCACAATAATGCTTTTATATAGTGCACAGCTTAATTAGGTCTACTAATTTGTTGTTCAACTTCTTAAATAGCCTTGGTGAATGAACCCAGGTAGATAAAGTCTTAGATATATATTCAATCGAAGCTACCTGATACGTAGAATGTGTATATTTTTATAAAATCTAACATTCGAATGTTGATACAGTATGTGTAGATAACAAATCATATGATATTAAATCGAATAGTTTGAATCGATATATATGAATGGTAGACTTTCAATGAAATAGGAGGTAGGACACGGCGGTATTGCCGCCCAATTGAGCAGTCCGACTGGGTAAGTACCTCCGCCCTACAGAATATTGCGGTTATAATAACTTCGTGTGGTGTTCCCAGCGGTGAGTAGGGTAGCCAGAGCTCACTGGAGAATTTGTGCTGTCAGTGGCATGACTAAAGGCTTGTCCTGCTTTGTCCTTTACACTGACGGCACAGAAACTCTGTGCTTACAGGGTCGGCAGCGCGAGTGTGGCTTCTCTGGTGTTACACACGTCAATAGGCCCCGGTAAGCACTTTCTATCAGGTGGGCTGTGCGCTTGTCTGCTACCTAAGTGGTATAAAAAAAATTACTTCGATAGGACATAAGTTATTTGACTAGGTCGTCCTATTCTTCCCAATACTGCTTAATATGTTAGTTGGTTATCATCATAGAATATGCTTTGCAAAATAAATTATTGCTTGGTACTAAAATAAACTAAAATACATGAAATTCCTCCGCATCATCACCGAAGTAGGCTGGCAGCATTGCCACGTTGAAAGGCAATGCTTATC
Organism: Eilema griseolum; assembly: GCA_963662185.1. Classification (NCBI taxonomy): domain Eukaryota; kingdom Metazoa; phylum Arthropoda; class Insecta; order Lepidoptera; family Erebidae; genus Eilema; species Eilema griseolum. The sequence continues at coordinate 4,238,212 of OY759243.1, forward strand.
CTCTGTGTAAGATAATAACCAGCCTTCTGGTCACGCGTGGCGTCGAACAAAAAAGTGTCTAAATATGTTTATCCGTATTCTAGATTCCATAACACAAGCTAGTTAAGCTATGCTTACCATGGGTCTAGATAGCGTTGTGTAGAATGTTGTAGAATACAAGTATCCAAAAATCTGCAAAAAAATCAGTTTTTTAAAACAAAGTAGAACAGGATTAGGATAGTTTCCGGAGAGCGGAATATGCAGAACAACAGAAAAGTTACACAAACATAAGTACAATATGTATTCATTAAAACAAAAGTGAGCATGATGAAATCCAGCCTAAATTTATTTAAGTTACGGCCTAGCGACACAACTGATATCGTGATTTCAGCGTTAATCGGTCAATGATCTGTCACTTCGTAGACAGGTTGATAATTCTTGCTTGCACAATAATAATGAATACATTACAAATAGTCACGCCTATTTCCATCGGGATGGGCAGAGACCATACTACATCACAAAAACCACATATTTTCACTACGATCGATCCTGGTATACACTTTTCAGTTCTTCTACTTTCATAAATTGTTTTCATTCAAGTGTACCAGTTGTAAGTAGTTTTAACCTTTCCTTTCAACAAAAACCCGGTAAGGGTCGACCTAGGCGTACCTAGTTTGACCTTTACCGTGTTGCCCATACATCCTCGTCTCGCATAGCTAATAATATAGTTCTGAAATGTATGTAAGCGGTTGATAAGGTAGGAAACGAACGAGGCCACATAAAGGCATATCGTAAACCGCTCCAGAAATCAAGGTTATGCGAATTATTCCGTTTTCCTGGTTCCATGACCACTATGTATGTGAATGCCTACGTCTTAAATTTGTTGCTGTAGTCAATTTTAGGATGCTATTTAGAACTGTGTGTGTTCTACCGCCTATACAATGGTTTGTGCTCAGATGAATTGTTTGACATGATGCCCGTAGCTACATTCTATCATCGCACCTCTCGCCATAGGCAGGGAATTCATCCCCACACATTGCGACCTGAGACGGTGCGCACTGTGCGGTATGAAAGACATTTCATCCCACGCACACTCAAGCTGTGGAATGACCTCCCTGCTACGGTTTTCCCAAGCGCCTACAATATGGGGTTCTTCAAGAGGGGCATCAGAAGGTTTCTTCTTGGTCGGCAGCGCGAGTGTGACACCCCTGGTGTTGCATACGTCCATAGGTCACGGTAACCGCTTCCCATCAGGTGGGCCATGTGCTTGTCTGCCAACTTAGTGGTATAAAAAAAAAAACTTTTTTTATACGCATACCCCCCGCCGGAGCCGGTGGAAGAGGTTATGTTGGACTCGAACTTATTAAAACGCACGTCGCCTGTGGGTCGTTTTTGGTTGCCGAAGATGAGGTTGACAGGCATATTATTCGCGGTGGCCTGCTTCTGACAATGTGACAGGCAGCTCCACTCGTCACCCCCAAGCCTGCGCTCATGGGGGGCGAAGGTAATTCATCGGCTATTTAGAAAACTAGATGATACTTATTGTAAATGTCTTTGCATCGTAGACCGGGGTCCGTTTTTTCTCCTCATCTTAGCAAGGTTTTCGGCATCCATTTGTATGATAATTAACATCATTCTCTGAGAAAAGATCCCAACCAGTGGAACTTCTTTAGAACTTCAACTACCCATAACAACTGCCATAGATCACGCCTTTATCCCCGGAGGTGCAGCAGTAGCAGTGGGTTCACATCGGTAGTGTAACGACCAGGATTCGAACCCGGGACCTTTCGATCGTAAGGCTGACTTCGCCATTAAGCTACCGACGCTTATTTTTTTTCGATGCTATTGTTATTTAAAGCTCGAGTTTTAGATAAAATTTGTAAGCTGATAGACTAGCGAAATACATAACATAAACTCACGCTAACACCCACATTTCGCCCGTTTATGTTTAGGTCTCAATGTAATAGGTGACGAGCCTATTGTCATTAACCGGGCACTTATAAACCTGCTATAAATACACACATAACTTCGAAAAGCATCGAAAAGTCATTGGTGTGTGCTATGGTGAAACCTGGAATCGAACTAGGCTACCACGAAAAACCCTTTCAGAAACTACTATAAATGCATACGTGATCACGAGTACAGATTTCTATTCTATTCTTACTTATATAATCTTGTAAACGATACAATTCAATTGAAAATTAAAAAAATGCTAAAACTATTGCAGTGAGAACATTGACATACATCTTTACGGCTTGAAGCTAGATTTTGTTTCACATTTGGTCAATCAATGCTGGCTGGCTTTCTCCTGCTACCGGTGCCTAAAGGCGACAGCATCGCCAGTTATTTGTAAACTTGTTATCAATTGTCTACCATGATGCATATTTTCAGACTCTGTGCTTCTACCAAAAACTTCCACTTACACGATCAGAAAAACGAAGGTACTTACGCCAAGGGACTAACGAGGTCTTTCTTATTCACTTTTAATTAGGAGATTCAAAATAAGTGATTAAACTGTCTCTATGATAATATTTATAGTTACTTAATGACTTAATGACTCAACTCATTACCTTAAAGACAACTGGACCTTAGCCTGTTAATGGGGTGTTCTATGAAGTGATAACGCTGGATTACCCAATTAGGTAAATTTATCTAAATTAGTTTATTTTTAATATTAATATTAGTTTTTAATGCCATATTACGTAGAAAGATACAAACCCATTACTGTTGTGGCAACTTTTTAATATATATAATGTTAACTAGCATTAATGGTATGTGTAAGTAATGGTGGCCCTCTTTTCTGAGACTTTGCCTTCAGCTTACCATCAGGCAAGGCGAAGTCTAATTGACGTGTTCTACGCAAAAAAAAATCATTTTTTTAAATATTGGACACGCCAATTAAACTTCGCCTCGCCTGATGGTAAGCTGAAGGCAAAGTCTCAGAATATAGGGTCACCATTACTTACATATTCCATGTGACAATGGTGATACTCAGCTTGACGGCCTCTTCATATGCTTACACGCGATCATGGTATAGATTCCCATAACATTATTGTATACCATGATATCATGGAACGTGAGAGATTAAATTTAACTGTTTCATATGCTCTGCTAGCTCTATAAACTATGTATGGATGTAGAACAGCCTAGGCCACTAAGCAACTAGGGGGCTGGACTCATGGGAAGAGACGGGATAGCCCTTGTATTTTGCTTCCGGGAGGTGAATCCTCCTACACTAGCAATAGAAATATCCTACTTTAATAGGTATACCTTGGGACACGTATCTTGAACCTAAATCGCGAGACAAACGATGCCCTGGCGGGCGGGAATTTTGGCAATTTTAACGTTGAGCCAAATTGGACTGTTTGCTACTCAATTCCACTCAAAAGGCTTTGAAGAATTCGTTTGAAAGTTGGTGTAGGGATAAATTATAGTCTAGAAAGTTATCACCAGATTCTCATAGCACCACCAAGCACGTGCAGGTAACGTTGGCTTTGGTCCTAGCTGGCTACCTACCTAAACTTAAATAACAATAGATGCGCTTTGCCCTTTAAAACTAAATTATTAGAAAAAGTTACAATGGTTTCAATTACAATATAACAATATTCTTATCGCTAAATTGTAATTACCTGTCTGTGCTTATCTATACTTTGTAGATCCTTCTTAGGATACTCTTTGTTATTAACAAAACAGAACGAAACGCCTAGAAATGTACTAGCACTTTTTTTGCTTCCTTTGTTAATTTAAAACAATGTTATACATCCTATTTTACACTTTTTTTTATATTTGATGCTTATAACACCATTCTTTTCATAGTTAATCATAAACTTACAAAGGCAACTAACTACAATGGGTCTGCCCATAACCTTTTGTTTGATATTTCTGAGGATTGTAAAACAATAACTTTCCGGATTTTGTCTGTTTAAGGTTTATCTGTTCAATTGAATACAACTGGTACCTAGGTGCCTATTGTTAGTTAATGGCACTATTTCTATAGGTACTATTCTAGAAGAATTTGTTTCTTTTCTCTCACTATAGGGCTGGTTTAACAGATAAGTAATATTGTAATTAATACCGGCAGGTCTAAAAACTTTATTGGAAGGATAATATTTTGTCATGCATATTTACATGAAAGTAGATACGCCTTAGTAAATGAATTGATGTGATTCTGCTCATATGAGTGATCATTTAACGAATTTTATAGGTATCTATGGTGGTCTACTGGACATTCATAAAGCTACTAGTTTTTAGCGGAATCACCCGCGGGTTTAGGTAAAGTTAAGTTTGTAGGTACGCGTGGTTCCCGGTAGAGTAGTATTTGGACCACCCCATCTCTTCCCATATGGTGTCGTACAAGACGATTAAGGGATAGGGCTGTTTAACATCGGACAGATATATACAGTCCAGACTCAGCCTCAGATACATGGCTCGAGTCAACAATAGTGCCCGAAATACGGCAATAGGCTTACCCCCTATTACGTGGGACCGAATACTAATTATTATTGAAATGTGGGTGTTAATTCACCTCTGCCTAACCCTCCGGGGATAAAGGCGTGATTATATGTATGTATGTACTCGTATATTTAAAGATTTCGAGCGAATATTAATCATATAATGATTAAGCTCGCCCATTACAATTTATTATTTTCGGAAGTAAAATTATATGATTGGCCAAGATTGGCCAAGAGAATTTATTTATGAGAATAAGGTAGGTAAAGTATTTCAGAAAATTCGGTCAAACTAAACGAAGTTATCGCGTTTTGCTCAATTTAAATTCATTAAATAAAATATGTAACTCAGTTTGAATAAAATTAAAAGCCTTTAAATTAAATTTATATCTCGCCCTGGTTTGCTACCCGAACTCGCCGATACCTCGTCGGAAATTGAGTTAAATTTTATAATAAATATTCTACAACATTCCACACAACGCTCTCTAGACCCATGGTATGCATAGCTTAACTAGCTTTGTGTTATGGAATCTAGAATAAGGATCAATCAATTAGCCCAGTCCACTGCTGGACTAGACCTCTCCCAATGTTGGGAGGCTTTGGCCTACTGTTTCCACGCTGGCCAAACGTGTTGGTACAGGGTTTTATTTCAAGGTTTCCTTCTCTCGCAATGATATCGTCTGCGTATTTTTCCGTTAGTCGCCTCTTACGGCACCCTTCAGATGAGATAGGGTGATGATACTTGTATTCTTTCTCCGTCACCACAGGGGTAAGAATAAGGACAAATATTCTCAAATACTTTTTTTTGTAAATACATACACATTATACCTACATAGAAACACCCAGACCAATGCAAATATCCGTATTCATGCATACAAATATTTGCACTGAGCGGGTATCGAACCGCCACGCCATAGAGGCTGTTGATAAATTATAAGTAGGTATCTATCTATCTAATAAATGTAGTAATAAATCTTTATATAATCCTGTGCTATTCGTTTCAATTTTATTCATTCGTTAAGTATTACTTAATATTTCTGTAGATTCGTAAACACAGAAACTGAGTCTTTAATACCTAAATATATTGTTATTAATATTATTATAATATTACCTACACAAATGAGCTTATAAATATTTTTCCTTGAATTAACATCTACCTAACACAGTTGAACGAACTCTTTAATATTTAATCAAGTAAGTATAATATTAGAGGAAAGACCGTGCAAAATTATAGTTAGTAAATTATATTTTAAATGATTTCATTTATTAATTATAAATAAATTGTAGGTACTTATTCGTCATTTACCTCCTTCTCCTTCAATAATAGTACTTAATAAAAATTATTAAACTAATATGGCTAATTTAGCAAAGACAAACTTAACTCCACTCAGTGAATAGGTACATTTACATATTTTTTAATAAGTATCAAGCATAAATTTTTTGTTTTATGAATTAAAGAAATTGGTAATTGTTTAATATTCACATATTGATAAGTAAATTGTACTTTTCCACATTACTTTTAATATGGATTAGACCTGGCCGGTTTCGCTTTACGGCATCCTCAAAGGCTTACAATGGCATTTGAGGATGCCGTAAGGCGAAACCGGCCAGGTCTAAAAAATATTAAAATTAATGTGGAAAAGTACAAGTGAGTTATCAATATGTGTAAGAACAAATTCCACCAAGTGCCATCAATCTACAGTATAAATAGTCTGTTTAGTATTCCTTCGGTTTATGACGTTCTTAATTAGCAACCAAACGTACATACATACAGTCACGCCTCATTACCAGTGGGGTAGGCAGAGTTCACAGTTTTAAACTTGATAAGATGCTGGCACGGATCTTTTGCTTCTACTTTTATAACTGTTTTCATACATGCTCATCCTTTATTTAAAATGCCTTCGATCATACGTACATGGTATTGCACACGTTCATAGGTCACGGTAACCACTTTTCATCAAGTGGGCCGTGTGCTTGTCTGCCAACTAAGTTGTATAAAAAAAAAGAACCACAACCACGACCACCACCGGGCACTTATAAACCTGTGATAAATGTACACATAACTTCGAAAAGCATCGAAAAGTCATTGGTGTGTGCCATGGTGAAATCTGGGATCGAACCCGAGATCGTCTCAGCAGTCCATTACCCATACCACTATTCATCTTTTAATGAAGATTTTATTAATCTTCCTTAAAAAACTTAGCTTTCGTTTTATTTTCTATTGCCCGTCACGCACATCTAGAAGTGAGAAGAGCATATCTGAGACTTCATTATCACAATAAATTTCGTTTCAACATCTAGGATACATAACGTCTAGACCCGTTCTGAATGTGGAATTTTTTCGAACGAAATTTATAAGACATCTAACTGACCCGCCCGAATTTTTTAGTATTCAAATAATATATGGAAATCTGTCGGATTTGTTGACATTTATGATCGCTGTTCCGCTCCCTTAAGTAGTAGCGTGATGATATATAGCTTTAAACCTTTTTCGATAAACGGACTATTCAATACGTATTTTTCAATTTGTACTAGTAGTTCCTGAGATTAGCGAGTTCAAACAAACTCGTTAGCTTTGTAATATTGGTATAGATGCCCGCGGGTCTCTATCTGTACGTATGTTAGTGATCACTACTTTTGCTCATTTCTCCGATTTTACTCAACCAATAGCCATAATACAAACGTAGATATATAGGTCTGATCAAGACTTTTCAAGCAAAAAAACTTTATTGACTATGGTATGAATTTCAACTTGATACCTCATCCACGCATTCCTGAGACAAAGGTTTTGACAGACAGACGAACTACAAAGTGATCCTACAAGGATTCCGTATTTTCCCTTCCGCCCAATTGAGCAGTCCGACTGGGGAAGTACCCCCGCCCTACAGAATAACGCGGTTATAATAACTTTGTGTTGTGTTCCCAGCGGTGAGTAGGGTAGCCAGAGCTCACTGGAGAGTTATTGTGCTGTCAGTGTGACGACCAAAGGCTTGTCCTGCTTTGTCCTCTACACTGACGGCACAAAATCTCTGTTCTTACAGGGTCGGCAGCACGGATGTGACTCCACTGGTGTTACACACGTTCATAGGTCATGGTAACCACTTTCCATCAGGTGGGCCGTGTGCTTGTCTGCCACCTGAGTTGTATAAAAAAAAAGATCCACAACCACGACCTCAGACGTAGCAATTGAATTCATAATTATACAACGGTTCGGTACATTTCGCTATTACATCATGGAACTTACTAGCAGTTGATTACTAATCACCACACCACTGATGCCAATTAGACTTTATTATTATAACATTACTCAATATAACCGCAGCTTAAAATTACTTGTATTTCTAATTAAAAACGAAGTATAGGTATTTATTTTCCTTAACCCAACCGTCGCGCGTCGCCTTCTGTCCTGGTGGTTACTAGTTTTATTAAAGGACTAGCTGACCCACCCCAGCTTCGCCTGGGGTATATTTTGAAGCTTCATATCCCTTTGAGCCCGTATGTTTTAGTCTTCAAAATATGTATGAAAAATTGCCGGATTTGTTAACATTTATTATCAATGCTCCGCTCCCTTAAGTAGTAGCGTGATGATATATAGCCTAAAACCTTCCTCGATAAATGGACTACCCAACACTGAAAGAATCATTCAAATCGGACCAATAGTTCCAGAGATTAGCGCGTTCAAACAAACAAACAAACTCTGCAAATTTATAATACATATTAGTATAGTTTTTGATATCGCAAATTAATTCTGGAATGGCAGTCGATTCACGGAAATATCGAAGTTTATCCGCATTTTAGTTACTAGTCTAATTTAGTTAGACTAGTAACTAAAATGCGGATAAACTTCTTGGCTAAGCCAACCGAGTTAGGAAAAGACTCAGACATCATATCATAACATAAACTCACGCCTATCATATTCCCGAAGGGGTAGGTAAAGGTGCTAGCACCCACATTTCGCAGTTTATGTTTAGGTCCCAATGTAATAGATGAGCGAGCCTATTGCCATTAACCGGGCACTAAAAAACTTGTGATAAATACACACATAACTTCGAAAAGCATCGAAAAGTCATTGGTGTGTGCCAAGGTAAAACCTGGGATCGCACCCGAGACCTCGTCTCAGCAGTCCATTACCCATAGACTCAAACAGTGATGAATTATTTTCTTTAACATATAACCGAATGATATAAATGTGTGTTTTAATCGGTCGGTGGTTTTTTTTTTTTACGTGCGCAAAATCCCCACCGAAACCGGTAGAGGAGGTTATGTCGGACTCGAACCGACTAAAACGCACGCCGCCCGTGTGTCGTTTTGGTTGCCGAAGGTGAGGTTGACAGGCATATCCCTCGCACTTCGGCCGACCCAGGGCCATCTCCCACGATCTGGCCCTCTTCTCGGATGTGGGGACTACAGAGCCCCCAACTCGTCCCCGGAAACGGGGAGACGCGTCAGGCGCGCCACGCACACACGGTCGGTCGGTGGTGGATCCGTGAAAACTATTCGCACGATAAAAAACGAAAAGGGTACAACAAGTTAACCGTGAAACACCTAGGTAAACCACATAGGTGTACCACGGGTCAGAAAGGTTTTATTCTTCAGCCATTGAAATGTGATACAGTCTTTCAACTGCTATGACTTCGACGAAAAACTACAAAAGCTGTTTCAGCTTTGGATATTTTATTGTATTCTGTACGATTGGCCTTTTAAGCGTTCCGTACTTGAAGGCTGTCTGTCTATCTGTCTATATTTCTATTGACACTAAAACAATAAATATGAACAATTAAATTGTGAACCTCCTCCTTCTTAAAGTCGAAAACAATAAAATAACATTTAAATAAAGTTGTCATACAATAAACGTGACTTTTAAGAGGCTAGATAATGGTACGAAACCCTTTGTATGCGAGTTCGTTTCGCACTTAGCCGGGTTTTTACACTATACAGAATTGAGTAATCCCTGGAATTTAAAATTAAGCTACACAGCAAGATAATCTGCAAGTTTGAGTCAGTTCAATTGTATTGTGCGTTGTGCTGCGGTAGGTACAAAGCTTTTTGTTCAATTTTACCTGCGAAAGCATGAAAGGAGTATCTACCTGGAGTGATTGTTAGAAAAAAAAAGCAATTAGGAACTGACTAAAAATGATTATTTTTACTATAGGACAGTCTTTCGTAGTATTGATAATATTATTAAAAGTTCGAGCTGACATACTTGCATACCTACTGGTAAAATGGGGATAAGTGTTACAATCAAAACGTAAAATGTTCTTTTAAAATGTTTAAACATAAAATCACGCCTATATCCCCGAAGGGGTAGGCAGAGGTGCTAGCACCCACATTTCGCCAGTTTATGTTTAGGTCCCAATGTAATAGGTGGCGAGCCTATTGCCATTAACCGGGCCATGCCATGCCAAGCCATAAACCTGCGATAAATACACACATTACTTCGAAAAGTATCGAAAAGTCATTGGTGTTCCATGGTAAAACTTGGGATCGAACCCGAGGCCTCATCTCAGCAGTCCATTACCCATACCACTAGGCTACCGCGGTTATTTTGTTTAATTGTAATAAATTTGCTTACACAATACTTGAACGGCCCCATACATATAATCACTCCTTTATCCCTAGAGGGTTAAGCAGAGGTGAATTAACACCCACATTGCACCAGTTATTGTATTCGGTCTCTTGTAACTTTAAAATGTTTGTACATACCTACTTAATTGTGTTTTAGAACTGAAATATATTCGTGTAGGAATCATAAACTTAAGTTACACATATTGTAATACACTTGTGCTTTTTCCACAGTATTTTTTATTATTACATCTGACCGGTATCGCCTTACAGCAAAGGCATACAATTACAGTTAAGAACACACTTCTTGAACATTCCATACAATTCCACCAAGTCCCATCAATCAACAGTATAGGTAAATAGTCTATTAACTTAAATTAGTTTAAAATGTTTTTAATTGTGTTTCTATTAACATATATGTACATGTATACTAATATTATAAATGAGAAAATAATTCGGTCTGTCTGTTACGCTTTAACGCCAAAACAAATTAACCGATTTTGATGATATTTACAGAAATTTGCGGTACAGGGGTAAATCAACCGCGAGCAACAACTAGTGTTTAATAAAAAGAAGTAAACTCAAAATTCAAATTCTTTATTCCCCGAAATATTGTAACGTTATTAAATCTTTTTGACATCAAATTCTGCTTAAAATTAAGTTCTGCTTAAAAGTAAGCATGTATAATATCTCGGGCGTTGGAGGTCGATGAACAACCTCCGCCCCCCATGAGCGCAGGCGTGGGGGTGACTGGTGGAGCCGCCTGTCACCCTGGCAGAAGAAGGCCGCGGCGGCGTGGTTTCCGGGGACTAGTTGGGTACTGTATAGTCCTTACACCCCGGATCGGCCGGGGTGCGAGGGATATGCCTGTCAACATCACCTTCGGCAACCAAATACGACCCACAGGCGGCGTGCGTTTTAGTCGGGTCGAGTCCGACATAACCTCTTCCACCAGCTCCGGTGGGGGGGTATCCGAGGAGATATTGCGCACGTGAAGAAAAAAAACGTATGTATAATATTAATTGATTTAGTAGATACCATCTACTGATTGGCAGACGAGGTTCTGACGCAGGCTTTCTTCTCGAGGTTCGAAGGTCAGACGATTCTCCCACAAAAGCTGTATACTTAAGTCAAGAGAAAAGGAGGAGAAGGTGTAAGCGGAACCAGGTATACGAGGCAAAGGCGTTGGATGAATCCAGAAACAACGCTAATATGATTATGATCAATATTTTTAACGGACTTCTAAAGTCGAATTTTTATATATTTTTTATGTAAATTATAGTTAATAGGCACGTACTTATATTCAAGAATTTAAAATTGTGACGTAAATGGATAGATACTACATAACCTCCTAGTTTTTTAAGTCGGCTTAAAATAAAATAATTAACTATTACCATCCTTTTTGGTTTGGAACTGATTTTTAAATGTATTGAGCTACAAGAACTAAATAATAAAAATATTTCACTTTGAACTCCTAATGTCTCGCACCATAAATTTGCCTTTAAACAAAGAATAAGTACCTTTATCTTTTCAACAAAAGAAACGAGCCTTGTCTATGACTGTAACAAGTAATTCTACGAAATGGTACAATAGCCAATGGGCCATACCAGAAACAATAAAAATATTCTAAAGGACCCATCCCTCGCCATTTCTTAAAAATGTAGCTTTTTTTGTTACAAAATTACCTGATACTACAAATTTTGCAGCTGCAAGCACACAAGTTACGAAGGTAGGAATAGAAATGAATTTGTAATTGAAGATATTATTTATCCTGTGGACTTGGCTTTCGTGGGAACATACGCAAGGTGTAAATTGTACCTTTTAATTCGAAGGGTTGAGAGAACGGAAATATTAGTTGAAATTCATACCACTACTTCCTAAAATCACGGTTCAAAAGACCCTGGAAGGGTGTTAAAACATCTATAGTAGCTGTCAAATTGAAGATCACCGATAATATAATAATAATAGGTAAATAATTGCTTAATACAGAACACTTACTTGACTGTGTAAGACCCGCGCATTCCGAAATTCGCGTCTGTGAATGATGTCTATGTGTGCGTTACTTCAATGTATTATAAAGCTGCAGAGTTTGTTTGTTTGTTTGAACGCGCTAATCTCTGGAACTACTGGTCTGATTTGAATGATTCTTTCAGTGTTGGATAGTCCATTTATCGAGGAAGGTTTTAGGCTATATATCATCACGCTACTACTTAAGGGAGCGGAGCATTGATTGTTAACAAATTTGAAGAAGAAGCGACGCGACAAACTCCACTGCGGCATTTTCACCAAGACGTTTACAGTTTAATAATTTCTTAAGACTATGTATTCACAGTAGGTATTCTATGTTAATAGCATGAAAGCTGCAGCATCGGTTCAGAACGGTAATTCTCCTAATAAAAATCCGTTCAAAGTTTAGCTTCGATCTGATATCAATTTCTCAAGTTTCCAAAATGATATTGTTATAACGTAACACAATTTCCAAGAAAGAACATGGTCATTCTTAAACATTCTCGATATTTGATATTGAGATTAGTTCTAGACTGAATGTTGAACATATTTTTATTACGAGAATTAGTCCTCTGATAGAAAAATTAAGTGATAACACTTCTATACCTAATATTATTATGTTAGGTCTCTTACACTCGGATATCTGCAAGTAAAACCAGCAATGAACTGGAAGACCACCACCGTCCCTTCAATGTTGTCAAAGCGCGTAAAATTGTCTTCAACCCATACTACTAGTAACTTAGTCTTTGCGCTTTCACGCCTAACCTACTGAACCGATATTCATGAAATTTGTTGTATTTTATAGGCATGTTTGTACGCGATAACCGATATCAACGCGGGCGGTGCCGCGGGCAACAGCTAGTTTGCACTAAAACAGTATATATTTGACAGTTACAGTCGTAATTCGGATTTTAGCAATTTCACGAAATCGTTAGGACATCTTACAGCTTTTTAAAAGAGGGTGTGAAGCAACTTATAGTGTCCTAATTAAATATAACCAATACAGCCGTGCCATCGCTTGCTTTGATAACTAAACCGCTGTAATATTTTAAACGCCTTGTATCAAAATGATAAGTTTTAATCAGTATGGTATAAAATAATAAATACTCAGATATCTGTTATTATTATCGCGACCGGCGCCAATGGAGACCTTGGCGGTTCATTTGCACCTTATTATTTCTATTTACTACTATTTTAATAAGACTTCTGTGATTTAAAGCTACAACAACTTAGAGCCAACTTCACTTTGCAAGCCGCCTGCTGTTTAATGAACAAGGATCTTGGCTTTCTTTCCTCTCAGTTCGGAGGGCAGACAATAGTCGCTTCCACAAACCAAAACAATCTTGATACGCCCCGAAATGTTTTCGGACTTTCGGTTCTAAAATAGCATTTTATCATTATAAAACAAAAAATCCGGGGGAATCGAGAACGGGGGAATGAAGAATTACCCTTTTTTTTAAGCCCTAATGATGAACTGTCTATATTGACAGTTGACTGATGCATGTAATGTACAATATGTCCATTATCATTACTCGCTAAGAATAATATTTAACCGAATAAAAAAGGGATTAGCGACACTTTCTAACACATAATGAGGATAATCTCTGTTCCTGTTGTGACAAATAGCCCGTTACCACCCTGCGCGCACGCAGCCCTGTGTTCACGCAGATATTTATTACAAGTATTAGGGGGTGACATTCCTTTTGTGTTAAGTATTTGTATATTTTAATTATTTATGACGTGAAAAGTCGTTGGTTGGTTTGCATTGCACTGATTCCTACAGTGTACTACAAAAGAACCAATGAGTTTTCTAATAAATAACTTAACCCTAAAACTACGCTACCATTGTAGGCAATTCCGTCGCGGACCTACCGTGTCGGAACGCCAGAACACATTTCACCAATCATTGTATTCGGTCCCACGTATAAGGTAAGAAGCCTATTGCCGTATTTCGGGCACTATTGTTGACTCGAGCCATGCATCTGAGGCTTGATTTACCTCTGCCTAACCCTCCGGGGATAAAGACGTTATTATATGTATGTATGTATTTCTCCAAAGGTGATGCCCCCTAGCCAGATGGACGGACGACCTGAAAAAGGTGGCTGGGACAGACTGGATGCGGAAGGCGGAGGATCGGAGAAAATGGCGCACATTGGGAGAGGCCTATGTCCAGCAGTGGACTGCAGTGGGCTGATTAATTGATTGATTGATTTCTCCAAAATCTATGGTGAGAACCGCGACAGCTTTTCCTTATAAATTAGGACATAAACATACAAAGACCTGTCCCTTATTCAGTCAGACGTCAAAACCGCAATCTAACTAATAATTTCAACATTGTGTCACGCGTAATTAAATTTAACCCTTATTATTTTATTCAATAATCATTTGAACTGGGTTGATAAAACATTTGTACAAAAAAGCTAACACTTTGATCGCTGAGACTATTTCACTTGTCAAAATAATGAAGTGACACGTCGTAAAACGTGACAGTTACCGACCGTAGACAAATGAGTTTGACTGAGGACGGATTATATCAGGTTTTAATGTTACCCCTTTGTGTGATATTTAGACGAATAAAATCTATTTCTATAGCGATAAAGTTCAAAATTCAACATCTCCGATCTCTGAGCGAAATTATAAAATAGCTTGTGTTCGGAAGTACATGTTCTTTTACTTCCTGCTTATCTATTTTTTACACGAAAAGGGATGAATGAATGTGAAATTAATTGAAGGGCCCTACGTGTAAAGGGTTACAGTTATTGGGGCGAACTTGATCTAATTTTAAAAGTTTTTTTAATAGTTACCCTATGGAAGTTACCATAGAATTTAAGCATTATTTTTATAACATCTTCCGTGTTCAGCGATGCGAGTTTTGTTATTGTGGTTGTTACTATAAATAGCAAAGTTATTTAAATTACATTACTAGGTACTAAATATAAAAGCTATTTTAGTTTCCACATTTATTTCTTCTGTGGATATTATTGTCAAAATTGTGCCCGGAAGACGGCAATAGGCTCACCCGCTATTACGTGGGACCGA
Source organism: Eilema griseolum (assembly GCA_963662185.1). Classification (NCBI taxonomy): domain Eukaryota; kingdom Metazoa; phylum Arthropoda; class Insecta; order Lepidoptera; family Erebidae; genus Eilema; species Eilema griseolum. Next base: position 4,253,247 of record OY759243.1, read on the forward strand.
TTTCAATGATTGGTGAAATGTGGAAGTTAATTCACCTCTGCTTAACTCTCCGGGGATAAAGGCGTTATTTATGTATGTATTGCGAAGAAACATAGCGATGGATGAGTCCTTGAAGTAGAATATAAAATAGAAGGAAACTAAAATTTATAAAATTACGGAAGAGAAAGAACAGATTTTTATACCTACAGGAATGCACTACAAGTAATGTGGGGTCGTTGAACTTTATACCGCGGCCGCGGGGTCGGTAATGCTGGACTACCTATTTGTTCTCAACCTTGCGTATGCTAACAATGCACTCAACAAAACATTTCCACAGCCCTTACCGGTTCTCGAATTGTACCTACGGTTGCCTACCCCAGTTAGAAATTTCAGCTCGTTGACCTTTTTGGTAACCTACATTTTTATTCAATGACAGCCGTGTCAGTAGTCATTCCGAATGTCTTAAATATTCTGTTGCTATGTGAAAATTAACTTAAGTAGGTAGGTATTTCTTATTATACAGTATGTTCAGTTAAATAAGTGTTTAATTAAAACACAGACGTGTGTTCAGGTGGCATGAATTAAAACGATAAAGTGCCGGGTGATAAATAAAATATTTTTTTGCCAGTAAAACAATAAATTTTTTTTTGTTTCAAATATTAAGTCAATTCTAAATATAACAAGTGTACCTACCTAATTTTTAAAGCTTTCTTTTTTAAATTAATTTAATAATGAACTGTCACCGTATATGTGACGTTTACTGTAAAGTTTATTACCCAATCTATGTACCTAGGTACCTACCCACTTAGGCAGTAACTGTGAGACCTCACACGTCCTAATACTGTTTGCTGTGCGTTGTATAGGTACCTAGGTAGATGTCCAGTAAATAATAAGCATCAATTCATCAGAATCGCAAAGGTATTTCTGCTTCGCGCCATAATCCGCCGGCTCTGGAATGTCGACCGTCTGGCTTCGATAGCAGCTGCTAAAATACATGCGACACAGTCTCCCCGTAGCAAGGCCGGCCGGCGAGTGAGGCTATGGTGTATATCTAGCCGGTGTTTCGCCTCCTCGCCGCGACGCGACACGATACGATATTCAACTCGCGCCATACACACACTAACATGGCCCACCAACACATACCTACTTTCGTATTCTTTGAATGCCTGCGCTGATTTCCTTCTTCGAGCGGCCCCTCCACCCTGCATCCCCCCGAGACGCTACTCGGAGTTACCAAATTTCTTCAGCAAGTGTTCTATCAAAATCTACGCTATTTAAGCCTTGTTGGTTGATTGCAACGGCTCACTAATAGATTTTGCGTATGTGCTGATAATAATCGCCTCAGTAGTAATCGTAGTTTCAGAGTATTTCGTGAATGACATCGAATTAGCCGGGACGCGGTAGTGAGAGGGGTGCCGTGCTGTGCGGCGCGTCACCGAGCCGAACGCGATCGCGGCGACGGACGACCGACGACCGCTAGTCGAGTAGTCGCTACCCGAAGCGCGGTTCGGTCGTTCATCTAGCAGCCAGTCGTGTCCACGGCGCCATTCGAATCGCACGCGCGGCTCTCCTTAGAACCGGCCGGCTCCCGAATAATGTTTCAGTGTTTGACAAACTCAATCGGAGGTCTCGGAAGAAGTATCGTATTTAATAATTTACACTATATAACCGATCGCATATTCTCAGTGAGTGTTACGCAGTGTGTACGGAAAAAACTTTGTCGAAGATTCTGAAGAATCTTGTGTAAAATTGTGTAATACGCCGGCTGCGGCCGGATTGCGTTTTGCACAAAACTTTTTGGTAAGTACTTACATTAATATTATATTTCGTAAAACGAATAATGTTATCAAGTGATCAGTGTTAACAGTTTATAAATATTATAAGTGTGGGTACTATACGTTGGCGCGCGGGGCGTTACCGGCAAGTTCAAGCTATAGCCTAGCCTACACCACAGAATACATAATAGTACTTATACTATAGGTTTAATGAGTTTCAGCGAATTGGAAGCGTACAATATTTTTACTTGTTTGTAAACATAATTTTTACATTATCTCGGAATCGAACTTAGTTTTGTGCAGAATTCATTCTAATTTATAAATGAAAATAAACTTTATTTCACAATATTAAAAAATATTATTATCATAGTAATAGTTAATAGAAGTTTTAGAAAAGTGTACTTATGTTTAAAAAATAATTAATTTCTTAAATATAATATGTAATCTTCCATATTCATCGCAGACCTTTTTTTGCAATATTCATAAACTCATTTAATTTGTAAATATGTAAGGAAAATTCATTATTTAATTAATGTATGTTTTGTAGTTTAAATGGTATTTAAGTAACTTACTAAGTAGTTAAAGTTATTAAATAATTACAAATTTTGTCGGCTCGTTATGTACTTATTCACATTGTTCAGATTACTTAACTTGATTTTAAGTAGGTAAATGTAATTATCGGCAGACTTACATTTATTGTGCAATATGTATGTCATAGAACTCCTAAAGTTATCATAAAATTTTAAAAACTTTAAAGTTCTACCAAAATTTTTGAATACAAATTCAAAAAATATAATTTACTTATAAAAATTGTGTTTGTTCGGCATTTTGGAAATTTTATGTAAGATTTAGGCACTGATATCGGATAGTTTGTTATTTTATTCGACTGAGATATTAAGTTAGAAAATGCAGAAGTACCTATTTTTGCAATATGGAACTTTTCAATATAATGCATAATATGTAAATTTATCGATACAAAATATTTTTGATTTGTGCAATGTAAAATTATCTATCTCGACAAAATTTTACAAGTCCGACTCTGCGTTTCGCGTAAGTATTAAAATCTAACAAATTAGGTATATGCACTTGTATGAAATCAATTTAGAGTTAGGTTGGTATATCAGCGAGTTGTGCGTAAAATTTGCGGGAAAGCAAATCGTTGATTTGTATTAATATTAGTAAACACTAATTTCGCGCCATTCTTCGCTTGTAAACAAAAACAGTTTTAAGTAAATCTTTACCTGAGTAGGGTGCGATGCGCGCAAAAACATCAAGGGATCAGTGATGCACCCGCCTACTTTTGGGGCGGAAAGAGAGAAAAAACCGCGTGGGGGTGGTACCAGGACAATGAGTAATTGTCATTTCTTAAAAGTGGGATAGGGCCCAATGCCAATGGACTCTTTAAAATAGTTCGGATTCGTATCCAGACTTCAGTCTAGTTTCGGGCACCGAGGTGGACACTTCTTCCTCACTCTTTATTTACGACTTGTTTAATTTACATTGTTTGTAAATAAAGAATATTCTTTAAAAATGTTTGGTTACTCATCCAAACATTAGTTCAGTTTCGGACACCGCGGTGGACACTTCTGTCTACAACAGTTAATTCGTGTTGTGTTTAATAGACATTGTTTGTAAATAAAAAGAGGTTAATACCCTTTTATGTTTACATTTTTAAAATATTTTATTCACATTAATAAAATATTTTAAAATATTAGTTAGTGGACTTAGTGATTTGTGGACTTAGTGAATTGTGGACTTTGAAATTTTTCTCACACTTAACTAGTTCAATACGAACTAACCATAAGGTACTGCCCCTATATCTACATAGGTTCAATACAATTTATTAAAACAATTTTCAATATTTTTCACAAATTATATGTATATTGTGTGTATCCTAAATATTCGCATTACTTAAAATATCCTGTAATCCCTAATAATTTATAGTTTTAAACACACCGACAGTATTCCTTCTAGATTTTTTGCAGTGCTTAAATATTAACAATTAATTTGTCATTGTTACAGACTGCGTGTGTTGTACGCGTACCCTTCGCGCGCAACCTCCCTGTGATAAGAGGGTCCTGTGATATCGACGAGTTCGACTTAGCTTTAAAACTAGTTAGTCTTTAGTAATATAGAAAAAATGTCGCCACCGTTCGACGGGATCCTTCCGTACGACATATGGGAAGCATTGGATGAGGATTCCTTGAGGTTAACAGAAACCTCGGAATTCTGGACACAAGTTCAATATGAAGCAGACAGATTGGATCTTTTGCCCCCCGTTACCTTCCCAGAGACTTCATCAAGTGAAGAAGACTGGCGGATTGCAGAAGTCCAAGAAGAACCTATCAAGACAGAGAACATAGTGCACCATGACTGCATGTGGGCAGGCAATTGTGACGACTTGATACACCCAAGCAACACATTTGTCTCTTCTGATCCGATATCAACACCGACCACACCAGGACAAAGCTTGCTCCGCCGCGATATGTCGCCATCTAGACCAGAAACACCACCATCGATAGACGGTGACGAACCACCGCAGTTCCGTCATTCGGTAGATGTTGCTGGCACAGCTCTTCGTCTTCTGCGGGACTCAGCCGTCGTAGCAGCCGACCACTCGTACACTCTAGACAGGCGGCACTTGGACAACCTCGGCGTGCAAACACCCTCTGACTCATGTGAATCAGGTTAGTGTACCTTTCATTCATCAAATATTTTTATTGACATTTTATATGTATTGCGTTATGTGTTTTAATTGGTGCACGGGTTTTAAGTGGTAGTTAAGTTGATAAACGTCAAGATTGATATCTTGACGTGATTCTTCTTTAAATCGTGAGAAATTTTTAGCTAAGTGGAAAATTTGTGATATATTGATCGATTTGGATTAGGTATTTTTAAGTAAAATCAAAAATATTGAATTATGTGCCATTAACCAAAAACACATAAATATTTCGTTGATTTCAAAATGTATCAACTTTATTTGCTAAACTCGCTTCCGACGGAAATTTTAATATTATATAAACCAGTTAAAAGAAAAGAAAATGGTAGGCGTATATTTGTTTGTGGAATATCGGAGACTTATCTGATAACTATCATGATAATTATTGTGAAATTTATGAAGGGACATATTTATCTGGATACATTCAAAACCTGAATTCGGTGCACTCTTCTCTTAGCGGTTTGCCCGTACTTCCGTGAATCTTTACCATAAATAACTTTTATATTTTCTATAGAGTATCTCTCTCTCTTATAATATTTACTTTTGTCTTAAAAAGCGGGTTTTCGTAGTAATATCTTAAGATTTAGTTTCTTTGAGGATTTGTCAACTTTAGTTGACTAGGAATGTCGTAAGGACGCAGGCGCTGACTGCGAGCGCGGGAAACTGCGCATATCGACCGCCATCCCGCGTCCCCCGCCGCGTCTAGACGCACTCGCTTTTCCGTTCTTCCGGAACCTACGTCTATTGCGACCTTGAACGCCCCAACCTTCCTTAATGTCAGATTGCGCAATGTTACCACCAAATTTGATATTTTTCGGAAGTCATAGTTAACTTTCCTGCAACTTCAACTTCTATATTTTTTATTTTAAATCCATCGAAATACGGCGCTTTAAATTGAGTTTAGGACGCGAGTACGTCGACCGAGACGCCCCGACCTTGACGCATCCTCCAATTGCAAAGCTCAAATTCCCGCCGAGCGACGGACAGGGCGGCCATCATCCTTTTACGTTCACCAAAACGATAAAATTTTAATGATTTTAAATTAATTTCATGTCTTTTTTATCTAATTTGAATTAATTTTATCAACTTTCACTTAAGACATTTGTGAGCTTTTGTTTTTCATTATAAGAAATAATAAATATTTTAATAATGTTAATAAATAGGTATAATTGCGCTGCGAGTATGGGAATAATTTTATATTTAAGGGGACGTAATGTGACTTTAAGCTCGGTGTGACTTTAAAACCTACTGCACAGATCGGTGGGTTTGGTTTTTTCCTTGTTGCATTGCTTTGTAGTTAAATTATTTTTTTAAATACGTCTACTACTATAGATTAAAAATAATCAAAATATATTAAAAAGTCACAAAAATAACCACCGCTGCTACTTCGCACTCGACAGCATCGCGAGTCCGTTACTTGTGCAGGAATGCGGCGCAATGAAATGGAATCTCATTGAAGTGGAGCTTGCTCAGCTCGCTGGACCGGTTTGAAACGCGGTACTCCCATGTCCAGCTTGTCGGAATGACAATTTGATGGACAACGTCTCAATAATCATGATTGAAAATCATTAACAGAGTCACTATGACAGTTATAAAAGAATAAAACGTACATACTTTTTAATAACATTTCGTTAAAACTTGTTGAAATTTTGAAGGAAATCGACTTTTTAGATAAAAACCGTTTACTATGTCACATCACTAGCACTTAGGGCGCGAAATATTTACGACGCATGCGCGGTTTTATCGCTCAGCACGTAGCGTACCTACGCCACGCACCCACCATACTTCCAATAGTAAGTTGTCACATTTTCGCGCCAATTCGTTCGGTCTCGAATGCTGAAAACTAGGATTTGATAACATGAAGATCGCTTTTCAATGGCACTTAAAAAAACGTATAGCTAAAGTGTGACCTACATTGATACAGACGATACAGTGTGCTTGCAAGAATATTAGACATCCGGCACTTACACCAGTTTCTGTAAAAGCTAGTTAGGGCACAAAATTCCGTTATATTGGTCCAATAAACATTTTATTTTCATAAGTGCCCTGTAAACTCATTTCAATCTTATACAATACCTGAAATACATAATGTTAAGTTGTTGAATATTCATTAACTTGTTGAATACTGGTATTTCTTGTTAGAATAGACGAGCATTTGGTTTAATTAAATTTCATTCAATGAAATGTAGCGTAAATTATTTTTTCTAATCTATGTATTAAGTACTTATACGATATAATCGCGTCGTCAAGCTTTATATTATATTTCAAAAGACCTCGAACGCGTACTAAAACAATTTGCGCGGTTAATATTGTATGCGTACCTGTGCCTACATATTAAGTGACATAGTTGTTACTTCTTCACGGTGTTGTAATCGGTCGGCATCCGTTAGTGCAGCATGGTTGACAAGACAATCAACTGACTCAACTTTTTAATTTGATGTCAGTGTTACAGAGTGTACGCAATGACATCTATCAAACGTCTCTCATAGACCTTGTGGCTAAAGTAGGTACTTACTAAAATCTAAACTACGTTCTAAGTGATAGTTGACACGCCGCGGTGTCCTAATATTACCGGTAGTATTAGTCGCTTTAGTCTCGTAACCTAGCCTTGCTCCGCGTAGTGACTAGGGCCTGGCCCACATTGATCTCGATAAAATGTACCAACTTATACCTACTAGCTTGTACTTACGATTTATATTCTGTATCGATGTTAAATCAATGGTTCTGACAGCCGCTTGTTCTTCGATTAAAATATTGTCATAATTAATTAATTTATTACGGTGTAATGTACCTACGCAATTTAAATTAAATATTCCTTACAATGTTAACGTAACAGATAATAAATTACATGTAGTCAAAAGTAAACATTTAAAACTAAAACAGAGTTCTTTTTTTAAATTGCAAAAGTTTCGACGCAGATTCGCTTCACTAGGCCAATAGGGCAGTAACGAAAACATATTAAATAGCTCTTTTATCAAGAAGCGATAAAGTAATTTCACTGGTCGATCGCCATGCATGTATATAGTGGAAAGGACCTTGGACGTTATCGGTACAGAATATGCACTTAGATATTTAAACAATCGCTATGAATGTGTTGATACGCTCACATCGCGATCGTAGTGCCCGCCATCTTGGCCTCCGTGCGACAGTCGCATTATCAATGCCGATAACAATAGTACTTGTTACAACGTAACACCCTAACATAAATTTGTATTGTCTTATCACGAAAAAACCTAAAGCCACGCTGACGACTGATAACGACATCGCAACAAGATAATTTTTTATACTGCTATTTGATCTCGAACATATCGCGAATGTTAATGAGCAATGTTTTAGTTCGTTATTTGTTCAGCTATCGCATCTTCGTAGTCCGGTTTATCCCATACGAAGCGCAGTCGGAGTCGCCACTATCAAGCAATCGTGAGTGCTTATCATACGCACGAAAATGACCCCTAAAATTCGGAGATAACACGTGACGTGTCTGCCGGTACACGTGATACTCAGCGCAGAATTCTTCGGCAGTTTTATTGCGTATTAAATGTTTAGTTGGACTGTCAAACTCGTCATTGATACTCAGATGGTTACATAGGTACGAATTCTACTCACGATTACTTGCATTCTCCTGCTTTCGTGCGGTGCATTTCATAGTTTGTTTAAGTTAACTCAAGCACTAGATGTGTAATAGTAGTAAATGATTACGATCCGGTTTTTTATTCGGCCACAGATGGTCGTGATGGCTGCTACAAAAATGACGTAATAACTATTCATTTATCCAGTGAACATTGGGTACCTAGTGTCATCAATGTCACTTCATAACAGAACATTGTTTAGACCACATTACGGCGTCTTTTTATGTAAATAGGGATAGTGTGTTGCTTAATATTTATTCACTTTTATCTCTGGTTTTGGTCAAGTGTTAAATGTTACCGAATTCCGCTGTACGGCTTGCACCGTACAGCGGAATGCAGCTATGAGATCTTTTTAGTGCGCTAGTGCACACTGCACACCCAATGAGTTAGGGTCACCTTTGGTTCTTTTTTAAAACTAAAATCTAAACATCTGGTCGTATGCGTTCGATACTAGTGAACTGAATTCGAATGATTTTGATTTTGAATGATTTTGGAGTCATAATTTTGTGATACGAATAATATCAGGTCAAACGTTTTTGACGCTTGTATTTATTGACTCTTATGAAAGTAAATCTAAATTGATTTGTGACTTAAAGATGACTGAAAAAATAAGTCTTAATGTTTTATTTATAGCTAGCTTAGACAACGCCTGTCTCATACATAAATTCACATCGGAATTCGCATGGCTAATGTTAACGAAGTTTAACACGCGTGTCTCGTTAATTGGGTAATAAAAAAATGTTACGTCACATATACTTATTATGTGGGCATATGCGTCCATGAACTTCCGCCCGTGCGAACATTGTTCAAGGCCGAACCAAGATGGTGGATCGATGCCGCCATACGCTATGAATTACCAATGGTCTATTTTAACCGCTTCAAGTGGATACCATAGAGCAGCGTGACCGAGTTTCGAAAATTACGTAACATGCTAATTATTGTTATTCTATACTAATATTATAAAGCTGTAGAGTTTATGTGTGAACTTGCTAATCTCAAGAACTACTGGTTCGAATTGTAATAATAGTTTCGTTATTTGAAAATTAATAAATTGCGGTGATACAGGGTTTCGAACTGTGACACAGGCGAAACCGGGGCGGGACAGCTAGTGTAGGTATAAAATGTTTCGATTGAGCATTATATTTTTGTTACGAAATAATACTTATTAGACACAATTATACTTTTCCTATTGAAAATTCCTGAATTGTGCAATGTGCTTGTTATCTAAAAATAAAATTTTCAGCGCATTTTGGCGCGCAGCGGATTTTGGATGTGTGCCCGGTAGACAAGAAAAAACTCACATTTTTGTCAGCCAACCTCTTTAGGAATAAATAGACGCCGCGCAAATTGTTAAAAATGTAGATCGTCATAATATTTCTCTATTCTAGCTAATTGACTCGTTACATGACTAATATCAATTATCTCTACTGCGCTAATATACATAACTTACGTACCTATATCCAATTAGCATCTAGAGTACCTGCCTAAAGAAATAATATACAGGATGTGGATATGTTAGAAAATACAGTGGCAACACTTTTCTTTATTAACGTTTAAACACATCAAAATTCGCAAGTTGCCACACACCGACGTGACTCTCATAGATGAAAAAAAAATCGGTATCCTCCATAAAGTTGCCATCGTGTTACATGAAAAGAAAAAGAGGTTTATATTTATTTTTTTAATTAAGCTGGCATTACGAGCACGCTGTGTAAGATGGCGTGCGCCGCGTGCACGTCACGATAATTTTTAATTATCGCGCTCAAATGCCAGTGAACTTGGCCTCGAGCCGTAGGCAACGAAGCGTGCACTCGGCCCCCGCTTCACCAGGTCACACTTGACGACACCATTGTGGCGATTGCATTCCATTTTCAAACATCCGATTTGTTTATTTTGACACCTGTGACAGCGGCCGGCTGATTTCCCAGGATTTTGATTTTCGCTTTTCATTGCCTCTCTATTGTTGGTCGGGTGATGGTGGTGCCATGACTAATACGTGCGCGGTAACCGGCGAACTCTGCACTGAACCGTCCTCGACTCGACGAGATAATAGAACGAAATGAATGAACTTCTGATCTGTGTTTAGATAGCGAAAAATGTAACGGCGACAGTGCCGGTCACAAAATGGTTTTCCAAACAGCCACAGTTATAAGGAAAACTTGCGAGTTTCATGCTGGAGACAAGCTGTATCAGTTATCAAGACAGTCTACAAAGATCGGTGGCGATTAATAAGTTAGGCTACGAGTCTATGAGTCATTGTTTTTCTCACGGTGAGGCTTAGACCTACCTAGAAATTGTGACTAATCAGACTTACTGCAGAGCTGAGAACGCTGGCTCATTGTTTATGGTCAAATCGAACATCAGCATTAAGTTTTTATTGAAGTTCATCGTCTCGGTATCTAGACACCGAAAGATATGGGCAAGTATAAGAGAGAGCTGGCGATTTTTTACCCCACCACTCAGATACCGGTCGGTCGGGCGAACAATAAAAAGCGGATTATCTCTGGTATAAAATTGGAACAGCGGTGGATCTGAGAATCGCGTCTCGAATGATGTAGATATAATAGATATGCACTAGACCGGATCAGGCAGGCGGCGCACCGCGACAATACCGGCATATCGCTTTACACGCAGACCTGAAACAAATACTCTGGGCCGACCGTTAATCGCGCTGGCGCCACGGAGGAAATCGTCACGTGGAAATTGACTCCCGCACAATGGTCGCCTACGCGGGAACGGTCAACGTTATTTTCTTTCGCCTCTTACCCTGCGGTGTACCCTCTCGATTGCTCATTTAATCTGTATTCTGATACAGCTCTCAAGTTTATTACTTACCCAGTATCCGCAAACAGAATTAGGGAAATATAATTTTAAATGGAGAATACTCGCGAGTGTCCCTTGGTTTTGGGTCGTGTGAAAATAAAAATATTTTTTTTTTTTTTTTTGCTGGAAGTATTCGGGTTGAATACAAATTATTTCAAAAGAAAAGACTGTAAAAAATCTCAAAATGTAGGGGCAATTATAAGAATTACGATGACGATATCTTCCATTCTATTTGTTAGAAAGCAGGGTGTGTACCCATGTAGCTCAATATAGCGCCAGAAATCTTACCCACGCCTAGATTTAGACGTAACCGAGGCGTGTTTGACGACAGGCGCCGGTCCTCGAATTAGATCGACGCGTAAGCGATAAGCGGCTGCGCAGCTATGCGGAAATGTAGTAAAAAGATCGCATTTGTGTATAAATTTATCGTCGCCTGAGTGATAAATGTATCTGGCGTGGAATTTTTTTCGCAAAGAACTGAATTTTTTTTCGCAAAAGAACTGCGTAATTTAATGAACCTATTTAGCCACGTCCCTGACTCGAAAGTTTCGTAATCGTAGCGGCCAGCTGCCCACGTAACTTGTTTCTATTTCTAGTGCTTAAGCACTTGAGATTTAAACGGAAACTCTCGTCCTTGTTCGGTACGTAAATAGCCCTGCAAGTAACATGTTTAACGTAGCCGGTAACCTTTAATCACAATGAACTGCTGACATAATTATTTGTTGGCGTAACCGGATAGTGCGAGCGAACGGATTCTGCGAAACATGGACTACGGCGTAAACACGAGCCGGACAAACGGCCACATCCGCACTTAGATGCAATGCGATCGTGAACTGGACGCCTGCACCTACATAGCTCATTCATAGAAGTCGACAATGCAGCGCATTGCTACTATGTCGCGAATTTAGGCCATTTACGCTCCATCCTGCTCATTTGGGAGCCGTACGCCTATATGGTTGCGGTTCTAGAAAAAGCAGGTATATTATATCTGTGAGACGCCCGTATTGAGGCAGTCACGATTGACGCCAAGCAACCCCGTACGTCTCTCACATTAGAAATATGGTCCGCTATGAAGCATGATCGATAGCGCGGCTTTTAGTTCGCCGACTGAACCGGTCGAGCTAGTATAGTATGGTATGGTATGTCAGTTACGAATGTAAGCCGGTCGTTATCGTGCAACTCTCACGTGACAGTTAATTTCGATCGATGCTTTGTTAAATGGTAGCGGCAGAGGCCGGAAAGCGTGTCCACTGCTCTGTAATCTGGACTCCATTGAGTGCGGACGTTGCGGTAGCACAACGCGCACGCGCTCTCGTTTTGGCGCGAATGCCGCGCCGTGACGTCAGGCGTCTGGATCGATGGCGGCAGACGCTGCGGTAGTACGAGGGGTCGACGCCCTGCCCTCCGCGTTGTACGCCGCCCCCACCCCCTGCGCGCACCTGACCACTGCAGTCGCATCTCCCCGACTAGATTTCACCCCCCCCCCCCCACGATACTATACTATACAAATGTGCATACGACAATCGACACCCACCTTTTATGTTGATGCAAGCGTAATGAACGGTATGAATGAAAGTATGTAGGCAACGAAACGGTAAATGTGGGTGTGACGTTGTTGTTTTATAACTTATAAGACAGTTTTAAATTATGCAATATAATTTTAAATTTAATTTTCTATTGTTACAGAGGAGGAAATTGACGTGGTCTCGCTGGGCACCCAGCAGACTCTGCCGACGACACATCATACCTATCACCACATTGATACATCGCCGCAAATGCATACTCCCATGGAGTACCAACATAGCGCAGCTGTTGAGACCGTTATATTACCTAGGTCGCCACGGCCGGTGGCCAGGAAACGCCTGGTGCCACCACCAAATTTAAATGCTACGTCGCGCCGTCGGGCCCGTGGCCCTGGGCGCCGTGGTCGTCGCTCCAACACTGACACAGACTCAGAGGCCGAATCGCCTGAGAAAGAGCGCCGCTACATACATAACGACATGGAAAGACTCCGGCGCATTGGTCTGAAAAATCTTTTCGATGAGCTCAAAAAGCAGATCCCAGCTACGAGAGACAAGGAGCGCGCACCCAAAGTTGTGATATTGAGAGAAGCCGCCGCTCTTTGCAGAAAGCTTAGCCAGGACGACATCGAAAAGGAAAAGTTAAGGAAGAAACAAAACCAGCTGGTGGCTAAATTAAAAAAGCTCCGCACTGCGCTCTCGCGCTACCGTTCGTACTGAGCACCTCAATCTACCTAATTGGGAATCAATTTGTTCCAGACAAGGAACTGCATTGTCCACTGGAGTGGGCTCTCATAGACTGGTAATTTTTTATGTAAGTCGCTTCTGAACGTTTTAGTGAACGTTGAACCATTTATTCACGAGACTGACTCAGGAAGTCCTCGTCCGGTGTACCTGCCTCGCCGTCTCGATTGGGGGCAGGTTCTAATGTCTCTGGTCGAGACGTCGAGTCTGGAGTTTGTTTCCATGAAATTCACAGTTTACGGCTTACTCTGCTTCTGAAAATGTCGACAGAAAGGCAGATGTGTTGTGCTCAAATGTATATTTTGCAGTGCCAAAGTAAGCCATGAAACTTGAAAACGATAAATCCTAGGTCTTCAGTAAAATATCTTAATAGTTACAGACTGCTTCGTAAACTTGTAGACTGGTTATACCTCTAAAATGTTTTTTGAATTTATCATTAAAGTATACATAGTTGAAATAGCACATAACAGATTTAATCCGTGTTGACAGATCGAAAATGATATGAAATTTGTTAAAGGATTGTTTCGAGACGTTGATATGAAGATTTTTTACTGAACCTTCCATATAGTTAAGTAAAGCGACTTCGCATTTTAATGGAGCATGAATTTATTTGTCAGTACTGTATATATATGTTAGAGAGACTGTGAGTAGTTGAGATGTGTCAGGGGTGGTCAAGCTTGGAGTAGATTGGAGCTGATGTATGGCCACTTATATGTTTTCGGCCCGATTTGCAGGATTTAACAATTGTGATTCCGCGGTGACGCGGAGTCGGTGAAGTGATATATCAAACTATTACTTTATGATTGCTTTAAGTAAACTATTATTTTAACTGCTTTAAGTGAATTGCATTTTAGGATAGCGTGCTTGTTTTATTAGACTACTTTTTGTTATTTTGTAAATTTTTAACACTATTGTTTTTTTACGTTTCAATGTTCAATTAACTCGGTACCAATTCCCCTTGAAAATTCAAGTATATTGAACTATTTCGATTGAAATGGTTCACTAGATTTGGGAAGCCGTATGATGCGGTATAGTTTATTAAATGATGGTTTCACATACAGCTTCCATATGAAATAACGTAACGATTTAATAAGTAAAATGTGTACACAATTTTATCATGGGAAATATCTTTCGATTAGCGTGCGAATCTATCGGGATAATTTGATCTTCTTTTATGTATTTTACAATCAACTTCTTTTCTTACAACAATACAGACTTATTTTCTGTATTTTACTTACGTCCTAAAAATCATCTTTTACATGTAATAAGCAAAAAGATACGGTTGAGTCGCATGTTAGCCGGAAGATATAAAATATACTTCATACTTTTACGATCATCGTACCTTAATATAAATATAAACATTATAATTATAAAGTCGTTTAGTGTATTGAAATCAATATATAAGTCATTCACGTGGGATTTTAATGTAAACTTACCATATTCATATGATTTGTGACATCATGGTAATGAAAAAGTTTTAAAAATAAATTGTATAATCTCAGTGACAGTCATTGATTCGTTTTATAAATAGACTGTGTATTTTGATAATAACATCAAATCTTATACTATATGGTCTGAAAAAAAATGACCGATGTAAAAAGATAACCAAGACATAGTTCCTCATAGTACCTACTAATAGTAAATTTTGCATTTTTTTTTTCTTTATAATATTTTTTTATGCTGGTAAGTTAGTAAAGTACTTGCAATAGTTACGTGTTTTTTGAATTTGGAATCTGATCAGAAAAATTAAAACGGATATGTGGGTAGCTGGTCTTTGGACAAAAGGTTAAAGGATTCAGCTAATCTGTTTATTCTACTGATCAGGTTCGACGAAGGAGGTTGATGTTTTATCAAGCACATGGTCAGCATTTATGAGTGTGAAGGCTTTAATTGTGTGAGGAATGTGCCTTGCTTTGTTCATGTACATTATTATATATATTAGGTTTATACTCGAATTAGTTGCAAGACATATTTTTTTGTAAAGAATGTCTACGATTAGTATATAGTGCTGTTCTGAGTAGTGTACATGAGAAGTTATTGATATTAAAGATGTTTATCTTATCTTCCACTAGGTGTTTAATTGTACATACAGATATAATGGTAATACTAAGTTTAGTATACTTTGGATCAATCTTTTTTACTAACGAGTTTTTTTTTCTAGTAATTGTTTAGTTTCTATACTGGAGAGTTACAAAGGCCTCGAATGTTGTACCTGCATTTATATTTTTTTTTTTGTTATTCATACCTTGACATAAATAAATAACGATAATAATGGTTTTAGTTATCCAAAATGTAATCGGTTGCTTCAGTGATATGACCAGTGTAATTAGACACATAAGAAAAAGTCAGTAGTTAAATGTATAATGCTAAGAAATGACAGCTTTATGAATCGGAGACAGAAAGTGATTGAAATTGTTAAGAGAGAAGGTGTAGGACGATACAGTTATTATACCCATTATTGTGACAAGGCACATTTCCACCACTGCCAAAATGGAAAAGGAATTTGTTTATAAGTTAGTTTCTGTATATAGTTAAGGTCGGGTTTATAAAGTTATAAGTCGTGTTATATATAAAAGATTTCCTTTTATTCTTTGTATAGTATCCGTACGTGTGTAACATCTAGGCACGTCCGGCAGCCAGGACGATCGAGGGTGTAATCACGTGTGATCGCGGTCGGAGGGCTTCGGCCCGACTCGGTCGGCGTCGGGCGGGCTGCGCGCGCGCCGCTACAGGGAGTGCAGGGCGCAACATAGATTCCGCCTAATATTAATATTGCCCTCTGCAATCTTTGAAGCGACGCTCTTATGTCTAAGGACCTTTGTACTTATATAGCTGATTTTTAAGGATACTATTGTAACAGAGATAGCAGATTTTTTTTTGGTTTTGTTCCTTTATGTGTATGGATACACTGATATATTGTATTGCATTGACTATACATATTAAACGCTTACGTCAGACTCGGATAGAGCTTCGGAGCAATGGGATTGATAATTGTGATTTTTATACTTATTCGCTATAATTTGGGATAAAATAAATCATTGTATAGTATACATTCTGTGATTACTGATTATGTACCTGTGGGTACGATATTTTTAAGGTTTCTCAGCCCTATCCCGTCTGACTAATAAAAAAAATATCTTGGAGTTTTTATTACATAAAACCTTTTACACACCAACACAAACAAACACAATATTTGATAAACATCTAGCAGTCATTCAGTCTGCTTTTATTCATTACCTGTAATTACTGGAGTTCTAAGGTACCGGCAAGGATCAATCATCCTTAAGGACATTGCAGCATAACAAAACGTAGTTTCCCATCGTACCAACGGCTGCCGAAGGATCCTTTCCCTTTCCCCAGTAATGTGTACCGGCCACAAGTGTCCAATGGCCATACTGGTGACCGCTAAGGGTCATACGTGGCCTTGTATCACAACGAACTAAAGAGAACCTGTGCTAGCGCTGACATCATAGACTGAGTAGAACCTGTTTGCTGATCATATCCTGGACGGGAGAATACTTACCAATTAGTAAAAGTATAACAGTGAATATAGTAAGTATACTTACTACCTACGCGCCAAACTTGAAGGCGGCTTTGAACTTCGAGGTTTGAGTTTCAAAATTAGAAAATGAGAGTTCATAATCCATATCCATTATAAATGCGAAAGTAACTCTGTCTGACTGTTAGACTGTTTACACATTATCCGATCTGATATTGCTATCGGACGACTATAACCGATATCGTGTGCTGTTTTCACATTTATCCGATAAAATCGGTTCGATACGGCCATTTGCTCGAAAGCATAGACTAGTTCGGAATGAAAAACCTGAAGTTTTCGACCTTATTGACATAACATAGTACCAAGTTTTTCTGGTATTCGTGATCAGTGTGATCTAATAGCGCAAAAAGACACGTAATTATGGAAATGGCATTACGGTCGAAAATCACTTGCAGTCACTGTTTTACTTTATATGTGAAAGTTGTAGTCAGTTCGAGTCATATTCAATAATCCGATATCGGATCGGATAATGTGAAAACGCTCTTACGCTTTCATTGAACAGATTTCGATGAAATTTAGTACTTAAATAGACTAGATTCTGGGAAAGAATATAGGTTATGATTGGACGTGATAGGAGCCGCGGGAAACAGCTCAGCAGCAGAAGTCATATTATAGTGTATTTGATTATAGATAGTCTAAACGCTTATATGGGAAGGCGGCTCCACCTAGGCCTTCAGGGTAGCCCCAGCTTTGCTGCAGAACAGCCGAGGCTCTGTCACAAACTGTCCTCTCGGGGTTAGTATGTCAGATGGAAGTCCCACATAAGACAAGACAAGCAATTCAAAAGGCAAGGAGAACCAATCTCAGGCTATAACGTATATGCTTTGGACGCAACCAGGCCCCCGATTCTGCTAATATTAATTTTATACCACTGACACTGCAAAAAATTACATTAAATTTTAGACTTTATGAACATGACATTAAGTCCAAAATTAAATCAAAAAGAGTTAATTACATCTTTTCATTCACTACAAGACATCTTTAAATTTTACACTAACAGTAAAGCAGTAAAGTGTAAAATTAAATGGCATTGTATGCAGTGTCAGTGGTATGACAATGGTTTTATTACATACATAAATGTATATATAATCACGCTTTATCCCCGGAGTATTAGGCAGAGGTGAACCCACTTTTCCACAATCATTGTATTCGGTCCCATGTAATAGGGAGTGAGCCTATTGCCGTATTTTGGCCACTATTGTGACTCAAGCCATGCATCTGAGGCTGAGTCTATACATTGATGTCTTGATGGTTTTAGGACCTAATTATGACATAAAATTAGCAGAATCAGGGCCCAGGACTGACACTGTTGATTATGAAATGACAAAATGCTCACTGGAGAAAATGTGTTGTCAGTGGGATGACTAAAGGCTTGTCCTGCTTTGTTCTTTATACTGAAGGCACAGACACTGTGCTTACAGGGTCGGCAGCGCGAGTGTGTGGCATCTCTGGTTTTACACACGTCCATAGGCCACGGTAACCACTTTCCATCAGGTAGGCCGTGCGCTTGTCTGCCACCTAAGTGGTATAAAAAAAATGACAAGTGAAATAGCTTATTAAACATACAATATTGTAGCCATCGACTATGATTCATTGGTCATCAACTGTGTTGACCTACCTACATTCACTGATAACTAATTTTATTTATCTACGGAAAATTTCATTCTGTAAACAAAACTATCGTAAGTCTGTAAATTCTCTTTTTTTTTTAAATATTAGAATTGAAATTACTAATATACCCTCCAGGTAAGCTAAATTGCTTGTGTTAGGAGTGAGTTCACGTCGTCGGTACTGTTGGACCTTTTGATCGTAAGGCTAATTCCTAACCACTAAGCTACCGCGACGTATAGGAACCCAGACCACACTTTCTACCTAGTAAATTTATATGCGATACTTATGTCATTTTTCACCATGGTGCACCTGTTTGTTTATCAATATTACCAAATAGAAAAATGATATAATAATAGTTAAGTAACTAACACATTGTTTACCATCGTGTCCGGAATGTGTGGAAAGCAGCTGTGGTCAGTGTTCAGAGCATTCCCGCCTGAACTGATTCAAATTTTTCCTTTCTAAATCGATGTGTGGAGTGGAGAGATTTGGGGGAGTCCTGTACCCGCCGTAGAGGTAACTATTGCAAATGATGATGATGCGTAAAACTTATATTTGTTGGTTTTGAACTGTGTTAACAAATTGTTAGCCAACTTTTATTTGTAGGTATGTAATATACCTATGAAATAGAAATAAAGGCTTTTTTAATTTTATTTATTTACATACTTACAGTGAAGTCTATTTGATTTTAAAGTACGTATCTACACCAGGTAGGTAGTACTGGTAGGTATCAGATTATTAGATTGTTAGGTAAGTACCTCAACTTTTGGTTAGGTAGGTAGATACTCATGGCGTTGCAAAAGCCACACTATACTGGTTAGACGACTGGCTCTCCTGTAAAAGCCAATCAAATCAAATTATAAAAAGGAGGAGTAGGTAAGGGTAGGTAATTGTAGGTTCCAAAGTAGGTACAAGCTTTGGATGGAACGGACTGATGCTACGATGATAATGACCTACCAAAATGTCCCTTCTTAGATCATTTTGTTACTATGTAAGACCTACGTAGGTATTGTACTTACTGCGCTATTGAATAAAACCGTGTTACTCATTGTCATTTGTATTATTTTATCATTCGCGTTAACTTTCAATAAAATTAATCAAGTAGGTACCTTTTACACAATATTCATTAAGACATAGATGAAGTTCTGTTATTGTTACGATTCTTTGGGACAAAACATCACACGCACCTACGCACCTACAATTTTTAAGTAAAAAGTAGGTAATAAAACAATCACCTAGTGCAATAGTTATGTTCACGATTCGTGACGCCTATTTCACAAGTAAACGATACAAAAAGAAGTAGGTAGGTACTCTTAGTAGGTACTTTCTACTAGTACTATAGTACCTATCTTAAAACCACTATGTACCTAACATTCGGTTGTTGTAATCATATTTTATTGCATCGAACGAAGCGCTGCGTAATATTTTGACAGATAAACAATAGTGAAGTTTGCCCGTTGCGCTCTGACGATGTCGCTCCGTGTTGTGATGTCTTCAAAAGTTCCTATGGTGATTGTGTTGGGTGCCACAGGTACAGGAAAAACTAAACTAGGCGTGGAATTGGCTCAAAAGTATGGGACGGAGATCATCAGTGCAGATTCAATGCAGGTTTGTTTATAATTTTCACGGGGACTGGCTGAGATATAACCTCAAAACATAGTGACAGATTTTAATGAATAAACATCTATTAATGAATATAAAACTGTAATTATAGGTCTATTATATATTTTACTATACTTTGGTTAGCTATAGTATATTGGAAACTGACAAAATAGTGAAAGAAATAATGAAACTTTTTTCTAACCTCAAATTGGTACATACTTACGAGTTCTATTTGCAAGCTAGTTATTTAATCTCTAAAAGTAGATAAGTGACATTGTTGGTCAGATTAGCATCACTACATTGTATATACTGCCTTTAGATATCATAAATTTAGTAGAACTCCATTTAAATTCATAATAGGAAATAAAATAAGGAAGCTAAAAAGAATTTTTAAAAAGCCATACAAATTAGATTACCTAGTTATGTAAATTTGATTCTATTTTATAATTTAATTGTACCCGTCTTTCAATATGATTTTCCTCTTGTTTGATGTCAATTTCGAGACAGATGATGCAATATTTAGATGGTAATTCTTCACTAACCAAAGAAGCTAACAATAAAATCCTATCAATAAAAGAAGAGCAAAAAATCCTATCCAACAATACAATGAGTCCTATATTTGCTACTTAAAAAGCTGTATAGACTATATATTACCTTAAGGTTTGAGGGTGAGGTAAAAGGGAGGGATTTGGGACATTGATGCCGGTAACAGAATGTTCCGGGTTAGTATAGCAATATGTCATCAAAAAATATTGTACATATATATAACTTCATAATAGTACTTATCATGAAGTAACCTAATTGACACTCCAGTCTTCTGGCTTGACCACAGAATACTTCTAATGCCCTCTTTTGGAAGTCTAATAAAAATTTTGCCAGTAAGTACCCATTCGATAGTAAATTTAGTTTTAATAATTAGTATAGGTTATACAACAATCGCGGTAGACTAGTGGTATGGGTAATGGACTGCTGAGACGACGTCTCGGGTTCAATCTCAGGTTTTACCATGATACACACCAATGACTTTTCAATGCTTTTTGAAGTAATGTGTGTATTTATCGCAGGTTTATAAGTGCCCGGTTAGTGGCAGTAGGCTCGCTACTTATTACATTGGGACCTAAACATAAACTGGCGAAATGTGGGTGCTAGCACCTCTGCCTACCCCTTCGAGGATATAGGCGTGAGTTTATGTTATGTTATGTATCACTCATAAATGGTCACAATTCTTCTTAGAGAGGTGACTTTATATTCCACTAGATGGGAATGAGACCAGAAAGAGGTCAATGGGGAAACTCTACCTAATTCACAAACTCTATGCAATGTTATGTTATGATATAAAGAAAGTAATGTTATATTGAACAATAATAAGTTTAGGGCTGGACGGCCAGCTGGAGTCCAGTTAGGTTTCTTGTGAGACTATTGCCATTGACAAAGAAACATGTGAGACATAGCTGTCTTACGAGGTCTTGCAGAAATAAAAATAAAATATTTTCGAGTCAAAATATCAATCACGTCATAGCTTAAATTACTTGTAGTAATTTGCCCTGAAATCTGTCACACTATATTTTTTAAATGTACTTACTGTAAGTTATATTGTATTACCAAACGGTTTAACTTAAATTATAATAGTTTTATGTTTCATTCCTTCTATGACTTAGAGCATCTGTCATATTGCACATATTACTTAAATTATTTCAGCTATGACTGGAGAGTGTTCACAAAGACCTCAGCAATATCTTGACTCTGAGGTGTAGGCCTCGGATGTGACCAGAATTAATGCAGAGATGATGATGATGATTAATGTTGATAGACAAACAAGCATGTTTTAAATGTTTGAAATCTAAATATTATTTATTAGTAGCTGTTAATAAAATCGGTTTAGATGTTCGTCATGAAAGCGTAACAAAGGATTATTTCATATTTGATAGTCCTGGTGATATTATAATTCAATTCAATTCAATTCAAACGTTTATTTGCTTCAAATATGGTTACAAGGATCTTGTCTTAAGAGTAGTAGGTACAACATATTCTGCTCCATGGAGCGATAAATGTGAAATGTTATTTGACTTCAAACTTAAATGGCTAAAAGGAAGTGGCTGAAATTATACAGGAATAGATTATATAGTCAAGAATAACACTAGCTGCATTTTTGGGTTTGATCTCAGCTCAGTGCAAATATTTGTATGAATGTAGCCACATGGTTCTCAACTTAGTAGAATTTGGACCACCCCATCTATCAGGGATAGTTCTATATATACAGCCCAGGCTCAGCCTTAGATGCATGGCTTGATTCAATAATAGTGCCCGGAAGACGGCAATAGGCTCAACTCCTATTACATGGGACCAAATTCAACAAATTCAATGATTGGTGAAATGTCGGTGTTAATTCACCTCTGCCTAATTCTCCGGGGATAAAGGGGTGATTGTATGTATATATGTATGTTTATGGATCCTGCCTGATTATGCCTTGGAGAGCACTTTAAGTTAATTGTTATGGGTAGTTGGAGCCCTAAAATGTCCAACAACTGGTCTTAGCTGCAATGCTTCGATATCGCCTTTGGGTTAAAGAGGTCAGATGGCAATCGCTTCACGGAAAATATCGAAGTATAGCCAAATCCGAAGTTATAATGGTAAAACGAACCCCACACTCCGAAGTGAAAGCTTCAGATGCGACTGGGATTAACTCTATGAGGATTAACACTAGCTGCTTTTTATCCCTGTAATAGAAGTTCTTATGGCTCTCGGGAACAGGACCAGAATTCCACGCAGGCATCAGCTAGTTTTACCATATTACAGAAAGCTAATCCCGGGCTCCCAAATGAAAGGCTCAGATGCATCTAAAAACCCTCATGAAGTTCTCATGCACCCGTAACCCATGAAAACCTATCCCAAACTTAAAAAAAAGTAGTAATGAATGGTTTCTCTGGGTAAGTATGTAAACTATAATATTTTATGAATGTAATAAAATACCCCCAAATTACATCGCCGATCGCATGTAAACCTATGTTTGTACGAATGACCCGCAGATAGTTTTGATAACCCAGGTGCTCCCATTCTGTAACCAGTACAAAGATTGATATAAAAAAGTTATTTTTGGATATTATATGCTACTTAAATATTTTTACTGATATGGGACCATCATTATTGCAGCAAATTGAATCACACGCCTCGGATAAGTTTTCCTATTAATCGTACTAATATTATAAACACTAAGTGCTTCTGCTTGCAGGTGAGGTTAGCTTACCCTCACTAAATTACAAAGCCCCATGTAAAAGGTGAGCCTCGTATCTTACTAGGTAACATTTTATGCGCAACACGTGTTGCTCAACAATCTCGTTTCGCAACACACGCGATGTTGATATTGAAATGAAGTCCATCATTATTGCAGCAAATTGAATCACTCGCCTCAGAAAAGTTTTCCTACTAATCGCACTAATATTATAAAACCCTTAGTTCTTAAGCTCGTTGCTGAGGTTGGCTTGCCCCCGAAAATGTTACTAAAGCCTCATAACCTCAAAACCCCTACTCGTTTAAAAGTAAATCTTGAGCATGGTATCTACTAGGCAACATTTGATGCGCAACGCCTGTTGTTCAACAATTTCGCCATGTTGCTTGTTGACGCGCGGCTTGTTGTTTGTTCGATGATTGACCATGTGTGGACAGACAATAGTGCTCTTACCTGTTGCGCAACGCAGCGTTGTGCTACAAAGTTGCGCAATATCGGCGCGCTACATTACTGCGCAATAATAGCGCGCAACAATGTTGCCTAGTGGACACTAGGCCTTAGTAAGTAGCCAATCAGTAATAGCGAGTATGGCTACGGTAGCTATGTGGTTAAAGGGTCGACCTTACGATCGACAGGCCCCGAGCTCGAATCCTGAACTACCGACACAAACCCATTCCTAGCAAGCAATTTAGTTTAGCTGGGGTTGGGGGAATTTTAATAATTTCGGTATCTAATCAATTTATCCATCAATAAGCCTATTGTAGTCCACGGCCGTACATAGTCCTCTCCCCTTGTTTGCCATTGCTCCCGATTCTACACCAGTACTACCATAAAGAAATAAGGAAAAAACAACACTTTGCAAATTATGTTGAGAATCTTCACAGCATCATGAAACAAGCGATAGCTGCACTGCCTCTTCATTTAATATTCTGTGTACCACACCGTTAAGAACTGACCCGGCCAATGCATTCCGTCTACAAACTTGCACGTCGCTTCAAAGAATACTATTCAGACTGTTCCGTGGGATTTTTTTTCTAGACAACTTGTTACTTTACAAATGGCCTGTAATTATTTAGCTGTATGTCAGACTAGAACAAACGGCGTGGCTCGGTGTGAAAAAAATTCTTTAGCTTTCGGTACAGCCGTTTACAAACTAGTAACATAATATTTTTGTTCAACTCATTTGTCTGTTTAGGTACATTTTCATGCATATTCTAGTATTTGGTTGTGACTTGGAAAAATATTTTTTTCATATTCCCTCACTCACAGACTTTCTAAATTACTTACATTTAAAAAGTTTTCTATGGTTTTCTGTAACATTGATAGGTACTAAAATTTGAAAATTTAAATAAATGGTTTGTTATCCGATCATGCAGAACGGCTGATCAGATCTGAATGACACAGAAGCAGGGTGAAGAAATGTTAAGCGAGTACAACAGGGCAGAAATCGTACACACAAAATAGAATAACCAACTTCCAAACATATTCGCAAACTTTCCCATTGACAACATTTAGTAGGATTAGTAGGATCGGAAGTAAAATAGTAGGATCGTTACTCTGCCTTCCATGTTAAGAGGTTTTAAGGCCACATCATCGTCGAATGGCTGGAGGAATCCTTAATAAAGATATTGATGATACAGTTTTGTGTGACCCGCGTCGCGTACATTATTTTTGCCAACGTAACAACTTTTTGCTTAATAAACGTGATAATACAGACGTAATAAAATTCGCAACAACAATAAATTGTAGCTAGCGTGTATCAGTCCTAACTTTTTTGACCAAGGGGCTTAGCCTGTGAATCATTGAGCGGTCACTATCCTCACATTTTAGACTAATGATATGTTTCTGATAAAAAATAGTTTGATTTGTGGACAGTTGACTGCCTCGCTTTAGGCGGTATTCATTATGAGAATGGTGTAGGAACACTTTTAAAAGGCTGTTAGCAATCTAGTTGGCGATCTGTAGTTTGTATCGTGTTCGTAAGTGATTTTAATAATACTGTGTGAAGGAGCGTTAATGTCTTGCGCCGTATGTTACATTAACAGTTAGTTTTCAACCGACTTCATAAAGAAGGAGGATTATTTGTACATATGTACGGTCGACAAGGAAGATACAGTCGCACTTTTTATATAAAGTTGTATGTATAGGTGCAACCGTATCTCCTTTGTCAACTGTACATCGATTCATTTGAGATTTATGATCCGATTTACATGATTTTTCTTTAGTTTGACACGGCATAGTTGCCCTTTGCCCTTTGGTCCCATAAAATGTTAACATAGTTTAGCCCACTAGTTTTCATTTTATGAACATTTTTGGGTTTAATTTTTATTTTTTCATTTATGTTCTTCAGTATTTTCGTCGTATATATGAAAGCTACTAACTGTTACTTGCAGCTCTGCTCGCGTAGAATAGGTAGGTGATAGGTATTCTCAGTTTTCCTCTTTTCATTTTAATTAAGGAAAAGTGTTCATTAGCCATTTTAGCAGATTAGACATATTATAGTCGGCAAACAATTTTGTTTACAGTTTATTTGTTTACCGTAAATAAACATTTGGGTATATTGTTTCTCGGTAAAGCTCCAACTCAACTGTAAGATCATGTTGTACAGCATATGTAGTTATAGAAAGAAGAAGAAAGAAAAAACATTTATTCACGAACACACAACGTACAGATTATAGTGTTTTAATATTTGGAGATAATATGAGTCCCATCGTACAATAAACATTTTTTAATACCTACATAAAAACATATAAATCACCGGTGTTAAAACAGCGGTGAGTAGGATAGCCAGAGCTCATCGGAGAATTTGTGCTGTCAGTTGGAAGACTAAAGGCTTGTCCTGTTTTGTCTTCTACTGACGGCACAGAAACTCTGTACTTACAGGGTTGGCAGCGCGACTGTGACTCTTCTGGTGTTACAGACGTCCATAGGTCACGGTAACCACTTTCCATCAGGTGGGCCGTGTGCTTGTCTGCCAACTAAGAGGGATAAAAAAAAAATCTGCAAGAAATATTTTAAGCATGTTTTATCTAAGTACTTACTGAAAATCATAAATATTATTAGATGTTTTGAATAATATAATTTTGTCAATGGTACTTTCAAAAAAAAACAGGTTAGACAAAGGTGCTAGCACCCACAATTCGTCAATTTATGTTTAGGTCCCAATGTAATAGGTGGCGAGCCTATTGCCATTAACCGGGCACTTATAAACCTGCGATAAATACACACATAACTTCGAATAGCATCGAAAAGTCATTGGTGTGTGCCATGGTAAAACCTGGGATAGAACCTGAGACCTCGTCTCAGCAGTCCATTACACATACCACTAGGCTACCGCGGTGTTTCGGTTTCGGTATAGAATATATCCGAAATATGCTGGAATCATTTTATGAATACCAATTAAAGTTGAAACGCGTTTGAATATGAAATATGTTTGAGATATTCCCCTATTTTAATTTCAAGGTTCATTTACTTATAAACTTGTTAAATTATTGCTCAGCTCCCCATTATGTTCCCTAACTTACTTACTTACGTCTTTAAATTTCCCGAATATGTTTTCTTTGATTGTGCTTCAGAATTTCTTGAAAGTTTCAAGATATTCTAAAATAAATAGTGTTTTGTAAATTGATGTACATTTTCACACAAATTGTTTCTGGTGTCTTTAAATTTGTAGTAACCAATTCAATTTAAAAAAAAAGTTAATTTCCTAACCTTCCTTCGAAGAATCTTCTTCAAACGTCTCTTGAGGTGGGTATTCAGGATTAGATTCGTGGATATTATCACACCAAATGATGAAATATCTACGACGAGACCCATTGTAAGCATAGTTTAACCATGCGGATAAACATACTTAGATACTTTTTTTATAAATACATACATATTACACATAGAAACACCCAGACCAATGAAAATGTAAATATTCATGCGTACAAAAATTTGCACTCAGCGGGAGTCGCTGCGCCACAGATGCCGTATACTTATCATTTTCAGTCTCGAAAATAGGTAACTACTTACGATAATTCACTTTTGATACAGATAATGTATAAAATAAGCCTATTGCCGTCTAACTGACAATATTATTCCGACTCCAAACTGTTACGGAGAAATTTCAAACGAAAAACCCAGCAACTCTTTTTGCCCGAGCTGAGAAATAAACTAGGACCTCATACTTAGCAAATGCACTCGCTATCGCAGTACTATTCGCCTTAAATTCTCTAGTAGGTACTAAACAAAAAACTTACCACCTCGAAAATCCAGAAATTCGTCCCCCATTAGGGTATGAATTCGAAGTGATATTGAATTCTGTTTCGGTTGCGCTAAAGAGAATTGCTCGCATAGCTCGGAGTTTCGTGTGCACTGCATCGAGCGCCGAGTTATATAACCAGACGTGTAGCCTTCGGACGGGTCGCTGCCGTTATAGTATATGCTACGTTTTAAGATCAATCGAGCCTAAGTCAATGCTCTCTGTTGTAACTTAAGTCACTG
Source organism: Eilema griseolum (assembly GCA_963662185.1). NCBI lineage: Eukaryota > Metazoa > Arthropoda > Insecta > Lepidoptera > Erebidae > Eilema > Eilema griseolum. The sequence goes on from OY759243.1 coordinate 4,280,919, forward strand.
TACATTTTTTACTGCATATACTTCTTAATTATTAATGAAACACACAATTAAAATTTGTGAATAGTCTAATTAATTAGAAACCAAGGGCCAAGAGTTCTTGAATTGCAATACGTATATAATGTGATACGTATAAGAATAATTATTAATGCTGCCTTACTAAGTTTCTTAAAAACACAATTGTATAAAACTGCTTTAGTTAAAACATGTATCAAATTTCATCCAAATCCGTTTATTTTTTCATGAAAGAGGAACAAACATCCTGCCATCTATTCTCACAAACTTTCGCCATTTTAAGTATAACTTGGACATATTGGACAAAATCACTTTTTTATATTGTCAAGTTTCTTACTTTTAAATGAAACGTCACCGTGAACTGGGATAAAACGCAACATGAACTTTCTTTAAATGGAAGGAAAATCATACCGGAATTGGCAATTATCCAGCTAATAATGTGGATCATATTATGTTTACCCGTCGTGGACACTAATTGGAAACAGAGGTGACGATAATATCTACAACTATGTACGATACGTTCTCAGGAATTCTCTAATCATTTTTAACGTTACAATACACCGAAAACAATCAAACAAAATATGTTAGAGTGCTATTGTTTGATCGTCGTGTGAAGAAACTTGACAAATTAATGATGTTTCAACAGGGAACTAGTAATCAGCAATAACATTTTGATAATAAATACTTTCTGAAAGTCACCATTAAGTTTGATTGCAATGAGTGTAAATAACAGTCTCTTCTACATAACTGCCAATCATGAGTAAAGTGAATAGTTACCGTTATACACTCCCGAGCACCTAAAGCATACTTTTGTATATTATTTATTTAGAACATAAATAAAATCATGTTATAAATTAGGTAACTTACACAAATGTAATTAATAAAAAAAAATCGACATATTCAATCAAACTATATTTTCATATATTTCAAATGCTTGGTAGACGCTCTTTTGAGTTGACTTTCGACTTTCGATAAGTAATACAAGTTGTTTAAGCATGTTAATTCAGGATCCATTGATCGAAAAAAGAAGACCTCGCCATGATCAGTAGGTATACCTACTCTTGCCGTAAATATTGCTAACGTCCTCATGACGAAATATGTTATATTTAGATACCGCTAAGATTTATAATAATTTAATCATTTTACATCTATGCTAATATTTACATTAATAAAAAATAATAATTAAATAAAACTAACCTATTAAATTTTTATATAACATGTAAACTAAAGTAATAAGATATAAACTAATATTTACAAGAATATAAAATAGGATACAAAAGGATCAAATTAAGCATCGAAGAATTCCTCCCCATCGATGTCGACTGGTAATGTGCCCAAAAGGCTGGCGGCATTGCCCCGTTGGATGGCAATGCCAATCCGTTGAGCGAAAAAGAGGCCAGCCCTTTGGTCACGCGAAGCATCGACCAGTCGTTTTGCTATTTCTTTGTATAGCGACCGTGCGCTTGGACCCCACGAACCCAGCGTTTCAACCCCAAACGGCTCAAATATGTAATTGTTTGTAATGTTATCATATTTTCGCCGTTTGAGGGTCTCAGCAGATGCCGCAGCAGCACAGGCGCAATCCGTCGTACTTGGAAGATGGGAAGGGGCAAGGGTGTCGACGCATGTTGCGTCCCACACCAAAGGCCTACCCATCTTCCAAGGCACTAAAGACATACCGTCCGGTCTCTTGCCATCGTTGCGCACCAGGCCAACTGGTTCAAGTATAGCTGGAACACCAGCGGTGACAAGAGCCCGGCGGATAATGTCATTTAAATGTGCATGACGTGACATGCGGCCTGCGCTCCTGCCGCATGATAGGCCGTGATGCCCAAGGCTGTCGACTGCCTCACCACAGTGACATCGATGAGGAGAAACACAGGGAGCACCCAAACGAAGACAGGCTGCAATTCTAAACGTCGTGTCGTCCAACCTATTAAATAGTTTTGCATTTGACAGAAGCATAAAGAATAAATTTAAAAGCATATCATAGTAACTTTAATCCATCGAGGAAATGTATTTGATCCTGGCCAAAACGCATACAGTCATAAATAAACAGTTCTTTAAAAAACCTTGTTGCGACCAAAAAAACTGAGAAAATCTTATATAATCTTGTCAGTATTTTGTATTCAACTTTAAGCAACGTTTACTGGAATCCAACCACACAATGTATTGGACATCACGTTATTTCACATTTTGCAGGCAGTATAATATAAGAAATTTAGACTGGCTAGATTCTGGTGTCCGAGAGTGTATTTTGCTAAGTTTGTTTACGATGCTAACTGTTATTGCACGCTCACAGATATCTTCTCCAGTTATGGCGGTTGCATCCTCATCGGGTTTTACATTACACAATAGCTCAAGGGCCTTTTCATTTGTTTTTACTGATCATAAAAAGGAATCGTAAACTTCTAAGAAGAAAGTTATTTCATGCTGAGGTTCTGTTTGGTTCACATGGTCATCGTCATTTTTAATACCGTCACTATTGACAATGGTTTTGATTGTCCAGTGCTAATAGCAATTTGTGCATCTGTTGTTGTAATATCACATCTCCGTAACAACCAATATGCTTTTACTTACAGTACCTATTCCGTATTCTACAAGTGCAGAGCATATTTGGTCACGATATCTGAGACAACATTCCTATAAGTCTTACAAATTATTTGAATGTTATTGCTAATATGACAATTTTGATGCTAGTCGTAAATTGGTAAGAGTTATCCACATGACCCTTTCTAATTTACGTGTAGCCTCAAGATTGTCACATTAGCATTTCCGTGTTACTTTTGTACAACTGTACGAGCTAAAACTGTGTACTTTTCTTTTTCTAACGTTAATTTTCTACCCAACCTGTTCGTTACTGTGTTTACTAAAAGCTTTCAATTTATTTTTACTATATTATTCGGACTACCTTCCCAATTCGAGGTTAATCTTATCATTTTTAAGGGAGAAATATTAGCAGTTTTTCCTGCAAAAGTGATTATTTTTAATTAGGGTACAGTGTAATCCTTGGATTATCATCAATGGTTCGTTTGCCCTTCCATGGAATTTAAAGACGCGGTATAACTTATCCAAAAGTATTTATGTTTACAATAAGAAATCTTTTTGCAACTTTAATGAAGATTTAATCTTTTTGGACTGGTCACATGGGTAATTATTGGAATCGTTGCAATGCTAATAAGATATTATCTGACATCATCGCTTGTATAAATTTTTTTTTTTTTTTACGTGCGCAAAATCCCCACGGATACCTCCCCACCGGAGCCGGTGGAGGAGGTTATGTCGGACTCGAACCGACTAAAACGCACGCCGCCTGTGGGTCGCTTTGGTTGCCGAAGGTGAGGTTGACAGGCATATCCCTCGCACCCCGGCCGACCCAGGGCCATCTCTCACGATCTGGCCCTCTTCTCGGGTGTGGGGACTACAGAGTCCCCAACTCGACCCCGGAAACGGGCCGCCGCGGCCTGCTTCTGCCAGGGTGACAGGCGGCTCCACCTGTCACCCCCAGGCCGGCGCTCATGGGGGGCGGAGGTCGTTCATCGACCTCCGACGCCCGAGTTGCCTTCGTACGCGGGCAGCTTGTCTTGCGATCCTTCGTCGCTCCCGCTGCCGCTCCCGCCCCGCCTCCTCCTTCACGAGCATTACTTGCTCGCAGAAGGAGGCGCCGGCCGCCCACGCATCCGCGGAGCGAACCATCGCCGCGAGCAAGGTGGAGAGCGTGAGAACCCTCAAGCGTGAGAACCCTCAAATAAAATAGGAGTATAAATATAAATAATAAATTGTATAAATTAGGAGTTTATGAAGTTTACGAACCAATAATTTCCTGCATGATTCGTCTCGAAATTTCTAGGTCACTAAGATCCTAATTTACGTACTTGGCAACGATACATCACTATTACAAAAGGGTTATTCGCTAATTTTATGCTTGTTCTAGTTCCAGAAATTAACGATCCAAATTGGAACGGTTTCACAGAACCTGTAATTTTTCGATCACGTACTTTTGGTTTACTCGTTGCCATAAGTCTGAGTCGTTAATTTATTTATAGTTTCATATTGAACTGTCTCAATGAAATTTCACAAGATTTTTTCAGCATTGGATATGATAGATTATTATAAATTGTGTAATTTTTCGGTGCTCCCAGAATTTAGTCTATTAAAGAGTAGTTCATTCTCTTGTCGTCATCAAAAGGGGCCACTGAGGCCACTGAGCAAACTAGCCAGTTTTCCTGCTCAGTGGTTTGTAAAATCTGAGGTAGGTATTTGATGACAATAATAATAGTAATATTTGAGAAGTACGTCATCCAAATATTTTTCCACCGTACAAGGTAAAGGGCATCATCATAAAATTCCTTTGAAACGTCACATAAACTGGTAAATTCACACAGTTCTCAAGGAGATAAGTTACATCTGCGAATTCGCCACATACACACAAATTTCGGCAAGCCGTCCGCTTGGTTGTTTGCATTCCGCAGAGAGTTCGATGTCTCGACCAAGGCCAGCGGCGCGGTATTTTCCGCCACCCTGCGGTGCCTCCATAGACCTACCAAACTAAGAACTGACCAATTGTACGAAGGATGGACTTCTAGGGTTTCTAGTTAGAAGCATCTTCCTATAGTCAAGTTGAAATCTTTCATTGCAATGAAGAAAAATCTACATAATTTCATGGAGGTCCAAGAGCTGAATAATTTCTGATTAAAAAGTACTGACCGAAACAAGTTATATTGTTTATACTTGAATATCCTTAAAAGGCCAAAAACAGGTGCACAAGCACCCACATTTCGCTGTTTTCCTCCTTATTTAACTAACGACTCTATTGCCATCCACCGAGCATTTTTCTTAGACTCCAAGAGAACTTTATAATACGTTCTGTATTCTAATAACGGTTCTAACCCCATCAAATCTAGGACCCCGTACAAAAAAAAATCTCCAAGCAGTCATCATAATAACTACTGACCATTGCGTCACCTAGTCATATACATTATAAAAAACTTGTATCTTTGTTATACGTAGAAATTATGAATGTACTTTTAGTTGGCGACAGACACTGCACTTACAGTTTAAGATTTCCAAAAAAGTTTTTCGAGAACCATCCATTTAATATTTGACACGCATACTTAATGTGTATGTGTACCTCAAATTCACAACATAGTTTATGTTGCGCTGTTTCGTACGCATAAAACAAGCCTAGCGTAATCCCAAGGCATTCTATATCCGATACTATTTCCCTGTTTCAAGTACTTAACCCGCATGATTTTTCGAGAAAATATTTTGGGAAATCTACTACTTACAAATGAGGAGTTATGTATGTTTTTGACAGGCGTGTAAACATAGCAGCGAGCTTGTGCGTACGTATGTGTGCTGTTCTGTAGATGACCTTCAGTCTTGGTACCTTCGGAGGTTAACCTTCAGCCTGTACCCATGCTTTTTATGAATGGCGGTACTTTATAAACTTTTGTCTCGCCGTCCTTTTATAGTTTTGTTTATTAACCGTAGCGGTTTTATTGTTATTTTTATTCGCACGATATTTCCGCTTTATTAAGTAACTGATTTCTTTACGAGAATCGATTTAAATTTAATTAAACGTTCTTTTTTAAAGGTACGTTTTAGAACTTTGCAGGATGTTACGTAATGGCGTTTGAGGTTGCAAATGAAATTTATGGATGTAACTTAAACTTCAGTCGAAATTATTGCTCATTAAGCTTTTTTTGAAATTTCGATTTCCACAATGTAGTTAATAGGGTTAGCTTATATTACATGGGACCAAAACGGCTTTGGGAAAATTTTCTTTCTACCGTCACATGTAAAGATGTACATTTATTTCCTTGGCCATTTGTGTCCATGGACGTGTGGTTTACAGTAAATAAGTTTTCGAATGTTATAAAACTTTGTCCCGAGAGAAATAAAATGCAAGGGGCACCCCATCTTTTCCCATGGGTGTTGTACATGTATGAGGGGCCATGGAATAGGGCGGTTACCCATATTTATAGGCAACATACATTTTCGAACCTAATTTAATGTCATCTGATAGTTGGTATACCTGTTGATTAACGGACAAGGTTCAGACGCGGGTTTTCATCTCGCCCTTGGCCCATTACACGGCAAAAGACAAATAAACTAAATTTGAAATTGCGAAAGAGAAGTGGGAGTACGAACCACGGATTTCAAGCACCTAGTAAGAGATAGATAGACTGGCAATCAAGTGATCCTATAAAGGTTCTGTTTTTTATTTTTAGGTACATATGAAACCTTTGAAACCTACATTTTATAAAATCTTTCCAACTTTTAAAGTAATAATACAATTTGTTACTTTATCGTTATCGCAAGTTATTCTTCGTTCACCATCGAATATTTGGAAGGCGAATACCTAGTACTGTCTCATCCATTCCTTTCAATTGACGTGTCGTTTAACGCCGTGACATCATGGCTGTACGCCCATGTTCATCTGATCCTGTCTCGTGAATCATACTTGCTCTGTATAATGTCCTATGCTATCGTGTAGGTATGTGTGTGGCGACATACACTTTATGTAGTCATTGCCATCTAGCGAAATCAAGCAGAACTTCTTCAAAACTACTGATTCTGTATCGCACAATGATATTTCTCACTGATGATGTATTGGTCAATGTGATGATTGTCATCCTACTTTCTACTATCCTGCTCCTCCTAACATTATGTATGAGGTAATTTGGTGAAGATGTTTGAATGTTTGTTACTCTATCACACTAAAACGGCTGAACGGATCAGGCTGCAATTTAGTAAAGGGATACAAATATCCAGAATATAAACGGTATAACCTATAGTGAAAAGATGTGTATTGGTATACTTTGTAATTATATCTGGCAGATTCCATGAGAGTCTATTATTATAACTATGAATAAACAACAGCTTTATCTTAAGTCTGGTATCAACAGTTCTGAGGTAAGCTAATGGCACTTAATATATAGTACAGTTTCACCTGACAAGCTGAAAATGTTTCAAAGAAAAGGTAAAGCGGAAAGATCTTAGCGGAAGCAGTTTCAAGGGGAATTTAGAACAAACGAACATAGAACTAGAGCTAGAACAAGAGCATTCTCTCTTAATATTTTTATTAGTCAAGTCAAAGTCAAAAATCATTTATTCTGCCATTAAATCGGAACTTACAAAACGTCAATATAAAAAGAAATATGAAATACTAGTTTAGCAAATGAACCACCAGTTCGAAACGTGACCCCGACCTGAGAAGACCCCGGCAAGAAACTCGGCAGGCATTTTTTTTTTGGTCTATTTACAAAATAAATTAAATATTTTGCGCGCGTAATAAAAGTGTACACGAAACCCTGTTTTCAAAGAAAGAACAACGAACGAATGTTCTGTAACGTCACTATTTACACTAAAAGAATTTATTTTCAGAGATGGTACTTAAATTTGCCAAAGGTAATCTAAGGTATTTGAGATATTTTTCCACTGGCTTCCCCTTTGAATATTTCCCCCCTCGCCATTGCAGTACCCTAATTAGATACCTACCATAATATTCACCTAATAACAGGTGAATATTGTGGAAAATAACAATCCCACTTGATGCGTTATGTATATATGGTCTGACTCGTTTGACACTCCAGCTATCATTGACCATGACTCCGAACCAATAAATTGCAATCAGACGCTGTGTCAGAACTCAGACGTCTATTGATATAATTTTTTGATTAGACGGTGCTATAATTCATTATGGCTTGTTTGCCGAATATGAATACGCGTTTGAATTACTCACAGATCCATTGATTTCAATCGTATGATCGTCTGACGTCAGTTATGAGGGTATGGGGCCTCAGTAATATTTTCGTGGACCCAGGAAACCTCACCTGCAAGCTGGGACACCTACTGAGGCTCTGGCGTAGGCTTTATTTACAGAGTGAGAGGTCCGCCGGTGATCGTTCTTTCTATTAGACAAAACGAAAAGATCAGATGTGAACGGTCCCCCAGCTTTGGAGATGATGATCTGTTATCGTGAGATTATAACATAACATATCCCCGAAGTGGTAGGCAGAGGTGCTAGCACCCACATTTTGCCAGTTTATGTTTAGGTCCCAGTGTAATAGGTGGCGAGCCTATTGCCATTAACCGGGCATTTATAAACCTGCGATAAATACACACAAAACTTCGAAAAACACCGAAAAGTCATTGGTGTGTGTCATGGTAAAACCTGGGATCGAACCCGAGACCTCGTCCCAGCAGTCCATTACCCATACCACTAGGCTACCGCGATTTTTGAGATTATAAAAGTTTCAAAATTACTTATAATTTGATTCATTTTCCATTGTATTTAGAAATTTTAGTTTTATAAGTTATCGTAAGTTGTATAATCGTTAGAGTGTTATAGGAATGCATAGAAAAAAAAAGATTTTTTACATTTCATGAAGATATCTTATAAAACTATTTGTTCTCACTCGCACTAACGATTTTCAATAATACCATCATACTCACACTCATGGCGGCACTTTCCTCGTATCCGGAATGATGGTTAGTCTGGTGTAACTGCTTACAGGAAGTCTTAAAATGGCACTACAAGTAAAAGAGATTGTGTAAAATTTTAATACAGCTTTAAAACAAGTAAGAAGCCTTCGGGGAGTCTTTACCGGTAAAAAAAAAACAACTGTAAGATGTAAATTTTGCACTGAAAGCTTTCCAAATGGAATCCAAACGAATGGACCACGAACAATGCACAACTTTTTTGTTGCTGTATATAGATATAGTACTAAAAGGCATGTTATGCTTGTACAAATAGGTGTCAAATTCATTAGCATCCGAGGCCTTCGCCTCCGAGCCCGGGTTCGCTTGCCCATCTTCCTGTTGGTTTGACTTTCGGATTTTATGGGAGTGACTGCCGTCCGACTTCCCCATCCCCCGAGGAGAAGAGCCTTATCCGTCATTTAGCAGGTAAGTTGACTTGGGCCCCAGAAATTTTGTGTGGGGCCCCAAAATCTCCTTTGTAGTTATATTAAAGACTATTGACCCTAAATCATAATTATTCTAATGAACTTGAAACGTATAAGATCACGACCAATTTTGGGTGTGTTCTAACTAAATCTATATACAGTGATAATATCTTTGTACATACGAGACTAAACAAATATTACGTGATTGCGTATGTTTATCTTGTCTGGCTTTTCTTATGTATTCTCAATCGGTACGTGAGAATCCTATCTCGTATCTACCCTTTCCTCTACCTCTGACGTGAATTGCCCGTTCGTAACCGGGAGACTCTCACTTACCTCAGAATATTCTCACTTTGAAGGTTATCGCAAGATCAAGTATTCACTGGGAGCATATTGTCACGTGATAGTTTCCTTCATGTGGGCGCCAGGCGTTGGCACTCCGGTAGATACTTGCTCACGCAGCCGTATCGAGGAATATTAGTGGAGACTAGCCGAGTTTTAGCCAGTAGAGACAGCTGCAATATATCTTTATTTTGTCCTTCATGATGAGTCTTAACGCCGCACCTTAAAAGAGGGATTGTCCTTGGCAGTTAATGGGTTATATAAAGTCACCTTATGCTCAGTCTGGCATACATCTTGTTATTATGTAGTGAAAGCTATAAAAGCAAGGCTTTCCGGCGTCAAGAGCTGCATGTGGATTTTCCCAACCTGACCTCGAGTTTGTACTAGAACGCCCTTCTTTGCAAATAATTATAGCACAAGGTAATTTTACTACTGCTAGGTCTAGAATATGTTTCACTGTTTCTTTTTCTGCGCGATAATGAATCTTAAGAAAATTTCACACCAAATATTTAGATTATCATGGTCAGCAGGTACTAAACAGTTCTAAATCTAAATTCCAGTTGAGAAGTAAACCTATTGCGTCGCCTTTGGATCAAGTAGCTCTAGTCTGTTTTATCTCAATCTAAATTTAAATTTTGATCTAACTTCAGGAAGAACATTTATTTCCAATGGTTGTCAGCTTGTAGTTGACATGCCTGGACTTGTTAATTACACGGTCATACATAGGCCCAGAGGCCCAGACACACATTATTAGCACCATATAGTTGTATGTAAATGATACGTGTTATCCGTTGCATAATGGAAGGTATATTTCCTTAAATTGTGCGTAATATTTATCACAACAAGTAATTATTCCTAGGTCTGGAGTTTATATTCATTTTTTACGTGAAATTATACTTCCACAACCCCTAAGCTTTTTCTTAACTTATATTGGCATGGATCGCCCAAAATTGGTGAAGTGTTTGCCGGTACCTACGAAAGCTTGTAACGCCGAAAAAGTCTTTTACAGTTTATTAAACCGATCCTACCCTTATGATGGCTCCGTAAATTATCAGCGAGTCTGTGGAATTTTAGTACGATTTGAATTAGGACATTAAAGGAGGCAATTTTTAGATTCACCACAGGTCGAACACCACAGTAATTTACGAAAAGTCGAACACAGAACTGACTAATGTCGAAACATCGTATAGGAACACCCAGAATTCGGTGTCTATGTGTGCTTGTTACGTTTATGATTCAAGGATGTCACCGTAAAGCGGATGATGTACTTAAAAAAATACAGGCTTGCTTTAGACGTACCCGCACCAGAAATGAATGGTTATGCAGTGGTAAGCGTCCTGAGGGACGGAAAAATAGAACGCTGTTTTTAATAACATGCAAGGATGACATAAAAATCTATTTGAGTTCGGGCAAAACTGTAACGGAGATTGCCAATACGTCATAAAGGAATCGTGTGAAAATATTTAAGCCGGTTACATATCTTTTAAAATAACCTATCATATTCCACTGCTGGACATAGGCCGCTCCCAATGTCGGGCGGCTTAGGTTTTATTTACGACTTTTACGAGTCTTTCTTGCACGATTTACATTCGCTGCAATTCGCTGCTCTAGTGACTTCGGCGATTTAACATAGCTTTTTTAAGAAGTTAATCCCTTCAGTTACGTTTTTAATTTGCCTTAAATGTCCGAAACGTCCAAAAAGGTAGTCCAATATTTATTAGTGTTGTATGATCCTGGTAATACGTAAGATATCCGAAAATGTTTATGGGGATGTGTACTTGTTTTAAAATAATTGTATAATATTTTGAATGAAATATTTATGAATATCACTTATTGTAATGGGGAGGAAACACAAGTCGGTCCAAAACTTTCCATGTAGTAAGTAATCTTTAGTGGTCTTCCTATTCGAGGTGATGATAATGATTGATTTGAAGTATAATATTTGCGTGACCGGCTCCAAAAATCACTCAACATTGGATGCTAGGAAATAAAACGTCTGAAACAGATGTACCTGTAAAGAAAACCTTGGCACTAATAATACAGAGAGGCAATATGTCATTCTGTGCTATTGCACGATAGTTCTCTGCAATCCGATCGAACCAATATATCTTGAAAAATTCAAGGAATCACTTGAAGTAAATTTAAAATAAATCAGTCATATTTATTTCGCTACGTATTGGCATTTGGCTAACCGTTTATTTTAGGATTCCGCGTGAAGTATTGTAGTTTAAGGCGTAGGAGTTTTGAGGAACACCTTACTTCTGCATAGCATCAGCTTTTCTCAGCTATTGACATGTCACTGGGCCGTCACACTTTCGCCTTGTGATATGTCAATAGTAGAGTAAAGCTTTTAGTGTAGAGTTTCAAATTTTCCCCGTGGTTTCCGACAGAAAGCAGAAAGATCTGATCTGATTGAGGTGATTCAATGATCGTTTTTCTAGTACCGAATTTGAGTAAACTAATTTTACATACTGACTTATGCCACAAGCTTGTACTATATTCCCAAGTCATGGTGTCAAGGACGTAAGTGTATGCAGTATAATATTAAAATATACATTACACACATTAGTGTGTATAAATATTATACTTATACCTAATTTAATTATTTCTGTTTTATACATGGTAAGCATGCATATTACCCACTTAAGGTGATAGTGAAGTGATTAAGGGCGTAGCTATATTAAATAAATACATTTGTGCTTTACCGCCATTACTTTTCCCCAAAGGCTTTTTAAATTTGCTATTTTTGGCTGCGGTTTTCTATCGAGTGGGTGTAGGAAGGTACTTCCCCAACAGGGCACATCCGGGCTTTGAATGGTAAAACCCATTATACCACACCTCCCACGTACTTCCTAATTGTACATCAAAGTTGAACGTTATTTGACCAATCCATGCCATGATTTAAAAAATGCCCCCAGTCAATGAAATGAGCTGTAAGGATTTTTTGTGATACACTTTAATTGAAGATCAATCGATAATCATGATTGTCGTTAATGATGCGGGTACCTCGCAATAGTTGAACACAAACATTTCTGCTCCGTCATCAGTCTTATTGCTGTCGAATACAGTTCAAAACTTATTGTGCTATATTTTAGAACTATTCAGTGCAATCTGTGGTGTATGATTTCGTACCACCACCGGCAAGCTTTCTACTGAGGATCGAAGTTGTAGGAATGCAAAAAGACAGATACAAAGTAGCTATTGGAGTTATCATGAATTCGACAACTTTTCAAAATGTACAAACAAATCTTGGCAGACGAATTTGGCCAGCTTCTTATAGTAGTATCGATTTGAAACGTTGTAGATGCGATTGTTTTTGACACTATCAAGTTGATCTGATGAAGGAGTCAGGATATGAATACACTGGGCACCTACTCATTAACGACTACTGGTGAAAATCCTCAAGTTAATACTTATTCGGTCTTATTACAAAAAACAGAATTAAGTCAGGTTTAAACCTGAACTATAAAGTCTAGGCTTAATCTCAAGACCATGGTTTAAACTTCTCCTTATTACAAAAGCTGAATAATCCATAGACCATAATTTAAACCTTGGCTTAAATAAAACCACAGATTACTCAAACTATTGTTCGTTCATTATGATACCATTCAATCGCAACGTTCCGTTTCCTCCGAAAACAAAAATTATCTGAAATCATTAATATATAATATTTACTAAAAATGGTGAAAAAAGGATTTAGATAATACATTTTCATTAAATTCAATTTTATGAATAATAGTTATACTTTATTTTGTATTAAAATATCATTATGATGCCTTTATTTGGCAATCATTGTTATGTATGATATTGGAAGATCTATGGACGTGAAATGGAACGAACTTTTTCGTTCGCGCTGACTAGGTATCAAATTTTTCCCAATTATTATAACTACTTTAAAATATATTTATTGCAAGTTATTTAAAACGTTTAGTAAACCTATACTTTTGCCTAAAAAGCTTCTTCAGATAGTTCCATAAAGGGGTTTACTGGAATACGATGTCTGTTAGGTAAACGTGGTATGTCCAATGACTCCACGATATTAATATCTGCGATATCCATCAGATCAACTGCGTCAATATCCATTACGAGCATAGTATTATAAGAAAGTAAACGAATTTATCTGACGCTAACCAGCTAACTTCAAAATGGCAAGTTTGACATATTATTATTGTGATTTACACTTTAGACCAACGTTAAACTAGGGGTCACGTAGGTTTATCTTTAGACCAGAGATAGTCCATGGTTTAGTAATAAAACCCTTTTTGTAATAAAAAAATCTTTAGACCATGGTCTAAAGACGATTTAAACCTGGTTTTAGAGTTAGTCCGTGTTTTGTAATAAGACTGATTTGGTTTGTAAGTTAGGACTTGACATATTTGGGTAGTTTTAAAGTTTTTTTATTAGACACGTCACACACACATACCTATGTCCTGCAGCCATGTATTTGCAGGCTAATTAAATCTTATTTGTGTAAGTTCAAAGTTCATGTATATACCTATAAATACCTAGACATATTAGGAATAAGGGAGCTTCGGGAGATTTTTAATACAGATGTAGTGTCAGATTTGTAAACCTTTGGTTGGTAAAGGATATAAACGAGACTTGGTCTACAGCTTTTATTGCTACATTTTAAAGATATTGAAACCTGATCTTAAACCTATAGCTTTAGTAACCTTGGAATATTTATTTTATATGCCTTGCGATTCTCTCACTTTCTTGGTGGAGACTACTGACGAATTGAAAGTCACGGATTATTTAACCCGCTACCATCAAGCCATCAGGACATTTTTTTTTAAATTTTATAACATAAATGCACGTACAATAGCCCACGAGGATCTTAAATTAATTCAGTTTCCTCGAAAATATCGAACCTCTCGAATGGATGATATTATTATTATCTTTCACTCGGTGTGCACGTTTGCTCCTTTTATGAAGCTGGGCTTTTGTACTGTTCAACTGCTACTGCTGCCACAAGTTTGATTCCTGCTCAGTATAAATGTTTGTATGCCTGAATTTTTATATTTGCGTAATGTAGTAGGTATACCACGAATCAGAATAAAAGTATAATATGGTTATCCTGTGCCCATATGAAACATGGGCGCAGGTGCTTGTTGCACGGATCAATAAAATTATCTTTAACATACGCCCCTTGTGTATGCAAAAGATAATTTTACGCTACATTTACTTTTGCCACATTAGGGTTAGCATTATTAACGTTTAAAAAGCATGGTGCATTTTCGATTTGCAATTTGCAAACTACGAAATATTTTACCCGTCTGGCAATGTGGGTAACAATTGTCTCACCGGACTCTAATACACGCAAGACACACTGGCTTGACGTTGTAGAAAATGACATGCGTGTCTAAGATCTCACTACTGCCACTGTCATGAATGTCCAAGACCGTGCTAGCTGGAGGAGTAAAAGACGGACACCGGACTTTGACTTGAGAGCCTCTAAGGTGATCTGAATGAATTTGACTTTACACAATATTTACTGTAATAAAACAGCCTTATCTATCCAAAAATAGCAGCCAAACGGACAATCTTTGACTCTTTTGTGCCATCTTTTGTATTAAAGACTCGTCTGTCATAGTCAGAGAAACACTGTTCCGCTAATCAAATGGTATGCAACGTAGGTAAATGTTTGACGTACACGGGTTATTGTAACATGTTCAACACAGAAAAGTGTCAAAGAACTCACTGAAGCGACACTATGATTCACTGTACTTATACGTGAATTCTGATTACCAGAACATCTAATATGGTTATCGTGGCAAAATGGTTATTTCTTGCCGGAACTGTCATTGTCCAGTTAGTACCTAACTTATTGGATAATGTCAGGTGTATGGAGCCTCAGCAAGTTCTACGGGGCTCAAAATAATCTCATCTGTGAGTATATCGCCCGGTAATTTGTAGATGAAGCTTTGGTGCTGGATATCTTCTTGCGGTTGAGGAGTCTCAGACATGACAGTTGCAGATTATATGTTACGGAAACAGATTCAGGCAAGGTCTACATCTAATTTATGGTTTTGTTTCATGAAATGGTCAGTTTCCTTTCACCACATCCGCATGTAGTCTGACCAGAATAATGAATTAATAGCTTTAAATTGTCCATGTTTATAGACACTGAAAGTTGCTTGTGTTCGAGATGTATCATATCGCAGTAGAGTGACCATGCGCCTAACACGCTGGCCATTCCATGGAATGATCAATTCTTTGATATGGCCACGCCAAGGATAATAATTAGCTCTGTGGGGATAATGCATATACTTCGACCTATGCATAGAATTAAGTTACATATCCTGCTAACTGTCTATGATTTGTTTTCACAAATCACTTTTTTCAGAGAGGGTAATGTGTTACGCGCGTAAATATGTATGGAATGTATGTATGGATGTATGTATGTAGTTTTTTTTGTTGTCCTCTACAGGCCTAATAGCTCAACGCATTTCGATGAATGGGGTCTCAAATGAAAAGTATTCATCTCCCGAGTGTCATAGTGTACATAAAATGTCATCAAAAACTGTACAGTGGACTCTTGGCGCTAAAATGCTAAAATACTGGTTGAATTTAAAGATCACAAAAATATATAACGTTAAAAGGGGCAAAAAGAAATGAATTGCTTATTAAAAAATATTATTAATTTTCTTTCGGCTTATAATATTGACAAATGGGTACCGCATGCTATCAAACTTGCTTCGGATCTTTTAGACAGCAGTCGGGTTTTTATTTTATTTATAATTAATTGTACTATTGTCGCTATAGCTTTAAATGTTCATGTAAGAGAGTAATTTCTCTTGAAGAAAAAATATTATAGCAAGTTTTATTAGATGGAAAGGCGGACTTGAACATACGTCTTCCAAAGAGTTTGGAAGCTTCTAATTTTAAAGATGACTGCATGTACCTATATTTATTCTTTTGCACTCCAATAACCTAGAGAAAAGTCTCGACCTTCGTTTGATATACACACTAACCCAGAATAAACAGTCTAATTGGAGTTTCACTTTCGGATTTCAATCTTCGGAATGTGTTTCTTAAAAGGCAAGCTTTTATAGATAGTTTTTCGTACGACAGGCTTAATTAGCTATTAGAAACTGTCCACTTTCCGGTGGCCTTCTTTGCGGTCGAATTACACTTAAAAGAACTAATGATAATAATTTTATTGAGATGAATATAGGTATAGACATACATAAATACTAAATCATATTCGATTAAGATATTTTTTGAATTTTGAATCATTTCAGGCGGGATTTGAACCCGCAATCTTTCCCTTACAAGGGAATACTCTGACGGCTGAGCTTCTGAACCTCGCCTGAAATCATCCAATTCTTACTTATGATACTTCCTTCGTCTTACGGCGACGGTATATCTTAATCGGTTCGAATTGTTAGGATACTAAATGTTTTAAAATTTCATTCAATACTAAATTATATTGTTGATTTTTTGATATAGGATACTTCAATATGACCTCGCGTCATGGTAAGATGAAGGCAAAGTTTCAAGAAAGAGGGTCACCGTTACATACACCAAAAATTGTAATAAACGGCCTCATCAGAAGCTTTTCCACACCCCTTCGAAATGTTAAAGAATAAACATACAATTTGCGTGCTTATTAAATGTGCTCGAATGAATAACCCGCAAAATCTTTTTTTTTACGTGCGCAATGTCCCCTCGGATACCCCACATCGGAGCCGGTGGAAGAGGTTATGTGGGACTCGAACCGACCAAAACGCACTCCGCCTGTGGGTCGTTTTTGGTTGCCGAAGGTGAGGTTAACAGGCATATCCCTCGCACCTCGGCCGACCCAGGGCCATCTCTCTCGACCTGGCCCTTTCCTCGGGTGTGGGGACCACAGTGTCCCCGACTCGTCCCCGGAAATGGGGAGGCGC
Organism: Eilema griseolum; assembly: GCA_963662185.1. Lineage (NCBI taxonomy): Eukaryota > Metazoa > Arthropoda > Insecta > Lepidoptera > Erebidae > Eilema > Eilema griseolum. The sequence continues at coordinate 4,298,074 of OY759243.1, forward strand.
GCCAGGGTGACAGGCGGCTCCACCCGTCACCCCCAGGCCTGCGCTCATGGGGGGCGGGGGTCATTCATCGAACCCGCGATATTTAAACGCAAGATTATATAAATATTCTAATGACATCCTATACATAATAATCTGTTCTATTACTTGAATGGAGAAATAAAGCAACTGACATTCATATACGAAATCCTCAAACATTACTACTTATCATTTTTTGGACAGTTGCTCGTGGGTATTTGACTGACAATATAATCAAATTAATTACTTTTTACTAAACGTAAAACCGTAAGTTATAAAAGGAAACTTCTATAAAATAATTTATTGTAACGTCATAATATTTAATAGTCAAATCATTTATCTACTATTATAGGTCGGGTGGTGCATGAATATAAAAGATGCAACGTTTACAACTCTTTTACCATTCTTAATTTAATGAGCTCAGTTAAATAATTTATTTTAACATAAAACAAAATACGCTTTTATCCCCGAAGAGGTAGGCAGAGGTGCTAGCACCCACCTTTCGCCAGTTTATGTTTAGGTCCCAATGTAATAGGTGGCGAGCCTATTGGTATTAACCGGGCACTTATAAACCTGCGATAAATACACACATAACTTCGAAAAGCATCGAAAAGTCATTGGTGTGTGCCATGGTAAAACCTGGGATCGAACCCGAGATCTAGTCTCAGGAGTCCATTACCCATACCATTAGGCTACCGCGGTCATTATTTTATTTTAACTATAGGCAAGTCAGTATTTATTTTAACTATAGGCAAATACCCAATTGATTTTTTTTTTATATAGAACAGAGTCTCAGAATAGACGGTCACCATTACTTAGGTACACATACCATGTGACAATGGTGACACTGAGCTTGACGGTCTTATAAAAAGCCTTATAAAAAATAAATGTATTCTGCTACTTTATTTCATAATTAAAAATATCCACGGCGCTATAATGAAATTACGATAATAATTAATTAAATCTAACAAAAGTAAATATCCATTGCTTTGCTTTTATATATTAAACAACGTTAATTAACTACTGTTGTTGGTATTGATTGAATATAAACAGTAAAAACTATTTAGAAAATCATATCTAAACAAAAAGACGAAATAAAGTACCTAATTACTTTTCGTCCTGGGTATAGTCGCTCTCAGAAGTACTCAGAACTATACTTCATTCAAGTACTTGACTAAGCGTAAACAATGATGCGTATTTTTAATGTTTTATTTTAAAATTCACTTTTCTGTTTAGTCATTTTATTTCACTCATATTTAAAGACTAAAAACCAAAATTACCACTATTGACTAGTTGGTTAACTTAGTTTATTTGTTTAATGTGTGTTTTTATAAAAAGTTACAAGATTATTTTCAAACTATCGCGGTGTGAATTCATAATTACTCAACGACAGATTCAAGTCGTGACCACGGGTGCTGCAACACATCCGAAACGTCGGCAAAAATAGTAAGTTCCATGATTTATTCGCGAAAAGTCCCAAACAGTTTTATAATTATGAAGTACAAGATTTACCTTTAGTTAATTAAGTTCGTATTTTTTATGTTTTATTTTTCTCTATCATATTAAATGTGCATGTATTTGGTAGAAGTAGGTTAATCAATTCTTAATTCTAAGATATATACCTAATAATAAAACAGAAAATAGAAGTTAAACCTTGCCTTTGTAAAACCAAAACTAGGAAAGACTATACTGGAGGAGCGGAATTTCCAAACACAAGCATCTAAATAGTTTATATGGAAATTCTTGCCGAAATTACTTGTTCAAAAATTGTGACCAAATCGGGGAAGTTTTAGAAAAGGGGCAGGTCAGGAGTACTCTAAACCGACGAGCATGCATGAAGAATGTAATGAGAGTGAATGAAGCGAGAGTAGTATGTCAGGATCGTAGCAAATGGAGATCCGTGATCTCTGCCTACCCCTATGGGAGACAGGCGTGATTTTATGTATGTATGTATGTAAAAATTGTGAAATGAAATAAATATTTTTATTTTTATTTATTTAGTTAAGTACCAAACCGAATAGAGTATAGCTTAACATTTCTAGTTGATAGCAATCTTCATCTAAAATTCTTTCATGAAATAATAAAATACGAAATGTGTTAAACTTTTTCTCTGAAGATTATAAAAACTGTTATACTTACCTACTAATATTTAACGATACTATTTCAATGGAAACATCGTTTCGTAAAAGCAATTATATTCAACAATTCTAATTTATAAGGATTAGCGTAAATAATGAATAAAACAAAATTTATACCGATAGAATTCGTTGAAAATAGTTGTATTTCAACATGTAAAGGTTATAAAGTTATTTAGTGACTTTTGGCGGCGGCTGTACAAATCACGTGCACATCATGGAGATATAATTTAAATTGCCCATTGATAGTTAATTTGATTACCATGTGACATGTCTCCTTGTCATACGCCCTAGGTGTTGCGAAGCCATTTAGAGACAAGAAAATAAACTATCTACTTTTTCTAGTCGTCGACAGATACACCTCTTTCATTATTACAGATTATTAGACTACTGTTTTGCATATTATCATATATCTATGATGCACGTGGTTCTCGGCATAGCAGAATTTGGACCACCCCATGTCTTCCCATGCGGTGTCGTACAAGGCGACGAAGGGCTGTTTAACATCAGACAGATATATACAGCTCAGACTCAGCCTAAGATGCATGGCTTGAATCAATAATAGTACCTGGAAGACGGCAATAGACTCACCTCCGTGTGTGGAATTATTACGATTATTACGGGTATTCAAATTCGTTCTACCGTTTTTGCGTGAAAGAGTAACAAATATCCCACCCGCCCACAACATTGATATTTATAATTGAGAAAATTATGGAAGGTAAGGTTTGAAATTGTATCCACCTGTTATGATTATACGATGTTTACAGAAAATCAAAATGTTGCAGTAATGTATTTTTTGTGTAATATTGAAGTGGCAATGACCGCCCGTGATAAGCTTTATCACCTGAGGTATCTCTGTACACCACCCAATATTTTACGAATTTAGTTATAGATGTTATTATGAAATTTGATGCTTTTATGACAACGGAAAATAGAAGGGATGAAGGGTGACAGTAAGACGGTAAAGTGTCTCCTTAAAGACTAAGTCTGACCTTTCTGTTAAAAACTGCTTCAAAATTCGTGCAATCAATCAAAGAAGAATCAAAGAATCATTTTCATTTATTCAGTTTAGGCACATAAAGAGCACATATATGAACGTCAAAATTTTACAGTTATGCATGTCAAAAAATAATATAAAAATATTAAATAATGTCAAAATAAACCATTGGAAAATGATTCTTTCGCTGGTTCGGTAGATTAGTTCTACTGAGAAGATACCAGGAAGAAACTCAGCGAACTACATTAGAACTAGATTATTTTTCTTTTTTAAATTTGTTTTGGTTTACCATTTATTTTGTGCGAGCAAGCAATAGACTTATGTTGACCACGCATTAACATCATTAAGGTACTCATCCACTTTATAGTAACCTTTACTCATTAAAGTGTTTTTCACTTCTATTTATAATTTATTTATTGGCGTATTAATCAAGTCCTGAGGAATTTTATTAAATATTTTTATGCAGCTGCCTACAAATGAATCACCAACCTTGTGAAGCCTAAGTTTTGGTACTAGTTTATTTTTATTTCTCGTATTAAAATTGTGTACATCAGATAGTTTTTCGAAAATATTTAGGTTTTTTCGTACATACATAGGTTACACTAAAAGTTTCCGGAACTGGCCACTTACATAAACAATATTTAAAAATTTATTACAACATTTGAAAATAGAACTCTTTGGCTGTAGAATACAGTTTGTTTCATCTGACTGTCTTTTGTTTTTACCTTGTGGCGTCATTTAAAAAATTGTGTGTCTGCATCAACATGGATTTAACTCGGGAAAATTTTCGTAGTATGATTTTCTACGATTTTAAGTGTAATTTGACGGCTCAACAGAGCATCGCTCGGCTTGAAACAGCTTTTGGCGATGAAGCTCCATGCAAGACGACTGTTTATAGCTGGTTTGCAGAATTCAAGCGTGGTCGTATCAATCTCAGTGACGAATCTCGCGATGGTCGGCCGTCCACCGCTGTGACCAACAAAAACATCGATGCTGTGCGCCGTATGATTGAAACAGACAGGCATGTGACCTACCATGAAATTCGCGCATCCTTAGAAATAGGCATGAGTCAAATACAATCAATCCTACACAAACATTTGGGTGTGAGAAAGCTGTGCTCGCGGTGGATCCCACATAACTTGACCGAGGATCAAAAAACGGACCGCGTCATTTGGTGCAGTGCCATGCTTACCAGATTCAACGAAGGTGCGTCAAATTTGGTGTGGGACATAGTAACAGGTGACGAAACATGGATTTATTGCTACGATCCCAAAACAAAGCAGCAATCGAGCGTATGGGTCTTTCAAGATGAGCCGAAACCAACTAAAGTGGCGCGCGTGAAAAGTGCATCTAAGCGGATGATTGCTTCTTTTTTTAATAAAACTTGACACGTGGCTACTGTTGCTTTAGAAAATCGTCGTACTGTGAATAGTGACTGGTACACGACCATTTGTTTGCCGGAAGTTATTGACGAACTCCGTAAAAATAACCGTAAACGCCGTATCATCCTGCACCACGACAATGCTAGTTCTCACACGGCCAGACAGACAAACGACTTTTTGAAGGCGAAAAATGTAGAACTCATGAGTCATCCTGCATACAGTCCCGACCTGGCACCTTGTGACTTTTATCTGTTCCCAAAAATTAAGAACCAATTACGCGGCCAACGATTTTCATCACCAGAAGAGGCTGTCGAGGAGTATGAAAAACACGTTTCAGAGGTCACCACAGAGGAGTGGCACAAAAGTTTTCAAAACTGGTTTGATCGAATGAAAAAGTGCATAGACGCGAGATTATTTTGAAAAATAATAAATTAATTTTGTACCTTTAATAGTATTTTTTCATATTCATTCCGGAAACTTATAGTGCGCCCCACGTATAAGATATTTTCATAGATGTATTGAGAAGCAACTGTTAAAATATTAATTTCTTTGAAAAGTTCTTTCAGCGAGTCACGGGGTCTGAGGCTATAGATCGCTCGTTTCTGTAGTACAAATATAGTTTCAATATCGGCAGCTGAGCCCCACAGCAGCAGACCGTATGACATAACGCTATGAAAGTAGCTAAAATAGACTAGTCGTGCAGTGACCTCATCAGTCAGTGACCTTATCTTTCTAACCGCATAGGCAGCTGAGCTAAGTCTTCCTGCCAAGGCTGTGATATGAGAACCCCATTGCAGTTTACCATCTAGAGTTATTCCAAGAAAAACTGTGGTATTGACTATTTGGACAGATTCGTTATTCATTTTAATATTAATATCTGCCTGTCTTACATTTGGCATAGTAAACTTTACACATTTAGTTTTCTTCGCATTGAGCAGCAAGTTGTTACTTGTAAACCAATGTAATATATCAGAAAGGGTATTATTCACTTCGTCAAGTACTACTTCATGTCTATCAGTCTTAAAAATTAATGATGTGTCATCAGCAAATAATACAATTTCACAAAGATTTGTCGCGAAGTAAGGAAGATCATTAACATATATCAAGAATAGAAGGGGTCCTAATATCGAGCCCTAGTTAATAACATTAACAACACAATTATTTTGTGTCAGGATAACATAACTCAAGTCGAAACATGTGAGCCAAGTTTGGTGAAAATCGGTTTAGAAATGCGCCCTCTAGACCGGAACTGATAACTGGCATAGATACGTATCAAAGCAAAATCGACCACTTTGTCAAAACGTAGACTATTGCTCGCTTCGCTCGCTCGATCAATTATTATGGTTGGTTTGTTACCATTTCACATCACAGCGATTGGATGGATGGAAGAAGTATGACCACATTAGTAACTAGGCTATTTCTCCAAGATAAGGTGCCGCGTGGTGCCTGACAGAGTAGAATTTGAACCACCCCATCTCGTACTATGCGGTGTCGTACAAGGCGACTAAGGTAATATATATATAGCCCAGACTCAACTTCAGATGCATGGCTGTAGTCAAAAATAGTGCCCGGAAGACGGCAATAGGCTCACCCGTGGAACCGAATTCAGTGATTGGTGAAATGTGGGTGTTAATTTACCTCTACCTAACCCTCCGATAAAGGCGTGTTTGTATGTATATATGTATGTATGTATTAGGTTCGTGTAGGATGCGGAACCAGGACCTATATTGACGAAGGCAACAAATAGTATGAAACAAGTAAATACACAGTTTTCAATTATTAGATCTACGACCGCAATTTAAAAATATACAAGAGGGACGCCTAGCCTTGCCTTGTGGAGCCGCCTGTCACCCTAGCAGAAGAAGGCCGCGGCTGAGGCGCGCGTTGCGCGTATCCCACTTTCCGGGACGAGTTGGGGACCCTGTGGTCCCCGCACCCGAGGAGGGCCAGATCGAGAGAGATGACCCTGGGTCAGCCGGGGTGCGAGGGATATGCCTGTCAACCTCACCTTCGGCAACCAACAATGACCCACTGGCGCCGTGCGTTTTAGCCGGTTCGAGTCCGACATAATTTCTCCCACTAACTCCGGCGGGTAGGTATCCATAGAGTTATTTCGCACGTAAATCAAAGCCTTGCCTTTTTGCCTTGCCGCAGTTGAAAAAGGCTTAGAGAAATGATAGGTATAGATAGATAGATAGATAGAAAACATAATATTTCAAAACGACCTCTTTCTCAGTGTCCGTAGTGAAACCACACTGTATAATATTTTCATATTAATTAAGACATGACATTGTGGATGAGATGACATGGCTGTAGACTTATTTAATGTGCTACATGGTGTAAACAGAGATTTCGCTACCACCGTCATGAACTATGTAAAGAAATGACGTTGAACCAATGCCTAGGAGTGACGTCAGAACATAGTGTTGATTAGATAAGGAATCTAGGGCAGTATTTTTTCCCATGATTGTAAAAACGTAGGCGGCATTTGTCATAAATAAAATACAATAAAACGATAACAGTGAATATGTTCAAAGTACAGTGAACGACAAAAGTAGCTTTACAAATTCTAATTTACTGATCTTCTTCTTCGTGTCAATGACTACAATTTAAAATAGCTAAATGCGCCCAACCCAAAACTCGGCGATATTGACCGCACCTTTCGACGCTTCATGCAGGTCGGCAATTGTGCAGGTGTAAGGACACAGCGGGCACGACAGGAGGTGGTCCATCGACTGCATAGGTGCACTACAGTCACAGCCACCATAACAGCCATTTATTCTGTGCAATAGCTGTTACAAAACCGATCATAAAATAATAAACACAGGAAATATATTAGAGTGCTTTCGGCTGCTACGTCAGCGGGCGCGGGTTCGATTCCAGCTCTGCAAATATTTGTATGGTGTGGGTGTTTCCGGGCTTCGGAGAGCCGTTGGTCCCGGTTGTCATTCGAACATCAATGGCATTCGCTACAGGTACAGCTGGTCTAACAGCAATATTTCGATATCGCCGCGCCAATCGTGGAGGTCAGATGGCAGTCGCTTCACGGCAAATATTGAAGTTCTGTCGCGTTGCAGTTTGACTGGAAAAAGCGGACCCCGAACTCGGTGAAGGTCTCGGATGCGACCGGTATTGTCGCAAGCAAGACGATGATATGCGTGAAATGTGCAATAAAAACTACCACATATCGTTAATGATATTATGGGGTTGGTGCTGGTCAGCTATACTAGCTGACCAGCACCAATTTTGCTCGTGGTATACTTTGAAACTTCATATCACCCGCTTTAAGCCCGTATTTTTTAGTCTTCAAACAATGTATGGAAAATTGTCAGACTTATTGACATTTATGATCATTGCTCCTTTAAGTAGCTGATGATATATAGCCTTAAACCTTCGTCGATGATTGAACTATTCAATACAAAAATAGATTTTCAATTCGAACTAGTAGTTACTGAGATTACCGCGTTCAAACAAACAAATTCTTTCGCTTCATAATATTGCTATAGATTTTGTAGTTTCAGTGACTTTGTATTGTCAATATTTAATGAAATTTTAAGTAAGACGGATATATAGGAAGATTTGGATGGCTTCAGGCGAGGTTCGGTGGCACAGTGGTCAGAACATTCCCCCTGAAAGGGAAAGTTCACGGGTTCAAATCAAGCCTAAACAGATTCAAAAAAATTCCTATCTTTATCGAATTGTATTGTCACGCCGTTACATGCGCAATAAAAATTTATTTACATTAAATACTACAGACATCTTTAAAACAATGGAATTTTAACACACTATCTAAAGTACGACTATATAATTTTCTATTGAGTGGTATAATTATACAGTGCGTAGTGATAGAGGCCCGCGCGGGCACTCCTTGTTTTTATTGGTCGTCAAGTTGACTTCACCCTGTTTGTTGGAAAATTTCTAATAGATATTGTCGGATTCTTACGCGAATTGAAATAAAGCCATTTGTTAACAGATTCCATCAAGATTTATTTGATATTATTCACATTTAACCCGACGTTTCGGCTACTTCTCAGCACCTATGTTCGCAGGGGGACTGAAGATAATAGAGTTGGAGATCTAGTAAAGAGATTTACATACATACATACATATAATCACGCCTTTATCCCCGAAGGGTTAGGCAGAGGTAAATTAACACCCACATTTCACCAATCATTGTTTTCGGTCCCACGTAATAGAGGGTGAGGCTATTGCCGTCTTCCGGGCACTATTGTTGACTCGAGCCTTGTATCTGTGCCTGAGTCTGAGCTGTATTATATCTGTCTGATGTTAAACAGCCTTATCCCTTAGTCGCCGTGTACGACACTGCATGGAAAGAGATGGGGTGGCCCAAATTCTACTCTGCCGGGAACCAAGCGCCTAAAAAAAGAGATCTAGAGATAAACCTCTCCAATTATGTGCTAAAGATGGTAGTTGTCGTATTATTTGAAATATAAGTTATCTTAAAGTACAGTCAGCAACAAAAGTAGCTTAACAAATTATAATTTGTTATTGATCACCATAGCTGTTAAACAGGTCATAAAATAATAAACAAAACACGAAATATATACTAACTTTGTCCTCGGGGGATTCTCCTACTGTTTATACATTAACTGTGGACACAGCATGCGTTCCCATGTAAAAGGGATTTATAGAATACTTGTGTGTTAATCAACTTTTGTCATGTACCTGAACTATGATGAATTCTTGATGTTACTGTTTACTGAGAATGAGCTAACTGTGTCGTTAAGCTTTGTTGTATTTAACTTTTTTAAGTTTAATTAAGTAAACGACGTCCGCGTTAAAGCCACAGGAACTAAATTTTGGATAGGAGTAAGAGATCCAGTGCACAGAATAAATTATAGTACCTACTCCCCGGGCTACAAACTAGCGTCGCGTCGGTAGCTTAATGATTAAGGAGTCGGCCTTACGACCAAGAGGTCCCGGGTTCGAATCATGGCCATTACACTACCGATATGAAAACACTCCTAACAAGCAATTTAACTTAGCTAGAGGTGTTAAAGGAAATATTAGTAATTTCGGTAATAATATTCCTTTAAAAAAAAAAGAAAAAAAAGAGAAAGAAAGATAGATTATATATTTGATTTCGTAACCACAATTTAATCACTCTGTTCTCAATCGTTCAACCAATAAATTATATTATTCAATATAAGGTATCAACAGCATGTAAGCAGTAAATTATCATAATAAGGTGCCCATGTTTGTGCACACAATTTGATTAACTGGCGACATATTAGGCTAACGGCGCCTAGTTTTAATTGTAGGCTGTTTTCCGTAAGTAATTAAATGGTTTATATGCAGTACTACCAAAAATATTAGACGCCAAAGTGATTCAGGCAGAGTAGAATTTGGACCACCCCATCTCTTCCCATGGGGTGTCGTACAAGGCGACTAAGGGATAGGGCTGTTTAACATCAGACAGATATATATAGTTCAGACTCAGCCATGCATCATCAGAGTCAACAATAGTGCCCGGAAAACAGCAATAGGCTCACCCCCTATTACGTGGGACCGAATACAATGATAGTGAAATGTGAGTTTTAATTCACCTCTGCCTAACTTTCCGGGTATAAAGGCGTGATTATATGTATGTATGTAAAGTGATTTCTTTAGTCTTCTTGACTGAATATGGGATATGATTTTCCTTTTAATAGCCACCCGCGATTTCGTACGTGTGTACCCGTTTTACCACCTTAGGGGTAGAGTTTCGTAAAATCATTTCGTAACCGATGTCTACACTCTAAAAGGCACCGACCTGCCAAATTTCAAATCTCTGCATATTATAGTTACTGAGATTTCATGATTAATTAGTGAGTGGTATTATATTTTATTATTAGTCATATATTATATGTTACTTTTTATATATTTATTACATATACTAGCTGACCCGCCTCAGCTTCACCTGTGGCACATTTTGAAACCTCATTATCACTCCTTTGAGCCTGTAACTTTTTAGTCTTCGAACAATGTATGGAAATCTGTCGGATATATTGACATTTATTATCACTACTCCGCTCCTTAAATAATAGCGTGATGATATATATCCTAAAAACTTCATCGATAAACGGGCTATTCAACACAAAAATAATTTACTAATTAGAACCAATAGTTGTTGAGATTAGCGCGTTCAAACAAACAATCAAACTCTTCAGCTTTATAATATTAGTAAAGATTTGAAACTTTTCTCCGTCCAAGTCTCCAATGATTAATAGTTAACTACTAAAATTGGATTGAGGAAAACTGTCGTACCGTACATCAACAATACAAAATATTTATCTATCAAAAACATTTCTTTGTTTGAGCTCTAAAGAAAAAACAAAAACGAATCCCTTATAGGATCACTTCGTAGTCCTTTTGTCTTCCTGTCTGTCTGCCGGTCTGTCAAGATCTTTTTCAGGAATACGTGGAGTTATCAAGTTTAAATTAATACCACATTCTCAGGTCTAATAACATCTTGAAACTGTGTAAAATCTGTCAAAACTCAAAAGGCTCCCAATTCGACTTCTCAGAAATACCCATATTCTAACATTATTATATAAGGTATTGTTTAATCCCACCATTCCCTCTTATCTCAAAGAACGATTCCAGTTCCTCCATGACACACATACGAGATGCCTGAGGTCAACCGAGAATTTGAGGCTGAGAATGTCAATACATTCAACTAATTTTGTTGATAAGTCTTTCTCAGTCAAGGCTGTGACTCGCACTTGACTGGCTTTTTGAACTCAAATATTGACTAGCTTGAAATTCATTTAGGTATGTCACGAATGGGTGCTCATCGATAGCGTTTGAAGTCTCAGACGGTCTTACGTACCTACGTAACTGAATTTTCTTTTGATTTTAAGGCTATTTTGAATTATAAGAGTAACCTGAGTTTAATGTATGTGTGTATGACTGGGGTAGTACCTCCGCCCTACAGAATACCGCGGCTATAATAACTTCGTGTTGTGTTCCCAGCGGTGAGTAGGGTAGCCAGAGCTCACTGGAGAATTTGTGCTGTCAGTGGGAAGACTAAAGGCTTGTCCTGCTTTGTCTTCTACTGACGGCACAGAAACTCTGTACTTACAGGGTTGGCAGCGCGACTGTGACTCCTCTGGTGTTACAGACATCCATAGGTCACGGTAACCACTTTCCATCAGGTGGGCCGTGTGCTTGTCTGCCAACTAAGTGGTATAAAAAAAAATCCAATAATGAAGTTCGAACAAGTTACAAATATACCTACTATTGATGAAATATTTATGAACCGAATAGGTAGCGTGATAAGTACCTACGTATTACGTGTGACAGTTCAAGTTCATAGTACAAACAGAGGAAATCAAACTATAAATGTACTTACAAAGTAACAAACATTACAAAATATTTTAATAATGAAACAAATTGTACTCTTGGGTAAATTATAACAATAACTTATTTAATGTATAGTGCTCTTAGTGCACCTAGCCGAAGAACATCTAACCTAGACCACGAAGGGCACCTATAAAAAATTCTGGCAGGTGACTTACACCGAGAAATTTTCAGATCCTGTTAGATTGATCACTTGTTTATAAAGAAACAGCTGTTTGCATTGTATTCATTTCTCGCTTGTGAGAAATACAATTAAAAAAATAATTACGCAAGATTTTGAAATTAGAATTTCCTGGCTGGTAATACGAGATAATATCAAAATCTTTGTTGACAGCGACCTTCCTAATTCGCAGCAGACTGTTTAACATCAAACATTAGACAAAAGCGTCGCAAAAACGTGGTACGCGGGCGAGGCAAGCATAACACGTACAGGTGAGTCCGACAAGGCCCCCCGAAACAGTCTCTAGGCGGAATGGCTCGCGATCGTGACATCATGTGCCACTGACCTACCGAGGCCGCGCCAATTCTATTACATTACACTATTCTATTCTACGACGTCGCACACGCTCCCAAGCCATTGATCTTGCCTCTCTCGCTTCTTAGTGTTCTTGCATTTCAATCGGGCAATCACGTTTTTTATACCAAATAAACGAGTAGATAGTCTGTCTGCCCACTATGATTCTTTTGATGTAGTGTCTGGGAAATATGCTATCGATTCCAATAGCTGTTATGTAATTAAAATTCTTGTGTCCAACATCGGAGTACTAAAGTTGCCTCTCAAGGTGAATAAATATTAACTTTACCAGAAAGTTCTTTGGTTGAACTGATAACTATTTTATTTGCAATTTAAATCGACATTATTTCGGGAGTTTGTTTGAATTTGAAATTTGGTATTGTCTTTTGTTCGTGAATAATTTGCCAAGTGTCTAAGGGTCATGATTTAAGGTCCCAATTTATCCAAACATTTATCTTTTCCGTTCAGTAAATTGTGATACCGTCATAACTAAAAGTATTGCGTAGTAATGTTAGTTTTTATTCGAGTTGTAAGTTTATTCCCACGATCTTTCTAAGGAGTTGATGAATGAGCTACAAACAAAATGTACAAATACCACATTATTATTCTAGTAGGCAGTTTTGATATTTACGATTACTATGATATGTACGAAACCACGCAAGTGTTTGAAGAATTTATAATTATTACGATAATTAGCCATACCTACATATAAACATAATTACATTTGGAAGCATGTGGTGAAATTAGAGGTAATTACATAAATACTCATAAGAGTGCCTCAGGGGCCTGTTGTGGGACCACCTATTTATTTTCATAACGTTCATGTTTGCCTAGCAGGTGTGCTTCCGGTCGCTCACAGTTCTAGAAACACGTGTACTGTTTTACAGTAGACGGCATTTTAGTACTATTTTAGCAGGAAAAGTTCGCTGTAATTTCATTGTGATGTCCTGATCCCTGGCAACGTGTTCTGGAACATTCTCTGCTTTTATCTGTCCATCCATTCCAACATAGCCTTTTCACCGTTAGTCTCCAAGAGATGGTGAATCATTGTGCAGCATAACAGTTATAACTTTATTTTCTTTGAAGCAGACATTGTAGCCTCAGACGGCGTAATAAATACTCAAAGAAGTATTTTATTAGTAATGTAATAACGGAATGACTCAGTATTTGATACAGTTATTTCAATCAATAATGAATACATTTTATCGCTAATAGCTTTGAAATTAACTCTGGCTAGACCAGTGTTAATCTAACAATACTTAGTCCCAGCAGATTTTCTTCAGTTGGCGACGATGCGCAAATACATTCGTTTACTTTTCAAGTACATATAACAGTACTCTAATAATATTAATAGTACTAGACTAGAAACTAAATACGAATTTCAGTAGCCTGGCATTTTTAAGCACAGATGAAACCAAACCACCATAAAATCATTAAATAATGGAGGGACTCTGTCTCCTCCATCCACGGGAGCTACGGCCTCTATCAACGTCCCTTTGTCTCCCCCCGGGAACTTACGAGGAAGATATGACTCCAATGCTCGTGATTTTAGTAAAGCCACATCCGTGTCATAACATTTTAAATAATTAGTTCAACTACAATAATATTAACAGCTAACTTTAAGTTACAGTAATTACCAGCATCAACCGGAGTTCACTCATAAACTGTTAATTGTTACTCACGATCTCGTTATAACCAAAATGGCGACGAAATCCTGCTCCTACTTAATATTGTAAATGTGAAAGTTTGTGAAGATTTAGGATGTTAAATGACTGTTACTCAGTCACGCTCAAATAACTTAACGTATCTGGCTGAATTAACTGATATTTGCTACAATGATAGAATTTGGTTGTGTTATTCCAGATTATTATCCTTGTCAGAGAAAGAATACAAGTATTACCAACCCATCTCAACGGAAAAATACACACCCTGTACCAATCTATCTGGTCACCGTGGAAACAGTGGGTCAAAGCCTCCCAAAATTGGGGGACACTTATGTCCAGCAATAGACAGCTAATTGATTGATTCTTCGATACACCTTGTGGTACACTTACGTTCATAAGTACATTAAAATCTATCCCTGTATATTGTATGCCACTTTTTTCCATAAAATACTTTGCCTTGGATTGCGAGAGCAGAATTATAAAATTCTACGCAAATGAATCCGCTACAGCAACAGCTAGTTTCACATAATTCATACGCTAAAATTTGTTGTTTAGTTTTCGTTCGGTACAATGTTTTATTATTGTCCACAAAGAAAAAAATTCCCTTGTCACTTCTAACTTCACTGTCACAGCATTTTGTACATTTTCCTAGTTACAATTGTACGTTTTTATTTATGTATCTACACATTTTTTTGCTAGCACTAGGGCGTTGACATTTTGAGGTCATTTATAAGTTTAGAATGTCTGTTTTGGCACGTATTAGCGATTTTGATGTTTGATTGTTTTTTTCTTTGGCGAATGATAAATACAAACCGGTGTGTGGTTAATTCTATTGGGTTTTGTGATCAAGACTATTTTGAGCTAAGAGTTTTTAATTTGAACTGGTTTATATACATTTACTTTTTCAGGCACTTTTCTAATTGTCTTGAATAATAAGTGTCCGGTTAATGGCAATAGGCTCGCCACCTATTACATTGGGGCCTAAACATAAACTGGTGAAATGTGGGTGTTAGCACCTCTGCCTACCCCTTCGGGGATATAGGCGTGAGTTTATGTTATGTTTTTAATAATACTTGTAAATAATGAACACAGCAATGATTTTATACGAAAACGATTTTACACGAATTGAGGCAAATTTAAGTATGACAAAAAAAAGAAGGATTGGAATTATGGAACAGATACGTGAGTCGCTTATTCCTTCGTGAGTGGATATGCTAAATTTAATCAGTTGTCTATATCACAAGCAAATGTCCGTGGCTCTGCCCGCGTGAGTCCCGTATCAGCATCTGCTTGGGCTGTCAAACTGAGGACCATCACTGAAGCCCTATCTCTAGTAAGATAAAGTCATCCTTCTAAAAAAATCCTTAACCAGCAGGCAGGTCACACATTCGTCCCTCCTAGGCGTCTCTCAGAAAAGGCAATAGTATAAGGCGTAAGGTACAATCAAAGAAAATTCACACTTATTAATGCGATTTTACTCTTCTTTTTCTGTTTACCCACACGCCTTTCCCTCGCCTCTTCTGTGTAATTCGCGGTCTATACTGCAAAATTACGGGATCTTTAATATTAAAACTTTCATGGCAGAACATAATATTTTGTCGTATCTTATAAATATGTAAAACGCACGTTGGACGATAAAAAACATTGTAACTGGATATCACAGGAAATTGTGCCAAATCTTTCCTCATTTTTTCCTTATAGCCTTTGAGGGTAGTATTGGTTTTTATATCTTAGGTCCACGAAACTGTGCGTACTTTGATATTTCCTTGCCTTTGTAATGCTATTAATATCTAAGACCTAAACATTACTGGTTTCGGTAATATTTCACCGTATTATAACTTCGTGATATTTTCATATCGGTTTTCCACTTGCGTCCAAGTTTTCTTTGTGAAGCCTGGGGTCTGTTTATAGTTTCTGATTTTAGACGTATTTTATAGACAAAAAGATTCCGAATGCCCAACGGGGATGGTATCCTTGGGAAACTCCACACAGGGAATTAGGGCTCAGTGTTTTCGGATTACAGAATCTGCTTAAGTATTTATACCTGAGTAAGTCAGTATCGGCTAATTAAACCGATAATATTTTTCGAAATAGAAAAATAAAGTACCAATTGATTTTATTTTTGTGTTTATGCATGTGTGCCTTGAGCATTTAAATTCATCCCATTAGGTATCTTATAGGGTATCTTATAGTGCTTAACAAATATATTTGATCTTATTAAATCGGAACATAATAGGTCCTAATAATAATGATATTTGTATTTAATGTAGGTAGGATTTTTGTAAATATGAAGTTTTAATACGTACTTATTTAGATTTAATGGTGTACTAAAAGTTATATTTAATACAATATCTAATGATTTATATTAAATATAACTTAATTCTATAACAAAAACATATTTTATTAAATGCTTAACTATGGAACATCCTTAGTCGTTCAAAAATCACACGTACTGTTACAAAAAACATTTCTAAATTCAAAAAATGTTCTTTCTGCTCGCGTCTTATGTTATAAATATTGACTATTTTTAATTCAAATTCTGACTTCTTAATTTCTAATCGTTTAAAACCACCGTCACATAAAAATATGTTCCAAATTCAAAAATTCGTTCGCTGCTCTAATGGGCCTGCCGCTTGTACTTTAAACTGGAATTCTACGCTCTGTTAGTGACTCTTAGTATAGTAGGTATTTGTACGAAAGTGAAAATGTTTGGCTTCCCTGACCCGCTATTGTGATGGTTCGCCCGTGACATGGCGACCTTGATAGGTCATCGTTTCTCGCATGGGGATTGTAAACAAAATTATGGTGTTTGTGTGGGTGTGTGATGTTCCACTATTGTTTCGCGGCTGTTTGACTATGTCCACTTGACAGTTGAAACTAGCTTAATGATTCAGACATCATATTTTGTTTAGCATCAAAGTGATATTTTGTTTCTTTGTCTGTCGTGATAATATCATTTGTAGTTATTTGTTGATAAATATATTACTTTTTCAAGGTCTTAATGTTTTAACGGGTCTGTTTTTAATAGCTTCATTTACTTATGTAAACAAATTCGATGAAATTTTAAAATAATTTATATGCATTTCCTATAGATTTAGATCGGAAAAATGAACATCCAAGACAAGACTCAAAATCGTGACCGGTCCCTTACAGGGGGGATGGTTTAACCAATTGAGCTCCTTAGATACGTCTTGGATATTCGAAATTCTCCTATACATTCGTATTGGGGTGAGAAATTAACTTCAGATTTGCCTACAGGACTTGTTCGATACTCAGTAGCTACATAGCTTTTCAAGAAAATTATATAATCTACGTAAGTCAGTACAGACACCAATTCGACTGAGTAGACCGATAGACTATGCCGATAGACCACAATAATCGCGTACAATTTGGTGGGCTTCGAGTTTGTTTGCTCTTTGTAGCTTCAACCTTAATCGAAGAAATCTCTTAGTAAATTATGCTCGCCTGGTATTTCCATTTCTAATTGTACACACACACATATAATCACGCCTTTATCCCCGGAGGGTTAGCTAGAGGTGAATTAACACCCATATTTCACCAGTAATTGTATTCGGTCTGACGTAATAAGGGGCATATTGTCGTACTGTGGAACTATTGTTGACTCGAGCCATGCATCTGAGGCTGAGTCTGGGCTGTATATATCTGTCTGATGTTAAACAGCCCTATTCTTTAGTCGCCTTGTACGACACCGCATGGGAAGAGCCATCTCTTCCCATGGCCCTAATTCTACTCTGCCGGCGACCACGCGACTTTCTAATTGTACCATGCAATTTTTCAAAGTCTCCAATATCTAATGATCTCCTAGTACTTCGCCAACACTAGTTCGTGTGTACCAGTAAATTTAGTACCAATTTAATAATTACTGTCGATGATCCGATTGGCGGAAGGTAAAAAATGTCCTTGGATCAACTAATGGAACTTTGCGAACTGATCATGGACAATAAACACCATTGATCATATTAATTCTTATATCACGGAATGCGAAAGTTAATAGTAGACCCCAGAGGTGTGTCTGAAGGACTTTTTTTTTAAATACGTCACAATCAAATTATGCCGTATCACTGATTTTTTAAATAAGGAAATATGTCTGATATGACTGCGTAGTAACATTTAGCTTCATAAAACGTATTTATATTCATAGTCATAGTATTTAAAATTCAATAGGTAAAATTTATTCCGTCCACTACTTCCCTTGAGACAAACGGCAGCTTAAGGCGACATGGAAAGAAAAGAGGAGAGACATGGAAAAAATTGATGAATTACGAGACAGAAGGAAAAAGGGGGTGAGCCCCTAAGTAAACTTACGTCGTTTTTTATACCATTTCGGTGGCAGACAAACACACGGCCCACCTGATGGAAAGTGGTTACCGAGGCCTATGGACGTGTTCAAAACCAAGAGAGTCACAGTCGGGCTGCCAACCCTGTAAGCACAGAAAGTTTCTGAGCTGTCAGCGTAAAAGACATAGCAAGACAAGCTTTTGATCTCTAGTGGGCTCTGGCTACCCTACTCACCGCTGGGAACATAACACGAGGTTATTATGGAATTTTGTCACGTTGGGGGGTTGGCGGAACACGTCATCTTAAATTTCTATTGTCAATAGTAATGTTATGTAGTGTCATAATGTAATGTCTTCTTCTTCTCTTTGATTGCAGCAAATCGCCGCAATTTGCCAATGTCAAGTAAATGTAAATGTTTATAAAATTATTAATGACCAGAAACCAATGTTAAGTTTTTCAACAATTTACACCAGAGTCACTTTGGCCATGCCAGTAAATACTTTGTCATGTCCCCCTCCCCCCTCGGAAAAATGTTATGTCAATTATTTAATAAATTTCATGAAATCCTTTTATCTTTTCTTGAAAAAAGAAAATACCTTGTATGAATGTAAAATAAACTTTTAAGGATACGTAGGGGCTAGTGTAACAGGATGTAATTTTAAAACGGGGGAGTAAGGACAAGTACCTTAACCGTTGTAGTTACAGCAAAATGTTCTTAGGAGACCTTCTCTAACTTTTTTAGATACTTCAAAATAGGGAAGGTCTCCTAAGAACATTCTGCTGTAACTATAGCGGCCCTTACGTTAAGTTTCAAAATGCATTCTGTATAAATAAACTAAAAAATAGTGTGTACAAATTTGCTATGACGAGACATATTTAAAGAGCAACTATAATAAATCAACCCATCCTGTAACAAATTAAATACTGTCTGCCCTTTTTATCATAATTTTCCAGAAGACAGTAGTCCCAAATCAAATCAAACGCACGTAAGTAAATGAGAGGACAAGACCGAGGAGAATGGTTCTTTCCACGCCGATAACTAGTCAATCGAACGCTTAACACGAATCGTCTTCGAAAATTAGTATGCGTAATATATTTAGACATACCTTCAAAACCAGTTTCTTTATTAGCATATCCATAAAATTTAAAATTACAATGATTTCAACCACACGTGACTAGATACGTAAAATTAAAGATCTTTAGAATAAGTGTATGCAGATTCGGTAGACAGATCATTTCCATAGGTGCAAAGATTACAATCTTAGTAACAAAAGTTTAAAAGCATTTTATAATTAACGGACCGTCAATCGGCAATAAATTATACACAAAATCTAAAATGGTGTAACTATTTGTATTTATTATAGCGAAAAATGATCTTCTTTGTGAAAACAAATTTTTTATTTGGCTATAAAATAATCTCATAGATAGTGTATTTATGAACGTTTTCCATTTCCATTAAGTTATGAGATTTTGATGAGGTGATACCATAATTTTTGTTACCATATCCTCAGCCTTCACAACTTTTGTTAACTTTATTAACGACGATCCACTAGTACCATCTTCATTTCCCTTCCGTCCAGTATTCAAATGCAAGTCAATTTCCAATGAAGTCATGTCTATTCAAATGAAGTTAGTTTTAGAGTTCCTTACCTCAAAAGGAAAAAAACAACGTATCCTTTATAGGATCACTTCGTTGTCCGTTTGTCCGTCTGTCTGTCTGTCTGTCTGTCCGTCTGTCTGTATGTCTGTATGTCAAGACCTTTTTCTCAGGAATACGTAGATGCATTCTGTTGAAATTCATACCACATTCTCTGGTTTATAACGTCATGAAAAATCAAACTATTAAGTCAACGCTTCCAAAATATATTATGGCTTTATTTAGTTTAAGTTGCGGAACCCTCGGTGCGCGAGTCCGACTCGCGCTTGACCGGCTTTTATTTAATACCGTACTCAGATGGCAGACTATTGACGTGTTCTATATTAAAAAAAAACATGGCATCATGTCAAAACTTCCTATTACTTTACAGAATTTTACGATCTGTTCCAACTTTCAGATCCGTCTGGTCCTCAGTGTCTGTGTGTATCCTCACCCAAAATATCTCGGAATAACTTCCTTAACAAATATGATTTGAGTGTTTTCCCTAAACAGCGAATTTGACAATATACAAATCTTATAGTTTTTCAAATAAGTGTCAACAGAAAAAGTATAAATCATGTTTATAAGTAAATGACCCGTAAGCCTATTTCAGACGTTATGTTAAGGCATTTTGGTGGCTCTTGCAGACAGGCGGAAGCCTGAAAAGTTCGGACAAGTCTAGTCTTAGATTACCGGTGTTCTCATTAGCAGGATTAGCTGGGCAAAGGTCAGGAGGCGGCCTACCTTTCTACTGTGTTATACCTAGTGTTACTTCAATTTTATTTATGTAGGTAGACTCGGAACGGCTGACACTGAAACATGCAAAGCAATATCGATTAGAGAAATGTTCGAGAAATTCATAAAAAACTCTCTCTAATTTTTTATCTGGTGGAAACAGCATATTTTACACATCTTCAAGAACGTATTGCCTAAATTTTTAAGAACAATATTTCCTTACAAGGTCATTATTCATATATACAAGAGGGGCATCAAGGAAGAAGAAGGTTTCTTCGTGGTCGGCAGCGCGAATGTAACACCCCTGGTGTTGGATATGTCCATAGGCCACGGTAACCACTTCCCATCAGGTGGGCCCTGTGTTTGACTGCCACCTAATGGGATAAAAAAAATACATATACATATAATAGAACCACTATAATATCGACACCTCAATTGTAGAATGTCAACACTTAATCTACTATATCCACATTCACATATATTAGGCGCTACTCAAATTTGGGCATTACTTACCGCCAATTTGTTTTAACCACTAGTCAAGTAGGAAAGGAACCGGGCGTTGGAACATGTTTCCATGGGTCTGGGACTGAAGTCTGAGAGAAAACGTTAGTGATGAATGAGGACAATATAGCGAACCCTGTGTCATGTGACGACCACATTCAGCCTTCAGGCGCAGTACTATTATTTAATATGTGCTTCAGGAAATAACATCATTATATAATTCTCCTAAAATTATAAATGTCAAGAATTTTGGATACATACATTTTCACGCAAAATGACTGAACGGATCTGGATGATTTGGCACAGAAATAGGTTCTGTCTTAGGTTCCTGTGTGTAACGAGAGCATGAACAATATTTAATTGTTCAATTAATTGCTATAATTAAAATTTGAAAGTTAGATTTACAAGTATCGCGTCGATTTGAAAAGCGAATTTGAGGAAGAATATTAATGTGAAACTTGTATATTTTATGTTTATTTAGGTATGACATAATCACCGAAATTAGGAATGAATGCTACTACAGTCACTCAGTAGACAGAACGAATTTGAAGGATAAAGAATAGTATCGATTTGATGTCAGATTCCTGTAGATAACTGGAGCAATCCGCCATCTGAATGTAAAAAAAATATGAAAATGGGACTAACTATTTCGGAGATTAGTCGCAAATCAGAGACAAACAAAGAAAAAAGAAGTTTATAATTCTAACGGTTCGGGACTTTTCACAATTAAATCATGAAACTTACAATTTTTGCCGACGTTTCGGATGCATTGAAGCACCCGTGGTCACGACTTGTTAAGTTTTATTATATAGTTGACTTATTAAAGTAAATGGAAGGTGGCGCACAAAATTTCTTACAAACGATTACAATAGCATTCGAAACGTCGACAAAAGTAGTAAATTCCATAATTAAATCGGGAAATGTTCTGAACCGTTGTATAATTGTGAAAAACACCGCGATAGTTTAAAAAAAAGTTTATTTTTATAAGGAGCGTGTAAACATTCATATACAATCATTTAAAAGCTGTTTTTTAACATTACAAACTGACAGTTCAATTTTATTTATTTGAATAGATGAGAGCCACCCTTTCCCTCTTCCCATGGGTGTCGTACAAAGCGATTAAGGCATAGGGTTGTTTTCAATTCTCAATCCGAAATCCCATGAAAAAGTTCCCTGCATGTTCCCAGCGCTACTTTGGGAATATGTACACAAAAGCGATATAGGTATGTACACACTTATACACCTTACATGTGAAGGTATATCTAACTGAGTGCGAGTGCTATGTATGGGGTTACGGATCAGGAAAATTATCTTTTAACTTCTGTTAAAGAGTCTAAAAAATTACAGGTTCGAAAACAAGTTTTACCTTAATGGGGGTATTAGAACGGCTGCTTACCCCTTTAAACATATACAGGGCTAAGTATATAAAAACTTCTACGATAGCATTGAATCGAAAATAAGCTCGCACTGAATACCATCGCTTTAACCCGTGAATGAACTGAAGAGGTCGCAACATACCTACCTGTCGCAAAACAAAAGTGTTTAACTACTACAGTCCTACTACATAAACCTTGAAATTTTCGTGAGCGTCGAGCCCAGTTGCTTGGCGTGTAATCGGCTGACGTCAAAACCTAGGCTGTGGCAACGACCCGACAAGGCCAATCCGTCCGTTTACGACGCCATAGAAACTTTGACGTGGCGCGGGTTTTTTTTTAATAAATTTCAAGGTCGCTTCAGGTGGTCGTAGACAGTTGAAAATTGAATGTTTGACGGTGGGATGTTTTTGGTTGTTTTGTCAATGACTAATACGGTATTAGGAATTGTTTCTTTTTGTACCACTATGCTAGTAAATAAACGATGGTAAGTGGTTACGTTTCCCTTGCAGAGTGGATAGGAATAGTAACTGGAGTATAGAGGGAAAAGGAGGTAAGACGCCTGTCACTTTTTAAAAGAACTGTAGTTCTTGTAATAGGTGGGTATTTGTACATTTTTTCAACGACGTAATAAGGTACATACGTTTCGTTGATTCTGTAAAAATGTATCCTTCGTCCATCTTACTTTTATGTAGCTATAGAGAGGAATATGCAGCATGCAGCACCAGTGGTGAGGTTTTCTACATCTCGTAATAGAGGGCAGAGGGGATACTATGAAATGTATTCCGAAACTTCGGGCTCGTACCAAAGGACGAAATAGGTAGCATTTAGGCACCATGAAGTTGTTCAGTTTGGTCTGAAGTGTAACCCCCTTACGTAACAAACTAATGTAATCTCAAACTCAACATTTCGTCACCGCATTTCTACGCATTATCTTTGAATTCTTTACCAATAAAATTATTATCTCTCCTTCACCTTCCGCATTCAGTCTATTTCAGCTAGGTCGTCAGTCCATTTGGCAATGTGCAATGTCAGTCCGCTTGACTGTCTGACATGTTTATTTATTTAGCTTTCTATTAAATAATTTAATTTTCCGTTTGAATTATGGAAATTACAGTCGTGGAAAACGCTGATATCCAAGCAAATGGGCGGATTAGACAAAGCGAACTGCTTTTTTCTCTAGCTTTCATGTTTATAACTGAAACTTTGAACTGTTTAATCGAGGTATGAGTAATCTGGCGTTTTTCTTTGTTTCAAACAAAGGAGGTAAAATGTTCTTTAGTTATTTTTAGGTAAATACTATTTTATGATCGATATTTCGCAACCAATGTCTTGCAGGAGATTACAAAATATTGTGTAAGTTTAAGCAGGCTCGTTTTTCATGATCAGAGTACGTCATAACCTGGCATAGCTTCCTAGGTGACGTGGCAATAACAATGGAAATTACCTTTAACTTGATATTTCGGTTTTAAATATGACCTTCCTCTTGTTTATCTTTACTAAAAATAGCCTTCTTCTATTGGTATAAGCACAGGTATAAGTTTACGTGTTATTTGATGCATGAGTTACTGGGTTTGAATCTCTGATTGGGCAGTGTTATTGGCCCTTTCTATGAAGAAACTATCATTAACATTAAGTAGATAAAGATAGAAAAATAAAGCTTCTAAAATGTTCTTTACTATATTATTTATACTTCTGTCAACTCCGTTTGGGCTTGCAAGACGCGTGAGTATATAATGAAAATAAGGCTTTTTTTCAACTCAAGCCATTATAGGGCTATGATATTTAATAAATTTGTCAAATGAGCAAGACATATTTACCTGATTTAGTCATAGAGGTCATATAGCTGGTTTGAACTGACATTGGAGGTTGAGGAACAATGGAGGTTGACAGCAAAAATGTATAAAGGCTAACAGGTGACGTTTTTGGAGTCGAAGTCAAAAGTCGGTGATGGAATCCTGTCCCCGCCCGATCAGATGAGTGAACTTATCGGTATTTGGTTGCAAAAAATAAACCGACATTATGTTTATTTACCGACTACTTTGCATAACGATAATGCGATTTTTTTAAATCACTTTTGAAATGTCCGGTAATTAAATAAAAATATGCACGGTAAAGTTATTTTGTTTTACCAGAAACATGATAGTCTAGAGGTATTTAATTGTTATCAATAGATTATTTTAAAAGCCTTATTTTACATAATAATGAGTGCTGTTCTCGTTTTAAAAAGTGGACCAGCTCTTCTTATTAAATCACTTTATTTTTATTTCCTAGTTTTACAAATATCTGGTATACCCACTTGAATATAACGTGTTTTGTGTAACTTTTAAAGGCATAAAGATACTTTGACATACTATCGTTTTTCTGTAACTGTATTTTCACAGACTTAATTTAATTTTTATGTCGCATAAATTTTAGACATATTATCTGTGAATTTATTGAATTTACTTACACAGTGTTGCCATTTTTTGAACATGTCTAATAAATACCAGACATATTTTAAGTCAATAGTTATGTGAATAAAATGGTACTTTTCATAAAATTGGGTTAGTGTCCACTATTGGTGCTTTAACCTTACATAAATCAAAACAGATATTGGGTGGTGTTATGCCGTTATTGTATTATATGTGTAGCTCAAAAGTTATTGTTACCAAGGATAAACAAATTATTTTTCTATAAATAGTCATATTTTTTAAAATTAATGAATCTTTATAACTTTAAAATCAATTTATACCGTAAAGTTGAATCAAATCAATAACTACTGTGAACGCGTCCTTATAATTTGTATAAGGACGTATTCACAGTAAATTTAATCTGTCGTAACTTTTTTATAGTAAAATCATCAATTCCGTGTACAGAAGGAGGTCACCGCGGTCTCTTCAGTATGGTCAGATCTCGCTAAATAATCTTTGACTAGCTAACCCGCCCCAGAATCATATTTTGAAACTTCATATCACTTAATTGAGCCCGTCATTTTTTATTCACCAAATAATATATGAAAATCTGCCGGATTTGTTTACATTTATGATCACTATTCAACCCAAAAAGAAGTTTTTAATTCGAATCAGTAGTTCCTGAGATAAGCGCGTTCAAACAAACAAACAGAAAATTCTGTAATATATAGTATTAGTATATATTTGTAATGAAGTATTATGCCCTTTAAAGGGACAATCATCGTTTCTATTTTAGTTATTTCACAGAATTATTGGTTTTTCGCTAGATTATAATGTATTTTCACGCGCTTCCCGGCAAAGTAGAATTTGGGGCATCCCATTTCTTCCCATGCGATGTCGTACAAGACGACTAAGAGATAGGGCTATTTAACATCAGACAAATATATACAGCCCAGACTCAGCCTCAGATGCGTGGCTTGAGTCAACGATAGTGCCCGGAAGACGGCGGTAGGCTCACCCCCTATTACGTACGGCTGCAATTAAATGATGAAATGTGGGTGTTAATTCACCTCTACCTAACCCTTTGGGGATAAAATCGTGTTTATATGTTTGCATGTATTGTCGCCCAAATGTCGCATGCAAAGTTTTAAGTCGTAACAAGAAATTTTAAATCGATTAAATTTAACTTCCAAGATTTGTTTTTATGCAGTTAGTAAAAGGTTAAATTAATAAAAGCGTGTTAAAACTCTTTGATTGGGTTTGATTTCTAACCAATTATCAATTACCCATCTATGGTTAAATCCATATATGAATGGGTAAATTGATCAAACACGGCAGTGGGCAAGAAATGACACGGCATGGTTTTGTAAAGAAAACCTTGTAATCAACCAGAAAAGATAAAATCAGAAATGTGTATACAAAACAAAGACCGCGAGAACTGCTACGTACCTACTTATACGATCTCAAAGTTTGAACCCTTTTTTATATAGGATACTTAATTAGACTTCGCCTTGCCTGATGGTAAGCTGAAGACAAAGTTTCAGAAAAGAGGGCCACCATTTGACAATGGTGACACTCAGCTTGACGGCCTCATCATGTGCTTTTTCACGCCGCGGGACTGTAGGAAGAAGGATCCTATCATTAAAGACATCCGTATAACTTTATTTTTGAGACCTTTTTATAGATGAGGTCATGAAAAGTGCCTGTTTGCATGGGTTTCCATTTATTACAGTGGACAAAAACATTATTGGCGAAATTTTGAAGTCAAAAATCCTCTGTACACCCCTTCGACATTTTATAGGCATGAATAGGCATATTTACCTACATGCAATACATTTTTATGAACCAGTAATTTTGCTACTGCACCTACGCGTAAACCCTTCCGTTTTACAAAACCGCGTTATTGACTCGAGCGACCGAAAAAATGCTGGTCTGCAATTATGCATCCTTAACCCCATAGAAATAAAGCGCATTCTGAACCCCAAAAAAGAGAACTCCGATAATATTCTAAACTCCAACACGATTATTTTTTCCTGGTATAAAAAGTAATGTCCTTTAACAACAATCACATTATGTTGAAATTTAATTCCATCCATAAAGAACATAAAGTCCAGTTTTAATTGTAAGTCGGCCAAATTAGAATCTGTTACTGCAAAGTATGGGGGATTTTTGCAAATATTTAAGGTGCCTTTTTGTCTCTGTGCGTTTAATAAAAATTTACGCGAATGTTGCCAATTAACGCGTTTGTGTTGGGTTGTGCTCGCGGTCATTCGCGGCCTTTATGGGGCAGAGACAAGTGATCGCTCGGCCCTCTTTATCAAACAAGGGTTAGCTTGCAACAGAAATTCGACAATGCCCCACGCTATGGACCAGGCTATGTTGCCATTTCTGACCTGGTTCTATTGTTAACATAATTAGTTGTTTTTTTTATCTAGGACACGCCAATTTGATTTTTTTTATTTTTTTATTTATTCAACTTTATGCACAGTAATTTTGTACAAAGGCGGACTTAATGCCAAAGGCATTATCTAACAGTCAACCTTAGGGTGATGCAGAGATACATTGAGGTAGGTGCAGTGCACTATGTTCACAATAATAATACATACATTATACATACACATTATAGTACATAAGAAATTCATACACATACTTTTAAATATATTAGGTACTTATATATATTTGTATAATATATACTTATATAATATAAAGTTACCTATACTTATATAATTATACATAATGACAAAATATTTCTAACATTAAGGTTTTACACATTACTATGACTAGGGGCTACTGTAGTAGAGCTGACGTACTTTGTACTTGAACGTTGTACGGTTAGTGGTCATCCGGATTTCGAGAGGAAGCGCATTCCAGAGGAGAATTGCTTGCACGAGGAAAGGAATGAATTAGGCTGGAACTATGAGTAGGACAGTGGAGAAGACGGTTTTCAGCTGACCGCAGATTTCTGTTGTGGTGAGAACCAAGTAGCTGAATATGAGATGATAAATAAGAGGGGACATTAGGAGTGGCTAAAATTTTATGTATCATCATCACCGCCCTTAAGCTGCGTCGCTGACGTATCGGCGACCATCCTAACTCCGAACGATGAGCTGAGACGTGATCATATTTCCTAAGGTTATCGTTCCTAAGGTGAATCGAATGCAATTGTTGAGAAGGCGGTCGAGTTTATTGAGCAGTTCTGCATTCAGGTCGAGATAGCATACATCACCATAGTCCACGATTGGAAAGATTAGCGTCTGCATTAGCATTGCCTTGGTTTTGGTTGGTAGAAAATTTTTGAGGCGATAAAGACTACGCAGCATTCCTGTAACCCTTGCCTGATGGTAAGCTAACGAGAAAGTCTCAGGAAAGAGGGTCACCAATTAAATATAGAAAAGTAGTGCCAATTAGATTCAGGTCAGATTATATTTTTTTAGGATTAACAGAAATTATTTAATTTTAAAATTCCATTCACAGATTATTCTCAACTTGGCAGTCAGTGCCTCAACTTTGTAGGGAGAAACTAATTTAGTTGTAGTATGTTCTGGACTAGTTATGCTACACATTTCCCTGGTATTTGTTCAGCTAGACTTGGCGTAGCCTTCCCTGGTCAGTTTGATCAAGGAAGTTTCTCTTGGCTTAGTACAAACCGACTTGATAAAATGATCCCTTAAGACCAACCTCTTCGTTAGCGACATATAAATAGTGATGTAGACTTCTTTCTATCTTCTTTACAGATTTTTTTTCGGCTAGTCGCGATGCCGCCGGTATATTTTTGTTACATTACACACGACTATTATATAGTGTGATAAAACACTACTTTAAATCCGAATAATTTTTGGTGGAAATTGCGACTAACTCAATATTTTGTCTCAAATTCCTTATCAGCTTTTTTTTATCCTTCATGTTTTAAATACTGTGTGTCAAGCAAATAAGGTGTGAGAATCCGCCTGCTAAGCGTTCCGATTATTCAATGCGGTCATTGGCACGTGATTTTTGATTGATTAATTATCTTGTTGGAGGCACAAGCTGACGTAATGAGAATACGTAAGTTTCCAACCGAGGGTCAGTGAGCTTAGGAGCCGTGACTATGGATATGAGCTTATAAATGCCACCTCCACGTCATAGGTGAGCATTTTTTGTTCCTATAACATTCAACAAGTGTAGATAGCCGCTTGCGATGTGTCATATTCTGTGTCTTGTCGGAGGGTCTGAAACTCCGAGAGTAAAGCGTACGCTAAGGTTCTAAGCTCCGTTAATCTGCAGATATTCCGTTTAGTAGATATACCCTAAGATCTTGATCTTGGCCCACCTGATGGAAAGTGGTTACTGTGGTCTATGGTCGACCCTGTAACAATAGATAGTTCCTGTGCCACCACTGTAGAAGACAGAGCAGGACAAGCTTTTGGTCTTCCTACTGACAGCACAAACATTCTTCAGTGAGTTCTGGCTACCCTACTCACTGCCGGGAACACAACACGACGTTATTATGGCCACGGTATTCTGTAGGGCGGAGGTACTTCTCCAGTCAGATTCAAAGAATCTATTAAAGAATCAATTTCATTTATTCAGTTTAGACACATAAAGAGTACATATGAACGTCAAAATTTTACAATTTTGTCAAGAAATAATATAAATATACCATTGGAAATGATTCTTTCGCTGGTTCGGTAGGTTAGTTCTACTGAGAACATATCAGCAAGAAACAGCGAACTATATTAGAACTAGATAAATTTTTCTTTTATAAATAATATTTTGTGAGAGCAAGCAAGAGACTTATGTTGACCACGCATTTACATCATCAAGATACTCATCCACTTTATAGTAACCTTTATTCCATTAAAGTTTTCTTCACTTCTATTTTAAATTTATTTAGTGGCATGTTAATCAAATCCTGGGTAATTTTATTAAATATTTTTATACAGCTGCCTACAAATGAATCATCAAATTTGTGAAGCCTGAGTTTTGGTACAACTAGTTTATTCTTGTTTCTCGTATTAAAATTATGTCTTTATTGCTCAATTGGGACGGGAATACCATCGTGTCCTACCTCCTACCTCCTCATACACCTTCTGCTCTCTCCTTTCATCTCCCTTCATTTACACAGAAGAATGAAACATAAATAAAATGTGTAGTCTACTTAGAACATCCAGCTGAAAAGCACCTGCGCAAATAGCACTTAACCTAGTCCACGAAGATCACCAAGCAATGTTCTCTTATGAATGTATTTAAGTGACGTCAATCAAACATTCTGACGTAGATATTATCATTGATAATACGAGAAATTCCAACATACCCTCTCATTCAAGCTTACTACCCTCACACATCCACAATTAGTATCAAATGGAGTGTGAATAACACAATTACACATACTAAGATCGGAACGATATTGGTTGTGTAGTTCTTAGAAGAAAAATAAATTTTCTGCAAATAAAAGGTGTCCTCAATATGGCGGGAAATAAGTGGACAATAATTAATGCTATTGAGTTGATTTTTGGCGGGATAGTATTTCGGGGTGTACGGAGAAATTAATTGATGGGGAATGCAACTATATGAGAGTAGTGTGGGTGAAAATGTGATGTAGCTTTGACAATCACTTTGTATTAACTAGATCAACTGTATTTAGTTATGGTGGATTTTTCGACTTCATATACTTGGAATGGAAAGGGATTCTTTTGTCCGCACTTAGCCTCCTTTTTTGGTTCATTATGCGTGCAGAATACTAGCTAGCCCACACAACACACTACTACAGACCTAGATACTAGACCACACAACAGCCAGCCTACTTCATATACTTTCGTCACATAAGAGGAAATACGTTTTACTGACATCTGCAAAACTACGAGAAGGAATATGTAACAGAAGATTCCTTTTATAAATATGGATCATAGAATTCCGTGCCGTATATATATACCTATCGGTAGTTATAATTAAGAAAAAATCACTCATTGGATAGGTAAAGTAGTCTTTTACGGGAGTGTTTGATTTTGTGTTCTGCACTGACAGCAAAGAAACTATCTGTTCTGACAGGGTCGGCAACACGGGTGTGTGTCATCCTTGGTGTTATACACGTTCATAGGTCAAGATAACCACTTTCCATCAGGTGGGCCGTGTGCTTGCCTGTCACCTAAATTGTATGAAAAACATTATAAAAATTACCATCAGTTCGACCGGGCTCTTGTTTGCCATTGTTAGTTTAAAAAAATATAATTGTTAGCAACTATTTAGGTGAAAAACAAAGTTCTCAAAATTGCTATGGTAGTTTCTAGAACGATATATAGTACATAGTCACTTGAAACGTTATGTGCATGGGAAAGAATTTCAAAAGTTCTTATTAAAAGTGGTACGAACATTTGTATGAACAAATATTGTTTACAATGGTAATAGGTACCGTCTACAAAATAATTCACATCAAAATGTATGGAAGAAAACATCCTACCATTGCTGCATTGGCATCAGTCCAGTTTTTGGCACTTTTGAGTTTAAAGTGAAAAATCAAGGAATCTGTTATGATTATGAAGTTAGGTTGTAATTGTTAAAAAGTACCAACATCTGGACCGGTGCCAATAATAGGATGGTTTTTTGCTTTTTTCTAAAATTTGTACCACCCCATCTCTTCCCATGCGGTGTCGTACAAGGCGACTAAGAGATAGGGCTGTTTTACATCCGACAGACATATAAAGCCCAGACTCAGCCTCAAACGCATGGCTCGAGTCAACAATAGTGCCCGAAATACAGTGATAGGCTCACCCCTAATAAGTGGCACCGAATACAATTATTGCTGAAATGTGGGTGTTAATTCCCTTCCGGGGATAAAGGCGCGATTGTATGTATGTAATATTTCGTATTTTGAAATTTATTCTTTTATATTTGTTTAAACTATCATGGTCACTCACATCAGTACCAAAATAATAGGAATATTTACCTTGTTGCATTGTTTTGAGTTTCCGCTATTGTGGCGCTGATATCGGGAACTCGAAACAATTCAACATAGTAAATATCCCGATTATTTTGTGACTGAAGCTTTTATATTTTCAAAATTCAAATGTAGTGGTCGAACACTAGCAATTATCCATAATACTACATCAAGGGCATGTAGCATCATGGCTTGCTTCATCGTACAGAGGCTACCTTAATACAAATAAGTACATACCGGCAGCCGCATTCGAAAATGACCTTAGCCCTGCTGGGAAAACGTTCCATCTCACGGATAAGATATTTCAGCGAATAAGCTCTCATATCTTACTATTGGAACGATCAGAAATACTCTTACAGCTCGGGGATTACTTCACCAATCGCCCTGATATCCCGGGTGACTATTGCCCTCCTTGGGTACTAAAATGAATTAATCAATCGAGGAGGTAGGACACGACGGTATTCCCATCCGAATTGAACAGTCCGACTGGGGAAGTACCTTCGCCATACAGAATTCCGCGGCCGTAATAACCTCGTGTTGTGTTCCCGGTGGTGAGTAGGGTAGCCAGAGCTCACTGGAGAGTTTTTGTGCTGTCAGTAGGAAGACCGAAGGCTTGTCCTGATTTTGTGTTCTGCACTGAGGGCACATAAAATCTCTGTTCTTACAGGGTCTGCAGCACGGATGTGACTCCACTGGTGTTACACACGTTCATAGGTCACGGTTACCGCTTTCCATCAGGTTGTCCGTGTACTTGTCTGCCACCTAAGTTGTATAAAAAGAAAAAAAAACAAGAAATAATTTATGGTTTTTTTTTCTGACCGTATATTCAACAGCGTTAAGTTTGCGTTTTCGGTCATAGTTAGATAATGCAGTTTCGTAAACGATAATAACTACTTACCATCATTTGTGTGAACCTTGACATGCGTATACATAGCTAGGTACTTAGGTAACAGACGAAATTATGAAGTCGGGATAAATTGAGGGCCGAGGCTGTTACTATTATAGACGAATGAGAGGGTTACTGAGAGACTTGTTCAATGCGCACGCGCAGTAGGGGAAGTTTGCTAAAAGAGTGTTACTTTATCTGTCTGTATGTTTTATTGTATTCCATCACCCCGTTCCTTGCTTCTTTTTTTATTCTTTCTCATCATTTCTTTTTATTAGTGTGACAAGCCTGAACCTTCAAAGATTATATTTGCTGCCTTATTATTGTGAAAAATCTAACCTGTAATGACGTCACTGAACAAGATGTGATGGTGGTAAATAAACATGTGGAAAAGGGATTTGACCGAGTGAAGCTGGTATAGTAGATAGATGGACTAGTTTATTACTTTACTATTTGAACAAAAAAGGACAAATTAGACGTATAATGGTGACCCTCTTTTCTGAGACTTTGCCTTCAGCTTACCATCAGGCAAGGCGAAGTCTAATTGACGTGTTCTATATATAAAAAAAATAACTTACAATAACATAAAGAATGGTAAAGCAGCATCCCATTAAGTACTGTATCGAAGGAAACCTATATTACACATGTTTTATTCATTTTCCCTTTTAGTTTACAGATTATTAAAATACCGGACATTTTATTTAAGCAAAATCTCTTGAACCAACACACGCTTAAACAAAAGTTAACTCTAGTACTTAGCAATAAAGTTCACTTTTACTTTATTTCGTGAATTTCAATTTTTGTACATTCGATTTTAGACTTTGGTGTTATAGGAATAGGGGTTATAATAATATTTGTAGTTGTAATGTTGTATGTACAGGCAGCTCTATCACGTGTGTCGGCATGAAGCGCACACCATGTAATTGATTTTCTTTTGATAAAAAATCGTAGTAAACTTGCATTCCATTAATGTTCAACGTTAATAATTTGATTATTTCGCACCTAACCTTATTTAATAATATATAACACTATTTAATAATCTTTTTATTATGCTTTGCTAGCCAACAAGTACATCGCCCAAGGCCTACAGTCTGTGATTACTATGACCGATGAATGATTGTGATATTTGCAATACCATAGTCGTTTCTGCCGTTTAGAAACTAGTCTTTTGTAGACCCCATGCTGCTACAGATACTCAATGCTTCTTTGGGTATCTGTAGCTTAGAGGTCCTTCAATGGCCCCATTCTGCTGTGCAATTCTGGAAATATACAGCATTGAGGTAAGTGCACTACCGGCATGTCGGTCTGTAATGACCAGCTGTGCAATTCTCTAATCACACAGGCGTCGAGCACAGCGCTGCGATAGTCTGGATTCAGATTGCCATTGGTCGAAAAGCCAATTTAACTTAGCTGAGGGAATTAAAAAGAATCTAATGTGTTCATTTTAACGTACGCACATGACATTTTTATTTTATTTTACTTTTTATTTTTCGGAAAACTTACAGCTAATATACATATATACAAAAGTAAATAGTATGAAAAGGCCACTTAGAAGTTTTCACATATAAACAAGATAATTAGTATTAGATTAGTAAACAGCAACAGCAAATAAGAACATATTATAGCGAAAGATACATAAATACATTGATAATAATTCGACACAAATAAAGAAACAATAACATGGAAACATGGAATTTGACTAATTACAGTAAGTTCTTATATATAAAATATATAAACACAACCAAAAACTAATAGTAATTTAATTTTTTTGTAACGGCAACACTGACCATCATTTCCTCCCCTATCTCCATTGCATAATTCAGAACTATTATAATCTATGACAGCATACATTGTGACACATTATGATATAATATTAATAATCTATGGACTAAGCTACTACCTATGCATCTAAAATTCATACAATAAATTAGGTATAAATTAATTATACAATTTGTATGCAGACATTAGACAAAATAAGAAACAAATGCAGTGCAGTGACCTTATTTGTGTAAAAAAATGTTATTTCATAAGTGACAGTGCTGTGAAATAATATTAATTATATTATTCGCTGCAGCTGCCAAAACTGATCGCTGCTCAGCTTAATGCTGTGATGTAGTGTTCGTTGAGGAACGAGCCTGCCTACGCCCAGCACTTAGTGGGAATGGTATCTAGCATTTAAATAAATTTAATTATTTCATTTAAATTTCCTAGTTGCACATGTCAATGTAGAAACAAAAATTACACAGTACATCCGTGATTATGTCGTATCCGAATAACCCACTCCGTATCGTTCCTGGCGCAAAGGTGTTCATGATGCAGGTCGCGTTGCCTCGTTGAATCGCAATAGTCATCCTTTGCCCAAGGAACGAGCTGGAGCGGGAGTCACCGTCTTGGTCGTGGATACGGATTTCCGCGATAATCTGTCTCCAACCCCCCAACTGCCCATAGTCTCCACCGCAATGGTATTTTTATTCGTAATCATTGTAATATTTGCAACACCATAGCACAGATTACATAAATAGTTGACCATAGTACTTTTGGCCATTTAGGAACTAGTCTATTGTGTCTATTGAGAACGTTTTCAGACCCAATGCTGCTATTGAAACCCAATTAAGGGTCAGTAGCTCATTGATTAAGGAGTCAGCGTTACTATTGAGAAGTCCGGGGATTCAATTCTGAATATTACACTACCGACCTGATCCCATTTTCCTAATACTTAGGTAGAGGGGTTAGTGTGAATAGTAATACTTTTTAATAAAAAAACCTAAACTAATAACGAATCCCAATTATAACGAAACGCAGTGCCAAAATGCTTGAGAGGCGTAGCGGTAGTGTTTGCGTCTGCTGCGCATGTTTTACCTAGCGACCAATAGGGTTCTTCAAGAAGGTCAGGTTGGAATGGTGATGATGCCTCTGGAGTCATTCAATTCATCAGGTGACTTTATGCTATTTAGCCAACTAAGTGATGATATAAAAAGTCTTATCTTGTCATCTCGGGTTAGATAATCTTCTTCTTCATTTTACTCAGTCCTGTTTAAATTTAAAAAAAAATCTCAGTAGTAATACGGGGTCATGCAAAGTGCCCGGTTGACAGTAATAGGCAAGTCTGTTTGTGTAACCAAAATCATGCTAAAATATGGGTATTAAAACACCTCCGCCTACCCAATAAAACACTTAACAACGATTTATAGCGTGTTTAAATGTTAAATTTGTCTAAAACATTTTTACCCCGAAGCTATTTCATTATCAGAAAGTAAATTTTTATTTATTGTTTTTTAATCTTCGCTTTTCGCACATCAAAGGGAACTTTCAAACAGCATTATATTTCAATTATTTGTGTATTGTTTGTGCTTAATGTTTAATTATGTAGGTACCTCTGCTAACCTGCCCTGCCCCGGTATCCGGAGCCTCGTGGCGCGGACACATTTCACGTGCTTCGTTTCAAAGCCCTAGGGGAGCTCACTCAATGAAAATTCCGGTATTTCTAACCATATCGGTATTCCTTATCGATTACGGATTATAATAAAAATATATTGCGTTTATTCTATCTGTAGGGGGTCCTCCATTCATATATTTTGTAGTGGTTGCTTAAATTGCTTTAATAATGTCATGTAAGCCCCTAATATAGTGCGGACTCTTGGTTATACGTTCCGTAAAACGGGGTGACTGAGGACCAAGGAGTGAATATGAATGGAATGGCCATTAGAACTTTTAGACCGATTTCTTCCACAAATTTTCAAATGCCTGATCAGATATTTGATGATTCACTTTAACGAAAATATCTGCAAAATTGATCTGGCCATTATTTGTACTATTCAGCCCTTGATCCCTATTTTTACCGATTTAAGTAAATAAGTAGATATTAGGTAAAGTTATATACCTATCATGATAATAGATAAAGAAGTCCATTATATGTATATAGACAAATAGAATACTGTTTATCTTTGCTAGTCATTTACTTTGCTTTGAGTATTTTGCTAGTCAAGATTGATCTGAAGCTGACTGTACACGTCTTAACTTTGCGCCGGTCAGTATCCACCAATCACAAATTCAAATAGCTCTGTTGTATCCAAAAGAAAAATAAAATGAAATCGGAACATCCTTCTAGAACAGCCTGTACCTGTAAAGTATTCACACTGAGTTGCCAGACTAAAGAATTTATTTTAGAAGATAATTTATGCAATAATGAGGGCTTTATTGTATAAATTAGAAAGAAAGAAAATATTTTTTTATTTAACTTAGCATTACAACAAATATACACAGTACAGCAATATGTGACAATAGCCAAGTAGAAATAAAGGCCGCCTCTCAGCTTAATGCTGTCCGCGTTGTGTGCAGGCGAACAGTGCTGAATTTCAGAGACGGCCGGACAGTGGTTTTGACATCACTTTAATCCGAAAGGTTATAAAATTAACTTCGATTTAAACATAGGTATACGAGTTTTGGGTGGTTTTATCGCTCAGAGCTATCTCTACCATACAACCTTTGAATGGACTTATTACTAAGATTAAATTGGGATACCGTTGCGCTAGAAATACAACATAGGTATTATTAGTCTAGAGCAGAGACTGCAAATATATCTACATATTAATGCACATGCATATCTCTAGATCTGAGCGATAATCAAATTCTAAATCTATGTCGTAGAAGTTGACCGCTCTACTGCTACGCCACACTTAATTCGCATAGTTCCTTTTACACACCTTCAGACTGCATAAAACGCGCCAACAGGGGCCACCATCACTGCGGTTTCAGCTTTATTTGTAAACAAATATTCGTATGACTAATCTATTCGCAAAAAGGCGCTTGTCTTGTCGGCGTTTGTAGAAATCTCGAACCTATTCGTTCACTCGTCACGCGTTCAACTCGCGATCTACCCAGGTGAATGATCTATCTCAATTGAAGGCCGACAATCGTTTGGTCAGTTTTTTTACTATAATATTATTAGTACTTATTGCTTATACGTGTTGGTTAGGCCAACGATCCGAGAACAAAAAAAATCGTATGTAGTTCGCATTAGAATATTATACAGCGTACTTTGGGGCCTTTTTAGGTAAAGCGTTCTTGAAATGATTGTATAATGACATTTGTTTGTATTAAATAAATGTAAATGAGCTGTGACTTGTGTAAGTTTTATTGTGTTGTAGTACACAAGAGTTAATAGTTGAATAGCAACACTGTAACGTTATTTATATCTTCATTGACGTATTCCCACGGGTAGGTAGAGACAATACAGCTATCATCACCTTCAATTTTTTTGGTAAAATAGATAATTTCGGACATCCTTTTACATTAATATCATGGCGAGTGTGAATGGTACCGTCGGAAAGGGAAGACCTAGGCGCACATACCTGAACCAAGTCGGGGAAGTTTTAGAAAAGGGGCAGGTCAGGAGCACTCTAAACCGACGAGCATGCATGAAGAATGTAATGAGGGTGAATCAAGTGAGAGTAGTATGTCAGGATCGTAGCAAATGGAGATCCGTGATCTCTGCCTACCCCTATGGGAAACAGGCGTGATTTTATGTATGTATGTATGTATCATAAATATTCTTTAAGTAAATACTGTTTTTTTTTATACCTCTTGGTTGGCAGACAAGCACACGGCCCACCTGATGGAAAGTGGTTACCGTGGCTTATAGACGTTTGTAACACCAGAGGAGTCACAGTCGCGCTGCCAACCCTGTAAGTGCAGAGTTTCTGTGCCGTCAGTGTAGAAGAAAAAGCAGGACAAGCCTTTAGTCTGCCCACTGACAGCACAAATTCTCCAGTGAGCTCTGGCTACCCTACTCTCCGCTGGGAACACAACACGAAGTTATTATAGCCGCGGTATACTGTAGAGCGGAGGTACTTCCCCAGTCGGACTGCTCAATTGCGCGGAAATACCGCCGCGCCGTGTCCTACCTCCTTCTACGAAAAGTACTGTCTGAACTTGATATTGTATTCATAAAATAAACAACGATGTAATCGGTTAAAATAGTACCTACCTATAATAATATTAGCGTATTCTCTAGACAATTTATAGATCTACAGTTTTGAATATTAGAAATATTTTCTCGAAGTTTAACTATCTAATAACGTATCACTTTTTCGATTGGTGTTTATTGATCTTAAATAAACTCCTGCTTGCATTTTAGCTTATCTTTCTACGCTAAAACTTAAAGCAATTTTAGAATTTTAGATTTAATTACAGTTTTAATTTATAACTAGAAGATCGAAAAACAAACCTTGATTTGAATAAACATACCGTATATTCTAGAAATACTACTATTTATAGTGTGAAACTTATAATGAAATAATATTAATATACATACATACATACAAATGATCACGCCTTTATTTGTACGCATCTACGCTTACTAAAAGAACTCGAAAGAGGGTAGATCGATATACAGGGTGTATTTTTGAAACGGGGCAGTAAGGGCAAGTACCTTAACCGTTGCAGTTACATCAAAACGTTCTTAAAAGACCTTCCCTAACTTTTTGGGACATTTTGAACTGCATTCACAGATTTTGTAAAAAACTTACAGTTAGCAAAAAAATGCAAAAAGTTCAAATTTTTTTTTTATGCCAATCGATTCTATTTCATGTGGGGATCAAAAAACTCTATGGGACCATTTTAGCTTTCAGTACTAGAAAAGACAGAAATCGCCAAAAACGTTTCCCATACATTTCGTACGGAAATATGATAAATCAACTCGAAACTCATAGGTCAGGTAAAATTTTGAACTTTTTTAAATAAAAAAAATCATTTAAACATTTAAGAAATTGGTTTATGAAATAAATTGCTCAAAATGATTTCCATTTTCACGAACACATAAGTCTATCCTTTTTTGCACTGAACGAATGGCGGCTAATAATGTTCTGGGATGAATATTACGTAAAATGGTCATTAATGCATCCTTGAGCTCTTGAACACTGGCGTACGTCGTCTTATACACCTCGTTTTTCACGAAGCCCCATAAAAAAAAATCAAGTGGTGTTAAATCGGGGCTACGAGGTGGCCACTGTGTTGGACCATGTGTACCTATCCACTGTGTACCGAATAGGCGGCTCAAATTGAAACGTGAAAGGTGACTGTTATGTGGCGGAGCACCATCTTGTTGAAAATGAACTTTTCGCAATTCCGACAGGGGCCATTCGTCCATCTCGTTTTCAAGATGGTGTAAAATGACTTCATTATACATGGCAGAATTCAGTTTCCCTTCATAAAATTCCACCATTATGACTCGATTGGACATTATACCACACCAACAGTTGAATGAGAAGCGAACCTGATTATGACTTGCCGTAACTCTTAGTGGATTTTCTTTGGACCAATAGTGGTGATTTTTTCTGTTGTACATACCGTTATTGGAAAAATTCGTTTCGTCTGACCACAGTATGTAATTTAAAAATTCATGATCTCTGCTTATTTTTCCTCTTAGCTATCTGCAAAAAGTAAGCCTTCGAACATCATCACCCGGATGTAACACTTGAACTATGCGCCCATATCGATAGCACTTGTAGCCGTATTTCTTCCATATCTTTATCACAAGGGAGTGGGATACACCTACTTCAAGGGCGACTTGCCTGGACGATACCTCTGGATATGCTTCGACATAAGTCAGAACCGCAATCTCCGTGTCCATGTCCACACGAGGCTGCCGCTTTCTTTTGAAAGAACTCTGCAATTCCAGGTTTTTCAAAAGATTTGTAATAACCTTTCTTGTTGGCACATGCCGCAACGGATACTTATTGCGGTACCACACTAATGCAGCTCCCGCATTTCGATTATTGACAAAATACGCTTCTAATAAGTCAATTTTTTCACGATTAGAAGACATTTTAGCGAAAATCCTTAATTATTAACTCATACGAAGTTTCTCAGCTGAAACTAAGTATAACACACAGATTTTCGAATCAAATTCGAAATTTGAGGGTAAAAATTCTTTTTATTTACTTTACAGTCAATTCTACCCACTTCCTGGCCATAACAAAAAGTTAGACCATCGTAGAAATTTGTTTCTGTTGCCGAAATGTATGGGAAACGTTTTTGGCGATTTCTGTCTTTCCTAGTACTGAAAGCTAAAATGGTCTCATAGAGTTTTTTGATCCCCACATGAAATAGAATCGATTGGCATAAAAAAAATTTTTTTGGACTTTTTGAATTTTTTTTGCCAACTGTAAGTTTTTTACAAAATCTGTGAATGCAGTTCAAAATATGTCAAAAAGTTAGGGAAGGTCTTCTAAGAACGTTTTGCTGTAACTGCAACGGTTAAGGTACTTGCCCTTATTGCCCCGTTTCAAAAATACACCCTGTATAAACTCTTAAAAAAACTTTTTTCACTGTTCAACGCCAATACTCCAGCTCCTCCGTGATCATGGTGCTTGCAACAGCGCCAAAATATCGGAAACTCAAAACAATGAAACATTGTAAATATCCCGATTATTTTAATACTAATGTGAGTGATCATGATAGTTTAAATAAGCTAACTAAGTTTGAATTTATCTTAACACTAAGATACAGTCAAACTGTTTTATTGATTTAAATTCTATCAGAATAATCAGTCAACATAAAGGGAGGAAGGATACCAAGATATTAAGATCATTTTGATTACTTTGTTAGTCAAAATTGATCTGAAGCTGACTGTACACGTCTTAACATTGCGCCGGTCAGTATCCAACAATCACAAATTAAAATTTCTCTGTTGTGTCCAAAGGAAAAAAGAAAATTAAATTGAATTTGAAATCGGAACATCTTTCTAGAACAGCCTGTACCTGTAACCTCTTCAAACTGAGTTGCTAGACTAAAGAATTCAAAAAAGAGTGTTCTTTTTTCAATGTTTCCTATGATATTGTTATTTATATTTATGTCTGGTTATAGAAAGCTAGAATAAGTCGCGCGCCATTTTCGATTCATTCGATTCCCGATATCGAGAATAGAATTGCGTCGTCCAGACATCGCTGGAGGCGGAATTTCCTTCCTCTGGAATCCGCATATTAGAGATAGATCTGAATACAAAGCAGGGTGCGACTACCCTCTGAATTTCAATTGTATTGTCGGTTGACGTTTGTATATCAATGTTTTGCCGCGCTTTTATTGTCGTAACAGGTGGATTGAATGATTTTTTTTAGAGTAGTGTGTTTTTTATCCGACTGCCAAGAATGGGTTGTTTTTCGCGCGTATCTTGTATGTATGTTTGTAATATTCTTAACTACCTCAAATCTTCCAAACTACGGGACGGATTTCTGTAATTAACATAACGATAGATTCGTCTCGGCAATCCAAGTGTTCTTAGATAGGTGACATGAAAAAATAATAAATAGAAATAAATTATACTGCAATATGCGTATCAAATTAAAGGTCGCATCGCGAGAATTTCAAAATGGTATATCATAACCTCATTTTAATTTAAACATAAACTCACACCTATATCCCCGAAGGGGTAGGCAGAGGCGCCAGCACCCACATTTCGGCAGTTTATATTTAGGTCCTAATGTAATAGGTGGCAAGCCTATTGCTATTAACCGGGCACTAGTATACCTGCGATAAATACACACATAACTTCGAAAAGCATCGAAAAGTCATTGGTGTGTGCCATGGTTAAACCTGGGATCGAACCCGAGACCTCGTCTCAGCAGTCCATTACCCATACCACTAGGCTACCGCGGTTATCAATCAACAATAACATATACTGGCGAAATGTGGGTGCTAGTACCTCTGCCTACCCCTTCGGGGATAAAGGCGTGAGTTTATGTTATATTATGTTATTGTTGACTGTACATGTACAGTTCAACAAAAAAACTTACTAACGGAAAAATACGTAGACGATATCACTGCGAGAGAAGGAAAACTCGAAATAAAACCCTGTACCAACCCGTCTGGCCAGCGTGGAAACAGTAGGCCAAAGCCTTGGTGAGGAGAGCCTATTATTGGGAGAGGCCTGTGTCCAGCAGAGAACTGCGATAGTCTTGATTGATTGAGGGAGTGAACCTATTCTAGAATATTGTTTATTTAAATACCCACCTTGGTCCATGACATTACAGCGTGATAACTAAATGTTTAAGTATAATGATATATCGGCGTCAACGACCTCTACTGTATAATATTTAGTTTCTAGACGTTATTAGATCATCGTAGGTACCTGGCCAATATTTTATATTTTAGGATCTTTGGAATGCACTCTGTATGCAAAATGGTTTTGAGCAGTTCGAAATTTCCATAAATTTATTTAATACCTGTTACAATTCATAATTTTCCCGTAAAACCTTATTAATTAGAATAAAACTCATTTTCACTTTGTTAGCTTAAAAAGTGCGCGAAAAACGGTCGGTCACGTGACTTTTTGCGAGTGACGTCATTAAAAAATATTTACGAAGAGACCAACCAACGAAAGTTTCCGTAACGCTAAATTTTTTATTAGAAATGCCTTTTATTTACGTGCCCCTGGATACCCCCGCTAGAGCCGGTGGGAGAGGTTGGATCGTACTCGAACCGACTAAATCCTACAGCGCCTGTGGGTCGTTGTTGATTGCCGAAGGTGAGATTGACAGACATATCTCTCGCACACCGACCGACCCAATTTTAATTGCCTTAAAAATAGATTAAAATTCATAGAGCAAGCTTATTCTGCTTTCTAATAAACGGAAGTAACAAGGGGTTACCTACATCTGCTAAAGGATCCTTCCAGAAAGATATGGCTGAACTCACACACTCTGACTTCAGGCAGGACCTAAGGTCTTCAAAGAGAAGATTCCTTGCAACGTACAGCGTATACGAGACTGTAGCAAAGTGTCTAGTTTGTGACCTCATCCACTATGTGGAAGCAGTGATACCGTAACTGCAATGCAATTCTAGCTTCACAGAGAGTATTTTTAGCACCATTTGGTGGTGATGCTGGGTGTGATGGCCGATAGGCGGATTAAGCCATCACATGCTAGATGAACCACAGAACTCACGTAAATGATGTGTACAATAAAGAGTTTCTTTCTATCATTGGTCGATCAGTCCTTTTACTGGTGTTTCAAATGGTTGTCTAATTTTCCGCCTTTTGTTCAACATGTTTTGCCAGCACTTCTCAGCATTTCGTGCCCGGTAAACACCTGCGTTACTTTTCCATATTTGGAAGCGTCATAACGTTTTTGCTAATATTATAGTTTAAAACCAAATAAATATCTTCATAATTATACGCATTGAACACATTTTATGGGCTATGATTAAAACCTGTTAAGTCACTTCGTTTATACTGTCGTGATGTAATACAATGGTTATCATTAATATTAATAAATTATATACAAAAAGCAATGAAACGAAAAAGGTAATTACACTCTAGAAAGGTCTAAGATCACGATAGTAACAAATTAGGCCAGGCTGGTCCAACAATTAATGATGATGAACGTAATTACCTATATATACAAATTGCCACAAAAAAAGGCTATTTTATGTGCTCAGTGCGTGTTATCGACGCACTGTGATTAGGTGATCATCACGACTGGTCTGATTTAAATCCAATTCACGAAACAGTCGTGCTTGGGAATAACGAATTGGTACTTTTTTGGCGAAGTCTTTTGGAGGTATGTGGTTGTGAGGTGACGATCGAGTTCTCGCCTGTAAATTCCT
The DNA here is from genome assembly GCA_963662185.1 of Eilema griseolum. NCBI lineage: Eukaryota > Metazoa > Arthropoda > Insecta > Lepidoptera > Erebidae > Eilema > Eilema griseolum. The sequence continues at coordinate 4,342,480 of OY759243.1, forward strand.
GGTGACTACCGACGTGAACCCACTCCTAACACAAGCAATTTATCTTAACTGGAGGGGTTAGAGGGGAACGGTATAGGCGCGGAATGTTCAATTCACAAAATGTTCAGTTCGCAGAATGTCCAGTTCACAGAATGACCATTGGACATTCTGCGCCTAAACGGAGGGGAATATTAGTAATTTCGGTTTTAATATTCTTTAAATAAAATAAAAAAACAAAAAAAGAAATCACTCACATTTTGCCAGCTATGATTTTCGATCTCACGTACCTTAATAGGAAGAGAGCCGATTTCCGTAATCAGGCACTTAGTCCTGAGCTGTGTTTACTGTCGGATGGAGAAAAACCCAATTCCTTAGTCGCCTGTGATACCTATGAAAAACATGGAGTGGCTCTATTCTATTCCACCAGGAACCAACATAGCAACCCTCTCCGCCCACTTCTCTTCTTCTTCTTGTTCTTAACATTAATCCCAGTCGCGTCCAAAGCTAGCATCTCGAAGTCTGGAATCTGCTTTACCAGAATATATGCGAATAACTGCGGATTTTGCTGTAATTCGATATTTTCCGTGAAACGACTACCATCCGACCCGTACACTTCTAACACAAACAATTATTTTATTAGGAGGGTTTGAGAGTAGCCTAGTAAATTTTATAAGCTGAAGAAAGTCTCAGGAAAGAGGGTCACCATTACAGACATCTACGATCTAATAAAGGGTACCCTCAGCATGGCGGTCTCGTCAGATGCTTTTTCACTACCCGAGTATAGGATCTGGGACTGTAGGAAAAAGGAAACACATGGACTGATAAAGAATTCTAAGAATTTATGGTGTGGTAATGATAAGAGTCGCTGAACTGCTTGGTTCTTGATTCAATATTCATTACTAATATACCTACTACCTAATTAGTAAATATATGAATATTTTCACGTGTTGTACACACGCAAAATTGTTAAATGTACCCATTAGGATCTAACAAGCCCTTGAAGTCGTGCGGCTGTTACAAGATTTCAAATTAACAATAAAACATTAATATAATACAACAAGGTCATTAGGGCCCCAAAATGGCGGGGATTTCGCTCACAAAGGTACAATGTTGTTAACTATGTAAGGGAGGATTCACAGGGCGTACAGTCAGCTTCAGATATATCTTGACTACCAAAGTATATCTAATAATAAATATAATCTTAATGCACACTAATAATGGTAATATTTCTGTTTAATTGATCTAAGTCTTTTAATCTTCTCCTAAGCTGTCCTTACTCATACTTCTGGGTTTGTTCACTCTTCTTTTCCTATACAGTCTGTGCTCGGGTGTGACTCCCCTGGTGTCGCTCACGTTCATACGTTTGCGGTTTCCATCAGGTGGGCCGTGTGCTTGTCTGCTACCTAAGTTGTATAAAGAAAAATCGGAAGTGGGGAATACAAAGGTCCTTTCCTACACAGGACAACACATGCAGGGCTTAGATGTCACCCTTACACTGTGCATAATATACGAGTAAGAACCAAGCGGTTCGGAGACTTTTTTTTCCGCCGCATCACCAAGACCTGGAATTCATTACCAGTTCACGTGTTTCCTTCTTCCTACAGTCCCAGGTCCTTTAAGCGGGGCGTGAAAAAGCATCTGATGAGGCCGCCAAGCTTAGTGCCACCATTGTAACATTACTTGGTGTCTGTAATTGTGATCCTTTCCTGAGACTTTGCCTTTAGGTGTTGATGGTAACATCAGGCAAGGTGAAGTCAAGTTGGCATGACCTAGATTTAAAAAAGTATTAAAAACATTTTGAGTACTTTGCTAGTTAATATCAATCTGATGCTGACTGTACTGTGGAGATGAACTGTAGCGTCGCGTGAGTGGGGTATAGGCATAAAGTCATAAGTATTCGGTAAGTGGGTACCTGCACCTACTACTTGCGGTGCATGAGTTAAACCTTAAAACAGCTTTAGGGTAGCCAGAGCTCACTGGAGAATTTGTGCCGTCAGTGGGAAGACTAAAGGCTTGTCCTGATTTGTCTTCTACTGACGGCACAGAAACTCTGTACTTACAGGGTTGGCAGCGCGACTGTGACTCCTCTGGTGTTACAGACGTCCATAGGCCACGGTAACTACTTTCCATCAGGTGGGCCGTGTGCTTGTCTGCCAACTAAGTGGTATAAAAAACAGCCTCTTTCTCCGCAGCGTGCTTTTGCAGGAGGTAATACACGACGGTATGCCTGCCCCAATTGAGCAGTCCGACTGTGGAAGTACACCTGACAGAATACCAGGGCCATAATAACCTCGTGTTGTGTTCCCGGCGGTGAGTAGGGTAGTCAGAGCTCTCTGAAGAGTTTTTGTGCTGTCAGTGGGAAGACCAAAGGCTTGTACTACTTTATCTTCTACACTGACGTCACAGAAACTCTTTATTCTTACAGGATCGGTACATGAGTGTGACGTGACTCCCCTGGTGTTGCACACGTTCTTAGGTAACCACTTCCCATACAAAAATTGCTTTTCCGGTGCATCCGAGGTTTTAGGTTTAGCGTATATGGCTATTATGGAAGCAACTGCCGTCAGGGTCGTCTGACGCCGAGATGAAAACCTTTTTTTATACCTGCACCAGCTGTGTGCGTAAGCTTTTTGAACATAACACTTGCGCCTCCCCATACCCGGGGACGAGATGGGGACTCCGTGGTCCCCCACCTGAAGAGGGCCGTCTCAAAAGAGACAGTCCTGGGTCAGCCGGGGTGTGAGGGATATGTTTTAGAAAATCTCACTCTCGGCAACCTGCGACCCATACAGTCGGCGTGCGTTTTAATCGGTTCACGTCCAACATAAACTCCCCCACCGGCTTTTGTGCACAAAATAAGGTATTTTATCATATCCTATGCCCATCACCTGTTCCTAACGTACCTATTATTTTCCAACATTATTATACTTTTCCACATTCCACATGATCCGGCACCAGTCTACCCCGCTGCAGTATCAAATCCCTTACCCAGCACCAAAGACCTGCTGACATTTCGATTATACAGTAATTTCAAACAGATATGGTACAACACAAACAAACAAAACATTGCACAAAACCCAAATAACAGTCCCCTGTTTCCTGCTACCGGAACTTGTAATTTTATTAGCATAATACGGAGGTACCGCAGAACGGGTACAACTGAAAAGAAAAGTTGTTTTCAGAGCAGCATGGCGAGTGTGCTCGTATGTACTTTAGTCAATTTAGAAACCGGTTTAACGACGATATTCGAAAATATATGTGTTTATTAAAAAGTTTATATTCACATGTTACGTTCTTAAGTAATAAAATATAATAAATATTTGTGAATTTGTCGAGTATCTATTTTATATATTGTGTTTACGTTGATTTGTCCAGCATTTTAAACAAATTTACAAAAAAAGCTCTTTTTTAAACATTTACTGTTGCACGCGGAGCCGCCCGCTTGAATCTCCCATCCCATTCTCGCTGCGCCAGTTATTCAGCGAAACCCTCCCTCCTTAGCTTCGCTCGTTACATACTTCAAGCCCCTGTTGCACTCCTTCAACCAGGTAGCCAGTATGACACATGTTGGAAAAGGCCTATGTGCAGCAGAGGACTGCTAGAGGCTAATTGATTGATTGATCCAAACTTTCCCATTTCATCATCTAATAATGATTTTCATGTAGATTCGTTAATGAATGAAATAGTTATAAAATATTATCTTCGGTGGGAAAATTCATAGATCGAATGTGATAAGAATCTGATCATCACATAGGTAATAAGTAACGATACAGTATTCCCATTTACTGTTACTAAGACTGTAAAGTTTGGATATTGACCAATTTAATTAACTATTTAAGTCATTATTAGTTTTACGATTATGTTTAATAACGTAATAGAAAATATATATTTCATTGACGCACAGCGGGAAACTGTTTATGTCTTATTAGAGACTGCTGACCGAATTAAATTGAAATCTGAAACCAGGTTGCTGAGGCTATCAAAAAGCGATTCTTTTTTATGTCGATTAAGTGACCCACAAACACATGGCCCACCTAATGGAAACCGAGCATATAGAAATCTACTAATGCCTTTCGTGTATTCCATATTATAGTCCCTTGGGAAAATCACTTTTTAGTTGAGAGAAACTGATCATAATAGTGGAGGCAGATTATCTTAAATTAAAGAGGACATTGGTAGATATAGTATAGTTTCATCATCATCATTTTACATTTCGTGTGGTGACAGCGAAAGAATATTTGTCGTAAGAAGACAACGGAAAAATACGCAGACGATATCACTGCGATAGAAGGAAAACTTGCAATAATATTGACCGGCAATATGGCTTCAGGCCGAAACGGTCAACGGGTGATCTTCTAGCCATACGTTACCCATGTTTGGGTGAGGCTATAGACAAGCACGGCGAGTCACTGGCAATTAGTCTTGATATCACCAAAGCTTTCGATAGAGTCTGGCACAAATCGCTTCTCTCCTAGCTACCAGCCTTTGGTCTGCCTCCCAGACTGTAATGGTGACCCTCTTTCCTGAGACTTTGCCTTTAGCTTACCATCAGGCAAGGTGAAGTCAAGCTGGCGTGTCCTACATATAAAAAAAAACTGTACCGACTCGTCTGGCCAGCGTAAAAACAGTAGGCCAAAGCCTCCCAACATTGGGAGAGGCCTAGTCCAGCAGTGGACTGCGATGGGCTAGTTGTTGCATCATAATCATTGCAGCCCTAAAAAAAAGGTCTGCCTCCTTCTCCTTTTGGTATTGGGTTATTATGGGAGCAACTGCTGTCTAACCTTCTAATCCCGAGAGGATAGCCTGCGGTAGAAAATCGTCCGTCAATCAGTGCACCGGTTTGCAGGTCAGGTTGACCTAGATAATGTGGTCTAGATGACCTTATACATCCTTATAATAAGGTTAGGTAACTGTAGTTTTATATATAATAAATTTTGAGGTAGGTTAGGTATCTTCTTAAGGGTATATTCTCATGGTATAAAGAGGATCTTTTCTTCTTCTTCTACTATGATATTCTGCTGTAAGGTTTTTAGTGATTTATGTATCAAAATACGTATCTCCACCCATCACATTAGGAGAGGATATAGTCAGGTTAGTCTATTCACTAGCTCACCAAAATACATTATCTATCAATATTTTACATACATTCATATATATAATCACGCCTTTTTCCCCGGAGGGTTAGGCAGAGATGATTTAACACCTACATTTCATCATTTAATTCGGTCCCACGTAATAGGGGGTAACCTATTGCCGTCTTCCGGACACTATTGTTGACTCAGGCCATGCATCTGAGACTGAATTTAGACTGTATATATCTGTTTGATATTATTCAGCCCCTATCTCTTAGTCGCCTTTCAATATTTTAATCTAGAACTTTCGACATTTTGAAAAAAATCTATACTTTTTCCTTGTAAACGAAAGGGCATTCACCCTAAGTACTTATGTCTACAGATAGGTAGGTACTGATAGGTACGAAAGGGTCACAGTCCTAAGGTGAAGGGCGACGGCTACGTCCACTGAATACTTAAAAAGGTTCAATGTGTCATAACCGCTTCCGGTCGGATACCACCCGGACCCTGGAGCAGAGGCTTGTATGTTATGATGACATTGTATGTTGGTATGTTTGACAACTGTTTTTAACCGACTTTCGAATAAGAGGGGTTGTAATGTACTACATTGTAGCATTTTTAATATTTTCTTTACCTAACTGCGGATTTGGCTGATCTTCGATATTTTCTGCCATGTGACCTCAGACCTCCATAACCCAAAGGTGAAATCAAACCATTGCAGTTACACCTGTTGTTGTACTTTTTAGGGTTGCAACTACCCGTAAAGATGAAGATAGATTTTCGTATGGCAACCGGGACTGTGCTCTCCGAGGCACGACCAGACTAATGCAAACACCCATATTCGTGCATACAAATATTTGCACTGCGTAGCGGCCACATTCAGTACCGCCACGCCACAGAGGCCGATTTCTAGGGTGTTTAAATTTTTATTTCATTCATTTTTAATTTTGGGATATGAACGAAGGCATTTGAAATTTGTGGTCACCATACCCGAGGAGATCAAGATAGAGAAAGATGGCCCTGGTTCGGCCTCTGTGGCCTGTGTGTGCCTTTCAACCTCACCTTCGGCAACCAAAAACGACCCAAAGGAGCCGTGCGTTTTAGTTGGTTCGAGTCCGACATAACCTCTCTTACCAGCTAAAGCCTTTGAATAACTGTCCCAGAATAACTTATTACTTACTACTTCTTCTCCACCAGAAATCACGCAGCACTATATGTGAATAATATTCAATTTAACATTAAACATATTAGAGGCAGTTACCATAGAAACCGTCGTGTTCCACGCCACGGCCGGCTCGATAAGGAATTGTTACGGTGTATTTCGCGACTTGCTTCCGTCACCAGCGTGGAAATGCTGATATTTAACACATTATTGCTATCGGTTAAACTAGAACGTACTTCATACTAAATTTAACTTTTGCTTATATTTCGTTAACGAAGGTCATCATCGTTATTGTTTTTTTATACCACTTATGTGGCGGTCCCACCTGCTGACTTTCCATATAATAAATAAATTTTCTACAACATTCTACACAACGCCATCTATACCCATGGTAAGCATAGCTTAACTAGCTTGTGTTATGGAATCTAGAATGCATGTATACTAATTATATATGTAAACGTATTTAAAGCAATGGTAAAGGACTACTACCTATCATTTTGAACACTGTGACAGCTCACAATTAATGTGCTTACTATTTTCCCTTCTTATTAGTATGTACTATTTACTTCGTATATCTATCTATGTGCTAAAGTTGTATATTTATTTTACTTTATTTGAACTTCTCTCATATCTTTCTTTCTTTTTGTTTTTTTTTTAATACAATGTTTCTAGTTTATTTGCTAACTACACCAAATCTTTTGCTTTATTACACTACTGTCCATCCCAAGGTTGCCAGGAAGAAATCGCTTCCAGCGATAAAGCCGCCCATTGTACATTAAACTGTATGCATGCTAACTACAAGTTTTACTGTAATCTATTGATTGATGAAAAAAAGTATCTAAGTATAGATAGATAGATAAATAATTCTTTATTTCACATAAAGAATTATTTATCTATCTATCTATACTTAGATACTTTTTTTTTGTAAATACATACATATTATACATAGAAAACACCCAGACCAATGCAAATATAAATATTCGTGCACACAAAATCACTGAGCAGGAATAGAACCCGTGTCTCCTGCGCAACAGTAAGACGTTCTACTGCTACGCCACAGAGGCCGTCAATTAACATATTGCCATCGGCTAAACTAGAACATACTTTATACTAACTTTAACTTCTGCTTATAATTCGTCAACGAAGGTCATCAATATTGTTTTTTTATACCACTTAGGTGGCGGTACCACCTGGTGACTTTCCATCGAGTGGGACCGCCATCAACAACACCAACGCCAACTTAGTTTAGCAAAATAAAACATTCTAGTAAAAAGGGGCGTACGAATATGGCTATCCTTGATATTTTCTTGTTTAATACTTTTTAAAGCGTGATTTTTCAGTACTCGGGTTTCAGTTCTAAGCTTATTTTTATTCTATTATATTTAACTTCTTTATTCGTTTTACTTATGCGGCTTGTATGGTAAGGACCATTGCGGTGCCCCATTTTTTTTTTTTTAAATATATTACACGTCAATTAGATTTCGCCTTGCCTGATGGTAAACTGAAAGCAAAGTCCCAAAAAAGAGGGTCACCATTACTTACACATACCGTGTGACAATGGTGACACTCAGCTTGACGGCCTCATCATATGCTTTTTCACGCCCCGCTTAAAGGACCCGGGACTGTAGGAAGGAGGAAACACGTGAACTGGTAATGAATTCCAGGCCTTAATGGTGTGACAGAGGAAAGAGTCTCCGAACCGCTTGGTTCTTGATCGGATGTTTTGCACCGTGTGCGGATGACATCTAAGACCTGCACGTGTTGTCCTATGTAGGAAAGGGGAGGGTGGGACTAATTGGAAGAGCTCATCAGAACACTCCCCATGGTACAGACGGTAAAAGTAAAGTACAGTACTTTGCTGAACCATCCCAGAGATGCGAGCAGTATTCCACACATGTGCGAATTTGTGTCTTGTATAGAAGACACCGCTGCTCCGGCGTTAAAAATCGCCTCACTCTGTTCAGGACTCCGAGACTCCCATTCTTATTCATGTCGCAATTGCGCTCTTATCCGCTGTTCATCCACCAGTACCAACAACTAAAACGTTTAACAAAAAGCCGGAATGATGTTAGCCATTGATTCGAAGAAGAAGAAAAATGAGAGGGGTCGTGGTCCGATCTCGTAAACCTCGAGAGGAAAGTCTGTGAATCAGCAAGTCCAAAATTAAAACACCTTTTGCACAGTGAATGAAGTGTATAAATTCTGTTCCATTAATTTTGAACTTTATGCGTAAAGAAATAAATTCCATAATTTAATACCATTTTTTGCAATGTCTGCGGTTTGACAGTGGTTTTGTTTTAGCATATTCGAGGGACAGCCTTACAGGTGAGGTTGGCTTCGGTTCCGAACATTTAGATGGGGTCATTAAAACATCCTAATCAGAACTCAGTCATTATAAACATCTAATCGAAGCTCAATTGCATCCGAAGCTAGCGCTTAGTAACCCGAAGGCTGCTCTCACGTTGTCCTGTGTAAAAGATATTACTCATTGAAATTCATTGTGTAAAATAAGTTAACACACAGTTTAAATTGGATCCAAGCTTGTTTGTATCATTGTCCTCCTGTCAATTTATTTGGGGTCGGTGCAACATATGTACCTTTTCCATTTATCATTGGTTGCAGTCAAATCAACATTCAATCCCTTTCTCGCCTCTGTTCTCTTGCTATGCAGGATGCGCGAGTTTGATCCCCGTTCAGTGCATATATTTGTATGCATGGGTATTTGCATTGGTCTGGGTGTTTCTATGTTTAATATATATGTATTTATAAAAAAAACTATTTAAGTGTGTTTATCCGTATTCTAGATTCCATAACATAACTATGCTTACCACGGGTCTAGATAGCGTTGTGTAGAATATTGTAGAATATTAGGTAAGGAGGTAGGACAGGGCGGTATTTCTGCCCAATTGAGCAGTCCGACTGGGGAAGTACCTCAGCCCTACAGAATACCGCGGTTATAATAACTTCGTGTTGTGTTCCTAGCGGTGAGTAGGGTAGCCAGAGCTCACTGGAGAATTTGTGCTGTCAGTGGGATGACTAAAGGCTTGTCCCGCTTTGTCCTCTACACTAACGGCACAGAAACTCTGTGCTTACAGGGTCGGCAGCGCGAGTGTGGCTTCTCTGGTTTTACACACGTCCATAGGCCACGGTAACCACTTTCCATCAGATGGGCCGTGCGCTTGTCTGCCACTTAAGTGGTATAAAAAACTAAATATTATATACACAACTCATCCATTTCATCTTTTATATTCTCTACAAAGGGAGATGACTCTCTTTGTAACCCGTCTACTTGTCGTTAGATCTCGGGACACATATATCTTGGATCTAAGTCGTGTGACAAACGAGACCCTGGCACGCGTATATTGTTTTGTAATAATATATGCTTGGTGAAATTGAGCTCGTCCCTAGCACCCCGCGTTTTCCTCAAAAGATACTCTAGAATATATATATATAGCGCGTATATAGTGAGCACATATTTTAAACACATTTTAGGTCCAACATATGTGTCCTGGACTCTGTGGTCCCCACAGCCGAGGAGAGGGCCAGTTCGAGAGAGATAGCCCTAGGGCTGTGGGGCGCGAGGGATATGCCTGTTACTTCACCTTCGGCAACCAAAAACGACCCTCAGGCGTCGTGCATTTTAGTCGGTTCGAGTTCGACATAATCTCTCCCACCGGCTCCGGTGGAGGGGATATCTGTGGGGATTTAACGCACTTCAAAATATATATATCCCGAGGTATAAGCTGGTTTATATTCTTGTGAATTCTATAGATAGTCGTATACAAAAAGAATTAGATATAATTATTTATTCATTAACGTCCCCGAAAGTAAAAATAGAAACGTCTAAAGAAGCATTAAGTTTGTTATCTCACGGTATGTTTATCTTCTCACTTATAATAATATTGATGTAGAACCTAAATTAGGCAGTACTCGCGGCTTGCGGTCCACGTGACACATGACTGGGCACGTTTTTGTCTTGTTTCTTTAAAGTCTTTAGGCGCTCTGCAAACGTAGACACTTTTTGTTGCTGACACGCTACACAGTAACATAAAAAAGAGTTGCTATGTTCGGTAGTTCCGATCGGACAACAACCACAGTGGTATCAAGGGGCGATATGAAAGAAAGAAAGAAAAACATTTTGGTTTTTGTTAAGAAAATGAAATTTGTTTTATAACGTTACTGTCCATCCGAAGGTTGCCTGGAAGAAATCGCTTCAGCGATAAGGCCGCCCATTGTACTGTATACATACTACCTACTTGTCCTACTGTGTTGATGTACAATAAAGAATTATTATCTATCTATCTATAAAACAGTCACAAAAGATTTCGAATTTATTGCGTTATTGCGAATATTCTATTGCCATCTTTTGAAACTGGATACGGTCACATATTACGGTACATCAATCGCTTGCTCAGCGCAGTATGTAAGTACAATAGTAAGATTTATAAATACCTGCATTGAACATTTATCAGTAAAGCAACTGGGCCTAAAACTGTCTACTGTAGGGAATGACTGATTTCACATTTATTATCTTATATCCAATAGTTTGGATTTTTGTTGCTCATTCAAGGAATCAGACTTCCTCTTAGGCAGAGCCGCAATTACTGGCAAGTATAACAATTAAATATTCACACAATTAGCTTGTATACCAAACTGGACACAACAAGTGTCTACGTTTGTGGAATGCCTTAAGCAAACAAATCCCAACTTGTTCGGTTTAAGTCGTTGACGCCGGCGGCATTTCTGTGTAGTATACATATGTACCTGCCCTTAGCCCTACAAGAACCACTTAAAACAAATCGAACCACGGCTTCAGATCGTTGACTTGCTTCTAAAATGCCGCCAACATTCAAAAAAGGTCGGAGCGTGACGTTTTATCTTTAGGGACGGAACTTACTGGTTGAAGATGAGTCCACGTAAACGGTATCAGGGATACAACCAGATTTTAATTGTAGAAGGAGGGTTTAAGAAAACAAAATTATAAAATAAATGATTTAAAAATACTGACACAAAAATGACATGCCGTCAAAAGTAAAAAATATGTGTTGGTTCGCCCTTTAGTTTTTATGTACCTAGAAATATTTTGATTTAAGCGTCGTCGTGTCGGGAGACTCCTATCTGATAAAGCGCTTTGGTAAACATTTTGACGGAACGAACCGAAGTGCCACCATGACAACGCTTGAATCAATAAAATGTTACGAGGTATATTTAAGGTACACATACCAACATTTTGATGACCTTTAGACCTCTGTCTGCCTCTTTGTGGGTGGTGGCGCATGGGCCAGCGTGCGCGAGTGGACTGTATTGCGGAGAAGCAGATAACTGTTCTATTGACACTTTACACACAAAACAAGACAGGTGGCCGGGCTGCCGCGGATTCGATCCAGGCAGTGAATGCAGCCCGAGAAATTAGGAGAGGATGCACTAACCTTCACGACCCACGTGTTTTTCATCGCAGCCGGTACACGGATCTTCTCTTCCTTGCTCAGGAGCTGCCGTCAGCGTCACTAGATCCCTTGAGGAACACACGAGAGGCACCATCCGATCGGTAAAGGTCTATGAGGCGGTTAAAATACAACAAATATTATTCATTTCTGAGAGACGCGCTCGCGATCCGTCCCTACGCTGGCTAGTTCAAAGCGGGAGTGCCCGTCCACATCTCACACAATGGCGGACGGAAGCTACAGCTAGCCCTACTCTATGGTTAGTGCGGAGGGGGAGACGGATCTAAAAGGAGTGTGTTTCCATGTCAAAAAATACAGTTTCCACATCGGCGCAACCATTCCCCCCGGCTTGAAGGGTTACCTTCGAAACGAAAAATGTGGAACAAAACTAATGTCTAATCTAAATCTAGGTTTGCGAAATAACAACTAAAATATAAACATAGATTGGAACTCGTGCCTACTGCTGGCTAGGCAGAGGGCAGAGGCGAACAACCGGGCGCAGATACGATCCGGTTGCAGTTTTAACCCGTACAACACGAGTTATCCCGCGGGCATCGGGAAAAATTTCCTCTACTACTCCTAGAGGCCAATGTAAAGGAGGCGCATTCTCAGTCATAAGGACTACCACCGTACCTACAGTAATTGGGTTGGATGGAGTATTCCATTTTTGACGTGACTGCAGCGTGTGCAAATAATCGGTTCTCCAACGATTCCAAAACGATTGGACCATCTTATCTAAAAGAGCGTGACGAGTTAGGAGGTGTATTCTATCGTCATCAACATCTATTGCGGGCAAATATTTTAAAGGAGTCATATTTAAGAAGTGAGCTGGCGTCAGCGCTAACGGCTCTGACGGATCGCTAGATAGAGTCCGACACAGCGGACGCGTGTTCATCACCGCCTCTACTTGCGCGAGTACGGTACTCAACTCCTCGAACGAGAGAATCTGTTCGCCTATGACGCGAAACAGATGCGACTTAAGGCTTTTAATATTCGCTTCCCAATTACCACCAAAATGACTAGCTGCAGGCGTGTTAAAGTACCATTCAATGCGATTTTCGGCTAAGATGTGAGCGAATTCACTTTGGTAGTACTTAGACCGTAAGAATGTGTGCAATTCCGAAATACTACGTCGGGCCCCTACATAGTTTGTACCGTTGTCCGAATACATGCGCTTAACCGGACCCCGACGCGACAAAAAACGTTTAAAAGCGGACATAAAATTTGGCGTACTTAAATCACCGGTCAACTCTATATGAACCGCGCGAGTTGTCATACAAATGAACAAACAAACATAAGCTTTCGTGGAGCGAATGCCACGACCACGAGCAATGGTGACCTTGAAAGGCCCAGCAAAGTCTGTGCCGGTGTGTACGAAAGGTTTTGCGGATTGAACAACACGACAAGAGCGATGATCGGCCATTTCAGGCGCGATAAAACGCGGGCGGAGTTTAAAACAAGGTACACATCTGTGTACTCTAGCGCGAATCAAATTACGAGCGGAAATTATCCAGTATTTCTGTCTCAAAATAGACATTAACAAATCGGGACCAGCGTGACAATTCACCTTGTGATGATAATCTACTAACAAATCTAATACGTGGTCCTTACGCGGGAGAATTACTGGGTGCCTTTGTTCAAATCCTAAACCTGAATTTCTCAAACGACCACCTACTCGAATGAGTCCATCTTCCAAAAATGGTTTCAAGTGTCGGAAAGAACGACTACAAGGTTTGTTAAATTCTAAATTTTTAAATTCAGAAGCAAAATAACACCTCTGCAATTCGCGAAGTATGATCAATTCAGCCTTATCTAAATCAGCGGCGGTTATATGACCGCGTGTAGATAAAATTCTCAAAAATCGGCCTACATAAACAACACAACGCAACAGTCTCGACCAAGACGAGACGCGATTAGCCAACAACAAAACCAGGGACTCTTCACGCGGGACCGACACCACAAGCGAGTGCTTCTTTTCCTCGGGTGGTTCGGAAACCGTAGTGGGATTGAATTGACTAACTGGCCACTTATCTAACGCGGCATGAATCCAGGACGGTCCACTAAACCATAACGGATGATCTAATATTTGCGAAGGAAGCAGTCCACGAGAGAGACAATCGGCTGGGTTGTCGGTGCCAGCAACGTGAAAGAGATTTTTTGGCGCTAATTCCGATTGAATTTTTGCCACTCTATTAGCGACGAAGGTGTCCCAACGATGGGGCGAAGAGTGGGCCCAACACAAAGCGACTGTTGAGTCCGAAAAAGCTAAAATTCTATTAATATTAATGCGACTACTACAAGCATTGGCGATAGAGGTGATCAATCTAACCAACAATAGTAAAGCGCATAGCTCGAGGCGTGCCAGAGAGACGACCTTACGGGGAGAGACCTTCGATTTCGCGCTTATAAGGCTAATTGAAACCTTACCTACATTCGAGACATGAAAATAGACTACTCCTCCATACGCCCTCTCACTAGCGTCCGCGAAGCCTACTACCGTAACAACACTATGTTGCGATATACCTACATGACGCGGAATTTGTACTTGGTCAAGCACAGAGAGTTCTTTTCTAAAGCGAGCCCACAACTTAGCAATGTTGTCGGGCGCGGTGTCGTCCCAATCACAATTCGAAAGCCAAAGCTCTTTTATAAGTAGTTTGGCGTACAGAACGACAGGAGCTACGAATCCCATTACGTCCCATATCCGTGCCACACACGACAGGATAATGCGTTTAGTACAAGTTTGCGGGGTCGAACTACTTTTCAAACTAAACGTATCAGATGCGGGCGACCAGCTTAAACCAAGCACCTTGTGCGTATCACTTTCATCGAACTCCTTAACCGAAGACAATCGGTGCGACGGTGGAATCGACTCTAACGCTGTTTGCGAGTTGCTCGTCCATTTCACGAGATCAAATTGACCCGCCTTCATGAGACTTATAACTTGAGCGGCCGTCTCGACAGCCTCGGCCTCGCTATCTACACTATACACGAAGTCGTCCATGTATAAGCCAGTCTCAATGGTGGCTCTCGCTTTAGGAAATGCATCGCCCTCGTCAGCGGCCAACTGCTTGACGGTGCGAAGTGCGTGAAAAGGGCTAGATTTAAGCCCGAAGCAAACACGATTAAACTCGTAAACCATTAAAGGTTCTTGCGGTGAAAATCTATACAAAAATCGTTGAAACCTACGATCGGGTTCGCGCACTTCAAGGCACAAAAACATTTGTCGAATATCTGCAGAGAGTGCCACAGCGAATAAACGAAAATTTACAATTATGTCAAATAAATTACCTTGAAGATTTTGACCACAATACAAAATGTCATTAAGCGACACGGAAGTGCTAGTCTTAGCACTGCCATCTAGAACTACGCGGAGTTTAGTAGTAAGCTTATCTTCTCTAATAACTCCGTGGTGCGGGATAACGTACGAAGGCTGGGTCTCGTCAGTGTCCGCAGGCGCAGGTGAGATGTAACCTTTATCTAAATATTCGTTGACAACCTCATCATAGGCTTGCTTTAACTTTGGAGACGCCTGCATCTTTCGTTCTAAACAAAGAAAGCGTCTTTCAGCGGATGCACGGGAGTCCCCGAGCGAAAAAATATCTCCCTTGAAAGGGAGCGCGACCACATAACGACCCTGCTCATCACGAGTAGTCGTGCGACAATAAATCTCCTCAGCCATCTTGTCATCAGGGCTTAGGATTGGTGGGACATTGACCTCCTCAATCTCCCAAAACTTGCGGATGGTAGACTCCAGTGGCGGCTCGACGGTGCAACAGAACGAGGCAGTCGAGTGACTAAAACTATCCATAGAAGCGGGTGCAGAACCAATTATAACAAAACCCAGAACTGTTTCCAGGGCGTGCGGAGCGGGGTACGTCGGACCCCCTTGAACCTTACGTGATAACTGGAGGTGCGGGAGAATTGAAGCGCCGATCAATATATCGACGACTCCAGGAACAGCGTAAGTCTCATCAGCTAAAGGTAAGTCTTTAAATTTCGTTAATAAAGACGTGTCAACTGGGACGGTAGGCAACTGTTCAGTTATTTTATCCGTAACGAACGAATCCATGTCAAACCAAATTTTATTATTAAAACGAGATCCAAACCTCGTTTTAACTGTGCCATGAACAGCTGACCGTAAACCTCCAAAACCCGTCACCACTGAGTAGGTTGAACGCCTATCAACATTGAAACCAAGACGTTGACAACAATCTTGAGTAATAAAATTACTTTGCGAAGCGCCATCTAATAGCGCTCGAACAATGTGCGGTTTACCTAATGCATCAACAATAACCACGCGAGCGGTCGCAAGACAAACCGTAGTGAGGGCAGCACTAGCGGAGAACGAACACAAGGTGACGTCATCCGCGGCGGTCACCGGGCGGGCCGGAGCGCGCGCGAGCGCGGGCTGCGGCTGCGGCGCAGGCCGCCGTGTGTCACCGCTCGACGAGCCAACCGTGCTCACATTGGATGCGGCATTACTATTCTCAAAATGAAGCAAAGTGTGGTGTCTCGCTTGACATTTGCGACAACTATTTCTACTATTACATAAAACAACGCGGTGTTTAGTACCGAGACAATTAAAACAAAAATTATTAGCGCGAACAAATTTATAACGATCACTAGGTGACAACTTTAGAAAACCAGGACACCTGTACAGTTGCGAATGATGAGTACTACACAAAGAGCAAACAGGTGATTGTACATGTGCTGGTGCGGTACTAACATAAGTATGAGTTGACCTCAGTGACTTCGATGACGCATCTACTTTGCGTGCAGAAGTAACAACCTTCTTCGCGCCTTCATGTTTCGATGAAGAGCGTTGCAATACCTTTATATGCTCGCGAACAAAACTTTCTAAGTCTTCGAACTTAGGAATTTTACTGCCGCGATGATCCGACTCAAACAAACGAATGGTTTCGGAATCTAATTTCTTTAAACCCATATACAAAAATACGAAGTCGCAGAGGTCATCGATCTTCAAGTTCTTTACGGCGCGAACAGCTGACGCGAAAGTATCTAGAAATTTCTCTAAGTTTTGATCGTTACATGCCGTAATAGATTTCAAATCAGACATCTGATCTAAATAGGCGTTAGCTACCGATCTTTTATCCTCATACTTAGCTTTCAAAGTATTTAAAATTAAATTATAATTCCCGGCACTAAACGTAATTCCAGCGCAAGCGGTTATAGCTTTACCAGTCAATTTTTCAACGAGATAATGCAATTTTTCGTGATCTGTCAACGAATCGTTCTTATCTATCGTATTCTCAAAACTATCTATAAATAGACACCAATTGCGAATGTTACCATCAAATTCGGGTATTTGAATTGGTGGCAACTTAGGTCGGTCGCGAGTGGGGTTGGGTAGGTCAGCCGGTTTCTCCAAACTCCTAGCGACGCGTTTGATACGACAATACAAATCGTCAAACGACGACAAGGCTTGATAACTCACTGAGTAATCGGGATCCAAATTCAACTCTAAAACATTGATGTCATGTACTAAGGTTTCGAAATCCGCGCGTAGACTATCTAAGTTTTCTATAGAACACAAGAACGAATCTCTGATGACCAAATCAGAGGTTTTAAGTGCACTATCATAAATCGATTGTACGCGAGAGTAAATCATTTCTTTTTTAGCGTATAAAAGTTTCAATTGAACCTTACCGGTCTTATCAACCTTTGGGGACATGTTTACAATTAAATCTCAAACTAAAGTGCGGTAAACAATAAATATGAAATGACTTAATCCTAGCGGTACAGAGCAGCGAGGCGGCGCGAGCGTTAACTATGTAGGTAGGTAGGTGCTTACAACTGTGAATGCACGCTTGAACAAACGCGCATAGCAACAAGGTCGTACCTACGCGATGGTCGCTGTCTAGATTCAACTATTATTTCCGAGATTAAGTATTGCGTAATATCTATTCAAATTAAAATACTTTCGTATGAATTGGGATGAGATGCGAGCGAGGTAGGCACAGCCACGTGTCTACCCACGCAGGTACTAGGCAAATACGACGCGAGCCGAGAACAACGTAATTGAAAAAAACAAAACAAAGCCAAATGCGTTAGGTATTACACTGTGCCTATGCACTAGGGTGTCTGAGTATACCTAAGATCTAAGCCTAAATGTCTGGATGCGGGGTTTTCTACTAAAATAACCAGGCACTTAGGTGCGATGCGAAAATTGCGAACTACTATTAAGTGTTGATATGATACCTAACCTATTTATGTATTAGGTAGGTACAATGCGAGCCAGCGGCGAACGGACAACAAATTCTAAGCCTAAGTGTCTGGATGCGGGGTTTTCTACTAAAATAACCAGGCACTTAGGTGCGGTGCGCTCATTCCCATTAGAATAATAACAAAATACGAACTACGGCTAAGAATCCGGCTCGATCCGGACCAAAAATGTTGGCGCATGGGCCAGCGTGCGCGAGTGGACTGTATTGCGGAGAAGCAGATAACTGTTCTATTGACACTTTACACACAAAACAAGACAGGTGGCCGGGCTGCCGCGGATTCGATCCAGGCAGTGAATGCAGCCCGAGAAATTAGGAGAGGATGCACTAACCTTCACGACCCACGTGTTTTTTATCGCAGCCGGTACACGGATCTTCTCTTCCTTGCTCAGGAGCTGCCGTCAGCGTCACTAGATCCCTTGAGGAACACACGAGAGGCACCATCCGATCGGTAAAGGTCTATGAGGCGGTTAAAATACAACAAATATTATTCATTTCTGAGAGACGCGCTCGCGATCCGTCCCTACGCTGGCTAGTTCAAAGCGGGAGTGCCCGTCCACATCTCACACAATGGCGGACGGAAGCTACAGCTAGCCCTACTCTATGGTTAGTGCGGAGGGGGAGACGGATCTAAAAGGAGTGTGTTTCCATGTCAAAAAATACAGTTTCCACATCGGCGCAACCAGTGGGTATACGGCGTGAGTATATTTGAACGGCGTCGGATAAAGTAGGTACATTGTATTGTCCTTTCATTAACCCGACGTTTCAATTGATCGCGGTCAGTTTGACAGATCGGTTCAATTCATCTCAAATGTTCCCTCCCAAATATGAAATACTGATTTCGTTCATATTTATATATAAAGCTTATAAAAGGAGGTTTAGAAAAGTCATATTTTTATACTAGTAGTTCTGTGAATAGTAGACCTCTCGAGCCCCCTTTGCACCATTTTTCTGGTATCCTTAAAAATACAAGGCATAATTCTTTTTCCACAACAACCAGTGAGGATTCATGTCCTTGATGTTTCAGCCAAAAATCATCAATATTGTGCACAATTCTTAAATAGCGAGACAGCAAACTTCTCCCCGCTGCTCCACCATTTTCCCTCCTATCAAAAAAAAAAGCTCTCGACAAAAGTTGTGTTTTAAATCAAAGAATATGTGTGCCAAGTTTTGTGAAAATCGATTACGAAACGCACCCTCTAGACTGGAACTGGCAAACAAACAGACATAGATACTTACGACATAAAATAACAAACTCACGCCTACATCCCTGAAAGGATAGGCAGAGGTGCTAGCACCCACATTTCGCCAGTCTATGTTTAGGTCCCAATGTAATAGGTGGCGAGCCATTGCCATTACCTGGGCACTTATAAACCTGCGATAAATACACACATAACTTCGAAAAGCATCGAAAAGTCATTGGTGTGTGCCATGGTAAAACCTGGGATCGAACCCGAGACCTCGTCTCAGCGCGATACTTACGAACAAAAGTAAAATCAGCCACCTTTTAATACGGAGAGGCTCTTGCTGACCAGTCAATAAAGAATATATTCATTCATCTTCATTTGCAAGCCTATCGTTACGCCTGAGGGGCCTTCGATTCCCGAGGTTGCCTTCAATGACTCTGGGTCAGTTGTGGCTTGAGGTACATGCCAGAGGCTACCTCACCCTTGGCTACTGATGGCCCTAATCAGAGTGCGGTTTTAGTGGGTTGGCATCTGATATAACCACTGTTTTATAAAACATCACGTAACATCCAGAACAAGCGAATTGCTCTGGCTGTTACTTGGTGATTTATAAAACGGTTTAATTGCGGAGCAATTCAATGCAAGCGAGAGAGATGGACTTTATAAACGATCGCTAATAAGCGCGTCATAGTAGTGATGCCGACAGCCTCTATGGCATGGTGGTAGAGAACGCGGCCAATACGCAGTAGGTGCGGTTTCGATCCCCGCTCAGTGCAAATATTTGTATGTATGAATATGGATATTTGCATTGGTCTGGTCGTGCTGCGGAGACACGTTAAGCCGTTGGTCTCATATGGTTGCCATACGAACATCTATGGCAGCCGTTACGGGTAATTGGAGCCCGCAAAAGTCTGACTGGTCTAATTACAGAACCTCGATATCGCTAAATGGTTGTGGAGGTCAGATGGCATTCGCTTCACGCAAAATAACGAAATTTAGTCACGTCTTAGTTAAACTAATAAGCCGACCCTAGCTAAGTTGGTAAAAAGCTCAGAGAATGAGTAGTGTTGCTGAGTGTCAATCTCATTTGCATCTAGGTCTTGCTTTTGCGTCCTGAATCCTGAAATGTATTTCCCTGGCTATACCGCGAGTTTAACTCACTACTGCTCATACCCAGTAGTACCATTAACCAATGAATATTATGTCGATATGGTGACGTAACTAAGTTTCTGCGATTCGATTGGTCGAAATATTTCCAGAGACACAAGTCTGCTTCGTCGTGATGCGGGTCCATAACGGGAAATAAAATGACTTATCACTGGGATAATTAAGCGTGCAATAATAACTCTGCACTGCTCGAGTTTTTTTCTCTAAGTTTATCGCTTAATCAGTAACTTAAAAATGATGAGCCGATGATAGCGGTCTGCGGTCTCAAACAAAAAACACGATGTGTACGTACCCGGATTTGCGCCAACAATTTCTAAACATAAATGCTATGTAGCATAATAGAATATAGTATGCTATTATGCATAACGGTTAACATAATTACTGTTCAAGTGATTATTCATTTTTAAGCACTGACGTAGGCATATTATTTTATCGCGATTGATAATAACATGGGTCACTTGGAACTAGTATTCCTCCAGTGTTTAGGCTACTTCCTTTTTTCGTGCGGCAATCTCAGATACCCCCTCCGAGAGCGACACGCCTTCTTTGGACATTTTTAACATGCGGAAATCCACTCACATTTCCCCCGCCGAGGCCAGCGGGGTAGTTATGTTGAGCTCGAACCGACTAAATCCACACGGCCGTCTTGAGCCGTCAGTTGCCGAGGGTGAGGTAGCCTCTGGCATATTCCTCGCGCACACCGACTGACTCAGGGCTATAGAAGATGGGGCCCCATTTTTCCCCAGAAAGATTAAGGAGGGCGTAAATGGCGCCGCCGTCTTGGCCTGTTTCTGTTAGATTGACAGGCGGCTCCACCCGTCACATCCAGGCCTGCGTTTAATGGAGGACGGACGTCATTTAATGACCTCCGACACCAGAATTATCTACGCTTTGCGAGCTATGCGGTACGGAATGGATTCAAGTCTCCTCCGGCCCCGTTCCCCTGCCTCCTTCTCGAGTATTTGCTCATAGAAGGAGTCGGCGGCAGCCCAGCTCTCTTGAGACTCAGATGCCGGGGACTAAGGTGGGCCATAGCGCATTTCTCTCGCATCCTGGCTGACCCAGGGCCATCTTCGGTTTCCTTGGGTGTGAGAACTACGCTGTCCCCATCTTGCCCCGGAGAAGGGCTAGGGACGAGTATTACGTCATTTAACCGGTTATTATGTTAGGACTCTCCTAAAGTCTAAAAATGGGCGCGCCCACTCAGGGAAAATGTGATCAACATACTATTAAAAGGACAATTAAAACTAGGTACTGTTTATACATTTATAGTAATTAATTGTAATATATTTTCCTTATTTATATTTGCTAATATGTTTATAAATAAATATAGCTCTAAAGCGAAATTTTTGTTTTCTTTTATAAACAACTAAATAACCATAATAACCTCGTGTTGTGTTGCTGAAGTTAAGTAGGGTAGCCAGCATTGACTGGCGAGTTTTTGTACTGTCAATGGGAAGAACAAAGACCTGTCCCACTTTGCTATCTGCTCTGACGGCACGAAAATTATTTGTGCTTACAGGGTGGACAGCGCGAGTGTTACTTCCCTGGTGTTTCACACGTAATAGGCCACGGTTACCACTTTCCATCAGGTGAGCCGTGTGCTTGTCTGCCATCTAAGTGGTATAAAAAATTAGCTGTTACCCACAGCTCTGTCCGCAAAGGTTTTTGATCCCGTTCCGGACGAGATGAATAGCATCCGTCTCCTGGTTCTAAATTACAACCCCACAAATTGCTAGTTAAATCGGTACAGCTGTTCTTGAGTTATAAATAGTGTAACTAACACGACTTTGTTTTACTCTTCTGGAATTCATTACCAGCTCACGGGTATCCTTCTTCCTACAGTCCCGGGTCCTTTAAACGGGGCGTGAAAAAGCATCTGATGAGGCCGCCACCAAGCTGACTGCCACCATTGTAACATACTACGTATATGTGTAATGGTGACCCTCTTTCCTGAGCCTTTACCTTTAGATTACCATCTGGCGAGGTGAATTGGCATGTCCTAGATAAAAAAAATATAGATCATAATATAATCTGTCTGTACTATTATATAACTATAAAGTGCTTGTTCATTGAATATTTAAAAAAATGTTTGGGTTAGTTACATATTATATTAACGGTACCTAACATAAAAACATGCGATGAACGCAATAACTACTGAATAAAGATCTGTTTGTTTGTTCGCAATTGTTCGAGTAAAACCGGAGATATGATCAAAAGTCGTGAAAACCAACATTCACGCGAGCGGAGCGGAATAAGTTTCTTTTTAAATATTACTATCATAATTACATTAATTATATATATACAAATACCTGTTCCAACAACTCACAACTACATCACTCAAAAGATCTATACTCAATTGCCACTATTCATACTCAACATATCGACAAGTCAAGATTGCAGTACAGTTATCCCTTCAAAATTCCTTTGAGCATAGCCCTTTACATACGAATCGCGTTTGAAGAGACATACTTGGAATGTCTCGGTCCGTGTGCGGTATATCTTATGGTATAATTGCATAATGTAGGTACAGTCGAAAGCAAATGTAGTGAAGTCACTGATTAAGACGGATTAATGGTAGGGTGACAATTCAATACAATTATTAGAATTGTGTGGATAATCCACTCACCTGTATATGTTCAATGGGTATATGTAGACTCAAAGGGTTATATACCCCTTTGAGTCTTTATCAGCGTGTGATACAGGTGCGCGCGGGAGACTAAGGCATAAAGCTCAATAAATATCGCGACATTTGCGATTTTGTCAATATAATTGATACTAATGATGCGCAAACGCAATTCGTAGATATATTGACACCGATATTACGATACCGGAACGCGATATTTTGTATATTGATTATCTAATCCTTGTTTTAGAAGTCCACTAAATTGTCTTGTGTTTAATCTTACCCAATATACCTCCGTAGTAAATGATGCATGGCTCAGGTTACTAGTATTTTTTCAAATAACTCTGAATATAAAAAAAACTTGATGTATATTTTGAACTAGTCATTAAATTGATGTATAACATAGTTAACAGAAAATATTTTTCGTCATTTCCACGAACATACTGACACAAATACGAATCTGAAAAATAAAGTAGCATACTACTGCTGTCGCCGGTGAGATCGGTCTGGGTATGGAATACTATATCTCATACACCGATGTCACCGGTGACCGCGGGGTGCGCCCTTGGTTCGGGCGCGAGTGCGCGGAAGCTGTTGAACAAAAACAGTCTGCGTACCGCGCTTGGGTAAGGGCGCGCGCGTCACGCGCCATCCCAATCTGGGCCACTTCAAGGCGGCGTACAACAGAGCCACAAAGGTCTGTAGAAGGGCCTACGTCAGAGCGGATGCCCTGCGCATAGCGCGGCTTGGTCAAGAGCTAGTGATGCATCCCACGGGAAGCCATGGTTACTGGCGACTGGCTAAAGCCGTGCAAGCCAACTTCTGTCAGCCTTCGCTGCCTCCGCTGCGTAACCCTGATGGATCCCTGGCCCATGAGCCGCAAGAGAAGGCAAACCTGCTGGCTAATCTCTTTGCGGCCAACTCCCGAATCGATGATTGTGGTAGGCAGCCACTGTCGCGTGGTCACTGTCGGGTAGTGTTGGTCACTACCCGACAGTGACCACGCGATGCCTGATATCCATATCAGGCAACGCGATGTCCGTGCAGTGCTGCAATCACTCGATGTCCGGAAAGCCAGTGGTCCGGATGGTATTCCAGCGGTAGTTTTGAAAAAATGTGCAGCGGAGTTGTCTCCAATGCTTACGCGCCTGTACCGGCTATCCTACAGTTCGGGTACAGTGCCTTTGCCTTGGAAAGAGGCGAATGTTCAGCCGATTCCCAAGAAGGGGGATCGCTCGGAGCCAGCCAACTATCGACCCATAGCCGTCACCTCAGTGCTGTGCAAAGTGTTCGAGCACATAATTAACAAACAGCTCATGCGGCACCTAGAGGATCACTCCTTAATTAATGACCGGCAATATGGCTTCAGACCGAAACGGTCAACGGGTGATCTTCTAGCATACGTTACCCATCTTTGGGGTGAAGCTATGGACAAGCACGGCGAGTCACTGGCAATTAGTCTTGACATCGCCAAAGCTTTCGATTGAGTCTGGCACAAATCGCATCTTTCCAAGCTACCTGCCTTTGGTCTGCCTTCTAGGCTGTGCAACTGGGTTGCTAGCTTCCTGCAGGGGCGCCGTATTCGCGTCCTTTGTGACGGACGAGCTTCGGAGTTTCTGCAGGTTAATGCTGGCGTGCCCCAGGGGTCCGTCTTATCACCCACTCTCTTTCTTCTGCATATCAACGACATGCTGTCTACCGGCAATGTTCATTGTTATGCAGATGATAGTACTTTACATGGGAGTTATCATGGACATCCTACGGCCAAACAGTCAGATATCGCAGAGAAAAGGCAGCTTCTTGTCACTGAGCTTGACGGGATCCTGAATCACATTTCCCAATGGGGCTCTGAGAACCTGGTTGAGTTCAATGCCAAGAAGACGCAGGCATGTGCGTTTACAGCAAAAGTATCTTCTTTCCTTCCCCTCCCCACTCTTCAGAGCACGCCACTGCCATTGCAGGACAATCTCAATATCCTAGGTATGGATGTTCGCTGCAACCTGAATAACAAAAACTACATCGAAAGCATCATCAAAACAGCCTCACGAAAACTCGGAGTCCTGAACAGAGTGAAACGATTTTTCACGCCGGAGCAGCGGTGTCTTCTATACAAGACACAAATTCGCTCCTGTGTGGAGTACTGCTCGCATCTCTGGGATGGTTCAGCAAAGTACTTACTAGATGCTCTCGACAGGTTGCAGCGACGTGCGGTCCGCATCATTAGGAATCCCGAGATCACGAACACCCTAGAACCTTTACAGCTGCGTAGAGATGTTACGTCCATGGCTGTATTTTACCGTCTGTACCATGGGGAGTGTTCTGATGAGCTCTTCCAATTAGTCCCACCCTCCCCTTTCCTACACAGGACAACACGTGCAGGTCTTAGATGTCATCCGCACACGATGCAAAACATCCGATCAAGAACCAAGCGGTTCGGAGACTCTTTCCTCTGTCGCACCATTAAGGCCTGGAATTCATTACCAGCTCACGTGTTTCCTTCTTCCTACAGTCCCGGGTCCTTTAAGCGAGGCGTGAAAAAGCATATGATAAGGCCGTCAAGCTGAGTGTCACCATTGTCACACGGTAAGTGTAAGTAATGGTGACCCTCTTTTCTGGGACTTTGCCTTCAGCTTACCATCAGGCAAGGCGAAGTCCAATTGACGTGTCCTATATAAAAAAATATAAAAAAAAAATCTTTCTCGATATATAACGGATTTAAGTTTAGATAAAAGTGATATTTATATATAATAGGTATATGCGACATAGTTCTAAAATGTAATTTAAACATAAAACCTGTTTATTTAATCTGCAATCTTTATTAAATTATAGTGTTCCTATCACATGTGTTTAGAAATAATAAAATAAAAAACACTTTTCTAGAATATGTGTGATTTATAGCATAGGTTTTAGGTGTTTTGCATTTTCTAAAATACGTTAACCAAACTTCTATGTTCATAAAGTTAAATATTTTTAGATATCTTTATACAAGTACAAAATTGAAACTTTATTTTTATTTACAAATTATGTATTGTAAACTGCACTGCTATTCGTCATTATCTATTTTTTATACACTATTGTACTTAAATCAGGTACATAAAATATGCTATTATAATATACAATTAGTTACAAATATTAAATACAATAAAACGATAATAACTATTATACAACTTATAGCTAAGAACAATGCAAATGCTGTTTTGATTTGTTTAACTATTTGATTGACGTATTTTTAAGTGAACCATGATGATAGTCTGCTCTTTTTTTAAATTCATCATTCATGGCTTCTGTATGAAGATTTGCTGTTTGATTTTCTAACTTCGAGAGAAAAACCTGCGCCAGAGTCTCGTCTGCAATCGGTACTGGTCAGAAAATAAAGTTAGTTTGGCGTCAGTTAGGATTTCATACACCCACCCATAATAATGGGAGAGGCAATCATTCTATAGTGCTGAGGTAGGTTCTTTGAACTACAAAATGAATGCCACTCCTCCATATAAAATAGTTAATAACCTAACAAATAGCCTTTAACACTTTCATTTCACTAATATTATCTCAATTAGTACAAATTAGCACAGAAATCACCCTACCTACAAAAATTACAGGTTAATTTAATTTACCTTATGAAACTCATTACTTAACCGGCCGTTCGAGACTGTCCGCGGTCGGGCTCACGCGTGGCGACTGTCGTCACCGCCGTCCCACGGTCAACGACTCTCAACCTTGGCATTGACTGTATTAGATCTCAAAACCGAATGAACGCTTCATAACGTCACGCCTTTTACTTTAAAGTTTGTTTGGCAGATTTGTGTTCAGCAGCTTTGGAGGTGAAAATATTGCTGGATCGTGATGCTTCGCAAAAGGTGTGATCGACTTGTCCTCCTACTAATTTAACTGGAGGTAGGACACGGCGGTATTTCCGTCCAATTGAGCAGTCCGACTTGGGAAGGACTTCCACCCTACAGAATGCGGCAGTCATAATAACCTCGTGTTGTTTGTAGGCGAAGTAGGGTAGCCAGATTTCACTGGAGAGATTTTGTGCTGTCTGTGGGAAGACCAAAGACTTGTCCTGCTTTGTCTTCTCCACTGAAGGCAGATAAACTCTCTGTGATTACACGGTCAGGAGCGCGGTTGTTGCTCTCCTTTTATTGTACACATCCATAGGCCACGGTAACCACTTTCCATTAGGTGACCCGTGTGCTTGTTTGCCACCTAAGTGGTATAAAAAGTACTGATATTAAAAATGTGGATGTTTGTGAATAGGTATGTTTGGATGTTTGTTATTAAATCACGGTCTAATAGCTGAAGGGATTTGACTAAAATGTTGTACAGAGATAGATTATAACCTTAAATAATACACTTGGCTAACTTTAATCCCGGCAATAACTCCCATATGTAGCGGGAACGGGATCTATATTTTATAAGGTGCCTCTGTCGTCAGCTAGTATTCATTATATGTATATTTATTATTTAAACATCTCATTACTCCAGAGCCTTCGTGAATGAGGCTCTGGAGCTGAGCCGTCAAGCTGAGTACCACCATTGTAACATTACTTAGTGTCTGTAATGGTGAACCTCTTCCCTGAGACTTTGCCTTTAGTTTACCATCAGGCGAGATTAAGTCAAATTGGCGTGTCCTAGATAAAAAAAAATACATAGGAACTGTAGTGTTGCCTATTATACTTACCGGCTGTTCTATAGTTCTGAGAAATGACCACATCATCGCACACATTCATAATTCTCATAGATAAACACAAATAAATGGGGACTCCGTTCTCATGTTATTATCGAGTTTAATTCGCGATTAAGTGAAAAGTGAACATTAGTCTGAATCATGGAATATAATCAATCAACAGAAAATGCCCTGCAGCTATTACATACTGTGGAAATGTTTAATATAAATTAGTAATGTGAGTGATTACTAAGTGATATAAAATCTACTGAGGCTTGTGTTCTCTGTTGAATGTAACAAATTTTTTTTTATATAGGACACGCCAACTTGACCTCAACTCGCCTGATGGTAAGCTAAAGGCAAAGTCTCAGGAAAGAGGGTCACCATTACAGACACTAAGTGCTACAATGGTGGCACTCAGCTTGGCGGCCTCATCAGATGCTTTTTCACGCCCCGCTTAAAGGCCCCGGGACTGTAGGAAGAAGGAAACACGTGTGCTGGTAATGAATTCCAGGTCTTGGTGGTGCGGCAAAGAAAAGTATCTCCGAACCGCTTGGTTCTTGCTCGTATATTCTGCACAGTCAGCGTCAATAGAGGTGATCATTTTCAAGATGGGAGTTTGTATTATTTTCTAAGTAATCAAGAGATATGAGGTATTAACATGCTTAGATTTTCGCTCAGCACCGAGTTGCTGCACAAATCCGCATCGTTAGCCTATTAACGCAGGCGACCAAAACTGCGTACGGCACGGCATTGGTACTGTTCTTTTAGGAACAGTGTAGGGATCAAATATGGATTCATAGATATTCGAAATTGGACGAGATTTGATTTTGTTCATGAGCGCGGTAGAGTAGATGGAAATCGATCTGAAAAATCAAATATGAAATTCTGGTAAGAGGAGAGACCCATGAGTAATCAAAACCAGTGGACCTCAAGTGGATTAAGAACAGAAGCGAATGGTTGGACTGGATTGGAACCCATGTTTGTCAATCCAGTCCAATCTTTTAGTTTTGAACTTGCTGATCCGGGGACTCGAACCGACTCAAACCGCACGTCATCTCGCGTCTTCAGATACCGGGGTGTAAGGATGTCCATTAGGCATTTCCTTCGCATCCCGGCAGATCCAGGGCCTTTTCTGAATTCGAGATGACCCACTCGAGTGTGGGAACTACGGCGTTCCCATCTTACCCCCAGCTCCTAGAAGAAAGCCCGCACCAGTCTCATACTGTCAATCAATAGGTGCTGATGAACATCAGCTTGCAGGCAAAGTTAGTTTGAGCTTTTGTTGGAAAAGATTTTGGTTGGATCCTAAAATTTTGATGGGGCCCCATGAATTTTACTTCTATGTTAGTAAATCTCTCAAATTGAATTTTATTTAGTTTATATTTATGAATCTATACATAAAATTTAAATAACAAGCTTATTATTTAGTTGTAAATCTATAATACAGATTAAGCGAGGCAGATATGGGTATCCCAGGTCAATGGAACGCATCCTAAACTCAAATAAAACCAGGGGCACACCTAGTGCATGAAAATATTCTAAACATTTACATACCTGTTACTACCAGCTTAAAAAACTCGATTATAAAAAGTCTAGGCACGTCCAACTATTAAAATATTCCATAGAGGTGTAATAATAAATTAATCAAACGGTCGTTACACTCGCTTTTTTTGTTCTTTTTTTAACCGATCGCGTATGAAAGTGTGTGTTTACGTTGAAAATGAAACCTGATTATTAATAACGTGAGAATTTTAAATGTTATAATAAAAATAATGGTTATGTCATTGTGATAATTTATTCACAACAATTGAGAGTATTTTATTATTGTATTACTAAGATGTGAACAAGCATTCGGCACACTGATGGAAAGCGGTCACCGTAGCCAGGATGTTACTCATGTCACGGGTAATAGCTGACCCGGTCAAGAAATCGGCATAGGTGTGTTTTGGTGTTTCCAACCCTGGTGTGGCACACGTCTATAGGCCACAGTAGGTACTTTCCATCAGGTGGTCCGTGTGCTTGTCTACCACCTAAAAAAAATCATAGGGCTGCAATAATTCTACCTATTTCACCCTGTGTACAGTAAGGTACACAGGTCTTTAATGTGGCCAGGAATAGATTGGTAAAAAATCTAAATCCTGATTCATGAGCGCCATCTAAAAAAAAGATAAACCATCTTTGTAGTTCTTCTTTTCTTTGAGGATCATTGAGGATTATTTTTGCGTTTTTGAAACGTACACACTACATGTTTATATATCTAAATACATTTTAACGCCTTTCAAATATCTGTTGACGAGTATTAATTTCATCAACTATGCTATCGTTAGCTTGAATACCGCTCACCATCCGCTGAGCACGCTTTCCTAATTCCGTACTTTCACTTCACAATTTCCTAAACGTAAAACAATGTCCGATCCGACAATCTACCCGGAAACCTTTTATGCACAGCGGACATGTTTATTCGCTTCAGTGCATCAGCAAGTTTTATTTCTGTAGTAATCGCTAAAAAAGTGATTGACACCTGTCTTTTTGTTTCAGGTAAATTAAAAACAAACACAGCAAAATGGACGCCACGTGCCAATTTCAACATTGAAGGTAATATGAATGCCGTATTTAAATCAACACAAAAACAGTTAATTCGACAGTTAATGAATTGTAATACGATTCATACTTGTAAACAAATATTGGCGAAATAGTTGTTCTACAAAGAAACTTATTTGTATAGGCAATGTTGGCGGTTAGATGTTTGCCCATGTTTTGTAAAGGTGTGGCCATACTTATCTTTCATTGAATTTTGGCATTCAAAATACTTAGTAAAATGAAGGTTAGTAAAAGTGATTTGAAAAGCTCGTAGTGTGAACTGAAAACTGAGAAAGAACTTGCGCGATATAAGCTTTTCAAATATTATAAACAAACTTTGCCGTAAATTAATATTATCATCGTTATAGTAAACCAAATTATTTAAACAAAAACTTTTTTTTAAAAGATTTTTTATTAATCATTTTATTATTGTGCAAAATGTAATTAAAACAATAAAAACGAAAATATATGATTGGTGAAAAATTAAATCACTTAATGGAAGGTTAAAAGGTTAACCAACGAATTCAATGTTCACCTGTTCTTACTTCTTTTTGATGGAGATGGACGCGACGGTATTTCCGCCCAATTGAGCAGTACGACTCGGGAAGTATCTCCGCCGTACAGAATACCGCGGCCATAATAACCTGGAGTTGTGTTCCCGGTGGTGAGTAGGGTAGTCAGAGCTCACTGGAGAGTTTAAGTGCTGTCAGTGGGAGGATTAAAAGCTTGTCCTGATTTGTCTCCTACACTGACAGCACAGAAACTCTGTGCTTACAGGGTCGGCAGTGCGAGTGTGACTTCCCTCGTGTTGTACATGTCCATAGGCCACGTTAACCACTTTCCATTAGTTTGGGTTGTATGCTTGACAGCCGTGGTATAGTATATATATAAGTGGTATAAAAAAAAACCTCTAGCTAATTTTGACAGATCCACAAAACCCTTGCGGCCACCGACCGTACATTGAGTACATCTGCACTCAACCCGCACCCGGCCCAGTACACCTGCACTAAGGAGACCACAGCAGTAATCATATTGTTGTGATTGTTACCAAACTAATTTATGTGTGTAAACAAATCTCAGAAATCGAATTAACTAACTTGCACTCGATAAGCTTTGTACTCGATTAACTTTGTACTCGATATTCGGATGATCGGTATCGTTATGCTTCATCGGTGCCTACGGCGAGAATTATACACAGAATAATTCAGGTTTAATACAAAGTCAAGGTGAAAAATCATTTATTCTGTATAGACCATTATATCGGTACTTATAAAACGTCAACAAAAAAGAAACATGAATATCAGTTTGAGTAAATGGACCACCGGATCGAAACGCGGCCTGAGAAGACTCCGGCAAGAAACTCAGCGGGCATTTCTTTTTTTTTTGTTCTACTTACAAACATACACTTAGTCTACTTAATCTAAATACAAAAAAATTCTTGAGTAGCATAGTTGAGCGAACAGCTCATTTCCAAGCTTGTTTATCATCCAAGTATTCTTGGATTTTATAATAGCCTTTCTGGCACAATTTACGTTTAACTATATTTTTAAATTTATACACAGGTAAATCCCTAATTTCATACAGATTATACCAATATCTTTAGTGCCCAAGATGACGTCACTTGCTAAACAAACGACGAGATTCTGGCATAGGACTTCTTTTCAAGGTTGTAGTCAGTTGTCGCTCCCGTAAAAACAAGGAAGAACCATTCCTACTTCCTATTAATATTATAAATGTGAAAGTCGTCAAGATGTTTGTACATATATTTGTTAGTCCATCACATTCAACAGGGATATAAACAGTCTGGATTCATACATAGACTACTATTTATCCCGAGAATAAGTTCATATGGGTTGCAGAAACGGGATCAAAATTCCACGCCGGTGAAACCGCAGGCGACAGCTAGTAAAAAGTAATAATAACCGAATCTCGGGCTCCAAATTGTATACTTTGTAGGTAAAACCTGGTAATCGCTAGAAGGATGATGATGTATTCATTGTAATCGTTAAAGCTACTCGTGGCCGCACCCTAAGCTATTGTGCCAATTTAAATTTCTGCCTATTGAAGACTATTCCTTATATTATTTATGCTAACTGGGTACGTTAATTAGCTACTTACATTCATAATATATAAGTTATTGATCTATTTTCATTGGTGTTTAGTCCCACCCTTCCCTCTCATAAACATGTGCAGGCTTAGATGTCATCTGCACACGGTGCAAAACATCCGATCAAGAACCAAGCGGTTCGGAGACTCTTTCCTCTGTCGCACCATTAAGGCCTGGAATTCATTACCAGCTCACGTGTTTCCTTCTTCCTACAGTCCCGGGTCCTTTAAGCGGGGCGTGAAAAAGCATATGATGAGGCCGTCAAGCTGAGTGTCACCATCATCACACGGTATGTGTAAGTAATGGTGACCCTCTTATTTGGGACTTTGCCTTCAGCTTACCATCAGGCAAGGCGAATTCTAATGGACGTGTCCTATATAAAAAAAAAATACTGCCAAAGACACAACATTTACAAAGGCTCTTTGGTGTTCGTATTAACAAAGCCTAAGTATTTTTATTAATTTCTTAAATGTACAGACACGATAGTATAGATGTTGGGATACCAGTAGTACAATTGTTTAGTTCCACTATTGAACTACTGGAATTTCTTTCTCCTAGTAGTTCTATTGGATATATTCCACAGAATTAATAATAGTACTAGTACATACTACGTGTGTACATAGTAGCATCTATAACCCGCGGCGGCGGCGCGCCTCGCGCGCCTCCCCATTTCCGGGGACGAGTTGTGGACCCTGCGGTCCCCACACCCGAGGAGAGGGCCAGATCGAGCGAGATGGCCCTAGGTCGGCGATGTGCGTTTTGGTCGGTTCGAGTACGACATAACCTCTCCCTCCGGCTCCGGGGGGTGGGGGGGTATCCGTGGGGATTTTGTGCACATCATCAAAAGAATGAATTGGTCACTTAATGGTAAGCGGTTACCGTGGCATAAAACGCTTGTTACTGAACTTGTTTAACAATTTTAGCCGCCGTTATTTTTATCTCAAGTTTGGCATTTTAGATTCATTAACGTGAACTTTGGTTCTCCGGTTACTCATTAAGGAAAATTCTAAAAATCTATCTAACTAGTATATGAGCAATGTATTCAAATAAGACGGCATAATCGACTAGTGATATTAATTACATACATATATGTATAACGCCTTTATACCCGGAGGGTTAGGCAGAGTAAAACACCCACATTTCACCAATAACTGAATTCGGTCCCACGTTTTTTTTTTGTACCACTTAGTTGGCAGACAAGCACACGGCCCACCTGATGGAAAGTAGTTACCGTGGCCTATGGACGTCTGTAACACCAGAGGAGTCACAGTCGCGCTGCCAACCCTGTAAGTACAGAGTTTCTGTGCCGTCAGTAGAAGACAAAGCAGGACAAGCCTTTAGTCTTCCCACTGACAGCACAAATTCTCCAGTGAGCTCTGGCTACCCTACTCACCGCTGGGAACACAACACGAAGTTATAATTATAACCGCGGTATTCTGTAGGGCGGAGGTACTTCCCCAGTCGGACTGCTCAATCGGGCGGAAATACCGCCGTGTCCTACCTCCTTCTAAAATACACGTAATAGGGGGTGAGCCTATTGCCGTCTTCCGGGCACTATTGATCAAGCCATGCATTTGCGAATGAGCCTGGGCTGTATATATTTGATATTAATTAAGCCTATCAATATATAAAGAAAATAAACAGTAATGGAAATAAACTTTTATTAGCTACTAGTTGACCTACCCTGGCTTTGCCCATGACATCAAAACCCTGTATCACCCTTTTAAAACATATTATAAGCCCGCAATGTCATAATTTTCTGATAATGTATAACAATTTACCGGATTTCTTGGCATTTAAGTGTGGTTACTGATCCGTTCTTTTAAGTGATATTTAGCTTATAACTATCCTCGATTAACGGGCTATTCAACGCAAATATATTTTTTCAATTTTAACCAGTAATTCCGGAGAATAGCACGTTCAATCAAACAATCAACCTTTATTATATTAGTAATAGAGAATGGCTTACTATACATAATATCTGTCTATACTATCATATAATTGTAAATTGTAAATGTTTGTTCGTAATGGACGCAAAAACTACTGAACGGATTTTGATGTGTGTTTTTGTCAGGGAGGTCTTGGTCAGACTTAAAATCTTACGTTAATTTGATGTCAATCGGTTGAGTATATCCGGAGATAAGAGAAACACGCGTGTGGAGCCGCGAGCGACTAGTTTGAATAAATGTATTGAGTAAGGTTAATTATTGTCTCCTAATATTCTAATCCCCAAAACCCTGAGAGGAAACCCTGTGCCAGAGCCTCGTACGTTTATACCAGTGATCTTACAAATTTTGGTAGGGCCCCTTGCACCCAGTTATCCAGTAAAAAAAATACTTATTTATTCCAATAAGTAAAATTGAAATGCAGGTTCTCAGGGATAGACAGTACTGAGAGCAGACTCAGAAAGTGTCCTACTTTCATACACTCAGAATAAATGAATAACATAGACGAAACGCATAGCACTAACGTTAGTAGCCGCCTAAAGTAATGCCATATCGTTCGCACTCGAGCATATACAAATAGTGCGAGTGAAATGGTATAGGCGGTTTCATACACTAGTTCTATGCATTCCGTATATGGTATTCTTTTCTTCTGAGTGCATGAGTTGTATGTTTTAATGTTGCAATTTGTGTTTTATTCAATGCATATGAATGCACTCACGATTTAAAAATTCTGTCTGCGTTTTTGAATGTTTATTCCAGATAATCTCCAAATTGCCATTAGATTTTCACATAATTTTTAAAGATGCCAATTTCTGACGTAATTAGAAAGAAAATAAAAGAGAAAGAATAGAATAAAAGTAAGCTAGGCTACGGTTATTTTTATTCTGGAAATCTTTTAGGGTTTCCTAGCGTTAATCCCAGTCACATTCGATGCTTTAACCTCCGAGTCGAAGGTCCAGGTTTTCCAGTCTAACTGTGGGTTTGCCTGATCTTCAATGTTTCAGCCAAACCCGCAGTTAGACTGACTCTAACCAGCTATTATTAACTATAGTTAAGTTCCCATGAAACTGTGATAGCACAATTGAAGTCAAGTGGTAACTTCGGTGCTCAATTGAACTGTGGCGTTTGGGCGGCCAATTGACGAGGTTTAATAAAGAGAAATATCACAGCAAACATTTCTTGTAAATCCATGTACACACTGGCCACAGTATCATTCTTGGATACTATTTTGAAATAATTTGTAATATTTCTAGGAGCCCCAGCTAATATAAAGCTAAAATCTGTTAAAGAATCATAGTGGTTTCCGGCAGAGTAGAATTAAGGCCACCACATCTCTTTCCATGTGGTGTCGTACAAGGCGACTAAGGGATAGGGCTGTTTAACATCAGACATATTTACGGCCCAGACTCAGCCTTAAGATGCATGGCTCGAATCAACAATAGTGCCCGGAAAACGGCAATAGGCGCATCCCCTATTACGTGGGACCGAAGACAATTATTGGTGAATTGTGGGTGTTAATTCACCTCTGCCTAACCCTCCAGGGATAAAGTCGTGATTATATGTATGTATGTATGTAGATAACTAATTCTGGTGAACATTAGCGCCGATAGGTATGAGGTTAAGGGGTCCCACCAAAATCGTTGGGGTCCAAACCCACTTCACCTGCAAGCCGGTACTTTGTTGTTTGGCAGACGTGAATTTGGCTGTGACTTTCTTCTCGATGTTTTAATGACTATTAACATATAAGCATAATCTTTTCAAAATATTTATCAGCAATTATAATCATATGAACGCTAGAGAATGGCTTCACACTCGGATGGCCAGATCATCTCGTCAAGTGACTTTCGTTTCTTTCTGATCATCTTAGTGGGCCCTTTTAAAAATATCTGCACACTAGTATAGAGTTGGTAATTTAGACAACATTTCATTAATAATGTTTTGTTTAGTTTTGTTTTTATATATCAACATTACACTTTATAACAATTTATCGCTTAACAAAATAGAAAATGTGTCTTATATTGTTCTATAAACTGGCAAAGTGCGAAATAAATTAAATGTATTGAAAAATTACAGTAACAAAAATATATTGAACCCGAGACGCCGCGTCGTGACAGATCGCTCCTCTCAATGATAAAGAGCTGTTGGCGCGAAGCAAACCGGCTCTCACAGGGTACAGACAAGTACAACATTTGCCTGAGAGCTTTTTATTAAATTCTCTAAAGATTAAAATAGAAAATGGAGAATTTACTTTCACTTTTTGAACCTCCGCACAAGGGGTTTTTAGAATAGAATGTGATAAGGAATTGTCATGTCTGATGATCTATGTCCACCATGATAATCTCATACTCATCCTTTTTCATGCGCCAGTCCCGGGTGCATCCAAAGCGTGGAGTTATCCGGGGTCCTCCCTCTTACACCGCCTTTTGTAATTGATTGGTTTATCTTCGCTTTTACGGGATTGACTACAGTCTGATTCCAGCGCCGAGACGAAAACTTATACCAGAATCCCATTCGTCAGTCGACAGGTGTATTGGCTTGCCTTCCTGACAATGGTTGACTTGGGCCCTAAACATTTTAGCGGTGCCCTGCACCCGTTCTATAAGATCTAATAGGTATACGATGTTCAACAATGTAATGGTTATATTATTATTTTGGCTTCAACAAGTTGATCTGTTGTTGCGTCCAGATTTTTAATTACGATTTAAGGATTCTGACCAAAAAAATCCCTGTTGATCCAAAATCAACCTTAAGACATTGCAAAAGAGTCTAAAATTACGTATACAGGTTTAAAGTAAGAATATCAACCTTCGTCGTATGTGAATCGTTGCCAACCGGATCTAGTCTCATTCAGATAATGCACAGGTCAAGCTCGAATTCAGAGGCGATGCTTATCTGGGCACCTACAGAACTCGCTATATACAAACGTGTGTACGTCAAGTCTGCTTAATCCACTGGAGTGGATAAACGAGAAATTGCTGAGACATTGACCTGGATAGTCTAGGAGGATTATGTGTTTGATTTGTATGCATGTCTGTCCATAAGTCTCGCGTAACTGCGAAATGGTTCAACTGATTTTGATGAATGATTGCTAATGACATTGCATTTTGATAATATTTTACAGCCTTCATTCTTAGAGTTCACAATATAAACCAGGCGAGGTGAAGTCGTATAGTTCTATCCCAAATTATAAAACAAATCAAGCGTACCCCGTTTTCTAGAACAACGCTTAATTATGAATCAACTCCCACAATTACATTAAAACTAACATCTTTAGAATACAATCTGTTCTCCGATCTAGCTATAAATCGAGGTTTAGGATTGAGTATCGTTCTGGAATACAGGCCTTAGACTTCACAACCTACCACCAGACAGGTTGCAGAAATATTAACGTGCCCCAAATTAAAAAAAAAACAAGCGTCGCATGCGCAAGAACTAAGCGCACTTTTGCAGTGTCTATCACGGTATAATGCGTCTATATTGCATGACAGATAACACTTTTTTTGTGGGGTCAACCGTGACGCTGACTACTAGCTATGCCCCACGGTTTTACCCTAACTTTACTTTGTAGCACGAAGTTTACTGGTTATTTTTGCATGTTCAGGGTATATCGGGTCCGCCTGTCACCCTGGCAGAAGTAGGCCGCGGCGTTGGCGTGCCTGGCGCACCTCCCCCGTTTCCGGGGATGAGTTGGGGACTCTGTAGTCCCCACACACCCGATGACCAGATCGTGAGAGATGGCCCTGGGTCAGCCGGGGTGCGAGGGATATGCTTGTCAACCTCACCTTCGGTAACCAAAACGACCCACAGGCGGCGTGGGTATACGTGGGGATCTTGCGCACGTTAAAAAAAAATCGGGTTTCCAACAAAAAGCGGGCGTCTGATGGCCCAACTCTGAGAGAAAACCTGTGCCAGTCACGTCTC
Organism: Eilema griseolum; assembly: GCA_963662185.1. Classification (NCBI taxonomy): domain Eukaryota; kingdom Metazoa; phylum Arthropoda; class Insecta; order Lepidoptera; family Erebidae; genus Eilema; species Eilema griseolum. The sequence goes on from OY759243.1 coordinate 4,380,585, forward strand.
TTGTTTATTAAGTACTAAACGGTTCAACAGCGACTAGGATGTTGGGTTGGCTTGAGCCAAAGGCGTTGATAGGGTCCAGTTTTATTAGCTATAACTTATATAATAGTTCTTTTAGTTTAATTTAATTGTCGATAATTGTCTGTGTATGTAAATTTAAATTGGTTTGCCAAGGTTGCCTGGAAGAAAGCGCTTCAGCGATAAGGCCGCCCATTGTACATTGAACTGTATACATGCTACCTACTTGTCCTACTGTAAATCTGTTGGAGTACAATAAGGAATTATCTATCTATCTAAATTAAATTCAGACAGATTAAAGGCAGAGTAGAATTTGGACCACCCCCATCTCTTCCCATCTTCGTACAAGGCGACTAAGGGAGAGGACTTTTTAACATCAGACAGATATACACAGCCCAGACTCAGATGCATGGCTTGAGTCAGTACAAGTGCCTGGAAGACGGCAATAGACTCACCCCCTATTACGTGGGACCGAATACAAGGATTGGTGAAATATTGGTGTAAATTCACCTCTGCCTAATCCTTCGGGGATAAAGGCGTGATTATATGTATGTATGACAGTCATCTACGAATGTCAAGTCAATACATTGATCAATTTATTCTATTCTACAAATATATTGGCACTTTAAAGGGGCAGGCATCTTAGGTTGGTTTTTGGTGATTTTAAAGATTCGTTGTATCTAGGCAATTAATATTGTTATCAGATTGGCATAAATTGCAACATAAATCAAGTATTAAGGGGCTGATTATGCGACGCCAATTAATTAACTATTCATAAATGGTTTTTATAACTGTGTCGCTAATGGGGCTAGAAACAAGTTATCGGTAATCAAAACCGCGTAATCACTTGACAAACTGCTTTAAACTGATTAAATTTCAAATGTTATTACTAAAGGTAACTTCTTAATCGTAATGCTTTTGATAGACCTGTCCAGGTTGACATTCAGAGGGTATCTTTATCTGATAACGACATGGTGATTTCGTACAGACCACAGTCTCCGTGTTAAGTAATGATACTAGTATACGATATAAATAGAACTACGATACAAGTAGCCCACGATATAATAGTACGATATAAGTAGCCTAGTGGTATGGGTAATGGACTGCGGGTTCGATCCCAGGTTTTACTATGGCACACACCAATGACTTTTTGATGCTTCTCGAAGTTATGTGTGTATTTATCGCAGGTTGATAAATGCTCGGTTAATGGCAATAGCCTCGCCCACCTATTACATTGGGACCTAAACATAAACTGACGAATGTGGGTGCTAGCACCTCTGTCTACCCCTTCGGGGATATAAGCGTGAGTTTATGTTATGTTATGCTAGAAGTAGAACTACACAGCAGTATCTAGATGTACTACTACTATTACTAGCTCATAATACGGATTTTAGAAAAAGAGACTTTGCCTTTAGCTTACCATCAAGCGAGGTGAAGCCAAATTAGTGTGTCCTATATAAAAAATAGAGTGGTTAACGTGATCTATGAACGTGTGAAACTCCAGCTGAGCCACACTTACCGACCCTGTAAGAACAGAGAGTTTCTGTGACGTCAGTAAATAAATAAATAAATATTCTACAATATTCTACACAACGCTATCTAGACCCATGGTAAGCACAGCTTAATCAGCTTGTGTTGTGGAATGTAGAATGCGGATAAACATATAAACCTGCATTTCTTGTCAATACATGCATGTTGAAGTGGCCAAATTTATGTCTAAGAATCGAAAATTATTAAAGCAAATAAACTGACGAAAAAGATGGCTGCGACATATTGGGAAGGCGGCAGACCGGGAGCAAATTCACACATTAGAAAGCCTAAATCCAGCAGTGGTCTAGAACAAGCTAATTGATTGCTATACATGTTACAGAACACCCAAAATGATACAAACAGACATAATCGTGTATACAAATATTTGCACTATCGTAATTCGAACCCTCGCTTCTGAAGTAACAATCGAATGCCACTCCACCAGTCGTAAAATAATGAACGACTTGTATCACTCTTAGCGAATAATAAGTTATGACGCTGTCATTTGAAATCATATAGGGTAACGAAGATCTAGAGCAGACCATTACGTTACTTCGATACCAGTTTGCATTGTATCACAGATATGAAAATGCTCGTGAATATTACTTAAATAACTCCTGCATCCGCGGTGACCTTCATATCCATGACATCGGATGATGGACATCACTGCAAAATGGAGGTAGAAAAGGCGGTAAGTGGATCCTGGGATCAGAAGTGAAAGCCTTAGATATAATCAGGACACGTTAATATAGTCCTCATTTGTACCACGTACATATTTCGCATGGTCAGCAGCGCGAGTGTAACGGCCCTGGTGTTACATACGTCCATGAACCACGAGAAAAGCGGCTACTTTGGCCAGAGCTCAATGGAGAGTTTTTGTCAGAGGGAATACCAAAAGCTTGTGCTTTGTCTTCTACACTGACGGCACAAACTCTCTGTGCTTACAGGGTTGGCAGTGCGAGTATGACTTCCCTGGTGTTGCACACGTCCATAGGCCACGGTAACGACTTTCCATCAGGTGGGCCGTGTGCTTGTACCTGTTGACCTAAGTGAAATAAAAAAATCTTAGTCCTTTTAATAACATTTTAAAGCAGTTAGTATGCCACTCTTTTAAATCGTATTATGTTATGAAAGTGAATGCTCAGACAGGACTTGTACCGGTTATCAGACCCTGATTGTACTTATTTGATGTCACTGCAAAACCATTATTTTAAAACTGATGCTACAAATAATAATCCAGAATTATATCACCGGTAGTATCCCAACCAAATTGCACAATGATTCATTAATAACTGTGAATGCACACACCAGAAGTCCATATGTGGATGAAGCTGAATCATTACACAAATACTGGTAATCTGTTTCCAATTCTACTCATGCACATGGAAAATGTCACATCTGAATTCAAATTTAGAATGCATTCGTCATTTGTCTCGGCATCCGGAAATTTGGCGCATTTTTCAGTGTTCATACGCATCTGTTTGTTTGCATGGCGCCTCCGTTTAGTCACGAGTAGCACAATATGTTTACTTCTACGTAATGAGAGTTTGCCAAATTTATTTGCTAGTATTTCTGGTTATATTTCTGAATAACAGTCCTAAAAATCTTTGTGTAAACAATTGTGTTTTTTTTATACCACATAGTTGGCACGGCCCACCTGATGGGAAGCGGTTACCGTGGCCTATGGACGTATGCAACACCAGGGCTGTTACACTCGCGCTGCTGACCATGAAGAAACCTTCTGATGCCCCTCTTGAAGAACCCCATATTGTAGGAGCTTGGGTAAACCGCAGCAGGGAGGTGATTCCACGACTTGACCGTGCGTGGGATGAAGTTTCTTTCATACCGCACAGTGCGCACCGTCTTAGGTCGCAATGTGTGAGTGTAAATCCGTTGTTAAGTTTCATTTCTGTTAAGTTCTAATATTTGAAACACGCTGAAGTTTATGCGATCACTCATTATGTTACCGCGACAATGTCTGCTGAAAAGTCCAAATCAAAACATCGTGCTATATGTAAATAATACTCAATTAAATCGTGATAGAATTGGACAGAGCCTCCGTGGCGTGGCGGTAGTGAATGGGTTTGCTACGCGAGAGGCGCGGGTTCCATCCCCGCTCAGTGCAGATATTTGTATGCATGGATGTGAGTACTTGCATTGGTCTAGTCGTGCCTCAGAGAGCACCTAAAACCATTGGTTCCGGTTACCATACGAACATCTATGACAGTCGTTACGGATATCACCTTTGAGTTGTGGAGATCAGATAGGAATCGCTTCACAGAAAACATCTAAGTTCAGCCAAATCCGCAGTTAGACTGGTAAAGTGGACCCCAGAGTCCGAAGTGAAAGCTTCGAAAGCAACTGGGATTAATGCTAGGATAAAGTAATCGTGATAAAATACATTAGTAAGTGGGTTTATTTCAACGAGTTCTGATATTTCTTCTAAAACTACTAGCCAACCTGCATACTCTTTTACATACGAGAAAATGGGTGAAAAAAAAATTGAAGAAATGCCGGCATTATTAGAAATGATACTTCTGAAGGCTACTACTTTATTATTAAGGTATTACAGAAGTTTATGTAACATTAAGTGAAAGTGATTCCCCGTCGAACTGGCATATCGTTCCAGTAAAGCTTGGAAATAATTGCACTTTTAATAAACAGGAACAAATGTAGCTGTTTCAAAATAAAATATAGTGTTTGTACTGAAAATTACTTGCTAAAAGCTATTTAATAGGGTTGTCCGCTCCGAGAGTGAGAGCTCCTTGTCTATAAGTGTTGTCAGAGAATTTTGTTGTTGGTGTCGATTAGATTCCTTTGATTTCGTCTTGCCTGCGCCACTGAGATTTCTTCGTAAAAATTAAATAAAATAGTTTGACAACGTACAAATTAATACCTAATAATGTCTGTCTCTAACTGATACGTTAAAAATGATGGTAATTACACCCTCTCAGTCTAATAAACCGGAATTAACAACCGCCCCGTGCGTACAATCTGCGGCCACCTACCGCGGAGGAAATAGACTATGTTTACATCACAAGTTTAACTCCAGTTAATGTTGTTTAACAAACTGCTAAACGCTGGTTTTATTGTCTATAGATTCACTATTAAAATGGACGGTATATTGTAAACGTTTTTATAGATTTACTAGCTGTTGCCCGCGGTTCCGCCTGCGTGAATGTGGATTATCACGAGCAAAAATAACTTATGTGCTTTCCTAAGCTCTAACTAGTCTATTTCATCTATCTGTGTAATAATCTTGTGTTGTGTTCCCGGCGGTGAGTAAGGTAGCCAGAGCTCACTAGGGAGTTTTTGTGTCAGTGGGAAGGCCAAAAGTTTGTCCTGCTTTGTCTTTTACACTGACGGCACAGAGAGTTTCTGTTACAGGGTTGGCAGCGTGAGTGTGACTCTCTTGGTTTTACACACGTCCATAGGCCATGGTAACCACTTTCCATCAGATGGGTCGTGTGCTTGTCTGCCATCTAAGTGGTATAAAAAAAAAGAGACAGACATAAAGACAGAGTTACATTCGTATTATAATATTAGTGCGGATCTTTAGTTCGTGACCGGTGGGAATGAAAGTGTAATGTGTGGGTGAAATGTTTTGATCGCACGCCTTTTGTTTTTTGATACTCGGCAATAAAGCTGTCAACCCACTATTGTTCCCGTTTGAGCAACCAGTATTGGGTACGCACCTATTCGGATAGTAACTGCGCCGGAGTATTGGATATGAAAGTGCGATAGGAGCTTTTAGAATGATTTAGTTTGTTTAAGCTTGGGAACTATGCGTGAACAAGCAAAGAGTGAGTAGTACTCCAAATTGATATTTTGTTTTGGTATTTTTTTTATCTAGGACACGCCAACTTGACTTCACCTCGCCTGATGGTAAGCTAAAGGCAAAGTCTCAGAAAAGAGGGTCACCATTACTGACACTAAGTAATGTTACAATGGTGGCACTCAGCTTGACGGCCTCATCAGATGCTTTTTCACGCCTCGCTTAAAGAACCCGGGACTGTAAGAAGAAGGAAACAATTAAATAGCCAAATTAGTTACAGTTCTTCCAATTGTTTGAAGCGATTTCCCAGTTCATACCAAATTTACGCATTGGAGCCGAGGTCCACTTGTTGTTTTTGATTGGAAAGTCAGCTTTTCAGGAGTGACTGTCAACCCTTAGAGGAAAATTTGTACAAGTGGTAGGTATAGGTCCTTATTATTTTTCACTTTTGTTAGTCTCTTTTCAATAGTCTAACAGTAAATGACTTTTGAGTTTTGAATTTATGACCGGTTTGCAAATACGATTGCATTGAGCCCCAAGATATTTATGGGCCCCATACACCTTAGGTACTTGTATATATTAAACCCTATTTAGAATTTGGAACACCGATGTATGTGGGTGCGAGTGCGTCAGTCGGCTAACTTCTGTATCCAATAGATCTGTGGGTATTTGTATAAACTAGCTAAGTTTAGACTGTAAATTTAAAGGCAGAGATGTTCGTGGCATTGTTCAATTTGCCTTTGTGCCGTATTGTTCTGAATGATCATTGAAGGAAAGTCTATTATTATTGTTGGAACCGGATTTACGCTTCGTGCAGATTTGATTACCAAATAAATCTACACTAATATTATAAAGCTAAAGACTTTGTTTGTTTGAGTGCGCTAATCTCAGAAACTACTTGTTTGAATTGAAAAATATTCTTGACAGCTAATACCTAAACCTACTAAATTTATCAACCACCTGTATACATTTTTGACATAAAACCCGATCAGCCTTCTATCTGAACACATTAATCATAGACAAGATTTCAACATTATCTATAAAAAAGAACATGTTTTCATTTGACACTATGCCCCAGTTGCAATGAATGATATTTGTGTTGCAAGGCGGCACATCCGGTACACCCACAGCTTTATTTACTACTTATTAATGTCTATGGTTCGATAATTTTACTTGAGTAAACTGTTTTTGCGTTGGTGTGTGTATTTGTGTGTATATGAGTGTGTGCGTGTGCGTGTGCGTGTGTATGTACCTGAGTGTGTGCATGCGCGTGCGCCTATCAACATTATAGGCGCACGCGTATGCACTTCCCACACTTCCATACAACATAGGCGTATTCAGTGGGAAGTATACAAGTTTATTTTATTTAATAATGACCACGCATCATTGTATTGATACATGCGAATCACAAAAACTGCTTAACCGGTTTTGTTGAAATCTTGTGACATTATAGCTTACAAGACAGGATAGTTTTGGACTCGATAAGGTTTATAATATTCTATCAACATGTTAGGGACTCAATACTATTACAAGATCAACAGACGGGATAAGCTTTGGGTTGAGAGATCGACGGCGTTGGCTGCCAAATCACCAAATATAAAATAGATAGCGCCAAAGTGAGAGATTCAGTTACGACTAGTAAGATCGTAGAGATGATGAATTTCCGGGCATGATAGTGGATATCTTTAGGACTCTTTTACGTAGTAAGTAGAATTTGGTAGACAGCTAGAACATTAACCCAGTTTCACTAGTTCATATTAATTTTAGAAGTAACTCTGCTGTCTGTTACGCTTTCACGCCTAAACTTCTGAACCGATTTTGATGAAACTTGATACAGAGATCGACCAGAGCTTGGGGAAGGACATGGGATAAGTTTGAACACTATAACCGACATCTACGTAAGCGGAGCCACGAGTAACAACTAGTTTTTGAATTTGCAATAGGACTGCCCATCGCCAATGTCCACGTCACATCTGTCCAAATAGTCGATACCACAGTTTTTCTTGGAATAACTCTAGATAGTAAACTGCAATGGGGTTCTCATATCACAGCCTTGGCAGGAAGACTTAGCTCAGCTGCCTATGCGGTTAGAAAGATAAGGTCACTGACTGATGAGGAAACTGCACGACTAGTTTAATTTAGCTACTTTCATAGCGTTATGTCATACGGTCTGTGGGGCTCAGCTGCCGATATTGAAACTATATTTGTACTACAGAAACGAGCGATACGAGTGATCTATAGCCTCAGACCCCGTGACTCGCTGAAAGAACTTTTCAAAGAAATTAATATTTTAACAGTTGCTTCTCAATACATTTATGATAATATCATATATGTACGGAAAAACCTAAATATTTTCAAAAAACTCCCTCAATACTTAAAGAATATCGCCGCGGGGGTTCCTTTTCTCTGAAGCTTACCGTACACAATTTTAATACGAGAAACAAAAATAAACTAGTTGTACCAAAAGTTAGGCTTCACAAGGTTGGTGATTCATTTGTAGGAAGCAGCATAAAATATGTATTTAATAAAATTCCTCAGGACTTCATTAATATGCCAATAAATAAATTTAAAATAGAAGTGAAAAAAACTTTAATGAGTAAAAGTTACTATAAAGTTGATGAGAACCTTAATGATGTTAATGCGTGGTCAACATAAGTCTCTTGCTTGCTCGCACAAAATAAATTGTAAACCAAAACAAATTTAAAAAAGAAAAATAATCTAGTTCTAATGTAGTTCGCTGAGTTTCTTGCTGGTATCTTCTCAGTAGAACTAATCTACCGAACCAGCGAAAGAATCATTTTCCAATGGTTCCATTATTTAATATTTTTATATTATTTCTTGACATACATAATTGTAAAATTTTGACGTTCATATGTGCTCTTTATGTGCCTAAACTGAATAAATGAAATTGATTCTTGATTCTTGATTCTTTCGATTTCATTATTTGCATTACCTACCAACAATAATAACATGTGAACCAGCTAAAATTAACGTGAGAATTGCTTTACCAAAACATAGAATAATTAAAGAATTCCTCAAGTATAATTACGTGAGAAAATATTTCTGACATCTTGTGATACTCCTATCTAGGTACGTTAATTTTAACGCTCTAATATTCAGTTTAAGTCTGTACCTACACTATAATAATATTGTGGTGTGTCTGTTTATTGGAGATGATTTAAAAATAATGTTTAATTACAGTCGTAGCAGGCAGTGAATAGGCTAGGCTTTTGATTGAACGCCTGATTAAGCTGTAGACTGTGACATAGCTATTAATACTGTGGCTTAGGCTAGGTTAACAATAATGACTACAAACATAATATTTATGATATTCTTATCTGTTTGTCGTTTGTATGTTTGTTGGGAATAGAAGTAAAAATCACTTTTTTGTTTGAAAGGTTGTGGTTAGTCCTAAAATGTTCTATAGTTTGATCGCAACTGGTTAAGTAGAACCGGAAATAGTAAAGTTGCCAGAGCCGAAATCCACACGAGCGGAACCGCGGGCGCAAAGCTAGTTTATAATACACGGATCAGAAACTTGTGGCTATGTTGATTGCTGTGCCTACAGTTATTGATAAGGCATTTGTTAATGGCATACATCTTAACTATTATGATCAGGTTATAGTCTAAGGGCCTGAGTAAACATGTTAATTTTAAGCATTGATGTTCAGTATAACATAACGTAAACTCACGCCTATATCCCCGAAGGGGTAGGCAGAGATGCTAGCACCTACATTTCGCCAGTTTATGTTTAGGTCCCAATGTAATAAGTGGCGAGCCTATTGCCATTAACCGGGCACTTATAAACCTGCGATAAATACACACATAACTTCGAAAAGCATCGAAAAGTCATTGGTGTGTGCCATGGTTAAACCTGGGATCGAACCCGAGACCTCGTCTCAACAGTCCATTACCAATAGGCTATCGCGACTATACTATATACTAAATCTATTCACTAGATGGCGTTGTTGACTTTCTGGATCGCGCTGTTAAATTCTCCATGGATAGTATTAAAGGTTCTCGCAAGAAGAGTCAATGATCTGCGAGCAAGGGTCCTTCGGGAAGTACATACCTATGTCGCATAGTCAGGGAACCACCGTTCTAATCTAATTTTTTCAGAGTGCCAAGCCAGCTTTTTCTAAATAAAAAAAGTACTGAAAGAAATAAAAACACAACACTGTTGTAGGATGCTTGCAGTAGGTTGGTTGATAGAAATATTAAAAATACTCATATGAGATAGTTTTTTTAAGTAAAAATATCATTCAATTAACCCATTGCAGTTCACAGTTCACTGCTGGGAGCTCTCTCAATGTTGGGAGGCTTTGGCCTGACCGTAAGTCCGTTAGTCGCCTCTTACGACCCTTCGGATAAGATGGGGTGGTGTGGTGTAATTGGTATTCTTACTCTCCACAGGGATAATAAAAATAACTGGATTCAAAAACATCTACTAAATTGTTTGTTTTATAATAATAATTATTATTTATTTCATTTAAATTCAAGTGGCAGTTGCTCTTTTAAGGATAAATAAGCCACATCCGGAACAGAGAAAAAAAAAAGAAGAGAAAGAAAAAAAGAGAAAGATGCAACCCAAATTAACTCTCGAACACACTTACGCAATAAAGTCAAATAAAAACTACATATGTTATAAACATATAAAGTCCTTTTTGTCATTGCCTCAATCCCCGCAAGCATTCGGTTTTAAGAAATCGTTTCTGAAAAATACCAGCATATTTACATGGCGCATTGGAATGTACGCTCAATAATTTTGGCACTAACAATTTAGTGTCGAAATAATAACAACGTACTGGTAATTCCTTGGAAAATATATTATTTTTGTAGCTTGAAGGAACCGAAAGAGCCGATTGTGGAATAAATTTTTATTATCTATATTAGATGGCTCCCTTTTACATAAGAATCGCATCAAATGAGATTGTCTTTATCGATGCGGTAGATGAGAGTACTTTTTTTATTTCTATTGCTTCTTGTGGTAGAATTGCCAACTAAATATCTATTGAAGGTAGGTTTTATACCATGAGAACATCTGCTGACGAGAACGATTACAAGATATATGAGGCTAGGCCAACTTCACCTGGAAGCTGGAATATCGGCTGATAGGCGGACGAGGCTCTAGTTCATGCTTTCCTTCTATCGTCGCCCCCATAAAAATTGTATAAGGAGGAGAATTAAGCAGACTCCGGGATCACATATTGAGAACTCACTTGTACTTTTCCACATTATTTTTAATTGTTATTAGACCTGACCGGTTTCGCCTTCCTCAAAGGTTTACAATGAAAATGGAAAAGTACAAGCGAGTTCTCAATATGTGTAACAACAAAGTCCACCAAGTGCCATCAATCAACAATATAGATAGACTCCGGAATCTTTTCAATTGTCTCTCAACTCTTCGATTCTACTTATCAGACTTTATCAGAGCGTATTTCAATCATTCACCAGCCCCAACTTACTGCGATTTAATGATACGTGTATGTATGTCAAATCCGCAGTATTCTTCTCGCAAGATTTTGTGATGTATAAAAATTGTATGAAGACTTACCAAAAAAAATACTTTATCTTCCGAACGAATTCCAGTTGCATCCAAAGCCTTCATTTTGGAGCCTTTTCTATCCATATGGATAGGTCTCTCTTAGCTTATACAGGAGGGACTTACGTCTGACCCTAGTTGCTATTAATAGTCTTCAAATTTCTACTTTAGCTTAGAAGATTAGCTTACTATAACGCATAGTCATGTTAACATAAAGATGATTTTTCTGATGATGCTTTCTTAAAGTCTAAATAAATAAAGTCTAGATCTTTGATAATCAGAAAACATAATTCGGTCACGCTGATACGGGAACCTTCAAATTTCCCAACCACTACCAACAAATTATAAGACTTGGAATTCATTACCAGCTCACGTGTTTCCTTCTTCCTACAGTCCCGGGTCCTTTAAGCGGGGCGTGAAAAAGCATATGATGAGGTCGTCAAGCTGAGAGTGTCACCATTGTAACATGGTATATGTAAGTAATGATGATCCTCTTTTCGGTGACTTTGCCTTCAGCTTACCATCAAGCAAGGCGAAGTCTAATTGACGCGTCTTATTTTAAAAAAAGTATTAAGAAAGTTTTATACATTTTCTTCATAAAATCACTTTGGAAAAACCAAGTTCATATTTAATAGTTTCACGGAACAACGCGATTACGTAAATTTTAGTTCTGTAAGTTCCTACTTTGTACTCGTACCAATTAATTAAATTATTGCAGTCTATTCTTGGACTTTCCCACTACATTGCACCCGATCGTTCACTTTGCGCGTATAGTCTATACCAGGTAGGTACCTTTTTACTGGTTTTTCTACCATATTTTTGGGAGTTTTACCGATATCTGGTCTTCACTCTAAAGCTTTGCTTCAGCGGCCATCGTTTCTTTGGCAGATGTGCCAACACATTGCGTGTTTATCTGTAAGCTGTGTCGGGTACTTCAGTTCTTTTTCGGATGTCTCATCTCTTCCCATGCGGTGTCGTACAAGGCGACTAAGGGATAGGGCTGTTTAACATCAGACAGATATTACAGCCCAGACTCAGATGCATGGCTTAAGTCAACAATAGTGCCCGGGAAATGGCAGCAGGCTCACCCCCTATTACGTAGGACCGAATACAATGATAGGTGAAATGTGGGTGTTAATTCAACTCTGCTTAACCCTTAGGGAATAAAGGCGTGATTATATATTTCATTTCATTTTTCATTTTCATTTCATAATTACATACGTACATATATATATGTACGTATGTAATTATGAAATTTCACCGTCCAATTTGAGATCAAAATTAAAGTTCATTTATGTTCTCCACTCTGTTCAATGGGTTACTTATGTACTGAAATGCTCTTTGACCTATCCACTTTTGCTACCTCAGTAGATTTACCTATTAATACAGGATTTAGTTTTGAAACAGGGCAGTAAGTTCTGGTACTTTAACCGTTATAATTACGATAATTTTTTTCTAGAAAACTGTCCATAACTTTTTAAGATATTCTGAATTCTATTTACAGATTTTGGTATAATCGTACAGTCAACAAGAAAATTGCTAAAATACTAAAAAATAATTTGAACTAATACTCCTACTAAACAATAAACTTTTATTTTCGCATTCAGCACCAAACCTCTTCCAATAAAACGTTCTACTGAATTCTTGTAATTAAAAAACTAGCATAAATTGACCTTTATACTTTGCCGGTTTCCGGTCAGCACCGGACATTCCTGCCATAGCCTTTGCCAATGAACCGTTTCGCGCTTGAAAAAAAAATGCACCATCCTATACGAAACAGGTTTCGACTATCGAGAATCGATGAGGAAATACGATGGGATTATTGTAAGCCGTGAATGGATGCTGCTAAGTGGTATATTAACATTTATTTACGTGAGTACTTATTTGTACAGTTGCCCACAAAAGTCATACGCGAATTTAATTTAATTTATTTATTATTTAAATTACGTACATAAGTATTCGAAATTTATTTTGTTCTTTATTGATTTACCTTTTTACCCGATTGACCCCCGACGCAAAAACAACGGGGTAGGAGACCTCGGTACTTAGCAATAAAATGTCAGAGTACTTTACCAAATAGTACCTCCGGACGAAGGAACATTTGATTCAAAATATTGTTTTTGTCTAGGACACGCTAATTTGACTTCACCTCGTCTAATGGTAAGCTAAAGGTAAAGTCTCAGGAATGAGGGTCACCATTACAGACACTAAGTAATGTTACTACGGTGGCACTCAGCTTGACGGCCTCATCAGATGCTTTTTCACGCCCCACTTAATGGGTCCGGGACTGTAGGAAGAAAGAAACACGTGAGCTGATAATGAATTCCAGGTCTTGGTGGTGCGGCAAAGAAAAGAGTCTCCGAACCGCTTGGTTCTTGCTCGTATATTCTGCATAGTGCGAGGAATAGTTAAAGGGCTAAACACGATTGTTTTTTCCTTTTTTTAGGTGTTATTGTATCGAGCCTTTTATCATTTGTATTACCATTATGAGCATAACTACAAAACCACTAAATGGGAAATAGCTTCAATCTTTTCCTGGAGCATTGACGTCCGTACCTTTTTAATTGTGTAGTTTTAAAACCACAAATTGTATGTTTCTTCATTATTATCACGCGTAGGTGTACTGTAATGAATACATGCCTATTGCTGGAATAATAATGCTATATATAAGTTAAATACAAATACATTTTTCAAATTTTATGGTAGTTACTAACATAGATAGAGAAGAAAATTTTGTTTGTTTATAAAACGCATTAATCTTTAGAAATACAAGTACTATTTGAAAAAATATTTTTGCATATAATAGCCCAGTTTGCAGCTTATGTTGTATGCTATATAATATCACGCTATGACCATGAGGAGTCGAGCAGTAAGAAAAATGACGCGGATGGTAGGTCTAGCAACGAGATGTCCAAACCGAGTATATTGGGTGAAACTATTCGGCATAGGTAGTGTCTAGTGTTTGCATTAGAATAGCTGTTTAATAAAAAATGAATATTAAATATCAATCTTTAATAATAATAACCCCGCAAGGGCTGCTTGTGGCGAGCTGTTGGTGCGTGGCGACACCACGTACCCCGATTCTCCCGCGGATTAGGATTTATTCCCCCTCACCTTGTGTGCTTGCCTTTATTGGCCGGCCATGAGTGCAAGAGCAGCACCTATGCTCCAGGTTGGAAGTGTAAAATGTCATAACGCCGGGGGCATGCTGACTGGTATACCGGGAACTTGCGCCCCGCAGATTCACCTCTCGACAACCTTAGCCGCTCAACGGATGTTGCCCCATGGTCGCACTATATGCGGCTATTTTAATGGGGCCCATGCAATGAGTTGGCAAGTCACCGCCTGCCTTTTTACAATTTTGAGATTTATTGTCACGGCAGGCGTCCGTTAGTCTCCCCCCATAGCCCAGTCACCAGTCCAACCAATTCTCAATCCCATAGCCCATAATTTAGATTTGATCGCGGGCACAGCACCGCATAGCAATAGTCTCTGCACCTGGCGGGGACCGTCTCCCGGTGTATCATATGGTGCGCTCGAGGATGATATCCGCCATGTGTGTGTATTCCTATCATATTAAATTCTCATAAAAGGGCCTCTAGGCTTCGGCCCGACACACGCCTTCCAAAGGCCCGGGACTCCATAGTCCCAAGAGTCAAGGTACTGAGAAACAATAATAATAATAATAATAATAATAACGTATTTATTGTACACCAATAAAATATTACATTATAATATGAGATTAATTAAGTTTTGTGGTACGTACAGTTGGCGGCCTTATCGCTCTGCGGCAATTTCCTACAGGCAACCATAGAATGGAGATAAAAAATAGGAGAAGAATAGTTTAGGGCAGTTAGGCGTACATAGAGAATATATAAAGAAGACAAAACAATAATTATGAAAAAGAAAACACATAAACATAGGTATATACAACTAAAATAAGCATACACACCATAAATATCCCAGAAAACCTCACACTACCTTATTATTTCACGGTAGTAATCTTTTACGAGTCTTTTGAAAACAGGCAAGGACTGAGCACGCCTGACAGTCACTGACAGACCATTCCACAACCGGGCCGCCTGAACTGAATAATTTGTCAGCAAAGTTTCACTGATACCGAGTCATTCCACTGACTCGGTATATTCAACCTTAGATTCTCCGATGATCTCAAAACCCTTGAGTGAGTGTCGTGTAAGAACTCAAACCGCTGTTTTAAGTAAGAAGGAGTTAGTGGGTTAAATAAAACGTTGTACAGTAAGGAGAGAATATGCGCATTCCGGCGAATATCATATAAACTATAACTATATCAAATAAATATTATCAATGCTTGCAACACCGAAAATGTCACTGTCATGAGTCACATGTTGCTTACATAACAACCCTAATCGCTACTAAAATACCGCATAAGTATTTTACCATGGTGCATAATATATTTTTTCCTCAACACAAATAAAAAAGTCACGTACCCCAAAATATATTATTATAATAAAGAGTGGTCCAATTATAGCTTCACTAACCGGTTACCGAGTCCCTTAAGAATTACATGTGTGGTCTGTACAGTCGCCATCGATATTAGCAAGACATTGCAAGTTACCGAGTCACTTAAAATTAAATTAATATTAACTGGTCGACCAAAACCTACACAGGGTGCAAATCTACGACTTTTTTCCGTGGGACGAATTTAATGAGTACGTTGATCTTAGCTCTAAAACCTTACAATGTACTAAAATTTGTTTATGTTTTTTGGGTTCTGAAAATTACAAATATAATTATTTATTGATTATTTTCAATGTAAAGATCTTTTGTAAATTGATTATGTTTAGCGACTTCTGAGAGGGACTGTACCTAAACGTGCTTAAAACCGGCGCGCAACGGAAGACCTAACAACGGAAGGAAGAACTCAAAAGGACATCTGCTAGAAACAAACTGGAAGTCATAGACAGACAGGTATATTTATTGTGTCTTCAGTGCCTTACCGCCAAAATTCAAAAATGCCAAAATTCAAAATTAGGATTAGAATAACGATGTGACGTTTGTCATGATGTCAAGTTTTGATTTAAATTCGGAATGTCATGATATCAATAGAATAAAACATAATACCTATATATATATTATTTGAATCAATGTAATTTGGTATGTTCATTGATTAATGACAGTCTCTGTGGCGTGGCGGTAGTGAACGCGACTGCTACGCAGGAGGCGCGGGTTCGATCCCCGCTCAGTGCAAATATTTGTATGCATGGATATGGGTATTTGCATTGGTCTGGGTGTTTCTATGTATAATATGTATGTATTTACAAAAAAAAAAAAGTATTTAAGTATGTATATCCGTATTCTAGATTCCATAACACAAGTTAGTTATACTATGCTTACCATGGGTCTAGATAGCGTTGTGTAGAATGTTGTAGAATATTTGTAGAATTTGTAGAATTAATACTAATAAAAAGGGTGTATTTTTTATCTAAACAAAGATAAACAGTAGTGATCATTTTTACATTCCCATTCCTTAAAAAGGTCAATACATCTTGACATTACCATCTCGCGCAACATTTAAAACCCGAGTCACGAACGCGTTCGAAATATAGATTGGACTGTTGAGTCATGAACGTCAGACGTTTTCCCGCGTAAAGTCCATAGCGGACTTTGGCACTACTCGACATAAACAAACAACCAAGAACGAAAGCTAAAAACTTTTAGAACCTTAATTCAAAGGCAATAAGACCTAATTTGTTATGCTAGTCGTTTATTCGAAAGTTAAAACTTAGTCAATGTATTAATAGTGCAACGGTGCGTTCTGCGAATTCGTTCGTTCATTTTCCTCGTCGAATGGAATGCGCGTTTGACGTCATTTAGAACGCACCCAGAATAACCAACCAAATTAAATTGTCTTCATTCTATGTTTAAATTAGAATAAAGACTGTTCATTTAAAATCTGAAGCTTAGATATAACCTACCGAATTGCGTAGTCGAGACGTAGTACGCTCTTTAGTTGGAGTGTGGAGTTATATAATTTAGTTCGGTTATAAAGTGCATGATAACGGCTTTATAGGTCGTACGGAACGACCGATAGGAATGTTTTTATTAGTTATAAAAATGAGGTGTTTTTATTACTTAACGCGTGTGGAATTTACGCATATGTGTACTGTGTGTACATGAGCATAGTGTATACTCAGTAGTTAAATTGCAACTAAGAAAATGACAAATTAAAAAAATGCCTTTTCATGAGTTGCTTATTGATGAAAGATTACGATTTGCTTCAGTTTTATTTAATTAGGTGGAGAGGCGTCTACCGGTCTGTTGAGTTCCGTTTTGCTGGGTAATAGAGACATACTCTTATCAGCAAGAATACTTTACTTGCACGATGAAATTCAACTCAGCGCTAGCCTCGGTTGCATACAAACTTTACACTTTGGGGTCTCGGGTATACTTTTCTAGTCTTGGATTTAGCTTGCCTTTTATGAGACTGACTGACTCCAGACCGCATTAATGAGGAAAGCATGCCCCCATACTGCATCAGATTACTGATATGGCCGTTTAAGTCTGTTACTGTGTTTATTACAAAAAAAGATAAAACCGTACCTACATATTAATAAATATATCAACAAAAGAAAGCGCTGTCAGTCACACATTGAACTTAATGCATATGAGACGTGGAACAAAATGCTAATTGAAGAAATATTACCAAATCATTTGTCCCCTTAGCAGTTGCTCGTAAACTAACAAATAGATAATAATTAGACGCCATTTTGAAAAGCCAACAATGCAATGTGAAAACGAAACTTTCCTGTTTGAAGTATTTTTTTTGTAAATGACAATCATTTATTTAGATTTTCTAGGGTACCGTTCAATTTTGAACCTTATACCGTGAGAAGGTGTCATAGGGCTCCACCAAAACCTAAACGGTGAGGTTTGGCTGTCAATCGGGTTCAAACCAACCTCACCTGCCAGCCTAGTCTAACTAGTTAGGCTAGGATGAAGTTTTTTTTTGTTGCTGGACACCAGACTTTTCTCAGAGCCAGGGAGATCAGACAGCAGTCACTTTCATAAAAGTCATCTATGCCAACGAAGAGAGGGAATAAGCGGACCCTGAGTGCCGAGATGAAAGCCTCAGATGCAACTGGAAGCTACGATAAGATGATACTGACGTGAAGACATAGTGAAGAGCTTGGAAGATAGACTGCAGTACAATGCTGTAATCATTCGATTCTAAATGTTAAGCTAGAATAAAGTGCGTGTCCAAGACGGGATTTTAACCTAGAACCGTACATTACTGTACCGTACCGTACTGTTATTCGCTTTTTTTTAAAGAATATACCCTCTAACCCCTCTACCTAAGCTATATTGCTTATGATAGGAGTGGGTTCACTTCGATACTGCTAGTAAATGGCCAGAATTCGAATCCCGGGTTCACTCCATCATAAGGCCGACACGACCACTAAGCTACCGAACCTTAAATTAGATAGAAGGAAAGAGTGATGTGGTAAAAAGAAAAATTAGTGTGTTAATTTAAAAATGTAATCCTAGCTGCCCCAGCTCTCAGACTATTTAAGCCACTTCCTGATATCTGCTGTCGGTATGATAATAATTGATTTATGCTGATATCAGCTGTCAAGCATTATGCTGCAATGTACGTCAAATACCGTCCCATAGGAAGGCAAGTGGGTGTGCCGCGCGTGGGCGGGGAGCTAACTACTTAAACTTAGAACTTTAAATTTATCGCCTTATTACAGCTCCTACACTATGGAAAGTAATATCAGATTTCATAAACTGTTAAATGATTAGTTCAATCACCATTGTTAGGAAGTTTACTAGTGTGTATTGGGCTCCATAACACCCTTGCACGCTCTAATTGACTAGTCCAGAAGATTTTTGGTGGGTTTATGGGGTCTTACATTCACCAAGCCTTAAAGAGTATCTGTCGAAGCCCTCAAGGTTGACTCCTTAACCACTAGGTAAGCTACCAACGCTTCTCTCCTATCTGGTTTATTTAAATTTCAACTTAAATGTAAATCAAAACATTTAGAGACCATAACTTAATTTAAAATGTAGCAAAAAACAGATGATATCTATATAATACAGCTTATGTCTACAAAATGCCTACTAATAAAAATTAAAGTGTCTGGAAAATTGTACAATTCTCAGAAAGATAAAATCTAAATCTGTACGTGAATAAATACGATAGAGTGAAAAAATTAATAAATGACTTGATTTGACATGAGATCTCAGAGATCTAATATTATGACTTTATGGCGGTTTATGGAAATGTACTCAGAACGCAATTTGTGTATTTGATATGATTAATATTTCAGTAAAATTTTAAGGAAGTTATGTAGCTGTCATAATGTGAATTGTCACAATTTGTCATAAAACTAAAACCCGACTACTGAAAAGGTATTAAACAAGAAAATATCAAGGATAACCGTGGTCGTATGCTACTTTTCCTTAGAATATATTGTTTTGTTAGACTAAGTTTCTTCAGTGATACCAAACACGACAAATTTATCTCATATTTATTTTTAAACACAGTACTTTATGACCGCTAGAGAGCACCACATTAAATTCAGTGACAAATTATACAGCCTATAACCAACGGACGACTAAGATGCTTCTAATGATACCTCAATTGTCCAATTCTAATGAGTGGTTGAGGAGCTATGAGGGAACAGATGAGCCTACATGCATACTTACATAGCCTGTCAAAATCATAACCCTCATTTTGCTTCGCCGTAGTCAGTCTAAAAAGAGTTGCCGGTAATGGTGTCGCGGGTTAAATGTTTCTTTTTTTCATCTCTTTCATATAGTAGTAGTAGTATGGATCGGAGAGTTGGCCAGTAAAGGTGACGGATGAAAGACGGTTGCATGTAGCCGAGATGCGAATGTTAAGATGGATGTGTGGTGTGACAAGAATGGATAAGATTAGGAATGAATATATTAGAGGATGTTTGAGAGTAGCACCAATCATAGAAAAGCTACGAGGAAAACGTTTGTCCTGGTTCGGGCATGTAATGCGTAGGGATGAAAGTAATGTCGTAAGGAAGGTACTAACTATGGAAGTGGATGGCTACAAGGGGAGAGGGAGGCCCAAAATGCGGTGGATGGACTGTGTGAAAGATGACATGGTTAAGAAGGGAGTGAATGTTGAAATGACTGCAACTAGAGATGAATGGAAAAGGAACACATGTTGCGCCGACCCCAAATAATCTTGGGATAAGGGCAGGAGGATGATGATGATCTCTTTCATATAGTAGGTAATTATATATTCAACGAAATATGCCTGCACGTTGGGCGAAAAATAAATTTTCATTCATACCAAGTACTGACCAAATCATGTAGCAATCATAATTTGGATGAAAGACGTGAATTGTCACAATTTGTCAAAATAGGTGAACACGATGACGTTGTTTAACATTAGACAAATGTTTACAGCCCAGACTTTGCCTCAGATGCATGGCTTGAGTCAACAAAAGTGCCGGAAGACGGCAATAGACTCACCTCCTATTGCGTGGGACCGTCTGGGGATGTATCATCTCTTCCCATGCGGTGTTGTACAAGGCGCCTAAAAGATAGGGCTGTATAACATAAATAGATATATATATACAGTCCAGGCGCCTCAAATACTTGACTCCAGTCAACAATAGTGCCCGGAGAACGGCAGTGGCTCACACCCTATTACGTGGAACCGAATACAATGATCGGTGAAATGTGGGTGTTGATTCACCTCTGCCTAACCCGCCGGGGCATAAAGGCGTGATTATATGTATGTATGTATGATGTCGAGAGTTCAATAGCTTTTTTCCTCATCTTAAAAAAATGTTCTACCAAAAAGGCCCACATCAAGTTTTCACATCTAAAACAGCTAACCATAACTTGTACTACACCTACACGTGCCTACTGTTTATTTAAAGTATCTAAAAAATTACAAACCAGATATCTATTTCAATAATAAATATGATGAAGTAATAAAATAAGGAAATACGGACTAAGGGTCATAGCAGACATATCAACTCGGAAAAGGATCGTCACCGTATCACCTTTAGACTAGGTGACGCCGCAGTCGCGGTTACAGCTTGCTTGTTGCTAGCTGTCACCAGAATCCCGATTCTAGCCTTTATTTTTTACGTGCGAAAAATCCCCACGGATACCCTCACAACCGGAGCCGGTGGGAGAGGTTATATCGGAATCGAATTGACTAAAACGCACGACGCCTGTGGATCCTTTTTGGCTGTATACTTACGTATTTTATTTTGTGTTAATCCACTATTCACATATTTTTAACATCATCAAATAAGTTACTATAAAGTTCACTAAAGACATAAGTTTTGTTTTATTTCAAAATTTGGTTACAATCTCTGTTTACGCTGCTATAATGCTTATTTTGTTCTCGAAGCATCTGTACCAGTTCGCGTGGTATGCCAAATATTCGGACTCGTTCACCAGGACATGAGCAGCATACGTATCCAAGTTGCTTAATACCTAGGTCAACGGCCCACTCCTGGCACCACCATTCGACTTGTTTTGATCGCAGCCTTTTAACATTTTACACTCGTACCTAATGTTTTTTGCAGTACCTACTCACTATTGCGCTTTTGTTTTTTTTAGACTTACTTAGGTGGCTGACAAGCACACGGCCCACCTGATGGAAAGTGGTTACCGTGGCCTATGGACGTTTGTAACACCAGAGAGTTTGTATGTGATTATAAGTTCCTGGGTTATGAAAAGTATTAATTTGGTTAGTTTTCTGTTGAACTAATTACAGAAAGAGGTCCAACAAATCCTTCTTTACTTGCTTTAATTTTGAAGGTTCAGAGTGTACAAAAAGGGGACCCCTTTTTGTATGCACATTATTGTATTATGAAGAAGGTCCAAAGGGACCTAAAATGAGGTCGGTTGTTCTTGTGATGGAATAAAAACTAAAGGGTGGTACTGTACGTGATTAAAAATTCTGAGTAGCACAATGATGGACATCGGTTTATCCTATACCTTGTAAAAAACATTACCGTAAACTTGTTACTTTGGACTCCGGGGTTAGGTACTTTGTTACAATTAAAAGTTTGATTTAATCGAATAAAAATAAATATTCTTAACAAGCATTACTTTATTTGCTGACGGTGCGTACTGAAGAATACTTCAAATACACGAGAAACAAATGCGTAACTACAATACATCAGGGTAGAGTTCGGAATGAAATTTTGCAGGTGGTAGAAAACGGAAAAAATATTATTATTTTTACTCGTGGGTACAGTTTCGTGGGTAGAGAACGGAAATACTCATAAAAATAAACTATTCTATAAATCGTCAATGCCTAAATATGGTCACTATCTGCATAGTGGAAATGCTATTACTGTCATTTATATGTTTCTTACGTAGGTACGCAGTTTTTGAAAAAAAAATTTGCCCTATTTTTTTTTACCAGTTTACGGTATTAATGAAGGGGGGTTATTAGAGTACCGCGGTAGTCTAGTGGTATGGGTAATGGACTGCTGAGACGAGGTCTCGCGTTCGATCCCAGGTTTTACCATGGCACACACCAATGACTTTTCGAAGTTATGTGTGTAATTATCGCAGGTTTATAACTGCCCGGTTAATTGCAATAGGCTCGCCACCTATTACATTGGGACCTAAACATAAACTGGCAAAATGTGGGTGCTAGCACCTCTGCCTACCCCTTCGAGGATATAGGCGTGAGTTTATGTTATGTTAATGGAGTCAATACATGTCTATATATATACCACCTCTTTTGTACATGTGTATATAGGGAACAATAAAAATTGATCCTATTATCCTTAACAGTAGGTAAGACAGGAAAACTGCTCCAGTTCGGAAAATGTGACCCCTAGCCTCTTGAACCATATATGGATAAAACATAATGCATTATCCTTAAAGCTATCGACCGCATGCAATTTTTAACAATGTTGTTACTTGGTTCAAAACACCCAATTAGCATTATCAAAAAGTTTGATTATATACGGAAACTATGAAGCGATATAGACCGCAGTCTTCCTGCTGTTTATCGCGGGTTCCAATCCCATGGTACTTCGGGGAAACACGTTGACCTTATCTACGTATACTTCGACGGACGTTAATTATGGAAATATTTTGATACGTACATACATATAATCACGCCTTTATCTCCGAAGGGATAGGCAGAGGGGAATTAACAACCACATTTCACCTATCATTGTTTTCGGCTCCACGTAATAGGAGTGAGCCTATTACCATCTTAGTAGTAGTAGTGAACACGACCGATAGCGCGGGTTCGATCCCCGCTCAGTGCAAATAATTGTATGCATGAATATGGGTATTTGCATTGCTCTGGGTGTTTCTATGTATAATATGTATGTTTTTTACAAAAAAAAAGTATTTAAGTATGTTTATCCGTACTCTAGATTTATTAACATAAGCTAGTTACTTAACTTTTATGAAGAAATCAATGACAAGTAAACGCAGTCTTCGTCGGTCTAGTTTGCTTGTTTTGCCAAAAATACGTACAAATTACGCAAAAAAGAGTATTACTATTAAGGAGGTAGGACACGGCGGTATTTCCGCCCAATTGAGCAGTCCGTCTGGGGAAGTACCTCAGTCCTACAGAATACAGCGGCTATAATAACTTTGTGTTATGTTCCCAGCGGTGACTAGGGTAGCCAGAGCTCACTGGAGAATTTGTGCTGTCAGTGGGAAGACCAAAGGCTTGTCCTGCTTTGTCTTCTACACTGACGGTACAGAAACTCTGTACTTACAGGGTTGGCAGCGCGACTGTGACTCCTCTGGTGTTACAAACGTTCGTAGGCCACGGTAACCACTTTCCATCAGGTGGACCGTGTGCTTGTTTGCCACCTAAGTGGTATAAAAAAAAAATAATGGTCTTCGGTCGGAAATAAAAAATGTAAGCTCGTTTCGTGCTTTTAAGCCTCAACTGTCAGCCTGAATTGAAGCGTGATTAGGCAAACATACTTTTGAGATCGGAACCGCCAAATGAGTACCCCTCTCTTGTCGTGTCGGTGACCAATTTAAGTACTTATTTATACTTCTCATGGAAGTGACTGTGTATGTCTTTTTGAGAATAAATTCTCTTTAAACCTAGCTAAGCTATGCTTACCATGGTCCTAGATAGCGTAGTGTGGCATGTTGTAGAATATTAAATATTATTAATAAATTGCTGACTCGAGCCTTGTATCTGTGCCTGAGTCTGAGCTGGATATATCTGTCTGATGTTAAACAGCCCTATCCCTTAGTCACTTTGTACGACACCGCATGGGAAGAGATGGGGTGGCCCAAATTCCACTCCGCCGGGATCACGCGGTTTTTGATTTAAAAGATTTTTAGCTTGGCAACACTGATAATGCAGTTTTGAGTAAATTATCTACTAGACAATTACTGTTGTTGGATGGGTTCAATCATCATTAGGGATAATTTTCTATATTTCCTTAAAGTTAAGCACCTATGTAGACTTACTTTCATGTCGGTAATACAGTATCAATTAGTTAAATTCGTAAATATAATACATACATATAATCATACATATAAACAAGCCTTTATCCCCGGAGGGTTAGGCAAAGGTGAATTTAACACCAACATTTCACCAATAATAAAATTGTATTCTGTCCCAGGTAATAGGGGGTGAGTCTATTGCCGTCTTCCGGGCACTATTGTTGACTCAAGCCATGCATCTGAGGCAGAGTCTGGGCTGTACATATCTACCTGATGTTAAACAGCCCTATCCCTTAGTCGCCTTGTACGACACCGCATGGGAAGAGATGGGGTGGTCCAAATTCTACTCTGCCGGGAACCACGCGGCTTATAATATAAAACCTCCCGCCATATATCTGGAACCCAAAATGTGCTCTATACACACAGTACGAATTTTTGGGTATCTTTTGAGGATAGGGGTGCTGCAGCGATGAAGTAACTCAAATTCACCAATCTTAGATTATATCAATACAATCCGCGCGCGCCAGGGTCTCGTATACTCTCGTTTCTCTCGCGATTTGGGTCCAAATATATTGCGGGAGGTACCGACGACATTTTGTTTTGTAAAACGGTGGTTTCTAGTACCCCCCCCCTCCCCCCTCCTGTGGTGGTATCCTAGTCATGCTGAGGAAATAATTTTATATCTTTTATAAGTAAGTGCATACTTTTATGAAGCCAATACGTTTCTTTCTATGACGAAATATTTAATTTTTATAATGACTATAAACGACGAAAAAACCCATCGCAGTCTTCTGCTGGACTAGGCTTCTCCCAATTTTGTGAGGCTTTGGGCTACTGTTTCCACGTTGGCCAGACGGGTCGGTACAGGGTTTTATTTCAAGGTTTCCTTCTCTCGCAGTGGTATCGTCTGCGTATTGTTCCGTTAGTCGCCTCTTACGACACCCTTCGTGGTGAGATGGTGTGGTGATACTTGTATTCTTTCTCCGTTACAACACGGATATAATGGGTATAGTATTTCAAATAGTTACTTCATTCTTGCTTCTCAGTACATTTACGTTATTATCTTATATGTACGAAAGAAACTAATTTTTTATGAAAAAAAATCTGACGTACATAATTTTAATACGAGAAACAAAAATAAACTACTTCTACCAAAACTCAGGCTTCACAAAATTGCTGATTCGTTTTTAGGCAGCTGTAAGTATAAAAATATTTAATGAAATTCCTCAGAATTTGATTTACATGCCACTAAATAAATTTCAAATAGAAGTGAAAAAAACTTTAATAAATAAAGGTTACTATAAAGTAGATAGTATCTTGATGATGTAAATGCGTGGTCAACATAAGTCTGTTACTTGCTCGCGCAAAATAAATTGTAGAACTAACCTACCGAACCAGCGAAAGAATAATTTTCCAATGGTTTATTTTTACATCATTTAATATTTTTATAATATTTCATTATGTACTCTTTGTGTGCCTAAAATGAATAAATGAAATTGATACTTTGATTGATATTTTTATAGAATAATTAAATATTGCAATACTCGAGGTCACTTGGAAACACCTAAGAATAATATACGCTACGTAAAATATGTTCATATTTCACTCAAAAGCAAATTCCAAACTACATAACACAACACCGAATAGTATCTTATTACTAACATGAATTCCGTAATTCTGCCGTTTTTTACACTTGACAACCCTACATATTTCAGAAGCCACGCTAAAATTAACTATAATCATTTATATCAAGATATATTTTTCGTTGTATAGAGAAGAATATACGACGTATAGTCAGGGAGCTGTAGTGTAATACATTTGAACAGATTGTACTTATTCATCAATATGAGGGAATGTTAGGAAGTACTTAGACTTTACCGTTGCACACTGCAGTATTTATAATTGGGTATTTGACTGACTAGTCAAATTAGTTACTTTTACTAAACGTCAAAACTGTAAGTTATTATAACTTGTATGAAATATTTTTTGTGACGTCATAATATTCAATACTCAAATCCTTTATTTATTATTATAGATTGGGTAGATGATGCAAAATAAATAAAAATAATAAAATAAGAACCGACGCCACTTTTACCGCTTTTTTACTATTACTACTATTTAATAAGCTCATTTAAATAATGTATTTTAACTACAGGAAAATATCTAATTACACTGTGCAGTCGCCCTCAGAAGTTACTTTTTACAAGCAATTTTTTCCCTATTGGTAGTTTTAGCCTAGTGGTATGGATAATGGACTGCTGAGACGAGGTCTCTGGTTCTATCCCAGGTTTTACCATGGCACACACCAATGACTTTTCGATGCTTTTCGAAGTTATGTGTGTATTTATCGCAGGTCTATAAGTGCGCGGTTAATTGCAATAGGCTCGCCACCTATTACATTGGGACCTAAACATAAACTGCCGAAATGTGGGTGTTAACACCTCGGCCTACCCCTTCGGGGATATAGGCGTGACTTTATGTTAGTATTTTTACACTAAATTCAATAAATTAAGGGTGTCATTTAAGCTATCATCAAAATATGTCCACGAATTAGTAGATTTGTCCGTAATATGTGGTTCCCGCTACGCTTCTGTTTCTTCGTGCATAGCAACATCATGTTATTCTATAATCATAATTAATAATTGTGTGTGTTTTCTTGCAATATTTTTTCCTGTTCGATCTTTCCGAAAACTTAATCTTCTGAAAATTATTAGTATTTTATCGCTGGCAACTATCGGCTCTTATTTTTACGAATTTACTAATGATCCGGAAAGTACCTACTCGTAAAACACAATCTATGAACGTTGGCATATTAAAGTTAACCACCATTGCGATTGCAATATCGCGCTATATTTTAACAAATTGTGTTTCCTCAATGAATATACCCATAAATAATAATCTTGTATTGTGAAGTCCTTGAAATAATCTGTGCAAATACATACACTCCTATTATAGGCGAAGAGGCGGTGGCATTTTATATAGAGGAGTTTTCTCATAGTTCCCACTTTTTTTTTTAATGGAGTATTGACCATGGCCTATGGACGTGTGTAACGTCAGGGGAGTTACTCTCGCGCTGCCAACCCTGTAAGAACAGAAATTTTCTATGCTGTCAATGCAGAAGACAAAGCAGAACAAGCCTTTGGTTTTCTAACTAACAGCACAAAAACTCTCCAGTGAACTTTGGCTACCCTATTCACCGCCAGGAACACAACGCGAGGCTATTATGGCCGCGGTATTCTGGAGTTTCTGAAGGTTTTGAAGAGAGAAAGGAAAAGCTATGTGTATGTTCATGAAATAAGTAATCAAAATCCAATCGCAAATTCCGATTGCATCCAAATCTTTTACTTTGAAAGCCAGGGTTCAGACTTCTCCAGAGGTATAAGATTAGGTGTATAAAGTTCCATGATCTTCATAGCCCAAGTTAACTACACTTCCTTGCCTTTACACCACATTAGAATATATAATAATAACTAGCTGGTACCCGCGGCCCCACCCGCATGGATATCGTAGCATATCTTTTTCCAAGGTTTAACCCATCTCGGTACCAAATTTCATCCAAAAGCGGTTCAATGGTTTAGGTGTGAAAGCTTGACGGACTTATATTATAGATTTAATTTGAAATATAAGTATGAATCCCAACTCCTTGTATACACAACAATAACTTGTTTTTGAAAAACTTGTAGAAGACTAATCAAAACACAATACCTACTTGTTTTATACATGTGTCTCAGATAATTTTTCGTTCACATAGTATGCATAGCATATGTATGCATAGCATGTATAGCCGACAAGTTGTAAACAAGTATAAAACACTTTTGCATTCACACTGCCTGTGACATATTGCAACTTGTCAAATACATGTTTTATACTTAGGGGTAAGTTATCTTATCAATCGTTTTATAATCGAGATATAAAAATCAACTATCCAGCAGCTCCTTGACTATGAATTCTAAGAATTATTATACAAGCAATCACTTTGCATATTTATAATCACAATATATATACTTACTAAATGAACAAGCTTTTAGCTAACACGTGTTTATTATAAACTAGCTGTAGTCCGCGGTTCCGCGCATGTAGAAATCGATCTCATTC
Organism: Eilema griseolum; assembly: GCA_963662185.1. NCBI lineage: Eukaryota > Metazoa > Arthropoda > Insecta > Lepidoptera > Erebidae > Eilema > Eilema griseolum. Next base: position 4,408,973 of record OY759243.1, read on the forward strand.
CCGTAAGCCATGGAACCAAACAGTTACTCATTGCACGGCAATCATTCCATGGATATAAGTTCTAGCTTAGCTGATACATATAAGTTAAGCAAATACTTTTAGACGTCTATACTATAATTTATACCTGGGCCTCAATTCTGCTAAAGCAAAACTACTGTCACACCATGTACACAACTAAAAAATCCATTTAGGCCATTTATAGGCTTTTTGCAGAGAAAATAAAAAAGTGTAAATTTTCTTTTAAATTTAATTTGAACTTTCAGCGTATAGAGATATGGTCTAAAATTTGACGTCATTTTCAACTGTGTAATAATAATGGTTTTGCTTTTGTAGAATCGTTTAACCATTATCATCCACTGACATTGCAAATAATGCTATTTAATTTTAAACGTTACTTTTATGCTCTTAGTGTCTAACATGAAATAGCATCTTGTAGACTGAATGAAAAGATGCAATGAACTTTCTTTCATTTTCGATGAGGTAGGACACGACGGTATTTTCGTCCATTTGAGCAGTCCGACTGGGAAAATACCTCCGCCCTACATAATACCGCGGCAATAATAACCTCGTGTTATGTTCCCGGCGGTGAGTGGGGTAGCCAGAGCTCAAACCAAAAGCTTGTACTGCTTTGTCTTTTACACTGACGGTGTAGAAACTCTCAATGCTTGCAGGGTTGCACGCATCCATAGGCTACGGTGACCACTCTCAGGTGAGCCGTGTGCTTGTCTGCCACCTAAGTGGTATAAATAAAAGCATTCCATTTAATTTTACGTAATTTAATTCATTGACCATGAATTTATCTAAACAATGATGTTAGACTCGGAGCTCGTGCATACGTCTTGACATTTAACATGCAGGTCGTTCAACCTGTGCGAATTTATTGCGTTGAGAGCTCACTGACTATATTAAGTGTTAGAGTGTGTGTGCACTGGCTGAGTGAGGTTACGGATATAACGCTCAGATTCAGCATTGTTTTTGGTTACGTCTGATGTGCAAACCTACTGCTCTCCTTAAATTCGTCTCCCGGAATAAAAGTTATAGAATCGTCCCCTTTATCTAGAACAATTTTTATTCCAGGGGACGGATTTGTCTTCTAGTCTCCCATTTAATATCAACTAGCTGTTGCTCGCGGCTCTCGACGCAAAGATTTCTGATTCTGTTCCTGACGGGATTAAAAGTTTTAAAAGTTCTAAGCTACATCACCACCGATTTTCAACTAAATCGATACAGCCGTTCTTGAGTTATAAGTAGTGTAACTGACATGATTTTCTTTTATATATACAAATAATAAGATTGGTTTGTAAAGTACCATTTCGTCGCTATCGAATAAATTTTATAGATTCGACACTTGCTCAGGTGATTTTTGGTTACTTGGTACAAAACCAGTTCACTTAAGACTCGGGGTTCGCTTGGAAATGACAACTGTTGACCTCCGAGCCTAGAGAGGAAAGCCTGGCTTTCAAGTTAGTCTGGTAACTATTATTATACACCTACGTAGGGTGTACGTACTTACCTCCACAGCAATACATCGCCATATCAATATTTAAAAACTAGGTGTTGCACGCGGATGTCGGTTTCGCAAGCAAACATATTCTATTCCTAAGTTCTAACATAAATCTGTACTAAATGTTCATCAAAATCCGTTCAGTGGTTTAGGCGTGAAAGCGTAACAGACAGACAAAATTAGTTTCACTTTTAAAATAAGGTGCGAAGGATATACCTGTCAACGTCACCTTCGGCAACCAAAAACGACCCACAGGCGCCTTCCGAAATAAGCTCTCCCAGCCGGTGGGATTATTCGCAAGTAAAAAAAAGTATGGAAAACTACTAGTCAGTGTAAACACACCTTAACACCGCTAGTGTCTACGTTAAGCGCTAATTTAGTCAATTAGCCGTCTGTAGCATAAATAATGGGTTAATTACGTTAACATAACACGGTACAGATCCATGAGCACCTACCGACTTTGGTACTCGGCAATACTCGCTTAGCCGACTGCGGTGATGTAAGAATTGAGGGTTATGTGTTTGACCTGTATACAGGTATGTATCTATGTTCGTCGTACCTGCTAAACGGCTGAAGCTATTTTGATGCGTTACAATATCGTTAGATTTGCCTAGTATCAGACTCTCCATATAATTACGCCTTTAGCCCCGGAGGATTAAGCAAGGGTGAAACACCCGCAAATCACTAATCATTGAATTCGGTCCCACGTTATTAGGGGTGACCCTATTGCCGTCTTCCGGGCACTATGGTTGCATCTGAGGTGGAGTCTGAGCTGTATATATCTGTTTGATGTTAAACAGCCCTTATCCCTTAGTCACTCTGTACGACACCACATGGGAAGAGATGAGGTGGTCCAAATTCTACTCTGCCGAGAACCACACGAGAAATATTACAATACAGTCGTGTGTATAGAACTAGGTATGAGTAAGTAGGTATATCATCTTTCTAAACTTTTCCGTGGCATCTGACCTCCACAACCAACTGGTGATATCAAACTTCTATGGCTAGACTAAGTTGACGGACGTTTTAGGGCCACAACTACCCATAACCGCCGCGTGGTTCCCGTCAGAGTAGAATTAGGGCCACCCCATCTCTTTCCATGCGGTGTCGTACAAGGCGACTAAGGGATAAGGCTGTTTAACATCATCATGGGGGAGTGGCTAGAGAGGCCACACGGCAGCCTCTCGTACCGTCTGACGCAGATGATCACCGAGCACGGATGCTTCGGAAAGTATCTGCGTCGGATGCAGAAAGAGCCAACGTCCGAGTGCCATCACTGCGACGCGAGCGAGAACTCAGGTCCGCACACGCTCACCGAGTGTCCGGCGTGGGAGACGCCGAGGCGGGAGCTTGTGGCGGCCCTGGGAGTGAGGGTTCTCACGCTCTCCACCTTGCTCGCGGCGATGGTTCGCTGCGCGGATGCGTGGGCGGCCGGCGCCTCCTTCTGCGAGCAAGTAATGCTCGTGAAGGAGGAGGCGGGGCGGGAGCGGCAGCGGGAGCGACGAAGGATCGCAAGACAAGCTGCCCGCGTACGAAGGCAACTCGGGCGTCGGAGGTCGATGAACGACCTCCGCCCCCCATGAGCGCCGGCCTGGGGGTGACAGGTGAAGCCGCCTGTCACCCTGGCAGAAGCGGGCCGCGGCGGTGGCGCGCGTGGCGAGCCTCCCCGTTTCCGGGGACGAGTTGGGGACTCTGTAGTCCCCACACCCGAGAAGAGGGCCAGATCGTGAGAGATGGCCCTGGGTCGGCCGGGGTGCGAGGGGTATGCCTGTCAACCTCACCTTCGGTAACCAAAACGACCCACAGGCGGCGTGCGTTTTAGTCGGTTCGAGTCCGACATAACCTCCTCCACCGGCTCCGGTGGGGAGGTATCCGTGGGGATTTTGCGCACGTAAAAAAAAAAAAAAAAAGGCTGTTTAACATCAGACAGATATATTTCGCCCAGACTTAGTCTAAAAAGCTTGAGTCATCAATACGGCTCGCAAAACGGCAATAGGCTATGTATGTATAACTACCCTTAACTGATTCCCCATACACATAGGAATCTAATACATTGGAAAAAGAATTACTAGGTATTCATTGTACTAACGTAAGATCATCCTAACTTGTCCTCTGCACTGACGGCACAGAAACTCTGTACTCTCAGTGTCGGCAGCGCGAGTGTGGCTTCTCTGATGTTACACACGTCCATAGGCCACGGTAACCACTTTCCATCAGGTGGGCCGTGCGCTTGTCTGCCAAAAAATCCAACTATAAGCAAATCTATTACTGTTAGCAACAACTACCTACTTACTAAAATGGTCTCTTCTGGACCTGTTCTGTTGATTCCTATGTATGCAGACATAAAACCATCAACCGAGTATTGTATCTAGAATTAACACTACATAAAACCTCATTAACACTCTACTCGATAAGCTAATACGAATAAGGACCTGTCGCTTAGCAGTCTCACTGTCTACCGCTGCGCATCTGCGAACATTCACAGACAGCACACAGGCTTATAAATATGCAAAAAAACTAGTGTTTAGTTCGAAATATGCTAATACCTGTATACGCCTACATCCGCGTTTTATTCAGTACATATTATCCTTTATTATCACTTTAATATAACAAAAAAACCGGTCCCAACAATACAAAATAGAGGCCTCGAAGACACCGTAAGCATCACCGAACTCGAAATAGCTCACAAAGACACCGATTTACTAAAAGCTTATTGAATACCGTTTTCAAAAAGACTTAGCAACATAAATAATGAATACGACATACAACTTCGGGGTCTGGACCCCAGTAAATCACAAAGGTAGGTCAGGGAATCGCAAAAACAGAACAAAGAGACGACAACCAGTCGTTTTGACCTCCAGACAGCCGCCATTTTGTAAACAGGTCTGACACTGACTTGTGCGAACTGTTTGGTGTACATCCCAATGTAAGTACATTATAAATAGTTGGGCGTGTATTTCCTATAGCATAGTAGTAATTTATTTTGATTGAATTATAAAGAGGTATGGTACTTTAATGTGAATAACATGAAATTACAGACAGATAGTCAAAAGATTGCTCTTTTGTGAAATTGTTCTACATACATATACTCATTAATCCCCGGAGGGTTGATTAACACATTTCAGCAATCATTGAATTCAGTCCAACGTAATAGGGGGTGCCGTCTTTCGGGCACTATTAATGACTCAAGCCATGCATCTGGAGGCTGAGTCTGGACTGTACTGGGTGGCGCAAAAGTAAAGACCCTATTTGGTTCGGCTATAACATTTTTTCTAAATTAGAAAACTAGATTTAGGTTTTTTTAAATGTATATTTGTACCATTAAATTTCGTACCATTAGGATTTAAAGATGATGTCTTTTAAATGGTGACCTCCAGAGTTGATACACATTTGAGCCCTATTTATGACATTTTGCATAACTTGCCGTGACACTTCCTGCGATATGTTCGTTATTTCTTGACGAATGTTTTCTTTTAGAGCTGCGAGAGTCTGTGGCTTGTTCACATACACCCGAGATTTCAAAAAACCCCAAAGAAAGAAGTCTGGACTGGTCAGATCGGGTGATCTTGCAGGCCAAGGCAAATCGCCAAAACGAGAGATAACTCGGCCTATGAATTATTCCGTAAGAACATTGACACAATTATTCCACGTTCTTGGGGAGTAAAACGGTCCATGTTTATTTTCAGTGTATTTTACATTTGTTCACTACACAATTTTCAACAACAGAATAACAGAAAATGTCATATAAAAAAAATAAAGGTATTTTGTTTAGTGCCAGTACTTTTGCGCCACCCAGTATATATTTGTTTGATGTTGAACAGCCCTAATCCTTTAGTCGCCTTGTACGACACCGTGTATGGAAAGAAATAGGGAAATATATATATACACCTCGGAACGTCAGACAAAATACTAATATACGCAATAATATATTAAATAGATAGTAATATATACAAATATACATAAATATATTAATAAAATATACATACAAATAATAGTGTTCTATTTAAAAAAGAGTTTTACTCAATACACTTGAGGTATACTCGTTCTACGAATTGGTGACGCAAGCGAATTGTAACTTCTAATCGCCATCGCACCTACACAAATGATCTCACAGAACATACAAAACAAATATAACCTGCAAGGAGAACTGGTCGATTTATAATAATAAGAGGTAGGATACGACGGTATTTCCGTCCCAATTGAGCAGTCCGACTGGGGAAGTACCTCCACCCAGTACAGAATACCACGGCTATAATAACCTCGTGTTTGTGTTCCCGGCGTTGAGTAGGGTAGCCAGAGCTCACTGGAGAGTTTTTGTGCTGTCAGTGGGAAGACCAAAGGCTTGTCCTGATATTGTGTTCTGCACTGAAGGCACAGAAAATAATTATAATGCAGAACATAACGTAACATTCGGCAGCTAAGCGAATTCTTTAAATTAGTGAGTGCTAACCTTTATTTTAACCTCATCAGACTGTCAGACTAATGGTGCCGCCCAGAATTTTTGTATGTGGTGCAGCCATTCTCTGACCAGCACGAATCAGCTGACGCAGTATGAATATTTTTACTTAAACATATTCTGGCCTACATTATGGGGTCCCATCAAGAACGGCTAACATGGTGGTACAGGCTTGTAGGTTGGAGATTACCTAGGCAAAAGTAATCTCCAACCTGCAAGCCGGTACCACCACGTTTGATGGACAAGGGGTTTGTGAAAGCTTTAATTACTCTTGGGGTTGGATGATCAGATCACAGTTGCTCCTATAAGAATAACTAATTGGATATTTCACTGTATACTAAAATTAGTTACTTTTTACTAAACTTCAAAACGGTAAGTTAAAAGGAACACAACATGAAGTAATTTATAATGACGTCATAATATTTAATAGTCTAATCATTTACTATTATAGGTTGGGTGGATGATAAAAAATAAATACTAACAATAAAATAGTAACCGATGCAACTTTTACATACATGCTTTTATCCCGGGGGGGTTAGGCAGAGGTGAATGAACACCCACATTTTACCAATAATTGTATTCGGTCCCACGTAATAGGAGCCGAGCCTATTGCCGTATTAATAAGCTCAGTTAAATAATTTATTTGGCCAAAGCCTCCCAACAATGCGAGACGCCCATGTCCAGCAGAGAACTGCGATGTGTTAATTGATGATTGATGATGAAATAATTTATTTTAACTACAGGAAAATACTCAATTGAAGACGAAGACGAAAGTGAGCTTCTGGCTTTGTGATGAAAGTTTCGAATGTAACAGGGAACAATGCTAGGATTTACAATAATGTTTGCGGTAATTTACGCGATCATGACCAATAAAAAGTATGTATATAACAAACTTTTTAATGGTCTGAAGTTACGACCAGGGTTTCGACTCTGCTATAGCATAACCACTGTCATACTACGCTAACAGCAAAAAATCCATTAAATTTTTACCAGCTCACGTGTTTCCTTCTTCCTACAGTCCCGGGTCCTTTAAGCGGGGTGTGAAAAAGTATATGATGAGGCCGTCAAGCTGAGTGTCAACATTGTCACATAGTATATGTAAGTAATGGTGACCCTCTTTTCTGAGACTTTGGCTTCGGCTCACCATCAGGCAAGGCGAAGTGTAATTGACGTGTCATGTAGATAAATAATAATTTGAGACTTTAAAGCAATGCGGTAAAAGTTCGAAATTAAAAGGCATGTTACAGAGTGAAGTGCTAAAGTGTAATGAAACTCTTTTCACTTAATTTTGGACTTAATGCGTATGGAAATAAGGTCTAAAATTTAATGCCATTTTTGCAGTGTCTGACCGTGATTAAAGGCTGACGTTCGAAACGTCATACAAGTAAAAGGTAGGTATGTATATACCTATACTATGATCGCGTTAATTCCCGTAAAAAATATTGTGTTTCATGGAACGCGAAAGTTTAAAAGTTAGTTAATAGGCTTAGGCTGGGGCCTGCACACTGTACATAAATTCACTTTGTTTTCCTGTATTAGGGTAAACCTCTTGTCGTCGACCGGATAGTTTCTCATGAGCTTATAGGTTTACTCTCTAATCGAGAACAATCCTAAACTTGTCACCTATAAGTAGACCGTTTTAAACGAACAACTTTTTACTGAAAGATACAGCTCTATGTATTGTGAAATGACGCAGGTTTTCACTTCTACAGATAATAATAATTAATCATCCAAACACTTTAGGCTATAAAACTGTGTCTGAAATGAAGCAAGGCTGTGTTGCACGTCATGAATATGACGTCACGGTAGGCTGGTAATGAGGGAAGGGCGTCATTGGTGTGCGCGCGAGAAAACTTTGAACTAGTTGTGGAATTTGTGAAGTTCTGTCGGCTTTGAGAAGTAATTTGTCAAGTTTTGAAGTAAAAGTTTTGTTTTGGTGAAGTTTACTTCGACTTTGATACAGAAGGGTTGTAGTATTCGTTGGTGTTATGGGTCCTAGTGAGACTTACAGGGCCGGGGCCTGAGGGATATAAAAAGCAACAGTATCAGTCTACAACATTTTTAAAAATTCAATGTTAATTGATACATCTTCAATAAAGCGTCGATAGACTTTTTTTTCTTTTACGTGCGCAAAATCCCCACGGATACCTCCCCACCGGAGCCGGTGGAGGAGGTTATGTCGGACTCGAACCGACTAAAACGCACGCCGGCCTGTGGGTCGCTTTGGTTGCCGAAGGTGAGGTTGACAGGCATATCCCTCGCACCCCGGCCGACCCAGAGCCATCTCTCACGATCTGGCCCTCTTCTCGGGTGTGGGGACTACAGCGTCGATAGATTAAAGAGTCGGCCTTAGGATCGAAAGGTCCCGGGTTCGTATCCTGGCCATTACACTACCAATGTGAACCCACTCCTAACTCAAGCAATTTAGCTTAGCTGGAGGGGTTTGAGGGAATATTAGTAATTTCGGTTCCAAATCGCCAAACTACTGGAGTAGTTTGTAGGCGTTCGCTCATACATTTTTACATACATACATACATATGCTCATGCCTTTATCCCCAGAGGGTTAGATGATAGAGATGAATTAACACCCATATTTCACCAATCATTGTTTTCGATCCCACGTAATAGGAGGTGAGTCTATTGCCGTATTCCGGGCACTATTGTTGGCACGAGCATGCATCTGAGGCAGAGTCTGGGCTGTATATATCTGTCTGATGTTAAACAGCCCTATCCCTTAGTCGCCTTGTACGACACCGCATGGGAAGAGATGGGGTTCAAATTCTACTCTGCCGGGAACCATGCACGGGAACATTTTCATAAACTTATATCTGCTCTAAATTCAACCATTCATCTAATTTTTATATATTTATTGTATAATACATTTACCATTTGTTTATTTGTTATCTTGAATGCATTGTATAGTATGATATAATAATTATATGATAAATGACCCAAGACGCGGCGTTGCGGTTTTAGTCGGTTCGAGTGTCCGACATGAACACCCCCGCGAGCTCGTGCGGGGAGGAGAATATCTGTGGGTATTCCAGAAAAAAAATCTGTTGTTCTCCGTTGCCCCTGAGGCTTTCACCGCAGAGCCTGGGACTAGCTAGTTTTCTGTCTTTTTTAATTTGTTATATTTATTTATATTTACATAATGTACATGGAAGTTATCTAAATTAAAATATAAAAACAGTACAGAGTATACATACCTAAACAATTCTGCAAGTTCAGGCATCAAAGAATTCCACCCCATCGATGTCAACTGGGAGGGTGGCCAGAAGGCTGGCGGCATTGCCATGTTTAATGGCAATACCAATCCTTTGCGCAAGGTATAAATCTTTTATTTTATTTATTATTACAGGCAGCAGTTGATTCAACTGATAATGCCAATTGAGCTTTCAAATGTTTGAGACTTTTTCTGTGCTGACTTTGGGTCTTGAAAGCGTTGTATAGAAGGTCGTAGTTATTGTAATGTCATCTGTTTGAGTTACTGGTCAGTTTGTTTCAAATTACACAAAAATGATAATTTTTTTTTTGTTACGTGCAGCCACTCAAATTGTATACAATTATACATAGAACTCATTGTAATGAGACTTTCCCGCGATACTGTGGGTGCCACGCACACGGCCCTGAGCTGCCTTCGAAGCACTCAGTTTGTCAAGTTTGACACCTTAATCCCCGTGATGAACGGTACACGTCAGTTGTGTCAGCCGTCTGTAACAGCCTCAATGTACGAGGAATAAGTATGAAGTTTGATCTATTCCAAACGAATATAAAATTTCTGTGTTCATAATATTTTGTGTTCCAAACGGATAGCAATTTAATAGTCTATTCTAGACTAATACCAAAAATGAACAATTTCATTTGAGTTTATCGATAATCATAGTATTTTAGGGTTGCGTACCTCAAAAGGAAAAAACGGAACCCTTCACTTCAACTCAATTCAAATGCTTTATTGTGAAACATAGGTACAAAGATGAACTTTTTACATAATTTGATCAGCTATGTTCAGCCATATTGGCATACAATATTTTGTAAGAAAATTATTAATTAATAACAAATTATAATACATTAAATTTAAATTACACTTATATCATTTATACCAGTCATGTCATATCATATAATATTGTTTATAGTAATTCTTATCAATTTTTATTCAAGTGTTTATCAAGATCAATCCGTTGTCCGTCTGTCTGTCTGTCTGTAACATTGTCACACAACGCTCATTGTACATTGAACTGTATACATGCTACATACTTATCCTATTGGAAATCTGTTGGTGTACAATAAAGAATTATCTACCTATCTATCTATCTAAAGACCTTTTTCTCAGGAATGCGTGGAGATATCAAGTTCAAATTCATGCCACATACTGTCGTCTATAAAACGTCTTGAAACTGGGCAAAAATCAAATAGTAAGTCAGCGCATTCAAAATATATTACGGTTTATGTAGCTTAAGTTACGGAACCCTCGGTGCACGAGTCCGACTCGTACTTGACCGGCTTTTATTAAATCTTAGATTCAGTAATATAACTGCACCATGCTTAATGGTAATAAGGTGAAGTCCAGAAAGTAGTGACAGCCAATTCCCCATGTTGTTCAATCAATGATGGTGGTCTCTACTTTGAGGGCTTCTACAGATACTCATTCAGGCTCTGATTATCTTTTCAGGCTTGGTGGGTATAAGACCCCATGTAGGTACCCACCAAAATTTTTCTGGACTAGTCAATTAGACTATGCAAGGATGGATAGAGCCCAATACACCCTAGTAAACTTCATAACAATGGTGATTGAACTAATCCTCTAACAGTTTATGACAACTGATATTACTTTCCACAGTGCAGGAGTTGTAATTAGGCGATAAATTTAGACTAAGTTCACAGTTTAAGTAGTTAGCTCCCCGCCCACGCGCGGCACACCCACTTGCCTTCCTATGGGACGGTATTTGACGTACATTGCAGCATAATGCTTCACAGCTGATATCAGCATAAATCAATTATTATCATACCGACAGCAGATACCAGGAAGCGGCTTAAATAGTCTGAGAGCCAAACTGCTGTTTATCGTTGATAGTAAGTTTGGTTTATGTGATCTCACCTGAAAGCCCGTAAATTGACTGGTTGACATATATGGGCCCTGGTACGAGATTTCCTCTCTAGGTAGAAGGGGGTATCGATTCTCGGCCCTTTGGCTAAGATCAAAGTGTAGTGTAGTTATAGGAGGTAGGATACGGCGGTATTTCCGCCCAATTGAGTAGTCCGACTGGAGAAGTACCTCCGCCCTACAGAATACCGCGGTTATAATAACTTCGTGTTGTGTTCCCAGCGGTGAGTAAGGTAGCCAGAGCTCACTGGAGAATTTGTGCTGTCAGTGGGATGATTAAAGGCTTGACCTGCTTTGTCCTCTACACTGACGGCACAGAAACTCTGTGCTTACAGGGTCGGCAGCGCGAGTGTGGCTTCTCTGGTGTTACACACGTCCATAGGCCACGGTAATCACTTTCTATCAGGTGGGCCGTGCGCTTGTCTGCCACCTAAGTGGTATAAAAAAGGGGGGGGGGGGAGCGTCAGGCGCACCTATCCCAATCAGTCAATCATTACTAATGCAACCTTGAATAGATATTATAGAATGAAAAACCTTTGAACCATATTGTAATCTATAGGAAAAATTAGCAAACTCATTGCTTCCAAAATTCTTTTATCCAAATCGTAAGAGCTGTTTCCGATGTAGCAATGTACATATACAATCATTGCTCGATTAATAATATTAGATATGATTTTAAGAAACGCTTATTTAACCCTCGTTTAACTGCACATTGGTCTGTCAGACCGACGATATACGATTGTGTAGTTTATAAGGGAAAACACTGTACTATCACGGACAAGTAGGGCAACGGACAATGCTGTAGCAGTGGCCAAGTATTGTGCCGACAAAATTTAATAAATTTTATGAGCCATTGACTCGACGAAGGAAGGAATGAAAAGGTTTTGTATTACTCAGTAGTTGCATAGTACGTCGTCAACTATCAGTACTGCACCAGCGGTATTCTATAAAAGACTAATAAATGGCGCAATGCAGAAACAATGAGCTGGCAACATATCTGTCGGTGGACCGATGGCTGTTGGAGTAAACGAGTCTATTGTAGAGTCCGCAAGTTAACAAACCGAAGGTTTGGACGCCCAGCCAGTTGGGCTGACAACTTGTATACTTGCTTAATACAACTTGCTATGGCGAACATTGGAACCGTTTCGAGGGGTCCGAACATAACCCGAATCCAGCCGACTTCCCAAATGAATATTTTCCTGTTGATAAAATAAATTATTAAACTGAACTTATCAAATTAAGAATGGTAAAAGTGCGGTAGAAATTGCGTCGGTTTTTATTTTATCGTTTTTTTATTTATTTTTAATCATACACCCAACCTATGATAGTAAACTATTCGACTATTAAATATTATGACGGCACAATAATTTATTTGATACAAGTTTCCTTATAACTTACCGTTTTGACGTTTAGTAAAAAGTAATTTAATTGACTAGTTAGTCAAATACCCAATTCTTTGCATGTTACATGACTCACTAGATCCCGGTAAGGTTTCTTTTCTATCGGCTTCCCTTTAAAATATTATTGCTCTTCGCCCATGTCCAGCAGTAGAAAGTTCAAAGTTCTTTATTTGTTGAATATGGTACAAAAATGATGTTTACATTACAATGTCGGATCTCATATTCTGCCAGTTGTGGCGTTACTACTAACTGGGATAAGTTAATAGATGAGTTACCGAAATTGCTGCTATTATCGTTTAGCCTCCGACTAAATTGCTTGTATTCATTGTGAGTTCACATCGTATGGTACAAATACTGGCCATTTCCATCAGCATCTTTCGGTCTGACAGACCAATGCACTTTTATATTTGTTCAATATTTAACGCGAATATAAGAAGGTTAAAGCTTTATAGGAAACTAAATGGTTTCCGATTCGCCAAGCTGATATTACGATATGATGGGCAATTAACAATTCTAAGTGTAATCAGTACATCATTGCCCAACTACCACCGCCTCCACGGCCGACCACGGTGAACCTCTGATACAGGATGTTGCTAAAACTACTATGTGGGTGGTTAGAATACCAAATAACATGTTAGCCAATGAAATAAATGGGTTCTAATTTTAATTTAATTAAAACTTATATTTAGTTCGTTAATTTGTTCGTTTCGTTTAGTTAATTTGTCAGGGATCCCACCAAGATTGTTGACACTTTTTTTTGGTTTAAGCAGGAAAAAAATGTATCTTTTGCATTCCGCGGGCTCGGGGAAGCCGCGCAGGTATGTGAGACTCTCACCTCACTGAAACAACCTGCCGTGTGGCATACGCCGCGTCTTAGTGAGTGAACAATCGGAAATCTCGTCGACGGATCACCCAAGCCGCTGACCGGGTGCGGTGCGGGCCCGTCTTCTGATTGGGCGATGTCCGGACACACCAGGACATCACCCCTTAAAGTCAACTTCACTTGAATCCCACACACGCTCAAGCTGTGGAATGATCTCCCTACTGCGGTTTTATCAATCGAATATAATATTTGCTTCTTCAAGAAGTGTATTAGGTACTCGTAGAAGATTCCTAGAGGGTTGGCAGGACGAGTATGATACCACTGGTGTTGCACACGTCCATAGGCCACGGTAACTATTTTATATTAGGTATGTTGCGTGCTTGTCTGCCACCTTAGTGGTTTTCTACCGTGCGAAATATCCCCACGAATACCTCCCACCGGGCCCGGTGAGAGAGGCTATGTCGGTATAGATACTGTTTGACGGGCGAGATTCAGGACCAGACTTTCTTTAAGAGACAGACGGCACTCAAATTGATACTCTCTGCAGTTTCAAGTGTGAAAAAAGAAGTCACGTGATAAAGCATCTTCATCATCTTATCGTCTCCAACTCCTTCCTTTGAATAGACTTCTGTGGCTTTTATATAACCAATTGCCATCTGACATAATAATATTAGCACAGATTGCCCACAAATAACTAACGATTCTTACCACATTTATTAAAAATACTCCCACGGACATACGTCAGGTACATCATACGTCATAATATTGGTGTGCTATGAGCTATAGAGTGAGTGAGTGACCTTTCAGTGCAATCAATACGGGCGATGCGATCGCACCGAGTACTACACGAGTCCACGTAACGTAGGACTTCATTCATTCATATTGCTGCACAAGCACGCCGCGCGGTGTCGCTTGGCGCTAATTGTTTTTTTAAATTATTTGAAGAGACAGACACAATTAGATATTTAATATTAATTTTTCGTAGATACCTGAAAAAGCATACCGGTTCAAGAGATATAGATACAGAGATTATAGTATAGGTAAATTTGCATATATACCTAGAGGGAATACTTATTTGACTGAGTTACAGTACTGACCTGTCCTATATATACAGAGTATCCCAATATTCAAGTATAAGCCGGCACCGGTAGGTGGACCAGGTTATGACTGCTCGAGAAAAAAATAGTAAAGAAATATATCTCTGTTTTCTTTACTCAAACTTTTTTGAAATTCCTTTAATCACAAGGGTTATCGAATATCGAAAGATTTAAAAAAAGTTTGAGTAATAAAAAAAATAGAGATATATTTTTTTTCTAGAGCAGTCATAAGTAGGCCCATCCTCTGGTACCGACTTACATATCCTTGACTTTTGGGATACCCTGTATATAGCCGAAAGTAAAAGTCCGCCAAAATCTATTTTGTTGGCACCAACTGTAAAAAAATATTTTGTTTTTCTTTTCAGGGGTTGTGAAAATTATTTTACTATGTAGGTATTATAGAAATAAATATTTGGAATGTTATGGTCAGTTCAAATAGGTATTATGTCATAAATTCCAACCTTTTTAATGCCCATTATTTCAGTTTATGTTTAGTCAATTAACTCAATTAGACAGATTACTCATGTCTAATGTGGCTATATTTCTGTTGTAATTAATCTTATTTCCTTGCCAGTGCAGAAACTCCTACATTTATGACGGATCTAATGTCTATGAATATCAGTCCGTTAATACGAAGCAGGATTCGAAGAAATAGAGAGATGAATACAGGGAATGTCTTTTTTGGTTTATAATAGTATACTTAAATTCTATCAATCCGACTACAATTTAAAAAAAACATCTAGTAGAAGTTGTACTTGTTTTATTATCATCATTTTATCGATGATTTCGATTGCATCCAAGGCTTTTTACTTCGGAGTCCGTTTTTCTATGTTGCCTTATTTTGGATATTAGCGAAGCGACTGCCGTCTGACCTCAAAACGCGTAAAAAACCAGCACTGTAGACCTGCCGATCTACCAGATCCACCAGCTGGCAGATGAGATTGACTTAAGCCCCACACGCTGTGATATTTCTATTACACACACACCAAAGCATCAGAAAATAAATTTCAACAGACAAACAAATAAACAAATAATATTCAATATACAGGTGAACCAATTGACATTGATCGGTTATCGTCCACAAACATATTACGTTTACATTCACGGTGCAGTATCACATTGACATCTGTGACGTCACACTGAATGAATGGCGCCCACGGTGACCGGGTTCCCTACTGACGGTCGCCGGTATATTTTCAATAATATCTCAATTTCGCTTGCATAAGTTTTATATTGGAATATATCTAGGTTTGTTTATAGATATTGGCTGAATTCAGATATTATTGACTCACTTTGTAATTATTGTACTGCAGCCTTTAAATTGTGTGAATTAAAAGTTATGTTTGTTATATGAATTTAATTTGTATACCATATTCCATACCCTAACATGGAATATGGTGTACAAATTAAATATGGTGTAAAACATACATATATATAAGCACGCTTTTATCCCCGGAGGGTTAGGCAGAGGTGAATTAACACCCACATTTCACCAATCATTGAACTCGATCCCACGCAATAGGGGGTGAGCCTATTGCCATCTTCCGGGCACTATTATTGACTCAAGCCATGCATCTGAGACTGAGTCTGGGCTGTACATATTTGTCTGATGTTAAACAGCCCTATTCCCTTAGTCGCCTTGTACGACACCCCATGAAAAGAGATGGGGTGGTCCAAATTCTACTCTGCCGGGAACCACGCGGCATATACATAGCGCACTTAAATATAAGTTAGAATAGGAACTGTAGGTACATAAACCTAGGATCCACAAATAAATTAATGAATTAAGTTGAATAGGTAGTTTTTTTTTTACGTGCGCAAAATCCCCACGGATACCTCCCCACCGGAGCCGGTGGAGGAGGTTATGTCGGACTCGAACCGACTAAAAGGCACGCCGCCTGTGGGTCGCTTTGGTTGCCGAAGGTGAGGTTGACAGGCATATCCCTCGCACCCCGGCCGACCCAGGGCCATCTCTCACGATCTGGCCCTCTTCTCGGGTGTGGGGACTACAGAGTCCCCAACTCGTCCCCGGAAACGGGGAGGCGCGCCACGCGCGCCACCGCCGTGGCCTGCTTCTGCCAGGGTGACAGGCGGCTCCACCTGTCACCCCCAGGCCGGCGCTCATGGGGGGCGGAGGTCGTTCATCGACCTCCGACGCCCGAGTTGCCTTCGTACGCGGGCAGCTTGTCTTGCGATCCTTCGTCGCTCCCGCTGCCGCTCCCGCCCCGCCTCCTCCTTCACGAGCATTACTTGCACGCAGAAGGAGGCGCCGGCCATCGCCGCGAGCAAGGTGGAGAGCGTGAGAACCCTCACTCCCAGGGCCGCCACAAGCTCCCGCCTCGGCGTCTCCCACGCCGGACACTCGGTGAGCGTGTGTGGACCTGAGTCCTCGCTCGCGTCGCAGTGATGGCACTCGGACGTTGGCTCTTTCTGCATCCGACATGAATTCCCTGCCTATGGCGAGGTGCGATGATAGAATGTAGCTACGGGCATCATATCAAACAATTCATCTGAGCACAAACCATTGTATAGGCGGTAGAACACACACAGTGAGGCAAAATCCCTCCTAAGGCTAAGAGGTTCCACTCTACCTGCGAGTATGGGATTGTCAACCAGCCTCAATGCCCGTCTTTGCAACGAGTCAAAGGGGTCAAGCTGGTATGCAGGTGCTCCAGCAAAAAGGTGACAGCAGTACTCCATGTGAGACCGGACCTGTGCTTTATAAAGAAGGAGTTGCTGCCCCGCAGTGAAGTACTGCTTCGCCCTGTTGAGCACTCCGAGTTTTCTTGATGCCAACTTAACCTTGTCCTGCAAATGACTTCGGTATTGGACGTCGCTGGAGATATCGACACTAAGGATCCCGATACTCGAGGAGATGGTAAGCGGTGTGCCCAGGAATTGCGGCGCTACAATGAATGGGGTTTTCTTAGCGGTGAATACACATACTTGTGTCTTAGTGGGGTTGAATTGGACTAGGTTTAGTCGTCCCCAATCGGATACTCCAGAGAGAGTAGTCTCGATTTTAGACACAAGTTGTTCGCGACTCTTCTCCACCTCGGACTGAGGGATATTTGCACGGCCCGTGTAACACGTGTCCCCGGTACTGTCGTCCGCATAACAGTGAATGGAGCCATCAGACAGCATGTCATTGATATGCAGCAGAAACAGCGTCGGAGACAACACGGAGCCTTGTGGGACACCAGCGTTTATGTTCATGCGGTCCGAGCAGCTGCCGTCGACGACAGCTTGGATGCTTCTGTTGGACAAAAAGCTGGCGATCCATTCGCAAAGTCCCTCGGGGAGTCCATAGTACGGCAACTTCGCAAGAAGACCTTTGTGCCAGACCCGATCGAAGGCCTTCGCTATATCGAGGCTGACCGCTAGTGCCTCACCCCGACTCTCGATGGCTTGCGACCACCGGTTTGTGAGATACACAAGAAGGTCACCGGTTGAGCGACGGTGGCGAAAGCCGTACTGTCGGTCGCTCAGTAGATCGTTTCCTTCAAGGTATCTCAGGAGCTGTGTATTAATGACACGCTCCATAACCTTCGAGAGTAGGGAGGTTATAGCGATAGGCCTGTAATTGGTCGGATCTGTCCTGTCACCTTTCTTAGGTACAGGGTGCACGAATGCGGTCTTCCACGAGGCTGGGACCTGCCGCGCGGAGTATGAGAGTGCGAAAAGGCGTGTAAGTACAGGGCACAGCTCGGGGGCACAGTGCTTAAGCACCATCGCCGGTATACCGTCCGGCCCACTCGACTTCCGGACATCTAGGGACTTAAGCTCGCGCCGGACTACCCGTTGCGTGATTTTAACTTATATCTGCGTCAGACGGTACGAGAAGCTGCCGTGTGACCTCTTTAGCCACTCCCCCATGATGGGTCTTACCGCCGCTACTACGGCGTGCCCTGCGCCTGGTCGCCCAAGTCGTTTCTCCCATTCCGCCACCATTTCCCTGTGGAGCCGGGATCTCACGGCCCGAATTTCTTCGGGCTCGGGATCGTGACCCCGCTCCCGCGCCGTTTTTCGGAACCGGTATAGCGCCGAAAGGCATCTCGCTTCCAGGATCCATGGTGGCGATCCGGCGAGGAAACTCGCCGCGTTGAAGGATATCGTGCGGTACCCCCTTTTTTTTTTTTTTTTACGTGCGCAAAATCCCCACGGATACCTCCCCACCGGAGCCGGTGGAGGAGGTTATGTCTGACTCGAACCGACTAAAACGCACGCCGCCTGTGGGTCGCTTTGGTTGCCGAAGGTGAGGTTGACAGGCATATCCCTCGCACCCCGGCCGACCCAGGGCCATCTCTCACGATCTGGCCCTCTTCTCGGGTGTGGGGACTACAGAGACCCCAACTCGTCCCTGGAAACGGGGAGGCGCGCCACGCGCGCCACCGCCGCGGCCTGCTTCTGCCAGGGTGACAGGCGGCTCCACCTGTCACCCCCAGGCCGGCGCTCATGGGGAGTGGAGGTCGTTCATCGACCTCCGACGCCCGAGTTGCCTTCGTACGCGGGCAGCTTGTCTTGCGATCCTTCGTCGCTCCCGCTGCCGCTCCCGCCCCGCCTCCTCCTTCACGAGCATTACTTGCTCGCAGAAGGAGGCGCCGGCCGCCCACGCATCCGCGCAGCGAACCATCGCCGCGAGCAAGGTGGAGAGCGTGAGAACCCTCACTCCCAGGGCCGCCACAAGCTCCCGCCTCGGCGTCTCCCACGCCGGACACTCGGTGAGCGTGTGCGGACCTGAGTCCTCGCTCGCGTCGCAGTGATGGCACTCGGACGTTGGCTCTTTCTGCATCCGACGCAGATACTTTCCGAAGCATCCGTGCTCGGTGATCATCCGCGTCAGACGGTATGAGAGGCTGCCGTGTGACCTCTCTAGCCACTCCCCCATGATGGGTCTTACCGCCGCTACTACGGCGTGCCCTGCGCCTGGTCGCCCAAATCGTATCTCCCATTCCGCCACCATTTCCCTGTGGAGCTGGGATCTCACGGCCCGAATTTCTTCGGGCTCAGGATCGTGACCCCGCTCGCGCACCGCCTTTCGGAACCGGTATAGCGCCGAAAGGCATCTCGCTTCCAGGATCCATGGTGGCGATCCGGCGAGGAGACTCGCCGCGTTGAATGATATCGTGCGGTACCCCCTTATGATGCGGCACGCCAACTTCTGCTGCGGACGCTGCAGCAGGGGCATGTGCCGATCATTTAGGGTGTCCGCCCACACGGGACACCCGTACAGGGCTATGGACCGCACGACACCCGCGTAGAGTCTCCTGCAGTTGAATAGGTAGTTGCAAAGCCGCGTGGTTCCCGGCAAAGTAGAATTGGGACCACTCCATCTCTTCCAATGCGGTGTCGTACAAGGTGACTAAGAGATAGGGCTGTTTAACATCAGACACATATATACAGCTCAGACTCAACCTCAGAGGCATCGCTTGAGTCAACAATAGTGCATGGAAGACGGCAATAAGCTCAACCCCTACTACGTGGGACCGAATTTAATGATTGGTAAAATGTGGGTGTAAATTCATCTCTGCCTAAACCTCCGGGAATATAGGCGTGATTATTATGTATGTATGTTATTGCAAAAAAGTTGTATTATACTTGTATAATATCTGTAGAACATTGACATTCAACAGCATAGTCGCATTATCATCCCTTTCGTTCAACCATATCGGAGAAACATCCAACATTCCTCTTTAGATACGATTGGTGAATTTTCTCCCCTCCTTGGAGGTGATAAAAAATTAAGTTTGAAACTGTAACCCGACTACTCAAAAATCTAGCTCTAAAAAAGGTAAACAAAAAATAGCAAGGCAGGCCGAGGTCGTATGCCACTTTTTCCTCGAATATATTTTGTTAGACTAAGTGGCATACGACTAAATGGCTGAGGAGCTATGAGGGAACAGATGAACCTACATACATACAGTCAAAATCATAACCCTCTTTTTGCGTCGTAGTCAGGAAAAAACTCACCTTTATCATAGGGACACCACACATATTGAAAATAAAATACATATAGCCAATTATATCCTGTGTGTATGTCCCGTATTGTTGATTGATTATATACCTATACAATATTTGTATTGTCAATATTATTGAGAGCGATTAGTTATAGAGCATCAATGTCAAGCATTACTGGGTGGCCATGTAAGGCCAAGTTCAAGGCAAAAGCACAACAGATTGAACCATTATAAAAGTTGTATAATATCTATGGAACATTGACACTGAGTCGCGTGATCGGAACCAATCGGCTCATTCATCTGTAATGCGACCAGCCGTTTAGGAACTAACGTGGGAAAAACATACTAGTAGGTACTGTTGTTGGATAATTACGTGTTATGAGTTGAATGAAACATTGTTACGTATGCCAATTATGTGTATAATGATCTCACCTGGACCATTAAATAATTATAAGTACAAGTTTTTTTATGAATTAAATTTCGAGGTAATTAGTATGATAATACATCATCGCCCTAAGAGGTACTTTTGTGTATGGAGGTTTCTCACTAGCTCAGTTGTTTTTTTTAAATATAAAAATGTCAATTAGACTTCGCCTTGCCTGATGGTAAGCTGAAGGCAAAGTCACAGAAAAGAGGGTCACCATTACTTACACATACCATGTGACAATGGTGACACTCAGCTTGACGGCCTCATCATATGCTTTTTCACTTTATTATTATTTCCGCCCAACAAAACAATATTATAAGGACGTAGGACACGGCGGTATTTCCGCCCAATTGAGCAGTCCGACTGGGGAAGTACCTCCGCCCTACAGAATGCCGCGGTTATAATAACTTCGTGTTGTGTTCCCAGCGGTGAGTAGGGTAGCCAGAGCTCATTGAAGAATTTGTGCTGTCAGTGGGATGACTAAAGGCTTGTCCTGCTTTGTTCTCTACACTGACGGCACAGAAACTCTGTGCTTACAGGGTCGGCAGCGAGAGTGTGGCTTCTCTGGTGTTACACGTCCATAGGCCGCGGTAACCACTTTCCATCAGGTGGGCCGTGCGCTTGTCTACCACCTAAGTGGTATAAAAAGAAATTAAAAAATTCACGCCCCGCTTAAAGTACCCAGGACTGTAGGAAGAAGGAAGGAGGTTTGCATTGATTGGTATGCTTCATTTACTTGTGTATTAAAATAAGGATGTATTTACACTACAAATAATATAAACATTCTAGAATCTATATGATAGGGATTTCCCGTAGTCCACCTATAACAAAAGATATTCCTAAAATATTTCTTTTTACGATTTTGAAGGCTGAAAATCGCGTACATATTTAATGTGAAACAAATTGTCATAAATATTACAATTACAATGTTTTTCCATTCAATTCGGCTCACCAATTTTGAATCGCACAATAGCTACACAGCTATTGGCAAATGTTACAATTCGTATTGATGCTATTCAAGTCGCTGCGCTCAATCGCATGCCCCACTAATTACTGCACACGTACTTCAATGTGCCTCTACTATAAACTACGATAACAATATAATACTATTATAGTAATAGTGAGGTCACGAGACCGATGAATGAACGTTTGAACGTAAATACCCACAGCGCGTAATGAATGAGAGATAGTACTCGTATTATCAGTTCTTTCTCTGTAGTAACTGTGACATTGTTTGTACTACTAGAGAGAGCGTGACTTGGTAATGAATATTTTACGAGTATATCTGTTTATAGATAATAGTTACCGATCACGGTAGTGTTAGGTATTTTTGGGATACTAGTTTTTTAACTTTTTAATTCTCGTGTTTTATAATATAAATAAAATAATGTTTACGAGAATTAACGCGATCATGGTTTAGGTATAAGAAACGTCGGGAAAATTAAAGTTTTACCAATATCATGATACATTTCCGTTAACTTTATTGTATATTACACAGTATGGACAGCCTCTGTGGCGTGCCGGTAATGAACGCGGCCGCTTCGCAGGAAGCGCGGGTTCAATCCCCGCTCATTGCAAATATTTGTATGCATGAATGTAAGTATTTGCATTGGTCTGGTCGTGCCTCGGAGAGGACGTTAAGCCGGCAGTCCCGGTTGCCACATCAACATCTAGGGCAGTCGTTACGTATAGTTGGGGCCTTAGAAAGTTCAACAATTGGTCTAGCTGCAACGTTTCGATATCGCCTTTGGTTCGTGGAGGTCAGATGGCAGTCGCTTCACGGAAAATATCGAAGTTCAGCCAAATCCGCAGTTAGACTGGTGAAGCAGACCCCATACTCCGAGGTAGAAAGCTTCGAATGCGACTGGGATTGACGTTAAATGGAAGAAGAGGAGAACTTCATTGTATATTGATGGAAAATATCTATTAGCGCAGTAAGAGTGTATAAGGCTCTGCCAATAATATCCTTGCACATTTGGATACAACCGAGACATCGCTACCTTAATAAATGTATAACCCACATGTAATGATTCAGTCATTAATAATATTAATAATTTTCATGAGGAGGTAGGACACGGCGGTATTTCCGCCCAATTAAGCAGTCCGACTGGGGAAGTATCTCTGTCCTTCAGATTACCGCGGTTATAATAACTTCATGTTGTGTTCCCAGCGGTGACTACCCTACGGTAGCCAGAGCTCACTGGGGAATTTGTGCTGTCAGTGGGATGACTAAAGGCTTGTACTGCTTTGTCCTCTACACTGACGGCACAGAAACTCTGTGCTTACAGAGTCGGCAGCGCGAGTGTGGCTTCTCTGGTGTTACACACGTCCATAGGCCAGGGTAACCACTTTCCATCAGGTGTGCCTTGCGCTTGTCTGCCACCTAAGTGGTATAAAAAAAAAAGATTTTTCCTTACATTTTACTCGTACGGGCGCTTATTGCGTAGTATGTTACATGCCTGACAATACCGTTAATGGTAATGATAGCGTATCATTATTCAGTATTCACGTTTGACATTGGTTTAACTTACGATAACTGACGTTAGTATCCAGATAAAATTATTTAAATATGCCTGTAGCATCTAGGTATACAGAGATAATTGTTATTTTTACCCGATTACGGCGAAGTAAATGGAGGGTTATGATATTGACAAGCTATGTATGTATGTAGGTTCATCTGTTCCCTCATAGCTCCTCAACCACTTATTAGAACTGGACAAATGAGGTATCGTTAGAAGCGTCTTAGTCATCTATTGGTTATAGGCTATACTGAATCTTTAGTGTATGTATATAAATTTGAGATAATAAAAAATAAAATCACGCTCAAATAAATATTAAACACAAAAATATCAAGGATAGCCGTGATCGTATGCCACTTTTCCCTAGAAAGTATTGTTTTCTTAGTGGCATACGACCACGGCTATCCTTGATATTGTCTTGTTTAATATTTTTAGAGCGTGATTTTTCAGTAGTCGGGTTTTAGTTTTAAACATATTTTTTTAATTATATTATTTTGGGGCAAGCAATAGGTATAATTTATACATTTTGAAATGTGCTAATTAAGCCCTTTAAGTTGATACCAAACACGATATATTTATCTCAAATTTATTTGATAACTTTTCAAAGTATTAATGCCTAAAGAGAGTTTTTCTACATCAAATTAAATATACGTTTTTAATCTCTAAGCTGCTAACCCTAATTGAAATGCGGGAGAGGCAGCGAGAGCGACGAAGGATCGCAAGCCAAGCTGTCCGTGTACGAAGACAACTCGGGTGACGGAGGTCGATGAATGACTTCCGCCCCCCCCATGAGCGCAGGCCTGGGGGTGACTGGTGGAGAAGCAGGCCGCGGCGGCGGCGTGCCTGACGCGCCTCCCCGTTTTCCGGGGACGAGTTGGCTGGGTCTGCCCTGAGTCGGCCGGGGTGCGAGGGGTATGCCTGTCAACCTCACCTTCGGCAACCAAAACAACCCACAGGCGGCGTGCGTTTTAGTCGGTTTGAGTCCGACATAACCTCTTCCACCGGCTCCGGTGGGGATGTATCCGTGGGGATTTTGCGCACGTAAAAAAAAAAACACCTCAATCGAAATTATTAGTACTGTAACAAAATTTTACACGACAATAAATTCCAGTATACCAGAGTACAGTCAGCATCAAATCGACTTGACGAACGAAGTACTCAAATTACTCAAAAACCTTGGTTTTAAGATCATTTTGATACTTTCTAGTCAAGGTCGTTCTGACGCTGACTGTACACCGTGACATGTAAACATAATGGCTGAAGCAATTTCAATATCTTCTATGCTTTTCAGTACAGTGACTTTCTATAATAAAAAAGTTAAACTAGATTTCAATAGTGAAAATTTGTGCTACTCACCTCGTGATATCATATTGGAGCTGTGGTTACAGTAGGGTATGGTATCACGGGCTGGTATCCGCAACTCCACGTCAAGGTTTTTGTATGAGGGTGGGCATTTCACTCGATGGACCCCAACTCATAGAAGAACGCCAGCAGGCTATTCACGCCACTAGTGATCTCACAGAGCGTACCTGTATTATTGAAGTACTCAGCCCAGTATGTGGCGGTTGCTAGACAGTGTAGGAGCACATGTGCTGCTGTTTCTTCCTCTCTCATGCAGGCTCTGCAGAGGGGGCTCTCGGTGATTACTAAACTAAAAGTGTCCTGTGATGGCAGCTGTAGCCGTGCGTAGTTGCCAACGTGGATTGGATATGGTGTACATAAAAAAAAAAACTTTAAGTCGTTTCCATTATTATGTATTTTTAATGATTCTGTTAATATGTAGATACCGCGGTAGCCTAGTGGTATGAGTGCTGAGATGAGGTCTCGGGTTCGATCCCAGGTTTTACCATTGCACACACCGTAGACTTTTCGATGCTTTTCGAAGTAATGTGTGTATTTATCGCAGGTTTATAAGTGCCCGGTTAAAGGCAATAGGCTCGCCACCTATTACATTGGGACCTAAACATAAACTGGCGAAATGTGGGTGCTAGCACTTCTGCCTACCCCTTCGGGGATATAGTCGTGAGTTTATGTTATGTTAATATAGAATACTGAGTGGTATCATCTTCCAGTTAAGTGCACAGATACTATGATCAGGTTTTAAGAATCTTAAACTGACTCTTTACGTTGTAGGTTCTCAATAAAATAAGTAGAATCAATGAGTTAAAATTACATTAAACGCTAGTAAATTATTTGTTATCAGACCTTTGAGGTTGTAGAGGAGGGAGTGACATTAAACTTACCGAGGTAATATAGTGAGGTCCTAATGAGTTTTGCTAGAAGAACTAGTCGTTAAAGTCTACGTGTGTGATGTTAGCAAAAGTGGAAATGAAATTAAGAAGGGGTGCCAACAAATTGCAGCAGACATTATGTTGCTACACATTTTGTTCAGTACACTAATAGAATTATTATGTAGGTACACTACTTGAGTCTGTGTCGACAGGTACCGGGATTGAATTCTGGCCTTTACACTATCTAAGTGAAAATTTAGCTTAACTGAAAGCAAACTGGATGAATTTACGGAAAAATTTCTGTAACAAATAATCTTTGTACTATAAAAATACAAAAGAAAAATTCTTCTTCAAATAGGTTATCCCTTTCACATACGAGTAAAATGTTATTTTATCCTTCTTTTATAAATTGTATGATACCCTATTATTTCTTTTGCTTCTATCCATTCAAATGTTGCCTGGAAGAAATCGCAGAAAAGCGATAAGGCCGCCCATTGTGCATTATAATTATTGTTAAATTGTTATCTTATAAAGAATATCTTATCTTATCTCATCCCGGTCGCATCCAAAGCAATCACATCGAAGTCCAGGGTTTGTTCTTCCCAATCTAACTGTGCGTTTGGTTGAACTTCGGTATTTTTCGTGAAGCGACTGCTACCTGACCTTTACAACCCATGGCCGAAAAATTGCGGAAATTGTAGTTAGTTTAGTAGTAGTATTTTTTAGGGTTTCAAATACCAATAGAAAACTTTCAATGAAGAAAATCCACAGTGTTGGAGCTCTTTGGAGTCTTTGAGTCAAGGAGGTAGGACACGGCGGTCAATTGAGCACTCCGACTGGAGAAGTACCTCCGCCCTACAGAATACCGCGGCTATAATAACTTCGTGTTGTGTTTCCAACGGTGAATAGGGTAGCCAGAGCTCACTGGAGAATTTGTGCTGTCACTGGGAAAAAAGGCTTGTCCTGCTTTGTCTTCTACACTGACGGCACAGAAACTCTATATTTACAGGGTTGGCAGCGCGACTGTTACTCCTCTGGTGTAACAAATGTCCGTAGGCCACGATAACCACTTTCCATTAGGTGGGCCGTGTGCTTGTCTGCAACCTAAGTGGTACAAAAAAAAGCCTGTCAAAGACAAACAAAAGTTTACTTCATATATGTAGATAGATCACATAATATTAATTAATATGTGATCTAGAACTTTATAAAGTGAATAATAAACACGTTACATAATATTATGTAGCGTCAAGTTACTGCGACCGGTTCTTAATTAAGTCAAGGAAAATTTTCTGATTGTATTCGACTAATATTGAGAAATTAAATTTGATTAACAAACTTGTTGAGGAGCGGGAGCTTGTGAATTACATTATAGGAGCTTGTAGGAGTATTTACAATAGCCTATTTGAGAAGGTCGTCCGATTCTGCCTAATAATGCTTAATATATTAGTTTGTTATCATAACATTTACTTTGCAAAATAAGATATTGCTTAACTAAACTGCAACTATTACTTTTCATTATTTTTAATTCCCAAAATAAGTCAAAATATAAACAATAAAATTCAGTCCCAATTTTCACCTTTTTAAGATTCCTCATTAAATTCAAATTACTTTTATTATGAACTGTACACATGTAAACGCAACGCGAACCGAGACAAATGCAATATTCTCTTGCACTTCATACATTTGCACTACGCGCAACTGGCGCGTGACGTCACTGCCAAGTACTATTTTGTATGGAGCGTTTTCGGCCGGCTTGACAAATTGAATTTTCAAAATCAAATATCTTGTAAACTATTTGTCATAAGCAAAATTTATCTTTAGCAGTTCATTATATTATACTAAGGTGGTCATTATTCGACAACAAAAAAAATTGTCAAATAACCTATTATTAAGTATCGTTTATAGCTGAATCTTTTCTTCTCAAACTGTCACACGTACGAAGTTTCACGTTAAAGTTATAAGTTCCATTCAAGCTTTTTCACAACACTTCAACTTTCTGAATTTCGACTTTAAATAAATACAAAAAAATAATAATAAAATAATTTATTTCGGACAACAACGAATCCATATCTTGTTAGTAACAATATAACCACTTAAAGTGTTAGTAAAAAATTTGCATTGTCTTTGTTTGTCATTTATGATATTATTTAATGTCAAAATAGAGGAATAGAAGTAATGTCACACAGTAAAAATCTAAACTATTATGTCACCGATGCAAGGCGCCATTTAAATAAAATAAGAAGAAGAAGAAGAAACTATTATGTCAAATTTGTAATTTATTTATTAAAATCAATATTAAATTTTTAAGATACGAGTATGTCAAATCCGCCATTCAATTAATAGAATTTAAGTAACGATACGATTTCTTTTGGTACCATTCATTCACGATTGTTGGATGTCTTACCTTACTTCCATTTTATTTCCCTATCACCTATTTTTCCTTCCTCAGCATAGCGGCATAGACTCTTTTTTCTCATTCACGCTAAAAAAAAAAGGTCGATTTCGTAGATTTGTCGTTGCTACTGTAGTCTCAACACATTGGGGAAGACTCGTGTCTCACGTATCCTTTCGACCAATATGAAGTAGTTCACTTGACATAGTTTTGTTCTTCCAATAGTCGAAAAGAAATGTGAGACAAAACTTCCTTTTTTAAAAAAATCCCCACGGAGCCGGTGGGAGAGGTTGCTATGCTAAGGCAGGTGGTACCTAATATCGCAGATGGAAATTATTAGTCGCTTCGTACGATATGTACGAGATAAATGCGATATTCTATTGTACTCTCAACTTTACCAAGAAATTTGAAATAGTACGTTTGTTTCTTCAGGCTGAAGATTTGATAGAATTATGAATTAAAGATAGCTCATTATCTTAAAAATATAAACCCACGTTGTAGTGGTTTGGCGTAGCTACGAGTAAAATATCTACCCAATGAATATATATCACAATTATTTCTTTATCTTTACCGGTTGACGTCAATGGCACATTGTTTTTATTTAGATATCCCAAAACCAAATTAACAAAAACTAACCAATTATATTCTTCCCATTTAGTTATAGGCCTACGAAATTTGTTGTACGGCAACCAGTACCGAAGACCTCTTGCAGCTAATATTTTGTTGGGTAACGGAGGTCTGAAACTGTAGACAATTGAGTAATTTTCTCTCGTGTGTGTTACCATAGGTCAGAGATCACGTATGCAGATATGACATGTCCTACCGCAATTAAATGTACTGTCGCCATTGAATGACTACAGGTTCTAGAAATATTGCGTCAGTTTGTGACAAAAAACCTGTAAATTTATTTAATGTTAATGAATTAGTACAGAAATAGATGTTTGAATTCGTGTGAGAATGAACCAGACGTATTGCGTACTAACTTTTGAGATAGTGCTTAGTATGTCTGGTTGTTTCTAATGGTAAGTAGTCACCTGAGTATACCTGAAAACTTGAAATATAATTTGCGTTTTCTCGACCCGGTTCTGCTTTTCATTATTAAGATAAGATAAGATAAGATAAGATTCATTTAATTGTAAGAAAATTGTATAAAAGTTGTTACAAAGTTGGTTGTACATAATATTCTGCTGTCTCCAGCGTACAAATATTGAAAGGTAGTAATACAAATTTAAATAATGTCAGCATACAATGAATAATAATTCCTCGTTTAAATGATATAGTTATGATAGAAGTTATATAATTACAAAATGTCAAATCATAGGTTAAACAAGTCAAGGTTCACAGAATAAGTCAATTTTAGACTCAAAACGTTCGCTTAGGAAGTCTTTCGTGGAATAGTAACATTTAGTCAGAAGGAATTGGAATAGTTTATATTTAAATGTCTTAAGCTTTAGAGTCTTAAACTGAGCGGGTAGTTTATTATAAATTCTAATTGCCATACAGTATACATTATTAGAAAATATTTGAAGATTTTCCTTAGGCATATGTAACTTGTGACCTCTTCTACTACTTGGTCTGGTTACCATATCATTATGGAGATGAAACAGACCTTTATTTGAAGTTTTAAGTAAGTATCTGATATCTGAATGACAATACATAAATTTGAGTTTGATAATCAGAAAAGATGGAACTATGGTGGTTTAGCCGTGATTAGTAGCCGTGGAATAGTTCACTATCCTCCGGAGGAATTCATGCCTATTCTTGAAGAAAGTGTGAGATGCAATGAGCACCTATATATAGGGGCCAAGTTTTGGGGACGAATATTAGGGGACCAGTGGATTCTGGCCTTTCAACGGCTACTAATAAATCAATCCAGTTGTATTTTTTTTATACCACTTAGTTGGCAGACAAGCACACGGCCCACCTGATGAAAAGTGGTTACCGTGGCCTATGGGCATGTGTAACACCAGAGAAGCCACACTCGCGCTGCCGACCCTGTAAGCACAGTGTCTCTGTGCCGTCAGTGTAGAAGACAAAGCAGGACAAGCCTTTAGTCATCCCACTGACAGCACAAATTCTCCAGTGAGCTCTGGCTACCCTACTCACCACTGGGAACACAACAGGAAGTTATTATAACCGCGGTATTCTGTAGGTATTTAGGTACTTCCCCAGTCAGACTGCTCTATTGGGCGGAAATACCGCCGTGTCCTCCTCCTTAAATATAAAAGAATAGGTAATTAATTACAAAAAAATATTAGTTTTCCTATTCGCGCGCATCTAGTAGCCATGGTGAACGACCGAACGTTTATTTAACAAACAAGTTACAGTCGCATGAAATGAGCTATTAATTAATTTGTACTGTTTTGAACACGATTTTCTTTTGTATCAATCTTTATTAAAAACAACAGAAAGCAACTCAACCTATAAAAAAAACTATAACTCACTTGTAAATTAGTGCCTTGAAAAAGTCACAGTTCAAGTACAGGTGTCATTATATGTCTAATGTCAACTAATGTGTGTTGAAAAGTGTGCCACCATTGTGACATTACTTAGTGTCTGTAATTGTGACCCTCTTACCTGAGACTTTAACTTACCATTAGGCGAGGTGAAGTCAAATTGGTGTGTCCTAGATAAAAAAAAGTAGATCGAAGAAAAGTCACACTGTACTTGTCATAAAAAAGCACAAAAATTCTGTTTTTGTTGTGTAATAATTCAAATCCGTTAGGGAAAGGAGGAAAATAACATTAGGTACACGAATATTTGGAATACTGTGGTAAATGACGCCATTGTTATTCTACACGTGTCCCTTTCACACAACTACGGTGAAACAAGGACGGTAATGTTTTTTTAAATTATTTTATACGTTTGTGTACATTGATTGCGAAAATTATTGCACGGAACTTACACAGGTTGAATGGTAATGGTCTTATTACTTGATCGTAGTTGATTTGTATGGATGTGGTCAGTAAAAAAGGTTTTTTTTTCTTATAAAACTTATGCATCTTTCTCTCTCTTTCTTCTTTTTAATACACTTTCTATTTAGTTTTACCGATAACTACACCATATCTTTTGTTTTTATAACATTACTGTCCATCTCAAAGTTGCCTGGAAGAAACCGCTTCAGCGATAAGGCCGCCCATTGTACATAGAACTGTATACATGCTACCTACTTGTCCTACTGTAAATCTGTTGGTGTACAATAAATAATTATCTATCTATCTATCTTTCTATTTACTTTTTACCCGACTGCCAAAAAGGGTTATGTTTTTCGCGCGTATCTTGTATATATGTAGGTATTATACGAGTATATACTTGTATATATACCTATGAGAATGACATTACAGCACTTAAAAAACTGATTGAGACTATAACATCAAGAACAAAGAACACAGAAACTGCAGATCTGAAAAAAGAAGGTAAGAAGAGGAAAGTAATCATTGTCTCTGATGGGCAATGCACTGGACTGCGATACCAACTTCAAAATCTATTGGGTACAGAATACTCCGTCGTGTCCTTTATGAAATCGGGTGCATCTATGAAGTGCGTGCTACGCAGCTTGGGTAGTGATATAATTACACTTGACAAGAATGACTTCGTAATTGTCCTTGGGGGACGCTATGACACCAATCCTTTTGACATCGAATTGAGCCTACTGACATTTTTGGAATCTAGTATTAATACTAACATAGTTATAAGTGAAATACCTACTAATAGACATTTGAATGAATTTAAATTGAATTATATGTTGAGATATATTTGTGAAAAATATGAAAATGTCACATACATGGACATGAATTACATAAGAAATCTGCCCAATAAAAAAAGCCTACATGTAACACTATCTAGATGTATTTTACGAGAAATTCTTCGTGTTGACTATCAATATAAAGCAAAAATATATAATGATAAAAAATATATAGTTGACAACAAACTACACTATGTTGACAAATCTGTTCAGACCGACAGGGAATTGGGACATATCATAGACACAACCACTCAGATGTTAAATAAAACCCAAGTGAATGTTTCCCCAAGCAATGATTTTTTTCGTCTCTAAATATTTAACAGTACTACATCAGAACATTGCAGGGTTGATCAATAAATCAGACAGATTAACTGTCCACCTGGAGGAACTATCAGACAAAGGCAAATCTGTCGATGTCTTATGTATCTCTGAACATTTCATACGGGCAGGATATGAGGATCACCTATACATTCCAAATTACAGTCTAGCGGCTTGCTTCTGTCGTACTGATAACAACAGGGGCGGGGTATGTATACTGGTGAAATTTGGCTACTTTTTCAAGGAATTAACAGAAGTTAAGCAATTTGCTATAAGTGAAATGTTCGAATGCTGTGCAATAGAATTAATTAATGATAAAACTGTAATTATATGTATTTACAGAATACCTGATAAAAATAATTTAACAACATTTTTCAAACAACTAGAACGAACCTTGTATGTAATATGTAATAGGAACTATAATAATGTGATAGTGGCTGGAGATTTGAATATCGACAACCTGAAAAATAATAGTGATATACTGGAACTAAGATGTATTTTGAAAAGATTCAACTTATCCCTAGCTATAAAGCAAGTTACGCGAATGCAAAGCGGAACTTGCATTGATAATTATGCGCACAATTTTACGCAATCATGTAAAATGGAAGTGATGGAATTCGGAATGTCTGATCATACTGCTCAGCTTCTGCAATGCCCAATACCCCACAAATTTCTAGTTAAATATTGGCGTGTACCACAAAGAGATTATTCGGAAGATAATATGAAAAAATTTCGGGAATGTATTTTAAACATATCGTTCTCTGATATTTATTACACAGATAACCCAAACGAAGCATATAACCTATTCATAAAAGAATTTAAATTCTTTTACGATATATGTTTTCCTTCTAGACTTTTAAAAATACCGATTAAAAAGAAGCCTAAATGGGTATCCCATGGTATCAAACTGTGTAGCCGGAAAAAAAGACAATTACTTTGGCAGTTTAGATGCAAGCCTACAAATAAGAACAAAATAATTTATGTCAACTACACAAAGCGATACAAAAAAATTATTGGACTCACAAAAAAGGCACAAAATAATAACCGTATAAAAAATTCGCAAAATAAAACAAAAATGACATGGCAAATAATACAAACTCCAAAACTAAATCTACCTAAAAATACAATCAATAAAATTAAAATTGACAATATAACCCTTACTCAACCAGAAAAGATAGCAAATATGTTTAATGATTATTTCATAGATAAAATAGTACCAATTACTAAGACAGATAACAAAGTCACGTCCAATATAAACTCTTCGAATAATTCGATGTTTATGCCTCCAAGCCTACCAGTGGATATTTTTAACATTATTAAAAATCTTAAATATACGAATAGCGTGGGCAGTGATGAAATTTCGACAAGAGTCATAAAATTCACTGGTGATCTAATATGTGACCATTTGAGTTACATTCTAAACTTATGCATAACTCATGGTGTCTTCCCAGATGAACTAAAGTTGTCAATTGTCAAGCCATTGTTCAAAAAGGAAAATAAAGAACTAATGCAGAATTATAGACCTATAGCCCTGACGTCTGTCGTATCAAAAATATTTGAAAGATTTATTTATCAGAACGTGTATTCTTACTTCGAAAGAAATGACTTTTTATGCGATGAGCAAACAGGATTCAGAAAAGGTAAAACTATAAATATGGCCATATATAATTTTTTGAATATAATTATTAAAAATATGGATATAAGAAATCCGGTATCCTCTATATTTTGCGATATGACACAGGCGTTTGATTATGTGGACCACAAAATCCTACTTGCAAAGCTAGATGCTTACGGTATCAGGGGAAACGTCTTAAATTTACTGGAATCATATATCTCAAATAGAACACAAAAAGTCATTTTTTTTTTTTTTTTTTTTATATAGGACACGTCAATTGGACTTCGCCTTGCCTGATGGTAAGCTGAAGGCAAAATCCCAGAAAAGAGGGTCACCATTACTTACACATACCGTGTGACAATGGTGACACTCAGCTTGACGGCCTTATCATATGCTTTTTCACGCCCCGCTTAAAGGACCCGGGACTGTAGGAAGAAGGAAACACGTGAGCTGGTAATGAATTCCAGGCCTTAATGGTGCGACAGAGGAAAGAGTCTCCGAACCGCTTGGTTCTTGATCGGATGTTTTGCACCGTGTGCGGATGACATCTAAGACCTGCACGCGTTGTCCTGTGTAGGAAAGGGGAGGGTGGGACTAATTGGAAGAGCTCATCAGAACACTCCCCATGGTACAGACGGTAAAATACAGCCATGGACGCAACATCTCTACGCAGCTGTAAAGGTTCTAGGGTGTTCGTGATCTCGGGATTCCCAATGATGCGGATGATTCTGAGACTAAAACAGAAACAATATACACATCCAAGGTGCGTGAATTATCATTTGGGGTACCCCAGGGCAGTGTACTGGGACCTTTACTTTTCATAATTTATATAAATGACTTTCCTAAGGTAACAAACCATCACATGACTCTTTTTGCCGACGATAGTACATTAGTAATAGAATGCAAGGAACCTGACCAATACGAATCAGATATTAACAGTTCTCTGGGCTCGATCAATACTTGGCTGAGTAATAATAATTTACGAATGAATTTTAATAAAACGAAAATTATGCATTTTAGTCAAAGGCAGATGACATCAAATATAAATATTAATTGTAATAACAATGTAATTGACAAGTGTGAACAAATGAAGTTTTTAGGTATTGTCATTGACAGACAACTTAACTGGAAAGCACATATCGAAGCGCTACGCAAAAGAGTCAGTAGTGCCTCTTATGCACTGTACAAACTTGCTCCGACAGTTGGTACGGATACATTGCTCACTGCATACCATGGCCTGGTAGCGTCTATATTAAAGTACGGGGTAATATTCTGGGGTCACTCTACAGACAGAGAGATAGCATTTTTAGCTCAGAAGAGATGTTTAAGGGCAATGTTTGGTCTTAAACTCACAGACAGCTGTAGACCGTACTTCATCAGGCATGGAATATTAACACTACCGTCACTATACATTCTAGAAATTGCGATATTTGTAAAACAAAACGCTCATTTGTTTCCGCGACTATCGGATGGTGTCAAACGTAGCAGACGGGACAAAGACAGGCTACGCATACAGAGTGCCAAAACAGCACTCATGTGGAAAAGCATGTTTTGTATGGCACCTAAGGTCTATAATAAAGTACCAAATGCACTAAAGGACCTAAATTGTAATTTATTGAGGAAAAAACTAAAAAAATTATTAATCTCAAAATGTTATTATGACATTGAAGACTTTTTAAATGATAAAGATGTTTGACATAATATAAATTGAATTGTAATTAGGTAATTATGAATGCTATTGATAATATTACAATTTGACTTAAATTTTGACATTAAATAGTATGGGCACTTTTGACATTAGGAGTAAGTACCTTGTAATAATTGTGTCACAATAGTATAAAAATAATAATTAATAACATAATTTGAATTGTTAAAAACATGCATGCAATAGTTTAATTTAAATATGACATCCTAACGAGATAATTTGTACGCCACAAATGGCAGAATATGATGAGACATCACATGTATATCATGTTATTATTATATCTATAAATACCATATTCACAAATAAAGATTATTATTATTATTATTATTATTATTATTATTATTATTATGTTTGTAATAGGTATTCTTTATTAACTCACATCTTCCAAGCCACGGGATGGATTTCTTCAATTAACATATGATTAGATTCATATCGGTAACCCAATTTTTCTAAGATAGGTGACGCGAAAAAATACCAGCATGGTTGCTGTAATAAGCTATAAATTAAAAGGAAAATAGTAAAAATTAACTGTATACCTAATTGTATACCTACACATATATGGGTATCAAATTAAAGGGCTTATCACAAGGATTTCAAAATGGTGTGACATTTTAATTTTAATTTTATTAATTCTCTTTCGGTTTATGATTGGCAAATGGGTACCGCCCGCTATCAATCTTATTTCGATCTTTTCAACATCGGTCGCGTTTTTTTATTTTTAATAATGTATTTTTTGTGACTTTCCATTGAACATGAGTACTACAAATACAGTAAATAAATTGATAAGTATGAAGTGAATTTACAATACTTACTGAGGAATAAAACAAAAATAAAGTGTACACACATTCACGCCTGTAAATTCCCGAAGGCACCCACATTTCGCCAACTATAAATTTCAGTTCCATGTAAAAGGGGGCAAGCTGTATGGTTTACTGTCTGGTGGAAAATAGTCGTCTATTACACTCCTTATGCCGCATTGCGGCCTATGGACGCAAAATTGTATATACGAACGCACATTTCAACGGTGTATCATAGTCATATAATAGAAGGTTCTAATAGAAATAAGAACTGAAAAATAAATAGAACTGGAAGAAATTGCTGTTTTATACACCTGATCACAGATAAAAGTTCATACAGTCCACGACAGACGGCGCTTGGAGGAACCTGCAACACATATTGAAAAAGATACTTAATACTTTTCCACTATATTTTATTTTTACCTAACCGGTTTCACCTGGCCAATACAAACTTTTGAGAATGCCGTGAGGCGAAACTAATCAGGTGAAAAATAAAATATAGTGGAAAAGTAAAAAGTGTCTTATTCAATATGTGTCGGTAATATGCTATTTAAGTTTTAACCGCAGACATAACAAGTAAGCTACATGACACAGTTTTGATACAGTATTGTATTCGGCAGTGATAAGACCAATGTGACTTTGATCTTGTGAATGGTAGCAACGGAAGGATAATTGTGTAATCCCGATAACCTCCCACCTATCGCACAATTTTGTTTTCATTTGTGTATATTTGTTTGGTTCGTTTGCGTAAACGTGATAAGATGCGTCTTCGGTACATGTAATAGTTATTTTAAGATAATGTTTCGCGAATTTTTTTTGTTATCGTTGTATGCTGTGGTCTGTTACCTACTTTTCGTGTCTTTTCGTAACTTTTCGGATCATGGTGACTGGTTAAAAGAGTTATTAGATTTCGATTGAGATATAGAAAAATTTAATTGGTTCAAGCGGGATTCGAACCCGCGATCTTTTTGTTTTATCTAGGACACGCTAACTTGACTTCACTTCGCCTGATGGTAAGCTAAAGGCAAAGTCTCAGGAAAGAGGGTCACCATTACAGACACCAAGTAATGTTACAATGGTGGCACTCACGCCTTTCACCGCCGCCTCACTATTTCACGCCCCGCTTAAAGGACCCGGGACTGTAGGAAGAAGGAAACACGTGTGCTGGTAATGTATTCCAGGTCTTGGTGGTCTTTCCTTTACAGGGGGAACGCTCTGACCACCATGCCACAGAACCTTCGCTCCAAATCTTCTAAATTCTTCTATACATATATCCGTCTTACGGCGCCGCCTGTATCGTTTTTTTTCTATATCTTAATAGATTTGAATAGTTAGCATACTAAATGCTTTAAAATTTCATTCAATCAGTTATTAGATTTTTTTTAAAGAATATATCTTGTAACACAAGTCTGTACGTGTACCCCATGTTTATAGAAGTACTCCCTGCCATTGTTGATAATTTCGCGTCAAAGTTAGTGTAGTAACTGTTACCTAAAAGTTCATACTTTTACAACTGCTATGACTCATACATGACAATAGGTCGTATTTCTTGTGAAATATTACCTAAAACCACATAATGATAATTAATTATACACGAGACTGATAAAACTCCAAAACCGTTGGTCCAATTGTCTTTAAAATTGGCTTATATAAGCAGCTTTCTAAGGATTTTATGCATTTTTTATAACGTAGAATAAATTGCTGATTAATCTGTAAGCGAGTAACACCCAAACGAGTAACACTGTTACTGGTTGGGAAAAAAAAATCCTAACGTGTTACATGTGTTACTGGGTGCAAGACTACACAGGGTGGGAAAATAAGTCAGGCCCTAGAGGGAATCTATTTTAAATCATTAAGTTGGCATTTTTTTTTTTTTATATATGACACGTCAATTAGACTTCGCCTTGCCTGATGGTAAGCTGAAGGCAAAGCCCCAAAAAAGAGGGTCACCATTACTTACTTATACCGTGTGACAATGGTGACACTCGGCTTTACTTAAGTGAGGTATTCCCTTATTTTTAAAAAGAAACAAAACTGCATTCGTAGATTTTCGAAAAGTAGTGTCTGTGGCTTAGTGGTTAAGGAGTCGGGCTTACGATCGAAAGGTCTCGGGTTCGAATCCTGGCCATTACACTACCGACGTGAACCCACTCCTAACACAAGCAATTTAGCTTAGTTGGAATATTAGTAATTTCGGTTCTAATATTCTTTAAAAAAAAAAAATTTAAATAAAAAGTTTGGCTCACTCGAGACTCGAAACCAACTAAAATACGAAAAAAAAAATCTTTCTATATTTTATATAATGAATCGATAGGGTGAATCATAAGGATCAAATCTCTCTAACAAACATGGTGAATTAAATGAAAGGAAGTTTATACAATCTTAAATGATTAATTCAATGCAAACAGACTCAGCACGTCCTCAAGGAGCTAAAAGCAAATAGTTTCAATTTACGGGTTAAAAGGTGACCCAATAAGGCGATTTTCTCGCCATCTCCGTTGCCCAGGTTGGGGTGCGGTGTACCGCGTAGAAGTTTCTGACTAAACAGACCAATACCCCAATTTACTTGTACCTCGTGTAGTTACCCAATAAAGTTACATTCCAAATTGGAAACAAAGTTCAATTACTTAACACTCATGTTAATATATTAATGACGTCAAAGATATCTTTATTGTTAATAAAGTATCTGATGGTTCCTTGAGTAGAAGTGCTGAGTCTGTAAGCTTTGAATTTACAAGTTTAAAGATTTTATGGAGCGTTAGGCCGAGGTGCATAAATACCCACATTTCACCAACCATTGAATTCGGTCCCACGTAATAGGAGGTGAGCCTATTGCCATCTTCCGGGCACTATTGTTGACTCAAGTCATGCATTTGAGGCTGAGTATGGGCTGTATAAATCTGTCTGATGTTAAACAGCCCTATCCCTTACTCGCATGGGAAGAGATGGGGTGGTCCAAATTCTACTCTACCAGGAACCACGCGACTTCCTTTCATTTAATTTACCATGTTTGTTAGAGAGATTTGATCCTTACAATTTTATGTATAGATTGATGCTAAAAATAGTAGTTTCCCTACAGGGCCCGACTTATTTTTCCACCTTGCATACTTAGCAACACAATTGCACTCGCTACTGGTCCGCTATCGATGCAGACATATTTTTTAATATCTCCACATAGTCTACATATTAGGTAAGTATATTTTAAAATCCAAACTATTGAGAAGTTTAAGATGAGAAACGAAACTATGTCAATACAAAAAGAAATAGACACATTTACGCTTACAACCATATATTCAACATTCACATTTTGAAAGCCAGAGCATAACGGCTCCATATCCCAATTTGGAACTACCCAAATACGGACCTACAAAAACCACAACTAAATTATACCAATTACACTACAGACAGACGAACATACTCTCAATGCTCAGCTATACCGGAAATTTCTACTCTGCATTCCATTGAGATAACTATCGCGAAAATACCTCTCACGAGACAGACAGCGTGGGTGAAGAAGCGTCTCGACTCCGCGACGCCCATTGCTCTGATGACCTTTCCCTACAGACTGTATACCTCGAGACACATATCTTGGACCTACGTCGCGAAACAAACGAGGCCTAGCGCGCAGATTGTTTCGTAATAATCTATACTTGGTGAATTTGATCTCGTCTCGTTTGCTCTCCTCAAAAGATATATGTCTCGAGGTATACTGAATATAGGATGTGATGACAGTGCGTGGGATATTACCAAATTTAGTGGAGTTGATTGGAAACATTGACAGTAGATTAACAGCAAACTCGGTCGGTCTCGGTTAGTCATTTATCAACCTCGCTTGATCTTTAGGGTCCCAAGTTATCCTCAAGTAGACCAGTAGGACGGTACACCTACTGATTAACTAAACAGGCTATGACACAGGTTTTGATCTCAGTGTCTAGGGGTCAGACTGCAGATATTTAAATCACAGTCTAACAAACTTTCATAAAATTCGTTATACTGTTCTTAAACCAAATGAAGAAAAACAGTGGGAGGAAGGATTCCGGGCTCCAAAGGTACCTACTTGGATGCAACTGGGTCTTTTTTTTTTATTTTTACGTGCGCAAAATCCCCATGGATACCTCAACGATATGCGAGATAGATGATAAGTGATAAGTACAACGCATGCCCATATCCTTGTTGATGCATGCATTGTATTTATCACTCATAATTATTCTTATTCTTATTCTAAATTTAGGCAATGTAGATACAAATAGAATATGAATAATTTATTTCAATAGGTAGACTACAAATTTCTCCTTATAACAGTCCTAGAATGTAGGTATAAGGTAGATTCTATACAATTAAATTAGGTTATAAGGAGTGCTTAAGCATTCGTACTAGATGAACCCTGTATCAAGAATGTCCACACCTTCCTACAGATCTTCTGTACAATTCTCCAAGCATTAATTAGTTTGAACCCTTTCACAAAAATACCTGTACGATCCTTGGCCCTTTTAGGCATTTTCTATATAATATTTAACATTCATTGCGCCCGTTAGACCTCCAAAATAAAATCTACTAAAAAGGGCACGTTGGACCAATTCAACGTCATCTTTTTGTAGCTTCTTTTCAGTACATTCTGGACCTTTAATAATATTTAGGTAGGTATTAATTTAGTATTTTTAATAAAAAAAATTAGTGTAGATATTTGTTGATGTATTAAAGCATCCGATATCGCGAATTACGCAATTGAATATTGCCAATTTGTGTCTATCGCTCCACTGATTATATTACGCGCGATAAGAGTGTTGCGCAGCGACTGCGTGACATTGGAGTATTCTGCGTATAACCATATTAACCTGGTTATTTCACCGATAACCTGTTTAAATTTTGAGACGGTTACATTGTAACAACCTCTTGGTGGAGGCCTGTTTCGATTTAGACTTTAGGTGTCTATAGCGGTTGAATATGATATAATTCAACTTTTCGAATCGATTAAGAAATAGAAATAAATGGATCGGTTCAGGTGGGATTCAGACCCGCCATCCCTTACAGGGGGAACGCTCTGACCACTAAGCCAAACCTTCGCCCGAAACCATCCAAACTCCTCTAAATATATATATCCGTCTTATCCGTCAACTTTCATGACGTCATCGGTTGCGTTTTGATTCATAGGATAAATGATTAAGGTAATAAAATTATTAAGCACATTTTATGGAAAATATTGAATCTTCCTTCTCTGAATATAAAAGATAAAATAAATCATTATAATTTGACACTTGAGGTTATATTTTGATTAGCAACCTAGTGCAAGTAAAATCCATACTCAAGTGCCTGCTGCGGTTTTCCCAAGTGCCTACAATATGGGGTTCTTCAAGAGGGGCATTAGAAGCTTTCTTCAGGGTCGGCAGCGCGAGTGTAACGCTTCTGGTGTCGCACACGTCCATAGGCCATGGTAACCACTTCCCATCAAGTGGGCCGTGTGTTTGTCTGCCACCTAAGTGGTATAAAAAACCTACTTAACGAAGGTTCCACTACCGAATTTGCATTTTTTTACCAAAAAATCATGTGACAAACATTAATTTGAATGAGAATACACTTATTAGATTTTTTACACTGACAGCACAAAGAGTTTCTGTGCTGTCAGTGTAGATGACAAAGCAGGACAAGCTTTCGATCTTCCCACTGACAGCACTAATACTTACCAGTGAGCTCTTACTCACCGCCGGGAACACAATACGAGGTTATAATGACCGTACTTCCCCAGTCGGACTGCTCAATTAGACGGAAATACCGTCGAGTCCCACGTCCATCAATTAGCAATAAAATAGGAATTAGTTAAATTTCTTTATCATAGTCACATGTTTATTATACGGCTCGCTCCCTAACTGTGACACAATTAGTCCACTAATATACTGACCCGAATGCATAAATCACGTAAATGCATTTTCAGAAACAGTTTTCCCGATAATTTCGGAATGTATATTGGCAATCACCTTTAGTTTTATATTTAGATCCGTTCTAAATATGATGTGGCCCATATAACCATTAACCTTTATGGGTATTGAAAGCTGCCAGAACCATTATTCAGACGTCTCCGTCGCCCTGCTTACATATATTTCATACTATTTAACTGAAATTTACATAATTGTGACACGATTTGTTGAAGCCCTGAAGGTTTTATTTTACCGTTACATATTCTATAATATTACGTTAAAATTACGGTAAAATATGGACAGAAGGGTATACTCTCAGGCCTGGGGGTGACGGGTGGAGCCGCCTGTCACCCTGGCAGAAGCAGGCCGCGGCGGCGGCGCGCCTCGCGCGCTTCCCTTTTTCCGGGGACGAGTTGGGGACTCTGCGGTCCCCATACCCGAGGAGAGGGCCAGATAGAGAGAGAGAGGGATACGCCTGTTAACCTAAAAAAAGGGGTATACTCTCTTCTTTCCATCTTAGCATAGTTGCATCCGAAGCTTTAATAATGTAACTGCGAATTTGGCTGAACTTCGATATTTTCCGTGAGGCGACCATCTGACCTCCACAACCCAGAGGTGATATCGAAGCATCGCAGTTAGAATAGTTGTTAGAATTTTTTGGACTCCACTCTACCGGTAATGACCTCTATAGATGTATATAACGTATATAACGGGTCAACGTGCTCTCCGAGTCCTGACTAGACAAGAGAGAAAGAAATATACAAGAAAGGGGTATACTATCAATTCTATCAAACCATTAGTCCCGGGTCTTTAAGCGGGGCGTGAAAAAGCATATGATGAGGCCGTCAAGCTGAGTGTCACCGTTGTCACACGGTATGTGTAAGTAATGGTGACCCTCTTTTCTGAGACTTTGCCTTCAGCTTACCATCAGGCAAGGCGAAGTCTAATTGACGTGTCCTAATTATAAAAATTAAACCATATAGTACAAATAATATAGTTTTAATACTAGTGTGAAACTCACCGGGATATTTACCATATTAATTATTTTTGCAGAGCAATCGATATTTCGGCGCTGTTACAGGCGCCATGCTCACGATGTATTGTTATTGGGCAAACCATATCGGTCTACCCTCTTCCACACTCGTTTGTTACGATCATCACCCCTACCTCTGTCCACGTTTTCTCACTGTCCTCTATAACGTTCGCGACACTCAACACTCACTGAGTGATTTAGTTTTACCTACATGATAAGTAGATCGGAAGTTTCCTGTAACACAGAAATGTGAAGGTCTACTCTTGATAACTTTTGACTCAAAGGAACCCTTTCGTAATATTTGTTCTTTGTTTCAGATCTACAAGGCCTTGGATATCGTTACTGCGAAAGCGAGTATCCAAGAGAGGGAGATGGCGAAACATCATCTCTTAGATATACTGGAGCCGCATCAGATTTTCACTGTAGTCGACTTCAGGAACCGAGCACTTAAAATTGTATCCTTTAAAATATACTTGCAAGATGTAATTTCGGTAGCTTAAATGGTTACGAAGTCGGCCTTACCCAATATGGGATTCTTCAGAAGGACATCAAAAGGTTCTTGCAGGGTCGGCAGCACGAGTGTATCGTCCCTGATGTTGCACACGTCGATAGGCCACGTTAACTGATTGCCATCAGGTGGGCTGTGTGCTTCTCCGCCACTTAGTAGAATAAATAAAAAAGCAAAATAGATTTATTTTTAAACTCACGACAGTTAAAGATTTATTAAGAAAGCATAAAATAATTTATAAATTAAATTAAGAATTTAAAAGCCCCCCACACAAAAATACCTCCAAAAAGAGAAAATTAAATCGTATTGATGAGCCATTTAATTTCGAAATAGGTATCTAGTAATTCTAGTAGAAAAGCGTTGTCGTGTCGGGGGACCTTGGATCGTTTCGTGTAGGAGTGCTTTACCAGATAGAGACTATTATCTGGCCACTATCCTTTGATTGAACCCCCTTCTAATACCATGAATTTAGCCGTAAGGGGGAATATTGGTAATTTACTACTATTTTTGTTTTTGTGGTACCTGGTCGAACACCGGCCGTGGTCACAGGCTGACCTGCCACGGCCGGTGTAACCTGGTCGAAACGTCAGGCAAACCAAAGGTATGTATGTACCTATACCATGATCGCATTAATTCCCGTAAAAATTATTGTGTTTCATGGAACGCGAAAGTTTAAAAGTTAGAATAGTACATACATACATACATACATATAATCACGCCTTTATCCCAGGAGGGTTAGGCAGAGGTGATTTAACACCCACATTTCACCAATAATTGTATTCGGTCCCACGTAATAGGGGGTGACCCTATTGCCGTATTCCGGGCACTATTGTTGACTCGAGTCATGCATCAGAGGCTGAGTCTGGGCTGTATATATCTGTAGGAAGTTAAACAGCCCTATCG
The DNA here is from genome assembly GCA_963662185.1 of Eilema griseolum. NCBI lineage: Eukaryota > Metazoa > Arthropoda > Insecta > Lepidoptera > Erebidae > Eilema > Eilema griseolum. The sequence continues at coordinate 4,453,419 of OY759243.1, forward strand.
CTTAGTCGCCTTGTACGACACCGCATGGGAAGAGATGGGGTGACCCAAATTCTACTCTGCCGGGAACCACGCGGCATAGAATTGTATTTACCATTTTTTTTTGTACACTTACAAGGCATATATTATACAAAGAAGTGAAATGTTATATACAAAGGCGTGCTTAACTCAATGTTGAGTTCTCTTCCAGCAAACCCGGGAGTGCGCAGAGGAATTGCAACCCAATGAGAGGCAAAGTCTTGTGTACATTAACGTCAAGATTTAATAATGTGAATATATATACGGAAGGTATACCGCTAACAAAAAGGCATTAAATATAACATATAAAGCTATCATAGACGTACATACATATATATAACATAAACTCATGCTTATATCTCCGAAGGGGTTGGCAGAGGTGCTTGCACCCACATTTCGCCAGTTTATGTTTAGGTCCCAATGTAATAGGTGGCGAGCCTATTGCCATTAACCGGGCACTTATAAACCTGCGATAAATACACACATAACTTCGAAAAGCATTGAAAAGTCATTGGTGTGTGCCATGGTAAAACCTGGGATCGAACCCGAGACCTCGTCTCAGCAGTCCATTACCCATACCACTAGGCTACCGCGGTTGGTTGCTATACATATATGTACATACATATAAATATATATTAGGTCTGTTCTTGTTGAGAGAGAAAATAGTCTCTGGTTCGTTTTCTGGGTCTCTTTTACCACCTGCAAATGATCATTCCAATCTTTACCCTGACGTATTGTAACTACGCATTTGTTTATGATGAATTTGAAGAGTTCATCGTTTGGTATCGTCGTTGTTGGGTAAAAAATTAGTAACGTAGCTAATAGCAAGCGGTTACCAGTACCTAAACTTTCTCAGTAATGTTTTGTATATTGATGGGCGTGTTAGCTACGTTTTATTTAATTCAAATGGCCATGATCCACGACAGTCAACCCGGAAAAGAATCGATGCGTCACATCGACTTTGGTATATATTATTCAAACTATTGCGATATCCAACAATGTTAGCAAATTTAATTCAGGTTTTAACTTTAATTGTCTATATAAATTTTAAACGACTTTAATGTATTCAGACTAATGAATATTACGTAATGTCACCCTGTTATAACATCACGCTTTGACACTTGTGAAGAGGCCTTACGGTCGAGAGGTACCGGGTTCGAATTCTGGCAATTTCATTAGTGACTCTGCTATCGTAAGCATTTTAGCTTAACTGGAGGGGTTAATAAACATGTGTATTGTAGACCAATAAATATATTACATTACAATATTAGATACAAGTTTTGTGGTACGTACTGATGGTGGCCTTATCGCTCTGCGGCAATTTCTTACAAGCAACCATAGGATGGAGAGAAAAATAGGAGTACCTACAATATTTCAAGGCAGTTACGTGTATATAGAGAATATAAACACCTCAACATAGTCTAGGGAACAAGATGACCCCAATTATTTTTTTTCGTGTAAATCTTGTTTTGCAAATAACTGGCAGCAAATAAATAAAAATAGAATAAAGTAGATTACAGAGTTATTCGAAATTTAAAAATAAATTTAAATAAGTAATGATTTTCGAATATGGAGGGAAAACTTTTAAAAGTGTTTGATTGTGCAGTTTCTCTGAGGCAAAATAAAAATTATTTTTTTTGATTGTAAATAACGTTTATTATCAATAATACGTCTTTTACGTATGGTTTGTGCATTTTTGTGACTGTAGTCATCATGTCACGTCGTCATTTAAGTCGCGAAGAGATGTTAAGGGCTTTTTTTTTTTTTTTTTTACGTGCGCAAAATCCCCACGGATACCTCCCCACCGGAGCCGGTGGAGGAGGTTATGTCGGACTCGAACCGACTAAAACGCACGCCACCTGTGGGTCGTTTTGGTTGCCGAAGGTGAGGTTGACAGGCATATCCCTCGCACCCCGGCCGACCCAGGGCCATCTCTCACGATCTGGCCCTCGTCTCGGGTGTGGGGACTACAGAGTCCCCAACTCGACCCCGGAAACGGGGAGGCGCGCTAGGCGCGCCATCGCCGCGGCCTGCTTCTGCCAGGGTAACAGGCGGCTCCACCTGTCACCCCCAGGCCGGCGCTCATGGGGGGCGGAGGTCGTTCATCGACCTCCGACGCCCGAGTTGCCTTCGTACGCGGGCAGCTTGGCTTGCGATCCTTCGTCGCTCCCGCTGCCGCTCCCGCCCCGCCTCCTCCTTCACGAGCATTACTTGCTCGCAGAAGGAGGCGCCGGCCGCCCACGCATCCGCGCAGCGGACCATCGCCACGAGCAAGGTGGAGAGCGTGAGAACTCTCACTCCCAGGGCCGCCACAAGCTCCCGCCTCGGCGTCTCCCACGCCGGACACTCGGTGAGCGTGTGCGGACCTGAGTCCTCGCTCGCGTCGCAGTGATGGCACTCGGACGTTGGCTCTTTCTCCATCCGACGCAGATACTTGCCGAAGCATCCGTGCTCGGTGATCATCTGCGTCAGACGGTACGAGAGGCTGCCGTGTGGCCTCTCTAGCCACTCCCCCATGATGGGTCTTACCGCCGCTACTACGGCGCGCCCTGCGCCTGGTCGCCCAAGTCGTAGCTCCCATTCCGCCACCATTTCCCTGTGGAGCCGGGATCTCACGGCCCGAATTTCTTCGGGCTCGGGATCGCGACCCCGCTCCCGCGCCGCCTTTCGGAACCGGTATAGCGCCGAAAGGGATCTCGCTTCCAGGATCCATGGTGGCGATCCGGCGAGGAGACTCGCCGCGTTGAAGGATATCGTGCGGTACCCCCTTATGATGCGGCACGCCAACTTCTGCTGCGGACGCTGCAGCAGGGGCATGTGCCGATCATTCAGGGTGTCCGCCCACACGGGACACCCGTACAGGGCCATGGACCGCACGACACCCGCGTAGAGTCTCCTGCAGGAGTCCTCTGGGCCCCTCAGGTTAGGCAGTAGCCGCGCCAGAGCGTTGGCTGTGCCCACCAATTTGGGGCCTAGACTTCGGAAGTGCTTCTCGAAGTCCCACCGGCCGTCGAGCACGAGCCCCAGATATTTCATCTGGGGCTTGATGCCGATGAGAGTGCCTCCCACTGTGAGACTGGAACCAGGTGGTGGCGTGCGCCGAGGTCCATGAAAGAACATGGCCTCGGATTTATGCAGAGCCACCTCAAGGCCCAGCCGCCGGATCCGTTCCACGACTTGAGCAACCGCGGTCGTGGCCCTCAGGGTCGCTTCGCGGTATGTAGCCCCGCTCGCCGTCACTAGCGTGTCGTCCGCATAGCACGTGACGGCGGCGCCGTCCGCGAGCTCACCGCGAAGCACCCAGTCGTATCCGATGTTCCACAGGAGCGGCCCAAGAACCGATCCCTGCGGAACACCGCACGACATCTCACGCCGACCGACGCCGGTCGCACTTGGGTAGATGACGGCTCTCTCCGTCAGGTACGCCCCGACTATGCGGCGGAGGTAGAGAGGCACACCGTGGTACACGAGTGCCTCCCTGATGCAACTCCAGGGCAAGGTGTTGAACGCGTTGGAGATGTCCAAGGACACCGCCAACGTCACCTCGCCCCGGGCGACTGCCTCCTCCGCCAAAGTCCTCACGCGCATGATGGCATCCACGGTGGACCGCCACCGGCGGAAGCCATATTGGGCATCCGCCAGGTCAGGCCCCCCACCAGAGAGGTGCTCGACGAGGCGCTTCGCAATAACTCTTTCAAAGAGCTTGCCCACCTCGTCGAGCAACACAATGGGCCGGTAGCCGGACGGTTCGTCCGCCGGGCGACCCTCCTTTCTGATGAGGACCAGTTTCCCCGTCTTCCACATCTTCGGAAACTGGCCCCGCTCCAAGCATGCGCTGAGGAACCCTCTCAGTCGGGGTTCGAGACCGTCTTCTCCCAGAGCTAGGACCCACGCGCGGCCTGGAATGCCGTCGGGTCCCGGGGCGGTGCTCTTCTTGGCTCTAAGCCTTCGCACCGCCAGCTCCAGTTCTACCCAAGTAACCTCGGGGACTTCGTCGTCAACTACCACACTGGGCGCCATAGGCGACCGAGGTGGCGGAGTCATCTGCGGCGGAACGTGTTCCGCTCGCGCCGGGAACAGGGACTCGACCACTCCACCGAGCAGAGCTGGCTGGAGAACCCGGGTCAACGGCGGGGCCCGGGGGCGCAGCTTTCCTCTTACCATAAGGTAAGGCCGCCCCCATGGGTCCCGCTCCAGCGTCTCCATGAGCTCCTTATAAGCCGCGGCTTTCGCCCGCTTAATCTCCGCTCGGAGGGCATCTCTGGCCTCCCTGTATCCCACATGAAGCTCCGTCACTCGGGGCTCCGTATCTGCGGTTCGGCTACGCCTCCTACGGAGTCTGGTCCACCGGCGGTGCGCGATCACGCAGGCTTGCCGTAGCCTCGCGATCTCCGCAGACCACCAGTAGACCCGACGCCTCGGACTATAGGGTGGAGCCCTAGGCATACCCGCATCGCAGACACGAGTCATGGCCTCCCGGAACCACACCGCCTCATCGTCAATATCGACAGGCCCGTCCGGCGCAATGGCCCAGGCCTGTACGATGGCGGCCTCCAGGAGGACCTCCCGATTCAGTCTCCCAAGCACCCAGCGTGGCTCTCGTGGGGCCGGTATGACCGGCGCATCACCCGCGGGAGGGGAGACATCAAACCGAACGTATCGGTGATCCGCCAGTGTCTCCACCCCCACAACAACACGCCAGTCCCGCACACGGTGCGACAGCGAAGCGCCTGCGAACGAAAGGTCAATAATCGAACTGCGCTCCGCGGCCACGAACGTGGCTTCGGCCCCGCGATTCTGGAGAACTAGACCGTGATTAGCGGCCCAGCTCTCCAGAGCCCTACCTCGTGGGTTCGTGTGCCGGGACCCCCAGGTCACTGACCAGGCGTTGAAGTCCCCGAGCACAAGAACCGGATGAGGGTGACAGGCGTTGACGACGTCGGTCAGTCGCTCCAGCGACCGCCGGTACTCCCCTATGCGTCGGTGTAAGCTCGGCGTGAAGTAGACAGCCACGACCGCAATCTCTCCCACACGCGCCGCTACGATGCCATGCTCCCTTGCCACGACAACAGGGGGGGGGGGCACCCATAGCGGCGTTGTACACCAGTGCCGCCGACCCGTCCAGGTCGACCACCCAGGCAGGCCCAAGGGGCCGGTGAGTGTACGGATCGGCGACAGCGGCGACGTGTATGGACCACTGTGCCATGCTCTGGAGCAGAAGACCCTGAGCATCGGCACCGTGGCCCACGTTCGCCTGCAGGATGCGGAGCTGAGGATCCATTATGGAACCATCTCCGCATCCCGCCGCGAACTTTGGGTGGAGCTCCCGCCTTGCGGCTTCGGCTCCCCCCCGGTGCAGGCCTTGCTGCCAACCCTATGGTCGGCCGGTTTGCCCCCCGCTGCACACCTGAAACAGTGCAGCGGAGCTTCGCATCCACCGGCCGTATGGCCGGGTTGGCCACAGCGGAAGCAGCGGTCACCGACCGTCACCGCCGCCGTGCACTGCACCCCCACGTGGCCGACCGACAGGCACCTAAAGCACCTGGTCGGTCGAGCCTGCAGGAGCCGGACCTGCACCCGCACCACGCCTCCAACGGCGAGGAACCCCCGGTCGGCAGCCTTTTTGGCTGCTGCGATGGGGCAGCCGACAACTGCCGCCCCCAGTCCACGGCGGCCGAAGCGGATTGCTCCGACCTTCACCGCCTCTAGGGGGCAGCCCCCGGCCTCCGCCACGGTGAGGCGGATTTGCTCCGCCGTGATGGAGTCGTCCAGGTCCGAAATGCGCATTTCTGCGCATTTGTTGGGCCTGGACACCCGGACGTCGGCTGCGTCTAGCGTGTCCCGAAGCCTAGCCGCTAGGGCATCGGCCTGGGGACCGCTTGAAGCGCCGGGGATCTCCAGTAGCCGAGCACCCGTCCGAGTGGGTTTCACCCGGATGGGGCCCGACATGTCGAGAGCCCTCATGTCAACGCAGGCTCTCGCCTGCGTGACAATCTGGGCGTACTGCACGCCCCTCTCTGCTGCTTCCGCCGTCATCGTTAGCACGACGGCGGTTGAGCGGGGGACGCGCAGCCTCCCCGGTACTCCCCTCGCAGCAGCCTCAGCCTTCTTGGCATTTTTGGCTGCCTTCCTCTTGGCCTTGCGCCGCTTCTTGGAGGCTCCGGCCACCTCCCAGCCTCCCTCCGGCGGGGAACTTGTGGAGGCAATCCCCACCGGGGTCCGGGCCGGCGCTGGGGCTGAGGCTAGGGCCGGGGACTTCTTCCCCTTGCCTTTCCCCTTCCCCTTGCCCTTGGCCCGGGCACCCTGGGAGCTCCCAGCTCCCACGTCGAGAGCGACAGTGGCTCGAGTGACCGGAGTGGCAGGAGCGGCAGGCGCAGCGGACGGGCTGCGGGCCGACTCCTGCAGGGCCCCTGCGACCGCCGGACTGGTGGGACCTCTTCTAACCGCTCCGGCATACCCCATCGGCGGCGCCAAGGGCGGGCGGCGGCTGGAGTCCATGACCGCCTCCATGAACCTCCGGGTGCGCTCCTCCTGCGTCACCTGCCACCTCCGCTGCTCAGCCAGCGCCGCCTCCTGCCGCTTTTCCATGGCGGCCATTGCCGCCATGCATGCCGCCAGTGGAACCGCGGGCCTAGCCGGCTGCAGCACCGGCGACTCCAGCCGAGCGGGTTGCGCCAGTGACACCGGCCGCACCGGTGTCTCCGGCCGCACCGGTGTCTCCGGCCGCACCGGTCGCACCGGCGGCCTTGACCGCACCGGTGTCTCCGGCCGTACCGGTGCCTCCGACCGCACCGGTGACCTCGACCGCACCGGTGACAGCTGCGGCGCCGACGGCACCGGCCGCTCCGGCTGCACCGCTAGTCGCCGCCGCGCCGACCGCGTCACGCGCTCCGCGGGCAGCCCGGCGACGACCTGACGGAGGTTCGCCACTTCGGCCGCCATCCTGTCCATCTTCTTGCGGTGCTCAGCCGCTGTACGCTCCACGCTGTTGAGGAGCTCAACTTGCCTCCTGCCAAGTTGAGCTCGCTCGTTCCGGGACTCGGCCAGCTCCGCCTTGAGCAGCTCAAACTGCTCAACGAGGCGCGTCGCAGCCAGCCGGACCCGGTCCTCCTCCGGCGTTAGAGGTCCAGAGCGAGCCCCAGCCAGTCTCTCCAGGGCCTCCATCACGTCCCTGGACGTGGAGCCGTCGGTACGAAGCGCCTGCGCCGCCGAGACGGAGGGACTCGGCGGCGCCCTCACATCTTCCCCGGCTGAGGCCCGTGAGGGGGCGACTTTAGTGCTCCCGCCCTGCAGTTTTCGGCGGCTCACCGCAATCTGTTTGGGTGGGGGGGGGCGCATCGTCTCGTCTCCATCATGACTGCTCGCCGACGACGAGTCAGTCAGGGTGAGCTCGAGATCCGAGTCAGTTTTTGGTGCCGGAATCATCTTCTTCTTCCGGTTTCGTTTTCGCCGTGGTGCAGATTTCCGGGTCTGCAGACCCACCGGGCTGTTCGCCCTGCTCCTCTCAGTGGCAGTGTCGAAGTCCTCCGACACCGTCCCTGCTTGGGACGCGACCTCCGCGTCGTGGTGCTGCGCGACCTCCGCGCAGACTGTTTCGCTTGGTGTTGGTTGTTTTGGTTTTAAAGTTTCAGTATCCATATCCATATCCCACGAGTAGAGACGATCTAAGATACACTTCCCGGGTGACGCTCATTCCGAGAAGCGGGGTAAATACTGTGGATTTCCCCAGGTGTCCACAGGTTTTAATCGACTTCGCTGTCGGGTTTTTCAGACTTTTCCTTGTCGCGGGCCGGCCAGTTAAGGCAAGCCCCGCGGCCTTCAGAATATCGGCTTCCCAAGTGTGGCTAGCACTCAGGTCGTTGTCGATATCCTGGAGGTTACGCGACGCGGGAGAGCAGCCAACTCTCCCAACACCGACGGTGGCACGAATGCCTGCCAGCCTCTGCGCGAGCAGTAGGCCGGCCCGTCCCTGGATCCCATGGATCCTTGTTTCGCCCCCATGTCCCCTCTGAAAGCAGAGGGATACCGGGAGCGACAGGCTAGCCCTAAAAAGGGCTGTTTGGGATGGAAGGGATTCTACGAATCCCTTCCCGCGAGCCTTGCAGGTCCGCCATACCACGACCCCCTCAGGGTCAGCTAGCCCTAGAAAGGGCTTGTCGGGTTATTTGTCGACAGCTAGCAGAGCTCTTTCTCCTTGGAGTCAGAGTCTACTAACCGTCGTCCAGGGTGCACCAGCCTCCCCGCTTCCGTTCCCCAGGACCGCGGTCCAGAGGGAAAAGAAACAGGTAAGCCAACGTGGAGGTTACCCAACCCGCACCCCAAGATGTTAAGGGCTGTTGGTATGCTGCAAGCTGGACGAACTCAACGCGACGTAGCGGATGCTGTCAACACCCAACCAAGCGTAATTTGCAGATTATGGGGACGCTACAGGTCTACAGGGGATGTTGCCGAACGTCACAGGGGACGAAATAGGGTTACTACCCCGCGACAAGATCGTTTCTTGCAAAATTCCGCAAGGCGGCAACCCACGATTACTGCTCGTCAGTTGGTCGCAGGCCTCCAGTCTCAGCATCAAGTGGTTATTAGCGATCAAACTGTCAGAACAAGACTACACGAAGCCAATCTTTATGCTCGCAGACCGCTTAGGGTTCCAGCTCTTCGACGTGGAAATCGAGGTCGTCGCTTATTGTGGGCTAACGCACATTTACAGTGGACCGACCATCAATGGGCACGGGTTCTGTTTTCCGACGAATCTTGCTTCGGTTTTCATCCTGATTCGAGAAGAGTGCGTATATGGCGAGTTCCTGGACGTCGGAGTCGTCTCCAGAATCCGCAAGAAGTTCATCCTTACCAAGGTGGAACAATCATGGTATGGGCTGGAATTCGCCTTGGTGGAAGGACCGACCTCGTTTGGATACAGGGCAATTTGAATGCAAACCAATACATTCAGGAGGTTATACACCCCATGGTAATCCCTCATCGACAGCAGTTCGGTCAAGATTTTATGTTCATGCAAGATAATGCACGGTCACACACCGCGAGGGTAGTGGTCAATGCGTTAAGCGAGCACAATATGACGACGTTGGAATGGCCTGCTCAGTCTGCCGACCTCAATCCCATAGAGCATGCCTGGGATTTGCTTGGGAGAAGAGCTTTCAGTGATTCTTTGGAAAATCTGAACACTGAAGAACAACTTTTTTTACACCTTCGCAGTGTATGGAGCCATATTCCACAGACGATGTTTGACAATCTCATACTAAGTATGCCACGCCGTTGTCGAGCTGTTGCTAATGCTTTAGGAGGTCCTACAGATTATTAAAAACGTTTAAAGTACGGTTAATTACTGTATTTCTTACTACCTCGTTATTTTTGTGCCTAATCATAGAAGGTTGTAATACTCAATATTGGCACTATTCAATTCTTTCTTAAAAAAAAAAAAAAATTGGTATGAAAATGTTTTTATTAAAATTAAAATTAAAAACGGTATAAAAATACCCTTCTATTGATATAAAACACTCACTATTACAAGAAAGGGTTTTTAAATAAAAACTAGAAATGTCCTTGTTCCCTAGACTTTGTTGATGTGTGTATATAAAAAAAAAAACAAAAATATCATCATCCTCCTGCCCTCCCAAGATTATTTGGAGTCGGCGCAACATGACATGTGTTCTTTTTCCATTCATCTCTAGTTGCAGTCATTTCAACATTCACTCAATTCTTAACCATATCATCATTCACACAGTCCATCCACCTCATCTTAGGCCTCCCTCTCCCCTTGTAGACATCCACTTCCATAGTTAATGCCTTCCTTACGACATTACTTTCATCCCTACGCATTACATGCCCGAACCAGGACACACAATAATAAGGAAAAAGAAAACACATAAACATAATAGCCATAGGTATATACAATTATATATAAGCATACATACTATAAATATCCCAGAAAGAGTTATAATTTATTAACTACACATATAAATATACCTACTTCGTACTACTATTATGGTGGAATTGAGCAGTCCGACTGGGGAAGTACCTCCGCCCTACAGAATACCGTGGCCATAATAACTTCGTGTTGTGTTCGCAGCGGTGAGTAGGGTACTCAGAGCTCGCTGCAGAATTTGTGCTGTCAGCGGGAAGACTAAAGGCTTGTCCTGCTTTGTCTTCTACACTGACGTCACAGAAACTCTGTACTTACAGGGTCGGCAGCGCGAGTGTGACTCTGGTGTTATAAACGTCTATAGGCCACGGTAACCACTTTCCATCAGGTGGGCCGTGTGCTTGTCTGCCACCTAAGTGGTATAATAAAAAAACGGTATTAAAGGAAATACTAGTAGGTTTTCGAATCATCATCATCTACAAGTCATCAATTTACATTAACTATAACTCCACCCTAATAACCTAATCATTGCAAATGGACCAGGTACATTCACGATCACTCAATAATCCGTCATTGAGCCTGACCTAACCTTACAAGACGTGACCTATCACAACACCTAATATTTACCTCTTTAAGTGAAGGGTTAACTCTTGTGTAACCCTTCTAACAGTGGTGAGGGGTCCCTATAACCCGACTCACGGTCACATGGCACATAACAAACTAGGTCGAGGCAATGATGTCTTATAAACTACAGATATTATTGTCTATGCTCTAAAATATAGCCAAATCAAGCCAAGGTCTAATTGACGTTTCTTACATTTAAAAAATGGTAGCGAATGAGATGAACAGATGAAGTAAATCGACCATAACCTCGCTGTTACTACATACATATATATATATATATATATATATATATATATATATATATATATATATATATAATATATACATATAATCACGCCGTCATCCCCGGAGGGTTAGGCAGAGGTGAATTAACATCCACATTTCACCAATAATTGTATTTGGTACCACGTAATAGGGGGTTAAACATCTTTCATCTTTTCTTTGATGGCCGACCCAGGGCCATCTCTCACGATCTGGCCCACTTCTCGGGTGTGGGGACTGCAGAGTCCCCAACTCGTCCCCGGAAACGGCGCGGCCCGCGGCCTGCTTCTGCCAGGGTGACAGGCGGCTTCACCTGTCACCCCCAGGCCGGCGCTCATGGGGGGCGGAGGTCGTTCATCGACCTCCGACGCCCGAGTTGCCTTCGTACGCGGGCAGCTTGTCTTGCGATCTTTCGTCGCCCCCGCTGCCGCTCCCGCCCCGCCTCCTCCTTCACGAGCATTACTTGCTCGCAGAAGGAGGCGCCGGCCGCCCACGCATCCGCGCAGCGAACCATCGCCGCGAGCAAGGTGGAGAGCGTGAGAACCCTCACTCCCAGGGCCGCCACAAGCTCCCGCCTCGGCGTCTCCCACGCCGGACACTCGGTGAGCGTGTGCGGACCTGAGTCCTCGCTCGCGTCGCAGTGATGGCACTCGGACGTTGGCTCTTTGTGCATCCGACGCAGATACTTTCCGAAGCATCCGTGCTCGGTGATCATCTGCGTCAGACGGTACGAGAGGCTGCCGTGTGGCCTCTCTAGCCACTCCCCCATGATGGTTCTTACCGCCGTTACTACGGCGTGCCCTGCGCCTGGTTGCCCAAGTCGTATCTCCCATTCCGCCACCATTTCCCTGTGGAGCCGGGATCTCACGGCCCGAATTTCTTCGGGCTCGGGATCGTGGCCCCGCTCCCGCGCCGCCCTTCGGAACCGGTATAGCGCCGAAAGGCATCTCGCTTCCAGGATCCATGGTGGCGATCCGGCGAGGAGACTCGCCGCGTTGAATGATATCGTGCGGTACCCCCTTATGATGCGGCACGCCAACTTCCGCTGCGGACGCTGCAGCAGGAGCATGTGCCGATCACTCAGGGTGTCCGCCCACACGGGACACCCGTACAGGGCCATGGACCGCACGACAGCCGCGTAGAGGGGGTTAAACATCTGAGGCTGAGTCTGTATATATCTGTCTGATGTTAAACAGCCCTATCCCTTAGTCGCCTTTTACGACACCCCATCGGGTGGTCCAAATTCTACTCTGCCGACAACCACGCCGGAAACTACACTGTTTTTTTATATTATGTTTTTGTTATGTCGGACTCGAACCGACTAAAACGCACGCCGCCTGTGGGTCGTTTTGGTTGCCGAAGGTGAGGTTGACAGGCATATCCCTCGCACCCCGGCCGAGCCAGGGCCTTCACTCACGATTTGGGCCTCTTCTCGGGTGTGGGGACTACAGAGAGTACAGAGTCCCCAACTCGTCTCCGGAAACGGAGAGGCGCGCCAACGCCGCGGCCTGCTTCTGTCAGGGTGACAGGCGGCTCCACCCGTCACCCCCTGTCTGACGACCACTTGATGGGGAGTGGTTACCGTGGCCTACGGACGTATGCAACACCAGAGGGTTATAAATGAGATATTCCATAGTAAGGCGATTCCTCACATCCACTAGACAAATACCCACCACAATTCTAAATGAACCGACTCACTTGGTTAACCTCACAACTCACCCGTAATAGGTTCATACATACCAGCCCAAAAACCTGAGAAGTTTAATCTAAATGGTTTTTTTCAACAATACAATATGTCACATAATTATTTGCTATCACTGATTTTGTCATATTATGTCAAATAACCCGCCCCGTATCGTTTCCGGCGCAAAGGTGCCCATGACACAGGCGGCGTTGCCTCGCTGAATCGCGATGAATCGCTGATCTGAAGGTCTAAAACGGTCACTTTATTGGAATCGTATTAGGCAGCGTGGTTCCCGGCAGAGTAGAATTTGGACCACCCCATCACTTCCCATGTGGTGTCGTACAAGGCGACTAAGGGATAGGGCTGTTTAACATCGGACAGATATATACAGCCCAGACTCAGCCTCAGATGCATGGCTCAAGTCAATAATAGTGCCCGAAATACGGTAATAGGCTCACCCCCTATTACGTGGACCCGAATACAATTATTGGTGAAATGTGGGTGATAATTCACCTCTGCCTAACCCTCCGGGGATAAAGGCGTGATTATATGTATGTATGAATTAGGATAATATTTTATCTTGCGGCAATATCTATTGCGTTGGTCTGGGTGTTTCTATGAATATGTATGTATTTACAAAAAAAAATATCTTAGCATGTTCATCCGCATTCTAGATCTCATAACATAAGCTAGTTAAGTTATTCTTACTATGGGTCTAATTATTTATTATTTATTTATTAAGAATTATATATTTATTATTTTTATGCAATTTTTTTTGTAAAATCTGCGGTAGCCTAGTGGTGTGGGTAATGGACTGCTGAGACGATGACTCGGGTTCGATCCCAGGTTTTACCATGGCACACACCAATGACTTTTCGAAGTTATGTGTGTATTTATCGCAGGTTTATAAGTGCCCGGTTAATGGCAATAGGCTCGCCACCTATTACATTGGGACCTAAACATAAACCGGCGAAATGTGGGTGCTAGCACCTCTGCCTACCCCTTCGGGGATATAAGCGTGAGTTTATGTTATGTTATGTTAATTTTTTTTGTACGGTCGGATTACTCGTCTATTCACATTACATTACTTATTAAACTTCGACACGAATAAACGGCACTATCGAGAAACCGCAATGAATTAAAACCATAAACAAAATTATCGTATCAAATCTATTCCACGAGACGCTCCGCGTCTGCAGTTACCTTCGGAATTATACTTTAAGCTTCAATTTTAAAAAGTCATACATGTCAACCCATTTTTATGAAGAGAAGAAAGAATTGTGTGTTAATTTGTGTGGTTCGAACCTTGAACTCCGAGTTCACACACGGTACAAAGTTCTGATTAGCTCAGTTTGTATTTATTTAAATTGTACTTTAAGAATGAAGTATAAACATACCATATAACACTATACCTGCCGGATTCAGTTTTCGGTTTTAGTCTAATAAACAATTCTAACTGCTGCACCCCGTCAATTACCGGTTTCAAATGTGTCTCTTCCTATCTCAAATTTCAGACGGATGTGTTCATTCCTTCTTAAGTTATATAGTAAGAAATTAGTACCCATCCTTCCAACACTTACAGTTTTTTGCATTTCATATTGCGGTGACCTCGCCGCGTGGTTCCTGGCAGAGTTGAATTTGGGCCACCCCATCTCGTCTCATACGGTGTCGTACAAGGCGATTAAGGGATAGCTTTAACAACAGACAGATATATACAGTTCAGACTCAGACACAGATACAAGGCTCGAGGTAACAATAGTGCCCGGAAGATGACAATAGGCTCACCCCCAATTACGTGGGGCCGAAAACAATGATTGGTGAAATATGGGAATTAATTCACCTCTGCCTAACCCTTCGGGAATAAAGGTGTGATTATATATATGTATGTAAAGTGTTACTTTAGGACTGTAGTAATTTGTTGGCAATTCTACTAACTTCCAATTATTTAGCTAAATCCTAGGGTGTACCAAATTAGAGAAGATCTTGGGCCGGTTGGGTTGTTAGCTATATGTTTATTATTTTTCATTTATGCTGCTGACTCGGGTTCGATCCCAGGTTTTACCATGGTACACACCAATGACTTTTCGAAGTTATGTGTGTATTTATCGCAGGTTTATAAGTGCCCGGTTAATGGCAATAGGCTCGCCACCTATTACATTGGGACCTAAATATAAACCGGCGAAATGTGGGTGCTAGCACCTCTGCCTACCCCTTCGGGGATATAGGCGTGAGTTTATGTTACGTTATGTTATGTTATATTGCTTGTAATGGAAATAAAAAATATAGTAATCAACCACATTTCGCCATAAAATTTGCATGCAAACACAAATTATCCACTTAGCAACAAAAAAAATACTGCCTCAGATAATCTCACCTCCGGCAATCTGCGGCCTACCGTCGACGTGCATTTTAGTCGGTTCAAGTCCGACATAATCCTCCCCCCCCCACCCCTCTCCCCCACTGGTTTCGGTGGTGGGAGTATCGTATCATATTTAAAGAAATTGCGCATAAAAAAAGAAATAAAAGAGGTGTACAAAATTTTTGGTAAGTTATCAGACAAACCGTACTAGTGCCGGTCACCTTTGACCAGTAGTTGAAAGGTTTGCCTTCTTCACGCCGGCCATTCACCAAGTAATCCTCTTACGAGCCAAACTGGCTTACATACATGCGGTACACCGCCTTTCATTCTATAAAATAAGTTTAGTATTACCGTTAATGAGTAAATTCCGAGCTTGGTATCCACTGCGAGCGGAGCGAGATGTAAGCCGACACTGGGCACTAATTCAGTACCGCTACGTTTCTAGAACGCGTGATTTCTATTTTAATGATATATTCATGTTTTTTTTTATACCACTTAGGTGGCACACAAGGTAGGTAGGTGGAGGTAAGACACAGCGGTATTTCCGCCTAATTGAGCAGTCCGACTGGGGAAGTACCTCCGCCCTACAGAATACCGCGGTTATAATAACTTCATGTTGTGTTCCCAGCGGAGAGTAGGGTAGCCAGAGCTCACTGGAGAATTTGTGCTGTCAGTGGGATGACTAAAGGCTTGTCGTGCTTGGTCCTCTACACTGACGGCACAGAAACTCTGTGCTTACAGGGTCGGCAGCGCGAGTGTGGCTTCTCTGGTGGTCTTGGTCTTTCCATCAGGTGGGCCGTGCGCTTGTCTGCTACCTAAGTGGTATAAAAAAAAACAAGCCCACGGCCCATCTGATGGAAAGTGGTTACCATGACCTATGAACGTGTGTAACACCTGTGGAGTCACACCCGTGCTGTCGACCCTGTAAGAACAGAGATTTTCCGTGCTGCCAGTGCGGAATACAAAATCAGGACAAGCTTTTGGTCTTCCCACTGACAGCACAAAAACTCTCCAGTGAGCTCTGGTTGCCGTACTCACCGCCGGGAACACAACACGAGGTTATTATAGCCGCGGTATTCTGTAGGGTGGAGGTACTTCCCCAGTCGGACTGCTCAATTGGGACGGAAATACCGTCGTGTCCTACATCTTATATGTGGTATTCAGTACGATCTGTCAAAGGAAAAGTTATGTTATTGGGATTAAAAAAAACTTAAAGTATACTTTAAAAGAGTTACTGTAATTTTTTAGTCTTCAAATAATGTATGGATATCTCCCGAATTTCTTGGCATTTATGGTCAATGCTCTGCTCTCTTAAGTAGTAGCGTGATGATGTATAGCCTAAAACCTTCATCGATAAACGGACTATTCAATACAAAGAGAATTTTTCAATTCGAATCAGTAGTTCCTGACATTAGCGCGTTCAAACAAACAAACTCTTCAGCTTTATAGTATTAGTATAAACATTCTGGTTAGTAATATTCTTAAAAACAACGAAATTGATGTATAATTCAAGTTACTTTTTTAGTATCATACATACTTGAATATTTTTTTTTTTTTAAACCTGCCTGTGTGCTTGTCTGCCACCTAAGTTGTATAAAAAGCTACCTACAAAGAAAACTACGGTTTTCCTCATAGAGATTTCACGTTAAGTTTTCACAAGTTACTAGAACCACAAGTTTTATAAACGTAATTTTAGTGAATCGGGCCCCTGGTCCGTAAAAGCATCTCGCATTTTGTAATAAATTAAACAAGAATTGCCCATAAGTTACAATGCGGTTGTAATTACAATTTGTACCCAACCAACAACGATCTACAGGCGTCGTGCGTTTTAGTCGGTTCTAGTCCGACGTAACCTCTCCCACCGACTTCGGCGGGAGATGGGTCTAAGTAAGCATAGTTTAACTAACTTGCATTATAGTTTCTAGATTGCGGATACACATTATATTTCTAAAATAAAATACTTATTATGCAATATTAATCAAAATAATAACACACATTAAAAAAAGTGTATATATTATTATAATAACATAAATCAGTCGCTTAAAAACAACAACAAAATACTATAAATAAACAATAAAATATTAATTCAACTCCTTTTTTTTTTATACCACTTAGTTGGCAGACAAGCACACGGCCCACCTGATGGAAAGTGGTTACCGTGGCCTATGGACGTTTGTAACACCAGTGGAGTCACAGTCGCGCTGCCAACCCTGTAAGTACAGAGTTTCTGTGCCGTCAGTAGAAGACAAAGCAGGACAAGCCTTTAGTCTTCCCACTGACAGCACAAATTCTCCAGTGAGCTCTGGCTACCCTACTCACCGCTAGGAACACAACACGAAGTTTACACTCTTTCTCGAAATACTCGTGCACGCTTTATTCGAATTCCTTAGTTGAACAAAATTAACAATAAAAATGTAGTTCTTTTCGATCCCCGCTCAGTGCAAATATTTATATGCATAAATATTTTTCAGCCTCTGTGGCGTGGCGGTAGTGAACGCAGCCGCTACGCAGGAGGCGCGGGTTCGATCCCCGCTCAGTGCAAATATTTGTATGCATGAATATTATGTATTTGCATTGGTCTGGGTGTTTCTAAGTATAATATGTATGTATTTACAAAAAAAAAAGTATTTAAGTATGTTTATCAGTATTCTAGATTCCATAACACAAGCTAGTTAAACTATGCTTACCATGGGTCTAGATAGCGTTGTGTGAAATGTTGTAGAATATTTATTTATTATTTATTTATTTATTACATTGGTCTGGTCGTGCCTTGGAGAGCATGTTAGGCCGTTGGTCCCGGTTGCCATGCCAACATCTATGGCAGTCGTTACGGGTAGTTCGAGCCCTAAAAAGTTTAACAACTGGTCTCGCTGCAATGTTTCGATATCGCCTTTGAGTAGTGGAGGTCAGATAGCAGTCGCTTTATGGCAAATATCAAAGTTTAGCCAAATCCGTAGTTGTACTGGTAAAGTGAACCCCAGACTCCGAGGTGCATGCTTCGGATGTAACTGGAATTAACGCTAAGAGAAAGAAGAATGTAAGTAAATCAAAAAGTGCTAGATATAAGTTCAAAAAACCTCTTATTTAAGTTTGAAATGTAATATGCATAAACTGTTGATGAGCCTAATAAAAAAAAAAGTGAAAATAAAATAAGTCTATGTACGTCAATAAATAATAAATATTCCACGACATTCTACACAACACTATCTAGACCCATGATAACCACAGCTTAACTAGCTTGTGTTATGGGATCTAGAATGCGGATAAACATACTTAGATACTTTTCTTTTGTAAATACATACATATCATACATAGAAACACCCAGACCAATATACATATTCATGCATACAAATATTTGCACTGAGCGGGAATCGAATCCGCGCCCCCTGAATAGCAGTCGAATGCTCTACCGCTACGCCACGAAGGTCGTCATAATTAAAATATTATAGAGATTGAAAATTGAGAAAAGATAAAGAAAGTAATCTTTTCACGATACTTAAACTTGCCGGCCATATTGATCGAGTACAATGGGTACTTAGAATTCTTAGAAATGTCTAATTATCACATTTAAGTCCAGAAAACGGTGAAGCTGTCGTATTAAATGTGTTTCTTAGAACTTTACAACTATACGAGTAGATTTTTTGTAGTGTTGTGTGTGGGAAACTTCCAACTTAAAAAAATATGATTTTCAAACAGAGTCTGCACACGCCTATACTACATTTTGTTAGGTATAAACTAAAGGTAATCAATCTAGATGTATCTCTTTAATTTTTTTATTTAAAAAGTCAGTTTTAAAACTTAGTTTTAAAATAAAACGAGACTAAAAACGGAAATCGAACCACTGGTTTAAGCGGTAGTTTATTTACTTAATATGTGATTGTGTTTTTATTATGTGATTGTGTTGTAGCCTAGTGGTATGGGTAATGGACTGCTGAGACAAGGATCGAGTTCGATCCCAGGTTTTACCATGGCACACACCAATGACTTTTCGATGCTTTTCGAAGTTATGTGTGTATTTATCACAGGTTTATAAGTGCCCCGTTAATGACAACAGGCTTGCCACCTATTACATTGGGACCTAAACATAAACTGGCGAAATGTGGGTGCCAGCACCTCTGCCTACCTCTTCGGGGATATAGGCGTGAGTTTATGTTATGTTATGTTACAAATCGAGATTGTTACCTTTAGTTAAGTACCTAACCAAACAGAGTATAAGCTCAGTTTGCAGTCGGAAAGCAGTTTAGCGTATTCCTGATTAGATATTTACCGTTTGTTAACGATGAAACTATGATAAAGTCCGACCAGCGAAAGATGGTTCAAGTAAACAGCGGCAAATTTGAAAATCAACGGTTGCAGCACTGATTATACATCGACAAAATGGAGTTGATACTATGATTTATTTTTATTTTAATATTACATCTGTTTATTGTACCTTTTGTATTAAGTCCTTACAAAAAAAATTAAAGATTAAAAAAAGGGTATATGTGGTTAAACGCTTGCACTTTATAATACAAATATTTTTAAATATTCGTGACTAAATAAATCTTTAAAGTTTATAAAGTTTAACCGCAGACTCAAGATCCCATATTTCAAAAATAATTATGGGCCAATTACTATAAAATATTGGATAATTATTTAAAATCAATAATTTAATAGTCATAAAATATGGCTAGTATTAAAAATAATCAATTCACTTTAAAAATTATCCGCAAATAATAACATTAAATAACATGAATATCGGCAGCGCGAGTGTAACGTGACTCCTCTGGTGTTACAAACACGTCCATATGCCACGGTAATCACTTTCCATCAGGTGGGCCGTTGCTTGTCTGCCGCCTAAGTAGTCCAGGAGGTAGGACACGGCGGTATTTCCGCCCGATTGAGCAGTCCGACTGGGGAAGTACCTCCGCCCTACAGAATACCGCGGTTATAATAACTTCGTGTTGTGTTCCCAGCGGTGAGTAGGGTAGCCAGAGCTCACTGGAGAATTTGTGCTGTCAGTGGAAAGACTAAAGGCTTGTCCTGCTTTGTCTTCTACTGACGGCACAGAAACTCTGTACTTAGGTACAGGGTTGGCAGCGCGACTGTGACTCCTCTTGTGTTACAGATGTCCATAGGCCACGGTAACTACTTTCCATCAGGTGGGCCGTGTGCTTGTCTGATAACTAAGTGGTATAAAAAAAAAAAAAGTATAAAAAAGTGTTCGAAGACCATAACATTGTTGCCGTATAAAAATTTTGAAAAAATGATTTGTTCGTCTTTCGTTGGCCAGAGTCTAGCTGTATTTAGATCTATATTCACTTCTTACTTCTATGTAGGTACAGTTGACAAAGAAGATCCGTTTGTAATTTTATTGAATAAGTGTAATTTTTTTAAGTAAACATTGGTACAAATTATCATATACATAAAGATTTTTTTACAACTCCAGTGGCAGACAGGCACATACTACCTGATGGAAAGTCGTTACCTTGGCCTATGTGCGTGTACAACATAAAGGGAGTCATAATCGTGCTTCCGACCCTGTAAGAACAGATAGTTTCTGTGCCGTCAGTGCAGAAGACAATGCAGGACAAACCTTTGGTCTTCCCACAAACAGCACAAATACTCTCCAGTGAGCTCTGACTACCCTACTCACGCAACACGAGGTTATTATGGCCGCGGTATTCTATAGGGGAAAGTTACGGAGGGTTAGGCAGAGGTGAAATGACACCTACATTTCACCAATCATTGAATTCGGTCCCACGTGATACGGGTAAACCTATTGCCTTCTTCCGGGCACTATTGTTGACTCAAGCCATGCATCTGAGGCTGAGTCTGGGCTGTATATCTGTCTGATGTTAAACAGCCTATGCCTTAGTCGCCTTGTACGACACCGCATGGGAAAAAATGGGGTGGTCCAAATTGTACTCTGCCGGGAACCACGTCGTTTATCTAGAATAACTAATAATTTACAAATCATCAATTTTATCTCATGTCAAACAATGAATAATTTGTTAATTTACCATTTAGTAACATAATTCATATAAATATTATTTTCATCGGTGAAGTCTAAGTGGCTTTTACGAGTGTCTCTGACGAATAATATCCGCTATTAATTCTTGTTAATTTTAACTGGTGACGTAAAAAATGGTATCAAGATAATATTTCCTCTTTATAATGATGTATATGATTCCCATCTCCTGCTGTTACTTCTTGCTTATATGCTTAATTATAAATATGAATGTTTTTTTTTAGGCTTTGAACCTTTTTTATTTAATACTCTCCTGAGAAACCTCGCCACTATCTGTACTGAAGGTACCTTAGTTGAATTGACAAGTTCATTAAGTATTAATTCTCTAGATAATTCTAGGCAATCATTGGTCTAACTCGCAGATTTTTATATCTATAAATGTATTTTGTATATGTTATGTAGGCAGTCGATAGAAATAATATAATAGTCGATAATAATCACAAATTTATTTGTTTATATTGTTCTACATGAAAATATTTGCATTTGGGATTAGAGGGTAGATTATGTAGAATTACAAAATCACATAACATAAACTCACGCCTATATCCGCGAAGGGATAGGCAGAGGTGCTAGCACCTACATTTATAGCAGGTTTATAAGTACCCGGTTAATGACAATAGGCTCGCCGCCACCTATTACATTGGGACCTAAACATAATCTGGCGAAATGTGGGTGCTAGCACCTCTGCCTACAAAATCACTGATCAGCAAATATTCAATTCAAATATAAGTTATAACTTAACGACGTCAATTTTATTCTACTTAAACTAAGTTTAATATTACGTAATAGTCAAGAAAGAGTGACGGTCCAGTAACTTTGTTCTTACAGGGTCAGCAGCATGAGAGTAAATCCCCTGGTTTTGCACACATCCATAGGCCACAGGAACTACTTTCCATCAGGTGGGCCGTGCACTTGTCCGCCACCTGAGTGGTATAAAAAAAATCTGCTCCGAAAAAGTTTTATAATGTGCTTACTTATTTATTCATTTTCTATTTCCTTAACGTTTAATCCAGATTGAAAATCTAACGGAACAGGGAAAAATGCCAGTCATCGTAGGTGGTACAAACTACTACATAGAGTCTGTAGTTTACAATATACTTGTAGAAGACATGAAAGATGGCGATACTCTACTTTGGGATAAGAGTAGGAGAAAAAGAGATTTAGATGATCTTGAAAAAGATGAGAACGTTGAAACAAAGAAACAAGCTATAGATAACAAGAGCCATGATGAGACACCTTCAACGTCAGAAGATAAGTTGAAAACAGTGGAAGATGACAAACTTACTACTGATAATGAAGAAATATTGGACATAGATCGAGAACAACTGAAGAAGGATGTGGATAATGAAAAGATTTTTACTAATGAAGAAATTCATGATAAATTAAAAGCTATTGATCCGGATATGGCGAGCCGTTTGCATTTCAATAATAGAAGAAAAGTTTTGAGGTAAGTGATAGTATTATAACAATATTATTTACATTATAAGTTTTATTGATACAGCACGTTTTTATAAATTTTTATATTATTTTTTCCAACGCAGTTGTTGTCGACTTCTATTCAAGTTCAAAATTCATTACTCGATGTCCGGAAAGCCAGTGGTCCGGATGGTATTCCAGCGGTAGTTTTGCAAAATTGTGCAGCGGAGTTGTCTCCAATGCTTACGCGCCTGTCCCGGCTGTCCTACAGTTCGGGTACAGTGCCTTTGCCTTGGAAAGAGGCGAATGTTCAGCCGATTCCAGAAGGGGGATCGCTCGGAGCCAGCCAACTATCGACCCATAGCCGTCACCTCAGTGCTGTGCAAAGTGTTCGAGCACATAATTAACAAACAGCTCATGCGGCACCTAGAGGATCACTCCTTAATTAATGACCGGCAATATGGCTTCAGGCCGAAACGGTCAACGGGTGATCTTCTAGCATACGTTACCCATCTTTGGGGTGAGGCTATGGACAAGCACGGCGAGTCACTGGCAATTAGTCTTGACATCGCCAAAGCTTTCGATAGAGTCTGGCACATATCGCTTCTTTCAAGCTACCTGCCTTTGGTCTGCCTTCTAGGCTGTGCAACTGGGTTGCTAGCTTCCTGCAGTGGCGCCGTATTCGCGTCCTTTGTGACGGACGAGCTTCGTAGTTTCTGCAGGTAAATGCTGGCGTGCCCCAGGGGTCCGTCTTATCACAATGCCAAGAAGACGCAGGCATGTGCGTTTACAGCAAAAGTATCTTCTTTCCTTCCCCTCCCCACTCTTCAGAGCACGTCACTGCCACTGCAGGACAATCTCAATATCCTAGGTATGGATGTTCGCTGCAACCTGAATAACAAAAATTACATCGAAAGTATCATCAAAACAGCCTCACGAAAACTCGGAGTCCTGAACAGAGTGAGACGATTTTTCACGCCGGAGTAGCGGTGTCTTCTATACAAGACACAAATTCGCTCCTGTGTGGAAAACTGCTCGCATCTCTGGGATGGTTCAGCAAAGTACTTACTAGATGCTCTCGACAGGTTGCGGCGACGTGCGGTCCGCATCATTGGGAATCCCGAGGTCACGAACATCCTAGAACCTTTACAGATGCGTAGAGATGTTGCGTCCATGGCTGTATTTTACCGTCTGTACCATGGGGAGTGTTCTGATGAGCTCTTCCAATTAGTCCCCACTCTCCCCTTTCCTACACATGACAACACGTGCAGGTCTTAGATGTCATCCGCACACGGTGCAAAACATCCGATCAAGAACCAAGCGGTTCGGAGACTCTTTCCTCTGTCGCACCATTAAGGCCTGGAATTCATTACCAGCTCACGTGTTTCCTTCTTCCTACAGTCCCGGGTCCTTTAAGCGGGGCGTGAAAAAGCATATGATGAGGCCGTCAAGCTGAGTGTCACCATTGTCACACGGTATGTGTGAGTAATGGTGACCCTCTTTTCTGGGACTTTGCCTTCAGCTTACCATCAGGCAAGGCGAAGTCCAATTGACGTGTTCTATATAAAAAAAAAAAGCTATGAAACGGAACTTCAATATTTTTCGTGAATAGAGTGCAAGTTGATTTGATCTCCATAACCCACTCCATAATGTGTGAAGATTGGGCTCCCATCATAGCACTAACCGGTCTAGTATTATTTCACCATGCACTGTGTTAACTTTATTAATTGAGTAGGTTAACACATCTTATGCATTAGCACAAGTTCCTTTCTAGAAAATACCCTCTTATTGAAGGTCATTTTATTTGATTTAACGTCTCATTAATTACAATGAGATAACAACCGTAATCATTACTTTTTGAACTATAATAATAATGATTATGAGACCCTAATGAAGTGTTGATAAGACCTTCGCATCTGCCGATCTGTTTGACGCTATCAGTAAATTATTTAGAAACAAATCATTCAATTATGTTCATTCAGAAACAAAACACCCGCCATGCAAGTTGCGACCGGTTCTATGAATGAAACCATCATTAGGTAACTATCAATAACACGTTACACTTCAAATGTGTACTATATCATTCAATTTTAACATTAGATACCACTAACTGCTGCCTGTGACTCCGACTGCGTGGAAACCCTTATCAATGAAATAAAAAATAACTTATGTTATTGTTCAGGATTTTTTCATACCACTTAGGTGGCTGACAAACGCACGGCCCACCTGATGGAAAGTGGTTACCGTGGCCTATGGACGTGTGTAACACCAGAAAAGCCACACTCGCGCTGCCGACACTGTAAGCACAGAGTTTCTGTGCCGTCAGTGTAGAGGACAAAGTGGGACAAGCCTTTAGTCATCCCACTGACAGCACAAATTCTCCAGTGAGCTCTGGCTACCCTACTCACCGCTGGGAACACAACACGAAGTTCTTATAACCGCCGTATTCTGAAGGGCGAAGGTACTTCCCCAGTCGGACTGCTTAATTGGGCGGAAAAACCGCCGTGTCTTACCTCCTCAAATTTTTTTTATTATTGTGATTAGTAGTTTCTTTAACCCCTTCTGCGGACGTCTATTACTTGTTTTAGAAGTGAATTGGTTGTGGAAAGAATACCCTTGTTTATAATCTTCAGTTCAGTAGACTAGGCTTGAAATAATTACTAGAAGACAAGGGTTATCCAATATTATTGTATTTATAATATTAGTTGTAAATCGCAATCCCACCCGTGCATAAACCTATACATACTTCTATCAAAAAGGGTGAAGTCAAGAGTTAATAGGAAGACTCGGAAGAAGTATTCTAGATTCCTTCTGTGTCCTATTAGTCCCAGTGGAAAACAGCAATGCTTGTATGAATTTATGTTCGTATATAACATCAACATTATCTCACATAGCCAAAGTTCAGACGCACTGTGTCAAATTGATCAATCTGGTGATGTTGGACACATTATCTTGGACCTTGCCTAATGATAATAAAGGTCATATTGTTGGACCCAGTGGCGATCATAGGATCTGGCATGTACCTACGACATGTTCTTGCGTATCGCGGGAATTTGTTTTTCTGTTATTGCCGTGGGACGTTTTATGACTAATTTAATTTGTATTCGTATGGGAAATTATTTTAAGTTACGGCACTTAGCCAGACTAAGTGCGTGTGGCGTTAAATATAATTTTAGCGGCATCACATATAGGGAAGATTACCATCTAGCGAAGACACGTCGAACTATTGTGAAACTACTGGGGAAGTACCTCCGCCCTACAGAATACCGCGGCTATAATAACTTCGTGTTGTGTTCCCAGCGGTGAGTAGAGTAGCCAGAGCTCACTGAAGAATTTGTGCTGTCAGTGGGCTTGTCCTGCTTTGTCTTCTACTGACGGCACAGAAACTCTGTACTTACAGGGTTGGCAGCGCGACTGTGACTCCTCTGGTGTTACAGACGTCCATAGGTCACGGTAACCACTTTCCATCAGGTGGGCCGTGTGCTTGTCTGCCAACGAAGTGGTATAAACTAATTATTGATTCTGCATCACGTAATTATAGTTCACACGATGATATAAGCCCATTTTCGAAGTGTGTAGACACAAATATGTCAATCTGTCTATCCAATCTCTAGAAATAACGAGATTTAGAACTGAGTGTCTTTCTAGAATACGGGTCTAAATATCTACAACATTGGTGACAATTGATATAAGCTTTCTGACATTAGTTATAACACGCGGGCGGTGGTACTTAAGAAGCTCTAGGATTGGGGTATTGCACGGGAGTCACTCAAATAATCAATTTCATTTATTTAGTTTAAGCACACAAAGAGCACATATGAACGTCAAAATTCCACAATTAGGTATGTCAAGAAATAATATAAAAATATTAAATAATGTAAAAAGAAACAATTGGAAAATGATTCTTTCGCTGGTTCGGTAGATTAGTTCTACTGAGAAGATACCAGCAAGAAACTCAGCGAACTACATTAGAACTAGATTATTAATCCGGTTAAGACCAACGTAAGCAACATCAGGAGTCAATGTATATTAAGAGAAAGTAAGAAGTGGGAATGCTAATGGCACTATTATGCCAAATAACAGATACAGCTTCGACACGCACGATAGAAGAAGTTTTCTAAGATCGTAGCAAGATTCTGTCTCTGACTACCCCAATGAGGAAGAAGTGTGATGCGGCTGTATAGATGACGTGATCCTCTATTCAAATTTGAATTTTCATTCAAAGCATACTTTATACATATTTTACATAGTTGTTTAATTTCTGAAATTAATTATGTACATTTATTACCAGAACGTTCGCCAAAATTAGCACACAACGGATAATTTACATCAATACGAGTACATTTGAATTATTTACCCCGTACACGCCATTATCGTGAACGTCACTTCTCCTTCCTGTATTAGTAACTAGTCGACCTACCCCAGCTTCGCTCGTGGCATACTTCAAAACCCCGTATCACCTCCTTAGGCTGTATCTGCTCGTATAAATTTAGTTTTCAAATAATGATAATTTACCTCCGCTCCATTGAATAGTACCGTGATGATATGATAACCTTCCTCGATAAACTATTCAACACAAATATTTTTCCAATTCGTTTCAGTAGTTAGTCCTGAGATAACACGTTCTACCAAAGAAATGAACAAGTTTTCAACTGCATAATAGTTTTTTTTCTCTTAGGATAGGTATTATAGACTAATAATTTATAAGAAAACGTGAACAAATATAATGTTCAATCAATTCTCTATCCTCTGGAATTAGACTTTACACCAACATACGTTTTCAATCAATTTTCTGTTGACACTGAAATCATAATATCCACTAACGAATACATTTCCGAAATATTTTCTATCGCCTCTGGGACTACGTCCACCAACCAATCCTTGATAAATTTTCTATCACCTCTGGGATCAGGACATCCACATTTTTGATCAATTTTCAGTCGCCACTGGAATCAAAATGTCCATTTTTTTTAATACAACTTAGGTGGCAGACAAGCACACGGCCCACCTGATGGAAAGTGGTTACCATGACCTATGAACGTTTGTAACACCAGTGGAGTCACATCTGTGCTGCCGACCCTGTAAGAACAGAGATTTTGTGCCGTCAGTGTAGAGGACAAAGCAGGACAAGCCTTTGGTCATTCCACTGACAGCACAAAAACTCTCCAGTGAGCTCTGGCTACCCTACTCACCGCTTCGACCCTACTCCATTAACTAATACATTTTCAATAAATTTTCTAAATTGAAATGTCCATCAATTAATCCATTTTCAATCAATTATGGTACCTCTTTAATCAAAATGTCTCAACCAATATTTTTTCAAGGTCAGACACGAACACTTTTAACAAACTACTGGTAATCGTCTGTAGAATATTTATCGTCTAATTTAATTGATTGTATATTTATGTTATAATTAATTTATTTAAGTATAATATTACCTGTTTTGTAAATGATTTTTAATCTTTTGCGTAGTTTATTGAAGCTTGTCATGAATGGATCTTTAAAAGTAGCAACGATACCATACGCACTTAATACCCCTATGGCTGTGTATTTACAGCTAGATGGATCGATTACCTTATCTTGAAGACATAAAACCGTTGTAAGAAGGCCGTGTAAGTCTGCTAGTTTTATCTTTTATAGGAGACCTATATTAATCAGTGATGAATTAGAAAAGTTTATTCAAACATGTACCTCTTTATATTCGTCATAACAAAGAATATCTTTAATCATTCGATATTTTATAGGTCTTGTCTCCTCTTTATCCAGTACTGTTCCTTTCTTGCATAAATTACAATGAATTTTTTATACCAATTCAACAGTTAACAGCCTTGAACGAATTATCAATTTTATTATCTTTTTATTGCTGTAGATAGTCGGTTTCCTATGTTTAATGTTTTATGAAGATGTCTCGTTCAACCTCATCAACTTCTAGAACTTCCTGTTATAGCATTATTACGTTCTTAGTGTTTCTATGATTGTATAAGCAGTATTTTTTTTAAGGTTTTCTTCGTGCCTCACTTCGACGACAGGATGTTTGCTGTCCTTGACTCGTATATTTCATTGTGTTTTTTATCAAGGGCTATATTCTGTCTTTGTATTATTATATCTATGTGTACCTACCATCATTTATCGCGAAGGTCGGTCTCAGTTTTTCATGACCTATTTAAAATCAGTTCACGTATCAATTTTGCATTTTTGTATAATGAAATCATCAATAATCTTTTTGACTTTTAATAAAAAATCAGGTCATTATTAAAAACTATCATCTTCCAAATAATCGTTATTAATTGAGCCATTTGCTTAGAATAACACCTAAACATCTTATATCTAAGTGGTTACATCAATGTCTGTCAGTCCAAAAGTCGATGTAAACTAACCGCCTTCTCGCATACCACACAAGGCCCAGATACGTTTTACGTCTACAAATTTAGACATTGTGAAAAAAATCGCACTTCCCCCAGCAACAGCGACGCGAAACTTGTTCACGCAGTTTACATAAATATAAGAATTGAAGGCCGCATGACATGATGACATAGACCTTAAGAACCACATACTTAGATCCCCGACTTGTCCGTAAACGGTACGTCGAACGGGGAAGTGTATTGATGGCGACGGTTCAAGTTATACTAGACGTTAGCACTTCCGTAGGTCTTTAACCGCTGCCAAGGATTTCGTAGACGATTGCGAATGTGTGAGTGAATTGACCTTGGCTCTACTACCCGACGTTGATGTGGCCACGCTTTTGGAGTTAATTTGCGGATTGGGTCGAGCCACTTATTTGGGTCGAGTAAATTGCTCGTCTTTCAGGACAAGTGATTTATTCAATATATTCACCGACATCTTGTGTTTTCTTAATTAAAGGTACTCGGGATTTTAGTGTTTAATTTATGAGAAATGTTAGATATCTCGTAATATTAATAGAATATCAAAATGTTTGTTGTTATATAATCCTCATGATTGAATAACATAGAAGATAAATTATATTTTGAAGATATTAGTATGCTTATTTTCTTTTATATGTATACATCTGAATTCCCAAAGGGATAGGCAGATGACTATGGCTTATACCTGTATTTAAATAAACAATTCGTGAGAATTTTGGCAAAAGGTGTTGCAATCTTAGGGCGCCGTAGGTGTTCTAAAGTAAAATAATAAAGAAAATAAAAGATGAAATTGTATTTAAACTAAATAAAATCTACACGATTAAATTATTCTATTATAAATGTAAACATTGACCAACTAAAACATATTACATCATATATAACACATTACATAATCAGACATTTATTAATGTAACTTGTTGAAATATAACTGCTTAAGAAGTGCTATTAGCGATATTATGTGTCAATTTACTAGTATTTGTGAAAACCATAACACAATTTTAATACGAATCTGGTGCCGTTTGCATGCAATATTCTATAAATTTTTTTTTTTTACATTTGGGGTGAACGGATGTGTGAACGAAAAACCAACTGCTGTAACTTAAAATTTTGTATAATACAGGTAATGAAAACATGGATATTTTGATCGCTTCGCCCGCGTGGATGTCATTAATCGTAACTTTTAGTCATATCTCCGGTTCTTCTCAACCGATTGTGGTCAAACTTACTTAAGATTTTAAGCCTGAGCAAAAACCTAACAAAAACCATTCAGTAGATTTTGCACCCATTGCGGGTAAAAGTCTCGGATGGCACCGGTAATAACACTAAGAAGATGATCTGAAGTAGCTAAGATTATTTACAAATAAGTCCAAAAGCTTTAAATCAGTTTGTAATCGCGAACAGTTTGGTATCTAATGTTAGAGATCATGGTCACCGTACACAGTATCGCGAATACGGCCCCCGTGATAACCCCGAATTATTTATCACGTGATTACTATACATTCGGCAAGCCGGAGCTGCGCGGGCGCAATGTATAAAACGGAAAATTATCATATCGAGCTCATAAAACATCAAATGTTAGCGTCGAGCGACATCAAATCGGAAAATTTTCCGTTGGTTTTTTCGTATAATGTATGATGTTCTTGTTTCTTTATTTTTGTGTTCTGAATTCAAATTTATAATAGACAATCATAAACAAAAATATTTGTTCCTTTCTTTTCTATTTTCTTTTAAAAAAATTGAATTTCTTTTTGAGAGGCGCTAGAGCTGTGCTTTTTGAGTAGCACGAATGTACTGGCATGAACGAGATAGTTAAACTACTTACCGAGTTTAAGTCGCATCATGTTCCATTTCGTACGATTGAGTATTGCTAACAGACAGCCATTAAGTAAATCGTATGCCTTTTTGCTACCTGATTAGTACAAAATCGCCATTAAAACAACGATCTGTAACTCGCTAACGAGTTTTCAAAGAAACACGAATATGACTTGTTACTTGCTTGTTTTAATACGTATTTTTTAATATAAGATAAGATAAATACTATTTATAGCACACCAAACATAGGACACAAACGTTGGATACATACAAGTTAGATAGTTGTACAATGGGCGATTTTATTGCGGTTTTCGATATCTTCTAGACAACCAGTGTATGGAGTATACTGCCAGTAATCAGGGTAGTTCGCGGTGTACTCTAAGTCAGGATAATTTAATATTTGTATCTAGTATCGCATTTGGAGAACAGAAGTGAAGAAGAATAAGAGATTATATAATTTTACGAAATATTATAGATATATAAGTACATACATAAGTATGATGTATTATTTAACTTCACCTCACCTGATGGTGATCTGTAAGCAAAGTCTCACCGTTATAGACACTTACGATGTTAAAATGTTGACTCAGGGCTTGACGGCCTCAACAGATGCGCGTCAGATCAGATTCACGCCCTACTTAAAGGGCACGGGACTGTAAGACCTCTATACACCATGTTCTAGCAAAAAAAAAAAAAAAAAAAAAAAACAAAGAAACTTCTAATATTTCAGTTTCTTTTCAGCAGAACTTGGATTCAAATCAAATCAAATCAAATCAAATCAAATGTATTTATTTGCGAAAATGGGTATTACAATAGATGTTCACAAAAAAAAAAAAATTTCATCAGCCATATGGATTATCGTCTCCTGTCTTGTTTATAGTATGTAGTTATCTCAAAGCATCTGAATATTACTAGATTCCTATTCTTCCTACTAACAAAATTACAGAGAAGCAATAGAAATATCTAGAAAAAATACCAGATAAAAGTAAAAAACTAATCTAGTACTGAACCCAGCCACTTATGATAAACAGTCGCTACAATAAACATTGAACTATAGAGGTGTCTAACCTTAAAATTTATGAAATACTAGTTTAATCTTTTTATGTAACTATGTACAGACAGCATCAGATTGATCTTGACTTTATTTTTTATACCACTTAGGTGGCAGACAAGCACACGGCCCACCTCATGGAGAGTGGTTACCGTGGCATATGGACGTTTGTAACACCAGAGGAGTCACAGTCGCGCTGCCAACCCTGTAAGTGCAGAGTTTCTGTGACGTCAGTGTAGAAGACAAAGCAGGACAAGCCTTTAGTCTTCCCACTGACAGCACAAATTCTTCAGTGAGCTCTGGCTACCCTACTCACCGCTGGGAACACAACACGAAGTTATTATAGCCGCGGTATTCTGTAGGGTGGAGGTACTACCCCAGTCGGACTGCTCAATTGGGCGGAAATACCGCCGTGTCCTACCCCCTATTAACTAGGAAAGTACACAAAATGATCTTCTTACCTTGATATTCCCCTCTTTCTGTGGACTGAGTCTTCTGATATTTGGTACACGCCTTTAGTTCGGACGATAATACAATTTAAATCAATAAAACCCGACTACTGAAACACTCAAGCTGTGGAATGACCTCCCTGCTGCGGTTTTCCCAAGCGCCTACAATATGGGGTTCTTCAAGAGGGGCATCAGAAGGTTTCTTCATGGTCGGCAGCACGAGTGTGACACCCCTGGTGTTGCATACGTCCATAGGCCACGGTAACCGCTTCCCATCAGGTGGGCCGTGTGCTTGTTTGCCAACTTAGTGGTATAAAAAAAAAATATCACGCTTTAGAAAGTATTAAACAAGAAAATATCAAGAATAGCCGTGGTCTTATGCCACTTAGAATGTATTCTTTTGTTTGAATAAGTAGCATATGACCACGGCTATCCTTGATATTTTTTTGTTTAATACTTTTTAAAGTGTGATTATTCAACAGTGAGGTTTTAGTTTTAAAATTATTGTTTTATTTATATTATTTTATTGTAAGCAACGGCTATAATTTATACATATTTGTAATGTGCTAATTAAGCCCTTTCAGGTGATTGGTATCACACGGCATATTAATCTTAAGTTATTTTTTTAATACGATACTTTATGACCGCTAGATGGCGCTACATTAGATTCAGTGACACGTCATATAGCTAAAAACCTGCGGACGACCAAGACACTTCTAATGATACCTCATTTGTCTATTTCTAATAAGTATTTGAGGAGGTATGAGCGAACAGATGAACTTACATACATACATAGCCTGTCAAAATCACAACCCTCCTTTGGCTTCGCCGTAATCGGGTAAAAACAGTTTGATATTAACATCATTAGACATTAGGATCCTTTTGAGTACTTTGCTAGGCAAGATCTATCTAATGCTGACTGTACCACGCTGCCCGTGTGAACGTCAATTACAGCTATTATTAGACAGTTTTTTTTTTAAATTGAATCACGCGTTGGAAACGTCTTCATTCAGTCTGATATAAAAACTTAATTATAAGGAGAATAAAAGCAATTGTTTTTTTCTAAATTGATAGTATGTAGAAGGGATCATCCATATAATAAAGATATGCGTTGAGAGGATGATGATGATATTGATGAGGCCGTGAAGCTGAGTGTCACCATTGTAACATGGTATATGTAATGGTGATCCTCTTTTCTGAGACTTTGCCTTCAGCTTACCATCAGTTTAATTGACGTGTCCTATATAAAAAATAATAATACGCATAAGTCTGCCGTCTTGATTACGATTTTTTTGCGAACAATGCACGTAATATTTACAATTTCGTATTTGTTTTATTGTATATTATGTAAACAAATCTTTGAAGTGAAATTTAAGCGACTTCTAATTCGAGATGAAACTTCATGAGTATGTGACACTCAGCTGACTCTATTTGACAACATTAAACTAATGTAATTAAGAAATCAGGATACGGTAAATGAAACTTTTCAACTAGTAGTTGAATTTTGGCATATTTCTTTCATTTTAAAATGTCCCGTACAAATTATTTGGTACTATGCGATTTTAATTTTTTTTACTACCGTTATAGTGGTTGAAAATGTATGTTATAACTGACTCCTAACAAAAAATTGAGATTTTGAAAAGTAAATGCAGAGCAGACATTATATTATTAGTCTAGAGCAGTGCTAACTTTTTTATGGGGGACCGGAAAGAATTTATATACTGGGACTCTTGCGCCCCGCGACTAGTATCTGGTTTCTTTACCTTTTCGTCTATTATTTTAATAATATAGAATCTCCTTTACACTTCTGGACTGACAAAATAAAATTATCGGGAGGACCGTTGGCGGGTGGGATAAAATGCTTGCGCGGGCCGGAGCTGTACCGCGAGTCGTACTTTGCCCATCACTGACTGGTCTAGAGCGCATAAAGATGTTATAATGTTATTGACTTTTTTATGTACATATGTGAATATGTATACTATGTATAATATGATAAATAAATAAATAAATAAATATTTTTCGACATTCTACACAACGCTATCTAGACCCATGGTAAACGTAGCTTAACTAGCTTGTGTTATGGGATCTAGTATGCGGATAAACATACTTAGATACTTTTTTTTTTGTCAATACAGACATATTATACATAGAAACACCCAGACCAATGCAAATATACATATTCGTGCATACAATTATTTGCACTGAGCGGGAATCGAACCCGCGCCCCCTGCATAGCAGTCGAATGCTCTACCGCTACGCCACGGAGGTCGTCATGATTGATTCAGAGGTAGAAAAAAGCTACAAACATACATACATAGAAAGTTACTTTCGCTTTTCTACTGTGGATTAACTTTCACTGATAGTCCAGCAATGGCGCTACAGTCAGCACACGAGATCTCAAGCTTGATCCCGGGTCGAGTCAGTTTAGCTAGTAACAAAGTCGTTTCCCATGTACCTACCAAAAATAAATTTGGTTACAGACATAGGCCATGTCCCTGTGAAGATACATCCATATCTATAAATGAGTTACTGTTTGAATTTGAATTGCAAACACAACTAGTGTTTGCAATTCAACAGTAGCTCAAGCTCAAAGCTCACGCTTTAACAGTAGTAAAATATATAAGCCTAGTATGTCTCTTGAAAGTTTCGGAGCCAACGCCCGAGTGCCGTCAATGCGGGGGTTGCCGAGAGGACGCGGCACTGCATACATTGGCAGGGCGCCCAAACCGGGCGAAACAGCGCAGTGACCTATGCTGTCTTTACAGATTTAGCTGGCAACTAGGTACTATAGAATTTTCTACAGGTTTAGTTGATTGAGCAAAGAAGGAATGTTGGTTAAGTTATTATAAAAAGTTTTATTTATCTAATAGGACTTTTTTATAATGGGGATAACCCCCCGTCCGCCTCGGAGCCGACAGAAGTGGTTATGTTAGAACTTAAACTGACTAAAACCGGACTCCGTCTTGGGTTAGCAATTGCCGAGAGTGAGATTAGACACGGCTGTGCGGTTTTCGGTCCGAGTCCGACATAACCACCCCCTCTCCTCCGGTGGGGAGGGCGGAGGGGGAATAGGAACCTACTGATTTACGGTTGAAGTTGTGGCGCAGGCGGTCTTCTCCGTGTTATGTCACATAGCAGCCACTCTCATAAACGTTAAGCTGTTCGCTGTCACGGGATAATATGTGTCACTCTTACTCTCAAGGCACTTTAATAGACGTCTCGATTCTGCTAAAGCAAAACCACTGCCATACCACGGTCACTGTAAAAAAAAATCATTCAATTTTGGACTTTAAGTCAATGTTGTTAAAGACCAAAATTAAAAGGCATTTTGCAGAGTGAATGAAGTGTAATAAAACTCTTAATTTAATTTAATGCCATATTTTTGCAATGTCTGTTCTATCATCGCACCGCTCGCCATAGGAATTCATCCCCACACATTACAACCTGAGACGGTACACACTGTGCGGTATGAATTATACAACATCCCATGTACACTCAAGCTGTAGAATTAACTCCTTGCTGCGGTTTTCCCATGCGCCTGCAATATAAGATTCTTTAAAAGGGGCATTAGTAGTAAAGTGTGACGCCTATGAAGTTGCACACGTCCATAGGCCATGGTAACCACTTCCCATCAGGTGGGCCGTGTGCTTGTCTGCCACCTAAGTGATAGATAAAAAAAATGACAGTGATTCTGCTTTAATACAATCGGGGGCCTGGCCTCTCGCTATTTGGGTCAGAATATTTGTTACAAAACTTCTACCCCAAAAAGTCTTCTGCGTTACAACCGACAAACTATTGGTAGTGCCACGGTTAAGTCCCTGTCTATACATATTTTCCACTCGTCTAGAACTAGGTCACGCTATTCGCATATAAGTGTTACATACATACATTCCCACAGATAATACACATTCAACATGCGAATTGTCGAATCGTTCCGACTATTGTATTACGTAGTCACGTTAGTTGTTGCTATGCGAGCTTGTCTGACTTCTATGGCTGTACATATTGTACATTGAGCTAAAATTGCTATGAGGCGACGCTTCTTATTTATAAGAAGTTTTGTTACAACTTTTTTTCTTCGAAGCTTACTCTACTCCAATGCAGCGTATATTCACGCCTGTAAATCCCCTAGACAGAGATGTTTAACACCCATATTTCGTCAATTGTGATTTTCGGTCCTATAGAAGGCGAACCTTGAAGCCGGCATTTTGTAATAGCCTCTATGTTTACTATCGAATGGATAACAGCCCTAGGTATTTTTTTTATTCCACTTGGTTGACGGACAAGCACACGGCCCACTTGATGGAAAGTAGTTACCGTGGCCTATGGACGTGTGCAACACCAAAGGAGTCGCACTCGCGCTGCCAACCTTGTAAGCACAGAGTTTCTGTGCCGTCAATGTAAATGATAAAGCAAGACAAGCTTTTGGTCTTCCTACTGACAGCACAAAACCTCTATATATATATATATACACACATCAACAAAGTCTAGGGAACAAGGACATTTCTAGTTTTTATTTAAAAACCCTTTCTTGTAATAGTGAGTGTTTTATATCAATAGAAGGGTATTTTTATACCGTTTTTAATTTTAATTTTAATAAAAATACATTTTCATACCAATTTTTTTTTTTTAAGAAAGAATTGAATAGTGCCAATATTGAGTATTACAACCTTCTATGATTAGGCACAAAAATAACGAGGTAGTAAGAAATACAGTAATTAACCGTACTTTAAACGTTTTTAATAATCTGTAGGACCTCCTAAAGCATTAGCAACAGCTCGACAATGGCGTGGCATACTTAGTATGAGATTGTCAATCATCGTCTGTGGAATATGGCTCCATAAACTGCGAAGGTGTAAAAAAAGTTGTTCTTCAGTGTTCAGATTTTCCAAAGAATCACTGAAAGCTCTTCTCCCAAGCAAATCCCACGCATGCTCTATGGGATTGAGGTCGGCAGACTGAGCAGGCCATTCCAACGTTGTCATATTGTGCTCGCTTAACGCATTGACCACTACCCTCGCGGTGTGTGACCGTGCATTATCTTGCATGAACATAAAATCTTGACCGAACTGCTGTCGATGAGGGATTACCATGGGGTGTATAACCTCCTGAATGTATTGGTTTGCATTCAAATTGCCCCGTATCCAAACGAGGTCGGTCCTTCCACCAAGGCGAATTCCAGCCCATACCATGATTGTTCCACCTTGGTAAGGATGAACTTCTTGCGGATTCTGGAGACGACTCCGACGTCCAGGAACTCGCCATATACGCACTCTTCTCGAATCAGGATGAAAACCGAAGCAAGATTCGTTGGAAAAAAGAACCCGTGCCCATTGATGGTCGGTCCACTGTAAATGTGCGTTAGCCCACAATAAGCGACGACCTCGATTTCCACGTCGAAGAGCTGGAACCCTAAGCGGTCTGCGAGCATAAAGATTGGCTTCGTGTAGTGTTCTTCTGACAGTTTGATCGCTAATAACCACTTGATGCTGAGACTGGAGGCCTGTGACCAACTGACGAGCAGTAATCGTGGGTTGCCGCCTTGCGGAATTTTGCAAGAAACGATCTTGTCGCGGGGTAGTAACCCTATTTCGTCCCCTGTGACGTTCGGCAACATCCCCTGTAGACCTGTAGCGTGCCCATAATCTGCAAATTACGCTTGGTTGGGTGTTGACAGCATCCGCTACGTCGCGTTGAGTTCGTCCAGCAGTGCAGCATCATACCAACAGCCCTTA
The DNA here is from genome assembly GCA_963662185.1 of Eilema griseolum. Lineage (NCBI taxonomy): Eukaryota > Metazoa > Arthropoda > Insecta > Lepidoptera > Erebidae > Eilema > Eilema griseolum. The sequence continues at coordinate 4,491,098 of OY759243.1, forward strand.
ACATCTCTTCGCGACTTAAATGACGACGTGACATGATGACTACAGTCACAAAAATGCACAAACCATACGTAAAAGACGTATTATTTGATAATAAACGTTATTTACAATCAATAAAAATAATTTTTATTTTGCCTCGGAGAAACTGCACAATCAAACACTTTTAAAAGTTTTCCCTCCATATTCGAAAATCATTACTTATTTAAATTTATTTTTAAATTTCGAACAACTCTGTAATCTACTTTATTCTATTTTTATTTATTTGCTGCCAGTTATTTGCAAAACAAGATTTACACGAAAAAAAATAATTGGGGTCATCTTGTTCCCTAGACTTTGTTGAGGTGTTTATATATATAGAGCTGGTATATCTTAATTGCATTTTACTCCACCGGGAATCAACACATCCGTAATCTATGCTTTATTAATATTATAAGAAAACATGAGGAACATTTTTCCAGCGATTTTTTTTTGTTTAGTTTTAGACGAGCATTATGCAATCATCATCTTTGCGTTAGTCCTGGTCGCATACAATGCTTTCACATCGGAGCCAGCTCAATGCAAATATTTGTGTGCATAAATATAGGTATTTTCATTAGTCTGGTTGTGCCTCGGAGGGCACGTTAAACCATTGGTCCCGTAAATCATACGAACGTCTATGGTAGTCGTTACGGGTAGCTGGAGCCTTATAAAGTCCACCAACTGGTCTAACTGCAATTTGTCGATGTCAAAATTGGGTTGTGGAGGTCATTGGCAGTCGCTTCACGGAAAATATGGAAGTTTAGCCAAACGCGCGATTAGACTAGGACAAGCGGATCCCGGACGCCGATTTGAAAGCTTCGGATGCGATCGGATCCTAACGCTAAGATGAAAAAGAGGCCATTTGGACTAACTTAGGCCACATGTCATTGGGCTATTCGCGCATCACTAGATATTTCACATTAAATATTCGTGAGTAGAGGCCTGGGGATTCTTGTCTGTTTTATTTGTAGTCTTCAGTAACAGTGGCCTTCCCGTTCGTTCACTTCCTGTGATTCAGTAAATATTAATAGCTAGTCCAGGGATACGTTTAAGCTCATGAATTGCTGTTACTATTTTGATTTTTGCGCTGCTCGCAATAAATTTGCGTATACGCATTATTCTTATCGACGAAATATTTTTTATTAATGCTGCGCTATTTTTGTAGGCAATAATCTAGTCTACGAATTAGACTGGATTGTTGGAGTTTCTTAGATATCGTGTAACCTTTATATGTTCGAGTTTTTGACATGTACATTTACTGTCAAATGTCATCTAGTCGCTTTCCTTCAGGTCGTCAGTCCATCTGGCAATGAATAATGCTGTTGCTGTGGTCAAATATTGGACTGACAAAATTTGAGGAATATTATGAGTGATTGATTCAATGAAGAAGTTCCATCTGGCTGAGAGGCATTCTACCTTACCTTGATCGATTCAGCAACACCATGTTCTTCGACCAGGCCCTCCTTTTAACTTTGAGATGGCCAGCCTATTGATACTTTGCTTATTCTGATATGCTTAGGGTTTCTTTGAAGGATAAACTTTGGGTGTAATAGCCTAGTCCATGAAGGGCACCTATCAAAAATTTTGGCAGGCGCTATTCGTGGATACAAATTTATTTTTATATTGTTGTCCACAAAGAGCACCCATGGGTAGCGGGCTAGTGTTGGGATGTATAGAGGCCCCAATTTAGAATAATGATGCCACTTGAGAAAGAAATAATATCATCGTCATAGCTCTTTTACAAGTTGATCACTAAGTTTCGAAATACGAGTCCCAAAATATCCAAATTCCAGATGTACGAAAGTCCCTGAAGAGTTGTGCGCGGGGAAGGGGGTACGCACGAGGATGACGCAAGCCCTACAATAAGGAAGTGTATTCAATTGTCCGTGCGCATGTCTGGGCCATTCTGTAATCTTTTTGTTGTGGAACTTCGATTGTAGTTTCGTGTTATAGCAGTTTTACTGGTTTTGTTGTGTGAATAAGAAAATTAAGCGTAGGACACGTGCGGGACGTTCATTGGATCTGGATATTCGTGTTACTTGCAATTGCCTGCAGTTTCGCCCTCGTAGAATTTTGATCCCATTCCTCCAACCCATGAGAACCTAATACTGGGATAAAAAATAGCCTATATGTTATTCCAGACTGTATTATCTACTCTCTCTCTGTAATAAATTTCGGCTAAATCTATTTATCGCTAGAATCACGTTCTAACAAATGATGAATAACAAATTTCAAATTCAAATTTATATATTTCGTGAAGCATAGTTTACAAACATCCAAACATCTTCACAAACTACCTAATTATCTTTTAATGGTGGTATAAAGCAACTTTAAGAGGGGGAGTTCTCAGTTCAAACCATACAAAATACAGCATTAAAATCGGAAAAAAATATGAAAATGTCCAAGTTGTAATACTCCCTCTTGAGTGTCCCATTTTTGATGCTATCACTTTAAACCTTTCATCACCACTTGATTAACAAAAAATATTTGATTGAAGTAAATCATCAAATCGTTAATTGCCGATCATATTGCTTATAAATAATAAATTAACTGCCCTGTAAATATTCAATATGGCCAAATATAAACCTTGTCTTGTAGGCTCCAATTCGTCTGATAATTATCATATAAATTACTGTTTGATTCATAAATATATTTCGTAGAAAACCCTGCAAATTTTTTTGCAGATAAATTAAGATTCGACTTTGTTCTCATAGGTCATAGCGTGCTGTTATATTGCCTATAACGTGCTTTAATAAACGTGATATTTTCCAAAAAAAACTCGACTGGTGGTACTTCCTGATTAAAGGGCGTTTAGATATACAAACTGGTCGGTTAGTTTTTTGATATTAGGATATATATATATAGACTCGTCTAGTTTGCGTCCATTCGTGGAAAGATCTAAGAAGGTCAAGTTCTCAAGGTCTAGGAAGTTGTGGCTACTTCACGACACCAGTTACCATACAATACTTAGCAGTTCAGTTTCAACAGTTTATTTATAACTAAAATGCCATAAATTTAGCAAAGTATCTTGAGGTGTAGATAGTGGAAAGACCAAAGGTCTGGTGTAGCACACGTTCATAGGCCACGGTAACCACTTTCCATCACATGGGCCGTGTGCTTGTCTAGCATCGATGTAGAATTTAAAAAAGGCATTTCTTCTAGAAAATTCTCCGTAGCAACAAAAATAGCTATTGGTTACCAAAGAGAACATGAAGCTCACCATAAAGGTAATAACAAGACACTGACTATACAGATATCTGACAGAGACAGGAATAAAATTCTACCTCAAAATGTCCGAATTGGCTAACCAAGAAACATACTTCCACCTGCCGACTGGTCGATCCATTTCTCTTGCACTCACTAATCGTATGTTCAAACAGACTTTATGAGTAACACCCAAATAATCAGAAGGTTACAGACATTAAATATCAGTCCCCCAGGACACCCCCAGGTGACGGGTGGAGCCGCCTGTCACTCTGGCAGAAGCAGTCCGCAGCGAAATGGAGAGGCCTCGCCTGTTAACCTCACCTTCGTCGACCAAAAAGCGACCCACAGGCGTCGGTGTGATTATAACGATACGCCAGATCATTCGGTAAATCAATAAAAATGGAAACTAATAGCCCTATTTCTCAATACTAATTGGAGAAGGATGTTTCATCAAGGTTAGGAGGTTTTTGAAGGTTTTTGCAAGTTATTGGATCATCGAATAGGAGACCTGTTGCTAGGTGGCGTGAAATCTGCCAAGGCTTTTAATGGTTTATTAGATGTAGTCTTGTGTAAAGATACTAACGAACTTCATCGACAATAAAAAAAAAATTGAGCATAAAAAAGTATTACACGAATGAGATGAACTTCTTTGCTAGTTTTAAGCTATCGCAGTGTGACATCATTGTAGGTATAGCTGTTTGGGACTTTTCGCGATTCAACCATTTTGACCACGGGTGCTGCAACGCATCTGAAACCTATGTTCCTGCGAAAAAATAGTAAATTCCATGATTTAAACGCGAAAAGTCCTGAACCTTTATATAATGATGAACTTCTTTGTGTTGAAAAGCTTAGTATTAGGCTTAGAATGCTTTCAAACAATCCTTTAGAATACTCTCTGGGTATTTGCATTGGTCTAGTCGTGCCTTGGAGGGCTTGGAGGGCATGTTAAGCCGTCGGTCACGGTTGCCATATGAACATCTATGTTAGTCGTTATGGGTTGTTGGAACCCTAAAAAGAACAACAACAGGTATAGCTGCAATGCTTTGATATTGCTATTGGGTTGTGGAGGACAGTTGCTTTACGGAAAATATCGAAGATCAGCCAAACCCTTAGTTGGTCTAGGAAAACCGGACCCTAGATTCCGAGATGAAGGCGTCAGATGCGACTGGGATTAACGCTTAAATGAAGAACAAGAAGGTTTAGAATGCCCTCAAAAAATCTCTTGGAATACTCTCCTTCCGTGGTACTTCGCAGTACACGTACCTTCACGGGCAGTGTACCCTTGTAAGCACAAGACTAAATCACATTTAGCCTCGGCCTCGTTTCAATGGTGAGCATGAAAAACTGTTAATAAGATCTAATAATATAGTTTACACAGTCTATCAAGAATATAACGACTTTGAAGGTAAATAAACTAAATCTAATTTTAGTTTTATCAGGTAATCGAATGTGATTTAGGACTAGTTTAGCAGTACAAGATTGATGGCCTATTTCCGAATTGTAGAATTGTAGTCGAGTCTTGTCAACACTTAGTTACGCACTGAGATAAGTTGGAAGTTGAGTATCAGCTTCCTCTACTTACGCACTATTTCATACTGCGCTCTGTTCGTAACGAGACGTTGACTAAGTTATAAATTATTTTAGAAACGGACTTGTGAAAGGGTTGGGACTCCAATTTCCAAGATTGTTTTGTACATGTATGATTACTCGATTATTTACAGGTGAATTAAAATTCTTTTACATATAAACTATTAAAAACTTCCAAATGATCCAACCAACATACATTTTCATCCAAAGGTTGCCTGAAAGAAATTGTGTAAAGCGAAAAGGCCGCCCTTTGTACTGCTCTTGTCTTCTTGATTTCGGTAACATGAATATTGTAATTGGCGTACAATAAAGAATATAATAAATAAATAAAACTGACGTTTTAGGTTTGAAGTTGTAATATTATGAGAGTTGCCCAACAGTGGTATGCGTCGCGTATTGACTGATTTATTGTGATGTAATGTACACCAATACAGTGCTGCGTTTAAAGCGGCTGACACATACATACAAACCCTGACCTCTTACTTCTATAGGGGTAGGCAGAGCCAGCCACTTTATGTTCCTTATTTATATCATCGTTTTTTTTTGTAATAAGATCCAAACTTGAATGTCGTATGGCTATGTAGCCAAACTGGCTTAAGTATGTTTTATTATACCAATTAGGTGGTAGACAAGCACTCGGCTAACCTGATGGAAAGTGGCTATCGTGGCCTATGGATGTGTGCAATACCAGAATCTTCGTGCTGTCGACCCTGTAGGCACCTTCTAATACTCTTCTTGAAGAACACAATATTGTACAACTCGTGCGAATTAACATGGCACCTGGCTCGAAAACAACCCTCTTCTCGGATCCTCGCATGAGGACTATCGGATTTTCACGGATCGCACCGTTCGCCATAGGCAGGGAATTCATCATCACACATTGCGACCTGAGACGGTGCGCACTGTGCGGTACGAAAGAAACTTCATCCCACGCACACGCAAGCTATGGAATGAACTCCCTGCAGCAGTTTTTCCAAGAGCCTACAATATGGGGTTCTTCAAGAGGGTGATTAGAAGGTTTCTATAGAGTCGACAGCGCCTGTGTAACGCCTCTGGTGTTGCACACGTCCATAGGCCACTCTGCTAACTAAGTCGTACCTATAATAAAGAGAGATTTGTTATTATTACGTTTGGGAAGCCAGGTGCCATGTTAATGCGCACGAGTCTTTAGGAAAACTATAACAGGGAGGCCAGGAACTATATTTCGCGAACAGATCCGCGAGCAACGATTAGTCCACAGTAAACCGTAAATAAATATTGCGTAACCGTCCTTGAGAGATATTAGGCCGCGGTGGCGACACAGCGTCTTAGAAAATTCCAACGGTAGTACAATTTCTCGTTGAACTGGTTTCAATTTCTATACGAACTTCCACGTGCGCGTGCGTGAGGATAAGTGAAAGGTAGTTTATCACTACCTATAATATAACTGGCAGTCTTGGACTATATAAACTAGATACACAAATGTAGTCCAACGCGGCGTCAAATATATCTACCACTTTGGTACAAGTATACATATACATACATACACATAGATAGTATTTAGTCATTAAATAAGGACTGTCCGACTATACCCATAAATAGAAATGAGAAGGAACTCGCCGGGATATTTATGCCGGCGAGATGGCCCTGTGTCGGTAGGGGTGCGAGGTATGAACCTACCAACCTCACCTCTGGCAACTAACAACGACCCACAGACGGCGTGCGTTTTATTCGGTTCAAATCCGACTAAACCTCCCCAACTAGCTCCGGTGGGGGTATCTGTGGGGATTTCGCGTGCGTAAAAGAGCGCTATAGGATCCTACCAACATTTTTGGGGCCACACCAACCCTTACCTCCTTACCCCTTACCCCAAACCAAGACTTTTCTGACTGACGTACAAGCCTCTGGTGTAAGCTTTCCTCACCCTTGGTAGGTCAGACGGCAGTGGTACCCGAAGATGCTGGCATATCAATCAATAGCGGTAAGTGGACCCCGGTCTCCAGTGTGCAAACTTTATATCCAACTTGGAAATCCCTATGTAGATGATGATGGTGGTTGCCAAGGTTGAGAGTTGCCCGAAATAGTGACCCTTTTTCTTGAGACTGCCTTCAGTTTATCAAGCGAGGTGAAGTCAAATTGATAAAACAATAACGAATATACTAAATAGCCTTCCTCGATAAACGAAATATCCAGCACAAATTTTTTTTTTCAATTCGAAACAATATTTTTATTCAACCAAATACTTTTCAGCTTGATAATATTAAAATATATATTTCCTAGACAGCTTGTTCTACAAACTAATTATAACTACAGATATGCAGTTCAAAAGGTTATGTTTATGTAAATAAACGGAATGATAAAATTCAGGGTCGATTATTGATCTATGAACACAATAATATGATCTATTCAATCAGATCTTTCATTCATATAGGACACGGAATAATGCGTATGAAAAATAGTAGCTATATTTAGTGCTAGGTTCACAAGATTATAGATAAAGTAAGTGAAGATAAGTGTTATAATATAGTTTTATTTTACGTGCAAATAATCCCAACGGATACCCCCCCTCGGGCGTCGGAGGTCGATGAACGACCTTCGCCCCCCATGAGCGCCGGCCTGGGGGTGACAGGTGGAGCCGCCTGTCACCCTGGCAGAAGCAGGCCGCGGCGGTGGCGCATCTGGCGCGCCTCCCCGTTTCCGGGGACGAGTTGGTTCGAGTCCGATTTTGCGCACGTAAAAAAAAAACGGATACCCCCCGCCGGAGCCGGTGGAAGAGATTATGTCGAACTCGAGCCGGCTAAAACGCACGGCACCTGAGGGTCGTTGATTGCCGAAGGTGAGGTTGATCATCGTAGATCATAGGTTTGTGTACAGTTCTTATTCTAGGTTACATTAAAGTGCGCTATGTCCTACCATGGAATATGGTGAAAAAAAAATCACAAAAATCGAATTTTAACAAAAGAAAAATTACCTGCAGGATTTGACAGTTGAATGAAATTTTAAAGCATTTAGTATGCTAACTAACATAAACATTCAAATAAATATCAAATATTTTACAATGTCATGAGAAAGAATTATCAATGAGGAATTCGTCAATGGTATAGTAAGCCTTATCTGCTAAAGTTTTTATTAGCTTACACCTAAATACGGTAATTTTTTCCAATCGGATCTTCGCGGTATCTTGTTGTAAATAGAGGTTGTCATACAAAACACACTACGACATAGCAACTGGGTTTTACTTGCCACGAGATTAATAGATACGCTATGCAGGAACATGGCGGCATTCACTGAAAAAAAAAAATGGCGCAAACACAAGTATAAAATACTATGGCTACTTAGTAATAATACGTCAATATCATTAATATACATACATGTAATTACGCCTTTATCCCCAGAGTGTTAGGTAGCATATGCATACCAGAAACATGAATGCTGTGCAAAAAACTAATTGACTAACTAAACATGACCTACAAAAAAAAAAAGTAAAAATCTCACAAAACGAGATGATCATTTTTATAGAATTCACTTCAAAAATGTAAACACTGACTTCGCGGGAGCGAACGAATGGACATCGCGTACCCGGATAGATATAGGTTAGAAGAGTAATGGTAATCTCACACACTTGCTGATTACGCACGAGGCTCTGGCGATGGCGATGGCTTTTCTCTAGGGGTTAGGATTCGGATGGCAGTGGACGTGGTCTCCCATGGATGTTGTCGTGAGATACCCAAATAGTTAATCCATTTAAGAACCAAAGCCACAACACTCAAAAGTGATAGTAAGTATCCACGGAACGTTTTTCCAAGTCAGTTGGGATCGGCTGTCAGTCTACCTAAGAAGCGACTGAAATTTCCTAAGATTTTCTAAAAAGCGACTGCTACCCTGCATCTTACTGGGCTCCGATTCTGCAAATTTTACGTCATAATAAAACCATTGTCTAAAAACTGACGCTGGAAACAATGCCGTTTAGATATTCTCTGTTATGCTGTTAGAGTCGAAAATTAAATGGCATCTTATAGAGTTAATAGAACTCTTTATCATTTAATTGTGGACTTTAAAGTTATAGCAATAAAGTCTGAAATTTAGTATCATTTTTTACAGTGTCAGTGGTAGAACACTGGTTTGGTTATGACATAAAATTAGCAGAATAGGGAGCCCTGGCCATATTAAAGTTCTGTACATATACCAAATTGCCTCACTTTTTAGGATTCTAATCTAACTACCCGCAACAAATACCACATAATGTCTGTATGGTAATCTAGACACGACAGTTTAACGTGCTCTCCGAGGCACCTAAACCACTCTATCCCACGATAAAACAATTTTCCATTTACTATAACGATTAGCATACAATACAATGCACGTAGCGAGTCTCATTCATAAAAATCTTGATTCATACATACAAGTTGCAATAAAAAAACTCCATTGTACACAATGTGAATCATAAATAAGTTATTAAAATGTCAATGTGTTGAACAATGTACAGAATTTGCAGTAATACAATTAAAGTAACTAGCTATTACTCGCGGCCCCGGTCGTGTGAAATATTGATCATGTTCGGTCAATCAAGAAGAACCCTCAGGCTGAAAGAATAACATAGATTGAATGTATAGAATTTGCGTGCGAAGCCGCGTAGAGGGATACCAAAATAGTGCCATTTCGCTCGCACTCATACGTGCACGCAAATAGTGCGAGCCAAATGGTACTATCTCTTTCTTTTAGTCTGAACAAGAACCTATACGTTATATACGATGATCCACGTGCTGGTTATTGAGCTCTGAAGGTGGTCCACCCGATCTAGTTGGGCCAGAATGTCGTTTGTCATATCCATTAGAAATTCGTATGTGACATCCAGATGAGTTTGATTTTGATACTGATGATGGAGCCACAAAGTACCTAGTGGAACTCTTCACCGGTCACTAGTAAACCTTTCGAGTTTGGACTCGTTTTATTTGTTTTCATCAGTTACAAACACACATTCAAAGCATATTTTAATAATGTTTGATTTGCTACAGTCGTGTCTCAAATAAAGAAGTTTGAACTTTAGCACGTGAATGTACCTCACATGGATATACCTCGGAACACATATCATGGGCCTAAGTCGCGAGACATGTGATACCCTGGCGAGGGCAGATTGTTTTGTAATAATATATGCTTGGTGAATTTACGCTCTTCCACCGCCTTAGCACTTAGCACTCAAGACACCCTTGCGACGTGTAGAGCATATTTTAACCACATTTTGGGTCCAAGGTATATGTCTCGAGACATACAATTCTGTTTGCAATTTATCACTACGCAGATCTTGTTAATGAAACCGTATACGTATTAGGAAGTAGCTTTGATTGGTATTTAAATCACGTATTTAAATTTAAAAGGTGATAAGTAACACTTGTCACGTTTTGGGCATAACGTACTTGTGGCTCTAAGATGTGGTGGATATAAAATTATTTTAACTAGTCGTTTGCTTTTTTACTGTGTTAATACTATATAAAATAACTTCTCATTAAAGCTACAGTTAGTTATAAACATAGCTTTTTTAAATTTTGCCTGTCCATTAACCATACGTATATGCTTCATCTTTCGTTCGTATTTCGTGCAGATCAGAATTATGGTTGTATGTTTCATGGAATGGTTATAATAACTGGTTGAAGTCATTATCCAACAGTGCAATAATACTTTTAAAATAATCATATCTACCTATTTATTTATACAATGCTCGCGTTAATCCCTGTGAACATAATTTTATACGTTACCGAATTACATATTCAAATTTAAATCAAGAATACAAAAGGGCATAAAAATAATATTTTTTTTATTGTGATGAGCAAATACTGGCCAATTATACGTATATATTAAACAATCTTTCTAATTACTGACGAACAAAACAATAAAGCTCAACAATTGTATTAAAATACTTAAAAAAATACCATTGTTCCATGTTCGAAAAAACTAATTTAAATTAATGGAACACAGTTATCTAAATTTAAAAAAGAATTGAACGACATCGTTTATGTGATTTACTGTTGAATAATAAAAAGTCTGTAGGGTGCGTACGCGCTCCGCCGACTTGTTACCAAGGCATGACGTCATATCCGCCGCCACTCGTACCGAGACGTTCATTCATGAAATTCGCGCCTCGTACTCGACAAACAAAAATCAACCTTATCTCAATGATATTTAAGTTTAGTTTGAAATGGAATGACAAGTAATAAGTTTTTTTCAGTATTGAGTATGTGCTCCTAGATTTAAAAAAAACAGGATGTGCTTGGGCATATGTTTCGAATTAAGGAAATTAGCACATTGTTAATTACTTGCTCAACTAAAAATGTATTATTTTGTCAGTTTTAAACTTTGTTGCTAAACAAGTTTGAATATTTTTAGGGTTTTTTTTTGTGTAATTAGTAAAGAGAGTTTTTTACGACCGCCGCTAAACCAGACGCTATCATGTGACTAGTTAAATAAAATAAAGATTAAGGCACAGTGTAGGTATTAAGTTAATTTTATTAATTGACGACGGATGTCCTTATGGCTCGTTTCGTTTACCTACTAATAACTTTTTAAGGAGGTAGGACACGACAGTATTTCTGTCCCAATTGTATTCTCAAAAGACGGTTTATAGAGACCATGGCTTAGGCCCCCAGTGACCGACGCCCCCGTGATGGATTTCACTAATTGCAGTAACTTCTCGCCATAGGCAGGGAATTCATCCTCATACATTGACCTGAGACGGTGCGCACTGTGCGGTATGAAAGAAACTTGATCCCACGCGCCTACAATATAGGGTTCTTCAACAGGGGTATCAGAAGCTTTCTTCATGGTCGGCAGCAGGAGTGTAACGCCCCTGGTGTTGCATACGTCCATAGGCCACGGTAACCACTTCCCATCAGGTGGGCCGTGTGCTTGTACCTAAGTGGTATAAAAAAAATGTATATTGCATTTTTAATGGATCATAAATAGGTCTATAAACGAATCGAGTTTCAACAGTGAACCAGTACCAGCTCTGGCATGGTGGAAATATCTCCAGTCTCTCAAATTAGTCACACCAAGAGGGTGGCATTATGTTGACTGATAGTGTGACTGTTCCTATACAGAACAACGCGTGCTGGGCTAAGTTTGAGTACATGTTTTATTCAATAAGGCCTGTATTTCAGAATGGTACTCGACTTATCTTAGGACAGATTGTATTTCTTCGTTTCTCTTCGACCAATGAAGTTGACGAGATATGTCTACATCATGAAGTTTTGGTCATCAATCAATTAGCCTATCGTAGTCCACTTCTGGACAGGCCTCTCCCAGTGTTGGGAGACTTTGGCCTACTGTTTCCACGCTCGCGCTGGTTAGACGGGTTGAAATAGATTTATTTCGAGATTTCCTTCTCTCGCAGTGATATCGTCTGCGTTTCGGTCACGTAACACCTTGTTACAACGACTTCATTGGTCGAAGCAATATCTCGATTTTGTCGATATCTCCATGCTGAGATTGCTGTCCTCAGAAAAATCGAGATTTAAGACTGAGTGTCGTTTTAGTATATGGGCTTAAATGTCACTGGTGAGATCTACCTCAGCTTTTTAAAATTAAAATGGAACTCTTATAATCAAATCAATGAACACCAAAATTGTTAAAGCAACTCAACTATAAATCCCGACAGATAATAATATTTACGCGTATATAAAACTAACGAGTATAAATAATTCGAAATATGAATATAAAATTCATTGCCAGCATTAAAAACTATAAATAAAAAGCATCGTTATACGCGAGGTGCGACGTGATCAAAGTTATACCTCGCCGCTTCATAACTGAACTATTTGAAGCTATTGCTCTTAAAAGCTGTAAAATAGCTATTAATATTAATCTTTGGCTTTAAGGAGCTATTGATACTCTCGGGTTTGTATAGCTAGCGACATATATCTTGACCTCAAAATGTGCACGTACACGAATTTGAATGTCTTTTGTGGCTAGCACTGAGTACTTCGGTGACGGAGAAGCTTAAATTCTCCAATTATTGATTATCCGCAGCGCCGGGGACTTTTTTTTTAATGTGCGCAAATCCCCACGATTCCCCACGCCACCGACGCCGGTTATGTCGGACTTGAACCGACTAAAACGCACGCCGTCTGTGTGGGCCGCAGGTTGCCGTGGGAGAGATTATCTGAATACGGAGACTTCTTGCTCTCGCGTATTTGGGGTCAAGTTATGTGCCGATAGCTGTATGGATGTGATGTAGATTATAATTCGACAGGTTTATGTATCATACGATTCATACGCTCTTTAGACTAGCGAAGTTGAATGAATGGATAGACACGATGGTATGTCAATAATCGTAACTGGTTTTAGTTGAGGTTCGATTCAGTAAATTCTATTCGAGATTTCAGATTGATTTATTTATAAACAATATATGACAGAATAGCAGAGACTTGGAAGTAACCTTTTTTTAATTCATATAATTTATAACAATTGCGGCTACTCTTGGTTCACAAAACTGTTTTAAATAGTTTGTCTGTGAACTCATTTGAGTCTCTGTTATATTTATTTACTAGTATATTGTAATACTGATATTTTTTTACATATTATTCAGAAGAAATTTTCTTACCAGCTTTTTAAATTTACTTTAATTTGTCTCCCACCTGATGGTCACAGGCAACCTGCTCAGAATTGTATTAGTTTGCACATCAGTTGAGAATAATACTTTATCAACTTTTGATAACTTATTTATTTTAAATAAATGTAAGCGCAAAATAAATTACACCATTAAGATGTTCCCGGCGGCGGTGATTAGGGTAGCCCGAGCTCACTGGAGAGTTTTTGTGCTGTCAGTGGGAAGACCAAAGGCTTGTCCTGCTTTGTCTTCTGTACTGACGGCACAAAAACTCTCTGTGCTTAGAGGGTCGGCGGCGCGAGTGTGACTCGCCTGGTGTTGCACACGTCCATAGGCCACGGTAACTGCTTTCCATCAGGTGGGCCGTGTGCTTGTCTGCCACCTAAGTGATATAAAAATAAATATAATAATTGTCACATACCTTCTTCATCCACATACGTCTTCAGTTATTACTTGACATTTGTAAAATTCAAATGCTATGCTCTCCGATATAAAATATTATACTACATATCCAGTCCGGTTGCGTATTAAGACATGAAGAAATTTTGTCGCAACTGTCAGTTAAAAAAATTCTTAGTAAGCAACTGGTTGTGTATTGAGAGAAAACAATCTTCTATCGCAACTAGTTGCCATCAAAAGTAATAAGTCTTCCAGTGCAACTGGTTGCAAATCACAGTTGCGATGGCAGTCGAAACGAATGGATTAACTCACCGATTTGATGATGTGATGAAAAAGAGCAAGTCAAAAGCTCTCGAAACTTCCATGAAAAGTTTAATGACAGTTCAGAATGTTCAAGAAATGTATAAGGATAGAAATAAATTGCGGGCTAATTATAAGAATGATATTGTATTATCTATGGCCTAATCCAGAATTAGAAAGTCGTAAGTAAGCAATTGGATGTCAGCTTATTATTTTATTAGTTTTATGTTTAGACATGACCTCCATCTTACAACAGTTTAATGAAATAAAACTGATATTTAATGATTTCATCGCTTGGTGTTACTATACTCGATGTTCAAATAAGAAGAGTAATTATGTATTCAATTTTTTTTTGTCTTGGTCATGCTGGTGAGTGATCCATATATAAACAGTACGAAAAATGAGCTGTGTGAACAAATCACACGGCCCCGGTGGCTTCGGCGGCCCCGGTCAATACCTATGTCAATGGTCTGTACAGCGCCCAAATATCGTGATTGAACCGTTTTTGTAGAAACCAAAAATAGAGGCTCTTACTCACATAAAACTTTCAATCATACCGTGTGCCTCACAGTAGGTGTTCGTTTTTCATTAGTCTTGTTATGAGGCGAGGTGATGTCGGTCCGGTGTTGAGGTGTTAGCTAGATAATGTCCTAAAGGTTAGTGCACACACGCCGCTCAATCTACCCGGCTAAGGTTCGCTAACCATCCAGGCGCTAATCTACTCTGCGAGCAAGTAATGCTCGTGAAGGAGGAGGCGGGGCGGGAGCGGCAGCGGGAGCGATGAAGGATCGCAAGACAAGCTGCACGCGTACGAAGGCAACTCGGGCGTCAGAGGTCGATGATTGACCTCCGCCCCCCATGAGCGCCGGCCTGGGGGTGACAAGTGGAGCCGCCTGTCACCCTGGCAGAAGCAGGCCGCGGCGGTGGCGCGCCTAGCGCGCCTCCTCGTTTTCGGGGTTTAGTTGGGGACTCTGTAGCCCCCACACCCGAGAAGAGGGCCAGATCGTGAGAGATGGCCCTGGGTCGGCCGGGGTGCGAGGTATATGCCTGTCAACCTCACCTTCGGCAACCAAAGCGACCCACAGGCGGCGTGTCTTTTAGTCGGTTCGAGTCCGACATAACCTCCTCCACCGGCTCCGGTGGGGATGTATCCGTGGGGATTTTGCGCACGTAAAAAGAAAAAGAAAGGCGCTTCTCTACTAGACAATGGGGTATTTTCCTTTATGTAAAAATATAGTTAACTGAGCTTATGAAATAAGAATGGTAAAAGTTGTGTAGGTTCTTAGTTGTATCGTCCACCCTGCCTATAATAGTAAATATTTTTTTTTATACCACTTAGGTGGCCGACAAGCGCACGGCCCACCTAATGGAAAGTGGTTACCTTGGCCTATGGACGTGTGTAACACCAGAGAAGCCGCTCTCGCGCTGTCGACCCTTTAAGCACAGAGTTTCTGCGCCGTCAGTGTAGAGGACAAAGCAGGACAAGCCGTTAGTCATCCCACTGACAGTACAAATTCTCCAGTGAGCTCTGGCTACCTCACCGCTGGGAACACAACACGAAGTTATTATAACAGCGGTATTGTGTAGGGCGGAGGTACCTCCCCAGTCGGACTGCTCAATTGGGTGGAAATACCGCCGTGTCCTACCTCCTATAATTTATTCAATATTATGACGTCACAATAATTTATTTCATTTAAGTTACCTTATAGCTTACCGTTGTGACGGTTAGTAAAAAGTAACTAATTTGACTAACCAGTCTAATACCCAATTAGTGGCAATCTTAACGAGAGTAGACGGTAGATTACAATTGGCTAACATAAAAGATAGAACAGTTGTCACTCTCAAATGCATATACATAGTTTTATTGTAAATCAAAGACAATTTAGCACGATTTGACAGTATTGAAGGAATAGTGGCAGTTTGAGTTGGCTAATACGAACGTACGTAGTTATAGTTGATCAATACAAATATGGACCCTGTGCTGTGTTAAACATCTGTCCATAGATCCAGAACCTTGATTGGTTTAGCTTTTCTGAATGAGAAGTTCTCAAAAACGTTCTAAAACCCGTGAGCTTCCTTATTTACTCTTTTATGTCCTAAAATTGATTGAATATTGATGAATTATGCTTCAGGAATGCACTTACTTGCAATATAGATTTAATAATCGACATGCAAAATAAAACTTTCCTTTCTTTCTTGTTGCAGAATAGGGATACTTATTAATCTTGAAATTAACTAAATGTAATGTCTGCCAAATAGCTTTATGCGCAGGTGGTGTACTGTGATCTAAACACCATAATGGTACCTGGTGGCGTTGGGACTATTTCTTTACAATTTTAGTATGGAATTTTATGTTATAATGACGTAACATTATAATTGTAGGAAAATTATGTGAAATCAACTTATAAAGGGACGTAACGATTTGTAACGAGTTCATTTGATAATGGATGGGTACCAAAATGTTTATAATGAAAATTTTCAACGACTTCTATATGCCATCGCCTCAAGACTTATATGGTTTTTTTGCCGTGTTAACAAGCGTGTTTTCTTAGTTTTTTTAACTATAATTACTTATCTATTATTCACACACTACATAATAATAAGAGCGAATTATTTATAAGTGTACACTCACCTTAACATACAATACACATTATATCACGATGTACAACTTAAGCCCTTTAAAATAGAAGCAATTTGGACTATAAATTACTATAATTATTATATGTTATCGTAATGGAACGCGTAAAAAGTCACATAACGCTGTTGAAACGTGGATTTATTAAAATTACTGTTTTGCTTATTGAGAAATTCAATCAAAATGTTGTAGAATTTATTACTTTGCTAGTAATTATATATTTATAGACCACGATAGCCTAGTGGTATGGGTAATGGATTGCTGAGACGAGGTCTCGGATTCGATCCCAGGTTTTACTATGCCACACACCAATGACTTTTCGATTGTTTTCGAAGTTACGTGTGTAGTCGCAGGTTCATAAGTGCCTGGTTAATGGCAATAGGCTCGCCACCTATTACATTGGGACCTAATCATAAACTGGTGAAATGTGGGTGCTAGCACCTCTGCCTACCCCTTCGGGGATATAAGCGTGAGTTTATGTTATATTTATATAATTACTTGTCTCGACTGACAGATTTATCTACATAGAGCCTAAACTTGGACTCGAAGCTTGAGATTTTGGAATTTACTTACCTAATACGTACTTATGTTGTAGACGTACACTAAGGAAAGATTTTTGGCACATGTACTGTTAGGTGGGTATAAACTATATCCGTGCGAATGCATATATGTACATATTATTGTAAAAAAAAATTTCATTAATAAAGTCAATTTACATTTAAACTATTAACCCGCCTCGACGTACCCGGTGCAATGGTGCCCACCACACTGGCAGGATTACCCTCCTGGCTAGCTAGATGGCCAACCTTTGTCCCAGGGACTAGGTTACTTACTTATTTAAAATTGTAAACAGTTTTTCAAATTTACTTCAACAATTATTGTTGAAGTTGACCAAGGTACGTACATTAATTTTATTTATTGTGAATGATGCACAGTGATAACTACTGCTGCGCATGTGGTCTCAGGTTCATTACCTAACCGGGAAAAGCATTTTGAACTTTTTTGTCAAGAAATTCTCAAAAGTAACATGGTATTGGGCAATGTTACCTATTGATTGTAAATCTATTTACCCACCTACCTACCATCTGCGGGGGTGGAAGTGATAACGTATTTGTAGTTGATCAAAAGTAGGCGTTAAACTAGTCTGTCTACCCAATCTCAGATACATTATATGGAATGGGTGTGTGTATGTCTGTCCCACACTATGTAAAATGCAGATAGTGAGATGTAAATGTACAGAAAACTGCTAAAGGACAGCTGTCTCTGCCTACCCCTAAGTACACTTAAGGTATTTATTCATCACATCAACCTCCCTAGACAAGTGGTAAATTGTTGGCCGGCTGGCTGTATTGGATTTGACATATATGACAGTTGTCAACGCATGTCATAAATGTTAAATATCCTTCCATTCGTCATTCTATTCTACAATACACCGGCTAACGATTGCCACTTGTCTGGGAAGGGGGTAGAGAAGGGCATGTAACCTGTATATTTATCCGGAACCTCAATAGTTACAATAGCGAATAATTTAAAATACCTTTGTCAACAAAATACATATATTACAATATTTTCGTCGTAAGTTTTCATGTGTAACGATATTATGTAATGGTATGTTCGTCGCTTAACCGCGCCATGTTTGTACAATATTTCGGTCCGTGACCGATAATCGCCATTCAATGTAATATAATCATTCACACCACGTCACAACAGATGTCGCCCTTCGAATTTGCTCAGGCTGATAGGGTTGCCACTTGGCGGATTAGTAAGAAGATTAAGAGGAGATGAAGTTAGTTTGAATGCGCTAATCTCTGGAACTATACCTTTATTAGTTGACCCACCATATTGGCATATTTTCAAATTTTGTATCACCCCTTTGAGTCTGTAATTTTTTAGTATTCGAATCATCATCATGTCAGCCACACACAGTCCACTGCTGAACATAGGCCTCTTCCACAGACTTCCAGAATGACCGATCTAAAGCAGCCCGCATTTTTTTTTTATACCACTTAGTTGGCAGACAAGCACACGGCCCACCTGATGGAAAGTAGTTACCGTGGCCTATGGACGTCTGTAACACCAGAGGAGTCACAGTCGCGCTGCCAACCTTGTAAGTACAGAGTTTCTGTGCCGTCAGTAGAAGACAAATCAGGACAAGCCTTTAGTCTTCCCACTGACAGCACAAATTCTCCAGTGAGCTCTGGCTACCCTACTCACCGCTGGGAACACAACACGAAGTTATTATTACCGCGGTATTCTATAGGGCGGAGGTACTTCCCCAGTCGGACTGCTCAATCGGGCGGGAATACCGCCGTGTCCTACCTCCTAGGACCTCCGCATCCAGCGCTTAGCGCAGTATTTGAATAATGTATGGAAATCTGCCGTAATTCATGACATTTATAATCACAGCTCCGCTCTCTTGAGTCTATGTCGACAAACGTACTGTTCAACACAAAAATAATGTTTCAATTTGAATTAGTAGTTCTTGAGATTAATGCGTTCAAATGAACAAACAAACTCTTTAGCTATATAACTAATATTAGTATAGAAAGAAATATAGATTTTAAAAAATAAATTTGCTGTAATAAATTTGTTATTTGCTCAAAGGTGAGACGCCTCTAGCCAGATGGACTAATGATCTAAAAAGGTGGCTGAAACAGACTGGATGCGAAAAGTGGAAGATCGGGAGAGGCGTTTGTCCAGCAGTGGATGACAATAGGCTAATTAATTGATTGATATTTCTTTTAAATAGCCCAGTTTTAGGGAAATATTTAAAGGTCGCTCCTTAGGAGCAGAGCAATAAGGAAATAACACCAGAAGCACACACGGTAGGAGGGTGATTTGACGCTGTGGAAAAGAACGAAAAAGTAAAGTTAATTATTTCTATAATGCATTTTTCATTCAAACACACTTCCACGACTAAATATTTTAATAGTAATTAACGTGCATACACGTCGTTAAATCCTATAATAATGCAATAATTCATGAAATATTCCCCAATTAAAACTAAAATGCTAATTACAACAATACAAACTCGGCTATTATTAATTATACGAACTTTTGAGGATATAATCATAAATTAAGTCTGTTAATCTCATCTATTTATTATCGCAACCAAAAAGGCCCTACGCTAATAAATAAAAAGCGAAAAAAAATTGCGATGTGAGCAAAAAGTTGTATAATCCAGTTCTGTTGTGGAGTCGATAACCCTAGCGGTTTGCCCTTGGCGTTTTTGACAATGGACCCCGAAGTGCGTAGTGCTGTAGATATATATTTTTTATGTTTCCGTTTTGGTTCGTGAGTGTTTTATTAGTGTTGTGCTCCGTCTTCGCGTATCTTCGTTTCCGTGAGGCCATTTGTTCAACAAACAATGCGTGTTTACATATTTGTTACTTATCCTCTGTATCCCGGTTTTGGTATTAGTAGTGTTGGGATATGTCTTATCGTGTATTGAGGTATTATATCTTTTGTAAAGTTTCTTCATTGTTTGTGTAATACAATGAAAAATGATAAAAACTAGACTAACTAGAGTGGTTTCAAGAAATAGGTGTACCTACTGACGATAGTTAATAATGAGACTAAAAGTTCCAATTGCAGTTGGTAGTAGTAGTTAGGTACTTTTGGACTTTTGAAGCCTGGGGTCTATGCTCTTTCGGTCCTGGTGAGGGTAGGGGGTGGGGACCGTGGGGATTTTTTTATGCCGTTTACGTGGCATACAAGAACACGGCCCATCTGATGGAAAGTGGTTACGGACGTTTGCAACACCAGGGGGCCACACTCGCGCCGTCGACCATGTAGGAACCTCCTAATCTCCTTCTTGAAGAATCCCATATTGTAGTCGCTTGGGCAAACCACACACAATGAAAGAAAAAATAGCGTCTATTCTTTCTCTTTATTTGGTTTTTTACGGGAGCGACTACCATTTGATTGATTGAAAGCTCTCGAAGCTCTTGGTAGGGTCCCATATATCCAACATACCCTTAATTGGGCATAAAATAATAATTTATATACTCGATTAGTCATTCGATTAGAATTCACACTGATTGATGAACAAATCGAGTATATAAGGCAAATATAAGTGGGTAGGTCAGTTGACGTCGACCTTGACAAGCATATACTGATCAAATTGGTCATTTCTTGAAGATAGAGTAAGTCAGTATCCGAAATAGGTATGCTTGCGAAAAAATGTAATGATAGCATCCAAGCATATAGCTCTTCTTCTTCACCTTCATTTTCGAGTACTTGATGATAAATTACCAGTACTTAGTGTATACTAGAGGAAGTGTCACTAGTACGTAACTCGCTGAAGCATGTTGGAAGGGTAAAGAGGAGAATGTAAGAGAGATAAGGAGAAATTTCCAGTTAGGGAGGCGCGTTTTATGTATACGTATGTTTTCATCGCTGCTTGCACTCATCTCAACATTCAGTCCGTTTCTATCTATATCATCTTTCTCATAATTCATCCATCTTCTTTTAGGTCTTCTTCTCTCCTTGTAATACCTACCTATACCTCGTACATAATTATTATCATTATCTCGTTTGTCTCTTTCGCACCCTCGAATTCTGGAGACCACATTCCGATTTTAGAGAAAGAATTAAGTATAGGTGTGGAGGACATCTATACTTCATTCCCTCATTGCGACATTATTTTTATGACTATATATTACATGTCCGAACCAAGACAAAAATATCATTGAATCTTATTCGTCCTAGTGTAAATTCCAGTTGCATCCCAAGCATTCACCTCTGGGGTCCGCATTTTCCAGTCCACCAGTCCATTCGAAATTTTGATTCCGTTCCCGCTACCTATGGGAATCTATTCCTGGAAAAATAAAAGGTAATAAATGTGTTATTCCAGACAACAATCTATACCTGTACGGAAGTGTGATTAAATAACGAACGTTGAGACGACTACTCAAAGGTTTGCTGGGAGGAAACTCATATTGAGTTAAGCTCACCTTTCTACGTGTTTATTTTTTTTGTAATTGAACTTTTTGTGTATGACCTCCGTACTGCTTGTGTGCAATAAAGAATTGAAGTTAAACATACAAACATTCAAACATCTCCACAAATTTCCACATTCATAATATTAGTAAGATTATAGTACTTATTGAGAGTGTGTGCTTGGACTATTAACATACATATAGTCGCGCCTATATCCCCGGAGGGTTAGACAGAGTAGAATTAACACCTACATTTCACCAATCATAAAATTCGATCCCACGTAATAAGGGGTGAGTCTATTTCCGTCTCCCGGGTACTATTGTTGACTCAAACCATGCATCTGAGTATGAGTCTGAGCTGTATATATCTGTCTCATGTTAAACAGCCCTATCGATAAATTATCTCATTGAATATTATACCATTGAATATGTAATATATTTAACTTAAATCCGCTATCGAGTAACCTAATTACAATAAGCTCGTGTCGTCACCGAGTGTGACTTAACGTCAAATGTCGTATTTTATAGGCAATATAATGTAACAGTGGGGAACGTACTCAGCGACCTTGCGCCACCTAATCTGTATGAATTAATCAGTGAAGGTTTGCGGAGTTGCTGTACCTACATTATAAATTTACTTGTAAAGGTTTTATTAAGAGTCTTAAGAAGGGCAAAATGTTCTCCTGTTCCCGGGATCGAAGCTTGCAGTTTAGAGCCCATGCACTCTTCTACTATTTGACTTGATTTAGTTTATCTTTTCTTTTATGAGAACCACTGTCAGAGAAAGCTTCTGCAGAGCTTATTCCACCAATTGGGCATTTTCCAACAGTTAAACTAAATTATTTAATAGAGTTTATCAAATTAACAATGGTAAAAGAGCGGTAAAAATTGCTTTGGTTATATATCTTATATTTTTTATTTATTTGTAATCATTCACCCAACCAATAATTAATTATTCGACTAATAAATATTATGACGTCATAATAATTTATTTCATACACGTTACTTACCGTTATGACATTTAGTAAAAAGCAACTAATTTGACTTGTCAGATAAATGACCAATTTGCAGATGTACTGACTTGCAGATGATGTAAGCTTGGATACCAAAGATGTTAATAGGGAAAGAGGGTACAAATGGGTGACCCCATTAGATATAGTTTGCCCGATATAGAGTAACATTATATCGGGCAAACTATTAATAGCGCAAATTCTTAAAAAAGTAGCTGCAAATATACTGTCTAAAACTTTGATTCTGTGTCAATTCTGTGTTTAAACATGACTAAGTGCCCGAATGACGGTAATAATAGGCTCGTCCCCTATTACGTGGGACCGAAAATCACAGCGAATTGTGTCGGGTGTCCTCTTCGGGGATTTTTAAGTGTGAATATTATGTATGAATGTATTAACGGAAATAGGTAGATGAAAATGTGAGAGAATAATTTCTTTTGGTCGTATTGACCAGTTACAACTTTATTATAGTTGAAGTAACCACCAATAGTTAGGTATATTACCTGATTACGCGAGTAGTTAACAAAACACCTGACAACACAGCATTTAGCTTATCGTTTCTAAAACGCCATCTTGTAAAGTTTTATGAGGCGTTATATGATAAAATCATGGTTCTATAAAAATATTTTATTTTATGTAAAATAGCGTTTTTCTAAACCTATTAAGATAAACCTAAACAGCAAAACCTTATCTGAATACAAATTTTAATCCGAATCGTTAGAGCGGTTTTCGAGATAGCGATATATAAATATATCAAGAATTACTCGTTTAATATAGATCAAACATTGGCTATGATATGCAGATCAGTATCTACATATAATGTATTCTATACCATAATTGATGAGCTGGTGCGGAAGTAACCACATGACCAAATCACAGAGGCGTGGTCGAAGTAATGTGTTCGGACTATAAGTATGTCGGTTCATGCCTTGGAATTTCATTATACAGACGATTATCACTTGTTTTATTAATCAGGTGTATATATCTACACGTATAATTCAAAATATGACGTTGTCTGCTCATTAGTGCGTGTATATCTCAAAAATTACTGGTCCGATTTAAATTGTTTTTATTTTTGGATATTGCGCGTACGCAGGTGACTTGGTGACGTAATGGGAATAGTTAGGTTAGGTGGTATACTAAATATATATATGTATGTATAAAATATTAAGTAATAATTAGGAATCAGAAAATCTGCCACTTTATATATTATATTTACGTGGCGTAAAAGTTACAAAAGAGGGTGCTATTTTACCCGATCTCGAATGTTAACAAGACACCTGGCAACCCAGTATTTAGCATACCTATTGAAAAGGTGAGTCATTATCTGCGACTGCGCAGTCTCTGCCTTACCCATTGCTAGTACTTAGTTCTTACGTCATTCTCTAATTAATAGGTATTACTAATATTGGGGTCATAACGAAATACTAAGGCCTTCAAACGCAAGAAAATCTAGTCTAATTTACCTTTTTTGTTTATTGTGTGCAAACGCCCATGTATACCCCCACCACCGGAGCTGGTAAGGGAGGTTATGTCGGACTTGAACCGACTAAAACGCACGCTGACTATGTGAACTGCAAGTTGTTGGATTGGTCAGATTATTTAAGACATATCCCAAGCGCCTACAATATGGGGTTCTTCAAGAGGGGCATCAGAAGGTTTCTTCACGGTCAGCAGCGCGAGTGTAACACCCCTGGTGTTGCATAGGTCCATAGGCCACGGTAACCGCTTCCCATCAGGTGAACCATGTGCTTGTTTGCTAATCTAAGTGGTAAGTATAAAAAAATATATCACTCGCACCCCGGCCGGCCTAGGACTATCTCTTATGAGACAGCCCTCTACGCGTGTGGTGACCATGAAGTCCCCATCTAGTCCCCGGGTATGCTCATCTTCATAATTCATAATTCATTTATTACTGTAAAATAGTACAACATTCTCCTTAGGTGACAAAGATTTGTGAATAATAGTAAGTATCTATTAGAGATATAATATCCAAGGAGTGCTGTGGCACTCGTACTAGGTGACCCTGTGTCACGAGTGCCGTCACCTTCCTTGCAGTCTGAAAGTACATTGTTAGGTACATCACTTATACTACATTTTAATTAATAGAAATTGAATTGATTATTTACATAGTTAGGAATACAATAATGAGATTTGTAAAATTAATAATAACTTGTCATGCTATAAAAATAATTTCATTAATATTATGTTTAAATATATTTTTTTTTTTTAATTTTTTTTTTAATATTCATAAAGTAGATATGATTTACTTTGTGTATGTGTGTGTGTGTGTGCATGCGTGTGTGTGTGCGCGCGCGTGTGTGTGTGTGTATGTGTGCGTGCAGCTTACCTAAGTAACTATACAGAGAAGATTTTCAGTCTCATCATAGGTCAATGTTTTGAGCCAGTTTCCAACTACGCGTATGCAACTATACCGAGTGAGTGTAGATATATTTAATTGTTGGCTTGCTTTATTGTAAAGTCTCGCACCCAGTATCCAGAAATGCCTTTCCGCAGCGGAGGTTCTGTGCCTTTCTGTGTTAAAAAGTTTTAATCTCCTGCGCATACCAACCCTAAGGTTTAAAGATTTCGGTGCGTCGGAGTGTTTGCGTGTTATTGTTTTGAGCACAAAGAGCTGTCTAATGGTGAAAACCTGGCATTCCTTGTAAAGTATTTCGGTAGCATATCTGTAGGGTCTCCTAAACATAACTTTAAGGGCTGCTCTCTGTGCTCTCTCCAGTTGTCGCTACGCTGATGTAGAGTACAAGCTTTCTGCTTTAGTTCACGTTCAAAACATATGTTGATATTGAGACTCTGTTTATGGTGAGCATTATGAATAAAATGGGTCATGTGACGCCATGTTTAGTCGACAAGCCAGTCCCGGTTGCCATACGAACATCTATGGTAGGTAGTCGTTACAGGTAGTTGGCCCCTAAAAGACCGACTAGTTTGACTACAGGACTTCGATATCGGCGATTGATTTTGGAGGTAAGGTGGCAGTCGCTTTACAGTAAATTTCGAAGTTTAGCCGCATTACAGTTAGACTGGAAAGCCGCCCCTGAGTTGGAAAAATGCTTAGAGAATGGATGGGTGGGTTCACGTGACGTCATCGGTCTAGTGACATAGTTGTCCTAATACTAAATGATACTATAACTAACGACTAACTCAGTTAGTTCTAATCAAAGTTCAGTCTTGATTTAATTTTAATATCCTAAATGTTTCATAATATAATTATCACAGAACGTCTAGAGCTTTAAATTTATGATACACTTCCCAATGGCGCCTAAACTTATAACCGCACCAAATCACGAACATACCTAAAAATTCCCAATAATTAAAATCGAGTGCTGCCAGCGCATATAAAACGGTGTCGCCGTATGTCTCACATACGTTAGTTGGACAGGCATTTAGTATGTTAATATCCCATTGTTCTCCGGCCGGTAATGTGTTGGCAATTAATGCTGGACTGCACTCCCACGCACCTCGCCATTCCTGACTTGTGACGATCTAGGAGCGTCAGCAGAAAAAGTATAGTATATGAGGCTTAGTATCTATTACTTAGGTATGTATGTAAGTATTAGAATGATTATTTCGTCTGATCCTCCGCCTTCCGCATCCAGTCTGTCCCATCCACATTTGTAGGTCATCGTTATATCGCGGACATTGGACGTGTATCTGTTTTATGTCCCAATAAAGAAATAAAGAATCTGTCCATCTGGCTAGGGGGTGCCCTATCTTCCGTTTTATTTTTCGCCGTCTCCACTCTAAGACTCGTTTGCTTCAACAGCCATCAGTTCGACAGAAGTGACTAACCCACTGCCATTTCAGCTTGCTTATTCTGCGAGCTATGTCGGTAACTTTAGTTCTCTGTCGGATAATCTCGTTTCGAATTCTATCCTTGCGGTATGGTACGGGTGAAGAGAAGACCCGACGTACTTTGCGAAATGCTGCCCACTTTCTTGAAGTTATTTTTACCGAGCTGGATGACCTGTTCCAGGTAGACATTTTTTTGAACAGCTTCGATCATCGACCCTTCGATAGCAATCGGTCTTGATGCTTGGGGACTCTGTAGACACCCGAGAAGAGGGCCAGATCGTGAGAGATGGCCTTGGGTCGGCCGGGGTGCGAGGGATATGCCTGTCAACCTCACCTTCGGCAACCAAAACGACCCACAGGTGGCGTGCGTTTTAGTCGGTTCGAGTCCGACATAACCTCCTCCACCGGCTCCGGTGGGGAGGTATCCGTGGGGATTTTGCGCACGTAAAAAAAAAACGGTCTCGGTGCAACGTGTTCGTTGAACATAATCTTGGTGTTATCCAAGTTTACACTGAGACCGTTGCGTCGCATTTAGGCCGTGAAGCATTTCGCCAAGTTTCATGTCATCGGCGAACCGAAGATGTGAGATGTATGGTACCTACCGTATCGGTAATGTTGATACCCCGCCCAGTTCAATGTAGAGTCTTGAAGACGTCCTCCAATGCTTTGGTGACTAGTTTTGGGGGATATAACATCCCCTTCTCTCACTCCGCACTGGATGTTAATGGGTTTAGTACTAATTCATGTATTTATTCGCAATGTAGAACCAATACACCGAACACAAGCTAATTAAACTATACTTACTTCGGGTCTGGAGACTGCAAAAAGTTTTAGAATGTTAATTTATTTAATTAAATAAAATCCCTACAGCTAAGCTGCATACTTGTGCTAGAAGTGGGTTCACCTCGATAGTGTAATAGTCAGGATTCGAATACGGGATCTCTTGGTTGTAAGGTATACTCATAGCTAGATAAGTCTTGTCGAAAAAGCTAAAGGAAGAAGTTATTTTGCGTTATTTCTGGATTGTTCATCATTTTTTGATTATGAAAATTCCATTTATTGTTTTGCTAACGCTACGACGTTAGTAAAACGGTAACTATAATCAATAGATAATAATCATTCATTATGCTTTCTAGATGCATCGCTACTAGCTTTTTTAAATTCGTCTATGAACCAAATTAAATATTGTATTTTATGTTCTAAACTCTCTATTGTACTCTCATTGTCATTTTCTGTATATCATAAATAATAATGATATGTAGTTATTTAGTGCTTCAATGAAACGTATAGGTACACGAAATTGTTCCTTAGAACCGACACTAGGTTTCCCTGTATCGTGGAATCTAAAACTTTCGATCACTTAAGATTGAATCTCGAAGTCTAAAAAGCCTCGCAGTCGAGCTTCGAAGTCGAGTTGGGAACCGTAGTAAAGTAAAACTAACACGTCTTGGATATTTAAAAATTTTCCATTCTTACATTCGTTTATTGGGTGGGTTGAGTTTGTCTATTCATACTAGATTTAGATTCTATGTGCTTTGAAATTTCTGAAAATATTGCTCCTTTTAAACATCTCCATTTTTTCCTTTTTATCTTTAGCTACTGCACCCTTCATATGCCACAATTTTGAGAGCCACGAGCTGTATTTTTCTTTGCTCAAATTTTCTCCAATATCGTACTTTTGCAAACAAGCAATTAAAGTTAGAACAGAAAATATTTTTAATACATTTACCGAACTATACAGTACATGGTTTAAGTATAGAAGAGCTCAACGTAGTACAAACAAAATCACAATATCTCGCTTAGCCATTTAAACAATACACATAAGTTAGAATAGGACGCATACAGTCTTCTTTTTCAACTTTTACGGTCCATCTCCGAACCTTCTATTTCAAATGTCATAATGGTGTCGCAGTGTCATTGTAAGTATTATTTATGATTTTTTATATTTAGGGTTCCGTATACAAAGGGTGCCTTTTTGCGTGCGAAGACCCCCTCGGATTTGAACTCGCCGGCAATGAGATGGGTATATCGGACTCTGTTTAAACACGAACGGTGCTTTGTGATACAGGTCATTGTGGCCGACGAATCTGGTATGTCCTGGAAAGAATATCATTGAGATCCCAGCTGACCTACTGAATCATTACCCACTGTGTTGACCACATTAATGGTTGTAAAACAAATGTTGGTTTAACTGATAATAAAATTTAAGACAAAATCGAAGTCATTTTTTTCAGTCTTTAACAATATATTTTTTTTTTTATTGACGTCAATAATATTCATCCAAGGTAGTACACGTATTCCGGTCCCAATTGAGAAGTCCGTCTGGGGAACTACCTCCGCCCTGAAAATACAGCGGCCATTATAACCTTGTGTTGTGTTCCCAGCGGTGAGTAGGGTAGCCAGAGCCCAATTTAGAGTGCTGCCAGTCCTGCTTTGTCTTCTGCACTGATGGCACAAAAAATATCTGTTCTTACTGGCTGGGCAGCACGGGTGTGACCCGCCTGGTGTTGCACACGTCCATAGACCACGGTAACCTCTCTCGATCAAGTGGGTCGTGTGCTTGTATACCACCAAAGCAAAAAAAATCTTTGGTCCTTATTTTATATCGCTACGGAATCCTCTGCGTTCGAATCCGAGTCTCACTTGATAGATCTTTTTGTATTTTTGTTGTTCATAAAATTAAACAATTGCGTTGTCATTGACGAATAGAGAAGCACCCTAGGTCGTTAGAAACGCTCGGTCGCCTTCCGCCCTCGCCGAGTGATAATATTAGCTATTTATTAAATCGCTTGAGACAATTGAAATGGAAATAATCATTATAGGATTAAGAATTATTAAAATAGGCAGTGTAAATCTTTTTCTGACGTAAGACATTATTAATACCGCATTTGGCTAGGATGATAATCCGGGTATAGTACAATTTGTGTTGGCTCATCATCACCCGGTGGAATCAAAAGCTTACAGATTCCTATACTTTCTTTAGATTGGATGTATCATGGCTTTTACAGGAGTGACACCCGCTTGACTTCTCAAACCCCAAACTTATCAGTTTACTTTGTTCTTTTTAGGGTTCCATACCGTAAATTGAAAAAAACCCTTAATGAAGTTTCTAAGTTAACGCATTCAAAATATTAGGTCTTTCTTTACCTATGAAATTGCCGAAATTTTCTTACAGATTCATGTGTCCGTTATTCCTGTTATGTAATAACTATTTCCATTATTTATATATTATAATTTAGTTTGAAAGTTGATTTCAAAATTTCTCAACTCTGTATTAAATTTTGTTTTTATTGGCCGCTTGATAAATTAAATTCGATCTTCAAAAACAGTACTTCCTAAATGCTATCCATTTTGATGATAAATTTCGAATTGCTTTTTTACAGATGTCACTTTTCAAAAATGTAATAAAAGTGTTTGTTAGCTTAATGTTATCTCATTCATACATAAAAAAATCATAAAATTTGGATTTGTCATTCCTAAAAAAAATGCAAAATGTTAGTACTGAAAATTGGGTTTCCTCCAATTTCTTCAAACAAGAAACGGCAATTTATGTAGCTTAAGTTACGGAACCCCCCGTGCGCAGTCCGACTCGCACTTGTGGGCTGTTTTATAGTCAGTAGCAATACTTATTCTTTTATTTATATTACGAAATAATGTTAGCGTGATGAAAAATAATACAAACAACTTTTTTTTTTTTACTCACCGTTTTTTGTATATTGGTAGTTGATTTACAACCTAAAAAACTTATAAAACTAACTTATTCCTAAAAAGTATTTTTTAAATTCCAAAATAAATCTCAAAAAGATAAGCATGCCAACCACGCAGGCCCCGGCGAGATTCGAACTCGCGATCTCCTGTTTACTAGACAGGCGCTTTAACCAACTAAGCCACGGCGCCGCTTGTGTCATGCGTTGAAATACCGTATCAGATTCTACACACACGATTAAACATATCTTTCCGACGTTAAAACTGAATGTATTCATGTCCTATCTCTATTTAATGCAATGCTGTGCTGTGTGTAAGTAAGAGAAAGTGATATTATAATAAGTAGTAAGAAGAAAATAGTTGAGTCATATTTAAAGGTTGGGATCTACTGAGAACATTAATTTTATAATAGTTACACTATGTGATTATATTAGATACTTTAATCTCGAGTCTTGAATAGGTATCTGTATAAGTATTGTGTAGTTTAGGGTTGGCTATAAAACTTAAGTTGCTTTATGATATTGTGTGTTTGGAGACAGATATGATGGTAAAAGTATCAATCCTCTTATCGAAATATAATGGTTTTAGTTTATCTCGCATAACTGTAGACTTAAACTCAGCAAATGAAGATCTCCGAGTTTTGAGCTGCCCACATAGTACAAATATATTGCCATCGACACGATAAAGAAGAAAAAAAAGTTTCTATTGGAGATTATTTTGTCTCCGTTAATAATACGTGACATGCTAGTTGCCGATGCTGTCTCTACCTACCCCAATGGGAAAGAGATGTGACTATTAATAACTTTTTAACATAAATACTAATAAAAATTTAACTGATCCGGGACTCAAACCAAGGACAACACGACCATATTTGAATTCCATCTTACAATAGTGTGTGAGTTCGACCGCTCAATTAACCAAAAAGGCAACGAGACTAATCACTTAAAAAAATGTCTACAGACATTCTGTGACATAATCTTCTGACTAAATAATGACTCTCGAGTTAAATTTAGTATTCCACTAGTTCATGTTGTGACGTCACCGGTCAAGTATTCGACCGCAAGACGTCTGTCCCATTCATTAATCCACATCCGGCTGCTGATATCAATATCAAACGATAATTTTAAGAGCTACTACTATATAAGAATTTGTAAGTACCAATACTGCTAAGGTAGCAAAATATGACTTTTTTTTAAGTGCGGGAACCCCCTATCGCGTCTAACATATGGTACGAGAAATCTGGGAACCTACCATGAAACTTTGGGCCCGCGCGAATCACGAATAAAAGATAACATAACATAAACTCACGCCTGTATCCCCGAAGGGGTAGGCAGAGGTGCTAGCACCCGCATTCTGCCAGTTTATGTTTAGGTCCCAATGTAATAGGTGGCGAGCCTATTGCCATTAACCGGGCACTTATAAACCTCCGATAAATACACACATAACTTCGAAAAGCATCGAAAAGTCATTGGTGTGTGCCATGGTGAAACCTGGGATCGAACCTGAGACCTCGTCTCAGCAGTCCATTACCCATACCACTAGGCTATCGCGGTTTAAACCGCGAATAAAAGACGGAGCATTATAGCCATTAACCATGTAGGTCCCTCAAAGTTATTTTTTTAGTTATCTTCAATTTAATCTCACCCTCTCCTTTCCTAAACAGAACAACACGTGCAGGGCTTAGATGTCATCCGCACACGGTATCCGATCAAGGACCATACCGCCCACTAAGACCTAGAATTCTTTACCAGCACACGTGCTTCCTTCTTCCTACAGTCCCTAGTCCTTTAAGCGGGGCGTGAAAAAGCATCTGATAAGGCCGCCGAGCTGAGTAGCACCATTGTAACATGCTACGTGTCTATAATGGTGACTCTCTTTGGTAACTTTGCCTAGGTGAAGTAAAATTGGTTCATCCTGTATAAAAAAAACAACTAAAGCATACCGTCTTTGGAGTCGAGATAAGCGTATTCCATGGAACCGATATCCCGAAACTGTGATCCACAACTGCGGATATTTCACCGTAGGCTTACTGATGTACCCAAGAAAGGAAATCCTAGAGACCCTGACTGCCGTGGTCTGTCGTGTAACAAACACATCGTCTTTTTCATCCACCTATCAGCAGTCCGACTGGGGAAGTACCTCCACCCTACAGAATACCATGACTATAATAACCTCATGTTGTGTTCCCGGCGGTGAGTAGGGTAGCCAGAGCTCACTGGAGAGTTGTTATGCTGTCAGTGGGAAGACTAAAGGCTTATCCTGATTGTGTCTTCTGCACTGACGGCACAGAAACTCTACGTTGTTACAGGTCGGTAGCACGGGTGTGACTCCTCTGGCGTTGCACACGTTTGTAGGTCGCGGTAACGTCGTTAGCCGTGTCTGGATGGGTCAGCCTCCTAAGTTGTATAAAAAAACATAAATTTTAGGAATGACTGCCGTCTGACTCCGATGTTCCTAGAGAAGAATAGACAGAATGGCCAGTCATTTGCTTCTTTCCTAACACACTTCACGCTGTAAATAATATATTTATCTAACTTGCTAATTTTAATTTTTACAGGTAAGATTCAGACACAGATTACGCAGATATATCTTGACACAGATGAAAAGGTAAGTAAACCAAATTATGGAAAGGATAAGAAGCTAGAGCGGACCCTGGGTTCCATATTGCAAGCTGTAGATGCAACCGGGATTAGTGCTCGGGTGAAGAAGAGAGCGAAAGATTGTTCGACTAGACAAATGCGTGTCCTGGTGCAAAAACATAAAATGATTAAATTAAAGTTTCATTATGTGGACACGCGTAAAATGCGGCGTGTCCAGTTGATGAAACAATAAATGGAATTAATTTTGAGTTCCATCAACTAGACACGATTGTGTCCAAGTCTCTCGTGTCCAGTTGGTGACGAACCCAAATATTAGTACGTATTTAATTAAACTGAAATATTTGTTAATATAGCAGCCCTAAGAGAACAGTAACCTAAGGGAAGCCTTTCTAATCCCGAGCTTCGTATTGTTTATTTATAACAATGTGCGTACTTGACCCCATGGCATACTACAGTGCCTGGAGGTTGGCTACTAGGTATAGCTCAGTAGCACATATAATTATATGGTGTCGGCATTTCGGCTGGATTTTACCAGTTAAATTCTGTTGATCTAATCTAGGCATCTATTACAGCAGTTAACTTACTCAATGGAATTCAGTACAAAATGTGATGTCGTAGTTTACTTCGACTTAATTTCGACCTTTTATTGGCAAAATCTATCTATGTATGCTTCAAAAATATTTAAAAAAGCCGTTTAAGTACGTGTCAGACTCGCACTCCGAGCGTTACGTACAATATTACTGAACCGCAATATATTTTGATTGCGTTCACTTAGATAATTGATTTTTGTACAGTTTCAAAACGTAACAGACCTGAGTACCTGACACACAGACAAACAGACGGACTAGGAAGTGGAACCCTTATAAATAATGAGTTTAGTATTTGTAGTTATTCATAATTAAGATACTGAAATATAAAAAAAACACAGTGCCGTTAAAAACTGACATAGAAAAGTAATGGTGGGTAGGCGCACAAAACATGTTCCTCGCATACCACTCGATGCTCGCTAGTCAGTCTAGTCGTGACCACGGGTGCTACAACACGCATCCGAAACATCGAAAAAATAACCAGTTCCATTAAATTAGTCGTCGTCTGTGTAGCGCTAATGCGCTCAAACTCAGTCAAGAAACTTTCATTCTGTGTAGATTAGACCATAGGTATATTATTAACTTCCCACCCCACCGGATCCGGCGAGGCGGTGTCCGTTTCGCACGATAAAAAGGAAGGTATATTATTTACTTAAAGATATTCACGAAGCATCAAAGAAAAAATAATCAACCACCCACTGCCGTAGTATTATTATTTATTCTTTGCCTCTGCTTGGTAACACAACTCTCAATTCTGCCTGTTTGGATTAATATATCCTTCGTATCACTTATTCTAAAACTATAAGGGTCAATGTCTATTAATTTCATTACACAATAAAGCAGAAATACTCATCAAAACTGTAACCCCCTTGTTATAAAAACACTTTAATCACTGACCGACTGAGCGAAACTTCTCCATTTCAGACGTGGACGATTTTGCTTTCACTTGTCAATCAGTTTTTGAGGCACAGATTTGAAGTACAATTTAGATCTTGGAAAAACGTCACTCACGAGGTCTACTGTTTACAGAGCCACTAAAATTGTATTATGCGCCTAATGTAGGCATGTAAGAATCCGTTTATTATGTTGCCTATAGTGATCAACCTCTTAATTTACTTCTTCTTTCACGTTGATGGCATGTCGTGCGTCTAATTTCATTTGCCCAGTGTGCTGCCATCCTGATTCTTGACTGTATCTAATATAAAGTGATTATATTAGTATATCTATATGTCACTGTTTAGTAGTAAGTAAATAAATAAGAAGACCCGCCCATAAATCCACCGAACTTTACCAGTACCATTCTCTTGGTCTACTATCACTATCGGAGTGTATAAATAAATAGATAACTATCACTGGAGCTCCAAACTAATTAATATAAATCATATGGAAAAAATATTCACGTTAAGATCACTCGAGTGTAAAATAATATGATTTACATAATAAAGGCCCATTTAGACGGGCAGAGTTCTTCGCTTGCATGATACGATTATCGAAAAAGTAAAAAAAAAATTGCTTCGCCTAAATATTCGCATATAGTGTGTATGTATAATGTATGTATTATTATTGTGAACATAGATAATTTGACAGTAAATGGATTATTATTTTGCCTGCACCTACCTCAATGTTTCTCTGCATCACCCTAAGGTTGACTGTTAGATAATGCCTTTGGCATTAAGTCCGCCCTTGTACAAAATTACTCTGCATAAAGTTAAATAAATAAATAAAATTCGCATAACCCGCTCGTTCTTCCACTTTGGCAACAATTATCTCGCAATTCAATATTGAAAGTATTCGTCTCAACAGATTTTTAAGGCAATAATCGAATTTTGACATAAGGCGAAAGTCACTTGTGAATTTCGTATGATAAAATCCTAGGTGAGAGTTTAGTATTTGCAAAGCCTAGATTGTAAACATTTATATTACTTATTGATTCCACAATCATATAGCAGTGATACCTATATATATGATCACGTTAATATAAGAATGATTTTTGTACGTTAGACCTCACGGCACTCCTCCAAAATACAGGCAAAGCCTAATTTGGTCGATAGCATTTAATATCTTTTGTACTTACTAAGTGAATGTAGCACTTTTGAAGCAATAAAGATTATTTATTTATTTATTATTATTTTGATACGATAATGTTATGACGATTATTGCTCGTGATGGTAGCGTACGATGCCTCGGACCGTAACGTGCGAGAAACTATCCCCGTCTAAATGGGCCTTAACTTTTAATTATAAACAAAACTTGAGCTTTACCTAATTAAAGGTTATCATCTTAGGGGAAGTCGTTACTTATCTGTGGTTTTTATAGGCTCATGAAGGGTACACCTGTGTCACTCATGCGTACCTTGAAATATTATAGACATCATGGTTTATGGTCCATTTCAACGAATTCAAATATAGAACTCGTGTGTCTTTCTAACGGCCGAATTTAATAAGCAAGACAAATAAATTAGTTGTGGTACCTAACTATTAATAAAAAAAACTCAAGGCCAAGTGCAAGTCGAAATTGCGCACGAAGGGTTTCGTACCATTTCGTTTTTTTTATTTGCTATAGCAACTGAAATATATAATCTGTGAACATTTCAACTATCTAACTGTCATGGTTCATGAGATACCGCCTCCTGTTTTTACCCTGTACGGAACCCTAGAAAAGGAAGTCTTTAAGGTGTGTAGTTAAAATTTAAGGTTCCTTTAGTGGAAGCTAATCCTGGACATCAATTTAGGTCATGCTTGTCATAAAAATGTATTTCCCGCTCGAATGGGTGGGCTCAACCGGTGAAGTACCTTTTAACTGTATAACGATGTCAAGAGGATGGCTCTTAACCTTGACATGTTCATGACCTTCAAGTGAAAGGAGGAGCTTCCTTCTTTCTTGTTCCTTTCCATTCTCCTTTACTGTGTATTTGAAAATCTGAAAAATCTAAGTCTGATATTTAAACTGTCATAGTCACTCACGTTAGTATTAGAGTTATCAGAATATTTATCACGTATATAGTTTTTAATATACAATATTTAGGTGCTGTTACAGATCAGTTCCTCCGTGATTACGGTGCTAGCTTTAACGTCGAAATATCGGAAAGTCGAAACTAGACAACGTGATAAATATTACAATAACTCTAATATTAATTTATAAAATTATAATAT
Source organism: Eilema griseolum (assembly GCA_963662185.1). Taxonomy (NCBI): domain Eukaryota; kingdom Metazoa; phylum Arthropoda; class Insecta; order Lepidoptera; family Erebidae; genus Eilema; species Eilema griseolum. The sequence continues at coordinate 4,527,629 of OY759243.1, forward strand.
TCAAAATTCTAGAATCAATATTACAATGTTAACGGTAATTAACGCGATTATAATATAGGTACATACATATCATACCTTATTACCTCACATTTCTACCAGACTGCACCATGTATGTACCTACTTATATCATGATCGTGTTTATTTCCGTTAAAATTAATCATGAAACGTGAGAGTTTAAATGTTAATCAGTAATCAATTAATCAATTAGCCTGTCGTAGTCCACTGTTGGACGAAGACCTCTTCCAATGTTGGGAGGCTTTGACCTACTGTATCCATACATACAAGTCAATAAATCTAGTTTAGATAACCCTAGGTAGTGTAAAAATAAGGGAAGAGGTAAACGTTTGCACACAAACACTCACGAACACACACACTGTTTGTGAATGCGTATGTGTGTGTATCAGTCACTATTCCCATGAGCGTCAGTGAAGTGTGAACAATCAATCAGGCGGCGACTTCCACCTGTTTCTAACATACTGTAACTTTATCCACCTGCCAGAAGCAATTAAACCCAATCAATCTAAGAAGGACTACATTTAACCACCTCTACCATGGCGGTGGATTGTTCGACTGTTATCTAAGATACCACGGGTTCGATTTGTGTCCAGTGCAAATATTTTTTGCATGAATGGTTCCGTGTGGTGTTGGAGAAACAATATAAATATCACCGCCCATCTCGTCCAAAGAGTCTCGTAAGAGGCGACTAACGGAAAAATACACAGGTGATATCACTGCGAGAGAAGGACAACTCGAAATAAAGCCTTGTTGTACCATCCCGTCTGGCCCGCAGCGTCCAAACAGTAGGTTAAAGCCTCCCTCCAAAGACATTGGGAGAGGCCTAGGTCCATAAGTGTACTGCGATAGGCTATTGTTATATAATATATGATATTTATATATTTGATTGATTGATTGATAGGTATAGACTAGAATTTGTATGCAATGATAATTTATTATTTCGTTTTGTTTCGTATACATAACAGACTTTTTACAGTTTTCACAAACAACATACTCAGATTACTTAAAATATTGGTTTTTGTACTACAGACAGCAAATCCTGCAGATAGCAGATTTACTAACATTTGTTGTCTGCAGGATCTGCTATCTGAAGTAGATTAATTCTTATATCACTGATCACCATATTTATGTATTTACCTAGAAAAAAAATCTATCCTCATTTATTCGCATTCTAGAACACTTTCGAAGCTATGTTTAATTTGGGTCTAGATGATACTACATAGAGCTTGACCTGGAATATTGTTCTATAACTCTCGTAATAGTTATACAGCCTCTGTGGATGGCGTAGGGGTAGTGAACGCGGCCGCTACGCAGGAGGCGCAGGTTCGAACCCCGCTCAGTGCAGATATTTGTATGCATGAATAACAGTATTTTCATTGGTCTGGTCGTGCTTCGGAGAGCCCGCTAAGCCGTCGGTCCCGGTTGCCATACGAAGATGGTCTAATGCTTTAATATCGCCATTGGTTTGTGGAGGTCAGATAGCAGTCGCTTCACGGAAAAAATATCGAAGTTCAGCCCAATCCGCAGTTACACTGTGAGAGCGGACCCCAGACCCCAAGGTGCGAGCTTTGGATGCGACTGGGATTAACGCTAATGTAAGTAAATAAATAGTTATTTTAAAACATTCTACACAACGATATCTAGTTAGATTCTGGAATCTAGAATGCGGATAAATATACTTAGATACTCTTTTTTGTTAATACATACATATTATACCTACATAGAAACACCCAGACCAATGCAAATATACATATTCGTGCATACAAATATTTCACGGAGCAGGAATCGAGCCCCAACCTCATGCGTAGCTGTTGAAAGTTCCACCGCTACGCCACATAGGCCGATGAATAAGATTGTTCTATAACTCCCGAAAAGCTAACCTTACCTTCGGCAACCAAAAACGACCCACAAGCTTCGTGCGTTTTAGTCGGTTCGAGTCCGCCATAACCTATCCCACCGGCTCCGGTGGTGGGGTATCCGTGGGGATTTTCCGCACGTAAAAAAAAAACTAAACCCAAAAAACTTTGCGACAAGATCGCTTAGGAGTCCGAGGAGGCTTCCGGAGTCCAACCATAATCAGCTTGATCTGCAGTCACCACAGTTGTTCCCAACCCTTCACTGCGACAGAATATCGAATTAATCACCCAATTTAAATTCTACAAACAAAGAACCCAACCAAGGTATTTAACATTTGTTTTCATTAACGTAGGCTAATGAAATATAAGTGTAGTTCAAGTTACCCCTTAAGTTTAAGCTATAATTATCCACCTCTTAGCTTGTAATTTCATGGCTCTGTAATTCGGAGCAATTACTTTATAATTTTACCCAATAATGTCTGTGAGATGATTTTATTCTGTGATATTTTATTTGAAAGGGTCAGTATAGACTTGAAATACATTAGATTTAATACTTTTGGCACAAACAATCATCCAAACGTCCTTTTATCTTGAATTTACCTTGTAACATTTTTTACTCAAGGGTCGTCGTGTCGGGGGATCTCTGATCGATCCATGGATAATATGCCAGAATGCATTACCAGTTATTAGATCTCCCGACATGACGGTGGTGCATGAATCTAAAGATTATTTAGTATATAAGGTCTAGCAAAATTAACACTCGGTACTTTGGGGGATCAGTTTTGGTACCTAATTATGCCCGACAAAATAAAAAATGATTTTTTTTTTTTGTATATAGGACACGTCAATTGAACTTCGCCTTGCCTGATGGTAAGCTGAAGGCAAAGTCCCAGAAAAGAGGGTCACCACTACCTACACATACCGTGTGACAATGGTGACACTCAGCTTGACGGCCTCATCAAATGCTTTTTCACGCCCCGCTTAAAGGACCCGGGACTGTAGGATGTTCGTCCCTCCTTCCAACAGTGTCGCAATTAATAATTACAGAGAACCATCAAAGTAAATGTCAGGCTGTAGCCAATCCCGTTACGAATCATTGTGAAAATCTTTACGGCATTATAAAACACAAGCAGTAAGTAGTTAACGGGTATTTCCCCCTTGATTTTGTATACGAATTCAGCTTGTTCTAAAAGATGTCAGCACAAACTAGAATTACAATGTCAAATTCTCAACTTGAATGTAAGATTCCAATAATTCTAAATTTGAATTTCCAAATGTCAAATAGTTGTAAATGATTAACATCGCAAATTAAATAGAAAATTTTGCCAATTCTAAATTTGAAATTGTAAATGTCAGATCTAAGAGAATTTGTTGTCGATGTCACATTACACAAAGGTTTGTTTTTGTTTCATCTTTCAGCCTTTGAACATTTATGTACTTACAATTACGACTGCTTAACACAGATGGGGAGGGTAGAGGTTCCCTGATTTTCAGTTCTGTGTCATCATTAAGTCGTCCAGTTGTATGGGAAGTAGATTTCTTATTGAAATAAAGAAAACTGTAATTCAGAAATATTCAGAAATAAAAAGCCTGCTTTGCTGTCTAAAAGAACGAAACATGTTTGACATATTAATCTGTTGTCAAACTTGTTTTAATCTTTTACACAGGCAGTTGGGTTAATTGCAAGTTTAATTGTAATTAAAATTTACCAACACTGGTAGGTACCTACATGATTTTGATTTGCCTGACCTTTCGACCAGCTTACACCGGCCGTGGTCACAGGCTGACTGGTTCAGCGATCTGGTTCACGTCTGCCGTCTCCGAGTCCGTGAGGTAATAAGTTCTTCATCTACCCGTTCACATTCATTCATATTTTTAATATTTTCGTATCGTAAAACTGAAAATTCTCTCACAGAAAAATCCATACGACCATACATACCATATTACAACCCCCAACGTTATTCCCACGGCAAAGCTCAAGTTGTCATCGCCTCACTATAGGTTTTGTAACCCAACACCCTACGTCCAAAGGCCATATTCAAATTAATCTAATAACTATCCTCGATTAAAACCCTGCCCTTGAATTAATTCCAAAGTCCCTCAACAGATAACAGGCCAGCGTCACCGTCACGGCTCCCGATTCCTTATAAATATATATGTAATAATAATATTATCACCCCTCATATTCCCGCGCTTTATGCGGTGAAACAGCGTTATTACGAAGCTCGGTAACTTTCGATGGCAACCAATAAGGATATACAAGTACTGTCCAAGTTATAAGATGTAGCGATAAAGAAATAGTAGGTGGTAAAGCAAATGTACCATAATTGAAAAAGAACCACAATTCGGGCTTGAGAAATCTTATAATCCGAGCTTAATTCACACACTCCATCTATAAAAATAGTATAAACAAACAATGGAAAACTTAATTAATACGTTAAAGAAACCATGCAGGATTGCTAATAAAAATCGGGCATTTAAAATATATACATACATATAATCACGCTTTTATCGCCGTAGGGTTAGGCGAGGTGAATTAACACCCACGTTTCACCGATCATTGAATTCGGTCCCACCTAATAGGGGGTGAGGCTAATGCCATCTTCCAGGCACTATTGTTGACTCGAGTCATGCATCGGAGGCCGTGTCTGGGCTGTATATATCTGTCTGATGTTAAACAGCCCTATCCCGTAGTCGCCTTGTACGACATTAAAAATAAAAATAAAATATTCACTGATTTTCAATTTTGTGTCAAAAAGACAGTATTGAAAAAGATCTAAATTAATTTTGAAATATAAAAGAGAGACTCGGAATATACCACCTGCTTAAGATCCAGTCATCTGTCGTTCATTTAATCAATTAGAATCACGAATTATATTGCCGTTTGTCTCCCTTACATTTCTTTAAGAACCGTTCGAACTGTCTTTTAAAAATAATAATGTATTACGTAACAATTTAAAACGCTGTCAGCTCATGATTTATGCGCTACCTCGTATATGACGTGTGTTACATGCAATAATGCGCGCGCGTCTAAACAAAACCGACTTTTAAAAGTTACGCGCGCTAAGTTGCCGACAAGCGTACAGGTGTGTACGGCAACCATGAATACTCAGATTGTAGGACAGTCTGATAGTAAAATCACCTGAAAATAAATATTTGAGGTTCAATTACATAGATAAATAAGTCATAATTATAATTACAAAGTCAACAGATAAAAATACAAATAACAATTACACGCAACCGTACTAATCCATAATAAGAAGATGCGCCCAGACCTGTTTGTTAAAATATTTGTTTCATGTACATTGTCAGATGGTTACGCGAATGTTACACATTTAAATAAAATTAATTTTAAATGATTCTATCGCAATTTTCAGCAGCAGAAAAGCAACCGAAATGTCAGGTTCAAGGTAAATAATAAAATAAAATCAAATAAATCGCGTTAGAACACGTTATAAATAGTTATATTTTATTTTTTACAATAGTGTATACTTGCTATTTATTCTCGCTAAATATTGTTAATAGAGTGAAAGTTATTTTTTGTACCCTCATGCTTCAATAAATGTCATGGAGATGTCAAAGATACAATAAAGGATATAGGGAGCATCCGGTCTAATTATTTGAATCACATCTATGTCATGTCCCATTTGTTTGTAAGTCAACCAATGAAATATATATTTTTAAATAAATATTCTAGGACATTCCACTTAGTCTTCTCTAGAGCTAGACCCAAAGTATGCATAGTATGTATATGTTGTAGAATGTAGTGGTATAAAAAAATACACATACGTAGATAAATTTATTTTGTTTCTAACATAGAAACCGCGTGTATCCTGACAGAGTAGAATTTGGACCACCCCATCTCTTCGTATGCGATGTCGTACAAGGCGACTAAGGGATAAGGCCGTTTAACATCAGATAGATATATACAGTCCGGACTCATGGGTTGAGTTAACAATAGTGCCCAGTAGACGGCAATAGGCTCACCCCCTATTACGCGAGACTAAATTCAATGATTGGTGAAATGTGGGTGTTAATTCACCTCAGCCTAACCCTTCGGGGATGTATGTATGTACATAGAAATCTTTTGACCTTTGACTTACCAGAATAAACCGCTGACGCCCTGTGTGGTGAAGCAGTGCGCCACACAGGTCGTCAGTAGTTTTAAGTGCAGTAAACCTTGAATGTTATCGCACATACATACATTGTATTATTGTTTTAAACTTGAAAACGCATATTCTCGATAACTGTTACTGGCTGTGTTGTTTTGTGTTAAGTTTTTATCCGTTATTGGACACTAAGTGGAACGGTCAAGGTTCGATATATCTACACAGCTTAAATTTAAGTACAGTATTGCAACAAAACGAGATAATACAATGCGTGTCAATGTAATCTAAAGTTAAATAATGAATACAATGTTGTGGTCTTCTGCGTCGATCATAGGTATTTTGTTTTATTAATAGTTGTTTAAGTTACATGATGTTTTAGGATAGTTAGCACTGTGCGGTATGAAAGAAACTTCATCCCACGCACACTCAAGCTGTGGAATGAACTCCCTGCTGCGTTTTTCTCATGCGCCTACAATATGAGTTCTTCAAAAGAGTTATTAGAAGATTTCTTCAGGGTCGGCAGCGCGAGTGTGACGCCCTTGGTGTTACACACGTCCATAAGCTACGATAACCACTTCCTATGAGGTGGGCCGTGTGCTGGTCTACCACCTAAGTAGTATAAAAAAATAGTACAGAAGTAAACCAAAAAATGTTAAACTCGGTAATATTATGCACGGCTACTAAGCAATGTTATTACTGGTAAATCTAAAGATGGATGGTCAAATAGATAAGTAACATCTGTCAAATGAAAAATACTATTCCCGCACACTTTAATAGATATTCTGCGCAATATAGTATTATAAAAGTGAGGATAAAAGTTGTTTGTGGTTACAACATGGACACCCTACAATAAGCTCACCATGTCACGGCGTCAAATCGGATTCATCTTTAAGGAAGTCACAAGTCACACGCGCTCTAATATAAATAGAGCTCCGAATCTCATTTAATTGTGCGTCACTTCCGACAAATCGTGGGGTGTAAGGGGTCTCAAAAACTGGTCTTTATATTCCATAAGTTTAGAATATTGTTTAGTTAAAATATATGCTCGTTGAACTTACTTTTTTATTTATAATTGACGTGAGAATGTCCCAATTAGGAATTAATTATTTATAGTGTTGGGTAACGTTCCGGTATTCTTAATATCTTCACGCTCCGCTGGCTTATATGTAAACAAACAATCAATTTTTGAATAAAATATTGTTACTGTAATACTATAATTATGCGGTTTTGTTATGTAACATGTATGATGCATTTTGTACGGTCTGCGTCGGAATGTTTTCAGTCTTTTCCGATTTCGTTGATCATCAGGGCCCATGTGTGTCGTTGTTGTATGCTACTTTGTGTATGTGATACTATCAAGAAAGAAGAGATGGTATAACTTCATATTGAAGGAAGTTCTAATGTAGGCTTTCCTCTAAAGCCAAGCGGAAAAAGAAACTAATAGGGTTGTGATGCACCCGGGACAGGCGCTTGGATGTTGAAGCTGCCACCACCTTGTGTATTTAGTACACAATTTACTTTAGCCGCTGCAAAGGTATATACACCTGAAAAGGAAAGTCAAGAAAGCAAACTCAGAGAGAATTTTGTTTAAATACGACATGAAATTATGGTCTTTATGCATCAAAATTGCAATTGTAAGGCCTCGTTCACGGTAACGCGGGGTGTCGTACGTAGCGGGGGGCGGCGCGGTCTGTATTGAATTCAAATAAGCAAAAATGTGCGCTGTACGAGTGCGTTTATGAAAAAGCATTACATTGTTGTTTATAATACCAGCACTCAGTGTGTGTCGCCTCCGTAAACTGCAACATGTTTAGTTTCCTCTATGATAACGGGAGTCGTTGCACGCACCATAGGCTGCTTAATGGGTGCTGGGTGAGGGTCCTAGAATGGCCTTGCTCCGTTGTAAGGACGTAACACAAAAGCACCAATGGAGCCTAACCCTAATCATAAAAATCCAAGGTGCCGCGAGACGCCACGCTACACGCTACGCGTGACGCCCCGCATATCTGTGTACGAGGCCTTAGTCAAATCATTGGGAATAATTATTCTGAATCTACAAAAAGTCTATTCCGCCGCTATTAAATTTGAATGCTTATTGTATCTACTTTTGATGTGATATTTAGCTATGTTTGAAATATAAACCTCTAACCGGATTTTCCTCAAGACGCAAACTTACTGTTCACAAGATACTTGTGAAATTACACAGTGATATTTCATTATTGCTTGCTATTACTTTGAAAGCATTTTAATATTAGAATCACTGGGAAAGTACCGCACAAAAGATAGCTTTTTTATACCACTTAGGTGGCAGACAAGCACACGGCCCACCTGATGGAAAGTGGTTCCAGTGGCCAATGGATGTGTGCAAAGCCGAAGGAGCACTAGGAGTTTCTGTGGAAAATACAATGCAGGACATGCTTTTGGCCTTCCCACTGACAGCACATAAACTCTCCAGTGAGCTCTGGCTACGCTACTCACCGCCGGGAACACAACACGAGTATTTTAAGGCCGCAGTATTCTGTAGAACGGTGGTAGCTTCTCCAGCCGGACTGCTCAATTGGACGGAAATACCGTCGTGTCCTACCTCCTATCAAGTAGAAAAAATTAAAACCAATAGCTTTTTCACAGCCGATTTAATATATAAAAGATGTTCTCGGCATTGTATTATGCCTACTGCATATTCATATACTGCATATGCATATTCAGAAGGCCGCGGTAGTCTAGTGGTATGGGTAATGCACTGCTGAGACGAGGTGTCGGGTTCGATCCCAGGTTTAACCATGGCTCACACCAATGACTTTTCGATGCTTTTCGATATTATGTGTGTATTTATCGCAGGTTTATAAGTGCCCTGTTAATGGCAATAGGCTCGCCACCTATTACATTGGGACCTAAACATAAACTGGCGAAATGTGGGTGCTAGCACCTCTGCTCACCCATTCGGGGATATAGGCGTGAGTTTATGTTATGTTATGCATATTCAGTGATATTTTACGAGAAAGTACCTAGTCAATTAATTATTCTTTTGGAAAATTTGTCAATACACAGCCAAATGAAGGGTCATTTGGTAGCAGTATAGGGATACTGATATGAATACTGGGCCCGGTGGCTGGTCGATCCCATTTAGGCATAATAAAAATGCGGACTCTTTGGATTGATTATAAAATATTTTGGTTCAAGTACTTCATTCAGCGTTGACAGTTTTTGAACTCACATTCAATCACGTTGTTGAGAGCAATTTTGTTTTTTTTATATATAGTTCACGTCAATTATACTTCGCCTTGCCTAATGGTTAGCAGAAAAGAGGGTCACCATTACTTACATATACTATTTGACAATGGTGACACTCAGCTTGACGGCCTCATCATATGCTTTACGTCCCGCTTAAAGGACTTAAATTTAGTAATACGGATCTTATTGATTAAATGGAATTATATTTCAGTTTTCTTAGGAGGTATATTACCCACCAAGATTTTCTAGGGGTCCACGATAACTTCACCTGAAAGCTGATACACCTGTTACTACCTGTCAAAGGACTACCGCGAGCTACCCACTCTTACTGCAGTTGCGCCTGTTAAAGTTAACTTTAGCCAAATCCGTGTGACTCCCGGTAAAGGCCACCCCATCTTTTCCCATGCGGTGTCTTACTAGGCGACTAAAGGATAGAGTTGTTTATCATCAGACAGATATATGCAGCTCAGGCTCAGGCTTAGATGCATGTCTCGAGTCAACAATAGTGCTCAGATGACGACAATAGGCTCATCCCCTTATTACGTGAGATCGAATTCAATGATTGGTGAAATGTGGGTGTTAATTCACCTCCGCCTATTCCTCCAGGGATGAAGGTGTGAATGCATGTATGTATGTATGCCAAATCAAAAGAAAGCGGACCCCGGCTCATGCGCATTAAATGCAAATATGGCTTATCATCATCATCATCATATCGGCAACGGTTAGCGTGGAGATCAATCTCGTACGTCTTCTCATGAACCTAAGTCCACTGCTGTCTTACTTCCTGTCCTTCTCTTTTTGATAGGGATCACAAGAGAAGGAAAGTAAGGTCTGACAGTCTCTCAAACCAGTGGTACATTCCCGTTTGCCTACCCAAACAATCAAGAATCAATTATGTCGTTTGACGAGCGTGTCTTGCACTCGCGACCGTCAATTAATTCGCGTTGTGCGTCATTCGCACTGCGCGGGAGTCGTTTACGTGGCGTTTACGTGGCGCTACGCTGAGAGGCCACATCGCTTTTGTTAAAATGAAATCAGAACTCATATCCAACGCAATAAAAAACGAACTATACCTATTTTTTATATAACTGAAGTGGCAAACAAGCACACAGATGACTAGTTGGGAAGTGGTTACCGTGGCCTATGGACGTATGCAACACCATGGACGCAGTGTAGCAGACCCGGTAGAAACCTTCTCATATCCTTTGATGAACACCACATGTAGACGCGTGTGCCTATATTATTTTATTAAGCTTTTACTCTTCAAAACCAATGCTCAAATATTGTACATTGGTTTTGAAGGTTACCTGACCTACAACCACTTCTTCAAATATCGAAGAATTTTCAGTTCCGAGGACTCTTACAACGCGTATCCTCAAAATTTATGAAATCTTCAAGATTTCGCAAAAATATCATGCAAATTAAACTCGCAACATTTAAAATTACGTGAAGTTTTTGCAAAAATATTGCGCAATACAATTGAATCTCACTCAATCTCTAAATATTTATTATCATCCTAATTAACTACCCAATTATAAATTTAATATACAGATAAAATATATCCAATTAGTTCTAAATATAGATAAAAAACTATGCCAACTATACAATATATACCGGAATGAATTTAATAAAAACGGGGGAGAGACTGCCACTTTAGACATCGAAAAATTCCTCCCCATCGATCTCTACTGGTACTCAATCTTTTGTTCAATCATTGCGCAATGTTTTAATACTATCCCTTAACGATTAAAAATATATCGCAATCATCTTAATTGCGAAATCGATTAAGATATAGAAAAAATTAAATAGGTTCAGGCGGGATCGAACCCGCGATCTTTCCCTTACGGGGGAATGCTCTGACCACTAAGCCACAAAACCTTCGCCCGAAACCATCCAAATTTATCTTAACATATATCCGTCTTACGGTAAAGATCAGGGGCTCGAATCCCTTCTGAACCGATTCAGTTTTTTCCATATCTTAATTAATATTAGTAGTTAGCATACTAAATGCTTTAAAATTTCATTCAATATATTGCGCAATGCTATTGAGTGCAATAGACATCATACCATTTGAAAACTTGACGTAAGTAACGTCTTTCAAATGACATGATGTCAATCGAATGTCGATGTTTTGAGCTCCCGAATTGACATTCAGGATTAGCATAGATAAACTTCAATAGTCAACAGCGCGAATAAAAAAAAAATAAGCAGGAGTTTTTTGAATGTTACATTCATACATACATATAATCAAGTCTTTATCCCCGGAGGATTAGGCAGAGGTGAATTAACACCCACATTTCACCATTATTGAATTCGGTCCCACGTAATAGGGGGTGGAGTCTATTGCCGTTTTCCGGGCACTAGTGTTGACTCGAGCTATGCATGAAGCTGAGTCTGGACTATATATATCTGTCTGATGTTAAACAGCCCTATCCCTTAGTCGCCTTGTACGACATCGCATAAAAAGAGATGGGATGGCCCAAATTCTACTCTGCGAGAAACTACGCGGCCTTTTTTTTTTAATGTTATATTATTTAGTTCGCGATTTAAATCAAATGCAGTTTACTTAATCTTAATAAATAATAATGAATTACTACCCAGGTATAAAAGTAGCAGGAGATACGAGCTGTAATCTAATCTGCCTTTAGTATTTAGGCCTTTGGGTTCGATAGCTAATCATTTAACTTTATTTCACGGCAATTAAGAATTAGTTGTATCTGTGATAAAATCGTAGGCCTTATGGAAAAATTTTAACTAAATAATTTATATCGGATTACGTGATTAGTACATATTACAGAGACTTATCTTGGGTTAATATGACTTTTGAAAATTCTCTGTAATACTTACGGTTTAGTCAATTTTCAACCGTAGATTATTATTTAAACCATTTAGGTGGCAGTCAAGCACACGGCCCACCTGATGGAAAGTGGTCACCGTGGCCTATGGACGCGTGCAAAACCAAGCAAAACCAAAAGAGTGACACTCTTGCGGTGTAAAAGACAAAGCAGGACAAGCTTTTGGTCTTTCCACTGACAGCACAAAAACTCTCCAGTGAGCTCTGGCTACCCTACTCACCGCCGGGAACATAACACGAGGTTATTATGGCCGCGTTGTTCTGTAGGGCGGAAGTACTTCCCCAATCGGACTGTTCAATTTATTTTGAGACATATCTGTATAGGAGAATTTGGATGCTTTTGGGCAAAGGTTCTGTGGGTTAGTGGTCAGAGCGTTCACCCTGTAAGGGAAAGATCGCGGGTCCATATCCCTCCTGTACCATGAACAATTTTTTCTATATCTTAATTGATTTGGATATCTGTTTCGTACTTTCTGGAATGAGATCTCGGAAACCGTATCAGCTCAGAATGCCATTGCCAACTTCACAAAGCTACGACTCTACTCGTAATACAAAATTACTAGCCCATACCTGCAATCGCATAAGGACAGGTCACGTGAATTTTACTCGTCTATGACGTCAAACTTGCAATCGCAAGGTCTTAAGTCCTTGCTCTACCGAGATGAACTTGCAATTTACCTTACAACCTGGAGGAGTTAACCAGTAAGCATTAAATTCAATTCAATTCAAATTCATTTATTGCTTGTAATTATTTTTTTTGTCATTTTTTACATAGGTTAGGTAGGTATCTCTGTAACATGTCAGGTATGACGTACAATAAGATTATTACAATCACAGACTTAAAATTAAATTGAAAATACAACTATTTGGATAAATCATTATACAATTTGAGTTATAATATCATTATACTTAGCCAAAGATTACAATTAACACATGAATTTATTAGATTAGTTAGATTAATGTCAAATTGTTTCATCGTCAAGTCAATATGAGAATGATAAATACGTGACAGATGTAATTCTAGAATTAAATTAGTTAATATATTAAAAGATATGATAAAATCGTTTGCTAGTGTTATTTCAAGAACCCTCACTCTCGCAATATTAATTAGAAAGATGGAGTATGAGGAAAATGAAGACAACCTTCAATCAAGTGACATTTTAGGGAACTCGAGAGCTTTTATAAGTAGGTGTGACAAGTTATTAAAAGTTAAAACCACTTGACACGTCCCGGCGTGTGTGCGAGTGTGTACGAACTTCTACAATAGGGCTGGCACTTCGGCCGGGGTGCGAGGGATATGCCTGTCAACCTCACTTTCGGCAACCAAAACGACCCAGCGCGCGTTTTAGTCGGTTCGAGTCCGACATAACCTCTTCCACCGGCTCCGGTGGGGAGGAATCCGTGAGGATTTTGCGCACGTAAAAAAAAAGGGCTGGCACATAAGCCTGGTGCTGATATTGAGGGGTATTTTAAAACCAGTACCAACTTTTTGCATAATACATACATAAATATAATCACACCTTTATCCCCGGAGGGTTAGACAGAGGTGAATTAACACCCACATTTCACCAAGAATTGTATTAGGTCCCACGTAATAGGGGGTGAGCCTATTGCCGTATTCCAGGCACTATTGTTGACTCGAGCCATGCATCTGAGGCTGAGTCTGGGCTGTATATATGTGTCTGATGTTAAACAGCCCTATCCCTTAGTCGCCTTGTTCAAAACCGCATGGAAAGAGATGGGGTGTCCAAATTCTACTCTATTCTAAATGTTTATAAATAATTTAATATACCTATACTTAGCTATTATGTTTATGTGTTATCTTTTTCATTATTATCGTTTTATATTCTTTATGTAACCTACATTCTTCTCAATTTATTTTTCTTTCCATCCTATGGTTGCCTGTAATAATTGCCGCAGAGCGATAAGGTCGCCATCTGTACATACCACAAAACTTGTATCTCATATTGTAATGTAATATGATATTGGTGTGAATTGTCGTATTTTAGACGTTTCTGCCCACGAATCACTGAGTGCACTCCTAAGTATAAAAAGAGATGGGATGGCCCAAATTCTACTCTGCGAGAAACTACGCGGCCTTTATTATACGCATATACGCATATTCCTCGCATTATTACGGGCCCTAGCCCGTAATAATGCGAGGAATATGCCTGTCAACCTCACCTTCGGCAACCAAAGCGACCCACAGGCGGCGTGCGTTTTAGTCGGTTCGAGTCCGACATAACCTCTTCCACCGGCTCCGGTGGGGAGGTATCCGTGGGGATTGCGCGCACGTAAAAAAACTTTATTGTCCCCCATTTGCTAAGGAGGAACGTTCAAGTTGTAAAAATATCAGAATAGAGGTACAGAAGGCTCATCTCAATCACCACATGGTACAAAATCTTCACTAACTTGGATTTTGGTACGTTTCCACTGTTATTTAGATATTCGTTTTGGAAGATTTCCTATATGTATTATTTTCTAAATGAATATTTAAACACATTGAAGTTAAAAGCACATTGCGAAGCCTGAGTGGATTGCTTACAGAAATCAATTATTATGATGTCACTTGTTTGTAACTGACTTCTAAAAAGGAGGGGTTCTCTATTCAGGTGTTTATATTTTTTGTGTTTGCACGTACATGTGTATACTAATTTGCAAAATTATTTATTTTTCGAAAGCGGTTTATTCCTTAATGAACCTATTTTCTGTTTTATAATATCTCTCAGCCTCTTATGTAATTCTCGGATTTTCAGTCAAATCCTTTGAAATTTCACAGCATAAATAAGTACCAAACATACACATTCACTTGCAAATTTTCGTATCTACACACTCTAGGTAACAGGATTAGGTCATGAAAATAATTTTAGGGCGGAAACCACAATTATTTAGTCTCACATTACATAGTTGCCTTATCAGCAATACCACAACGTACGTCGCGGTACACCCAAAAATACCAACAGAATCGCCAGATAGAACCAACACGTGACGACAACTAAAGGCCCATTTACACGATGCCATTTTCTTGCACATACAAGAGCAATAATCTAGTGCAACAAATGCAACTCGATAGTTGACTTTCAAAAATTATAAGCAACTGGGGGAGACTAGGGCCCGTACAATGATCGCTTAAATAGGTCAATAATAGAACTGCTGTCATACTACCAATTGCAAATGTACCTTTGTAATCCATTTAGTAAATGTCAGCTGTTCAACTATTGACCTATTTTAAGACTTCATGGTAAGCCCACAGAACTTACTTTTAAAATAATAATAATAATAAACGTCTTTATTGTACACCAACAACATATAACATTACAATATGAGATACAAGTTTTGTGGTGCGTATAGATGGCGGCCTTATCGCTCTGCGGCAATTTCTTACAGGCAACCATTAAATTATATTTTGAAAGTAACTTCTGATGTCTATTCAGCTAGGTGCTCTACACCTTTGAACGCGAATACTAGTTAAAAATTGCATTAAAATAAAAATTCAAAGAACAGTCTTGCTTAAGTGCTGCAAAAATTACCGAATAGAACAAAAATGTGACATGTTTTTTAAACGATGCATGTTATTTTATTGCATCGATGCAAGAGGCAAGAAACGTTCATCGTGTAAATCAGCCTTAACTGTCATTATTTTATCGATATGTCATTCCTGTAATCACTTTTGGCGTTTTATAAGCACTAATAAGTTATCAATTATAGAATTATTTACATAATGCGATAATTATGTTGCGTGAATGTTAAACTGGTTTCTGATTCCAAGTATCTATTGGATCCCTCACCAAGGCCCCACGGAGATAGCGACGGCTTAAGGAAACCTCACCTTCTAGTTACATGTTATTTGACGTAAGAGTTTCGGGCGCAAGGTTAGTGTTGGGGGGGTCAGAGGTAGTCGCTCACGTAAAAGCTGTGATAAATTAAATTTTATAATGGCAAGGATGATTAGGAAAGCGAACATCAGGCTCCAAAATTGTAAGCTTTGGATCTAACTGGGATTAAAGTAGTGATGATGATGATTGGCAGTATTAGGGAACGTCATGATGGTCACACAAATTAAATCATTAGTTAATGGTGACATAGCGGTAGAGAATTCAGAGGTCACGGGATCAATTCTCGCACAGTGTATTTATTATGTAGACTACGTACATTTACATAAAATCTAAATGTCTTATTTTCAAAATTAAAATCTGCTTATACCACTTAGGTGGCAGACAAGCACACAGCCCACCTGATGGGAATTGGTTACCGTGGCCTATGGACGTATGCAACACCAGGAGCGTTACACTCGCTCTGCCGACCATGAAGAAACCTTCTGATGCCTCTCTTGAAGAACCCCATATTGTAGGCGTAAGTATTGCTTACTTGGGGTTCTATATAGTAATTATTAGAACGTTCTAGAATAAGCGTAATCTCATAAAATTTAAAGAATTAAACATATAGTCATACAATAACGGTACAACAAAATAAATCCATATAATATTATCATTTAGGTCACAAAGTAAAACTTAAGGATATTTAGATTAATGCGTCTATATTTAAGGTAGGTTCGGGGAACACGCAACTAACGCATGGATATCGGCTATCAGCGCGGCTTTGCCCGGTTACCAACGCGGCCACTGTCGGTCAAGGCCAATGCCTGATAGCGCTGAATCGACCTTCGTATATTTAGAGTCAGATTCGCAATATTTAGTTCGTGAGAAACTTCGGGTATGTTCGGGAAGCTCGCTTGATGCGATATAGGTCCGTATTATACGACACTCAGTCCTGTTGCTTCCTTGGCTGTATGTTACCGTCTCTACCATGTGAATGTTCTGATGAGCTCTTCCAACTTATGCCACCCTCTCCTTTCCTACACATGACAACACGTGCAGGGTTTAGATGTCACCCTCACACTGCAGAATATACGAGCGAGAACCAAGCGGTTCGGAGACTTTTTTCTTTGCAGCACCACCAAGACCTGGAATTCATTACCAGCTCACATGTTTCCTTCTTCCTGCAGTCCCGGGTCCTTTAAGCGGGGGCGTGAAAAAGCATCTGATGAGGCCGCCAAGCTGAGTGCCACCATTGTAACATTATTTAGTATCTGTAATAGTGACCCTCTTTCCTGAGACTGCCAGCTTACCATCAGGCGAGGTGAAATCAAATTGGCGTGTCCTAAATATAATAAAATGATGATTTATTTGAGGACAGATTGTATAGACAGATAAATCGAGATTCAGAACTGAGTACCATTCTAGAATACAAGCCTTAGGATTTTTTTTATACCACTTAGGTGGCAGACAAGCGCACGGCCCACCTGATGGGAAGTGGTTGGCCTTTGGGCCCCTGGTGTTGTATACGTTCAAAGGTCCTGCTCTCGCATTGCTGACCCTTTAGAAATCTTTTAATGCCCTTTTTGAAGAACCTCATATTGAAGGCACTTGAGGAAACTGCAGCAGGAAGTTCATTTCACAGCTTGAGCGTGCGTGGAATGAAGTTCCTTTCATACCGCACAGTGCGCATCGTCTCAGATCACAATGTGTGAATACATACATACATATACATATAATCACGCTTCCATCTCCAGTGAGTTAGACAGAGGTGAATTAACATCCACATTTTACCAATACAATAGAAAGGAATAGGATAGAAATTGGATAGATTTTGGACCCACAAAGAGCCACAGGGTCTCTTGTACGTAGTACATGTTTCAAACGAGGAGTAAGATATATTCTCGTACCCCGAAATTTTCTAACATACCTACTTAACTTGTCATCCGTTCGACGTACCCAAACCACCTCAGCATACATTTTTCAACTCTCGTTACTACATCCTCTTACGAGCCACTCCCTCGTATATCTACATTCCATTATCTAATGTTACTCGACATATATTGCGCAGTGATACAAATGTATTGATAGTGTTGTTGCGTGCCTCGTTGTCCGTAATATCGATAAAATTTCGAATTCATCGATCGTATATCGGATTTGTAACTGTCCAGCTACGGATTAGGTCTCGGCTATTGTACAAGTAACATATATTGTCAATACCAAAAGTACTCAAATTTTTTGCATCATTTTTACTAAAATTATGCAACAAAATATCGTAGAAATTTACATGCCTATGCTTTTTTTTTTTAAATATTATGTTGAGAGAAAGAATACTTTCTCTAAGGTGCCAAATATTTAACAACAAGTACCTTAGAGAAAATATTCTGTCTCTAAAGTGCCAAAAATTACAAAAAATAATAATTAATAGGAAATGTAAATTTCTAAAATGTTTTGTTGGGAAAAACATGAGCTTAAGTCGTACCTTAACGCTATATAGAAACTGGAAGGATTAAGGTTCGGATACATGTTGATAAATTTCGTTGAAATCTATACAAGTATATAATTATTGTAAAGTAGTAGTGTACAGATACCCTAAAGTTATTTTTAAAAAATACTTGAAAATATTAACGATTATGAACACAAAAATATTTTTTTGGAATTCTTGTTTATTTGTTAGCGATCGATAGTCGCAAAAACTAGAGAACGGATTTTGATGCGGTTATTTTTTTTAAATGGTTTTGATCAGGCACAAAATCCACACTTGTTTCCATCGCCATCAGACCCGAGATATGACCAAAAGACGAGTTGACCGAGATCCACGTGGCCACAAGCAACAGCTAGTTTAAACTAAATGTGAGGAACCCAGTCAACCTGTCGAGATTTAAAACGAATCAGGATAGCCCAGTTTGTTTATATAAATGCTCTCTATTAGTTACTCAATGACCAGCTCCACCAGAAATTTAAACTCTTAAATTACCATAGCAAATCATTTAACGGTCCATTAATGATCGAATTAATTTATCAATCTATTAATGAGCGAATTAAATTATATCAATATATCGTTATTTTTTATTTATGACTTCTGCTAACGGATGTTACAGTGTTACCAACTTCTAGAAATATTTTCCCCTGAAGTTGGAACATCATAAACACATTTTTTTTGAAAACTACCTAATATGAAGTGGTTTGCTTTTTATAGATTATGTTAAAAGGCAAGTCGATAGGTACATCACCATGTAATGAAAGTGAAATCATTTAATCGTGTCTACTTTTTTTTACACATATTGATAACTCACTTGTACTTTTCCACATTACTTTATTGCTTATTACACCTGACCGGTTTCGCCTTACGGCATCCTCAAAGGTTTATAATGACACAAGAACATTCCCATTAGAAACATTGCGACACTCACAATGTATATAACTAACAACAAATTCCACCAAGTGCCAGCAATCTACAGTATAAATACTTTTTTTTACTTTCGATAGTGGCAACCCTCTCCACTGTGATGTTTCATTTAAATTAAATTGTATTCTTAAAGTACCCCTTAAAATAAGTCGCCATGTTAGGTAGTTAGTAACATCCATACATACATACACACATATAATCACGCCTTTATCCCCGGAAGGATAGGCAGAGGTGAATTAACAGCCACATTTCACCAATCATTGAATTCGGTCCCACGTAATAGGGTGAATCTATTGCCGTTTTCCAGGCGCTATTGTTGACTCAAGTCCAGCATCTGAGGCTGTCTCTGGGCTGTATATATCTGTCCGATGTCTGCAGATAAATTCCTTCTAAATTGGGGGAAAAACCCTATTGTTGGTATCACTGAACGAATGATATAAAATCCTCTGTGGCACCCAGGAATAGGAGTGGTTGGACGAGTATGACTAGCTTTCGTTTGGCCCTCGCTCCGGTTTGAAGTTAGGGATGAACTAATTTGTCGAATTATATGTAAATATTTTCTATACGGATATTTAATATCAATATAATAGATTAATTAATTGGATATAGGCTTGCTTCTACTAGGGTCTAGGTTCGAACACTCAACGAGTATAATGCTCGCATATATCTTGAACCTAAGACGTGTTTTACACGCGCAGCACGCGTTTCTTGGGTGTCTTTTGAAGATAGGATGAAGTGTAATGGCGGCGCGCGGAGGTCGATGTCAAAGTACTATGCATATATTATTACACAACAAAACGGGCGCGCCAAGGCCTAGTTTTATCTCGTGACTTAGGTCCAAGATATACGTACTGTGTCCCAAAGTATACGTACTGTTTTTTTGAAATCATATATCTCGAAAACTACAAGGCCAACCTAACATTACGTGCAAATTTGTGCAACTGCCAATCAACGAATAAGGCTCTGGCCTAGCCTTTTAATTTAAGGTTCAGAGGTCAGCGGAAGTCGCTTCTGAAAAATTCGCCTTAACTTTGAACGCAACTGAGAAATTTAAGCGAGGCGTGAAAAAGCATGTGATGAGGCCGCCAAGCTGAGTGCCACTATTTTCACATTACTTAGTATCTGTAATGGTGACCCTCTTTCCTGAGACTTTGCCTTTAGCTTACCATCAGGCGAGGTGAAGTCAAGTAGTCGTGTCCAAGATAAAAAAAAATATCTACGGAGATGATCATGATACTCTAGAAACTACAGTTTGAGGTTCATAATTATACAACATTACGGGATTTTCGCGATTAAATCATGGAACATACTATTCTTGCCGACGTTTCGGATGCATTGCAGCACCCGTGGTCACGACTTGATTGGCTTGTGAGGCGTCGAGAGATTTGCGGGGAACATTTCTTATTCGCCTACCCTCAATTATTTTACAAGACTGGCGACACGCCACTATCACTATGTCAGTCTCGAACCATTATATAATTATAAATTTACACCTTGATAATTTGACGTTTTCCAAGAAAGGGATTACAAGGTTCCTAAAGGGTCCATAGACCATAGTAACCACTTTTTATTAAGTGGACCGTGTCTGCCACCTAAGTAGCATATAAAAAACTGCGGCTGAGGCTGAGATGCTAACCTTGACTCTGGTCATGAAGGCCATGTAAATATAACAACTACAATTTCCACCGTCGATCTCCGTTGTGTTTCCAA
The DNA here is from genome assembly GCA_963662185.1 of Eilema griseolum. NCBI lineage: Eukaryota > Metazoa > Arthropoda > Insecta > Lepidoptera > Erebidae > Eilema > Eilema griseolum. The sequence continues at coordinate 4,548,628 of OY759243.1, forward strand.
ACTTACGAAAACTATAATATTTACATAATAAATTACGCCATTCCAAGAAACTGGGCTTACAATGCCTGTAAGAAACTGGGAATCTTGTATAGGCTTAGCGAAAATTTCAGGCAAATATTTCTCCTTTGTTTGCCAAAAGATTTGTTTGTTTTTGTTTTGCAATATTTACGAGACATTATTCTGAGTGACTTTGAGTTTCAAACACTAGCGTGAGAAAATTGTACACCACAATTGTTTTTTTTAACGTACGAAATTCCCCACGGATATCCCCACCACAGGAGCCGGTGGGAGAGATTATTTTAGACTCGAACGGTCTTATTACAAAAAACGGAATTAAGTCAGGTTTAAACCTGAACTATAAAGTCTAGGCTTAATCTCAAGACCATGGTTTAAACTTCTCCTTATTACAAAAGCTGAATAATCCATAGACTACTTAGTACCATAATTTAAACCTTGGCTTAAATAAAACCACAGATTACTCAAACTATTGTTCGTTCATTATGATACCATTCAATCGCAACGTTCCGTTTCCTCCGAAAACAAAAATTATCTGAAATCATTAATAAATAATATTTACTAAAAATGGTGAAAAAAAGATTTAGATAATACATTTTCATTAAATTCAATTTTATGAATAATAGTTATACTTTATTTGATAATAAAATATCATTATGATGCCTTTAGAAATCATTGTTATGTATGATATTGGAAGATCTATGGACGTGAAATGGAACGAACTTTTCCGTTCGCGCTGACTAGGTATCAAATTTTTCCCAATTTTTATACCTACTTTATAATATATTTATTGCAAGTTATTTAAAACGTTTAGTTAACCTATACTTTTGCCTAAAAAGCTTCTTCAGATAGTTCCATAAAGGGGTTTACTGGAATACGATATCTGTTAGGTAAGCGTGGTATGTCCAATGACTCCACGATATTAATATCTGCGATATCCATCAGATCACCTACGTCAATATCCATTACGAGCATAGTATTATAAGAAAGTAAACGAATTTATCTGACGCTAACCGGCTAACTTCAAAATGGCAAGTTTGACATATTATTATTGTGATTTACACTTTAGACCAACGTTAAACTAGGGGTCACGCAGGTTTATCTTTAGACCAGAGATAGTCCATAGTTTAGTAATAAAACCCTTTTTGTAATAAAAATTTATTTAGACCATGGTCTAAAGACGATTTAAACCTGGTTTTAGAGTTAGTTCGTGTTTTGTAATAAGACTGGAACTGACTAAAACGAACGACGCTTGTGGGTCGTTTTTGGTTGCCGAAGGTGAGGTTAACACGCATACCCCTCGCACCCCAGCCGACCCAGGGCCATCTTTTCGATCTGGCCCTCTCGGTGTGGGGACCACAGAGACCCCAAACACCACAATTGGTTAACATAAAAGAAAGAAATACTGTAAAACTAGATTAGGTAATTTAAATATGTCGATTTTGAAGCCCAGACTCAGCCTGCTATGCATGGCTCGAGTCAACAATAATGCCCGGAAAACAGCAATAGGCTCACCCCCTATTACGTTTGACCGAATTCAATGTGAGTGTTAATTCACCTCTGCTTAACCCGCCGGATATAAAGGCGTAATTATATGTATGTATGTATATATATATGTATATATGTCAATATATTTGTCAGTTCCGGTCTAGAGGGCGCATTTCTTAACCGATTTTAACCAAACATCACATGTTCTTTGATTTAAAACTCAACTTTTGTCGAGAGCTTTTTGATAGGAGGAAAAATTAGAGCAGAAAAGGACGATTGCCGGAGTGGGTCTCTATTCTTACGGAAAATTAATAACAATACGGTTACCATGGCAACAGTTTACGGAACCACCGCTTACAAAACTGTACTCAAAGAGCTTAAATTATTCAGATCACTTTCATTTTCAACGATAGGTACCTGAAATGAATAAAGGTATCAGAAAAATGTGACAAAGGATGGCTGCCAGGTCTACTGCTCACAGAACTAGTATTTTAGTAGACGTTTATTCACCTAGTATATAATATATATATATATATATATATATATATATATAATACATAAATTATAGGTAGATAAGATGAATAGCAATGTTTAACAGACAGTTATAAATCTAAATGACAATGGTACTAAAGTTTCCTGGCGGCAACTATAAAAAAACGTGGAATAGTAAAAACATAGGTAAGTACATCCATATTTCCATCATCCTATTCACCCACTGCCGTGTCTAAAATTACGCACTCTTAGTCTGCGCCAGCGCCTGCGTACATGTGGCATATGTAGTTAACATATCTGTAATAGACCAAGAGCCCATGGAAGCCGAATAGAATAATTATAAATAGGCTGAAAAAATCTAGGTGCGGGATCATAGGAGTGTGTATGGAGCCCCGCCAAAATTCTAGTAGTCCAAACTACCCTCAACTGTAAGCCGGTATGATAGACGCATCCACATGCCTGCGCTCGTTGACCAACTCGCTCATTGCGTGCTCTCCACTGCGCTTTCTGATATTCCGAGGGCCACGTGGATACCCTACGAACAGCCCTCTACAGGGCCGTTTTCGCTGCGGCTGCTGTCTCCGTTGCTTAGGGTGCACCGCGTGGAAGTACCGGACCAAATATGTGACCAAATTTACTAAATGATGTCATCATTATGCGAACGCCAATGCCGATTGCATCCTATGGTACTTTGGAGCTCGAAGTCCGCTCTCTTACACCTCCATTATTGGTTTATCTTGACTTTTGACCCATTATACACCACCGCTATCTTCCTTGATTCGCAATATCTTACCTACCAGATTTTTTAAGTGACGGCTGTCGGTCCGTAGGGTCCCGGGTGCTATATAAACATCTATAGGAGTCGTACGTGTAGTTTGAGCCTTAAAAAGTTCAAGAACTGGTCTTACTGCAACGCTTTGATATCGCCGGTTGTGGAGCTCGGATATGGCAGTCGCTTCACGGAAAATACCGAAGTTCAGCCAAACCTACGCGTGGTTCCCGGCAAAGAAGAATTTGGACCACTTTTCTTCCCATGCGGTGTCGTACAAGGTGACTAGCCCTATCCCTTATAGGGCTGTTTTACATCAGACAGCCCACACTCAGCCTCAGATGCATGGCTTGAGTCAACGGTAGTGCCCGGAAACGGCAATAGGCTCACCTCCTATTACGTGGGACCGAAAATAATGATTGGTGAAATGTAGGATTTAATTCACCTCTGCCTAACCTTTTGGGGATAAACGCGTGATTATATGTATGTAGTGCATTGATGTCGCTAATGGGTTGTGAAGCTAATATGGCAGTCGCTTCACGGAAAATATTGATGTTCAGTCAAACCTACAGTTAGACTTAAAAATCGGACCCCAGACTCTGAGGTGAAAGCTTCGGATATGACTGGTATTAACGCTAAAATGAAGATACTATCACTTTATGACATAGGTTTAAGTTTCACGAGCTCTTAGACCATGCGCTAAAACAGATTGAGAGGGCGTATCGCGTCTGCATCGCCATTTTTCACTTCTTTTATCGACATATTCCATTTCTAGTTCAAGTTCAGCATAGACAATTAACATCTGCGTTCATCATTAAACACGCGTAATATTGTACGTATTATAATCGAAATAATTGGGCTCAATTAATTGAGCGGGGTGAATTAATATTGTAGTAATTTGTCTGTTGATTGCGGTCTTGTTTTAATTGAATATAGGTATTACGGTGTTGCTACGGACGGGTTTCCTGTTAAGAATACAATAGATATTATTATATTACGTATTAACTAAGATATTGTTTGCACTGAAAAAATTGCGATAAAACACGAGTACACAGGCAAATTTTACTTGTTTTTAGAACCACTTCTGTATAAAAGGATAAACGCTATAACAAGCATTTACTCTTTAAACGTGTCGTAAACGAGTCGTAAAGAATGTCCTCCAAAGTTACTGTTAAGTTGCATAATTAAGACAACTTTAGATTCCCAAGCAATATGGGGTTCTTTAAGAGGGGCATCAGAAAGTTTCTTCATGGTCGGCAGCGCGAGTGTGACACCCCTTGTGTCGCGTCGCATACGTCCATAGACCACGGTAACCGCTTCCCATCAGGTGGGCCGTGTGCTTGTCTGCCAACTAAGTGGTATAAAAAATAATAGTAGTAGTGAATCACTCTAGCATTGTAATATTCTTAGTAAATTGGTTGTATCTGTAATAGTATTTATGAAATATTGTTAATCTGCACTTGACGCCTGAAACACAGGACTACCTAGGTTAGGCACAGCTTAGATAAATATCCCTAAGTAAGGACCTCCACCCAGTACCAAAGTACCACATATCAGAACAGTCAGTCAACAGGAAGAGAGGAATACCAAGGTATGAAGATCATTTTGAGTACTGAGTCGTTAAGATCGATCTGATCACATGGTGCGTGACCAACTAGATCCAGTTAAAAAAGAAATCCCCCGGATTCCCTTTTCAAAATTTAGCAATGCCATATTTTTTTTTATATATAGGAAATGTCAATTAGGTCACATATAATTACTTTACTAACCTAAAAACTCAATCTAATTTCTAATAAGTAAATGTTACGAATTATTTTCTTAGAACCAAAAATGCAAATTGTTCAAGAGGTACGTGTTCGGAGGTCGATGAACGACCCCCCCCCCCCCCCCCATGAGCGCCGGCCTGGGGGTGTCAGGTGGAGCCGCCAGTCACTCTGGCAGAAGCAGGCCGTTGCGGTGGCGCGCCTGGCGCGTCTTCCCGTTTCCGGGGACGAGTTGGGGACTCTGTAGTCCCCACACCCGAGAAGAGGGCCAGATCGTGAAAGATGGCCCTGGGTCAGCCGGGGTGCGAGGGATATGCCTGTCAACCTCACCTTCGGCAACCAAAGCGACCCACAGGCGGCGTGCGTTTTAGTCGGTTCGAGTCCGACGTATCAGTGGGGACTTTGCGCACGTTAAAAAAAAAAAGAGGTACGTGTTATGAATAGATCAATTTCCTTAGGACCAAAACTGCTATCTACTCTTATGTTGGCAAAATGTTAAACAGCTGTTGGCCTTGTATAAGTATTTTAAGCATTTTTGCCACCTACTGTATACATAATAATCTATTCAGAGCGTCGCATGGCAACACACCCGATAAAATGTCAAAACTTTTCCACGGTAACATTTGTATGGGGAGTCATACAATACACACATACACACACAACACTTAAATAGGTTAACATATGTACTAAGAAGGTCATGATCAAACTTAATATTGATGTCCTTATTTAAAAATATGTCGTCAGTTCCTTTATTGTAAAACCGTGGGTTCAATTTAATTGGGTATTTTCCTGTAGTTAAAATAAACAATTTAACTTAGTTTATTGGATTAAGAATTTGTATTATCGTTTATATTAAATTTTTAATTATTCTGTAAATAAAAAAATGCACCCTATCTATAATAGTAAATGATTTGATTATTGAATATTATGACGTCATAATAAAATATTTCGTACAAGCTTCCTTATAACTTACCGTTTTGACGTTTAGTAAAAAGTAACTGATTTGACTTGTCAGTCAAATACCCAATTTATTTATTTTCAACATAATATGACATGTTAATAACATAATGACGTCAATTTTGTTCTACTTAAACTAAGTCTACCACCGCTTCCTAGGTGCTAGTGGAGAAGAAGCAACGTAAGAAACTCCACTGCTGCATTTTCCAGACGTTAATTTAGGTACAATATATTTAAATCCTTGAAGCTAAATGTGGACAAACTTTCTATAAGACACGGGAGAATCCTTTTTTATACCACGTAGGTGGCAGACAAGCACATGACCCACCTGATGGGAAGTGTTTACCGTGGCCTATGGACGTATGGAACACCAGGGGTGGTTACACTCGCGCTGCCGACCATGGACAAACCTTCTGATGTCCCTCTTGAAGAACCCATATTGTAGGTGCTTGGGAAAACCGCAGCAGCGAGGTCATTCCACAGCTTGAGTGTGCGTAGGATGAAGTTTCTTTCATACCGCACAGTGCGCATATAAGTGTATGCTAATTTTCTAAGTTTGGGATTTGATCCCGGTAACTGCGTTCCTTCACGCGAGTTTTTTGTCGATTTGTAGTTTCATTTTTCATTTGCACAAAGCTTTTTACATTCGATGTGTTCTAATTTAATTTTAGTTTCGAGCGTAACAACACAATTGGACGCCATTGTCAATTTCTTCATCAGCCCGCCTGACCCACATACAAGGTGATAACAATTAAAAGTGCGATAATAAAAGAACATTTTTCATGAGAAATAACGGAAGCTGAAAATCTTACATCGGCCGGTAATGTGTGTTATAAACATACGCAGATCAAACGGTGAGCTGCGCGAGTGGGCGACGCCGGCGCACAAATTTATACAATTTCAAGACTAGATATTAAGTTATTTTTAAAGGTATTTTATTACAAATATTGGAGTGTGTAAAATTTATTGGCTACTGTACTCGCAAATGTGTAGACATAATAAATAAAAATATATTGTAGGTGTGAAATTTGAAATATAAACATTTTTATTGCATAGGCTAATTTTATTAGGTTATAAATTAACTTGCATCTTGAAACACATATTTTAATAATAATATTTTGTTTATGATTAATTATTTTCTGTTATCCAGGACATTTTGCAATAGATAGATAGATAGATAATACTTTATTGTACACCAATACATTTACAGCTGAGACAAGTAGGTAACATGCATATACAGTTTAATGTACTTACAATGGGCGGCCTTATCGCTGAAGCGATTTCTTCCAGGCAACCTTGGGATGGACAGTAATGTTATTACTGAGCACATCTTACTCGAATATCCCGATCAACTTGAACAAACCATGTAATTATTTGCCAAAAGATCTGTGACGAAAAGATGTGTGTGATCTGAAACCAAGGGGGTTTCGTTGAATATTATACATATAGTTATGATTATATTATGCATACGTATATTACGATATGTTTTTATTTCGTGTAACCGATATTTCGGCGCTGTTTCAAGCGCCATGATCACGGTGTACTGTTTGTGTAATCCTGATTAGTATTACACTATTAATGTAAATGACCTTGTTAATCTCAAATCATACAATGTCACAATCACGTTTGATAAATTGTTCAAATAACATAACATAACATATGTAATATAAACTCACGCCTATATCCCCGAAGGGGTAGGCAGAGGTGCTAGCACCCTTTTCTTATTTTTTTATTTATTGCCATTAACCGGGCACTTATAAACCAGCGATAAGAGATACACATAACTTCGAAAAGCATCGAAAAGTCATTGGTGTGTGGCATGGTAAAACCTGGAATTTAACCCAAGACCTGACTGGGACCGAATTCAATGATAGGTGAAATGTGGGTGTTAATCACCTCTGCCTAACCCTCCGGGGATAAGACGTGATTATATGTATGTATTCTAAATTTATTTAGTGGCATGTTAATTAAATCCTGAAGAATTTTATTAAATATTTTTATACAGCTGCCTGCAAACGAATCAGCAACTTTGTGAACCCTGAGTTTTGGTACAACTATTATAGTTTATTTTCGTTTCTCGTATTAATGTGTAATGTGACATGTCCATGACCTCTTTCATTATAGTTTACATTCAACTTGTAAACATTCACACCGCGTGTGTCGTAAAACTAATCAATACTCACAATGTACGTAGTTATTTTAGTTATTTTCGGAACTATTGAGAAATATCGGTAGCCATTGGTCTCATTAATAATGTAATTAAAAAGTGTGCACAGCGAACAGATGTTTTAATTAGACGTTTATATTTATATTTGAAATTTAAGTACCTCAAGCGTATTTGAGATTTGAACTTTGAATTATATATATTATATATATAATTCAAATAATATACTTTCCTTGATATATTGTCTACCACAGAATAGTTCAAGCCAAGCTGCCCGCGTACGAAGGCAACTCGGGCGTCAGAGGTCGATGAACGACCTCCGCCCCCCATGAGCGCCGGCCTGGGGGTGACAGGTGGAGCCGCCTGTCACCCTAGCAGAAGCAGGCCGCGGCGGCGGCGCGCCTGGCGCGCCTCCCCGTTTACCGGGAACGAGTTGGGGACTCTGTAGTCCCCACACACCCGAGAAGAGGGCCAGATCGTGAGAGATGGCCCTGGGTCGGCAGGGGTGCGAGGGATATGCCTGTCAACCTCACCTTCGGCAACCAAAGCGACCCACAGGCGGCGTGCGTTTTAGTCGGTTCGAGTCCGATATAACCTCTCCCACCGGCTCCGGTGGGGAGGTATCCGTGGGGATTTTGCGCACGTAAGAAAAAAAAACCACAGAATAGTTTGGGGACTCTGTGGTCCCCACACCCGAGGAGAAGGCCAGATCGAGAGAGATGGCCCTGGGTCGGCCGGGGTGCGAGGGATATGCCTGTTAACCTCACCTTCGGCAACCAAAAACGACCCCCCGGCTTCTGTGGTGGGGGTATCCGTGGGGATTTCCTGCTCATTAAAAATACCACAGAATAGTTATGGTAAAGAAGTGCCTAGACCCAAACTACACATACAGTTTGTAATTATTGTTGTTGCTTCTATCTGTATTGTTTTACTTACCTCACCTGCAAGCATCTTCAGATGGACGGGTGAGACACTCTGGCGCAGGATTTTCTCTCGCTACTGGTCAGCTTTCAGGTAGGCTCCATAAAAGCGTTTAATGACTTTTCAGACTGGTATTTGGAGCCTAGGTTTTGAAGTACGTTGGATGCAACCGGAATAACGCTTAAGGCGAGATTAAATCTAATTAACATTCTGGGCATTCGTGATTCAGGGTTTACCTAGTACGAATGCCTAAGCACTCTTTATAACCTAATTTAATTTTATAGCATCTATCTTTTACTTACATTCTAGGACTGTTATAAGGAGAAATTTGTAGTCTACCTATTGAAATAAATTATTCTCATTATTATTCTTAACGTGTTCTACATATAAAAGAAATGTAAATATTAATTCAGACTGTAGAATTTCTGTTGCGGAATGATATAGTGTTCGAGTCAAAGGTTGCAGATTCGATTCCTTGACAGTGAAAATCATTTGTATGCATGATTATGTATAAATATTTGTACATACATACATATATACATATAATCACGCCTTCATCCCCGGAGGGTTAGGCAGAGGTAAATTAATATCCATATTTTACCAATCATTTTATTCAGTCCTACGTAATATTTGTATTGGTTTGAATGTCTATATGCATAGTACACATCTTTGTTCACATTCAAGAAACGTCAACACGGTATTTCAGCCATGCTTACTTTGGATCTAAATATCACAGTATAATGTCCTAGAAACTTATATATTAAATTAGCTGTTGCCCGCGACTCCGCCCGCGTGTAGGTCGGTTATTGCGACAAAACATAGCCTATATCCTTTATCAAGGTCTAATCTACTCCTATACCAAATATCATCAAAATCGGTTCATCGGTTTCGGCGAGAAAGCGTAACATACAGACAGACAGAGTTACTTCCGCATTTATATTAGTATCGATTTGGATATTAATTTATTTTATTTTCGCTTTTCCCATCTATATTTACCATAGATACAATCTATGGTTAGACTATCGCGAGGCAAATCGCTGTAGCTGTACTCCGTGTTTATGCCCGGTCACTACTTGTATAAACATGATGAGAATAAAAATGGGTCACGGCTTTATTTGTTGTAAATGTTGCTAAATATTTTACATTTTATGGGGTTTCACGAATAGTCGGGGAGCTAGTCGTTCTTATTAATAACGCACACAACCGGTTAGAACTGTAGGCGGTGTTTTTTTTCTACTAGTTCCTCAGACTTCTTCCGTAGTTGGAGTCTATTCTTCACAAATTTGCCTATACTGCTATTGTGTATTCGATAACCCTCACAGGGTTCCTTCATTTTTAACTAGTTGCTTACTTTTTGCCGCGTGGTTTCCGGCGGAATAAAATTAGGACCACGCCATATCTTCCCATGCGGTGTCGTAAATGGCGACTAAGGGATAGGGCTGTTTAACATCAGACAGATATAAACACCCCAGACTCAGTCTCAGATGCATGGCTCGAGTCAACAATAATGCCCGTGAATACGGCAATAGGCTCGTCCCCTATTACGTGGGACTAAATACAATTATTGGTGAAATGTGCGTGTTAATTCACCTCTGCCTAACCCTGTAGGAATAAAGGCCTGATTATATGACAATGTATGTATGTATGTATGCTTACTTTTTCACGCACTTACTCCATTACTTTCATACCAGTTCTCGCACTAAGCCATCCCTCTTAGAGTAGTGTATTTTTATTTGAATGAAGGACATTCAATTAAAAATACAGCTTATACAAATATAAACCAGTGGTATGGATAATGGACTGCTGAGACGAGGTCTCGGGTTCGATCCCAGGTTTTACCATGGCACACACCAATTTCTTTTCGATGTGTGTATTTATCGCAGGTTTATAAGCGCCCGGATAATGACAATAGGCTCGCCACCTATTACATTGGAACCTAAACATAAACTGGCAAAAGGTGGGTGCTAGCACCTCTGCCTACCCCTTCGGGGATATAGGCGTGAGTTTATGTTATGATATGTTACAGTTTCTATAGGTATATTACTATAATTTCTATGTCTATGCCTGTTGCTTCCCCATAATGACTACACGAGTACAAGTTTTATAACTCCGGTCAAGAACATCCTTTATAATATAAATAAGAAGTTTATCAACTTAAGCATTTAATGTAATAAGCATTCTAGCGAGCCACAAGCAAACATTCTAGCGAACCGACAGCAACAGTAAATCAATTTTGCCTTAAGCTGGCTAGTTTAGTAAATAATGCGGGATGTGCGGATTGCTCTAGTGACTAGAGCATTCGCTAGAGTAGTCGTAAAAATATAGGTACGTAGCGATATTTTATTTCCGTTTGTAGATTTTAAAATTGCGAATCGCTCGATGTTCTGCTAGTAGTAAATGCTCAATTTATCAGCGAATTAACAGCTGTCACATGACCCAGACAAGTAAATAAATTGTATTATACGCAGTCTACAATACTAAATATACATTACGAGTGCCAGAAATATATTACAAAAGATTATGAAGAAAGATATTAACCTAGTGATGTACAGACACATTTCTTTATTGCTTTTATACTTCACGCGCGATAAACGCGTTGAATATCGTTGTCATCACAGTTTTTTTTTAAACCGATTGTGTCGTAAATGTTGAGACTTTTTCACAACCTGTATTTATTTTTTTTATAAAAGAATAGTAGCAACCGCAAATACTAATATTACCTCTAACCCCTCCAACTAAGCTAAATTGCTTGTGCTAGGAGTGGGTTCACGTCGGTAGTGTAATGGTCAGGATTCGAACCCGGGACCTCTCTATCGTTAGGCCGACTTCTTAACCACTTAGTATTTAAAAATACTATCATGTTAGTATCAAAATAATCGGGATATTTACCATGTTGCATTGTTTTGAGTTTCCGATATTTCGGTGCTGTTGCAAGCACCATGATCAAGGAGGAACTGAAGTCGTGACGGTGAACAGAGTTCTGTTCAGTATCCTGATTATTTTGATACTGATGTGAATGACCATGATAGTTTAAATACCTATACTATCATGTTTTTTATTTACATTAACTCACGCCTATATCCCCGAAGGGGTAGGCAGAATTGCTAGCACCCACATTTCGCCAGTTTATGTTTAGGTCCCAATGTAATATGTGGCGAGCCTATTGCCATTAACCGGGCACTTTTAAACCTGCGATAAGTATACACATAACTTCGAAAAGCATCGAAAAGTCATTGGTGTGTGCCATGGTCCTGGGATCGAACCCGAGACCTCGTCTCTGCAGTCCTTTACCCATACCATTAGGCTACCGCGGTTATTTTTATTGACTATATTCTGTAAAGGACAGACAGTAATATATTTCCAGTGTTGTGCATTTGAGGGTAAGCCTATTGAACGCGGGCGGCGACTGTAAGCCTTAACCCAGGACATATATTTTAACTTCTTCATCCGTAGCTTTCATCTCGGTATCTGGGGTCCACTTTATCAGTTTAACTGCGAATTTGGTTGAACTTCGATGTTTACCGTGAAGCGACTGCCATCTGAGGTCCACAACCCAATGGCGATATCGTAGCATTGCAGCTACACCAGTTGTTGGCCTTTTTAGAACTCCATCTACCCGTAACAACTGCCATAGAAGTTCGTATGACAACCGGGATTGATGGCCTAACGTGCTTTGTTGTGTATATATATATTGTCTGACTCTCTGTACGTTGTGTGTTCGTGAATAAATGTTTTTTCTTTCTTTTTTCTTTCTTTCTTTCTTCTTTCTGAGGCACGACTAGATCAATGCAAATACCCATATTCATGCATACATATATTTTCACTGAGCGGAGATCGAACCTGCGCCTCCTGCGTAGCGGTCGCGTTCACTACCGCCACCGCGCCACAAAGGCTGTGAATATTTTAACTTGACACTATTAATCAACGTTTTCCTTTTTTTTTTTATACCACTTAGTTGGCAGACAAGCACACGGCCCACCTGATGGAAAGTAGTTACCGTGGCCTATAGACGTCTGTAACACCAGAGGAATCACAGTCGCGCTGCCAACCTTGTAAGTGCAGAGTTTCTGTGCCGTCAGTAGAAGACAAATCAGAACAAGCCTTTAGTCTTCCCACTGACAGCACAAATTCTCCAGTGAGATCTGGCTACCCTACTCACCGCTGGGAACACAACACGAAGTTATTATAACCGCGGTATTCTGTAGGGTGGAGGTACTTCCCCAGTCGGACTGCTCAATCGGGCGGAAATACCGCCGTGTAATACCTCCTACAGATTGGGCTCTAACTCCTTGGGCTTTAACTAAGATCATAACAGCACAAATGAAAAAATGACGCAATTAAAATTACAAACGCAAATTGGCATCACAAAGAAACTGTTTTAAAACGATATCTAAACGTGAAAAGCTGTACTCATAAACTAGAAATAGACAAAGTAAGAATATCATCTTTTACGTGTCTCGTTGCCGCCAATTCGGCAATAAATATTCCTAGTCTTCCTCAATTATGTAGAATGTGTCGTGGTCATTAATGCCTTGTGTCTTGCCAATATATTACACAGCTCAAAAGTTTATAGGAGGCACGTGATGATAGTCATGCTTTCTTTGGACGATGTACTTGATAGTTAATGGGTATTTCCGTGCCTCGGAGAGCATGTTAAACTGTGGATCCCAGTTGACATATGAACATAGCGACTGGTCTAACTGTAGTTAAACCCTGATATCGTACACGATATCAGGGTTAGATGGCAGTTGCTTCACGGAAACGGAGCCTAACCAGCAGAGTTAGACGGGAAAAAGCAGACCCCAGACTTCGAGGTCAAAGCTTCAGATGCTGCTGGGATTAAAGCTAGTATGAAGTAAAAATAATACTTATTTGTAAATATTTTGAACATTATATTGTGCTTGATGACGTATGTCGAACTCGAACCGTCTAAAACCGCACGATATTTCGTCACAATAACGGTCAATAAATAAGTATTAAACATATTTACCATTTAAATATGAAACTATCCAAACATATGGCTCTCTACTCTCACACCATTGTGCAAACGTGAAGCAATAGTGAAACAAACATTTGAATAATAAAAACATTAATACAACAATCTCCATGACTGAAAATAAAGAACAATGTTTCAGTTTTATATTCCTTGGGACACATATCTTGGACCTATGTCTCGAAACGTACGAGGCCTTAGCGCAAGCGGATTGTCTTGTAATTATTCATGGTGAATTTGAGCTTCTCCACCACTTCGTATTTATTTATTTGTATTTATTTGGGAGACCAACAGCTAAAATACTACATAATACACATTTAAAAATACGTAACAGATAGCCAATACATACATACACACATATAATCACGCCTTCATCCCCGTAGGAAGTAGGACGTGAAGGAGGTAGGACACGGCGGTATTTCGCCGCCGCAGCAGTCCGACTGGGGAAGTACCTCCGCCCTACAGAATACCGCGGCTATAATAACATCGTGTTGTTTTTCCAGCGGTGAGTAGGGTAGCCAGAGCTTACTGGAGAATTTGTGCTGTCAGTGGGAAGACAAAAGGCTTGTCCTGCTTTGTCTTCTACGGCACAGAAACTCTATACTTACAGGGTTGGCAGCGCGACTGTGACTTCTCTGGTGTAACAAACGTCCATTGGCCACGGTAACCACTTTCCATCAGGTGGGCCGTGTGCTTGTCTACCAACTAAGTGGTATAAAAAAAGGGTTAGGCAGAGGTAACTTAACACTCACATTTCCCCAATAATTGTATTCGGTCCCGCGTAATAAGGGGTGAGCCTATTACCCTTTTCCGGGCACTATTGTTGACTCAGGCCATGCATCTGAGGCTGAGTCTGGGCTGTATTTATCTGTCTGATGTTAAACAGCCCTAACCCTTAGTCGCCTTGTACGACACCGCATGGGAAGAGATCCGTTGGTCCAAATTCAACTCTGCCGGAAACAAAACAAAATGAACATAAAAATACGCAGGGTAGCCAGAGCTCACTGGAGAGTTTTTGTGCTGTCAGTGGGATGACCAAAGGCTTGTCCTGCTTTGTCCTCTACACTGACGGCACAAAATCTCTGTTCTTACAGGGTCGGCAGCACGGATGTGACTCCACTGGTGTTACACACGTTCATAGGTCATGGTAACCACTTTCCATCAGGTGGGCCGTGTGCTTGTCTGCCACCTAAGTTGTATAAAAAAAAAGTGACAGACAGCCATTTATAGATCTCCACGAGTAGATTTATTGCAATATGAAATGACAGTAAATTCAGTAGGACAGTATATAATAGTACAAGTTAATATATATAGGTATTATGCATTGAAGTAGGATATCACATATATAGATACCCAACTTGGTTCACAGTAGAAAATGTGCTCCAAGAAAAAGTTGAGAAAAATCAAGATTAAGCACCCGTCTCACAGATTCTATTCGTAAATTAAAGATATCAAAATTAAATTGTTTGTAACGATCATTTAAGCTGCTGCTTACTCGACATAGAAATGAGTTCTGTAGTCCTCAAGAGACACCCAAGAAACTTATACTGTGCGTATAGAGTACATTTTGAGTAGGTCCAATATATATATCCCAAAGTATACTTGAAACATTAAATACTTAATTGTACTATTCATATTCATACAAATTCCCTGTGAACAGACTATATGGTCTGATGGAGCCTTATTTTTTTAAACTGTTGCTAATGGTATATTTTATTAAGTCTTTTTACTTTAACACGAACTGTATGTATCGTCTAATGTTTATCCGCATTCTAGAATACATATTACATGGAATGTTTTGTTTAGACAGACTCTGTGGCGTAGTGGTAATTAACGCGACCGCGACACAGGAGGCGGGGATTCGATTTGTATGCATTAATATGGGTATTGGAATGGTCGTCTGTCGCTCCCGGTTGCCATGCGAACATCTATGGCAGTATTTATGGGTAGTTGGCGCCATAAAGAAAAGAAAGAAAGAAAGAAAGAAAGAAAGAAAGAAAGAAAGAAAGAAAGAAAGAAAGAAAGAAAGAAAGAAAGAAAGAAAGAAAGAAAGAAAGAAAGAAAGAAAGAAAGAAAGAAAGAAAGAAAGAAAGAAAGAAAGAAAGAAAGAAAGAAAGAAAGAAAGAAAGAAAGAAAGAAAGAAAGAAAGAAAGAAAAATATTTTATTCAAGCCCCACACAGCGGGCACCCCACCAAATACAAACAGGTAGGCAATACAACAATTAGCTGGTACATTATATCAAAACAGTAGGCATGTCTACCACGATCTGAATTGTAAAATTTGTATTCACTCCATCAAAACCATTGAGCACAAAATTGTCTATTTATTCTTTGACAGAATCAATATCGGTGAAGCAATTTCATGGACGAAGTTTGTTACAACATTATCATTTAGTTAATCACAAATTTATGTTAAAAATGTTATTTTTAGATGTTAATTGTGTAGAACATGAAGTGAATCTTGATATCCCCATGGGAAAGAAAATCTGAAGATTAAATTTCGAAATCTATCAATATACATTAACGTTTATAAGCAGAAGGTTAGCATGGTGCCTCACATATGAATTATATATTAGGAAAATTCGATTTGTATCAAAATGGTGTGTAAGTTATTGTCAAGTTTCGTCATGAATCCACAAATCTACAAGGTTTTACGAAGTTTAATGAAATATAGCGATTAATATGTTAACTATTCCTATCTATTTTTATTTGAAAAAGTGAATGTTCAAGCCAGGACTTAAATCTGCGACCAGTCCCTTCCAGGGTGAATGCTCTGAATAACTGAACCATATGAACACACCTTAGACATTTTCTCCTATACAACCATTTTGAGGCTATACAAAATTCTATATAAGATAGAGAAAAGAGCTAGGTAGTTCGCCTAGATCACCTGTCCAACACCTGTGCGAAGGACAGCTTGCCTATTAATACTGTCGGCAAGTTCTCTTCTTGTTTTTAAATTTATTTTTATATTTTTGTCTAGAACACCTTCGACATTACATCACATATGCCTATATTTCATAAATGCCCAGAGCCAGCTCGAAGCGCGAGATAAATACGAGAAATTTGTCGCCAGCAACCTACGACTCACAGACGGTGTATTCCAGCTACTCCGTGATGATTTTGAGTACGTTAAAAAAGTGCTCAGAGCTTCCGAAAAGATAAAGACAGTCCTCGGTTCTTTTGAGAAGCTCTGGTCACTGGGCATCTATTATGCACATTGCACAGTTAGAAAACTGTCATATTTCCATATCTACAAAATCAGCTGTTTGAATGTGGGTCAGTGGTAGCAACCGATGAATCATTTTTACTATTTTAAAATATATACTAATATCACTTTGCTACGATATTCTGGTACATATATTTTATTTAAACAACGCTACATCTGATATATAGCCTAGATTTTTGCCAATTCGCATAAATGTTGTGAGACGTCACGGAAAATTGAAGACATTTCAAGGTTGTTCCTGAGGTAAATGTTTTCTTTTTCCGGGCCAAATGATCATCATTGTAAATCCTAAGTTGTCACATGAATGATTCTGAGTTTTATAAACGTACTAGACGTCAGTGCTATTGCCCGCGGTTTTTTCCACAAGTTATTTCTACAATTTCCATCAACAAATATGTATTTTTGTTTGGAGAAATAAAATACCAACTCAAATTATAATTTACTTTTAAATTCTCGCATTAATACACATAACAATAATGTTAACGGAAATTAACGCGATCTTGGCATAGGTACACACATACCTGTGATTTGCCTGACGTTTCGACCAGGTTACACCAGCCGTGGTCACAGGCTGACTGGCTCAGTGGTCTCCGCCCGGTGTCTTCGAGTCTGTGAGGCAGTAGGTTCTTCATCTACGACGATCGTATTAATTCCCGTATTCGTTAAAAAATAGGAGCGCTGACTTCAGGTTTCAAAATGCAAGTTTAATTGACCGAGTGAGCAAATCGCGCGAGAGTCTCAATTTCGACAAGATAGTCTATACAATTTTTGCGTAGCTTTTTGCTTGCTGGTGAACGTGACTTAAGCACATCCGGGTCCAGCCACACTAGATCGGTTGCAAAATTATCTTCGTATTAATTTATAATCGCTTATAAAATGTCGTCGCTGTAGATCTAATAGCTAAATGTTAGGTATTTGAAATTGATTGAGTGTACACTTTCTCTCTCATTACGACTCCACAGAAAACAGACGAGTTATCATTCACAATTGTTTAAATGTAGCGCTAGAATTAAAATGAGACTGGATTGAAATAAAAAAATATTACTTGTCTCTATAGTGCTTGAAGACATTTGCAACGGTATACGCATATATTTATAGTGGGTAAATGTGGCCAACCCATTGTCCTCTGTAACGCACATTTCATTACATGGTTCTTGGATGAGGCATGAATGAATTTCGAATTTGGAACGGGATGTAGAGCCTAGATAAATCGGTTAATGAATTTTTACATCTATCTGTATAGGAATAGCGTGCCCTTTGTAATGTCATACAGATGACAGCTACAAAAGTTAGA
Source organism: Eilema griseolum (assembly GCA_963662185.1). Lineage (NCBI taxonomy): Eukaryota > Metazoa > Arthropoda > Insecta > Lepidoptera > Erebidae > Eilema > Eilema griseolum. The sequence continues at coordinate 4,566,713 of OY759243.1, forward strand.
AGTCAACTAGTCTTTGACGCTTGTATTCTAGCACGATACTTTTTTTTAACGGGCGGACATCCACTCGGATACCCCCAGCCGTGGCCAGCGGAGTGGTTATGTGTGGCTCGAACCGACTAAAACCGCACGGCTGTCTTGGGACATCTGTTGTCGAGGGTGAGGTAGCCTCTGGCATATCTCTCGCGCACCCCGACTGACCCAGGGCTATAGAATGCCCCATCGGGTGTGGGACAACAGCGTCCCTATATTTCCCCAGAAAAAGGTGGAGAGGCACTAATCGTGCCGCATTCTAGACCTGCTTCTGCTAGAGTGACAGGCGGCTCCACCTGTGGCGCTATCCTTCTGCTCACAGAGTTCTTAGTACGACTATACTAAGATTTTACTATTCAGGTGGCAGCAATCAAAGACAACCAAGCAATTCACGTTACTAAAATAATGTGATGACTACCGGATCGCGAAACTGTCTGAATTAGCATTATATCAGGTGAAAACTCGGCCTACTGCCAAACAGTAGTACACCCACAGACTCTAAAAAAAAGTCATGAATCGAGTAAAAGACATGCTCGTTTATAAATCAGGCGAACCTTCACATACGCGAGGAAGTTTAGAGTTTATATATTACTCGGCAAGAAACCCTGAATCACAGTCTATGTCGCCATAATACATACACGTTTTTCGCGGGAAATGTTTAAAATACAAATTGGTCTGCAAATGTGAATACTTTTTATACAACTTAAGTTGCAGAGACGCACACGCCCCACCTGATAAAAAGCGGTTACCGTGGCTTATAGGCGTATTTAATATCAGCTGAGAGTCACACTCGTGCCACCGACCTTGTAAGAACAGAGAGTTTTTGTGTCGTCAGAGCAGAAGGCAATGTCGGACAAGCCTTTAGTCTTGCCACCGACAGAATAAAACCTTTCCAGTGCTGGCTACCTTACTCACCTCTGGGAACACAACACGGGGTTATTATGGCCGCTGTATTCGGAAGGGCGGTGGTACTTCCCCATTCGAATTACTCAATTGGGACGGGAATACCGTCGTTTTCTACCCCCATTAAAATGTATTTTACTTAAATAGTTACCCGTCTAAAATCATTCTGCCATGTATTAAAAAAATCAAACGTACAGTATGAATAAAAATGCAGAATGAAATATCAAAGTATCGTGATACTATTTAAATAACTTCACGCCAATAATCCACACGAATGTGAAATTATATTTTTCATACAAATATGCTGAAAATCCGCCACCCCTGGTTAAAAACCAATGGGGTGGCGGAAGGTAAGTGGAAAGTATTTCAAAAAAAGTTAAACCATTCCAAGCCGTTTCAGAGAAGTTCGACTGCAACAGTGTGACACGAGATTTTTGTGTATTAGATTTTTTCTGTGTCTATTTTGAAAGATTATATTGGATAAACCAGCCCAGAGAGAGTCTGTACATACCTACAGAGAATCTGCTAGAATTATATCACAGGCCAAAAATGTACTCGCTAAAACGTAGGTGGAAAAATCACATATGTCTACTTCCAAAAATATACAGTCGTGAACAAAAAGTGTCATGCACAAATAAATTACAGCTTCAGCCAGTAATATTTCTTTTGCCCAAAATCCTAAAATAATACCTAAGCAATAATTTTACTCTTGTTATAAAGTGATTTATCAAGCTCAAACTAGATTGGTATCTACTAAAATTAATAGTTCAGAAAACATTGACTTCACTTTGTATTTCAGAAATAAATGTAGCCTGAAGTTTGCAAGTGTATGCTGGCATTGCTCATCGTATAAAAAGAAGCAGATATACATATCAACACTTGAACAACGAAAGGGTATAAGAGATTTCAAATTTTCATAGGAAAAGAATTCAAAATGACATCATAAACACCGTATTGAAAAGTGATTTTCTCGTGCACTGTAGTTTTATAAGGATATTCGCACACTGTCCCACATTATGTGACGTAACGCGGGCATGTGTAGTCTTACTACTTGATAAACTTTTCTACTATTTGCAAGATATTGGTGACAGATAGTCTGTCACCAATATCTTGCAAATAGTAGAAAAGTGTATAATTCCTAATGTCGAGGTGCCATTGTTGACTAACGTTGGAACGTTAACCTGCCAACCTTGCCTCCCTTCTTGTCCTTTAACAAGTTCGTATCTAAATATTATACGGAGGTCAAATGGACACGTGGAAAGCCACCGAGCAACGGGGCCTCTCCCTCCTTATATTCATTGGCGGCAGTGTCTCCCTTAACTTGGAAGAAAAGGGCTGCTGTCTCCGTTGCCCATGTGCTGTGATCCCCGAGCAAACAATCCCAAAGTAATTTATCAAATACTACTTCTTCTGTGGAATCGATACCGCTTCTACTCTCAAAGGCTATTTTGTCAGTGAGCTGTTCCTTCAATGTACCACTAGATTGGCATCCTGTAAACTTTAGCAGGTAGGCCATGGTCTGTGTAACAACTCCACACTCACACCGCACGTCCACGTCACTACGACTAATTCAAGTATAATCTGTCACCAATATCCTTCTAAGAGCAAAGGTATACAAGTTTATAATTCCTAATGTCGAGGCGCCATTGTTGTCTAACGTTGGAACGTTAACCTGCCAACCTTGCCTCCCTTCCTGTCCTTCAACTAACTCGTATATATTACACACTGTGTATAATATTCGCGGTGCGTATACTACTATTTGCATACAACGACTTTTTACTATGTTTAGATATTAAAATTCAAGATTAGTTCGGTTGGCAAGTTTGATTGTAATATTTTATTGCTGCTGAATTGGGACAAGGAGCTTTAGCACGCTTTCGTTTTTTAGAAATTTGCCCTTACGTATATGTAACGGCATTTAAAATTCTCGTCACGGTATTTGTAATCGTCTTCCTTCAAAATGGCTCAACTGATTGTAATTTTTAGGGTTACGTACCGCGTGGTTCCCGGCAGAGTAGAATTTGGACCACCCCATCTCTTCCCATGCGATGTCGTACAAGGCGACTAAGGGATAGAGCTGTTTAACATCAGGCAGATATATACAGCCTAGACTCAGCCACAGATGCTTGACTCGAGTTAACAATAGTGCCCCGAAGACGCCAATAGGCTCACCCCCTATAACTTGGGACCAAATTCGGTCCCTGACTGGTGAAATGTGGGTGTTAATTCACCACTGTCTAACCTTCCGGTAGTAAAGGTGTGATTATACGTATGTATATACTTATATGTACGCACCTCAAAAACGGAACCGTCCGGGACAGTTCCGTTTTTCTTGACTTGGGTATTTTTCTTGTCAGACTTCGTTGTCCATCTGTCTGTCAAGACCATTTTCTCAAGAATACGTGGATGTTTCAAGTTGAAATTTACACCAAATAATAATAATAGGACTTGCATGGGGAAGTTGGCTTTAGTCCTCTCGTCTTAGTTACTTCTCCGAACCCACTCACATCCGAAGCTTTTACCCCGGAGTCTGGGGTCCGCTACTGTACTCTGACTATTCGTAACGACTACCATAGCGGTTCCTATGACAACTGGGACCGACAGCTTAACATGCTCTCCAAGGCACGACCAGACCAGATTCAGACCAGAATCACGCCCTTATCAGCGGAGAGTTAGGCAGAGGTGAATTAACACCCACAGATCACCAATCAATGCATTCGGTCCCACGTAATAGGAGGTGAGACTATTGCAGTCTTCTTGGCGCTATAGTTGATTCGAGCCATGCATGTAAACAATTATTTGCACTGGGCGGGAATCAAAACCTGCTCCCTGCGTAGCAGTCGCGTTCACTACCGCCTCACCACAGACGCTGTCCCAAGCTAAATAATTCAAGTACTCTTAAGTCGTTTAGTTAGTGTACCCTGGTACCCTTCAACCTTTAAGACACCCCTCAATTGTTCCCTTCTTCATTCTTCATTGTTGGTTCAAAAAAATAGCCCAAAAGAGCAAGTATCAAGACTATACTTCTTCTATGGGATTGTACGATTATCTACGAATCGAGTGACCTTCGTTAGAAAACCACACATTTCCTATGTCAACGGATATCCTAACCGCCTGACCTCAATACGATACGGATTGGCTAATATTTTTTTATAATAGTTATATAGGACAAACTAGTTTTTGTTCGCTACTCTGCCCGGATAAAACACTTTTTCTACGGAACCTTGGCATGTTAATTCCCACTGCAACACCTTCTATAAGCTATATGATATGTCACTGAATCTAATGTCGCGCCCTCTAGTGATCATGAAATAATGTGTTGAAAAATAAACTTGAGATAAATATGCCGTATTTGGTACGAACGGAAAGATCTTACTTAGCATGATTTTTCAAATATGTAGAATATTTGTCCCCTATTATATTAAATCTACTAAAGCAACTTGGCACCTGTAATACAATAAATAATAAGTTTTAACCTTTAACCAGTTCCCGGCAGAGTAGATTTTGGACCACCCTATCTCTTCCCATGCGGTGTCGTACAAGGCGACTAAGGGTTAGGGCTGTTTAACATCAGACAGATATATACAGCCAAGATTCAGCCTCGTATGCTTGGTTTGAGACAACAATAGTGTCCAGATGACGGCAATAAGCTCACCCCCTATAACGTGGGACAGAATTTAATAACATAACATAAACTCACGCGTATATTCCCCGAAGGGGTAGGCAGAGGTGCTAGCACTCACATTTCGCCAGTTTAAGTTTAGGTCCCAATGTAATAGGTGACGAGCCTATTGCCATTAATCGGACATTTTTAAACCTGCGATAAATACACACATAACTTCGAAAAGTCATTAGTAAAATCTGGGATCGAACCCGTGACCTCGTCTCAGCAGTCCATTACCCATACCACTAGGCTACCGCGGTTTTATTTTATTAAAATTCCTTAGATATAGCAACTTGGCACCTGTGATACAATAAATGATAAATGTTAACCTTTAACCTTGAATAAAAAATATGGAGCTTATATATTTATTATATATAAGCTCCATATTTTTTATTTCTTGTTATGTGTATTTAAGACCCCTACCAATTTTCAGATCTATGCGAATTTATGCATGCTTTACATTTTATTTTGTCCTATTTTGACTGAATTAATAGCGTTGTATGGAATGTCGTTAAACGTAAATTTTGCCAGAAAGGCTATTACAAAATCTAAGAATACTTGGATGATAAACAAGCTTGTAAATGAGCTGTTCGCTCAACTATGCTACTTCAGTAAATTTTTGTATTTAGATTATGTAGACTAAGTGTACTCGTATGTTTGTAAATAGACCAAAAAAAATAAATGCCCGCTGAGTTTCTTGCCGGAGTCTTCTCAGGTCGGGACCGCGTTTCGAACCGGGCGGTGGTCCATTTATTAAACTGATATTCATGTACCGTGCCGATATGTGATGGTATATACAAAATAAATGATTGTTGACTTTGACTTTTGACTTTGTAGAACATTTATTTCTTTATCAAAACCTATAGGTATTTAACTCAAACGAAAAAACATTAATGGTGTTAAACATGAGGTAAACACAGGACAATGCGTAATTTTTTAACGCGGCCATTGTAGTTTTGGAAACATGTATTAACATTAACTTTATCGCTTATATAGCCTCGTAACATAATTCCTGCTTTATGAATTAATCATGTTACGTAGATAATCAAACAGTTTGGGCCACATCCTGTTAGAATACTTATCGTGTGCTTATGTGACCCTGGTATAATTCAGGAAGCCAGGAGACTAGATTTATGACGCTTTCGACATATTTATTGCTTGACAAGCGAAATAAGTAATTATGTTTGTACACAGGAAAGCTTAAATGACCATCAGTTACTATACAGGGAATAACTTTTTGTACGTTGCGTCGGTTTAATGCTAACTAGGTATTAGAATCTATGTTTTTGAACAGATATAAAAAATTATTACTTTTTCGTTTTTATATCATTACTACGAATAGCTACGTGACTTCCGGCAGAGTAGAATTTGGACCACCCCATTCTTTCCATGCGGTGTCGTACAAGGCGACTAAGGGATAGGACTGTTTAATACAGTCCAGACTCAGCCTCAGACGCATGGCTCGAGGCAACAATAGTGCCCGGAAAACGGCAATAGGCTCACCACCAATGACGTGGGATCGAATACAATGATGGTGAAATGTGAGTGTTAATTCACCTCTGCCTAACCCTCCAGGGATAAAGGCGTGATTATATGTATGTACTACGAATAGCTTTTTCTTTTTCTACCTTGACGTATTAAATTATTATGGAAAAGCTTAACTTCAAAAATTGTACGTTACTCAACGATGTAACTTTTGAACGAAATGTCTCATAAATTAATATTCCACAACATTTCACACAACGCTATCTAGACCCATGGTAAGCATAGCTTAACTAGCTTGTGTTGTAACCAATTTTTGCTAATTATTTTTTTAGAATATTCTTTGAATTACGAGGATGGTTCTTACGGAGTCTAAACTCCCATACAAAAGATTCGTAATAATACTTAAAAGTCAATTTGGACTTCAATATCATGCCATGAAGTTTACATGTTTGTGGAGAGGTTCCGTGAAGGAAAATCAATTCTGTCAATCTGTCTGTCTATACATTACGCTTTAAGCCTTAACTACTGAACCGATTTTGATGAAATTTTGTATCTACCCCAGATTAGACCTTAAGAAAGGACATAGGGTATGTTTTGTCGCGATTACCAACTTAAACGCGTGCGGAGCCGCAAGTTTCGAAAATAAATTTTTGGTTTCGATAAACACCTGGACCAAACATTTGGCCTTTCTCCTTTCGTTTTCATTTTTACGCCATTTGAAAACGAACCACGCTATATTTACGCACGATTTTATTTATTTTGGCACGTATACGGGTGACGACATGATGTTCCGTCATTCCGTATTTAGTGATATCTAAAATCGGATGACGCACTATTGTGGGCGTACGTGGGAACTTCGATAAATCGACTTTTAAGGCCATCGGGAAGATAGAGGTGTACACAACACTAGTAACGACTGTTTATTGCTCTAGGGAACTTAATGTGTAGGGGGACAAGCTAATTTTTTATGTGAGACTCCCCACGGCGCGTGTTGTAATCGAACGGAACGTGGGCCATCCCTAGCAGCAATTTTATCGATTATACACAGAATTACACATGCAATCGTTGATTTATTGCACATGGGCCAGCCAATACGATTATCCAAATGACATTAACTCATTGGAGTACAAAAGTGAATGTTAGTTATTGTGTTTTATTATGCTCAGCAGTGACGAAAACTCAATATAACACGATTCTTACCGGGTTCCTTTTTCAGTATGTTGACAGATCAATATCTTACTGCTATTGTCGAAACCGGTGCGAAAGAAGAAGCGAAAGAGTTATGCCAGGATCGTGGCAAGTGCAAAACTGTAGTCTCTGCCTACCCCACTGGGAAAAAGGCATGAACGTATGTATGTATGTATGTTATAAATGTGAATATTGGTTAGGTAGTTCTAATAAATATTTCTTACTTAACCATACCAGAATGGCTAAATAGATCTGGATGAAATTAAGAACAGAGATAGACAAAGAAGAGAGAAGACTAAAGGCTTGTCCTGATTGTGTCTTCTGCACTAACTGCACAGAAACTCTACGTTACTACAAGGTTGGTAGACTCCCCTGGTGTTGCACACGTTCATAGGTCACGGTAACCACTTTCCATCAGGTGGGCAGTGTGCTTGTCTGCCACCTAAGTTGTATAAAAAAATATATCTGGCACACTGGCACACTTCTATCCCCGTCCATATTTGGTGCCCAAGTCGTGAGTAATAGATGTTTCTTACGGACGTATTAATTGATTGTAAGTCAAGTCTATCTCGTGCTCAAACGCATTTAAAGAAAACGCTCAAAGACTTCCATGCAAACTGAAAAGCAGTTTACTTAAAGTTACGATGAAAAGGTGAAACCTTACAACTTAATTTAGTATAAAAGTAATCGGGATATTTATTAGTTGTATTGTACTATACAACCGCGGTAGCCTAGTGGTACGGGTGGTACTAGTGGGACTACTGAGACGAGGTCTCGGGTTCGATCCCAGGTTTTACCATGGCACATACCAATGACTTTTCGATGCTTTTCGATGTTATGTGTGTATTTATCGCAGGTTTATAAGTGCCCGGTTAATGGCAATATGCTCGCCAACTATTACATTGGGACCTAAACATTAACTGGCGAAATGTGAGTGCTAGCACCTCTGCCTACCCCTTCGGGAATATAGGCGTGAGTTTATGTTATGTATTGTACTGAACTTCCGATATTTTTGCGCACATATTTATATTATATTTCGACATTGTAGGTACATAAATATCCCTATTACTTTAATACTAATGTGAGTACCATGATAGTTTAAATAACTTTACTACTCATATTTTCATATTTATATTCATTTATTTTGTGAAACATAGGTTAATTATAAAGGTCTTACAGGCTATGTTATGTTCGCTATGTTCTACCATATATGGTGTACAGATTAACACAGTTAATTAACTAATTTAGAATTTTCAGGGTAGTATAATAAATTTAAGTAATTAAAATACTGAATTTCAAATACATATGAATGTCAATCAATTCAATAAAAGTATTTTATAACTTGTCATACATGTATATATATATATATGTATAAACCATTCCTGATCATTTACTTTCATTTTCATTTTGTCCTACGTAAGAAATGTCATACGAAGCATAACGCAATGTTCAGGTCACCATATTTGATCCCTTCAAGATGAGATTTGACCCAATCGCAATATACTAGATAACCAAATATGTCCCTAAATGATTCGCTCACCCCTTTCCATCAAATCCCTGGCTTTTTTCTACAAATGGACATACGTAGGCGAAGTAAACATGCCCATTGTATTGATTAGTAGTATCAGCAGAGAGGTTTTTTTGATAATAAAAATAAATGTGTATTTTTTTTCTTACGCGTTTTGATAGAATGTCTACATCAATAATCTTTTTTTTTATGCCACCTAGGCGGCAGACAAGCACACGGCTCACCTGATGGAAAGTGATTACTGTAGCCTATGGACGTGTACTAAACCAAGGGAGTCATACTCGCGCTGCCAACCTTGTAAGCACAGAGAGTTTCTGTGCCGTCAGACAAAGCAGCTTTTGGTCTTCCCACTGACAGCACAAAAACTCTCCAGTGAGCTCTGGCTACGCTACTCACCACCGGGAACACAACACGAGGTTATTATGGCCGCGGTATTCTGTAGGGTGGAGGTACTTCCCCAGTCGGACTGCTCAATTGGACGGAAATACCGTCGCGTCCTACCTAATATAACTTTGTGCTTACATTTATATAATAACAAAAAGATGTGTATTCTTTTCGCGAGTAGGTTAATGTTACTGGGTTTTCTTTATTGAACATACTCAGTGGCAGCATGGTGTCTGGTAACGTCACGAGATGACGACAGACTCTTAGTTGGCCCTATGCAATAGAGGTGACATTATCTCAGCAAATATAACTGTTGATATCGGCTGTAGCATATTTCTGGTACCTGCGTATTACCTACTATATGGGGTTCTTCAAGAGGCGCATTAGAAGGATCCTTCAGGGTTGGCAGTACGAGTGTACGCCCCTGGTGTTACACACGTGTATAGGCCCTGTAGCCACTTTCCATCAGGTGGGTCGTTAGCTTGTCTGCCACCTAAGTGGTATAAAAAAATCCTCTATATTCTTCACCACCTAGGTACGTGTTAGGCAAGCGCATGGCCCACCTGATGGAAAGTGGCTACTGTGGCCTATGGACGTATACAACACTAGGGGCATAATATTCGTGCTGTCGACCCTGAAGAAACCTTATAATGCCTTTCTTCAACTCATCGGAGTTAACGGAGATGTGGGTAAATCCGCGGATTTATCGTCACATCTGCTTGTGTTGCCTGAAAGCCCGTCCGGCTATGTTGTTTTGGGGTCTAATCGAAAAGGAGGCGCACGCAGGAAGATGATTTTTAGTAGTAGTAAGTAGTCTGTAAATAGATTTTTATACCACAATCTCATTTTACTTCTATACACTCCTGTCCATCCAAAGGTTGCCTGGAAGAGATTGTTGTTTGCAATAAGGCCGCCCATTGTACATTTATTATATATAAAATCCATGTTAATTTGTGTATTTTGGTGTACAATAAAGAATATTTATTATTATTATTAAATTTATAGTTTTTATAAAACATCTCCCTTTTGGTTAATAGGGGTACAGTAAGAGACACACGGGTCTTAACCAAGTGTGAAACATAGAAAAAGAAAACAAAAGTGTTAATGTGATGTGGATGAAGCAAGAAACAAGCATATTATTATTATGCGCTGCCACCCTGAACTAGATTCTGTTAGAGTCAGTCTGACTGGGCCCACGGGAAGACAAAAATCATTTTGTAATCCACCGCCCGGTAAGGCTACTGTGATGCAGGAGAGTGCTAGAGCTCTCTTATTCCTTCTTCTGTTCTACATAAAAAATCTTCATAGTAAAGAAGCATACGATATGTATAGAAGCTGCATATCATCATCATCATCATCAACATCATCATTATCATCATCAATTAGCCCACCGCAGTTCACTGCTGGACATAGGCCTCTCCCAATGTGCGCCATTTTCTCCGATCCTCCACCTCTCACATCCAGTCTGTCCCAGCCACCTTTTTCAGGTCGTCCGTCCATATAGAAGCTGCATATAACCCTCTTATTTTCTCTTCAAATAGCCACGTAGAATGAACACAAATCAAATATTTTAACACGGCTTTAAAACTAAAATCCCAAACCCTCCTTTACCTAATTAGTTTCTATTGCTCCTGTTCACCCCTGATCCAATAACTTCCAACAAATCCCTCTCTATAAAACCGATGTAAAACCTATAAAAGGGATTTAATTATCTTAAACTCTTCAATAGAGTACTTAAAATAATCCTTAAAATCGATGTATCGAGTTAGTAAGCGATTCTCGATTCATTTTAGCTCGTTTAAAATTCCATCCATGCGTCACGCAATATCTCTTTCGGATAATACAACCCTGGGGTTTGTCGTTACGAGCACGTAGCTGGACCCCTAATCCGAGTGGTGTGAAGATATTTCCGCGATGGTTATGTGTGGCCATGGAAAACGTGGATGGTACATGATAATAACGTTATCGTTTTATTGTTATATGTTTAACCGACTGCAATGTAGGAAGTTCTCAATTTGACGGAATATTATATTAATGTTCGGTTTGAAATAGCGTCTGTTAAGGTGTTTACACTACGAACTTACCATTTTAGGATTGTGAGCATTTACTTTTTGGATGTTACCTTGACTTATAAGCCAGGGTGCAGTAAAATTTACTGTCAAGAAAAAAAAAAGAAACTATACAAAACCAGTAACTACGTGAGCGGTGAATTTACCGCGCACCCAAAATTTCAGTTTTGAATTTCCATGTTTCGATTTTCATAATTCGGAATAATTCTAAGCACTGCATGCATTGGCGTTCCGACGCAGAATATTTGCGACGGCATTTCTATATAGCGTAGTGTAGATCTAAGGCCCTCCGCTACCTCTTCTGTAGCGTAACAATACATACGATTTGCACGGGTTCCCGCATGCGTGAACACGTAGCAATCTCTTGTAATTATTGCGAATGTTACATTACTGAAAAATAAACGTTGGTGTTTTAGCGAGCATTTTATCGAGGGTTGTAGCAAGAATTCTCGCTTAAAGACAGTTTAGAGTTTCGAGTTTCGAGTTTCGAGTTTCGAGTTTCGAGTTTCGAGTTTCGAGTTTCGAGTTTCGAGTTTCAAGTTTCGAGTTTAGAGTTTAGAGTTCAGAGTCGCGAGCATTTATTAGAAAGAACGTGAAGTGATCATAACTATGTTTTGCTCTATGCTAGGCTCGGTTCGTTGTAAAAACGGCAAATGCAACATCTTAAGAAATACAAAGCTAATAGCGTTCCCTGGGTTTTCTGGCCAACCACACATAAAACACTATACATACATACATACATAAAATCACGCCTGTCTCCCATGGGGTAGGCAGAGATCACGGATCTCCATTTGCTACGATCCTGACATACTACTCTCGCTTCATTTACTCTCATTAAATTCTTCATGCATGCTCGTCGGTTTAGAGTACTCCTGACCTGCCCCTTTTCTAAAACTTCCCCGATTTGGTCCAGGTATGTGCGCCTAGGTCTTCCCCTTCCGACGGTACCATCCACACTCGCCTCATACACCTGTTTCGTTAGTCTTCTTTCATTCATTCTCTCAACATGACCAAACCATCTCAACATTCCTCTCTCAATTCTCATCACTACATATAACACTATAATAAACATAGAATCCCACCAAATACTGCACATATCATGTCACCGTTATCGTTAACCGGGGGCGATCCGCGGGTTATTTTTCTTCACATTCCTCAGACCACGCTCCTTCTACAGCCGTACTTAAACAGGGAATCGACTCAGTTATAAATCGGTAAGGCACGGCGACACGATGTGAATAATATTATACCATCGTATTTATTTCGGATTAGACTCCCCATTGATGTGAGCGAAATAAAACTCACTAAGTTTTATTTCTTCATTTATGACATTAAATTTTGTTAGGGATATAAAAAGTAATTTTTGACTGCTTTGGGGAGGTGTAGTTGACTTTCATCATAGTTATGTGAATTCGATTAGTGAAACTTGCACTTTCATCCAATCCAAGAGCGAAAGAAGGCAGAAAATTATTTTAATAAACACAACACAAAATACAAGAATTATTTATATAATATATAATAATAAAAATAAAAATAAAACAAATACTTCACTTATACCTAATAATAACATAACATAACATAAACTCACGCCTATATCCCCGAAGGGGTAGGCAAAAGTTCTAGCACCCACATTTCGCCAGTTTATGTAATAATAACAATACTTCATTTATCAATAATCTAATCATTTATTCCACTGATACTATACTGTAAGGCCGCGTGGTTCCCGGCAGAGTAGAATTTGGACCACCCCATCTCTTTCCATGTGGTATCGTACAAGGCCACTAAGGGATAGGGCTGTTTAACATCGGACTCAACCTCAGATGCATGGCTCGAGTCAACAATAGTGCCCGAAAAACGGCAATAGGCTCACCCCCTATTACGTGGGACCGAATACAATTATTGGTGAAATGTGGGTAATAATTCACCTCTGCCTAAACCTCCGGGGATAAAAGCGTGATTATATGTATGTATACTATACTGTATTGCTGCCAAGTCCAGTGTTCAAATTCTGATGTTAGAATTAAATAAAGAAAGGAATTATATTTGTTTTTAATTGTTAAGTACAACGCACAATGCAATTAATTACATAGCTCAAACTAACACGATATATTGCATACCAAAACTGCATGCAAACGTGCAGTAGGCGACAAAAGTTGATGATCATATACAGAGTATCAAAAGTTAGTAAACCTACATAGTATTTTTTAAAACCGAAATTACTAAAAATACCTTTAACCCCTGCAGCTAAGCTAAATTGCTTGTGTTAGGAGTGGGTTCACGTTGGTAGTGTAATGGCCCGGATTCGAACCCAGGACCTCTCGATCGTAAAGGTCGACTTCTTAACCACTAAGCTACCTACGCTCATAACGTATCAAAAGTAAGTTATCAGTACAAATCCAGTATGTAACAATAGATTCGCCCATATAATGTGAGATTTTGATGTCTCTGCTTACTCCTTCGTCTGTAAGCCGTAAATATACATAAGCAAGTTAAACGCACCAAACAAATAATGAACTCTATCAAGCTTGTTGTATTACAACTGAGCCCGTAGGTTCAACGCAGTCCCCAAAGGTTCTCGAGGTCACTCACCTCTCGCCTTGACCTTGAGAACTTACCCCAACCCTCTGCCTACCCCCGCACCCCTGGTATAACTTAATAGGCATTCTGAAACGAAATTATTTTCAGTCACGTATTGGAATCATATCGACAAAATTGAAGTAAATATACAAAGTAGTTTTTGTTAGAATGATGTTGTTTTGTTTTTGTTGTATTTAGAATTGCAACCTGTCTTCGTTTGGGTGCTCCCTGTGTTTCTCCTCATCGATGTCACTGTGGTGAGGCAGTCGACAGCCTTGGGCATCACGGCCTATCATGCGGCAGGAGCGCAGGCCGCATGTCACGTCATGCACATTTAAATGACATTATCCGCCGGGCTCTTGTCACCGCTGGTGTTCCAGCTATACTTGAACCAGTTGGCTCTTTGGTGCCTTGGAAGATGGGTGGGCCTTTGGTGTGGGACGCAACATGCGTCGACACCCTTACCCCTTCCCATCTTCCAAGTACGACGGATTGCGCTTGTGCTGCTGCGGCATCTGCTGAGACCCTCAAACAGCGAAAATATGATAACATTAAAAACAATTACATATTTGAGCCGTTTGGGGTTGAAACGCTGGGTTCGTGGGGTCCGAGCGCACGGTCGCTATACAAAGAAATAGCAAAACGACTGGTCGATGCTTCGCGTGACCAAAGGGCTGGCATCTTTTTCGCTCAACGGATTGGCATTGCCATCCAACGGGGCAATGCCGCCAGCCTTTTGGGCAAATTACCAGTCGACATCGATGGGGAGGAATTCTTCGATGCTTAATTTGATCGTTTTGTATCCTATTTTATATTCTTGTAAATATTACATTAGTTTAAATGTTAATAAAAATTTTGGCCTTGAATAAAAAAATGAAAAGCAAAAAAAAAACATTATATAGTAATAGATATAGATTTCCTCTCGTTTTTGTTTAAAATAAATCTATATTTTGTTTAATAGGACATGTCAATATGACTACATCTCGCCTGATGGTAAACTGTAGGCAGTCCAGGGAAGATGGTCACCATTACAGGCTATAATTATCTTTAAAAGGTCTTTAGAAATGCTATAACTAACACAAGACGTTAATGCAAAATAGTAAAAACTCTGTTACGTAGCTGGAGAGCGTTCGACTGCTATAAGCTACGCAAAGGGTGCGGGTTCGATTCCCGCTCAGTGCAAATATCTGTAAATAAACGAATATTTACATTCATACATACAATCACGTATTTATCCCCAGAGGTTTAGACAGAGGTGAATTAACTCCTTAATTTTGCCAATCATTGTATTCGGTCCCACGTAATAGGGGGTGAGCCTATTGCCGTATTTCAGGCACTATTGTTAACACGAGCATGCATTTTGACATTGGTATAAAAAAATAAAAAAATGATTTTAAGTACATTTATGTGGATCAAAAGTCTAAATAATACCGTCTAGAATGTTCTACAATATTATTATTTATTAGCTGATCAGCCCTAGCTTCGCTCATTGCATATTTTAAAACCTTCAATTTGAGCCCGTATTTCTTTATTTTTCAAATAATGTTTCAGAATTTGCTGTTGACTTTTAAAATCCCTTAAGTAGTAGCGTAATGATATATAACCAAAATCGTTCGTCGATAAACGGACTATTCAACACAAAAATATTTTCAATTTCGAACCAATAGTTCTTGACATTAGCGCGTTCAAACATACAAACAAATAAACTCTTCAGCTTTATAATATTGCTATAGAGTATACACATATTTGTACATGAAACCGTTACGTCGATAGTTTTTTTTTATATAGGTCACGTCAATAGGACACGTCAATTAAACTTCGCCTCACCTGAAGGTAAGCTGAAGGCAAAGTCTCAGAGACACCATTACATACATATACCGTGTTACAATTCAATGGTGACACTCAGTTTTACAGCCTCATTATATTTTTCACGCCCAGCTTAAAGGACTCGGGACTGTAGGAAGAAGGAAACACGTGAGCTGGTAACGAATTCCGTACCTTAATGGTACTACAAAAGAAAGAGTCTCCGAACCGCTTGGTTCTGCTTGGTAGTGCTAGGCTATGAATCCGGAACCTCTTAATCGTAAGACTGACTCATTAACCACTGAACTACTGAAACTTTGCGAATACACTGGGAGAAACGGCTTACCATAGTCTACCATGTATCAACAAGTATGTTTCTAACGATGCTATGAAACTTGTTTTGAGAACGTAGACTAAGGTTCAACCACCTGAAATTCAAAACTAGAGACCCGATACTGTCTGCTGCACCCCTTTGTGCCTTTGTTGTCTGAACATCTGTATTACTATGTGCTTAAAACACGATTCTTTTGAACTAACCTCAAAAAAAGATACACGTTGAGATTTTTTTTTGTGTGTGTTCAGCAATTTTTCTGTTGACGGTCTTTTTTTGTTTATAGACTATTTCGTCAGGTGTGGTTCTATAAACATTTGCTAAATATTTGAGGGTAGGTACTAAAAGAAATGATCGAACTTTTTAATATGTTTGATTTGTTGTCCTATTTGAGTATGATTTGTTGTCCTATTTGAGTATGATTTGTTGTCCTATTAAGACGTAGCATTAGAGTATTTGAGTGCTACTTTAGAAGTGTTTGCTGAAATTTACAATAATCTTTTTTATAGCACGTGGAGATCCCAGTAAATCTCTAGTGGCGTAGTGGTGTAACGTTGGACGCAGGAGGCGCGAGTTCGATTCCCGCTCAGTACAAATACTTGTATGCATGAATATGTGTATTTGCATTGATTTGAGTGTTTCTATGTATAATATATGTGCATTTTACAAAAAAAGAAGTATCTACGTATGTTTATCCGCAATCTAGATTTCATACACAAGCTAGTTAAGCTATGCTTACCATGGGCCTAGATAGTGGAATGTTGTAAAAATAAAGTAGTACTATTTATTTATTTATTTCGAAAACAGCAGCGATACATAAGTAAATCTGTACATTATGCACTAAAAGTAAGGCTAATAACAGGTTTTTCTTTATTATAACACAGTGTTTCACTCTGCTTGCGAACGGACAGTATTTTTTTTTTCAAATACAACTTAATAACTTAAAGTAGATTATTCCTAAATGATCAAGAAGTTGATAGTGAATATGAATAATAGTCTAATGTTAGTGATGCAACTATAATGGTGTACTTTTAAATGCACTAGCTCAGATGCACGTATATTGATGTTTCATCTTGACCTACTGGCGTAACTCTTCTTTTGTCCAGTTATATTATCGACCTACTAGGAACAGTGATATACATTTCTTTCCATTCAAAACCGATAATACAACTGATGAAATTCAAAGAATTTTACATAAATATCAACTATCAATCAATCAATTAAGCCTATTGTAGTCCATTGTATGGGATGCTTTGGCCTACTGTTTCCACGCTGGTCAGACGGGAGGCACAGGGTTTTATTTCAAGTTTTCCTTCTCTCGCAGTGGTATCGTCTGCGTATGTTTGCGTTAGTCGTCTCTTACGACACCCTTCGGATGAGATGGTGTGATGATACTTGTATTCTTTCATCACCACACGGATTACATAAAAAAATACACAGGTATTTCCTTTCAAAACTAAACAATGGTAAGGGATCTTAATTTAGTATGTAAACACGTTTCTGTTCACAAATAAAATTAAAAGCTTACTTTTCATACAATCCAATATTTATTCGTACCTAATTCAGGTTTTAGGCTTCATTCAGTGAATGTAATTTTTGCGAGAGACTTATCTCGTTGTGATTCTGAAAATCTTTTATTTCTCGGGTGATTAAAATTCAGACCTAAACATAGATTGTGTTAGAACGGTTGTGTTAGAAAGGTTCTAGAATGCAGACGAGTGTATTAAGTATAGTTATGGTATGTATTTTCTTCATCTTAGCGGTAATCCCAGTAGCATCCGAAGCGTTCATTTTGGAGTCTGGGGTTCGCTTTACCAGTCCAACTACGGATTTGGCTTAAAAAGATAAAGCAGAAGATGGTATATGATCCGTGTGGTAACGGAGAAAGAATACAAGTATCAACACCCCATCGCATCCGAAGAGTGTGGTGAGAGGTGACTAACGGAAAAATACGCAGACGATATCACCAAGAGAGAAGGAAAACCATGTAATAAAACCCTGTAGCAACCCGTCTGGCCAGCGTGGAAACAGTAGACCAAAGCCTCACAACATTAGGAGAGGCCTTAGTCCAGCAGTGGACTGCCGGAGGCTAATTGATTGATTTATCGTATACAAGGCCTAGGTAGCTAAGATTTGCGGTACTTAACAATTCAATCTCACCTACAAGCCCTTAATCAATCATCATTAATCAATCTCCTCTGTTGAAAGACGGATAATGCTCTGGTGCAGGTTTTCCTCTTGGAGTTGGGAGTTCCGATTGCAGTCACTCCCATAAAAGTCAAGATAAACTAAATATAAAAAAGAAAGAGGAGAGTGGATCAGATCTCGATGGTGCAAGCTTTGATGTACCTAGCATAGCCGTTTGGATTAAGAGAAGTAGAGTGGTGGAAGATACATAGATTAGTACACCAAACAAACAAACAAATAAACTCTTTAATTTTTTATTGTGATATGTGTATTTAGAAAGAAACGTGAGCATTAGGCTGGCCTTTACCTCGCTCAAAGAATTGGCATCGCCATTCAGCGTGATAATGCCGCTAGCCTTTTGGCCACGGTACCAGTAGAGATCGATGGGGAGGAATTTTTCGATCGAGTTGCAGTCTCCCTCTTATTCTCTATTTCACTTTTGTATATATTGAATAGTTAGCATAGTTTTGTAATTTTTTTATAAGAAATTGCATATATTTTTTGGTATACTATAATAGTTTAATATTAAGTTATTTATTATATTGTAAATAAATAATCCTGTTTTCTGAATATGAAAGAAACCATCAAAGTCAAAGTCAAAGTCTTTATTCGTTGAACATGGTACAAAATGGAGTTGAGGTACATAATGTTCAGATCTCATATAAGATGTCAGTGTTTAATTAGATTATATCATTTAAAAAATAATCATCCTTAGGGCTATACAATCGTGATGTTAAAATACAGAAATGTAGAAATACCGAATTTCAAACTAATTCTTATAAAGCACTAGCTAACCCACCCCAGCTTCGCTTGTGGTATATTTTGGAACTTCATATCACTCCTTTGATCCCGTATTTTTTAGTCTTGAAACAATGTTTGGAAAATGCCGAATTTGTTGTTATTTTATGATCACTGCTCCGCTCCCAAAAGTAGTAGCGTGATGAAAAATAGCTTCGTCGATACACGGACTATTCAATAAGACTAAACAAAAAGATTTTTTCAATTCAAACCAGAGTACAGTACTTCCTGAGATTTCTCCAATGAGAAACCAGAGAGTTTTCTCACTGGAGAGATTTTGTGTTGTCAGTGGGAAGACCAAAGGATTGTCCTGATTTTGTGTTCTGCACTGAAGGCACAGAAAATCTGTTCTTACAGGGCGGCAGTACGGGTGTGACTCCCCTGGTGTTACACACGTTCATAGGTCTCCGTAACCACTTTCCATCAGGTGGGCCGTGGGCTTGTCTGGCACCTAAGTTGTATAAAAAAAACGTTCAAACAAACAAACAAACAAACTCTTCAGCTTCATAATATTAGTATAGATTTGACAAAAGACGTGCCTCAGTAGTCATATACCGCATTATGCGGCTCTCCGTTCAAGGATAATGTTTCTCAAACTTTCCACATTGCGCCCCCAAGTCCGCAGAGTTTGACCCTCCCAAGTCATATTAGGAAAATCATAAAAAAAAAAACTTTGTAAAAAGTGTTACATTCTTTATCGGATCAAATGTCGCGGTGGAATTTTATTTTTCTCAAAGTTTTATTTGATGTGTAATTTATTATTCAAATTGGGGATTTGTTTTGTGAAAATTGTACACGTCGTTTTGTTTTATCACTGTTTGTCAAAGTTTCGTGGAATATATTGTTTCGTGTTTTTGTTGAAATGTTTGTGAATATTTCGAATGTTATATTTTACCCATTTACCCTGTAATTTGACTCTAAGTGCTTATTTCACCAGTCAATATAAACTAAACGCGACATTGGTTGACTTTTACAAGGACGTCTCCGTTTGACCTTCCAACCCTGAGAGGAAAGCCGGCGCCAAAGCATTTTGTACATTTAAGTTTGTCGCTGCCGTAAGACGCAAAAAAAAGAGAAATGATTTAAACTATTTTTTTAGACTATTTATACTGTTGATTGTACGAGGTAAGACACGGTTGTATTTCCGTTCAATTGAGCAGTCCGGCTGATGGAGTACCTCCGCCCTACGGAATACCGCAGCCATAATAACCTCGTGTTGAGTTCCCGGCGGTGAGTAGGGTAGCCAGAGCTCACTGGAAAGTCTATGCTATTAGTGGGTAAACTAAAAGCTTGCCCTGCTTTGTCTTCTACACTGACGGCAGAGTAACTCTGTGCATACAGGGTTGGCAGCGCGAGTGTGACTCCTCTGGTGTTGCATACGTCCATAGGCCACGGTAACCACTTTCCATCAGGTGGGCTGTATGCCGGTCTGCCACTTAAGTGGTATAAAAAAAATTAAAAATAATGTGGAAAAGTACAAGTGAGTACTAAATTTGTTACTAAACACATTATACGTGCATAGTGGAGATGTGTGGTGTAACAAGAATGGTCATATAAGTAATCCAAGTTCATTAGAGGAAGTTTGAAAGTGGAAAATTTTGAAGCAAAAGACTGGCGTGGCATATGACAGGAATGTATGGAGTTGAATGACATGTTTGATCGACCTATTATACAACGCTATCTAGACCCAAATCATGTTTTTCCTGAAATTTCAACTTTTACAGAAAAAAACATAGTTGAAATAAATGGAATTTTTTGGTGCTTTTAGTTCAACTGGTTGAACGTATAGTTGAACTTAATGGAATAGAGGGGAATCAGCATACCTTAATCACAGTATTACTATCTATAAGCCTACCAGTAGTTCGACTTTTTACGCACAGAAACTTAATCAAGGGACATGGTTGTCACAACAAAAGGTACTTTAATTTTGGAATGCCACCTTGGTCACCAGCCTAGTCCATCATCAGAACAGCTCCATGGTGCCATAATTACAATTACAGAGTTGTGTTGTAGTCGATGCTAGACCATAGAATACTTAAATTAAAAATCCAAGTTGAAGGCGTAAACGCAGCATCTGGCTGAGTGTCGAGTTGCGACATTCCTCGTGTCAGCATTTACTTTCTTAGGTGTCTTTTGTGGATAGCACAGGGTAACACAAAAGTAACTATCCAAGACCTTTTCAGGGTGTTACCACAGCGAACGAGCTCAAATTCACTAAGCTTATATAATATTATTACAAAACAATCCGCGCGCGCTAGAACCTCGTTTGATAGATAGATAGATCTGTATTTTACCGTCTGTACCATGGTGAGTGTTCTAATGAGCTATTCCAATTAGTCCCACCCTCCCCTTTTCTACAAAGAACAACACGTGCAGGTCTTAGATGTCACCCGCACACGGTGCAGAACATCCGATCAAGAACCAAGCGGTTCGGAGACTATTTCCTCTGTTGCACCATTAAGATCTGAAATTCATTACCAGCTCACGTGTTTCCTTCTTCCTACAGTCCCGGGTCCTTTAAGCGGGGCGTGAAAAAGCATATGATGAGGCTGTCAAGCTGAGTGTCACCATTGTCACATGGTATGTGTAAGTAATGGTGACCCTCTTTTCTGAGACTTTGCCTTCAGCTTACCATCAGGCAAGACGGAGTCTATTTGACGTATCCTATATAAGAAATGCTATTCAACACAAAATTTACTTTTCAATTTAAACCAATAGTTTCTGAGATTAGAGCATTCAACAAGCCAACTCTTCAGCTTTATAATGTTAGTATAGATTTTAAAGACCTATTCACGTCATAAACTACGTAACTAAAGATTATTTTGTAACCGATCCCTGAGGTCATACTGTCCACACACCAACATTGTAGGGACTATCAGCTCATGACAAAAAGCCGCTCACTTGCATATAGACGTAAGGCAATAAATCTTCGTTCGACACGCCCACACAGTTATCAGTGTCTCAAGTTTATGTTACTTATTGGAAAACTTAAACAAAAGGCTTGTATATAAAGCGGTAGCATACGCAACGAGTCTATAAGGCCCCATCGGGTAAGTAAGACCCAAACCAGTTAGACCTGCTAGCCCATAAACATATTGATTTTAGGGTATTATAGAACATGTTATATAACGCTATCTAGACCCAAACCAATTTTGTCCAGAAAGTTCAACTTTTAAAGTTTCGCGTTCCATGATACACAATAATGTTTACGGGATTTAACGCGATTATGATCACAAAATAATGTATAAATCAAAGGTGACCTATACCATGATCGCGGTAATTCCCGTAAACATTATTGTGTATGTTCAACTTTTACAAAAATAAAGTTGAATTGTAATTTTTTGGTGCTATATGTTCAACTGATTGAATTTATAGTTGAACTTAGCGGAATAGAGGAAAATAAGCATACCTTTACCATAGTATTACTATCTATAAGCCTTTTGAATGAAATTTTAAAGCATTTAGTATGTTAACTATTCAAATTTATTAATATAAAGAATCCCATCGTTGCCTGTTAGAGATCGCCTTGTGCAATAAGGCCGCCTTTTGTTATGTCACAAAACTGTACCAAATTTTGTTTTTATGTATATGATATACTCTTTGCGCAACACTACGACTAACATCTGATTGCATTTCGTCCCGTATTTTTATTAATTTATAATTAATTTTATCAATAATTAGGCTTACAATTCATCACAAAACAACATCTAATAAGTATAAAAGTGTATTTAGGTAAATAAGTGTGTGTAAAAGTGCAATAAATTAGTGAAAATTGCGTCCAGCTGATTTTGCTTACCGGGTACTCAAAACCTTCGAATATTTTATCCGCTGGAAGAAGTGATAAAACCACTGTCATGGCTGTAAAGGACGGTATGTGGAGTTTATAGAATATCAAACGCTTGCCTCGATTGGATTTATTATCTTGCAAGTAATAGTATCGGAGGACAAGCTATAAACTTGTATGTGATTTCTCCATTCGCCGTCTGCTCGGTATACAGGTATGTAATCGTTAAGTGTGTCCAGGTGACTGTTCCGTAACTATTACAGATATCAATAAACTTTAAACTGATATCAAAAGTACGTTACCTAATGAGTAAATGGCAACAATAACTTTTTAAAAATCAAACGAGAGGTATCAACATTTTGACATTAAACACTTCCATACATTTACTATGCAATTAGTAGAAAGGTTTTAGTTTCCTTATTTTAAAAGAATATTATAATTATAGAATATATTCTATAATAATATTAATGGTACATCTTCGGTATAGATTTATCTTTTTCAAGCAAGGACAAGTTAAAAACTTAGATAAGATATAATGGATGACTTATAAAAGGAAATATAATTCGTTAATTTACACAGATTTTGAACATATTAACATATTAACAACCATAGGTACTGTATTACCTACTTAAAATGAGTTCCTCAACTGTCCCAGTGTGTTGCCCCCACTGCCCAGGATCTTCACGCACTTTTAGTGTACATGGGCTCAAGGTCCACATAGGCCGCAAACATAAAAACCTGCAGCAAACAGCGCCCGCTTTGACTGGCGCTGATTCGCGGCCGTCCAGTCAGCAAAGTCAGGTGCTCCGGGGGCCTGGCCCTTGTCCGCTAGAGAGGGTTGCCGCTTTGAGAGCTTGTACGGCCGTGATGAAGCATATTCCCAAGGGCGCTCGGAACCAGGCGGCGAGTCGATTGTGCGAGGTCCTCGACAGGTGTGTCGACGGCAACAGTGTGGATGACTGGGGGGCACTCCTTACTTTTGCCTATGGTGCCCTGCCGGTCCCTTCGAAGGACGCGCCGGGCAACATGACAACCAAGGTGAAAGCAAACATACAGTCATTCGACTCGGGCCTGTTCCCAGAGGAGCCGGGGGGGACGCGTTTATCTGGGTCCCGGGACAATCGTAAAGCCATCGAGACTAAGGTATATGAGGGTGACCTACGTGGGGCTGTCCGGATCTTGGTCTCTGATGACTCATTCGCACGGCACGACACGGATACGCTTAACGCGCTTCGTGCGAAACATCCGAGCCCATCGCGCCCGCTAAGCTTTCCGCCGGAGCCGGACACGTCATTTTCAGCGGTGACGGTTTCCGCGGAGGACGTGGCGCTCGCGCTGAGTACTTTTTATAGCGGCTCCGCGGCGGGCTTGGACGGTATACGTCCTGGGCACTTGAAGGAGCTCACGTCGGGTTCGGCGGGGGAGAATGGGCAGCGACTGTTGGGGTGCTTGACGAGGCTGGCAAATCTTCTGCTGAGTGGACGGCTGAATCCTGCCGTCTGTCCCTATCTCTATGGGGCATCTCTGTGTGCGCTTACGAAGAAGGACGGCGGGCTTAGGCCAATAGCGATCGGGTGCGTACTCCGTAGACTGACGGCCAAGCTGGCGTGCCGATCAGTGAGGGAAGCGATGACGGAGTATTTGCTGCTGCACCAGCTTGGTTTTGGGGCGCGTCGGGGATGCGAGGCGGCTATCCATGCAACGCGCGCGTTTGTCATGGACCCTGACCGTTTGGACTGCGTGGTGCTGAAGCTCGATATACGAAAGGCTTTTAACACATTGGAGAGAGACGTTCTTTTGAGTGAGGTCAAGGATCAGGTTCCCTCTCTCTACCCTTTTCTGTTTCAAGCGTACCATCATCCCTCTAATCTCTTCTTCAATAATAACTTAGTCTCTTCGCAGGTGGGTGCTCAGCAAGGGGATCCGCTGGGGCCCCTCATTTTCAGCCTGGCAATCCATAAAGTCATTACGGAGCTTAAATCCGACCTGAATTTATGGTATCTTGACGATGGGACCCTCGGGGGTTCACCGGAAGACGTCTACCAGGATCTGAACGCTTTGATTCCTCGTCTCAAGAATCTGGGTCTGGAGGTGAATCCCTCTAAATGCGAATTGTTCCCTTGCAGTGCTGAAGCTCGTTCTTGCTTTTCTCGCTTCAATTCCCTTTTGCCTGGTATCAAAGAACTTTCTCCGTACTCCTTCACCCTCTTAGGGTCTCCTATCTTCCCTGATGGAGTGCCAGAAGCAATTTCTTCCCGCACTAAGCTTCTCCTGACCGCTCGAGAACGTCTCAAAGACCTTTCTGCGCACGTGGCGCTGGCCTTATTGCGCATGTGCTTTGCCCTCCCTAAGCTAACGTATCTCCTGCGGACTACGCCTACCTGGGTATGTCCAGTGGAAGTCGCAGCATTCGACGACAGCCTTAGATCCACTGTTGAGTCGATTTTAAATGTATCTCTCAATGAGTCTCAGTGGACACAGGCGACTCTTCCCATTCGTCACGGAGGTATCGGGGTGCGACGCGCGCGGGATGTGGGTGTGCCGGCTTTCCTGGCGTCGGCGCATGGGGTAGCGGATCTCGTCACTGTAATCCTCCATAATAATGGTGGCAGAGTGACCGTGCCCTTTGCGCCCGGCGCCGAGACAGTGTGGTTTGCCTGCAGTTCAGCGGCGTCGAGACCAGTCGTGCCCACTGTCCAGCGCGCTTGGGACGAGGGCATTGCTGTAAGGCTTAGGGAGCAGTTATTGGAGGTTGCTTCGGGAGCCGATATGGCCAGGCTCCGAGCAGTGTCACAGCCGGAATCGGGAGCGTGGTTGCACGCGCTGCCTTCACCTCACCTGGGCACTTTGTTGGATGACAATTCGTTGCGGGTGGCGGTGGCCCTCCGCCTGGGCTGCGGGTTGTGTGAACCCCATAGATGCACCTGCGGTTCCATGGTGGCGAGCGATGGCCATCACGCACTGAGTTGTCGTAGAAGTACGGGTAGGTTTCCGCGCCACCATGCTCTCAACGACATACTTCGGAGAGCCTTTGTGTCGGCGGATATCCCATGCCTATTAGAACCACCTGGCCTCAGCAGATCCGACGGCAAAAGGCCGGACGGTATGACTCTGGTGCCATGGAAAAATGGTAAGTGCCTTCTGTGGGATGCCACGTGTGTCAGCACGGTTGCGCCCAGTCACCTGAGCCGTACTGTCCGGTCTCCGGCAGCTGCTGCTGAGGACGCAGCGGATAAAAAACGAGAGAAGTATGCGGCGTTGACAGAGCAATATATGTTCGCTCCCTTTGCGGTCGAGACAATGGGTAGTTGGGGTACCGACGCCAAGAATCTGGTGAGCGAATTAGGGCGCAGGTTGAGGGACAAAACCGGTGACTCCCGCTCCGGCTCGTACCTGGGGCAACGGTTGGCCATAGCTGTTCAACGGGGCAATGCCGCCAGTGTCATGGGTACCTTTGCACCAGGTACGATGAGGGGCGGGTTAATAGATTAGAGTCTAATCTATTAACCCGCCCCTCATCGTTGTACAGTCAGAGTGACAGTCTAATCATTAGACTGTCACTCTGACTGTACAAAAATGTGGACAATATTTTAATTGTATAATGTAATAATTAATTTTTATATATTGGCGTACTCTAATTTCTAAATTATTGTAAATCTAATTTTAAGTGAACTTTATGTTTTTATGAGAAATAAATTAAAACTAAAAATCTAAAAAAAAAAACAAAAAAAAAAAAATATAAAGAAAAAATTGAATCGGTTCAGGCGGGATTCGAACCCGCGATCTTTCCCCTACAGGGGGAACACTTTGACCACATTCTGAGCCACAGAACCATCGCCCGAAACCATCCAAATTCTTCTAAACAAATATCCGTCTTACGGCGTACATACTAAGATACTTTTTTTTTTCAAGAACATACATACAAATTATACATAGAAACATGGTACTTAGACCAATGTAAATGTTCACATTCGTACACATACAAATATAGTAGCGGCGGCGTTCACTACCGCCACGCAACAGAGGCTGTCAAACGACGTCAGGCTTCTGTAAAATCCATGTAATCCTAAGCAATAGAAGGGGGACCTCGGGGTCCAAGTTAAATGCCTCGGGTACAACCCGAAACAACATAACATAACATAAACTCACGCCTATATCCCCGAAGGGATAGGCAGAGGTGCTAGCACCCACATTTTGGCCAGTTTATGTTTAGGTCCCAATGCGAGCCTATTGCCATTAACCGGACACTCCTATAAATACACACATAACTTCGAAAAGTCATTGGTGTGTGCCATGGTAAAACCTGGGATCGAACCCGAGCCCTCGTCTCAGCAGTCCCTTATCCATACCACTAGGCTACCGCGGTTACCCGAAACAACGTTAAGATGCTTACAACACAGTATGTATATTAAGTTAGTATTGTTAAAAAAGACGGTTAAGTGTGAGTCGTACTCGCACTCAGAGGGCTCCGTACAAAATTGTATTCAGGGACCAACTTATGTTACATAAACCGCAATATATTTTGATTGCGTTGACTTAGAAGTTTGATTTTTGTATAGTTTCTAGACGTTACCTCTGTAAAGACCTAAGTATGTGGTATGAATTTCAACTTGAAATCTCTACGCATTCCTGCGAAAAAGATCTTGATAAACAGACAGACAGACAGAAAGACAGACGGACAATGAAATGATCCTATAAAGGTTCTGATATTTCGTCTGGAGGTACAGTACCTTAAAATTGAAGACACACACAAAACCTTATATTCCACTTGGGAGTAATATCTCACACATACGAAGTATTATAATACCAAACACCGTTATCACCATTGCCGGCAAACTTGCGTATAAAACTCTAGTACTTACGGCGCAAAAGTTTTAATTCGTCGCAAGTTCCCTAAGTACGCAGTTCGACATTCGATTAGAATAGTAAACGCCGCGCGGGGGACAGACGCCTCCCTGTCTGCGCCCTAGCCCTGTCGCCCTTTGCCCTTTTCGTCATAGATCAACACCGTTTCAATAGCAGACACGACTAATTTTGGCGCGAATAACTTTGAATGAAGAGAACAGGGACCAGATAATTCTATATTTAGCAAAAAAAAATTATGACACAAACGCATTGAGTTAAATTGTATTGACACATGTATTTGGACACAATCATACCAAATAAGGTAGTAAGCAGACCCATTGGCAAGGTCTTACTAAAGAAATAAAGAAACAGTAAGTAACAGTGGCTAGAGAGCCATAGGTACTTGGTCAGTTCCAACAATGGTGCAGATTCAATCAGAGGGTAGCGAATTTCTTTTCCCTTTTAAAATTCTATAGTATGTTTAATACTTACGTCTTTATATCTCCGAAGCGTTTCGTTGAAAAGTATTTACAACGCATTTCACAAACTGTTTTCTTGCCTACGTCACGAACTTCATACTGCTAATGCGAATTTTTTAACATGTATCTACTTGGTATCTCATGTGATAAATGCATTAAATGATTGTTCAAGAATAGCCATTTACTATTAAAGCATACGTTATTCACGACGTCTGCAGGTAAAATAAAATAAAGTATTGATGACGCTTCTTCGCATTCCTATTCTACGTGAACCGTCTCGCCGGGCCCCAGTTCACGCGTACCGAACAATCCCAGCGCCCTTACTACGTCCTTATGCCAGGATACTGAGCTCTGTCTGTACAGACTCCCGCCAAATGGGAGATTAATGAATTACCTACAAGTTTGTGAGAGAAAAGGATAGTTATCAGATAATTTAGGGTTGCCTTGGCAGACTACAAATTAATTAGTACCTTAATATTGGTCTAGCGTTTTTGCAAAGATTTATTTTATGTTTATATGCTGTATCGGAGTCATTTAGCGTTCCATGATTTCTTTTACTACTATGGTACAGTACCCCTAGCTCGAAAAACTATCGTAATCTTATCGTAAACGTAACGAGAGAACGAAGCATTGCGATTGGCCGGCTGTCTACTGTAAACCAGTGTGTGTGAAGCCTGCCAATTGTAATGCCCCATTTTTTCTATGCGTTTACGATAGTTTTTCATGCTAGGGGTACTGAACGAGCTCTAGTCTAAGCAGAGGTCAACATCGCACTACATTCATAAAGATGGAAATTTTAATGGTGTCGATATTTTGAACTATGTTTTTGTTTTTCGAAACCATAACAGAGTTTAACGAATCTGTCATGGATAACGTAAATATTCGCATTGAGATATAGCCCAACATTATCTAAAAACAATTTTCCGAAATTTTCAGTTGACTTACACGAGTTTGAAGACATTTTTTTTCTCGAAAATTAATCTTGCAGAGCGGTTCATTGCTTTTTTGATATATACGAAATTATTTTGTTTTAGTAATTTAAAAGATGTTTTTTCTTTTATATCGTTTACTTTTCAACTTAATTCCTTACTTTTACACTTGATGGATTAAACTATTTGTTTGATTCAGAGTGGTTATTCATGAAGAATATGTTCTTTACCGTCCCAAAGAGAAACAAACTAATAACCGTGATCAGCAACGAATAGAAACGGTAGGTTTCTATTCGTTGCTGATCACGGTTATTAGTTTGCCAAACGAAGGTCTATATCCGATCGAACCCGAGTATTCAACCGACCAGATCTTTAAACAAAGACAGTTAAACGGCCCATCCCGCCGGGGCTAATAAACAGACTAGTTGTAAAATATTATGAAGCGTGTCTCAGAAACACAAACTTCGCACTTTGCCGAACGAGTGCAAGTGAACTTAAGATTTAAGACGCTTGCGCCCTTCTATTGTCCTTGCGCCCTTTTGTGATTCAAAGTAATAACATAGCTGTTCGTGATTTTCAAGAAAATTAAATGGTATTTTATCGGTATGGTGACGGAGAAATAATATAAGTATCACTACCCCATCTCATCCGAAGGGAGTCGTAAGAGGTACGATATCACTATAAGAGAAGGAAAACTGGAAATAAAACCCTGTTGTACCCCGTCTAGCCAGCGTGGAAACAGTAGGCCAAACTCCCTACATTGGGAGAGGCCTATGTCCAGCAGTAAACAGCGATATGCTAACTCATTGATTAATAAATATTGTTTTAGATAGCTGGAGATTTTTTGGTTACGTAGTCTGATTAGTTTTACGGGAAAAATAGAAGTGCGCTACATCATTAGTATACAACAATTGAGAAAGACTAGATGATCAGAAGGTGGATGATCAGATAGTGTATATGTGTAGTGGAGCCTATATCCAATAGTGGACTATAATAAGTTAATCATTGCGTACGGTTTGTGAGAATGGAATGGTTACCGGAGGAGGTAGGACACGGCGGTATTTGCGGCCAATTGAGCAATCCGACTGGGGAAGTACATCGGCCCTCCAGAATACCGCGGTTATAATAACTTCGTGCTGTGTTTCCAGCGGTAAGTAGGGTAGCCAGAGCTCACTGAAGAATTTGTGCTGTCAGTGGGATGACTAAAGGGTTGTTCTGATTTGTCCTCTACACTGACGGCACAGAGACTCTGTGCTTACAGGGTCGGCAGCGCGAGTGTGACTTCTCTGGTGCTACACACGTCAATAGGCCACGGTAACCACTTGCCATCAGGTGGGCCGTGCGCCTGTCTGCCACCTAAGTGGTATATAAAAAAAAATGAAGGAGGCGGGAGGGCATTTTTTATTCAGGACACGTCAATTAGAATTTGCCTCGCTGATGGTAAGCTATAGGCAAAGAAAAGAAGGTCACCATTACATACATATAACATGTTACAATGGTGACACTCAGCTTGACGGCCACATTATATGTTTTTTCACGCCGCGCTTAAAGGACCCGGGACTGTAGGAAGAAGGAAACACATGAGCTGGTAATGAATTCCTGGCCTTAATAGTGCGACAACGGAAAGAGTCTCTGAACTGCTTGGTTTCTGATCGGAAATTCTGCACCGTGTACGGGTGACATCTATACTCTGCATGTGTTGTCCTTTGTAGGAATGGAGAGGGTAGGACTAATTGGAAGAGCTCATCAGAACATTCACCATGGTAAAGACGGTAAAATACTGCCAAGGACGCAACATGTCTACGCATCTGCAAAAGTTCTAGGATGTTCGTGACCTCAGGATTACCAATAACGCAGACCGCACGTTGTTGCAACCTGTTGAGAGCATCTAGCATGTACTTTGCTGAGTCATCCCTTTACACTTTTGTTATTCTTTTTATCATTCTTCTGTTTTAGCACTCCCTTTGCATTTGTAAGTACAAGTAATACACAAGTAATACTTCTATTGTTATAAGTATTCGTTGGCCATGATACATCTTATAATTAACTGGGTTGTGTGCTTGCCATGCATCTGGCACTCTATGAAACTCCTAATAGCTGATGAGAGGTTAAACTAACGTAGGTATAACTTATGTGCTCACAAAAATGATTTTACTATCTTACGGTGGTGTTATATATCGTCCGTTAGCTACAGTTTCTTAGTTAAACTGGGGACATCCGAGACCTGATGAAGTGGTTACCGTGGCCTATGAACGTGTGCTACACCAGAGGAGTTGCACTCGTGCTACCGACCCTGTAAGAATAGAGAATTTCTGTGCCCTCAGTGTAGAAGACAAAGCAGGACAAGCTTTTGTTGTTCTCACTGACAGCACAAAAATTCTCCAGTAAATGCAGTGGTACATACATACATATAATCACGCCTTTATCCCCGGAGTGTTAGGCAGAGGAGAAGTAACACCCACATTTCACCATCATTGTATTCGGTCCCACGTAATAGGGGGTGAGCCTATTGCCGTTTTCCGGGCACTATTGTTGCCTCGAGTCATGCATTTGAGGCTGAGTCTGGGCTGTATATATCTGTCTGATGTTAAACATTCCTATCCCTTAGTCGCCTTGTACGACACCGCATGGGGACAGATGGTGTGGTCCAAATTCTACTCTGCCGGGAACCACGCGGCTTACCATTATCATCAGTGCAGTTGTGCCGTACCATTATCAGCTTCATATCTACTGAATGTGGCAAATCTATGAAAGAACCATGGTCCTTTCGTCCTTTCCTTAATCTCGTACTCTTTTTCACTTTCATTAGAAAAACCTTTCAAGCGTTTTTCATAGAGTGGGTCATCTGCTATAACAAGAGTGTAACTGTTCATACAACCGCTACATTCTAGCGTTCTGACATTAGCGTGATTTTTTCTGTACCGTCTGGCGCCGAGTGCGGGCGCACCAAGCTCCCCGGCGTCCTTACGTGCCCTTCCAGCAGGATACGCGACCACTTTGCACGTCTGCGTGTCGTTCACCGTTTGTCTAATGCTGCGTACACATCAAAAAGATAAACTAAACTAAAATAAATGAACTGCGTGAAACCACTAAACTGCTACAATTGATTTATTAGGTAAGAGGGTAGTACTGCTTTAAGCATGTTAGACCGTCGCGTCCCGGTTGCCATACCAACATCTATGGCAGTCATTATGGGTAGTTGGAGCCCTAAAAAGCCCAACAACTGATCTAACTGCAATACTTCGATATCGCCAATGGTGTGTGAAGATCAGATTGCAGTCGCTTGCTGGAAATTATTAAAGATCAGTCAAACCCGCAGTTAAACTGGGAAAAGCGGATCCCAGACTCCGAGGTAACAACTACGAATGCAACCGAGATTAACGCTAGTCTGAAGAAAGGTAGTACTTCCTCGGCCTCGGCTGGTCTTGAGTAAATCATAGCTATGTCAGTTCGTTTTCATCGGTACTGATAGATTAATAGAAAGAAAATAAGTGGACATGAATGTACTCTGAATAATTTATACCGTTGATCGATGGCACTCCGTGGAATTTGCTACACAAATTAAATAGAGACTTGTAATTTTTTTAAAGTATTTTATTTCTAAACCTTATCGGTTTCGCCTCACGGCATTTTTAAAGGCTTTAATGACACTTTTGAACATTCTGTTTTAAACATATTTGTCGTTCGATATTGTGTTCGAAAATGTATTGTTTTTCCTACTACCCCTTCTACTGGAAAAATGTCTACGAATTTGAATTTGCTTTTGTTCGCTTTTCACTTCTATGTGTACACAGCATTATATAGACCGAGTAATTTGTATTGGCCGTAAATGTTTTAGGTTTTATGTTCTGTGGCTCTGTTCGTCTTGAGTCACCTTTGTTCTTAGCTATGTACTTTGCTAAGACTACGCGATCACCGTGTATAGTACCTTCTTCAAATTTGACTGCTGGGTTTACAAGACCTCCGGGACCAATTTTACCTCACCTGCAAAACGATACGTATGCTGATTCACGAATGAGACTGGCACCGACCGAAACCTCAGGCAATTCAAAGGTATGTATAAACCTATAATTGTGTTATAAAACAAGACTCGAGAAGTACCCAAACCCACTGCCATTTATATTAACTAGGCTTGAGCACGAGCAAAGACTCAAAAAGCTCGCAATAGTGGACCTATCAAGGTACACATCAGGCCTGGGGGTGACGACAGGCCTGGTAGTGACCACAGGCCTGGGGATGACGGGTGGAGCCGCGTGTCACCCTGGTAGAAGCAGGCCGCGGCGGCGGCGTGCCATGCGCGCCTCCCCGTTTCCGGGGAGGAGTTGGGGACTCTGAGGTCTCCAGACCCGAGGAGAGGAGGGAGATACGACTTGGGCGACCAGGCGCAGGGCGCGCCGTAGAAGCGGCGGTAAGACCCATCATGGGGGTGTAGCTAGAGAGGCCACACGGCAGCCTCTCGTACCGTCTGACGCAGATGATCACCGAGCACGGATGCTTCGGAAAGTATATGCGTCGGATGCAGAAAGAGCCAACGTCCGAGTGCCATCACTGCGACGCGAGCGAGGACTCAGGTCCGCACACGCTCACCGAGTGTCCGGCGTGGGAGACGCCGAGGCGGGAGCTTGTGGCGGCCCTGGGAGTGAGGGTTCTCACGCTCTCCACCTTGCTCGCGGCGATGGTTCGCTGCGCGGATACGTGGGCGGCCGGCGCCTCCTTCTGCGTGCAAGTAATGCTCGTGAAGGAGGAGGCGGGGCGGGAGCGGCAGCGGGAGCGACGAAGGATTGCAAGACAAGCTGCCCGCGTACGAAGGCAACTCGGGCGTCGGAGGTCGATGAACGACCTCCGCCTCCCATGAGCTCCGGCCTGGGGGGTGACAGGTGGAGCCGCCTGTCACCCTGGCAGAAGCAGGCCGCGGCGGTGGCGCACCTGGCGCGCCTCCCCGTTTCCGGGGACGAGTTGGGGACTCTGTGGTCCCCACACCCGAGAAGAGGGCCAGATCGTGAGAGATGGCCCTGGGTCGGCCGGGGTGCGAGGGATATGCCTGTCAACCTCACCTTCGGCAACCAAAACGACCCACAGGCGGCGTGCGTTTTAGTTGGTTCGAGTCCGACATAACCTCCTCCACCGGCTCCATAGGCCACGGTAACCACTTTCCATCAGGTGGGCCGTGTGCTTGTCTGCCACTTAAGCGGTATAAAAAAAAAAGTTTTATAATATTTTATTTAAAGATAAAAGTTAGGCACTTATAGTTATTTATGCAGTGGGTATTAGTGAGTTAGATGATAATAATGGCTAAAAGCTTTTCTTATGATGAGGACGAGCAAGGGCATTGCGGAGTTCGGCCGCGTACTATATCCAGCGAGACGTCGGCGGAATATTGAAGGCAATACATCGTTATAGCATAGTAACTAGTTAGTATTCTGCGGTTAGCACTCGTTATTCGCCGAAAATTTATTAGTTAAAAGGTCACTAGCGTTATTGCTTAACGAGAAATCATGGGTTCTGTTACTGTGCTATGTAAATATGGGAATTATAATTGTGTTTGCTGGAATTAACACGATTGTGGTTAAGGAATATTCATTGAGTAATTTGGGGGAATGTTTAGTTCAATGTCATTGGAAGCTTAGTGGTTACATAAATAAATAAATAATACTTATTTATTTTTAAACTACCGCGGTGTGAATTCATAAAGATATATTTACCATTCATTATATAAGTAATAGAGGGTGGGCACATATAAAATGTTTCCCACATACCTCTCAACGCTCGCAAGCCAGTCAAGTCGTGTCCACAGGTGGCGCAACGCATCCGAAACGTCGGCAAAAATAGTAAGTTCCATGATTTAATCACGAAAAGTCCCAAACCGCTATATACATACATACATATTATCACGCCTTTATCCCCGGAGGGTTAGACAGAGGTGAATTAACACCCACATTTTACCGTTAAATAGTTATGAAATAATACTTTATTTCAGACCTTGGTCCATAAAAATGTTAGTAGTACACAACACTTAAAAGCTATGTTAGTAACGAAATAACACAAAATGACAGAAATCAATTCTAATACGACTACGAATATCTGACTACGACTGCCTGACCCGCTGTTAAAGAGACGACCTTACAATTTAAAAGTCCCGGATCCAAATTAGAAGTAATTTCATACACTTTCTCTTTCAGTACAAAGGGTTAGTCGCGATTTCCCCTGCGATAAAACGCTATTTCAAAAACTAAAAATATCGGAGTAATCGCGACTAATCCATAGCATATTATGGACTCAGTTTCTTTTAATTTGCACCTAACTGTATAAGGTGAAATCCTACTAAAATAGTGTGCAGCACATTTGGTTACAAACATTTTGTGCAACACATCAGCAGTGCAAGCACTAAGCTGGTAGCGCATTTGACTTCCGTCTCCACTGGTAAGGCTGTGCGTAACTTTTGTGAACGCACATTTCAGCAAACTTGTGCACGAACATATTCACTGAGCAGAATGTTCAGTGTACGCGGCGCCCACTGCCTCTACGTGTGCATGCACAAAAGTATATCTACAAAATGTACGCGAACTTTTCTAGAATGATTGCGCATCATTTGTTTTTGCTTGCTTGAGTGAGTCGACCAGAATAAACATTTGTGTCGCACACTGTGTATAGCAGTGCAATACAGTTCAGCATTCTGCTGGAATTTCGCCTTAATAGACAGACAATTTTACATTGAACATGTTCTTTAACAAATTTCTAAAAAAGATTTTACTGTAAGGCGGATATACACAAGGACGTTTGCTGGGGGAAGACCCTATTGTCGCCATTGACCTTGACATGCGCTAATGAATCACACATGTTGCAGGGAAAGTTTAAAAAGCTTAGATTATCTTTTTTTGTTTTATAAGGGCGATAAGCGATCACCCACTATCCGCGATCGACCAGTTGGTATCCTACCCCCCTAGACAAGTGGCAAGTAGCTGGGGTATTATAGAACTAGCTGATCCACCCCGTCATCACTCGTGGCATATTTTGAAACATCATATCACGCCGTATAGAAATCTGCCCGATTTGTTGACATTTATGATCGCTGCTCCGGTCCCTTAAATATTAGTGCGATGATATATAGCCTAAAACCTTCGTCAATAAAGGGACTATTCAACATAAAAAAGTTTTTTTAATTCTAATCTGTAGTTCCTGAGATTAGCACGTTCAAACAAAAAAAAACCTCTTCAGCTTTATAATATATTTATAGTATTCAATAAATCAATTAGCCCACTGCAGTCCACTGCTGGATAAAATGATGAATATATGCGATTGATATATTTTTTTCTTTTCTTCAGCTTACTATATATTATGAGGAATGGAATGGAATGTAAAGGGACTCTTTTATCACTACTTAGCCTCCTTTTTCGAGCAATTGTGCATGCAAAGTACTGGCTAGAGCAGTCAGCCTAGCTCCGCCTGGAGGTTCTTGCTGGGGGCTCCACAAGCTTCGCGGTGCGAGCTCACTGTGCCGAGGATACGTGATCTTTGATGGGTCACTGCCTCGCATTCCAGTATTACGTGGACGGCCGTTTCCTCGGCAGCAAAACACCCCCTGCAAAGGGGACTGTCCGTAACACCGATGGTGTGTAGGTGCTTGTGGAAGAGACGGTGTCCCGTTATTGTCCCCATAATTGTTCCTAGACTTGTTCTGTTTAGTTTTAGGAGGCTTACTATATAAGGCAATGTAAAGTTAAACTGACGTATCCTGTATAGAAAAAAAATATTTGGACGTTTTTGACAGTGGTCAATGTACCTTCGTCAATTCCAGATATTGATCAATATATGTATTTTATTTTACAACCGTGGTGCTAGGGTTGATATATACAGACATATTCTTCAGCCCCTCTTGGGGTTAGATGCATGATAGCACGCCAATTTTAAATGCTTCTGTACTACTACAAGTTTAGAGGCTATTACTAGTTAAATGATTTTAAGAGGACTGGGTCGGCAGCACGAATGTGACTCATCTGATGTTGCACGCGTCCATAGGCCACAGTAACCACTTTCTAACAGGACGTCTGCGTGCTTGTCTGCAACTTAAGTGGTACAAAACAGAAAGCCTGCGCTAGAGCCTCATGTACCAATCAGCAGGTGCACCAGCTTGAATAGACCCCAAAGATATATTCAAATTTGCTACTTTTAGCTAACTTTACACAATATAACTTTTAAATTGGATATTCAGCATTCGTAAACTAATTCAATCTAAGTTGGAATGTAAGTAGCACTCAATATTTAGCTAATACTAGCTGACCCACCCCAGCTTCGCCCGGGGTATATTTTGAAGCTTCATATCCCTTTGAGCCCGTATGTTTTAGTCTTCAAAATATGTATGATAATTTGCCGGATTTGTTAACATTTATTATCAATGTTCCGCTCCCTTAAGTAGTAGCGTGATGATATATAGCCTAAAACCTTCCTCGATAAATGGACTACCCTACACTGAAAGAATCATTCAAATCGGACCAGTAGTTCCAGAGATTAGCGCGTTCAAACAAACAAACTCTGCAGCTTTATAATATTAGTAGCTAATATTATTTGCCCTGGTCGTGCCGCCTCGGTGCGCTCGCACACTTTCGTCTAGCTCTCGTCTTTATACCAGGATACACAGTCTGGTCTTTTAAGATATTTCGTGACCTTCAGGGGTAGACTTGTGGACAGACAATCAACATTTGTAGATTAGATTTGAATAAATATTTTACAGAGGACATTGGATTAATACAATTGTTTTTCAAAACGTATTTTCACAGCATTAATCTAGTCGCTTCAGGATATTATGCGGATGGGAATACATATAATCACGTCTTTTCTTTATCCCCAGAGGGTTAGGCAGAGGTGAATTAACACCCACATTTCACCTATCATTGAATTCGGTCCCACGTAATAGGGTGTGAGTCTATTGCCGTCTTCCGGGCACTGTTGTTGATTCAAGCCATCATTTGGTTTTCACTGTCATTAACATATTTTTCTACAGCAAGTTTGTTTGGATGATACTCGTTCAACTTTGTTTAAAACAAAAACAAAAAAAACAGCTCACAATTAATATGCTCACTATTTTCCCTTCCTATCACTATGTACTATTTACTTCGTATATCTATTTATGTGCTAAAGTTGTATATTTATTTAACTTTATTTGAACTTCTCTCATATCTATCTTTCTTTTTGTATCTTTTAATATATTATAACCTTGTTTCTAGTTTATTTGCTAACTACACCAAATCTTTTGCTTTATTACACTACTATCCATCCCAAGGTTGCCTGGAAGAAATCGCTTCCAGCGATAAGGCCGCCCATTGTACATTAAACTGTATGCATGCTCACTACAAATTTTACTGTAATCTATTGGTGTACAATAAAGAATTATCTATCTATCTATCTATCTAAAATTAAACGGGTAATCAAGTTGCACCCTTGCTAGTGTAGCTCTTCACACATATATACATTTTTTTTTCTTACATCTCTATTTAAAGTAGGGATTTTCAACTATAAAGGACCCCATCGTACCTTTATACATACGCATAATCACGCCTTTATCCCCGGAGGGTAACACCGACCTAATAGCTTTCCATAAATTAACATAAATAAATTAGTTTTAAGACTATTGAAAAATCACACTCTAAAAATATTAAACTAGAAAGTATCAAGGATAGTCGTGGTCGTATACCACCTAGTCTAACAAAACAATACATTCTAGGAAAAAAAAAATAACCCTCAAAAAGTCGAAAATAAATTGTTTTGTTAACCCTATAACTTTGATATAACTAGTAATATTTTGATTCAAGCGTTGTCATGTCGGGGGACCCTAAGTGGTAGACTACTCTGTCATATTATCGGAACGATCCATGGTCCAAAGATGGTGAACGATCCATGGTTTCGGGTGAAGGTTCTGTAACTTAATGGTCAGTGCGTTCACTCTGTAAGGGAAAGATCGCGAGTTCGAATCCCGCCTGAAACTATTAAATTTTTTCTATATCCTAATCGACATACATACATAGCCTGTCAAAATTTACCCGACTACTAGAGAGTTTTTGTGCTGTCAGTGGGAAGACCAAAAGCTTGTCCTGCTTTGTCTTTTACACTGACGGCACAGAAACTCTCTGTGCTTACTGGGTTGTCGCGAGTGTGACTCCCTTGGTTTTGTACACGTCCATAGGCCACGGTAACCACTTTCCATCAGGTGGGCTGTGTGCTTGTCTGCCACCTAAGTGGTATAATAAAAAAATGTGCTTCGCCATAGTCGTAGATAGATTAGTGTGATTTTGAAGTTAACACACCAATGATGATTTTATTATCTGTTGTACTCTGTTACCTGTTGACAACAAGACGGATGTAATTTTTACCGCTCTTTTACTATTCCTTATTTTAACACTTTAAGTATAGGAAACTATCCAATTTAATGTTCAAAAAGTGCATATATTTTGTGTAATGTCCCATAACATAAGGAGCTCGTGTTTCCTGTGTAGGACGTTTAATTAAAAAGTCCGTTGTTTTAATTTTTTTAATAGATAGGTATTCGTAGGTAGCTGTAGGTAATCGTAGATAACCGTAGACATCTAAAGGTAACTGTAGGCATCTAAAGATATCCGTAGGCATCTAAAGGCACACGTAGGCATCTGAAGGAATCCGTAGGCAATCCTAACTGTTGTCATATGTAGCAATGCGCGAGTGACAACTCTTGAAATATAACCTAACCTAACCATGGTAAATGCTTACTTATTGGTTTTTTTTTTTTTACGTGCGCAAAATCCCCACGGATACCTCCCCGCCGGAGCCGGCGAAGGAGGTTATGTCGGACTCGAACCGACTAAAACGCACGCCGCCTGTGGGTCGCTTTGCTTGCCGAAGGTGAGGTTGACAGGCATATCCCTCGCACCCCGGCCGACCCAGGGCCATCTCTCACGATCTGGCCCTCTTCTCGGGTGTGGGGACTACAGAGTCCCCAACTCGTCCCCGGAAACGGGGAGGCGCGCCACCGCCGCAGCCTGCTTCTGCTAGGGTGACAGGCGGCTCCACCTGTCACCCCCAGGCCGGCGCTCATGGGGGGCGGAGGTCGTTCATCGACCTTGCTTACTTATAGGTGGGACATGTACGCAATTTGCTACCTTCATAGTGTCAAAAATAAATGAAATGGTTTATTAATATTAACAATACATATTTCATTCATTCATTCAAAGACCACGATAACCATTTTTCATCATGTGGGCCGTATGCTTGTCTGCCACCTGCGGTACATTTCTATATTCTTCTAAACCTATACTGTATTCTTCTCTAACTAATTACCGGACAAGAATACAGGCAACTGTAGGCGTCTAAAAGTATCTGTAGGCATCTGAAGGCACACGTAGGCATCTGAGGAGTCCGTAGGCAATTCTAACTGTTGTAATATGCAGCAATGCGCGAGTGCGAACTCTTGCACTATTAATCTTTTCTAACCATGGTACATGCCTACCTATAGGTGGGACATGTACGCATTTTTTTTATACTACTTAGATGGCAGACAAGCACACGGCCCACCTGATGGTAAGTAGTTACCGTGGCCTATGGACGTATGCAACACCAGGGTTGTTACATTCGCGCTGCCGACCATGAAGAAACCTTCTGATGCCCCTCTTGAAGAACCCCATATTGTAGGCGCTTGGGAAAACCGCAGCAGGGAGGTCATTCCACAGCTTGAGTTTGCGTGGGATGAAGTTTCTTTCATACCGCACAGTGCGCACCATCTCAGGTTGCAATGTGTGAGGATGAATTACCATACGCATACCTTTGTAGTATTAAAATAGATTAAATGGTTTATTAATATTATCAATTCATATTTATTGTCCGTCCATAGGCCACGGTAACCACTTTCCCTCAGGTGGGCAGTGTGCTTGTCTGCCATCTGTGGTATATTTCTATATTCTTCTAGTAGTCTTCCCTCACTATCTACCGGATATGATATTTTTTTACAAGAATTATAATTAATCTATAAGCAACCTGGAATAAAATCCAGACCCTCAAGATCATTCAAACCTCAACAAATATTTAGTCGGTTGGAGTCCGATATAATCTCATAACCTCTCCCACCAGCTCCGGTAGGGAGAGATATCTGTGAGGATTTTCGCACGTAAAAATCCCTACACAAACAACACCCATCCCTTTTAAATCCTACCTTCCTTTTTAATCCCTATCAATCCCCTCAAATACTTTCTGTTATATTTATCGCTCTCGTTTTAGAATCACTAACTCGATTACCCAGTCGAAATAAATTACGTCTATTAGTGTAAATGTCACAAACCAACGTTAGATGTAAAATAACAGACGAATAGACTAATTTATCATTACATTTGTACCGCGGTTTCCCTCCTTCTAAATAGCTGGAAGAGTACATATCTTTCGACGGTCCCGTTCGAAATGATATATGGGTCGACTCGGCAGTCACGTAGCTACGTCTTTATATAGCGAGGAGAATCTGTTTGTCTGTTGTTTTAACTGAATATTTGTAGGGAATAAAGTAAGTATGCAGCTTATAAATCCGCAGACTCGTAGGTGCTTTTCATGGACAGATTGTAAAAATAAATTTGTATACACCAAAAATAATTTAACACCAGACAGATATATACAACCCACACTCAGCCTCAGATGCATGGCTCAAGTCGACAATAGTGCCCGGAAGACGGCAATAAGCTCACCCCCTAATACGTGGGACTGAATTCAACGATTGATGAAATGTGGGTGTTAATTCACCTCTGCCTAACCCTCCGGGGATAAAGGCGTGATTGTATGTATGCATGTTGATAGGTGCTGTTCGTGGAAAAGTCTTGTTGCTATTCGCTCAGGTGCTATTCAGCTGGGTGCTCTAAGTGGACTACATCATACATTCACATAGTCGCATAAAGCCAAACAAGCCAAATGGAGCAGAAGGATTTTTTCATACCACAAGCACACGGGCCACCTAATAGAAAGCTGTTTATAAGGCCTAAGGGCATGTACAACATCAGGGTAGTCTCACACGTGTTGCCGACCCTATAAGAACAGAGAGTTTCTATGCCGTCAGTGCAGAAGACAAACCGGTCAAGCATTTTTCATCCCACTGACAGCATAAAATCTCCTGTGAGCTCTGGCTACCCTATTGACCGCCAGGAATATTCGAAGATTTCACTTCGAACAACGCTAAGATGATGAATAAGAATAAAGGATAGTTAATAATTGGCAAAATGACGATTGGCCGCGATTGGCCCCAGCTGAATAGCACATGAGCGACCCCCATTATAGAGTCTACGAGAGTGGAATGGAAAGTCTGACATAACATCCCCCTCCGAAAGATCCCTACGGATACCCTTATCCGTAGGGATCTTTCGCACAAAAAAAAGAGTAGGTAGGCTAAGTCTATACTAATATTTTAGAGTAGGTATACTTATTTAAAAAAGTGAAAATTTGCCAATATTGTGTTGATACTCTTGTTACAGAGGTGTCACATGTGAATCGTCACAATCTGTCACAAGAGGTACATAAGCCGGAAAATTTCTTCAATTCTATATATATAATACGAGTAGTGACAAGTGGCACCAAGTAGGAAATATTTGTCCGTTTTGTGCCACTAGCGGCACATTTGTGGCATAAACCAGACTAAATTAATGATTTTTTCTATCTTAAATAAAAGTTCTATAAAAAATACCCATGGAAATGTAAGTACTGCATTATAAATTGCAATAACCCATTAATAATATAAAATGTAACTTCATATACAGTTATGATCCTAAAACTTTGTAATTAGTAATTTTACAACACAGATTTCTTTCCACTATAAATGTCACTTAAGATCTTTTTCCTGCCAACCATATCGATGTCAATAACTAAATAACGTACAGTACCTAAACGACAACGTTCAAGAACATTCCTCTCTACCTTAAATAGTTTCATAGGTGGCAGGGAAGCACACGGCCCACCTGGTGGAAAGTGGTTACCGTGACCTATGAACGTATGCAACACCAGGATGTCACACCCTTGATTAAAATTTTTTATTTAAGAACAGATCGTTTCTGTACTGTCAGTGCAGAAGACACAATAAGAACAAGCCTTTATTCTTCCCACTGACAGCACATAAACTCTCCAGTGAGCTCTGGCTACCCTACTCACTGCCGGAAACTCAACACGAGGTTATTATAGCTGTGGTATTCTGTAGAGTGGAGGCACTTACCCAGTCGGACTGCTCAATTGGGACGGGAATATACTGTTACTATTATTTGACCACCCGGGCATAATCTTAAATGGTCCACCTGGAAGTCCCTAAATAGGTTGAGGACTCAGGTCGACTGCTGTAGGGCCAACCGCGTAAAATGGGGCTACCTGGACGCGGGAAGTGGTGGCTGTGATTGTGGTGCACCTCTGCAGTCGATGGATCACCTCATGTCGTGCCCACTGTGCCCCTGCCCAATTGCTGACCTGGATGAAGCGATGAAAGGTGCGGTCAATGTCGCCGAATTTTGGGCTGGGCGCAATTAGCTTCTATTTTTTGATTGTTGCTATTGACACGAAAAAGAAGATTTGATTATCTATATTATTACAGGTAAGGTATGTAGATAAAAGGAAATACCTTTTATCTAGGTACATACCTTACCTGTTCTGTCACCCTAGTACTAAATAGATATATATTCAGCCATTAAACATAACTTGTAATAAAATATAGTCACTAAAGACGATTCCGGTACTGATTCGTCGTTATTAAGCTTCGCTATTTCGAGAGATGAAACCGGGGGGAACGACTAGTTTATGTATATATTTAAAAATATGCCTACCGCCGGTGGAATTTAGGTCAAACTATTGAGGATATTAAGGCTTACAACTTAACAAAGATGTATATATATATATCTGTAGAGGAAAATGCAGTTTTGAATAACGTTGCGTAACGTTAATGTTGCCGGTTAGACGGCATATTTCGCAAGAGGAAAATATATCTAATTAAATATTCCTAACCTATTCTTCTGCTGTGATGGTAATGTGATTTATATTTCCTAAAAACGTTGTTGTTAAAACAATTAGACTGCCCCACTTTAGTTGTATAAAACATATTTAAATAGTAACGAATCCGTTGCAATGTATAGAGAGCAATAATAATGAAGAATTAAAAAACTATGCATGATTTAAAACTGTGAACATTTAGTATGGTCTATCTTTGTTCGACATACATAAATACATATAATCACGCCTTTATCCTTGGAAATTTAGGCAGAGGTGAATTAACACCCACATTTTACCATCATTATATTCGGTCCCACGTAATAGGAAGTGAGCCTATTGCCGCTTTCCGGGCACTATTGTTGACTCGAACCATGCATCTTAGGGTGAGTCTAAGCTGTATATATCTGTCTGATGTTAAACAGCCCTATCCCTTAGTCGCCTTGTACGACACCGCATGGGAAAAGATGGGGTGGTCCAAATTCTACTCTGCCGGAAACCACGCGGCAAATCTTTGTTATAACTTACTTATGATCTTGAAATATACAGTACGTGCATCTCAATTAATCAAATGATAGTATAAAAGTACTAATGAACAATTAAGACAACGAGTGATGATTATGGGTCATCTAGATGTAAAGGCTGAATATAGAATTGTCTGTAGTCTCGTGGGTGTCGTATGGTGACGAATGGATAGCGTGATTCTACATCCGACAGTAAACCTACAGCCCGTAACATAGAACCCGATTGACGGTAACAAGCTCGCTCTCTATTACGTGAGTCACAAATCATAGTTGGCAAAATGTGGATGT
Source organism: Eilema griseolum (assembly GCA_963662185.1). Classification (NCBI taxonomy): domain Eukaryota; kingdom Metazoa; phylum Arthropoda; class Insecta; order Lepidoptera; family Erebidae; genus Eilema; species Eilema griseolum. The sequence goes on from OY759243.1 coordinate 4,611,467, forward strand.
TAATACACATAGGTAATAGGTAAGTAGACAAACTTGCTTTAACTATTGGGAACAGCAATCGTAAAAAAGCAAAAAAATAACACCCACATTTAGTGGTACATATATGTATAGACCCACGCACACTCAAGCTGTCAAATGACCTCTGCTGCGGTTTTCCCAAGCGCCTACAATATGGGGTTCTTAAAGAGGGGCATCAGAAGGTTTCTTCATGGTCGGTAGCGCGAGTTTAACACCCCTGGTGTTGCATACGTCCATAGGCCACGGTTACTGCTTCTCATCAGGTGGGCCGTGTGCTTGTCTGCCAACTAAGTGGTATAAAGAAAAAAAAACCTACTCCTTCAGGGATTTACAGGCGTGCATAAGTGTATGTATGTAGCTTCGGAGATAAGGTGTTGGGTCGAACTACTAGCAATAACAGCCGATATTATTATTTATATATTATTATTTATGCAAAGAATTTCGCCAGACATTTGCTCATACCGCCGCGGGTGTATACGACGGGGTATACCCGTCGTCGCCCGCAGGAGAGCCTCTCATGAAGGGGTGACGTCCTTGTGTGTCTGGACATCGTTTATTTGGTAGAAGGAGTCTGTACACTATCTTGCGAAATGGACCCTTGAATATCAAGGTAGTTATGAGGTTTCACTCATATTAGTTAGGTATAGTAAGGCCCGGAAGTACATTTCATAAACGTCATACCTATCTCATACATTCGTCATTCTATTCTACAAAACGCTGGCCAACGAACTGCTACTTGTCTAGGGGTATTGCAAGATTTCACAGATTGTTTAAACAACCTGTCCTCAGATAAATCGAGATTCAGGACTGAGGATCGTTCTTGAATACTTTTTTTTTATATTGGACACACCAACTTGACCTCACCTCGCCTGATGGTAAGCTAAAGGCAAAGTCTCAGGAAAGAGGGTCACCATTACAGACACTAAGTGCTACAATGTTGGCACTCAGCTTGGCGGCCTCATCAGATGCTTTTTCACGCCCCGCTTAAAGGCCCCGGGACTGTAGGAAGAAGGAAACACCTGTGCTGGTAATGAATTCCAGGTCTTGGTGGTGCGGCAAAGAAAAGAGTCTCCGAACCGCTTGGTTCTTGCTCGTATTTTCTGCACAGTACGGGCCTAAAATGTGAAAGTATGAATGGATGTTTGTTATTCAATCACGATCTAACTGCTGACCGAATTTTGACGAAATTTGGTACAAAAATAGATTATAGTCTGGAATAACACATAAGCTACTTTTTACGACCTACGCCACTCCAAGTCACTCTAGAGTCTGAAAAGTTCCAATTGGAACTTCAAAATCGTTTCTCAACACTGGAAACCACAAACGGCATTGACGAGAAAACCGACACAGTGGTCAAAACATTACAGGAAGTGTCTCGAAAGTTCTTTCCCGGGAAACGCAAACAGCGAGAGTCCAAGCTCTCTCCTGAGACTCTCGAACTTATGAGAAAGAGACGTGAGAAGTCATCCACACCGTCGTCTTCGTCAGATGAGAGAGCCTTAAACCGACAAATTAAAAAGCTGATTAGACGCGACCTCCGACGCTACAACACCCATATCGTCCAGGAGGCGATTGAGCAAAATAGGGGGTCGAAAGTGTTCGCTCAGCAGTTGGGGAGGCCCCATCTGACGAAACTTAAAACTGCGGATGGTAAAATGACTGCCTCAAGGTTCGAGATTCTCGATGAGATCGAAAAGTTCTATGGACAGCTATATGCATCACGGACGAGTAAACCTACGGGACACAGCGATGAAGACCACAGAGCCCCACTTACGCGCCATTACACCGAGGAGATACCCGATATCGAGCAGTGCGAGTTGGAGGCGGCTCTCAGACAACTGAAAAACAACAGGTGCCCAGGTGATGACGGTATTACTACTGAGCTCCTGAAAGCAGGCGGAACTCCAATCCTGAAAGAGCTAGCAAGCCTCTTTAATTCCGTCATCCTACAAGGTCTAACACCTAGGGCATGGAGCAGGAGTGCGGTGATACTGTTCTTCAAAAAAGGAGATAAGACCTTGCTGAAGAACTACAGCCCCATCTCACTCCTGAGTCATGTCTACAAGCTGTTCTCGAGAGTCGTCACAAATCGTCTTGCGGGTAAGCTCGACGAGTTCCAACCACCGGAGCAAGCCGGGTTTCGAAAAGGTTATAGCACCGTGGACCACATCCATACTGTTCGGCAGATTGTAGAAAAGGCCCAAGAATACAATCAGCCGCTGTGTATGGCGTTTGTGGACTACGAAAAAGCCTTCGACTCCATCGAAACCTGGGCAGTTCTGGATGCCCTACAGCGGTGTCGTGTCGATTGGCGATACATCGAGGTGCTGAGATGCTTGTATGACACTGCCACAATGTCCGTCCAGCTCCAAGACCAGAAGACGAAACCTATTAGCCTCCAACGTGGAGTGAGACAGGGAGATGTTATATCCCCCAAATTATTCACCAACGCGTTGGAGGACGTCTTCAAAACTCTGGATTGGACTGGGCAGGGTATAAACATTAACGGTGAGTACATCTCACATCTTCGGTTCGCCGACGACATCGTCATAGTAGCGGAATCGTTGGAACAACTGGGCGAAATGCTGCATAGCCTAGATGGAGCTTCTCGACGCGTCGGCCTTGGTGTAAACTTGGATAAAACCAAAATTATGTTCAACGAACATGTTGCACCGAGACCGATTGCCATCGAAGGGGCGACACTCGAAGTTGTTCAAAAATATGTCTACCTGGGGCAGGTTATCCAGCTCGGTAAAAACAACTTCGAGAAAGAACTAGCCAGAAGGATCCAGCTGGGTTGGGCAGCATTTCGCAAACTACGTCGAGTTTTCTCTTCACCCCTACCGCAATGCCTCAAAACAAAGGTCTTTGAACAGTGCGTCCTACCTGTTATGACTTACGGTGCCGAAACGTGGACACTTACAGTGGGGCTGGTCCATAGCTTAAAAGTCGCGCAGCGGGCTATGGAGCGAGCTATGCTTGGAGTTTCTCTGAAGGATAAAATTCGGAACGAGGTTATTCGACAGAGAACCAAAGTTACCGACATAGGCCACAGAATAAGCAAGTTAAAGTGGCAGTGGGCTGGCCACGTTTGCCGAAGGACCGATGGCCGTTGGAGCAAACGAGTCCTAGAGTGGAGACCGCGAGAAGGTAAACGAAAGGTAGGACGCCCCCTAGCCAGATGGACTGACGACCTGAAAAAGGTGGCTGGGACAGACTGGATGCGGAAGGCGGAGGATCGGAGAAAATGGCGCACATTGGGAGAGGCCTATGTCCAGCAGTGGACTGCAGTGGGCTGATTGATTGATTGATACTTTTTATCTCGGGAATAGATTCCGATGGGTAGCGGGAACAGTTTAAAATACAATGCGAGTGGAGACACAGATATCAGCTAGTACAAAGTAACAAAAGATTATGCTACCGCCTTACCTTTCTAACCTAGCCTATCTTTGAAATCCTTCTGCGAGCAAGTAATGCTCGTGAAGGAGGAGGCGGGGCGGGAGCGACGACGGATCGCAAGCCAAGCTGCCCGCGTACGAAGGCAACTCGGGCGTCGGAGGTCGATGAACGACCTCCGCCCCCCATGAGCGCCGGCCTGGGGATGACAGGTGGAGCCGCCTGTCACCCTAGCAGAAGCAGGCCGCGGCGGCGGCGCGCCTGGCGCGCCACCCCGTTTACCGGGAACGAGTTGGGGACTCTGTAGTCCCCACACACCCGAGAAGAGGGCCAGATTGTCAGAGATGGCCCTGGGTCGGCCGGGGTGCGAGGGATATGCCTGTCAACCTCACCTTCGGCAACCGAAGCGACCCGCAGCCGGCGTGCGTTTTAGTCGGTTCGAGTCCGACATAACCTCTCCCTCCGGCTCCGGTGGGGAGGTATCCGTGGGGAAATTGCGCACGTAAAAAAAAAAAAAAAAGCCTATCTTTGAATAAGTTGAGTTCAAGTTTGAATCCTTTAAAAAAAAGTTTGGTCGTCGTTTTTAATGACGTATGAAGAACAAATCAAATTAAAAATTTTCTGATATTATATACCTAGTACCCCAGTTTAAGCGATAACATAATACTTGTAATCGATACATATAATTATTCGTATAAAAACTGTAATTGATACACTGCTTGTCTGCAACATAATACCTACCTCTTTGTCGGCCGCTGTCGCGTACAATAGAAGTCCCGTAATCCAGGTGTAAAAAACTTTTTAAAAAAGGCGACAGATGACACTGTATCAAATGTCTATTATTCTAAACTTTTTGAACTGAATCTAATTTCGGTTTAAATACAAGATGACTGACTTTAAACTGTAATAGAAAAACTATATTTCTTAATGAATACTTAGTGTTTAGTTGACGATAGTATATCCTATTATAGTATTATAAACTTAGCAAATATCACGCACTTATAGTAGAAATTACGTTCATGGAATACTCACACAGAAACCATACCCATAGTAATATGGAGCCGCCTGTCGCCCTGGCAGAAGCAGGCCGCGGCGGCAATGCGCCTTGCGCGCCTCCCAGTTTCCGGAGACGTGTTGGAGACTCTGTGGTCCACCACACCCGAGGAGAGGGCCAGATCGAGAGAGATGACCGTGTGTCGGCCGGGGTGTGAGGGATTATGCCTGTTAACCTCAACTTCGGCAACCAAAAACGAGCCACAGGCGTCGTGTGTTTTAGTCGGTTCGAGTCCAACATAACTTCTCCCACCGGCTCCGGTGGTAGGGGTATCCTTGGAAAAAATACATAGTGGGTAATAGGTACGACAGGAGTAGTAGCAAAAAGCATACATAGATAAGTAAACTAAATGCAAATATTAATATACACATATTGCAATTACAAGCAGCCATTTGCATTTCTACAATAATAAGCAAAGTTTTAGGGGACACAGTATTTATAAATTCAGGGAAATCTAAACTTCGTCTTCCCTGAAGGTGTCAGGGCGGGAGTTAGGAAAATACCACTAACTTGTGAAAAATATTTTTTTTAAACATAGTAATCGCGGTAGCCTTGTAGTATGGATAAGGTAAGAATTATGGTGTGGTAAGGATAAAAGATTTATATTATTACATAACATAACATAAACTTACGCCTATATCCCCGAAGGGGTAGGCAGAGGTGCTAGCACCCACATTTCGCCAGTTTATGTTTAGGTCCCAACGTAATAGGTGGCGAGCCTATTGCCATTAACCAGGCACTTGTAAACCTGCGATAAATACACACATAACTTTGAAAAGCATTGAAAAGTCATTGGTGTGTGCCATGGTAAAACCTGGGATCGAACCCGAGACCTCGTCTCAGCAGTCCATTACCCATACCACTAGGCTACCGCGGTCTTTAAAAGAAAAAAGCTAAAAGAAAATCTGGTTAATTAATTGAGTATTTACGTTTTACTGAAAAGGGTAAAGGTAAAACATGATGATTAATGACGTAGTTTAGTTTTCATTAATCTCGACTTTAGATCAAAAGTTTTTCGTAAAGTTTGATCAGACCGCAGTCAAGTAAACAAACAATGTACTATTTCAAACTGTGCACTGTGCACAGTTACGTAACCTGAACTAAAAATAACTACAGTGAAACGGATCCAACATGAACATAATGAATATATTAAAATTCTTTATGCTAATAAACCCCTATGGTTTCTTTAACCATGTAGTATGATATGCAGGTAACCGTTATTTTGATAACGCAGGTAATTAAGAACGGTTTAAAAAATGATATCAAAAATATTTATTCAAGTAAAGTTATGTAAATATTTTAATAGTTATATTTATTTACTGACAACTTCGTTGAGTAAGTTGCCGATATGATTTTTTTTTATCTGTGTAGGTGTGAAGTGAAATACCTTAGTACTTATCGTGCGTAGATTAAAAAAATATTCCATGCGCCGACGCAACTTTATTTAAAAAATGTGTTAATTCAATTGTTTTCTTACTCTATTAAGCACTTGTTTATTATTTCTCACGTAGAATAAGTATTTAACAGATTATGATGAGATGATTGAATCTTACGTTGTACAAGTATATACATATACTAGCCTTGCGCCCGCGACTCCGCCCGTGTGGATCTCTTATCTCCCGTTCTACTCACTCAACTAATTGCCGTCAAACATACGTAAGATTATCCCGGAAGAGTAGAATTTGGACCACTCCATCTCTTCCCATGCGGTGTCATACAAGGCGACTTAAGGATATGGCTGTTTAACATCAGACAGATATATACAGCCCAGAGTCAGCCTCAGATTTATGGCTTGAGTCAACAATAGTGCCCGGAAGACGGCAATAGGCTCACCCCACATGGGACCGAATTCGATGATTGGTGGAATATGAGTGTTAATTCACCTCTGCCAAACCCCTCAGGGGATAGAATCGTGATTATAAGTATATGTGTATGGAAGTTTTTAAGTCTGACCAAAACCTTTCTAACAAAAAAACCACATCGAAACCCGGTCAGTAGTATTTGTCTATCGCCAACAAACATTTCCAATTTATGTACAATTATGTCATAGCATAGATAGATATATACGCTCATGCCTATTTCCCTTCGGGGTAGGCAGGAACAACAGCCCCCCATTGATTCTATTTTAACATACTTCACGAGCTTCTTCTACTGTCATTAATCCTTTCATGCAAGCCGTTGACTTCGAGTACTAATAAAGTTTGGGTCTGGACGAAATATTGCACAGAGATAGATTAATTCGGGGAGTAACTCTATCTACAGCCTCCGCCTCCGTTAAGCTTTTCCCCTACGACCTCTGCCTCCGATAAGAAAGCCTCCGTTAAAGCTCTGCTTATAACTTTTTGTCTCCAAAGAAATAAACCGAGTGTGAAATCGTGGGCATTAGTCAATTTTCTTCCAGATTAACTGCGGGTTAGGCGGAATCAGGTATTTTCTCATCGAAACCTCCAACCAAGTATTGCAGTAGACCAGTTCTTGAACTTTTTAGAGATTCAACTACCCGTAAAGACTGCCAGTTCTTATAATCAACCAAGACCGAGAGCTCAACATACTCCCAGAAGCATAGAACTCAGACAAATGCAAATAAATATATTCATAAAATATGCTCGAGGAGGTAGTCCGACTGGGGAAGTACCACCGTCCTATAGAATACCGCGGCCATAATAACCTTGTGTTGTGGTTTGGGAAGACTGGAAAAAGCTTGTCCTGTTTTGTCTTTTACACTGACGGCACAGTGGTCAATGCCTGCGAGAGTGGTTTTTTTCACATGTCCATACAACTTTTTATCAGGTGGGCCGTGTGCTTGTCGCCTAAATGGTATTAAAAAAAAAATTGCACTTAGTGGGAACCGAACACGCACCTCCAGCTTTCACTACCGCTACGCCTTAGAGGTTTAAACTATTTAAATTATAATGAAATAATGCAACGCAAGAACGGAAGCTCGACGGTCTTAGTTCGGTCCCCGGTCACGCATCTCTGCCTTTTGGAAGTATGTATGCGTAGATATTAGAAATTCATGATGACTTCCTCAGTCGGGAAAACATCGTGCATGGTCTGACACTTCTCCATAATTTAAATGTCACCGGTAACTTAGTGGTTGGAGAATCGGCCTTTTGATCGAGAGGTACCGAGTTCGAATACTGGGCATTGCATTACCTACGTGAACTCTGACGTGACCTTATGTTATGAGTGGGTTCAGGGCGGTTTTGTAATGGCCAGGATTTATACTCCTATTTTTTGCTATTTTCAACTACAGGCTGGTCAAAAATTTCTAAATATTTTTCTTTGAATGTCAATTATTTTAAAATTATGCTTTGTTTATTGTGACGAAAAGAAATGATTATGTTCCATGTATGATATTAATAATATTGGTGAAAGTTAAAACACAAAACAAAGACTAGCTTATGCTTGCGGCCCTGACCTCGTGGAGTTTTGTTTTAAAATCTCGTAACCCATGGGAACCCATAACAGGGAGCCTATGTGTTATTCCAAACTATAATCTATCCCTGTACCAAATTTCATCAAAATTCGTCGAGCCGTTAGAGCGTGAGTGACTAACAAACATTCAAACATTTCATAAACTTTCACATTTATGATATTAGCAGGATAGGATTGAAATTAGACTGACTTAAACGGATTTGTACATACACTCACGGCCTCTAGAGAAGGACTTTTTATATACCACCTGGTTGGCAGACAGGCACACGGCCCACCTGTTGGAACGTGCTTACTGTGGCCTATTGACGCGTGCAACATCAAGGGAGTCACACTCGCTCTGCCAACCCTGTAAGCACAAGAGTTGCACTGTGCCGTCAGTGTAAAAGACATAGCAGGACAAGCTTTTGGTCTTCCCACTGACAGTACAATATCTCTCCAGTGAGTTTTGGCTACCCTACTCACCGCCGGGAACACAACACGAGGTTATTATGGCCGCTGTATTCTGTAGGGCGGAGATACTTCCCCAGTAGTACTGCTCAATTGGACGAAAATACCGTCGTGTCCTACCTTTATTTTATCCTAACGATATTATCTCTGCAAAAGCTTTACTACCGGAAAATAATCACACTTGGAGTCACCGCCGGTGGCAATACAATAAAAGTCACCTGTCCTTACTTTAACTGCCACCAACTTGTATAATTAAATTGTAATCCATTAAAGAATTATCATTACGTCAGATAAAATACGGTCGTGAGCGTGACGAGTACTTATTCACTGCACAAAATACACACTCGGTTTTATTGATTTAGGGCTTAAATAACAACTATTTTATGGACCATTCAGTGGGCCCCTATTACATATGGAACTGTTAATTATTACTCCTCCTGTATACAGGATGAGTTTTATAACAATTTATTTAATTAAATATTTAGGGATACCAAAAATATATGTTAATGTAGCATCGACGCCATGTTTTTTCATTCAAAATTATCATCTCTGAATTTTAAAGTGAAATAATTGTTAAACGTGAAACAAGCACATAGAAATGCCTAAGTCGTTTATTTACAATCGCGTGTGCGAAGGGACTCCTTCGCACACGCGATTGTAAATAAACGACTGCTTCAAATTTCTTTCTTTCTCTCTTATATCAGTTTAGGCTTTTAGGCGTGTAGGCTTAGGCTACGTAGCGGTGTGCTGTGTGACACGTCACGTCCTGCTGCTGACAGATATGACATTGACTTGTCAAATGTCATATTTGGCTATATAAAAATTATATTATATTTTTATTTTATTTTCTCTTTTTGCATTCTGTTTTTTTTTTGTACTGTATGCTGTGTCGCAATAAACATTTTTTCTTCTTTTCTTTCTTTCTTTCTTTTCTTTCTTTCTTTCTTTCTTTTACTAGTAAAAATACATAGAGAATATGCAGCTGTTACGTCAAAATGTCTATACAACATTTTTTAATTGTTTATACATACATACAAATAATCACGCGTTTATCCCCGGAGGGTTATGCCGAGGTGAATTAACACCCACATTTCACCAATCATTGTATTCGGTTCCACGTAACAGGGGGTGAGCCAATTGACGCATTCCGGGCACTATTGTTGACTCTCGCCATGCATCTGAAGCTGAATCTGGGCTATATATATCTGTCTGATGTTAAATAGCTCTATCCCTTAGTCGCCTTGTACGACACCGCACGGGAAGAGATGGGGTGACCCAAATTCTACTCTGTCGGGATTGTATTTATACCTTATGAAATTTTTATTGGTAAGGGCTTTGTATTTTATTTCTCTAAGATTCAAACAAATTGAACCATCTACCAAAATAGATCACCCTATACATTAGACTATTAATTATAATTCCATGTGTTATATAGTCGTATACTTTTTATTGTTACTCAGTTACAAGAACTTTTAGATTCGTTACGTACATTAGAGATTTTATATGTCATACTACATTAAATTTTTAATAATAATAAAATTTAAATGTCTTAATATAGCTACTATAAGTTAATTATTCATGGCGCTTTGGGTGCGTACACATATTTGTTTTTCTAACTTAATAAAAGTTAATTGGTTTTACTGCCCCTTAATGGTGTTCGCTGTACTGAAGTAGGAGTTGAAGGTGTATTAGATGATATCTTTGATACATTTATCGATGTGATAAATGTATCCGAACAAAAAACTGGTTTTGTAATACTTTCCCGGAAGCAACGCAGGAGGCAGTAAGTCAATTGAGCAGTCCGATTGGGGAAGTGCCTCCACCCTACAGAATACCACGGCTATTATTATAACCTCGTGTTGTGTTCTTGGCGGTAAGTAGGGTGGCCAGAGCTCACTGGAGAGTTTGTGGGAAGACTAATTTCCTTCTGCTCTGACGGCACAGAAACTCTCTGTTCTTATAAGGTCAGTAGCACAGGTGTGACTCTCCCGGTATTGCACACGTTCTTAGGTCACGATGATCACTTTCCATCGGAAGGGCCGTGTGCTTGAATGCCACCCAAGTTGTATAAAATAATAAAAATATCCTTAAAACTATCTTGCGTAAAAAAAAGTCCCGGGTCCTTTAAACGGGGCGTGATAAAGCATATGATGAGGCCGTCTAGCTGAGTGTCACCATTGACACATAGTATGTGTAAGTAATGGTGACCCTCTTTTCTGAGACTTTGCCTTCAGCTTACCATCAGTCAAGGCGAAGTTTAATTGACGTGTTCTATATATAAAAAACAAAAAAAAACAAAATGCAGAACGGGAGTTGAATAGAATAACAAATGTATTGGATTTGAAAGATATGACAGTCTTCAACGTCAAAAAAAACGCATGTCATAAACGTCATATCCCATACATTCATTCTATTCTACAATACACCGGCCAACGAATTGCCACTTGTCTAGGGGTCTAGCTTATAACAAAACTTTTTATTATACGAATCATATTAATATAGGTGGCGTACTGAAAACATTTCAAAAGACGATGGATTTAAAGGAAAAGTTTAATGATAGTAAAACTTGTGTAGAAAGTTTCGCCTCTTTTCAGAGCAATATAAACCAAATCAAAAGGCAGAGAAGTAATAAAAAGACAGCATTAAGTATCCCTATAAAATGACTGGAAAGAGGAAGAACTCCTGCTATATATTGGTCCAATAACGATGTGAAAATGAAAGAGCAGAACATATTACCTGAGAGAACCCAGGACATAGCGTCCTGGTGCCGCTTTACAGTGTAATTTAAAACTTATTGCATGAAGTAGAAATTATGTTACTCGCCATCTACTAAATATGCAATACATTGAGGGTGACGGGTGGAGCCGCCTGTCACCCTGGCAGAAGCAAGCTGCGGCGGCGGTGCGCGGTGCGCGTCTCCCCATTGCCGGGGATGAGTTGGGCCAGATCGAGAAAGATGTCCCTGGTTCAACCGGATCGCGAGGGATATGCCTGTCAACCTCACCTTCGGCAACCAACAATGACCCGCAGGCGCCGTGCGTTTTACTCGGTTCGAGTCCGACATAGCCTCTCCCACCGGCTCCGGTGGGGAGGTATCCATGGGGATTTTTCGCACATAAAAAAAAATTATACAATACACTGGTAAACACAGTATATGAATGTAAATAAATGCGGTTCTTTACTTCTTTCTCTTCTTCGATCCAAGTGTAATGTGCTTATTAGTAGTTCTTGCTTTTATTGACAGAAGTCACGTTATCGACATGTCACCCTGTTAAATTAGAGCTAGATGCAGGATCATTACAGACTGCCTCAAACCAACTCCACCGAACATACATTCTCTGCCAGACATAGCTCCCCAGACGTTTGGCGAGAAATAGTTTATACAGTGGAGTAGCAAAAACAAGAAACGGAACCCCGACACCCATTGCAGAGCTACGAGCTCCTGTCCTCTTAAAAGCCGCCTGGGCTTAATGAGATCCACTCTGGCTACAGAACAGACACAGCTAGCGAAAGAGTAAAGGTGGGAAGAGAAGCATCCAGCTCCGGCAGGTTTCATCAGACCAAGCTGACTGATAAGCGGGGGACGCGGATTCAATTCCCACTTCGTGCAAATATTTGTATGCTTGGATATGGTTATTTGCATTACTCTGGTCGTGTCTCGAAGAGCATGTTAAGCTGCCGGTTCCTGTTGCCATGCGAATATAGGGGAATTGGGTGAAATAGTCAACACAGAAGGGCTAATCACCTGTTCGGTCAACGGTGTCTCCACTAAGATTAGAGGTAGGAGTAGTTGAGGGTTTTCAAACGTAAAAAAAATATTCAAATACGGTAGTCGTACTACTTCTACCAAAAAAAAAGCGAAATAAAAACTTCCACTATTTTAGCATTTCCTCTGTGGAGGTCATTGCCTAAAGCCACGAGTAAGCTCAAGTGCTACATTTGATAATTTTTATCTAACTCTGTGCAGCCGACCGTGTATGTAAATAAACATTACGTGTAACATATGTGTAAAAAGTAAGTACTCACCTTTGGCCGGCCCCGGCTACTTGCCTAGCCACCTGTATGGTAGCTGTTATCAGCGATATCCATATCCATACTGTTATAAATGCGAAAGTAACTCTGTCTGTTTGTTACGGTGCCACGCGTAAACTACTAAACCGATTTTGATGAAATTTTGTACAAAGATGGACTAGAGTTCGGGTAAGAAAATAGTTATTTTTAAACTATCGCGGTGTGTATTCATAATAATATAACGATTCGGGACTTTTCGCCATTAAATCATGGGTCAAGTTGTGACCACGGGTGCTGAATCGCATCCGAAACGTCGGCAAAACCCATAATATAATTAAGAAAATAGTTTACCATTTATTGTGTTGCTTGCAGGGGTTCGAATAGGGGATGAAAATTTGTATGAGTTCGTCATTATCGTAGAAAATCTGAAGAAACTTGGCACATAGATAAATAAGAGTGAGACTATATGTTATATCACAGAAAATACCAAAGATCAACCAAACCCGTAGTTAGACTGGAAATAACGGAACCCAGACTCCGAGGTGAAGCTTCAGATGCGACTGGGATTAACCCTAACATGAAAAAGAAGAAAACTTATCTAATAACTCCACTCAATGGTACGAACTGTTTACAACCTCTGCCGAACGCTGTGAAGGTCACTGACCTCACAAAGCTCATTCAATTGTCTTCTCGTATAAAGATAAATATCTAAACAGTTCTCATTTAGTATATCTTATTATGTCTTTTAAATAATTTTGTAACCATTTTTATAGTAACCATTAAAGTTGGTGTGCGTAACCTATTCTCGGACATGTATATATATTTAATTAGCGTTATAATTACGTCAATGGTTATGTATATATCTGTACTAATATAAAATTATAAATTGGTAGTGTCTGTACATTGAAGATTTATTATCTTCTTGATCTTTATTACTTCTTCTACTACTTATTCTTTATTACCACTAGTCTTTATTAGGGGGTAGGACACGGCGGTATTTCCGCCCAAATGAGCAGTCCGACTGGGCAAGTACCTCCGACCTACAGAATACCGCGGCTATAATAACTTCGTGTTGTATTCCCAGCGGTGAGTAGGGTAGCCAGAGCTCACTGGAGAGTTTTGTGCTGTCAGTGGGAGAACTAAAGGCTTGTCCTGCTTTGTCTTCTACACTGACGACACAGAAACTCTGTGCTTACAGGGTTGGCAGCGCGACTTTGACTCCTCTGGTATTACACACGTCCATAGGCCACGGTAACCACTTTCCATCAGGAGTGCCGTGTGCTTGTCTGCCACCTAAGTTGTATAAAAAAAATTAAGAATGGTATAAGATCAATAAAAGTTGCATTTGTTCTAATTTTATAGTTTTTTTTATTTGTTTTATCCACACAACCTATAATAGTAAATAATTTTACTTTTGAATATTATGACGTCACAGTAATTTATTTTATAAAAGTTACGTTGTAACTTACCGTTTTGACGTTTAGTAACTACTTTGACTAGTCAATCAAATAGCCAATTGGTTGAATAAAACCGAAGGTATAACCCTAACTTGCCATATCCGATATCAACGCAGGCAGAGCCGCGGGCTACAGTTAATAAGTTATATTAACATTAACACCTTTGGAGCTTACAATGTTGCTCTTTAATTATATAATTTGCGTCATAAGATAAAAACTTACTCAGTAAGGTGGAACTATTACAATATGAGTTGGAATAGGAACCAGGGTCCGTTGGTTTTAGGAATATATCTCAAGTATTGTACCCGAGACTTTTGAGTTCTTTGGCGTCTTATCTTAGCTTATGCCGTACGTTTGTGTAATTTACGGTATGAATTATTATTTATTTGTGGGTGCTAGCACATCTGCCTACCCTTTCGGGGATATAGGCGTGAGTTTATTCCTATTCATATTATTTGCGTAAAAATGGTTTCACATATTGAGAAACTCACTTGTAATTTTGCTCATAATTTTTAATATAAATTAGACCTGATCGGTTTCGCCTTACGGCATCCTCAAAGGTTCACAATATTCAAAAGTTAAATAGTCTAGAAATGGTTTCTTAACTTTTTTTAAGGTCGGCATAGACAGGACATTCATCCTTATACAGTCACACATCACCACTGGAAGCGATGCGCCATGTGCAGTGTGAAAGGAACTTCTTCGCGCGCTTACTCAACCAGTGGAATGAATTCCCTGCTGTAGTATACAGCCTAAAACTTTCGTCGATAAACAGACTGCTCAACACTAAAATAATTTTTCATTTCGAATCAGTAGTTGCTGAGATAATTTTGTATTTATTTATTTATCACCTTACAAACATAATATATACATAATCTTCATAATCTTTTACAGTGCATTTAGAAACCACTGAGGTTTGTAGTAAATGCAACACGTTATTTTTCAACAAGGAACTAAGTAGGTACACTATACAACAATAAATTATATATGATAGAAATAGTATGGAGTTACACAGGTTACAAAAAATAATAACTTGAATACTAGATTAGCACAAACAAACAAACTTTTTTGCTTTAAAATATTAGTATTATATTTATGCCTACAATTAAATATTTCGTTCACGTAAAACGTATTTATCGCGAGCTGAGAAATATTTCTCGACATGTTTCATTTTCTTTTGTCGACAGTAAAAAGCGCTTCTCTGTAAATACCTCAAGCGGCTTTACCAACGTTATAAAAAGTTGAGTGAAAGTTGTAAGGCTTTTTTTTTCTTTCTTGTACTTGATAGTAAACAATTGGATCTGGTAATAATCGGTTGTGATGAACAAACAGAGGATTCGCCTTTTTGAGATGAAAACTTCTTTAAGCGTGTTACGTGTAACATTATTTTGAGATGAGAGATTAACATTTTTTATTATAGGCTCGCCACCTATTACATTGGGACCTAAACATAAACTGGCGAAATGTGGGTACTAGCACCTCTGCCTACCCCTTCGGGGATATAGGCGTGGGTTTTTTTTTTAATATATAAAACACGTCAATTAGACTTCGCCTTGCCTGATGGTAAGCTGAAGGCAAAGTCTCAGAAAAGAGGGTCACCATTACTTACACATACCGTGTGACAATGGTGACACTCAGGTTGACGGCCTCATCATATGCTTTTCCACGCCCCGCTTAAAGGACTCGGGACTTCAGAAAGAAGGAAACACGTGGGCTGGTAATGAATTCCAGGCCTTAATGGTGCGACAAAGGAAAGAGTCTCCGAACCGCTTGGTTCTTGATCGGATGTTCTGCACCGTGTGCGGATGACATCTAAGACCTGCAAGTGTTGTTCTGTGTAGGAGAGGGGAATTTATGAGTTTATGATATATGTATGTATAGGACACGTCAATGTGACTTCACCTCCCATGATGCACCTTAAGACAAGTGATTTCTCCATTTGGCTCGCGGCACTGTTACCGACACGTCTTTCTGAGTTGTGACAATGAGGAGGTACAGGTAAAACTAATCACAGATGGCGTCACCTCCGCTGGCGCCTGTCTTAGAATAGAGTTTATAATCCTATGTTTCTTACGTCAGAAGTGCTTGTCAATCTTGCAGATAGATTGGCTTGGGCCCCAAACGTCTATTTCAAACTTTATTTTTAAATCCTACATGAAAACAACTTGTATATCTATGTCGATTAATATAGGAAAAATATAGAATCGGTTCAGGCGGGATCCGAACCCGTGATACATATTATATATATGCGGAGTTATCAAAAGTCAATGTTTAAAAATGATTGTAATATCATTTACTGGTTGCGATAGTTCGCTCAAGTATCGGTAGATGGCTCCTACCATCGTCGTCTCTGCAAGACACATATGTTTATGCAAATGAAAATTTTGAATTTGTATAGAATAAATGTTTTCTTCCTTTCTGTTTTTCTTTCTATTTGGATGACTCCAGGTGAAGTTCGGTGGACAAGTCCCGCATGAAACGATTCAATGTTGTTACTATTTAAATCATTTCATCATTTGAAAAGTTGGCATACTAAATACTTTACAATTTCATTCAACCTATGTATAATCCTCTAAACAAAATCTTTCAAAGATTAGTCAATACGTCATAAAAAAGGCACCTTAAGGTTCATTTACCTGGAAGTGGAGTCAAGAGACAGCGCTAGTACAAAAATAAACAGTAACATAAGTAAATGGACTTGCAAGTTGCTTGCGGTTGAACCATCTGTCATACAACGACATATGGCATTTTTACGGGCCTCGATTTGTTTATGTTGCATCTCGCTTCTACACGGGTGGGGTATGTATATCCGGCTCGTTCCGCCCATGGTTCCTTCAAGGTAAGAGGTAATTGAAATCGAACACTGCATGCGGGTTAAGTGAAAGGACTTATGTTGACATAGATCAGGGTTGCGAATTTGTAGACGCGATATGTTTATGTTTTTGTCTTGTTTTTTTGTTTTTTACGTAAAAACATATAGATACTCTATATGATTACTAGTTGCCTATCTAAGCTAAAAAGCGAAAGAAAGTATTTATTCATATATAAAAATTACAATTAGTTTTACGTCCGCCAAACTGCACTGCAGTTTGATGGCAGATTCAGATCTTAGTACATCCAACTAAAAGTACACGATCGTTAGATCCTCCACCAAAGAGGTACCACAGGTGTTGCCACTTGCAGTGAGAACCATACGCAACGTATTTGCCATTTTAATTGAATTTGAAGTGAAATTTCACCCTCTCATTTCCACATACCCTTTATCATCCCTGTCCGTCTAATAACAATGAAATTGCTCACAGGCCACCACGTAAATGCTTACCATGAAGTGAATATGACACAAGTACAATTGTTACCGTACCAGCTCCGCAATGAGCTTTATACTAACGTCTTATAAAGTTAATTATTGATATAGTATACTTTTTCCACATAGATTTTTATTATTATACCTGACCGGTTACACCTTACGGCATCCTCAAAGATTTACGTTGTAGACCTTTGAGTATACCGTGAAATACTATGGAAAGGTACAAGTGTTTTTTTAATATGTGTAACAACAAATTACACCAAGTGCCATCTCAATCAACAGTATAAATAGCTTTTATATTATTCACAAATCATAACTAAATCTAAATCAGGCGCCTGTTTCTTCAGTGAAGCAATAACTATTTAGGCATAATAAAAGCTTCAAGCACTTAATTTCGAGTCTTAATCTTTGTATTTTTCCGCAACTTGAGAGAACAATGACCTATCATACGCTAGGATCCACCTTCGTTATGTCAAGGTACGTTAAACTCAGTTTTAATTTAATCGGCGATTTATGAGTGACGTGAATTATAGTTAATTCCATAGTTTAATGACTATTGGTCAAAAATTTGATTCTAGAAGTTTTATGACGAAAGTTTTTTATACTTTGAGTTTTTTATGGTGAAAATGTTTGGATATAAATACGTTTGTGGCTGAATGTATTTGAATGAAATATGGTACACATATAGATAATAGTCTGAAAGTGGATTCCCGGTGGACAAGAGTAGGGCCACTCCATCTTTTCCCGTGGGTTTCGTAGAAGGCGACTAAGGGATGCGGCTGTTCTCCATTCGACAGTAAACATACAGTCCAAGACTAAGTGCCCGCTTGACGGCAATAGGCTCGTCCCTTATTACGTGGGGCCAAACATCATAGTTTGTTAACACACCTCTGTCCATCCCTTCGGGAATTTACAAGCGTTATTATACGTACGTATGTATGAAATAACACATTGGTTACATTTTACATACATATATAAATATAATCACCCCTTTATCTCCGGAGGGTTAGGCAGAGGTGAATTAACACCCACATTTCACCAATCATTGAATTCGGTCCCACGTAATAGGGAGTAAGCCTATTGCCGTATTCTGGGCACTATTGTTGACTCGAGCTGAATCTGGGCTGTATATATTTGTCTGATGTTAAACAGCCCCTATCTCTTAGTCGCCTTGTGCGACACCGTATGGGAAGAGATGGGTAGGCCCAAATTCTACTCTGCCGGGAACCACGAGGCTATGATGGCTTTTTCAAATTACTAGACATAGTCCTCTCCCAATATGCGCTTTAGCACCGGGTCAGTTTAAAAAAATATTTAAAAATAGAAGAAGGCCATACAGTAAAGCTAGTTTTTTTTATCAAAGACCCCCCAACTGGACTTCACCTCGCCTGATGGAAAGCTAAAGACAAAGTCTCAGGAAAGATGGTCACCATTACAGACAATAAGTAATGTTACAATGGTGTTACATCAGATGCTTTTTCACTCCGCGCTTAAAGGACCCGGGACTATAGGAAGAAGGAAACACGTGTGCTGGTAATGAATTCCAGGTCTTGGTGGTGCGGCAAAGAAAAGAGTCTCCGAACCGCTTAGTTTTTAAACTTTCGTGTTCCATAATACACAACTGATACAATTATGTACACTGAGCCAGTTAGTCTGTGATAACGGCCGGTGTAACATGGTCGAAACGTCAGGCCAACCAAAGGTATTTATGTACCTAAGCCATGATCGCAGAAATTCCCGTAAACTTGATGCCCACAGCTACATTCTATCTTCGCATCTCTCGCCATAGGCAGGGAATTCATCCTCACACATTGCGAACTAAGACGGTGCGCACTGTGCGGTATGAAAGAAACTTCATCCCACGCACACTTAAGCTGTGGAATGACCTCCCTGCTGCGGTTTTCTCAAGCACCTACAATATGGGGTTCTTCAAGAGGGGCATCAGAAGGTTTCTTCATGGTCGGCAGCACGAATGTAACACCCCTGATGTTGCATACGTCCATGGCCACGGTAACCACTTTCCATCAGATGGGCCGTGTGCCTGTCTGCCACCTAAGTGGTATAAAAAAAACTTTATTTTATATATAAGTCACTCTAGTGATCGTCAGAGCCGATTGCCTTGTTGTCCATCTGACCTATCACGGCATCGGGGTATACTTTTGTCGGTCAGCTTGTCACCGCTAACTAGTCCACAGTATTATTTTCAATATTCTTGGGACCGCATAATGCCATCTGATAAGCTTACTGAGTTACATTCCTGGAAGCCAGAAGATGGGAGGTGTATACTTGGTCGGCCCAGGAAGTGAAATCATATCGACTACTTTGACAAAAATTGGAAGGTGAAAAAAAAGTTGTGGAGTTGCTCTCGTAAAGCCAATAATAGAGGGATGGCAACTGGTGGCATCTGGAAATTCATTTGAATATTTTCTCACTTTTCTTTCCACGGGGTGGTACCTGGAAGTTTCATTTCCGAGATCCTCCACTTGAAACGTTGCCATAAATTATACCGTGTTCTCTTCTTCTATCGTCGTCACGCGACGCCATGATCGAAGAAGTGTCATGAAAAATGAAAAAGCTAGCATTTTATTAAGAAATCGCATTTGGATGAACTACTAGGCACCAAAGTGCAAACTTTGGGTCGGCTTTCCAATCTGTGACGAGTTACAGTAGACTGTCGAAATCGACTTGAACCCACTCCTCCCACAAGCAATTTAGCGTACCTGGATGGGTTAGAGGGAATATTAGTAACTTCGTTTGTCATTTTTTTGTTGTTATGTAACACCAGAGGAGTCACACCCGTGCTGCCGAGCCTGTAAGAACAGAGGTTTCTGTGCCGTCAGTGCAGGATACAAAATCAGAACAACTGACAGCACAAAAACTCTCCAGTGAGCTCTGGCTACCCTACTCACCGCCGGGAACACAACACGAGGTTATTATAGCCGCGGTATTTTGTAGGGTGGAGGTACTTCCCCGGTGGGACTACTCAATTGGAACGGAAATATCGGCTTGTCCTAGATTTAGATTTATAAAAAAGAAATCGGCCAAACACAACCAATGGGCGATATCAAAGTTCTGTAATTATACAGACTAGTCGGACTATGGACTCCAACTACTTGTAAAGACTGCCATGGATGAGATATTCGTTTATGTTTTCAATTAGATTTAAATATATCAATCCATTAAATTCCCACAAATTTTGTGTTGTCAGAGAGTTTTGTGCTGTCAGTGGGTAGACCGAAGGCTTGTCCTGCTTTGTCCTCTACACTGACGGCACAGGGACTCTGTGCTTACAGGGTCGGCAGCACGCATGTGACTCCACTGGTGTTACACACGTTCATAGGTCATGATAACCACTTTCCGTCAGGTGGGCCGTGTGCTTGTCTGCCACCTAAGTAGTATAAAAAAAAACATCATTTTCCGAATTGGGCCCCAGAACAGTAACTCGCTAGCGTCAAACTATATTTGGTTTCATTCACAACCTGCAGGTTGACGTTTTCTAATGTTATTCTGTACTTTTACCACCTAATGAACATAATTATTTATCGTCCATATTCCGACAATACGTTGTATGCTCATACAAGTAGATATCGCCTCACATAATGACCACACCAGTAGTGAAACATCGATAAACTCTAGAGAACAATAAAATCGATGCCGTGTCCGAACACTTCGCGACTAATCGATTATATTCGATACTTAATATGTTATGTCATGATTTGGTTGTGATATTTGGGGATTTAAAGTTTGTGTGTTTGTATGTTGATGATTTTATAACTGCATAATATAACATAAACTCACACCTATATCCCCGAAGGGGTAGGCAGAGGTGCTAGCACCCACATTTCGCCAGTTTATGTTTAGGTCCCAATGTAATAGGTGCCGAGCCTATTGCCATTAACCAGGCACTTATAAATCGGCGATAAATACACACATAACTTCGAGAAGCATCGCTAAGTCATTAATGTGTGCCATGGTAAAACCTGGGATCGAACCCGAGATCTCGTCTCAGCAGTCCATTACCAATACCACTAGGCTACCGCGGTCGGTTTATAACTGTATTTTTGGTAATCCTATTTTTAAGTCAAAGTGAGTAGTATGGGATTCAAGATCATGGGACCCAAGCTAAACTCACTGGCTGATTACTGGACAAAGATCTGGCCCAGATTATCCTCGGGGGTCAAATGGCAGTCACTTCCGCAGAATCAAGATAAAGAGAGGGAGACCAGATCCCGGGCTCCAAAGTACTAATTTCGGATGCAACCAGAAATGCTCTTTAATACGCCTGTATTGACATCATAGCAGAATTTAAAACCATGAGAAAATACCTTAGAAAAGGCTTTCAGGAGACTTACAGAGAAAGGAATTACTGTGCGGTATGAAAGAAACTTCATCCCACGCACACTCAAGCTGTGGAATGACCTCCCTGCTGCGGTTTTCCTAAGCGCCTACAATTTGGGGTTCTTCAAGAGGGGCATCAGAAGGTTTCTTCATGGTCGGCAGCGCGAGTGTGACACCCCTGGTGTTGCATACGTCCATAGGCCACGGTAACCGCTTCCCATCAGGTGGGCCGTGTGCTTGTCTGCCAACTGTGGTATAAAAAAAAAATCTCTAAACGTAATATGACCAATCACGTCCCATAACCGTAGTAAAAAAATATTTTTCATCTAAGAAAAAAATAACTAATCCAGAAGCATCGCCGTAGAACAATGCTAGTGCACTATAAAAATGTTATATCCGCCACATCGATTTCACGAGTGTCAGAACATGTCATCGGTAATAAGCGTGCGTTATACTAATTATCTATGGTTGTGTATTGTCTTTGGCTTGGCCGGTACAAGTTTGTGTTAGAAAAAAAAAGCATCCTGTCAGTTTAGTGTCCTTCTATCTGTTCGGTGACACCCACCCTGGGTTCTCACGGGAAGACAGTTTACAAGTTAAATTATCTTGACTTGAATCATTTTGTCGTTGGGTGTATGTCGTCTTCTGAGATCTATAGAACCCATCTCACCTGCAAGCCTACTATAGAGCTGAGGAGAGGAATTAAGAGTTGAGATGATAGTGACTTCCGTACGCCAATCAATCAATCAATCAATTAGCCCATTGCAGTCCATTGCTAGACATAGGGCTCTCCCAATGTGTGCCTTGCTCCCGATCCTCCGCCTTCTGTATCCAGGTTTAACCAAAATTTAAGAAACAAAATTATGAAATATGTCGATACAGCTTAATGAGAAACTAACCTATTCAGAAACCGACTTGAGTATTTCGTAAGTACGTCGAATTTGTAAGAAGGGGATTTCATAATATACTCGTATATATTGAACGATGACCGTGGCGTTTTCAATCTTAAAGCAGCGTTTATATTTAGTTCTAAAAAGTTTTATGTTTCAAGGGAACCTTGACTGTATAATTATAACACTTTTAAACGCGGAAAATCGCATTAAACGAAATTTGCAACAAAGTTTTATTGGATTAGCCACATGGTACAGACAAGTTTAGTCAAATGCAGTAGGTATTTAAATATAAAAAACAGTATGTTTTTATCAATACACAACAAACATTTTTAATCTAAACACAAAACAAGAACACAAAAATCAATGAAGCAAGTAGCGTCACTTAAGTTCTGTCTTTTTGTTTTGTGCCGGTGTTCAATTAAGCTGCAATTTTGTTTTAATCTCAAAACATTATTTATGTCCAGTATAAGTGCATTTTTATGCAAATCGAGCGATAAGAATAATTTTAATTATACGCGGCGAATTCATTCATGAAAAGACATATTGAATCGACAAGGAGGTAAAACAAATATAAAAGTGACCAAGTCATTCTTTTTTTTCTCGTGAAACTTTATATTACTGCTTGAACTGACGCATTTTTATGCTGATGTCCTAACAGCATGACGTCCTCTTAAGTCCTTTTTCCACCGCTGCTCTCGCGAGCATGACGAGAATAGGTGTCTGAAACTTCGCAAGTCGCGAGTCTTTAAGGTAAGACTGACTAGTATGCCGTGAATAAGTACTAGGTTTATCTATTCTGTATCTAGTATACCTTACCGCAGTTAAAAGATCCTTTCTTATACCACCATGCGCTGTACACTTACATCAACTTAACTTCCCAAAACGGCCGTATTCATTTTTCCTCTTAACACTGAAAAGCTACTGTTTCAGTTTGTTAGACCGTTCTGAAGGAATTTAGAGACAGTGGTCTCCTACGATCTCTACTTTTCAGAATGACATGTAAAGAGGCCGAAACAGCAGAAGCAGCCGCGGTGGTGGTGGCAATGAGTGTCTCCACCTATTCACCTATCCGGGGAAAGATGGGGACACTGTAATCCTTCACCCGATGGGACTTTCGATGGTCAACCGGGAGTGAGAGTATATGCCAGAGGCTACCTCGCCCTCAGTAACTGATGTCCCAAGGCGAAGTGCGGTTTTAGTCGGATCTAGTTCAACATGGCGCTCGCTTCAACGGAAAGGTATCCGTGCGGATTTTCGCTCTTAAAAAAAAGGCCGAAAAGCCCCAAACGTGAATTTTTACCACTCGACGAAATCTAAGACGCAAGCACTCCTTCAAAAACCAAAAAAAGGAGTGCGTTTATATTCGTTGTCAAGGGTTAACCACTAAAACACATAATGATAAACAGTTACCATGATCTATATAAACAGGAACGTTGCCATCTGCTGTGTGAAAGGGGGAGAGATAGATCTCATAACTCTAATTTATTAAATAACATAATCCAAAACTGTATTTAACTGAGCGAGCCGTGTATAAAAAGATAATATCCTCTACAAATAAGGTATTCAATTATGATTTAAAAAATAAACTAATATGAATGAGACTATTTGATCTCGTCTCGTGCCTTCAGCGTGACTAATGGTCGTTAGGTCATTCAGAATTAGTCGTAAAGAATCTTTAAAATTATTACTTGTTGACTGAGCTTGCGACGTTCGTTTTGACCACTCTGGAAGGACGAAGGACACTTATGTATACTTTCAAGTTTAGCAACTATTAAGTGATGTCTTAATTCATTGATAAATTAATCTCAAGTCATTTATTAATTAATCTGAAGTCGCTGATGAATTCATTTATCACTTATTAACTGGTTAATTAATAAGTGGTTTAATAGAGATGTGGAGTAATTTTATGTTTAAAGAGTTTTTTATCAAGTTGTTTATATAACATGTAAATATCATTAATTGAAATAGTTATTATAGCTTTAATATATACTTAATTGCTTAAAATGTTCGAGATGTTAATTTTTTATGAGGTGAAAACCAATAAAGGAATATTTTTAGATATAAAAATGTATTAGTAGTGTATCATTTATTCAGTATAATGTGACCTACTTCAAAAGTGGAATATTTTTCTATGGAGGTTCAGTTTAGTAATTATTTCCTTTCTCCTAGTGGAAAAAATTACTAGCCAAACTGATTTGACCAGTAGATTTCTGCCACGTTGTCTGATTTTATTTCATATTTGTTAGATATAGGTAGGACACGACGGTATTTCCGTCCCAATTGAGCAGTCCGACTGGGGAAGTACCTCCACCTGACACAATACCACGGCTATAACAACCTCGTGTTGTGTTCCCGGCGGTGAGTAGGGTAGCCAGAGCTCACTGGAGAGTTTTTGTGCTGTCAGTGGGAAGACCAAAGGCTTGTCCTGATTTTGTGTTCTGCACTAAAGGCACAGAAAATCTCTCAGGGTTGGCTCCATTGGTGTTACACACGTTCATTGGTCACGGTAATCACTTTCCATCAGGTGGACCGTGTGCTTGTCTGCCACTTAAGTTGTAAAAAAAAAGATATCGAGTGTTACTAAGAACAACCTCCTTAGTCTTTAACTACGTATTTATATCTACACCGGTGATCACTTACCAGCAGGCGGGCCATAAAATAAAAGCAATTTCCATTCAGACACGTATTCCACACACCCATTCATCTTTCTAAAGAACCAAGGGAACTAAAAATATATCCACCATAAAATTTTCAAAGTAGGTTAATTGCACCTCTAGAATACGCGCTCAGGCGATGTCTAGGATTATTTTAACGCTGCCAGACCCACTGGTCGACATGATAGGCAATTATAGAAAATACTCGTAAGTGTGGCAGCCACCTGTTACATTGTCACATGCTGGGGCAACATGTGTTTGCTTCCGCCAAAATTATATCGCTCCGTTGTTTTATACGGCACGATAATTTGACACGTCACGATTTTATTGACGTACGTTAAGTCTTAGGCCCGTGTTCTAGAACTACACTCCGTCTTTAATCTCGATGTATCTAAGGACAGAATTTCTTAACAGATGTCAATCTGTCAATGATTTATATCTCTCCAGAAATTATGTCTGTCTGTATACAATTTGTCCTCAAACAAATCGAGATCCAGAACTTAGTATCTTTCTAGAATGTTTTCTTTTTCTAAATTCAATAATATATTTTTAAACACTTTTCTTGGATCATATTATAATAAAAAGTAGAAGAAGCGAAAACTAAGTGTTAGCAAGTGGGAAGATGTCTGTACCCCAATAGGAAAGAAGAGTGATTGTATATACTTTCATACACCTAAATATCAATCATTGGGAAAGAGCTGTTCTGTATAAGGCAGTAAATATGAAGCCTATAAAAAGTGCCTGGCTAACAGCTACCGTTTTCTTTACACTGAAGATCAGCGAAATCTCGCACTTACCTATATAGGCGTATGTGCTCACTTGTGTTGTAAAATGTATAAGTACCTAAGTGCTGTTTACAATGTATGTCTCAAATATTTTATTTCCCTTAATTTTTTGCAGGCTTGATGCATGCCGTGACACGGATAATAGCGATATGTCTTGCGATATCAGCATACTTTATGTGATGTTGGTTCGCAACGCTCTTATAGCTTTAGAATTATGATCCTCACGTGTGTAGCGCACGTTAAGGTGAACAAAAGAATGGATGAATATGTTATCTCTGTTTGAAAGGCCAAAACCTTAAAGTTTATTATGATACCTTAGTACTTTGTTAGCAATAATTGTACTCTTCTTCAAAAGGGTGGAAAGTTTTTGCCACTTTAGTAGTGTAATACCGGATATGCTCTGAGATCGCGTGAATTTCGTGCATAAAAATAGGCTTGCAAATGTTGTGAGTCACGAAAGTCTATCATTATTGTGTGTGGGTGTTCACTTTTTATTATTTGCGCTCGACACACAACATACGTCTACTGAGAATGCCACTACTGTCAGTCACCTGTTGCTAAGTAATGACAGACAGAGTTCCTCGAGTTATAATACTCATTCTTTAATAGACTAATGGTTTTTTATACTAATATGGACTGCAATGGATGAAATTAAATAAGGGGCTCGTGGATAAGCGGTAACTGAGTAGGTAAGCAGATTGCAAGGTTACACAATACTAGCCTGGTCATTTTCAGTGTGGGTGATCATTCTTAACCTCCGCGCATGAGCGCAGACCTGGGGTGACGTGTAGATTCCCGGGACTTCGGGTGTGGGGACCACGGGATTCCGTGGTACTCACACCCGAGGAGGGCCAGATCGAGAGAGATGGCTCTGTGTTGACCGGGGTGCGAGGGATATGCCTGCTAGCTTCACCTTTGGCAACCAACACCGACCCACAGACGCCGTGTGTTTTAGTCAGACATAACCTCTCTCACCGGCTTCGGCGGAGGGGTATGCATGCAGTTGAATCCCTGGAAGATCTGACAATCTGGTCTAACTATAGAACTTCAATAACACCAGTGGGCTGTAGATGTCAAATGACAGCCGCTTCACGGAAAATATTGAAATTCGGCTATTTCATAGTTAGAAACCACCCCAATCGAGTTAGGAAAGGGCTGAGAGGACCTAGGGGAACAAACCACCTGACACACTGCGATGCGACTGCGGTGGCAGCGGTCGGTGGGGAGCAACCTTAACATAAAATACTGTGATAATTAATAAAATTTAATAGTACACTAACAGACAGACAGACAGACATTTTAGAAGTAACGTCAACTAAATTATTGTAATTAAAATTTTAAGTAGATGCGGAGAATATTAATATATAATTGAATTCTTATAAAAGTGTGATAAGTAATAAGTAAGAATATAAGTAACATTAAGGTGTGCAAAACAGAGCGCGTCTCGCCATCAAACTTCACAATTTGGCGAGAAGTTTGTGTTATTGAATTGTAATTTTATATGAAAATAAAGAGAAAAAAAAAACACATACTAACTATTGTGTTAGTAATCTTAATCATCAATCAATTAGCATATAAACAGTCTAGTGCTGGACATAGGCCTCTCCCAATATGCGTTATTGCTACCAATCCTACACCTTCTGCATATAAACTGTCCCAACTTTTTCAGACGTCAGTCCATCGTAGCTGGGTTGCGTCTCACCTTCGTTTGCCTTCTCGCAGTCTCCACTCTTGGACTCGTTATCTCCAACGGCTAATCAGTCGTTCAATAGAAACTTATTTTAAATTAAGAACACTTTAACGTCACCGTTATTACGCACGTGTTATCAAATAAACAATGAAAACATTCCCAACAATTCGTTGACAAATCTTTTTATATAATTCCTTGCCCACACGGGCAGCCCTAATGTCGATTAATTTATCTCTTATTACATCTAATAATCCTTCTGAGACCGACATCTCGCTACTATTTATTTTAATCTGTTCACACTTAACATATTCACAAATGGTTGAATCCATTTTGATAATAATTCGTATGGCTTGAATGAATATAATATTAATGGAACCTTACCCCCAAAGTTCATTAATAATTGGAAATTATTTCTAATTTAGATGGAGATTTAGGTGTTGATTTATTGAATAATAGGTATTACCCGCTGTTCTACCTGTTTGAAATATAGATTTCGTTACATTCATATGAGTCTTTTTTATTATTATTTATGATTTTAACCTCTCTATACAGGAAAAAAAAACAAGCATTCATAGAAAACCTATACGGTTTAGAACCAATGCCTAAGGTGCTGAATGACTACGGTAGCTTAATGGTATGGGTAATGGACTGCTGAGACGAGGTCTCGGGTTCGATCCTAGGTTTTACCATGGCACACACCAATGACTTTTCGATGCTTTTTGAAGGTATGTGTGTATTTATCGCAGGTTTATAAGTGCCCGGTTAGTGGCAATAGGGTCGCCACCTATTACATTGGGATCTAAATATAAACTGGCGAAATGTGGGTGCTAGCACCTCTGCCTACCCCTTCGGGGATATAGGCGTGAGTTTATGTTATGTTATGTTAAATAACAAGTGAAGTTAGGAAATGAGATTTGAGTCAGTTTTTGAGACTATGCGGTTTACTGCTATCTATAGAGCACATGTATTCCGGGGGTAGTGCATGAAATATATTACTGGGATTGAGTTGAGCCTGCATGATTTTTCAGGCTATAATAATGTACCTCTTTACCGAAGCCGTCTGTCTCAGGTGCTATACAAACAGCTATGGCAGTCTTTACTGATAGTTGGAGCCCTAAAAAGTCCAACTATTATTTGCACCGAGCGGGAATCAAACCCACGCTCCTTGCGTACCAGTTAAATTCACTACCGACTGAAAATAAGACGTCTGTTCGGGCCTACAGTTAATTCATATTTCTTATGACTCCTATTACGCATTGACTAAGATAAGCAATTATTTATAAAAAAAGAAACTAGCAGTAACAAGTGAGGTTTCACTCATCACGACTCAACTGTCACGGGGTTGACAAAACGACACCTCATCAATTATCCCCTACTACGCTCCACGTGAGACATTTTAGTTACATAACAACAATACAACTCGGAAAATGAACCTTATCCGCATTGTTTTATGAACTAACAACAGAATTATTCATAATAGATCGAAGTATTTTTTATCTAGCCTCTATAAAAAGATATGTCTAACATTTTTACCCAGCTATAGGCTATTGGGGGCGTTGACCACGGTTTTTGTCTTTCTTAGAAGTCATTAATAGATCGGTGTATTGTCACACGACACTTAGGCCTGTATTTCAGAACAACGCTTAGTTGTGAATCGAATCTCAGCAGTAATGACGTGTGGCCCTCCTCGGGTACTGGTGCCCACACCCGAGGAGGGCCAGATCTAAAGATATGGCCCCGGGTCGGCCGGGTTACGAGGGATATACCTGTTTAACCTCACCTTCGGCAACCAAAAACGACTCACAGGCGCCGTGCGTTTTAGTCGGTTGGAGTTCAACATAACCTCTCCCACCGGCTCCGGTGGAGGAGGTATCCAGATTTATCGCACGTAAAAAAAACCACCCGATAGGTATCGTAAGACACGACTAACGAAAAAATACGCAGACGATATCACTGCAAGAGAAGGAAATCTCGAAACGAAACCCTATACCAACCCGTCTGGCCGGCGTGAAAACAGTAGGCCAAAGCCACCCAACATTGGGAGAGGCCTAGTCCAGCAGTAAACTGTGATGGGCTTGTTGAATGACATTAGAACTGTCATTTGGAATACAAAGTGTCCTCAGACGTCAGATCGAAATTCAGGATTGAGTATCGTTCTGTGGGACTTAGAATAATAAGTTGTCTTCAAGTAACGGTACCGAGTGAAACATATATGGGAGTGACTCTTCTTCTTCTTAGTCGTACACTCTTGACGAAGCGGTCGTGGTCATGGATCGTACGTTATATTGGTTGCAGCTTTTGTGAGACTTCTCTCTATTCGTGGTCCAGCGCGAACACTCAGTAAGGGAACACTTTATAGAGGACTTAATAAGGTCTGACCATCATGGGAGGTATTAGACACTCGATATACATATTATCGCGATTGATGTGACCCTGTTAATATTATATGTTAATATTATTAATGTGTAAAAACATTCCATCCCTTTGTAAATTGTGGTAGTGTGCGATTAAACAGTCAATAAATATCGCGATTCTGTCAATGTATATAGATGATATTTAGGTATAAACGCTATTTGTGCTTATAGTATTGAATCACGATAAGACGTCCCTTGGAGAGAATGAAAAGTCGTTATAGGCAGTTGGTGCCAATTCCGGCAACTGATTCAACTACAGAATATAGCAATCACCAATGGGTTATTCAGATCAGTTGGAAGTAATACTCATATCACGGAAAACATCAAAATTCAGGGGCTTCGCAATTATACTGGAAAAGCGGACTTCGCACTCCGTGTTGGAAGCGACCGGGTCTATTGCAAGGATGATGATGATGAATATTTGATCACGAAACCGGATCGTGATATTTATTGACCATCCATTCATGCCTAATGTGTGTCTTTACACAACATGCAAGTTATTCAAAGGTGGACAGCGCCTTTGATCTGCTACGAATCATTTATATTTCCGGGGCAACTATCTAATGATAATTGCCACGGAAATGTTAATGATGTTATCGCTGACATAATGAAATCAAATTATTCAATCATTTAGGTCACAATTTTACACTTGTAATGATCAGAGTTTTACATTTAATGTGAATGAAAAAAGATCCACTCATTTCCAATTGTCAACGTATAATGTGTGTTATTTAGACAGCAGTAGCTTACAAGAACCAAGTTCAGAAGAAGAGTAGGAGAACCGACCCTGTTACGAGCTTGGTACAGATGATAATAATAATAAATAAATAAATATTCTACAACATTCTACACAACGCTATCTAGACCCATGGTAAGCATAGCTTAACTAGCTTGTGTAATGGAATCTAGAATGCGGATAAACATACATACATCCTTTTTTTGTAAATACATACATATTATACATAGAAACACCCAGACCAGTGCAAATATACATATTCGTGCATATAAATATTTACACTTAGCGGGAATCGAACCCGCGCCTCCTGCGTTGCAGTTGCGATCACTACCGCTACGCCACAGAGGCTGTCAAATGATAGTTTAGAAGCAAGTAAAGTGAATTTTGCGAAGTACCTACTGACAAGAATAGCAGGAGAAGAATGGAGAATGTGACATTTTGTAAAGCGTGTCTAAATACAAACTCAAATAATATTTTTATTCATCTAGTACGAGTAGTGGGCAAAGTTTCTTAAATGGAGGCCAGGCAGTTTAAGAAATTTCAGAGAAAGTCCAGAATTATACGACAAAAGCTGACATACTTACCAAGCAACAAGCGCATAGTATGGACGCAGGAGATGATGATGAGTGTAACGAACTGGGTGGTACTATAAGGCGCGGTCTGAACTCTGAACTTAAATCAACAAATATTCAATTTTTCAATTACGATCTTGTATGAAACTATTACACACTTCTTTAAATCTCCAAAGGGGTAGGCAGAGGTGTATTAATACCAAAATTTCGCCAATAATGATTTTCGGTCCCACGTAACATTGGGCGAGCCTATTGCCGCCGAAGTGGGCACCTAGTCCTGGGCTGTATGTTTACTGTCGGAAGGAGTACAGCCCTATCCCTTAGTCGCCTTCTACGAGACCCACAGGAAGAGATGGAGTGGCCCTATTTTACTCTACCGGGAACCAACACGGGAACATACATACATATAATATCCAACGTAGTTTAGTTTAAAAAAAAATCGTGAAGTACCTGCACATTCATTACAAAACAAAAGTTTTTTTATTTTTTTATACCACTTCTCTAAATTTACAGTGATAAGATTTTTTTATTCAAGAATTATAATATAAATAGTATATATACTAGATGCTTTTAATGTAGTGTTATCAAATTTAAATAATTGTATTATTTCGCATAAACTAACGAACAACAAGAAAAAAATGCTCATCAGTGTTATCTAAACAACAATAGTTATGCTATTTTAAACTCTATGACACGGATTGTTGAATCTTCTTAATTTAAATTCCTTATCTTACTGTTTAACGCCCCAAAAAGTTGTATATACGTAAGCAAAATAGCATCATAATAAAGCCCCCAGTACACAATGGCCAGTAATGGACCAACTCCGTAACGCGCAGCCATAGCCAAGTACCAAGGTACCAAGTCAAAAAAGTGACACTTACAAAACAACAAAATCAAAAAAAAACTAAGATTAGTTTAGCAAATGGTTTACTTGTCTGCAACGCGGTCCCGGACTGAGAAGACTTCGGCAAGAAAGTTTTTGGCGGGCTTTTTTGGTAATAGACTAATTATTCTAAATACATGAATTCGCTTAAGTAGAATTGTTGTGCGAACGACTCATTTCCAAGCTTGTTCATTATCTAAATTGTTCACACAATAGTACATAAGTGTTGATATAATCAATAGAATCGCTGAATGTGTTGCTAAGCGGAAATCTCTAAAGCAGCTGAACCGATTACGCTAATAATTTTTTTAGAAAGTTCCTTGAAGTACGATGATGATTCTTATGAAGAGAAAAAAATTGCCTAATAAACGTCTAAAAACTACACTTTTAGATACTCCTATACAAAGATTCATAATAATACTCAAACAATTCGTAACAAAACAATTCTGTCAAACTGTCTGTATGTTACGCTTTAACGCTTGAACTGCGGAAACGATTTTGATGAAATTTAGTATAGGGGTAAATTAGACCTTGAGAAAGGACGTAAGGTATGTTTTGTTGCGATAACCAACATCCACGCATGCAGAGCCGCAGGCAACAGCTAGTTCCTCCTAAAACACGCCACGATTCGTTTGCAGTGTCAATATACCGACAACATCCCGACGATGGCGCGCCACATTGGCCAATCATCCGCTACTGAATA
This sequence comes from Eilema griseolum, assembly GCA_963662185.1. Lineage (NCBI taxonomy): Eukaryota > Metazoa > Arthropoda > Insecta > Lepidoptera > Erebidae > Eilema > Eilema griseolum. The sequence goes on from OY759243.1 coordinate 4,644,263, forward strand.
GATAATTTTTTTTTGCCGCACCACCAAGACCTGCAATTCATTACCAGCTCACGTGTTTCCTTCTTCTTACAGTGCCGTGTCCTGTAAGCGGGACGTGAAAAAGCATCTGATGAGGCCGCCAAACTGAGAGCCACTATTGTAACATCACTTAGTGTCCGTAATGGTGACCCTCTTTCCAGAGACTTAGCCCTTAGCTATAAGAATTATATTACATTATCTGTGCTTTAGCTTACCATCAGGCGAGGCGAAGTCAAGTTGGCGTGTCTCAGATAAAAAAAAAACACCACTACTCCTGCACACAATGACGATGGTTTATCGTGGCCCGCTTCTGGCTACTGTAGCTGTAGTAGCTAAGGAATGTTAATCTGTGGTACACGGCTTTTCCGTTGATTACCTTACATTAATGAAAACACGGTTGACTAATAAATTTACAACAATATAAAATCCCGGATTTTGTAGCGGCTGATAATAACTAGAAATCTGAAACATGCCAAGTGAATGCTTTCCGCATTCCCGCCATACTGGCGCGCACCGTACACTAATACGTGGACCTTTCACTTTGAGCTATCGGTGTTTGATTGAAGATTAATATTCATTACCCGACAGTAAAATATAAACTGTTATTGAAATGTATTTCTCACATTACTTGACTGTTTAACCGACTTCAAAAAGGTGGAGGTTCTCATTTCGATGCCTATGAGCACCACTTCTAATAGGTTAGTAAAACTGCAAATTCAGTTGTATTTCGCTTTTCAGGGCCTCTATTTTGTTCCTTGAAGTCGGTTTAATTTTTTATTCCTTTTTAGTGAGCTATAAGCTTATAATCAATGCATCTTCCATCGTTTGCTTAGTCAATCAGTTTAACATCATGAGAGGATGATTTTCAGAGGCGAATACTCAAATTATATTGTGTAAAAGTAACATGCTTGCATTTTGAGAATTGCCCTATATCCCGTCATCCAACCCCTGGATCCTTGCTTAGATTCTGACTCTCTGGACCAGGAACCGCACTTCAATTTCCAACAAAACAAAGACCAAAAAAGGGCTTACATACAATGGTTCGTCGCCTATTTCGATATATATAGATAGATAACCGCATTTTGAAAAATGCGGTTATATGTATTAATTAATGGCTCTACTGGAGAATATCTTCCCTACCAGAGCCACTTAAAACACGTACTTAAATCTGATAAAAGCCATTGTCTTATTATGAAAGCCGTTGTACGAAACAACAAGAACACAATTATTAAGTTGTATTTTATTAATTTTCACTGTACGAGTAGGTACTGTAATTTTAGTAGAAAGTTGTTTTGTTTTAATCACATTGATGTTGCTGATTGCTTATATCATTAGGCATATTTTGAGGATTGCTCCAGATTTCTCCAAGATATCTACATCAGATCTGGATTTCTTGGATATGGGACCACTCTAAAGGTATACGCTATCGAACGCCGTAACAATAATAAAAATACGTTACAGACTTTATTTTTACGTGCGCAACATCCCCACGGATACCATAACCCCCGGTATGCTTATATGCCTGCTTCCAGTGTATTAGTACAAGTACACATATAAAGGGTATGAAATCACATATAGGTACACATACACATTAAATTAAATCGACCAACACTTAAAAACGCTCCCAAAGCTAGCTAATACAAAATGTTTTGTTATCATTATTAGTAATTAAGGTATCTCTACATGCAACCATTGGGTGGAAAGAAAGATAAGTTTGGACAAACCATGTTCAGCTAGATCTCCGTGCATCAACTGTACCATGTTCATATTTTGAAGATTTTCTTCCCAAACCAGTTTTTTATACCACTTAGGTGGCAGACAAGCCTACGGCCCACCTGATAGAAAGTGGTTACCGTGGCCTATGGACGTGTGTAACACCAGAGGAGTCACACTCGCGCTTCCGATCCTGTATGCACAGAGTTTCTGTGCCGTCAGCGTAGAAGACAAAGCGGGCATGCCTTTAGTCTTCCCACTGACAGCACAAACTCTTCAGTGAGCTCTGGCTACCCAACTCTCCTTTGGAAACACATCACGAAGTTATTATGGCCGCGGTATTCTGTAGGGTGGAGGTACTTCCCCAGTCAGACTGCTCAATTGGACGGAAATACCGCCGTGTCCTACCTCCTTACTTTTTTTTTTTTTTTTTTTACGTGCGCAAAATCCCCACGGATACCTCCCCACCGGAGCCGGTGGAGGAGGTTATGTCGGACTCGAACCGACTAAAACGCACGCCGCCTGTGGGTCGTTTTGGTTGCCGAAGGTGAGGTTGACAGGCATATCCCTCGCACCCCGGCCGAGCCAGGGCCATCTCTCACGATCTGGCCCTCTTCTCGGGTGTGGGGACTACAGAGTCCCCAACTCGTCCCCGGAAACGGGGAGGCGCGCCACGCGCGACACCGCCGCGGCCTGCTTCTGCCAGGGTGACAGGCGGCTTCACCTGTCACCCCCAGGCCGGCGCTCATGGGGGGCGGAGGTCGTTCATCGACCTCCGACGCCCGAGTTGCCTTCGTACGCGGGCAGCTTGTCTAGCGATCCTTCGTCGCTCCCGCTGCCGCTCCCGCCCCGCCTCCTCCTTCACGAGCATTACTTGCTCGCAGAAGGAAGCGCCGGCCGCCCACGCATCCGCGCAGCGAACCATCGCCGCGAGCAAGGTGGAGAGCGTGAGAACCCTCACTCCCAGGGCCGCCACAAGCTCCCGCCTCGGCGTCTCCCACGCCGGACACTCGGTGAGCGTGTGCGGACCTGAGTCCTCGCTCGCGTCGCAGTGATGGCACTCGGACGTTGGCTCTTTCTGCATCCGACGCAGATACTTTCCGAAGCATCCGTGCTCGGTGATCATCTGCGTCAGACGGTACGAGAGGCTGCCGTGTGGCCTCTCTAGCCACTCCCCCATGATGGGTCTTACCGCCGTTACTACGGCGTGCCCTGCGCCTGGTTGCCCAAGTCGTATCTCCCATTCCGCCACCATTTCCCTGTGGAGCCGGGATCTCACGGCCCGAATTTCTTCGGGCTCGGGATCGTGACCCCGCTCCCGCGCCGCCTTTCGGAACCGGTATAGAGCCGAAAGGCATCTCGCTTCCAGGATCCATGGTGGCGATCCGGCGAGGAGACTCGCCGCGTTGAATGATATCGTGCGGTACCCCCTTATGATGCGGCACGCCAACTTCCGCTGCGGACGCTGCAGCAGGAGCATGTGCTGATCACTCAGGGTGTCCGCCCACACGGGACACCCGTACAGGCCCATGGACCGCACGACACCCGCGTAGAGTCTCCTGCAGGAGTCCTCCGGGCCCCTCAGGTTGGGCAGTAGCCGCGCCAGAGCGTTGGCAGTGCCCGCCAATTTGGGGCCCAGACTTCGGAAGTGCTTCCCGAAGTCCCACCGGCCGTCGAGCACGAGCCCCAGATATTTCATCTGGGGCTTGATGCCGATGAGAGTGCCTCCCACTGTGAGACTGGAACCAGGTGGTGGCGTGCGCCGAGGTCCATGAAAGAACATGGCCTCGGATTTATGCAAAGCCACCTCAAGGCCCAGCCGCCGGATCCGTTCCACGACTTGAGCAACCGCGGTCGTGGCCCTCAGGATCGCTTCGCGGTGTGTAGCCCCGCTCGCCGTCACTAGCGTGTACCTCCTTACTTAACCAGTGAATATCCGTACCTGGTCTGTCAGACCGAATTAACCTTGTTTCAATCATAACGATAAAACAGCGTTTATGCTCTTTTGTAGCTGACTAGTTCGTGAGCAACTTCAAATAAGTGCTACGCGAACGATTTTTATTTATTTTTTATTTGAAGTATTGTATTTACCGCGGTAGCCTAGTGGTATGGGTAATGGACTGCGGAGACGAGGTCTCGGATTCGATCCCAAGTTTAACCATGGCACACATCAATGATTTTTCGATGCTTTTCCAAGTTATGTGTGTATTTATCGCAGGTTTATAAGTGCCCGGTTAATGGCAATAGGCTCAAACATTGGGACCTAAACATAAACTGGCGAAATGTGGGTGTAGCTCCTCTGCCTACCCCTTCGGGGATATAGGCGTGAGTTTATGTTTATGTATGTTTATGTTTTACCGAAATTACTAAACTAGCGTTTAACCCTTTCAACTAAGCTTAGTTATTGTAAAAGTAATATAATTCAAGCTTCACTATGTGGACACGTATAAAATTTTTGGCGGGTCGAGTTGAGACATGTGAATTTCACCATCTCGACTCGCGTGTGTCCAGTCTCTCGTGTCCAGTTGGTAAAGAGAAGTTGCATTAAGAGTAGATTCAGATGCAAGTGGCGCTGGGAGGGGTTCTTCATCATCAGGTCCCAATTAACAGATCGATTGCACTACGGCAAAAGTAAGTATGTGTTTCTCCATTGACGCAGGTATAATTCAAACATTTTTTAATTTAACAAGCACTCCCGTTATAAAAATATAACTAAAACAAACCTAAATTTGAAGGTTTACCATGAAAGAAAGTTCAGCCAGTGCTCCTGATCAGACAAGCACAATATAAATAGTTTATAACATAATTGAAACTACCTATAACGAAAGTATGTAGACGTAAACAAATGAAGCAAATAAAACGGTAATGTGCGAGCTGCGCGTAGCGCGTAGGTACGCATACCTTTGCGTGCGCGCTATGGGAGCGCAAACGAGACGGATTTGTCCTAAAAAGAACTATAATGTGTCATATTTTAATTGCATTTTTTTTAAACTATCGCGGTGTGAATATAGGAGATAGGACACGGCGGTATTTCCGCCCGATTGAGCAGTCCGACTGGGGTAGTACCTCCGCCCTACAGAATACCGCGGTTATAATAACTTCGTGTTGTGTTCCCAGCGGTGAGTAGGGTAGCCAGAGCTCACTGGAGAATTTGTGCTGTCAGTGGGAAGACTAAAGGCTTGTCCTGCTTTGTCTTCTACTGACGGCACAGAAACGTACTTACAGGGTTGGCAGCGCGACTGTGAGTCCTCTGGTGTTACAGACGTCCATAGGTCACGGTAACCACTTTCCATCAGGTGGGCCGTGTGCTTGTCTGCCAACTAAGTGGTATAAAAAAAAAACAAATTACACAACAGCTCGGGACTTTTCACGATTAAATCATGGAACTATTTCAGATGACGTTTAGAATGCGTTGCAGCTCCCGGTCACGACTAGACTGGCTTGCGAGCATCGAGAGGTATAATATTTTTGTGCGCCTACCCACCATTACTTTTATTATGCACAGTTAGGCTGCCGACACACTGCACTCACCTTGTCAGTTTTTAACGGCACTGTGTTATTTGGTTTTATAATTTTAATGTTAAGTTCCATGATTTAATCGCCAAAAGTCCCGAACCGTTTTATAATTTTGACTGAAATTTTGACATTTGACATTTTACATTTGACAAAATTTGACTGATTCGAACCGGCAACATATTTGCCTTAACTATTACACCATCAAAGCTTCACTACTACATTTTTACCTACTTACACTACTCCAGCTCCCGAATACAAGAACGTTCTTTGATGAACGTTCTTAGTTTTTGCGTAATGTTCAAACAAACAAACTGACATTTACAATTTTATAATATTAAAGAAGACTTTATTACTACGCTTTATAAATCTTCACAGATCTAATCACAGTTACTTTGCTTCATTTTGGATCGACAGCTTGGTGTCGGCGCAGGCGCAGCTCATTGTAATAAAATCATTGAACCCTGTGCTTTATCTGTACTTAAATTTAAAATTACATTACAGCTGAACTATATTACATTAGTTTTAGTATAGTATGAAGCTTATTTTAGAACCAGTGACGTCATAAATTGTTATTGTTTTAAATCTACTTTTGTCTCTTTTTTTCTTTTTCTTTTCAAGTTGTATAGCCAATTATTTTTAATAAGTACTTAAATTAAACTGTATACATGCTACCTACCTGTCCTACTGTAAATCTCTTAGTGTACAATAAAGAATTATCATATAAAAAAATATTAAAACACTGCAAGGGTAGTATAATAAGCTCAAATAAATTTATTAAAAGTAACGCTTATGATTATCAAAGCTACATGTATAATTTACAAAGGAGAACATTCACAAAGTGACAGTTAGAGCCAGCGTGAAACAAAGAAATAATTCTAAATTTAAAACTCATGGTCTCCCTTTTCATCATTTGTCATAAATCAACATACTAGGATCATTGCTCCTGTCCGGAGCAAGCTACTAATGCCATCACCAGGATACTTTAATATTCATTGTACGCGTAGATCTAAATCTAATCTTATCTAGATCTAAGTCCATTAATTTATTGCTTATTGGTTTATGTTGTTTATATGTTAGTCACGCGACATTTTTTGTTCAAACGTCTATTTAATTGTTTTCTGTTCAACTACATTTTGTAGTATTTTTTGTATTACTAAGGTAGCAAAGAAACACCTCAACGTGCAGTGCAGACAAGCACACGGCCCACCTGAAGGGAAGTGGTTACCGTGACCTATGGACGTATGCAACACCAGGGGCGTTACACTCGCGCTGCTGACCCTGAAGAGACGCTTCCCATCAGGTGGGCCGTGTGCTTGTCTGCCAACTAAGTGCTATAAAAAAAAATAACATAAACTCACGCCTATATCCACGAAGGGGTAGGCAGAGGTGCTAGCACCCACATTTCGCCAGTTTATGTTTAGGTCCCAATGTATTTCTGTACCTACTTGTTATGATTGTTTTAGTATGCTAATTGTATATACATATTAGTAATAATTTAACTACGCTGTCGCATGAGGTGATGACCTGTAATGATAGTGCAAGGTTGATATAAATAAATAATCTACTCATCGGGAATCGAACCTGCGGTAGTGCATTCGACTAGTACGGTGGTTAGGCGGTCCTAATGTACCAGTCAAATACACTACCGCCACACCACAGACCTCACCAATATCGCTATTACTATTCTGAAATTCTATAGTATGTAGACGGTATTCCTCCGATTGATCAACCACTAGCAAGTATCAAGAATGTATAATTACGTACTGTCGTGTTAATGACCTTGAGGCTCGGGTCCCACATTAATTAGTAATCCCTTTCGGCCTCAATAAGTTCCTTAGTTATCGCACAATGACTACATATGTCAGGCCATTGGTTAAACAGGAAGCACTTCGTTAGGCAACGTGAATGGCGATGACTTCATCAAGTTTTAAATTAAGCATACGTTCTTAAGTAACAGTATGCATGGTTTGGGCACTAATGGGGAATTGAACTACAGAATACATATAGGATCATACAGTACCTCCCGCACATGAACTGCAGTCGATGATCTGGGAGTCGTTTATAAATTTTTTTACGTGCGCAAAATCCCCAGGGATACCCCCCACCGGAACCGGTGGAAGAGAAGAGGTTATGTCGGACGCGAACCGACCAAAACGCACGCCGCCTGTGGGTCGTTTATGGTTGCCGAAGGTGAGGTTGACAGGCCCCCGGCCGACTCAGGGCCATCTCTCACGATCTGGCCCTCTCCTCAGGTGTGGGGACTACAGAGTCCCTAACTCGTCCCCGGAAACGGGGAGGCGCGCGAGGCGCGCCACCGCCGCGGCCTGCTTCTGCCAGGGTGACAGGCGGCTCCAGTCACCCCCAATCCCAGCCTCTTAACAAGTTTCAATGCATTAGTAAAATATAAAATAGAATGGCTGCAGGAAAGGAAGTTGCCGCGTGGTTCCTGGCAAAGTACAATTTGGATCACCCCATCTCTTCCCATGTCGTACAAGGCGACTAAGGGATAGGGCTGTTTAACATCAGACAGATGTAACAGCTCAGAGTCAGGCACAGATACAAAGCTCGAGTCAACAATTGTGCCCGGAAGACGGCAATAGTCCCCCCTATTACGTGGGACCGAATACAATTATTTGTGAAATGTGGGTGTTAATTCATCTCTGCCTAACCCTCCGGGGATAAAGGTGTGATTATATGTATGTATGTAATATTATTATAACAAATTTATTGTGGTGATTTTTTTTTTTCGTACCGCACTATCGCGCTTCAGTTGGCGCGTAAAATGATGACATTCATCACCATTTTTTTATCGTCATTTGGACAACATATCTATATTTAACATACATCATTGGCTGCAACACCGTAAACACAAAGAGGCGACTGACAGATCGAATGACAACATACACAAATGCAAGTTACCGTTGTTGTGACTGTGGTGTGCGCACGCGCGCGATTTATGTCTCACGTTTGTTTCTTTGTTTTGGTAACTTGGTCATGTGTTTACGATAGACGGTGTACAATAGACGCTAGTATGTTGAACTGCTTACCTCCTCTCTACAGAAGTTCTTCACTGACTTATGGAACTATTATCTATTTGCTAACGGAACTCTTTTATTAAGAGAACGTTGTGTGTCTGTTTGTCTGGTTTTTTTTTACTACGTACTAGTTCAATTCTTCATTTAAGGCCAATCCCGGTTGCATACAAGCCTTGCATTTCTAAGTTTACGGATGCGACTGCTGCCTGACCCCGAGAGGAAAACCTCCACCAGATCCTCATCTATAAACCAGTAGTGTGTCTTAAAGTTGAAGTTGACTTACGCCATGAAAATCTGGCCTCTACACGGTTCACGGTTTATGCAAAAGGTTAAACTGTTGGTAATTAATCCAAGAGAGAGGTGAGCTAATACTTTGCACTGCAGTGGCGAAGGAAAAGGAAAGTGAAGCCTTAACACTTTCATAAGTCAAAGGCAATGCAGTATACAGCTACACAACATTATGCCTGGCAAACGTAGTATTCGTGCATGAAACCCTTTTATCATAACAATATAGACCCCAAACGAGTAATGATGTTTTAAATCATTCAGTAATGATGTATATAACAAGCAAACAGACTCTCTAAATTATAATGTTGTTTTTAAGACAATTTTTTTAACGAATCATTTCGTCTAAAAACTCAATGAGCACCCAAAAAACGGTTAGTTCAGACTCAACGACCGAATCTTACTTAACACTAAAATTTTACCGCCATTTTTTCCCGCCAATGATGTAAGCGGGGTCGACGCCCCAACACCTGTTGCTTATGTTTTTTTTAATCATGTCTGCGACTGGACACTCGTCTATTAAGCACTTAGTTTTTGTTCCAACCTCTTAGTCGATTATTGATTTGTAGCCGCGAGTAAACGTGGCCGCGTAATTTTCAAATGAAATCATAAATATTTTAGATACGTGTATAAATAAAACATAGATGAAGCAATTAAAATTGGAATGAGTATATTTTCTACGTACAATCAAACTTTGTATGTTATTGAATTATGATGAGTGGGCTTCAATTTTTTGTTCAAATTCTTTAAATAGACTTTAGAAACTTCAAAATTTAAAAAATAACAAAGTATCATTAGTTACTATTGTTTGTTGGCATAGGGGTCAAAATGACCTCGTTTAGTCGCGAAAAGTCCTTGACTTTTAACCAGTTTTATGTAATGTTTTGAATAAAAAAGTAAAAGTCAATTTAAATTTTTACTTTCCATTTTCGGTAAAAGACTTGTATATTTGGGACTTCTTTGCCCGGAAGAATTATAGTTTGTTTTTAAAAAGATAAGGTAAAGTTTGGAGCGTCTCAAACGCTGGGATTTCAAAGAAAAGTTTAAGGATTTAGAGAGATAAAAACGGGGTTTTGTAGCAGGAATCGATGGCAATCCCCATGAAAAGCGGATTTAGGAGTTTGTCGACGTTGTAGCTTCACCTTTTTAGTTGTACGCAAAACTTTGGAAGCGTGTCGTCAATATAAAAATAAAGTTCTGAGATTCTTACGAGCGCTGTTTGATCTTTATGGGTTTGCCAGGGGAGAAAAATATATGAATTGCTTTTCAAATAGTATTGACTGTTGACCTTTGGCTTTTTATAGCTTTTGAAAGTGTAAGAAAAATATTTTACTTCATAATATTGGTTGAAGATGCTCTCAAAAGTTGCTGAATACAAACGAATTCGCAAATGATTTTTACATGGAGCTGAGATACGTCATTGAAATCATAGATGAGTTAGTATTTTTATAATTTTCTGAAGACATGTTTTATGTTTTGTTTATTAAAGAAACGTTTTTAGAGTTAAGATGTTCGATAACTTCGAAAGTGTTGCGTATTTTAAAATTTCCTTAATGTTATCGTTAGATTTTTGTAGGTACTATTTAGGTAACAAAAAACCATTGCCCGCCTGTTGGTCAGTCAGTCAGTAGTGGACGATGTACGTGATAGATATTGATGCAATATATGTTGGGATATATGTTGGTGTGTAGTATTACAGTAACTTTCTAGAAGATGGAAATATTGATTACTGAATCATATTTCCATCTCAAAAAAGTAGTTAAGTATGTTTATCCGTATTCTAGATTCCATAACACAAGCTAGTTAAACTATGCTTACCATGGGTCTAGATAGCGTTGTGTACAATGTTGTAGAATATCTAATATCTATCTATATGTAATATATGTGAAGTATGTTATTTTGTGTATTTGTAATATCACTTAGGTGACAGATAAGCACACGGCCCACCTGATGGAAAGTGGCTACCGTGGCCCATGGACGCTTGCAACACCAGATGAGCCACACTCGCACTGCCGATCCTGTAAAGCACAGAGTTTCAGTGCCGTCAGTGTAGAGGACAAAGCAGCACAAACCTTTAGTCATCCCACTGACAGCATAAATTCTCCAGTGAGCTCTGGCTACCCTACTCACCGCTGGGAACACAACACGAAGTTGTTATAACCGCGGTATTCTGTAGGGCGGAAGTACTTCCCCAGTCGGACTGCTCAATTGGGCAGAAATACCGCCGTGTCCTACCTCCTATCAAACTTGTCTTGAAAATGTTTTTTTTTTTTTCATTTTTATTAGTAAGATATGTCACAAACATGGCGATTAAAATAGTTTATGGAAGTTACATGCAGGCACATTTAAAGTTGCCATTTCTTTATATGTCTGGATCTATTTTTTAAGTGCTTGAAAGAGACATGGTTTTATGTAAATGTTTCGCACCATAATCGCTCGTAGGTTTTGTTTTTGTAGAATACCACGTTGGAACGTAAACTTTCAAAATGAATGTTGATGAACATACATGTTAATTGCTGTGTTATTTTTAATGATTTTTTTTGCATCTTTTTTTGTTGTTTGTTATAATTGTTTTTTTGTTGCGATAGTGGAGTTTTTATTTGTAGTATAAGTGTGTGTGTATAAAATAAATGTTTCTTTCTTCCAAGTGTATCAGCTTGGAGACGTTGTCGAGGATTCAATAGTCGTTTTGCCTTTATAAGCCACTTAGAATAAGCGATTTTGCCGGACTTATTTTTAGATAAACTTTGACTGCAACCCAAACTAATAGCCTTACAATTGTCATAGAGGTCGTGGGAGAGAGACTTTGCCTTTAGCTTACCATCAGGCAAGGCGAAGTCTTAATTGACGTGTCCTATATAAAAAAACAACTGATCTGTGCTTAAATCCTTCGCGTTTGAAGTATCTGATAAAGTCCAACAGATTGCTTCAGAACACTAATGACCGCATCACAAAATCTTTTAAATCTTTAACTATTGGTCCTATAAAACTTAAGGGACCAGTAGTTGGTTTTTTTTATACCACTTAGGTGGCAGAAGCACGCGGCCCACCTGATGGGAAGTGGTTACCGTGGCCTATGGACTCGTGCAACACCAGAGGCGCCACACTCGCGCTGCCGACCCTGAAGAAACCTCCTAATGCCCCTTTTGAAGAACCCCATATTGTAGGCGCATGGGAAGACCGCAGCAGGGAGTTCATTCCACAACTTGAGTGTGCGTGGGATGAAGTTTATATATATATAACAGTTCATTGGCATGTAACTGTAACTGTAACAGTCTTTGTGAACGTTGTGTGTTCAAGTCGCGTGGATTCCGGCAGAGTAGAATTTGGACCACCCCATCACTTCCCATGCGGTGTCGTACAAGGCGACTAACGGATAAGGCTGTTTAACATCAGACAGATATATACAGCCCACACTCAGCCTCAGATGCGTGGCTCGAGTCAACAATAGTGCCGGAAATACTACACATATACTACACACACCAATGATTTTTACCGCCACCTATTACATTGGGACCTAAACATAAACTGGCGAAATGTGGTTGCTAGCACCTCTGCCTACCCCTTCGGGGATATAGGCGTGAGTTTATGTTATATGTTATAAATATTCTACGTAACCGATAGCCCGAAAATTCGACCCGCAATGCGGTGTTTCGTGGTAGGCCACGGCCACTAGTTTTTAAAGACTATCTAGTATCTAAGAACATGATCTTCGACGTCTGGTCCAGTGGCGAGACTCCGAATTCACTTTTATGAGTTTTTAAGTGGCCATTATAACGATAGAAGGCCGAACTTAATGTCTTTATGTTGAGAGCAACACTCTCTGTACGGAAATTTGTGATGCTGCGTTTGAATACGGTAACTATCTGTTTCACTGACTGTTTTTGTGCCAAAAATCGCAATTCGACGCGTAAAAATATACACAAGCTGGGGGAAGCCCTTTTAGGCATGACATTTACAAAAAGCCTTCCTTAATACTACTACTTAATAAAAACTACAATATGAGGTTCTTCAAGAGGGGCATCAGAAGGTTTCTTCGTGGTCGGCAGCGCGAGTGTAACACCCCTGGTGTTGCATACGTCCATAGGCCACGGTAACTACTTCCCATCAGGTGGGCCGTGTGCTTTTCTGCCACCTAAGTGGTATAAAAAAAACTATATAAGTTATTTTGATGTATTTTACAGATACGATTTATTGTTCTTTGCCTATCATATTTAAATAACTTAGAGAACAAGAACTGACATTACAATATCACTCAAACAAAGCCGGGACGGGTCATTAGTGTATGGACATATTGTACGTCAAAAATAAATGCAACTTAAATTACTTACAAAACTGTAAAGGTTTCGTTATCATTGTTAATTAGCTGCTTGACGTAATTGCCTTGCCTTATGTGTGCCAAAGTACCCGATTCTCCTCCTTCCCTATTCATTATATAATGATAATGATAAACCTTCGCAAACTCCAAAAACGGTTCACCATCTAAAAATGCTTTTAATCTGAAAAACTAATTTCAGGCAAACCATATGATATATATGATTTATATACCTTCAATTATTAAAGCCGTCAGGATTTACTTAAGTCTTTTTATTGCCAAATTATAACAACAGGAACAATCTTGAACAATTGCAAAGCATGTATAAAATATCTTTTAACAGCAAGTTATGCTTTACGAGGAATTAGCCAAATAAGAAGGTACTCGTAATTAAATTTCCATTAACAACCGCTTAATTATACACACTAGATTTATTGTAAACGAAAAAAGAACGAGATGTTGGCAACATTTAATTAATTCTTTTTATATTTATTAAACAGAATTAAAACACACTTCATGCTACATATTCAGCCGTTAAAATAATAAGTCTACTTAAAACTTTTCAACGCTTGGTGGCCGACATTATATAATCACGGCTAAGCTGTCAGTTATTTATAATAATCCGAAATTATTCGCAGAACTGATTCGACAGAGTGATACGGTTTGGTACCATTACTTCTGTCTGTAAACAAAACCACAAATGCAACTGGAAATGTCACAAAATAAAACATTACGACAATTACGCACACGCCTTCAAAATCATTAATCACTACGGAAAAGAACCTGCCCGTTTAAGCCCCTGTTTTTGTCTTTATTGATTTCAATTAGTTCACGATGACTATTCGTCCCGTCGTGTTCACTCTCCGCTATCGGGCAAGTCACTCGACTGATACAAATGCGCCCCAAACAAGTTTAAAGTATGAAACGTCTTGCAGGATGTGGTGGCACTATAATTTTTTCTTATTTTTTTTCTTTTCTAGGCTGATGACAACGAAATTGTTAGGTAACTTGATATTTAGTTGTAACTACTGCTCCCTTATTGTACCTACGGCTACGTGAGAATATTTCTCGAGTTTTTGACACTTTGTTGAAGACAATTTGCTCGTTAGGTTATGATTGTCCGGCGGGTTTGAAATTGACCTCGTTCCCGTAATAGTTGTGATTTCAGATTCGAGTAAATAAGGTAGTTTAACATCATCATTTTTCCATTATTCATCTGCTTGGGTGACTTTCTAAACGTTTTGTAAGGCCACTGCAAAGCGTTTTAACACGGGAGTTTAGCAACCAGCAATTTATGATTTCGTTGATTTCTCCCGTTTAACCTCTAAAAAAATTATGAAGAACATCATAGACTAATATTAATGTATATTTGAATAAATCTATTCGATATCATAGAACTAATAAAATAAGTAATACATCCGTCTACTAACACCAATTTACCTCCGTGGTGGGCAGAGAACGAGATCAAATCAATTAATCAATCAAATCTGTAGCAGCCCACTTCTGGATATAGGCTTCTTCCACGATTTGTCTTTTGCCTACTGTTTTCACGCTGGCCAGACGGGTTGGTACATGGTTTTATTTCAAGTTTTCCTTCTCTCGCAGTGATATCGTCTGCGTACATTTCCGTTAGTCGCCTCTTACGACACCCTTCGAATGAGATGGAGTGGTGCTACTTGTATTTTTTCTCCGTCACCACACGGAACGCAACTGCAGAGACGAATACCACCACCTTTAAACATCACGAGCAGCCTCTACTAGGGTTGTTCCACCTTCATACCATTATTAATTCATACCAATATCCATTATTAAGTCATACCGACGCAAAAGTACAGAAGGGGGAAGAAACTCTCTGTGCTTACAGGGTCGGCAGCGCGAGTGTAGCTCCCAGTGTAGGCCGATCGGTACCTGACTGTACGAGTACAGATGTAAAATACTAGCTGTTCATCTTCGAGCAAGTTGTGCGACCAGTAATGAGCTGTCTGTTTCCCATAAACAATGGACAATAAGCTCGACTGTTTATGTTAAGCCTGATCTTTAGACCCAACTATGGTACTGGGCCATGGGAACGAATAATAATAATATTCTGGGCCATATTTCACAGCGGTTATGTAGAAACAAAGTAAACATAGCTTGTAATATGGCATATGGAATGCGGATAGACATACTGATATAAAATTTTAGGGGTACGCAGAGGTGCTAGCACCCGCATTTCGCCAGTTTATATTTAGGTCCCAATGTAATAGGTAGCGAGCCTATTGCAATTAACCGGGCACTTATAAACCTGCGATAAACACACATATAACTTCGAAAAGCATCGAAAAGTCATTGGTGTGTGCCATGGTAAAACCTGGTATCGAACCCGAGACCTAGTCTCAGCAATCCATTACCCATACCACTAGACTACCGCGATACCGTATTACTAAACCTTCACTATCCGTCTGTTTATCCATGTATCTGGTACCAAATTGTATCTCATAAACCGTGATAGCTAGGCAGTTAAAATTTTCACACTAAAAACATAATGGTCGATAGTCGAGTACCACAATATATATATATATATATATATATATATATACTGTGAACTGTAGACCTCGCGAGCACTCTTTGCACATTTTTCTGTTACTCTTAATCAAATCTGGTATCTTTAAGCTCTCTTTTCTCTTCTTATTTTCATAACGAAATTCACCTTTACGAGGCATGATTTTTTTCACATCAACCTGTGACTTCACCTTCCCCACTTTTCTCCCCCATTTTCCCTCCTATCAAAAGAAGAAGAACCTGTATGCCAAGTTTGGTGAAGATCGATTAAGAAATGCGCCCTCTAGACCGGAACTGACAAACATTCTAACATGGATACGGACAAAAGCAAACTCGACCACCTAGTCAAAACGGAGACTCTCGCTCACTTCGCTAGCTCGGTCAATTAGACCAACTACTCGACAATCCCCGAATAGTGTGTCGGTTCCTCTACCAATCACCTTGACGACATCCTGGCCGACTATTGTATCTAGGGTCTCTGTCTATGTCAATTGTAGGCAGGGTCTTCCCATCTTGCTCTAACTTTTAGACAGGTTATAACGTAGCGTCATAATAAACAACTAGATGAATAATCCATCACCCCTTGTTCGCAGGTCTATAGAAGTTTGGCTGAAGACGGGGCGGCGCCATAGCGAGATCTTGGCTGAGCAGCAATTGAGTGAAGGGCAACTTCGCCGACCTGGACAAACCATTATATTGTGGTTGAAGTGTGACCAGGTATGTAACCATTGTCAACAATATCGAAGGAAACCTGCAGCTATCAAAATCTTGCACTCTTTGCAAATCTTTCCAGTGTTTATAAGTCAGGTGAAACTTAAAAATGTTGGATTGGACTAGTTCCCACACCCGAGGAACGCCAGATATAGAGAGATCGGCCATGGGTCGGCCGGGGTGCCAAGGATATGTCTGTCAACCTCACCCTCGGCAATCAAAAACAACCCGCAGGCGCCGTGCGTTTTAGTCGGTTCGAGTCCGACATAACCTCTCTCGACTCCGGCGGGGAGAAGGGATCCGTGGGGAAATTTTGCACGTAAAAAAAAAGACTAAACGAAATTATTTAGTCGCAAAAATTGTTAGTAAATTTCAGTAAAATTATGCTTCTAGAGTGTGCAATTTCAAAACTTATTACATCAATTACAATTACAAAATCTAATCGAAAACAAATAAAACTATGAATGGTTCCGAAGGTTTAATAACCTCACGAAAACGTAGCTAGTTAAAAAAGTTTTGTTTTGGTAGTACCATAATTTTTCTGTCATCTTTCTTCCTAATCGAATTCACAACACGCATTTTGAATACGATACGTGTCTGAATCGTGCCCCTCCTGTGGAAGGGACTAAGGAAATGTAAATCGACATTTAGATTTAGACATTTAGACATTTATATTTTATCACTTTTAAGTTAACTGCGGTAGCCTAGTGATATGGGTAATGGACTGCTGAGACGAGGTCTCGGGTTCGATCCCAGGTTTTACCATGGTACACACCAATGACTTTTCGATGCTTTTCGAAGTTATGTGTGTATTTATCGCAGGTTTGTAAGTGCTCGTTTAATGGCAATAGGCAATTACATTGGGACCTAAACATAAACTGGCGAAATGTGGGTGCTTGCACCTCTGCCTACCCCTTCGTGACTTTATGCTATGTTATGTTATGTCAAATTAGAGCTTAATAACGTTTCTGCCGTTCCTGATACGGAGGTTAAATTTAAAATTATAACAGAACATAACATAAACTCACACCTATATCCCCGAAGGGGAAGGCAGAGGGGCTAGCACCCACATTTCGCCAGTTTATGTTTAGGTCCCAATGTAATAGGTGGCGAGCCTATTGCCATTAACCGGGCACTTATAAACCTGCAATAAATACACACATAACTTTGAAAAGCATCAATAAGTCATTGGTGTGTGCCATGGTAAAACCTGGGATCGAACCCGAGACCTCGTCTCAGCAGGCCATCACCCATACTACTAGGCTACCGCGGTTTTTTTTTTTTTCAAATTATAATTTAGTTATTTTTGTATACCACGGGACCTAAATCTTGGACCTAAAATGTGCACTATACGCGCAGTACATGTTTCTTGGGTGTCTTTAGAGGATTGCACGGGGTGCGGTGGTGGACGACCTCAAATTCAGTACCTCGTTTGTCTCTTGTCTCACGACATAGCTCCATCATATATGTCCCGAGCTATAAGATCGCTGATAGGAACACAAACAACTAAATTAAAAACCCTAACGTTTTTTGCTGTGTTTACCAGTCAGCTGCCTATTAATTAAAAAGGCGTGTCTTATACCGCACATTAGAATGTCTATAAGCTTTTAAAAAAACTAATAACGCAATAATGTATTGTCGACGATCAATATTAAAATGGTATGCGCAGGAGTGGCTATAAAATAATAGTAGATGCTATCCTAGCAAGCAGCTTGTAAAAGGGCCCGTTTTACATAGCTCTTCGTAACAGGTGTTTGTAATATCTTCTCATCTCAGCATTTACGTCTTCAGTAACAACTAATGTATGTTTTTCTCTAAATACTTACGTGTGTATTGCACCGAAAGGGTAAGCAGATATGTATTTTACATTTAAGTTTTGCCGACTTTATTGAATGCACTTACCATGGGCCATGGTCAATTAATGTACATCACCTTTTTTATTTATTGAATGGCTTTGTCTGATATACACATATTAGCTTACACTGCACACAAAATTCAGCTGATCTATATCGACCCAGGGTTGGTCAGGAGGATATTTCGCGACCCCAAAATGTACATCTCTCTACATTACCTGCTGGTTCTCTTCAGGAATCTAAAACATACAGCGATTTATTTAAACATACATGAAATTTCATTAAAATCGGCACAGCAGTTTAGGAATTCATCTACATCCACACGTATAGATAAATCAGCTAAACAAAATATTATTCTCAAACCATAATTCCGTTCTAAAAAACTGTGACATCTTTAAAACCACATTAATTAAGAGAAATTAAAAGAGCAAACAATAAATTAAAATCTATAAACAGAACACGTAAATATATTTTTACCTCGACATGTGCAAGGGTTGTGTCCTCCCCACCCCCGCGCGGGGTAGACGCGCGCAGATGCGCTCGCGCCGCACCTGCCAATCAGTGCGCAGACGCAGGTGAAACGCTGTTTATGTTTTTTTAACCCTATGACTGCGACCTCCGCCACGAGCGATTAATAACGTTACTTTGTTACTGTCTCGTTTAGGAATGGAGCTCGTTTGGGAATTAAAAACTTTTTGCATTTTTATTTTGTAATGTTTTGGTGTAATTACATTGTTTAGACTGAAGAAGATAATATCAAGCGGAAATACTTCGGCAGATATCGTTCGCGTGTCACTATGCTGTGAAGATGTTCAACATAATTCGCAACGCGATTCGCTAGTTGATTTTTACATTTTTATTTTTAAACATTATAATTAATTTGGCGCTGTTTTGCATGACGTCATTGGAGCATATTGTAGAGTTTGGTGATATTACGTTGAAGGGAACTTCCTCATCATCATCATCATCAAAGCTTTATTGCTCTGTCTCTAGATTTGTTTTTTTTTTCGTCCTTCCCCTCATACCCTCGAAAGGAAAGTGCGCCAGACCTTTATCCATAAATCAGGAAGTGTACCGACTAGCAAGTAATGTTGGCATGGGCCCGTAGGTCTTGGTAGAGTCTAACCACCAGTGGTAAATAATGAAAAACTTCAATAGGGAAGCTGGTGAATTTTGGTTTTGATCCATTGATTGATTTATTTATTTATTGTTTATTGTACACTTACAAGGCATTTATACAAATAAGTGAAATATAATGTACAAAGGCGAGCTTAACTCAAAGTTGAGTTCTCTTCCAGCAAACCCATGAGTGCATACATACATGCATACATACATATAAGCAAACATCACTTACATACAGATAAATACATATTGTGTCTGTTATTGTTGAAAGAGAAAATAATCTTTTGTTCGTTTTTTAAAGTTATCCCTAGTGAGATGTTCCTAGTACCTACCTGCAAGAACAAGCTGACGGGAACCTAGGCACTGGTTCACAAGAACATGTCCTCTTGGTCTTACATTCCATGGTAAAAACATTATCGCAGCCACGAGTGATTATGTTCAGATCCAGCTAATTATTGAAGGTTATCAGTAAATTGTAAAGCACGATTACTTAGTCTCGTCCGAATCGTTCGGATTCCTACCGACCATGCTTCGGAAAATTTCACGGGATAATTAAAATGGTATGAGCTGTTCGTTTCAAAATAAAATTGTAACAAATTCTTTTGATAATGGTTAATTAAGCCTATACAACAGCAGGTGTGTGAGATGGCCTCTCGGTTAGAAATAGTAACTGACTCTGTCAACCATCTTACTGCCGTATGCCAGGATCAACATTAATGACCCATTAAAGTAACGGGCATGAAAGATTATCCCCAAGAAGGTTAAAATTTCTTAGATTTTTGACATTAATAGGCTACTGTAACGTAAAACTGCATGATTATTATTGTATTGATTTGATTCCTGCGTCCAGTTCCAAATTCAAAAATTTAATACTGCGTCCCGCCTCATCCAGCCGCCCGCGACGCAATTCATGTTTTCGGTAATCTAATGTTTCTAATGCGTAACTTGGACTAATTTTATGTACTAAATAATATTAGGATTCCATAAGAATATTTTTTATTTCAATTATAAGCTTTTATTAAAAAATCTCAGTTGTATTAAAATCGTAATTAATAAAGTTTATACCAGGGTTTTCCTTATTTAAATAGCTTATATCGCGAAAGTTCTTTCTATTTACGCTTCATTGAAGGTACGAATTTGGTAGGAGTTTGGTATCCTTGACCAAATTCAAAGTGGTACAAATCCCAAGATGCCAACCAAGAATTGACCCAAACGCACTAACTAACAAGTCTCGATAAAAGCTTATTAAAAGGCGCCAGTCTCAAGTTGTATATGGTAGGTACAATAACCTCTTGTACCCAGCTCTCCGCTGTAGGTCAATACTCACATAATCGATACAGCTTCGATTACTAAACACTACAGTACTAATACACCTGCCGTAATTAGATTTTTTCGTAGATTACCCTATCACGCGAGCTTATCCACAGACTATATATAATAATTCGCATTGGCCATTATAAAACTACAGGTTTAGGGACCACAGCTTTTGAACCACGGTTATAGAAATGGTTTTTTTTTTTTTTCGTGCGCAAAATCCCCACGGATTCCTCCCCATCGGACCCGGTGGAGGAGGTTATGTCGGACTCGAACCGACTAAAATGCACGCCGCCTGTGGGTCGCTTTGGTTGCCGAAGGTGAGGTTGACAGGCATATCCCTCGCACCCCGGCCGACCCAGGGCCATCTCTCACGATCTGGCCCTCGTCTCGGGTGTGGGGACTACAGAGTCCCCAACTCGTCCCCGGAAACGGGGAGGCGCGCCGGGCGCACCACCGCCGCGGCCTGCTTCTGCCAGAGTGACAGGCGGCTCCACCTGTCACCCCCAGGCCGGCGCTCATGGGGGGCGGAGGTCGTTCATCGACCTCCGACGCCCGAGTTGCCTTCGTACGCGGGCAGCTTGTCTTGCGATCCTTCGTCGCTCCCGCTGACGCTCCCGCCCCGCCTCCTTCTTCACGAGCATTACTTGCTCGCAGAAGGAGGTGCCGACCGCCCACGCGGTTATAGAAATAGTATGTAATAGATGTGGAACTTACATAATGTACTTTAGATCTACAGTTCTAATTTATGCAAATAAAATTTGCAATGTAAATATGTCACAGGTATACATTAATTCACAAAGAAAGATCATAAACTTATCGGTATATAGGATCCTCATCTCCTGTCTGCATTTAGAGTTTGGCACCGACTTTTAAGTACACAGTAGATGTACGCGCATTTGTTTCTTTTGTGTTTCATTTAGTTTTATTCAGTGCTTTGTACCCGACTGCGCACGCGAGGGTAATGTGTTACGCGCGTATGTATGTATGAATGTATGTATGTAGTTTTCTTTGTCCCCCTCTACAAGCCTAACAGCTAGATGGATTTCAGTGAATGGTATATCAAATGAAAGGTATTAATCTCCCAAGTATCATAGACTACATAAAATGTCAACAAAAACTATGGTGTGGATTTTAGGGGCTAAAATAGGGGATGTCAAAAAGTTTTTTCACTCAATTTTATCTAATATGGTATCAAAATGAAGGGAATTTGGAAAAGATTAGGTACAAAAAGATATACATGTAATATCATAACAAAAAAAATTAAAATTAAATTAATTATTGCAAAATAAAAATCCGACTGCTGTCTAAAATGTCATAACAATATAGGTATTTAAACTATCATTGTCACTATCAAGCCAAAACAAAATCGCGAGTGGATACAGTACGCATCGTCTGTCGTGAACGTGATCGAGATCGGTTTCGAGTTTGTAGTGAGAGTGAAACCAGTGGTAGTGCAGATACGCGTAGTAAAAGAACTGGAAAGAGCTTTTACTCCTAAAAAATCTTTTCACTGTTTACCGCCAGTACTCCAGTTTCTCCGTGATCATGGTGCTTGCAACAGCGCCAAAATATCGGAAACTCAGAACAAGGGGTAGATGAAGGGGTAGGCAGAGGTGCTAGCACCCACATTTCACCAGTTTATGTTTAGCTCCC
Organism: Eilema griseolum; assembly: GCA_963662185.1. Taxonomy (NCBI): domain Eukaryota; kingdom Metazoa; phylum Arthropoda; class Insecta; order Lepidoptera; family Erebidae; genus Eilema; species Eilema griseolum. Next base: position 4,666,342 of record OY759243.1, read on the forward strand.
AATGTAATAGGTGGTGAGCCTATTGCCATTAACCGGGCACTTATAAACCTGCGATAAATACCTACAGACATAACTTCGAAAAGCATCGAAAAGTCATTGATGTGTGCCATGGTAAAACCTAGGATCGAACCCGAGACCTCGTCTCAGCAGGCCATTACCCATACCCCTAGGTTACCGCGGTATTAACGCATGCGAACAATACAAGATGATAAATATTCCGATAACGTTATTACTAATACCAAGATCAAAATAAGTTTGCTAGCAGGCGGCACCCATTCATTTTAATTCAGTTTATGATTGGTGAGTGGGTATCGCCTGCTGTCAAACTTGTTGCGATCCTTTAGACAGCCGTCGGATTTTTTTTTATATATTTTTGTTGTTTTAATTTCATTTATATTTCCCTTTATAGCGAATGATACCTATGAGTACATACATAGATAAAAATAACCACGCCTTTATCCCCAGAGGTTTAGGCAGAGGTGAATTAACACCCACATTTCACCAATAATTGTATTCGTTCCCACGTAATAGGGGGTGATCCTATTGCCGTATTCCGGGCACTATTGTTGACTCGAGCCATGCATCTGGAGCTGAGTCTGGGCTGCATATATCTGTCTGATGTTAAACAGCCCTATCCTTCGCACGGGAAGAGATGGGGTGGCCCAAATTCTACTGTGCCGGGAACCTCACAGTACCTATAAATACTTATCAGGAAACTCACAATATTAAATAACCACTAAATTTTCTTCGCCATCGTTGCTTAACTATCATAATCGCGTACTACATGGGCGTATTTATTACAATTTTTGCACGTTTTTATATAGATGAAATTAAAAAGCGAAATCTTATCTAAATACTCATTATCGTTCAAATAGTTAGAGCAGTTTCCGAGATAGTAGTATATAAATTTACATATAGGTTACAAGTATTGTTTTTTAATAGTATTAGATATCTTATCACCACCCTTGAAATAGGCATCATTAAAAAGTTCCGGTGTTTAAGGTTTGCTATCAAATGGCAAAAAATATGAAAAAAGAATATAACCTATTTGACGGCCTTCTCTTTTTGAAGTTTAATTTTTTTTTAATATTTTTTTTTAATTCACTACGGGAGTAGGTAGGAACAACAGCTTTCTGTTTACATGACCTAAAATGGCCGTTGATCGGAATTTTTATGTGTTTCGGATGTTTGTTAAGGACAATAATTTATTTTAATAAGGACACTTGCATAATCGCAAACCAAGGAATTTGTTTTTTCCTTTTATTTTACATTTGCAGTAGATATGCACTTAGTGCTATTGCACATTGGACTTTTCCTCGTGCAATGACGCACAAAGATTAAAACCATATTTACCTGTTATTTATATTTAAATTAATAAATGAATTAGACTATTACCGTGTGGTTCTCGTCAGAGTAGGATGAGGGCTACCCCATCTCTTCCCATGCGGTGTTGTACAAGGCAACTAAGGGATAGGGCTGTTAAACATCAGACAGATATATACAGCCCAAACTCAGCCTCAGATGCAAGGCTCGAGTCAACGATAGTGCCCGGAATACGGCAATAAGCTCACCCCCTATTACCTTTTGAGTACTTGGGACCGAATACTATTATTGGTGAAATATGGGTGTTAATTCACCTCTGCCTAACCGTCCAGTGATATTGGCGTGATTATATGTATGTATTGCAGTCCACCACTCGACAGTCAGCCTCAGTTCAATATTCATTTTTCTCGCACATCAACAACATCAGATTAATGACAAATGTGCAAAGTACTCAAAATGATTAAAATCAAAGTATTAAGATCATTTTGACTACTTTGCTAGTCTTTGCGAAATATTCCCGCGCGTAAATAGAACGTATCATACATACCTACATACAATCACGTTTTTATCCCCGGAGGGTTAGGCAGAGGCGAATTCGGTCCCACGTACTAGGGGGTGAGCCTATTGCCGTCTTCCGGGCTCTATTGTTGACTCAAGCCATGGATCTGAGGCTGAGTTTGGACTGTATATATCTGTCTGATGTTAAACAACCCTATCCCTATATCGCCTTGTACGACACCGCATGGGAAGAGATGGGGTGGTCCAAATTCTAATCTGCCGGGAACCACACGACGACGTATCAGCATCAGCATAAAAAATAAATAATGAATACCTATATAAAATTCACCCTTTAAGCAAAATGCCATACATATTATTATGTTAACTATGAAACTATTGAGGTATTCTTGTGTATTAGACTGATATAAGACCTGACATCCACTGAAGCGGAAACAGAATTAGACTTTGCCCCACGCATATGCAACTGCTCTTTGCGCAAAGAATCATGCATGCTCTCATGCGAAAAATCCCTTCTGTTACCCCCACCACTGGAGCCGGTGGGAGAGGTTATGTCGAACTTGAACCGATCAAAACGCAAGACGCCTGTGGGTTGTTTTAGGTTGGCAAAGGTGAGGTTATCAGGCATATCCCTCGCACCCCTGCCGACACAGGGCCATCTCTCTTGGTCTGGCCCTCTGCTCGGGTGTCGAGACCACAGAGTCCCAAACTCGACCCCGGAATGAAGTCCCGCGAGGCATGCCGCCGCCGCGACCTGATTCTGCCAGGGTGACAGGCGTCTCCACCCGTCACCCCCAGGCCTGCGCTCATGGGGGTGGAGGTCATTCATAGACCTCCGACACCCGAGTTGCCTTCGTACGCGGGCAGCTTAGCTTGCGATCCTTCGTCGCTCCTACTACCGCTCCCGCCCCGCCTCCTCCTCCACGAGTATTACTTGCTCGCAGAAGGAGGCGCCGGCCGCCCACGCGTCCGCGCTGCATGCTCTCCACTGTGTTCGCATAGTTCAGGAAAGTAGTAGAAACATAGCTGTAGGCGTAAAAACCTGGTCATGCTCAGTGTTACGAACCCTACTGTCATAGCGAATGCTTGCGATTATCTTACGTCTTGTAACGTCAGTACTTATGTATAGACAGCTAGCAATTTGTGTTACACAATAACAATATCATTGTTAACTCTTCAAAATAACTAAGTCGCTTATAAACAAACAGAGATTGAACCCGTAATCTCTCAATCGGAAGCCCACCACATCCTTTTTTTAAGAGCAACTAGTAAAATTCCGCTAACCACACTTACCTACCAGCTAGCTTATGTTAAGAGTGGGTTCATGTCGGTAATATAACCGCCAGGATTTCAACCCGGGACCTCTCGATCCCGAGGTTGACTCCTTAACGCTTATACTACCGAAGCTTCTATTGCTACTTTATTTACCACTTTAGCATATGCTTCTTTCAAGTTTATCATTTCCGCTTCAGTGAACATGGACCCTTACTCTCGTGAGTTATTTCTGCATCGCGAGCTCTCACTGTCACATTCAAAGAAACATGGACAGGCAGGCGGCATGTGACATTCCTCATATAGACACGGCCGCGGTGCTATTAGTTTTTACATGTTTTACGAGCAGATGTTGCTATAAAGGCCCTTTTACACGGGATAGTTTCTCGCTCGTTTCGGTTCGTGAAATCGTACGCCAATCTTCTTCATCCTAGGGTTTTTCACGCACCGAAGTCACACCTGCAGCTTTCATCTCAGAGTCTAGGGTCCACTTTACCAGTCTAACTGCGGGTTTAATTGATCTTCGATATTTTCAGACCTCCGCAACCCAAAGGGGATATTGAAGTATTGGAGCTAGACCAGGACTTTTTAGAGCTACAACTACTCGTAACTACTGTCATAGATGTTCGCATGGCAACCGGGACTGACGACTAACGCGCTCTCCGAGACGCGACCAAACCAATGCATATACCTATATTCATGCATATAAATATTACCAGCCATTATCGTCATACAATATTTTCGTAGCAAAGTGTTAACAAACAGGCGCACACAAAAGTTTCTCGTACGATTTTATCATACGAGATTCTCAAATGATATATCATCTTATCCCAAAATACTATTATTGCTTTAAAATTCTGTTTAAACGAACACTATCAACATTCAATGAGGAGCCACACTGCTTATTTATCCCGATAGGTGGCGCATTATCGCTGGTATTGTTTACTGTCAAATTTCATACAAATTCTTAGTAAATAAAAGAAAAAGTATTCTGTTGAATCAACAATGACGCTGTGTAGTGCATTTCAGTGTAAAAAGAAAGGTCCTCTTCGTTTCCTAACTGATAAGAAAAGACAGTGCTGTAGATTAAAGCCCTGCACATCAAAAACTGGATACCAAATTCGTCTGCTAGAATATGTAGCGATAATTTCAAACCTGATGATTTTTATGTAGGGAAGCATTTATCTTCTTTATCTTCGTCGCTCCCGCTGCCCTTCTTTTAAATACGCCACTGTCATGCAAGCAATTTTTATTGATAAAATCACAAAAAGAAATGATATACTTTCAATTCAAATGTCAACGACAAAATTGACAAGCACCTCAGATGTAAGAAACAGGATTTTAGACTCTAAGACAAGCACCAGCGGAGGTGACGCCATCTCAGATTAGTTTTGCCTGTGTCTCCCCATTGCGAGGAAATTGTCGCCAAGTGGAAGAGCGAGACTAAGCAACTTTTTTTATTTATTCGACAAATCGTATCCCAGTGTAAATGGGTCTTTAGTTTGTATTTATGCGCCTGTGCATAGAGAACGATGCGCATGCGACTTAACAGGTGTTTGAAGATACGAATATATTATTAGGTGTCTATGTTTTGTTATTAACTTTAATGTAAAAAATGTATGATTTGTGAGTCGGAGATGCACTCGTAGGGTTCCGTACCTACTAGTCATGTATACAAATATGATATATGATAACGAGAGTCTATAAAAATAAATAAAATTTAAGTACATGATAAGCCTAGGCCCAGTAGCCTACGTCCAGTAGTGGACTGGACGTGGGCTTCTCCCAATATTGGGAGACTTTGACCTGCTTTTTCCACGCTGGCCAGACGGGTTGGTACAGGGTTTTATTTTGAGTTTACCTTCTCTGGCAGTGATATAGTCTGCGTATTTCTTCGCCGTTATTTGTCAGTTGCCTCGCCTCTTACAACACCCCTGGGACGACATGGAGTGATGATACTAAAATACTACATACTCTGTTTCTTGTCTTAGGGCCTTTAAGCGGGGCGTGAAAAAGCATCTGATGAGGCGGCCAAGCTGAGTGCCACCATTGTAACATTACTTAGTGCCTGTAATGGTGACCCTCTTTCCTGAGACTTTACCTTTAGCTTACCATCAGGCGAGGTGAAGTCAAGTTGCCGTGACCTATATATAAAAAAAATTGCTTATGTACAAACAGGGATTGAACTCGTAACCTCTCGCTCTTTATTAAGAGCTATAACTTGTGACCCAAATTACTAAAATTTCTGCTGACCATACTTATCTACCAGCTAGCTTGTGTTAGGAGTGGGTTCACGTTGGTAATATAAATGCCAGGATTTCAAACCCGGGACCTCTCGATCGCGAGGTAGACTCCTTAACCCTTACGCTACCGACGATTTCGATGAGAGGTAGGACACGATGGTATTATGATTGGCAAATGGGTACCGCCTGCTATCAAACTTGTTTCGATCTTTTTTTTTTGACAGCAGTCGGGTTTTTTATTTTGTATTAATGTATTTTATTTTATACATTTTAGTTATGATATGACGTATATATATATTTTTGATCAATTACCTTTATTCCGTTACCCTACTCGATAACTTTGAGTGAAAAATTAGCACTAAAAATTCACCGTGTGCTTTTTATTGACATATTATATACCCTATGACACTCGGGAGATGAATACCTTTCATTTAATACCTCACTCATCGAAATCCTTCCAGCCATTAGTCCTGTAGAGGGGAACAAAGAAAACTATATACAAACATACATACGCAACTAAAACATGACCCTCTCTGGCGCAGTCGGGTAAAAACAAAATAAATTATTAACTTCTACTATGCAACTCAAACAAAATATTTTAATCAGATTAAATAGCGTGTGCCGACGCCTGAGCTGCCCCTTAAAGTTATCAAATATAGTTTTATTTTGATAACAATTTATTTAATGAGCCTGGCTTAAGATGACTACTTTTCTGTTCAGCCGTTATCCTCACGATAACAGCACTAACGCCACAAATATTGTAGTTACACGATGTGATCTGGGAAAATATTCCCATTAATCAATAAACAATTTACAAATATGTAAACACTTAGATGAATTAAAAAACATGAAACCTTTTTTAATTCATCTAAGGGTAAACATGTTAGAAATCCGCCAAGTCTCGAACCGGTGGCGGTCCACTTGCCAAACATTAGTCTAAGTTTTTTATTTTTGACGTTTTGTAATTGCCATTTTAATGGTCTATACAGAATAAATAATGTTTGACTTTGACTATTTATGTTCACAACGGTAGTGTAATGACCCATGTTCGATCTATTAAATAATCTTAATCTCCCAAGCATACCCACTGAATCTCACTTACACCTTACTTAATTAACTCAACAAATAGACAGGCCATTTCTCTTTTTTTTTCTCAAGATATGCAGGTGCTACCCTCGTGTCAGGTGTCTTCGGGCAACATCGGGTCCGTTCGGTTTTATAGTTTTAATTGATTGCGTAAATCACCTTAATGACTTGAACGGTTAGCGCCGTGATAATGCTCGTAGATCAATTTATTTGAGATCAGTTAGAACAACCATTTTTAAAAAAGGAACGTTATTTTTTTCAGTATTGTTTGATCGTAATATGGGTGTTTAATTTATGGATAGTTAGCAAGTATTAATGTGTTTATTTTTATCTATTTCGTTAGTCCGCAGGTGACATACCTTCATTTATTTTGTCGATAGGATAGGGCAGATGAAGGGTTTTAGGATACGGTATTAAACACAGAGGTAAAAGTATTATCTACTGCGAGTACTACTAATTTAAACTGCGAGTACCTATTATAAAGATAATATTCGGGCACATACTACAAAGTGTTTTGTATTCCAACCTTCGTATAGTCAGTCATATGGATTTTACTTTTTAATTTTGTAAATATAGTCACAGGTATTAAGCAAAAAAATCCCAGTGATATGCAAATATACATAATTTATGAATATACATATTACTTCTAGCGTCTATGCTCACTGTCACGCCGTAGATGTTGTTATAAAGTCAGACCGTCATGACATCGCACAAGAATACTCAACTTACTTTATCATATCATTCTGCGCACGCGCACCGATGAGGTAGAGAGGGGTGTAAATTAAAATTATGATGGAGTATCGAACATATGATATTTCTGCTATACATAAATCGGTTGCCAAGCATCACATCGTCTGTGCGGCACGCGAGCGAGCGTGCGGCTACACCACCTGTTGCGCTTGCGCACCCTTCACCGCCATACGGGATGATCCGAAATAAATTATACACTCGGCGATTACTGCTTTTAAAAGATGATCTGTAGATTTATCGATCTGCAGATCATCTTTTAAAAGCAGTAAAGTTTATTTGTACCGGTATTTGTTTGAGGTCTTTTTATGATCTGTAATGAATTGATAAATTTGAGTTGGACAGTACCAACTATTGATAAAGAATTACAGGAACCCAATACCAGCTTTATGCTAAGTTTCAGTTCATTCACCAGTACAATTAATTACGTTTAAGTTCAACTAAACTGAGTTCTCACATCTCATTGAGTAAAAACATTGTGTTAAACGTGATAATGATAATGCAGATAGTTCCACTTGATTGATACTGATGAAATTCGACTATAGAAGCTGTGTGATGTCTATCCTCGGTACCTATCATCGCAGTAAAGTCGAGAACAGCTTTTTGTATTACAGCTTTCATATCTTCGTTTCTTTTCAAGTATGATACCCTATCTCTTGTATTTCCTTTAACCTCCGATAATCTTAAATTTTAAGATACAACCTAAAAATCGAGGAGCCCCCTCCAAATAAATTCGATTAAATTGCTCCAATTTAAATTAACCTACCTTCCATATTTAAAACAGCCTGTATAGCGACAAGCGCACCTGCTGTTTTCCCGCCTTTTTAATATATTTTTTTATTCCCCTTCCTTAACCCGACTTGGCAAGTGTAATGGCCAGTATGTATTATGGTAGGTCATTTGACGTCAGTACAGTAACCTTTTTTAATGTGTTGTTATTTTTTGCACCGGAACTCTTTCACATTCCTGGTATTCAACCGTTGGCTGCGTTAGTTAAATTACTTAATTCATTTCTACCTTCTCATACTGTAAATGATGGTCATGTGAAATATCTAATGGTGGTATTATAATTTTAGAGTATTTACGTTAATGTTTTTTGTGCTTAGATGGCGGTACATATGACAAGACAATTATTAACAGGTTTGAGACACCATGCATCGAAATAAAATGTTAGTTACAAGTACATTGCGGTTCCTATGGATTGCGGGATCAGAATTCCACGCGGTTGGAGCCACGGATATTTATGTAATATACATGGGTGTATTATCTGTCAGTCTAGCATTATACCTACTTCTACTCGTGAACAAGTCTTGACAGGTTGAACGCCAAGTTCGTAGACCTCTACGAAAAGATAAAAAGTGTCAGAAAAAGCTGCCCCAACACAATTGATTAAGTAACTTATGCCAAATTCAATGACTTGTGATATTCGTAAGTGATGAGAAAGAAAGAAGTAAATCGTAAAGGCAACCCAAGCAACCTTTACTTGCAAGCCGATACACCAGCTAATTGACGTAAGAGGCTCCCTAGACAAGTTGCAATTAATTTACCAGCGTATTGTAGAATAGAATGTCAAATGTATTGGATTTGACGTATATGACAGTAGTCAACGTATGTCATTAACATCAAAAACCATACATTCGTCATTCTATCGCTGGCCAATGTATTGCCACTTGTTTAGAGGCGCTGGCGCAGGATTACCTCTCAAATTTAGTAGGATAATCGACAGAAGCTCCCACAAAAGCTGTTCAAACCAAATCAATAAGTGGCGAAACCCCTGCCTACCCCTTGAGGGATATACAGGCGTGAGTATATATATATATGTATTTTATAGAAATCGTGATCGTTTTTACATTCGGGAGATTGGAACTAGATCCAGACTGAAGTTTGAACAGACGAGAATTGGCCCTTAGCTCTTTGGTCGCATCACTAGTTACTAGTTTGGTGCGAACACACAACCTCAGTCTATGGCAGCATATGTTTTTCTAAACTTTTTTACGGGCAACGGCACACAAAAAATCGGCCTGTACCTCGCATCAATGATAGCTATTTAATGGCATCACGATACGATAAAAAGCAGGGGCATCGATAAAAACTAAAATGTAGATCGTTTTGCAATGAAATATCGTTTTTGTCACCGAACTTTTGTGTTGTTATTAGAGTGCAATTTCGTCTGCAATATGAAATTCTATAGTGGAAGAGAAAAGTAGCACGGAATAATTTGTAGGGCTCTCTAGCGAAGTGTAGCGAATTAAATATTCCATTTTAGGATATTGTAACCTTTGAAAATGTTATGCGATGTATAATAATATAAGAAAAGTTCATGTATAATGTATGTGCATGTAATGTATAGTTAAGTATTCTATATTGTATTTTAACAGTACTAGTAATCGAAATTAATAACATTCTCGTTACCTCTTCAGCTAAGCTAAATTACTTGTCTCAGTGGGAGCACGTCCGTCGGTAGGGTGATGGTCAGGATTCGAAACCGGGACCTTTCGATCGTAATGCGGATTCCATAGACATAAGAATATAGCCATAAAACACCCATAAGAAACAGTATGTATTTCTTAGATAATAATATTTATAACTAGCTTTTGCAGACTGACGTTCTGTATCTGAACTTCTCAAAAGTTATTTTGTCAATCCCCAACAGAACTATTTTTTCTGGCACCCAATGTCCTTTTCTGTGCCCCTGTGAGAGTTATTTCCACATATATTTTATCTATATGTAATATTAGTATAGATGTAATCCAATTCTTATTGGTAGCCCTTGGTGGGTACTTAAGTTTTAATCCTATTAAGTATAAATGAGTTTCACACGGGCTGTGGCGGACATAACAAAAAAATAATGTTGATTATATTATCTATGAGCATTATCTCGAAAAAGTCAAAAGCTAATGTCTACCTACATTTGACATTCTTATTTCAAATGGGTAACCGATATTCGTTGCCGAGTAACACCTTGAACGAGTATGAATGAACGATTTGAATCGTTCCATTGATATTCGCTAAATCATGTTAGAAATTACTTTTTTTTTCTTTTTTTTTTTGACGATTACACAAACCTCAGACACGCGAATGTTCGATTTTAAACGCACTGATACCTTTGCCGAATCCATTATCATGTCTATAAATCTTTAAAAATATTGCGTGACAGAATATTTTAATTCTGTTAGGGTGCCTCTATATGAACTTTCAATTCCGGTTGAGATGATTTTTTTTTAACATTTCTAACTGTTTCTAAAATGTAATACTTTTAGTGTCTTATTATTACTATTAATAAAAATAAGTACTTTAACATAAATATATTAAAATGTAAGCGACATTTCAAGTGATTATTTAAGTTTACGTTATGTATAAAAAATATCGTACCAATTTAAATTAACGTATCTACCTCTCATAGAAATTAGAAAAATTATATTACTTACACAGGGCATTCGTAAATATCAGTCTGACCTAATGATATTTAAAAGTTTTTCTCAAAGTGCTTTAGAATATAATTCGGTCTGACGATGAAAAAATTTGCCTTGCCTCGATTCTCTCTGTACTGAAAACTTTGACTTGCTTGATATTTCAACCAAATTAAAAAGTACTTTCAAGATTAAAGGATCTATTTTCTTTTCGAAATATTGTCAAACCAAATGTTGTGGACAAAGAGGTTTGACTTTCTTCATTTGAGTATGAAAAAAAAATCTTGAAAACTTGAAAAAGCCATATACTAACAAATATTAATTTTTAACTTTACAACTTCCTACTATAAGAAATTGCTATATATTTAAAAAATAGTGGTAATTGAATAACACAGGAAACAAAATAAATATAAAGACTCTCAATATTATATTACTAATAGTATTAACATTACTAACAGTACGAATATTACTAGCAGTATTAAACTTTACCAGCAGTATTATTAATATTACTAGCAGTAGTACGTTATTACTGATAACGGTTTGATAAAACTATATGATTGATAATTTTTTTTTTTAATTCCAAAGAAATCATCTATTTCATATTAATAATAATAACAACGGTAATAGTGTTACTTTTCGTGAGTATATTTGATCTGTCGTGTTTAATATTGTCAATAATATAATCAAATGTGAATCTACGAGATATTTTTTTTAAAAAACCACTAAAGATACTTTATTAGAATACAAATTATTTTTTTCAATATTAAACTATTATTATTACCCAACTAGGCGAAGCAAAAGGAGGGTTATGATTTTGACAGGCTATGTATGTATGTAAGTATGAAAAAGGTGGCTGGGACAGACTGGATGCGGAAGGCGGAGGATCGGAGAAAATGGCGCACATTGGGAGAGGCCTATGTCCAGCAGTGGACTGCAGTGGGCTAATTGATTGATTGATTGATATATGTATGTATGTAGGTTCATCTGTTCCCTCATAGCTCCACTTATTAGAACTGGACAAATGAGGTATCGTTAGAAGCGTCTTAGTTGTCCGCTGTTTATAGGCTATATAATATGTACTGAATCTATTTTGGTGCCCTTTAGAGGCCATAAAGTACTATGTTATCTACTGAAAGGACTTAATTAGCACATTTCAAATATGTATAAATTATACCTATTGCTTACCCCAAAATAATATAAATAAAAATAAGTTTAATACTAAAACCCAACTACTGAAAAAATCACCCTCTTGAAAGTATTAAACAAGAAAATATCAAGGACAGCCGTGGTCGTATGCCACTTACTCCAAAAAACAATAAATTTTCGGGAAAAGTTTAAGACTGTAATTTTTTCAGTAGTCGGGTTTTAGTATTAATATCTATTAATATTAGTATCATAATACAATGATTCGCTAGTAACCGTTATGCATGTTATCGAATACTGAATCTGAATTATAATAAATGTATATATCAATAATTTAAATTTAAAAAAAGAACAAGTTACGTTATTCCATTCAATGTGACGTTTAACGTTAATATATAACAGTTTTTTTTTTAAGTTTGTTGCACAAAAACGTTATAGATATTTGGTACCTAAATATAATTTGGTGTTGCACAATAGTAGAATAAAAATCAATTATCATTCGAATTGGTCACAGTACACTTACAAATAGGTTTTATATTATCAAACTTATAATTAGTTGCTGATAATACTTTGTCGAACTTAGTAGAACTAATCGGACATTGACAGACGACTGAACAAGAAAATATTATTACAATTTCGATTATATTCTTGTGTACTCAATATTTATAGCAGTAAATATTATCCAGACGGTGTTTGTAAATTCCAATATCTTATTTTTTTCCGTGTGACAAAATCCCCACGGGTATATGATACCCCTCCCGCCGGAGTCGGTGGTAGAGTAAACCGAGTAAGCCGGAGAGGTGAGGTTGGCAGGTATAACCCTCGCACTCCGTCCGACTCAGGGCGATATCTTACGATCTGGCCATCCTCGAGTGTGATCTGGCCCTCATCGGGCTCGGCCTTTTCACTAAGATCAAGGTGTTTTTTTATACCACTTAGGTGGCAGATAAGCACACGGCCCACCTATTGGAAAGTGGTCACCGTGGCCTATGGACGTGTGCAAAACCAAGAGAGTTACACTCGCGCTGCCAACCCGGCAAGCATTGAGAGTTTCTGTGCCTTCAGTGTAAAAGACAAAGTAGGACAAGGTTTTGGTCTTTCCACTGACAGCACATAACCCTCCAGTGAGCTCTGGCTACCCTACTCACCGCCGCGAACACAACACGAGATTATTATGGCCGCGGTATTCTGTAGGGCGGAGGAACTTCCCCAGTCGGAGTGCTGAATTGGACGAAAATACCGTCGTGACCTACCTCCGTCAAAATGTAGTATCTGTTCTTTTCACCTTAAATTCCAATACCTTGTCTTCTTTTTCATTCAAGTGCCAAACTGTCTCCTTTCCATGATTTGGTTGCTGGCTGGACAAAAGCAGGTGTCGTCTGGTCAATCAACACAAGAGCTTGCCCTGCGTTTTTCGTTAATCAGCACTTGTCCACCTTGCAGGCATAATTTGCTTAGCCCTCAAGAACCCAGGCTGGAACGCAAACTCGAATATCCAGTCTTTTTAAAAATAACAATTTTTTCAGCATACCTTTTTTATGTGCAAAAAATCCCCACGGAGCCGGAGCCAGTGGGAGAGGTAATGTCGGACTCGAACTGACTAAAACACACAGCGCCTGTGGGTCGTTTTTATTTGACGAAGGTGAGGTTGACAATCATATCCCTCTCACCCCGGCCGACCCAGAGCCATCTCTCTAAATATGATTTGGCATACTTTAAAGCTACCTGTATATCTGAAGTTTCTTTCATAATATATAGACAAAGTCATTGCAAAAGTTACATCAATTATGCTACTTCCATACTATCTTTTTGATAAAATAAAAGACTTCAAAACATAGTAAACACGGCAATCTGAAGTATTGCCGGGGAGAGTATTCTAGAAATAAGGCTCTGAAATATTGGACCCCTTGAAGCCACGATCATAGTCAAAAGATTAAAAAAGACAAAGCCGTGATACTTAAGAGTGAAGTTGGTGTCACGTAGTTGGTGCAGTGAAAGCTACTCTTGAAACACACAGACACAGACTCTCTTAACCATAAGAAAAGCGCCAAAGGACACTTTCTTAATTTTATAACAAAATTATGTCAATTCATATTACCAACATACTTATTAGCATAAAGACTACATTATATTTAATTTTGTAGTAACCGTACAGGTATATCATAATATAATATAAGCTTTCAACAGCTAAGTAATAAATCTAGAGCCTGCACTTTTGTCATACCGGCTGTGTTGCCAATTTACTACTTCAATAACTTTTTCCCAGACAATGGACTTCACATATAAAATTAAGGAAAGTGACTAGCGGGTACGCTTTCAATGTTCAGTAAAAAAATCATCCATTCATACAATGTAGGTAATTTTTAAAATGTTCCCGTTCTTATTATGAATCCTTTGTGCCTTTTTCGTAACTTAAACGTTTCTCGGTATAACATAACCCATTGTGTCAACAGCCTTACATCTGCCGCGTTTTTTTTGAAAAACGAATTTAAGTTGGCCTCAACATGCGCAATACGAAAAAACACTTTTACTCTTACACGGAATTTAAAAAAAAAAAGCGTGATTATATAAAAAATGTGTCGAAACATCCGGCAGCCGGATCAGGCACCAGGGCTGACAGTTTTAAAAATCGAATGACCGGAAATGTTTTTATAACTAGAAAGTAAACAGTACAAAATGTAGATAAGCATTTAGTATTACTACCTAGTGTAGTAATGAAATGTTCAGAAACGTTACAATCTAACGTAACCCAAGTAACAACGACCCAAGACGTCGTGGATTTCAATCGGTTCGAGTCTGACATAGCCTCTGCCACAGGCTCCGGCGGGGAGGAGTATCCGTGGGGATGTTTCACACGTCAAAAGGAAATAACACAAGTATTTTTTTAATATTTTCAATGTGTAGGCACAACTACTTGGTGGTTAAGGAGTCGGCCTTACAATCGAGAGGTCCCGGATTCGAAACCTGGCCATTACACTACCGACGAAGTAAACCCACTCCTCGCACAAGCAATTTAGGTTAGTTGGAGGGAATATATGTATTAGTAATTGAGGTTGCTAATATTCTTCATAAAAAAAATATAATAATTATTATATATTATGGAAAACTGCCGCGGTAGCCTAGTGCTATGGGTAATGGACTGCTGAGACGAGGTCTCGAGTTCGATCCCAGGTTTACCATGGCACATACCAATGACTTTTCGATGCTTTTCGAAGTTATGTGTGTATTTATCGCAGGTTTATAAGTGCCCGGTTAATGGCAATAGGCTCGCCACCTATTACATTGAAACCTAAACATAAACTGGCGAAATGTGGGTGCTACCACCTCTGCCTACCCCTTCGGGGATATAGGCGTGAGTTTATGTTATGCTATATATTATGTAGTAATATAGATAAACTAACTCTAAACAATTTGCCTGTAGAAAACCATCCAATTCGTACATAACTTACTTAAGGATTCGGCTGGTGTTGTGCGCAGTACCTACTCTGTTTGTGTAGACATCTCCTCATTCAATATTAATTTAAACCAAATAATACAGTGCGGCTCAGGCAGTGTAGTAAAAAGTACGACAAACTTAATTAGAATTAAGGTACAGCACGGTCCCATGCGAGTGCTTTACTTGCATATAACACGAACATGTGTCAACCCTTGCGTTCAGGGTTGTCGCAATTAAGTTTTGGTGTTTTTTTTAATGTAAATATCACGTCAGTTAGACTTCGCCTTGCCTGATGGTAAGCTGAAGGCAAAGTCTCAGAAAAGAGGGTCACCATTACTTACACATACCATGTGACAATGGTGACACTCAGCTTGACGGCCTCATCATATGCTTTTTCACGCCCCACTTAAAGGACCTGGGACTGTAGGAAGAAGGAAACTCGTGTTTATTAACAATATTTGTATTCGGTCCCACGTAATATGGGGTGAGCCTATTGCTGTATTCCGGGCACTATCCTTAAGTCGAGCCATGCATCGGAGGTTGAGATTGGTGAAATGTGGGTGTAATTGCACCTCTGCCTAACCCTCCGGGGATAAAGGCGTGATTATATGTATGTATATGTATGTTTATTACAGAATATACGCTATACAGCCGGTACGCCTAATGATTGAGGGTTGGGGATCTAGCGTAGAATTTCCTGTCGGCTTTAGGGGGCTACTCCTATCCGACGAGTATATTTGACTATGTGCTTCAATGTTATTTATTACAACATGATCAGGTATTTATTGGCCAACATCAGTTCCAAGTTCTTCTCGGGGTTGGGAAGTCAGGTGGAAGTCGCTCCCGGACACTGAGATAATCAAAAACCGATTGTATGACTGACCTCTGCCTTCAAAGTGCAAACTTTGGATACATCTGAGAAATCGCTATGAAGGTGAATACTGATTTGAATTTTTTTTAAATCCGGTCAAGTTCGAGTCGGAATCGTGCACAAGGGGTTCCGTGCCATTATGTTTTATTCTGTTTTTCTTGTTGTTGTATTTGTTGTTATAACGGTAATAGAAATACATTTATTATGTCTTTCTTGGTTCGTTTATACCCTTTAGGTATAATAGAACCTATAGAACCTAAAAATATAAGAGAATCCTGATAAAATTAGTTTTTCCTATATGAATGAATGTAAATCTCTCTTAAGCTGAAGTGAAGAATCGTGATAAATTCCACCATAAGTGCAATAGGAAAAACGCTTTTACCATTAAATGGAATTGTATAAAATGTAGTCATATTTTATAAAAACAAGACAAGATGTGTTGTACCATCCGGCAGCTGAATCTGTTATCAGGGCTGTCAAATTAAAAAATCGAATGAATGAAAATTTATCTGTGAATTTTATGATGATCAGGTTTTACTGGCGTCATCGGCAGATGAGTTGCAGGAGATGGTAACAACTATGCATGAAGCTTTTGAGAGGAAAGGAATGAAAGTGAATGTTAGTAAGACAAAAGTTATGGTTTTTGAAAGAGATGAATGTGTGACAGAGTGTAGGATTTGTATAGATGGAGAAAAAGTGGAACAAGTGAATGAGTTCATATATTTGGGAACATTGTTTACGAGAGATGGAAAGCATGAAGAAGATGTTGAAAGGAGAGTGATGGCTGGAAATAGAGTGAATGGGGCACTACACAACTTTATGAGCAGCCAGAAAGTGTCCGAAAAGGCACGACTGGCTGTACATGGAGGAGTATTGGTGCCGACTCTTATGTATGGTAGTGAAAGTTGGGTGTGGCAGAAAAAGCATCAGAGTAGAGTAAATGCAGTAGAAATGCGTGCGTTGCGAAGTATGTGTGGCTTGACCTTGAAAGATAGAGTGAGAAATAGCGTGATAAGAGAACGATGTGGAGTGATAGAAGATGTAGTGATGAGAATTGAGAGAGGAATGTTGAGATGGTTTGGTCATGTTGAGAGAATGAATGAAAGAAGACTAACGAAACAGGTGTATGAGGCGAGTGTGGATGGTACCGTCGGAAGGGGAAGACCTAGGCGCACATACCTGGACCAAATCGGGGAAGTTTTAGAAAAGGGGCAGGTCAGGAGTACTCTAAACCGACGAGCATGCATGAAGAATGTAATGAGAGTGAATGAAGCGAGAGTAATATGTCAGGATCGTAGCAAATGGAGATCCGTGATCTCTGCCTACCCCTATGGGAGACAGGCGTGATTTTATGTATGTATGTATGTATGAATTTTAATTAATAAATACTGACTGTTTTACTAAGATTCTGTCGTGCAACTATAAAATCCTTAAAAAAAAGTTTTCGTCGGTTATTACTATCCCTTTCTTACCTCTCCACTAGCGTCTAAGAAGCGGTGGTAAACTTAGGTTAAGTAGAATTGACGTCAATATGATGTAATTATGTTCTACTAAACTATAACATAAATGAACATTAAAATTTTTCACACTAACCAGTAATCATATGTACTGCTATTCTTTTTACAGTACATACCTTTATAAACAAATTTATACTTGCTGAAGAAAGAAGTCTATCAGACTGATACTATCTTGATCGCTCTTAGAATCTGATCTTAGATTCAATTCCTTCAATCTTCTCGTTGTTTCAGTTCAGTGTTCAGTTTTGGCAATACAGTGCCAGAAACTGAAATATTGTTCTGGAGGTTTCTATGTATAATATTATGTATTTACAAAATAATTTGTAACTCAATGTAAGAGCACCTTTATTACAAGCTAGATGAGCTTTGAATCAAAATTACACTATGTAGTAAAATATGATTATTAGGATTAAAGCTATCGGGATATTTACAATGTTGTATTGTTCTGAGTCTCCGATATTTCGACGCTGTTGCAAGCACCATGATCACGGTGCTTGCTTGCAACATCGCCGAAATATCGTAAACTCAGATCAACACTAATGTGAGTGACCATGATAGTTTAAATACAAATATGATTATTATATATTACACAATAAATATCAAAATTTAGAAGCCATTTTCCAGCGAGTGCCAACCCTAGATGGAACAATTAGCGCGTACCGTCGCGTCGTCGTACTAAGTCAAGGGCAGTCACCGGGGCAGCTGGTTTCCTACTGAATTTTAATACACTGCCGATTCAGAAACTCCGACGTTATACTAGTTTTACGACCGCTCCCGAGGTCATGCGAACTTTGCCGAGCGATTTCTTGTAACTATGCGCGATCTCGAGACGCTAAAATTTGATTATGACTGTGTATGTGTACTTACATACATACATGTACCATGTGTGTTATACAATGTATGTGTACTCTTTATTAAGGATATGATTATATTTCCTGTGTAAAAAGATGTTATCAAATATTCAAGTCAGTGGCCTTACATTATATTTGTATTTAGATAACGTGTCAGAGCTGTTATCTGAAATTCATCGAGTTTCGCAATAACGTAAGCATCAAGTTTGTCGGAATCTTAAGGATACATTCATAAGTATGTACTTACTGATTTCAAATTCATTTTGGTCAAAAATCTAAGCAAATTTTCACATTGTATTAATAATACAGTGTGAAAGTTGGCTTAGATTTTTGTTCACGCTCTAACGCTAAGCAGCTAGTACCGTAATAAGTGTTTGTTTTTCAATAAAATATTAAGTACGAATATACATGTCCACAAACTGGACCCACCAGCATGAATTCCAAAGACAGTGCGAAGTGTAGGAGGCCGCCAAGCTGAGTGCCACTATTGCAACATTACTTAGTGTCTGTAATGGCGACAATCTTTCTTGAGACTTTGCCTTTAGCTTACCATCAGGCGAACTGAAGTCAAATTGGCGTGTCCTTGATTTAAAAACCTGGACCTGAACCCTAGGCTCCGAGGTGAAAGCCTTAGAGACATTCCGACACTATTTTTAGGATTCCGTACCTCAAAAGGGAACAAAACAGAACCCTTTTAAGATCACTTCGTTGTGCGTCTGTTTCTCGGTCTTTCAAGACTTTTTTCTCAGGAATGTGTAGAGGTATCAAATTGAATATCATATAGGTAGAAACATGGTAAATATCCCGTTTATTTTGATACTGATTGAAGATCATAGTACATACTCAAATCTATGATATCTTGAAACTGTAAAAAAATCAAACTTCTAAGTCAACACAATCAAAATATATTACGGTTTATGTAGCTTAAGTTACAGAACCCTCGGTGCGCGAGTCCGACTCGCACTTGACCGGCTTTTTTATGATAATAATGAAACATTTCCACACAAACTCTATTATTAGTATTATTACATAACTGGTAGGTACCGCCGTGTGGTTTCCGGCAGAGTAGAATTTGGGCCACCCCATCTCTTCCCATGCGGTGTCAATAGGGCTGTTTAGCATCAGACAGATATATACAGCCCAGAATCAGCCTCAGATGCATGACTGCCTGGAATACCCCAACAATAGTGCCTGGAATACGGCAATAGGCTCACCCCCTATCACGTGGGATCGAATACAATTATTGGTGAAATGTGGGTATTAATTCACCTCTACCTAACCCTCCAGGGATATCGGCGTGATTATATGTATATATTACATAACTTTCTCCTTCCGGGGTAGACAGAGACGGCAGTCTTCTCTCAGTATACTCTTCACAAGCTTCCTGTACTTACTATCATTAAAATACAAAATCATGATGTATTGTTCGTACCTAACTATTAATTTATATATTTTTAATTAATTAAATGGCATTACCGAGTGGAATTTTTCATTCATTCATATCGCATGAATTGAAATACCTGAGCATAAATTAAGTAACGCTGTCATAACAACAGACGCGTAATAAAATAAAATTATATTATAATTAATTCTTTTTAGTTCCAAATAATCTGGTCACCGTCCAAGGCCAGACGTTACGTAGCGATTGAACTTTAGAATCTCATTGCCGCCATTTGGTATGAATTAATTTCAATATTTAAGACAGTTTATAAGGCGTGACTAAGGAAATTCAGTTTTGGTGGGTGCAGATAAAAAACTACTCTTCAAACTGTACCGTGGTTCAGAGCGATGCACTTAGTAGTTTTTTCTAATAATACTACTGACTTATTACCGAACATTCAAAAGAAATCAAAAGGATGTAAACGACATCGCATATTCAAAGAAAAAAGACTGTAAACACCTTCATAAATGTTTGACCGAGAAGTGTTTATTTTGTAATCTGTCATTCTCGTTTAAATCTTACAGGCTCTCAACCGTCGAATATCTTAATTAGTAGTTAGATACCCTATTATTATAATGTATTTCTGGCCGTAAGATAATTATACTGAGCGTTAAAAATCTAGACTTGTTGTTAGATCTTATCATTTAAACGCCTACAATTACTTGCTAAATATAGCATTGAATTTTCTTTTTTGTGAATTTTTGAGTATCATTACAGTTTATGAGCTATAACTTGAAAATATTACAATATATTTTCCAACCAACTTTTCTTCTAAGTTCTACTTAAGTCGGTGATATGATATATGATATATATGGAATATCGGTGTTTTTGCTATATTTTACCCATAATTTATATAAAAACCGTCTGTACCATGGTGAATGTTCTGATGAGGCTCTTCCAATTAATCGCACCCTCCCCTTTCCTACCCAGGACAACACGTGCAGGTCTTAGATGTCACCCGCATACGGTGCAGAATATCCGATCAAAAACCAAGCGGTTCGGTGACTCTTTCCTTTGTCGCACCATTAAGGCCTGGAATTCATTACGGCTCACGTGTTTCCTTCTTCCTACAGTCCCGAGTCCTTTAAGCAGGGTGTGAAAAAGCACCTGATGAGGCCGTCAAGCTGAGTGTCACCATTGTCACATGGTATATGTAAGTAATGGTGACCCTCTTTTCTGAGACTTTGCCTTCAGCTTGCCGTCAGGCAAGACGAAGTCTAATTGACGTGTCCTATATATAAAGTAATCATGATAAAATAATGGATTTTCAAAGTAGAAATCATGAAATTTCATACACGTTTTTCTACTAGGTAATAAATGTACAAATTTACCAGTATTTTTCATGATGATATCCTCATGGCATCTCTTTTTTACTAAATAAATAATGATAGATAAATATGAATCGTTTTTTTACAATCTTGTTTATCACATACAAAATAATTAAAACAAAAATTTCTATTAAAAAATATGAAATTAATGTTTACATATACAATTGGATACGGTAGGTAGCACTACAATCAGATTATTCAGATTATATTATTTTTACGAATTTATTTCCTTACAAAGCTGGCAACACAGTCACTAGTTATTAACAAATATTTATGTCCTAACTACAATAAATAAAAAGTATACAAAGTAAGAACTATTTCATTTCCATAATGAAGTCTCTATAGTTTATTCCTGATTTATTTTATTTACTAACAAACCAAATATTTCCTCCAAACTTAATTTCGATTTCATTAGAAACATTTATTTTACACAATGACACTTATTTTGATATAAAGCCATCCATTCACGCGCCGACTAAAGTACTCGACGACATTAATGAGCTGTTCACAGATAATAATGCTTTAATTTGTTTCAACTGAAATATGCATCGTTCTAAAACTGTAAGTACGAATAAGTTAACGATGTTAAATGAATTATAATGATTACGATTGGCATAAATTATGAAAATATTTTTATACCACTTAGGTGGTAGACAAGCACACGGCCCACTTGATGAAAAGTATTTACCGTGGCCTATGAACGTGTGCAACACCAGGGGGGTCACACTCGTGCCGCCGACCCTGTAAGAACCTGCTAATGCCGTTCTTGGAGAACCCCATATTGTAGTCGCTTAGGAAAACCACGGCAGGGAGTTCATTCCACAGCTTATGCTTGCGAGGTATGAAATTCCTATCATACCTAACTGTGAGTACTGATTCAATCCTCAATGTGTGGAGGTGAATTCCACGCCTGTGGTGAGAGGTGCGGTGATAGAATGTAGCCGTGGGCATCAATTCGAACAATTGGTCTGAACACACACCATTGTACAGGCAATAAAACACACACAGCGAGTCCCTCCTGAGGCTGAACGGTTCCACACCGCTAGTGAGTACCGAATTATCAACGATGCTCATCGCCCGCCTCTGCACCAAGTCAAAGGGCTCAAGCTGGTAATCCGGTGCCCCAGCAAAAAGATGACAGCAGTACTCCATGTCAGGTATTTGAAGTTAGTATTAGGGCAGTAAATAGAGCTGTAAATAAATTGATTTGAGCAATATATTGAACTGGGCTAAATATTAGCAGTCATTTAGTGATCGACATTCGCAATTTATTATGTTTTAAGTTATAACATTATTTTGATTGTATGAGTTAGAAGATGTCAATTGTGAACCCAAAATGGCGATTAGGTTGAAGGTGCAAATTTGTAAAACTTTGTTTTGGTTTTTGTACTGCTGTAAAGCAATCTGTGTCTATGTCCGTGATATCGCAGAACAACTCCAGGATAGTCGACTTCATTGTTAGAGGCACGAACTGTTGCCACCACCTTGTTATATAGGTCATAAATGTTTACCCATGCCGCTTCCGACTGCCGCTGCCGCAGCCCCAGTAGGAAAAGTACATACAAGAAATGCTAGCTTGAAATCTAAAAACATGACTAATAGTCTTATTTTAGGGATGCCGGAAACAGTATGAGGGAGAAGAAATGTAAAGAGGTCTTGGGTCTCCAGGTTGGGAATTTTAATTACAGCCAGGGTTTAATACTGAAATGATGATTATATACCAAATTTAGTACTCCTCCGTGCGTACAATAAGCTTAAAAGAGAGAGAGGACGTCTCTGTAACAATATTCATGTACAAATAATTGTCTATCTATCTACTTCATTCTTATTATGACTTTTCAAGTCTTGACTGCCTCATTCTCAACGACCTTCTTCCACTACTTTCTGTCTCCTTCATTTTTCCGTTGTAAATTTGTTCATACTCCCCAAATCTTGTGCACACTGAAATTAAAATCCGCGGACTTTTAATCGCAACTTAAATACACGTCTTTAATAGCTCGCCGATCTAAACTTTTGGAAACGGCTCTATTAACCTTGAAGGCATCGCCGCGATAGTGCACGGAGTTGAACGCTCGCGTTAACGCGTTTTTTCTTACAACTTAATTATTCTATTTGTATGCGATAAACACAACATCGACAGGGCTGCCAACATACGAGTCTGAACTGAAAAAATGCACCAACTTGTGTTTCATGGCACCTAATTGGTTTGTGAATTGCTATACAAACCTGCCGAGTTTTGTTTACAACAAGTTACCGCGTTATGAGAACTGTGGCACTCGGTTTCGTATGGGTAAACATTTTAATTAAATTTAAAAGGAAGTAGTATGCTACTATTCAAATTGATTAAGATTGGAAAAAGTAAAATGCAGGACTTGAACCGCGACCATTCCATTACAGAGGGAATGATCTGACCGTTGAGCTATCTAACCACGTCTTGAGCATTCCAAACACTCCTTTATAACCATCTTAGGGCGATGACAGTGGGAGCCGTCTACCGATAAACAATGTTTACTTTGTTTAACAGCATTGGCAAACTAAGAAGTAGGAGGTAGGACACGACGACGGTACACCAGTCCCAGTTGAGCAATCCGACTGGGGAAGTACCTCCGCCCTACAGAATACCGCGGCCATAGTAACCTCGTGTTGTGTTCTAAGCGGTGAGTAGGATAGCTAGAACTCAATGGAGAGTTTTTGTACTGTCAGTAGGAAGTCCAAAGCCCCTGCTTCGTCTTCTGCACTATCGATACAGAAACTCTCTGTTCTTCAGTGTCGGTAGCACGAGAGTGACTCTCGTGGCGTTGCACACGTCCATAGGCTACTGTAACCACTTTCCATTAGGTCTGCGACCTAAGTTGTATAAAAAAAAGTAATGCTTTATTATTGAAATGATTTAATTCAATATTGGTTGTATAGAAGGAATCGGCGTAAATCCCGGTTGCATCCAAAGCTTTGACGTTGGGGTCTGTTCTCCTAATCTTTCTCATATCTGGACTTCTGCTAGCAAAATTGCCACCTGAACCGTACCCTTTCCCCTGTCCGAGAAGACACCCCTAAATCCCTAATCAACAGGTGATCAGTTAAAGGTACGGATAGCTTGACTCTTGGTTGCTTGACGAAGTGTCGAGCAACCAAGAGTCAAGCTTTCTCATTGTGCGTGAGAATATGGGCTTTCTACACTTCCTTGTACCATTAATTGTTCCAATAAGCTTCCAATGCAAATATTAATGGCTACTACACTATTATAGATCCCTATTATAGTCAATTTTTCCGGCTTGCGTTAGCACAGCCATTTTGGTGTTTGTAATATATCTTAGATCGGATTTCACTGATGAATGCAGACGGATTTTCCGTACAATTTATACATCAAATTTCATCGAGTAATTTAGATATTTAAACTATCATGATTACTCACATTAGTATGGTACTTGCAACAGCGCGGCAGCGTCGAAATATCGGGAACTCTTAACAATACAACATGGTAAATCCCGATAGTTCTTATTCAATGAGTAAAAAGTGAAAACTTAGGTTAGTTAACAAAGTTTTCATTGATGAAATCCAGCCCTAGACGAGCTACTTAAACCAGCAACGCTGGACGAATGCAGTTCAATGCGCCTGGCCATATTTCGCCACAACATTCCACCTCAGTTAGTCAGCCACCCACAGCCATGGATTTCTCACTCGGATGCGCGAACGCGATTTAATTTATAAATTGATGTGACAGCTTCACTTGTTACGTAATTTTGGCCCGTGTGTTTAGTTTTACACTAGATAAGATCAATAAACTTGAGTATGTAAAGCTGGGGTCATAGATTAGCGGGCCATAAAGCGAGCATAGAATTAAGCCCAGACTTGAACATCACATCATATAGAGGATTGTAGTGGATGTATGGTGCTGCACCAAGATGTATCCAATGTGATATAAAGCTGTAAGCTGGTAGGGCCTGTTTGGGAAATTAGTTGGGGAGTCAGGTCAGTCAGGCAGTCGACTACAATGTTACCAACTTACGACTTGTGATAATTTAAAACTTTGTAATATGTAATATTGGTATGGCAATTCAGTGATTTAACACCAGCTGATGAGGGAGGGAGATGAGGGAATCGGATATGGATAATATCATTCTTCAGTAACTACTGCCGCGTGGTTTCCGGCAGAGTAGAATCAGGGCCATCCTATCTCTTCCCATGCGGCCGTACAAGGCGACTAAGGGATAAGGCTGTTTAACATCAGACGTTAATACAGCCCAGACTCAGCCTCAGATGCATGGCTAACCCTCCAGGGATAAAGGCGTGATTATATGTATCAGTAACTACTGCCCTCGTATATACAATAGATACTAATCAATACTTCTTAATAGGTTCATATTCTTCATGTGAACCAAGATGCTAGTGTTTGGTGTGAACTTTAAAAGGACCTAGGGAATACGGAACATAGTCATTCAATGGCAAACATTCAAACAAATAACCGCAACAGAATTTCTATCATAGAATACCAATTCATCCAATAAAAATTCTACAAACTAGATGCATTCTAACAGTTCTAAGGAATTCCGCTACGCTTAACGCTATTCTAGCGGCAATGTGTCCGCTATAACATAGAATCAATGATATAGTAGCCACTAGGATATCATCAAGCAGTAATGTTAGCGTTACACTAATCAAGATTTAAAAATATATACGTTTACAGATTTTATCTGACACTCTTTAGTTTTTTTGGTTTGTGTCAATCTTTGAAATTGTGTAAACTGACAGGTACTATATTACTCCGCTCACAATTACTTAGTCCTTCACAAAAAACGTATACGTTACATGTTTTTGCCTGTACTTATATTTTTTTTGTGAAATATGTAATATCTAAAGATAACATATTTTTACCGTTACCGTACCGTTATTTATTTTCTGCCGAGCGTTTCTGAAGATGCCTCGCGTAACGTAGAGACTAGAGACGGATCGAGGTTTTACTCTATATCAGCTGAAGATTGCACCACTAGATGGCAATAGGCTCGCCACTTATTACATTGGGACCTAAACATAAACTGGCGAAATGTGGGTGCTAGCTCCTCTGCCTACCCCTCGGGGATATAGGCGTGAGTTTATGTTAAGTTATGTTAAAGACACCTAGAGAAGATAACCGGGTCCTTTAAGTGGGGTGTGAAAAAGCATCTGATGAGGCACCAAACTGAGTGCCACCATTGTAACATTACTTAGTGTCTGTAATGGTAACCCACTTTCTTGAGACTTTGCCTTTAGCTTACCATCAGGCGAGGTGAAATTAAATTGACGTATTTCATCAAAAATCAAAAACGAAATACCCGCCTAAAACCATCACGTGCCTACCATCCTTGCTTGGTGACTCAGACATACATAGATATCCTTCTTTTCTGGGAAGCTTTAAGGTGGATAAAAGACAAACTACCTCCCATCCACCCGCAGATTCACTTACGCGCTCTGCATCAAGTTTGCTAGATGGCGAACCCAATGATCTCCTAAAATTCTTCCCCTGAAAGGTTGTAGATTTGTCCCCTACATGGGTGCCCATTGGTCCCCTGGTAGGACACCAATTTATTTTTAAGCTACCTATTGGCTCTTGTTTATCACTCACGTTATAACGCGGAGTAATAGTTTGTTATATACTTATATGATTTCTCCAATTTTCCAATTAAGTAAACCATAAACTCACGCCTATATCACCGGAAGGGTAGGTAGAGGTGCTAGCACCCACATTTCGCCAGTTTATGTTTAGGTTCCAATGTAATAGGTGGCGAGCCTATTCCCATTAACCGGGCACTTATAAACCTGCGATAAATACACACATAACTTCGAAAAGCATCGAAAAGTCATTGGTGTGTGCCATGGTAAAACCTGGGATTGAACCCGACCCCTCGTCTCAGCAGTCCATTACCCATACCACTAGGCTACCACGGTTACTAATTATGTAAGGCACAGATAACTGGGCACGCCAGCTAGTGTCGTAAAATAGGGCAAGACAGAAGCATTCGAAACCGGGGCCCTCGTCTGAAAAGATTAATGACAGTACAGGAAGCCCGTTAAGTTAGTAAGGACTGCGAAAGATTTCCTTTGCCGCATCAATAAGACCTGGAATACCTTACCAGCTCTTCCTATAGTCCCGGGTCCTTTAAGCGGGACGTGAAAAAGCATCTGATGAGGCCGTCAAGCTGTGTGCTACCATTGCAACATATTAGCGTGTCCTTTATAAAAATTGATTAAAGAAAGAAAGAAAGAAAGCATTTATTCAAGAACACATAATGTACAGAGAATCAAACAAATACATATAAACATAAGAAATAACAAAGTAGATGGCGAGCTGTTGTCTGCTTACTCCAGAGGGGAATAGCTTTGAGCTTGTTATGTA
This sequence comes from Eilema griseolum, assembly GCA_963662185.1. Lineage (NCBI taxonomy): Eukaryota > Metazoa > Arthropoda > Insecta > Lepidoptera > Erebidae > Eilema > Eilema griseolum. The sequence continues at coordinate 4,693,896 of OY759243.1, forward strand.
GATTCAAATTCGACTAATAGTCGAACACTAGTACAATAAATCCAACTGAAGGACAAACCCAACACAACACAATTGTTTTATCAATCATCATAAAATTAATTACCGATTCATTGAATCGTCATGAATGAATTGGCAACACTGAGGAAACCGGTTGTCTGTATGGCGATTACTGCTGTAGCCGTGAAAATAAAACAGGTTGATGATAAGCCAGTACGGCGTACGGCAGACATGTTTTGTGTTCGGTGGTGTACCACTATCGGCGTCTGCGCATATAAAAATGTTTAATTACATACTTAACCTTTAGGAATGTATTAGTTATTTGACTAATTCTTTGGCACTTGTTATTTTTATCATTCTTTTATTAGGAACACTTGTAATTATGTATGTAAACAAATTTTGTAAGTTAAATTTAATTGGGCACGCCGTAGTAACGGCGGTAAGACCCATCATGGGGGAGTGGCTAGAGAGGCCACACGGCAGCCTCTCGTACCGTCTGACGCAGATGATCACCGAGCACGGATGCTTCGGAAAGTATCTGCGTCGGATGCAGAAAGAGCCAACGTCCGAGTGCCATCACTGCGACGCGAGCGAGGACTCAGGTCCGCACACGCTCACCGAGTGTCCGGCGTGGGAGACGCCGAGGCGGGAGCTTGTGGCGGCCCTGGGAGTGAGGGTTCTCACGCTCTCCACCTTGCTCGCGGCGATGGTTCGCTGCGCGGATGCGTGGGCGGCCGGCGCCTCCTTCTGCGAGCAAGTAATGCTCGTGAAGGAGGAGGCGGGGCGGGAGCGGCAGCGGGAGCGACGAAGGATCGCTAGACAAGCTGCCCGCGCACGAAGGCAACTCGGGCGTCGGAGGTCGATGAACGACCTCCGCCCCCCATGAGCGCCGGCCTGGGGGTGACAGGTGAAGCCGCCTGTCACCCTTGCAGAAGCAGGCCGCGGCGGCGGCGCGCGTGGCGCGCCTCCCCGTTTCCGGGGACGAGTTGGGGACTCTGTGGTCCCCACACCCGAGAAGAGGGCCAGATCGTGAGAGATGGCCCTGGGTCGGCCGGGGTGCGAGGGATATGCCTGTCAACCTCACCTTCGGCAACCGAAACGACCCACAGGCGGCGTGCGTTTTAGTCGGTTCGAGTCCGACATAACCTCCTCCACCGGCTCCGGTGGGGAGGTATCCGTGGGGATTTTGCGCACGTAAAAAAAAAAAAAAAAAAAAAAAATTAATTATTTTGATTACATACAACCTTTCATTGGTATACAGGGCCAAATCTTTTTTTTTCCGTGCGAAAACCCCGCGCACGAGCCGTGGGAGAGGCTATTTCGGACTCGAACCGACTAAAGCGCACGCCGTCTGAGGGTCGTTAAGTTGGAGGTGAGATTGCCGAAAGCATATCATCATACAACATATAGGGCCATACGAACACCTTTGAGGGGGCCTTCGATTTAAATCGATTGCCTGGGTTAGTCAGGGAGTGGTGTATGCCAGAGGCTACCTCGCCCTCGGTGATTGATGGCCCGAGGCGGAGTCCGGTTTTGATCGGTTCCAGTCTGATACAACCACCCCCGCTGACTCCAGCAGGTTTTCGTGGGATTTTCCGCACTTAAAAAACTACAAGTCTTTGCCTAAACAACGGTCGTGGCTCTAGGGCATGCGTTTCTCTCAAGTCTCCAACCTTGAGAGGAATACCTGGCCCTGTCTGAGATATGGTAGTCGCTCCCAGGAAAGCCGACATACTAATCAAAACCAATAAGCGGACTTCGGACTCCAAAGCTTTGATTGAAAAGGCTTTGAAGCGTCGAAAACTTAGTGAGAAGTTGACTTTACAATCGTTTCAGCTTAACTTAGTTGATGAGGAGGGTGGAGAGGCGGCGGAATTGGAGGGAATACGTTTGGTTACTTTCTAATATTCTCAAAAAAATGCTTTAAATTTCAATCATTGATTTTTATGAAGAATAAAAAAAACGCGTTTCCAGTTCCCACCTAAAACCTTCGAGAAGTAAAGTAAATAAATTCTATTAATACACGACATCGATTTTAGTAATTGGATAATCACCCATAAAGCGACCCACGGCGTTTAGTCATTCTATTATAACCGGAAACTATACGCCATTTAGCTAAAAGCTATAAAAGCTAAGTGCCAGAGTTAGTCACAACTCAATACGCCCACCAACAGTCACATAATAATATATCTGACTCATTATCGTAATAATCCATCGATGGACACTGGTACTTTATCGATTGTGATAACGTACTATCGATGTGATGTAATCGATACTTAGTTTCGTATAAACACAACACATCTACCAACTGCCGTCAGTGTAGAGGACAAAGCAGGACAAGCCTTTGGTCGTCCCACTGACAGCACAAAAACTCTCCAGTGAGCTCTGGCTACCCTACTCACCGCTGGGAACACAACACGAAGTTATTATAGCCGCGGTATTCTGTAGGGCGGAGGTACTTCCCCAGTCGGACTGCTCAATTGGGCGGAAATACCGCCGTGTCCTACCTCCGTAAATTGTATCAAAGTTAAATTCATTTATTCTGCATAGACCGTTAAATCGGCACTTACAAATCAATATAAAAAATCAATATAAAAAGAAATATGAAAGACTGGTTTAGCAAATGGACCACCGGTTCGAAACGCGGCCCCGACCTATGAAGACCCCGGCAAGAAACTCAGCGGGCATATATATTTTTGGTCTATTTACAAACATTTACTAAACCCACTTAGTGTAAATACAATAATTTACTTGAGTAGCATAGTTGAGCGAACAGCTCATTTCCAAGCTTGTTCATCATCCAAGTACAATATGGGGTTCTTCAAAAGGGACATTAGAAGGTTTCGTCAGGGTCGGCAGCAAGAGTATGACGCCCCTGGTGTTGCACACGTCCATAGGCCAAGGTAACGATTTTCTATCAGGTGGGCCGTGTGCTTGTCTGCTACCTGGTATAAAAAGGGATTCTTTGATTTTATAATAGCCTTTCTGGCACAAATTACTCTTTACTACATTTTGAAATTTATTCACAGGTAAATCCCTAATATGATGAGTAATGACTATTTTTTTAAGTCTACAAGATTGTTTTGTGTCTGGTATTTATATTCGTGCAATCCGTCTCTCATATCAAAGTCTATAAAGTCAAGAACTCGACTTCCCATCAAGTATTTGTCTGTCACCTAAGTGATACCAAAAAACTACGAACAGAGGTCCAACAATTCGAAAGGGCGTAAAACCTCTACCAAGAAACTCCTGCCTATAACCGCGCTTGGACTTGCCTGGTCCAGAGGTCCAAAGCTAAGTACTAAGTAGGTACATATATAAAAGAATTCTACACAACATTAGCAGAAGGAAGGAGCTCCTAACCTTAGTAATAATTTTAAGTTGTAATTCCTCTGCCTAAAATTATTACATTCGCCGACATTTAATATGTACATAAAAGGTGACATGTAATTTAATCCATAGACACATATATTTATTTCACAAGACACTTCGCACTTTGGATAAATATCCTACCTAACTCAGTAGGAGTCATTTAATGTGACGTAGCGTGTGAAGGGTCAGAGTTCAATCCTAAGGTACTTCATCTTAAGGAAACGTATATGCCTGCATAACATATTCACGACTATAAACGCATTAGGCTTCTCTCTTTAATAATGCAAGGTAGGATGCGACGGTATTTCCGTCAGAATTGAGCAGTCTGACTGGGGAAGTACCTCCACTCTACAGAATACCACGGCTATAACCTCGTGTTGTATTCCCGGCGGTGAGTAGGGTAGCTAGAGTTCAATGGAGAGTTTTTGTGAGAAGACTAAATAAAGGGTTGTCCTGATTTTGTGTTCTGCACAGACGGCACAGAATCTCTGTTCTTCCAGGGTCGGCATCACGAGTGTGACTCCCCTAGTGTTACACACGCTCTTTGGTCACGATAACCACTTTCGATCAGGTGGGTCGTGTGCTTGTCTGCCACCTAAGTTATATAAAAATTACCCGACTAAGCTGTGTTAAATGTCGCAGGGAACACAATTATAACTTTTCGTATGCTTGATAGTTTAGTTACATGAGGTAATTATTATATTGTGATGCTGTTTACCCAATAAAAAACAGCAATAAAGAAAGGGGGGGCTTACAGCCAAACGGCTCTTATTTTATCTAGGACACGCCAATTTGACTTCACCTCGCCTGATGGTAATGTAAAGGCAAAGTCTCAGGAAAGAGGGTCACCATTAGAGGCACTAAGTAATATTACAATGGTGGCACTCAGCTTGGTGGCCTCATCAGATGCTTTTTCACGTCCTGCTTAAAGGACCCAGGACTGTAGGAAGAAGGAAACACGTGAGCTGGTAATGAATTCCAGGTCTTGGTGGTGCGGCAAAGAAAAGAGTCGCCATATTATAGGGGGCGAGCCTATTGCCATCAAACGAGCACTTTGTTTCTGTATATTTACTGTCGGATAAAGAACAGCCTTCTTACACATATTATATTTTTAATAGGATATCAGACGAAGACTTAATAAAATTTTAAGAATCAAGAACTATCCTCAAAAGAAATAGGATATAAACAAACTAGCCACAATTACTTGTCAACCTCACCTTCGGCAACCAAAACGACCAACAAACGGCATTTTAGTCGGTTCGAGTCCGACATAACCTCTTCCACCGGCTCTGGTGGGGAAGTATCCGTGGTGATTTTGCGCAAGTAAAAAAAAATAAAACCACAATTACTAATAATAACAAACTAAACATGAATTATTATTGTGTATCCATTGTGATGTTACAATGGCGGCATCAGACTTCAGTATGTCTAGGTCACTGGTTGCACATAGGTATATTTTGTACCACAGTTACGTACATGTACCGCTGGCCCTCACCTTACGATACCTGAATGATTATGATAATGGTTGATAATGTAAAATTAAACTATAAACTCAATATGAACGAGTTGAGTATCGAAAATCCACATACTTCCTTTACAATAACTGACCTTACCTCCACGCAGTCAAATTAGATTGATTTAATTTAGAAAAAAAAATACCAATTGTTTTTCTTACATATAGGACACGTCAATTAGACTTTGCCTCGACTTTTGGTAAGCTGAAGGCAAAGTCTCGGAAAAGAGGGTCACGATTTCTAACACACACCATATTACAATGGTGACACTCAGCTTGACGCTCCCGGAACTGTGGGAAGAAGGGGACACGTGAGCTGGTGAAAAAAAAAGCCTGTTGCTGAAAACTGCATTAAAATCCGTTGAGTAGTTAAAACGATCCAAGTGAATGGACAGCGGAAGCAATGATTGATTGAATGAATTTATTTTACATCGTGGTGTGGTTTCAGACCAATCTCCCCCCCCCCCCCTGTTGAGCCTCACGTGATTAATGGTCAGCTGCTTTACCTCCTTATATAATCTCAAGGTTTCTACGAATCCTGCTATAATCCTACGAAATCAAATGTCCAACAATACCGTATGCGTACTACACAGTCATCGGCTCCACGTAATTAGGAGTACAGGTCATGCGGTACCAGTCACGACTGATCTGACGCCAGGCGCATGTGATTACTGATTACACCTAGTTATTAATAATACATGTTCCACGATCCTGATTGTAGTGCTGTAACTCCGTGGTGTGAGTGTTAGCGGGTAAGCGATGAGCGGAAATATCAGCTATTATCGTAATTTTGTACCACTTAGGTGACAGACACGAATACGGTCCACCTGATGGGAAGTGGTTAGCGCTGCCTATGGAAATATGCAACACCAGCGGCGTTACACTCGCGCTGCCGACCATGATGAAATTCTGATGTCCCTCTTGAAGAACCCTATATTGTAGGCGCTTGGGAAAACCGCAGCGGGGAGGTCATTCCACAGCTTGAGCGTGCGTGGGATGATGTTTCTTTCATACCGTACAGTGAGCACCATCTCAGGTCGCATTGTGTGAGGATGAATTCCCTGTCTATGGCGAGAGGTGCGATGATAGAATGCATCCGGTTTACAATTGAATTATATTGAAACTTGTTGCTCGCGGCGCCACCTTTGAAATACTTATGTCGCTTCTGTTACCTAATGGAACCAATTACGGAGATAAAAAGTCCAGACTATAATCAATCCCTAGGTATGACAAAATTCCTTGGATTTAGTGGAAATTTATATGGTAAACTGGACATACTCGGGATAGTAGTTACATATGTGAAATCCCTGTATAGAATATTATAGCATACACTCTTTAACCTTAAAACAGATAAGATTGGAGGTATTGCTTGCTTTATTTAAGGCGTTTCCCATATAATAATGGTCTTAGACCACATCATTACTTACCACCAGATGTAGTTAAGGTCAAACGTGAAACATCAGCCTATAATTGATAAAAAAATTAATCACTAAAAAGTTTCTTTCTAATTTCGTTTAAAATCGCTTGTAGTATAACCAAATCCCAAAGGTCATTATTATAGCAATAGTTTATTTGCGCATTAATGGTAGTTCTGTTGAATATTTTCACGTTGCGTCGAAGGCTGCGTAACCGCATAGACATTCCCAAACAGATTAATTTCAAATAATATATATTATTATCATTTATCTCTCTGATCACACTGCCTATCGACTACCGAATATAACACCTGAGTTAAGGTTGTTTGTAATATACGCTATGGTCTGATTTAATAAAATCTGTATCCTTATCCGAAATATATTTTTTGGTCCTTCGTTAGGCTCGAAGGACCAACAATATTTGCGTCTCGGTCTCGAGCCTGTTCTGTTTTCTTATCTCTTCGCTTCCGGCAACTTTTGCAGACGGCAATGACACCCAGAAAAATCAATTTACCAATCGAAAACAATAAACGGGCTTTGGGCTCTAAAATAGAAATGAAGGCCATACCAGGGGACGACTGGAAACCTTCAATATTTGAGAAGACGAGTAGGCACAGGCTAGGAATATTCGGGGAGATGTTTGTACCGCAAAAATTGATCTAACTGGTATTATCGGCGTACTGAATATATTTATTACTGTCGGCCCTATCTGTAACCTTTTGCCTTGCCCTATTGAGGCTTAGAACGGCTTCCGAGAACTTGCACCGATAAATTTCGAAATCGAATCCTTAATAATGATTCATTATCATTAGATTTAAATGCGAATGGAAGCAGTAAGCACTTATAAGGTAATTTACTAAACGCTCTCGAAGGTTTGCGAAAGGAGAAACATGATTCACATGTAAACATTAATTAATTGATGAGAGAACGTTAAGCCGTCGGTCCTGGTTGCCATGCGAACATCTATAATAGTCGTACGGGTAGTTTGAGCCCTCAAAAGTCCAAAAACTGGTCTTACTACAACGCTTCGATACCATCAATGGGTTATGAAGGTCAGATTTTTTATGGCAGTTAGGTGGCAGACAAGCACACGGTCTTTTTTTTAATACCACTATGGTGGCAGCCAAGCACACGGCCCACCTGATGGAAAGTGGTTACCGTGGCCTGTGGACGTTTGTAACACCTGAGGAGGTCTACCTGATGGGAGTGGTTACCATGGCCTATGGACGTGTGCGACACTAGGGGCGTTATACTCTCGCTGCCAACCCTAAATACCTTCTAATGCCCCTCTTGAAGAACCCCAAATTGTAGGCACTTGGTATAACTACAGCAGGGAGTTCATTCCACAGCAGTGCAGATGGCAGTCGTTAAACGGAAATTATCGAACTGAGCCAAATCCGCAATTATACGAAAAAAGGGGACCCCAAACTCCTAGATGGAAGCTTCGGATGCGATAGACATTAACGCTGGGATAAAAAGATAACATAACATAAACTCACGCCTATATCCCCGAAGGGGTAGGCACAGGTGCAAGCACCCACATTTCGCCAGTTTATGTTTAGGTCCCAATGTAATAGGTGGCGAGCCTATTGCCATTAACCGGGCACTTATAAACCTGCGATAGAAGATAGAAATGAATCTTCATGCGAACCCCGGATGCCAAGGTGAGGGGTTCGGATGCGACCGGGATTAACACAATGATAATGATGATGACAGAAATTAAAATTAGGTGCGTAATAAATGAGTTCTTTACTTTTCTAAAGTACTATTTTCATAACGATCAGCAATGTTGAATGAAATTCTAAGCATTTCATGCCTCGGTATTGCAGCGCATCACGGATGTTTGCGGAGGCACGTGTCGACTGCTTTTACACGCTCATGCGGAAACGGTGTGCGTTCCTGGTGCGTCGCGTCGTGTGTGAGTCAGCCCCAACAGAATCCATGAAACGGTCCTGTCGGGATTCAAACTCGCGATCTTGCCCTTACAAGGGGAACGCTTTGATCACTAAACCACAGAACCTTCGCCCGAAACCATCCAAATTCTTCTATACATAGATCCGTCTTACGGCGACAGTGAGGGCCGTATATGTACTGTTATATGTCAGTCTGCTAACATCTGCCTACCCTCTCAGGCAGCAAGGCGTGAGCGTGCGTAATAATAAATAATACTCTGCACTATTTGTATAACAACAACACATAAATGTTCTGTTTGCACAACACCGAGCCAGGGGAATCCGATAGGTACATTACACCACTGTATCACATCATTGCACCACATTTGTAATACTTGTGATCCGAGAGCGTTCACGCGATGCCTTCGTCACTTGTATGGTATCACGAATACAGTGCCTATCGAAGTACTAATTGCCATACATCGTTATAATGGGTATGGGCCGGTGTACCGCCTAGTAAATCTATTAGGTGTTCCACGGGGACTTTTTTTGTACCCGTATTTCGCCTTTACTCCGTTTGGTTAGGTAACTAAAAGTAAACAATATTGATTTGTCCTTTACATAACATAAACTCACGCCTATATCCCCGAAGGGGTAGGCAGAGGTGCTAGCACCCACCTTTCGCCAGTTTATGTTTAGGTACCAATGTAATAGGTGGCGAGCCTATTACCATTAACCGGGCACTTATAAACCTGCGATAAATACACACAAAACTACGAAAAGCATCGAAAAGTCATTGGTGTGTGCACTGGTATAACCAGGGATCGAACCCGAGACCTCGTCTCAGCAGTCCATTACCCATACCACTAGGTTACTGTCCTTTAATTTCATTTTGTTTAAAAGCACAGTTAATAATTTTTGTCTTTAAAAACTAGTCTAATGACGTATTTGTTTAATATGTGTTTGTGTAAAAAGTCACATCAAGATTATTTAGAGCACGTCAATTTGACTTTTCCTCGCCTGATGGTAAACTAGGCACACACATATAATCATGCCTTTATTCCCGGAGGATTAGGCAGAGGTGAATTATCATCCACATTATACCAATCATTGAATTCGGCCATGCATCTGAGGCTGAGTCTAGGCTGTATAATATATATATGTCTGATGTTAAATAGTCGCATTGTACGACACCGTATACGAAGAGATGGGGTGGTCCAAATTCTGCTCTGCCGAGAACCACGCGGATGATTTCATTCGTTTATATATTGCTTAGACGGATTGCAGACAAACTATGACGTCATCACATACTTACTCTGAGTTTATTGAGAATAACAATCTTACCAACAACATAGCGATAGCTGCCTAATCGAATATAAAATGACGTAATCTGACTTCATCTGTCTGCTGTTCCTACTATAATGTACTATTCATAATTATATAAGGTATCGGGAATGAAATCAGTGAAGAAATTTGAAAGACTAACTAGTTTTTTTATTGTATACTATTTATAACAAATGGACCATTGCCGGTTCGAAACGGTGCCCCGACCTGTGAAGACACCGACAAGAAACTCAGCGGGCATATTTTTATCTATTTACAAACATTTACTAAGTCTACTTACTCTAAATAGAATAATTTACTTGAGTTGCACAGTTGAGGTTTTACTATAAACTTTCGACAGCATCGAAATTGGTCTTGTTATGTGGCCAGGATACGGACATCCTAAACTTAAGAGTCTCAATGTTGTCGCAAGCAAAAACTAGCATTCTTCTGCTTCTATCGTGTCGACGGTGCTTCTATTTTCAAATTATATGTTACCAGTGTGCTGCAAATTCGTTTAAAAAAACTATCTACGAAGCTTTAACTAAAAAGCAATACGTATAAAAACTAGCGGATAGAGTTATAAAACGATTACACGCTTTCCAAATATGGCAACTTTCAATATAGATATGGCCATCCCACTTATAAACGCCAGTTTAAAGTTAACGCTAAAACATTGTCCTCTTAGCTGTGAATACAACATTATTTATTTATTTTCGATTTGCAGTAAACAAACGTTAATGTGCTACAAAGTCGAAGTCAAAGTTAAAATTCGTTTATTATGTAGCGATCATTTTAACCTCCCTATCAAGAGGAAATACTGCGCCCTTGTGCCGTTCTTTCCAGGCTTGTTTGTCATCTAAATGTTGTTAAAGATTGGGAAATATATTTTTGGTACTCAAAATGGTAGATTGGCCGCCCAATACATCGATTGTTGTCCACAGAATTTGAGATTACGTGTCCCAATATGGCTGGATATAGGTTAAGTTATTAGCGATAATGTACGAAAGTAGGAACCCCGTCGACGTCTCTCAAAACCACGCAAGGATTGTCAGAAAAACAGTAAATCTATTAGAACTCTATTATTTTGGACACCTTAAATCACACAATTTTATTTACCATTTTGGCAAAGTATATATCCCAGGTTTCACCATGGCACACACCAATGACTTTTCGATGCTTTTCGAAGTTATGTGTGTATTTATCGCAGGTTTATAAGTGCCCGGTTAATGGCAATAGGCTCGCCACCTATTACATTGGGACCTAAACATAAACTGGCGAAATGTGGGTGCTAGCACCTCTGCCTACCCCTTCGGGGATATAGGCGTGAGTTTATGTTATGTTATGTTATGTTTGGCAAAGTATCATTTTAAATGTAATAATAATAATAATAATAATAATAATTTATTGCCAAAAATACAAAGTTTACCATTCATTGCCGCTGACCCCACACTAGGCAAGCCTGTCCTGTGGGTGCCAAATACGTAACTACATTATCTGTTATACATTGTTGTTAAGTATCTAAGTAGTTGTCGTTATTTACACTAGAAGATTATCATTACACTATTGTACAGTGTTACAGTCTGCCAGTTCATCTCAGATTTAAACATATAAATAAACAAACAATCATAACAAAAAAAAAAAAAAAAAAAAAAAAAAAAACAAACACATTGTTAGGTTATTATTACAGCAGACGTTATATAATATAAACTAGTATAAGATAGGTAAATATATGTTTAGTGTAATGTGGTGTGGTGTTGTGTGGTGCGGTGTAGTGCGGTGCAGTCGAGTGTAGTGCAGTGTATTGTAATGTAAATGTGCAGTACTCTTAAGGGGCTGTTCAAGTATTACGCAAGCACTAAAGGGGGGAGGGAAGGTCTTTGCATTGCTTATTTTTGATGATATGGGGGTGGGGGGGTCTAGATAATGATCCACTAGTGTTGCATACGTCCATAGGCCACGGTAACCGCTTCCCATCAGGTGGGCCGTGTGCTTGTCTGCCAACTAAGTGGTATAAAAAAATTTATTACGTAAGCAGTAGTTATTTACTTGTGCACAAATAATATAGTATGCATTACCTATACATTACTCTAAAAAAATGTGAAATGAAATATACATACAGGTACCAATGTTTACGTAAGCAGGGCAGGGGGTTACAGTTTTGCTTATTTTCGCTGATAAGGGCATATGTGTCTCGAAATTAAGTTACGGACCCGGGGGAGAAAGGGTTAAATAATAATTGTCATATATCTGCTTATGTAATATTTGAACAGCCCCTAAATCGCGATAGTATTGAGATAAAATATAATTTTATCTCAATATACGTTCATTGTCATTTACTGCATTTTAATTACCTCACTTCTTTAATATTTATGAAAACCCATAAAAACTGTATTTGACTATTAAAGAAATATAATTATATAGGCAGACATCTAATTTCATTAGGGCCTGGCAGGTTATAACTCAATCAGCAATGAGTCAACTTTATCTGGTTGAAATTATCATAGCTATATTGGGCACGAGGACACAAATGAGTGGTGTGGTTCATAATATGACCGATCACATAAACCTGTGCGTTGTGTACTTATGCCGTTAGGCCGAGCGCATGATGCACTTACAATATGCTAACACTGGGCGCATGAATGCACGCCATAGATATCTAATTCTAGATATGCCATTAGCACTAATGTACTCGAGTTACAGCAATGGCGAGGGCTCTCTATAACCGATTTCCTACCGGTTTCCCAATGGGTCGCATGGTGCAGAACAAACTAGATCGGGAAAACAGGTTTTTCACCGGCTTCCCTTTTGCAATTTTTTTTTACGTGCGCCTAATCCCCACGGATACCCTCCCACCGGAGCTGGTGAAAGAGGTTACGTCGGACTCGGACCGACTAAAACGCACGCCGCCTTTGGGTCGCTTTGGTTGCCGAAGGTGAGGTTGACAGGCATATCCCTCGCACCCCGGCCGACCCAGGGCCATCTCTCACGATCTGGCCCTCTCCTCGGGTGTGGGGACTACAGAGTCCCCAACTCGTGCCCGGAAACGGGAAGGCGCTCGAGGCGCACCGCCGCCGCGGCCTGCTTCTGCCAGGGTGACAGGCGGCTCCACCTGTCACCCCCAGGCCTGCACTCATGGGGGGCGGAGGTCGTTCATTGACCTAAAATTTTACTCTTCGCCACTGTGTTCCAGTGGAATTTGTGTAAAACGCTTTGTATTTTTATTGCATGCTTCATTTCCACCTCCTATATCAAAGATTGGCACTGTAAACATACCAAGCTTGCAGATTGATGAAAAAATTTGAATAATTTCTGATTTATTATAGAAGTTATTTTTAAGACCTTATAATAGCTGACCATGCGGTGTGTAATCCATTAGATACCATTATGGAGTGATTAGACCTTGAATAAATATCACGGTACAATACCATGACCGTCAACATTATCAATATCATCAATATACATATATTGAATCAATATACATATATCTCATACTCTTAGGCTCAGGATGGACTTCGCCTCGCTGTGTGTGTTTTACCACCTATACAATGGTTTGTACTCAGATGAATTGTTTAACATGATGCCCACAGCTACATTCTATCATCGCACCGCTCGCCAGAGAAATTCATCCTCACACATTACGACCTGAAACAGTGCGCACTGTGTGGTATGAAAGAAACTTCATCCCACGCACACTCAAACTATGGAATGAACTCCCTGCTGCGGTTTTCCCAAGTGCCTACAATGTGGGGTGTTTCAAGACGGGCATTAGAAGGTTTCTACAGGGTCGGCAGCCCCCTGGTGTCGCACACGTCCATAGGCAACGGTAACCACTGCCCAGCAGATGGGCCGTGTGCTTATCTGCCACCTAAGTAGTATATAAAAAAATAAACATCTCTATAATATACTTACTCTGTGGTACGTACCCATATGGGTTAATCGTACCATGAGATCATTATTAAGGCCTATTAGCAGTATCTTATCAAAGTCCAGCCCTTTTAAAGGTACCAAAAGGCCTCTGTCTAATCATAATTCGTTTAGTTAATGTAAAAAAATTATTAGTACAATTAGTATAGTAATAGTGAATAATTATGTTCATATGTGGGGTTTTTTCCCGTTCATTGCAAATATTTGTAGGCATATATTGAAAATGTATATTTCCATCATTGGTCTGAGCATTTATAACATGTATGTAAATTAGAACCGAATTTATTAATATTCCCTCTAACCCCTCCAGCTAAGCTAAATTGCTTGTGTTAGGAGTGGGTTCACGTTGGTAGTGTAATAGCCAGGATTCGAACCCAGGACCTCTCTCGATCACTAAGCTACCGCTGTTTTTTTTTTTAACAGTGTAAAGCTCACCGGAATATTTATCATGTTTATTATTTTTGTTGAGTAACCGATATTACGGCGCTGTTACTTTTTTTTTCTCTCCCACCGGAGCCGGTGGGAGAGGTTATGTCGGACTCGAACCGACTAAAACGCACGCCGCCTGTGGGTCGTTTTGGTTGCCGAAGGTGAGGTTGACAGGCATATCCCTCGCACCCCGGCCGACCCAGGGCCATCTCTAACGATCTGACCATCTTCTCGGGTGTGGGGACTACAGAGTCCCCAACTCGTCCCCGGAAACGGGGAGGCGCGCCAGGTGCGCCACCGCCACGGCCTGCTTCTGCCAGGGTGACAGGCGGCTCCACCTGTCACCCCCAGGCCGGCGCTCATGGGGGGCGGAGGTCGTTTCGGCGCTGTTACTAACGCCACAGTGTACTGACGCTCGTCAAGCTAGTTGTTATTAGGCAGACCATATCGGTCTACCATTTTCCGTAATCGTTATTTACGCAAAAAAAAAAAACATAGTAAATTATATTATGGTACGATTGTGTAACGTTGGTGATCACCGCTAAGGCGCTATTGAGACCCGTGCTGAGAGACAAGGGTCTTAAGAGAGCCGAAGACGGTAATCATCAATACACACGTGTATCATATGACGTTTAACAACACACTTGTGAATAAAATAATACTAAAATAGATATTTACCCTTGTAGTTGTCAGGTAGTAAACTTTCAATAACGTTAAAGGCTTCACATCTTATATCGGGCGGTATAAATCATTTTCTTCATAACTAGTACTTGCACACAATTCAATTAATAATTAACTATAATTTCAACAGTGAAACGAGTTGAGAATTATTTTCGCAATAGCAGGAAAAATTAATTAGTTTTACTATGCGCGCCCATATAGCATAGACCATAGACTAAAATAATGAGGTTTCTTTTTTTTCGGAACGTAGAAAATGTAGAATTATAAGTTTTTACAGAGAAAACATAGGTTATATTTGAGTGTAAGTTTTGTTTATTAAAATGGTTTAATAAACAAACAAGTTGAAATCATCTATTTAAATACAAATACTAAGTTGCATGAAATGAGCTGTTCGTTTATTTGTATTTATTTTGAACACGATTTTTTTGTATCGAAAAATTGCGGTGAAATTAGAGCCACTTTATGAGCTAGTGTGTTAAAATAACATAACATAAACTCACGCCTATATTCCCGAAAGGGCAGGCAGAGGTGCTAGCACCCAAATTTCGCCAGTTTATGTTTAGGTCCCAATGTAATAGGTGCAAATATGCGAGTTTATTTGTAAAAAGATAATAAGGATTATTTAGTTCATATGTAATAAAAGACGAATAAGTGAAAAATCTTCATTTCGCTTCGGATTGTACTACCAGGTACAAAGCAGCACTAAGTAGCAAAGGCTAGCCATTGCGATCCAGCGCGAAATGCGGCCAGTGTTCTAGGCTCCTTTGCACCAGACACGACCCGAGGCGGGTTATTTACATGACAAAAGCTTGGCTGGCTACGTGACATTTATGTACCTAACAATATAATATTGCAACAAATTATTAATAAAAAATCATAATAGCTGGTATGAGGCCGTTCAAGTATTACGCAAGTAGATTTATTACGATCATTTAACCCCCCACCCTCTCCCCCTTGTCAGCAAAAGTAAGTAAAAATCTTAAACTCTTTCGTAAACATGGGTACCTGTTTACTTATTTCTTTTCATGTTTGTTTTTTTAGCCTAGTGCCTAGTGGTATGGGTAATGGACTGCTGAGATGAGGTCTCGGGTTAGATCCCAGGTTATACCATGGCATACACCAATGACTTTTCGATGCTTTTCGAAGTTATGTGTGTATTTATCGCAGGTTTATTAAGTGCCCGGTTAATGGCAATAGGCTCGCCACTTATTACATTGGGACCTAAATATAGACTGGCGAAATGTGGGTGCTAGCACCTCTGCCTACCCCTTCGGGGATATAGGCGTGAGTTTATGTTTTTGTTTTATTTTTTTGCAGTAATGTATAGGTAATGCATGTTGTATTATGTGTGAAAAACTATATGATAACCACTACTTACGTTATCATTATCTAGAAAATGTCATCAAAAATAAGCACTACTAATACCTACCTCCTATACCTAAATTAGTAGAGAGAGTAGCTACTGATCTATATCGTAGAAGATCTAACTATATTGTTGCCTAAATAGCGATTCTGCGCATTAGACATCACCCGCGTAAAAGCTTGTAAGTGATCACAAATCTCCAAGGTCCCTCTACGGTGGTGCAGACTGCAGTCAGCCTAACGCACTTAAAATATGCACTTGTACCGTGCATGAGAAAGGTCAATGCAGAATTGACACATGCTCGAGCTCGACCCAAATGACATAACCGTGACCAAGTTCGACGGAGGAGGATGTAGCGGTACAGATTTATCCACTTTAATACTGGAATTGCTGTTTATTTCATTCATTATATTATCAACTAGCTGACCCACCCCAGCTTCGCCCGTGGTATATTTTGAAGCTTCATATCCCTTTGAGCCCGTATGTTTTAGTCTTCAAAATATGTATGAAAAATGCCGGATTTGGTAACATTTATTATCAATGCTCCGCTCCCTTAAGTAGTAGCGTGATTATATATAGCCTAAAACCTTCCTAAATAAATGAAAATAAATGGACTACTCAACACTGAAAGAATCATTCAAATCGGACCAGTAGTTCCAGAGATTAGCGCGTTCAAACAAACAAACAAACAAACAAACTCTGTAGCTTTATAATATTAGTATAGATTAATTATTATATTCTGTCATCGCATCTCATTCATTCTCGCACATTGCGAATTGAGACGGTGCGCACTGTGCGGTATGAAAGAAACTTCATCCCACGCTCACTCAAGCTGTGGAATGACTGCTGCGGTTTTCTCAAGCACCTACAATATGGGGTTTTTCAAGAGGGGCATCAGAAGGTTTCTTCGTGGTCGTCAGCGCGAGTGTAACACCCCTGGTGTTGCATACATCCATAGGCCACGGTAACCACTTGCCATCAGGTGGGCCGTGTGTTTGTCTGCCACCTAAGTGGTATAAATTTAACTGCTATATAAACTGCGGTGTCGTACAAAGTGACTAAGGGGTAGGGTTGTTTAACATCAGACAGAGATGTACAACCCAGACTCAGCCTCAGATGCATTGCTCGAGTCAACAATAGTGCCCAGAAGACGGCAATAGGCTCACCCCCTATTATGTGGGACCGAATTCAATGATTGGTGAAATGTGGGTGTTAATTTACCTCTGTCTAAACCTCCAGGGATGGAGCGTGATTATATGTATGTATATAAACTGATGATTGATAGTATAACTGTTGATTTTCGCTCCGGCTTGTACCTGATGCGAAGGCTAGCCATCACGATCCAGCGCGGAAATGCAGCCACTGTTCTAGGCTTCTTTGCACCACGACCGGAGGCGGGTTATTTAACAAAAGCTTGAGAGGCTACCTTGATATTTCTGTATTCAAATGTAAAATACTTTTGTTATAATATTAATACAGACATTTAATTATTATTATATTTAAAATTATTTTTTATGAAACTAGCTGTGCAACTTCATTCGCGTGAATTTAGATCTAAAGAATAATTCTCCAAAAAACATAGCATAACATAACAAACTCACGCCTATATCCCCGAAGGGGTAGGCAGAGGTGCTAGTACCCACATTTCGCCAGTTTATGTTTAGGTCCCAATGTAATAGACGGCGAGGCGAGCCTATTACCACATTTCAAATAAATAGATATTCA
Source organism: Eilema griseolum (assembly GCA_963662185.1). NCBI lineage: Eukaryota > Metazoa > Arthropoda > Insecta > Lepidoptera > Erebidae > Eilema > Eilema griseolum. Next base: position 4,711,533 of record OY759243.1, read on the forward strand.
AAATTCAGTCTTGATCAGTCAAAATGAAAGATAATTTCAAAATTATTCATATATTTCAAAAGTATTCTCGTATGTACCTACTTAATACAATTTTCGAAATTAGATCAATTATACAATTCGAGATTAGATGCATTAATTTTGCATCGATCGATCATACATTTTTATTCAATAAAATTATTATCGTTTTTGACATTTGGTAGACTGAGACTAGATCGAGACTGAATTTTCATCATATTTTTATTAGGATAATTGGCCTTCTGGATTCTAATTGCTTAGTTTGTAACGAGCAGAGTAAAAGTATTAGGGTTACGGAAATGCTAAAATCTAAAAATATCTGTATCTCTGGGTAAAGCGAGTGAAATTTTTGAGCACTATGCTATATGGCCATACCTCTAAACTCGCTTCTATATCATTGGAACTCTCGGTACTGGCAGCTGCAATCTGCAATGTACGTTCAGAATACAATTTTTTTTTTTTTTTTTTTTTTTTTATATAGGACACGCCAACTTGACCTCACCTCGCCTGATGGTAAGCTAAAGGCAAAGTCTCAGGAAAGAGGGTCACCATTACAGACACTAAGTGCTACAATGGTGGCACTCAGCTTGGCGGCCTCATCAGATGCTTTTTCACGCCCCGCTTAAAGGCCCCGGGACTGTAGGAAGAAGGAAACACGTGTGCTGGTAATGAATTCCAGGTCTTGGTGGTGCGGCAAAGAAAAGAGTCTCCGAACCGCTTGGTTCTTGCTCGTATATTCTGCACAGTGTGAGGGTGACATCTAAGGCCTGCACGTGTTGTCCTATGTAGGAAAGGAGATGGTGGGATTAGTTGGAAGAGCTCGTCAGAACACTCACCGTGGTAGAGACGGTAAAACACAGCCAAGGAAGCAATATCTCTACGCATCTGCAAAGGCTCGAGGGTGTTCGTGACCTCAGGGTTCCCAATAATTCGGACCGCGCGTCGCTGCAACCTGTCGAGAGCATCTAGTAGGTATTTCGCGGAGCCATCCCAGAGATGCGAGCAGTATTCCACGCAGGAGCGAATTTGTGTCTTATAGAGAAGACACCGCTGCTCCGGCGTGAAAAAACGTCTCACTTTGTTTAAGAGTCCGAGTTTCCGCGAGGCTGTTTTGATGATGCTCTCGATGTAATTTCTGTTATTCAGTTTGCAGCGAATATCCATGCCTAGGATATAGAGATTGTCCTGCAGTGGAAGTGGCGTGCTCTGAAGAGTGGGAAGGGGAAGGAAAGAAGATACCTTTGCTGTGAACGCACAAGCCTGCGTCTTCTTGGCATTGAACTCGACCATGTTCTCGGAGCCCCATTGAGAAATGTGATTCAAGATCCGGTCCAGTTCAGTGACAAGAAGCTGTCTTTTTTCCACGATATCAGACTGTTTGGCCGCAGGTTGTCCGTGATAACTCCCGTGTAAGGTGCTATCGTCTGCATAGCAATGTATGCTGCCGGTGGACAGCATGTCGTTGATATGCAGAAGAAAGAGAGTGGGAGATAATACAGACCCCTGCGGTACGCCAGCATTTATTTGCAAGAACTCCGAAGCCCGTCCATCACAGAGGACGCGGATACGGCGCTCCTGCAGGAAACTAGCAATCCAGTTGCACAGTCTAGGAGGCAGACCAAAGGCTGGTAGCTTGGAGAGAAGCGATTTGTGCCAGACTCTATCGAAAGCTTTGGCGATATCAAGACTAATTGCCAGTGACTCGCCGTGCTTGTCCATAGCCTCACCCCAAAGATGGGTAACGTATGCTAGAAGATCACCCGTTGACCGTTTCGGCCTGAAGCCATATTGCCGGTCATTAATTAAGGAGTGATCCTCTAGGTGACGCATGAGCTGTTTGTTAATGATGTGCTCGAAGACCTTGCACAGCACTGAGGTGACGGCTATGGGTCGATAGTTGGCTGGCTCTGAGCGATCCCCCTTCTTGGGGATCGGCTGTACATTCGCCTCTTTCCAAGCCGAAGGCACTGTACCCGAGCTGTAGGACAGTCGGTACAGCCGCGTAAGCATCGGAGACAACTCCGCTGCACATTTTTGTAAGACCACCGCTGGAATACCATCCGGGCCACTGGCTTTCCGGACATCGAGTGATTGAAGCACCGCACGAACATCGCATTGCCTGATACGTATTTCAGGCATTACGTGGTCACCATTGGGTAGTGTCGGCGGCTGTATACCGCAATCATCGACTCGGGAATTGGCCGCAAAGAGATTTACTAGCATATTGGCTTTCTCTTGCGGTCCATGGGCCAGGGATCCATCAGGGTAGCGCAGCGGTGGCAGCGAAGGCTGACAGAAGTTGGCCTGCACGGCTTTGGCCAGTCGCCAGTATCCACGGCTGCCCGTGGGATGTGCCACTAGCTCTTGACCAAGCCGCGCAATGCGCAGGGCATCCGCTTTGACGTAAGCCCTCTTGCAGACCTTTGTGGCTCTGTTGTACGCCGCCTTGAAGTGGCTCACATTGGGATCGTGCGTGGCACGCGCCCTTACCCAAGCGCGATACGCGGACTGCTTTTGATCAACAGCCCTCGCACACTCGCGCCCGAACCAAGGGCGCACTCCTCGGGCACCGGTGACATCAGTGTAAGGAATATAGTATTCCATACCCAGACCGATCTCACCGGCAACAGCAGTAGCACAATCCGAGGGTTTCTTACCTTCAAAGCAGCGTTCAACCCACGGGATGGACGCAAAATAGTTGCGCAGCCCATCCCAATCTGCTGACGAGTAGTGCCAGAGACGCCGCTTCCCCTGCACGGGTCTTGAAGGCGCTATAATTGGCACCTTGGAGCAGACCAGACAGTGGTCGGAATTGCCTAAAGCGGCTTGTACCGAAACACTGTACAGGTCTGGGTGACTCGTCAGCAGAAGGTCTAGCAGAGAGGGTGCTAGGCCCGACCTTCTTGGTATTCTAGTGACCTCGTGTACCAATTGGGTCAGGCCATGCGCCAGAGCAAATGCATGGGCGGCTCTTCCCGCATGGTCTGTTTTGGAGGAGCCCAACCAGGTTTCGTGGTGGGCGTTAAAGTCCCCCAAAAATACCACTTCGGCGTTCGGAAACCGTTCCTGCGCATCATCTGCCGCCTGACTCAGATATTCAAAGAGTCGAGTTGTCTCAGCATCTCCTGTATGGGAACGGTAGAGGCACACATAGATCTGACTCGTAGAGCCATGGTCTACGTGTACCCATAGGGTTGAAAAGGATGGGTCCTCAAGGCAGCGCAAACGGCGACAACAAACATCCGCCCTAACAAACACGCACACCCCGGCTTTTGCACGGAAATTTTCCTCGATAACATAGCCGGGGTAAAGCAAGTAGGTCGTGTCATCAGGGCGGCCTATTTGTGTCTCCGTGAGAAAGAGCATATCTGGTTTCGCCGTCTCAAGGTGTTGGTGGACGGCGTTGAGGTTCGCATGGAGTCCACAGATGTTAGTGGACTCCACCTCAAATAGCGAGCTTGTGGGAGTCTGTAGAGCCGCTGTGTTGCCCAATACTCTTAAATGCGCTGCCATGATGAAAAGGAGAAAAGGGCGTGAAAAAAAGAGGTGATTGTCGTCGCAGCACCGCGTGACAAAGTGCGGGATATTGGTTTTGTCTATGATTATGAGGCATGGCGTGAGCCGACACGCCGTACGGAAGGGCCCCCGTACCCCCCCGAATATGGTCGCCTGGCCCCCACTTCCGGTCACCAACCGGCACGACGAGCCATACCGGGATTATGCGCGGTCTGGTGAGGCAGCCTTCCAGGGTGGTTAGTCCCAGTTGGGCCTCTGTACTATACCGCGGGCGGCCAGCGGCACCACCGTTTCTACGGGTCTCCCTGACCGGCGCGTCGCCCCGCACCATCCTCACTAGACTACGCCAAGACCCACTGGTCCCACTAGTGCTGCGACCACCATCACCCCTACCCGGCTATGCATTTGCTGATCCCTGAACGCAATCCAACCGAAATTGAATTACTATGAAGGGTTTTTCGCAATATTGCACGGTGGTACCAACCCGGTCGAAATTTGTGACAAATTTGTGCCGTCAAATCTCGAATTTGTAACAAATACACATAAGTACATGCATTAAATATCTATTCTGTGGCACTGTCCTGATTCATTGCACGATTGAGCAAACTAATGATTACTAATTAATTTTGTTCGTGATAACTAGGACTCGTATTATTTACTCCACTGTGGCAGAATAATATGTGGAACTTGATAGATAACAGCACGCTTCTGATCCAAGGCCGGTAGGTAGGTAGGACACGATGGTATTCCCGTCCCAATTGAGCAGTCTGACTGGGGAAATATTTCCACCCTACAGAATACCACGGATATAATAACCTGGTGTTGTGTTCTCACCGTAGGGTAGCCAGAGCTCACTGGAGAGTTTTTGTGCTGTCAGTGGGAAAACTAAAGGCTTGTCCTCATTGTGTCTTCTGCACTGACGCCACAGAAACTCTCTGTTCTTACAGGGTTAGAAGCACGGATATGACACCTCTGGTGTTGGACACTTTCATAGGTCAAAGTAACCACTTTCCATCAAGTGGGCCGTGTGCTTGACTGCCAACTAAGTTGTGTAAAAAGAAAAAAGAAGGTAAAAGGTGAAATTTCACCAGTGTGCGGAACTGTGTGGCACTACTATGCACAGTGTGCGACACAAATGTTTATTCTAGTCGACTCACTCAAGCAAACAATAACAAATTGTGCGCGATCATTCTAGAAAAGTTCGCGCACATTTGTTTATTTTTGTGCGCGCACACGTACAGTGGACTCGCGTCGACGCGTACAAGCTGAACATTCAGCTCAGTGTACATGTTCGTGCACAAGTATACTGAAATATGCGCTTACTAAAGTTACGCACAGCCTTACCAGTGGAGATGGAACCCAAATGCGCTACCAGCTTAGTGCTTGCACTGCTGATGTAACAAAATGTTTGTAACCCCTCGCTTACACCACGAAACAAGTTGTAAACTTGTTTTATAAAAATCTTGTTGAAGACTTGTAGAAGACTAATTAAAAGACAATACTTGTTTTATACCTGTATTTCAGATATTTTTTCGTTCACATAAGATGTTTGCAACTTGTCAAATTTTATACTTAAGTGTAAACGAGGGTGAATTTTACCTTTATTTGCTATTCGGTGATCGCTCGATAGTGATGCATTTCTATGCTTATCTATTCTAAACGTGAGAATGAATTAAGTAAATCGTTAGAATCAAGTTCTGTTGAACTAAAACATAATTATGTTCCCAGATGAAATTCGACCTTTACCACAATTTTATTGACTTGGCAAATAGTTGCAACTTCGGCGGTAGTGAAGTCTATTTGTAGGTGATAGTACTTTTACAGTTAATTAAATATTTTATAATTTATTGAATAGGTATTATTGCACGACATATTATATTCAAAGACAAGATTTTTACATGTTATATCCTTGCACCTGGCGCGTAGGTACTATTTATTCCCTTATCTTATCAAGGCTAGCGAATTCTTATTTCATAGTTCTCACGGGAACCCTTCGTTCTCTTGGAAAATATTTCACGGACATCACCTGACAAGTGTCCTTGTCGCGTCCGAAGTCTAACAAGGATTCAGTTGTTTACGTAATTGAAAAAAAAAGTGCGAATGTACAGATAAGTACAGATAATATCATCTACATTACGGTTATTGTAAAATTATGCTCACTGGAGAGTTTTTGTGCTGTCAGTGGGAAGACCAAAGGCTTGTCCTGATTTTGTGTTCTGCACTGAGGGCAAATAAAATCTATGTTTCTTACAGGGTCGGCAGGACGGATGTGACTCCACTGTTGTCACACACGTTCATAGGTCACGGTAACCACTTTCCATCAGGTGGGCCGTGTGCTTGTCTGCCACCTAAGTTGTAAAAAAAAATCTTTAAAGTTTTTTTTTTTACTGACCAACCTAAGTACTACTTGTTTAAGTTACTCCAGTAAATAAATTTAAAATAAAAGTGAAAAAAACTTTAATGAATAAAGGTTACTATAAAGTAGATGAGTATCTTGTTGATGTAAATGCGTGGTCAACATAAGTCTGTTAATTGCTCGCACAAAATAAATTGTAAACTGAAGCAAATTTAAAAAAAGAAAAATAATGTAGTTCTAATATAGTTCGCTGAGTTTCTTGCTGGTATCTTCTCAGTAGAACTAACCTACCGAACCAGCGAAAGAATCATTTTCCAATGGTTTATTTATACATTATTTAATATTATTATATTATTTCTTGACATATTGTAAAATTTTGACGTTCATGTACCTAAACTGAATAAATGAAATTGATTCTTAAATATTGCAAAATAATAATACTTATTAATTAGTCGTGGGGGCAGTGTAGTAATCTTCTCCTAAGCAACGACGCGACGGTACCTCCTTTGCGATGTGAGGCTGAGAAATATCATGGGATAGGTTCCCAAACCTATCCCATGATATTTCTCCCAGGTTAGGCAGCCGTCGCTTCCATGAAAGTCAAAACAAACCAAATTTAGGGAGTTGGATGAAAACGTTTATAAAAATAACGTGCTGTCTTCCACGAGCCCAAATACCCTCAGAATGCTACCTACACTAATACTTTTTTTTTATATTATACGTATTTTGTTACAGGTAACCCACGACGAGCGGCTGAGCGCTCGTATCGACTCCATGCTTGAAGAAGGTTTGATTCAAGAGCTACTGGACTTCCACGCCAGGCACAATATGCACAGAATGCAGGATGGACAGTAAGATATTAATTGTTTATTACTAGCTGATCCATTCCGACATTATGCGGGAAAATTTCATCAAAAACGTCTTACCGATTACAGCGTCTTCTACCGGTGGCCCACCTCTTTTTTTTCGTTCGGAAATCCGTCGGATTATTCCCCTCCCCCTGGAATGACTGGGCGGTTATGTCACATTCGACACACACCGACCAAAACCGCACACCGTCATGGGTCACAAACGCTGTGGTGTAAGGTGGTTCAATAAAGCATTTCCCTTACGCCCTCTTCCCTTTCTTGGCTGTATATCCATCTTAACCCCCCCTCCCTCTATGACTTCACCTCGCCTGATGGTAAGGTAAAGGCAGTCTCAGGATAGAGGGTCACCATTACAGACACTAAGTAATGTTACAATGGTGACACTCAGCTTGTCAGACCTCATCAGATGCTTTTTCACGCCCCGGTTAAAGCAGCCAGGACTGTAGGAAGAAGGAAACACGTGGTCCCTCTGTTGTTCAAACTATTGTTTTTTTTTTCTTATTTTTTTTATCTAGGACACGCCAACTTGACTTCCCCTCGCCTGATGGTATAATCAGGAAAGAGGGTCATCATGGTCATTGTTTATGTTAATCGCTGCTAGGCTGGACAAGGCTAGACTAAAGATAAACAGTGTGCTCGTTTGCTGCCTTAACATTACAAAAAGGCTTGTTATACATTGTTTTATGGGAAGAGAAGAAAGTTCAAATAAATTCGACAGTCGCACCTGGCGCAGTTGTGTGCACCTGTCCTGACACTGACCTGACTTTTGTGTTAATCTCTTCAGCATAGTTCAATTTTGTTCTTCATCGTCCTTACTTTATACTTCGAAAAAATGCATAATATCAATGCATGCAAAATTTGCTGTTAAAGGTTAATTTATATTGATTACATGACTATAACCATTGTGTGAAATATTTAAAAAGGAACTTTTATCTTGGGAAGCGGTCCATGATCGTCTCGATTGTTAGAAAACTATATTTAGTCTGTGACATAGTTGGCAACTAGATTGCTTCGATATTTAAAAATAATAGTCTGCCATTGTTAAAGATGCTATAGTCTCTAAATAAACAAAAGTGAAAAACTGGAGGATCGATAGATAATTTACGGGAAACAAAGGATATTCAGGCACACAAATCATCCATGAAATTAAATGGCGCTAAGCGAAACGTTTAGTTAGTGCGAGGGTGAAACTGACAGATTTTTTTTTCAGATAGAAGGCAATACTGACAAAGGAATTTCAATATTAGGTGTTCTATTTTTCAATTCTGTATGAAAATGTATAAATTAAGTATACATATAATCAAAGCTAAATTGGCACATGTTATAGACAGAATAGCACATAGGCTTTCTATCTCGCAATCTTCCTGTGGGTTGCGAATTTAATCAGCATTACACGCGAGCACACCCGCGGGCGGGATACATAGCTATTATAAACCCGTATTTGCAAATACACCTCGTTCCAAAAATAAGCAAGGTCAGTTCAGGTGTTCTGCTCTGAATAACCTGAAACAATGTCCTATTTACTCGACAAAGCTTAAAAACGTGAAAAAAATCACATTTTACAGTTACAGCGTTGTCTGGAACGCACTACATAATTATAAACTATGTGTCTATGGTTAAAAAAAGTCATACTAAAACAAAAATGGCGTTCGCGGGCAACGGCCTGAGCAGTGTCATCTGCCGTGCGGTGGTGCGGTCGTATACAGTTTCATGTTACGCGTGCGACTCTATTTTACTACAATACCATTGTTTGGTACTTGCTCACATTCTAGCCCGTAATTTTTTACAATTGTATTTATTTGTGCCATTTTTGCCGCGAAATATTTTTCAAGGCCAAATTCCCATGTAGACATGGACTTGAAGGTAATACAGATGTGAAAAGAACTTAGAAAGGTTTCAAAAGATAATTATTAGTTTTTCACTGAATGCATTTTTGTGAGTACTTGAACTGACGACCAGAAAAGAGTGGCTGGGACGGGCTGAATGCGGAAAGCGAAGAACCGGACAAAATGGCGCACATTGGAAGAGTCCTATGTCCAAAAGTGGACTCCAGCGGGTTGATTGACTAATTGAAGTACTTGGTCATTAGTCATTATCTACGAGGCTGACATTTAAATATATATTATGGGGTATTTAAATAAAATAACAGATTTATTGAAAATAGATGGATTCGGTCTGTGTAGTTAGCTTTGAATGCGTTGTTGTAAGGACTTGGTCATTGCTTACGAGATTGAGATTTAAATAAGGTGTCTATTTATTTTTTTAAGAGTTATAATATTTATTCACACTCTAAAACTTCTTATTTATTATAAACTATTTTTTTCTTATTTATTCTTCTTTTTTAGATAAAATAACTGATTTTTTAATGTATATCTAATTCTATGTGGACAGATTTGTTAGGCCCGAAATTGGGTTCGGGTAATCTTGACCTCTTTTTACGTTTGACGGATTATATTTAAATATTTATTGAAGGTCACATTAGAGTCTCTTCTGAAGATTAATAATTCTTCACGGGTTACCAGTAAATAAAATCTCCTTTCCGAAACATGGGTTTACTATAAAACATACATCCGAAAATTCGGACGCGTACAAAACACTAATGAAAGTCGTAGATCTAGGTACTTGTAACTGCAACAGCGAAACGTGGGTTAACATACATCCCTGCCTACCTTTTTCGGAATATACAAGCATGAGTATATAAAAATATGAAAGTCACGTATTAAAATTAACAAAAACCGCAACAGTTAAAGCGTCCATCACAACTCTAGCTAATTATATTTTCGTTTTTGTTGTGTGGGCGGGTAATCTTTCTACTTCATTGTTGTAGGTTTTCAACTATAAGTATATCTCTTCTATTATAAACCGAGGACAAAAAACTAGCTTATTATAATAATTTTCATTATTTTGATATTGTATCCTTATAAACATGGTGTAGGGCCTAACCAAAATCTTTTGAGGGCCCGTACATCAGGTATTCCTCGAGTGACACCTAGGCACAGGCTTCCTTTCAGGGTCAGGGTACGGACTCTGGGGTCTGTGGGTAAATCTCGAATGCAACCGAGCATACCCACACTTACTTACACCCCTCACGAACTTTACTGTCATGAAGGCCCAACGCATATCGCTGGGAGCCCGACGAAGAGCATTTTAAGACAACAATTTAATATAAATTTTAACTTCCTTGATATACGGTCGAAAATACAGTCGCGCGCATGCTATTGTAGCCGCTCCGGGCTATATACAGTTTTTGACCCTATATCAAAGTTGTTAAAGTTTATATTCAATTGTTGTCTTAAAATGCTCTTCGCCGCTCTTCCTGGGCCTTCCTGGGCCTAAATCTCACATGCAAGCCCGCCAGCTGTATTATTATTCATTCTCAATAAATACTATTTGTGACTTTTTATTGAAATATCAAAAAATTATAATCAATAATGATAAAGTATCAAGATTTTTTCTCTCTATAGGGTCGCAGCGCGTAGGCCCGGTAGCGAGCGTGTACCGCAGGATACGTTTACGTGCCTACTCTAATGTCAAACAAGATTTACTACTTTGCACGTGATAGACATCCCTTACTCTTGTATTTTGCCACAACACGCTCAAATAGCTTTCTACAGAGTTCGAGACGTAATCTCACTTCTACAACTCTCGTATTCGTCTATAGGCAGTTCATTTTGTCACTTTAAATTTTTTTTAAACCCGCTGTTGGTTTCAGTCAATTGTGATATAAAGATATGAGTTAGTAGTGTAAGTTTTATGAGTTAATTTAAATTTTTAGTAATGTTAAGTGACTTAAATATTAACACGTTGAACGCCACGTAAAAAACAGGTTATTTCATTGGCGCCACGGAGGACACCGGTGGGCCGGCCCATATGAAACCATTGGAGCCACGTAGGCCACCGGTGAGCCAGATCAAGGCTTCCATTCAAATTGGTTTCACAGGCCACAGAGCACAGATTTCACACAAAAACGTTAACAGAGTGGGCCGCGTGGCTCTGTAGAACAATCTAGTCATCTTGGTTTTCGTGTGTTACAAAAGACTTAGAAATTATTTACGATTTCCATATCTTTTGTAGGGTTGTACTAAACTTATTACGCAAAGAATTTATAAAATGGGTATTTTGCTAAGAAAATGAAATATATTAGTAGGTTATAATTTTTTTTATCAAAAATAATAAAGTTTTACTTGTGAAATACGCTTCTCTTATCACTCTTATCATAAACATGACATTTACTATTTACATAGGTATATCACAATTTTCTGAAGTCTTGTCTCTCTCTTTCTCCCCATCTTATATAAAAGGTTAATTAATTATTTTAACGCAAAATTAAACTTCTTAACACGTTGAACGCCACATGGCCCACCGGTGAGCCTACTGAGATATCCCGTTGGAGCCAAACCAAAATCTCAATTTTGTCGAATTTTAAAAATTTATTTTATTACACTAATCGATGAGAAATATGACATTTCGTACTTCCAATTAGAAAGATCAGCTCTTACATGCCAAAATCGCGAGTTATAGCAACATCGCACACGGGTGGGCGACGTGGCCGCAACGAACGGAAATACGAATTTCTTTCCGTGAGGGCCGCGGGGTCACGCTGCGGCCCACCCGCGCGCGCGCCTCACGGAAGAGAAGAAGGTACAGCAAGAGCATCTAGACGAACTTGTCAACTGTGTTACGAGGAAAATTTTAAAATTATGGGTTCAAAAATGGCCAAAAATAAGACTCAAAAGGTGTTAACTTTTTGCTCAACTTGTTTAAATAAACAGTGGTTGTGTTTGGAATGTTTTAACAAAATTCATTCATAAGATATTATATTTGGGTATAATTAGTTTCCATCATATAGATACCTACTTTGATTAGTTTTATCATTTTGATTGCAGTGTAAGTACTTGCATTTGGCATGGGGCATTTGGCAGACTGATTTTTTTAAAGAGACATTCAGATTTTGCTGCGAACTCTTTGTTATTTGTTATAAGAAGTTTAATTATTTTATATGTTTATTGCAGTGTACTTGCATCGGGCACTATTAAGCAGAGAGATTTTTTTTGTTATTTTATCATTATTACTATAGAGATTTCTGGTTTAGACTGTTTTTCATTAGTTTTTTTTGTTATTAAGAAGTTTAATTTTGCGTTAAAATAATTAATTAACCTTTTATATAAGATGGGGAGAAAGAGAGAGACAAAACATGACTTCAGAAAATTGTGATATACCTATGTAAAAGGTAAATGTCATGTTTATGATAAGAGAAGCGTATTTCACAAGTAAAACTTTATTATTTTTGATAAAAAAATTATAACCTACTAATATATTTCATTTTCTTAGCAAAATACACATTTTATAAATTCTTTGCGTAATAAGTTTGGTACAACCCTACAAAAGTTATGAAAATCGTAAATAATTTCTAAGTCTTTTGTAACACACGAAAACCAAGATGACTAGATTGTTCTACAGAGCCACGCGGCCCACTCTGTTAACGTTTTTGTGTGAAATCTGTGCTCTGTGGCCTGTGAAACCAATTTGAATGGAAGCCTTGATTTGGCTCACCGGTGGCCTACGTGGCTCCAATGGTTTCATATGGGCCGGCCCACCGGTGTCCTCCGTGGCGCCAATGAAATAACCTGTTTTTTACGTGGCGTTCAACGTGTACAAAAAAAAACTAATAAAAAACAGCCTAAACCAGAAATCTCAATAGTAATAATGATAAAATAACAAATAAATTATCTCTGCTTAATAGTGCCCGATGCAAGTACACTGCAGTAAACATATAAAATAATTAAACTTCTTATAACAAATAACAAAGAGTTTGCAGCGAAATCTGAATGTCTCTTCAAAAAAATCAGTCTGCCAAATGCCCCATGCCAAATGCAAGTACTTGCACTGCAATCAAAATAATAAAACTAATCAAAGTAGGTATCTATATGATGGAAACTAATTATACCCAAATATAATATCTTATGAATGAATTTTGTTAAAACATTCCAAACACAACCACGGTTTATTTAAACAAGTTGAGCAAACAGTTAACACCTTTTGAGTCTTATTTTTGGCCATTTTTGAACCCATAATTTTAACATTTTCGTTGCAACACTGTTGACAAGTTCGGCTAGATGCTCTTGCTGTACCTTCTTCTCTTCCGTGAGGCGCGCGCGCGGGTGGGCCGCAGCGTGACCCCGCGGCCCTCACGGAAAGAAATTCGTATTTCCGTTCGTTGCGGCCACGTCGCCCACCCGTGTGCGATGTTGCCATAACTCGCGATTTTGGCATGTAAGAGCTGATCTTTCTAATTGGAAGTACGAAATATCATATTTCTCATCGATTAGTGTAATAAAATAAATATTTAAAAATCGACAAAATTGAGATTTTGGTTTGGCTCCAACGGGATATCTCAGTAGGCTCACCGGTGGGCCATGTGGCGTTCAACGTGTTAAGATTCTGACGTTTTTACGTGATTAACAACATGCGTACATACATACATATAACATACATAAAACATAAACTCACGCCTGTATATTATCCTCGAAGGGGTAGGCAGAGGTGCTAGCACCCACAATTTGCCAGTTTATGTTTAGGTCCCAATGTAATAGGTGGCGAGCCTATTGCCATACATACATATAATCATGCCTTTATCCCTGGAGGGTTAGGCAGAGGTGAATTAACAGCCACATTTCACCAATAATTGTATTCGGTCCCACGTAATAGGGTGCGAACCTATTACCGTATTCCGGGCACTATTGTTGTCTAGAAACATGTATCTGAGGCTCAGTCTGGACTGTATATATCTGTCTGACGTTAAACAGCCCTATCCCTTAGTCGCCTTGTTCGATACCGCATGAGAAGAGAAAAGGGGGTGACCCAAATTCTACTCTGCTCACAGAACTTAAGAAGAAGAAGAACCTAAGAAGTTCTCGACATATATTTTGGCCACAAGTCGCGTTGGATTGCCAATAGTACCTGGCGCACGCGAATTGATTTGATATAATCTATGATTGGTTGAATTTGAACTCCTCCGTACCATCAAAAAACCCCCAAAAATGCGCATTATGTAGTACAGTTTGTGACGCGAAGGGTCTATCCCTCATTCCTTAGTCGCTTTGTTCGATACCGCATGAAAAGAGATGGGGTGGTCCAAATTCTACTCTACCAGGAACCACGCGGGACATGCAAAGTTACTAATAGAAACACAATCGCACTCATAATACTAACGTTTAACGGTGACATCAGTAATTTTTAATTTTTAATTAATAACATCAAATGCTAACGTGATATTGTAAATACTTCCCTCTCTCCCTTCGAGTTAAGTCAATTTGCTTCTGTCCTTACACCTTACGAGCTTCCTCAACCATAATTAAATATATGCCCACTACACGAAAATTCAATAATGACGTCGCACTTTGATGTATCATACAAGTTTCTGCATTATTTTGCAAATTGACGTTTAACGAAAACTAATGTGATTTGACAGACAACTACCCAATGAGGCAGTCACTCTTATAGAAGTTAAAATAAGCCAAATCATGGAAAGAATGAGTAGATGAAGAAGAGAACAACTCCCCCTAGACAATGACAATTTGCTGGCCGGCAAGTTACAACGCTGGACAACGAATTGCCACTTTTCTAGAGAGGCAGAACTCGGTTTAGTTCTTGTCCCGTGATCTTTATATGTCTCCTCAACTACTACATGACAACATGTTGAATATTTTATTCATCCTTTTCTATTTCTTTTAACATTATTTAACTGTTGTAATTTTAGTATAACAGCTTCTTACACACATCAATCAATCAATCAATAAGTCTATCGCTGTTCACTGCTGGTGATAGGCCTCTCTCAATGTTGGGAGGCTTTGGCCTACTGTTTCCACGCTGGCCAGACTGTGGTTGGACGGTGGTACAAGGTTTATTTCGAATTTTCCTTCTCTCGAAGTGATATCGTCTTCGAGACGGACTAGAGATTCTTGTATTTTTTCTCCGTTACCACACGAATCATACATACATACATATAATCACACCTTTATCCCCGTAAGGTGAGGCAGAGGTGAATTAACACCCACATTTCACCAATTATTGTATTCGGTCCCACGTAATAGGGGGTGAACCTATTGCCGTATTCTGGGCACTATTGTTGACTCGAGCCTTGCATCTGAGGCTGAATCTGGGCTGTATATATCTGTCTGATGTTAAACGCCTTGTACGACACCGCATGGGAAGAGATAGGGTGACCCAAATTCTACTCTGCCGTAAACCATGCGGTGACAGAAAATAACTTCTTATTGACACATATACGTTACGAAGGAGATACTCACAGAACTATAGTTCCCGACATATATTTTGGCCTCAAGTCGCGTGGGTAACAGGCCCTGGCGGACGCAGATTGATTTAAAATAATCTATGATTGGTTGAATTTAAGGTTTTAATTTAATTTAAGGTTGGTTTAATTTAAATTTAAGCACCATACCATCAAAAGACCCCCCAAAAACGCGTACTGCGCATAATTTGTGACGTAATTGGGGTCAAGATATGTGCCAGTAAACTATTCCTTCAGTCCCGGGTCCTTTAAGCGGGGCGTGAAAAAGCATCTGATGAGACCGCCAAGCCGAGTGCCACCGTTGTAACATTACTTAGTGTCTGTAATGGTGATCCTCTTTCCTGAGACTTTGCCTTTAGAATAGAATAGAAGAACCATCTCAAATAGCTTACCATCAGACGAGGTGAAGTCAAGTTGGCGTTTTAGATAAAAAAAAACAACAATAAGAAACTTAACAAAAAAATAGGTTTGCTGACTTTTCGCAAGCTTTTTGTACCGAGCATGACTGGTCACTATAGTATGGCTTATTTGCGAGTGTATTTGTGTGTGTATGTGTGTGTGTATGTGTGTGTGTATGAATCTGAACAAGCCGCACCATTTCTTGTACAGCCCTTGTTCATTGACCATTGATTTTCACGGGTTATTGGCAGAACGAAATATATTTAAAACTTACTTTTTATTAGTGACTGCTTTTTCGAGCACCGATTTTGGCATTGCTCTTTCGAGTAATTAAGTAATTGAAAAGAGAACATAGATTATTGGGAATATTATTACATCATAATGAGATATATAGTATTTAGAACATACATAAACTCACGCCTATATCCCCGAAGGGGTAGACGGGTGCTAGCACCCATTTTTCGCCAGTTTATGTTAATGTAATAGGCGGCGAGCCTATTGCCATTAACCGAGCACTTATAAACCTGCGATAAATAGACACATAACTTCGAAAACATTGAAAAGTCATTGATGTGTGCCATGGTAAAACCTGGGACCGAACCCGAGACCTCGTCTGAACAGTCCATTACCCATACCACTAGGCTACCGCGGTATTGTATTTAGAAAACATTAAATAATAAAGTAAAGCAGTACATTGATGAATATAAGCCTACCAATGTTACCCTAATCCTGTGTTTCCATATTCAGTCAATCTCAGCTTTTTTAGATCACCGGTTCATCTCTGAGAGAACTAGGGAGGATATTCTGTGTGGTGATTCACTGTGTGCTCATTACAGAACAACGCTCAGTTGTAATTCGACGCTCACAATGACAACGCTGTGTTTTACCGCCTGTACAATGGTGTATGTTCTGATGAATTGTTCGACATGATATATACATTCTATCATCGCACCTCTCGCCACAGGCAAGGAATCCACCCCCACACATTGCGACTTGAAACAGTACGCAGTTAGGTATGATTGGAACTTCATCCCCCGCACGCTTAAGCTGTGGAATGAACTCCCTACCGTGGTTTTCCCAACCGACTACAATATGGGGTTCTTGAAGAAGTGCACTAGAATGTTCTTACAGGGTTGCAAGCGCGAGTATGACGCCCTCTGGTGTTGCACATATACATAGACCACCAACTTTTCACCGGGTGGGTCGTGTGCTTATCTCTCACCTAACTGGTATAAAAAAGATATTAGAACTCTAATATACTTACTAGGTACAATCTAGCATACAATATTTCTTCAGATCTAGTTATAAAACAAGATTCGGGAAGGAGGATCGACTAGACTCGATTAAACTATCGAAAATTAGGAATAGAAATGTAACCCCTTTACACACACTAGTGTCAATTTTAAAACTAAATGTCTACCTTGCAGTATCTGTGGTCATACCATAGACACTGCAAAAATCTTAACCACTGGAAGATTTTCGCAGTGTCTATGGTATGACCACCATCACGAAACAAGTTGTAAAATTGTTTATAAAAAACTTGTTGAAGACTTGTAGCAGACTAATCAAAACGCAATACTTGTTTTATACATGTATCTCAGATACTTTTTTGTTCACATAGTATGTATAGCCAACAAGTTGTAAACAAGTATAAAACACATTTACGTTCGCACTGTACCATGTGACATTTGCAACTTGTCAAATACATGATTTATACTTAAGTGAAAACGAGGGGTTAGACAAAATCGATCTTCTTCTCAAACAGTAAGAATAGGTAAAATCCCGTGGTACTTTTTGTAACGTGAAAATGAGTTGCAATGTAAAAAATATAAAGAAAAAAAAAACAAACGCACGATAGCGCCACTAAATGATTATATACTTTGCGGTTAGTGACGTGCCGCTATTGTTGTTTCGGTGTTTGATGTTGTGCTCGAATATGTTTTTTGTTTTCGTTCGAAAACATACTAAATAATTTTGTTGACTTACTAATAATAACCTCATTGTTGTTCAAAGTCAACACGTATTAAATCAAACAAGATCGTACCCTTTAATTTTACCTTATTTGTAACTTAATTGTACCTTCTTCATACTAATTAACGCTAGTATCAGTCGCATCCTAAGCTGCTGGAGCCTTCTCCACTCCACCATTAAGTCACCACGGAGTCTGGGGTCCTCTTTACCAGTCTAACTGCGGGTTGGGCTTTAACTTAATTCTAACTTACTTCAACTTATAGCCTTGTTAACCTTCCTAAATTTAGCAGAGGTGTAACCAATGTCGCCACTGTAGTACCTAGCTCCAAGATACAGACTTGGAAGGTATCCTGTGGGTGTCGTAGAAGGCTGAAACTAAACATTCAGCCCACAAAAAATGCCCGCTGGATGGCGGTAATAGGCTCACCTCTCATTAAATACTTGGGATCGAAAATTATAGTTGGTGAAATGTGAAAATACACCTCTGCCTACCCCTCCAAGGATTGCACATGTCCAAATTGTACAACTAGTCTAGGTTAACATGTGAATCTAATACAAAAACGAACTCACAATGACACAAAACTGATTACATACCCGTAAGATCTCAAAGTTTGTACCTCATCTATGTTACTTAAAATGAGGGTATTCCAAATGTACTTGTGATAAGATTCAATCTTTGAGATCATACGGGTACCTTTAGAAGCGTGACATTTTTTCCGATTAAAAGCATGTTCGAGAACTACATCTATATAAATAAAGGCAATTTATGACATAACTCGCCAAGGTCAGCATTATTGTGGAACGTTCGACATCGCAACGAAAGGTCAATGTACGATACCTACACATTACGTAAGAGATGAATCGCGCGCTAAATAATTATGGAAGCGACAAAAAGCGCGCCAAAATTATCTTACATTCAATAAGGTAGGTATAGTACACGGCTTTTGATTTGGCACGTTGAATTGACACTATTAAAAAATTTCAAAACCCCGTCACAGAAAACAACCACCAAAAAGTCGAAAATAAATTGTGTTAGGTAGCCCTATAACTTTGATATACTTTGTAATACATATTTTGATTCAAGACTTGTCATGTCGGGGGACCTTAACTGGTAGAGCACTACGTCATATTATCAGAACTATCCAAGGTTAATTTATCCCCGACAATGACAACGCTTGAATCAAAATATGTATTACTAGGTACCTATATCAAAGTTATAGGCAACGTATTTTCGACTTTTCGGACTTGTTGGAGTCGGCCGCGGCATTCATGTTTCTGGTATGCATTCAGTTAATTAGTGGAGTTACCTAGTGTGCTGAAAGATTATACAGATGTGCATTAAAAAATATTCCCTTTAAAAGCGCTTATCTAAAACAAAACAACAAAAGTTAATAGTGTAAAACTCGCCAGGATTTTCACCATGTTTATTATTTTCGCTGAGTACCAGTACACCGTTATCATGGCGCTTGTAACAGCGCGAAAATATGGGTTAGCGAAAATAATAAACATGGTGTTTTACACTATTAATGTGAATAACCATGTCAATCTATCACACAATAACAAAACTGTTTCTCGTCCCTATCATTTAATCTAAGTAGGTAATCGATATATTTCTTTCGACGTTAACCATTCACACTAAACATAACAAACGAGTGTACGTTCCGTTTCCTTAAATACGCACTGGAAAGATCTTTCTGCGTTATATATTGATGAGAAATACCGGTATCTTATCATGGTCTTGAGTGGGGGAAGGAAGAAACTAGGTACGCCATCGATAAAAGGTTTTTAACGCACGCCGCCGGGTCGTTTTGGTTGCCGGAGGTGAGGTTGACAGGCATATCCCTCGCACCCCGGCCTACCCAGGGCCATCTCTCACGATCTGACCCTCTTCTCGGGTGTGGGGACTACAGAGTCCCCAACTCGTCCCCGGAAACGGGTAGGCGCGCCAGACGCGCCGCCGCCGAGGCTTGCTTCTGCCAGGGTGACAGGCGGCTCTACCTGTCACCCCCAGGCCAGCGCTCATGGGGGGCGGAGGTCGTTCATCGACATCCGACGCCCGAGTTGCCTTCGTACGCGGGCAGCTTGTCTTGCGATCCTTCGTCGCTCCCGCTGCCGCTCTCGCCCCGCCTCCTCCTTCACGAGCACGATAAAGGGGTTTTATGATTGAGAGAGATTTTTTTTTATACTATTTAGGTGGCAGACAAGCACACGCCCCACCTGGTGAAAAGTGGTTACCGTGGCCTATGGACGTGTGTAACACCAGAGAACTCACACTCGCGCTGTTGACCCTGTAAGCACAGAGTTTATGTGCCTTCAGTGTAGAAGACAAAGCAGGGCAAGTCTTTAGTCTTCCCGCTGACAGCATAAACTCTCCAGTGAGCTATGGCTACCCTACTCACAGCTGGGAACACAACACGAAGATATTATGGCCGCGGTATTCTGTAGGGCGGAGGTACTTGCCCAGTCGGACTGCTCAATTGAACGGAAATACCGCCGTGTCCTGCCTATATTATTGATACTTGATACCTACCTACTTCTAATCCTAATAAGCGCAATTAGAGATTTAAAGCTTGATTTAATTCAGTGGGCAGGTTAATTTTGATTAAAAATTACATAGTACATGATATAATATGTCACTTTGCTAAATTTCAACCAAATCTGTTTAGCCATTTGAGCGTAGGTAACTGAGTAACATATAGCTAAACATTTTCACTAACTTTAATTAATATTAAGTACGAGTATAGTATTTGTTCGAAACTTCGGTCCGCAATTTCGAATTTACATTCTGTAGTAGATCTTCTGTTAACTAATATCGTTCCTAAAATGCCTCGCAAATAACCTTGAAAATATCATTGGATTATGGCGGTCAATAGACTGACTGGAATTTGAAACTATTTCCGGTATTGAACCGCCATTGCATAACGTTATACTGCAAATTAGGAATATTCGTCGATATTGGATAAATTGGAATCTGTAGCTGCTGCCCCCCTCTCCCCCTGGGGTTAATTGAGAATACTGTAGTTCCCACACCCGAGGAGGGCATTTAGAAGCCAGCCGACATTTCCTATGTATACCCGTCTAATATATAGAACTGTTCTCCATTCGACAGTAAACACAGTCCATGACTAGGTATCCACTTGACGGCAATAGACTCGCCCTCTATAACGTGAATAACATAGTTGACGAAAGTGGGTGTTGTTAATACATATCTGCCTACCTCTTCGAGGATTTACGGGCGTGATTATTTATGTAGAATATCTACAAATTGTTAAAATAAGATTCATGAAACGATCAAATAAGGGGCGCACTACTTGCTAAAAACCGCGGTTGCCTAGTGGTATGGGTAATGGACTGCTGGAACGAGGTCTCGGGTTCGATCTCAAGTTTTACCATGGCACACACCAATGACTTTTCGATGCTTTTCGAAGTTATGTGGGTATTTATTGCAAGTTTATAAGTGGCACCTATTACATTGGGACCTAAACATAAACTGGCATAATGAAAGAAACTTCATCCCACGCACACTCAAGCTGTGGAATGACCTCCCTGCTGCGGTTTTCCCAAGCGCCTACAATATGGGGTTCTTCAAGAGGGCCATCAGAAGGTTTCTTCATGGTCGGCAGCGCGAGTGTGACACCCCTGGTGTTGCATACGTCCATAGGCCACGGTAACCGCTTCCCATCAGGTGGGCCGTGTGCTTGTCTGCCAACTAAGTGGTATAAAAAAAAACTGGCGAAATGTGGGTGCTGGCACCTCTGCCTACCCCTTCGGAGATATAGGCGTAAGTTTATGTTATGTTGTGTTTATGTTATGCTACTCGTACTCCATTCGGTTAGGTACTTAACTAACAAACGCGGGCGGAGCCGCGGGCAATAGCTAGTAAAATTATAATTAATCGCAGGTGCTGAATGTTCTAAGACCCTGATTATGACAGGAGACTAACAAAAACTTCAACACCATGTGGACATAATCCAACACTCAGGCTTCCCGTAAGCGGCTTACAATAACCACAGCGGCTTACTTAGTTATTAAAATGACGCCGAATAAACTACTTAGTGATATCGAGGTTCGTTTATACGTTTTAAAAAAAAGAAACATTTGAAACATTCTTCATTTGAAATTCAATTTACATGGCACTTAAAAGTACCTATTTAACCAAT
The DNA here is from genome assembly GCA_963662185.1 of Eilema griseolum. Taxonomy (NCBI): domain Eukaryota; kingdom Metazoa; phylum Arthropoda; class Insecta; order Lepidoptera; family Erebidae; genus Eilema; species Eilema griseolum. Next base: position 4,733,130 of record OY759243.1, read on the forward strand.
GGATCTTCACACTAGGATACCCTGTGTCGTGAAGTAAATGAGCATTGTGATTTCCTATTTTTAAAGGATGGGGTGGTTTCCTATAGTTGAGCTGAATTGTTTAAGTGAGCTTATTGAGTAAAGAATAGTGAAAGAGCTGTGAAAATTACGTCCGCTCTTGATATATCGTTTTAATTCCATTTTAACGAAAATTTGTGTCAACTCCTTCTCTTCCTAATAATTTTTGTGGGAGTGACTATCGTCTGACTTCCTAAAGCCATTTTTATATCACTTATGTGGCATGTATGAAAACAATTATGAAAGTAGAAGAAGTGAAAGTGGTATCGTCGCCAGGATCGTGGCAAGTGTAAAACTGTAGTCTCTGCCTACCCCGCTGAGAAAAAGGCGTGACTGTATGTATGTATGCATTTTATGTGGCAGACAAGCACACAGCCCACTAATGGGTAGTGGTTACCGTGGCCGTGTGCAACACCAAGGGAGTACCAATATAATAATCTATTCTTAATCTTTATTAGTCTGAAAAAAAACCGAAAGAAAGAATCATAACACATATTCCCGTGTACTAGAAATTATTTGATATAATAATAACCTATATCTTAGATGCTGTTGCTTCGATAGCTCTTTTATGGTGGGCGTTAGTGTTAAATACAAAACACAGGAACGGTTTACAATTATGTACTTGATGATTTAGAAAAGACGTCCGTTCGGTACAAAGTTTTTGAGGAAAAAGACAAACGAGTTTTTGAATTGCCATTACACAAAATAAAAACTAAAGATTAAAAGGTAAATTTAGTGTTGCTATCCGCAACAGATGCATTCAGAATTTTTTATTGTTTATCTTATTATTTTATACATACTAGTCTTCAAGGAGCATACACTCGCATTCTAACCGACAGGCAGGGGATTCACCCTATACTTTAAAACAAATCGGTCACGTAAGTACTTGTTCAGTTCCAATGGAAATTTCTTTTCTGACTTTTAAATTGCAGAATGACCTCTCTGACATGGTATTCACAGGGGACTTCAGTTCTCTTTGCCATACATTTTCATCTATTCCTACTGTTATAGAATTCATTTAAATTGGGAGTTCGGAAGCTCATGCTGGATAAATTGGAAGAAACTTCATTGTAATTATATTTATCGATGTACGGTTAGATATTATTATGTGTGTGTATATTTTATTTATATATTTAAGTATATATGTATGTATTAATAATATATTTACCTAGTTGCCTTTCATAATGCACCTACCTTGTTATTCTCTGCACCACCTATTGGGTTGACTGGTAGAGAATGCCTATGGCATTAAGTCTGCCTTTGTACATTTGTGCATGAAATTTAAATAAATAAAATAAATAAATAAACTAGTTATGACTTGTGTCTGTTTATTGGAAATCTTTAAAATGTGTACTGTATCCAAAAATAGATGCAGTATAATTAATTTAATTTGATAACACTAGTAATTGTTATATAATTTTTTTTTCGTTCAGTAGTGTTTGCATCCAACAAGAATCCAAAACGTATATTTTTATTTTCAGAATTGTTAAATTAATGTAAAACATTTTTTATATCTCCTATGTACAGATATAACTATTTTATAATTTAATTTATTAAAAAAGAAAAATAATCTAGTTCTAATGTAGTTCGCTGAGTTTCTTGCTGGTATCTTCTCAGTAGAAATCTACCGAACCAGCGAAAGAATCATTTTCCAATGGTTTATTTTTACATTATTTAATATTTTTATATTATTTCTTGACATACATAATTGTAAAATTTTGACGTTCATATGTGCTCTTTATGTGCCTAAACTGAATAAATGAAATTGATTCTTTGATTCTTATAATGGCATAAGATTTGTACACTAAATAAATAATATTATCAAATCAAATTAAATTCATTATTCTGCATCTATTTATTTTATTCGTGCCCTGTTTGTTCGCAATGGATTCAATAACTGCTAAAATATTACGGTCAGGGAGAGAGAGTCTTGGATGTTTGACCGCAATTAGTTGTAAGAATCGGAAATATACTTAACCAAAAACGACAACCGACTTTCACACAGGCGGAATTGCGGACATCAACTAGTTTTAAATATTGCTCACCTCTGCCTAGTCCTTCTAGGAAAACAGGCATGACTACTTGTTATACAATATTTATTATCCTATTACCCTCAGATAGCGTCAGTTTTAGTCGGTTCATGTCCTACATAACCTCCCCCACCGGCTCTGGCAACGGGGATGTATGTTAGGATTTTTCGCACAATAAAAAAACACACAAATTCATTTAGGTATAGGTACAGTTCTACACAATAAGTATATCAAAAATACAAAGTTTATAAAACTTTTGTACATATTATTTCCAGACCTCCGGACTACACCAAAGGAGTCTTCCAGACTCTGGGCTTTAAAGAGTTCCATGAGTACTTGATGTTATCAGAGGAGGAACGAAATAGCGAGGGAGGGAAGAGACTTCTCGAACTTGGTATACAAGGCATGAAAATGGTGACTCGGAGGTACGCCCGCCGGCAAAACAAGATGATTCGAGGGAGGTTCTTAAATCACCCGACCAGAGAGGTACACATCCAAATTAGTTTAATTACATTGTCTTATTAAAACTGGTTCGTAGGTCGAAGGTCAAAGTTCAAAAGGGTTGGCTTGAGTGCAGTAGTGGGGGTTCATTTCGCGTTTTGGGCAAAACGTAATTGGGTGTTTACGTTTGGAATTTTTTGTATATATATTATTTACCTTTATTTGGGTTCGAACCCACTACCCCAAATAATAGTTGTTTTAACTTTTATATAGGTGAATAGGTGCCCCTTATATAAAATGCTATTATATAGTTAATATTAATTTGTTTTAATTTTTATTGAATATATTCTGTCACTGAGAATGTAGGTACTAAACTAATAGAAAACTTCGAAACACTTTGCCTGGAATCGAACTTGTAGTTGCTGCAATAAATCTGATTAATCGAAATACCAAAATAAATAGCTAAATGAAACTAGATTTTGTAATAAAGAATTGTAATAGAAATAAATCGGGGACAAAATATCTCCAAGTTATAAAAACTACCATAATTTTCCGTCTCGTATACGTTATTGCCGATAGATCAAATAAGCGATATCTAAGTATTGCGTGTTATTAGTTTATTGCGCATCTATTTTATGTACCGTTCGTTGTAAAAATAACTCTGTAACTTGGCTATTGGGCACATGTTTTAGTATTCTAGTATGTAACTTTTAGAGGCAAATCTCACTTTTATTTACCTCTCTCTAGGCTTGTAGTTGAAATAAATTACATTGAAAACAGGGCCATCTAGTATCGAGTAGCGTAACTAAGTAAATATTTGAAACGTTATGTATTATTAATTACAAACGTAGCATAGATGGCGTTGCATACAAGTTTAGTTGTAGGAATGATAGATGGCGTTCATAGATTGAGTTCGTAAATATAAAATAATTATTAACTCTAATACATATTCTTTTTCAGGTTCCATTTATATATGAATTGGATACTACAGATTTGTCTAAATGGGATGAACTGGTGAAAGGTAAAGCTATAACAATCATTGACAGTTTCCTGAATAATTCTCCTTGCGAGTATGAGCCACTCAAGTCTGAAATTGAAGGAGAAAAAAAAATTTTTGATGGCAATTCATACAACTACTGTGATGTGTGCCAGAGAATTATTATAGGAGACCATGTCTATGCGATTCATTTGAAATCCTTGAGACATAAGAAAGTACTGAAGAAAAAGGAACTCCTTGAACAAGCTGAGAATGTTGTACAACCATAATTGTCATTTTGTGTTTTTGAGTGTTCAAATGTGTGTTCTTTAATTAAAAACCAGTGGAAATACTTCAAGTCTTTTTATTAAACATAACTATTATATACAATCTAAAGTCAACCAACTAAACGTAAATTATATAACAACTTGCTCCTCTGTCTGTGAATTTTTCTCAACATTTTTCTTAATTTTTGGTGCTCTGTAGTCATAATGTTCTAATTCTGGATACCTTGTTACAATTTCGGCATATGCATCTACAATTCTAGCGAATTCTGTATTGGCTATCTGAAATGGTCTAGTCACAGGATCAATATCGGCCATCTTGTACATTCTTAATGCCATTTCTTCTCTCACTTCTTCAGGAAACAAAGTTTGAGCGCCTCTTATAGAATACTTCTGTCTCATAGAAAATATTTGCCTGATTACCTTTTCAACCATTTTGAATGGCTGTCTTATTATTGGTTGCTTCAGTGGTGTGAATGTCACTACTCCAACATCAACGTCGGGTTTTGGAAGAAATGCATCGCCCGAAATATCAAACTTGTATTTAACATTGCACCAATTCTGGCACATGACAGACAAACGGCACCGTTGATTACTCAGAATACGTGCCACCATTCTCTCTGCAACTTCCTTTTGAAATGTAAGAGTCATTCTAGTTCGTCCAAAAGCCCAAGGGCCCTCTTGTTTAGACATCATTTCTAACCAACGAATTATAAGTATGGTTGAAACACTGAATGGCAAATTTCCTATTAAATGCACGGGTGGTGGGGAATCATTCCAGTCTGTTTTAACATCACTAGGAATGAACTGGCCAATGTTGGTCTTCAAAATATCACCAGGAATGATATCAACATCCACTTTATTCCTACAGGCATCTGCTAACAACTCCAACGATGGTATAAAACGACGATCCTTTTCAATCAAAATAACTTTTCTAGGAGCTCTTTGTATGATAGACCTCGTTATTCCTCCCGGACCAGGGCCCACCTCACAGACTACGGAGTTTTCAATATTACCAGCTGCTTTGACTATCTTGTCAATCAAACGTGGTTCCATGAGGAAATTTTGGGAGAGTTCCTTAAGAGCTCGGAGTTTATAAAGTCGAATAATGTCTTTGATACTAGGCAGAGGAGGCAATCTTAACTGTAAAGCGCTCTTAGTCGCAGCCATTATTTAAGGTTGCTGTACTTTGACAGGCTCGTTGAAGTCGTCGAGGAACGTTTCTTGCTTTATAGCAAATATAGAGTACAGATAAATACCGAGTACGCCAGTGCCGATAGCCAAACCAGTAACTCTATTTCTTTTAGACATATACTGTAGCTTTTGCACGCGTTCACGGTTTTTCTCCTCGATCAGTTTCATATAAGCTTTCTCAGCCTCTTTCAGTACTGGGTCTTGGGCTGCTCGGCTGATTTTCGGTTTGAAACTGGAGTCACCCATCACGAAAAACAAAATCTCGTAAATCTAACCTCAATCCTTTCTTTAGTAATGCAATCACAGACTAAAACAGGAAACAGCAATTTTCAGAAGAATGAGAGCGAATGAAATGGAATGAAATAACCGCCATAGACTATTAGCCACAGATAACAAATGATGAATTAAATTGATTTTATAAAAAAAATGCATAAAAGGATCTAGGAAAGTTTATAGAGAAAAGGTTCTAAACGGTTTCGTAATAATTTTAGCCCTTTAGAATGAGCTTTTTCGACCACTTTCTTAATAAAATCAAGTATAATTAAAAATTAGATGCCTATAATGAGAACAAAGAGGATTATATAAATATTGTCCTCCACTTTTTTATTAACTCTATTAGGGAAATGTTCTTAAGTGATTGAGTTAGCATTTCGTTTGATTATTTAAAAAATCTTATGAGTTGGCCTGGGTTAACTTGGATTTTATAATTAGGTAATAAACAAACTAAACTACAGCTGTTTATGACGTTTACTTGGTCAACAAAACCAAACAAAACAAAAAGGCCATGCGCGCATTTATCCTTTTCTAAACAATGTTTCTCTGTCGCACTCACGTATTTGCATCAATTCGAATCCGACCTCGCACTCCTCGTCTCGTGTCAAACAAAAATCGTCAAATCGCGTTTCGCTTTACAGGCGGATACTTGTGCGACTAGTGTTTGTGTTCGCACTAATCGCGTTAAACTTTGTTGTGTTGTGGTAAAAATGCCGTTTATTTCCAAAGACTGGCGTTCACCTGGTGAGGAATGGGTAAAAACTCAAGAAGGATGGGAAAAGAAGAAAACATTGGAGTGCACCGCTCAGAGGTAAGTTGCGTTGCAAAATAAACACAATCCTTTGTTCGGTTTTAGTACGCAATGAAATAACACGGCCAATTTAGTTCATTAATTTTTAACTAACGTAATAGTTGGCTAATAATATTGTAATGCTTGATTTTTGTGTAGTGTTAGGTAAAGATCTAATCCGATAGTTATACGAGCTATTTTATATTGCAGATATGCCGCTATAACTAACTATAATAACACTGACGAAAGTCAACAGACATCTTGGTAAGTGTTTGCTACAAAATAAAACTCACTGTACTTGTGTTTGAAAGATCAGCTGTTGTCTGTTGTGCTCTGTTAAGCTGTTATTGATTTTTCTGCGTCTGTATACGTACCTACTTAAGTCCTTAGCCTGTTTTGCACAATATTGTCAAACAGAGACAGGTTAATATCGCTAATAGCGTGATTGTATACATATATATGTGTACTACATAACATAGATAGGTAGTGGTCTATATTAAGCTTGGATTATAACAAAAAACTACAACAGATGAATTTCTTTGGTAGTAAGTCATTGACCTCACGGTGTTTACTCTTGCATAGAAATAGCAAACTAAGAAAATCCTCGTCTTACCTACCTTAGTAGGTATATTGTATTCGTTAACAAAGTAAAATATACATACTCACCAAATTTTGCATATTCCACTTTTTATATACCTATTAAAAATTATATTAGGTACCTATATACCTATCGTTCAAGAAAACAGAGTTCTCAGCTCTTGCTTTTCCTCATTAATTGCGTAAAATGTGGTAACGCAGTTCAGCTCGCTTTAATGCAGTTCTATTATATCGTATCCTATCGTTATAACCACCTGCTATTATTTCCTGGGATACTTTTAGGGTCATAATGTAAGGATGACCAATAGTGGTGGTTTCGTTAATTTTGCATGGCCCTACTTGCTATCCTATCTACAGAGCCCTGCTAACACCTTTGGAGTCCAAGCCAACTTCGCCTATTAGACAGTAAACCTGTTGAATAACGGAGGCTCTGGTGTAGCCTCATCTCGGAGTTGCGTATTCAGATGGCTATCGCTCTTGGAAAAACCAATATACCAGTCAAAAATAAGCGGATCCCGAGTTCCGAGTCAATTGGGCGGAAAAACCGCCGTGTCCTACCTCCTTTAATACCGCCGTGTCCTACTACCTTGGAGCCTGGGGACCACTTACATATTTTTTTATATTATATTATATATTATATTTTTTATTTGACTTAAAATGCTTTTATGAAAACGATTCGGTCTGACTGAGAGGAAAGCTTGCTACTGTGTTTCATCCATCAGCAGGTCGGTATACCTGCAAGCCTATTTGGAACCAAGTCAGTTTTCTCTGCAAGCACTGGCTTGCAGAGGAAATTGGCTTGATCCCAAGTCACAAAGGTCTTGGTGGACACCCCTGTGTCGGCCGGGGTGCGAAAGATATGCCTGTCAACCTTACCTTCGGTAATCCAAAACGACCCACAGGCATCGTGCGTTTTAGTCGGTTCGAATCCAACATAACCTCTCCCACCGGCTCTAGTGGTGGGGGGGTATCCGTGGGGAATTTTCACACTTAAAAAAAAGGCTTGGTGGGGCGCTATACATTCACAATGCCATCCAGATAGCGAGCTTTGAAAATATTAATGTATAGGCATCAGTAATCCTTCCTACAATTTTATATGTATTATACCCATCGTAAAATCATAACAAACAAAACGTATAACAGACGCTGACCGCGTTTTATATCGAACGGGAAATCGTGACCAAACAAAAAGTCTTCGCAGCATATAGGTCAGCTTGAAATACAGTCCAGGTCAAACCACTCGTTTGCAAATCCTACAAACTAACCACCAATCTATTCGTTATAGAAGTTTTCAATTTATCTATTTAATCTTTGTTTTCAAATAGTTTTTAAGGTTTTAACAGCACGAAATATCAAATTACTTTATATTTCGTGCTGTATCGTCGTGGTGTACTGCCGCCCTTTGTTCTGCTCTTGTCTACTCAATTTCTGTAATATGAATATTGTAATTGGCGTACAATAAAGGATATAATAAATAAATAAAATAATGCTGTGAGCAAAGATGTCAAATAACCTGTCGTATGGCAGCTCTCAAGTCAGAATGGGACTCCACAGTTATGAAATAATTTGGAGTAAGTATTTTGATTTGAATTTTAGGCAATCAGAAAGATACCAACTATACAAGAACCTACATGCACCAGCAGGTTTAGGCAGACTGCCATTGATTAGCATGGCTGAGAGTGCTAGGCTGAAGGACTTCAGCAGAAGGATCGAAAAGCGCTTACGAGCCGAAAGTTACCAAAGTTACGAGTCGAAAGGAGGTAGGACAGGGCGGTATTTCCGCCCAATTGAGCAGTCCGACTGGGGAAGTACCTCCGCCCTACAGAATACCGCGGCCATAATAACTTCGTGTTGTGTTCCCGGTGGTGAGTAGGGTAGCCAGAGCTCACTGGATAATTTGTGCTGTCAGTGGGAAGACTAAAGGCTTGTCCTGCTTTGTCTTCTACACTGACGGCACAGAAACTCTGTACTTACAGGGTTGGCAGCGCGACTGTGATTCCTCTAGTGTTACAAACGTCCATAAGCCACGGTAACCACTTTCCATCAGGTGGGCCGTGTGCTTGTCTGCCACCTAAGTGGTATAAAAAAAAACGAGCAAATATGCATTTAAAAGATACCAAATGCAAAATGTCATATCTGCTAGACTCTCCCAAAGTACAACAATGATAATTTCTATGAATGACGTCGCAGAGCTCTGTGTGCTTAGAGAATTACACAGCAGAACGAGACGGTCACGTCAACCATGCAACAGCATCTTTAAAACTTGGCTTTGCAAGCTCGGATTCCAGAAATCCAGGTAAAAGGAAAAATAAATGGCGTCTACTAATGAATTCATTCAAGATTCATTCATCCGTACATTTAATAAAGAATCATACCCTACTTATTAACTCAATCACAACTTACAAATTATGATGGGCTATTAACTCTAACGATATTGCCATCAAAGGACAAAAGAGGATTATCTTAAATATAAAAGGTCCTCTGCTCCTCCCACGTTTGACAGAGGGTTCCGGCTGACTCACTATCTCTCAAAACATGTCCCAACAGGAAAGAAGATGTTTATTTTTAAAAGAAATAATCGAATTAATTTAAAAGAAAATCACGATTCCAAAGAGTCCTTTGATGATAGGTTTAAAATTGTCCGAGTTGCGCGGTGTGACATAGTCTGTGGTATTTTATTTATAGCCTGTTGATGTTTATAAATTTAAAAAACATGCAGTGTTAATCCCGATGGAGCTTTAATTAAATTCTAAGTTTAGTCTCAGTTAATATTTCACGTTCACCCCGGTTATTACTGTCAGGAAATGTAGTTTTGTGTTGACGCTTGTTTGACGTTATAATCTGGATTTAGATAATGGTTTAAATTACAGAAGAGAAAAAAATAATCTACTCAAAGAGACGACTGCTGAAAATTGACATTCAGAAAATAAAAACAAATGTGTGATAATTAAAACGATATTTAATATGGCAATACAAAGACATAATGACCAACAAAATATTTAACATAAACATAACATAAACTCCGCTTATATCCCCGAAGGGGTAGGCAGAGGTGCTATCGCCCACATTTCGCTAGTTTATGTTTAGGTAACAATGTAATAGGTGGCGATCCTATTGCCATTAACCGGGCACTTACAAACCTGCTATAAATACACACATAACTTCGAAAAGCATCGAAGTCAATGGTTTGTGCCATGGTAAAACTTGTGATAGAACCCGAGACCACGTCTCAGCAGTCCATTACCCATACCACTAGGCTACTGTGTTTATTTTCATATAAAATATTTGAGACCGCGTGGTTTCCGGCAGAGTAGAATTTGGACCACCCCATCTCTTCCCATGTGGTGTCGTTCAAGGCGACTAAGGGATAGGGCTGCCTAACATCGGACAGATGTATACAGCCCAGACTCAGGCTCAGATGCATGGCTCGAGTCAACTATAGTGCCCGAAATACGGCAATAGGCTCACCCCTTATTACGTGGGACCGAATACAATTATTGGTGAAATGTGGGTGATAATTCACCTCTGCCTAAACCTCCGGGGATAAAGACGTGATTATATGTATGTATGTATATTTGAGACCACAAAAAGTAGAAAGCTGAAACGGATCAGCTATTTATCCTAGTTATTTGTAATAGTTTTTACCAGCCGATAATCGCCAGATAATCAGACAACAGTTCAGCTCCATTTGAATACTGGGTTACAACAAGTGAACTATTAGAAAGTAAGAAATCATAATCGTAGTGCGTTCAAGTGCGTAGGCAGGTACAGTCTGTTTATGCTTGCAAGCCCATCATTGAAACGGTTCAGAAACTGATTTCTATTGTGTACTATCATTTCTTTCGAATTCACTTTTCACTTGGCTATGGTAAAAAATAAAAAATAGTACGTCATTATTTATGGTGCACTGACCTATGTTGCTATGGTATGGTGCACTGAGCTTAGATTTTTCAAGGAGATAGTTAACAATACTCATTTCATTTACCACTTAGTTGGTACACAAACACACGGCCCACCTGATGGAAAGTGGTTACCGTAGCCTATTGACGTGTGGAACACCAAGGTAGTCACACTCGCGTTGCCAACTCTATGCACAAAAGTGTCTGTGCCGGCAGTGTAAAAGACAAAGCAGGACAAGATTTTGGTCATCCCACTGACAGAACAAAAATTGTAGCGGACCCAAAGTTCCTTACAACTTACAAGAGTAATTATCTCCTTTTCATACCCACAGCCTCGCCATTCACGAACCAATAGATATTATTAGATTACAGTTGGCCGGCATCTGAAGACCCTGAGTCAGCGTGCGGTTTTATTTAGTCCGAATACCCATAAAATCCAAGGGCATTTCCGCACAAAAAGTTGTACAGTACGTACAAAACTGTTTCATGTCATTCATAAAACCAAACTCGTGAAATGAATATTGTAGAAACATGTAAGTAGGATTGGTAAAGGCAAATTCAAATCGATCTATATTAAGTATTGACAAACTTGTTTATCTGCGGACATTTCCAAGCTGCAGGAAAGATTATCAACTCATAAAAATACGATTATCATAGCGTTGAATCAACATAATGAAAGTAGAACATAATATTCACTTCTCACTACGATTCACTACATAGGCTGGCGAAGAGCCAGACTACACTAACAGATTTTCTTCGAATGAGCTGAAATTTTAATTATCAATAGTGCTCAATATTAACTTACTAATGTGTGATAGATTCCTTCTTTTCTAGCTAACAGTGATTATAATAACAGTAAGTAAATTTAGAGTGGGATAGATTGTATATTAACCTAATGGATATTTTAATCATTTTGGAAAGTTTAAAAATGAAAATTATAAGGGACAAACACAGACTATCTAAGGTTAGGGGTTCAGTCTAGGGCATAAGAGAAAATACAGTAATGAGGCTCATATTCCAGAATGCAAGCATCAGATTTAACCGGGATTCACATTAGTATGTGTGACATAAGAAAGATTGTAAGGACGGCGGGTGAGTTGACAGATGTGGCTACCCGACGTTAGGGACACAAATTTGAAGAAACATTGGTTACTCGTTCACGCAAAAGTGGTTGAACATGAATTAGAATCGCAAAGGAATATTTTCAGGCCAATCGAATAGATTCAAAGATATGTTATGATGACCAGGACCGCATATAAACCAGCAGGTACAGTTTTGAACAAAAGATAAAGCTCAAAAACTCACTCAAAGTCAGACCTCAATTTACAAAAGCCTACAAATGTTTACGAAGCGTAGAACAATGAAAAGTTGTTGCATGAACGTTTTGTGAAACAATTGGGTTCGTTTACCCCCTGCTCTGACTAAGTGGTACTGTTTGAATATACCCCGTATTTACTTTCCAATACTGTACTGAACGGTTCAGTAAACAAACACGTGAAAATGCAACGTACTTTGTTTATTTTTGATGTCAACTCGTTAACAGAAAATATGCGAGTTTCTGGAACATGTATAAATTAAGACGGTCACACAGCAAAACTGCTGCTATGGTGCTTCCCATTTATGCAGCAAATGTTTCTTGTCATTTCTTCTCAAGAAACATTTTTGGCAATTTGCTGTATGTGCACTTAATGGTGCTTTGCTTTGGTATGGTACCCCTTTGGAACGTTACTTTAGCGGGTCAGGTAACAAAATTATCCACACCTGTATGTAGCTAGAGAGGCTGACAGTATCATACACTAAAATTTCACCAGCTTCGTCGAATGTAACTGGTCGCCGCTCACCTCTGAGTCTGGGGTCCGCTTGCCGGCTTTTGAGATTTTTAAGCTAACCTATTACGGGGAAACGAAATAATTATTGAAGTGTTGTTGTGAGTATAAAGAAACGGTCTATACAACTGTAGAGTGCTTTTCGGACGTCAAGTGTATGTTTATACTTCTTTCCATATTGGAATCTAAGCAAAATTCTGTATATAAGTTTTAAAATGCCTTGATTGCTGCATTTAGCGTGAATGAAGGAGATTAATAAAATTAATCTGAGGTTGCAATGAATCACCATACAACGCAGATGTCTGAGACAGCACGACGACGCGACGCCTACGAGATACTTGCCAATAAATTGAGACTGTTGAACTTTGTAATAATATCAAATGAAGGTGAGGTTTGTTTAGATTTTAGATTCTACATCTGGTAATAGTAGCAATGTAGATTAGAGGGGTTATTATGAAAATGCAAGAAATTGTAGGTACGTTAGACGTCAATTCTACACACAGATCTAGAGATCAAGTACGAATATAATACCAAAGAATAATTTTAAGTAGTGATTAGTAAATCTCAATTATTGAATGACTCAAGAGAAGAAGAATACAAAATTTGAATCAGGTTCTAAAACTATCCTGACTTCACTTTTGGTGTAATTTTTACACGATCTTAGTGAACTCGCTTCACAATTACGTATGCTTACAATGTATACATACATATAATCACGCCTCTATCCCCTGAGTTGGGTATTTCTGCACTAAAAGTGCCCTTGTGTACAGCTGTAGAGCGATCATATAATTATGTATTACGATCTATAGACTCCGTAGGATAAAATACGAATTCAAGTTCTATAAAAGTTCCATAAAACAGAAAATCATCGTTAGATCGCTATTCTACGCGATGTAACGTCCCCTATCCTATGCGTTGTGTGCTTACGTACTTTTTTTTCAGATTAGATTAGTAGAGTATCGATTTCTACTAGTTTAGTTGATGTTATCACTTATCAGTATAGCCAGTAGTAGCTAACAAGTATACAATCAGCTTCATTTTCCAGCTCTCTAGTAGAGAGCTCTAGAGAATCTCTACGTCAAGTGCAAGCTGGTGCTTTTGTTGATTAACAGACGAGACTCTTCTTTTCTTCTTTATTCACCTCAAAGCTGATCTCCCATCGAGTTGAGAAGGAATAAGCGGCCCCGGGCTTCGAAATGAAAGCCACAGATGCTACTGGGAACAATATCAAGATGATGATGATATTATAATAGGTATACAAATGTAGATTACTAGCTGTTGCCCACGGTTCTGCACGCGTACATGCTAGTCATCGCGACGAAATATAGCCTATGTCCTTTCCCAATATCAAACATCAAGATCGGTCCAGTAATTAAAGCGTGAAAGCTTAACAGACAAACAGACTTTCGTAATATAAGTGAGGATTCATACTATGTAAATCAGGTCGTTCAATCATTTTGACCCTCGGTAGACGGAGGCGTTCATTAAGTCTTGAAACTTATGCATGAAGTTTGAATAAATCTAGTTGGAGTAGGTATTCCTCTCATCATTAAGACTTAGTCAAACGATGTCGAGTCAGGAAGTACTAACGAGAGTATGGGAGAACGAATTGGATGATCATTGAAGTAGGTACAAAGAAAAATATAAGTAGATAACATAACATAAAGTCACGCCTATGTCCCCGAAGGGGTTGGCAGAGGTGCTAGCACCCACATTTCGCCAGTTTATGTTTAGGTCCCAATGTAATAGGTTGCGAGACTATTGCCATTAACCGGGCACATATAAACCTACGATAAATACACACATAACTTAGAAAAGTATCGAAAAGTCATTCGTGTGTGCCATGGTAAAACCTGGGATCGAACCCGAGACCTCGTCTCAGCAGTCCATTACCCATACCACTAGGCTACTGCGGTTCTATAAGTAGATATGAAAGGGTATTCGATCATGATCTTTATTGTTTACCAGCGACTCGGGTTAAGGGTGCTACTTCGTCCGAATAAAATAAAGCCAAAAATAAAATTTATCTTTTTATCCATCTTTGAAGCAGGTTGTGGGACTTGGGGTAGGCAGGTAAATCGTGTCAAAATTTGAGCTCAATCGATGCAGAATAGAATGAAATAGAATAGTTTTATTTGCATGCAATAAGTAAGTGATAGTACTAATAGCCTAGAAAACTAAACTAAAAAAACTAGACTCTGGATTGGACTGGGCGGGGTATGAACATTAACGGTGAGTACATCTCACATCTTCGGTTCGCCGACGACATCGTCATAGTAGCGGAATCGTTGGCACAACTGGGCGAGATGCTGCATAACCTAGATGGAGCTTTTCGACGCGTCGGCCTCGGTGTAAATTTGGATAAATCCAAAATTATGTTCAACGAACATGTTGCACCGAGACCGATTGCCATCGAAGGGGCGACACTCGAAGTTGTTCAAAAATTGGGCAGGTTATCCAGCTCGGTAAAAAACAACTTCGAGAAAGAACTAGCCAGAAGGATCCAACTGGGTTGGGCAGCATTTCACAAAGTACGTCGAGTCTTCTCTTCACCCCTAGCGCAATGCTTTAAACGGTCTTTGAACAGTGCGTCCTACCTGTTATGACTTACGGTGCCGAAACGTGGACACTTAAAGTGGGGCTGGTCCATAGCTTAAAAGTCGCGCAGCGGGCTATGTAGCGAGCTATGCTTGGGGTTTCTCTGAAGGATAGAATTCGGGACAAGGTTATCCGACAGAGAACTAAAGTTACCGACATAGGCCACAGAATAAGCAAGTTGAAGTGGCAGTGGGCTGGCCACGTTTGTCGAAGGACCGATGGTCGTTGGAGCAAACGGGTCCTAGAGTGGAGACTGCGAGAAGGTAAACGAAAGGTAGGACGCCCCCTAGCCAGATGGACGGACGACCTGAAAAAGGTGGCTGGGACAGACTGGATGCGGAAGGCGGAGGATCGGAGAAAATGGCGCACATTGGGAGAGGCCTATGTCCAGCAGTGAACTGCAGTGGGCTGATTGATTGATAGTACTAATAGTACAGTCATGTTGCCTCATATAGCGGCGTACTAATATATGCGTAAGGAGACGCTTAGTCATAAAATGCGCATTAGATAGCTTTTAATTTTCACTTATGTATGATACAATGATTATTATGTAATGTCAAATGGATTCAAAGATACAGTAAAAACGACAATGTATCAATTACCATGTCAAATAGATTAAAAATACAATAAAAAATATATTATATCAATAAAAATGACAAGTATATATTAAGTAAATGGTTAAAATACAGCAAACGATGTCAATATATTGGGCCTTAATAATTCGTATCTTTTATAACATCTACTAACAATATTTTACTAGTTTATACTATCTACCAGAAATTGTCTGTTATGCTATAATATGCCTTTTGCAGAAGGTAGGCCTTTAATTTTTTCATTTTAATTGAACATAACATAACATAAACTCACGCCTATATCCCCGAAGGAGTAGGCATAGGTACTCGCACCTACATTTCGCCAGTTTATGTTTAGGTCCCAATGTAATAGGTGCCATTGTAATAAGCCTATTGCCATTAACCGGGCACTTATAAACCTGCGATAAATACACACATAACTTTGAAAAGCATCGAAAAGTCATTCGTGTGTGCCATGGTAAAACCTGGGATCGAACCCGAGACCTCGTCTCAGCAGTCCATTACCCATACCACTAGGCTACCTCTGTTGAAAAGATGCTAAATTCATTCCAGGAGGTATAAAAAGGCCACTTCATTGAAATCGTATTAGAATAATAATTTGTCTTGCGGCGATATTTTACGAAATTAGAATCTGCTTGGTAACTGAATTGTTGTAATTATGTGCATATGAGTGACCATTTAACAAATTTTGTGGGAATCTATTGAGATCTACTGGAAATTCATAAAGATACTAGTCTTAAGTAGAATCGCTCAATGTGACCTTTTTAGAATCGAAGTTCTTTGACAGCTTTTTTGAAGCGCACATAATGCAAGCATTATTACTATTGTTAGATAGATTAATACATTTAATTAGCAAATTGGATTCACCATCAGAATTGTAGACTGAAACCTACGTATTATCCTAACAATCAAATTTACGTCAAACAAATTGAATTGCTCCTGCTCCAGACTAGTCTTGAAATAACCACTTGATAGATGTTTGAGGAATTTAATCTCTTAATGACTTACTCGTAGAGCTCAAATTTTAGAGAACTACTAGGAGGATTATTATCGATTTTAAGACTTGCTTCAACTTTTAAGCTAAGCTGGTGGCGAAGACTGAAAATTTTCTCGATCTAGTTTGTCGTGCACAATCCGAAACATTGGGAAGCCGTCAGGTATCGGATTATAGGGACCCCCTCGCCACGGGATTATTATATTATTGCATTTAATAATATTTTCTGTAGATTCACTGGAATCACTCACTGGCGTACATACAATTGCCGTTAATAGTGAGAGTAGATGCTTACAGTACCAGGAGCCAGCACAAATGTTCTTTTTTATTGTTCCAAAATTTTAACGTGACTCCTGTGACGTATGTAGACCAAAATTTCAACAAATTCTTTAAGTCTAGTTCAGTTAGTAGCAGGCTCTCATGCATCTTAAGTAAATGATTTAAGCAGCATCCAGACTTTAGAATGACTGTACAGTTCGATACGGAAACTGCATTAGCGTGGTAATTTATCCTACAAGAATTTATCTACTATTCTTCATTTTCTACCACACCTACCATGGTGAGTGTTCTGATGAGCTCTTCCAACTAATCCCACCCTCTCCTTTCCTACATAGGACAACACGTGCAGGGCTTAGATGTCACTCTCACACTGTGCAGAATATATGAGCAAGAACCAAGCGGTTCGGAGACTCTTTTCTTTGCCGCACCACCAAGACCTGGAATTCATTACCAGTACACGTGTTTCCTTCTTCCTACAGTCCCAGGGCCTTAAGCAGGGCGTGAAAAAGCATCTGATGAGGCCGCCAAGCTGAGTGCCGCCATTGTAACATTACTTAGTGTCTGTAATGGAGACCCTCTTTCCTGAGACTTTGCCTTTAGCTTACCATCAGGCGAGGTGAAGTCAAGTTGGCGTGTCCTATATAAAAAAAAAACACAAATAGAAAAATAATTCTAACTAGAAATCTGGCTAAATATTGAAATAGACAATGAAGATGGATTGACTAACGATAAAACTCAATCTAAACGGCCGCACCTAAATCTTTCTGTCGAATCGACCACACCTGCGACCTCTCAAGGGCTAAAGTTACCCATTTAGGGGAATTGCACTGATATCTTATGCATCGGGGTTAGTTTCACGTAGTTTTTGGAATAAAGAACTTTACTGCTTTCGAAATAAATACGATTTTCCTGTAGATTTATTGGCAATAATATTGCCTATTCATTATTTTGTTTTCTAAATGTTTATTGGTTTAGCTACATAGGTATATAAGTATACGGCCAAGTAGATTGATTGCTTGAGGGTTTATTTTATTCATGGTATTTTGATCTAGTTTTTTTTTATACCACTTAGGTGGCAGACAAGCGCAAGGCCCACCTGATGGAAACTAGTTACCGTGGCCTATGGACGTGTGTAACACCAGAGAAGCAACACTCGCGCTGCCGACCCTGTGAGCACAGAGTTTCTGTGCCGTCAGTGTAGAAGACAAAGCAGGACACAAGCCTTTAGTCATCCCATTGACAGCACAAATTCTCCAGTTCTCCAGCGCTGGCGACCATGCTCACCGCTGGGAACACAATACGAAGTTATTATAACCGAGGTATTCTATAGGACGGAGGTACTGCCCCAGGCGGACTGCTCAATTGGGCAGAAATACCGCCGTGTCCTACCTCCTACAAAATCCTAGTTCAGACAATATAAGCTGTAAGTCAGGGCAAATACCTGCATGAATCTTTTGAACACATGGTTCAGTTAGAAGCTGCTGTTCGCCGGTCTACCTACTTCTATTTCCATAACTATAAAATAATCCTAATTAGTATGTATTAACTATGTTATGGCGATTACTTTTCTATGGGCACTTACCTTATTGATGTCGATAAATAGTGTCTATAGAAAAGTTGGCAACAGTTACAACTATAGCGACAAAACATAATAAAACCATTGTCGACAGTAAACTAAGGGCATAAATCTATGGAAATTACCAGTCAATAAAATATGAAACAAAAGATTTATTTTCTTTAGTGCCAGACAAGTTAACCATTTTCCATTATAGGCTTAGGTAGCTCCTTTCACATGCTACGGGAAATTGATATTCAAGATCGTATGTTTTCAAAACATCACAGACTCTGCTATCAGTGTGGATATTTTATAAATATGGTATTATGAATGTTATAAGATCTTCCGGTGAGGATTTCTTACCCACATTGTTATGTCTGACAAAAGGGTGATATACTGTAACCAGTTTGCACCCTCTGTTACTAGGCAAATGGCTAAAAAGTAAAAACCGACCTTCAATGCAGAAATCAGTGAAGAAACTTCGAGTCTCGGTTCTTTGGATTCACCCTACGACTCAGAGATTCACTTACATTCTTTATTTGTAGCACTACCAAGGTGTAATTTTTTTTTATCTAGTACATGCCTACTTAACTTCACCTCGCCTGATGGTAAGCTAAAGAAAAAGTCTCAGGATAGAGGGTCACGATTACACACACTAAGTAATGTTACAATGGTGGCACTCAGCTTGGCGGCTTCATCAGATGCTTTTTCACGCCCCGCTTAAAGGACCCGGGACTGTAGTAAGAAGGAAACACGTGTGCTGGTAATGAATTCCAGGTCTTGGTGGTGCGGGGGTGACTGGTGGAGCCGCCTGTCACCCTGGCAGAAGCAGGCCGTGGCAGTGGCGCGTCTCACGCGCCTCCCCGTTTCCGGGGACGAGTTGGGGACTCTGTAGTCCCCACACCCGAGGAGAGGGCCATACAGATCGTGAGAGATGGCCCTGGGTCGGCCGGGGTGCGAGGGATATGCGTGTCAACCTCACCTTCAGCAACCAAAAACGACACACAGGCGGCGTGCGTTTTGGTCTGTTCGAGTCCGACATAACCTCTTCCACCAGCTCCGGTGGAGGGGTATCCGTGGGAATTTTGCACACGTAAAAAAAAGGTCTTGGTGGTGCCACAAAGAAAAGAGTCTCCGAACCGCTTGGTTCTTGCTCGTATATTCTGCACATTCTGTGTGAGCGTGACATCTAAGTGTTGTCCTATGTAGGAAAGCAGGGGGTGGGATTCGTTGGAAGAGCTCAACAGAACACTCACCATGGTAGAGACGGTAAAATACCGTCAAGGAAGCAACATCTCAACACATCTGCAAATGCTCGAGGGTGTTCGACCTCAGGATTCTCAATAATGCGAACCGCGAGAAAAGTCATTGGTGTGTGCCTTGGTAAAAGACCTCGTCTCAGCAGTCCATTACCCATACCACTAGGCTACCGCGGTTCCCATCTCCTATTATATGTATAGGTATTGTTTATAAAATAATAAAATGTTCCCGCCCAATGGTGTTATAAATTTATCGGCTGTTAGTCGACTTCTTCATTCAGAAGGTATTTACTCAAATCCTTGCCGCATAGTCACTCTATCAACAAACACTGCCATTTTGCCGAAATCGTTCAAGCATCGATATCCTAAAACCAATCAGTTTAGAGTTTGTATTCAATAAAACATGAATTTCAGATTCTATTTGCCCGAATTTTTGTTAGCTTCGTATCTAATTCAATCGTTTTGTTAGTCTCTCTACTTTTATTTTCTCTTCTCTATTATATTCTATAACCTTAATTCAATTAGTCTTTATAGGTATTGATTCTATCTTCCATTTTACTGATTTTACGTGACACAAGTAGACCGTGACTTTTTCATTAGAAGCAAAGACAGTCGTGTAAGACTGTCTTTGCTTCTAATGAAAAAGTTTTGTATTTTAGGACAGATATCTTATTACTGCACGAAATAGTAACATGTTATTAGAGCGAAAATATAGGTTCGTGAGTATTTTTGGCTCTTGATATGATTGTAGTTCTAAAATTAATGGACATGCGAGAGCTTGGCTGCTTGGCTCGAAACAATGGTTATTCGGCAGTTACAAGCGAACGCTCAGTGTAATTTGATTTGTGTACCGAATGAGCAATCCCTAATTGCGGTGATATTTTAACTAACTACAAACCGATTAGAATTAGCGCTACCAATTTCAGGTAATTACTAATATCCTCTGATAAAAAACATTGCTTAAGGCCATTCACGAATACTGCGCTCGAAGAGTCGAAAAGAAACCAAAAATGACAGTGAAATGAATCCTGTCGGATGCTAGAATATGGAGTGAGACACCATAGGAGGGCCAGATGTAGAGATATGGTCTTGCGTCGGCCGAGGTGCAAGGGATATGCCTGTCAACCTTACCTTTGGCAACTAAAAACGACCCACAGGCGCGTTTTAGTCGTTTAGAGTCCGACATAACCTCTCCTACCGGCTCCGGCTTTATCCGTGGGGATTTTTCGCAAAATAGGGAATGATGATAAATTATAATCTTCATTTGTTGATTTATACTATATTTACAGGCACCAAGAGCGGCTTGGTAAACGATGCAATCAATAAAGCTGTCTATTTCTCACTGTACGATTCCCGTAGGTCTGAGTGCCCAGATTTGTTCGTACGAAGGTAAGTCCTGGAAAATCAATAGAGCCATTAGTAACATACACCAGAAGGCAAATATATTTGCGCTCGGCTATGTATGGTAGGTACTTTAAGAATTGATTGCACATTAATTACTCCTGATTGTGTCGGAATTAATCAATACCGAGTTCGTAGTTTACCTACGGAAACGAGAGAGCAAGAAATAAATATCTAATAGGTTTGAATTTTTATTTATCTAATTCTCAAATATTGCTGCATATTTGAGAATTCCAGATGCCAGAGATATGCTGTATAATCTATAAAAAATCTTTTTTGGCAATTCTTTTTCTGCATTTCAATAAACTTAAAACATCAAAAAATTCGTTACAGTTCTCATCGCGTCCTTTCAAATATTGCTTAATTTACCCAATTTGGTATTATAAAACTTAGTTGAGTTCGCAGCGTGGTTCCCGGCAGAGTAGAATTTGGACCACCCCATTCCTTCCCAAGCGGTGTCGTACAAGGCGACTAAGGGATAGGGATGTTTAACATCAGACAAATATATACAGCCCAGACTCTGCCTCAAATGCATGGCTCGAGTCAACAATAGTGCCCAGAAAACGGCAATAGGCTCACCCCCTATTACGTGGGACCGAATACAATGATAGGTGAAACGTGAATGTTAATTCACCTTTGGTAATAAAGGCGTGATTGTATGTATGTATGTAAAATTTAGTTGATAATGACTGCTATCAATAGCGCAGTAGTTCAATTGCATAATATACCCTCAAATAGCAAGAACTGGGTCACGGACTCGCGGTCTTTTGCAGGAAATGATTGGTCAAAATACGGATGCTGTTGCGTAGTAATTATTGTTATTTGATTAATTATTTTCGTTATTCAGTTTAGGTACTTATATAAAATATTATAATATACAGAAAACGAATTACTTATAAATTTATACAAAACTATGCTAACTATACACTATATACAGAAAGGAAATAGAGAAAAAAGGGAGTCTGCAACTTTAGACATGGGAAAATTTCCTCCCCATCGATCTCTACTGGTGCCGTGCCCAAGAGGCTGGCGGCATTACCACGCTGAATGGCGATGCTAATTCTTTGAGCGAGGTAAAAACCAGCCCTACGGTCACGGGAAGCTTCGATTAGTCACTTCACTATTTCTTTCAATATCGCGCGCGCGTTCGGACTCCACGGACCCAACGTTTTTACTCCAAATGGTTCAAAAATATAATTACCAGTTAAATTGGCGTATTTGCGCCGTTTGAGAGTTCTGCTGATGCAGCAGCACATGCGCAGTCCATCGTACTTGGAAGATGGGAAGGCGCCACCGTGTCGTCGCAAGTTGCATGCCACACCAAAGGCCTACCCATCTTCCAAGGCATCAACGACATACCGTCCGGTCTCTTACCATCGTCGCGTGCCAAGCCAACAGGTTCAAGTATAGCTGCCACACCGGGTGACAAGAGCCCGACGGATAATGTTGTTCATATTGGCACGTCGGGACATGCGGCCTGCGCTCCTGCTGCAAGATATTATTTTCGTTTGACTTATTGACCTATTAGTCATATTTAATTCATTATATATTACACTAGCTGACCCACCCCAGCTTCGCCCGGGGTATATTTTGAAGCTTCATATCCCTTTTAGTCTTCAAAATATGTATGAATAATTGCCGGATTTGTTAACATTTATTATCAATGCTCCGCTCCCTTAAGTAGTAGCGTGATGATATATAACCTAAAACCTTCTTCGATAAATGGACTACCCAACACTGAAAGAATCATTGAAATCGGACCAGTAGTTCCAGAGATTAGCGCGTTCAAACAAACAAACAAACTCTGCAGCTTTATAATATTAGTATAGATTAGTATTACATATCACACACAGAAATCAGAAACATACAGAAATCGATACTTAACTTAATGAGACTTACTTACTAGACTGCCGAATTTTAGAATTTGTAAGTGTTGCCCTTTTTTCCGTTTCACGACCATTCTGTATTAAAAATTCAAACGGGTTCCATATTTTATACTGTAAGCTACCTGTCTTATATCATCTCCTCACATTATGTTCGCGTATGTAGGTCACGTCTCGGAGCTTTGGCTTCAGATAAGGCAACACGTTGTCTGACATGTCTTCCCAATATTTTAATAAGAATGGCGACGATCCAAATTCCTGCTTAAATTTTTTTATAGTTTAGCTTTAGTAAACCAAAAAGAATATATAAGCATGTACGCTTATAGTTTATTTTTGCTTACCAGTTTTCAAAACCAAATCAACCACGATTGAATAATCGCTTTTTTTGTTGTCGTCTAATTAGCCAGTTTGACGAATTTCACTTTTTTAGTTTAATTGATAGAACGAAGCCAGTGGAGCCGATCAACTGCGTTCCGATTCTCGTTACTATATACAAAAAAGATGGCGCTCAAGTCAACAACAGTGTTTTTATATTTACGTCGATTTATATTTATATTTAAATTGTCGAAAACCGAAATATATTTCAGCTAACTTATGCCGCTTGACTAACCGTGACATGAGCAAGCGCATTCATGTTTAGCTAGCTATGCTAGTGCTGCAACATGGCTGCAACACATTTAAGTTGGCTTAATTTTACGCCAGTGCCAATTGAAATTCACAGACTGATCACGTTACTTCTTCGAGACTGCCAACCCAGTTGAATCAAAAACTTGAACTTTGGAGCCCAGCATTCACTCCCTTCATTATTTGGTTTAACCAGACGGTGAGCGGTCTTCTAGAGAAAAGCCTGCGCCAGCCAGTTCCTTGTCCGTCTACTCACGTTACGACTTTGATTTAAACTCATTTTTAAAAAGAATAATGAGCCTATGTACCCAGTCAAATATAACAACAAGAAACAGTCTACAAGTAGGTAGGTAGTAAAATGAGTGGAAATCTGGTAATCCCATTTTTTCCATATGGAAAGAAATAGTGGTATGGGTAATGGATTGCTGAGACGAGGTCTCGGGTTCGATCCCAGGTTTTACCATGGCACACACCAATGACTTTTCGAAGTTATGTGTGTATTTACCGCAGGTTTATAAGTGCCCGGTTAATGGCAATAGGCTCGCCACCTATTCACCCTTCGGGGATATAGGCGTGAGTTTATGTTATGTTATATTTGATTACTAAAGTTCCAATCTGGCGACGACTGCCAGCACTCCTATTGCTCCTATTGAAAATTACGTTGAATGAGCTAATTTAAGCCCGACAGTCTACAAGTAGGTATTTACTCAAGTAAAATGAGTGGAAATCTGGTAATCCCATTTTTTCCATATGGAAAGAAATAGTGGTATGGGTAATGGATTGCTGAGACGAGGTCTCGGGTTCGATCCCAGGTTTTACCATGGCACACACCAATGACTTTTCGAAGTTATGTGTGTATTTACCGCAGGTTTATAAGTGCCCGGTTAATGTCAATAGGCTCGCCACCTATTCACCCTTCGGGGATATAGGCGTGAGTTATGTTATGTTATGTTTGATTACTAAAGTTCCAATCTGGCGACGCGGTGACGACTGCCAGCACTCCTATTGCTCCTATTGAAAATTACGTTGAATGAGCGTATTCAAAACCGAAATAGGCTGTCATAGCTATTTAAAAGGGTTTCGACATTAAAAAGTTATGTTTTATTTTATTACATATAAAAAACAGTATTATTATTAGGTACTTTTTCTTGACTCTTTACAAGAAAAGACGGTGAAGGCAGGCTAAGTGGAATAGAAAATAAGTATATTAAGATCTATTTCTTAAGGCATATCCTTTTTATATTTTTAAAGTCTTTTTATAGGCGGCCAGAGTCAGCATAAACCGTCGCATTACGATACGGAAACGTCTTATTCAAAGAAAATAGCACAACCACTTACCAATCAACATCTTAAGACGACTCATTTGAAAAGCATATCGAATCACGTAGAACCAATTAGGTTAAGTATCATTGCATATAGTTGCATTACATTATAATACGATGAAACTGAAATGCACTCATAGTCGTAGAGATATGGTTGAAACTCGTCAATTTCAAACCATTAGGGTTAATAACTTGAAGTGGGAGCGAGTGAAAGTGCTTTCGATTCCCTTGTGTTTATTTTCAGACTACGGAAGCGTACAAATACCAATAATTATGAGATAGTGGTTCATTTTGTGCGTGCACGCCGTTAAATGTTAAAAATAGTTAATGAATGGGGAAGAGGACAACTTCAGACATGTTGCAACGTACCTAATATTTATGGTATCCTATGAATTTCACTGTTTAACATGTTAGTGCCTAGTTAGATACTATGTAGCGATCGTTTTTTGCAGTGAAACAAACACGCAATCGCAAAAGGGCGATGAAATATTCGTGGTCCTATTTTTTTTTTGACAAGCTCACGGCCCACCTGATGGAAAGTGGTTACGACGTAACACCAGAGAAGCCACACTCGCGCTGCCGACCCTGTAAGCACAGTCTCTGTGCCGTCAGTGTAGAGGACAAAGTAGGACAAGCCTTTAGTCATCCCACTGACATCACAAATTCTCCAGTGAGCTCTGGCTACCCTACTCACCGCTGGGAACACAACACGAAGTTATTATTACCGCGGTATTCTGTAGGGCGGAGATACTTCCCCAGTCGAACTGCTCAATTGGGTGGCAATACCGCCATGGCCTACCTCCTCCTTTGTTGTAAGTGCACATTTGGCTATGTTCGTGATTCTGTATCAATACTATTCCTATGTTGATGATCAAGTACAGAACAAGTAACCATAAAAACACGCTTCATCAAAGATACTTATAGTCGCACATCAGTGGCCTTAACAAAAGTTCATGGAGGTATCGAAAAATTCCGTTTTGTGCATGTAATGATATCAAGATGACATTGACAACGCAGTCTGTTTAGCCCCGTCCACCACTCTGTGTTCCCCAGAAATATCGTCAATAGCACATAGTAGTGTAGCGATGTGATACGCGTTTACAACATCACTGCACTTCTGAAATGCGACTTACGCGTCTTAGTAGGGTATAGTGATCCTAGTAGATGATACTATTGTAGCGTTTATCGTGCGTTCTGTCGTGATTGAGTAATAAGACCTCCATCCTTCTATTCAAACTCTAGCATTTATGACACTGGTTAACAATAAAATGATTACAATTACGTACTTTCGGTCTAGTCTTCATTTGACTAACAGTTGAAAGTGAGAATTTCCACTACATCATAATTATCAAAACGGTTCAAAGTTAAATTGACCTCGAAGGCAGTGAGAGTATCGTAGAGAGAATAGGCCATAGGCCGCTGTTTCGTAACACCGAAACAATAGACATTGAAAATGCATAATGATACGAGCGCCGAGCGTTACAATGTAAAAAATGACAAGATTTTTGTAGAAAGTTGTCAGTCTTTATACCTGCCATGTATGACTACTAGCTAGGGAGTTCTGTTTATGACATATAATTTACAATTCTAATCCATCGAATTGTTGCCTCACCTCGCTGCATAAGGCACTGTGGGAATGCACCTTTACACGGGTGAATGAGCCATGCTGCTTTAAATTCGGATTGGTCATCTCCATCATTCAAGATATAAAGAGCATATTAATCTTGACGTGCCAGCCACATTATAATTTATCAACGAAACTTTTGGTTGCTGTAGTTTTTATATATTATTACTATATTATAATGTTTTCTTACCCCTCGTTTACACCTAAGTATAAAACATACATTTGACAAGTTGCAATATGCCACAGGCTACAGTGGGAACGCAATTGTTTTATATTTGTTTATATACGTACTATGTGTACGAGAAAGTATCTGTGATACATTATATAAAACAAGTATTGTGTTTTGATTAGTCTTCAACAAGTTTTTTATAAACAAGTTTACTTGTTTTACAACTTGTTTCGTTGTGTAAACGAGGGGTTAAAGGACCTAAGCTCAGACATCTTTTGCTCTTAACCCTGAAGTCTAGAACAGTTAGAAATAAATATAGACAATGGCGGAAACACAGTCACAATTCATCCTGACTACTCAACACAAGAAACTCCTTATTCATTATTGGTCTATTCTGAATAATCTCTGGTGCATGTTAACCAATCTTATTAAAATGAAATTTAATAAGATTGGTTCTTCGGGTAGCGTTCTTAAATTCATTTGGGTCTCTCCAAAGGTTCTTGTAATTGACTACACTACCAACAGGAAAGTTTTCTCTTATGTTGCTACAATAAGGTCTAATTGTATAAAAGACGTTAATATTTCAATCTGTACACCAGCATTTGGCCTTGCATTTCCAAATGACAGTACATTTCCAAAGCTTATCGCAACCTCGATAGACGCAATTTCTGTTATCTTACGATCTGTGATGACTTTAACGCCTATTGTTTTGAAATGAACAGCCGAGACCGCGACCGTAACCATTACAAACTGCAAATCCATTGGGAAATATCGCCCACTTCGAAATAAACACGGAAGAAACAATTCCCGAAACAAATTTAAACCTTTTCAGAATCTGAACAATTCTATACGTGTGTCATTTAAAGTGCTGGCAAGACAATAAACTTATTTGAATTCTAAAATAGGAATAGGAATCGTTTATAATCGTCCTCAGGCGCGTCTATGTGAGGGGTGATTAAAGGTTGGTCGTTGTCCGACCATCCTTGGCAAAAAGCCAGGGTGCCTAGTCAGGGAGAATTGAGAATTGTTTGTCATGTTGGCCGTTTGTGCAGCTATTTATCTATCTACGGTTGTGTGTTCTAATTTTGAATTTTGAACTGTCACATACGAAACCGTTGCTTAACATTACAAATTTTATCTGTCAGTAAACACGAACTCAATCGTTGGTCACACACTCAACTACTTTTATGTCCCGAGTATCTTTCAACAATTCGGTCGCGAGTTGAAGCCCCGTCTTGGTCGTTCCGACGATGGACTTTTTCCGTTCTTAATCTATAATTAAGGAGTCGCTTTCACGTGTCATTTTTTCTGCTATTTCAGAGGCAAAAGATTTTTTATTTTATTTATTTACTAAGAAACAAAAAGTCGTTTATAGTACTACAACACTTTTCAAATACAGATCTACAGTTTCCTACATTTTTTTAAACACATTGTTAAGTAAACTCAAGTATACATAAATATATATCTACTTCTATTTATTTACCATCAAATTAAATTTCAAAACAATAATAATAAATCATTTAAAGAGACACTCCATGACCAGTCTCTTAGAATTTATTTATTTATACTTTATGCATGATGTACCTTAGCGGACTTAATGCCGTAGGCATTCGCTGCCAGTCTACCATAGGGTGGAGGCGCAATTTAGTAAGAGATGTCTGGAAGATTCACTGAAGAAACTTGAGACACGCTGACCAACAGATTAAATTAGCCAGTTACTTCATTGGACGTCTATCTACATTTACCACACATGAAACACCGGTATTCAATGATATAACTACCACTACACCGACAGTTATTGACAACATTAAACGCCTTGGCATATTGAAAATTCAGTTTAGTTACTCCTTTCTTTTATACTCCGATTTTCACTCTACCACATCGTATTCTCCATTCGATTAGGTATTTAGCTAAACTTAAATAATCTGGTAGCGACTATTTATCATGTTTTTAAAAACTCAGTTTATTAAGTAAGTAAGTATTACAGCGCATCAGGGACGTTTGTGGAGGCACGTGTCGACTGCTTTTACACGCTCATGAGGAAACGGTGTGCGTCTGTGGTGCGTCGAGTGCGAGTGAGCCCCAACAGAATCCTGGCGTGTATAGACTTGACTGTACATATATCAATCACTGCTGCAGGCTCTCCATATCGGTGTTGAGCCTGGTGATTGATAATATACATAGATAGTTAATAAACCTTTCACGGTCAATTTGTACTAACTAAAATAGAATAAGAGAATTATGACTAACATAAAAATGAGTCTGTGTTACTTAAATAAACAAACATTTTATTTTTTAATTATTAATATTTTTCTATTTAAAAAACCGTTTTAAATACTAAAAACCGAACTTGAACTAGTTAATCAGTTCGTTGACATATTTTATATATTTATTCGAATCCGACATAAGCGGTAGTTAGCGGCATTTTGCAACAATAAAGCAGTGTTTATACCCCATTACTGTCCATTACCCAACCCTTTTTTTTAGAACAAACCGTTTTCGCATATTACACACTAAAAACCGCGATCGAATAAGACCCAAAACCCACTGAATATTTTTCGTTTACACCTGGTTATATCGCACTAATAAACGAAAGGTTAAAATTAAAAAGGGGTGCATTCGGCAAAAATGGTCATAGATATTTTTTGCTTCACCCGTGATACCGCGGTCTGGCCTCAGTTGTCGCCCTGCCATGCGTTTTATAGGTCAAGGCCTGGCTCGAGGCCCTTTGAATTTGTCCCTGGCCCGACAATGCTCAAACAGAGCTATTTACTGGAATATATTCAATGGGAGCTACTCTAGTGAACAATTGCTTTTAAATAGCTTAATAGTAGGAAGTTATTTAGCTACAGGAAATAATATTGTTGGCGAATATCAGTAGGTTTGATATTTCGAACCTATTTCAACAACACAACTGAACCTAAGTATACAACTTAAGTGGCAGACAAGCACACGACACGGCCTACCAGATGGAACGTGGTTGCCGTGGACTATGGACGTGTGCAACATCAGGGAAGTCACACTCGTGCTGCCGACCCTGTAAGAACAAAGAGTTTCTATGCCATCAGTGCAGAAGATAAAGCAGTGAGCTCTGGCTACCCTACTCACCGCCGGGAACACAATACAATGTTTTTATGGTCGCGGTATTCTGTAGGGTGGAGGTACTTCCCCAGTCGGACTGCATAATAGGGACGGGAACACCTTCGTGTCCTACCTCAGGGATTTCAGAATCCAAGGAAATTTCGAATATCCAAGGCGTGTAAGTAGCTTAGTTGGTCAGAGCATTACCTACTCCTGCAAGGGGCTGGTCGCCAGTTCAAGTCCTTTTAAAATTTATAATTCATCATGCTTTTGGATATTTCCTGGAATGGCGGTGTACTATGAGTGTTGAAAATTTATAATGTATTTTTTTATACCACTTAGGTGGTAGACAAGCACACGGCCCGCCTGATGGGAAGTGGTTATGCTTGAGTGGTATACCGTGGTTATGCTTGACGTATGCAACACCAGGGGTAGATGTATTATATTAAATAATGGTGTGTATTGAATGAAAGAGTGCCCAGGAATATGGCATCAATAAAGTTATTATTATTATTATTATAGTCATTTGTGTGCATTCTAATTAATTATGATTTGTTACATATTTGCGCCTTGAAGTTCCGCCTCGCACAATAAGTAGTTTTATTGCGCCATATCTCATATTTTATAATGTACTTAATGGATAGAAATCCGTAACTTCATATTACCTACATAACATAATATGTTCATAAATCCAAAGAGCAAATTATTTTAATAGAACTTCCCTTTTCTCTTTCTTCCATTTCGCAATCATAATTCTTCACTAGAAAGAATTACCTACTCAGAGAATTTTTTTTTTCCATACATGACAGCCGTCATTGTAATGTTTGTACTCTCGAATGAGAAGCTAAAGTTGAAAAAAGTCACTAGCACGCCCGTTAATTTCTGTCTAAAATCATTGGACGTATACCTCAGACAATTTATAGCATCAGTAGCTTAGTGGTAAAGGAGTCGGCGTTATGATCGAGAGGTCCCGGGTTCGAAGCCTGGCCGTTACACTACCGACGTGAACCCACTCCTAACACAAGCAATTTAGCTTCTCTAGGTTAGGTTAGGTTAGGTTTAATTAGTAATTTCGGTCCCAATATTCTTTATAAGAAAAAAATAGTACTTCCCTATTCTCTTTCTTCCATTTTGCAATCATATTTCTTCACTAGAAAGAATTACCTACTCAGAGATTTTTTTTTTTCATGCATGAAAGCCATCATGTTAATGTTTGTACTCTCGAATGACAGGTTAAATTTGAATAAGTCACTAGCACGCCCGTTGATTTCTGTCCAAAATCATTGGACGTATACCACTGACAATTTTATTATTATAGTGATATAACTATAGGTATCACAGTTTACTAAATTAGTCATATGCTGTAAGTATCTAGTGTATGTCTATTGTCTATTAATTTATGAGGATGCTCTCCTGCATAATATCAAAATGTTTAAATTTCTTTGTAAACTTATTGCGCAAGAGTCAATAAAAAGAAATACAATATAATTCACCTTTAAAAACGTCGTTAGGCGTTCTGCGTTCATTACTAACCTTGTATTTTAATACAGGTTTGGCGCTCTCGGTACATTCTAAAAAGAAATACGTATTTCAAATATTAACTTGCTTATTAAAAAAAATTGGTTGCCTGTAAAGTCGGTATACGGGCGAAAGTTTTACGTGACAACGACTTTGAGTGGTAAAATAATTTTAATGTGAATATTCATTCGTAAAGTAGGAAGAAGGATGAAATAATAGTAAGGACGCGTGCCTTTCACTTTTTATGTCTGTCTCTCTCGCTCTTAGGCGGGCTAACCATGCCC
The DNA here is from genome assembly GCA_963662185.1 of Eilema griseolum. NCBI lineage: Eukaryota > Metazoa > Arthropoda > Insecta > Lepidoptera > Erebidae > Eilema > Eilema griseolum. The sequence continues at coordinate 4,764,681 of OY759243.1, forward strand.
GAGTGGAAGGGACGCGTGCCTCTCACTCGCTCTCATTGTGAGCGCATAACGTGAGCGGAGCGTAACGCAGTTTCTTGGCAAACCAATTTATAAGACGTTGTCACGTCAAAATCAACTCTTCTATGCTTAAACTTAGATAAATTACAAAATTCTTGCACAACTCATTGTTCTTGATAAAAGAATAATTACATACATTGTTCTAATGCTTTAAAATTCTAATGAAGATAAAAACAATTCAACCATGTAATAAGCGAATACTCCTGAATATTTCATTATTGAACGTGCGTCGCTGGGCGTTTCGGGGCCGTTATTAATATTTTTTGTGATTATTAAGTCCAAAAACGCCCAATAATAAAGTTATAAAATTCCAGTAACTGACAAAAGAAAGCTTTTATGAATAACCTTGTATTGCTTATATGTATTTTTATCGTTCTCTTAACATTCTAAAAATTTAAAGTGCGTATTAACTATCGTATCAAGTAAAAACAACAAAAATTTTAAACTGACAGCAGATAAATCACACACAGCATTCTTTCAAAACCTATTTTTCTTGATAGGAAATGTATATTGTTGTTGTAATCTACATGGTCTAAATAAAGCTGAAAATAATCCGACCATGTATAAACAAAACTCCCTTTAATCGTCTTCAATAAAAGAAAGAAAATGATCGACTTGTATGTTGTGTAATTTTTGTTGCCCAAGATTAGAACTGATTGAAACGTTTTGAAATCAATAACAATACGATATCATTGATTGTAAAAAGAAAATTGAAAGTAAATCTAAGTTTAACAGATACGTACTCTATGTGTGGGAAGTACACGCAGTTTTAGATAAGCATTCATGAATAACCTTGTAATTAAGTACAACTTACAAATTTGTCACTCCCCTAACATTCTAAAAACGATTATAAATTTTATAATCATACTATAAATGTGACGGATGATGACGGTTGCATGTAGCCGAGATGTGAATGTTGATATGGATGTGTGGTCTGACACGAATGGATAAGATTAGGAATGAATATATTAGAGGAAGTTTGAGGGTAGCACCAAACACGGAAAAGCTACGAACGAGGGAATCGTTTGTTCTGGTTCGGACATGTAATGCGTAGGGATGAAAGTAATGTCATAAGGAAGGCACTAACTATGGAAGTGGATGGCTAAAAGAGAGAGGAAGACCTAAAATGAGCTGAATGGCAGGAGAATGATGGTGATGACTATTTTGGGACAATTAGGTACAAGCAAAACTCGTTCAATATTATAGCAGTTAGATGTTTATTTTTAATAAATATAAGTGTATCAAAACACAACATGTCCACTTGACCTAATCTAGGCTTAACACTCAAACGGTTTTTTTTTTTTCATATAAATATACCTTGCTAGTGAAATATTTGTGTTTAAAAAACTTCATATACAAACACATACTGACGTCACACCTAGAAAAAGTGTTATAAATCATTATATATTAGGTACCATTCAAAGAAATAGGTCATCGCATGCTGGTGGGCGATAAACACTCTCTTTCGAATCTTTGAAAAGTTTGAAATAAACGATATTTTAGTTTGATGAAATGTTTTCAACGTTGTTTGAATTGCTACATATGACTTCACTTATTTTCTCCAAGCCTTAAAAAAATATATACCACTTGGTTGGCAGACAAGTACACGGCCCACCTGATGGAAAGTGGTTACCGTGACCTATCGACGTGTGTAACATCGAGGGAGTCACACTCCCGTTGCCAACCCGGTAAGCACAAGAGTCTGTGCCGTCAGTGTAAAAGACAAAGCAGGAATAGCTTTTGGTCTTCCCACTGACATGATTACAGTACAAGAACTCTTCAGTGAGCTTTGGCTACCCTACTCACCCGCCGGGAACACAACACGAAGTTATTATGGCTGCGGTATTCTGATGGGCGGAGGTGCTTCCCCAGTCAGACTGTCGACATCCGACCGATGGTAGACAGTCTTTTTACCATCTCGGTATCAACATTTCTGCATTCATGTACTTCTACCAACTTTGTCCATACATTTACAATACTAGCTGACCCACCCCAGCTTCGCCCGGGGTATATTTTGAAGCTTCATATCCCTTTGAGCCCGTATGTTTTAGTCTTCAAAATATGTATGAAAAATTGCCGAATTTGTTAACATTTATTATCAATGCTCCGCTCCCTTAAGTAGTAGCGTGATGATATATAGCCTAAACCTTCCTCGATAAATGGACTACCCAACACTGAAAGAATCATTCAAATCGGACCAGTAGTTCCAGAGATTAGCGCATTCAAACAAACAAACAAACAAACTCTGCAGCCTTATAATATTAGTATAGATAAATAAATAGAGGCACTTAAAATTAACAACCGCTCTGCTGCCAGTATGAAATTGAGACATTGTTTCTTGGGATGAACGATACTATATATCAATCACCTGGATAGGTATGACACGCAGATTACTTAACAGTTATGTAGAATAACAATAGGCTTATGAGTTACGTACAGCACGACGAGTACACGTTGTGTTACAGTACCTTTGTACACCTAATAATGAATTCATTATCTGTAATAACACTGCACCCGGAATTACATCTCTCCAGGAACAACTGGACTGAATTACGTGGTGTAACTCATTGTATATTGAGCTCTCAATGTTGAGAACACAGACTAGTACTGCACTGTGCAGCCTTTGTCCGTAAGTTTCCCTGCATCGTCGTAGTGATCCCGGTTCCGCGACCAACAAAATCTTTACTTTATTTACACTACCGACGTGAACCCACTCCAAACACAAGCAATTTAGCATAGCCGAAATTACTAATATCCCTTTCGTTAGAGGGAATATTAGTAACGGCTCTAATATTCTTAAAAAAAAAACAGGATAAAAAGTAGCCGATAAGTTGACTGTAATCTATCTCTGTGACAAATCAGCCAGGTCGTTAAGCTGTTTTGGTTTGCTAGAAGCATAAGCACCAATCCGTACAAAATTCGTATACGTATGCGATAAAAAAAAAAAAACAAATAGTTAAGAGAGTATTTAGTGGTAAGAAATAATACATTAAGTATATCAACGAAGTTATCCTATAAATTTTATAGGGTCGGCAGCGCGAGTGTAACGCCCCTAGTGTCGCACACGTCCGTAGACCACGGTAACCACTTCCCATCAGGTGGGCCGTGTCAGCCGTGTGCTTGTCTGCCTATAGACAAGCACACGGCACAAATGTATGAAAAAAGCGATTCTTTTTTAATCTTTTTCACTTCCTTTATCTGCTAGTCCATTTTTCCCCACTATTTATTGAGATACCTACTCTAAAATCATAGTAATCTTTTCTCAGCAACAATATTTGTTAGAAAAAGAATCTAGATCCGAATATCTTGGTAAGAAAAGTAAAAAATATCTATGTAGATATTCTTTTGCAGATAATTTCTAAACACAATAACCTTGTTCGTGACACACAGATGGATGTACCCGGATAGAGACAAGTTCAATTTTTATTATATCAATTTTATGAATATGGCCTCGTACCATGCAACGTATAATGCCGTTATGCAGTTGATCCGGTCCAGCCCTATTATATCATGCAATACATGATCGTTACACACAAATGAATACATAATAGGCAGTCCTGTTTGTTTGTCCTCAACATCAACATCATTATCACAAATTCCGGTTGCATCCAAAATTTCTACCTTCGATGGCTTCGAAGTAGGTACAAGTTTTGGATGCAACCGGGAAATCAGGGATTCGTACCTACTAGTATTTTTTTTTATCTCTTGATTTGGTTGGGCCGATTCTGACGAAATCATTACTGCAGGTTTATTTGATGTATTTTTAGTTTTTTTGAAAATATATTTGAGTTACACAAAAAAACCCAGATCTAAGTGAAGTTACAAGTGAGATCCGTATATTTTCAAGTCAAAAAGTTCGTGAAAAATAAAATTATTTTTCCGGAAATGTTACAAAGACGCACCCATTATTATACACGCAATTTACGTAATGTCATACATATCTAATGAACACTGCACTCGCCCTGACCCGGAATCGCATCCCAACAGGAACAACTGGATCACATTACATAACCACTGTATATGGAGCTCTCAATGTTCCACGCCTTTCAAAAGACTCGAACAACATGAAAGATCTTCGCAATATGGTATATTATACATACATTTAGGTTCACCGTTCTATTTTTGAAAACTGCGATCATTGCATTTTGTGTTCCATTTTTAAAAACAGACTAATTCGAAACTGGGATTTGCTAATTAAAAAAAGGCGGTCATATGCGATTCAGACTCGCACACCGACGGTACTTTACACAATTGAGGAAAGAACTTATGATACATAAACTGCAATATTATATTATTTTGATTGTGTTGACTTAGTAGTTTCGTTTTTCAGAGTTTCAAGACGTTGTTGACTATGTAACTGAGTATGTGCTATGAATTTCAACTTGATGCCTCCACCTATTTGTGAAATAAAAAGGTTTTGACAGACAAACAGATGGACAACAAAGTGATTCTATAGTGTCCGATTTTATTCTTTTTGGGCACGGAACACAAAAAAGTTGTGACTTGAAGTCGTTCCATTTTAAACGCTGCCGTTGTTTTTCCACGCGTACTATATAATAACTTTCGTTTTTACTGTCGCTTGCCTTTTACAGCAATCTAAATAGTTTAGGTAGTTTAGGTTAGGTACTTACAATTTTAATCATCACTTTCACGCGTACAAATAAAACAATTATGTCCCATTACATTGTTGACAAGTAATATTAATATTATTACATGAGCGCTGTTAATAGTGCGTAAATTAAATTCTTGTTTATATTTTTAATATCAAAATGTACGTATGCAACCTAACCTAACATAAAAAGCCATAGGCCACGATAACCACTTTCCATCGGGTGGGCCGTGTGTTTGTCTGCCAGCTAAGTGGTATAAAAAAACGAAGCATTGTAAAACACAATTGGACGATCAGACGGAATCCAGCAAAGAATACATTATAAGGCTTTTTGTTATCATACTTTTATCATCTTTTATCAACATTATGAGTCAGAGAGATTCCCAAGAACAGATACCCACAACATCTAACACCAAGGCTACAACAGGTGCACCAACAGTATCCGATTTCAAAACATTGCAAGCATAAAAGCGAATCCTCTGATCCCACGTCAACGACCTATGGATTGCACTGCCATTCAAGTCAGACCATCATACAAAGACCTCTGCCTCCGCGCACACACATCTATTTTCATTCCACCGATACGAAAATGAAAGGTTTCAGACGGGTCTTCGTAAACTGGTGTAATGTAACGCGAACGTAGTAAGCCGTAAAATGCGAAGTCATAGAAAATGCAAGCATCTTGATGACTTGCCTTAATACAGCAGCTTCTTTTAACAGAGAACGCATATAGAGTGACAACTAGCTTTATAATTATACTAGGTATCGGGACTTCTCGCGAATTATATCTTAGAAGTTACTATTCTGCCGACGTTTCGGATGCGTTGCAGCACCCGTGGTCACGACTTGAACGTTGCAACGCATCCGAAACGTCGGCAGAAATAGTAAGTTCTAAGATATAATTCGCGAGAAGTCCCGATACCTAGTATAATTATGAATTCACACCGCGAAAGTTTAAAAATAACTAGCTTTAGATAAGTACAGGAAGAATGGATGTTATGCAACTTTTGTACAAGTGATTCAATTTAATATATATATATCGTGTATCAAGATTGGAAGTTTCTCGTATAATTGAGAACATTTTGCATGCTCTGAACAATCGGTGACATGCAACCATTTATTGAAATAAATGAAAGGTAACTTTGAAATTGAAATCGTGATGTCGCTCGTACGATTCTTGAAATATGGAACGGAAAATTTGTAACCCTCTTAAGATCAGTTAACTATTCACTTGCTTACCCGAGGAGGGCCTGATCTAGAGATATGGCCCTGGGTCGGCCGGGGAGCGAGGGAAATGCTTGTCAACCTCACTTTCGGCAACCGAAAACGACCCACAGACGCCGTGCGTTTTAGTCGGTTAAAATCCGACTCAAAAAAAGTTTTTCGCACGTAAAAAAGAAAAGAAAGGCAGCGGTGAAATAACCCCCACATTTCGCCAATCATGTATTCTGTCCCACGTCTTTTTACTTAACGTCCAATTCGGTTCAATACATGTGTATTTTTATTAAATCTATAAAAGACTTATCATTTGATCGTGTCAATGATTCTGAATCTGAGTGCATATATCTTATCATTAAACATATGTGTACACAACAAGTAGAAGCAGGAACACATTTTAATAAATAAATTGAGAATAACCAGTTGAAGATTAGATTTGTATGCACTTATGAATGATACGACTACTTATTACTTTTAAGTGGCAATAGAATTGTAAACACATAAGTAACGTCATTTATATTGTAATTAACATGACATGACATAATGACGTACGACTGGTACAATACACGCGTAAGTGATAGTTCAGTTTTAAAAGTATGTAACTGACTTCCTACTTACATAAAATTAAGTGTCATAAGTAGCAGATTTTGTAAGAGATATGAAGACTGCATAATACAGTACAAAGGTCTTTTAAGTGAGGTTGAAATAGTCGCTATGTGTTTATTTCTGTGGAACTAGGTATATGGGAAAAAATCTCTGTTCACAATACACAATAATGCTTTGATCTTTATAATGTGCATTAATTCTTCCATTGAGCGATGCCCCTCAATTATCACAATTAGTCCATCGCAGTCCAATGGCCTCTCCTCACATAGGCCTCTCCCAGTGTTGGGAGGCTTTGGCCTTCTGTTTCCACGCTGGCCAGACGGGTTGGTACAGGGTTTTATTTATTTCCTTCTCTCTTCCCGCGTGTTTCCCGGCACAGTAGAATTTAGACCACCACATCTCTTCTCATGCAGTGTCGTACAGGCGACTAAGGGACAGCGCTGTTTAACATCAGACAAATATATGCAATCCAGACTCAGTCTCAGATGCATGGCTTCAGTCAACAATTAGTTCCCGGAAGACGGCAATGAGCTCACCTCCTATTACGTGGGACCGAATTTAACGATTGGTGAAATGTGGGTGTTAATTCACCTCTGCCTAACCCTCCAGGGATAAAGGTGTAATCGTATGTATGTATGTTTCTCTCGCAGTGATATCGTCTGCGTATTTTTCCGTTGGCCGCCTTTTACGACACCTTTCGGTTGAGATGGGGTGGTAATACTTGTATTCCTTCTCCGTTACTACACGGATAGCCCGATATTCCACTATTACATAACATAAACTCACGCCTATATCCCCGAAGGGGTAGGCAGAGGTGCTAACACCCACATTTCGCCAGTTTATGTTTTGGTCCCAATGTAATAGGTGGCGAGCCTACTGCCATTAACCGGGCCCTTATAAACCTGCGATAAATACACACATAACTTCGAAAAGCATCGAAAAGTCATTGTGGGTGCCATGGTAAAACCTGGTATCGAACCCGAGACCTCGTCTCAGCAGTCCATAACCCATACCACTAGGCTACCGCGGTTTCTCCTATTCCACTATTACTAATTCAATAAATCATCAAATAGCTATCATCATACAGCTTACATAACTCATGAACCAAGTAAAACGCGGCATTATAGACAATATGGCAGCCCCTGTTACATAAAAAGAACTTTCTAATGACGCCCGTAAAATTGTGACGAACCATTATTTGCAATAAAAGCTTCACAATAGTTGTGCACGATATAAACTGACGGTGTAAAACCACGGGAAATGGTAACTAGACTGTCAGTTACGATAGCGAAACTAATTATTATGATGAGAACGGAAGCGTTTTAAATGTAGCTCAATCATTAGTGAACATTGATCAATGTGTATATACTATTCACTACCTAATACGACAGAATCCGCAGTCTTAGTGCTATATAGGAACCAGGAATTGGGAACGTCGATGTAGGTACCTATTTAGTAGAAGACTGCATAGTCAAAATCCGAAAAATAATCGAGTAACTTAGAATGGCGGAGTCCCCCATGAGTGAGGCTCTGGGGGTGACGTGTGGAGCCGCCTGTTACCCTAGCAGAAGCAGGCCGCGGCGGCGGCGGGAGTTGTGCGCCTCCTCATGCCCGGGGATTGGATGAAGACTCCGTGGGGACCACGGAAGAGAACCAGCTTGAAAGAGATGGTTCTGGGTCGACCGGTGTGCGAGGCCTGCGAGGGATATGCCTCCGGCAATCGCACCTCCGTTAACTAACGACCCTCAGACGGCGTGCGTTATATTCGGTTAGAGTCCGACATAACCTCTCCCACAGGCTCTGGCGGGGGGTATCTAGGGGGACTTTTCGCACGATAAAAAAAAATGGTTATATAAGACAAAATATCTCTATATATATATATAATAATTCGGTAAATCGATTAGTGGTTTTACTTATTTTTATACAACTTAGGTGGCAGACAAGCACACTGACTTACCTGATGGAAAGTAGTTACCGTGACATATGGGCGTATGCAACATCAGGAAATTTACACTCGTGCTCCCGACCCTGAATGAATAGAGAGTTTCTTTGTCGTCACTTCTTAGGATTTCTCCACCAACCCCACATTAAGATTAAGTACTTATGTAGATACCTACTTATATCGTTAAAGGTGTAAAGGGAGCATATTCCAGAGTCCGTGCTGCTACTGTTGCAAAGTAGATAGTTTCTTTCTTTCTTTTTATTGCATTTCCTTTTATATTTTCTATAGTAGTATTTTGTCTAACTTCTTCTTTGAACATAATCTGCAGACTACACCATAGTTATAGGCAATATAAACGATACAGACCGTCCATTTTAAAAAGATCTTCATATTGAAAGTTTATCTTCGCAGTTAGTAGCCCAAAAGACTGGTCCACTATGTAGGTCACGCAACGTACCACTACGACCTATATTGGTCGGATAACTCGGATATTTCCCGAGCTATTTTAGCCGGTCCCCTGATGCAAAAGCCATCATGTTTCTCATAAATGGTGTATTATATTACTCGTTCAATTTTTATAGATACATTCATACATTGTTATTGATTGTATTAGAAACTTTGATCACGTTCCATGGGAATTTATTCCCGGAATAAAAATTAGTGTTCTGTATTCCAGACTCAAATCTATAACCTCAACCAAATTTCAGCCAGATCTGTTGAGCCGTTAGAGCATATCCAAACATTCAACCATCTTTACAAACTTTCTCATCTATAATATTAAGTATAATAAAGTAGGATTCAATTAATAAGCACAGCATTTTTGTCTTCATACGCAACAGAAACGTCTGTGTTCAGACTAAGTCGTAAGTATAACCTTTTATACAAGTTAAAATAAATATTTGATATCCATATCTCACTAGAACTGCCTGCGAAATTTCCCGTAAAGGTTTAGTACCCCTTTTAGATGTAATTCACGTACTTGCTGCTCTGAAAAATAGATGTGAATTTGGCAAAAGACTCGCACACTTAAGCCATTTTATTTTAGTTGAGTGTGCCAAATTCTAAACTACTATGGTTAGAGTGGTAAGCCTAACAGTAGGTACTAAATTATCTTATATAGTTTTAAACAACCATTACAATTTGAAATAAACCACTGTTTAATAAATTCTTTGAAATTATTCACATTTATTCCGACGTTTCGATTACTTTTCAGCACCCATGCCCCGCGACCATGACTGCTGAAAATTGATATGTATTCACGTAAACATCCAACAGTATCAACTACTACGGATGCTAATCATTATTTGTTGTTTTCATATCAGAATTGGTGATAACTGAATCAAAGGCTTATGTGAAATTTATTTGTTCCCAGGACCCCAGAAGGTGAAGAGAGCGAAAAGAACACAAACGACTCAGGGAATAGGATACCTCCACACTGTCACATCACCATCAAGTGTACGAGAGAGGTAAGAAAACAGAAAAGTTTTTATTTATTATATTTGCCAGTTGCTAGAACTGATATTTGCCTGTATCCAGTTTCTAAAACTGGTTTTCTTTCCTTTTGTTCAAGTGTATATCCAGTCTGTTTTTTGTCTTACTTGATTACCTGATATACATCTCAACCTCATAGGCGAAGACTGAGATTTATACAGTCGATGCTACAAAAAATGTATGTTTTAAAGGACTTTCCAATGAGTCCTTCAAAACATTTGTAACGACTTACAAAAAAGTACGCTATGCTGATGCTGATAGTTTTCAAAATTCATCGTCTCGTCTCGTTCCAAATTCTAAACAGCTTGTCTAATATACGTAGATAAAAGTAATTGAGGCTAGACGTTATTCCACGGCAAGTACAAAACACATAATCACACTTACATACAAGAGCAACCAGCACCGCTCATTTAGTCGGGAAAGGAAATTGTTTTAGGTACTCTTGGGTATAATTTCATGTGTCACTAGAATGTACCAACGTAGTTATTTACACACGATGTAAACAATAAACTTTTCCTGTGCGTTCACCAATCATTTTCCTTTGTTGTTCTAACCGAACGACTAGTAAACAAACGTAGTTTAATGTTTACAGGATCCCCTTTTCCTGTCTACCTCATCAGCATTATGATGATAATGAGCACTAAATATACCTGAGTCCTTGAGAACTCAATCAAACATTCAATTAGCCTATTGCAGCCCACTGCTGGACATAGGCCTCTCCCAATGTGTGCCATTACTCCCGATCCCCGCCTTCCGCATCCAGTCTGCCCCACCTTAGTTCTGATTTATATTTAATGTTTAGATTGCAGGGTTCAACGGTCTATCAGAAGCAGTCCGTCGTTTAGACTTTTCTTCAGCAGTCCGCGACGTGCGCAGGTTCAACTATATTTGCGCATTGTTGGAACTGCTGGTAGGTGGTCAGAGACTGACGCACTTGCCGGGCGCCGCACAGAAACTGCTATTGTCTATGTTGGAGCAACTAGCTGATCAAGGTCAGCTGCTTAATTTTTTTTTCGATACTCGTAGTTATGATCAAAACAGACAAACCACAGGATGTTGTGCAAACAGAAGGTCTAAATATTAGCGGGTGCCCGGGTGTATCTGGCCAAGGAAATATCCCTACGGGCGCTAGCAGACCTAAGCCATCTATCTATCTAGCGGCAGTGGCACGCCTGGCGCGCCTCCCCGTTTCCGGGGTCGAGTTGGGGACTCTGTAGTCCCCACACCCGAGAAGAGGGCCAGATCGTGAGAGATGGCCCTGGGTCGGCCGGGGTGCGAGGGATATGCCTGTCAACCTCACCTTCGGCAACCAAAACGACCCACAGGCGGCGTGCGTTTTAGTCGGTTCGAGTCCGACATAACCTCCTCCACCGGCTCCGGTGGGGAGGTATCCGTGGGGATTTTGCGCACGTAAAAAAAAAAAAGCCATCTATCTATCTTGGGGTGCGTGGAACATCGCGCTTCTCCCACCCGAAGGGACCATCTACATATACAAACCTTGTATGGTTCAAGGTTACCCGGGGTGCGAGGGAAATGCCTGACTAGGTGTAAACCCTGGTAATTGAGGTCCGAGAACGACATAATCATCCCCAATGGCCGACGGGGGTGGTATACGCTTTCCGCACGAAAAAAAAAGTTATTTATGTAACAGGCACTGATAGGCACTCATTAAATGTATGAAAATTGGCATAGTATGCTGCTACAAACATCATTGTAAGTACCGAAACCATTCCATGTTCCAGTGGCAACTTCCAAACAGAATCTGAACGCCCTCCGTGCATTGGTAATGTCAGTATCGTCTGCGCGCGAGTCGGAGCGCCGCTCTTGTTGGGGCCGTCCGCTCGGTTCCCGCGCACTGTGGGGACATCACGACCACGCTATCGCCAGGATTAACAGAATCGCTAACAGTATTAGAATACAGGAGGTGAGTTGTACCTACACGTCCGCAGAGGAAGCTTATAAATCTGAAGATTATGAAAGTCCGTCAAAGTGTCCTATGTGTGAATTTTGTGTCCCTTGCAATGAAACATTAACCAAACCTTTGCTATCAAGATAGTGAAATTAGACAATCGGCTACATTAAAAATGAGTGACTATGAATTTCATTGCCAAGGTCTATTCTGATATACTATTTCATTTGCCACCAATAACGAATGCTGTGTCTGTGCTGGGTGCCGGGCATCCCAGTCACAATCAAGGCCAGGATTCCAAATAGAATCGTCTTAAGATCAGCCATGCTGCAAGTATGTGTCGCAACGGTATTATGCCTGATTTCTTCTCATCCAAAGTACTGCCTTCAATTAATAGAATATCTTTATACTTCTAGCCGGGACCAGAGGTAGTGCCTAAACTTCACGACTTGCCTGAAGAATGTATCAGAGAAATATTGCTGAGGATATCGGATCACAGGGATTTAGATGTAAGTAATAATACGCTTTATTGTTTTCATACACGCAGCACAGATGCATCTGGGTATAGGGATGAGGGACGAAGCTATGGGGTGTAAAACTCCATCACTCTTTCTCCTACAGAACACGACACCTTCAATGCCATGGTGAGCCCTGAGGCGTATCTTTAACGTCCTGGATTTGACTGTCATATTATTATTATGTTTTTATATACATTAGGTGGCATCAGTGGCATAGGTGGCATGGATGGCATAGGTCATGCGGCCCACTTGATGGAAAGTGGTTACTGTGGCCTCGTCACACTCGCGCTGACGACTCTATAGGAATCTTCTGATCTTGAAGGACTCCATAAGGTACTCGCTTGGAGAAACGCCTAGTTCGATCTGCACTGGATTATCCTTTCACCTTCACTTTATAAATCTGTCCAGTACATAGCTTAAAATGTTACAATAACTGTCCCGGTTGGCGGCTACAGGCGGCGTCGTCAGCCTGGTCGACGATGTCGGCGCTGTGCTCGGAGCAGCGCATCTGGCGCGAGCTCGTGACGTTCCACTTCACGCAGCAGCAGGCCGACGCCGCGCTCGCCAAGCACGCCGCCGCCGACGACGCGGAGGCGCCGCACGCTGAAGTGGACTTTAAGAAACTCTTCCACCAGCTCAGGAAGTAAGTTCTGATAAAGAGCAGAACAGCAAGACTACCGCAAAGCGCATGTGCTTCAGTTTTGGTCAGCGTCAGCGGGACTGAGTGAAAGGAATGGAGCTATATTGGGTACCTACTAGCTGACCCGCTTCGGGTTCACCCGTGGTATATTTTGAAACCTCATACCTCCCACTTTGAGCCCGTGTTTGGAATTGCCGGAGTTGTTGACAATTATGATCACTGCACCCATGCACATTTTACGCTACATAATATCAACGCTACTCTTAAGAGTTTAAGAGTAGCGTTGATATTATGTAGCGTAAAACCTTCGTCGATAAACGAACTATTCAACACGAAGAGATTTTTTCAATTCGGCTCAGTAGTTCCTGAGATTAGCGCGTTCAAAAAAACAAACTTCTCGACTTTATAATATTAGTTATATACATAGATATAGTTTCATCCCTCTCGCTCTGAACCACAAATCCTAAATACTATTGCTTATGTGCAATGTGGTAGGGTCGCAGGGTAAAATGGTGTACAGTTTCGCTATTGTGTATGGGAAATAAACAATGTTGAAAAAGAGAAGTTATTGGGTGTTTGAGGTTCCATCAAGATCGACGGGAAATACCACCAAGATAACTTCACCTGCAAGCCAGTATACTAATTGATGGACGAGCTTTAATGTAGGCTTTCTTCTGGGGATTGAGAGGTCAGACGGCAGTCAGTGCCCCTATGAAATCCGAGAACGAAAAAGACTGCATGTGGTGACGTCAAAGACTTGTGCAAGTGGCATTATGGGACTTTTATGTTGATTCCCGACTGCTCTTCTACTACAAGTTGAGCGGGCCATCTATACTACTAAAGCAAAACCACTGTCCAATCACAGACATTGCAAAAAATAGCTATTAAATTATAGACTTTATCCTTATAATCTTAAATTTCAAAATTAAATGAAAAGAGTTTCATCACAATTTTACATTCACTCTGCAATAACTCCCAAATGGATGGCTTTTAATTTTGGATTTTAAATGCATTGCTTTAAAGTCAAAAATTAAATTTCTTTTTAGTATTATCCGTGGTATGACAATGGTTTTGCGTTTTTTTTTATACCACTTAGGTGGCAGACAAGCACACGGCCCATCTGATGGGAAGTGGTTACCGTGGCCCATGGACGTATGCAACACCAGGGGTGTTACACTCGCGCAGCCGACCACGAAGAAACCTTCTGATGCCCCTCTTGAAGAATCTCATATTGTAGGTGCTTGGGACAGAAACCGCAGCAGGGAGTCATTCCACAGCTTGAGTGTGTGTGGGATGAAGTTTCTTTCATACCGCACAGTGCACACCGTCTCAGTTCGAAATGTGTGAGGATGAATTCCTTGCCTATGGTGGGAGGTGCGATGATAGAATGTAGCTGTGGGCATCATGTCAAACATTTACCGGGATCGAGGCCCTGTGGGGCAAAAGGCGTAATAAGGAAGTACTGTTGATATACAGTTCAGATTTAACTGCATCGTTTCACCTCGTAGGATGTACGGGTTACGTGAAGACACTCAGTACGCGGAGACGTTGTCGCTGTGCCGCCACTGCAAGTGCCTGTTCTGGCGCTCGCTCGGACACCCCTGTATAGCTGATCAGGTACCACCAGTTCATTACCTACATCTTTAACATATTATCTAATTACTAGCTGACGTTGTTTTGCCATAGTTGATCAGTTATGGACCGGCGAAGGCGAAAAATCAAATTGAATTGAGAAATAAACTTAATTGAAGGAAATTATCAAAAATAGTAGGTAAAATATTTTCTTTATCTAAAAATTTAAAAAAAAATAGGGTGACGACCTTTAACATATTTTAGAGGAATGAAAAATAGATGTCTGATTTTCAGACCTACCCAATATGCAAAATTTCATGAGAATCGGTCAAGCCGTTTCGGAGGAGTTTAACTACAAACACCGCGACACGAGAATTTTATATATTAGATTAATTATTATATCTAAGGTTATTTGACGAAATTCTTACAAACCTTATCTAAATAAATTAAGTATGTATGAAAAGCTAATCGAATGAAAATTTTTGTTTAGATATTGCAGGTGTTACTTTTCAAGGTTCGGTGGCTTAAGTGGTCAGAGCGTTCCCCCTGTAAGGGAAAGATCGCGGGTTCGAATCCCACCTGGACCTTTTCAATTAACCTTAGCAGACTTGTACCTTCAATATGAAGTCTAATGATGTGAAGTCCTTCAATATTTGCTTATAATTCAATATTGCTTAGAATGTTATTTTTGAACTAGTTAAAACATTTTTTACTATTTTAACAGATAAGCAAATAACACGAATAAAGTACTAAAAACGGAAACTTGTCAGCGATTCAGAAATAAACACTAGTCCTCGTAAAATTCTTCCGCTGTATCTGTCGAGCGATACCATACTCGGAAGACATACCTACCATTAAAAACAAATAAAACTATTTTTAACATTAATGTATCGAATAAATTAAACGTAATCTATATTTTTCCCCAGTGTCCGGAATACCGCGAGCGGTTGAAAGAAGCGGGAGGCCCGCTCCCCCCTCACCCCGTGCCCCCCGCGGCCTTCCTCAAATTCTTCTCTCTGTAATATCAACAACTGTACCGACTTTCAACAAGAATACGAGCGTGAATATCTTTGCGACTATGCTTCGAAGTTTCTGGGAGCAGAACTGACATATTTTTTGAGGTAAATAAAATAATGTTGGAAGATTTTGTGAACTATTTAGAATTTATTCTGTTTTCTCCTATTTTTGTTGTGTGTTATTATTTTTAAATATCCTCATCAAACATTATAAAACAGTGACAGATGTAAAAGTTTAGTCGAATATTATGCTGGACTAACTTGTAACTCACAAGTTGGTCTAGAATAAAAGTTGTAAGTACATAAAGAATTTATACAAATTTTGAATTTGGACTATGATATAGGTACTCCAGTACCTACTGAGTACTATGTAACTATAAAATTTATACTGATTTTGAATTTAGAATGACATATTAGTACTCGGAGTACCTACTGAGTTTTATTAGTAATTTTAAACAAGGTTAACTTATTACAGTAATAAAAATAATACTGAAGAACGTCAATCACATATTTAATGCAATTATTATGGTAATTATTCCTTTCGATTTAAATTGGAAAAACCACCATCACCCCAAAATGGCTGTATTACATTCGAAATTGGGTATTTGACTGACTAGTCAAATTAGTTACTTTTTACTAAACATCAAAATGATACGTTTTAAGGAAACTTTACTATTATGAGTTGGTTGGATGATTTAAAATGAATAAAAACTTTAAAACAAGAACCAACGGTATTTTTGCCGCTCTTTTACCATTTTTAATTTAGTAAGTTCAGTTAAATAATTTATTTTAACTACAGGAAAATACCCTATTCTCCTTATTTCGAATGTTTAAGAAGAGTTCATGTAAGGGACTGATACCAGGTTCAAGTTCCGTCTTGGACGTTCACTCTTTTCAATCTAAATCAAAAAAAAGGAAATCACATACTTATTGCTAGAACTCTCAATACTAATAACAAAATTATTGCTTGTATTTAATGTTCAATTGGTAGCCCACAGAGAATTATGTTTCTATAAATAAATGATGTCTCTACCTGTACTCTATTTGGTTAGGTACTTAACCAAAGGTTAACAATCTTGATGTGTTTTTATACACAAACACATATTAAGCAAATAAACTACTGCTTAAACTAGTGGTCCGATTTCGGAATTTAGTCACGTTTTAATTTTAAACTTACTTTTTAACCAAAAATAGATTAAAAACTCAGTGTAAAAAAAAAAAATATTAAAGTCAACGCATCCAAAATATATTACGGTTTAGTTATGGAAACCTCAGTGCACGAGTCCTATTCGCACTTGACCAGCTTTTTTCGCATACATTACTTGTTAAACTTAAATGCGGATAAAATGCATCATTGAGAAGCCGCAGTGTATTAAAATAAACAAAACTATCATATTTTTTAATAAGTGATTCTACTAAAAAAAATAGAATATTAAGAACCGAAATTACAAATATTCCAAACAACCCCTCCACTCCCTTCAGCTCTTAATATTGATATATTATAATGACCAGCATTAGAAAGTTTATTTCATGGTATGGCTGTGCAGTTGCAACTGTATGCAACATTTTTGCGTGCTGCAAAGTTCGAAATCGAACCTTTAAAGACACATCAAGATTATTTATCTTTATTTAAGTTGTCTATGGTAACCAAATGGAGTATAAGTATGGCAGGTATTCTGACGGTGCTTTCTCTTCCAACATTTTACAGAAAAATCTAATTAAATATCCAAGTGGGTAAAGAGGTTGATTATAAATGACTGACTAAGATCTCAGGCAGGCTGGCCTATATCGATATACTAGGACATCAGTGTGATCCAGTGATGGAAAATGTATTACTTAAACTAAAGATAATCTGACTAAAATAGGCGAAGTAGGTATATATATAAGAGATTCGTTTTTAAAATATCTATGGCTTAAGTAACATATTTTCGTAAATTTAAAATATAACAATGGTTGTACACCATTACTAAAAAAAATGTGTTCCATTGTAGCTATTTTCTACTAGTAAGTATTAGTAATTTTAAATGTAGAAACATTGCAAGTAGTGTATTAGGGGATTTTTTTTATTTTCGTATAGTAGTTACAAACTTTCCGCCAGTGTATGGTGTTGCCGTTTTAATATATTACCCTGAAATTTAAGAAAATGTAGATTTTGTTTTACTATCACATTTTATACATATTTTAACTTTTTTTTACCAATAATGGCAACACTACCAGTGAATGTAACCAAAAACAAAGTGCATATTCCGTTAATTGTTATGTTGGTGTTAGAAAATTAATTTGTTCACTTATTTTTGTTTGCGCACGCACTTAATGCTTATAGTGTAAGGCTTTAAAATAAAAATAAAATATTATGTGATAATTCCAAAATTTATATCAATATAAGTATGTTGTAATCAATATTTATCCATGTGTGTTGTTTGTTATGTTTAAATGGTTTATACTTTAGTTAAAAAAATAATAAAATAACCAAGTCTGATAGATAACATGTAGAGGCGATAAAAGATGTTTAGCACTTATAGATTTAGAAGCAACTTACCACTACTGTACCCCAATTACACGTTACCCGGCGGCGGGTACCTACATCGGTAAAAAGAGTAAATTTTATAGAGCGTTATCTCTGTCGCACATCACGCTAACAGTTTGATATAAAGGATCTGAACTGTCAGTTCGATGTGCGAAAGAGTAAGCGCTATACAAAACTGAACTTATTAGGAATGTTGCTCTTCTTACTGACGACGTGCCAACCATAACGCTGGGTGCTGGATGAAGTATGTAGGATGTACCTATATTTGATGTTTTATATTTAAATTAATTTCTAATTGGTAACATTGAAGTGTTTTTCCGTCGTATAGAGACAGCTATTAAAAAAAATCCGTTTCATTTAGGTCAGACTTGGTGAAATAAAAAAGTTATTGAGTGTAATTGGATTAACCCAAATGTATTAGTTCCTTAAAATGTTTTTAAGTTAAGGTCTAATGAATTTTATAACTATGTTGCTTTTATAGTGTTTGCTTTAGTAGCATTTGCATTTAATTTTCACCTATTGAGATTTTATCTATAAATACATTAATTAGTACTCTGATTATGGAGACTTTTCAACATGCCTATTATGATAATAAAACCATTCAAATCTATAAAAATACCAACACATTCCTTGGCTTTCGGATTGGCTTGTCAAGAGTTGCCACACTAAATAATCAAGAGAGTGGTACTGGCATCTAATTAATTTCAAATCGATTTTAAATTGTAAACGCCAGACGATACCGTTCTCGCGTTTACAAATTAGCGTTCAAACAATGAAGAAATAAAATTATCAAATTCAGAACGTAGTTCATGCCGTCCAAAGAAGAGAGGCACATCTGCCGAGTTTTGCAGTATTAAATTGAACTATATAATATAGATTGGAATAAATGTGATATTGCAGTATCATTTGTTTATCATCAGCATCCTTCAGCAATTCTTAAAGATTTTAGCTTCTTTTCTTTCTTCTCTCTCTCGTGTATTTTTTCTTATGTCCTTTTCCTAATAGCATGAACGTAGGTTTAAGGGGAAGTTATCAGAATTGACCTTAAAATGTTCAAGTATTAAATAATTATGCCTACTCTTAAAAAGCAGCTAGTAAAGTAGCAAGTTAAGAAAATGTAAACAATATTTTCTTACAACAATATTGTTAAGATCAATGTAGTAATAATACTTTTATTCTGTAAGTTCAATCAGGTATGTTATGCAACTGTTGTATTGTTTAGGCCTAAATATTTAGATACTATAGTGAAGACTCAATTACATGGCTAAATTAATTATCCAGATATAATAGAATATCCAGTACATCTGTTCACTCATGGTACAATGGACTGTACCATTTACTCAATAACCAATAACTTCATCCAAATTTGCTATTGGTTTATTATTATTATTAAAATTATGGACGAGCAGCATGTTTGCTGATATGTCCACTTCACGGTGTTGGAGTACAGTTCAGTCCAGTCCATATCTCTTTTATTGTTGTTTTGTACTGTAAGCCATTCATCCAAGCTTCTCCAAGCATCAAGTTTACAATCTGAATAATCTCAGAAATCTGGGTAATTAAGTCTTCACTGTAATTCAATGAATCAGCTATCCGTCACAGTATTTTAAGCTGCCTCTGTGATTTCTTTCGAATCTAAATGCAAAATTACTAAGTCTGAAGATTGATAAATTGTGTTGGAAATTGAACATAATGGGATAGGAACAGTTCAAATGTTAATTATTAAATGATGAAAGGATAAGGGTCAATTCCCATTGAATAAGCAGTGGTCAGCAGCAACTTTTTGAGGCACAATATTTCAAACCATTTAGAATCTTATCTACCTATAGAAAGAATTTATAATCATTTAAAGGTAAAGGATCACACATTTGTTTTTGTAACAAATTCTGGCTGCTGCTCTTTCAGTAGGAAACCTAAGTGGAATAGTTCTGATATCCTCTTACTCAAGTACTACTCCTCCAAGAAACAGAATAGTATGCATATCCTTTGAATAAATATTTATTTATTTATTATTATAGGCATCAATTTATTCAACTGATGATAATGCCTAAAATAAATATCAATATAATTTACCAATTATTTATTAACATTTATTCAAAGTGGAGATGATAAACAATAATAAAAATATTATGTCACGAAATTTTTTCACCTATGTATGATTTTACAATTTTTAATACATAGGCTCTTTAATACTCTCTTACATGAAATTATAGAAAAGTTTTTAGTTGTCAATTTGTTTTTACTTCCTAAGTAAAGTACAGTAGGTATGATTTAGGGCCAGTACACATTATCTGCATCGGCAATGAAAAGATCATTCTGCATCATCCCTAAGGATGTCACAACATGCCTTAGCTTAGTTTCCAACAGGGCCGATGGATGCTGAAGGATCCTTTTCGTTGCCGATGCTGATAATGTGCACCATTTTATGTTTGTGTATTGTGGTAGTGTAGTTGTTGATATTGTGATATTTTAAGATAAATTTACTCATAATTATTATTATTGTAACCATTCAATAGTCCCAAGAAGCTAACCTTGTAGAATAAATTGTGATTATGAAAATACAGCTTATACTCTCATCTGAGTCATTTTAGTTAATCTGTGATCAGTTTTATGCAATGGAATTGTTTTTTTTTTCTGATATATGTTCTCACTTGTCTACTATGGTACTTTATATGGTATTTTCAAATAAAGTTATTTTGAATAAGAGCTTGTGATATTATTTTCCCCTACCTCACTATAAATCGCCTCTTATTTAGGCAAATTGTACACAATTTTTATTGTTTATGGCAGCACAATCTAGGGTCCACCACTTCCCCAATATCGCCACTGATTTTCGGCTTGTGTGTAGGCCGTTTAAGTTTCGCAGATATGAAATTGCATAATGCACTGGCAACGGAGTTACAACAAGCCCCTCAAGAGACAACATGTGATCTCTTATTTCAAATAGGGAGGTGATGTTCTCGCTGGAGGACACACTGAAAAGTGAAATCTTTCACCACATCTGCTAAAAGCCAAAAGCTGATTGTAGATAAGAATTGAAACACAAAAAGAAAGTTACTAAGTAACTGAAAGTGATTTTAAAATAAGTAAGAGAGTTGAAAATTAAACCATCTCTAATTTAAAGAAACTAAATCTGCTGTGCAGAGGTGAAAGCCATGTTCATGAACTGCCTTTATGAACATAACAGTAGCCACAATTCAGTTACGATTATATGATATAGGATACAAAGAGAAATATACAAAATTATTTAGATCTATATGTTTATTTAGCAATATTCTCTGTGGTACTTGGATGTTCTATGACATATACAATACTTCAGTTTCTTTCAAGATATCTCATTCCTCACCTTTTCGCAATGCCGCACTAAGTCTTTTAGTTTATAAACCAAATCTTGTAGTTGTTGGCTTCCACATGTGAACTTAACATCATTCTCATCATCAGTTTTCAATATGACTGTGTATAGTAAGTTATCTGAACCAACTCCTGGTGTGTTAGTCAAAACTTCCAGCTTCCACTCTACGTCTGTTATTATAGGCAAAATATTGACATCAATACTCGTTTTTGGCTCCATGTCTTGATAGGTTTACTAAATCTTAAAATATAGTGCTCTTTGGATTCGCATTACTTTATATATACTTTATTGTAGAAGATATCTTATGCTTACAGATCAGAATTAATAATTTATTTAGTCCACTTCAATCAGCTACAATACTTTGAACTTTGAATTACATACTATATCTTTAATAAAATTATTAAGTTGAATTGGAATAGTTTTGTTAATAAACAATTCCTAAAATCTGAACAAAATCTGAACTTGATTGTCAATTTCTCAAATGTCAAATTGATTATTGAAAACAATGAAAACATGGTAGGTAAACGTCATGAAAACATGAAAAGAGATGAAAAAATATGTTTGTATTCACTCAGAAATTTCATGCGATTAGTGCTTTTTCAAGTTCTGCCCCTTTTTTCCCCGATAGTAGCTTGTTTATTGATTCAAGTTTCAAATTTTATGTTTGCTTTAGATAATAATGTGATAAGCGAAAACGATGAAGAATCATCAACATTCAGGCAATTAATGTGACGTAAACAACGTCTGTACAACGTAACGTAACCATTCATGACATAATTATTTCATTGTACTGATGATTTTAATTATTTCGTTAGCAACACTAAGAATAATCGGCCAAATTGAGAACGTTAAATGAGGCTGTGACAAAACTAGACAGAGCGACAGCGAATCTCACTTTATATGACAGAGAAGTGTGAATTAATTGAAGTCTTTTGAAAATTGTCGGACTATGTATTATTTTGGGTGATTGCGAAAGTGTCAAACTTGCGATCGCTATGATTGGTTTCGCTTATTTTGTGATTTTTTTATTAATTTAATTTAATTCTGCTATAGATTGGTTACACACAAAATAAAACTTTATTTACTATATACTTATTAAAATAGCAGTTGAGTTGTAAGTTTGATCTGCAAACATGGAAGATATATTTCAGTGGTGCAGGGAAGGAAATGCATTACAGGTGCGAGTATGGCTCGATGATACCGAACATGATATGAATCAAGGGTGAGTTAATCGTATTTTCTTCATATTTTTATATTAATTCTCCATATGGGATGCCTAGTTTCTCCGAATATGGCATTGAGAGAACACGCCCACAGTGTAGTCATGGCCTAGTACTATGCGTCAGATGCGTACGAAAATAATAACTCGACAGTAGTTGTAAGATCACTGAGATCACACAGTCGACCTACTAACTTAAATTTAATGACCTTGCATTAAAAACTATAAGCCTGTACAATTTAAACCAAAACAAACCAACTTAAACATTACTTTTTAGTGCTCTATGTAATGTTTTTTTAACTCCTTCATAACTATACATACCCAAGAAATCATTTAAAGCTGTTTTTAAAGTCCTTAATGTACACTAAACCTAAAACAAATGTACATTATGAAATCATAGGTATTTAATTCATTATCTTGAATATGTAATACATTATATTATATAATATAAAATTATTATCTATTGACATTGATTGATAGTGTGATTTATCTGCATGGATACTGAAATTCATAAGCTTGCTTTGCTACAATAGCTACCCCTGCTTGTGTAGTAAATACTACTTGATGTGTCAGAAGCATCATGATGTAGAGAAAATGATTATATTGAGAGGAGAAGTAATTAATTGAATAGAAATAATTTCCATGAATAGATAATACAAAAACCTATAAAGAACTGAATAACCAATGGAAATATAAAAAAAAATTAATCCTTAATTATCCTTTATACACACAAATGGATGTTTTGATATTGATTTCAATTTCAAAGTTTGAACATTGATGGCACTAATGCACGGAAAAACTCTAATGAGTTTATGTGGCATTATTATGACGAATGTATATGTTTTGTATTTAATTAAATAAATAATAAAAAAAAATTATGCTGGATATCTTCAAGTTTAAAAGTCAAACAGACTAAGCCATACTGTTATGACTGAGATTTCAAATAAAAATAAACCTTGTAAAAAGTTATAATAGCTCAAGTAACAGTAGGGAATGGAACTTATTTTTTTGATTACACATCCAAAAAAAAAAACCTGACCCAGAGATAAATGATGATTATTGTTTATATGCATCTATGATTAAGTCTGTAAGTTTATTGATATAGTAATATGTAGCTGTGGAATGAACTGCCTGCTATGGTTTCCCAAGCGACTTTAATATGGGGTTCTTCAAGAGGGGTATTAGAAGGTTTCTTCAGGGTCTATAGCGCGAGTGTAACACCCCTGGTGTTGCACACATCCATAGGCCACGGTAACCACTTCCTATCAGGTGGGCCGTGAGCTTGTCTGCCACCTAAGTGCTATAAAAACAATTGCTATAGATTTACTAAAAAAGTGAAGTTCGTACATCATCATCATTTTGTTAATCCCGGTCACATCTTTCACCTTAGAGTTTGCGGTCCGCTTGTGCCCGTTGAGTAAAATTCAATCTTCCAGGTATACACTGTAACATACAGCAACTCAGATAGGGTGTTACTATTATTCATTTTGTGTTACAATTTTCCTCATAATTAGTCATTTATTATTAAGGAAGTCTTATTTTGTATTACCAATACCAGGTCATAAGTTAAGGAAAAAATGTTTCATATATTTTAAATCAAACACAACTGAGATACAAAGATTAACATTGTAATTTTGATTTTCTTAAATATTTTACACAAGTTGAATCTCGGTTGCATCCTAAGCTTGCACGTGGGGCCTGTCTATTCTTCTAATCCTCCTGGATTCAATCCCTGGGTATTGGTCATCTGTGATGGTGATTGGTGATCCCGGTTAGCACTGGTGGAAAGCCACTTGGTAACCGGGATACCAAGGATGAAGGATGTTGAGGTCCTAGTGCAGGTTATATTTATTTATATATATACTTTATTGACAATTACTATATTCATAATACAGAAATTAAGAAGACAAGAGCAATACAAAGGGTGGCCTTGTCACTTTCATCAATTTCTACCAGGTAACTCCCAACTTTGAATTTTACTCTCAAGGTTAGGAGGTTGCCATTTTGTGAACATTGCTCCATAAGGAATTCTGGAAACTCACGCCTATATCCCCGGAGGGATAGGCAGAGGTGCAAGCACCCAGATTTCGCCAGTTTAAGTTTAGGTCCCAATGTAATAGCCATTAACCGGGCAGTTATAAACCTGCGATAAATACACACAAAACTTCGAAAAGCATCGAAAAGTCATTGGTGTGTGCCATAGTAAAACCTGGGATCGAACCCGAGACCTCGTCTCAGCAGTCCATTACCCATACCACTAGACTACCGCGGTTATAATCTGAAACAATCACATTTATTCTTGTAAAATTTACTAATTAAATCAAACGTTTCCGTTTTCAGTGATGACCATGGCTTCAGTCCTCTTCACTGGTCATGTAAAGAAGGTCACCTCAAGATTGTGGAAATGCTCATTCGTCGAGGGGCACAGATCAACGTCACCAACATGGGTGATGATACCCCACTGCATTTGGCAGCTGCACATGGGCATAGGCCTATTGTTCAGTTGGTAAGGAATTTTTATTTTAATCAGTCAGACAAGATTTTAGCCTACCTAATAGGGTAGTGTCCCTAAGTCATCGAACTCTTACCACTACTACTTAATGTATTTTATCTAAAAATATCCATAGTAAACTAAAATATTGCCTAACTAAACTGAAACTGTGACTTTTCGTTATTTTTAATTCCCATAATAGGTTAAAATATAAACAATCAACATATAGCAACATTTAAAACTTTTTAGTTTCCTTTTCAAATCAATCTTATTATGCACTGAATATGTGTAAACGCAACGTAAACTGAGTTAAATGCGATATTCTTTTGGACTAAATACATTTTCACTACGCGTCAGCGCGCTGTGACGCGATGACGTCACCACGTGCCACAATTTTGTATGGAGCATTTTCGGGCGGCTCAAGAAATTTAATTTTTAAAAATCTTTAAAACTATTTGTCATGAGGCAGTTTCACTTTTACAGTTCATTATATTGTTGTAAAATGTACAGTTTACGATAATACATTAAATTAGTAGGACACAACCCTATTTTATGTGCTCACTGAAATCTTCCCGTTGTAAATCCATGGAACTCGCTCCCGAATCCCAGAATCTCCTCTTTATTCCTATAAATATTTAGGATATTTAGGGCTTTTGTGGGGTAACTGCCATCTTACAAATCTTCGGACAGAAAACCCTAGCCACAGCCTCGTTGTGTGTAAGCAGGTGTAACATGTATTGCAGTTAAAATTGGCTTGGAACCTTAGGTCACGTAAAAGCCACTTATACAAGTTAAAAAAAAAAACAAAAAACCAATCGGCTCGAATTTTCCCCAGTTGCTCCAACACCGCGTCGACGTGAACTTCACAAACGAGCACGGAAACTCGCCCTTGCACTACGCCTGCTTCTGGGGCTACAGTGCCATCGCTGAAGATCTGTTGCTGGCCGGAGCTCTCGTGTCCCTCGCCAACAAGGATGGGGACACGCCCCTAGATAAGACTAGAGGACAGCTTGTGCAGAGGTACTATCACTAACAATTACAGCAATTATGATTTTTCTCGAATCACAACTGAACATTGTTTGGGAATACGGGCCTAAGACTCCCATGCGCAAATAATACCTAGTTTGAATATTATTGTTACGTGCATGGGGTACAATTAAATGCCGTTTACTCAACGAAGAGATTTATTAACTCGCCACAAACTAGACAATTAATTCACTAGTACACACAGTACTCTTCAACAGTTTCAGTCGCTCAGTAGTTCACAGTAGTCCACAGTTGTTGCTCAGGTCGCAGGTAGAATCTTCTTCTCGGTCGCTTAAGCTTGCTGTGTTCGTTATCGATCCCAAAGACAGAATGAATGATGTCGACATGCGAGCGTGTTTTTATACCTCTCAATTAGGAGGATCGAATCATCTAGAAAATACGCGAGCGATAACTACCTACTCTCTTTTGAACTTTGCTGCCGTCGCTGACCTTGGAGTTCATTCTCGATATTTACCTATTGTTTTTTTTATTTATTTAAAAGAGTAGGTACTCGTAGGTAAGTTGTGACTTTGTGTTGACAATTCTAGATTTTTCTATGCCAATCGGTAGAGTACCTCGTCACTAACAATGTGTTTTTATTTCTTGAAGATTCGATTACAAGTTTTCGAGATATCGACGTCAGTCGTAACATTATTTTAAAACTATGGAAGGAGACCCCTTCTAGATAAACTATAATGCCTGTATTAGGTCCCTAGTACATTGTTCGGTACGTGTTTTTGTTATACAACAGTTACAACCAATACTAAAATCGAACAATATATTTATAGACTTCACGAGATTGCGACGCAGCAAGGCCAAGATCTGAAGAAGATACAGTTCAAGGACCAGTCATGGTTGGGCTTGAAGACACGCAGCAGAGATGCCACGCTCTCTAGACATAAGGGCATCAACATCAACGAACTGTCTCTGCACACCAGGATTGCTGTTACACCTTCAGGTAAGTCCCATCATTTATTGCAAAGAAACTGGTTCGACGTATCCTGTGATTGCCGGACACTGCTCAGCGTCCCCGGGGGAAGAATAGGGAAAATAATAATAATAAATAAATATAATAAAGATTCTACAACATTCTATACAACGCTATCTAGATCAATGGTAAGCATGGCTTAACTAGACTGTTATGTGTTATGGAATCTCGAATGCGGATAAACATGCTTAGATACTTTTTTTTTGTAAATACAAACATATATACATAGAAACACCCAGAGCAATGCAAATACGAGTATACATGTTCGTGCATACAAATATTTGCACTGAATGGGAATCGAACCCGCGCCTCCTGCGTAGCAGTCGCGTTCACCACCGCTTCGCCACAGAAGCTGTCAGACCCAATGGCAAACCCAGAACCCGATATCGATACCGAATAGCGAAAATAAAGCGATATTGAAATATAAAACTACAGTAACAATTGAATATAAAACTACAGTAGATACCTAACAGTTAAACTACATACTACTACGATATTGAAATAAAACTACAGTAATTAACAGTTAAACTACATACTACTACGATATTGAAATAAAACTACAGTACCTAACTGTTAAACTACATACTACTACGATATTGAAATAAAACTACAGTAATTAAAAGTTAAACTACATACTACTACGATATCGAAATAAAACTACAGTACCTAACAGTTAAACTACATACTACTACGATATTGAAATATAAAACTACAGTACCTAACTGTTAAACTACATACTACTACGATATTGAAATAAAACTACAGTACCTAACAGTTAAACTACATCTGTAGTCACTAGTACTCTTAACAAAATATAAATAATATCCTAGGTGAGACCTGGCGCGGACGTTGGCAGAAGAATGACATCGTGGCGAAGTTCCTGGCGGTTCGCGAATGCACCCCGCGCGTGCAGCGAGACTTCAATGAAGAGTTCCCCAAGCTCAGGATATTCTCGCACCCCAACATATTGCCTGTTGTAAGTTACTTTTTTATTTATTATATTCCCGGCAGAGTAGAATTTGGGCCGCCCCATTTCTGCTCATACGGTGTCGTACAAGGCGACTAAGGGATAGGGCTGTTTAACATCAGACAGATATATATAGCTCAGACTCCGGTTGAAATACATGGCTCAAGTCAATAATAGTTTTATTTTTTTACGTGCGAAAAAATCCTCACGGATACCTCCCCGCCGGAGCTGGAGGAAAAGGTTATGTCGGACTCAACCGACTAAAACGCACGGCGCCTGTGGGTCATTGTTGTTTGCTGAAAGTGAGGTTGACAGGCATATTTGCATCCCGGCTGACCCAGGGCCATCTTTCTCGATCTGGCCCTCCTCGGGTGCGGGGACCAGTGTCCCCAAGTCAATAATAGTGCCTGGAAGACGGCAATAGGCTTACCCCCTATTATGTGGAACTGAATGCAATGATTGTTAGAATGTGAATTCTAGTTCATCTCTGCCCTAACCCTCCGAGGATGAAGGCGTGATTATATGTATGTATGTATATCTTATCAGCATTTAGCCGGGTGCACACCAAGTAAAATAACACGAATGAACCGGTGTATATTTTGCAGAATGCTTGATGCACGGAATATACCTAATAAAAAAAATCTTCAAAAAATGCAGTAAATCCTCGTTACTTACTTGTTAGTATAGAAGGTAGCACTCATTTTTCGAGTGCCAACCCTGATTGCATCTAAAGCTTGCACTATCTAAAGTAATCTGACGTCCCACTCTCTTACGCCTGCCTGATTCGGTTTAATTTGGATTTTCACTGGAGCAATTACTGTTTGAGCTCCATCTCTAAAAGCCTAATTCGGTATATGCTAGAAGAGTAGAGATTTATTTTGCGACTAGATATGTGCGGGACCACAAAATATATGTCGAGTAAATTAGTGAATGATTAAGTCGAGTCGATACATTTTAGTCTATTTATTCGGGCTAATAACGAGTCTTAACATGTTGACTAGTCGAGTTCATTAGTGGCCGCAATTTTTTTTTATACCACTTGATTGGCAGACAAGCGTACGGCCCACCTGATGGAAAGTGGTTAACGTGGCCTATAGACGTGTGCAACACCAAGGGAGTCACACTCGCGCTGCCAACCTTGTAAGCACAAGAGTTTCTGTGCCGTCAGTGTAAAAGACAAAGCAGGACAAGCTTTTAGTCTTCCCTCTGACAGCACAAAAACTCACCGACGGGAACACAACACGAAGTTATTATAACCGCGGTATTCTTGTTAATGGAGTCCGAACCTGTTGATTAGTCGAGTTTATTAGTCGCCGCAAAAATATAGTATCGGTGGAGCGAAAAAATAACTTCACCACTAACTTGTGTACTGTACTGAATTATAATGCAAACTATTTTCGTGGAGTAACGAGTAGTTTACCCACTAAATTACACACTACTGTACTAAATTATTAAAAATAAGACTTTTTTTCAACGTGCAATAAATCCCCACGAAAACCCCCACCACCGGACCCGAATGGAGAGGTTATGTCGGACTCGAACCGACTAAAACGCACTACGCATGTGGGTCGTTTTTGGTTGCCGAAGGTGAAGTTAACAGGCATATCCCTCGCACCCCGGTCAACCCAAGGCCATCTCTCTCGATCTGGCCCTCTCCTCGGCTTAAAAAATAAGCCATACAAAGTTGCAAGTAAGTCGGGCTTACGTACCGAAGATTGTGACGAAACCCGTTCATAGTTTTCATCTGAGTATATTCCACTGTTCCTGGACTTATAACACACATGACATTCACCAGGTCGGTTGCTGCGTGTCCCCCACGAACCTGGTGGTGATATCGCAGTACATGTCGTGGGGCTCGCTGCACTCGCTGCTGCACGGCGGAGGGGGAGGCGGCGCGGGAGGGTCGCTCGTGCTGGACGCGCACTCCGCCCTCCGGCTGGCGCACGACGCGGCGCTGGCCATGCGCTACCTGCACAGTCTGCAGAAGGACAAGATACTGCCCACTTATAATCTCAATAGCAAACATATTATGGTAAGTTTTAAATTGTTATAAAATTATGAATCCATTCCACTCCATTCGGTTAGGTAAATGTAAACAATCCAGATGTGTTTTTTTAATGTTTTATTTAAAAATTCAGTTTATTAGAAACTCATTTTATAGACTAAAAAGTTGAAGACTAAAAAGGTGAAGCACTAGTTAGCTGCGTGTCTTCCGTCAGAGTAGAATTTGGGTCACCCCTTCTCTTCCCATATGGTGTCGTACAAGGCGACTAAGGAATATCAGACAGATATAAAGTCCAGACTCAGCCTCAGATGCATGGCTCGAGTCAACAATAGTGCCGGGAATACGGCAATAGGCTCACCCCCTATTAAGTGGGACCGAATTTAATGATTGGTGAAATGTGGGTGTTAATTTACCTCTGCATAACCCTCCGAGGTGATCGTATGTATGTATGTTTTCTGTACAGTGATATCGTCTGCGTATTATTCCGTTGGCCGCCTCTTACGACACCCTTCGGTTGAGATGGAGTGGTGATACTTGTATTCTTTCTCCGTTACCACATGGATAGCCCGATATTCCACTATTACTAATTCAATAAATCATCAAATAGCTCTTATCATACAGCTTAGGAATACAGCAATAGGCTCCACTCCCTATTACGTGGGACCGAATACAATTACAAACCCTCTTTTCTGGGACTTTGCCTTCAGCTTACCATCAGGCAAGGCGAAGTCCAATTGACGTGTCCTATATAAAAAAAAAATTTAAAAAAAAAACCTCTGCCTAACCCTCCGGGGATAAAGGTGTGATTTTTCTTTTCTTTTATACAACTTAGGTGGCAGACAAGCACACGGCCTACCTGATGGAAAGTGGTTACCATGACCTATGAACGTGTGTAACACCAGTGGAGTCACATCCGTGCTGCCGACCCTGTAAGAACAGAGATTTTGTGCCGTCAGTGTAGAGGAAGAGAGCCGAGAGAGGAGAAGCCTTTGGTCATCCAGTGAGCTCTGGCTACCCTACTCACCGCTGGGAACACAACACGAAGTTTATAACCGCGGTATTCTGTAGGGCGGAGGTACTTCCCCAGTCGGACTGCTCAATTGGGCGGAAATACCGCCGTGTCCTCCTCTTGTATTTGTTTAATGTGTTCATATAAAAACTCACTACAAAACTGGAGAGATACTAGTAATTTCAGTTCCTAAAAAAATTAACGACTCCGAAACCAATTTTGTTATTTTAAATTGTAATCTGTTTGTTCGCTACGGACGTAAAACTCATTAGATTTTAAAGGGTTTTTCTTTAAACCTAGAGAGGTCTTAGTCAGAATTAAAAACTGCTGTATCTTTGATTGTTGAACTTAATGAGAGATATGACCAAATAGACCAAACTATAAGTGTAAGTTTGGTGGACCAAGTGAATAATAGCGTGCTAAGAGAATGTTCTAGTATGATTGCAGAAATCTGCAGATATAGTAACCAAGGAGGTCTAAAAAGGCCACTTTATTGGAATCGTATTAGGATAATATTTGGGCTTGCGGCGATATTTACACGAAATAAAATCCTGCTATAATAATAAGAATCTGCTAGGCCGCGTGGTTCCCGGCAGAGTAGAATTTGGACCACCCCATCTCTTCCCATGCGGTGTCGTACAAGGCGACTAAGGGATAGGGCTGTTTAACATCAGACAGATATATACAGCCCAGACTCAGCCTCAGATGCGGGGCTCGAGTCAACTATAGTGTCCGATATACGGCAATAGGCTCACCACATATTACGTAGGACCGAATACAGTTATTGGTGAAATGTGGGTGTTAATTCACCTCTGCCTAACCCTCAGGGGATAAAGGCGTGATTTTATGTATGTGTATGTATGAATGTAAGAACCTGCTTAGTAACTGAATTGTTGTAATTCCGCTCATATGAGTGACCACTAAATGAATTTTAAAGGAATCCATTGAGATCTACTGGAAATTCATGAAGAAGTTTTCATAATTTATTTATTACAACTTTCTTAAATTTTATTAATAAACAAATCAAGAAATAATTTATAAATATTAAATACAATAAAAATAAAATAACTATAATACAACTTATAGCTAAGAACAATTAAAATGCGTCGTAGAATTCAGTGCCGGATTAGCCACGTAGCAAGAGTAGCAAATGCTACGGGCCCCGCGACTCGGGGGGCCCCGCGGTCTAATACCTGTCTGACCGTAAAAAAATATCAATTTATAATACACGTACCGTAAAAAAAATACACGTACCTACCACGAGAAACGTTGGTATCAAAATCTACAACAATAATTTAAAATTTTACCACGTTTCTACAATTGAGCGCTGGCTACACCAAAAGTTGTGTTGTACTGCTTGCACTGCGCTACACGCAAGTTGGTAGCACGGCAAAACTAACAGGGGAATCCCCTGATATTGTCATCGAACGAGCTAGTCGTAACAACCCGATCAAATAAAA
The DNA here is from genome assembly GCA_963662185.1 of Eilema griseolum. NCBI lineage: Eukaryota > Metazoa > Arthropoda > Insecta > Lepidoptera > Erebidae > Eilema > Eilema griseolum. Next base: position 4,797,303 of record OY759243.1, read on the forward strand.
TAGGATTCTATCGACTATCAAACAATAAGAAAATGCTGTACATTTATGTTTGGCACAACATAAAAAAACTTTTAAAAGGACTTTAGATGTGAGCCATTCTTGAGAAAAGTTGTTTTGACATTGCTTCGAGTACTGTTTTTAGTTTTCTAACCTGACTTTGCGCTGTAAGCAAAAGCAACTCATACGATTATCTATTTTAAAACACAGTAGAAGAGTTTTTGTTTTTGTACGTAGTAAATGAAGTAAAGCATAAACGAGAATAATTTCACTTAAGGTAAGATTTTACTAGTTATGTTTTGCATATTCACTTCAAATTATTTTTAGTAACTCTTAACATTTGCGGAGTCAAACTTTATAAACGCATATAAATAAAAACAAATACCTCAATCTCATTAATTTTCGTTCATTTAAGTTGTATAAAGAAAGTTACATTTCATCTCCTTTAAAAAAAAATATTATTCTATGCAACATTTTTGATTATTTTAATGTCGTATTAAATTTGATTCCTTTTATAAAACTTTTGTAAGTTATTTAATACATATAAATAGCATTTGTCAAGTTATTTTTTTTTATTTATAACGTTGGATAAATAAATGTACAGTCGAGCCTTTCACATAGACTCCATTTGCTTCACATAAAACGAAAGGCATGGTTGGTAGTGAGCCTGCCTGCGGCGTCTGAGGCCCCGGTCCGAATATCGGCGAGATAAACAATTAATTAAAAAAATATTTGTCTAACCATAGGTAACATGAGCAGCAGATCTAGAGATACCGGTCGACACTATGCTTCTGGAAGTGCTAAGCGTAAAGCAAAAGACGAAAAGGAAAAAAAGAACGAAGCTGTTTTATCAAAAACACGTAAGCTGTTCGACTTTTTTAATGTTCAGAGTGATGTTGCTGAATCTACTGAAAATAAAGCAAAACATACAGAAGTTGCATCTCATTGTACATATAATAGTGGAACTACTACTGTTTCTAATGAAACTACATTTTCTACAAGTGATGCTGTAGCTGAAGAGACAGCAATTCCTTCTAATTTAGTTATATCATGCTCTAGCCAAAGAGAAGTTAAAAGCACAGCCAGTACTCTTGATCCAGAGCCGTCATGTTCAAGCCAAAAAGCAGTCGATGGTATATTATTGCATGATTTCACTACAGTTTCAAGTCTAAAACAAAACGAAAGTAAAATATACTCCAACGATATTGGTGAATGGCCGAGCAACTTCGATAGAGATTATTGGATTGCAAAAGGAAGCAGCGAACTGCAACATATGGATAGCGATTTTTTGTCTTCAAAGAAAATTTACGAAAAAGAAAATAAGCCACGATTCTGCCAAAAGTCCTATTTCAGCTATAAACATAAACTAACGAATAAAACTCATGTCAGAGACTGGTTGTGTTATTCGGAAACCAAAGGACGACTTTTCTGTTTTGTTTGCAAAGTTACGAATTCAGATACTTCGTCACCACGGTTTACGAAAGATGGATTAGATGACTGGAAGAATGCGCACAATTTGTTGACAAGACATGAAGAAAGCACTCCACATAGACAAGCCATAATTTCGCTGGTAAATCTCAAAAACAAGAATACGCGTGTTGATTCTCAACTTGTGAGCCAAATTGAGACTGAGCAAAATTATTGGAGGCTACTCTTAAAACGAATCATTGCAGTAATAAAGTTTTTAGCAGAACGAGGTCTTGCGTTTCGGGGTAGTGACGAAATTGTTGGTTCCCCCTACAATGGCAATTATTTAGGCTTATTAGAATTAATAGCCCAATTTGACGCTTTTATGGCTCAACATATTCAAAGTTATGCTAATAAAGGAAAAGGACATACGTCATATTTATCAAAAACAACTTGTGAGGAATTTATTCATCTAATTGCATCAAGCATACTGGATCAAATAATTTGCGAAATTAAGAGATGCAAATACTACTCAGTTTCATTGGATTCTACTCCAGATATATCGCATGTAGACCAACTGACTCTGATAGTCCGCTATGTTCTACCATCTGGACCAGTGGAAAGATTCGTTAAGTTCTTAGACATGGTAGGTCATACTGCTGAACAACTCGCTCAAAGTTTATTAGATTTCTTAAGTGAGAGTGACATTGATATCAAAGATTGTCGTGGGCAAAGCTACGATAATGCCAGCAACATGAGTGGGAAATACTGCGGCTTACAAGCACGAATTAAGGAAATAAATAAATACGCAGAATATATTCCCTGTCTTGCACATTCCTTAAATTTGGTTGCTAAGTGCGCTGCAGACTGCTGTACAGAAGCATTACTTTTCTTCGATTTCGTTGAAAACCTCTACACGTTTTTTTCTGCTTCTACCTACCGATGGAGTCGTCTCACGAACGCATTGAAAGATTCTACTTCAAAATTTCCGATTTTGAAAAGGTTATCGGACACTAGGTGGTCAGCCAGAGCTGATGCTACGAAGGCGCTTTTATGTGGTTTTATCACTATTAAGCAAGTTTTGGAAGACATTTTCAATAATGTAGATCAAAAAGCAGAGTGCCGTAATAAAGCTTACGGACTAGTTTCAACGATGAATAAGTTAGAAACGGGAATAATGACAATTATGTGGAACCGAATCCTAGAACGCTTGCAAGCGACTAGTGCTTCGCTGCAGTCGTCTGATCAAGACCTTAACACAGGATACGCCCTTTATGAAACAGTATATGCCTACGTACAAGCAATGCGATCTACATTTTCAGATGTTGAGGCAAAAGCCAAAGATCTGACCGACTGTGAAGAGTATCAGCAACAGACTTCAAGACGAAGCAAGCGGAATACAAAGTACGACCATTTCACCGGCTCTACTACACTCGACAACTTTGTTGAAAATCAAACACCTGGACAACGTTTTGAAATTCAGGTGTTTATTGTCATTATTGATAACGTACTGTCTGCTTTAACTAAACGTATGGAAGCATATCATGAAATTACTGGTGTTTTTGGAATATTTCGACAGCTAAAATCCCTTACAACAGAAGAGATTTTGGAAAACGCCTCACGTATGGTCAGTGCTTACGAAGATGATTTGGAAAGTAGCCTAGACGACGAATTAGTGCAGTTCGCTGAACTGCTGAAAACAGATGTGGCTACTGTTATTGATAGCAAGAAACAAGAGTCTCTGGAACTGCAATTTTATAAACTTTTATTAAATAATTCCTTAGAATCGTGTTTCCCAAACGTAGAAATTGCCTTGCGCATTTACTTGTCTCTCATGATCACTAACTGCAGTGGCGAACGTTCTTTTTCAACGTTAAAACGTATTAAAAACGAGTTAAGAAACACGATGGGCCAAGAACGTCTTAATCACCTTACTTTGATGAATATAGAGTATAATTTGCTTAAAGAAGTCGATAGTGAAAGTGTTATCTCTAAATTTGCCCATATTAAATGCAGAAAAGTTTATTTGTAATAGTTTTGTTTTATTTAATACCCTTTAACTTGAGAAACTATAGCAAACGAAGGGCCTCTTGACAGAATTTGCTACAGGCCCCGCGCTGGCTTAATCCGGCACTGGTAGAATTCCTCCGCATCGCATGCCTCTTGTGGTAGTGTCCCCAGAAGACTGGCAGCATTGCCACGTTGTATGGCAATGCTTATTCTCTGACCTAAAAAGAGGCCAGCCTTCTGGTCACGAGAAGCGTCGACCATACGCTTCGCAATCTCACGGAAGAGGTTGCGAGCGCTCGGACCCCATGACCCCAAAGTCTCGACTCCAAACGGCACAAATTCATAATCTCCGATGAGATTGGAGTATTTGCGCCGCTTGAGAGCCTCTGCAGAAGCAGCAGCAGCACCAGCACAGCCAGCCGTGCTAGTTATATGGGTAAAGGCGAAGAAGTTAGTTTTTAGCAGAATCACTATACGTGACCTTTTAAGACCTCAAGGTCGAGAAAGCACCACCTTCATATTTGTTTTTTTTTCGTCACGTTAGATCGACGAGGACTTAACAGCCCGCGTGAACATGGCGGACTCGAAGTTCTCTTTCCAAGAGAAGGGGCGCCTGTACGACCCCGCCTGGATGTCACCGGAGGCTCTACAGAAGCCCCCCTCCAAGAGGAACGTGGAGGCTTCTGACATGTGGAGCTTCGCGATACTGCTGTGGGAACTCGCCACTAGAGAGGTCAGTCCAGCTATATAATATTCCTTTTATATCCCGTTGGTACATGTGTATGGGTGTCCACCAAGAAGTAGGGACTTATGCCATCATAACCTGCAAGACTACACTCCTGCTTGACTTTTACGGAAGTACCTGCTGTCTGATGAGAGGAAAAAGCGTCGGTAGCTCAGTCGTTAAGGAAACCACCTCACGATCAAGTGGTAACGGGTTCGAAACCTACTACTCGAACGTTACAGACATGAATCCAATTCTGTTATAATAAATTTTACATAGTTGGGGGGTGTTATTAGGAATACTAGTAAGTACCCTTTTTCCCTTATCAAACCCTATCAAAAACAATGTTGCATGGTTAAAAATATATTTAACTAGTTTTTGCCCGCGGCCCCGCCCGCGTGGATGGCGGCTCCCGGCAATTATTCGAATTTTTCTCACCTTTTAAACCTTTCCTAGACCTCCACGAACATTTCAAGACCAAGATAAGATCAATCCGTTCAGCCGATCTCGAGTTTTAGCGAGATTAACGAACAGCAATTGATTTATATATATATAGATTATAAAATAGCCGCGTGGTTTCCGGCAGAGTAGAATTTGGACCACCCCATGTCTTCCCATGCGGTGTCGTACAAGGCGACTAAGGGATAGGGCAGTCTAACATCAGACAGATATATATGTAAATATATATGTATATATAAAGCCCAGACTCCGCCTCAGATGCATGGCTCGAGTCAACAATTGCGCCCGGAAAACGGCAATAGGCTCACCCCCTATTGCGTGGGATCGAATACAATGATTGGTGAAATGTGGGTGTTAATTCACCTCTGCCTAACCTTCCAGGGATAGATAGAAGGCGTGATTATATGTATATATGTTAAAAATATAATCTGATATCCAGGTCCCATTCGCTGACCTATCTCCCATGGAGTGCGGCATGAAGATAGCCCTCGAAGGGCTCCGCGTGACGATCCCACCAGGCATCTCGCCACACATCGCCAAACTGATCAAGATCTGCATGAACGAGGACCCCGGCAAGCGACCCACCTTCGAGATGATCATACCCATACTCGAGAAGATGAAACGCTGAGTGATTATTTCCTTTCTTTATATTTCTATATAAATCAAATTAATTTATTGGTTAGATATACAAAAAAATCATAAGCGGCCTTAAAAAAAATACAAAAAAATAGTGCTTATAGAATGTCAATATATATTGCGATCCAGTTGTTCCAATCGCGGTTAATATTAATGTAGAGATACAAACACATGGGATTGGTCCCGATATTGGATCGCAATATATTATATTGACTATGTCTAAGCCCTTAACGTCTTCTGACCCCCGATTTGCTAATTTTATGTTAAAGTATAACCACTGTTATATCACTGACATTGCAAAAAATTATATTAAATTTTAGACTTCATATACGCAGACTTAAGGTCCAAAATTGAATAAAAAAAAGTTCAGTAGATTCACTATACAAAATGTCATTTAATTTTAGACTCTAACTGCATATCAGTAAATTCTAAAATTAAATGGCATTGTTCGCAGTGTCAGTGGTATGACAATGGTTTTATTATGACAAAATTACTAGACTACGGAGCCATGAAGCTTTAATTGGCACTAAAAGCAAGATTCATAGATCATACTTCCACTTTGCTGTATAGCAAAGTTTCATTTGTATAAGTGAAACGTTTCATATGAATGAAAACATTAATACAGTAAGCGCTCACCCATCCAAGTTCCAAATACCGTACTCAGACCCGTATTAATTATATCGCACTTATCTCTGAGATATATATAAGCGTGCACTTGAGACGTTATGAAAATAAATAGAACAAACTTGTGTCCTTTCTGAGTTGCGAACGATGACGTCTCTGAGTTTATTTACTCAAGAGAGAAGATAGAGAGATAAACCAAACTCCACACTCAAGAGCGGTTCATATGAAACACTTACCTGCCGTAGCAAAGTGGCAGTGCGGTGAAACACATGAGAACTGTGTTAATTTCTGCCTTTGACTCTACAACTTAATTTCTTTTATTTGAAAATTAATTACATATGTACTTTTACTTGGTTAGAAATTTTAAACCTCCACTAATTATTGAACCATGTAAATAAAACCTTAGGCACTACTCTAGCACCCACCTATAAATACTTGGAAAGAATATTATCTACACAAAAACAAAATGTATATAAGTACCAATAAATATAAGTTACGCTAAAAGACTCGGTTCGGTAATCTCTCTCTCACTGCCCTGAGTTCCATAGATAGCGTATGCATTTTTTTATTTTATATAACTCTTCTTCATCTACTTGCACTATGCCAGACGTCCACGGAGGGCCAATCTCTTTCTTTACTATCTGATAAATAATAAATAAATTGAGGCGAAATCCCTCTATTTAGTTGTTTATCACGGGGGCTGAGGGAATTTCTTTGGATCGCATAGATAAAAAAAAACTCTAAGACATTCTACACAACTCTATCGGCACCCAAAGTAAGAATAGATTAATTAGCTTGTATTCAACAGTGACACGCAGCCGTCTTGCCCTTTCTTTCAAAATGTCGTAGTTTTGTATAATAGAGAGTGCCATTATGTGACAAAGCGGGTCATTTTATATTAAAATATAATTACTATTATTATAACTTTCTAATCCACCTTATACTGGTTAATAAAATTAAAGTTATTTGACCGTTTTGGTTATAAGTTAAAGAGTAAATGTAATTTTTTAACTGCCAGTATTTTAAGTGTTGTTTAATTAGGTTGTGTTCTAATTTTTGGTTTTGAAAAATCTACTAAAATTATATTTATAAGTATAATTGCTAATATTGTCGGTGCTAAATGTGACTTACCTACGGAATGCATATAAAGTAAATATAAGACAAAAGTTAGGCATGTAGCCTAACATAGTTTGGACCTCATCTATAAAGGTGTCTTAGAAATGAGGTTGTACACTTGTTTTTGTGATAGGTTCCAAACTAGGATACATAGCCAAAAGTTACAATTCCAGAATGTATTTAGGATCCGATTAAATATGCCCACAGAATCTCTATATTTGTGCAATCTGTATATGAACTATATATTTGTAATGTGTACAATATACATGTGTGTGTAACACTAATTCGCTTATAGTAATAGATGTGCCTTATATCGCGGCGAAATGTTTACTTTTAAGTATAAATGTAATATTTTTAATAACAAATTCATGTTACAACTTTCATAAAGTTGTTTAATATACTAACTATTTAGTAATAATATGGTCGTTTCATTTTTACCTGATTCATCTTACTATAAAGCCGCGTGGTAGAATTTGGGCCAACCTATCTTTTCCCATAAGGTGTCGTAAAAGGCTGTTTAACATCAGACACAGACTCAAGATTAATGGCTCGAGTCAACAATAGTGCCTGGAATACGGCAATAGGCTCACCCCCTATTATGTGGGACCAAATACAAATATTGGTAGCATGTGGGTGTTAATTCTGCCTAACCCATAAAGGCGTGATTATATGTACGTATGTTATCTTCCCATCATCTTGAAACTCTGTTTGTGGGTGTTACCCATGTTTGAAAATGATTTCTATTCTAGATTTTCCTTTTCCTTCTTTGTACAGGACCGGGTCCTTTAAGCAGGTGTGAAAAGGCATCTGATGAGGTTGCCAAACTAAGTGCTACCATTGCAACATGTGTCCATAATTGTGCCTCTCTTTCCTGAGTATTTGCCTTCCTTACATCAAATACATTAAAAGAAAAAAAAAGATTGATATCTTTTCAGAATAAGAGATGAAACCAGCATAGCCAAAGATGGTGGAAGTAAAAGACCTTGTTTATAAACTTAAGTAATATCACAGCTGGAGACCTGTTAAGGCTCAGTGCAATGCTCAAAACAGTTCTCAAATACTTAAACTTTATTCATACTATCAGTACAATCTGAACACTATTTCTTTGCAAAAGTTATCTTCATTGCATGTGTAGGTGTGATCTTAAATCCTTGAAGGGCCTCCTTGGCTGCAGCAGACTGCATCTCATTGGCAAACTCGACAAAAGCAATATCATGCCTGTTTGGTACAAGTCGAACTTCTTTGAAGCCAGGGAACCTGCAACATTAAAATGGTGGGTTAGAAGTGCACACTTTTGCACCACTGAAGTGGTAAGCATACAGCTTTAGGGTGATTAGTTACCATACTCTGCATCAGGGGTAATTTTTGCCAGTTATATAGAAACCTTTTAATGTCCTAAATAGACTGTTAACTTAATGGTTTCAAGTGTAAAAGGTGCGTTGGACATACAAATGTATCATTAGTCTCAATAGCAGTACCAAGTTTGACAAAGTCAAGTCTTCTCCAGAAGTTGCTTGTTAAGTTGAAGCATTTTTGTCATTTTTAGGACAGTATATAAATAGTCGCATAGTTCCCGGTAGAGTAGAATTTGTGCACATATAGTGCCCAGAATATGGCAATAGGCTCAGCCCCTATTATGTGGAACCAAATACCATGATTGGTGAAATTTTATTTTATTTTTAAACTCTATGCACAGTCTATTGTACAAAGGCAGACTTAATGCTAAAGGTGTTATCTGACAGTCTACCTGTTAATTTACCTCTGCCTAACCATCTGGGGATAAAGGCGTGATTACATGATTGTTTGTATATTAAATATCTAATTTATTATTTAAAGCAATGGTTTAGAGACAAGGTCATTGGTAACTTATTAATTAAAATGTGTTATGCTACTGCTCTGTTCCTAATTGAATTAAAACATAATCAACTCTATCACAAAACATCTGCAAAATGATTGTTTAACTATTTTTAAAGCAACCACCAGTATATTTTCTACCATAACTTTTTAACTTTTCTAAAATCTTCTGTATTATACTTACTGGTTGAACAACATAGACAACATCATCTCTGAAGTTTCATCGGGAAGGTTGGTTAAGAACAGAATCTGGTTAGGAGGTTGTTCAGCATTAACATTGTTGAGTATGCCAACTTGGCCGGGGTGGATACCAGGCCTGCCAGCTTCCTTGTTCTTCTTTTTCCGGGCATCATCCAGACCTTTAGGCAACTTTGGTCTCTTTGGCCTTTCCTGGAATGTACCCTTAACTTTTGCAATGACATCACTGTCTGTTTTGCAGTATTGGATCCTCTGTAAAAGGAGAAATATGTTTGATTTCAAATATCAATAACACTATCACTTACAACTATTTACAATGTTGATTGATGGCACTTAGTGGAATTTGTTGTTACACATATTGAGAAACTCACTTGTCTATACAATATATAAGACCTGATCGGTAACTTAGGCTCATATTCCAGGTTGATACTCAAGCCTAAATCTCATCATCATCATCGTAAACTCACGCCTATATCCCCGAAAGGGTAGGCAGAGGTGCTATCACCCACAATTCGCCAGTTTATGTTTAGATGTAATAGGTGGCGACCCTATTGCCATAACCGGGCACTATAAACCTGTGATAAATACACACATAACTTCGAAAAGCATAGAAAAGTCATTGGTGTGTGCCATGGTAAAACCTGGGATCGAACTCGAGACCGCGTCTTAACAATCCATTACCCATACCACTAGGCTACCGCAGTATATGAAAATTGAGATTTGGGATTGAACATCGTTCTGGACTTCTGACTTATTCTACTCTTTAAGTATTATTAACGACATAAAAATGTCAGCTGCTTTCACCCACATTTCGCCAGTTTATGTTTAGGTCCCAATGTAATAGGTGGTGAGCCTATTGCCATTAACCGGGCACATATAAACCTGCAATAAATACAAACAACTTCCAAAAGTCATTGGTGTGTACCATGGTAAAACCTGGGATCGAACCTGAGAGACCTAACTTCTATTAAGATTTTGAGAATTTTATTTAATATCAGTTTCAAATGTAAAATGGAAAAAAATACAGCAGATATATTATATTTTATTAATGTCAAACTTAGATAACTTTTGATTAGACTATTAGAAGGTTACATCCAAATATGTGTTGGCCAAGTTGTAAGGGAACCTTACAAAACAGCCCAGAGGATTGGGGGAGTTTTTCACTATTTGGAGGTGAAAAATTAAAAAGTTATAGGTACATCAGGACATTCTTTCTAATCAGAAGAGTTCTCTAGTCCAAATGTGCAAGAAGAACCAGCCCCAGAAGAACGGACAATTTGAGTAGGGCAAAGAACTACACCAAATTGATTCTACTACAGTGTAGAATTAATTTAATGTTACAGAAAACTTACCATAGGTTTATCATAAAACGGGAATCCTTGCATACTCCTTAAAGCGACAGTGGCACTTGAGATTTCTTTGAATATAACAAATGCTTGTCCTCTCATCTTTATAGTCTTCAAAGCCACAATATCCAAGATTTGACCGAATTGTGAGAATATAGCGTAGAGAGATTTCTTTAACTCTTCTTTTTTAATTTTCTCATTTAAGTTGTTTATGTAGATCGTGTGATTGGGGCGGATATCCATCGCTGAAAAAAATAACAATTGTCTGATTTCCGTTTGTACTTATGTATTTATCATTGAATAAAACTGAAGGGGAATATTAGGTTATGCGAAGGGGAATACTAGGGCGGTTTATGTTAACGTGATGTTTAGTATAACATTTAGATGTTTGTCGTCGAGGTTTAGAGTTATTATGTTAGAAAAAATAACATACAACATGCATTTATTACAAAACCCACTTACTCATCTTGATAGCGTTTGTGGAAACAGTGGAATCTCAAATTATAACCTACGTGCGTTGCAGTGTTCAAGAATATACAAGGTTTAAACCAACTAGAATAAATTAGTACTTGTGATCTGTTATTTAGACTAACTGCTACAAATATAAGAAAATGTAGCTAAGTAGCTTTTATTTAACAGACGCCGTAAATAATATTAACTTTATAACCCCAAAACTGCTTTACAGGCCACAGAGGAAGTAGACTAGTACCATAAGCAAATAACGCTAAGACCATGATTGCCACAGATTATATAAGTAACGGGGAGAGTATGACTGAATGAATTGAGTCGTGAGAAAGAATGGCGCAAAGGCCCCAGTATCCATTAGCATAGAGGCCAATCCAAAAAAAACTACTATTTTCGCGCGCTGTCAAAGAACTGTCAATTAATGTCTATCAATATTTGCAAATTTTGTCTTCGTTAGTTATATTATATTTTGTATTAAAATTTACATAAATAAAAGTGTTGTTTCCTAGACTCCGATAATATATAGTGGACTACTTAACAAAATTGCTACAGGGTTCTAATTATTATTTTTCAAAATAGATTACGTAGCACAATGCATGACCTTATGACTGATTTTGAAACTGTTACTCCTGATCTGTGGTTGGCAAATGAAGAAGGATGGAAAGCAAGACTGTTGAAGCTACCAAATTGGTACCAGGTAAGTGCACGAAGTCATAGGAAACGTTCAAATAATTACAATACATTGACCTCCATATAACCTTTGTTGTGTTTCAGATTCCTTTGATAAATTGCAATGCATCCCACCACCTGCCTGATGGTACGCTTGTCCGTTTTCGCGGTATGATCCAGGATATGCACAACCCGGAGTTTTATTTTGAACAATTTGAAGTATATAATTCTACTACAAACGAAGTTAAGAACAAAACTGGCAAGTACAGAGATACAGGTCATATTTTGGTAAGTAACAAAAAGAAATTCCTACTAGATGTAAATTCATTATGCCTGAACTAGCCAGCGAAAATGATATAAATATTTACATATAATAAATTCTAATAAGTATTTTTTATTCAGGAAAATGAAAAAATAAACTATACTCAAAACTTAAAAAGTGCACAAAGACAAACCATGGTTGTTGTATCGCTGCCCGGTTACAATGATTGGGCGCAGAACCTAGAAGATAAAGAAAACCATTTAAAACGTTTAGAACAGCAACCAAACACTTCCAAACGTCTTAACCATGAAAGCCTGAAGTTGAAACGGAGTTATGAAGAGGCAGACGAAGATTCTGATGCTATGGATGTAGTTGAAGAGTCAGCGCCAAATAAAGAAGCTAAAAAGGATGAGACTCAGAATAATACTGCCAATGTTGTATCCAGGGAGCATTTATTAAACTTTCCACTGCCTGATATGCCTAGCAAGTCTTGTATTGTTAAGGTAAATGCATATGTAAATGTATTTAATTATGTAAATTAAAGAGACAGCTTATCTAAGGAATATCCCTGTCTAACAAATACTTGAAATATCAGTATCAAAATAAACGGGATATTTACCATGTTTCATTGTTTTGAGTTTCCGATATTTCGGCGCTGTTGCAAGCACCATGATCACGGAGGAACTAATGACACGGAATATCGGAAACTCAAAACAATGAAACATGGAAAATATCCCGTTTATTCTGATACTGATGTGAGTGACCATGATAGTTTAAATACCTATACTTGAAATATGTAATTAATTTTCATTGACTCCACAAAAAAATACAAGATAGAACTTCTATTTGTTTATCAATTGTGACAAAGTGCCTTCTCCAAATGTTTCTACATTTATTTGTTCATACCTCATGGAGTTCATCTACCCATGTCATAGGTATACTATAAAATTTAAATATACAAATAAATACTTTGCCCAATTCCAGGTGTACGATGAAAGTGACAACCTCAAGTTAAACGAAGTTATAGAAGTGGTTGGTTTCCTATCGGTTGATCCAGCACTATCTGGAGAATTCCAAGCTGAGAAGAACCCTCTACTGGAGCCAGAGACAGAGTCTGATGTTGAAACAATAACACATAACCCTCCACCCAGCTTGGTGCCAAGATTGCATGCGGTTTATGTAAAAAAACTTGAACACTGTAATCCTTTGGTGACGAATTTTGATCAAGGTATTGCTAACATTTGATAACTAGATTTTTTGTTATTAAATACTGTTAACTGCTTATTGATTGGTGTTACTGTACATAATTATAACCATGCTGTGTATCCAAAATCTATGTCTGGGCTGCTCATTGGCCATTTTGTGTCTGCTTGTTTTGTAACATGACATGTACCTACCCCTCCAGCTAAGCTAATGAAGAGATGGGTTCATGTCAGTAGTATAATAACCAAGACCTTTCTAATAATTTTTTTCTTTTTCAGATAAGGTTTTAAAAGAGGCCAGCTCAGCCAGAGAACATTTACTTAAAGCTCTCACAGAACTGCTACTGGGAGATAAATTAGCAGCTGAGTATCTAATCTGTCACTTAATCGCATCTATGTAAGTATACAATTACAGTATCTTTAAATAAAAAAAATTGTCAATATTTTACATTATTTTGCTTATGGGTTGTTTGGCCTGAAGTGTGTCTTTTACTTTACCAAATAATGTTGTGGACTGTATATTTTTATCTGATCTGGTGAATAAAGCAGCAATTTCTTGGTTATCGTTTATTCTTCAATTCCTTCTTAACTCGTGTTCAACTCAGACTCAACACTCGAACTCAACTCAATACATACTGCCGAAATGTACGTATACTTATATAATTATTCGGCTGTGGGCCGCAGTGCGGCATAAGGAGCAATCATTTGTTTACAATGAGGTAGGACCCTATACTCCATTCGTTTAGGTATTTAACTGAAGGTAAACAATCTTGTAGCAACTTATAAAACACCTTAACTAAGTGAAAGGTTAACTGAATAACTAGTGATCCAATATCGCTTTTTAATCTTTAAAATAAGTTTTTAAATAAAACATATTATAAATACACATCAAGATTGCTTACTTTAGCTAAGTATCTTACTAAATGGAGTATAGAATGCGACAGGCACTGATGTGAAAAATGATAAAGATTAAATTAATTTGGACAAGGGGATTAGATAGATAGATAGATAGATAATTCTTTATTTATTTATTTATTTATTTATTAAATAAGAGATGAGTATAGAATGCGACAGGCACTGATGTGAAAAATGATAATGATTAAATTAATTTGGACAAGGGGATTAGATAGATAGATAATTCTTTATTGTACACCAACAGATTTACAGTAGGACAAGTAGGTAGCATCTATACAGTTCAATGTACAATGGGCGGCCTTATCTCTGAAGCGATTTCTTCCAGGCAACCTTGGGATGGACAGTAATGTTCTTTGTATTTGTATTTACAGGTTTTCTTTGTATAGAATAATTTAGCTTTCTTACCACTCTTCAAGTATCACTTTTCACTTAAATAATTTCAAAATGTTACTTTTCAGCTACCTACGTCAAGAAACCTTGTCTCTCGGACAGTTTTGCATGAATCTCTCAAACCTGCCAACACAGAAGTACCCTCATTATGCCAAACAGTTGTACGACATTATCAAGCAATTTGTTACAAAAAGTTACTATCTGCCACTCACAGTTGATAACATGAACACACTCAGCTTGTTGCCTAAGTAAGTACTATATCATTTCAATATATGGGGCCCTACACAGATTTACGGAGCCCAAGCCGGTACACACCTGCTGAGGAAGTTCTGGCACAAGCTTTGCTCTAGACTGAAGAGTTAAACAGCAGTTGCTGAAATGAATAGTTTCTTGTAGTAGAGTGAAATTTGGTTTCCCAAAGAACAACCTTTAGATGCAACCAGGATTCACTCGGACATATCATATCATAAGATGAATCATAGCATAAGGTAGTATGACAATGTTATCTCATAAATACAAAAATGATTTCTTTATATCGGAACTATAATAAAAAAATATAAAAATAGCTTAACCTCTTTACAGAAAAGATTATGAATGCAATCGCCTTACAAGTGGTGTACTTCAGCTTAGCAAAGACACCCACTTAATTTTAGACGAAACTAAAATGGAACAAGGTCGTTTGGACGCGACAGGGGTTAATAACATCGCGGCTTTAGGCAGCATGATCATGACACAGCAGGTGGAATATGATTTCAAGTATTACAAGATGAATTTTGATTCCGACGTCTCTGTGCTGATATTGTCCGAAGGAAAATCTTTGTTACCAGTAAGTATTTAATGATACATACATATTACATATGACACTCCTCTTTTCCTTTCGAGGGCAGAGACAACATCTTTGCACTTGTTTTGTTCGTGACATACAATTTCACTTCTTTTAATTTCAGAATTGTTTTCTAATATGCTTGCCAGTTATGGGAACACATCCAGTGTTCATTCTTTAAATTGTCCTATATCTGATTTTTCTTCTTTAATATCTTCAAAAATATGCTTCATCAATCTTCTTTTTTCCTAAATTTTAATGCCAATATATTTTTAATCATTTTCAGAGTGATTATCATGTACCTCTGAGGCCTGAAGAATCTTCATTACAAATATTTGACGCCATAGTAGAGGCAGCCACATATTACTTAAAGGAAGAGATCATGAATGTAATCAGGACATACCTAACTAATCTCAAGCTGGTCAAGTACACGATAAGCGAAAATTTACAGGTGA
This sequence comes from Eilema griseolum, assembly GCA_963662185.1. Classification (NCBI taxonomy): domain Eukaryota; kingdom Metazoa; phylum Arthropoda; class Insecta; order Lepidoptera; family Erebidae; genus Eilema; species Eilema griseolum. Next base: position 4,812,855 of record OY759243.1, read on the forward strand.
GATTCAAGTATTAAATTCGCATGATACTCTTTAAAGTATTGTGTGATCTATCCAAAGCTTTTGATAGGCTCGACCATAACACACTCTTCCGAACTTGCGACTCATACATTGTGATATCACAGTCCTGGATATAGTTGCCTCTTTCCATGTCGGTTTTAAATACAACATGTGTAAGAGGCTATAAATAGGTCACCTGATGACTATTTGCACATAGGTGTACCACAAGGATGTGTTCTTGGTCCTTCTTTATCACTGTATGTATACCACTGATGCGACGATATTTTGGCGCAGTAAATAGGTCATTCGTATTAATTCTGATCTGTTTTTGTATAAACTAATCTAAAAAAATAGGGCACGCAAATTGTCCTAGTATTGCATGCCTAATTAGAATCACTGTGTCCTAAAATGTCACAAATAGTTAAAAGAGCACTGTTTCTCAAGATACAGGTTTTTGCCTAGTTTGAGAATCAGTATCGACATAAATTGTAAAAATATATTAGCACAGCATTGTTTGTAAACACATTGTAAATAACCATTGGAGTCAAATAAATATTTTATTATTATTATTATTATTAATTTGGTAGAACTTGTATTTCTTCTACATCATTATTACACCTTAGATGTATAATTAATATGTTTCATTACATGTTCAGCAATGTAATGATTGATTGACGCTTAGTTTGTTTTAAAGAATTTAAGTGCTCCATTATGAAGAAGCTCTGCTAGAGATTACCTTGTGCAATAATGCCGCCACTTGTTATGCCATATAACTGTGCCAAATTGTATATTTCTGTATCCATTCTTTGTGTACATACAATGAAGCGATGTATTATAATTATTCACGTTCCAGGGTGTTATTATTTTCATAACTAAGTTTAATCTCTCTTACTGTTTTTCAGTTTGTAGAAGACGATTTCATAGAAATGCGAAGTAAATCAACTACAGAAAATCCAGTCACCGCAGACGATTTACACAGACTGTTGGTGTTAGCGCGGCTCGTCAGTCTCTCCCGAGGTTTTGATACGTTGAATAAAGAATGCTGGGAAATTACCAAAAATATGGAATCTGAAAGACTCCACAGAATCAAGAACAGAGTTCCCCCAGCTACGATATAAGCAGTTTTTTATTTTCAATTAAATATTTTTTTTTACCAATTTAAATTGTGTTTTATTAATATGTACACATGTGTACATTATGATCAGTATTTCTATATTATGTAATACAAAATGTACACTATCCTGCCCTAGAATAATTTACTTTTATTAAATTAGTGATTAAAATAATACATACCTAATACATTATGACACCGTGTTTACGATGGTTTGTATACATGGGTTTTGTTACTCAAACATGGTTGCTTGTTCATGAACCTCCACGCGGGCGTGGCGAACCCTTGCTCTGTTGAGGGCTGCTCCGAAGCACAGGCCTGAGTTCGGGCGACAGGTAAGGCCGCCTGTCATGCGGTGCGGCGGGAAGCAGGGCCTTACCACACCCATGGGTGCCGTTTCAAAGACGTAGATGACCCTGGGTCAGCAGAGGAATTGTCTAATTGGGTCTCCATTACCATTCTGCGCAGCGGTTACCGTAACTTATGGACTGCAACATCGTGCGCATCTTATTCACGCTGCCACCCCTATAACTTTAGTAAGTAGCCTCAGTTAGTACTTATAGATTTACATACATGCTCTGTATTTACAAAAAAAATCTTAAGTGCACTTGAGGGTTCTGAGAAAGTAAAATCACTGATCTATAATCTAACTAAAAGAAAATTTATAACTCCGAATATTTATGAACTATATCCGTATTAATATTTGTTATGGACAAATTACGTCGCGTATAATATAGAATATAAAATTATATAATATAATTACTGATAGGCATTTTCAACTGAAACACTCGAGTTGCAGATCTTGACCAAAATTAAAAAGTAATTTTGACAAATAATAAAATTGAAATAATGGAAATGTCATTGTGACGTGTAACATTTTCGTGATAATATGATTTATTGATTCGAAATCTTAAGAAATAATTTAACGCTAATATAAATTAATTATTGTTAATATGTCGAGTAAAACTAAATCTTCAGATGGAAATAATAAGAGTAAAGGTGATTCACCATGGACGAGAGCTTTCGTTGCTAATGCAGAATGGCCGGACAAGGTTAGATTTCGTATCACGAGACTTACAATTCGTCAATGAAAATATGCTTGAGTAAATGTTTAACTGTGTTGTGTACTTCTAGGAAGAGTTCCTGGATGTAATTTATTGGATGCGTCAAGCTATGGGCATCGTTTTGGGCCTCTTTTGGGGCTTACTACCATTGAAAGGATTCCTTGGTTTGTTACTGTAAGGATAAATTAATTTATTCATATATTTATTTTTGTGTATACTAAGGCTTAAAAAAGCATAATACAGAAATATTTTTATTGTTTTCGATGAACATTTACATACAATAGCAGAATATAAACTTATTATCACTCTATTTTACATATTTCAGGTTTGTAGCTGTAAACGCCGCAGTAATATATGTTTATGTAAATAATTTCCAAAGTGTTGATGAGGAAGAATATGGTGGAATGTGGGAAATTACGAAAGAAGGCTTCATGACATCATTTGCTGGTTTTTTGGTAAGGTCATAAACTATGTAAATGTGTTTAATGATAACAGATAATTAAGTATTATGTGTAACACACGGGTCTATCTCAACTAATAAAACTTTGATTGTGTATAGTGTGATTTATAACATATTTATTTTGAGGAACATTATAATCCAAAAGTAATTTAAATTATTACTAAAGATAATACCATTAAATGAAAATATTTTGTCTGCTTACAGGTTACATGGATAATTGTTTACTCAGGACTACACATTGAAGACAGCATTTTATGAGATAGATAATACAAATCCCGATAGCATTATAATCAAACCTTGAATTTTTTTTCAAGTACAAATTATGTGAATAACATCTGTTCAATACAGTTTTACTAATAACATGAAATAATTGAGCAAGTATTTGAGCTAGACTCAGCTTATCTCAATTTTCTTTAATTATACACCCTACTTTATAATATAGGCCTTGTAACTGTGTCTATCTGAAATAATTAAAAAATCAAATCTTTTGACTATGGACTTATGATACATTCAGTTTTTATGTATGAATTCTTAGTTCAAATTATGGAAATAGTATGGTGCCAATCAGCCTGTATTCCATTTTTTAAACTATACTGTTTCTGTTACTAATTTTGGTGCAATAAATATGAAAACAGTCACAATTATATCCAGCTAATTTAAATATGATGACATAATATTATTGCTGCAGTAAAGAAAAATAATAAATATATTTACTGTGAATATTTCTAGTAAACTTTTGTAAAGAATGCCATTAATAGATTTATTACTGTTTCCATCTCACTCTATTATTAAATTATTAGCTAATTTAAATCATTCTATTTCCCTCTCCAGGAAATTAAATATCTATATAATATTGGGTACTTGTTAGATATATCTCATTTAGCAGTGCTAAATTCTAAAGATGGAACTATATACCTAAAAATCTAACCAAGTATAGTGAAATAAACCTACTTGAAATGTAGATTTTTATTTTGATTTTCTGGTGCATAGGCAAGTAATAATAGTTTATACCTACTAAATATAGAGGTCTATAAAGGCGACTATTGCCTACATTTCTTATAGTAACGAATACTATTTTAAGTAAACTCTTACTTGTTAAGTTTCAGTACTCGACAGAGTTCAATCAACATAGGTAATTTATTGAGAGGAGATAAAGCAATATTTAAATATAAATCGTTTATAATGTTATTGTGTTGCGTGTTTGTTCCCGATGAGTTTGCAGTGATACCTTTATTTTGAACAAATGTGATGGTTGATTTAATAAAGTTTTTGTAACTTTACACAAGTGAGCTTATTTTCACGAACTTACCAACTGATCACTTTTACTTTTGTCCACTCTCATTAATAGACTCTCAATAAGGGGGTTTTTTAGTGTCGAACGACCGTATTTCTGTAGGTTTTCCTTTTCATTTTTCAAACGTTATGACGATTTCAATACTTGAATTGCACACGTCATAACGTTAATAATGAAGCAATTGACAGCCTCTGTGGCTTGGCAGTAGTAAACGCGGCCGCTACGCAGTAGACGCGAGTTCGATATCCGTTCAGTGCAAATATTTGTATGCATGAATATAAGTATTTGGATTATTCTGATTGTGCCTTGGAGAGTACGTTAAACGGTCGGTCCCCGTTGCCATACCAACATCTATGGAAGTCTTTATGGGTAGTTGGAGACCTAAAAAGTCAAACAACTGGTCTAGCTGCAATGTTTCGATATCGCCTTTGGGTTGTGGAGGTCAGATGGCAGTCGCTTCACGAAAAATATCGAAGTTTAGCCAAATCCGCAGTTAGTCCAGTAAAGTGGACCCCTGACTCAGAGGTGAAAGCTTCGGATGCAATTAGGATTAACGCTAGGATGTAGAAGATGACGTGTGTAATACTATGACGTCACACTTGTGCTACCGACCCTGTAAGATTCTACTAATGCCCTTCCTCCCATATTGTAGTCGCGATTCCCGGCAGAGTAGAATTTGGACCACCCCATCTCTTCCCATGCGGTGACGAACAAGGCGACTGCTTAACACCAGACAGATGGACGTACATGGCTTGAGTCAGCAATAGTGCCCGGAAGACGGTAATAGGCTCACCCCCTAGGTATTACGTGGGATCGAATTTAATGATTGGTGAAATGTGGGTGTTTATTCACCTCTGCCTAACCCTCCGGCGATAAAGGCGTGATTATATGTATGTATTCGTTTGGTAAAACCACAGTAGGGACTTCAATATTGGTGTAAATACACTCCATACTATGACATTCGAGTGAAAAGATTTTTTTAAGACTAGTGTCGCTTGGATGAATGGCTTATCTACAGTGAAAAAAAATTTTAAAGAGATATGTACTAGACTGAACTATACTCCAATACCATTAAAGTGGACATATCAGCAAACTGCCGCTCGTCCATAACTTAAATAATAATACAATAACCATCATCATTGCTTTAGTCCCAGGACTCCCAGGCCCATCCGAAGCCTTTGCCCGTCGTACCGTATGCACCATTGACCTGCACCATCAATGGTGCAGATGAGACTAATTAGTTTCATTTGCACCATTAATATTGATACAACTACCTCACCATACTTTCCTTGTCCCCGTCCATCGTACCGTATGCACCGGTGAGACTAATTAGTTTCATTTGCACATGTTTGCACCATTATTATTTAATTTAAATAAAAAAACCAATGAACGTCGCAAAACATGTGAACATCGCCTTGAAAAACAAATGAATATCTTGAAACATGTATGCATGCTGTATGGTATGCAGCAACATGTAAAGGATTATTCGAAAACTTAAAAAACTATGTACAAGTTTAAAATCATTAGGGAAATGAAGGGGTGGAAAACCCAAAAAAAAAAAAAAAAATTTAATGAACGTAGGTAAAACAGACTATCCGGAAAATGAAATAATGACACTTATAGCAACCCAGGTTCCTAGACATTCTATACGCGCCACGCGTGGACGGTTACCCGCGCGCTATGCGTCTCCCTCTGACACATAAGCGGTTAGTTCGACACACGGCCGCAAGGGCAGTCCGCCGGCTACCGCGCTTACGCACACGTCTCGCTGGTACCTACCTAAGCTCGCCGGAGCAATACTTACTGTATTCGACGTAGTGTTACTGACTTTCAGGCATTGTAACCCCGTAAACATTATCAGTGTAAATCAATCTTTGAAATATATTATATACTCACATCTCGTGAAACTATTCATTCCCCTGAGACTGACGTCTCCCCCATACACTACATTTAAAAAAACTTGTAAAAAGTCCTCAGTCCACAGTAAAATTAAAAATGTACCTTATAACTAAAACACTTACCTAACACCTTAGCTTTTCTAAAATAGCGGCACACCAATGTCAAAGGAGCAAGCAATGAGGAAATACTTTGTTAAATAGACTAAGACTAACCATGACCATAACCATGATGGTGCAGGTCAATGGTGCATACGGTACGACGGGAAGCTTTGACCTCGAAGTCAGGGGTTCGCTTTTCCAGTTTAACTGCGAAGTAACTGCACTTCGAAATTTTCTGTGAAACACCTGCCATATGACCTCCACAACTCATTGGCGGTACCAAAGTTCTGCAGCTAGAACACAGTTCACATTTTTCCCCTATATAACGAGTGACATAGATTTTCGTATGATAACCGAGACAAACGGCTGAACGTACTCTCCGAGGCACGGAAACACCCACTTCCATGCAAATAGGCATAGTCATGCATACAAATATTTGCACTGAGCAGGAAACAAACCCGTGCCCCCTGAGTAGCTAGTAGTCAAAGTCTAAGTCAAAAATAATTTATTCTGTATAGACCATTATATCGGCACTTACAAAATGTCAACAAAAAAGGAACATGAAAGTAAATGGACCACCGGTGCGAAATGCGGCCCCGACCTGAGAGGACTCCGGCAAGAAACTCAACGGGTATTTCTTTTTTTTTGGTCTATTTACAAACATACACTTAGTCTACTCTAAATACAAAAATTTACTTGAGTAGCATAGTTGAGCGAACAGCTCATTTCCAAGCTTGTTTAACAGCCAAGTATTCTTGGATTTTATAATAGCCTTTCTGGCACAATTTATATTTACCTAACCATATTTTTGAATTTTTACACAGGTAATTCCCTAATTTCATTAGGTAGCTTGTTAAAAAAGCGTGTATAAAGTTGCCCGAATGACAATTTTTTTCAAGTCGACTACCACAGACTACAATCGAATGTAATGCAAAAGTCGAATGTACTCCACAGACTCTGTCTCCCAGTTGCACAAAACTTCCTTTAAATGCAGCTTTAGTTAATGAATCATTACCGCTAATTGTTCATTAAATTTAAAGGCGTTGCACAAAACAGTTAATGGGACATTTAAAGTCCCCTTAACTAATGACCCTTTAGTGGCGACATTAAACAAAGTGCTAAAAAAAATGAATGAAGTGAGTGAATTATTGCGTTTCGTTTCTAAGTTTTGAACGTTGCTGTACCACCAAAACATCTACGTTGTACCAACAAAACGTAATCTAATGTCAGTGACGTCAAAACATAAGCTGAGTTGAGCCAAAATATCAACAAAGCGTGTGCGTGCACAAGTAGTGTTTTGTATTTGTTAAATTTTTTAGTTAATTAAATCAAAATTTAAAATGTCAACTCGTAAGCGTGGAGCCAACTACACCCCCGAAGAAAAAGCGTTGCTGTTAGATCTAATTACGCAGTGAGTACATGTTTTATGATCCTATCACTGGCGCACGTGTTTTTTAACTTGAAGTTATTTTGTTTACCTCGTGGTGTTAATCCATTGCATCTTAATTTCGCAGATACAAAAACATAGTAGAATGTAAGAGAACTGGTGGGATATATATTCTAAAGAAGAAAGAGATATGGAATGAAATTACAACTAAATATAATAGTAGCTGTACCAGTGGTCCAAGAGACATAGATCAATTAAAGGCTCTGTACGACAATATGAAGCAAAAAACTCGCAGAGAGCTTGGGGAAAGTAATGTAAGAATGGATACCAATATTTATTACATCCATACAGATTATGTTACAACATTTATTGTTTTGCATTTATTAAATGTAAAATTCAATTAATATTTCTACAGAAATCAGCATACATCAATGCAGAAGAGAGCCAAGTGTTGACAGCGGAGGCAATCTCACATGCTGTACAAGCTGGAAAAGAAGATAAGGTATACACCTTCAATGTGACTTTTTGTTACAAAATATAATTATAATTAAATCATTAACAAAAACTATTTTGCCTTCAGATTGAAATGAACAAAACTGGTGGAGGTTTCTGGAAACCAAAATTAAGTGACAACGATGCAAAAGTGCTGGCCATAATCCAAGACCAGATAGAGCCACTGCACAACCCATACGACAGTGCATCAAATTTCTTTAAAGGTAGAAAATATTATTTGCTTCATGTACCTGTACAGTTAGCATCAAATTGATTGTGTCAAACAAAATACTCAAAAAGATCTTAACATCTTGGTAATAAGATCTTTCTGAATACTTTGTTAAACATCGATCAATGTGATGCTGACTGTACCTTGCTGTATGTACATTCAAGTCTGACTCTTTCTGCGACTCAATGAACTTATTGTTTCAGAAAGTGTCAGTAATACTATTGACATGAACAGGAATGCTAATGTCATTGTACCTGCTTATGTTACTATGGAGTTAGAAAATAAGGGTATGTATCTATAAATATAATAATAATAATAATTTATTACCAAAAACACTTTAGATACAAAAACATTGCCAGTGGCCCCAAGTTTTGCAAATATCCTGTATGATGTATTTAATAAAATGTGTTTATTTTATTTCAGCTGAGGATTGTCAGTGGTCTGCACCTCCAATTATAGAAATCCCAGAACAGACTAATATAATGAAAAACGGTACTTACCTAATAACATTAAGTATTAACAAATATTGTAAACAGAATGCAAATTAACTTTGAAAACTATAGTGTAATAATTAACATCTTTGGAAATCTTATTCACCAAGTGAAGTGCAATTGTTACATATTATTATTATATGTTGGAGCTGCATATAGTTATGTCTGTATTTTATTTCAGTTGAGACGGTTCAAGTGTGCAAGAATTCACCTGTGATAAGGGAAACTCCAAAACATAGAAAAATATTGAAAACAGGTTCGGTTAAAGACATTCATTGCAATACTAGCTACACTAATTAGCATTTACCTGTAATATGTTACATATATTCATTACTGGTATATATTTGTTGTTTCAGCATCAAAGCCAAGAAACTTAATAAAACCGAAAACCACATCAGCTGAAGCTTTCAAGAGGCTATATTTTAAGAAAAAATGCCAAAATGCTGATTTAGAAAGAAAGAAGCTGATGTTGGAAATAATCCATAATAAAGAGGAACACAAGCTGAAGATGGAGATTTTAAAAAATAAATTAAATAAGTAGACCAAAATAAAACCAATTTAGAAAATTATTGCTGTATTATTATTTTTCTACATATGCACACTTTTTTTAAATATGTAGTTTGTCTGTCACTGTGACCTTCAAGGACAAAATTAGGCTCTTGGTTCAGAAGTACAATAACCTACTAACGCCTTAAGTGATGTCACATTGACACTCATCAAATCCACTCATAAACAACTGATTGCTGGACTGATGAGACTGGGATTAATGAAGGATGAGGAGTTTGTATGGACCTGATTTTATACACAATATATATTTACACAAAAATATAATGACAATAATTGACCATAGTTACATCTATATACACAAATTTGAGATGGTTTTAATGGTTATTAAGTTAATCATATAATATTTAAGAGGTAGAGAATACACTATTTGCAATTACAGTTCGTACCGATGTTTGAAAACCCTGTTGTGTTCTAGTGAGGAGATCATGTTCATTATCTATATCACCATCAATAGATATATCATTGGGAGGTTCCACTTCATCCAATTCTATACACATATTGTGTAACACTACACATGCCACAATTACTTGTAGAAGTGTTGAGGTTTTGTTGAGAGTAATTCCCTTTTCGAGACATGGGCATCTCCGTTTCAGCACCCCAAAACACCTTTCTACTGTGTTTCGTGTTGCTATGTGGCTTTTGTTATAAGCCTCTTCTGAACTATTCTGTGGACGCAAAAAGGGAGTCAGCAAGTAATTTTTGTTGAAGTATCCACTGTCTCCTAATAAATAGTATGCACCATATTTTCCTCTTTCAAAATCTGCACATAGATGTGAATTATTGAAAATTGTGCAGTCATGGACCGATCCAGGCCAACGAGCAATGAGATCTCTAATTTTAAGAGAAGAATCACAAACTGCCTGCACATTTATAGAAAAAAATCCCTTTCTGCATCTATATAATTCAGGTACTGCTCCTCCTCTACTAATAATTTTGATATGAGTACAGTCCAGGGCTCCTGCAACCCGTGGGAAACCATCTATTTCAAAAAATCCTTCTGCAACTCTTCGTAGCTCATTTCCTTCTGGCATTTTAATATATGTTGAACTCAAACTTGCGAGCTTACGTGTAACTTTTTGCACTATTCTACACACTGTTGACTTATGCACATTGGTTAAATCGCCTAACACTTGCTGGAATGATCCCGTGGCGAAAAACCTAAGGCAAATTAATAATTGTGTCATGCCATCAATTGCTTTATTTCTTCTTGTTTCTGGTTGTAAATTAAGAATCTCGCAGATTTGTACAGCTACTTCCTTGGAAATTCTGTATCTTACTCGGAAATCTTCCCCATGGTGTTTTTCAAACAAATTTACTCTATCTGGGATTCTGCGGCGTCGGGGAACGTATTCCTCCAGATCAGATAAAGATGAAAGACTTGAAAGTGACATAATAAAAACGAAATATTGTACGTATATACTATTTACACAAACTTTAACGGTTAAAGACGATTTTAATGGACGTTTAACCGGCCATTAAAAATTATAACCTCAAACTGTCAAGTTAATGACTCATTAGACGATAATGACGTTTTGTGCAACGTGAATTTCTGTTAAAGTCCTGATTTGACGCTTCATTAGTTAAATTTAAAGGAGCATTAAAATTGCCCTTTAATGTTGTTTTGAGCAACGCTTTAATGACGTATTAGGACATAATGTGCCTTTAAAAATTTAAAGATCGTTTCTGCAACTGGGTGTGTATGTTGTAGAATAAATAAAACACTAATAAACAAATGAACCAATTTAATCATCTCTCCACGTAACTAGTACATCGTCAGTTCTATATCTCTGTGTGATGGTGGCATCCTTGAAGTCCATTCTGACGCCCGCCTCAAAGGCCACAGCCCCGGCGTGGGCTATCATGACACCGTTGTCGATACAGAAGCGCTCGTCTGTCGCGAAGATCTTGGCACCTCGCTCTGAGCACATCACACCCATCATCTCTTGGAGACGTTCATTGCAGCCAACACCACCGACTAAGAGGACCTGGAAATGAAGGAAGAATATTCCATTCACAGCTTCCATAATGTCTATTTGTAATGATCTGGGTATTTCTATTTTTAAACCGACTTCAAAAAAGGAGGAGGATCTCAATTCGTCGGATTTTTTTTTATGTATGTTCACCGATTACTCGAAGACACCTGGACCGATTTGCAAATTTATTTTTTTGTTTGATAGGTTATACTTCCCAGATGGTCCCATAGTCATCAGGTAAGGATCTGATGTTAGTATCCTTGAAAAATTGGTGGAATTTTTTTTTTATACTATGCTCCTTCTGTGTCAGAGATATTTGCTAGTCGAACCTATTAAAAAAAAAAAAAAGGTACAACCCTTTCAGGGTCCATATCTAACTTAAATAATTAAATCACGCATTCATTCTGAGGTGTCCTTCTATTTACAATACGTAGGTAGGTATGTCGTCTTGCATCCGACGTTTCCAAATATAAGTCCAGGGTCCATTTACTCCTCCTTTTATGGAAGCGACTGCCGTCTGACTTCCAAAACACGATAAAAAAAACTGCACTAGAACCTCGCCCGTTAATCAGTAGGTGTATCGACATGCAGGTAAGATTGTTTTGACCCTGAAAGTTTCGGAAGAGGCATGACCACACGATTTGGTCGATACAAGATATAGTTTACTTAAAGCTGGAAATTTAGTACGTTTTCGGGGTCACACGATAGTCACTCCCGTAAAAGTAAATATAATCTATACGGAAGGCAGTTCGCAGGCTCCAAAGTGCAAGTCTTGAATGCACCAGGATTGCACTCGGATACAATGAGCTTACAAGTTAAAATTATACCTCATCAGAACCACAATGCGCCATGGCCCGCTCTGTAATTTCAACCAGCATAGCGAATATGGTTTCCTGCAGAGAGTAACACAAGTCCTCAGGGGTATACTCTTTTAAAAGTTCGTCAATTTTATCCTCCATGTACGAGAGAATACCAGAGAAACTAACATCCATTCCTGGAAAGAAAAGTCAATGTTACGAAGTCATTTTGGAAGATTGAAACAGTAGATAGCGTTAGAGAGTAACACAAGTCCTCAGAGGTATTTTTCTTTATACAACTTAGGTGGCACTCAAGCGCACAGCCCACTTGACGGAAAGTGGTTACCTTGACCTATGAATGTGTGCAACACCAGAGGAGTCACACTTGTGCTGCAGACCCTGTAAGAACAGAGATATTCTGTGCCGTCAGTGCAGAACACAAAATCAGGACAACCCTTTGGTCTTCCCACTGACAGCAGTGACAGCACAAACTCTCCAGTGAGCTCTGGCTACCCTACTCACCGTCGTGCCGGTAACACAACACGAGGTTATTATAGTCATGGTATTCTGTGTAGGGTACTTCCCCAGTTGGACTGGTCAATTGGTACGGAAATACCGTCGTGTCCTACTTCCTATTGAAAGAGTAGACTCTTGAGACGATGTTATTTTATTTAGAAGATTGAAACAGTTCAAACAGTGGATTACGTTTGGATGAATGTGAGAAGTTACAAGTAAAGATCGCGTGAGGAACGAGGATACGCGGTAGCGTTCATGTCCGTGATAACTGACATTGCAGACAAAATGCAGGAGAGTCGGCCGCCAGGCTACTTACGTAGGTAGGTTTAGGGGTAGGGCCAAGAAGTCCTGGCTTGACATCGTGGAGTGCATGGCAACATGAGTGCCAATGGCCTCATTACCATGGACACCCAAGACCGTGTGAAGTGGAGGAGGAAAAGCCAGAAGACGGACTCATAGCTTCGAGTTCACCCCGGGCTCGGATGCAATCAGAAATACACGACTCCACGAAGATGATGTTGATGAAATGGGAATAATTCTGACTATTTTTATAATAACTATAATCCATAACTAAAAACAATCAAAAAGTCCAATCACCTTTAACACAATAAGGTAGGTGCAGATATTTCTTCCCTTTTTTGGCAGCTTGTTCAATATTGTATCCTGGGCTTGGGGCGTTAGACAATTTCAACACTCTGGCAAATCTAAAACAGAATAGATGCAATATTATGATTAATAGAGAATTATTTTGGCAAACAACTCCACTTAACAGTTGTGGTTTGAGATAGGGCTTGAGGAGAGTGACAATGCTAACACAATATGTATGAGAATTAAAAAGTATTTACTTCAGATAAAACATGCACATGTGAATTGTTACAATTTTTCATAATAGATATTAGTAAAAATTAAAAAGAAGAAACCCACTACTAGTGACCATTTACATAAAATTGTACCGACTAATAATGACGATTCACTTCGGTCGGAGCACAGTTTGTACTGGACTAGACTGGAGTAATGTAGACCAAATATTATGCACCATTAGATCTTACTTATGATGAAGATGATATTACTTACCTGTCCAGGCAGTTGCCAACAGCGATATCAATGGTCTCACCAAATATCCTGTACCTCTGTCTCGAGTAAGCAATGATCTGCGTGTTACCCCCGCTCACGTACAACACTATAGGGTTGTTGGCTTTGGTGATCAGCCTGCCCATCTCTATATCTGATTTTTGGGTTCAGGAATATTATAAAATAATAAATATGTATATTTCTCACCAACAATCAAATTACAAAATATGGTGTTGGCACAAATTAAGGTAAACAGAGTCTGCTTGTGGATCGCTGGTGCCTGTTGTAGGTAATAGATTTACCTGTATTACTGGTCACCAGGTTATGTATTGTTCAGGAAGAGTAGTATGGGTTTGTATTCTCCATATTATGATAGACAGTATATATATTACTATGACATGGCACTTTACCTGGTTATGTATAGTGTTTAATGCACCTACTAACTTATCTCTGAACTACCTTTGGTTGACTGGTATAGAATACCTATGACATTAAGTCCGCCTATGGTTTTGTGCATAAAGTTCAATAAATAAATAAATATTGCAATATATTTTATATGTGGACAGCTTTGTTTTTCTCTAGTTTATTCTGTGTTAATGAATGTTATACCTACTACATGAGGTTTCATGAAAACCCCTTTTACTAGCTTGTGTAAGAATCTAGCGTTAAACTTCACCATCTTAGTCATTATGATAGTGCTGTTCAATATAATGAAATACAATAAATACACTTTTTCTTCTTCTTCTTCTTCTTCTTCTTGGTGCACATTGGGAGAAGCCTATGTCCAGCAGTGGACTGAGTTGGGCTGATTGATTGATTTAATTGACACTTCTTGTTAATGCAATCTAAAGAGGAAAATATTTTTTTCTATACAATAAAAGAAAACCTAATAGAAATGTTCACAGTGAAACGAAGTTTTGGATAACATTTATAGGACAGACAGAATTTAACATTATTTTCAAATTTAGGCAGAATTTGAAAATAATATTAGTATGTAATGAATTTCAAATATTCTATTATGAATTTAGCTATATTTATTAATAATGATAAATAAATTGAAGGTTATCTTTTGAGAGTTAGAATATATTTGTTTATCATGTGTTTTACATTGCGTTTTCGTATACACAGTAGGTAGGTATTGTTAATGAAAAGGATACGTCCTATACAATGATTGACACCTAATATAGGTTTGTTCCACAGCTTCGCACAAGTTCTCGCTACAATAGCACAAACCATAAGTGGAGCTCCCATACCAGGGCCTTTGGTGTAACATACTACGTCAATATCTTGAGGAGTGATACCAGATTGATCTAGAGCTTCTTGTAATACCTCATGGATATTTTCTTGATGATGTTGCGCTGTTTCCCTAGGCAGGAAACCTAAGAAACGTCATGAAGAATATTAGATATACATGTATATTTCTTATATTTATCATATTCTCTTCAGATTATGTAGTTCAATGTTTCTAAAGTGTTACAATAGGGGATATTGTAAAACCTAACCTTCTCCAGGAGGTGTGATGTAAGTTCTCCTACAATTTGAAAGTATTTCTCCATCTTTCACTATGCCAATACCTAGCTTATTGGCACTTCCTTCGAACCCAATGGCTATAACCATTGTAATTTGCACCTATTTAATAATATTATTGTTAAAGTTACTCGTGTCGTCTTTTAATGTTTACCAACAAATGTCACAATTTTTTTGATGACTGACAATACTGACATTACCTTACTTATGGATCTGACAAATGACCTTTTGAGATTTGAATTTATTTGCCTTGGGTTGAGGTTAGTTGAGGCACAGATAACATAATACTAAAGTAGTTGAGGCGAGGCATAGTCGTACAGATATAAGATGATTCATATGTTTGTTTGTTTTGTATATCCTTTGAGGTGTAGAGGGTAGAGGGTTCTTAAGGCCCAAACCAACTTCACCTGCTCAACAATGGACGAAGCTCTGACGCAGGCTTTCTTGTACACGGCGGAATAATTCGGGACCTTCCAAGGTATCGCCCCACTTAAAGCGTATATGTATTCATCACTTATTATCGCTTTTCAATCTCTTCACGGACTATCTGATCCTAGTGAAAACTATAGGGAAAATAAATAAAACAACTTTTATCTGTAGTCATAGAAAAAGCAATTTAATTGATTATTAACAAGTCTAAATACTTTTTAAAACAATATTAATATTCATATTTACTTAAATGAATAATTTGGCACTTAAATTACGCTTCGGTTTTACCCTCTTCATTGACTTCGTCAACAAAGTCAGCTAACATGTCATCTACCGTAATCTCTTTGGTAGTAATTTTGACTTCAATATTTTCAATTACTTTAATTTTATTTCCATTTTCAACTACATCATTTATTCCATTTACTTTTGGAATATCTTTTACTTCTTTAGTCTTCTCTGGATCATTATATTGAGAGCTCTGTATAGCTTGACCGCAAGTGATTTGAACGTCATCAGCATCATTAGAACTTGGCAAATTTTCATCATCCATTTTATCTAATACACTGACTTGTTTTACTGCATTCGAATCGTAAACTACTTCCATAGACTTTAGGCTTTTGTCACTATCTATAGTATCGGATGAAATATTGAGAGGTACTTGTGTTTTCGCCTCATAGATGTTAAAATCTGATGTAGTTTCAGTTTGAGATAGCTCATTATCTGGTGGTGGACTTATATTTGTATCAGAATCAGCATTAACTATAACATTACTTTCTTCTGCATTTTCGTGTTTACTAGAATCTTCTACAATCTCATTTTGTGATTCCTGACTTTCTGAATCTTCTAGAACAACACTGACAACTGAATCTTCGTCACTGATGCTAATATTTTCTAAAATTTCATCATCATCCAAACGTGGTTTCTTATTAGAAGGCTCATCTGTAATAGTTATCACTTCGTCGGCTGGTTGTTGAGTTCTGTAAAAAATGTTTAAATATAAATATATATATTAAATAAAAAAAATTGTAATTAGACATTTATCTAGTCTGTTTCCCGTACCCTTCTCAAACTATGACAAAACTTTTGTGCTAAACAGCTTCTCTAATATACATAGAAATCATTGACTAAGAAAAGTACTAATTAAAACTAAAACATACCTATCTTTGCCCAACAATGACTCTAACACGGCTCGATTCCTTTTCGATATTTTCTTCCTGTTGTCTTTCTTTGTCTTTTCGATCTGATGAGCGTCCAGTGCGAAGTTGAGCGACGGCGGCGAGCAGTGCAGGTGGAGTTTGATATCCAGTATAGCTTCGGACGAAAACTTTTTAATCTGCCAAAAATAAATACCATTTAGGGATGAGAATATAGGGTGCTTGGTCCAGAACTTCCACACGGCACACCTGGGCAACGGAAACAGTAACCTGTCTCCCTAACAACCTCTCGCCCCCTCCCCATTCCGATCTACGATGGCGACATCTTGCTTCCCTCACCCGAGGCCTTCTTAAAACCGTATTTAGTCCAAGATCAGTCGGTAAATGAGACCGGTGAGGGCGCGCGTATTTCGTGGTTAGACTGTGAAAGACTCCAAATTAGTTAGAAAAAGACTCAAAGGAGGAGAGAAGACCATGACTTACCTCATCACACGGGCTGTTAATCAAAGTGCTGTACAGCTGTAGCAAGTACTGTGTGGGAGGTGGCACATTGGGAGGAGTGTTCTTCCTGCAGGCGTCTAACGCTCGCAGTAGACGAATAGACCGGGCTGGTAAATAGCTGTCTATGTTGAAACATTCGCGGACTAGGCGCTCTTGGAATATCTGTAAGTAAAAAAAAAATATAACAATGACATTTCAAACAAAATAGTCTTCTAAGGTATAAGATGTAAAAAATATTTATTTATTTATTTATGAACAAGCA
This sequence comes from Eilema griseolum, assembly GCA_963662185.1. Lineage (NCBI taxonomy): Eukaryota > Metazoa > Arthropoda > Insecta > Lepidoptera > Erebidae > Eilema > Eilema griseolum. The sequence continues at coordinate 4,830,174 of OY759243.1, forward strand.
GATGATGTGTTCACATCTAGTGATAAAATGTGTAGTCTCTCTATTGAAGCCTTAACTGTCCGTTTTTGAGCTCTGTGTTGCTTAGTAGCCAGTTATCAAGTCTATTTTTGAATTCATTTATTGTGGTTGCAGCAATAACGTTATCTGTTAAATATGTTGCAAATTATTATGATATGTTTCTACTTAATCCGAATATCAATCCTGATTGCATGGAAAGTTTTCATTTTGGAGCTTGGGGTATCTCAGTCCTTTCTAACACTTGGTTAATTTTGGTTTTAGGGGAGAGTTTATTGTATGTCCCCCCCTCCGCCCCCTCTCCCCTGCGCCAGTCTTGTTCGTCAATCAGCAGGTATACCACAGTTTGGTACTGAAATTTTTAGTGCAACCCTATACACCCAATTCTGGATGTTTAAATGTCATAGAATACGCTAACATAGGTACCTTGTGTGTAGTTGGCTTCAAAAATATGCCGCAAACTGTGAGGAGGGTTTCTAATAAATCTAAAGCTGCATTGGCGATGTCATCATTTACCTCTTCTGACCTATAAAGAAGAAAGTGAACTGATTTACTCTAAATTGTTCCCATATTCCTTATTTCCAATGTTAATATATGTATTTTTATATACTATCATTTAGTTACTCTCTTCCTATGTATGTGTATATATCGTTAAACTAACTGTTGCCACACACACATAAAATGCTGTTGCTGCTTCCATGATAAAAACAATGTATTCTGTGAAAAATTTCGGTCCAATCCGTTCTGTCATTCTAACCCCTCGTTTACACCTAAATATAAAACATGTATTTGACAAGTTGCAATATGTCACAGATTGTAAACGTAAATGTGTTTTATACTTGTTTACAACTTGTTGGCTTTACGTGAACGAAAAATCATCTGAGATACATGTTTAAAACAAGTATTGTGTTTTGATTAGTCTTCTACAAGTCTTCAACGAGTTTTTTATAAACAAGTTTTACAACTTGTTTCGTGGTGTAAACAAGGGGTAAAGTGATTGAAGAACAAAGATACGTCAATCCATCCATTCATCATTATATCAATAGTACATTTATAATATTAGTAGGATGTGTAGGTAAATACTTACACAGTAGTTTTATTTTTCTCTCCTGGAATCATTCATCATTATATCAATAGTACATTTATAATATTAGTAGGATGTGTAGGTAAATACTTACACAGTAGTTTTATTTTTCTCTCCTGGAATGTAACTTGATATAGAACTCTGTTGCAACATTGTGTTGGCTAGCTTCTTACGAGCTTTTTTACTCAATTTTTTGGTGAATTGGTTGCTCATCTAAAACGGAATTTAATATAAGTGTATTATAATTATAACAATGACACATCTCACTTGGTTTTATATACTCGAGTCAGTTTTACCAATGAAATTAAGCGTTTTAATCATATTGAAATGAGGTGTATTAGTCACAGTGAAATGATGCGTTTTAGTCATAATGAAATGAGGTGTTTTAGTCAGTAAAATGATGCGTTGTAGTCATAATGAAATGAGGTGTTTTAGTCATAGTGAAATGATGCGTTTTAGTTATAATGAATAATAATAATAATAATTTATTTCTAAGAATATGGTACATTGAAGTCTTTATGTTATTTCAGTTGTTCAAACATATTCTACCATACCCAGGTGTAGAAATGTTAAATTTTACAATAATAATATTTAAGATTTACAATAGTAATGTCAAATATGTCACTCATACAATCAATTAATTATTTATTTCTATTAAGTTTTACAATAATAATATTTAAATTTTACTATAATAAGGTCAAATATGTCACGCATGCAATCAATAATTATTTATTTAATTAGTCATTTATTTGTTTTACATCAGTCAATATAATATCCTTAAAATTTAATTTGCTATCCATATATTCCCTCACTGAATAAAAACACTTATCTATTAAGAAATTAAATATGCTGAATTTAAATTTAGTCATAGGTAGCGCTCGCACACCAACTGGCAGTTTATTGTATATTTTTACAGCCATACAATATGCATTTGAGGAATATAGATGTATTCTTTGCTGGGGCACTAAAATTTTATAAGGATCTCTACTATTTGTCTTTTTCAATATGTCATCATGTAGCGGAAACATTTGTGGATATTTCTTCACAAATAGGCACATTTCGTAAATATAAAGGCAAGGAAATGGCAGAATTCTTAGTTTTTTGAAGATTGGTTGGCAGTGTTCTCGGTATCCAGCTCCATACAGAGCTCTAACACACTTCTTCTGTGCCAGAAGTACACTCTCTACTTCTACCGAGTTATCCCATACAACGATACCGTATCGTAGCACTGATGAGATGTATCCATGATACGCTGACAGAGCTGTCTCTCTGGAAGCTATCTGTCTCAATTTCCTTAGAGCGAATACAAACTTGTCTACTTTTGCACATACATTTCCAACATGTTCTTTCCAAAGTTGACAGGTTTAATAAATGTATTGTTAATATGAATATTTGGTGAAGCGCATTTAGAATTATATGTTTCATACTTAACTATTTTAGTTTTATCGACATTGATCTGTAAGTTGTTGTTTTGTAGCCATTGTATTGCCCTATTTAACTCCTGATTAGTTTCAGTTTCTATGTCAGATTTATTTTTACACTTAATGATAAGTGTCGTGTCATCAGCAAAGAGTATACAGTCATGCACAATATTCTTGCTGAAGTCATTTATGTAAATGAGGAACAGTAAGGGCCCCAATACACTCCCTTGAGGAACACCGCAACTATTTATTTTCACATCAACATGTAAAAGTTACCTCTATGTTTTTTACTATTTTTGTAATCATAGTGCACTGTTGACGATTTGAGAGATAACTTTCCAACCAATTATAAGCGTTACCTCTTATTCCGTATCTTTCCAGTTTGTTTAGTAGGCGGTTGTGTGGGACGAAGTCAAATGCTTTGCTCATATCTAAAAAGGTAGATAGCACTGACATCTTGTCTAGAGCTTCAGTGACTTGTTTTACAAGCGAAAAAAAAGGCGAAAATGAGGTGTTTCAGTCATAGTGAAATGACGTGTTTTAGTCATAATGAAATGAGGTATTTAGTCATAGTGAAATGATGCGTTTTAGTCATAATGAAATGAAGCGTTTCAAACCGCTCGCCGTCTCGGGTCTCATGTGCCGGGTGTAAAGGTGATCCAATAAGGCAATTTCCTCGCATTCCGGTTGACCTACAGAAAAATAGTTTTTTTTTACTGAAACTTACGGTAAGCTCAACGCATTTCTTCGGCGGCGTGATATCAGTTATGATATGGTTGGTGATCTCATCCTCGCCTGATTCGTTCCTATTGCTGTCGCTCGAGAGCCGTTGCACGTGTAATGTTGACAACCATCTGCTTAGGCTTCTGTATGCGACGCAGCGGACCTCTCTGTTGAATATAAGTAATTTGTTAGAGGATCAAGTTACCTTATAACTGCCAGTACGTGTTAAAGAATTATTGTCTTGAAGCAATTGCTTTTACAAAGAGTTATGAAGTGCCGCACGAGGTCCTGGGTTTCTCCTGAGTTACTCCTAAGATAAACAATTCAGCTTAGTTGGAGGGACACCCCCAGTGGCGTGGCGGTAGTACAATCGGTTGGATTTTCGCTCTGTGCAAATATTTATAATGCATGAATATGTGTGCGCATTGGTGGTGTGTTTCTGTGCCTCGGAGAGCACGTTAAACCGTGGTCGGCTAAGCAGGAGGCGCGGATTCGATTCTAGCTCAGTGCAAATATTTATATGCATGAATATGTGTGTGCATTGGTCTGGGTGTTTCCATGCCTAGGAGAGCACATTAAGCCGTGGTCCCGGTTATCATGCGAACATTTATGACAGTCGTTATAACTTTTATAAGGGAAATGAGTGTAATGGACCACATAGAGAGAGGGGCAGATTACTAGTATTACTATTTACTCTTGTAAAAAAGAAATGAAGAAAGTATAAATGTACACAATCAAGGATTAGGTACCTAGATTCCTCGGTTGGGTTGTCTGAGCTCCATCTGAGCGTTTGCTTCACGCATTTGAACACTAAGGCTGAGAATGGAATGAGGTTTGGACCCAAGCTGAAATAAAAATTTATGTTATTTTTATCTATACAAATGAATAAAATTTAAATCGGCAATACTAAAAAAACAGCTTTTTAATGTATGCATATGAATGTATTACAAACACGTTACTGTTAAACAAAATTTTTTTTAGTATTTCTGCCTGTTCAGAGTTTCGAAGTGGTTTGGTCGATTTTGAATAGTTTTTTACTGCAGATAACGATTCCCTTATGAACGCCTTATATCATCCTAAAACGTATTTTAGAAACCATAAACCCAGATATGAGAGTACGCTGAAAAAGGTGGGAGTTGCTGTGTCCTTGACTTAGTATCTAAGTAAATATGCACATCTCATATAATAATAGGACGTTACATTTGAAATTGCCGTTTTTTTTGAAGAAATTGGAGGAAACCCAATTTTCAGTACTAACATTTTTGATTTTTTTTTAGGAATGACAATTCCAAATTTTATGATTTTTTTTGTGTATGAATAAGACAACACTAAGATAACAAACACTTTTATTACATTTTTGAAAAGTGACAGCTGTAAAAAAGTAATACGAAATTTATCATCAAAATGGATAGCATTTAGGAAGTACTTACTGTAATGGAAGATCAAATTTAATTTATAAAGCGGCCAATAAAAACAAAATTCAATACAGAGTTGTAAAATTTTGCGCCCAGTCACCTGAGCCGTACTGTCCGGTCTCCGGCAGCTGCTGCTGAGGACGCAGCGGATAAAAAACGAGAGAAATATGCGGCGTTGACAGAGCAATATATGTTCGCTCCCTTTGCGGTCGAGACAATGGGTAGTTGGGGTACCGACGCCAAGAATCTGGTGAGCGAATTAGGGCGCAGGTTGAGGGACAAAACCGGTGACTCCCGCTCCGGCTCGTACCTGGGGCTACGGTTGGCCATAGCTGTTCAACGGGGCAATGCCGCCAGCGTCATGGGTACCTTTGCACCAGGTACGATGAGGGGCGGGTTAATAGATTAGACTGTCACTCTGACTTTACAAAAATGTAGACAATATTATAATTGTATAATGTAATAATTAATTTTTAAATATAATTAAAAATATTTTAATTAAAAAAAAAAAAATCAACTTTCAAACTAAATATAAATAATAGAAACATCTATTAAATTACAGGAATAACGAACTCATGAATCTGTAAGAAAATTTCGGCAATTTCACATGTAAGGACCTAATATTATTTCACACATTAATCGTTTCTTGTCTCTCTTCCCCCAAATTTGCTTAGCAAATAAAGTTTAACTTACCACGTTACCATAGCATCCACAGTCCTGAGCGCTTGTATTTTGACCATGACTGCTTCTGTCACATTAGTTTTTGCACTACTGGATACACTTAACGCTTGCTTTACCACTTCTAATATCAACAGAGGCTGAACTGGCTTCGCTACAGGATACACCTCACTGTTGATATTAACAAATGAATTCAAAATATAGGTAAAGAAAATGACCGCCTGCGGTGTACTGTTTCAAATAAATATATAGAGCAGTTCGAAAGAGTTGCTCGTCAAAAGCAAGCTGCGCAGGCGCCGTTGACCGTTGCCACGCGTGCGCAGATAATGTAGGTATATATGTGTGCACACAATGAGCTCAGTTGGGTGGTGCGTATCACAACGGCACTTACAGTGATGCCCAGTTTTAACACTTCTAATTTGCCCAGCACTTGACGTAATTTCGCGAGCAGGCCCTGTCTGTACCAATATTTTATAACAAAAATTAATGTACTGTATACTTACACAAGCATAGCTTGTATGAATACGAAGATATTTCTGAGTTTATTACAAAGCACTACATTTTTATCCAAAGCATTTGCATTTTGAGTTTTCTTCACATTCAGAATATTGGACAGTGCTTTAGTGAGAGGTGTGTTGGACAATAAAGGAGTGCTCAGTTTCTGAAACAATTACAGAACCATTAATATACCTATTTTGCTAACAATATGTTTGTTGCGAACATTCATATAATCGATTAAGATATAGAAAAAATTTAATTGGTTCAGGCGGGATTCGAACGCTCTGACCATTAAGCCACAGAACCTTCGCCCGAAACCGATAATTAATGTCGGTAGATGACACTTAACCGTCGATGTAAGACAGATATTTGTATAGAAGAATTTGAATGGTTTACTTATTGTGGCTCTGCCTGCATAAAATTTAGTCCCCATTCCTGTTGCCCTAACAATAAAAAGTAGCTTCTATAGAGCTCAGAAGATGCCGCTGTCGCGTGTTATGTGTATGATATTTTCTTAAGGGCGTGCGGTGCCACCACTGTGGCCCTGCATAAAATTGAGATTCGAGATCTCTAGAAGCGTGCCACCCTAGGGATCCAGCCTCATAGCGGAAGGCATTCTTATCAGCATCAAGCTCTAAATCCAATTCTTGTAGCTCATACTCGACGGCCGATGGGGCTTGGAGTAAAAATGGTAAAATTATTTGTGGTGAAAGGTGGTGCAAGAGCAGAGATGAGAGCCTCCTGACCGTTACATGATGCCTGTTATCTTAGTAGAAGAGCGGTATAATGTAATGCCACACCCAAAAGCTGGAGATGCTCTGGGTCAAGTGTGGTGTGGGATACACGCCGGTTTCAGAACACCAGATAAAGCAGGTGGGGGTGGCATTTTTCAGTTCTTGCCCTGCCGAAAGATCCGGGGGTGACAAACATCTACACATGCTTTCACATTTATAATATTAGTAGAAAAGTAGTATATTTTTATGCGAATGATGTGGCTACACCCATCCCACACTTTGCTTCACTTAAGACGAGATACTTTTATCTCGTCTTCTCCACTGCCCAGCTTTACAACCTCTGACACATATTCTATACTTTTACTTACGTTACTATGATGAAATATTGTTCTGGACTTACCTTAACATTTTTGCTGTCTTTATAAATATCAACTGTCTTAGAGAAAGTAGCTTCAATAAGTTTGTGCGCAGTATTACACAGTATGCTCATCTGTTCACGCCAGCAGTTTTTAGCGGTTGCAGCCTTGTCTTGGGATGGCCGAATCTATCAGAAATAATTGTTTAAGGTAATATACATTTACATACAAAAGAACTACAATGCATAAACTAAATCCTTGTTATTTGGGATGTTGATGAGATTGTAGAATGGGATTAAACAATTGAAACAAGAGCTATTTAATCTACATCTTTTAGATTTCTTTTTTATTCTATGTTAGCCAGCAGGCAGTCGTAACTGATAATGCCTGTATCCTTCCATTTTCTTTTCTTCTAGTTTGAGGTAAAATGTATCAAGTCTGTTTTTGAACTGGTTAATACTGTCAGCTGAGACTACATGTTCTGGGAGCTTGTTCCATGGTCTGATCACTCTGACATCTATGCATTAGGTTGAGATATATCTTATTCAATATTCAATAACATTTGAGAGCATATTACCATCTAACAGTCATATCACACCTAATTACGTTTTCATTTATTTACCTTTGATTACATTAGATTTTTTTAAGTGGTTAGTTATAAGTTTATTTTATTTAGACAGTATTTTTTTTTGTGTATTGATTTTTTGTGTTGTGTTATATGTGTAAGTCCGTTACTGTTTTGGAGTAATCCTGTTAAGGTGGTGGGTGTATGTTGGAAATAAATATTTCAGAGTTGCTACTCAGTTTTTTGTACAGATTTGGAAGTCAGTTTTTGTGCCGAGTTGCAACTTCAAAAGTCATAATCGAATTCTGATAGAAGCGCAAAACTAATTCATAGCAAATAATCACATTATTTAAATGCTAACCTGTTGTAGACCATGAGCACATTTTGCTGCTTCAATGACATTGAAGTAATTAGGAGAATCTAAAAAGTGTGCTATATGATTTTCAACCGTAGACCTGTGTTGTGCGCAGTATCTTGGAAACCTAAAAAGTACAAATATTTACAATTATTCAAATGGGTACTTCTACGCTGTTATACATACTACATAGTTATAAATATTATGTATAGGTTATAATACCGGGTTAAAACGGTCTCTAGTGATCGCAACCACATGTAACAATTCGATTCTGTGTGAGCTGAAAGGTTCTGGAAGAATGTAGTAATAACTTCCTTCACCGCATCACTGTCATTAGGATCCACTTTTCGGAGATTTTCGAGTATCTGACCTAAAATTAAACATCACATTTTAACGCAAGAAAATATTTGTCTGTATAGTAATTAACAGTATAGTACTTTGTGTACTCACTCATTATGACGTTATAATAAATGCAGCAAAAGTTTTAGATTAATTTCATATAATGTTCACATAATTTAATATGTAAACAGAACCCACGTTTTTAACTTTTTAGAAATATTGTCAAATTCTATGAGTGACATTAAATTGACAAGTGACAAGTCACTACTTTTCAAAGCATGTTTGGAGTTCGATCCATGTGTTACTAGTTTCCTTCTCAAACGTACCCATATTATCTTTGAGCGCTTTTATGATTGTTTACGGCACGGCACGTTTTACCATCAGGGACTCTCGGGTTTTGTTACTTTTGAATGCTCTTTCTCATTTGTGGCGGTATAATTTTTAACTTCATTAATGGTCATATGGGTGGATAATGGTAAAAAACGTCTTTTCGTGGAACTCGTGGTAGATGCCCTAGGTTCTGTATAAATGCTAGAGCCTAGAGCGCCTATATAGTCTATTACAAAAAAAAAATGACAGCCGCAAGCATAATAATGCCATAAATGTCACTTGTGGGAAAATAAAATACAGTTGGTTTTGTTTCGTTTCGTTCCGTTTATTTGAGTAATTGAGCACGGTTTGAAGGAGGGAGCAAGGGAGTTCGGGCGTAAAGTAAACGCTTGTGTTTTAAATTAGAATTTTTATTGTTTCAATTGTGTACGTTATAATTTTATTGCTGTGAATCACCCATTATAAAGCCAAGCCAAGCCATCATTAGCTGTTTATGGTAAGCAATGGCTACATTAGAAGACAAAATTTTGGGCGAAAAATTGCAGAATTACTGCAGCAGCAGTGAAGATGAAGGCGTATCTGACGACGAAAGAAGTGGAGACGAGGAAGGAAACATACCCAAGTCCAAAATACCAGCAAGTACAGAGCCACCACCCATCAACAACTGGACTGGACAAGCCAGCAATACTGGTCCGAAAGGAGTGTTAGAGGATTGGCGTCGATTTAAACAGTTAGAGGCTGAGAATCGTGCTGAATTAGCAAAAGAGCGTATTGCTTTAGCCAAGAAGCTCACACTCACTGTTAAACCTGAACGCGAAGCAGCTCAGGAGAAACAAATTGAGGAACTCGAAGATGAACTTTCTGAATTAATGGACGAAGATTTTTTGTTGCAATATCAAAAACAGCGCATGGAAGAACTGATGTCTCAGTTGCAGAAAGTGCCCAAATTTGGTACGCTGAAAACCTTAAACAGTCAGGAAGAGTTCCTGAATGCAATTGATAAAGAAGACAGTAAGGTGACAGTTATTATTCATATCTATAACAGTAGCACTAAAGCGTGTGAGACTATGGACGGCTGCCTGAATGTCTTAGCATCTGACTACCCAACAATAAAGTTCTGTCGCATTGCTGCAGATATGGCAGGCTTAAGTCGACATTTCCGTGTCGATGGAGTCCCAGCCTTATTAGTTTATAAAGGAGGTCAAATCATCGGGAACTTTGTACAGTTGATAAATGAACTCGGTACTGATTTCTTTGCTACCGATGTTGAGCGTTTTCTTATAGAATATGGCATGTTACCTGAAAAGTAGTAATATTCGCGTAGGTTTGTTAAGCTCGTAATTTATTTATTTAAGTTCAAAATCTTTTAATGGTATAAGTTATTATATTTCGAACCCTAAATAAGTAAGAATAATAGTTGAGAAGATGTTACTGGTCTAGCTGCAATGCTTCAATATCACCTTTGGTTTGTGGAGGTCATGTCCTTCACGGAAAATATCGAGGTTCAGCCAAATCTGTAGTTAGACTGGCAGAGCGGATCCCATACTCCGAGGTGAACATGACTGGGAATAATGCTAAGATGAAGAAGAAGAATAGATGATAAGAAGTTCACGTGATTAATAATATTGTTTGGGTTCTTTCTACTATAAACATTTGTTGTCACTTGCACCCATTTGGGTTACACCTGTTGAAATGATTGTCCTAATAGTAATGTTTATCTACTTAACCGATTGCTACACTGCTATTATAGATTCCAATTTATATATATAAAAATCAATTGCTGTTCGTTAGTCTCGCTAAAACTCGAGAACGGCTGAACGGATTTATCTTATTTTGGTCTTGAAACATTCGTGGAAGTCTAGGAAAGGTTTAAAAGGTGAGGAAAATTCGAATAATAGCCGGGAACCGACATCCACGCGGGAGGAACCGCGGGCAAAAGCTAGTAATATATATTAAATACAATCCACTTACGTCACAATATAAAACACTTAAGAATTGTGATACTCTTTTCAATCACTGATTCAAAGCACTTTAGTCAAATAGTTATTATTGTATCATTGTTATAATAATAGTGTTACTAGCTAAATTGCAGCATATAAATATAATGAAATACAGGTTTGCAATAAAAAGAACATTAAAGTAAATTTAATATGTGTTATATTTTCCATGTTTTCTTTTTGTTATTCTCATGGGTGCAAGCTCTGTATCTGGAACACGAGTATGTCAGAATCAAACTGACTTAAACCAGACAGTGTTCAGTACTGGGGATTTCTTACTGGGAAGGTGAATCCCTAACAAAGAAATCCCCAAAAAAATTCTGTAGGCTGTTTTTAATTATTATAATAATGGCAATAAGAGACTTAAATTTAAGCGATACCTACATTAAATTTTAGTTATGTATTGTAGGAAGTTATAATACCTTTATTTACGTTTTTACTTAGGGACATAATATTACCTTGTTATACTTGGAATAATAACATTGTGTATGAATCAACACATGCAACCAAAACAAAGATAATACAGGAATATAGTTCTGTAATATTGTTTTTATCCATTTGTAGTATGAAAATAAACCTGATTCGAACAATCAATGTTAAACTATTCTAGGGCTTCCTATACAGAGTATTGGGTGTCTCCTTAGCACCGAAACATTGTTCATCTACATTTTGTAAGAATTTAGATCACTATGCCAAGTAAAAATATATTTAGTATAGTATAAATTTTGAGCATAAATGTCGTTTTAATTTTGCTATAAAAGTTTTCTAAATAATATGTACAAAAATCAACCTAACTTTCGAAGGCATAAAGACGTTTTTGCGTCGGAACTGGGCCCGGACGTACGACCTTGTAAGAACCGTATTCGCGCCAGGGCTGCGTAGTTCAAATAACAATTTCACAAGTGATTCATCTATAAAACCTCATAATACCGAATATCAGAATACCTAATAGCACCTTTTGTTTTGTGAAAGCAATAAATAAATAAATAATAACAATTAAGAGCAGAATAAACAGTACTTATAATTTTTTTAGTAATCTAATATAGCTGATAAAAATATTGTTAGCAATATGATTACATAAATAATATCTACACCTATTAATATTACCATTTTGTAAGCCTTACTAGATAGTAATATTCAGTGTTGTGATGTCTGTTTTAGAGTGTAAAAAATATATTGTAAAATAGCATTTTGTCTCTGCTATTTATTTTTGGCAGATTCTTTACTTTAGAAAATCCAATTAATCCTGTATTTATACAAAATTTGGAAGGCTTGACTATTTACGTACCAGGGGTCTGCACTGAAAGGAGTCAGTCTGCTTTTTCACGAGAAGGTTCCTAATCGTAGCTAGGGGCTGGCAAATCCGTGGGGATTTCCATACTATAGAAAAGGCCCGGCAAATCGTGTCTGCTATTATCAATCTTATACAGCAGAATATGTAGTTACTGTTACGATGCTGATATCAGTACTCTAGCATTAGTTCACTGAGGTATCTACACTAAAATCAGACCATGAAGTAACCGTCCTGTAGGCTATTCACTGTCGGCAGCGAGTGTTAGGTACGTCTCTGGTGTCCATAGGCCACGGTAACCACTTTCCATCACGTGACTTAAGTGGTATAAAAAAACTACACCAAGTCGCGGACGAAGTCGGATTAGATTTGCATTTTTTCAATACGATAGACGCAAAATAAGACCGACGCAGCGGTTCAAGCCACCGGCATAGAGGTTCCGCTTCGGATGCCAGCGCGGTTGTTGACTAAGGCTCCCAATTGAGTCTGAAATTGATCAGGCTTTCTTTAAATAGACACACATGAGTTCAACCTTGTATCTTAAGTTATTTTATTACTTCATTTATAACTAAGTGAAGTTGTAAGTTAATATAAGTCCTTCCTGAAGCATTTTCATAAGTATTGTATCCGCCTACTACATGATTTAGCGGGTGCTAATCTATGTTAGTATTTTGACATTGAAACCTCTTTGATATGTGTGAATGATATGTTTAATTAAACGTGAATTTTACGTATAATGTGAGAATTATTTTTATTTAGACCTTATATCCTTGTGCATTGCCGTGTGCGTTGAGCTCCCTAACCTTCCTATCGTGAGGATTCAATGCTGCATCTCTTCATATGTCGGTTCTGAACATTTTTATAGCAGAGGAGTTGTCCGGTTTATACAGTTCAGAATAGAAGATGCGCTTCGCCACTCTTTCCTCCGTCATCCTAGAAACGTGTCCGCATCACCGAAGCTGATAACGTATCAGATAAACCTCGATGCCACCTACATTAGCGAGGAGTTCGGTATTCCGCACACGGTCAGACCACTACAAAAATGTAAGTAAACCTCTTCGGATCACAGATCAAATATAAAATGTAGGCCATCTCTCGCGGGTTAGGGACAGGTCAAAGATATTTATATTCGCCGATTTGGATTGACCTGCTTCGACTGACTATTACTTAGAATAACAACTATTCGAATATAATTGCACAGCATTAGGCCAAGTAAATTAATAAAAAGTGCCAGTAGGTAGATACCTCCATTAGTCCCCTTTCTAACCCAATTGTTTCTTGAATTTCTCACTTCGTTACCTAATCTCATAAAAAGCCTAGTCTACCTAGCTTTTCTTTTCTCGTTTTCACCCAAGTATAAAAGATGTATTATACATTGAAACATTGAAGCATTTTGAAACATTTATTGAAATTCAGTTTACATGGCTCTTAAAACTATTGTCCGCTGGATCTTCACACTAGGATTCCCTGTGTTGTGAAGACCAGTCCTCTTTCGTAAGACACAATAAATTCAACTGAATATTATGTTTAGCTTAAATTTAAATTTAGATTTAAATTTCCACATAATCAAAGTAATTGTTAATACTATTATTTATATTTTTATTTATCGTGTGTGTAGGTATGTGCGTGTGAGTATCCATGCGTGAATGTGTGTGTGTGTGTGTGTGTGCGCGCGTGTGTGTTTGTGTGTGTGCGTGTGTTTGTGTGTGTGTGTGTCGTTTGTGAATGTGGGTAGTGAGACAAGGTGAGTGTCATGTTATTAGGATATGTGTAGAAGGTCTTCAGTAGTACTATAATCCATATCTAAGAGCCAATCGTTAATTCTCGATTTGCAGCAGTATCTAGTTATTCCAAGTAGGTTCAATCTCTCATTTATCCTTGAGTACAAGTATGGTCCCATCCATTCTAATGCTCTCTGTCCAAAAGTCAGTCTACACGTACGCCTTCTCCATGTCTGCCTCCTTGCAGAGCGACCAACTGTTGCAAGGGTAGCACGTGCAGTTTTATGGAATCGGAGTGAAACGGACAGAATAAGGCTTCAGTGTGAATGCTAATGTGTTTTAAACTTGTTTACAACTTGTTTGCTATACATACCTACCATACATGCTATGTGAACATAAAAGTGTTTTAGACAGTCTCTTATACCTACATTACATGTAGGTATAACACAAGTGTTGTGTTTTGATTAGTCTTCTACAAGTCTTCAACAAGTTTACAATTTGTTGGCAATGTTTGCTATACATACTATGTGAACGAAAAAGTGTTTGAGACAGTCTCAATACATGTATAAAACCAGTGTTGTGTTTTGACTAGTCTTCTACAAGTCATCAACAAGTTTGGTATCAACGAAAAATTTGGTGAAAACGAGGGGTAATATTTTCCTATTTCTTAACTACATCTAGTCTACTTTTCTCTACACTACTCGCAACAGTCGCAACAAAGCCATGTAGATAAAACAAAATTTTCCCGCGGGGGTATTGAACCCACGATTCCAACTGTAGGTTTGCTACGGTAATTAGGCCACGGCCCACCGCAGTAAGACTTTCGTGTTCATAAAATTACCACGCACTTTTACTCAATAAAATGTCTAAATAGTAGTTAAGCGATACGGTCGATAAACCGCCTAGCAAGTAACAAAAAGATTAGTATGTATTTTGTAGGCCTCTCAAACGTTAAATGGATGTCACGCCATTACCTTGCTGTGTATTTAAAAACAACCAGTCAAGTGCAAGTTAGACTTTCACATCACGTTGGGTTCCGTACCCTATTGCCGTTCTCAAGCTAGAATAGTGTAATAGAATCAAAGAATCAATTTCATTTATTCAGTTTAGGCACACAAAGAGCACATCGCTCATTTGGTGCAACAATGGCGTAACACTATTACAAATTTTACAGGAGATGCAGTTAAAAATTCAGATTAAAGGTATGGCATTTTGGCGAGACTTATTACGATTCCAGTGGTTTTTATAGTAAGTTTAATACGTGTAGTTTCTATTATAGTCCAAATCTACACCGTACATTGTAGATAACCCAGGTTACAGGCAAAAATAAGACAAGGTACCTGTAAATATGCCACTGTTGCTTCAGAATTTCAATATAAAAATAACGCATTCGTTAGGCAATTTTGCATTTGTGACAAAATAAAACTAAATAATTAAATATAATCAACATAAACCTTTATTTATGAATGTTTAACAAAATAAACTTAAGAAAACCAACCGCGTGTTCACTAGGCATGAACTTAATTAGACACAGCAACCAATCTCAACTGCTCCTCGGCCTCCCATAGCCTCATGCCAAAAGTAACAATAGGTTTGTTTGTCCTTTACATCTGATACCTGTAAAACAAGAGGGTTATCAAACTATTAACAAATACGGAGCGTGCATGTATAATATAATTCATAATAGGTACATACTGTTAAGTTTAAGCAGTTCAATTTTGATTTATAGTAAAAAGACGAGGAGTCGCCAACTGGTACTGGCATAACTGCGTGCAGATCATAAATTGCAACTATTTCGTTACTATCTGTATTCCTACATAATTCTATGTCAGTTTTCTTTTCCACTCGACTAAGTACTTTCTGCCGGCAATGTTCTGTGTAGTCAGTCTCTAGTTTTTCTTTTTCCGCTCCAATGGCATTTTTATACTGTTCACAGACATCGCATTGGTCTTTTTTGGGCACAAGAAAAGAAATATTGAATTCCGTATTAAATATGCGAAAGTATGAATCGTAAGTTGCAGCCTCTTTGTTTTCGGATTCTCTTAATTTCTTATAATCGCGATGTAGTTCAGCTATTGTTAGGCCTCCATCAATATATTCTCTACTAGTGTTGGCGCGGAGATAGTGGCTTTCAATTCTACTAATTGAATTTATATGAATTCGAACAGATTCTTGGACCTCAAAACTAGTACGTCTGTGATTTTCATGGCAGCCGCGCTTGTCAATTGGTGCTACACCATTATATTCATTACTTGTCTTGGCCTCGATTACGGTACTTAAAGTACGTTCGGAAATTCCCAATGTATTAAGCAAAAATAATTTGCATACCCTAAAACTCCTACCATTAGATGTCAACGAACAAAAGGTATTAGGTTTTCTGTTGTTTTCCACACCAGTTTTCAAACGTCGTTGTGCCAATTGTAGTACAGATACTGTTGAATTCAAAAAATCACGCTGTCTTTGAAGAGAGGATAAATCCCAATACTTCTTGAAAATATCCTTGCTTGCTTTAATATATTTGCTCCTCTGTGAAGCGTTCTGAACAATTATGTTTGCATTTGTTAGAGCAAGGGGGCCGCATTGTTTTTGCAGAAACAGTTTTGCCCGTCCGAGGTGTATACTCTTGGCCTGAATTTTTCAACTGATAACGTTTATTTTGACGAACATGAAGATAAAGAAGAACTCGGTGGAGATAAGGATCTTTGTCTACTGCTTATTACTCGAAATGTACGTTTTACTTTTTCGGGGCAGTATTCGTCTCCACTGGTGTCTGGAGAAAAATCCGAATCATTCTGTGTATTTATTTCAGGCACAACATCATGATTCAATGACTTCGAATTTGTTTCCAATGTTATATCAGAATCCATAGATTGGTTAACACAAGTTGGCAAAACAATTGGAGCTTGTAAATTTGATGCTTGTATGTCTAAGTCCGGCAAATCATTTTGTGGCATAATACTTTCACTACGAATTACTTTACTTTTTGGCATAAAAGTGTCTTTATCATTAACTGCAACAAAATGTCATATTTGTTTAATAATCGTAAATCACACCGAAATTAGGGTCTAAGTTAAAATAAAAATTAACTTACACACTACATACTTACCATCTCTACATCATTTACTGACTTCTGAAGCATTTGTTTTTGCAAATGGGGACTACTACTACTTTCCCTTCCATTGTACAATAATTCACTAATCTTCTTGCACGGTTATCCATCATTAATAATATTCTTAACTGAAAGTTTAAATTAATTTAGTTCCAGATGTATTAGCTATTTATAGATATAAATTCACTATTTAAAATTCTACTTTTTTACAATACACGTAAAAAGTACTGGAGTAACAATGACACAGTTACGTACAATTCACTTTATTTTCAAAAAAGAACATAATTTATTTGCAGCACTAACGACATAATTGTACAAGTCTGACATTGTTTCAGCAGTTTAATATTGTATCTGGAGAGAAGACGGCGTAATTACTCAATATTGTCATTGATCTACCAAAACAAATCATATTTGGAGCTACAATGACATATTTACAAAATTCCGCAGTTGTTTCACCAAGAAAATACTTTACTGTCATAAACATTGACGTAATTACGAAATTCTGTCATAGTTTTACCAAGAGCATACACATGTTTGGAACTACAACGCCGCAATTGCTCAGTTACGGCATTGTTGCACCAAAAATTATCTGATAAAATGTCATAAATACCTTAATGTCGTTGTTGCTCCCAAACACAACCACACTTAGCGAGGCACCCCGCGCAACTGGCTATACAGACGTCAGTGTTGCCAACCTCGACTAAGCGTCCCCCCCTAGCGTCGTCTCGAAATCCCCCTCTTTCCCCCTAACACTAACTCAAGATCACCCTAGACTATATTGGAAAAGAATTCTTATTCGAAATAGGCATCTTCATCTTCCATCTCTGAAGCAAAATATTAAATAAAACGCAAATTTTCATTATTAAATATTTTTTATTCCTTTCATTCACTAGTAAGTAGGTCACACGATCGCGAAAACAAAAGCACTTACTTTAGAAATTGTTGAATTTCACACACAAAAAACACACGTGGTACGACACTTCGTTCTTTGCACTCTCGCAGTTTTGTTTATTATTTTGAAGGTTTCGCTCGGTCGCTCGTCTTTGTTTCTTCGCCACAGCGATCTCACTGACCTCTAATAACGGTAACGGCTCTAACACTAACGAACCACATCTTCGCTTTTTGCTCAGTCGGTTACTCGTATTTCACTCGTCGTCCAATTGTTTGTCTTATCATTTCAGTTATTATGCCCGCTTGAGTATTCGCTGGTATCGTTTAATTTTCATCTTAATTTACAGAAAAGATTTTTCTGCTGATGTCTATGAGATTACACACCTTCATAAAATTTAATTCATCAATTCAATCAATCATCTTCTAATTTACGTTACAAAAACCGCTACAAAAGAATTTCCCCCTAGAAAATACCCCTAAAAAAGGTAACTCATGAAAAATGCGTAAAAAAATTATACCCCTAGTGTATGCCCCTAAAAAAATATGGCCCCTAAAAATACCCCTCTTCATCTAACTTATCCCCAAATTTAGGGGGAAAACCCCCAAGTTGGCGACACTGACAGACGTTGTAGCAACAGAAATGGCGCCATTTTACTCAATTCTACAACGACACTAGCGCCAACTCGCGGCAGATTAGCACAAATTCAATTATGTCGATGTTTCTCCCGATGTAAATAGTCTTTCTGCACATTTTGACATTATAAAACTTGTTTTGAAAAAAAGGGTAATTACGCCATTGTTGCACCAAATGAGCGACATATGAACGTCAAAATTTTACAATTAGGCATGTCAAGAAATAATATAAAAATATTAAATAATGTAAAAATAAACCATTGGAAAATGATTCTTTCGCTGGTTCGGTTGGTTAGTTCTACTGAGAAGATACCAGTAAGAAACTCAGCGAACTATATTATTATAACTAGATTATCTTTCTTTTTTAAATGTGCTTTAGTTTACCTACAATTTATTTTGTGCAAGCAAGCAAGAGACTTATGTTGACCACGCATTTACATCATTAAGATACTCATCCACTTTATAGTAACCTTTGCTCATTAAAGGTTTTTTCACTTCTATTTTAAATTTATTTATTGGCATATTAATCAAATCCTGAGGAATTTTATTAAATATTTTTACACAGCCGCCTACAAATGAGTCACCAACCTTGTGAAGCCTAAGTTTTGGTACAACTAGCTTATTTTTTTTCTTGTATTAAAATTGTGTACATCAGATAGTTTTTCGAAAAGATTTAGGTTTTTTCGTACATATAAGATATTATCATAAATGTATTGAGAAGCAACTGTCAAAATATTAATTTCTTTGAAAACTTCTTTCAGCGAGTCACGGGGTCTGAGGCTATAGATCGCTCATATCGCTCGTTTCTGTAGTACAAATATAGTCTCAATATCGGCAGCTAAGCCCCACAGCAGCAGACCATACGACATAAAGCTATGAAAATAGCTAAAATAAACCAATCGGGCAGTTTCCTCATCAGTCATCTTTCTAACTGCATAGGCAACTGAGCTACGTCTTCCTGCCAAGGCTGTGATATGAGAACCCCATTGCCGTTTGCTATCTAGAGTTATTCTAAGAAAAACTGTGGTATTGACTATTTGGACAGATTCATTATTCATTTTAATATTAATATCTGTCTGTCTTACATTAGGCATAGTAAACTTTACACATTTAGTTTTCTTCGCATTGAGCAGCAAGTTGTTACTACTAGCAATATTTCAGAAAGAGAAGGGAAACTCGTAGGGTTAACCCCTACGAGTTCAGTAGAAATTAACCCTTTTCTAGCTTAAGTGCGACTACGGCAACGACACGAGAAATTTCATCTTATCTGCTGATTACCTACCGGTCGAGATTCTAGACTATTTATTAATCTGTGGTTCTAGCGTCAGTGCAGCCTGTCCTTTCGTGGTTACGAGGTTAGGAGGTCCGACGGAAGTCGTTCTTATAAAAATCAAGATAAGTCACATTAAGGGTTGGCGAGAACGCGTGGTTTCCGGCAGAGTAGAATTTGGACCACCCCATCTCTTCCCATGCGGTGTCGTACAAGGCGACTAAGGGATAGGGTTGTTTTAACATCGGACAGATATATACAGCCCAGACTCAGCCTCAGATAGTCAACAATAGTGCCCGGAAAACGGCAATAGGCTCACCCCTATTACGTGGGGCCGAATACAATGATTGGTAAAATGTGGGTGTTAAATCACCTCTTGCGATAAAGTTGTGATTATGTGTTTGTGTGTGTGTGCGCACGCTCGAAATCGAGATGTAATCATGTACTTGTTGCGTTGATTGCGTTTTCAATTACTTACTTAGATCAATATTCTGATATAGCAGTTATTATAATCTCACGAAAACGTTTTAACCATACCAAAGTATTTTTAACGTTTTTAGGGTTCCACAGCCAAGGGGTAAAAACGGAACCCTAATACTAAGATTCTTCATTTCTACTGTCTGTCTGTCACCAGGCTGTAACCATGATAGCTACACAGTTGAAATTATCACAGACGACATCGTCTACATATTTCTGATGCCGCTATTAGGTACAACAAATTGCTATAAAAATTGAATAGAATAAATACTTAAGGGGGGGTAGATGGTACGGAGAAAGTTACCGAACTCTTCGTGCGACTCACACTTGACCGGTATTTTTAATATAATCGAATTGAAATCGCGCGTTTTGAAAAAGTAGGTAGGTATAGCGTAGGTACTGAATCGGTCCCTGGGTCTAGCAACGATCTATTATGCTATGGAAAATAATTTGTGCTAATGTTTGAGGACAACCTGAACAGACAAGTCATTATTCGTTTAAGGAAAACGAAGGAAGCGTGAAGTTTCAATACACCGTGAATAATTGCAATTACAGCATATTTACGTGTCGTCGCGGTGCCGGTGTGAGGTTTGATAAAATATACCATTAAGTATGATGGACAGACATTAGGTACTTTGTTCTGCGTGTCTATCATATGGGGTCTCGATTCTGCTAAAGCAATACAACTTTTTTTTAACTATTGCATAGCTTTTATCGCGGGCCTTGAGCGTGGGGACCGAATCCAGAAATTCCGTAACGAAAAAACCTAACACCCCCAATTCCGAGCTCGCACGAATCGAGCCGAGCTGCTCCGAAGTAGCTCCGCTTAACGTAAGTAATTATAATTGCATAAGTTGCTAGTTTTCAAATTCAAATTCAAATTCAAGTTCAAATTCAGACTCAGACTCAGACTCAGACTCAGATTCAGATTCAAATTCAAATTATATTATTATTTATTATAATTGCATAAGTTCATAAAAAATGCTATGCAATAGCTTTACCGCGGCAGTCCCCGAGTGCCACACGTCTTTTTTTTATACCACTTAGGTGGCAGACAAGCACACGGCCTACCTGATGAAAAATGGGTACCGTGGGGCCTATGAACGTGTGCAAAACCAAGGGAGTCACACTCGCGCTGTCAACCCTGTAAGCACAGAGAGTTTCTGTGCCGTCAGTGTAAAAGACGAAGCAGGACAAGCTTACACGGTTACAATAGCGAATCTGGTAAAAAATTCATATAATTTTAGATTTTGAGTCAATGTCCTTAAAGTCCAAAATTAAAAGGCTTAAAAGGAGTGAATAGAAAGATGTAACGAACTCTTTTTCATTTAATTATGAACTTTCATGGTATAGAAATAAAGCCTTAAATTGAATGCCATTTTCGTAGTTGTGTGGTATGACCAAATTGTTCTGTGGGTATGACAGTGTTTTTGATTTAGCAGAATCAAGAGCCAGTACTTGTCTACTTATTAACTATGTTCACACATTCATAACATGAAGTTTAATACTTATACTTAAACAAATTTATATTCTTGGCAATCTTAAAATCGACAATAACTGGACCTATTATTCCAAGGGTCCACTTAGCCAGTTTCAAATCAAATCAAATTTATTTATAATCGTTGTACAGTATTTTACATGGTTCTTAATCTATCGTGCGTTATTACATTGTGCATGGGTAGGTATATTAGGTATGTATAATATATATCTGTGCAGTTAATTGTCTTACAGAGGTCTTTACATAGGGATATTTATCTAAGCTGTGCCTGAACTAGGTAGTCCTGTGCTTCAGGCGTCAAGTGCAGATTAACAATATTTCATATATACCATTGCAGATACAATCAATTTACTAAGAATATTACAATATAGGGTGATTCACTACTACTAACTAAAGTTATGTTTTAGTTATGCAACTTAACAGTCATCGTAGGACATACTTTGGAGGACATTCTTCACGACTCGTTTACAACACGCATAATTTAAAGAATAAATGCTTATTATAGCGTTTATCCTTTTGTACAGAAGTGGTCCTAAAAACAAGTAAAATTTACCAGTGTACTCGTGTTTTATCGCAATTCTTTCAGTGCAAACAATATCTTTTCGCCTTTTGTTAGTGATTTCGGTGCTATAGGGAAGTGCTACGTGCTGTTTTAGTACTGTGCTTAGTATAAATAGCTGACGGACTGTTAGTACCTCGCAGGATTTGTATAAGAGGTCGGTGGGCGTTAAGAAAGAGCGGAACGTTGCTACCTTGAGAATCGCTCTCTGAGCTCGCTCGACCGGCAGTAGCAATGTCTTGCCCACTCCCCCCCAAGATGTTATGCAATATGTTAATATTGACTGGCAAAGGGCATAGCAATTTTGGTTCATTGATATGTCTTATTTTTTTAAATACAAATATCAATTTCCGTAGTCGATTAATTAGTGTTCGCCTATGTTCTTTAAACGAAAGTGTTTCATCTATTATAATACCTAGATATTTTATCTTTTCTGTTATAGTTATAACCGGGCAAGTACACTTGTTACTCTCATTGTTAGTTTCTCTACAGTGGTGCGCGTACAGTAAGTGGTTGGGTTGGATTGCAGACGGTCTTTTGCGCATCTTAAAAGCAACGTATTTGGATTTATCTGCATTTAGTGTTAGTAGGTTATGTTGAAGCCATTTGTTTACTACGTTAAATCCTCACTGCGCACGCTCGTACACTTCTGTTTCTGTATCAGCAGAAAAAAGGAGAGCAGTATCGTCCGCGTACGATATAATCATGCCGTGTTCTAGATTTATATTACATAGTTCGTTTATATAAATTAAGAACAATGTACCTCCCAATACGCTTCCCTGAGGAATGCCAAAAGAGGTGTTGTCCATGTCTTCACTGATGACATTCCCGATCTTTACGCATTGGGGTACGTTCTTTTAAATAGCTCTTGAGAAGTTCCAGCTGTAAGCCTCTTATTCCTATATTGTCAAGCTTGCTCAACAGTTTGGTAATAGAGACCGTATCATACGCTTTCGCAAGGTCCAGAAATATTCCCACTGTACGATTACCCTTATCAAGCTCTTGTGCTATGTAATCCGTCAGATGATGCACTGCATCGGCTGTAGACCTTTTGGCTCTAAATCCAAACTGTGTATCCGATAAAAGCGAATTATCCTCCAAATATTTCATCAATCTAATATTTATAATTTTCTCGAGTATTTTTGAGATTGCAGAGAGTATGGATATAGGCCTATAATTGGTTACTTGTTCTTTCCCTCCGGACTTATATACTGGGACAACCACAGTTTTTTTAAGGCACTTAGGGAAAACGCCTGTCGCTAAACATTTTTGGAAGATGTTAGTTAATGGTTTTACCAGTATATGCCTGAATTTTTTAAGAATTTTATTTGATATAAGATCCCAACCAATAGCACAGTCATCCTTTAAGTTCGAGATTATCCTCTCAACCTCTTTTTCGTCGGTGTCCAATAGCACAAAAGATGACAGAGTAGTCCTATTCGGGAATGGTGGGCTTGTGGGAACCTGCGTATTCGCTTGCGTTTGCTGCGCGAGTCGCCTACCTATATTTATAAAGAACTTATTGACTATGTTAGCTGATTCTACTTGTGATGGATGAGTGTTTAATAAACTTGAAGGCGATTCCTTTTGCTTCTTAGTGTATGTTATATTTTTAATATGTTGCCAGATCTGTTTACTATTCGATCCCGCCTTTTCCAGCTCTAGTTTGTCGTGATTTATTTTGACTTTTCTTAATAGGTCATTGCAAAAATTCCGGTATCTTTTATAAGACACCTGTAATGTTAAATTTTCAGGGTTACGCTTACTCCTCAAATGAAGCTGATCCCTGTGTTTCATACAGCGGATGAGACCTGGTGTAATCCACGGTTTTAAGTTGTGGTTTTTGTTATGTAATCGTATTACCCTTGTATTTTTATGTATTGCGTTCTTTATATTTTCGATAATGTATTGCATACAAAATTGCGGATCATCAGAATAGAAAACTGGGTTATAGTCGATGTCGCGTAAATCGTGTTCAAGTTCATTCATATTTAATTTCGTGACTAAGCGAGTTTTTTGTCGTTTAGGTAACTTGCAACTTAGGGTTAGTAGGGCAGTACTATGATCGGTTACAGCGGAATTGATGACGAGTACGTGTGCGGGGTATTGTGTTTTTAGCATGATATGATCAAGGCAAGACCCACTTGCTTGATGCGTGATAAAAGTGTGCGTGGTGAATAGGCCATGAAATGAGCAGAGGTTGAGATAATGTAGGGCATCCATTTTACGTCCTGATGTCCTTGTAGGATGTTTATATTTATGTCTCCAGTTAATATTATGTTTTTATAGGAAGACAGGTCTTGCAAGGTGTCATTTAATGAGCTGATAAATACATGCTTATCGCTAAAAGCGGGAGGCCTGTATAATGCTAGTACATATTACCAAGTCTGTACCTATTTTTATTAATAATCTATTACACTCTTGCATAATTGGTTCCTCTACAGTTGCATTAATTTCACTTTTTATGTAAACCACTATCCCATCGTTTTGATTATATATTGTATTACTTCTGTACATATTATATCCCGGTATTAGTGGTATGTTATATGGTAAAGATAGCCTACATTCCGTTAAAACAATGACGTCAAGATTCATATCTATTCTATGCTGTAATGTTAGAAATCCATCTATGTTCTTAAAGATACTACGTATATTTTGGGTTATTATTGTTAAAGGGTTATTGCACGATGTTAGATATTGTTTGCACTCTTCTGCCTCACACGTCCTAGACTCTGACACAGAGAGGCTATCTAAATCATTTATTATATTATGAGTCATTGCTCTGAAACTAAAATTAAATTAAATACTATAAAAACAAAAGGTCAGTAAAAAACTTGATTAGTGGCGCTCTTAGGCGCCTTCATAATCAATGGAATTTATGACGAAATAAAACTAATAAAATTTTAGAAAAAAGAAGGAATCAATACTATATTAACCTAATAAATAACAATTTTAACAATACCAAAAAAGTTTTCCAAATTATCAATCAAATGCTTGGTAGGGTGACTTTATCTATTGATTCAGCTATTTTAAAGGCATTTGATGCGCAATGCTTATCAGTCAAACAATTGACTGAGAATTTTGCAACATGCTTTGACAATGCCGTCAAGGATATATCACCAAACTGTAACATCAAGTTATTGGACGACAACCAATACTGCTTGGAAATGGACACGAGTATGTTATTCAAAAAAGCTTCTAGCGATAGAATATATAAAATAATTAAATCATTAAATTCAAATAAATCCCCAGGTATAGATAACATTAAAATTTCACACATAAAGATGGTAGGTAAAGAAATTTCACCAGTAATTGCTGGTCTAATTAATTCAAGTGTTGCAAGTGGCCAGTATCCTGACGAATTAAAGATGGGGTGTGTTAGACCGGTTCATAAGAAAGGCTCCAAATCTAGCTGCTTAAATTACCGGCCTATTACACTATTATCTTCTGTCGACAAAATTATTGAAACATACATTAGCCAGGAAATACATGACTATTACAAAAAACACAATGTTATCACTCAGCACCAGTATGGCTTTCAGTCCGGCAAAAGTACCACACAACTTCTATCGAAATTTACTGATGAGGTGAACACCTACCTTAATGAGAAAAAACATATTTTGGTTCTGTTCATTGACTTCTCACGAGCATTTGATACTCTAAACCATAAAGAACTTCTGAACAAGCTAGATAGCACTGGTGTACGTGGACCATTGCTTCGCTGGTGTGAAAATTACTTAAACAACCGTAAATTCGCAGTTAGGATCAACGACACGTTCAGTGACCACAAAACCGTTACTCAAGGGACTGCACAAGGATCGGTACTTGGGCCCCTTCACTTTCTTTCCTATGTCAATAATATGGCTAACTGCATAAGGTATTCTACCTGCTATCAGTTTGCAGACGACACGTGCATAGTCGCCGCAGACAAAGACCCACAGAAAGCTACTGAACGACTCCAATCTGATTTTGATATACTGGTGAGATGGTGTCATGACTCAGGTCTAGTAATAAACGCAGACAAGACACAACTACTGCATATTAAATCTCCACATCTTAAAAGCTCTCCGTATGACAGCATAATTGTACATGGTCATAGCTGTTTACATGCGCCACCGGCCCAACAGTGTGACTGCCCTTTTATTAAAAATGTTGAGAGCCAGCGATATCTTGGTGTAATTATCGATAGCAAAATGAACTGGAGTCTCCATATTGAATATGTTTGTGATAAACTCAGACAGTTCCTCGCTAATATAACATTACTAAAAAATCGCATCCCATATAAGGTCAAAATGATGTTGTATAACTCCCTAGCTGAGTCATATATCCAATACGGACTAAGCAGTTACGGTCGCACATATAGCACATACCTGCAAAGCATATTTAATCTTCAGCGAAGAATTCTCCGTAAAATTGTATCCACAAACATCAAACAGCAGTTCGATGATGATGATTATGGTTTGTTCAATTATTGCAAGATATTACCAGTGCATATTCAATTCAATAATTTGGTTCTTAAGGAAAACTTTTTTAACCAAGATTTTCGACATAAAATAAACCATCCTGTATGCACTCGGGCGGTGGCTCGAGGAATGTTGTGTGAGCCGAGTGACGCAAAAAACACCTACGGCGAGCGAACGACTGCTTACCTGGTTCCTCGACTAATTAACACATTACCCCCGGAGTTACGCAATATTGATAGCATTAAGCCCTGCAGTGTCAAAATGAGACTCAAATTGCATTTCCTAAAATCACTTGTTTAACATTTTTTTTAACCGCTGAGGCATTGATTATAAACCGCATAGGTTTTGTTTTGTAAATGCTTATGAATCTTTTTACTGTATGTAATTGTTTAGATGATAAATAAATTGAAAAAAAAATAAAAAATATACCTTCTTTCTGCCATTACTTTCGCTGGACAATCCGGCGCCCCCGTAGCATGTTTACTAGGTTTCTTGAAGCGTAAGCAAGTCGCGCATTTTGCTTCCTCGGCCTTCTTCGCGCAGTCCTTCATCGAGTGTCCTTGCTCTCCGCACTGTCCGCAGGTATATATTGTCTCCTTGCACGTTTTTGCGGCATGTCCATACTGCTGGCACTTGAAACATCGGGTGACCAGTGTAAAGTCTCTAACAGGGCAAGATGACCAATTCACAAATACCCTTTCCTTTGATATTAGGACTTTACGAATATTTGCAGGTACCTCAATCACATAATTACAGGTCTCTGCATCCCTCTTACCCGATTTATGGCTCAGCTTAATGGAGGCCAAGAACATTTCAAGGCTGCAATCCTGTAGGTTTTCTTCCAGGTTCTGGTGATACAAGCAGGTAAAAACTTCCTTTTCTTGCATAATCGCTGGTACTCCGATAACTATAATCCTCGGTTTTCTTTTCATCTGGTCGTCTATTGTAAGGCCTGAATTAGTTAGTTGGGCTGATCGTTTTATTTTTTCTATGTCTCCTTTTGTGTCAGTGCTAATAATCACGCCTCCGTTTTTTGTCTTGCGCAAACCTCTAACCTGTAGTTTCATTTGTTCAGGGCAGATTATTTTTTGCACCAGGGACTTGGTCTCTTCGCTTGACTTGGCCTTGTCGTTGGGGTAGATCACCACTGAGCTGAGGTTTGTACTCGGTATGAATTTGTTTGCTCCCTTTTTCACCATATTCACAAATGATATTGATGATGTTACGGCTTTATTCTTAGAGGCTTCTTCAATGGTCTGTTGTTGGTCAGATATTTGCTTAGTTAGGTCTATTTGTTCCTGGAGGGCTTGGCTAGCTGTGTTTATCTGTATAGCCTTTCCTTTTAGGGCCTGGTATTGTACTGCCATTTGGGACGTCCCATGAGCCTTTTCGACATAATAATAATAATAATAATAATAAAATATTTATTTCAGACCATAGTCCATAATTAAAAAAGAAATACACACACTGAACAAACACATCAAGATACGTGTGCTCGGATCAAGGCTTTCACTATAGCCGAGTCCTGCTTATCTGCAATGACCTTCAGGATACCGTTAGTGCTACCCCATATTCTACTTAAGCTGGAAGCGAGTCTTTTTCGCATGATGGCATGAAAGCCGTCGACTCCAGCATCGGCAAACATGCCAGATGCACTACAGAAGCGGGGCAGCCCTAACAACATCCTGAACCCATTATTATATTGGACGCGTAGGGCATTGAGCGTTCGCTGCGTATAGCTGAACCACAGGCTGCACGTGTAGAAGGTCTGACAGTATGCTTTGAACAAGGTAATTTTGACTGCATCACCACATCGTGCAAACCTGCGAGCCAGCATATTGCTTTTGACCGCCAACGCCCTACGCTCCCTCTCAATATCAACTTGGTCTTCAAGGCCGTCGGTAATGTAGTGCCCCAAGTATTTAAACTTGTACACCCGTTTTAGCTCCGTACCATTCAGCTTAATTGCGGGCACAGTTAACGGACATTTACCGGAGGCCCTGAAGACCATGTATTCACTCTTTACACAGTTATAGATAAGTCCCAGTCTTTGGCTGTGCGATTCACAAATGGCAAGCAGCCGTCTCATTGCGCTTACAGTTGGGGTCAGCAGCACCATGTCATCCGCGTAACTGAAGTTGTTCATTGCTAACCCGTAACTTCTGCTCTGAATTGAGCTTTCCCTCCGTAGTGATGTTGCATATCTCATTAAGGTGCTGTTCAATTGAGGTCATCCAGTTCTGTATTTCCGGGGTTGAGACGGATTCCACTTGGGTCAGCATTTGAGTCTGCTCTATTGGACGAGTTGCGGGTGAAGGCGTTGGTGGCGGCGTACGGACGGTCCTGCTACCCTTACTAAAGGGGCTGCTATCCATCTTGCTGTAGTAGGAAAGTATTTATTCTAGTCACAGAACATTATAATAATTAATTGTTGCACTTTGTATTTGACACACTTTATTACAAAGAAGGTCACGATTCAGCAATTTCTTATATTTGTTATTTTAATTGTTGTTCGCACGTCTGCTCACACTGAAAATCGAAATAAGTAACGTTTATAATAATAATAATATTTATTGCCATAAGAAGTACAGTGTATAAGCATAAAAGAACGTTACATAATGCTAATAAATCCAACATCATGATTTAACTTATTAAACTTAAAGATTGAGTTGCAGTTACAATTTGACAATTTGAGAAGACCCTGCCTCTTAAACTAGGGTTACTTACCCCTGTATCATAAGAGGCAGTGTTCGGCAAGTGACATAACAAATATTATAAATTTCAGTGGAGTGTCACTCTTGGATATTATTTGTTAAAGTAGCAGGTATGAAGTTGAGAACATATTGGAGTATAATTGTGCGACCGAATATATGTGCATGTGTGTGTGGTGTGTGTGTGTGTGTGTGTGTGTGTGTGTGTGTGTGTGTGTGTGTGTGAAGTGTGTGTGTCTGCTGGTCAATGTGTATGTGTGCATTGTGTATATCGATTTTGCTAGGATGTGAATTTTAGTAAAGATTCTGTTTCTAGGTAGTCTAGCTGAAGAAGCCAGGAAGTAACAGTATGTTTCAGTTTTTTCTTGTTAAGATCTACTATGGCCAATTTTTTTGCACCTGTTTGTATAAATATGTACTCAATATGAAGTACTGGCGTTCTGCGAATGTGGTTCTATGTCGAGTCATTGTCGAATAATTTCTGCGCTTAGTAGGGTCAGACGGAGAGAGAGGTCAGAGGAGAGAGGTCACTGGAATGCTTTCTAAGGACAGCACCAAGGACGTAAAGCTGTCGAACTGTTAGTATTTTGCAGTCCAAATATAACTGGGTAGTTGGGTACCGGCGAGGCTTCCTAGTTATAACTTTGAGGATGGCTCTTTGCGCCCTTTCAATTTTCATGAGGTGGGAATCATAGGCACCCCCCCAAACAGGGATGCAATAACCTATGATAGACTGGCATAGTGAGTAAAAAACCCTTTTCAGTGTATCGGGATCCGCCGAGTTACGAAGAGCTTTAAATATATGGATGAGTCTCATGGTTCTATTTTTGAGTAGGTAAGTCTAGAAGTTTGTCCCAGTTCAATGCAGAGTCAATTTGAATTCCGAGATACCTCACTTCTTCCGCTCGACTGAGGGTCGGGCAGAGACAAGGCGATGATAATTGTGCGCATGTGTGTGCTATCGAGAAGTTGTGATGTGGTAGGGTTATACGGCGAAGGGCGAAGGGAATGAAGCAGGATTTCTTAAGATTTAACGTGAGAAGGTTATTGTTTAGCCAAGACGTTATATGATTTAAGGCAAGTTCCGAGCTATTTTTGCCCCTGTCCCAGGAAGGACCATGGACCAGAATAGCGGTGTCATCTGCGTAGGCGTAAATTCTTGCATTAGGGAGCGACATATTACACAAGTCATTAATGTAGATTTTGAACAGGATTGGGCCAAGGTCCCTGGGGGACACCGTATGTCACAGGTTCTTCGTCACTGAGGAGATCACCAATTTTAAATTGCTGAGTACGATTGAAAAGATAGCTTTTAAAGACTTCCAGAGCGATTCCCCTTACTCCCACTCGCTCCAATTTTGAGGTGAGTATAGGTATAGAGACTGTATCGAAGGCCTTAGTAAGGTCTAAAAAGATGGCAAGGCATTTGATTCGTTTGTCGAGAAATTCAGCTACTGATTGGGTGAAGTCCATTACAGCATCTTCCGTGGATAGCCCTGAGCTGAGAGGAAGGCTGTCCTCGAGATAGAATTTTATTGGCCAGATTTTTACCCACATTGCTCAGGCTATTACAGACCTCATTGATGGAATTCCCAGGGTTATCACGGATTCCCAAGAGCTCAGTGGAGCTAGACTTAGGTTTGTTAATATGTGTTATATTTTTAATGGTTTTCCACAGAGCTCTTGGGTTATCCTTCGCTTTCTCTATTTCGTGTCTTTCATAAGCAACTTTAAGTTAATGGAGTAGCGAGTTACAGAAGTTCCGATACCGTTTATACGTTATCATTAAGATGAGATTTTCGAGATCATGTCTAGACCGTATGTGTAATTTATCTCTGTTCATAATGCATCTCAGCAGACCATTGGTCATCCATGGTTTGAGCGTTTTTTGTCGTCTTGGGATTGGAACACGTTTAGTGTGTTTGGCTATAACTGTTGTCAGGTTGCTAATGAATAAGTTAATTAATACATTAGGGTCGTCAATGTTGAATAAGTGGGTGAAGTCTATACTATAACTTTCAGCTGTCTTTTAACTAATTCAGCTCTTATTGCATCATAGTTGACCTGTTTACTGAAGTTCATTGGAGTTGTGTCTTTGTCGTTAGTACTCGTATTAGGAATTATTAGTAGAAGGGGCTTATGGTCAGTAATGTGTGAGTCCAGTACTAGTTTTTTTATTTATTTTTATTTTTTATTTTTTTACGTGCGCAAAATCCCCACGGATACCTCCCCACCGGAGCCGGTGGAGGGGGTTATGTCGGACTCGAACCGACTAAAACGCACGCCGCCTGTGGGTCGTTTTGGTTGCCGAAGGTGAGGTTGACAGGCATATCCCTCGCACCCCGGCCGACCCAGGGCCATCTCTAACGATCTGGCCCTCTTCTCGGGTGTGGGGACTACAGAGTCCCCAACTCGTCCCCGGAAACGGGGAGGCGCGCCAGTCGCGCCACCGCCGCGGCCTGCTTCTGCCAGGGTGACAGGCGGCTCCACCTGTCACCCCCAGGCCGGCAGTCCAGTACTAGTGTGGTTATGTCAGGATTTTGACTTTTGATGAATATATGGTCAATGCATCTATTTAACCGAGTGGGAAAGAGATGAGTAGGTAGAAGTCCTTGGGATAAGT
This sequence comes from Eilema griseolum, assembly GCA_963662185.1. Lineage (NCBI taxonomy): Eukaryota > Metazoa > Arthropoda > Insecta > Lepidoptera > Erebidae > Eilema > Eilema griseolum. The sequence continues at coordinate 4,861,930 of OY759243.1, forward strand.
TAAGAGTTAGATAGTCGTCCCTGCGTTCGTCTTTACTATCCTTTGCTATATTGATGTTTAGTCCACCAGAACGTATGTCCTTCTGTAACTCAACATGCTTTGTAGATTAAAAGAATACCTATTCTTTTAGTTTGAGGCTCTGTGCTTTGCACAGGGCTTGTTTGCGCAAATTGTTTAGGTAAGTAGGTACATCAAATCTTCTTCAGCCCAACACCGTAGTAACTATTTATTAATCTGTGCCAAGGTGCCACGGTATTTAAGTTTTCTATTGTGTTATAGAAGAAAGAAGACGGAACTCGCTGGCAGGAAACGAAAGAATGAAGAAAAAAAGCTGTCCAGTAATGAAATTCTGCACGCGATGTTTAAATTAGTCTAGGTACTTAATTTTGTCTAGTGATGTATTCTCGTTAATTTGTCTTTGTGCCAGCCATTTGTGAATCTAATCGGCTGGTGCGCGACGAATGTGACGATGGAAAGAGACCGGATGGTATGTCGTTGCTGCCTTTGAAGATGTGTAGGCCTTTGGTGTGGGACGCTGCGTCAGTTCAACTTTTTTTTCTTTTATACCACATAGGTGGCAGACAAGCACATGGCCCACCTGATGGAAAGTCGTCCCCGTGGCCTATAGACGCGTGCAAAACCAAGAGTCACACTCGCGCTGCCAACCCTGCAAGCATTGAGAGTTTCTGTTCCGTCATCGCGTCAGTGTAAAAGACAAAGCAGGACAAGCTTTTGGTCTTTCCACTAACAGTACAAAAACCCTCCAGTGAGCTCTGGCTACCCTACTTACCGCGGTATTCTGTAGGGCGGAGGTACTCCATCTTCTAAGTACCGCAGTCAGTGTCGGCGCTGCTGTTGCATGTGCGGAAAACATCAAACGGCGCAAATGTTGTACCCTAACAGATGACCATGTTTTTGAGCAGTTTGGTGTTGAACTTGCAAACGTTGGCGACATAGGGTACCAGTGCCCGTTTTGTATACAAAGACTTGGCGAAGCGGCTGATCGAGGCTACACGTGACCAGTGTCCACCAAGGCTGGTTATTATCTTGCACAAAAATAAGCATTGCCATGCAATGCTGCCAGCCTTCTGGGTATCGCCCGCGTGATTGACTTTACTAACAAACTTTAGATTCTTAAGTAAGAGCCTCGAATGCAACGGGAAGTAACGCTAAGATGGTGAATATAGGAACGACCTCTCGTAAACTCGAAATAAAATACAAAAATCTTATTTAAATTAATTTATTAAGTAATGAGACAGAGTTCTAGAAAAGTTATATAACTCTTATAATGAGTTGTTCTTAAAATTATCACTTCTATAAGAGCTTAATACTACAATGCGCAACTTCGAGCAGTATAATTTCAATATATAAACAATTTGGTCACTTGTTAGGTTATTGTTGACCTTATAACAGCAATAAATGGTATATTTTTATAAAAAACTTTTATTGAACATCGGAACTTTATGGTAGATAGTGGTCTTATAGCCCGGGTCTTTCAGAACTCTAACTTATGCAGGTACCACACGCACAAGCTTCACCACAGTTATGCCGGTGCAGACTGTGGTGAAGGTTGAACGCATCGGGAGACCGGCCGTTGGGCTTGCGTCGTGTAAAGTTTTACCAACCATACGCACAGACTGTGGTGAAGCTCGTGCGTGTGGTAGGTGCATTCGTTTAGAGCTGTGTATTTAATTTTCCTCTTGTGGCCCTCAGAATGAAGTTGTTTAAATTAAATATAATTACATATTTTCCGTAATAGCTTACATAACACGAAAATTGTTAACACAATATAATGTTTAACTTTCGGATTTATATTTTACTTCAGTCAGTTTAGAAGAATTTTTAGTATTTTTTTAACACTCATTCATAAGATGTATAATAATAATAAAACCATGGTGTAATAAAATACTCAAAACTTGTTAAACACAACTTAGAATTGGTTATCGTTTATGGTCGAACTAGATTAAAAACATTAAAACTTGAAGTTCCCGCTTCGTTTGCGGCGTCTAGTACCATAGATGAAACAAGTGTGAAAAAAATCTAATCAATAAATTATCTGTGGATTGACACTTATACAAAAGGGCGCGAAAATTATCTCATTGTTTTCATAATTTCACATCAAATGTTTTTCTTGTATGAAATGTATTTCGATTGAAATTTTAAATCATTAAGTGTGCTAACTTTTCGCATAGATTTAGATCGAAAAAAGCGTTTGTCCAAGACGGGAGTTGAGTCCGCGACCAGTCTCTTACAGGGGAATACTGTGACTAACACTAAACTGTGCTTAGAGAGGACATTTGTAATTCTCCTATACAATCATCTTGGGCGGCGGTGGAGCTATCTACATCAGAGGTTCACTTTTTCCGAGCTAAATCTGTATTTTTATTTTTGCTAAAGTTTATAATTTCTTCAAGTTGTGCGACACCTAACGAGCAAAATACAGGTGTCACCAATTATGTATTTATAAACTATAGACATGTTGTTTGTATTCAAACATTTTACGCACCAATCAGAGGATTGGTGCGTAAACTGTTTGAGTACAAACATCATGTCTATGGTTCGTCTCTACGAACCGCGGTAAGCAAAAAAATAATACGTCATTAATAATAAAATCATTGATACGCACGCCTTTGAAAGGCCCAGGACTCCATAGTCCCGAGAGTCATTGAACTCAGAAATAAATAATACATAATTCATATAAATTAATAATAATGACGTATTATTTCTTCACACAAGTAAATAGCTATATTTCTTTTTATGTTCCTGTATGACGTATCTGTATGTATAAAACATCATTGGGTGTAACTAGACTTCTATGTGTATTGCTAGATTGCTGTATGGAATAAAAATTTGGTATTGCTAAAGACTATAAACCGATTATATTCAGTATCAAAATAATCGGGATATTTACCATGTTGCATTGTTTCGAGTTTCCGATATTGCGGCGCTGTGGCAAGCACCATGATCACGGAGCACCATGTTCGTCATGCTCTGCACCTGATATGTCTGCTTTAGCCCCGGAACTGTGTCACAATTTTTATTCTACAGTTTGCCTAGAAGTAGAAGTTTTTGGGTCTAACATTTAATGTGATAACCATTGCACCATCTGGTATAAATTCCTTGAAGACCAAATATCTCATAATGAAAATTTGTTCAAAATTTGTCCGATATTATATCGGAACTTAATTTTCAAATATTGTTAAAACCAATCATGATGTCAACATTCTTTTTCAAAAATTGTGTTACAGATTAACCATTTTTTAAATTTAATTTAATTTTGACTGACTTTTGAATAGTTTATTATTCGCAGAATTCCTTCTGGGCATCTATTCTTCTAAAGCAAAACCACATCATACCACAGACACTATCAAAATCTTAATTTCATTTTAGACTTGAAAGCAATGCAGTTAAAGTTCGAAATTAAAAGGCTTTTTCCAGAGTGTATGGAAAAATATAATGAAACTATTTTCATTTATTTTGAACCTTAACATTATAGAAATAAAAGTCTAAAACTTTAATGCCATTTTTATGGCATTCTTATGACAGTGGTTTTGCTTTGGTAGAATCAAAGGCCTGGTTGAAGTCTTTTGTACCCAAATCAACATACTAGTAGTAATATCCCGGGCTATTAAACATGCATTGCGCTTACTAGAATATACTTAGAGTTAGCACAGTTCGACGACTTCATCGCTCATGTCTGTGCGCCTGCGCTTAGGCGGTTTCATTGTAGGCTCGTCATCATCTTCCTCAACAATTTCCATGTCACTGTCACTATCGTCTCTTGGCCTGGACGGTCCAGGTTTAGGATCACTGCCATTAGAACCTGAACTGCCTCCGTTCGCACCATTTGCAGGTTTTTCTTCCTCTTTGGGAGCCGGCATTGGTGCGTCTGTATCGGTGACTAAACGCCACGATTTTTCTTCGTCTTCTTGTTGTAACCTGACTCTCACTTCGTAGTTTTGTAGAAAGTCGTCGACAAGTAAAGCACAGCCGTCGTTCAAGCCGATTTGTTCCAAAGTCTTGTCATTATTGTGGTCTGTTTCTCCCGGCTCTGATGATAGGACTACGAGGCCTTTGCCTTCGACTGTGGCGTCAGGGGCTTGCATATTTAGGCCTTCTTTGAAGGCTGTTGTTAGGTCTTTGAGAGTGAGAGCCTTCAGATTGCAAGCGAGACCAACTTCCGGTTTCGGGGCGCATACGTAACATTTTGGGTTAGGTGCGGTTAGAGCTGGAATAAATAAATCATATTAGCAATAATTTTCATAGGGTTTAGAAAATATTTTATTTTAACATATGATAAGTAGAGGAAACATGCTTTGGCCATGAAACAAACTTTTAAGGAAGATAGATGGCCTATAGTTGACTTATTTAGGACCAGACCTGGGATTTCATATGAAGTTGTTTTGATAAAGACAGAAATAGGCTAAATCAAGAGAATGAGTAGGATAGCTATCATTTATATGTTTTATTTAAATTTTACATTAGGTCCTAGTATTGTAAATTGTTTATAGTAGATTAGGTCATAACATTTTAATTTTTTTATAGTAGATTAGGTCATAGTATTGTAATTTTTTTATAGTAGATTAGGTCATAGTAGCAGGTAATTGTTCCTGTAGTCCCGGGCCCTTTAAAGTGTGATGTGAAAAAGTATCTGCCGAGGCCGACAAGCTGAGGGACACTATTGTAACATTTTTTTATAGCACTTGCCCGATGGAAAGTGCTTACTGTGGCCTATGGACGTGTGCAAACCCAAAGTCACACTCGCGCTGCCAACCCTGTAAGCACATTTCTGTGCCGTCAGTGTAAAAGACAAAGCAGTACAAGATCTTGGTCTTTCCACTGACAGTACAAAAACTCTTCAGTGAGCTCTAGCTACCCTAGTTACCGCTGGGAACTCAACACGAGGTTATTATGGCCGCGGTATTCTGTAGGGCGGAGGTACTTCCCCAGTCGGACTGCTCAATTGGACGAAAATACCGTCGTGTCCTACCTCCTCATCGTTAGTGTGTGTTATTGTCCACCAGACGAGGATCAGGTACCTGTACTTTTTTTTTATACCACTTAGGTGGCAGAGAAGCGCACGGCCCACCTGATGGAAAGTGGGGACCGTGGCCTATGGACGTGTGTAACACCAGAGAAGCCACACTCGCGCTGCTGCCCCTGTAAGCACAGTCTCTGTGCAGAAGACAAAGCAGGACGAGCCTTTAGTCATCCCACTGACAGCACAAATTCTCCAGTGAGCTCTGGCTACCCTACTCACCGCTGGGAATACAACACGAAGTTATTATAACCGCGGTATTCTGTACTTACTTCTTTCAGGCACAAATAGCTGTCCGCGGTGGTTGACCTTAGGTCGCAGATACACACTGGTGCAACTCTCGATCTCGCCTCTCAATATGGACTGAACGCGAAGTACTGCGAGTCCTGCCACAATGGCGTTGGCTGTTGCTATTGCTGGGATTATGTTGCCGGCCATTGCTGTGGGAGATTAGAAAACAATAATAATAATGGGTTCTAGTAAGTGGATGAATATAATATTATGAATATGGATTAATATGTAACACATAAGGAATGAAATAGTTGAATAAATATAATTCAAAATAATTTTGGCTGTAAAATTTAATTACAATTGCAAGAATTTGGTTTTGAAAACAGTTCCAATACTTTATGTCCACATTTTTCATCTGTAGTTCCTGGCAAATGTCTTGATGAAACATAAGTAAGTTTGGACTTTTTTATTAACGTGCCAAAAATCCCTGTGGATACCCCCCCTTCCTTCCTCCCAGCGGAGAGGTTTTGTCGGACTAGAACCGACTAAAACGCACGACATCTGGGGGCGTTCTTGGTTGCCAGAGGTGAGGTTGGCAGGCATATTCCTCGCACCCCGGCTGAGACAGGATCAGCTATCATACACCCTAATTTTATAGTCCTTGGAGATAAAAAGATTTTCGATAACAGAAGAGTTAAGAGTGAAGAGTTTCGATAGCAAAATTTCGAAAATCTTTGTAGTCGAAAGAACTATAAATCACCCCATATAGAAAAAGAAATAAATGGAGCTCAGATGTATGGCTCGAGTCAACAATAGTGCCCGGAATACGGCAATAGGCTACAGGCAAATCAAAGGTGTACCTATACCATAATCGCGTGAAGTCCCGTTAACATTATGGTATAAGTAATATATCTATGATAGGTTGACTGACGCGCTCTGCTATCACGTCAAACGTTTACCACCAAAGATACCTAAAAACCCTAATCTGTGCGGTCTAGAGTACATTATCAAGAAGTTTGCCGTTGTCTTACATTTGATTTCGAAGCGTGATTTGAGAGGAATGTTGAATATGTGCGCCCGTATGTTAGCGCAGGCCGTGACGAAGTCCATGGCACTGCGCTCGTCCTTGTCCCACACGAGGTGGTCACCGTCCGCACGGCCCTTCAGATCTTTTTGCAGCGCACTGCAGCTTGAGGCAAATACCTGTAGAAATAGAGGACGATATTAATATTACGTGTTCTCTCAGTTAGGGACCCTTTTCACAGTGCGGCAAGGTAGCCATCCTGTTCTCTGACCCAAAGTTAAGAAACTGTCACAATGTATTCGCCTTGACTTAAGCTTAGGTGGCAGACAACAGTGACGTCACGTCCGTGCTGCCGACCTTGTAAGAACAGAGAGTTTATGTGCTCTCAGTGCAGAACACAAAATCAGGATAAGCCTTTGGTCTTCCCACTGACAGCACAGAAACTTTCCAATGAGCTCTGGCTACCCTTCTCACCACCGGGAACACAACACGAGGTTATTATAGCCGTGGTATTCTGTAGGGTGGAGGAACTTCCCCAGTCGGACAGGAATACTGTCGTGTCCTACCTCCTACAAGATTTACCAGACATTTAGAGTTTTACATCTCTATTGTAAAACTCAAAAATGTTGTGAAAACATTTTTTGGACATTTGGCACTTTAGAGGAAGAATCCTTTCCTAAGGTTCTTGTTGTTAAATGTTTGGCACCTTAGACTTTCTCTAATCTTTTAGTATTCTTACTCTAAAGTGCCGAACATCATAAAAATATTGTGAAAAACCATAGAGATGTTAATCTCTACAATATTGCTGCGAAAAATACGAGCTGTAGCTGTAGTTAACCTATAGAGATTTATTCATTGTCATTGTCCATTTGAGTTATTGGTTCCCACACATGATATATGTGGGTGTTTATAATATATTTAGGAATTTATTTATTCAGTTCCCATAAAAGCAATTGTATTCTGTTCTAATGTTAAACGCGAAAATTGTTTTAGAAGGATTTAAACTTGATCTCACCTGAGCACACTCATGCACCGACCAGACACGTTGATCAGGTAACCCAGAATGTTGTGCTGGTGGATTATCCTTCCCAGGTAGATTATCCCAGACTAACGGAGTTGGTGGGCGCCGCTTTTTCCAGAGATTCTCCATTGACAGTAAGTAACGAATATCGTCTCCAAATAATTTAGTAAACAGCTTTTCAGGCTCATAATTGGTTTCAGCCGCCCAAGTTCTGGTGCTTTTTCTTTCCACATTCCCAGCAGTATTTCCTTCCGTTGATAAAGCAGAAGTGCCTGCATCTCCAGCGGCTTCAGGGTCTGCTGTATCAGGACTGACATCCTGGTCTGGATCCTCTTCACCAAACAGTTGATTGAATAAGTGTTTAGCCCATACAATGCAGTGAATCGGTTCTGATGGTGTGTTGCGGATGGTACAGCCAGGGAATGTTTTCTGTGGTGCTTTAGGCTGGCATTCATAGCATTGGGTCATACCTTTTTTTATTAATTCCACCTGTGCAATTGAAATTATGTCTTAGTAGGAATAAAATATGGTGTTATGAATATATTTGCGTTTTGTTCACAGATTTAATTGAAAATACAATTAGGGAGTATAGGGCTCTATGGACATCCTAGAGGCCCTTATACATAACAGTTGGAGCACCTGGTTAAAAACAGACAAGGATCTGGTGCAGCCTTTCCTATTAGAGTTGAGAGGTCAGGTGCTCTCAGAAAAGGCCTGATCAATCAAAGCAGGCTGTGTGGTCCCCTGCAAAGAATTTCGACTACTCCATCTATCCCCATGCAGTATCATACAAGGCAACAAAAGGATAGGGCTGTTTACCATCAGACAGATATGTACAGTCGAAACTCTGCTTCAGAAGTATGGATTAAGTCAAAAATAGTGCCTGGAAGACAGCAATAGGTTCACCCCCTATTGTGTGGGATATTATCAAATGATTGGTGGAAATGTGGGTGATAATTAACCTTTGTCTAACTCTCTGAGGATAAACGACAAGCAGAGGTAGCGCTCATAAGTTGCATCTAAAAATTACGAGGAGGTGCCATATAAATTGATTTTCTATTGTCTAAACAAGTAAGACCTGAATATCTAAGTTAAAAATTGTTATACATTTACATATAAACATATAACATAGTAAAAAGTTTAATAATTAAAAAAGAATTACCTGTCCAGCATAACCAGCAGTGCCAGTTTCAATCAGGGGGACATTAGCAGCAAGGCACATTCGGTTGACATGGTTCCGTGCCACACGGTTATCCAGAGCATTCATAACAATGTTGAACTGCTTGAAATAACTGACCCCATAGTCATTGCTGGAATGTTAACATTGAGATTTTATGAAGTGAGATAAAGGTGCATCCATTAAAACTCTTACTTAAAGTACTCTTTCATCAAGTGTTAATCTCAATAGCATTCAAAGCTTTCACCTCGGTGTCTGTTGTTTGCTCTCTCCAGTCTAACCGTTGGTTTGACTGACCCTTGATATTTGCCACGAAGCGACTGTCATCTGACCTACACAACCCATTGGCGATATCCTAGTATTGCAGTAAGATCACTCTCCATCAAGTACTATTAGAGATATTGGGATGTTTACCCTGTAATGTTATGAGTTTCCCATATTTTGTCCAATTGGAATTAGTGGCAATACAATACAGTGGTTGAATGGAAAACGCTATACTACCTCTTTTTGTGTATACTTCACTACCATTGAAATCAAACAGAATTACTGTGCCCTGTACAAAGTAAAGGAATTACTGAGACTCACCTGATAACACTGTCGTGGTGTGCAACAATATTAACATTAGGGTTAAAGCTGAGAGCGCTGTCCTTTGCCACTTGAGCTTTTGACTTTCCAACATGTTCTTTGTGAAACAAAAATTGACGATTTAGATTGCTTACGTCGATTGTATCAAGGTCAATCTGAGAAAAAAAGGGTCAATTATAGTTTTTGAAGTATAAAAATCATTAATAGAGTAAATTACGGCTAGAATACTTACAATTTCAATGCTGGGGAAGCCGGTAAGCACGAGATTTTTCAATATCTCACAACCTATACCGCCGGCCCCGACGACTAATATCTTGGAGTTAGCGATAGCTTCCGTCAACTTCTCATCAAAAACACCTGCCACGCGAGCCACCATTTTTGTTTTAATAAATAACACAGCTATTAATGAAATATAATAACAATTTTCTGTATTATTTTATTTTACAACGTATACGATAGCGAGGTCTCATTAGTTAACTGTCAAAATTGGCGTCAGCGCGTCAGTTTCCTTATCCGTTCTGAAACTAAAATATTTTTTGCAACAATCATCATGGTAGTTCTTTTAACATTCTCATGTTAAAGTAACGAGTTTCTGAAAGGCAAATTATTTATTTATATAAATATACTTAACTATGTGCAAATAATAAAAAATAAAAATTATGTGAGTTGATATGTTAAAATTTAAAAAACTTTAGAGCAATGTAGTTCTTAAAACTAAAAGTGTAGAACGAAATCTTTCTTGCGTTTAGTAGTTCTATGTCGTAGTTAGGTATTAAATTTATGAAAAACAACTTGAATAATAAATAATTTGATGTAATTATTCATGACTTCATGACGGCCATAAACTTAGTACCAAATAGCTACGTATACATTAATGTTAATAGTACATTTGCATGTTTAAGTATCATGCACACCTGCAGATTTTTTATTTATAAGGCAGAAATACACAATTGGGGTACTTAAATGATTTTATTTCTATACAAATCATTACGAGTAGTTGGAGTTCTAACTACTCGTAATAGCAAAGTAATTATAGCTCTAAAAAGTTCGATAATTAACTACAACACTTTGATAACGGCTGCTATGGGCAGTCGCTTAGTTGCTTCACAAAATATATCGCAGTGCCTTAAACTGAAATAGAATATGATAGTACGTAGGTAGATACATTTTATACCTCTTTAAGTAATATATTTTCAGTCAAGCCTTCTGAAATACTGAAGAAAGGTATTAGTCTCAGATGATGTATTTTATTACAGTTTATTGCTTAAAGTTTTTGACCCTTTTTACGATCCAAATATTTTTCTCTAATAGATACATTTTATTGACAGAAACAAAATAGTTTTATGAAACTCACTTTTACAAGTTTAGTGACATTAGTAATTTAGTGTCAATGGCTGCACACTGACTAGCCATTTAATAATAAAATAATATTATCTTCGTGTAGCTAACCCATAATAATAAATGTATTTTTACCTGACTACGGAGAAGCAAAAGGAGGGTTATGATTGTTTATTGTTCCTACAATAAAAAATCATAACCCTCCTTTTGCTTTTTTGCATTGAACTGAAAAATTTATTATACACGACTATAGCGAAGCAAAAAGAGGGTGTATGTATGTCTGTCATGTGAGTCAGAGCTCACTGGAGAGTTTTTGTGCTGTCAGTGGGAAGACCAAAGGCTTGTCCTGTTTTGTCTTCTGCACTGACGGCACATAAACTCTGTTCTTACAGGGTCGGCAGCACGTTTGTGACTCTCCTGGTGTTGCACACGTCCATAGTCCACGGTACCCAATTTCCATCATATGGACCGTGAGCTTGTAAACCACCCAAATGTTATAAAAAAAAGGTTTCAAAGTCAAGGTAATCAATAAATTGGAATTTGTTAAGCTAATTTTGTCGTTGATTTTTAATATCTTGAATGCCTGATATTGATGAATCTCCAGTTTCATTTTGAGGAGTCGAGTCTGTCAGTCAAGCTGGGCTTCTAAAAGTGACATCCTATAAAGCGATAACGCCCGCCATTAGAAACGTTGCGTAATGTATGAGACTAACTTTATCTATAATGTGACTACAAAATTTTAACACACATACGTACATATATTATCCCCGGAGGGTTAGGCAGAGGTAAATAAACACCCACATTTCACCAATTATTGAATTCGGTCCCACGTAACAGGAGGTGAGCCTATTGCCGTTTTCTTGGCACTATTATTGACTCAAGTCATGCATCAGAGGCTGAGTCTGGACTGTATAAATCTTTTTTTTTATACCACTTAAGTGGCAGATAAGCACACGGCCCACCTGATGGAAAGTGGTTACCGTGGCCTATGGACGTGTGTAACACCAGAGAAGCCACTTTCGCGCTGCCGACCCAGTAAGCACAGAGTTTCTGTGCTTAGTGTAGAGGACAAAGCAGGACAAGCCTTCAGTCATCCCACTGACAGCACAAATTCTCCAGTGAGCTCTGGCTACCCTACTCACCGCTGGGAACACAACACGAAGTTATTATAACCGCGGTATTCTGTAGGGCGGAGGTACTTGTCCAGTCGGATTGCTCAATTGGGCGGCAATACCACCGTGTCCTACCTCCATTCTGATGTTAAACAGCCCTATCCCTTAGTCGACTTGTACGACACCGTTTGTCTTGTCTTGCCGTCGGATTGAAGCTTCTTGCACTTGGTAAGTAACACTCTTGTACCCTTGCATTTGGTAAGAGTCCCCGAATCTGGTGAGCGCGTATCAGACAATTATAAAAGTAGAAGAAGTGAAAGATGTCTAGGTACGCCAGGATCGTAGCAGGTGTAAATATGCGCTCTCTGCCTACCCCACTGGGAAAGAGCCGTGACTATACGTCTTTATGTAATGTTGGTAAGTACACGGCATACAATGTTCCTACATCAACTGATATTTATTAATCTGTGCTGCTACCCTATTGCTACGCGATATGTAGGAATGTACTTTCCTACTGAGCCTTGTCGGAATACCATCACACCCATATCCTCTACATAATTTGCGCATTAATTACTATAAATTCAGAGAATTTAAAGTAGGTATCTACCTAAGAAATAATATAGGTAGACCAAATTAGCTCCGTAATCTTTTATAATTTTGATAGTATACGGCAAGATTTAATAAATTGTTAGATTCATTATTTAACTGGGCTAAGTTTTTTTTATACCATTTTGGTGGCAGAAAAGTACACGGCCCACTTGATGGAAAGAGGTCACCGCGTGGCCTATGGACGTGTGTAACACAACAGGAGTCACACTCGCGCTGTCGACCAAGTAAGCACAGAGTTTTTGTGCCGCTAGTTTAGAAGACAAAGCTGGGCAAACCTTCAGTCTTCCCACTGACAGCACAAACTCTCCAGTGAGCTCTGGCTACCCTAGTCACTGCTGGGAACACAACACGAAGTTATAATGGCTGCGGTATTTTGTAGAACGGAGGTACTGCCCCAGTCGGACTGCTCAATTTAACGGAAATACCGCCGTGTCCTACCTCCTCATATATGTACGTAGGTATGTATATATGTATGTCTGTATATGTGTATGAGTATATTTGTGCCTATCGTCGGGAGGTATACACATTGTATACCTTCTTATATTAATTCTACATTTGTGCACTAGACTTAGCCTCTCGTAATAATAAGTACATGGATGCAGCGATCTGAGCTAGTAGGTAGTTATATTACAAAGGCAGCCCTAGCGTTATAGCGTTTGCTAGTAGGTACCTAGTACCACTAGTACTTGTATCAAAATCTGTGCTAGTACGTAATTACAAGGTCAAGCGAGTGTGAAGTAATATATTAACGGCATTGTCGCTCCTGGGTCGGCCGGGGTGCGAGAGATTTGTCAACCTCACCTTCGGCAACCAAAACGGCCAAAGGCGGCGTGCGTTTTAGCCGGTTCGGCTCCGGCGGGTACGTATCGGTGGGGATTTTGCGCACGTAAAAAAAAATAAAAAAAAACACCACATTGTCGCCCGTTAACATATATATCTGTGGGTCTAGTGAAAAGGGGTACAAGTCCAATTTTAGTGAAAATTAGTTAAGTATACAGAAATGATCACAGAAAAAAACTCTATCGTTTGGTGAAAACAGATTTATGATATCTCCAAAAATGACAAAGTTTGTTTTGTGCTAAAGGGTTTATCTGGTGAAAAAGTAACGGCGCGAGGTGCGTATAAGTACACTAATATTCCTTTTCACAAAACTTTCAATTTATATTTTGTGATTTTTGATCCACCTATTCATGTATTCTTTTGAAGTTTCAATTTGTTTGTGTTTAAAGATGCAAGTACACCTATATCTTTTTATTCGATAAGTGAGTAATGATATTACACGGCTTAAACTGTTTTACACCAAAATAAAATAAACAATGTAAGAATAAATCGTGTTAGATCAGTTTTTACATAAGAAATATTTAATGCAATGAATAAAATTAGAAATAAATCTTGTATCACCACTCATGTTATTTGTGAAAACGGGTACACCTCATCGTTGCAAGGATAAAGCGGGGGAATGTGTGTGGAAGTGGGGGTCAGGATACATGTCCTTGCGCCCGCGTTCCTCAGTCACCCGTGTGCTGTGCTGAGTCAGACCTGTATTGAGCGCTGCCAAAATCGACCGACACGCGGGTAAGTTATATCCGTTTTCACTACCTTTAGCAAGTTTATAATAAATATATCGTATACTAAATTAGGTCCTAGTATATATGTACCCTTTTACACCAAGTAAAAGTACTATGTTTATTTACTTACTGATATAATTCACTATTTCATTATTGCAAAAATAAAATAATGGTTATTTCACTTCCTTACTACAAATCACGAAATAAGAATAATGTTAATGGTCTATTAAAAAATGACATGCAAACATAAAAGGTAAAGGTAAACTAATAAATTAGCATAAATACCTATTTACATTCTGTGATATTTAAAATAGCTTGTCTACATTGAAATAACGTCAATGTATAAGGTTTTAAATAGTTTATTTATACCAAAACAAGGTGTCCTAAAGAGTTTATACTTTAATTATTATCTATACATGCATAACTTTTACTAGGATATGTCGTGTAATTATCGTAAATAACTGCCTCTGTGGCAAATAAATGTACCTATACTCGATTTACTTAGGTATTTAACTAAAAGTTAATATTGATATGATTTTTTATCGTAGTAATTTAATAATATTTACTTTAAACATAAATTGCAATTAAAAATCAATGTAAAGACAACATCAAGTAACTGTAGGTATTACTAAGTGTTTTTATTAGCATTTAGCAATACCATTAAGTAGTAGTTTATTTATTTAATATGTATTTGTGTTAAAAATTAAGAGTTTACCTTTAGTTAAATACCTAACAACATGGAGTATAGTGGGTTGGATTAGCAACGAAAAGATCTTGGGTTCGAATCCTGGGTCGGACAAAAAGTGGTATTGGGATTTTCTATATTGAAAATACGCAGTGTTAGTCCTGAGTTTGAATTTGTGCCCGGTATAATAGGGGTGAAATAGAAATAGACTATTGACACAATAGCATTGCTCCATTTTACATGGGACGTAACATATCAGGCGAAAAGTGGATGCAATGATAGACTTCTGCTTACCCCATCAGGGCATAAAGCCATAATGATACTCGTATGTTATGTTTATTAGGAACAACGATCCGTTTCGATAATTATATCATTAGGTTCTTCAAATCAATGGTTATGTGTAATAACGGACTTCCACACTATCGGCGATGTAGGCAAAACTATTTACTAATACTTATTTATGATTTTTTTTTAGGATGGCTACTAAGAACCGTATTCATCACATGATAAAACTAATTGATGTGAATCCGGAAACGGTAAAAATGGATCGAATTGAAGAGCCTTTGATTGAATGTTTTGAATATGATTCGCCAAAACCTGGGTGTTCTAAAGTTTATGTTGGAAAGCCTGATTGTTCTAATAATTATGTGTTACCCAATGATGAAGATATTTTCACTGAAAGCGACCAGACATTTTTCATATGTCTTGACATTATTTCTGTCCTAATTGATACCCTTCCATTACCAGATATGGATTATAGCGCCGGAAGCAGTGATGATTTTATACCGAATACGGATACAAGTGACTCGGACTCTATAAATGCACGTGCCACAAATAAACGTAGGCGCGCATTTACTTTGAGGCAGCGCAATGTTATTGTGGCGGAATCTGGATCAGATTCGGGTGAAAAAGAATCATTTTGAGACAAAGAAGGTATTCATCAGGGTCAAAAACGTAAACCTAGGCGAAGTAATAAAGAACGAAGAATAGATAGGGAAAACAGAAAAAATATGAGAAATTTAGGAAAAAGTTATACGACAAGTAAAGGGAAAGTAATCGGCGAAAGAAAAATTAAACATCTTGAACCTTGTCGAATGAAATGTGTAGAAAGGATTTCTGAAGAGTTTAGAGTTAAGATCTTTGATTATTACTGGGGTTTAGGCGACTATGATAAGCGCGTACAATTCATAAGTAACCTTATTGAATTAAAAGAGAAGACAACTGCAAAACTAGCAAATGTAGTCAAAAACAGAATGTTTGCGAACAAATATTATTTAAAACTGAATTTGGAGTGCCATTCCATTTGTAAAGGTTGTTTTCTAAAAACATTTAGTGAAACTCCTAAATGCATTCAAATTGTTACGGATAAAATGAAGGTAAGCGGTAATATTATACCGAATTCGTCAAGAGGCAAACAACCTAGTGCTTTTGCAATAAGTCATGACAGGCTAGAAATTGTAAAGGCGCATATTCTCTCATTTCCCTGTTATGAAAGCCACTATGGTCGTTCAAAGACTAACAAAAAAATTTTACTACCTCATTTAACTTTGCAAGACATGTACACGTGTTATCGAGAGAGTACTGATAATCCAGTGTCACTAACTATTTATTCATGGGTATTTAAGGCTCAAAATCTGAGTTTTAAAGCACCGTCACTGGACACATGCGTAAAATGCGACACATTTCAAATGAAAATAAAATTTAGTGAAGGCACAGAAAGAGAAGAAAATGAAAAGCTTATGAAAGATCATCAAAAGAGAGCAGAAAAAGTGTATGATATGAAGTCTACAGATCGGGCGCATTCAATTGAAAGTAGCGATACAGTTGTTTTAACTTTTGATTTACAGCAATGCTTGCCAACACCTTACCTAAAATCTGGTGCTGCATTTTATAAACGTCCACTATGGACATATAACTTAACACTCAGGGATTGTACTTCTAATATGGTTTATTGCTTTATGTGACATGAGGCAATTGGTGGTAGAGGTGCAAACCAAATAGCTTCTTGCTTATATTATTATATTATGAATTGTATGCCGGCGGAAATAAAACATTTAATATTTTACTCAGACTCTTGTTCGGGACAAAATAAAAATATACATGTCATATGCATGTTTCTTTTGGCTGTACGAAACAAACCAAATATACATTCAATTACACATAACTTTTTTGTACCAGGCCATACCCATATGGATTGTGATGTAGACCACGCAGTTATAGAGAGAGCTAAAAAAAAAACTCCGATGGACATTCATCATCCCCGAGATTGGTTTCAACTGGTACGTTCGTGTGGCAAAAAAAAAAAATTTACCGTTATAGAGATGCATACAGATCTGTTTTTAGATTTTGCGAGTCTTCTGAAGGGACCTTTACAACAAAAGAAAATAGACGAAAATAAGAAAAAGTTCAATCTGTCGGAGTGTGCTGTTTTTAAATATATAAAAGGAGAATTTCCTACATTTTATTATAAAGTATATGATGTAGATGATTGGAGTTTAGTTAGCCTACAAAGGAAAAGAGGAAAATCCCCTCTCCCCAGTGTCTTCAATACGGAATGCTTACCACATTCATACGATGGCCCAATACTAATTTCCGATGAGAAGAAACGGGACTTGATTTCTCTTCTACCCCTCATAAATCCAAGTGCTAGATCATTTTATACTGATCTTTTAAGTAATAATGATATTCAAGACGAACATCCTCTTTTGAACGACAACGATGCCGATGATGACTAATTTTGTAGTCATTTGTCCTTTATTCTCTTACAAAAAGTATGATTATTAAAATTTGATTATAATTTTATTAAGGTTATAAAAAGTAAATGTTTTAGTTTTTTTAATAAATAATTTTCATTAAAATAATTTCGTTCTTTTATTTAATCATTGTTTTAAGCAATTAGTCTACACTAGTCTACATACCCCTCACAAGTCTAAATACCCCATACAATACAACCACATATTTATGTGAAAAGGGAGACAAGTATTTTTTTTTTTGAGAATATTAATTTTGGTGGCTCTGATAAAAAGCATACATTTTATAGGTGTTTAAAAGCTCATGGAATCTATTATTTTATTATTATTTATGTAGTTATCATTAAAATCATCCCAAATGCGCATCTTTCTTCACCAACAAAAAAATCGTTTACCTTGCATGAAAAAGGGTACAAGTATATTTATATTTTCTTGATGTTCATTTTTATACCGGGTATAACTCCGTATCATCAAAACTACTAGTTTTAAATAAAAACTAACATCACCATTAAAAAAACACAAGAAAGTTACCCCTAAATACATAATATGCATCCAATTCATTTAGCAGTTTAAAAGTTATGATGATTAATATGTGTAATTTTAAGCGCGCTGATCGTTTGTAACGTCTCCTGTAAAGTTGCATTTTAAGACCTATACCCCTTTTCACTAGAGGCACAGATATTTGCACACAGTAATTGATCACGTGGACCAGTAGGTATTTCACTAAGTTAGACCGTAATTTTTTCAGGCAATGAGTCATCTGTCCTTATTATATGTATAGGCAGGTAATCTGTGGAACTATGGTATAGGTAAGTATCCTTAAGTAAACAGATTGAAGAAGGTAACATAATAAATAATATACCTACTGACAAAAACGGGCGCCGTTTTGTTTGGCCAGGCTTTAATACCTAATACATATTGTGAAAAGTAGAAAGGCGTCCCTGTTTTCACTTCACTGATTCTGTTTATGTTGGCGGTTTGCTCGCACGCTCAGAATCAGATTGTAATACGTGGTATTCGTGGCTTTGGACCTTAAGCTGTTGTTTAGCTAAACTTCAAATAATATATTTCTGTAAGGACAGTGTTAATCAATCTTATTTGCACTGAGCTAATAGCACAGGTAATCGAATAACGGAAGCGTTTTGTCTCGACGGACCTCGGATCACGTATGTGAACTTAGCATCTCACTTGCTGGCATCTCACAAAAAATTACAGTTCTATTGGCATCCCACATAGTTCTATAGTTCTCAATAAGTTTTAACAATAGTTCCATTGATTTAAGTACCAAAATCGAACTTTAAAAAAATGAGATGCTAACTTCACAAAAAGCATCTCATTAAAAAACCTCAAAAATAGTGGTAATTAACATAGTTACACAGTTCTAGATAAGTTTCAACAATAGTTCAATAGATTTTTGTATCGAAATCGCATTTTTAAAAATTGAGATTTTAACTTCACAAAATATATTACGGCATTTCATCGAATTTCGCTTCATTGACCATGCAGACGTGGATAACTAAGAAGTTTTGCTTTATAAACTTATCCTGTTGATTGCTCTACTCCTCGACTTTAATAAGAATCGAAGAAACACTATATAGGACAGAGATACTGAGGTTTATCAATATAGAGAGATCACACACGAAAAGACGAATAATTATGTTCTACACAACACTTAAAAAATGGTGATATGCTGTCACCTAACTTGTTCTGTGCATTATTATACTTTTGCATCATAGATACAGTCTGCTACATAAGAAATAACAAAGTTCTGAACATATTGAGTTGAAGTAAGGTGAGATGATGTGGTTTAACTGAGAGTTATGTGCCAAAAAAACTTACCGTTTTGACCAATACGCTTAAACAAGGGTGAGATGCTGATACATTTGTAAGAGTTCTGTACTCCAAAATACTTTTAAATGGTAGGTAGAGGTCTGCCACATATCAAACGAGAGAGTTCTGGACACATAGATATGGGAAAGGGTGAGATGCTGATGTTCAACCGAAAGTTATGAGCATAAAAGTGTGTTGAGCAATAGGCTTAGAGAAAGGTGAGATACTGATACATTACTAAGAGTTCTGTACTTCAGAAAGCTGTCAATTAATAGATAAAGGTCTGCTACACATAAAACAAGAGAGTTCTGGCCATGTAGAGTTGAAAAAGGGTGAGATGCTGAGGTCCAACCGAGAGTCATATGTCAAAAAAATGAATTGAGTGGACTTAGAGAAGGGTGAGATGCTGATACATTACTAAGAGTTCTGTACTCCGAAAAGCTTTCAAATAGTAGGTGAAGGTCTGCCACATATAAAACGACAGAGTTCTGAACACAAAGAGATGGGAGAAGGTGAGATGCTAATGTTCAAACGAGAGTTATGAGCCAAAAAAAGTGTGTTGAGCAATAGGCTTAGAGAAAGGTGAGATGCTGATACATTACTAAGAGTTCTGTACTTCAAAAAGCTGTCAATTATTAGACAAAGGTCTGCCACATATAAAACGAGAGAGTTCTGGACACATAGATATGGGAAAGGGTGAGATGTTCAACCGAAAGTTATGAGCAAAAAAGTGTGTTGAGCAATAGGCTTAGAGAAAGGTGAGATGCTGATACATTACTAAGAGTTTTGAACTTCAAAAAGCTGTCAATTAATAGATAAAGGTCTGCGACATATAAAACAAGAGAGTTCTGGCCATGTTGAGTTGAAAAAAGGTGAGATTCTGAGGTCCAACCGAGAGAGTCATATGCGAAAAAAAGAGTTTTGAGTAATAAGCTTAAACAAGGGTGAGATGCTGATACATTACTAAGAGTTCTGTACTTCAAAAAGCTTTCAGTTATTAGATAGAAGTATGCCACACATAAAACAAGAGAGTTCTGGTCATGTTGGGTTGAAAAAGGGTGAGATGCTGAGGTCCACCGAGGGTCACATGTCAAAAACTAAGAATTGAGCAATAGTGTTAAACTAAGATGAGATGCTGATACATTACTAAGAGTTCTGTAAATCAAAAAGCTGTCAATTAATAGATAAAGGTCTGCCACATATAAAACGAGAGAGTTCTGGCCATGTAGAGTTGAAAATGGGTGAGATGCTGAGGTCTAACCGAGAGTCATATGCAAAAAAAGTGTTTTGAGTAATAAGCTTAAACAAGGGTGAGATGCCGATACATTACTAAGAGCTTTTTTAAGTACAGAACTCTTAGTAATGTATCAGCATCTCACCCTTCTCTAAGTCCATTGCTCAATAATTTTTTTTGACATATGACTCTACGTTGGACCTCAGCATCTCACCTTTTTTCAACTCTACATGGCCAGAACTCTCTTTTTTTATGTGTGGCAGACATTCATCTATTATTTGACAGCTTTCTGAAGTACAGAACTCTTCGTAATGTATCAGCATCTCACCTTTGTTTAACCCTATTGCTCACCTCTTATTTTTTGACAAATGACCCTCGGTTGGACCTCAGCATCTCACCCTTTTTCAACTCTACGTGGCCAGAACTCTCTTTTTTGATGTGCGGCAGACATTTATCTACTAATTGACAGCTTTTTGAAGTGCAGAACTCTTAGTAATGTATCAGCATCTCACCTTTCTCTAAGCCTATTGCTCAACACACTTTTTTTGGCTCATAACTCTCGTTTGAACCTTAACATCTCACCCTTTCTCATCTCTTTGTGTATAGAACTCTGTCGTTTTATATGTAGCAGACCTTCACCTACTATTTGAAAGCTTTTCGGAGTACAGAACTCTTAGTAATGTATCAGCATCTCACCCTTGTTTAAGCTTATTATTCAAAACACTTATTTTCGCATATGACTTTCGGTTGGACCTCAGCATCTCACCCTTTTTCAACTTTACATGGCCATATATCTCTTGTTTTATGGGTGGCAGACTTTTATCTATTAATTGACAGCTTTTTGAAGTACAGAACTCTTATTAATGTATCAGCATTTCACCTTTCTCTAAGCCTATTGCTCTACACACTTTGGCTCATAACTCTCATTTGAACCTTAGCATCTCACCCTTTATCATCTCTTTGTGTCCAGAACTCTTTCGTTTTATATGTAGCAGACCTCTAACTACTATTTGAAAGCTTTTTGGAGTACAGAACTCTTAGTGATGTATCAGCATCTCACCCTTGTTTAAGCTTATTACTCAAAACTCTTTTTTTTGCATATGACTCTCGGTTGGACCTCAGAACCTCACCCTTTTTCAACTCTACATGGCCAGAACTCTCTTGTTTTATGTGTGGCAGACCTTTGTCTAATAATTGACAGCTTTTTGAAGTACAGAACTCTTAGTAATGTATCAGCATCTCACCTTTCTCTAAGCCTATTGCTCAACACACTTTTTTTGGCTCATAACTCTCGTTTGAACATTAGCATCTCACCTTCTCTCATCTCTTTGTGTACAGAACTCTGTCGTTTTATATGTGGCAGACCTTCACCTACTATTTGAAAGCTTTTCGGAGTACAGAACTCTTAGTAATGTATCAGCATCTCACCCTTCTCTAAGTCCACTGCTCAATTAATTTTTTTGACATATGACTCTCGGTTGGACCTCAGCATCTCACCCTTTTTCAACTCTACATGGCCAGAACTCTCTTGTTTTATATGTGGCAGACCTTTATCTATTAATTGACAGCTTTTTGATTTACAGAACTCTTAGTAATGTATCAGCATCTCATCTTAGTTTAACACTATTGCTCAATTCTTAGTTTTTGACATGTGACCCTCGGTGGACCTCAGCATCTCACCCTTTTTCAACCCAACATGACCAGAACTCTCTTGTTTTATGTGTGGCATACTTCTATCTAATAACTGAAAGCTTTTTGAAGTACAGAACTCTTAGTAATGTATCAGCATCTCACCCTTGTTTAAGCTTATTACTCAAAACTCTTTTTTTCGCATATGACTCTCTCGGTTGGACCTCAGAATCTCACCTTTTTTCAACTCAACATGGCCAGAACTCTCTTGTTTTATATGTCGCAGACCTTTATCTATTAATTGACAGCTTTTTGAAGTTCAAAACTCTTAGTAATGTATCAGCATCTCACCTTTCTCTAAGCCTATTGCTCAACACACTTTTTTGCTCATAACTTTCGGTTGAACATCTCACCCTTTCCCATATCTATGTGTCCAGAACTCTCTCGTTTTATATGTGGCAGACCTTTGTCTAATAATTGACAGCTTTTTGAAGTACAGAACTCTTAGTAATGTATCAGCATCTCACCTTTCTCTAAGCCTATTGCTCAACACACTTTTTTTGGCTCATAACTCTCGTTTGAACATTAGCATCTCACCTTCTCCCATCTCTTTGTGTTCAGAACTCTGTCGTTTTATATGTGGCAGACCTTCACCTACTATTTGAAAGCTTTTCGGAGTACAGAACTCTTAGTAATATATCAGCATCTCACCCTTCTCTAAGTCCACTCAATTCATTTTTTTGACATATGACTCTCGGTTGGACCTCAGCATCTCACCCTTTTTCAACTCTACATGGCCAGAACTCTCTTGTTTTATGTGTAGCAGACCTTTATCTATTAATTGACAGCTTTCTGAAGTACAGAACTCTTAGTAATGTATCAGTATCTCACCTTTCTCTAAGCCTATTGCTCAACACACTTTTATGCTCATAACTTTCGGTTGAACATCAGCATCTCACCCTTTCCCATATCTATGTGTCCAGAACTCTCTCGTTTGATATGTGGCAGACCTCTACCTACCATTTAAAAGTATTTTGGAGTACAGAACTCTTACAAATGTATCAGCATCTCACCCTTGTTTAAGCGTATTGGTCAAAACGGTAAGTTTTTTTGGCACATAACTCTCAGTTAAACCACATCATCTCACCTTACTTCAACTCAATATGTTCAGAACTTTGTTATTTCTTATGTAGCAGACTGTATCTATGATGCAAAAGTATAATAATGCACAGAACAAGTTAGGTGACAGCATATCACCATTTTTTAAGTGTTGTGTAGAACATAATTATTCGTCTTTTCGTGTGTGATCTCTCTATATTGATAAACCTCAGTATCTCTGTCCTATATAGTGTTTCTTCGATTCTTATTAAAGTCGAGGAGTAGAGCAATCAACAGGATAAGTTTATAAAGCAAAACTTCTTAGTTATCCACGTCTGCATGGTCAATGAAGCGAAATTCGATGAAATGCCGTAATATATTTTGTGAAGTTAAAATCTCAATTTTTAAAAATGCGATTTCGATACATAAA
This sequence comes from Eilema griseolum, assembly GCA_963662185.1. NCBI lineage: Eukaryota > Metazoa > Arthropoda > Insecta > Lepidoptera > Erebidae > Eilema > Eilema griseolum. The sequence continues at coordinate 4,885,289 of OY759243.1, forward strand.
TCTATTGAACTATTGTTGAAACTTATCTAGAACTGTGTAACTATGTTAATTACCACTATTTTTGAGGTTTTTTAATGAGATGCTTTTTGTGAAATTAGCATCTCATTTTTTTAAAGTTCGATTTTGGTACTTAAATCAATGGAACTATTGTTAAAACTTATTGAGAACTATAGAACTATGTGGGATGCCAATAGAACTATCGTTTTTTTTGTGAGATGCCAGCAAGTGAGATGCTAAGTTCACATACGTCCTCGGATCTTTCCAATAACATTTTGGAGTGCTTTTTAGTCAGGGATTCCCCGATGCGACGTCGCTTTATTCAAAGCATTACTAGGTAGGTATACTAAACTTAAATAGCCAACACGTATTAAAGGAGGTGGATTCGCTTTCATACATTCTTGGGCCTAAATGTAAAAAGTTGAGAGTGGCCTCAATTGAAAGCTTATATATTATTAAACCATCCCTGAAAAATCCCGCTTTTTTAAGTCATATCTCAACTCATTACAATTTGACCCAGAAATCCCCGTCTCCTTTACTTTTTGGGGGATTTTTATGTGTCAGGCAATGAAGTATTAATCAGTAATTATATTATTATTACGAATTTATGATTAAACACGTATATTTTTCCGTAGCGCACTGTCGCGTACCTGATTGGTGCATGAAATGATGACGAGCGTCATCATTTTTTTGTCGCCATTTTACAGTGCCAACAACTCATCTCCAATTTATAACATTATTGGTGTCAGAGCTTTTTTTAATACATTATACAACCCTATACAACCTTACCTTGGCATTTATCAACAAAAAAAGATATCTGTTGGCAAGTGTCACTTACAATTCACTTAGCTATGTCAGTTAGCAAGCTGTCCATACATTTTATACATTCATAATGTTATCATAGCTATTTACCTACACACAAATATGATAAATCCTGACCTCGAAATAAAGCAAATTTTTGATAGTAATAATAATTTAATTATTGTAATTCATCAAATCGCGGGTAGCCCACTATAATTATTCCTATAAGCATTTCTCTACTGCATCAATTTTGCTCCTAAAATGGCTCCAAAAAAGGACAAAAAGGCTAAAGACGCAGCTCCCAAAGGCAAAGGAAAGGTTGTAATAGGACCACCTCCAAAACCAAAGAAAGTCCCACCACCACCAGCGTGCTTCAAGCCCGAAGACATAGCGAAATTCAAAGAAGTCTTCAAGTTACATGACGAGGACAATATCGAAAAAGTAAATATTTTAACCCTATTTTTTCCACAACAAAAGGTAGCCTATGTCCTTTTTACCATCCATCCTACCGTTGACCCCGATTGCATTCATTGCATCTGGACACCTTGTCTTCATAACATCAGGCTTCTCTTTTCCTTTTTTTCTCTCCACTTCGCTCGGTCTGCAGAATCAGGTAAAAGTCTTTCTTCTTTTTCACCCTAGCGTTAATCCGAGTTGTGTCCGAAGATTTCACTTCAGAGTCTAGGGTCCAGACCAGTCTAACTGCAGATTTGGCTGAACTTCGATATTTTCCATGAAGCGATTACCATCTGACTTTCACAACCCAAAGGTAATATCGAATCATTGCAGTTAAATCAGCTGTTGAACTGTTTGGTCGCCAATTACCCGTAACGACTACCATAGATGTTGGTATGGCAACCGGGACCGATGCGACGGCTCAACGTGTTCTCCGAGTTACGACCAGACCAATGCAAATACCATATTCATGCATACAAATATTTACACTGAGAGGAAGATCGCACCCGCGCCTCCTGCGTAGCAGTCGCGCTAACTACCGCCACGCCACTGAGGCTGTCAATGAACTAAAGAATCGTGACTAATTCACTGATTCATTCATTCATTGATATCCTCAAATGACCTATTTACCAGTAATTTTAACTTTCACGCGTTCCATGATGTACCTACAATAATGTTAACGGGAATTAACGCGATCATGGTATAGGTACATTATATACCTTTGGTTTGCCTGATGTTTCGACCAGGTTACACCGACCGTGGTCACACGCTGACTGGCACAATGGTGCACGCCCGCCGTTTTCAAGTCCGTGAGGTAGTAGGTTTTTCATCAACACTAGATTCCATGTTGCAGATAATTTAAAAGGCACTGTCATTAATTTTGTTGTTTCATTTTTGTTTCTTAGGTACCCATAGATGATATCGGGGTAATGCTTAGAAGAATTGGTTTTAATCCAAAAACGGCTCAACTCAATGAATTGTTTCAAAGATTTCTTGAAGATGATTTGGTAGATCAGGTTGAATTTCATGAGTTTTTGTTCATGATAGAAGGCAAAATGATTATGGGAGATGACTTCGAGCAAATATTGTGCAATGCTATGCGTGATTTAGGCCACGATGATGAAGAAACCGGTTTTGTGGACTTTGAGGTATTTCGTGACGAATTGATGACGTGGGGTGAACCCCTCGCTGAAATAGAATTTATGGATTGGATCAGATTGTGTATAAAAGACAAAACTTACAATATGGAAGATGGAAAATTTCAATATCTAAAGTTTATAGAGAATATGAACAATAAGGACAAGCGATTCATGCCAGAACCGGTGAACTTCTTCAAGTTGGACCAGAAGACGTTGGCTGCTATGGCAATACAGAAGGCGGCAGAAGAGAAGGCAGAAGAAGAGAAAAAGGCTGCTGAGAGGAAGGCTCGAGAAGAAGCTAAACGGCAAAGAATGATTGCTGAGGGTTTAATACCAGACGATTAACAATTCATTAATTGACTGTATACTTACGAAAATGAAATGAAAATTCCCTGTAATTAATTATTCAAAACGGCAATTCATTTTCATTTCGTTCTATGAATTGTATTTTTATCATTTTGACCTCATTGATAATAACTCACATATCGTTTTATGAAGTTCTCATTTATTATATTCTGCTAAACATCTTACTATCCCTACTTCAGGTCTTCCCAATGACACACCAATACGTTGCAGTTAAATAAGTCTTAATTTTGTATTAAATTATGATAGAAGAATGACGTGGTTCCCGGCAAAGAAGAATTAGGGCCACCTCATCTCTTCCCATGCGGTGTCGTACATGGCGACTAAGGGATAGGGCTGTTTAACATCAGACTGATATATACAGCTTAGACTCAGTCTCAAATGCACGGCTTGAGTCGTTAATAGTGCCTGCAATAGGCAATAGGCTCACCCCCTATTACGTGGGACCGAATTCAGTGATTGGTGAAATGTGGGTGTTTATTCACCTCTGCCTAATCCTCTAGGGATAAAGGCGTGACTTCATCGTCCTTTGATCCTTTTCCCAGCTCAGCTTCCCAGTCTAATTGTGATGCGGATGCGGCTGTACTTCAATATTTTCCGAGAATCAATTGCCATCTATTGATGAAGATAAAATTATAGGTACGTGTATAAAAAGCCGCGGTAGCCTAGTGGTATGGGTAATGGACTGCTTAGACGAGGTCTCGGTTTCGATCTCAGGTTTTACCATGGCACATAGCAATGACTTTAGACGCTTTTTGAAGTTATGTGTGTATTTATCGCAAGTTTATTAATGCCCGGTTTATGGCAATAGGCTCGCCACCTATTACATTGGGACCTAAACATAAACTGATGAAATGTGGGTGCTAGCACCTCTGTCTACCCCTTCGGGGATATAGGCGTGAGTTTATGTTATGTTATGTTATATGTATATATGTGCTCTTTTGGCTCTGTTCACTATCATCACTAACCGTGTTTTGTAACAATTAAATTCAAGCAGTAATCACTTTGGGATATTATCTTTTTAACGAAGACCAAAAGATTTTTGATTTCAAAAGACAGTTTTAATACCCGATGAAAAGTCTAATCCATTTTCGTACCTTTCAGCACTATCGGTTTAGTAATTTAGGCGTGAAAGCGTAACAGACAGACAGTTTGCATTTATTACATTAGTATGGATTACTGTACCTATTCAAAATACCTACTGCATAGGGAACGGTACGTGTGTAGGGAACACGGCTATAATAACCTTGTATTGTGTTCCTGGTGGTAAGCAGGGTAGCTAGAGCTCATTGGTGAGTTTTTGTGCTGTCAGCACCAAAAGGATTGTCTTCCTTTGTCTTCTATACTGACGGTGCAAAAACTCTCTGTGCTTACAGTGCCGGCAGCGCGATTGTGACTCCCCTGGTGTTGCACACGTCCATTGGCCACGGTACCCACTTTCCATCAGGTGGGCTGTGTGTTTATCATCGGTAAGTATAAAAACCAGTTAACAATACATAAACTCACGCTTATATCCCCGAAGGGGTAGGCAGAGGTGCTAGCACCCACATTTCGCCAGTTTATGTGTGGGTCCCAATGTAATAGGTGGCGAGCCTATTGCCATTAACCGGGCACTTATAAACCTGCGATAAATACACACATAACTTCGAAAAGCATTGGAAAATCATTGGTATGTGCCATGGTAAAACCAGGGATCGAACTCGAGACCTCGTCTCAGTAGTCCATTACCCATACCACTTTTTTTTTTTTACGTGCGCAAAATCCCCGCGGAAACCTTCCCACCGGAGCGGGTGAAGGAGGTTATGTCGGACTCGAAGCGACTAAAACGCACGCCGCCTGTGGGTCGCTTTGGTTGCCGAAGGTGAGGTTGACAGGCATATCCCTCGCACCCCGGCCGACCCAGGGCCATTTCTCACGATCTGGCCCTCTTCTCGGGTGTGGGGACTACAGAGTCCCCAACTCGTCCCCGGAAAAGGGGAGGCGCGCCACCGCCGCGGCCTGCTTCTGCCAGGGTGACAGGCGGCTCCACCTGTCAACCCCAGGCCGGCGCTCATGGGGGGCGGAGGTCGTTCATCGAGAGCTCACTGGAGAGGTTTTGTGCTGTCAGTGGGAAGACCAAAGGCTTAAATTGACCCCGCTGACTGGTGGGGGCGTGAAATGTGTGCGCGGTGGTCAAGGAGACCCGGTGAAACGGTTATCCGCTGGCCGCCCGCAGGCTGTACGGTTCCCGAACCTGGGGATTACTTAATCTCCGCCCCAGGAGGCTGAACCAGCAGCCTGTGTAAAGTTTCCGGTGCTGTAGCCGTGCCGGAGGAGGAAACCGGAGTGGACTCGGCTTCAGTATCTGGGAGGGGACCGGGGGCCCTTCAGCCCACCGCGCCAGCCAGTCACACAACCCCAACTTGTCTGTGGGGGCGGGACGCCTTGCTTTGTCTTCTACACTGGAGGCACAGAATCTCTTTTTACCTTCTCTCCCCCCCCCCTCCCCCCAACTCAAACATGAAATTTACAAAAGAAAAGAGCAACGTTACCACAGCGGCACCATCATCCACAGTTAATGTGGATTTCTGCAACATCAGGGGCCTACACTCCAACCTTAACGCGGTCCATCTCCACTTAGAGACCGCGCAGTCTACCTTGCTTTTTCTGACGGAGACGCAAATATCATGCCCAGCCGATACAGCCTACCTAATGTACCCCGGGTTCAAACTCGAGCACAACTTTATGAGTCGCGCCGGGGTATGCTTGTACGTCCGGGATGATATTTGCTGCCGCCGCCTCCATGGTCTTGAGGATAGAGACCTGTCAACTATATGGGTACGTATAGATCACGGTGGCCACACCCGTATCTATGGGTGCCTATACAGGTCTCATAGCGGTGACCTGGGCACGGCTCAACTGTTTCAGCATCTGCAACGGTCGGCGGACAGCGTAATTGAGCAGTACCCCACTACGGATTTAGTATTCTTGGGGGACTTCAACGCTCACCACGTGGAGTGGCTGGGGTCGCCCAGGACTGATTTCACGGGAAGGGCTGCTCACGACTTGGCTCTGACCTATGGGCTCTCTCAACTGGTACATTCTATCACTAGAACACCAGAAATTGAGACCCACAGAAGCTCTATACTGGACCTTCTGCTGACTACGCGCCCGGATGAATATTCCATAAGGGTGGAAGCACCTCTTGGTAATTCGGACCACAGCCTCGTCAGGGCGCAAGTGACACTCGCGCGGCCTGAACCACCGCGGTCACCTCAGTGGCGACACGTGTGGCACTACAAGTCGGCAGACTGGAACGAACTGCGAGAATTCTTCGCATCGTACCCGTGGAGGCAGCTTTGCTTCACTTCTGATGATTCAAGCTCCTGTGCAACAGCAGTCGCTGACGCGATTCTAGTGGGTATGGAATGCTACATCCCTAACCGCTGGGTCGCGACAGGAGCGAACAAACGCCCGTGGTTTAATAGGCCTTGCAGGGAAGCTAGAGACCACAATCAAAGCAAGCAAGCAATCTGCATACAAGGCTTGGAACACGGCTCTTGCCAATAAGGATCCGAACATCGCTGAAGTGAAGCGGAAGTTGAATGCTGCTTCGAGGTCCAGTAAAAAGGCAACGTCTAGGGCAAAGTTTGAGTTCATCGGCAGAATTGGCGAACGGCTGGCGCGCTACCCATCTGGCAGTCGCGCATTTTGGTCGCTCGCCAAAGCTGCCGAGGGAAACTTCTGCCAGTCTTGCCTTCCGCCGCTGCAAAAATCCGATGGTAGTCTGGCCCATGGCACTAAGGAGAAGGCCGATCTTTTGGGTAATCTCTTTGCGTCAAACTCGACTATGAACGACGGGAACGCCGAACCACCCATCAACCCCAGCTGTGGTGCTTCCATGACCGAAGTTAAAATCACGCAACGGGTGGTCCGGCGCGAGCTTAAGTCCCTAGATGTCCGGAAGTCGATTGGGCCGGACGGTATACCGGCGATGGTGCTTAAGCACTGTGCCCCCGAGTTGTGCCCTGTACTCACACGCCTTTTCGCACTCATACTCCGCGAGTCAGGTCCCAGCCTCGTGGAAGACCGCATTCGTGCACCCTGTACCTAAGAAAGGTGACAGGACAGATCCGACCAATTACAGGCCTATCGCTATAACCTCCCTACTCTCGAAGGTTATGGAGCGTGTTATTAATACACATCTCCTGAGATACCTTGAAGGAAACGATCTACTGAGCGACCGACCGTACGGCTTTCGCCACCGTCGCTCAACCGGTGACCTTCTTGTGTATCTCACAAACCGGTGGTCGCAAGCCATCGAGAGTCGGGGTGAGGCACTAGCGGTCAGCCTCGATATAGCAAAGGCCTTCGATCGGGTCTGGCACAAAGGTCTTCATGCGAAGTTGCCGTACTATGGACACCCCGAGGGACTTTGCGAATGGTTCGCCAGCTTTTTCTCCAACAGAAGCATCCAAGCCGTCGTCGACGGCAGCTGCTCGGACCGCATGAACATAAACGCTGGTGTCCCACAAGGATCCGCGTTGTCTCCGACGCTGTTTCTGTTGCATATCAATGATATGCTGTCTGATAGCTCCATTCATTGTTATGCGGACGACAGTACCGGGGACACGTGTTACACGGGCCGTGCAAATATCCCTCAGTCCGAGGTGGAGAAGAGTCGCGAACAACTTGTGTCTAAAATCGAGACTACTCTCTCTGGAGTATCCGATTGGGGACGACTAAACCTAGTCCAATTCAACCCCACTAAGACACAAGTATGTGTATTCACCGCTAAGAAAACCCCATTCATTGTAGCGCCGCAATTCCTGGGCACACCGCTTACCATCTCCTCGAGTATCGGGATCCTTGGTGTCGATATCTCCAGCGACGTCCAATACCGAAGTCATTTGCAGGACAAGGTTAAGTTGGCATCAAGAAAACTCGGAGTGCTCAACAGGGCGAAGCAGTACTTCACTGCGGGGCAGCAACTCCTTCTTTATAAAGCACAGGTCCGGCCTCACATGGAGTACTGCTGTCACCTTTTTGCTGGAGCACCTGCATACCAGCTTGACCCCTTCAACTCGTTGCAAAGACGGGCATTGAGGCTGGTTGACAATCCCATACTCACAGGTAGAGTGGAACCTCTTAGCCTTAGGAGGGATTTTGCCTCACTGTGTGTGTTCTACCGCCTATACAATGGTTTGTGCTCAGATGAATTGTTTGACATGATGCCCGTAGCTACATTCTATCATCGCACCTCTCGCTATAGGCAGGGAATTCATCCCCACACATTGCGACCTGAGACGGTGCGCACTGTGCGGTATGAAAGAAACTTCATCCCACGCACACTCAAGTTGTGGAATGACCTCCGTGCTGCGGTTTTCGCAAGCGCCTACAATATGGGGTTCTTCAAGAGGGGCATCAGAAGGTTTCTTCATGGTCGGCAGCACGAGTGTGACACCCCTGGTGTTGCATACGTCCATAGGCCACGGTAACCGCTTCCCATCAGGTGGGCCGTGTGCTTGTCTGCCAACTTAGTGGTATAAAAAAAAAAAATTATCTATCAGCCTACTTCATTAAGCGAGGAACAACGAGTGTCTAGCTACATACATATTCATTCGTTAAGGACGTGTGCCTGCATAATTTTTAACTTACAAAAGAAATGGGACGGCTCTAATATTTCTCGCTCAAGTCTAATTTGTTACACAAGATCGACTTCAAGCTCACGTAGCGTATAATGGAACGTTAGTATGTTAAAAACAAGGGCTTTTATGTACACTCGACAAGTAAGCCCTACCATGAAACGTTTGCAGTTGCGGATTGAAGTTTCGGGCAACCAGTTTCAGGGAACATATTAGATAGGTAGATGATTCTTTATTGTACACCAACAGATTTACAGTAGGACAAGTAGGTAGAATGTATACAGTTCAATGTAGAATGGGCAGCCTTATCGCTGGAGCGATTTCTTCCAGGCAATTAATCTTGAAATCGGACCTGAAGACGGTTGTGACGCTTTGTTTCGGTTGAAATCCTACCGCAAAAAATCCGAAGGTTCCTAAATGGCTAAAGGCTACGTCTTTCGTATGTGTTTCATGCGGGTACGAAGTTTCGGATGTTTCATGGTAGCCCTCCTGGTAATGATTGTTGTAGCCTTAACATGGCAGGAAGTCGTTTTGCGGTGTAATGACGATGGTGAATCTTTAACGTCTTTAAACTATCCACACTTCCTCTTTCCTGAGACTTTGTCTTTAGCTTACCATCAGGCGAGGTGAAGTCAACTTGGTGTGCCCTGTATATATAAATAAAAAAACATACAATTTTGGCGGGTGGACAAACTGAGTTTTGAACAGTACTTTGTCGCGTGGTTTCTGGCAGAGTAGAATTAGGGCCACCCCATCTCTTCCCATGCGGTGTCGTACAAGGCGACTAAGGGATAGGGCTGTTTAACATCAGGCAGATATATACAGCCCAGACTCAGCCTCAGATGTATGGCTCGAGTCCACAATAGTGCCCAGAATACGGCAATAGGCTCACTCCCTATTACGTGGGACCGAATACAATTATTGGTGAAATGTGAGTGTTAATTCACCTCTGCCTAACCCTCTGGGGATTTTTTTTATATAGGACATGCCAACTTGACCTCACCTCGCCGGATGGTAAGCTAAAGGCAAAGTCTCAGGAAAGAGGGTCACCATTACAGACACTAAGTGTTACAATGGCGGCACTCAGCTAGGCGGCCTCATCAGATGCTTTTTCACGCCCCGCTTAAAGGCCCCGGGACTGTAGGAAGAAGGAAACACGTGTGCTGGTAATGAATTCCAGGTCTTGGTGGTGCGGCAAAGGCTGGTAGCTTGGAGAGAAGCGATTTGTGCCAGACTCTATCGAAAGCTTTGGCGATATCAAGACTAATTGCCAGTGACTCGCCGTGCTTGTCTATAGCTTCACCCCAAAGATGGGTAACGTATGCTAGAAGATAACCTGTTGACCGTTTCGACCTGAAGCCATATTGCCGGTCATTAATTAAGGAGTGATCCTCTAGGTGACGCATGAGCTGTTTGTTAATGATGTGCTCGAAGACAGCACTGAGGTGACGGCTATGGGTCGATAGTTGGCTGGCTCTAAGTGATCCCCCTTCTTGGGGATCGGCTGTACATTCGCCTCTTTCCAAGCTGAAGGCACTGTACCCGAGCTGTAGGACAGTCGGTACAGCCGCGTAAGCATTGGAGACACCTCCGCTGCACATTTTTGTAAAACCACCGCTGGGATACCATCCAGGCCACTCGGGCCACACGGCTTTCCGGACATCGAGTGATTGAAGTACCGCACGGACATCGCATTGCCTGATACGTATTTCAGGCATTACGTGGTCACCATTGGGTAGTGTCGGCGGCTATATACCGCAATCATCGGCTCGGGAATTGGCCGCAAAGAGATTTACTAGCATATTGGCTTTCTCTTGCGGTCCATGGGCCAGGGATCCATCAGGGTAGCGCAGCGGTGGCAGCGAAGGCTGATAGAAGTTGGCCTGCACGGCTTTGGCCAGTCGCCAGTATCAACGGCTGCCCGTAGGATGTGCCACTAGCTCTTGACCAAGCCGTGCAATGCGCAGGGTATCCGCTCTGACGTAAGCCCTCTTGCAGACCTTTGTAGCTCTGTTGTACGCCGCCTTGAAGTGGCCCACATTGGGATCGCGCGTGACACGCGCCCTTACCCAAGCGCGATACGCGGACTGCTTTTGATCAACAGCCCTCACACACTCGCGCCCGAACCAAGGGCGCACTCCTCGGGCACCGGTGACATCAGTGTACGGGATATAGTATTCCATACCCAGACCGATCTCACCGGCAAAAGCAGTAGCACAATCTGAGGGTTTCTTACCTTCAAAGCAGCGTTCAACCCACGGGATGGACGCAAAATAGTTGCGCAGCCCATCCCAATCTGCTGACGAGTAGTGCCAGAGATGCCGCTTCCCCTGCACGGGTCGTGAGGGCGCTATAACTGGCACCTTGGAGCAGACCAGACAGTGGTCGGAATTGCCTAAAGCGGCTTGTAGCGAGACACTGTACAGGTCTGGGTGACTCGTCAGCAGAAGGTCTAGCAGAGAGGGTGCTAGGCCCGACCTTCTTGGTATTCTAGTGACCTCGTGTACCAATTGGGTCAGGCCATGCGCCAAAGCAATGCGCAAGCATGGGCGGCTCTTTCCGCATGGTCTCTTTTGGCGGAGCCCAACCAGGTTTCGTGGTGGGCGTTAAAGTCCCCCAAAAATACCACTTCGGCATTCGGAAACCGTTCCTGCGCATCATCTGCCGCCTGACTCAGATATTCAAAGAGTCGAGTTGTCTCAGCATCTCCTGTATGGGAACGGTAGAGGCACACATAGATCTGACTCGTAGAGCCATGGTCTACGTGTACCCATAGGGTTGAAAAGCATGGGTCCTTAAGGCAGCGCAAACGGCGACAACAAAAATCCGCCCTAACCACGCACACCCCGGCTTTTGCACGGAAATTTTCCTCGATAACATAGCTGGGGTAAAGCAAGTAGGTCGTGTCATCAGGGCGGCCTATTTGTGTCTCCGTGAGAAAGAGCATATCTGGTTTCGCCGTCTCAAGGTGTTGGTGGACGGCGTTGAGGTTCGCATGGAGCCCACAGATGTTAGTGGACTCCACCTCAAATAGCGAGCTTGTGGGAGTTTGAAGAGCCGCTGTGTTGCCCAATACTCTTAAGTGCGCTGCCATGATAAAAAGGGGAAAAGGGCGTGAAAAAAGAGGTGATTGTCGTCGCAGCGCCGCGTGACAAAGTGCGGGATATTGGTTTTGTCTATGATTATGGCATGGCGTGAGCCGACACGCCGTACGGAACGGCCCCCGTACCCCCCCGAATATGGTCGCCGGGCTCCCACTTCCAGTCACCAACCGGCACGACGAGCCATACCGGGATTATGCGCGGTCTGGTGAGGCAGCCATCCAGTGTGGTTAGTCCCAGTTGGACCTCTGTACTATACCGCGGGCGGCCAGCGGCACCACCGTTTCTACGGGTCTCCCTGACCACCATCACCTCTGCCCGGCTATGCATTTGCTGATCCCTGAACGCAATCCAACCGAAATTAAATTACTATGAAGGGTTTTTCGCAATATAGCACGGTGGTACCAACCCGGTCGAAATTTGTGACAAATTTGTGCCGTCAAATCTTTACCACCTACAGAACCCTCTGGGGATAAAGGCGTGATTATATGATGATGATGATTATATATATATATATATATATATATATATATATAATCATATATATTGTACTTTGTATTGCGCTTCACGTCATAAAACACGTGTGTGTGCAGCATCATGCTGAGGTGGCGACCTTTTATTCTTCTGTATGATATTAGGTCCTTACATATGTAAATTGCCGAAATTTTCTTACAGATTCATGAGTTCGTTATTCCTGTAATTTAACAGCTATTTCCAATATTTATATTTTGTTTGAAAGTTGATTTCAAGATTTTAGAACTCTGTGTTAAATTTTGTTTTTATTGGCCGCTTGATAAATTAAATTCGATCTTCAAAAACAGTACATACTTCCTAAATGCCATCCATTTTGATGATAAATTTCATATTACTTTTTTTACAGCTGTCACTTTTCAAAAACGTGATAAAAGTGTATGTTATAGTCTGGCAAGCTCGTTCGTGATACTCCCATGGTCTGCAGGCGCGGGGGACGAAACACAGCGGGGGGAGTAAGAGACGAGCGCGGGGTGGAGGCTGGCTCTCAGAGCCGTCATTCAGTTGTGCGTCGTCGCTGTTGACGGCAACACATATTGAGTACGGTCGCACGTCACAAAACGCACACGATATTAATATATGAAGATGAGTCCGCCGATAGGCAAAGTTATTGGACGTCAAGCTAAACAAATTACTTACAATGTATATAACTATTTTAAAAATCGCAAAGATGATCCAGCTTCGTTTGAATATCAAAACGATGTTAATTTGGCAAACTTAGTGGCTAATGTAACAGGTTTATCGAATACTACAGTTAGGAATATTGTTCGCCAAGGAAAATTGCTGTGTGAAAATGATGGTACTGCTACTTTCAAATCTCCAAAGAAAAACAAAATTGCAAAGAAACGTATTATAGTTGATAACTTTACGGAAGGTGTTATTTGGAGGAAAATAACACAATATTACACCGTTAAGAAAGAGGTCCCTACTTTGAGAAAAATAAACACTGATTTAAAGGAAGATGGTATATTAGACTGTTCTCGGGAGTATTTAAGAAATACTTTGCGGAGGCTTGGTTTTACATATAAAAAATGCCAGTCCAAACGAAAACTGCTCATCGAGCGCCCTGACATTACGTCTTTAAGGTATCTTTTAGCTATCAAAAAATATCGAAATGAAGGTAGAGCAATATTTTATCTCGACGAGACATGTCAATCAATCGCATACTGTGTCTAACTGCTGGCAATCTACCAATGAACGTGGAATATTGACAAATATTGGCAAAGGACTTAGGTTAATTATTGTACATGCTGGTGGACGAACTGGGTTCGTTAAAAATGGGTCTGTTGATATTTAAATCGCATTCCAAAAGCGGTGACTATCACGGAGATATGAACTCGGAAAATTTCGAAAAATGGTTAAAAGAACAACTGCTGCCTAATATTCCAAGTCATTCTGTGATAGTCATGGATAACGCAGCGTACCACTGTAAACAAATTGAAAAAAAACCAACAATGAGTTGTACAAAAAAGGTAATGCAAGATTGGCTAACATAACATAATGTTCCATTTGACGAAACGTTGCGTAAATGTGATTTATTTATTTTAATTAACAGGCAAACATTACTAAAACAATATACAGTGGATGAAATTCTAAATCAGGGTGGACACACAGTACTTCGTTTACATGGAGGTAAACGAAGTACTGTGTGTCCACCCTGATTTAGAATCCCGACCTCAATCCAATCGAGATGGTATGGGGTGATATAAAAGGCGACTTGGCAAGGAATTATGTCAATTCTACATTAGATCAGAAGAAAGACGCTCTTGCAACCTTGTTTGCTAATTACACTGCTGAAAAATGGAAAAAATACGATGATCACATAATTAAAAATGAGAACAAATACTACAACGACGATCGTATATGTGACAATGAGTTGGACAGGTTTATTATATCATTAAACGATGATTCTGATAGTTCGGATTACGACAGCGAAGATAGTTCGGAACACGATATGGACTGTGATGACTCTGATTAAATGATGTATGTTTATTCTGGTTTTTTTTTAAGATTGGTATTAAAAATTAAAACAAACCATAAAATGTTTTATTTCTCAGATTTTTTCAACGACTTACAAAAAATGTAGGTACAATGCTCCTATTTTTTAAATTTTTTCCAAGTAGTAGTAGTTTTTTTAAACGCTTCATGCGATGAAAGTCGCGGGCCAAAGCAAGTTATATAAAAAAACAACATCAATCAATTTAGACAATGTAAGATATTTCACAGGGATATCTTTAGACATATTCGTAACGTAATTATTACCGTGTGTAACGGTCATCAATAATTACGTCCCCCACCACCCGCGCGGACCATGGGAGTGTCACCAACGAATTTGTCAGGCTATAGCTTAATGTTGTCTTAGTCATACACAAAAAAAAACATAAAATTTTGATTTGTCATTCCTAAACAAATGCAAAAATGTTAGTACTGAAAATTGGGATTCCTCCAATTTCTTAAAAAAGACACGGCAATTTCATATGTAACCTATTATGTATGTACTTCATGTTGATTTGTATGGGCTAGAATAAATGTTTTATCTTTCTTTCTTTCTTTCTTTCTTTCTTTCTTTCTTTCTTTCTTTCTTTCTTTCTTTCTATACTATGTTGCTGGTCAAGTAATGGTCTTTATTCGACATTTATACCTAAATTTTTTTGTTCTACACTACTGTAGTATCTCATCATATAGGTATCGCATCAGACATAATGATAGGTCTCAAGGAACCCTAATACGTTTTTATTTTGTCATAATTATGAAAACGGAAGTACTGTATATTTGTATATAATTTCTACCTTCAGAAATACCAAAATTATGTTCATTCTAGAGAAAAAAATATGTTTCCTGGTCTTATTTTTCCACCATCACGTATGAGAATACACTTAATGAGATTTATATACCTTTTCAGCAGAGTAGAATTTGGGCCACGCCTTGAAAGGGCTGTTTAACATCAGACAGATATATACAGCCCAGTCTCAGCCTCAGCTGCATCGCTCGAGTCAACAATAGTGTCCGGAAGATGGCAATAGGCTCACTCCCTATTACGTGGGACCGAATTTAATGATTGGTGAAATGTGGGTGTTAATTCACCTTTGCCCTGTTATATACCTTCTGGCTGTTTAACTGTATCTATATCTCTTTTGTATTGTCTGTGGTTGTCATTCCAAAAACAAAATGTGAGTTATGAAAACATTGTAATTTTATCGGCTTTAATAAACTAATTTAATAATAAGGTGTTTAACTCAAAATATGTAGAAAACATAATATGCCTAACCCTCCGGGGATAAAGTCTATGTACGTGTGTGTATTTATGTCATACGTTTTCAATTCTCAATGTACAGTACCGAAGAATTAACTAGGAAAATCCTTGCACCTACACTAGTTAATTCTGAAGTATTGTGTAAGACTGATGCAGTGAACGCTTGGAAAATTGCATGTCCAAACACCAATCTCCCAAGGAACCTCTTCTCACAGCGTCAGTGGGACGGGCCGCTCTGCAGCTTAGTTGGAAAAAAATTACTAAATACATGTTCCAATGCTGCTGAGCGTGCCCGTTTACTGGCGGTTGGAGTGTGGGAATCGGGTCTTTGGCTACAAGCTCTTCCGTCATCTAACGTAGGGACTATGTTAGATGACACTACCTTCCGCATCGCAACTTGTCTCCGTTTAGGTGCGCCGTGTGTTTCTTCGCATCAATGCCGTTGTGGAGAAGCCGTTGACAGACTCGGACACCATGGTCTGTCGTGCTGCAGGAGTGCAGGGCGAATTCCACGGCACGCCAGCCTCAATGACATAATCCGCCGTGCTCTTGTCACCGCCGGTGTACCAGCTGTACTAGAACCAAACGGTTTGGCGCGTGACGATGGCAAGAGACCGGATGGCATATGCCATGGAAGTTGGGTAGGACTCTGGTGTGGGACGCCACATGCGTTGATACCATGGCTCCTACCCATATAACTAGCACGGCTGGCTGTGCTGGTGCTGCTGCTGCTTCTGCAGAGGCTCTCAAGCGGCGTAAATACTCCAATCTCATCGGAGATTATGAATTTGTGCCGTTTGGAGTCGAGACTTTGGGGTCATGGGGTCCGAGCGCTCGCAACCTCTTCCTTGAGATTGCGAAGCGTATGGTCGACGCTTCTCGTGACCAGAAGGCTGGCCTCTTTTTAGGTCAGAGAATAAGCATTGCCATACAACGTGGCAATGCTGCCAGTCTTCTGCGAACGCTACCACAAGAGGCATGCGATGCGAAGGAATTCTACGACGCATTTTAATTGTTCTTAGCTATAAGTTGTATAATAGTTATTTTATTTTTATTGTATTTAATATTTATAAATTATTTCTGTATAGATTAAAAAGAAACTATTTATATTAAAATTAATATATAAACATATTCTCAATGTACATTTAATTTAGAAAATATTTTAACCTCACAAATATGTTTTCGTTATTATGTGAACAGTTCATAAAGGTTTTGATGCGATACGATCTTTTAAAAAGGAATGTAACCTTGTGTTGTGTTCCCGGCGATGAGTAGGGTAGCCAGAAATCACTGGAGAGTTTTTGTGCTGTCAGCGGGAAGACCAAAAGCTTATCCTGCTTTGTATTCTACACTGACGGCACAGAAACTCTCTTTTCTTACAGCGTCAGCAGCCGAGTGCGACTCCTCTGATGTTGCACACGCCCATAGGCCACGGTAACCACTTTCCATCAGGTGGGCCGTGTGTTCGTCTGCAACCTAAGAGGTATAAAAAAAAATCTATAGTGGTATAGTAAGTATGCCACATAGATGGTTGAATCGCCTATTTAAGGTGCAAAGGCGTAGGTTTAGTAGTATTAGTACCTGACTAATAATTTTGAAAGAAGTAGTAACTAATAAGTATAATAATAATAAATAAAAATTCTACAACTTCTATACAACGCTGTCTAGACCCATGGTAAGTATAAGCTTAACTAACTTGTGTTATGAAAACTAGAATGCGGATAAACATACTTAAATACTTTTTATTTTGTAAATACATGCATATTATACATAGAAACACCCAGACCAATGCAAATATACATATTCTTGTATACAAATATTTGCACTGAGCGGGAATCGAACCCGCGCCTCCTACATAGCAGTCGTATTCACGACCGCTACGCTACAGAGGCTGTGACAGTGACTATAGAGAAAAGAAGGTAGGTAAGTGGATTGGGCTTGTCTAATACCAGGGGACACTACAGTTGACTTTTCTTTCTTTTTCTTGACGCACATGATAGGGCGTTGTCATCGTAGCCCATGGACGTGTGCCATGACCACGGGTAGCATGCTCATATCCTTCTTGAAGAAATTTATTAAAACTCTAAATCCAAAATAGTTGGACAGTTCGATTAAGGTACATGTATAGAAGAATTTGGATGGTTTCGGGGCGAAGGTTCTGTGGCTTAGTGGTCAGAGCGTTCCCCCTGTAAGGAAAAGATCGCAGGTTCGAATCTCGCCTGAACCGATTAAAGTTTTTCTATATCTTATTGATTTGAATAGTTAGCATACTAAATGCTTAAAATTTTCATTCAAAAGTTGGACAGTTTTTTCGTTTAAAACTTAGGTAAATAAGGATTTTTCACAACTATTAGGTAATTCTACGTCAAAACGTATGTCTACGGAAATATTCACAAGTACAAAATGGAGTGGGAATGTTTCATTCCGGTTGACTACCTTTCTTTTTGGAGTGTGTATACCCAATCAAGAGTCCCGTCGTCCCATTTCACGGGATAACATGTACCCAGAGGCATTTTCATTTCCACTTTATTTTTTTATAAGCCAAAACAGGTAGGTTTTGGTTCAACGGCATAAAATGACTACAATTCTGTGAATGTTGACTATCACCCCCAGGTCCCTTATCTCCGTGACTCGAGGTATCGGCACACCCAATATTGTACTCATGCAGGACAGGAGTGCGGGCTCGAGAGAATGAAATTACCGCACATTTCGAGGTGTTAAATTGAAGCCGATTTAGTTGACTCCAAGCCAGAACCCTGTCTATGTCCTAAAACGGCAAAAGGGCAAGGCGCTTGTGACAGCGCCGAAATATCGGTTGCTCGACAGAAATAATAAACATGGTAAATATCCCGGCGAGTTTTAGACTAGTAAACTAATATTGAATTTTGTTATTGTTAATAGTTCATTGTTATTGTTCTAGGTACCTCCACGGGTGAAGATGAACTAGCTATATTCTACTTCATTGAGAATGTAACAGCCTACTATAATCCATAGAATAAATGTATCAATCTCCTAGACCGATACGCGAAACTAGTAATTTGTCTTATATCGTAAAATATCGAGATTTACGATAACTTTTATTTCCGTGCACCTGGCACAAGAGGTTGGTAGCAAGTTGATGGTTTCGATTATCATAAAAATTCTAGCTAGCTATTCCTGTATTGACAATAAAAGACCAACGTAATTTTATGGGAATTACATCATGGTAGATATGGATATACTACTAGACGGGCTGTCAGTAATAAAATAAGTAATTGGTGCCTCAAAAGGTCTCCGAGGAGGGCCAGATTGAGATAGATGGCGCTGGGTCGGCCGGGTTGCGAGAAATATGCCTGTTAACCTCACCTCCGGCAGCCAATAACGACCCACAGACGCCGTGCGTTTTAGTCGTTTCGAGTTCGACAGAACCTCTACCATCGGCTCTGGTGGGGGGACGGGGGATGGGGGGTATCCGCGGGGGGGGGGGGTATATTTTCAGCACGTAAAAAGGTCACACAAACAATTTTTTAAAGGTGTTAAAACAGTGGTGGGCAAACATTTTATATGGGGGGCCAGAAAGTGTATGAAATTTTAGATGAAGGACAGAATTTATTCTCTGGGATACCATTTTCCCTCCGCACACGTGAGTGGTTAAGAATTTGTTGCAGTGTTCGAACAAATCGGTAAAAAAATGTAAAATCGGTATGTCAATCTTTGGCTCTTCACCACGCTTCTTTGCACCCCAGGACCCGCTACGCAATCATGAACCACGCGGCTAGTAGCTGGGTTCTTTACCTATTCGTCTAAGAATCTACTTTATACTTCTGGACTGCCAAGATATAATTATCGCGGGCCATATACTATTCAATCCATATCAAGGGACCTTCGGCGGGCCGTACTTTGTCCATCACTGTGTTAATCAGATGATATTATAATAAAGGTACGCTATGCTTATTCATTCAATATTTTATTTATCTATGTATACTTTCAGTTCCAGATTCAAGGTATATACTTTCAGTTCTTTCTAGGAGGTAGGACACGGCGGTATTTCAGCCCAATTGAGCAGTCCGACTGGGGAAGTACCTCCGCCGTACAGAATACCGCGGCCATAATAACCTCGTGTTGTGTTCCCAGCGGTGAGTAGGGTAGCCAGAGCTCACTGGAGAAATTGTACTGTCGGTGGGAAGACTAAAGGCTTGTCCTGCTTTGTCTTCTACACTGACGGCACAGAAACTCTGTGGTTACAGGGTTGGCAGCGAGAGTGTGGCTCCTCTGCCACGCCTATACACCACGGTAACCACTTTCTATCAGGTGGGCAGTGTGCTTGTCTGCCACCTAAGTGGTTTAAAAAAAAACATTTCCACCTCATTCGTGAATCGTGACACCTTGTTCTTTTTCAGTACTACGAGTATGCATAAATTGTTTTCAATAAAAAATAATTGCCGATAAGAACACACTTCGTTACACAAACAATTTAGCAGCTGAAGGGATTAACTGGACTACTAGTTATATCGGCTACTGGTCGGTATCGGTACTATAATTTAATTAATTAATTATTTGTTTCTTGTCTCATCTGTATCTGAAAACCAGCGCTTCGCATATCCTGGTGTGCGGGGCATTCATGCTGAGATGGTGGCCCATTTGGGTGCGCACGATGTGCAGTGAGAGTATTCTTGTTGTGTTATCTTGTTGTTGTGTGTATATATATATTTGTCTGACTCTCTGTACGTTGTGTGTTCGTGAATAAATGTTTTCTCTTTCTTTCTTTCTTTCTCAAAAAATTAATTTACTTTTTACATGGTTCTCGGCAGAGTGGAATTTGGACCACCCCATCTCATCCCAAGCGGTGTCGTACAAGGCGACTAAGGGATAGGGCTGTTTAACATCAGACAGATATATACAGCCCAGACTCAGCTTCAGTTGCAAGGCTCGAGTCAACAATAGTATCCGGAATACGGCAATAGGCTCACTCCCTATTGCGTGGGACCGAGTACAATGATCGGTGAAGTGTGGGTTTTAATTCGTCTCTGCTTAATTCTCCGGGGATGGAGTACCTAGTGATTATATGTATGTATGTAGTTAAAATTTGTTTGTGCTGTCAATAAAATAAAATAAATGCTTTTTATTTCTTCTTTTTTTTCTTTCAAAACTTGACTGCAAACTTTATTCTAAATTCATATGGCACGGACTATAGTATCCTTCAAGTGTTATTTTTAAGAGTAAAGAAATATTTGTCATCGAGTTGGTTTATATCATATAATCTTGATCTCCACTTGATAAGTTTATAACTAAACTAATTATTCTCAGAACAATGCTTTATTCATAAATACAAATAGCTCAAACAATAGCAGTATTATATTGAAAGAACTACATCTCCTATTGTGACTTATCAGCCAGACAGTTTGGACACTGGTCAACTCGAAATTTACTATGTCTCCTTCGTCCGACAGTAAACATACAGCCCACAACACAAAGAGCCCGTTTTACGGCGATAGGCTCGCCACCTATCACGTGGGATAGAAAATCATAGTTGGTGTAATGTGGGTGTTAATATACTTCTGTCTGTCCTTTTGTGGACTCACAGGCGTGAATATACGTATGTAACATGACATATTGATATGTCATGTTTCTCACAAGATGACAACCCGCTATTTGCTTCTATCGTTTCACACTTCACGAACATCCTGTATTGCGATGGTGGTGTACCAGTGGTAGGTTTGAATGCTAGTAGGTTTGAATCCCGTACAAGTCAAAGTTAAAAATATTAAAAAAAAAAAAATTATTTATGTAAACTTTTTGCTCAAATACACAAATATTGTACAAAGGCGGACTTAATGCCATAGGCATTTTCTACCAGTCAACCTTAGGGTGATGCAGAGATATTTATATCAAAGGTAGGTGCACGAAGTGTTGTGGTGAGAGTTTTTATTCTGAATTGACCATTAAAGTGGTACTTACAAAACGTCAAAAAAAAACTAGTGTGAATGCGAGTCGGAATCGGCTGTCGAGGGTTTCATGTAAAATAGGATTCAAGGACGAACTCAAGCTACATAAATTGATGATTGCTTTGCCTTAGAAGTTTGAGTTTTACAGAGTTTCAAGACGTTATAGACCTGAGTATGTTGTATGAATTTCAACTTGTTACCTCCAAACATTCTTAAGAAAAAGTTCTTGACAGGCAGACAGACAGGCTGACGAACAGACGGACAACGAAATGATCCTATAAGGGTTTCGTTTTTAACCTTTTGAGGTACGGAAACCCATAAAAAACATAACGACCTGTTTAGCAAATGGCCCACCGGCACCGGTTTGAAACGCGGACCCGATCTGATAAGACTTCGAAGCTCCGGTAAGAAACTCAGCGATGGTTTATCCAAAAACACTGTACATGGATGTGTAGCTCTCATCAGCCCTTTGGACTCGTGGTCACACCAGGTTATCACACCAGTGTGATTATCAGGATTTTTTTTCTTATTAGTCACACCGCCACTAATATAACACCTTTTATCGTCACTTGTCATTATCAACTTGTGTAAGCAAAGTTTAATAAATATTAACATTACCACAAAACAAATGCGCAGTACAAAAATATTGTGAACAGAGACAAAGCTTGGAAATAAAATGTCCACGATGCATTTACGACATCCACGAACGTTATGTTTCTGAATATGCGGTGTCAAGCCCACTATGTTGTGTTCTAGGTGACGTAGAACAGACGTGCACGACTGTACCAAATGTCGGGGCTCAAGAAACAAGTTTAAAATTGTAATGTTCTTTAGTATACTTTGGAATATTCTAGAAATTTGTAACTGGAAAATTCTAGAAATGTTATATTCAATAAACGTCAAGCGTGATTTGTTTTTACGAGTATAGCGTTACTAGCTGCTTCCGCTCCACGTTCTACAGAAATATATTTCTAGAATAAAAAGTATATGTGCGATTGTAGATTATAATATATTTATATATTCAGATTATATTTGCGTGTTAAAGTTGATTTAAGTCAGTTTGTAATGAGCGTTCACAGTACAGTTGGCGCTGTTATATGTGGGATATCATATTTCATTAGGTGGTAATAATTATGTTAACAAAATTAATGTACCCTGTTTTCTAAACTAGGATATCGTGTGTCTTAGGGGACAGTTTTCGGCTAAATTATACGGTATTCGTTTGCCACTGGACATTCAACTGTCGCTCGACCCTATTACGAGAAAACAGAGTTGTGAATAATGCATATTAGATATATTATCAATCTAGTGTTAAGCGTGTGTGTGTGTGTGTGTGTGTGTGTGTACGTGTGCGCGTGTGCGTGTGTGTGTGTGTGTGTGTATATGTGTTTGTGTGTGTGTGTGTATGTGTGTATGTATTAGTACGTGCATACGTATGAATTGTATGTGTTACGGTGTGAGTGTTTATACATGTTGTAAATGTATTTGTTTATAATACTTAACGTATTTACTTTATTTATTATTTTCTTTAGTTGTTCGTCTACCTCCATCTTTCTTTTCGTAATTACACCTTGTGTCTAGTTTGAGACTGCACTGCAAGAGAAGGAAAACTTGAAATAAAAACCCGTACCAACCCGTTTGGTCAGTGTGGAAACAGTAGTCCATAGCCCTCACACACTCCAAACACTGAGAGAGGCCTAGTCCATTAGTGGACTGTGATGGGCTAGTTGTTTGTTTGTATCTAGTTTATCTTATAACCATACCATATTTTCTGTTTTTATTACATTACTTTCCATCCCAAGGTTGCCTGGAAGAATTCACTTCTATCGATAACGCCGCCCATTGTACATTAAACTGTATATTTGCTACCTACTTATTATACTGTAAATCGATCTGTGTACAATAAATAATTATCTATCTATTCCTGTCAGAATGATCACCCAGATCTGTTAAACAGTTTTGGTATGATGAAGTGACAAACAATCTTCCATCTATATATATGCCCTTATATCCATCAATATATTCATTGAAAATCTCATTTACAATCGTAGTAAGTAGTAGCCCTGGTTATAAGTGATTAACTTTAGTCCCGCTAAAGGTATCAATGGTGTATCGGTGAAGAAAGAAAGACAGAAAGAAAGAAAGAAAGAAAAAGCATGCATTTAAAAAACGCACAATGAACAAAGCATCCAAATAACAGAATTATAAAAGAGGAAGAATGGAAAAGTGGAATTGCTAAGAAAATGATGGGAGTATTTGAATTTGATCCTCAGGGATCTTTCATATAATCACATAATCACGCCTTTATCCCCGGAGGGTTAGGCAAAGGTGAATTGACACTCACATTTCACCAATCATTAAATTCGGTCCCATGTAATAGGGGGTGAGCCTATTGCCGTCTTCCGGGCACTATTGTTGACTCGAGCCATTCATCTGATATTGAGTCTTGGCTGTATATATCTGTCTGATGTTAAACAGCCCTATCCCTTAGTCGCCTTGTACGAAACTCATGCGGAAGAGATGGGGTGACCATAATTCTACTCTGCCGGAATCCACGCGGTATCTTTCAAAGGTTTTTTATTATTATTAAGAGGCTAGCGTTTGACCACTATGGTGGAAAGTTGACCTCGTGGCCGATGGTGGATCACGCTTGTCCAGTAGGAAACTGTACACTCTATACTTGAAGACTCCTAGGTTATAGCTTTCTAAAAACGAGGAGGTAGGACACGGTGGTATTTCCGTCCATATGAGCAGTCCGACTGGGGAAGTATCTCCGCCCTACAGAATACCGCGGCCATAATAACTTCGAGTTGTGCTCTCAGCGGTGAGTAGGGTAGCCAGAGCTCACTGAAGAGTTTTTGTGCTATCAGTGGGAAGACTAGAGGCTTGCCCTGCTTTGTCTTCTACACTAACAACACAGAAACTTTGTGCTTACAAGGTTGGCAGTGCGAGTGTGACTCCTCTGGTGTTACACACGTCCATAGGCCACGGTAACCACTTTCTATCAGGTGGGTCGTGTGCTTGTCTGCCACCTAAGTGGTATAAAAAAACACAGAGTCAAATAGGACATTGGACAGGCAGTACGCATAATGAAGGTGTTGATGACGAAAGTCAAATCTTTTTAAGACACTGTATGTCTGTAATCGAGCATTGGAAACTTGATTAAACTCCTCTGCAAAAAGAATACTTGCTCCAAGGTAAGCCGCAAGACCCCTAGGCCTCATTACACAAACTACTTTTATTATGCAAGCATGGTTTCGGTCGCCAGAAGGCACGATACTAACGTCAGGTTGTCTTATTACTAAAGTTGTATCTAGCAGATCATCAAAATGAACAAACCTACATACTTGAGTCTAATTCTAGGCTATGGTAAAATAATCTCTCTTGCATTGTCACTGGACACAAAATCGTTTGCACTTAATTAAGAAACTGAAACGTTTTTATGGATCTGCATTGCCATGCGAGCTTATTTGCACCTACTTTATTACTTACAGTTTTCAGAGTCCATGTACATATTTATTTTTGGAAACCTTCGGACTGGTATTTGTTCTGTCTTAAATGAACAATAGAATTGTTCATTTATAGGTTAAATAAAAGTTCATAAGGTCGATGAACGACCTTCTCCCCCATGAGCGCCGGCCTGGGGGTGACAGGTGGAGCCGCCTGTCACCCTGGCAGAAGTAGGCCGCGGCAGTGGCGCGCCTGGCGCGCCTCCCCGTTTCCGGGGACGAGTTGGAGACTCTGTAGTCCCCACACCCGAGAAGAGGGCCAGATGGTGAGAGATGGCCCTGAGTCGGCCGGGGTGCGAGGGATATGCCTGTCAACCTCACCTTCGACAACTAAAGCGATCCACAGGCGGCGTGCGTTTTAGTCGGTTCGAGTCCGACATAACCTCCTCCACCGGCTCCGGTGGGGAGGTATCCGTGGGGATTTTGCGCACGTAAAAACAAAAAAAAAAGTTCTTAAATATACAACGGTTCGGGATTAAATCAAAGAAGAATCAAAGAATCAATTTCATTTATTCAGTTTAGGCACAGATAGAGCACATATGAACGTCAAAATTTTACAATTAGGTATGTTAAGAAATAATATAAAAATATTTAATAATGTAAAATAAACCATTTGAGTGTCGCAATGTTTCTAATAGGAATGTTCTTAAATGTCATTATAAACCTTTGAGGATGCCGTAAGGCGAAACCGGTCAGGTGTAATAAGCAATAAAGTAATGTGGAAAAGTACAAGTGAGTTATCAATATGTGTAACAACAAATTCCACCAAGTGCCATCAATCTACAGTATAAATAGTCTAAATTATTGGAAAATGATTCTTTCGCTGGTTCGGTAGGTTAGTTCTACTGAGAAGATACCAGCAAGAAACTCAGCGAACTATATTAGAACTAGATTATTTTTCTTTTTTAAATTTAATTTAATTTACAATTTATTTTGTGCGAGCAAGCAATAAACTTATGTTGACCACGGATTTACATCATTAAGATACTCATCCACTTTATAGTAACCTTTACTCATTAAAATTTTTTTCACTTCTATTTTAAATTTATTTATTGGCATATTAATCAAATCCTGAGGATATTTATTAAATATTTTTATACAGCTGCCTATAAATGAATCACCAACCTTGTGAAGCCTAAGTTTGGGTACAACTAATTTATTCTTGTTTCTCGTATTAAAATTGTGTACATCAGATAGTTTTTCGAAAAGATTTAGGTATTTTCGTATCGGGGTCTGAGGCTCGTATCGCTCGTTTCTGTAGTACAAATATAGTCTCAATATCGGCAGCTGAGCCCCACAGTAGCAGACCGTATGACATAACGCTATGAAAGTAGCTAAAATAAACTAATCGTGCAGTTTCCTCATCAGTCAGTGACCTTATCTTTCTGACCGCATAGGCAGCTGAGCTAAGTCTTCCTGCCAATGCTGTGATATGAGAACCCCATTGCAGTTTACTATCTAGAGTTATTCCAAGAAAAACTGTGGTATTGACTATTTGGACAGATTCATTATTCATTTTAATAATAAATCCTGGAACTAGTCAAATTGTGACTACGGGTGCTGCAACGCATCCGAAACGTCGTCGGCAATAAAAGTAAGTTCCATGATTTAATCGCGAAAGGTATCAATTCGTTATATAATTATGAGTTCACAACGCGAGCGCTCAAAAATAACATTGGGTTATGTTATATTAACGACACTGAACGTGGACCACCCCATCTCATTCCATGCGGTGTCGTTTTTTTTATTTTTTTATATACCACTTAGTTGGCAGTCAAGCACACGGCCCACCTGATGGGAAGCGGTTACCGTGGCCTATGGACGTATGCAACACCAGGGGTGTCACATTCGCGCTGCCAACCATGAAGAAACCTTCTGATGCCCCTCTTGAAGAACCCCATATTGTAGGCGCTTGGGAAAACCGCAGCAGGGAGGTCATTCCACAGCTTGAGTGTGCGTGGGATGAAGTTTCTTTCATACCGCACAGTGCGTACCGTCTCAGGTCGCAATGTGTGGGGATGAATTCCCTGCCTATGGCGAGAGGTGCGATGATAGAATGTAGCTACGGGCATCATGTCAAACAATTCATCTGAGCACAAACCATTGTATAGGCGGTAGAACACACACAGTGAGGCAAAATCCCTCCTAAGGCTAAGAGGTTCCACTCTACCTGTGAGTATGGGATTGTCAACCGGCCTCAATGCCCGTCTTTGCAACGAGTCGAAGGGGTCAAGCTGGTATGCAGGTGCTCCTGCAAAAAGGTGACAGCAGTACTCCATGTGAGGCCGGACCTGTGCTTTATAAAGAAGGAGTTGCTGCCCCGCAGTGAAATACTGCTTCGCCCTGTTGAGCACTCCGAGCTTTCTTGATGCCAACTTAACCTTTTCCTGCAAATGACTTCGGTATTGGACGTCACTGGAGATATCGACACCAAGGATCCCGATACTCGGGGAGATGGTAAGCGGTGTGCCCAGGAATTGCGGCGCTACAATGAATGGGGTTTTCTTAGCGGTGAATACACATACTTGTGTCTTAGTGGGGTTGAATTGGACTAGGTTTAGTCGACCCCAATCGGACACTCCAGAGAGAGTAGTCTCGATTTCAGACACAAGTTGTTCGCGACTCTTCTCCACCTCGGACTGAGGGATATTTGCACGGCCCGTGTAACACGTGTCCCCGGTACTGTCGTCCGCATAACAATGAATGGAGTCATCAGACAGCATGTCATTGATATGCAGCAGAAACAGCGTCGGAGACAACACGGAGCCTTGTGGGACACCAGCGTTTATGTTCATGCGGTCCGAGCAGCTGCCGTCGACGACGGCTTGGATGCTTCTGTTGGACAAAAAGCTGGAGATCCATTCGCACAATCCCTCGGGGAGTCCATAATATGGCAACTTCGTAAGACCTTTGTGCCAGACCCGATCGAAGGCCTTCGCTACATCGAGGCTGACCGCTAGTGCCTCACCGCGACTCTCGATGGCTTGCGCCCACCGGTTTGTGAGATACACAAGAAGGTCACCGGTAGAGCGACGGTGGCGAAAACCGTACTGTCGGTCGCTCAGTAGATCGTTTCCTTCAATGTACCTCAGGAGTTGTGTATTAATAACACGCTCCATAACCTTCGAGAGAAGGGAGGTTATAGCGATAGGCCTGTAATTGGTCGGATCTGTCCTGTCACATTTCTTAGATACATGGTGCACGAATGCAGTCTTCCACGAGGCCGGGACCTGCCTCGCGGAGTATGAGAGTGCGAAAAGGCGTGTAAGTACAGGGCACAGCTCGGGGGCACAGTGCTTAAGCACCATCGCCGGTATACCGTCCGGCCCACTCGACTTCCGAACATCTAGGGACTTAAGCTCGCGCCGGACCACCCGTTGTGTGATTTTAATTTCGGTCATCGAAGCACCACAGCTGGGGATGATGGGTGGTTCGGCGTTCCCGTCGTTCATAGTCGAGTTTGACGCAAAGAGATTACCCAAAAGATCGGCCTTCTCCTTAGCGCCATGGGCCAGACTACGGTCGGATTTTTGCAGCGGCGGAAGGCAAGACTGGCAGAAGTTTCCCTCAGCAGCTTTAGCGAGCGACCAAAATGCACGACTGCCAGATGGGTAGCGCGCAAGCCGCTCGCCAATTCTGCCGATGAACTCAAACTTCGCACTAGACGTTGCCTTTTTACTGGACCTTGAAGCAGCATTCAACTTCCGCTTCACTTCACCGATGTTCGGATCCTTATTGGCAAGAGTCGTGGTCCAAGCCTTGTATGCAGATTGCTTGCGGTCTCTAGCTTCCCTGCAAGGCCTATTAAACCACGGGCGTTTGCTCGCTCCTGTCGCGACCCAGCGGTCGTACAAGGCGACTAAGGAATTGGGCTGTTTAACATTAGACAGATATATACAGCCCAGACTCAGGCTCAGAAGAATGGCTTGAGTCAATAATAGTGCCTGGAAGACGGCAATAGGCTCACCCCTTATTACGTGAGAACAAATTCAATGATTGGTGAAATGTGGGTGTTAATTCACCTCTGCCTAACCCTCCAGGGATAAAGGCGTGATTATATGTATGTATGAAAACAAAAATATATTTTTTTGGAATTATTGTATGCTTGTTTGTTCGCGATGCAGACAAAACTACTGAATTTGATGTGATTTTTTTTTTCTTTTAAAAGGTCTTGTACAGAGTTAAAATCTTACGCTTGTATGATTAAATTCACTGGAATAAAATTTTATAGAATTTAGTATGCTAACTATTCAAATTGATTAAGACATAGAAAAAAATTCGTCCCGCGATCTTTCCCTTACGATCTAAACACTAAGCCACAGAACCTTCGCCCGAAACCATCCAAATTCTTCTATACATATATTCGTCTTACGGCGACAGTGGGAGCCATCTACCGATATCGATATCGGGTTCGAATCCCGCCAGAACCAATAACTTTTTTTCTATATCTGTCTTTTCTATATTGATTAGAATCAGTTGAGTAGAACTGGAGATACGACCAAAAGTTACGATAACCGACACCCACGTGGGTGACGCCGCGGGGGAAGGCTAGTATCCTAATATAACGTTGTTCACCATCTAAAAATATAAGAATGAGAATATATTTCTGAAAAGGTCAGCGTAGGATGAGGCGTTTATACAAATGTAGGCTACACAAAAAGCAATTCGACTGTATTACAACAACAATATACACTGGTATCCGGATTTAGACTATTTATCTATGTTTATTCGTTGCTCGAGTTTCTCGAAATATTAGCAGATACTAGGTATTACTAGATATTGATTTTCGTAAAAAAAGGACATATTTGTTACGTATTAGTAAATTGTAAATTTACTTATCAAGTTTTTTTTTCATACTACTTAGGTAGCAGACCTTTGTACATATACATGCTACCTACTTGTCCTACTGTAAATATGTTGGTGTACAATAAAGAATAATTTTACGATCTATGAATTATAGATGCTTTCGCTCTAAAGTCCCGTACACACAATTGTTAGAACGGTACGACGTTCTGAAACTGAAGTACAGACGCATGCTTCTAGATGTCATGTTCTTGTACGGTTTGTGCAATAGTCGATATGATTGCCCTTGTTTGGTTAATGATTTGTACTACATAGTCCCAAGAACTGTTTTCAGGAGAGGAGTGCGTGTCCCTCGACTTTTCCACATAGAAATAAGTAGAACTAACGCTGGGCTACGTGTACCTCTCCATAGTCTTATAGACACATATAATACCCATTTTATGGAACTCGATTTGTTCTCTCTGTCTAACCTGCAGTTCAAACGCAAAGCCATAGAGTTACTGAACAATTTGCAGACACATGTATAATTTAGTCTCATTATTGATTAGTCTGATTACTACCCTTACTTTTGATTTCGATTTTTAGTTTCCCTTTTGGCTCTCAGTTCAAATTTAGTTATAATAATGTTTATTCATTTTTATCAATAAGCAGCCAATGCACTAAATATTGCATTCGAAATACAAAATTGTCTGTGTATGTCTATGGTCAATTCGTGGACAATTGTGTTGGTTACATGGTTGAAAATCTGTTTTAGTTTTTAAGATTATTTGTTTAAGACTTTATCATGTAACTGTTTTTTGTCCCAAATAAATAAATAAATAAATCTATCTATCTATCTTTAGGTTGTAGAAGTCAGGTGGCAGTACCTTTACGGAAAATGTTGAATCTTAGCCAAATCTGTAGTTAGACTGGTAAAGCGGGCCTTAGAATCGTGGCCGCTACGCAGGAGGCGTGGGTTCGATCCCCGCTAAGTGCAAATATTTGTATGCATGGTATTTGCATGTCTGCTCGTGCCTCAGAGAGCACGTTAAGCCTTCGGTCTCGGTTGTCATACCAACATAAAAAGTTCAACAACTGGTGGAGGTCAGATGGCAATCGTTTTACGAAAAATATAGAAAAGAAAAAAAGAAGAAAGAAAAATGTTTTATTTTTGATTCTCACAATGTTTCTTATGTACTATATTTACAACTAACCTTAACCTAGTTATACTCTCACACTGTGTGAACCTAAATAGGGCCCCATCTCAGCATTAAATGCTACGCACACTGAGAGTATGCGCAGCGCTGGTTTTCAGATGGGGCCGCTAAAGTAATACGCAGTTAAACTGGTAATGCGGAACCCAAATTCGGTGAAAGCTTCGGATGTGACTGGGATTAGCGCTAAGAAGGAGAGAGAGGTGGCAGACAAACACACGACCTACCTGATGAGAAGTGGTTACCGTATTAGAAATTGCAGGTACAATACAGAATACCGCGGTTATAATAACTTCGTGTTGTGTTCCCGGCGGTGAGTAGGGTAGCCAGAGCTCACTGGAGAGTTTTTGTGCTGTCAGTGGGCTGACCAAAGGCTTGTCCTGCTTTGTCCTCTACACTGACGGCATTGAATCTCTGTTCTAACAGGGTCGGCAGCACGGATGTGACTCCACTGGTGTTACACACGTTCATAGGTCATGGTAACCACTTTCCATCAGGTGGGCCGTGTACTTGACTGCCACCTAAGTTGTATTAAAAAAAAAAGACATTGCGCCACCAAATACAAGACATTTTTTTGCATTTTATTAGCCCGTACGCATGGTCCGTGCTGAGATCATGGGTGGTAGCGCTGTGTCTGGCAAGTGGATTTCCACCGTTGGGCTACTCCGACCCAAGAGGTCTCCCGTACCTCTGTTCCCGTCCGACGTAATTGGTAATCAACAATTAATACGAACGTACAATTTAAAACTATTTCAAATTGCCACGCACAATTACACTCTCGTAAATAAGATGTTTATAAAATACGGTCTCATGTCCAATATATTTCATAAACAATTTTAAAAATACAATACAGTATGTATTTTATGTCCTTTGTTCTATAGAAGTTTATGGTGCGTACGAACTGAAAACGTTATTCAGTAAATGTTATGTTCTGTTCGTAGCTAGCGTAGCTGGCTACGTCGTAGCTCAACTGCTACGTAAAATATCAGCCTCATTTTTAAAATGTAGGACACGTCAATTAGACTTCGCCTCGCTTGAGAGTAAGCTGAAGGCATAGTCTCAGAAAAGAGGGTCACCATTATTTACATATACCATGTTACAATGGTGACACTCAGCTTGACGATCTCATCATATGCTTTTTCACGTCTCGCTCGAAGGACCCGGGACTGTAGGAAGAAGGAAACACGTGAGCTGGTAATGAATTCCAGGCCTTGATATTGCGACAAAATTCACAAAGCTCATATTATTATTGTGTTATTAAAATCGATGCTGATTTATTTGGATAATTATTTTCACATTCACGAGGCTTAGTCGCCGCGTTTGAACGAATTTCGATTCCTGACCGAAGTATTTTTCTCATCTTTCCTGCTTGGTTCCTTTCAATTCCCTTCAAAAAGTTTTTTACTACCCTATGTTTAAATTTTCTTCAAATTAGTCGCTTCATGGAAATCAAAACCGAACTGAGTAGGAAAAAACTCAGAGAATAATGATATTATAATAGAATTACAACAAAATAGTATTCTTGTCGAGTATTTGTTGCAAGACAAACGAATACTGTTTATCAATCGACTCAAATGGTTAGAACTACCCTTACCGAAACGGAATACATCATATTACCGTCAGAGTTACTGTAAATAGTAAATTTTCAACAGTTTTCGGAAAAGCATTCTGCAGCGGCACTGGCAAAGCGAAAATGTAATATTAAGCGTTCGGAAACTGGCCAGGTTCCAGGTATTGCGGAAATTTTGAATTCAAAACATGCTTCGTGCAAGAACGGTCCTAATCTTTAGGAAAACATCTACAAGCAAGATTTATGAACTAGACTTTTCGGTATTTTGTTTACTGTCGAGGTGGAACGAAGATACTTTCCTGTAAATTATATCCTAAGTAACAATATAATGTACTCGTAGTAAAAAATTACTGTACTACTCTCTATAGCTCGTTGAGTGACTTTAATCTTTTTTAGGAGACCTATAGTGAGGGACTATGTCGATCCGAGTACAGGAACAGAACACGAAGCCAATCCCACTGAAAAGGGGCGTAAGACAAGGAGTCGTTATCACTCCGAAACTGTTTACCACTGCCTTGGAAGATGTCTTCAAGCTGCTGAACTGGAAAGGACGTGGCATCAACATAAACGGCGAGACCTTCAGTTTGCCGATGATATTGTCTCTATGGTAGAATAGCTGAAAGATTTAAACACCATGCTCGAAGACCTCAACGGAGTAACCCAACAGGTGGGCCTTAAGATGAATATGGACAAACCAAAGGTTATGTCAAATATCCATGTTGCGCCTCTACCGGTGCATGTTGGGGACTCAGTCTTAGAAGCTGTAGACGAGTACGTCTACTTGCGTCAACTGATCCAGGTAGGCAATTTCAGCTTCGAGGAAGAGGTGCATCGACGAATCTGACTCGGCTGGGCAGCGTTCGGGAAGCTACGAGATGTCTTCTCGTCCGACATACCTCAGTGCCTGAAGACGAAAGTCTTTAACCAATGTGTGTTACCAGTGATGACTTACGGATCTGAAACGTGGTTCCTCACTTTAGATATATCATGTTTAATTAAGTTAAAGTTAAAATGCGTCGTGGAATTCCTCCGCATCGCATGCCTCTTGTAGTAGCGTTCCCAGAAGACTAGCAGTATTGCCACTTTGTATGGCAATGCTTATTGTCTGACCTAAAAAAAAAGAAAACTCAACGCCGCAATTTCGATAGAATTTAAGATTTCAGCTAAATGCAGGTACTCAATCACAGTGAATAGAAACGGTGCCAACGATATGTTATGGTGATTGATACGACTGGGCTAAAGCCGCTGCTGCATGAAGCGGGCACAGCGAGCGAAATTGGCTCCGTTTGGTGACTTTAATTAAAACATAATTGGCACAGTTTTGGCAATAAAATAGTTGTGAAATACGGGTCTATAGATACGTGTTTCAATTTATTTCTTTAGCGGTTTCCAAGTTAGTTTATTTTGTCGGTACTGCTCGAATGTTCTTAATAAATTTATATGATACAAATGACAGCCTCTGCAGCGTAACGGTAGTGAACGCGGCCACTAGGTAGGTGGCGCGGGATCAATACCCGCTCAGTGAAAATATTTGTATGCATGTATGCATAGAAATATGCATGTATGCATGGGTTGTCTCTCGGAGAGCACATTAAGCCGGTGGTTCCGGTTGCCATGAACATCTATGGCAGTCGCTTCAGGTAGTTGGAGCTCTAAAAAAGCAGCTGCAATACTTCGATATCGACTTTGCTTTGGATTGTGGAGTAGAATGTGGTGTTTAGATGGCAGTCGTTTCACGGAAAATATCGAAGTTCAGCCAAATCCTCAGTTGGTCTGGTGAAGCGGACCCCAGACTCGGAGGTGAAAGCTTCGGATGCGACTGGAATTAACGCTAAGATGAAGAAGAAGATACAAAATACAAATAGTAAATCAGTTATTTTCAAATATGTCGCTATCCAGACAAGTGACAAAATAATTAGCAGCAAAGAATAAGCATAATGTATGGTGACACGTATTTTGACGTTTATGACAGTCATAAGAAAAGATATCAGTCCCATACATTGATTATTCTCTTCTATTCTAGCCAAGAGGCTACTATCACTGTGACGCGAGCGAGGACTCAGGTCCGCACACGCTCACCGAGTGTCCGGCGTGGGAGACGCCGAGGCGGGAGCTTGTGGCGGCTCTGGGAGTGAGGGTTCTCACGCTCTCCACCTTGCTCGCGGCGATGGTTCGCTGCGCGGATGCGTGGGCGGCCGGCACCTCCTTCTGCGAGCAAGTAATGCTCGTGAAGGAGGAGGCGGGGCGGGAGCGACGAAGGAGGGCGATGAACGACCTCCGCCCTCCATGAGCGCCGGCCTGGGGGTGACAGGTGGAGCTGCCTGTCACCCTGGCAGAAGCAGGCCGCGGCGGTGGCGCGCCTGGCGGGGACGAGTTGAGGACTCTGTAGTCCCCACACCCGAGAAGAGGGCCAGATCGTGAGAGATGGCCCTGGGTCGGCCGGGGTGCGAGGGATATGCCTGTCAACCTCACCTTCGGCAACCAAAGCGACCCACAGGCGGCGTGCGTTTTAGTCGGTTTGAGTCCGACATAACCTCTTCCACCGGCTCCGATGGGGGTGGGGATACGATGGGAATTTGCGCACGTAAAAAAAAAAGAGGCTACTAATACTTAATTCTCTAAAAACATCCAGAATACCACGGCTATGATAACCTCGTGTTTTTTTTTTTTTATACCCCTTAGTTGGCAGACAAGCACACGACCCACCTGATGGGAAGCGGTTACCGTGGCCTATGGACGTATGCAACACCAGGGGTGTCACACTCGCGCTGACGACCATGAAGAAACCTTCTGATGCCCCTCTTGAAGAACCCCATATTGGAGGCGCTTGGGAAAACCACCAAGCTGGTATGTAGGTGCTCCAGCAAAATGATGACAGCAGTACTCCATGTGAGGCCGGACCTGTGCTTTATAAAGAAGGAGTTGCTGCCCCGCAGTGAAGTACTGCTTCGCCCTGTTGAGCACTCCGAGTTTTCTTGATGCCAACTTAACCTTGTCCTGCAAATGACTTCGGTATTGGACGTCGCTAGAGATATCGACACCAAGGATCCCGATACTCGAGGAGATGGTAAGCGGTGTGCCAAGGAATTGCGGCGCTACAATGAATGGGGTTTTCTTAGCGGTGAATACACATACTTGTGTCTCAGTGGGGTTGAATTGGACTAGGTTTAGTCGTCCCCAATCGGATACTCCAGAGAGAGTAGTCTCGATTTTAGACACAAGTTGTTCGCGACTCTTCTCCACCTCGGACTGAGGGATATTTGCACGGCCCGTGTAACACGTGTCTCCGGTACTGTCGTCCGCATAACAATGAATGGAGCCATCAGACAGCATGTCATTGATATGCAGCAGAAACAGCGTCAGAGACAACACGGAGCCTTGTGGGACACCAGCGTTTATGTTCATGCGGTCCGAGCAGCTGCCGTCGACGACGGCTTGGATGGCTTCTATTGGACAAAAAGCTGGAGATCCATTCGCACAGTCCCTTTGGGAGTCCATAATATGGCAACTTCGCAAGAAGACCTTTGTGCCAGACCCGATCGAAGGCCTTCGCTATATCGAGGCTGACCGCTAGTGCCTCACCTCGACTCTCGATGGCCTGCGCCCACCGGTTTGTGAGATACACAAGAAGGTCACCGGTAGAGCGAACGGTGGCGAAAGCCGTACTGTCGATCGCTCAGTAGAGCGTTTCCCTCAAGGTATCTCAGGAGCTGTGTATTAATAACACGCTCCATTACCTTCGAGAGAAGGGAGGAGATAGCGAGTCTGTAATTGGTCGGATCTGTCCTGTCACCTTTCTTAGGTACAGGGTGCACGAATGCGGTCTTCCACGAGGTCGGGACCCGCCTTGCGGAGTATGAGAGTGCGAAAAGACGTGTAAGTACAGGGCACAGTGCTTAAGCACCATGGCCGGTATACCGTCCGGCCCACTCGACTTCCGAACATCTAGGGACTTAAGCTCGCACCGGACCACCCGTTGCGTGATTTTAACTTCAGTCATGGAAGCACCACAACTGGGGATTTTGGGTGGTTCGGCGTTCCCGTCGTTCATAGTCGAGTTTGACGCAAAGAGATTACCCAACAGATCGGCTTTCTCCTTAGCGCCATGGGCCAGACTACCATCGGATTTTTGCAGCGGTGGAAGACAAGCGTGGCAGAAGTTTTCCTCGGCAGCTTTGGCGAGCGACCAAAATGCACGACTGCCAGATGGGTAGCGCGCAAGCCTCAAACTTAGACCTGGCCGTAGCTTTTTGTGTTGTGTTCCCGGCGGTGAGTGGCTACCCTAGCCAGAGCTTACTGGAGAGTTTTTGTGCTATCAGTGGGAAGACCAAAGGCTTGTCCTGATTTTGTGTTCTGCACTGAATGCACTTTAAATGTCTGTTTTTACAGGGGCAGCACGGATGTGACTGCACTGGTGTTACACACGTTCATAGGTCACGGTAACCACTTTCCATCAGGTGGGCCGTGTGCTTGTCTGCCACCTAAGTTGTATAAAAAAGAGTCTATTAGAACTTTTCTTACGATCTCTTTGGTAATTATTTCCAGTATTTATTTGTTCTTTATTGTACATTACAATACATGTTATATAAAGATAAATAATAAAACAGTCGCCATAGTAGTTGCTAATGCTCCAATAGAATATGTCCATGAGTATGTTTATTTAGGTAAACAAATATCATTCAAAAAATCCAGGCACCGAGATGAAATATGGCCTGAATGTATGTATGGAGTAAACATGGCCTGGAATAAATTTTGGAGCCTAAAAGAAATCATAAAATCAAATCTTCCAGTGAGGCTAAAGAAACAAGTCTTGGACTCTTGCATTCTACCATCTCTCTCCTATGCATCGCAAACATGGATATTCAACAAAATCACAAGAAATAAAATAACAACAACCCAAAGAGCCATGGAACGGAGCACTCTCAAAGTAAAACTAAAACATAAAAGAACAAATAGAGATATTAGTAATACAACAGGAGTCATAGACGCTGTGAATCACTGTAAAATGCTTAAGGGGAAATAGGCCGGTCATGTTTCACGTATGGATGGTGATAGATGGACAAAAAGGATTACTACATGGAACGGCTCATCCGGCAAGCGAAACAGAGGCAGACCAATGGAAAGGTGGCTAGATGAAATCCTAAAGATGGCGGGACACAACTGTATTTATTTATTTATTTATTTATTTATCTTTATTTGGGAAAGCAACAGTTAAAAATTACAAAATATTTAAAACAAAATATACACTCCAGACAGTCACAACAGTATGTGCACATTTAAAAGTAGGCGACAGAAAGCCAATTATAGGTCTCCACGTATAGAAATAGTACAACATGTGAACATAATAATGCTTGAATGCTTGTAAGTGCAACTAATATAATGAGTATGCAACGTGGGATGCAATAAATAACAATCAGATACGTAACCCAACCACGTATTGAAAATTTAGTGTGATGAGAATTTTGAGAAGAAATCAAGACTGAGCACCCGTCTCACAGATTCTATTTTAGAGTTAAAAATGTCGAATTCAAATTGCTTGAAACGTATGTTCAAATGGAAAAAGCTATAGACAGATACATGTGAAAAAAAATGCAAGAGGCCTTTACTCTGTACATAGAGAGGTTCTTTATAATTTAAACAATATTTTTAGTATTTATTGTAAATTGTATGCTTTTTTTATAAAGGAATAAATTACGTTTTATTTATTATTATTATTAAAGATGAATGTGTATTTATCGCAGGTTTATAAGTGCCCGGTTAATGGTAATAGGCTCGCCACCTATTACATTGGGACCTAAACATAGACTGGCGAAATGTGGGTGCTAGCACCTCTGCCTACCCTTTCGGGGATATAGGCGTCAGTTTATGTTATGTTATACAAAGAAGTGAAATGTTATGTACAAAGGCGAAATTAACTCAATGTTGAGTTCTCTTGCAACAAAACGTTCGAAGTACAATATTTTTTTCTGTCAATCAAACAATCAATCAATTAGCCCACTGCAGTCCACTGCTGGACATAGGCCTCTCCCAATGTGCGCCATTTTCTCCGATCCTCTGCCTTCCACATCCAGTCTGTCCCAGCCACCTTTTTCAGGTCGTCCGTCCATCTGGCTAGGGGGCGTCCTACCTTCCGTTTACCTTCTCGCGGTCTCCACTCTAGGACTCGTTTGCTCCAACGGTCATCGGTCCTTGGACAAACGTGGCCAGCCCACTGCCACTTCAACTTGCTTATTCTGTGACCTATGTCGGTAACTTTAGTTCTATGTCTATCCTTCAGAGAAACTCCAAGCATAGCTCGCTCCATTGCCCGCTGCGGGACTTTTAAGCTATGGACCAGCCCCACTGTAAGTGTCCACGTTTCGAAGTGGACAAATAAGGTATGGTTAGAAGTGTTTTAATCGTCCGCTGGTTATAGGCTATACAATGTGTTAATGGGCACGCCGTAGTAACGGCGGTAAGACCCATCATGGGGGAGTGGCTAGAGAGGCCACACGGCAGCCTCTCGTACCGTCTGACGCAGATGATCACCGAGCACGGATGCTTCGGAAAGTATCTGCGTCGGATGCAGAAAGAGCCAACGTCCGAGTGCCATCACTGCGACGCGAGCGAGGACTCAGGTCCGCACACGCTCACGAGTGTCCGGCGTGGGAGACGCCGAGGCGGGAGCTTGTGGCGGCCCTGGGAGTGAGGGAGCTCACGCTCTCCACCTTGCTCGCGGCGATGGTTCGCTACGCGGATGCGTGGGCGGCCGGCGCCTCCTTCTGCGAGCAAGTAATGCTCGTGAAGGAGGAGGCGGGGCGGGAGCGGCAGCGGGAGCGACGAAGGATCGCTAGACAAGCTGCCCGCGCACGAAGGCAACTCGGGCGTCGGAGGTCGATGAACGACCTCCGCCCCCCATGAGCGCCGGCCTGGGGGTGACAGGTGAAGCCGCCTGTCACCCTGGCAGAAGCAGGCCGCGGCGGCGGCGCGCGTGGCGCGCCTCCCCGTTTCCGGGGACGAGTTGGGGACTCTGTGGTCCCCACACCCGAGAAGAGGGCCAGATCGTGAGAGATGGCCCTGGGTCGGCCGGGGTGCGAGGGATATGCCTGTCAACCTCACCTTCGGCAACCCAAACGACCCACAGGCGGCGTGCGTTTTAGTCGGTTCGAGTCCGACATAACCTCCTCCACCGGCTCCGGTGGGGAGGTATCCGTGGTGATTTTGCGCACGTAAAAAAAAAAAAAAAAATACAATGTGTTAATGAAACTATTCTCCCTCTAGCGGTCATAAAGTATTGTGTTAAAAAATTAAATTGAGATTTTTTTTTTTTTTTTTATATAGGACACGTCAATTGGACTTCGCCTTGCCTGATGGTAAGCTGAATATATCGTATATGAGATGAATATATCGTGTTTGGTATCAACTGAAAGGGCTTAATTAGTACATTTCGAATATGTATAAATTATACATATTGCTGGCCCCAAAATAATATAAATAAAAAATTAAGTTTAAAACTAAAATACGACTACTGAAAAAATCACACTCTAAGAAATTTTAAACAAGAAAATATCAAGGATTGCTGTGGTCGTATGCCACTTAGTCTAACAAAACATCTAGGGAAAAGTGGTATACGACAATAGCTATTATTGATATTTTCTTGTTAAATATTTTTGAGAGCATGATTTTACTCATTTAAATAGGTATAGTCAGTGTCAAAACATTAACATCTGAAATTTTGTACGCTGTGGGTCGCAGATACGGTATTTCACGGGCAGAGAGAGAGAGAGCCGCGGGCAACAGAAGATCATTAATTGAAATAACATGGAACTACAAAAATAATATGTTACGATATTACCGCTGGAGTTGGGCTATATAAATATTAAGTAAATTGAGTCCCAGTATTGATATAACATTACGATTGTTTTAGACTTTTTACGACCTTTATGAAGAGATATTGTATAGTTGTAATTTTCGATTTAGACATACATATATACATATGATCGCCTATATCCCCGGAAGGTTAGGGAGAGGTGAATTAACACACACATTTCTGTATTGTATTCACAATGATTGGTGAAAAGTGTAACGAATGGTCCCACGTAATAGAGAGTGTCGTTTTCAGGACACTATTGTTGCCTCGATCCATGCATCTGAGGCGGAGTCTGGGCTGTATTGTGACATCTAGTAATATTAAACTGCTTTTCTAATTTTTGTTTAAGCTATGAATAAAAGCGCTTTTTTTCTTACGGGCAGAACTTTCCTCTTTGACTGTACTTATTATCAATGAAATGGTGTCTGATGGCTCCATTCATTATTATGCGGACGACAGTACCGGAGACACGTGGTAAGTTTGTGGACGAGTATCTAAGAATAGAACATTATTAGATACTCATACCTGGTAACATAAAAAATACAAGTACACCCATTACTTTTTTATTTACAAATGAAACCAATCCTTTTAAAAATGAAACCGTCGATGTTGTCACACATTCTGTGTTACATTTCAATTTCGTTTGACGTAGGGTGACCAAATTACGTGTCTTAAAACCATTTTCTCGCAACCTTTTTAAATTGAGTTGTGACGTCACTCACTTGCCAGGCAGAAAAGCTTCAGTTCTACACTCCAAGGTATCAATAATGTATGAGTTTACATCATGGAACTAATAAGTACTACGTACAACTGGAATGTGCACTCACTATAAGCGTGTACACAATATAAGACTTTAATGAAATGGGTGAAAACTGTATTTAAAACGAACGGGGAAGCGAGCCGATAGAGACAGCAAGCACGAGGTCAATGTGTCCCTTTCTATTATTGCCAGTACACATGACAATACTTTTTAGTAGTTTATTATATTTGTGAAACTATTATTAAATATTATAGTAAAAAAATGTGTGCTCTTGACTCGTTTCAGTCATGAAGTAGAAATAAAAACGTAACATTTTATGATCATTAAAACATCACAAGGTTCTAAACTGTAAACATATAATTCTTTTGGTAGTACAATGGTAGGATTTTGAACATTAACGTCGCAATCAGCTATCCTTAATGGCATAGGGTGTATGCGCTGACTTGTTCGTAGTCTCAAAGTAATTTTATTACCAATTTGTATTACTATCATGGTGAAAAGGTGTATTAAAGGTTGCAGCAGCGAAACATTGGCAGGATGTAACATATTGTTACGATGGACGTATCGCCATTGATGTTGCTGGACCTTTTCCAATGACTGAAGAAGGTAACAAATACATCATAGTAATGCAAGATTACTTCACTAAGTGGCCTGAAGTATTTGCGACACCCAACCAGGAAGAAGTCACTGTGGCAAGGAAACTGGTTCAGGAAGTGGTCTGCCGGTACGGCGTACCTATGGAGATCCACTATGACCAAGGACAGAACTTCGAGTCTGCTCTATTTCAAGAAATGTGCAAACTCCTTGGAATGAACAAGACCCGTACGACTCCAGCGCATCCGCAGTCAGATGGAATGGTCGAGAGGTTTAACCAGACGTTGGAAAATCACTTGGCTAAAGTTGTCGATGAACACCAAAGAGATTGAGAATCCCACTATTCCCGATGTCCTATCGATCTGCGGAACATGACAGTATGGGACACACCCCAGCGAAAGTGAATTTTGGTCGCGAGATTAGGCTAGCAGTGGTCTTCTTGCGAAGTTGCCGTACTATGGACTCCCCGAGGGACTTTGCGAATGGATCGCCAGCTTTTTGTCCAACAGAAGCATCAAAGCTGTCGTCGACGGCAGCTGCTCGGACCGCATGAACATAAACGCTGGTGTCCCACAAGGCTCCGTGTTGTCTCCGACGCTGTTTCTGCTGCATATCAATGACATGCTGTCTGATGGCTCCATTCATTGTTATGCGGACGACGGTACCGGGGACACGTGTTACACGGGCCGTGCAAATATCCCTCAGTCCGAGGTGGAGAAGAGTCGCGAACAACTTGTGTCTAAAATCGAGACTACTCTCTCTGGAGTATCCGATTGGGGACGACTAAACCTAGTCCAATTCAACCCCACTAAGACACAAGTATGTGTATTCACCGCTAAGAAAACCCCATTCATTGTAGCGCCGCAATTCCTGGGCACACCGCTTACCATCTCCTCGAGTATCGGGATCCTGGGTGTCGATATCTCCAGCGACGTCCAATACCGAAGTCATTTGCAGGACAAGGTTAAGTTGGCATCAAGAAAACTCGGAGTGCTCAACAGGGCGAAGCAGTACTTCACTGCGGGGCAGCAACTCCTTCTTTATAAAGCACAGGTCCGGCCTCACATGGAGTACTACTGTCACCTTTTTGCTGGAGCACCTGCATACCAGCTTGACCCCTTCGACTCGTTGCAAAGACGGGCATTGAGGCTGGTTGACAATCCCATACTCACAGGTAGAGTGGAACCTCTTAGCCTTAGGAGGGATTTTGCCTCACTGTGTGTGTTCTACCGCCTATACAATGGTTTGTGCTCAGATGAATTGTTTGACATGATGCCCGTAGCTACATTCTATCATCGCACCTCTCGCCATAGGCAGGGAATTCATCCCCACACATTGCGACCTGAGACGTTACGCACTGTGCGGTATGAAAGAAACTTCATCCCACGCACACTCAAGCTGTGGAATGACCTCCCTGCTGCGGTTTTCCCAAGCGCCTACAATATGGGGTTCTTCAAGAGGGGCATCAGAACATTTCTTCATGATCGGCAGCACGAGTGTGACACCCCTGGTGTTGCATACGTCCATAGGCCACGGTAACCGCTTCCCACCAGGTGGGCCGTGTGCTTGTCTGCCAACTTAGTGGTATAAAAAAATAAAAAAAATGACGGATTACGTGAGTGAACTTCGAAACCGACTAGACGAGGTGCACAGAATGGTCCGGGAAATCAATCTGAAGACAGGTGAAAGGATGAAAACCCGGTACGATAGAAATGCAAACACCAACGGTTT
Source organism: Eilema griseolum (assembly GCA_963662185.1). Classification (NCBI taxonomy): domain Eukaryota; kingdom Metazoa; phylum Arthropoda; class Insecta; order Lepidoptera; family Erebidae; genus Eilema; species Eilema griseolum. The sequence continues at coordinate 4,928,487 of OY759243.1, forward strand.
TTAAGAAGGAACACTGGTATGGTTTCATAATCCGCTACGCAAGAAGGGGAAATCTCCAAAACTCCAAGCTCGCTGGAAAGGGCCCTATATGGTTATTACGAGAATCAATGACGACGACCTCCGTGGCGTAGCGGTAGAGCATTCGACTGCTATGCAGGGGGCGCGGGTTCGATTACCGCTCAGTGCAAATATTTGTATGCATGAATATGTATATTTGCATTGGTCTGGGTGTTTCTATGTATAATATGTATGTATTTACAAAAAAAAAGTATCTAAGTATGTTTATCCGCGTTCTAGATCCCATAACACAAGCTAGTTAAGCTATGCTTACCATGGGTCTAGATAGCGTTGTGTAGAATGTTGTGGAATATTTATTTATTTATTAATGACATTACTTACCGCATTAGGAAGGGGATTAGGGAAAAACCAAAGGTAGTCCATGTGGATAGGTCGACGCGTCATCATGGAACAAATGATGCTCGGGACGAGCATGACTAAAAGGGGGGTAATGTTACGACCGACGTCGATATCTCGAAAACTAGTAATCGAATCTTCAAAAAAAAAAACGCAAATTAAGAGAGATGTCAATTCCTATTTCTTGCAAAATATTTGGTCACCCTAGCAGAGTGAGATACAAGCACCTCCTAGTTACTATCTCTTTCGGACCGTTTTCCTAGATCAGTGCACATTCCGGTTGTACGTAGTACTTATTAGTTCCATGGTTTACATATCTACGTAAAGTTACTGACATGTTTCTTGACACTAAGTCGTCACACGGATTAGTTATCAACTGTCATAGTTTTAATGCTTAGTTTAGTTTTAATTTACTTGTATAGCATCTAACTTTACTTACATTCTAGGACTGTTATCAGGAGAAATTTGTAGTCTACCTATTGAAATAAATTATTCTTATTCTTATTCTATTCTTAGTTATCGACTATATCATAGTCCACTGATGGATTTGGACTCTTTCGTCACCCTAACTGGTAAAGCACTCCGTCATGTTATCGCATCTATCCAAGGTCCCCCGACATGGCAACGTTTGAATAAAAATATTACTAGGCATATCAAAGTTAAAGGAGGTAGGATACGGCGGTATTGCCGCCCAATTGAGCAGTCCGACTGGGGAAGTACCTCCGCCCTACAGAATACCGCGGCTATAATGACTTCATGTTGTGTTCCCGGCGGTGAGTAGGGTAGCCAGAGCTTACTGGAGAATTTGTGCTGTCAGTGGGAAGACTAAAGGCTTGACCGCTTTGTCTTCTACACTGATGGCACAGAAACTCTGTACTTACAGGGTTGGCAGCGCAACTGTGACTCCTCTGGTGTTACAAACGTCCGTAGGCCACGGTAACCACTTTCCATCAGGTGGGCCGTGTGCTTGTCTGCCACCTAAGTGGTATAAAGTTATAGGGCTAACCAACACAATTTATTTTCAACTTCTTAGAGACATTTTTTTGAATTGATATACTAGTCAAACCCTTTCATTTTATACCCATATTGACGGAGTTGTGAAAAAAATGTACTCAGTTTGTGGCGGTGTCCATCTTGGGCAGATTTTTTCAAACATAGCTAAGAACACTCCCGACTGATATGCCTATCAAACATTAAAAAACTAAATTCAAAACGGTTCATCTGTTTAGGTATGAGGCCATAGACAGACAGACACACAAACACATACACAGATACGTCAAACTTAAAATACCCTGTCGATTTTGCCTCGGGATTACAAACGTGAGGAAAGAATATCTCTACTCCATGATTTGACCAAAAAATCTGAAAACAAACTCCGTCAATGAAATTTGTGTGAGTGAGGGCAGTAGTGGGGCATATAAATTGAAGTTAGACAAGCTTTAAGTATTATAGAATCCATCATAAGATAAGTTTAGTTTTGGTCTAGATAGCTCTGTATAGTTTCTCTCTGAATATTTATATATTATAAAAGTTATTATACTTTTTAATCAATTTCACAAAAATAAAAAATAAGCTACTTACTTTAAAATTTATTGGCCTACGAAATTATAAGTTTGATGAACGAACGGTCTGTATAATATGACATCCATTTATCTTTTAAATAATATAACAGACATTCCAGAGTAATAAATAACTAAAAATGTAGCATGTAAATAGTATAATTGTTTATATCGCAGAGAGGTTACGAGGGACTCGTAACTGATTCAGACATGTGATGCGGAGAGATCAATATAATATATATTTTTCTAGACAACTACAATTTAAATGAGATATTTACATGAGGTCGCGTGGTTTCCGGCAGAGTAGAATTTGGACCACCCCATCTCATCCCGTGCGGTGTCGTACAAGGCGACTAAGGGATAGGGCAGTTTAACATCAGACAGATATATACAGCCCAGATGAGTCTGGGCTGTATATATCTGTCTGACTGAGGCCAGAGATGCATGGCTCGAGGCAATAATAGTGCCCGGAAAACAGCAATAGGCTCACCCCCTATTACGTGGGACCGAATACAATGATGGTGAAATGTGAGTGTTAATTCATCTCTGCCTAACCCTCCCGGGATAAAGGCGTGATTATATGTATGCATGTATGTATTTACATGAGGAACAAGAGAAGAATTTATCAATTATGTCCACTGCTCGGCTCGCGTGTATACCTATTGGTTATCGCAACTTTTGGTCATAACTTTGGTTCTACCCAACTGATTGTGATAAAACTTCAGTAAAATCTTAAGCCTCAGCAAGACCTTTGTAACAAAAATCGCATCAGAATCAGTTCAGTTGTTTTTGCGTCCTTCTTCCTACAGTCCCGGGGCCTTTAAGCGGGGCGGGAAAAGCATTTGATGAGGCTGCCAAGCTGGGTGCCATCATTGTAACATTACTTAGTGTCTGTAATGGTGACCCTCTTTCCTGAGATTTTGCCTTTAGCTTACCATCAGGCGAGGTCAAGAGAAATTGGCGTGTTCTAGATAAAAAAAACAGACAAAAATAGGAACTTTTAAACTATCGTGTTCCATGATCTACAATATTGTTACGGGAATTTACACGATCATGGTATAGGTAGTACATACATACCTTTGGTTTGCCTGACGTTTCGAGTAAGTTACACCGATTACACCGAATAAAACGTCAAGCAAACTAAAGGTATATACCTACACCATGATCGCGTATAAACAAATAAGAAGTCCAAAAAAAAATTGTATTCAGGATCGATATTTTTTTTTCAAGTACAGACACGACTGCTTAACAATTATATTAGAACAAACCGACAAAGTTGTTCCGTTCTTAGTACACCGTCTTTTCTTACCATTCGAATTCAGATTTTCCTAAATTCTATTCCACCACGGTCAAAACAGGATCTCAATTGAACGTCGAAAGTGTAAGCCGAGTGCTTAGAGTAGCTATCAATAATTGAACAGTTCAATATAAATTGAAATATGTATATTGAAATCGGTAGATGTAAAAGCATCGGTAGCTTAGTGGTTTTTAGCGATTTCTATAGTTTCTAGTACTCAGATTTCAAATGGTCTATTAGAGTTTTTGATCTGCACATGAAATAGGGTCGAATGGCACAAATATGTTTTTTTTGGACCTTTAGCATATTGCAACTTACGATTTTGCCAAAATTAGTGAATGCAGTTCAGAATATTTTATTTTCTAGAAGTTCTAGATATCTTTAAAAAAAAGCAAAAAAAATATCCCGCCATAATGTGAAGTGATAAACATAGATGAAATCTAATTTAAACTTCAACTTTTCAGTTTTTTTTTTCACAAAATGAACGTGCCTTTAGTTCATTGATCGCGTTCCAAATTCAAAACAATAAAGCTACTACTTATTCATTCAGGCCAAAAGTCTGAACGTGAGCTGTACGTTATAGGGTATCCATTATCCATTATCTACAGATTTTGTGGCTAGGCGGCATGTACCGCTCCAGACTGTCCCGTGAATCAAGTAAATGAGATCAAAGGATTACCGTACTAGGGAAGACTCTGAGCTATCGAGTAACAGTTGGATATCGACTCAACGTGTAATTGAGAGTAATAATCCTCGATTTTGTATGGTTAGTGTGATTTTATCCGACTTAAAATAAAGAAGTAACTATTTCGACATCGTAGTGTTGCAAGAGCTCACTGGAGAGTTTTTCTGCTGTCAGTGGGAACACCAAAGGCTGGTTCTGCTTTGTCCTCTGCACTAACGGCACAGAACCTCTCTGTTCTTACAGGGCCGACTGCGGTTGTTGTTGACAGCACAAGTGTGAATGCCCTGGTGTTGCACACGTCCAAAGGATCTTTCTATCAGATGGGCCGTGTGCTTGTTTACCACATAAGTGGCATAAAGAAGAAGGGTACCTATTTCTTTCAAGTCTGTATCTAAGCATGTTTATCCGCATTTTAGAACCCATAAAACAAAATAGTCATGCTATGTTTATTTTGAGTCTAGAAAGAGCAGGGTAGAATGTTTTAGATTAATTATTTATTTATATATTCTTAATACATAATTAATTACAAAATGTTCTTGAGACGTCCTCTCAATAATGTGCATTCTACTTGAATATGTATGAATAATGTAATTATTCGTGAACATTCAGATATTCTTTCTGTCCATTAAACATGACCTTCTTACGTCAACAGTGACTGCGACATAGGAGAACAAATTGGAGTTAATGAATCGGACAGATTAAAGAGGACAGAGCGCATAATCAGGTTAAAGAACATTCGCTTGTGAAGTGTGACACTGTTTGACTATATCAATGTATGAGTACATCTATGTCACCCTTACACTGTGCAGAATATAATAGCAAGAACCAAGCGGTTCGGAGACTCTTTTCTTTGCCGCACCACCAAGACCTGGAATTCATTACCAGCACACATATTTCCTTCTTCCTACAGTCCCGGGGCCTTTTAGCGGGGCGTGAAAAAGCATCTGATGAGGCCGCCAAGCTGAGTGCCACCATTGTAACACTTAGTGTATGTAATGGTGACCCTCTTTCCTGAGACTTCGCCTTTAGCTTACCATCAGGCGAGGTGAGGTCAAGTTGGCGTGTCCTATATAAAAAAAATCTATATTTATTTTGAATGAAATTTTAAAGCATTTAATATGCTATTACATATAACTATTCAAATCGATAAGATAGAAAAAAATTAATAGGTTCAGGCGGAATTCGAACTTTTTCGCGGGAACGCTTCCATTATCTTGTACCTAGGGGCCAACCCTGTTGTCTTTCTTCCTCTCTTCTGCTTCGCACACCTGCACACAGTTCCAGCTGCTATGTTGGATCCTTCACGGTACAAGCTGTACGTCTTTGGGACGCACTACCTCACACCATTGTTTGTGTGTATATATGTATGTACCTGTTCAGGTAGGTACACTTTTTTTTATTTTTATTATTTATATTTTTTTTCTTTCTTTCTTTTTCTTTTTTTTATAATGTACACTCCACAACCCCCTTCATTACTATATGATATCTGTACTGTGTGTGTGCACTAAAGAATTAAATAAATAAATTCGAACAAACCGTAAGACGAATGCACGAATATAAAAATTTGGATACCTTCAGGCGAAGGACTTGGACCACTGAGCCACCGCTCAGTGGTCCGAGCGTTACCTTTGTAAGCGAAAGATCGCGGGGTGGAATCCCGCCGGAACCTATATAACCTTGATCAATTTATTTATATGATTGTAACTTTGAAAATAAGTTGTGTCCTTGCATTTAATATACATATTTATATTCACACTTTTAAATTCATGAAGGGTTAAGCAGAAACATAAAGGAAAGAGAAAAGAAAATTTGTTTATTAAACACACAATACTATCACAGACACGCACTGTCAGAGGGAGAGGGCAGTGGTGTACTAACACTCACATTTTGCCGATTATGATTTTCGGTCCCATGTAAGAGCCTATTGCCCCCAAGCGTGCACTTTGTCATAGACAGTATTTACAGTCTTATGAAGAACATCCCTATATAAGCGGGGCGTGTAAAAGCATCTGATAAGGCCGCAAAGACGAGTGCCACCATTGTAACATTACTTAGTGTCTGTAATGGCGACCCTCTTTCCTGAGACTTTGCCTTTAGCTTACCATCAGGCGAGGTAAAGTCAAATTAGCGTGTTCTAGATAGTGTACGGACAAACCTTTCTGGTTTTTGTTATACTACTAAGGCATTAGACCCAATGTATATTTTTCTGGTTAAATAAATTGAAAAAAAAAAGATAAAAAAAACATTTAAAAGATACTAGTTATGTTGGATCAACGATTTTGAAACTGAAAATATCCATTATATCATCGTAGCAGTTTGTATTCTATGGTTTATTCTAACCCTGAGGAGATGTAACACCTTTAAAACTAAAAAAGAAATATCATGAAACTACACAAGCTCTTTCGACCTTTAATCTATTTCACCATAGTGACAGCATATCAATTCAATTTTCATCTGTCGCTTTCAAACAAAGAACCCTTCGTACACTCCACTTCCACCAAATTGGATGGTCGCTCATTCGAACAGGTTCAAACAAAAGGTACAATGCGAAGAAGCGATTCAGGTTTCCGCTTTTCCATGGGCAAATAGCTCATTCGTGAAAAACCAATCGTAGTTGCTCACAGAACCGATGTCGAAATAGTTAATTGACGAGAAAAATGGTCGCGCTCGAAACAGTAAATTGGTTTCGCGATTGCATCGCGTCCGGTGTTTTATTTTGAATTGCTTTGGAATCAGAGGCGTTTGTTAATTTTTGCAGATAGGAGAGTACAATGATTGGTGAAATGTGGGTGTTAATTCACCTCTGCCTAACCCTCCGGGGATAAAGGCATGATTATACGAATGTATGTATGTATGTTTAGGAGGGTAACAGATCTTTGTGTTCTGTTGTATTTTAAGCTGCTCATACATACATAAAATCTCACCTTTATCCCCGGAGGATTAGGCAGAGGTGAATTAACCATTTATTGTAATCGCTCCCACGTAATAGGGGGTAAGCCGTTATTACCGTTTTCCGGGCACTAATGTTGCTTCGAGTCATGCATGTGAGGTGGAATCTGGGCTTAGTCTCCTTGTGCGACACCGCATAGGGGGTGGTCACAATTCTCCTCTGCTGGAAGCCACGTGGCTACTCATCTCTCATATGATATCAATAAATGGATAGTGGTTTTATCTCGCTAAGGCATAGTGATGAAATTATATGCAACTGGCAGTTGCCCGCAGCTACGCCTGTGTGCAATTTTGATTCCGTTCCCACTGCACTTGTGAACATCTTGTCCGAATGAAAGCATATGTGTTCTTTCACACTGTAATCTGTCACTGTACCAATTTTTTAATCAGATCTGTTCAGCCGTTATAGGGTGATTGAATAATAAACATTTGAACATCATCATAAACTGTCACATTTTTTATTTACGTGCGCAAAATCCCCACAGATACCCCCCACCGGAGCCGGTAGAAGAAGTTATGTCGGACTCGAACCGACTAAACACGCACACCGCCTGTGGGTCGCTTTGGTTGCCGAAGGTGAGATTGACAGGCATATCTCTCGCACTCCGGCCGACCCAGGGTCATCTCTCACGATCTGGCCCTCTCCTCGTGTGTGGGGACTACAGAGTCCCCAACTCGTCTCCGGAAACGGGGAGGCGCGCGAGGCGCGCCGCCGCCGCGTTCTGCTTCTGCCAGGGTGACAGACAGCTCCACCTGTCACCCCCAGGCCTGTGCTCATGGGGGCGGAGGTCGTTCATCGACCTCCGATACTCGAGTTTCCTTCGTACGCGGGCAGCTTGGCTTGTGAGGCTTGCGATCCTTTGTCGAAACTTTCACATTTATAATTTTCATAGAATAGGATAGAAAAGGGTGCAAGTTGATACTGGGATTTTCAGATTTATCTGGAGTAGGATAGAATATTCAAACAAATCATTCAACTACTGTCTTTGCTAAAGACACACCTGATTGATTTATTTCCAACTTAATTTATTAGTTTAGATGTGGGTCCTAAAATAATTTAACTTTTCCTGGAACTTCCAAAGTTTCCTCGGTGTTTTCGTGGGCTACTGCTGTTAGTGGGTGGTACCAGTCCCAAACCATCGAGCAGTTTGCTTCATATCCCAATGAGAAAATACTACTCTTTATAAATTTCAATCGAAAAAAGTCAACTTCCAAGACGGGACGTGCTTATTTCCGATTTAAATTTTCAGTCAAAGTTACTATAGTAATTGCTTCTAATTTGCTTCAAAAGGGAGTACTTTAAAACAATTTATCTTTAAAATTAATTCGGAAAACACTAAAATAAAATTTACTCAAGTTTCCTGGCATCGGAATATTATTCGTATATTTAAACATTGATGCAGTAAAGGTTTTATTGAATGAACTCCTTTTCGCGGCCATCTTTATTTATTCACAGTTCGTGTGAACACAGTTTGTAAATACATAATGTGGACTAATGTAAATGTTACGCTTTGCAATATTTTTATCGCCATTACTTATAGCGATTATAGAACCTTTTGAGGTGTTAATATATTGGGTAAAAGGTTTTTGAATAAAAGGTCAGCTTCAATATATTTTTGATGTTATGAAAAGTAATTTTTCGTTTTGTACTGAAGTTTTATCTAGTAGACGTGATTTTCTTGAAATCAGACTTATCATAATCATCGATAAAGATATAGAAAAAACTGAATCGATTCAAGCGGGATTCGAACACGCGATCTTTTCCTAAGAGACGTAGGACGGATTTTCAAAGTATAGAAAAATTTGGATGTTTTCGGGCGAAGGTTCTGTGGCTTATTGGTCAGAGCATTCCCCCTGTAAGGGAAAGATCACGGCTTCGAATCCCGCCTGAACCGATTCAACTATTTCTATATATCTTATTTGACTTGAATAATTAGCATAGTAAATGCTTTAAAATTTCATTCAATAGTGTGAGCGGAGTCATCAAATCAATATTTAAAAATGATTGCAACATCGTTTATTGGTTCCAATCGTTCGTACGAATATCGATAGATGGCTCTTCACCGTCACCGCAAGACGGATATATGTATAGAAGAATTTGGATGGTTTTAGGTGAAGGTTCTCTGGCTTCACTAAGCCACAGATCGTTCCCCCTGTATGAGAAAGATCGATTAAATTTTGTCTATATCTTAGTCGATTTGAATAGTTAGAATTTAAATTTTATCATAATCATTCTCTAAGCCTTTCCCCAACTGAGACTTTCCGGTTTAACTATGATGCGGCTGAACTTCAATATTTTTCGTGAAGCGACTGCCACCTGAACTCTACGAACAATTGACGTCAGACTATTACCTATTTTTTAACTATGGTTCTATAGCTCAAAAGGAATCATTATAAGATCTCAATCTATGACCACCATATTTCAATTAGCCTATCGTAGTCCATCGTCGGTCATAGGCCATGACTTAGTCAAATACACCAAAACTCATCACAAATAGGTATATTCATGAAGATCCCTATAATATTGACATCACAGCATAGCATTTGACGCAGTAGTTTGGCGAATAGTAGCTTGTAAACAGTTCTGTGACAATAACTTTAGGTGGTTCACAGTCCAAGTTTTTTTATTTTAATTTATTAGAGACAAAAAACAGTTATGGGTTACAATAAAATTTTAAAACCCAGGCATACAAAATAAAAACGCACAACCCGCACTATTGTCCACGAATGATGCCGGACTCGTGGTCACCCCGAGTTCTCACACCAGTGTGACAAACAGGAATTTCTTATCCATATATAAAATTCTTATAAAATAAATAACTCGTGACTCGTGGACTCGTGGTCACCCCGAGTTCTCACACCAGTGTGACAAACAGGAATTTCTTATATTATACATTTCTTATAAAATAAATAATAATTCCCTTTGCTGCACCATTAAGACCTGGAATTCCTTAGCAGCTCACGTGTTTCTTTCTCCTTACAGCCTCGGGTCTTTTAAGCGGAGCGTAAAAAAATATCTGGTGAGGCCGTTAACCTGAGTTCCACTATTTTATCATGCTACGTCTGTGACCCTCTTTTCTGAGACTTTGCCTTTAGCTTACCATCAGGCGAGGTGAAGTAAAATTGACGTGTCCTATATAAGAACGATCTAAGGCGGTGTATAACATAGCTTAATTAGCTTGTGTAATGGATAAATATACTTACATATTTTTTTTTTTGTAAATACACGTAATACATATTAAACATTAAAACATAAACATGCAAATATTTATGTACACAAAATTTGCACTAAGTAGGAATCAAACCTGCGCGCCCTGCGTAGCAGTCAAAATGCTTTACCACTACACCACAGAGCCTGTCGAAGATTTTCTGAAGATTTGATTCAGACGTATCAATTACTTGTAACTTCAATAGAATTAAGACAGGTAAATAATTCACAAACCAAAGTATACATAATCAATTTTGACATAGACAGTAACTCTACACAATACATATTGTTCACCTAAGAAATAACAAGCCCGGTTTTGTTCCTAAAGTTGGGCACCTAAACAATGGCGGCTGAACAATGTCGCTCCAATATTAATTAAAACCAAAATCAGCCTGCTTCCGAACTCAAAATTTACTTCTGTTATCGTGTAAGTATTTTCAAGTTTATTTAATTTATTGAAACATTCTCTGAGCCTTTGCCCAATCCAATTTGAATCGCCTTTATAGTCTAACTAAGGTGCGGCTAAACTTCGATATTTTCCGTGAAGCTACTGCTATCTAACCTCCACAGCCAATTGGCGATTGTGAAGTTCTGTAGTTTGACAAGTGAGACTTTTGAGGACTTCCACTACCCGTAACAACTTCCATAGATGTTCGTTTGGCAACCAGGACGAGCGGTGTAACGTGCTCTTCGAGGAACGACCAAACCTATGCAAATACCCATATTTATGTCAACAAATATTGGCACTAAGCGGGGATCAAATCCGTGCCTCCTTCATGGCGGCTGCGTTCATTACCGCAATGCCACAGAGGCTATCAATATTTCAATAAATTGATAAAATTAAAACAATTGTTATTTATTGAATATACCTTTTTAAGGAGGTAGGACACGGCGGTATTTCCGCCCGATTGAGCAGTCCGACTGGGGTAGTACCTCCGCCCTACAGAATACCGCGGCTATAATAACTTCGTGTTGTGTTCCTAGCGGTGAGTAGGGTAGCCAGAGCTCACTGGAGAATTTGTGCTGTCAGTGGGAAGACTAAAGGCTTGTCCTGCTTTGTCTCCTACTGACGGCACAGAAACTCTGTACTTACAGTGTTGGCAGCGCGACTGTGACTCCTCTGGTGTTACAGACGTCCATAGGTCACGGTAACCACTTTCCATCAGGTGGGCCGTGTGCTTGTCTGCCAACTAAGTGGTATAAAAAAAAAAACCTAAATAAAAGCAAAATACTTTATACTTTATTCTTTATTGCAAACAAACAGTACCGAGGTCAAACACAAAATAAATATATAAGAAATACGTACAAAGGCGAGCTTAACTCAGTATGAGTTCTCTACCAGCAAACCTTTGAGTAGCAGAGAAGCAGTTAAAGTAATAAAGGGACGTGAAGTGTACATTAATTTTCAGATAAAAGAAGTGTACCTGAACAGGTACATATATATACACATAAACACATAAAATACCACTCACTGAGCAATTCCAGAGATTAGCGCGTTCAAAACAAACTTACAAACCCTACTCTACTTAATAGTATAGATATAATTGTACAATAGAAATGTTTGTACGCAATGGACACAAAAGCTACTGAACGGACAAAAATGGTTTCTTTTAGAAAGTTCTTGGTCAAACTAAAAACTTACGTTTGATTTTTCTTTTTTTTTATCTAGGACACGCCAGCTTGACTTCACCTCACCTGATGGTAAGCTAAAGCCAAAGTCTCAGGAAAGAGGGTCACCATTACGGACACTAATGTTACAATGGTGGCACTCAGCTTGGGGGCCTCATCGGATGCTTTGACCCGGGATTGCAATCGGATGAATAGAACCGGAGATAAGAGATCCACGGCCCACCTGATGGAAAGTGGTACCGTGGCCTATGAACGTGCGTAACACCAGAGAAGCGCACACACACTCGCGCTGCCGACCCTGTAAGCACAGAGTTTCTGTGCCGTCAGTGTAGAGGACAAAGCAGAACAAGCCTTTAATCTTCCCACTTGTAACTTCACACTGCAACTGCACAAATTCTCCAGTGAGCTCTGGCTACCCTACTCACCGCTGGGAACACAATACGAAGTTATTATAGCCGCGGTATTCTGTAGAGCGGAGGTACTTCCCCAGTCGGACTGCTCAATTGGGCGGAAATACCGCCGTGTCCTACCTCCTACATAAACTCATACATTTACAGTTGGCTTAAAAAAATGTTTTTGGATTGTCCCCGGGTAACCTGTTATAATTTGAACAATTGTAGGTATATGTACTGGTTTGCAGTAGATAAGATTGAGTTGCACGCTCTTGCGCTTCTAGTAAGTTCTTGGTGGGGTCTCGTACACATTGGTAGTGTAAAAATTTGGACTGTCCACAATTTTAGACTATCCAAAAAATTTTGATTGTCTACGATTTTGAATTGTCTACGATTTTGGATTGTCTTCGATTTTGGATTGTCTATGATTTTGGATTGTCTAAAATTTTGGATCATCTACGATTTTGGATTGTCTACGATTTTTAACTACAAATTTTAGGAGAGTGCACGGGTAGGATGCTATAATTTGAACAATTGTACATGTATGAGTTTGTTAGCAGGGGCCATGTGTAAATTAATAATCTAAAACCCCTCTGAGGGGAACCATGTGGAAACCGGAGAGGGACATAACCACCTCCGCCAGAGGGAAAGGAATGGGGGTTATGAGTTGCACATAGGGTGATTTTCGTACCAGTCTAGAAATTAAACTAATAACTCATACAATTCCAAAAACTTAGTAAAAATATTACCTAACCTAAATAGCATGGTATATAACTTGCTATTTGCTAATGGTCTCATGAAATAGGATGATAATTTGATGTGCCACGTGTCAGGCTGTCTAGCACGAGATATGTTATAATTTAGTTTGAATAACAGCCATTAGAGTGCGGGATGTCAGACTCGCGGTCTAATCACGTTTGTTAGACAGGTGTGCCGGTTAACACGCCAGTGATCACATGTCGTATTCATAAATGAGTTAAACGAAATTTTGAACATTTTCGTCCCAATAAAGATGCTAAAGTATCATAATTACAAAACCAAAACTCAGGAGAATGAACATATTCGGTTAATTCAATGTGACTCATGTCACATCCCTTTTCCATTCAACTTCCGTTTCCTTCAAATTCCGCTTCCCGACGACGCGCGACGGTCTCAGCGCAAGAGTGCAAACTTTACTTTTCATGAATCAACTGGTTCAAGCACAACGTCGCCACACGCGCTATTATCAAATATTCAGTTTTTGTGCTGTCAGTGGGCAGACTAAAGACTTGTCCTCCTTTGTCTTCTACACTGACGGCACAGAAATTCTGTGCTTACAAAGTCGGCAGCGCGAGTGTGACTCCTCTGGTGTTACACACAACCATAGGCCACGATAACCACTTTCCATCAGGTGGGCCGTGTGCTTGTCTGCCATCTAAGTTGTATAAAAAAATAAACATATTAGTGTAACAAGTGTAACAAGATCACAATTTATCAAACAATACACGGGACGTCCCAAACAATCACAAAAGTACAGTGGGTGGACAAGGAAGAAATTTTTTTATTATTTTTTTTTTTTTTATATAGGACACGTCAATTGGACTTCGCCTTGCCTGATGGTAAGCTGAAGGCAAAATCCCAGAAAAGAGGGTCACCATTACTTACACATACCGTGTGACAATGGTGACACTCAGCTTGACGGCCTTATCATATGCTTTTTCACGCCCTGCTTAAAGGACCCGGGACTGTAGGAAGAAGGAAACACGTGAGCTGGTAATGAATTCCAGGCCTTAATGGTGCGACAGAGGAAAGAGTCTCCGAACCGCTTGGTTCTTGATCGGATGTTTTGCACCGTGTGCGAATGACATCTAAGACCTGCACGCGTTGTCCTGTGTAGGAAAGGGGAGGGTGGGACTAATTAGAAGAGCTCATCAGAACACTCCCCATGGTACAGACGGTAAAATACAGCCATGGACGCAACATCTCTACGCAGCTGTAAAGGTTCTAAGGTGTTCGTGATCTCGGGATTCCCAATGATGCGGATCGCACGTCGCTGCAACCTGTCGAGAGCATCTAGTAAGTACTTTGCTGAACCATCCCAGAGATGCGAGCAGTACTCCACACAGGAGCGAATTTGTGTCTTGTATAGAAGACACCGCTGCTCCGGCGTGAAAAATCGTCTCACTCTGTTCAGGACTCCGAGTTTTCGTGAGGCTGTTTTGATGATGCTTTCGATGTAGTTTTTGTTATTCAGGTTGCAGCGAACATCCATACCTAGGATATTGAGATTGTCCTGCAGCGGCAGTGGCGTGCTCTGAAGAGTGGGGAGGGGAAGGAAAGAAGATACTTTTGCTGTAAACGCACATGCCTGCGTCTTCTTGGCATTGAACTCAACCAGGTTCTCAGAGCCCCATTGAGAAATGTGATTCAGGACCCCGTCAAGCTCAGTGACAAGAAGCTGCCTTTTCTCTGCGATATCTGACTGCTTGGCCGCTGGATGTCCATGATAACTCCCATGTAAAGTGCTATCGTCTGCATAACAATGAACATTGCCGGTAGACAGCATGTCGTTGATATGCAGAAGAAAGAGAGTGGGTGATAAGACGGACCCCTGGGGCACGCCAGCATTAACCTGCAGAAACTCTGAAGCTCGTCCGTCACATAGGACGCGAATACGGCGCCCCTGCAGGAAGCTAGCAACCCAGTTGCACAGCCTAGAAGGCAGACCAAAGGCAGGTAGCTTAGAAAGAAGCGATTTGTGCCAGACTCTATCGAAAGCTTTGGCGATGTCAAGACTAATTGCCAGTGACTCGCCGTGCTTGTCCACAGCCTCACCCCAAAGATGGGTAACGTATGCTAGAAGATCACCCGTTGACCGTTTCGGTCTGAAGCCATATTGCCGGTCATTAATTAAGGAGTGATCCTCTAGGTGCCGCATGAGCTGTTTGTCAATTATGTGCTCGAACACTTTGCACAGCACTGAGGTGACGGCTATGGGTCGATAGTTGGCTGGCTCCGAGCGATCCCCCTTCTTGGGAATCGGCTGAACATTCGCCTCTTTCCAAGGCAAAGGCACTGTACCCGAATTGTAGGATAGCCGGTACAGGCGCGTAAGCATTGGAGACAACTCCGCTGCACATTTTTTCAAAACTACCGCTGGAATACCATCCGGACCACTGGCTTTCCGGACATCGAGTGATTGCAGCACTGCACGGACATCGCGTTGCCTGATATGGATATCAGGCATCGCGTGGTCACTGTCGGGTAGTGTTGGTGGCTGGGTACCACTATCATCGATTCGGGAGTTGGCCGCAAAGAGATTAGCCAGCAGATTTGCCTTCTCTTGCGGCTCATGGGCCAGGGATCCATCAGGGTTACGCAGCGGAGGCAGCGAAGGCTGACAGAAGTTGGCTTGCACGGCCTTAGCCAGTCGCCAGTAGCCACGGCTTCCCGTGGGATGCATCACTAGCTCTTGACCAAGCCGCGCTATGCGCAGGGCATCCGCTCTGACATAGGCCCTTCTACAGACCTTTATGGCTCTGTTGTACGCCGCCTTGAAGTGGCCCAGATTGGGATGGCGCGTGGCGCGCGCCCTTACCCAAGCGCGGTACGCAGACTGTTTTTGTTCAACAGCTTCCGCGCACTCGCGCCCGAACCAAGGGCGCACCCCGCGGTCACCGGTGACATCGGTGTATGAGATATAGTATTCCATACCCAGACCGATCTCACCGGCGACAGCAGTAGCACAATCCGATTGGTTCTTACCTTCAAAGCAGCGCTCAACCCACGGGATGGACGCAAAATAGTCACGAAGTCCATCCCAGTCCGCTGACGAGTAGTGCCAGAGACGCCGCTTCCCCTGCACGGGTCGTGGGGGCACCATAATAGGCACCGTGGAACAGACCAGGCAGTGGTCAGAGTTGCCTAACGCGGCTCGCACCGATACACTGTACCGGTCCGGATCACTCGTCAGCAGAAGGTCTAGCAGAGAAGGTGCTTGGCCCGACCTTCTTGGTATCCTAGTGACCTCGTGCACCAATTGGGTCAGGCCGTGCGCCAGAGCAAATGCGTGGGCGGCTCTTCCCGCATGGTCTGTTTTGGAGGAGCCCAACCAGATCTCGTGGTGGGCGTTAAAATCCCCCAAAAATACCATTTCGGCATTCGGAAACCGCTCCTGCGCATCATCTGCCGCCTGACTCAGATATTCAAAGAGTCGAGTTGTCTCAGCATCTCCTGTATGGGAACGGTAGAGCCACACATAGATCTGACTCGTAGGGCCATGGTCTACGTGTACCCAAAGGACGGAGAAGGATGGGTCCTCTAGGCAGCGCAAACGGCGACAGCAAACATCCGCCCTAACAAACACGCACACCCCGGCTTTTGCACGAAAACTTTCCTCAAGAACATAGCCAGGGTAGAGCAAGTAGGTCGTGTCGTCAGGGCGGTGTATTTGCGTCTCCGTTAGAAAAAACATGGCAGGTTTCGCCGTCTCTAGGTGTTGGTGGACGGCGTTGAGGTTTGCATGGAGCCCACAGATGTTAGTGGACTCCACCTCAAATAGCAAGCTTTTGGGAGTGTGACGAGCCGCTGTGTTGCCTTTTTCTGTAAATTGCGCTGCCATGAGTTTGGGTGGGAGAAGGCGTGAAAAAAGAAGTGATTGCTGCCGCAGCACCGTGTGACAAAGCGCGGGATATTGGTTTTATCTATGAATGTGAGGCATGGCGAGAGCCGACGCGCCGAACGGAAGGGCCCCCGTACCCCCCCGAGTATGGTCGCCGGGCTCCCAAATCCAGTCACCAACCGGCACGACGAACCATATCGGGATTATGCGCGGCCTGGTGAGGCAGCCTCCCAAGGTGGTTAACCCCAGTTGGGCCCCTGTACTATACCGCGGGCGGCCAGCGGCACCACCGTTTCTACAGGTCTCCCTGTTCGGCGCATCGCCCCGCGCCATCCCCACTAGACTACGCCAAGACCCACTGGTCCCACTAGTGCTGCGACAACCACCACCTCTGCCCGGCTATGCACATGGTGACCCCTGAACACAATCCAACCGAGATTGAATTGCTATGGAGGGTTTTTCGCAATAGTGCACGGTGGTACCTACCCGGTCGAAACTTGAGACAAATTTGTGCCACCAAGTTTCTACCACACCTGCGCCAGCAAGTATCTTTTCTATCCTGTCGTTCCGACATTGTACAATTTTATTACCCGGTAGTCATTTTCCTGTAGATTTACAGTTTATGGCAGTCAGGAGTAAGCGGCGTGATATCTACAAGGAAGTAAACACTCACGTACCAACAAATAAGAAATCACGTCCACTGCCATAACAACAAATAGAAGTGTCAGCAGAATACTGATACACGCGCAAACCCCTCTCTCAAGTTAATGTAAATAATTAGTATATAAGTCACTGTAAATAAATAATAAATATCAATATTCTAAGAGTCACTGAAGTCTTTCTTTACTCCTCAATACAGTTCATAGATACATACATACATATATTCACGTCTTTATCCCTGGAGGATTAGGCAGAGGTGAATTAACACCCACATTTCACCAATAATTGTATTCAGTCCTACGTAATAGAGGGTGAGCCTATTGCCGTATTCCGGGCACTATTGTTGACTCGAGCCATGCATCTGAGGCTGAGTCTGGGCTGTATATATCTGTCGGAAATTAAACAGCCCTATCCCTTAGTCGCTTTGTACGACACCGCATGGGAAGAGATGGGGTGGCCCTAATTCTACTCTGCCGGAAACTACACGGCAATCTGCCGGAAACCACACGGCGTTCATATCGAAGCGAATATCATTCCCAGGTTAACACACAGCCATTGGTACCATCATACAACTAACAAAAGGTGCTGATAACCTTCAGCATTGACTTGTAACGAGCATTTTGGCGAATGTAACATTACAGAAAAATAAAGGAGACCATTAGAGAGTATCGTATCGAGAGTTCTGGATTAGCGAGCATCCCCCCGAGCCAGTAACTTTGCATCGACTGTTAGCTGTAATGTTGGGGTTTGGGTCTAGCCTATAACTAGCGGACGACTAAGATGCTTCTAACGATACCTTATTTGTCCAATTCTAATAAGTGGTTGAGGTGCTATGAGGGAGCAGATGAATCTACATACATACATAGCCTGTCAAAATCATAACCCCTTCTTTTGTTTTGCCGAAGTCGGGTAAATTAAAAACAGCGATTGATCCCTTCTTTGTCCATCGGTCTGTTAAGACCTTTTTCTCTGGATTACGTGGAGGAAGCAAGTAGAACTCTGGTCCTGTGGAAAAAGTTTGTAAGTCAATATAGCTAATCACAAGATATTTTTTTTATTGGGTTCACTAAACTTGACACACATTATATAATTGCGTGACTTAACATGCGAAATCTTAAATGATGGCGAAATCTTATGCAGCATGTTTAGACGTAGGGGTAAAATCTAAATCTATACGGTATTTCCTATTCATTTAGAATCATGATTTTTAAAATATATCTTGAACAGAAACAAGGCCATAGGTGAAGGTAAAAGTCCGAAAGCCGTAAATATGGACCATGTACATAATTACCCATATTATCAAAAACCAAATTGCAATTTAAAAAAGCATCGGTAGCTTAGTGGTTAAGGCGTCGGTCTTACGATCAAAAGTTCTCGGGGTCGAATCCTGGTCTTTAGAGTACCGACGTAAACCCACTCCTAACACTAGCAATTTAGCTTAGCAGTACGGGTTGGAGGAAATATTAGTAATTGTGATTCTAACATTCTTTTAAGGAAAAATAGCGTAGTGCGTTCTATTACATAATTATGTATATATATCCATGTAATTACATGTACATTGAAAATAGGACAAGTTTTGGACAGTTGGGACTGTCCTCAGCAATTTGACCACCTTCCCCACGGATCCCTCCCCACCGGAGCCGGTGGAAGAGGTTATGTCGGACTCGAACCGACTAAAACGCACACCGCCTGTGGGTCGTTTTGGTTGCCGAAGGTGAGGTTGATAGGCATATCCCTCGCACCCCGGCCGACTCAGGGCCATCTCTCACGATCTGGCCCTCTTCTCGGGGGTGGGGACCCCAACTCGTCCCCGGAAACGGGGAGGCGCGCCAGGCGCACCACCGCCGCGGCCTGCTTCTGCCAGGGTGACAGGCGGCTCCACCTTTCACCCCCAGGTCTGCGCTCATGGGGGGCGGAGGTCGTTCGACCTCCGACGCCCGAGTTGCCTTTGTACACGGGCAGCTTGGCTTGCAATCCTTCGTCGCTCCCGCTGCCGCTCCCGCCCCGCCTCCTTCACGAGCATTACTTGCTCGCAGAAGGAGGCGCCGGCAATTTGACCACCTATAATGAAGTGCAGAATAAATATTGTAACCGTGACATAAATTATTTTGCACTAAAATTACGTTTTATTATATCTTAAGTAAATGAGTATTACATCTGTCTTTATAATCATAAATAAACTAAGATAGATAAACAATAAACGACAAAGATAAACAATTATTAGGGTGCTTACACAAAGAAATAGGTTGCCGGTACCGGTGAGCCGGCGTTAATGTGATGCGAGCTAAAACTGTACCCGTAGCACGAAAACCTATCGATATCGTAACGTAAACGTATCGAGAGGACGGAGCATGGCGATTGGCTGACTTAACACGCACACAGATTCACAGTAGGCAGACAGCCAATCGCAGTGCCCCGTTCTCTCGAAACGTTTACAATACGATTAAGATAGATTTTCGTGCTAGGGGTACTGAGCGTTGCAGTTGGCAGCCTGTCTACTGTGAACCTATTTGTATGTAAATAATAATAATAATAATTCATTTATTTACCAGATAATTAAAATCCATTGTTTTGTTAGTAACGTTTTTTTCACTTAAATCTATGTTAGTATTTATATTTTACAAAAGATTGGTGCATCTTATAGACGTGCCTTAATATGTGGCACTCATAGCCCCTGTCCACAAGTACCTTGAGCATACTGTTGCCACTGTCGCGCATTCCATACAGCATTGACGTCATTTTTTTGCGCCACAACGCTGCGAAACCATCGGTACGTGCGTGAGCGAACATAGCCGATGCACTTCAGAAGCGCAGCAGCCGCAACAGCGCTCTGAAAGCTTTATTGTATTGTATACGTAGGGCCTTAAGGGAGCGCTGGGTATAGCTGACCCACATCGCACTCGAGTACAGGGATGTGCAGTACGCCTTAAAAAGCATTACTTTTACACTGTCCGTGCACCGAGCGAACCTGCGGGCCAGCCCCCTACTGCCAATGCCCTACGTTCCCGCCCATGTCGAATGCAAAACCGGTCAATCGCAATGCTCTGTTGTCTCGGTACGTTTACAATACGATTACGATAGATTTTCGAGCTAAGGGTAAACCGGACACCGCACCGGTAAAGCGCACACGGACTAGTGTCTGTAAATGAGTTTGTATGATGGACAGTTTTTATATTTCTTTATGGTACCTATGGCCCTTAATTGCCTTTCTTGTTGAAATCTATATTATGTATATATTATTATCATAAAGGTACAGAGTTTGTTTGTTTGGATGAACGTGATAGTCTCAGTACAGTAGGTTTTAATTGAAAAAATATTTTTGTGTTAAATAGTTTGTTTATTGTAATTATATTTAACCTATAAACTTCAACCCAAAATTATTTTTTCAATTAAAACATATTCTTGTACTAAAATAAGCACGTGCAACCAACCAAACAAGCAAACAAACTCTTCAGTTTTATAATATTAATATATAAATAGTAGGCATAGATATTTAAAAGAACAGAAATCAGTAAGACTGTCCCTCATGCAAATTCATTTACACACATCCTTCTAAGTATAGACATGCGCCGATAGCGCCGCCGCCGCCGCGCCGGCCGGCTCGCCGATACCGGCAACCTGCTTCTCTATGTAAGCACCCTTATATACATCAAAAGTTTTATACGGAGATGACATTTGGGAATGATATTATTGTTCCATATTTACCTACTTACTTTTAGTCAATACAACACGGTTATATTATGAAGGTTATATAATTGAAGGTAGCGAACAATAGCTGTATTGAAGTTAGTTTAAGACACTATTGATTAAAACACAATAGCTTTGATGATATATTATCAGATGACACGGAAAGCGACCACTGTTATTATTTGAGTAGCACACAACGATACTATTTCAAAAGTCATTGCAAAGATGTGTCTATAATGAAATATTCTATGTGCAGTATTATTTTTAGCAAGTTTAGTTGTGGTAAATTGAATCCATTTTCGACACACTGAGATTAACAATGAAGTGATTATATCGGAAGGAAACAGATTTACCGCATGATGTGCATGTACTTACAACATGCATATAATTTACAGAAGTCCCGATATTCCTTGGCCCTATGTCGAATAGTAAGGTCTCGTTGTGGAGTCTGAGGGTTACTTTAGAGAGTGCAATGAAAAAGTCACTCCACCATGATGGGTCTTGCCTACATTATACATCTCTTGTTTTTAATTTACGTGCGCAAAATCCCCACGGATACCTCTCCACCGGAGCCGGTGGAAGAGGTTATGTCGGACTCGAACTGACTAAAACGCACGCCGCCTGTGGGTCGTTTTGGTTGCCAAAGGTGAGGTTGACAGGCATATCCCTCGCACCCCGGTCGACCTAGGGCCATCTCTCACGATATGGCCCTCTCCTCGGGTGTGTGGGGACTATAGAGCCCCCAACTCGTCCCCGGAAGCGGGGAGGCGCGCCAGGCGCGTCGCCGCCGCGACCTCCTTCTGCCAGGGTGACAGGCGGCTCCACCAGTCACCCCCAGGCCTGCCACATTATACATCTCTATGATATTAGCGGCTATATCTTAAATGATGACTGGTAGCAATCTCCATTTCTTTGTCTGTTCCAGATCCTTAGTTGCTTAAGCATTGATTTAAATTTAAATTTACAAATACAAGCAATAGCAGACAAATAAAATAAAACTAAAAGAACTACTATACAACGTATAGCAAGAAAATAATTAAAATGCGTCGTGGAATTCCTCCGCATCGCATGCCTCTTGTGGTAGCGTTTCCAGAAGACTAGCAGCGTTACCACTTTGTATGGCAATGTTTATTCTCTGACCTAAAAAGAGGCCAGCCTTCTGGTCATGAGAAGAGTCGATCATACGCTTCGTTGTCTCCCTATAGAGATTGCGGGCGCTCGGACCCCATGACCCAAAAGGTGCTTAAGTTGAATATTATTAATTTAATTGGGTACAGTTTTCGTCTCACCCTTTTATAGGCGTTGTAATAACTTGCACTGTATGTAGGTGTATATGTAATTTGTTTGGGTCAAATCTTGCAACTCGATGTTGGAGTTCATATTCTCAACCAATTTGGATGAATTTTTTATAGGACAATGTATAAAAATACATACATACGTACATACATATAATCACGCCTTTATCCCAGGAGGGTTAGGCAGAGGTAAATTAACAACATCCATAATTCACCAATTGTATTCGGTCCCACGCAATAGAAGGTGAGCCGAGCCTATTGCCGTATTCCGGGCACTATTGTTGACTCAAGCAATGCATCTGAGGCTGAGTCTGGGCTGTATATATCTGTCCGATATTAAACAGTCCTATCCCTTAGTCGCCTTGAACGATACCTCATGGGAAGAGATGGGGTGGCCCAAATTCTACTCTGCCGGGAACCACGCGGCCACAAAAATGTTAATGTTACAATACTTTAAAACTTATATCTTAATTGAAATCCAGCTTAATTGAACAATCAATATACATATATAGGTACTTGCATAAATTAAAATATAGATAAATACGACAGGAGGGATACAATTCAAATGTGTTCAAGGGTTAAAAAGTATATTAAAAGCGGGTTAAAGACAAAGAAAGGAAAATATTGACCCTCCGATGAAGTTCCATAAATAACAGTTTAACTTTCATCTTATGCGGAGATGATTCTGATTCCATAGAATCATGTCAGTGGAAACCTTGGTGGACAGATAGTTATTATTAGTTATTCAAATTAAAATGAAGACTAACGACATGAACTACGAAAATGATTTTTAAAGATATCATTCCTTATGAAGAGACCTTTGTTATCCGGTGTGATATTAATTTGATAACCGCTATCCCTTCTATATTTGAATGCACTATACGTTGTCTCAGTACACATCTGCATCTGATTAGTCGCTAACATGGAACTGGAATTATCGACGAAAAATTATCATCTAAGGGAACTGAAGACATCTGAAGATGTGGACTTTCCTTCACAATTGGAGTTGTCTATAAGACGTCTCTGTGAAAGGAAAGGTTTTATTAAATATGACATTGAGAAGCGGTGTGTATCTACAGATGGTGGTAATTATCTAGGTATATTGTATGAAATCGACGTAAGAGGCAGAACTAATGAAGGACCCAAAAAGCTGCACCTATTTGTGAAACGTATAATTAATGGTGAGTCGATGAAAATAATTTCCGTATCAGATGTTTACGCTACTGAGATGTTTGCATACAAAGAACTTTCTAAGATATTTGAACGACTACAAGAACAAGCAAATGTACCTTCAGAAGAAAGGTACAAAATGATTAAAATTTATGAAGAAAGTAACACAGAAGCACTTATTATGGACAATGTTGCCAAAAATGGGTTTACGTCATATTACAGAATGGAAGTGGCATCATTGAACTTCTATGAAATATCTGTTCAACAGCTTGCAAGATTTCATGGACTGTCATTAGTCTTGAGGGAGACAAACCCGGATTACTTTAGAGAGAAAATAGAATCTCTTAAAATTCCATTCATTTTTAATGATGGTTGGACTGAAATGGTGACGAATTTGAGAAATGCATGCATTAATCATGTCGACGATGAATTCAAAGACAGGCTAGAGAAAGCTTATGACGACTTGTTGTATCGGTATGGTCAATACTACACGGACGATAGTTTGAAAGTTTGTATTCGTCATGGCGATTATCGGCCTTGCAACATTATGATCAAAATAGACGTGAGTATTTTATTGTATGTCTATAACGATTTCATAATTTATTTAATCTTTTTCCGATTTTTTTATTTCATTACGCTTGACGGTATGTCTTTGGTGCCTTGGAAGATGGGTAGGCCTTTGGTGTGGGACGCAACATGCGTCGACATCCTTGCCCCTTCCCATCTTCCAAGTACGACGGATTGCGCTTGTGCTGCTGCGACATCTGCAGAAACCCTCAAACGGCAAAAATATGATAACATAACAAACAATTACATATTTGATCCGTTTGGGGTTGAAACGCTGGGTTCGTGGGGTCCGAGCGCACGGTTGCTTTACAAAGAAATAGCAAAACGACTGGTCGATGCTTCCCGTGACCAAAGGTCTGTCCTCTTTTACGCACAACGGATTGGCATTGCCATCCAACGGGGCAATGCCACCAGGCTTTTGGGTACATTACCAGTCGACATCGATAGGGAGGAATTTTTCGATGCTTTATTAGAACCTTTTGTATCCTATTTTATGTTCTTGTATTTTATATCTTACTAAAAATGTATTTATTTGAAATAAAATACATACTTATATAAGTACTTGGTTAAAAAAATCGTTTGCATTATGCAGTGAGTGGTCGTTCTGGATTTTAAAGGTAGGGTAATCCTGCTAGTGGTGAAATAATTCATGATGAGGATTTTTTAATTTTTCAGAAAGGTGAGATACAAGAATTGATGCCTGTAGACTATCAACTTATGCACTACGGATGTCCAGTGTTCGACTTTCTGTATCTGATTTTTGGAGGAACGGATAGAAAATTTCGTAAAGCCAACTTACTATACCTAAAGAACCTGTATTATGAAACGCTTGCCGAGTTCTTAAAATATTTTGGTATTGATGTGAATGCGGTATACCCAAGAGTGGAATTCGAAAAGGTATATAAAGAAAAGTTAGACTTTGGCCTGATGTCTGCAATCATGCTTTTGCCTTTTGTGTTTGCGTCTGAAAACGATGTACCAGATTTTAGCCAATCAGAAATGCGTTTTAATTCTGATGTTCGAATTAAAGAACGGCTCCATGATGTGCTAGAAGATTTTACAGAATGGGGATTTTTGTGAGAAATTTGTATTGTTGTTTTTTGTTTTTTTAGAGAGTAGAATTAAGTTTTTATATGGGGTATATGTAGTAAATATATTATATAATATAAGGTATCTAAAGCACTCTTAATTTAAAGTCTATATCTCAAAGTTGGATTGTTATTCTTATATAATTATCTAGTGGCTTTCAAGTTTAAGTCTGTTATATTACGGCCCAGCTATTTGTAACTATGGCACGATTTTATTAGTATTATTTTTGCTTGGACTTTGAATATTTGTTTAGACCGTGATTAATTTAATCGAGTCATTTACCATAAGCCTAATAGAGATTATATCACAATGCTGGACATGGACAAGACTTTTAATCGTGTAAATAAAGAATTGCAAAAATATTAAAACTTTACACGATACTTCAGTACTAGTGCCTGAGACTCCGATTAACGAAACTTGCAAAAGAAAGGTTTACGCCAAGCTTTCCAAGCATAGATAGAAGACAATCTGGATGCAGAGAAGAAGCTGGCTGTTAAATAAATGATTATTATCAGCAAACTTGGAGAACATATATGACAAAAAGTTCTTGCACGTGAACTTAACGACCAATATAAAATCAATAAAACACGACTGATGAACCAATTCCACGAATATATAATATACACGTACGTCTGTTAGCGTGAACTGTCCTTAAAGCATCTGAGAGAGTAGTGTAAATTATTTACCTACTTCATGTTATTTTTTATATATTTGTTAAATTAAGTATTATTCATACAAGTTGATAGTTGGGTTCTAATACCTATGTGTAGGAATTAAAGAATTTATAAATGTGGATAGTGTTATTTTTCTAATAAAGTTTATCTTTTCATCTTTAATTCTGTTATCTTTTGTAGTATCGAGCCATATATAACGGCATTTACTCTTTTGTTTCATAAATGTGTAAGGTGGTTAGTCGTCCTTCAAGATATTTCACAACAGAATAGATAATAATAACATCCTCTGAACTTTTAGTGAACTGTTCCTGCTCCTGTTCATATTGAGGGCTAATCCCTTCAACAGTGTCCACAACAACATTAAGTTCATCCTGCCGTACAATTTGTACGGAACCGTCAGTGAGCGGGTCTGCCTTACGCTTGACAGCTTTTTAGTGGTCGGTATCTAAGATACCGAGCATCTATAGGTCTTTTTTATTTAACGCAATGCTACCATCAATACAAACAAATATTTATAATGAAATCGCAGTTACATGAACTATGTACTGAAATACCATTTGCATGACAATTTATTTAAGCATGAATGTATAGAATTTGAATTAATAATTATCTACACCTAAACATTGTTCAGAAATAAATAAATGAAATGAAATACATATTTATTTTTGCAGTTTATATAACATCGCTACAACTGTCTTTTATAATACTAAATGAACTACGCCAAAGATAAAATCTTTTATAGGCATTTGTGCCGTCATTTATGCATATCAATAGTATTGTAAGGTGAAGACGTTATTTGGTTTGAAAATGTGGTAATTGCTGGAAAACTACCTAATTATGTCGAGTAAATACTGCAATACGGTTACATAGAGGTCACTATAATGAAAGAAGTAAAGAATAGCTACATTGAAATACGTTAAGGCCACTATTGATTTATACGCATAACTGTCATTTGTCTAATCAATTCTCTGTGCTAATATAGGTTTCTTTTTTTCTTTTCTCTTCAATATTATGATATTATGCATGCTGGTTTATCCGTAATTGGCAAATGCATCAGCCACATTACTCGCTAAACATATCTTGTATAACGATTTGTAATACATTTGCTGTGAAAAAGCCTAGTAAATAAATAAATAAATAGACAACTAGCTTTTGTCCGCGACTTCGTCCGCGATACTTTCCGAATTAAATTAAGATATGTTCACTTCTGTAACTCGAACCAATGTAATATCTATTTTCATAAATATATTCATATTGTGGAAACTTTTTTTTTCCAGTGATTGACTAATACTGATTATTACTTATTGATTTCTGATATAATATATAATTTTCAAATTTTCAACCATACTTACTTAACCATAGACAAAATTACGTTTAGCTGTCATTTGCGTTTTGTTATTCTAAGTCAGATGCATTTTTGTTATACCACGTTTTATAGTGACTTGTATTCTTTTTATATATATCTCGTTACACGGGAACATAGTGAAACGGAATGAAAAGTATCCTATGTCCGTCTCCTGACTCTAAGCTACATCCCCGATAATTTTCAGACAAATCGGTACAGCCGTTCTTGAGTTATAAATAGTATAACTAACACGACTTTCTTTTATATATATATATATATATATATATATATATATATATATATATATATATATATATATATATATATATATATATATATATGTATAAGATATACTATTGGATACGACCCATGCGAACACTGCCATTATTTGAGTATCACACAACAGTGCTGTATATACGGATTTGTACTACGACTACACATTGGTGGTTTTCTCACTACACGTCTGAATCTTGGTAGTCGTTAGCATGGCTTTATCATTAAAAAAAAATTCAGCATCGGGAATTCAAAACTTGCAACGATTTTCCTTTACAATTAAAATCGTCTGTAAGACGTCTCAGTGAAAGGAAAGGTATCATTAAATATGATATTGCAAAGCGTGCTAAACAAATGGTGCTAATTATAAATAAATAAATATTCTACAACATTCCACACAACGCTACCTAGACCCTTGTTAAGCATGGTAATCGACAAAACAAAAGCATAACTAATGAAGGACTCAAAAAACTGCATCTATTTGTGAAACGTGAAACTAAAAGTAATTTCCGTATCGGATTTTTATGCTACTAAGATGTTTATATACAAAGTACTTTCTAAGAAATTCGAGCGACTAAAAGAACAAGCAAATGTACCTTTAGAAGTACAAAAAGGTTAACGTGTATGACGAAAGTAACACAGGAGCACTTACTATGGAGAACATTGTCAAAAAAGGTTTACATCCTGTTACAATCCATCCCTTTCAGTCCTTGCGTGTCTTTTATTCCAAATGAAAGAGAGAGGCTATAGTAGAATAGGATAGAAAAAAATGTAAAGATATTTTTGAACACTCTGCTCGCTTAGACGCCACGGCATCGACACGGCGGTATTTCGCTCAATTGAGCAGTCCGACTGGGGAAGTACCTCTGCCCTACAGAATACCGCGGCTATAATAACTTCGTGTTGTGCTCCCAGCGGTGAGTAGGGTAGCCAGAGCTCACTGGAGAATTTGTGCAGTCAATGGGAAGACTAAAGCTTGTCCTGCTTTGTCTTCTACACTGACGGCACAGAAACTCTGTACTTACAGGGTTGGTAGCGCGACTGTGACTCCTCTGGTGTTACTAACGTCCATAGGCCACGGTAACCACTTTCCATCAGGTGGGCCGTGTGCTTGTCTGCCACCTAAGTGGTATGAAAAAAAAATGCCATTGAGCGACTTGCTAACACATTACAATATGAACACTCTGTTATGTTACATTATTATGGAGAATTGATTGTTAAGATGTTTTGACCACTCTGGATGCTTACAACTATTTGAGCTCTGTGACAGTTAATATAAAATTTCAGAAAAGTTTGGTAGGTATTAAGATTATTTTGAGTACTTTGCTAGTCAACATCGATCTAATGCTGACTGTACAAGAAAAATCAATATTCTACAACATTCTACACAACGCTATCTAGACCCATGGTAAGCATAATTGAACTAGCTTGAGTTATGAAATCTAGAATACAGATAAACATACTTAAATTTAAGTTACGCAGATGATATGGTGCTGCTCAGTGCGTCTATCTGTGGCTTAAGAAAGTTGATTAGGACCTGTGAGGAATATGCTGGTGCACACGGTTTAAAATATAACGTTACGAAGAGCCAATACAATGTCATTGAGGTCGACGGAGCTAGATGTCCACAGAACCTACCACCTGTTCAACTCAATGGGATTCCTCTGGAGAGAGTGAACCAATTCACCTATCTGGGGCATATACTTACGGTGGACCTCATGGATCATGCTGATATTGAGCAGGAACGGAGGGCAATGTCCAGGAGGGCAAACATGTTGTCACGTAGGTTCGCGCGGTGTTCTGCCGAAGTAAAGATTACTCTATTCCGAGCATACTGCACCTCTTTGTACACATGTAGTCTTTGGGCTAAGTACTCGAAAAAAGTCTAAAGTACCCTCCGTGTCCAATTTAACAATGCTTTTAGGGTAATGATGGGGCTGCCTCGTACCTGCAGCGCATCAGGCATGTTTGCAACGGCAAACACAGACTGTTTTCACACAACTATACGCAAAAGAGGAGCTTCCCTGATACGCAGGGTGCGAGACAGCTCCAACATCGTCCTGGCAATGATTGCTGACAGGTTGGACTGCCCTTACATTAGGCATTGCTGTCAGAGACACGCCCCGCAATGCCGGATGTAAAGGCTATGTAATAATTAGACATTATTTGATTGACTGACTGACTGTCTATGTTATATATATATTTTTGATCATGTCATAATGTATTAATTGATTTATTATTGCGTATTGATTATCATTATTGTATTAATTATTTATTAGTGTCAATTTAATTCTATATTTTTACTCAATTAATTAAATTACAGAATCTAAATTTTTATAAAACCAAATTTATCCCAGTTTTCATGTCCTACATCGCTACGTATATGGGTGAAATTTACCTGATTTTTTTTTTTATAAATACTTTTTTTTTGTAAATATATACATATTATACATAGAAACACTCAGACCAATGCAAATACCTATATTCATGCATACAAATATTGACACTGAGCGGGAATCGAACCCGCGCCTCCTGCGTAGCGGTCGCGTTCACTACCGCCACGCCAGAGGCTGTCAACAATAACATACTTTCTTTTTTACGTGCGCAAAATCCCCACGGATACCTCCCCACCGTGGCTGGTGGAAGAGGTTATGTCGGACTCGAACCGACTAAAAAGCACGCCGCCTGTGAGTCGTTTTGGTTGCCGAAGGTGAGGTTGACAGGCATATCCCTCGCACCCCAGCCGACCCAGGGCCATCTCTCACGATCTGGCCCTCTCCTCACGTGTGTGGGGACTACAGAGTCCCCAACTTGTCCCCGGAAAACGGGGAGGCGCGCCTGCTTCTGCCAAGGTGACAGGCGGCTCCACCAGGCACTCGTTCGTTCGAGGTCGTTCATCGACCTCCGACGCCCGAGTTGCCTTCGTACGCGGGCAGCTTGCTTAACAATAATATAGTTTCAACTCACCGCCCACATTAATCATAATTTTAACAGGAGTACTCAAGTAGTAACGCCTAAAGACACAGAAATTCACCCTCCTAGGCAGAAGTTAGTGAGCTTATATAGAGTTAAGTGCTCTTCGGTAGACCCGAATTACCACTGTATATTACCTACAATAATAAACTCTAAGGACTGCCGAAACAACGCTACAATAATAAACCATAAATAATTTCAAATATATGAAATTTATTTTTTACTGTGCCTAAGTCTTTGTGCTCATTTTTAACCGACTTTAATAAAGAAATTTTCTAACAATCTAGCTAGATACTGCTAGAGTATACCACTAAGTTGGCAGACAAGCACACGGCCCACCTGATGGGAATGGTAGAGTATTTTTTCGACAGGTGGAGCCGCCTGTCACCCTGGCAGAAACAGGCCGGGGCGGCGGCGGCGCGCCTCACGCGCCTCCCCGTTTCCGGGGACGAGTTGGGGATCAGATCATAAGGGTCGGCCGGGGTGCGAGGGATATACCTGTCAACCTCACCTTCAGCAACCAAAGCGACACTCAGGCGGCGTGAGTTTTAGTCGGTTCGAGTCCGACATAACCTCTTCCACCGGCTCCGGTATCCGTGGGGATTTTACGAACGTAAAAAATAGAGTGCGTTTTCGATATTACTGTCACTATCTCTATAGGATATACCAATAAAGAAGAAAGAAAGAAGAAAGAAAGAAAGAAATATTTATTTGGTGGTCACAGATATAACAATAATCAATACAAAAAAAAAACATGTAAGAAAAATGTGTGGCTCACAGATACACCAAATAGGTGTCCAGTTCAGCATGTGTCAGGTATAAACCTGACGCTGGTTTTCAACTGGAACCTAATTTGCCAGTGACACACGGACGCCGAACCGTCGAAGTCGAGTGTGAAAGTATTGTACATGCAATGAGGAAGAAGTTATGTGCTTATATTAATTACAATATGAAAGTACATATATCATGATAACAGGCGATAGAAGATTTTGGTGACCAAATAAAATACGTAAAAAAACAATGAAATAAAAGTTAAATGTGATAATAATAATAATAATAACACAACCATGGTATAGGTGTTTGGAAGTACCAAACCATACCATACCATAAAAATGAGTCAGTCAGTCTGTGACCACGGTCAGTGTAACCTAGTTGAAACAGACATTTCAAAGGTTTCGAAAAGGATTTCTAACCTATGTTTGATTTTAACCCGAAAAAGTGCTATATTAAAAATATGTATAGGTTTATTTTATATTTTTTTTATGTTTTTTTTATTTTTAAATGGTCCAGCGATAAGGACGCCCATTGTACATTAAACTGTATACATGTAACTGTAAACTGTATACATAATAAAATATATGTATAAATTAATAATAATTTTCAAGTAACTAAGACTCATAAGGTTAGTAACAATTTATTATACTTACTTACTATCTTGACATTATAATGCGATTAACATTTAAAAAAAAAACTTAAAACAAATCATTACAATAGCATGGGCTGGGCAATATCAATTAATAATATATTATTAATTGCTAGTTACATACATATTGATATAAAATTTTACTGGTGGTAGAAACTTGGTGGCACAAATTTGTCTCAAGTTTCGACCGGGTAGGTACCACCGTGCACTATTGCGAAAAACCCTCCATAGCAATTCAATCTCGGTTGGATTGTGTTCAGGGGTCAGCAAGTGCATAGCCGGGCAGAGGTGGTGGTTGTCGCAGCACTAGTGGGACCAGTGGGTCTTGGCGTAGTCTAGTGGGGATGGCGCGGGGCGATGCGCCGAACAGGGAGACCTGTGAAACGGTGGTGCCGCTGGCCGCCCGCGGTATAGTACAGGGGCCCAACTGGGGTTAACCACCTTGGGAGGCTGCCTCACCAGGCCGCGCATAATCCCGATATGGTTCGTCGTGCCGGTTGGTGAACGGATTTGGGAGCCCGGCGACCATACTCGGGGGGGTACGGGGGCCCTTCCGTTCGGCGCGTCGGCTCTCGCCATGCCTCACATTCATAGATAAAACCAATATCCCGCGCTTTGTCACACGGTGCTGCGGCGGCGATCACCTCTTTTTTCACGCCTTCTCCCACCCAAACTCATGGCAGCGCAATTCAGAGAAATAGGCAACACAGCGGCTCGTCACACTCCCAAAAGCTTGCTATTTGAGGTGGAGTCCACTAACATCTGTGGGCTCCATGCAAACCTCAACGCCGTCCACCAACACCTAGAGACGGCGAAACCTGCCATGTTTTTTCTAACGGAGACGCAAATACACCGCCCTGACGACACGACCTACTTGCTCTACCCTGGCTATGTTCTTGAGGAAAGTTTTCGTGCAAAAGCCGGGGTGTGCGTGTTTGTTAGGGCGGATGTTTGCTGTCGCCGTTTGCGCTGCCTAGAGGATCCATCCTTCTCCGTCCTTTGGGTACACGTAGACCATGGCCCTACGAGTCAGATCTATGTGTGCCTCTACCGTTCCCATACAGGAGATGCTGAGACAACTCGACTCTTTGAATATCTGAGTCAGGCGGCAGATGATGCGCAGGAGCGATTTCCGAATGCCGAAATGGTATTTTTGGGGGATTTTAACGCCCACCACGAGAACTGGTTGGGCTCCTCCAAAACAGACCATGCGGGAAGAGCCGCCCACGCATTTGCTCTGGCGCACGGCCTGACCCAATTGGTGCACGAGGTCACTACGATACCAAGAAGGTCGGGCCTAGCAACTTCTCTGCTAGACCTTCTGCTGACGAGTGATCCGGACCGGTACAGTGTATCGGTGCGAGCCGCTTTAGGCAACTCCGACCACTGCCTGGTCTGTTCCACGGTGCCTATTATAGCGCCCCCACGACCCGTGCAGGGGAAGCGGCGTCTCTGGCACTACTCGTCAGCGGACTGGGATGGACTTCGTGACTATTTTGCGTCCATCCCGTGGGTTGAGCGCTGCTTTGAAGGTAAGAACCCATCGGATTGTGCTACTGCTGTCGCCGGTGAGATCGGTCTGGGTATGGAATACTATATCTCATACGCCGATGTTACCGGTGACCGCGGGGTGCGCCCTTGGTTCGGGCGCGAGTGCGCGGAAGCTGTTGAACAAAAACAGTCTGCGTACCGCGCTTGGGTAAGGGCGCGCGTCACGCGCCATCCCAATCTGGGCCACTTCAAGGCGGCGTACAACAGAGCTACAAAGGTCTGTAGAAGGGCCTACGTCAGAGCGGATGCCCTGCGCATAGCGCGGCTTGGTCAAGAGCTAGTGATGCATCCTACGGGAAGCCGTGGCTACTGGCGACTGGCTAAAGCCGTGCAAGCCAACTTCTGTCAGCCTTCGCTGCCTCCGCTGCGTAACCCTGATGGATCCCTGGCCCATGAGCCGCAAGAGAAGGCAAATCTGCTGGCTAATCTCTTTGCGGCCAACTCCCGAATCGACGATTGTGGTACGCAGCCACCAACACTACCCGACAGTGACCACGCGATGCCTGATATCCATATCAGGCAACGCGATGTCCGTGCAGTGCTACAATCACTCGATGTCCGGAAAGCCAGTGGTCCGGATGGTATTCCAGCGGTAGTTTTGAAAAAATGTGCAGCGGAGTTGTCTCCAATGCTTACGCGCCTGTACCGGCTATCCTACAGTTCGGGTACAGTGCCTTTGCCTTGGAAAGAGGCGAATGTTCAGCCGATTCCCAAGAAGGGGGATCGCTCGGAGCCAGCCAACTATCGACCCATAGCCGTCACCTCAGTGCTTTGCAAAGTGTTCGAGCACATAATTAACAAACAGCTCATGCGGCACCTAGAGGATCACTCCTTAATTAATGACCGGCAATATGGCTTCAGACCGAAACGGTCGACGGGTGATCTTCTAGCATACGTTACCCATCTTTGGGGTGAGGCTATGGACAAGCACGGCGAGTCACTGGCAATTAGTCTTGACATCGCCAAAGCTTTCGATAGAGTCTGGCACAAATCGCTTCTTTCCAAGCTACCTGCCTTTGGTCTGCCTTCTAGGCTGTGCAACTGGGTTGCTAGCTTCCTGCAAGGGCGCCGTATTCGCGTCCTTTGTGACGGACGCGCTTCGGAGTTTCTGCAGGTTAATGCTGGCGTGCCCCAGGGGTCCGTCTTATCACCCACTCTCTTTCTTCTGCATATCAATGACATGCTGTCTACCGGCAATGTTCATTGTTATGCAGACGATAGCACTTTACATGGGAGTTATCATGGACATCCTGCGGTCAAGCAGTCAGATATCGCAGAGAAAAGGCAGCTTCTTGTCACTGAGCTTGACGGGATCCTGAATCACATTTCTCAATGGGGCTCTGAGAACCTGGTTGAGTTCAATGCCAAGAAGAGGCAGGCATGTGCGTTTACAGCAAAAGTATCTTCTTTCCTTCCCCTCCCCACTCTTCAGAGCACGCCACTGCCACTGCAGGACAATCTCAATATCCTAGGTATGGATGTTCGCTGCAACCTGAATAACAAAAACTACATCGAAAGCATCATCAAAACAGCCTCACGAAAACTCGGAGTTCTGAACAGAGTGAGACGATTTTTCACGCCGGAGCAGCGGTGTCTTCTATACAAGACACAAATTCGCTCCTGTGTGGAGTACTGCTCGCATCTCTGGGATGGTTCAGCAAAGTACTTACTAGATGCTCTCGACAGGTTGCAGCGACGTGCGGTCCGCATCATTGGGAATCCCGAGATCACGAACACCCTAGAACCTTTACAGCTGCGTAGAGATGTTGCGTCCATGGCTGTATTTTACCGTCTGTACCATGGGGAGTGTTCTGATGAGCTCTTCCAATTAGTCCCACCCTCCCCTTTCCTACACAGGACAACACGTGCAGGTCTTAGATGTCATCCGCACACGGTGCAAAACATCCGATCAAGAACCAAGCGGTTCGGAGACTCTTTCCTCTGTCGCACCATTAAGGCCTGGAATTCATTACCAGCTCACGTGTTTCCTTCTTCCTACAGTCCCGGGTCCTTTAAGCGGGGCGTGAAAAAGCATATGATAAGGCCGTCAAGCTGAGTGTCACCATTGTCACACGGTATGTGTAAGTAATGGTGACCCTCTTTTCTGGGACTTTGCCTTCAGCTTACCATCAGGCAAGGCGAAGTCCAATTGACGTGTCCTATATAAAAAAAAAATAATAATAATTTAAAATCGATATAAAATTGAATGCATTAAAATATTATTGTATGTGATGTCCATGTATTAGAATAAAATTACTTATAAAATATATACAAAAATGAAATAAAGATGCAACTTTAGGCATCGAAAAATGCCTCCCCAACGATCTCCACTGGTACCATGCCCAAAAGGCTACTACTACTTATCTCTATTGTAAAGAGATAACGATATATTATACATACAACAAAGAAATTTTCTTATCGTACAATTACCGTCTTCGTTATTTTGCTTGCAGAAATACAATTTCAACTTCCCCTACAAACTCTTTTCTTATGTATTAAAAATAAATTTCTCTACCTTCACATTTAAGATTAGAACAACGGTAAATCGCTTTGATAGTGAATGCACACAAGACTTTTTAAACGGGATGTTTCTCAGTGAACATACATCTTGCCCTAAAGGTCTCCGTTTAACGCAACGTATCACATGTTTTGAGTACTGAGTTCACATAGGAGAGCAAGTTGGCGCAGTATGTTGTAATCAATATGTTTACTAAAATTAGGCCATAAGATCATAGTTAATTAACAAAATGGGGCTTGCTTGCAATAAAGATTTAGGTATTTAAACTATCATGGTCACTCACATCAGTATCAAAATAAACGGGATATTTACCATGTTTTAAGTTTCTGATATTACGGCGCTGTTGCAAGCACCATGATCACGGAGGAACTGGAGTAGTGGCGATGAACAGGGAAAATGATTTTTCCTAGGAGTAATTATATCGATCTACCCTCTTTCGAGTTCTTTTACTACGCGTATCTGCAGTACTATTGGTTTCACTCTCACTACAAACTCGAACCCGATCTCTATCACATTCACGACACACGATGCTTACTGTATCCACTCGCGATTTTGTTTTGGCTTGTTCCCGGTTGTTTTTGCAAAGACGGACCATTGGATGCCAGACGTTCGGCAGTTTAAACCCATTCTCACTATTGAAATTGTTATACTTTTTTATTTCAATCGCTTCCCTAACCAGTCTAGGTATACAGTGGCGTTCTGTCGAGAGCATCTGAGGGTTATGTAGCTTGATCCAGTGGTTCGTACCGGACTCCAATAAATGTAGAGCGATTGCAGATTTATGCGGTTCATTGTTTTTGACTGCCCTGATGTGTTCCTTGATTCGGCATGTAACCGTTATTTTTGTTTGTCCTATATAAGAACTGCCAGGTACAGTCAATCTTGTACACTCCTGGCCTGTCCAGTAGAGAGCCATCTTTGGGTGAGCGCAGGCATTGCGACAGCTTTTTAAAAGGAGTGAAAATAGTTTTGACAGATACCTTCTTCAGAATGTTAGCGATCTTATCTGTCACTCCTTTGATGTAGGGTAAAAAGGCTGGAACCGGGGTTCTGGGGTTTA
The DNA here is from genome assembly GCA_963662185.1 of Eilema griseolum. Taxonomy (NCBI): domain Eukaryota; kingdom Metazoa; phylum Arthropoda; class Insecta; order Lepidoptera; family Erebidae; genus Eilema; species Eilema griseolum. The sequence continues at coordinate 4,965,505 of OY759243.1, forward strand.
TTTGTGGTGAGTCTGGATGGTCTTATTCGATCATTGTATCCATTCCTTTGTAGAACGCCGCTTATGTGCTTCAATTCTTCTTGTAAATGTTCCTCGTCACATAAACTATATGCGCGGTCAGTAAGTGACGTCACTACCGAATTAAGATGGTGCGAATGATTATGTGAGTCGGCATCGGTAAATATCCCGTTTATTTTGATATAGAAATAAAAATAACAACTATGCATGAAGCTTTTGAGAGGAAAGGAATGAAAGTGAATGTTAGTAAGACAAAAGTTATGGTTTTTGAAAGAGATGAATGTGTGACAGAGATGGAGAAAAAGTGGAACAAGTGAATGAGTTCATATATTTGGGAACATTGTTTACGAGAGATGGAAAGCATGAAGAAGATGTTGAAAGGAGAGTGATGGCTGGAAATAGAGTGAATGGGGCACTACACAACTTTATGAGCAGCCGGAAAGTGTCCGAAAAGGCACGACTGGCTGTACATGGAGGAGTATTGGTGCCGACTCTTATGTATGGTAGTGAAAGTTGGGTGTGGCAGAAAAAGCATCAGAGTAGAGTAAATGCAGTAGAAATGCGTGCGTTGCGAAGTATGTGTGGCTTGACCTTGAAAGATAGAGTGAGAAATAGCGTGATAAGAGAACGATGTGGAGTGATAGAAGATGTAGTGATGAGAATTGAGAGAGGAATGTTGAGATGGTTTGGTCATGTTGAGAGAATGAATGAAAGAAGACTAACGAAACAGGTGTATGAGGCGAGTGTGGATGGTACCGTCGGAAGGGGAAGACCTAGGCGCACATACCTGGACCAAATCGGGGAAGTTTTAGAAAAGGGGCAGGTCAGGAGTACTCTAAACCGACGAGCATGCATGAAGAATGTAATGAGAGTGAATGAAGCGAGAGTAATATGTCAGGATCGTAGCAAATGGAGATCCGTGATCTCTGCCTACCCCTATGGGAGACAGGCGTGATTTTATGTATGTATGTATGTATGTAGAAATAAAAATTATTTATTTACTTATAACAGTTACAAAATAAGTCTCTGGGGAATAGATGGGTGGAACAGCCATCTATTTTCAAACACGAAGGCAAGTAAAGAACTTAATACAGTTCTAAAATGTATGAGAGTACCATAAATAATTTTACTCTTTTTTTGAGTTTTACTGACTACTTTAGGAAAGAGGGATGGGTCTCAACTAAAAAGGTAGTTCTTTGTCTGTCAAGTTAGTCAACTTCTGCTAGGAAAAAACACAGCTTTACTGCGTCATAAATAAAATATAACTCTATGTTGTCGTTATAATATTTAACATTATTGATTGATTTAGTGGGCGTCGTCTCAAAACACGCAATAGAAAAAGTATCTTCTTGAATTTTTTTCTTATAACTTAGGTGGCAGACAAGCACATGGCCCACTTGATGGAAAGTGGCCTATAAACGTGTGCAACTCCAGTGGCGTCAAACATTATCTATATATCACTACTATTGCGGAGGTGAGTAAAAGATGGTTTACCAGTTGGAACAAGATTAATTTATTTACTATTTACACACTCTTATATACTAATTATTCTACATGATTTTACTGAGATTAAGAGTGGGGTTTTACTCATATGAGTTTAGTGCTGACATTATTGTTTATTGATACGTGCTGTTTATATAATATTATTTCCTAGTTATAGTGTACTTTGCCTATGACGCATAGCACGTCATAGTACTCCCCCCTTTATAAAAATTCTAGTTATTATTTGCTGTGGTGCGTCGACCTTGTCCGTGTACGCTGTTTGCTGAGTTGTCTTTTTCTGCAGTTGTTTACACTTGTTGCATTTCCTTGATTATTTTGTTTATCTTTTTGTCCATGACTTTGTTAGTTTTCCGTACGAGTCTGGTGATTGTTATTATTATTGCTGCTAGTATAATTATAGCGATGAGTACTCCGATCCAGATTTTTATTTTTTCAATTTCTGCTGCCATGTGTGTGTTCTTTTCTGCCTTTGCTGCCAGGTTATTGTTCTGCACCATGTTTATTTGCTCCTTTTCGTGGGTTTGACTGCTTCCCATCTTGTGTGTTGTTTCTTGTGGCTTGCTGTGGAGTGACTTTTATTTTCATTTTGCCCTTTTTATATCATTGTTTGAAACGGACCGTGGGTCGTGATATTCTTCCCGAACGTGTTCTTTTTATGTTTTGAATTTGCTCTGCCTTATCTTGCTCTTGATTTTGAGCTTCTATCTTGTCGTCGCTCGTCGTGAATGCTGGCTTTAGCCTGTCAATCGACACGTTCACTTCCCTGCCGTTTCGCTTGATCGTGACTATTTTGTTGTCACGTTTGACTACGAGAAACGGTCCGTCGTAAGGTGTTGTGAGCGTAGGACGTAGCTTATCGCATCGTAGAAACACGTGTGTACAGTCGGCTAAGCGTGGGTGTACGAATATGTTTTTGTTTGAGCTTTGTCGTTGTGGAATTGACGTCATGTGCGTTATGTTATCTTTAATTTTCTCCACAAACTCTGCATACGTTGTGTTTTTAGAACAGTCGCCAAAATATGCTGCTGGTAATTTTATTGTTGTTCCGTAGACCAATTCGGCTGCTGAGTATCCAGTGTCTTGTCGAATGCTGGTACGTATCCCGAATAATACCGATGGTAATTCTTTCGTCCAATTTTCGGTATTTCCTCTTGCCATCAAAGCTGCTTTCATGGTTCTGTGCAGTCTTTCTACTTTGGAGTTTGATTGAGGGTGATATGGTGTAGTACGGATTTTTTGTATACCCAGGAATTTGGTTAGGCTTCTGAATAGCTCAGACTCGAATTGTCGTCCTTGATCCGTTGTTATATAATTGGGGCATCCAAAACGTGTGATCCAGCCATCGTATAGGGTTTTGGCTACAGTTTCTGCTGTGATGTCCGAAATAGGATATGCTTCTGGCCATGACGTACAACGATCGATCATAGTGACGATGTATCTTTTGTTTTGTGATGTCGGTAGGGGGCCCACAATGTCTATGTGTATGTGGCTAAATCGTTCTGCTGGCATAAATTTGCCCAGGGGTGATACTGTGTGCCGCTGAACTTTTGATTGCTGGCATTGTAAACATGTTTTGCACATTTCGTAAATGTCTTTGTGCATGCTAGTCCAGATGTATTTTGCGGTTATCAACTTTTTTGTTGTGTTTTTCCCTGGGTGGCTCATGTTGTGAAAACTATCAAAAATTGTTTTTCTGAACTTTTGTGGTAGGTATGGCCTTGTTGTACCGGTGGATATATCACAATAAATTTTGGTATTATTGTTTTGTACTGGTACCTGTGTTATTTTTAGTGACCTATTTTGTTTTAGTTTTATTAACTCCGGGTCACAGTCTTGGTATTTTTTTACCTCTTGCCAGTTGAGAATTTGGGGTAGTTCTATTGTTTCTATTACCCGTGATAGTGCGTCGGCTACCACGTTTTCGCTGCCCGTGACGTGCCTTATGTCTGTGCTGAATTGTGCAATATATTCTAGGTACCTTATTCTTCTAGGGGATTCATCCACTGATTGCTTCTTGTCGAATGCATGAATCAGTGGCTTATGATCAGTGTATATTGTAAATGTGCGACCTTCTATTAGTCGTCTAAAGTTTTTTATTGCCATGTAAATACCGAGTAGTTCTCGATCGTATGTGGAATATTTTGTTTGTGTCTCGCTTAACCCTTTTGAAAAAAATGATATGGGTTTCCATTTTCCTTGAACTTTTTGTTGAAGTACGGCGCCTACACATTTTAAACTAGCATCTGTCATAATGGCTAGTGGTGTGTCTGTTTCCGGAAATGCGAGTGTTGTGACATCTCTTATGTCCTGTTTGCAGTGTTCGAATGCTTGGTTAGCTTCCGTATTCCACTCGATTTTTTTTTTTTTTTTTTTTTTTTTTTTTATATAGGACACGTCAATTGGACTTCGCCTTGCCTGATGGTAAGCTGAAGGCAAAGTCCCAGAAAAGAGGGTCACCATTACTTACACATACCGTGTGACAATTGGCGTATTGTCATTCTTTTTGCAGTTTATTAAGTATTTGTTGAGCGGAGCTTGGTGTCCGGCGGCGTGTGGGATGCTACTTCTGTAGAAATTCATCATTCCCAAAAATCGACGTAGCTCCTTTACCACCTTTGGCTTTGGGTATTCGTTTATTACTCGTACTTTCTCAGACGTGGGGGTGATTCCTTGGCTCGTTATATGATAACCTAAGAAATCTATCTCTGTCTTTTCGAATTCGCATTTGCTCGTATTGATTGAGATGCCGTTTTTACTTAGGCGAGTGAATACTTCCTCTAGTTGAACGTAATGTTGTTCGGTATTTTGACTTGCTATGAGTATGTCGTCCACGAAAACATATATATAGTCCAGGTCTCTAAACAGGGAGTCCATAAACCTCTGGAACGTTTGGGCTGAATTTCTGAGGCCAAATGGCATGTAATTCCAGTGAAATAAACCCATTTGCGTGATTATTGCGGTCTTTTCTGGTTCCGCAACAGGGATTTGGTGGAACGCCTTCTTTATATCAATTTTGCTGAATATTGTTTTTCCACTTGCGATGTATGTAAAGTCTAACAGTCTTGGCAAGGGATATCTGTCGGGAACTGTTATTTTATTTAACGCGCGGTAGTCTCCGCATGGCCTCCATTCCCCATTCTTTTTCTTTACCATGTGGAGAGGCGATGCCCAAGGACTACTGGAAGGTTCTAATATTCCTAAGTTTATTAGCTCTTGGAATTCCTTTTTTGCTGCCTTATATTTGTCGGGTGGTAGTGGGCGCGCGCGGGCATAAACTGGAGGACCTTTTGTTATGATGTGATGCTGTATTCCATGTTCTGTGGGTTTTTTAAGTGGTGTTGGTCTAGTGACGTTTACGTATTTCTCTAGCAGGTGCTTTATATGTTCGGGTAATTTCGCGTCGATGGATCTAATTGAAGGTATGTGTGTTGCTCTTGCAATTTTCGCATGCGTCATTAATTTTGTTTCTTGGTCGATCAGCCTTTTGCCGTATAGATCCACTAATAATCTGTGGTGCTCTAGGAAATCAGCTCCTAAGATAGGCATTTTTACATCGGCGATTACAAACGTCCAAGTAAAAGGTCTGCGTAACCCCAGATTTAGCGTTAATGTGCTTTCGCCATAAGTTTCAATAGTTGACCCGTTTGCGGCATACAGTTTGTAGTTGCTTGGGTTTTTCTTACCCTGTGCGTTTTGTAATACAGAAATATTTGCTCCCGTGTCTACTAAAAACCTATAACCACTGTTTGAGTCGGTTATAGTTAGACGGTTGGCGGGGTGTATGGCACAGAGTCCCGTCTTATTCTGCGCTAGTTCTCGTTTCCCGAATTTTTATCGGTTTTATTTATCCACGAGCACGGCTGATCGCATTTATATGCTTTTGTTTTGAATCGTCTGTGATAATAACATAGCCGTGTACGTGACCGTGAGCGTGATTGCGACCTTGCTCGGAATTTGCTGCGTTGCATCGGTCGGCGATTACTCATACCGCGGAGCTCGTTTATTTCAACTCGCATAGCTGCAATTTGTGACGTTAGCATTGTTATTAAGTTAACGTCGGCGGATTCCTGTGACGAGTTGTTTGTTTTGGTTTTATAGCGCATATTTTCATAAATTCGGTCCGCCATTTCGCATAATTTTGTGAGGTCGAGGTCTTCGGAGACTGCCAATATGGAGGTGATTGATACCGGAAGCTGTCTGAACCATAATAATCTGATGGTATCTTCGGTCATTTTGTCGCAGCTGGCTTCTTTCATTTTTCTCAACAGCTGTGATGGTGTTGAGTCACCTAGGTCCATCTCCGAAAGCAATTTGTGGAAGCGTCGTTGCTCGCTTTCCTCATAGCACGCAATTAATCTTTCCTTGATTTTAAGGTACTTGTCTGCGTTTGGCGGTGACGTCAGGATGTCGCTGACTTGATGTATGACCTCTTTTGGTAATTTTGCGATGACGCTGTTATATTTATATTCGTCACCTTGTTTTTGGGAGGCTACGATGGCCTCGAATTGCGCGAACCATAAGCGCGGTGAATCTGTCCAAAACGCTGGTATTTTCTCCGTAATGCTAATTGCAGCCACCATCTGGCTGTCGCTGATTGATTCAGCCGATGTACCGGGGTTTTTTTGAGGTGTCCCTGGAGTTATCGGTGCCATTTTTCTAGCCTCTTGATATTTCAGCTGGTTTGGACCCGCTTGTGGGAAGTCAACTGAAATGTGCTATTTCGCTATTTCGCTGATGGTGGTGGTCAGTAAGCTGGTGGGCTGTTGGGTAAATTTTTCCTTATATGGCTCCACCGTTTCTGTGATAGTTCCTAGGTTTGCTGCTGAAAACCTTTTCAGGGCTGCAGTTGGCCTGCAATTATATCAGCACTAGGAAATCACGTCGGGGTCACCAATATTGCGGAGGTGAGTAAAAGATGGTTTACCAGTTGGAACAAGATTAATTTATTTACTATTTACACACTCTTATATACTAATTATTCTACATGATTTTACTGAGATTAAGAGTGGGGTTTTACTCATATGAGTTTAGTGCTGACATTATTGTTTATTGATACGTGCTGTTTATATAATATTATTTCCTAGTTATAGTGTACTTTGCCTATGACGCATAGCACGTCATAACTACTATGCATCGGTTCATTGGGTGGAGACCTTTAGCTTCTTGGTAAATCGTTTTAACAGTAAACCACGCGCTATATTTCTCCCAGTTAGTAGGTAAGCAACAGCCTTTTCTTTAATACGTTTATTCGGAGACTTATTAAAATTGTTTTGGTATATTTTACAACAAAATCGGTGGAATTTTGCGATCAATCATTATTTGTTGCACACATACTTCATAGAATATGAAGTTTGTTACCGTGTTCAGCATGCCCGGATACGGTCCTGTACGCCGGAGGCAACATTAAGAGTACCGAGAGTCTACAATAAACAAAGCAGTATACTTTATACATAAATAAGTTAGACTAACCGCTCACACAATGTATTTTACTCTCAATATTATTGTGTGTGAGCGGTGTCCTATTTACTTAAGTATTTACGAACTGGGACGTGGATGGTCCTTTAATCGAAATAATATTCGTGCAACTATGATAAAATTACAAATTTGTTGTGTCTGTAGATATTCAAATTAAAACTAAAAAAGTATTAAATACGCAAATACAATATTCCCTACAATGTTTTATTTATTAGTATAAGTGGCATACGACCACGGCTATTCTAGATATATAGATATTGTCGGGTTTTAGTTTTAAACTTATTTTTTTATTTATATTATTTTGGGGCAAGCAATAGGTATAATTAATACATTTTGAAATGTGCTAATTACGCTCTTTCAGTTGACATATACGATATATTTATTTGAAATTTATTTTTTATGACCGCTAGAGGACGCCATAATAGATTCAGTGACATGTTATATGATCTATAACCAGCGGACAACTAAGACGCTTCTAACGATACCTCATTTGTACAGTTCTAATTAGTGGTTGAGAAGCTATATGGGAACAGATGAACCTACATACATGCATAGCCTGTCAAAATCATAACCCTCCTTTTGCGTAAAAAGTTTTTTTTTTTACCTGACCGTAGTCAGGTAAAAAAAAAACTTGGGTTATTGTTATATCAACAATTCTGAACACAATTTTTATTGGAATCTGGTCTACTTGGACGCAAATAATATTGAACGAACTTTCATGAACCGGCAATATGGCCGAAAGTTGCGGTAACCGACAGACACGAGGTCAGAGTCGCAGGTATCACCTAGTATGTATATTACTATAAAAAGAAAAAGAGATGATATTTCCGCCCAATTGAGCAGTCCGACTGGGGAAGTACCTCTGCCCTACAGAATACCGCGGTTATAATAACTTCGTGTTGTGTTCCCAGCGGTGAGTAGGGTAGCCAGAGCTCACTGGAGAATTTGTGCTGTCTGTGGGATGACTAAAGGCTTGTCCTGCTTTGTCCTCTACGCTGACGGCACAGAGACCCTGTGCTTACAGGGTCGGCAGCATACATAGCCTGTCGTGTTACACACGTCCATTGGCCACGGTAACAACTTTCCATTAGGTGGGCCGTGTGCTTGTCTGCCACCTAAGCGATATAAAAAATAAAAATTTACTTACTCATAAATAAGATTTAATTTCAAATATCAACTATATAATACAGCATAGCATGTATTACGATGTTATTCATCTCATAGTACGATCTCCGCCGCAAGTAAGATATTATGCAGCATTGTGCCCGATCTCATATTCGTAGACATGCTACGAATTTAGCCCGAAGAATTTGATATTCCTTTGGAACGATTGTAATCATTCCAAAGGATGGGATGTATCCTTGGCTGTATTTCTTCAATTTAAATGTATAGTATTTTGTTATCCCACTAATATTATACCAGTCGCGTGGTTCCCGGCAGAGTAGAATTGGGACCACCCCATCTCTCCCCATGCGGTGCCATACAAGGTGACTAAGAGATAGGGCTGTTTAACATCAGATGCATGGCTTGAGTCAACAATAGTGCCCGGAAGACGGCAATGGCTCACCCCTATTACGTGGGACCGAAAACAATGATTGGTGAAATGTAGGTGTTAATTACCTCTGCCTAATCCTTCGGGGATAAAGGCGTGATTATATATTTATAATAAATATAAAAGTATGTGATAATGTTTGGATATTTGTTATTCAATCGCGCTCTAACGGCTGAACGGATCTGAATGAAATTTGGTACAGGGATAGCTTATAGTCCGGAGTAGCACATAGACTATCTTTTATTCCGGGAATAGGTTCCTTATGGGTTCGAATTTCAACTATAGGGCATCAGCTAGTTAAAATAATAAGGATTCGTTCGTCTATAAGTGGAAAAGGGAAGTCGTTTGTCTAATTGTGGAAACTACCTAATGTCAATAAAAAAATGTAGGTATTTTTCTTTGGTACAGGTATAATAACACAAAAATGCTACTTGGACTCCAGGAATATGTTCCCTTGGAGTATGGAGATGGTATTAGGATTACAAGCGGGCAACAGCAATAGTGATAAATAATTTATTTGTTGGAAGTGGGTTGTTTTACAGCACATTAGCAAATCCACACGTTGTATAGTGGACTGTAGAAATCCGAGGACAGCCTAAAATCTATTATCCTTTGAGCAGTTTGAGCACCCAAGTTGAATTTAGCAGAATAAAATATAGGGTCATTCATCAACTCGCTAATCCGGAACTCGCTAGCGTTTGTGAGTTAGTATGGTGGTACATCTTTCTTCTCTCTTATCCTCTATTAAAATAACTATAAAACCACCCATTAGACGCAGTTATAAGAAGGAAAAGCAAGTAAGAAATGCATATTTAAAGTTAAGACATTGGTGGTTACTACCAGTGTATTACTTACTGACTAGATAGCGTGTGGCGTCACTTCACACCATTTTATTTTTAAAATTGTTCCTGTCTTCAGCACCCCAATTTTCATGTTCAATACTCTGCAGATATTAGTACAGATGTATGCATACACGATGATGTTCTCAAGAGACTCTTGGAAGTTAGATCGAGAATCTGTGCAACAGTCATTAATCACAAGAACCACTCCAAAGCTGCCAGTGTTATGTTGTCAGTGAAACATCCCGAATGGGCTACACCCGGTTTTACTCATTAGGGCGAATACGAGGTAGGAAATTCTTCGGTGATTGCGAAATTAGTCTCTTATATCCTTACAAATTTGATTTATCGTGCTTACTTTTTCTTCTGTTTTTCCTCGATGGGGCCAGCGTCCCGAACTCGGGGCGAGTCTATTAGCTACTGTCAATTAGGCATGATTTGTATGGGGGTTGGGAGAAGGAAGGTAAAAATACTTTAAGAGCTATTTTTATACTCACCAAATGCACAAAAAATATTTAAATTACTTTTTTTTTTTTACAACTTAGGTGGCAGACTAGCACACGGCCCACTTGATGGAAAGTGGTTACCATGACCTATGAACGTGTGTAACACTAGTGGAGTCACATCCGTGCTGCCGACCCTGTAAGAACAGAGATTTTGTGCCGTCAGTGTAGAGGACAAAGCAGGACAAGCCTTTGGTCATCCCACTGACAGCACAAAAACTCTCCAGTGAGCTCTGGCTACCCTACTCACCGCCGGGAATACAACACGAAGTTATTATAACCGCGGTATTCTGTAGGGCGGAGGTACTTCCTCAGTCGGACTGCTCAATTGGGCGGCAATACCGCCGTGTCCTACCTCCTCAAACTATTACTCGAGTCGTTTCGGAGGAGTGACATCACACACACTGTGATACGTGATTTTGACATATACATAGTTTAGAACTTTAGTTATAACTAATCTAAACAAAAGAAGTGTAGGAGATATGGGGAACCAATATTAAAACTACAATGTCGATGTTGATTTGATGTCATAAATGCTTTATGCCAAAGTTACAAATGTTTATGCCATTTTATCCGGATTTTCAGGAGCTAGGGTTGTCACTTCCCATCTACACTATTATATAATTGTAAAGTGGTTATGCCTGCGCAGATTAGATGTTTAAAAACCTTGTGTTTTGTTTTATTTTGCCATAACTCTTGTCTAGTTGTCCATGATAGACGGAATAACTATCATATAAGCTAATGGTGTTTGAGCAGTTTTTATGTGATTGAAAGGTCTTGATCAAACCTAAAATCTTACTTTTAAATGGGATTATGAAGTCGTTATAACCAATATCAACGCAGGCGGAACCGCGGTCATAGACCAAGTACTTAATACATACATACATATAATCACGCCTTTGTCCCTGGAGGGTTAGACAGAGGTGAATTAACACCCACATTTCATCAATAATTGTATTCGGTCCCACGTGATAGGGGGTGAGGCTATTGCCGTAATCCGGGCAATATTGTTGACTTGAGCCATGCAACTGAGGCTGAGTCTGGGCTGTATATATCAGTCTGATGTTAAACAGCCCTATCCCTTAGTCGCCTTGTACAACACCGCATGGGAAGAGATGGGGTGACCCTAATTCTACTCTACCGGAAACCACGCAACCAAACTTACTTAATAACATCTAATATTCAGTAAAGTAACATGCCAATCAAAAGCTGGATGCTATAAATAAGTTCATTTATTCTTGATGAGTTCCTTGACCTGTTCACTGATTTATTATACTAGATAGGCCATTAGAACTGTTAGTTCAAATACCACAATACCGGTAACATTCAATCAAATTTCTATTAAAACATCATTTAGTTCTATCTCTATTCGCAATTGGACACTAAATCACTCCCAGAACTATTACCGTGATAGTAGATCTATCAAATATGTCTATGAGTTATTTGTGTGCAATAAATCGCGGTTTGTTTGCCCCGCTCAGCTCGTAATATAGTGAAGATTGGCTCGCACTATGTTTGCCAATCAATTAGAGCATAAAACCAATGAACGGCTTATGAAAACACACAAGATTAGGTTAGGGGTTGTCACACATTTGTGATACGTACATACATATAATCACACCTTTATCCCCGGATGGTTAGGTAGAGGTGAATTAACACCCACTTTTATTGTGCTCACCCCCTATTATGTGGGACCGAATACATAATATGTATTCGGTCCCACATAATAGGAGGTGAGCCTATTGCCGTTTTCCGGGCACTATTGTTGCCTCGAGCCATGAATCTGAGGCTGAGTCTGGGCTGTATATACCTGTCTGATATTAAACAGCCCTATTCCTTAGTCGCCTTGTACCGCATGGGAAGAGATGGGGTGGTCGTTTATTATATAACCACATTTATGGTAACTGTAGAATAAACAATAATGTGGAAATACCCTTAACATAAAGGGTGAATTGAGAGCGACGAAGGATCGCAAGCCAAGTTTTTTTTTTTTTTTTTTTATATAGGACACGTCAATTGGACTTCGCCTTGCCTGATGGTAAGCTGAAGGCAAAGTCCCAGAAAAGAGGGTCACCATTACTTATACATACCGTGTGACAATGGTGACACTCAGCTTGACGGCCTCATCATATGCTTTTTCACGCCCCGCTTAAAGGACCCGGGACTGTAGGAAGAAGGAAACACGTGAGCTGGTAATGAATTCCAGGCCTTAATGGTGCGACAGAGGAAAGAGTCTCCGAACCGCTTGGTTCTTGATCGGATGTTTTGCACCGTGTGCGGATGACATCTAAGACCTGCACGCGTTGTCCTGTGTAGGAAAGGGGAGGATGGGACTAATTGGAAGAGCTCATCAGAACACTCCCCATGGTACAAACGGTAAAATACAGCCATGGACGCAACATCTCTACGCAGCTGTAAAGGTTCTAGGGTGTTCGTGATCTCGGGATTCCCAATGATGCGGACCGCACGTCGCTGCAACCTGTCGAGAGCATCTAGTAAGTACTTTGCTGAACCATCCCAGAGATGCGAGCAGTACTCCACACAGGAGCGAATTTGTGTCTTGTATAGAAGACACCGCTGCTCCGGCGTGAAAAACCGTCTCACTCTGTTCAGGACTCCGAGTTTTCGTGAGGCTGTTTTGATGATACTTTCGATGTAGTTTTTGTTATTCAGGTTGCAGCGAACATCCATACCTAGGATATTGAGATTGTCCTGCAGTGGCAGTGGCGTGCTCTGAAGAGTGGGGAGGGGAAGGAAAGAAGATACTTTTGCTGTATACGCACATGCCTGCGTCTTCTTGGCATTGAACTCAACCAGGTTCTCAGAGCCCCATTGAGAAATGTGATTCAGGATCCCGTCAAGCTCAGTGACAAGAAGCTGCCTTTTCTCCGCGATATCCGACTGCTTGGCCGCAGGATGTCCATGATAACTCCCATGCAAAGTGCTATCGTCTGCATAACAATGAACATTGCCGGTAGACAGCATGTCGTTGATATGCAGAAGAAAGAGAGTGGGTGATAAGACGGACCCCTGGGGCACGCCAGCATTAACCTGCAGAAACTCCGAAGCTCGTCCGTCACAAAGGACGCGAATACGGCGCCCCTGCAGGAAGCTAGCAACCCAGTTGCACAGCCTAGAAGGCAGACCAAAGGCAGGTAGCTTGGAAAGAAGCGATTTGTGCCAGACTCTATCGAAAGCTTTGGCGATGTCAAGACTAATTGCCAGTGACTCGCCGTGCTTGTCCATAGCCTCACCCCAAAGATGGGTAACGTATGCTAGAAGATCACCCGTTGACCGTTTCGGTCTGAAGCCATATTGCCGGTCATTAATTAAGGAGTGATCCTCTAGGTGCCGCATGAGCTGTTTGTTGATTATGTGCTCGAACACTTTGCACAGCACTGAGGTGACGGCTATGGGTCGATAGTTGGCTGGCTCCGAGCGATCCCCCTTCTTGGGAATCGGCTGAACATTCGCCTCTTTCCAAGGCAAAGGCACTGTACCCGAACTGTAGGATAGCCGGTACAGGCGCGTAAGCATTGGAGACAACTCCGCTGCACATTTTTTCAAGACTACCGCTGGAATACCATCCGGACCACTGGCTTTCCGGACATCGAGTGATTGCAGCACTGCACGGACATCGCGTTGCCTGATATGGATATCAGGCATCGCGTGGTCACTGTCGGGTAGTGTTGGTGGCTGCGTACCACAATCATCGATTCGGGAGTTGGCCGCAAAGAGATTAGCCAGCAGATTTGCCTTCTCTTGCGGCTCATGGGCCAGGGATCCATCAGGGTTACGCAGCGGAGGCAGCGAAGGCTGACAGAAGTTGGCTTGCACGGCTTTAGCCAGTCGCCAGTAGCCACGGCTTCCCGTGGGATGCATCACTAGCTCTTGACCAAGTCGCGCTATGCGCAGGGCATCCGCTCTGACGTAGGCCCTTCTGCAGACCTTTGTGGCTTTGTTGTACGCCGCCTTGAAGTGGCCCAGATTGGGATGGCGCGTGGCGCGCGCCCTTACCCAAGCGCGGTACGCAGACTGTTTTTGTTCAACAGCTTCCGCACACTCGCGCCCGAACCAAGGGCGCACCCCGCGGTCACCGGTGACATCGGTGTATGAGATATAGTATTCCATACCCAGACCGATCTCACCGGCGACAGCAGTAGCACAATCCGATGGGTTCTTACCTTCAAAGCAGCGCTCAACCCACGGGATGGACGCAAAATAGTCACGAAGTCCATCCCAGTCCGCTGACGAGTAGTGCCAGAGACGCCGCTTCCCCTGCACGGGTCGTGGGGGCGCTATAATGGGCACCGTGGAACAGACCAGACAGTGGTCGGAGTTGCCTAAAGCGGCTCGCACCGATACACTGTACCGGTCCGGATCACTCGTCAGCAGAAGGTCTAGCAGAGAAGGTGCTAGGCCCGACCTTCTTGGTATCCTAGTGACCTCGTGCACCAATTGGGTCAGGCCGTGCGCCAGAGCAAACGCGTGGGCGGCTCTGCCCGCATGGTCTGTTTTGGAGGAGCCCAACCAGATCTCGTGGTGGGCGTTAAAATCCCCCAAAAACACCATTTCGGCATTCGGAAATCGCTCCTGCGCATCATCTGCCGCCTGACTCAGATATTCAAAGAGTCGAGTTGTCTCAGCATCTCCTGTATGGGAACGGTAGAGGCACACATAGATCTGACTCGTAGGGCCATGGTCTACGTGTACCCAAAGGATGGAGAAGGATGGGTCCTCTAGGCAGCGCAAACGGCGACAGCAAACATCCGCCCTAACAAACACGCACACCCCGGCTTTTGCACGAAAACTTTCCTCAAGAACATAGCCAGGGTAGAGCAAGTAGGTCGTGTCGTCAGGGCGGTGTATTTGCGTCTCCGTTAGAAAAAACATGGCAGGTTTCGCCGTCTCTAGGTGTTGGTGGACGGCGTTGAGGTTTGCATGGAGCCCACAGATGTTAGTGGACTCCACCTCAAATAGCAAGCTTTTGGGAGTGTGACGAGCCGCTGTGTTGCCTATTTCTCTGAATTGCGCTGCCATGAGTTTGGGTGGGAGAAGGCGTGAAAAAAGAGGTGATCGCCGCCGCAGCACCGTGTGACAAAGCGCGGGATATTGGTTTTATCTATGAATGTGAGGCATGGCGAGAGCCGACGCGCCGAACGGAAGGGCCCCCGTACCCCCCCGAGTATGGTCGCCGGGCTCCCAATTCCGGTCACCAACCGGCACGACGAACCATATCGGGATTATGCGCGGCCTGGTGAGGCAGCCTCCCAAGGTGGTTAACCCCAGTTGGGCCCCTGTACTATACCGCGGGCGGCCAGCGGCACCACCGTTTCTACAAGTCTCCCTGTTCGGCGCATCGCCCCGCGCCATCCCCACTAGACTACGCCAAGACCCACTGGTCCCACTAGTGCTGCGACAACCACCACCTCTGCCCGGCTATGCACTTGCTGACCCCTGAACACAATCCAACCGAGATTGAATTGCTATGGAGGGTTTTTCGCAATAGTGCACGGTGGTACCTACCCGGTCGAAACTTGAGACAAATTTGTGCCACCAAGTTTCTACCACCAGTAAAACCACCAGTTGCCCGCGTACGAAGGCAACTCGAGCGTCCGAGGTCGATGAATAATCTCTGTCCCCCATGAGCACAGGCCTGGGGTTGTTGGGTGGAGTCGACTGTCACCCTAGCAGAAGCAGGCCACGGCGGCGATGCGCGTTGTCTCCTCGTTTCCGGGGACCAGTTGGGGACCCTGTGTACCCACACCCGAGGAGGGCCGGATCGAGAGAGATGGTCCTGGGTCAGCCGGGGTTTTCACACGTAAAATAAGGACGAATTTTTCAAAAGGGATGGATGGTCAAGTTCCAAAGTATAAGGAATGGCGAAAGATACTCAAAGGAGTCACGAGCCCAATTTTGATGAAGCTTGAGGTTTTAAGTTTAGATTCTTGAAAAACCAATAATTCTATCTGGGAATCGAACTCATTGATTGATGGAGATGTTGTAGGAGGCAGGGCACGGTGGTATTTCCGCCCAATTGAGCAGTCCGACTGGGAAAGTACCTCCACTCTACAGAATACCGCGGTTTAATAGCTCACTGGAGAATTTGTGCTGTCAGTGGGATGACTAAAGGCTTGTAATGCTTTGTCCTCTGCACTGACGGCACAGAAATTCTGTGCTTACAGGGTCGGCAGCGCGAGTGTGGCTTCTCTGGTGTTACACACGTTTATAGGCCACGGTAACCACTTTCCATCAGGTGGGCCGTGCGCTTGTCTGCCACCTAAGTGGTATAAAAAAATTATTTTGAAAAAAAAACACATTTTTTTTATTACACCATACGATAGTGTCGCTGTTAAGGATCAAATTATGCAAAGTAATGATATACGGCAAATTTATAATATACTTTTAGTATACCCCCAAATATCTATACTAAGTATACATAATATCATTTATTGTCTTTTTCACACTCAGCATTTATCATACCACAATTTTCTATATGTGTTTGTTTATAATTTTTAATAGAAAATGGGCAAGAAAAGTAATTAGTAGGCTATGGAGGTCAGACGGAAGTAAAAGTCAGAGAAAGAGTAACATAGTAAAATTTGATACTATTTTTTTTATTATTAAAAATATTAGCAACCGCAAATACTAATATTCCCTCTAACCCCTGCAGCTAAGCTAAATTGTTAGTGCTAGGAGTGGGTTCACGTCGGTAGTGTAATGGCCAGGCTTCGAACCCGGGACCTCTCGATCGTAAAGCTGACTCCTTAACCACTAAGCTACTGACGCTTTTATATTATTATAGAGTATTATATATTATAGAGTATATTACCTCAGTTTATTGACGTCCTCCGTGGCGTAGCGGTAGAGCATTCGACTGCTATGCAGGGCGATGCCCGCTCAGTGCAAATATTTGTATGCATGTATATTTGCATTGGTCTGGGTATTTCTATGTATAAATGTATGTATTTACAAAAAAAAAGTATCTAAGTATGTTTATTCACATTCTAGATTCCATAACACAAGCTAGTTAAGCTATGCTTTTTTTTTTTTTTATACCACTTAGTTGGTAGACAAGCACACGGCCCACCTGATGGGAAGCGGTTACCGTGGCCTATGGACGTATGCAACACCAGGGGTGTCACACTCGCGCTGCCGACCATGAAGAAACCTCCTGATGCCCCTCTTGAAGAACCCCATATTATAGGCGCTTGGGAAAACCGATGCTTACCATGGGTCTAGACAGCGTTGTGTAGAATGTCGTGGAATGTTTATTTATTTATTATTTATTACCTGAAGGAGCACACGTGTTCCCTTTTTCTTACAGTCCCGGGTGCTTTAAGCGGGGAGTGAAAAAGCAACAGATGAGGCTGTCACTATGAGGGCCATCATAGTGACATAGTTGAAGTCAGTAATGGTGACACTATTTCTTGATATTTTGCCTTCAGCTTAATATCAGGGCAGGCAAAAATATTACCTACAGCAAAAAAGCATCCACGATAAAAGGACGGAACTGCGGGCAGCAGCTAATTACATTTAAAATTGGGTTTTTTGTATACTTACCACATTTGTCTAAACACTCGCAGTTAGTACGTACTTTAGAATGTATTCCCACATGTAATTTGGAATGTTGCTTTTTAATTTACCAAATGTCTGCCGTTTTTTATATAGCAGGCCTGTTTGTTTTATTTTGCCGCATGTTTTCATCTCATTGTGAAAATGATTCATTTCCTTATCTGCTAATGAAACATTTTTCTTCTATAATTACTTTAAAATTATTCAGGGCCCTACCAACACCTTCAAAGACCAAGGTAATCTAATTTACTAGTCGATGCACCTGCTAAATAAAGGTCGAGACTCAGGTGTAGGTATTCCTATCAGAATTAGGAGGTCAGATGGCAGTCGTTCCTTTGCAGGTCAGTAAATCAATAAAAAAAAAAGAAAAGTGAACTACGAATTTCAAAGCGTACACTTTTTCTTTTTCTTTTTTTATACCACTTAGTTGGCAGACAAGCACACGGCCCACCTGATGGAAAGTGGTTACCGTGACCTATGGACGTCTGTAACACCAGAGGAGTCACAGTCGCGCTGCCAACCCTATAAGTACAGAGTTTCTGTGCCGTCAGTAGAAGACACAATCAGGACAAGTCCTTAGTCTTCCAACTGACAGCACAAATTCTCCAGTGAGCTCTGGCTACCCTACTCACTGCTGGGAACACAACACGAAGTTATTATAGTCGTGGTATTCTGTAGGGCGGAGGTACTACCCCAGTCGGACTGCTCAATCGGGCGGAAATACCGCCGTGTCCTACCTCCTCACACTATTTTGAATTATTAGTAATATATAGTAGCGAATTATTTTGAAATTTTCTTATTCCATAGCTGTCAAAGTAGCTCCTAATATGAACTGGCTGTCTGCGTCTCTCACTCGAAGCCTTACTCTGAGAATGAAAGAATATTCTATATAGGTTGTGGAACCGTGCTTTTCCAAGTGCAAATTAGGTGTTTTTAAAGCCCGGGTCCTTTAAGCGGGACGTAAAAAGCATATGATGAGGCCGTCAAGCTGAGTGTCACCATTTTCATATGGTATGTGTAAGTAATGATGTCCCTCTTTTCTGAGACTTTGCCTTCAGCTTACCATCAGGCAAGGCGAAGTCTAATTGACGTATTCTATATAAAAAAGGCTTAGATGCTAATTAGTACACCCGTTAGTCATTAGCTCTCGCTTTCCTCTTTGGATTAAGAGCTAAAAACTAAGTCCAATCTCATCGGTACCTTATTCGGAACAATAAATCTGTAGTACAGGAATTTATTCTGTTTTCACCATCGTTATCTATGCGTAACTTATTCGTTTTGTTATCATATGTAACTTAACCAACTAATATCAAACATTTGTGTTATTTTCCTGTCATAATTTATCAATCTGGTGTTTATATCTTGCTTTCTCGAGTGTTGCTCGCTTGGACAAGCGATAACACTGGACAAAGTTTGGCTTCAAAGTATACTCGAGTTTGTAATTGTAATGGTTTTTTTATAGCACTTGGTTGACAGGCAAGCACACGGCTCACCTGATCGAAAGTGGTTACCGTGGCCTATGGACGTGTGCAACACCAAGGGAGTCAAACTCGCGCTGCTCACCCTATAAGCACAGAGTTTCTGTGCCTTCAGAGTAAAAGACAAAGCAGAACAAGTTTTTGGTCTTCCCACTGACAGCATAAAATTTTTCCAGTGAGCTCTGGCTACCCTTCTCACTTGTTGCTTAGGTAATAAAAATGGCTGGACTGTTATTGGATCCGGTAGTCGCCCATAATACTGTTTACTCTAACTTGCTTATATCATACATTCTTGTATAAACTTTCCGCCATTATCTTGGACTTAAGTCGTGAGAGAACCGAGATCCTGACTCGCAGATTGTTTTGTTATAATCGCCGCAGCATCCTCTAAAGACACCCAAAAAACGTACTGCATACCGTTGAGCACATTTTGGGTCCAATATATTTATGGTGGGAGGTATACTATACGTAATACTATGTACTATGCTAATAACAGTGTCCCTCTATTCATACTGTTTGATCGAAATAGAAAATATGGAAATTGAATCGGTCTTTCATCGTTTTATGCAAATTATCGAACTCGGCTGAGGTGAGGCTATCTAGTACGTACTCAGTTTTGAATAAAGTAGGGGGATAAAATAGTCAAGTAGTTTTTGTGCAAAGAACTAGCGAGGTCTTCTTGATAGTACATCGTTATAATCTTAACGTTAGTCTTGGTTCAATCCAAGACTTTTACCGTGGAGGTCCTCCTTTTGCATTAGTTTATAAGGCTTTTATGTGAGTGACTACCGTCTGACCTCCCAATCTCGAAGGAAAGTCAGCACCTGAACCACTGGCGCTTGTTGTTAGCCGAAGGTCTTGATAGCGTTCCATACGCAAAGCGTTTCAATAAAATAACATTGGTTACTCTTATGAGCCGATAATAAAAAAGGTAAGAATATGTGTGTGTTATATCCACAGATTTCAATATTTGCATGTAAGCGTAAATATATTGACGGGAACGTGACGGCGTAACAAGGAGGAAAAGTAACATCGGACTCCATCTTCGTCCCAATACGATATTGGTTGACTTGAACAGATATTACTTTTTGCTGACTGAGTGGCGGCACATAATTTTCGGAATCGCTCGCTCTTTATTTTTGTGAAATGGTTTATTGGAGGATATGTTTAATTTGGTACATGACTGTTACCTCAAATAAGTTTCTCTTTATTTATTAAACGTCATTACTGTAAATACTAATCCAATATCAGATATCCGTTCAAGAACCAAGCAGTTTAGTGACTCTTTCCTCTGTCGCACCATTAAGGCCTGGAATTCATTACCAGCTCACGTGTTTACTTCTTCCTACAGTCTTGGGTCCTTTAAGCGGGCGTAAAAAAGCATATGAGGCCGTCAAGTTGAGTATCACTATTGTCACATGGTATCAAGGTATATGCAAGTAATGGTGACCCTCTTAGCTGAGTCTTTGACTTCAGCTTAACATCAGACAAGGCAAAGTCTAAATAACCTGTCCTATATATCTATATATAAATATATATATAACAATGTTGTGTTGGTTTGTGTACGCTTCAAAATATGAAAAAGTTCTGTACCGATCGAGCTGAAATTTTAGCATGATATATAATGCACATTAAGGATTGTTTTTATGTAATTTTTGCATCAGTCAAAAAATACTATGGAAACTTGCAGTTATGACGTCACACGTATATAGTTACTAGCTGTTTTCCGTGGCCCCCTCACGTGGATGTCGGTTATCGAGACTAAATATAGCCTATGTAGTTTCCCAAGATCTAATTTAACCCTGTAGGAAGCGTCAAAGAACAGGTGCTTTTTGCGATTTTGAAAAGCTGCTGCCATTTTTGCCATTGTTTAAAAATTCCAGCAGGGGCTTTTGATGCACGGATTTTGGTGTTCTTTCAAATGAGCCTGGTTTTTACTGGTAATATTATCATATTTGATACCGATATATCAGGTTTCAGGTTTAAAGATATTTATTCTCATAATAAGATTTACATCACTTCCATGAGAACAATACTAAATACGTATACAAATTATAAATATCAGTTCGTCGTCGCCAAGAGAATTAATATAAACATTATGTACTATGTTTGAAATATTTAAAGTACATGAAGTAAAAAGTACCTACGTACGATACGGATATATACCTAGGACCACAATCAAACTAAGAAACTCATTCGATGCACAATATTAGAAAACCTAATTACATAATGATTTTAAATTTACACTGTTAACCCAACTAACAAACAAAAAACACTGTCATTCCCATCTATTGCACTTGTTACATTTTGTCGGAAACAATATATTCTGTAAGTTTCTTTTTGAATACGTTAAAAGAGCTAATATTTTTAATATCTGAGGGTATATCATTATAAAGGCGCGCACCGTCAAATGTTATCATACTTCGACCATAGTTAGTTCGTATCTTTGGCGTGACGATAAAGCTACTTCGGCGAGTACAGGGGTACGCAACATTTTGCTTCCGTTTGGGGAATTGCACATTAGTGTGAACTTTACTGTTTATAGTTTTTCGTATAAAAATACAAACATTGTAATTGTGAAGTTGTTTGATGGTCATTAATCCTGTTTCTTTGTATATTTTTTATATTGGTTTTTAATATCACCACCAGGATTTCAGCCCTGTAGCATAGACTTTTCGTGTTATCCAATTAAAGATGCGTCTAATGAGATACATATTATTGGGTAATCTGATCAGACTATGCGTAGTGCCTCTAGACTCTCATAGTATTTAGATTCAAAGGTGAACTAACACCCACATTTCATAATCTTTGATTTCGGTCTCATGTAATAGGAGCTGAGCCTATTGCCGTATTCCGGGCACTATTGTTGACTCAAGCCATGCATCTGAGGCTGAGTCTGGGCTGTATATATCTGTCTGTACAGTGTCGGCATAAGCGTGACATAAATACCAACTAGACATAGTGTGAACCATCCTTTACTGTATTTCCTACAAAATGGAATGTCTGTTAATAAACGTAAAAGGGTGGTTGGAATTTAAGCCGGATCTGGAGTGGTTTAATGGAAAATGGCCGCAACAGACAGTACTGTGACGGTGTTATTAAGTTAATTTAAAAGCTTTATTTAATTGTGGTTCTTATTTGGGATATATTTATTTGGTCTATTTATTTACGTCGTGGGAATTACTGAGTACTCCATTTTCTATTTTGAAATATACACATCTAAAGAATAGATCAACATAGATCAAGAAATATAAGTATATTTAGGGTAAGCAGAGACAATCGTGCTTCTGTTCTTATATATACTTTACGAGCTGCCTCTACTCCTATTTTTATCGTGCGAACATATCCATGGATACCTCCTCGTCGTGCGATATCGGACTTGAACCGACTAAAATGCACGCCGCCTTAGGGTCACAGGTTGTCACACCCGAGAAGAGGGCCAGATCGTGAGAGATGGCCCTGGGTCGGCCGGGGTGCGAGGGATATGCTTATCAACCTCACCTTCGGCAACCAAAGCGACTCACAGGCGGCGTGCGTTTTAGTCGGTTCGGATCCGACATAACCTCCTCCACCGGCTTCGGTGGGGAGGTACCGTGGGGATTTTTCGCACGTAAAAAAAAAAAAAGGATCATAGGTTGTCGAAGGTGAAATTGCCGGAGGCATATCCTTCGCACCTCGGCCAGATTCCTCTCCTCCTACTGTCATTTAAAGCTTTTATGTACCTACCTACCCTATTTTCAATACATCATCAATTGGTCCTGTGTATGTTTGGTGCGGGAACAGAATCAATAATCCACGCGGGCGAAGCTGCGGGAAACTGCAGTCTGCAATAAACAATGTTAAATAAACGTTTCAGCTATAAAATATATATTTAAAAAAATTAATAAATATCGCTATCTATACCTTAACTTAACTTTTCCGTGAGTCGCAAAAGGTTTCCGCAACACCACGCTTTGAACGATATCATCCGCCGGGCCCTTGTATAAGCGAATGTACTCTGCGTACTTGAGCCTCCGGCTTTGAGCAGGTCGAATGGTAAGAGACCGGACGGACTGACTATGGTGTCCTGGAAAAACGGCAAAGAGGCCAAAAGCCTTGTAAAGGCGATTGGGCAAAGGCTCATAGAGGCCACAGGTGACTCCCGATTCGGATCGTTCTTGGTGCATAGGCTGACCATCGCAATCCAGGGTGGAAACGCAGCAAGTGTGATGGGCACCTTTGCACCGGGCGGGTTATTGGGTTAGTCCAAAAAAAAAAAAATTATATATTAGATAAATTTATAGGATATTTAGATATTTTTTTTGTAAATTCATACATATTATATAACCCAGAACAGTGCAAAAACATAAATTCATGCAAACAAATATTTGCACTGAGCGGGAATCGAATCCGCTCTTTCTGTGTATCAGTTGAACACTCAACCGTTACCCCTCAGAGGCCGTCTAATCTCCTCATCCATTACTGGTTTGTAAACTATTTCACAACTTTACGTGGCTTGTTACAACAGTAAACAACTATTCAGTGTATTTAAGCCGAGTTTGTACAGGATGTTGTAGGTCAGGGATGGCAAACCTTTATGTATCAACGTGCCAACATTCTCAAAAAAAGTGTAATGAAGCCCTTTTTTTTTTACGTGCGCTAAATCCCCACGGATACCTCCCCACCGGAGCCGGTGGAGGAGGTTATGTCGGACTCGAACCGACTAAAACGCACGCCGCCTGTGGGTCGTTTTGGTTGCCGAAGGTGAGGTTGACAGGCATATCCCTCGCACCCCGGCCGACCCAGGGCCATCTCTCACGATCTGGCCCTCTTCTCGGGTGTGGGGACTACAGAGTCCCCAACTCGACCCCGGAAACGGGGAGGCGCGCCAGACTCGCCACCGCCGCGGCCTGCTTCTGCCAGGGTGACAGGCTGTAATGAAGCCCTAGACGTGCTCATTAATTAAGTTTGACTTCGTGATTATTTTTATGATTCTTACCGGACAGAACCTGATAAACCACTTTTTTTCAAGAAATTTGTTACAAAGATGGATATGGCATAGTCCCCTCATCTCATAAACCCAAAAACTCACGCCTATATCCCCGAAGGGGTAGGCAGAGGTGCTAGCACCCACATTTCGCCAGTTTATGTTCAGGTCCCAATGTAATAGGTACTAATAGGCGAGCCTATTGCCATTAACCGGGCACTTATAAACCTGCGATAAATGCACACATAACTTCGAAAAGCATCGAAAAGTCATTGGTGTGTCCATGGTAAAACCTGGGATCGAACCCGAGACCTCGTCTCAGCAGTAAATTACCCACCACCACTAGGCTTTACATAATATGCTTTCTTAAAAATTGTCTATCTGTTGGTAATTTTTTTAACACCTAACGTATGGCAGGGGCACATCTAATAATTTATATTTTTGTGTAATATCTACCTGATGGTGGCGTGCCCAAAAACTTGCGCTGCGTGCCATATTTGGAATGCGTGCCTTTGGTTTGCTATCCCTGTTGTAGGTATACTATCGCAGATTCTATAGGAACATACGCTCATGCTAATATGACCACAAAGAGGCAGGGAGAGGCGTATGGTACATACCCCATGATTTTGCAGTTACGTTTATTAGTCCAATATTGGTACAAATATTGGTCTCATCAGGAGACCGAAAATTAAAAGATGACAAGAACCATACACATAGGCAATATCCCAAAACCAAAAGCGACAGTAAACCTCCAATCTTCCCCCGATACGCCCCCTATTACGTAGGGTCGAAAATCATAGTCGGCGAAATGTGGGTACACCTCTGCCTACCCTTTTGGCGATTTACATGCGTGAATTTATTTCCCATCAATAGGTCGTATGCCTGTTTGTCACCTAAGAGCTATAAAAAGACTTTTTACACGTTTATTTCGTTAGTGTATAGCAGATTTGCAATAGGTATAGGTATTTAAACTATCATGGTCACTCACATCAGTTTCAAAATAAATGAAACATGGTAAATATCCCGTTTATTTTGATACTGGAGCAGATTTGCAGTTAATATATCAGTTTGATTTTCTATTTTTTATATTCTTTGAAGTGTTAAAAAGCCGCGTGGTTCCTGGAAGAGTAGAATTTGGACCACCCCATCTCTTCCCATGCCGTGTCGTGCAAGGCGACTAAGGGATAGGGATGTTTAACATCAGACAGGTACATACATCCCAGACTCAGCCTCAGATGCATGGCTTGAGTCAACAATAGTGCACGGAAGATGGCAATAGGCTCAGCCTCTATTACGTGGGACCGAATTCATGATTGATTTTATTTTTAAACTTTCGCGGTGTGAATTCATAATTATACTAGGTATCGGGACTTCTCGCGAATTATATCTTGGAACTTACTATTTCTGCCGAAGTCAAGTCGTGACCACGGGTGCTGCAATGCATCCGAAACGTCGTGATCATGAATGATTGTGGGTGTTAATCCACCTCTACCTAAATCTCCGGGGATAAAGGCGTGATTATATGTATGTTAAATACAATTTAAAAGGCAAACAATCGACGGGTAAAACAAATATTTTTGTTCAGCGAGATTTGAATACAAAGTAACGAAGTATACAATGAAGTCACGTACTATAGTACATTGCGTTACAAATTGAATATTAAGGATTCTGAATAGATGTGCATTATGCACGATGTTCAGGCCGCGGCGGTGGCGCGCGTGGCGCGCCTCACCGTTTCCGGGGACGAGTTGGGGACTCTGTAGTCCCCACACCCGAGAAGAGGACCAGATCGTGAGAGATGGCCCTGGGTCGGCCGGGGTGCGAGGGATATGCCTGTCAACCTCACCTTCGGCAACCAAAGCGACCCACAGGCGGCGTGCGTTTTAGTCGGTTCGAGTCCGACATAACCTCCTCCACCGGCTCCGGTGAGGAGGTATCCGTGGGGATTTTGCGCACGTAAAAAAAAAAAAAAATTATGCACGATGTTTTGATATTCTTGTAAGAAAAAAATAGTGTCTTTATCTATAAAGTATCATATCTTTATACAGAGAGCTCTACATACATATAATCATACATATGATCACGCCTTTATCCCCCCCGGATTGTTAGGCAGAGGCGAATTATCACCCACATTTCACCAATAATTGTAATCGGTCCCACGTAATAGAGGATGAACCTATTGCCGTATTTCGGCACTATTGTTCACTCGAGCCATGCATCTGAGGCTGAGCCTGGGCTGTATATATCTGTCCGATGTTAAACATCCCTATCCCTTAGTCGCCTTGTACGACACCACATGGGAAGAGATGGGTGGTCCAAATTCTACTCTGCCGGGAGTTCTACACTAGTTAATACTATTATTTCGGACGGTCGAAAATTGTTTGTAGAGACAGACACTCAAAGTGTTATCAAATAAAAGCTAAGTTGTGTATTTAATATATTTTGAGCGAAGAGCTCTACAGCACAGGATTTATGTGGGAGATAGTGTCATAAATAGTTGAAATTGGTCCATTCGTTGCGAAGTTTTAGCGATTATTATTGATTAAAAAGTCCTCCTTCTCAAAATGTCTGATGATTTTAACCATCTTGGACTTTGAAATTATATAACTTGAATTTAGTACATATAAGCAAGAGATTGATGGCCTCAGTGGCGTAGCGGTAGAACGTTCGACTGCTGCGCAGGAGGCGCGGGTTCAATTCCCGCTCAGTGCAAATATTTGTATGCATGAATATGTATATTTGCATTGGTCTGTGTGTTTTTATGTATCATATGTATGTATTTACAAAAAAAATCTAAGTATGTTTATCCGCATTCTAGATTCCATAACACAAGCTAGTTAAGCTATGCTTACCATGGGTCTAGAAAGCGTTATGTAGAATGTTGTAGAATATTTATTATCATCTTCTTATATATAAAATTCTCGTGTCACAATGTTCGTTCCCGTACTCCTCCGAAACGGCTTGACCGATTCTCATGAAATTTCGTGAGTATATTGAGTAGGTCTGTGAATCGGCCAACATCTATTTTTCATACCCCTTAGTGATAAGGGTTGTCCACCCTGGGAACCGACATCCACGCGGGCGGAGCCGCGGGCAAAAGCTAGTTATTTATAGATTTTAAACGGGATTTTGTTATTGTCGAGCAACATTTAGTTGAGAATAATTCCCTCTGCATCGGAACTTTCAAGATTTCCGTGCATTAACAGTTGAGACTCGTGAAAACGTTGAGTAAGGCACTCGGCGAGTCTCATCGAAAGTTTAAGCTGTTTGGAACTCGCTACGACTTTAATTAGAAGTGTTACGAAGGAGTTGGACTTCTAGTAAACTGACTTGTGCTAAAAACACAAGACAAGACGGTTGTACAAGACGAACAACCGGTTCTAAAAGTATGAAATTATGAACAGTACTTAAACAAACCGGTTTTTTTTAAATAAGAACCGTCTATATATTTTGACTGATACCAACAGTACTACAATGGTGGTCGTCAGCTTGAAGGCTTCATCATTACATGCTTTGCAATCAAACAAGTATTGTGTGCTGGTAAATAATTCTAAAACTATGGCGGCGCCAATAAAATAGTCGCTGAACCGTTTGGTTCTTGATGGAATTGTTTGCACTGTATGATGGTGACATCTTAGGCATGCACGTATTGTACTGTACTACTAGATTGACTGTATGGTCCGGTAATATAAATAGAAGTCACTGACTCCATCTCGCTTTCACGCTAATGTTGAAAACCTATTTCCAATAAGGAAAACATCACACCGAAATCCAACCTACCGAAAATGATATATTAAACAAAATTTATTCGTGTCGCACGGTTCTCGGGCGGTATAATCAATTTTCATCTTCTCTAATCGATAGAGCTGATAGTAAATCGCAAACTAATCTTTATTTTTTAATGACTACCTTGCAATGATGTATTACAAACTATAGATATATTGTCCATACTCTAAAATAGCGAAAAAAAAGATGACGCTCGTAATATTTCGTTCACACACCAATCAGAGACGCGACAGTGCGCTACGCAAAATAAAGTCTTGAATAATAAATTGGCAATAAATATAATCACGCTTTTATCTCCGGAGGGTTAGGCAGAGGTGAATTAACAGATTAGGCAGGGGTGAGCCTATTGCCGTATTCGGCACTATTGTTGACTGGAGCCATGTATCTGAGGCTGAGTCTGGGCTGTATATATCTGTCTGATATTAAACAGCCCTATTCCTTATTCGCCTTGTATGACACCGCATGGGAAGAGATGGGGTGGCCCTAATTCTACTCTACCGGAAACGCGGCAATAATAGTAATAATAATTAATAGATATTAATAATTGTAATTCGTATAATTTAATAATATTGTTGTATTATCAGTATCCTTAGTGTATGCGCCATTTTTGAAAGCCCCTATCTTTGTGTGTGACGTATCCATTAATATTATACGTCATTGCTACCATGTACTTGTAATACAAGACTGATGACCTACACTCGTCGTGCGTTTGAGTCGGTTCGAGTCCGACATAACCTCTCCCATCAGCCCCGGCGGGGAGGAATAGGTAGGGATTTTTTCGCACATATAAAAAAGTACAAAAAAAATAGGTATCACGAAAATAACGCGATGGCTCCGTGACACCACTGTTAGTGTTAAGCCATGACACCACTGGTAGTGTCTAGTGTATTTTTTGTAGTTGTTGAGTAATGGACATCAATCAGGTGAAACTTTTTGTAGTACACGGATAAATGCCGAAATTAAAGAACAAAGGCTTTTCTGTTCCAAACCTCTAAAGAAGTGTATTGTTTTTGCGGACCAGAGACATCACCTGAGCTTTTTCGAGAAGGTAATAAGATACCATCTTGCGAGTGACACCTTTAGTGTGAACCCGTAATCCTTTACTATCAGATAGGCTTGTTTATCAAGGGAATGGGTACAATAGAACATGGCAAACATAGTTCTAACCAGAATCAAGATGTAACTATATATAACTTATACGTTGAATTATTTTGAGAAATAAAGAATTTGAATGGTGGTGAAATAGGCATACGACCCGATTCCGGATATGAGGTGACAAAAGTAGGTACCTGGAAATCTTACTTGAACATTTTCAATAAAATGGTGTTGTGTAATTTTCCTCTCGAGGTTAGGGGTCAGAAGGTAGTCGCTTCCGTAATAACCAGGATAAACCAAATAAAGGAAAGAAGAAAAAAAATCCGGGTTCTGAGATGAGAGTCTCGGATGCAACTGAGGTCATTACCAATCCCAAAATCCGGCGAATTGCCCTGAATTGCTCAGCCGGTGAGCGAGGTATATGCCTGTCAACCTCAACTTCGGCAACCAACAATGACCCACAGGCGCCGTGCGCTTTAGTCAGTTCGAGTCCGACATAACCTCTCCCACCAGCTCCGGCGGGGAGGTATCCGTGGTGAGATTTTCGCACGCAAAATAAAGCCTTGAATTGCTCTTAAAAACCCTGCCATTGATCAAAACAGGGACAATACAGGCTGTTGCACATGTACACAGACCACGAAAACCGCTCTCCATCAGTACAACCCATAAAAAGTAATTTACCAAGTCTTTCTATTAATTTACAAACATTATTTCCTACTAATTAGTATTTTACCGAACCGTACATTTTCCGATTTTATTTTTCGCGCATAACATTGTTGCTTACCTCGCTTAACCCGATATTTATCGTCATTAAAATGCATGGATCAATTAAGGGGCCGATAGATATGCTTTTAAAGCTCATCAACGGGTGAATGTTGGCAAATGAGCTTATACTTCGATTAAGGTAAAGAGGTTTAATCAAATACCTTTTTTACAATAGTATTATATGTTATTGTTACGTGCATAGGGTACAATTAAATGCCGTTTACTCAACGAAGAGATTTATTAGCTGGTCACAAACTAGACAATTAAATCACTAGTACACACAGTGCTCGATAAATACGTGAGCGATAACTATCTACCTACTTCCTTTTGTAAGTGCCGCCGGGGCGTTGACCTTCGAGTTCATTCTCGATTTTTACCTATTCTTTGCCGTAGGTAGGTTGATTTTTGTGTTGGCGATTCTAGATTTTTCTATGCCCATCGGTAGAGTACCTCGTCACTAACAATACGTTTTAATTTCTAGAAGATTCGATTACTAGTTTTCGAGATATCGACGATTGTCGTAACATTAATATATTTGAAGGAGGTAGGACACGAAAGCATCCTCGTCTCAATTAAGCAGTTCAACTGGGGAAATACCTCCGCCCTATAGAATACCACGGCTATAATAACCTAGTATTGTTTTCCTGGCGGTAAGTAGGGTAGCCAGAGCTCACTGGAGAGTTTTTATGCTGTCAGTGAGAAGATCCTTGTCTTGTGAGATTGTCTTGATTGTGTCGGCAGCATTAGTGTGAGTGCCTTGGTCTTGCACACGTCCATAGGCCATGGTAACCACATTACATCAGGTGGATTTATATTATTGAAGAAAAAAAGAATGATCCCTATATTAGCACAGAGAATTAACTAGACAAATAACTATCACGGTGTGAATTCATAATTATACAATGTTTCGGGACATTTCACGATTAAATCATTAAATCTGGAATAGACTACCCGAAGATGTTGTGACTGCCACTTCAGTGAACAACTTTAAAAACAGACTGGATCACTGGTTACTAACAAACAAACTTCACAACTCTGGGCTCAATCAAGTGTAGTGACTAAATTGAATTGTTCTTCAATATGTGTGGCATATCAGCTCAAAGCTGCTCGTCTATAATCAATAACAATAATAATAATAACTTACTATTTCTGCGTTTCAGATGCGTTGCAAAACCCGTGGTCACGACTTGACTAGCTTGCGAGAGTCGAGAGGTATGCGGTGAACATTTTTTGTGCGTCTACCCACCATTACCCGAACCGTTGTATAATTATGAGTAGAGAAATAACATTTCATTCAGACTGAGTTTAGCAGAGATAAGTAAAATTAATTACATACCTACCACAATTTTTTTGAGTAGGTATACTATCTACTTTAATTAAGTGGTGACTATATTACTATTCTATTGCTACTTCGTCACTTCGCACGGTCTTGGGCATTATAGACTATAGTGTATCCAATCATTTATTTAACTTTTGACAGATCACGCACATAATGTTTACTAATAATTTTTGATACAATGTACTACAGTGAATACTGTACTTCATGGACGGGCTCCACTCACTTAGAGATGTGTCGTCATTCGTAATTAATGACCACAGACTATAAAAACGGTTTTGAAAAAAATCGAATATTGATTATATTAATAAAACATACATAATTTTACATACATAAAACCTTTATTATTTTGCATTGAAATGCCCTAAATGTCTCTGTTTTAATGCATAAATAATTTGCGCAATGAAAACAGTTCCATCGTACTCGTACCTAGCAATGGGATCGAATATATTCGTTTCAAATTAATGAATCTAAAATAATCGTTTAGACTTACTGTAGTTGGTTCAAATAAAAAGCACGAGAATGAACCGCGGTGCCTACTTATAATGAACAGGTACCTAATGTTGAAATTCATAGTACTTTATGAATTAGGTTTAGGTTTATTTCTCATAAAAAACATAAAGTTCACTTTAAATGAGATTTACAATAGTTTAGAAATTTACAATAAATGTTTTCCTCTATTCTGACTACTTTAAATGATTACATTTGTTGTACATAGTTTTTGAGTTTACCCTTATACACATTCAAATTATCGATATTTTTAATGTTGTTAGGTAGTTTATCATAAAGCTGTGCTCCATCGAATAATATCGAATATCGTTTTTTACCATAGTTCGTACGTGGACGATCTAACTGAATATTAGTTGATTAAAAAATAAAACAACCAATAGAGGTACTGTAATACTATTTTTAATTATAAAGAATCGTATTCTTCGTATGACTAGGAATCATCATCACTTGAGTTCTCAGTAATATTGATTATCAATTCTTGGACAGATAAATTGTCGAATGCAACATCCCGATCCCAATCTGACATTATCACATTTTTTTGTTTTTTCTACAACCCTCGCGCAATTTTCAGGAGTTACTTTTTAACACGCATTTTTTTAGTAAATCCAGCATTTTTCTTGTGATGAAAAGATGCGGCGGCGACGCGTCGCCAAAAGTGTTGCCGTTTAATAATCGATCAAATTACGAAATTATCTATAAAATAATAAGTGTGTTAAATCGATTATAACTTCTTCATGAACAAAATCAATCGATAAAAGAAATCGAATCGGTAACGGGTCAGGGTATCACTGTTTGATTAACTATTAGAGATGTCAAAAGTTAAATAAACGATTGCAAAGGGTATAGTTAGTGTACTAAAATCATAGCAGTGTTGGGCAAATTCCAATTGCAATTAACCCGACTGCTGTCTTAAATATTAAAACAAGTTTGACCGCAGGCAGTACCCATTAATTTTTCTTTCGGTTTATGATTGGCGAGAGGGTACAGTCTGCTATTAAACTTGTTTGAATCTTTTAGACAGCAGTCGGGTTTACTTTTCTCGATGTTTTAGAGATTTAAGTGTGGTATGTGTAAGTAATGGTGACCCTCTTTTTTGGGACTTTGCCTTCAGCTTACCATCAGGCAAGGCGAAGTCTAATTGGCGTGTCCTATATATAAAAAAAAAAGATTTTAGATTTAAAGTCGGGCTGTTTATTAATTAAATAAATCAAAAAAATAAATCATTAATTACAATTAAAATTTACCCAACAAAGATTCCTAGTGTAACATAGCAAAGAATATTAATCTTTTATTTACCTACACACATGCTCTCTCAACTAACAAAGAAAACCTGAAACGATTTCTTAAAAGCGCGATATATCTTTTGCTATTCTCCCTCCCCCTATATGTCCGGTAACAAGATTTTCCTCATGGGCGCGTTGAAAATTTAATACCGCTGAAGTGCTTCGGTATATAATATGAGAATGTGAGTACGTATGTGAGTACTCCAACTCTGAAAGGATTTACAAACCATAACTCAAGCCTTCGGCATATTAACCGATCAATCTGAGAATAAATTAAAAAGCTATGGGATATACGCTGTACTTTGTCCAAAAATACATGCGTTAACTGTTGAACTGAAAGCGATTTGTATTAATTTTGAGTTGAATTTTATGATAAGTAATTAGTAAGTTTGCCTGAAATTTTTGTTGTTTTAAAAGTGTACTAGTCATAGAAATTACTAATATTCTACAGTTAAACAAAATTTTCACAATTGTTAACATCATAGTGCCCGGAAAACGGTAATAGGCTCATCTCCTATTACGTGGTACCGAATATTACTATGGGTGAAATGTGGGTGTTAATTCACTTCTGCCTAACCCTCCAAGGGTAAACGCGTGATTATATTTATGTGTGTAAGTTTACATCAGCAATGGCCAGGATTCGAGGTTTGTACAAGATACTGTCGCAGGGCTAGCTACATACCGTTCTTGTAAATTAGGTTTACTTTTCATTCCTTAAGTGCGCTAACAAATCATGTGCTCATAAGAAACGTGATTGTGTGAGAAACGTGAGAACCTGTGTGTTGTTCTCATAAAATAACATAACATAAACTCACGCCTATATCCCCGAAGGGGTAGGCGGAGGTGCTAGCAGTTAGCACCCACATTTCGCCAGATTAGGTCCCAATGTAATAGGTGGCGAGCCTATTGCCATTAACCGGGCACTTATAAACCTGCGATCTTTTTTCAAACGTTTAAAAAGGAGATCCCCAAGAACAAAGTAGAAAGAAAAATATTTAGTTCAGGCCCTCTATTCTACTAAAGCAACTACAAAAGTACCACAGTCACTGCAAAAATGGTATTAAATTTTAGATTTTATTTCTATACGTATAACGTCCAAAATATTTTTTTTTATTAAATTATTTTTTTTCCTCCTTAAGGAGGTAGGACACGGCGGTATTTCCGCCCGATTGAGCAGTCCGACTGGGGTAGTACCTCCGCCCTACAGAATACCGCGGCTATAATAACTTCGTGTTGTGTTCCCAGCGGTGAGTAGGGTAGCCAGAGCTCACTGGAGAATTTGTGCTGTCAGTGGGAAGAATAAAGGCTTGTCCTGCTTTGTCTTCTACTGACGGCACAGAAACTCTGTACTTTCAGAGTTGGCAGCGCGACTGTGACTCCTCTGGTGTTACAGACGTCCATAGGTCACGGTAACCACTTTCCATCAGGTGGGCCGTGTGCTTGTCTGCCAACTCAGTGGTATAAAAAAAAAATTAAATAAAAAGTTTCATTACACTTTATCGTTCATTCTGCAAAAAGCCTTTTCATTTTGGTCTTTAATTTCATAGATTTAAAGTAGAAAACAAAATGAATTTTTTAGCAGTGTCCTTGGTATAACAGTGTTATTGCTTTAGCACGTTGATATGATATCAATATACTTCCCGGGAAATGTTTTAGTATTTCCGTGATTAAAATCAATTATTAAAAAAAATAGGGTGCTCAATCTACTTTAACCCCGCCAAGAAAGTGATTGTCATATGTATGTTCATCGGATAAGTTCGAACTACATACATATAATCACGCCTTTATCCCTGGAGGGTTAGACAGAGGTGAATTAAAACCCACATTTCACCAATAATTGTATTCGGTACCACGTAATAGGGAGTGAGCCTTTTGCCATATTCCGGGCACTATTTTGGACTCGAGCCATGCATCTGAGGTTGAGTCTGGACTGTATATATCTGTCTGATGTTAAACAGCCCTATCCGTTAGTCGCCTTGTACGACACCGTATGGGAAGAGATGGGGTGGTCCTAATTCTACTCTGCCGGAAACCACGTGGCAAAAATTTCGAACTGGTTCGAACTTATAGTTAAGCCACGAGCTAAAAGAGTTACTCGTTAAATTTTAAATCGCTCCTAGTTTATCGCTTGTGCTTTATGGTTTGAGCAGATGTCAATAGCTGAAGTTCTGAGCAAAAACGAAGTAGGCGCAATGTTTACACAACTGTAATCCTATACACGGTATACAATTCATATCAAAATCAATTTATAATATAAACATTACTCTATAGTAGTCTGTTTGTCGTCTCTAAATTGTAGGAACTAACAGGGGCTCTCTTTAACGAGATCCTATATCGTGCATAGCACATTATGTTTTAGCCGGATGTCTTCATCACATTTTTATGAAGCACATTATTTCAAACAATGAAATCTGATAGCTCACCTAACCTTAGTTTAGTTCTAAAAACAAATACCTAAATATATAAGTACTTACTGAACTATTATTAACCGCGGTAGCCTAGTGGTATGGGTAATGGACTGCTGAGACGAGGTCTCGGGTTCGATCCCAGGTTTTACCATGGCACACACTAATGACTTTCCGATGCTTTTCGAAGTTAAGTGTGTATTTATCGTAGGTTTATAAGTGCCCGGATAATGGCAATAGGCTCGCCACTTAATTGGGACCTAAACATAAACTGGCGAAATCTGGGTGCTAGCACCTCTGCCTACTCCTTCGGGGATATAGGCGTGAGTTTATGTTATGTTATGTCATATTATTATAGTTAGTACAAACACTATGAACATTAACTAAGGAGTGTGGAAATATTTATAAATAATGAGACACACTTCCGAAAGCTAATTTTAATTGTAGTACAGAAGTGGTCATTTATAAAGTAGTACATTAAATATTCCACGCGAACACCCCTGTCGAAGTGTGCTAGTTTTATAAATGCCGCGGGAAGAACGATGCGATAAAGCGAATAAACGTATGACAGAGACAGCATGACTTCGTTCGGATGTTGAACCGTTCGTGCGCCGACGCGAGCCGATCATTGACGAATACTGACGATGGCGGCGGCGATACGCGAAGCGATAGCGAAGCGTGGTGGTGCTCAATGTGCAACATTTTACAATAATATCGTTCATAACTCTGGAAATGATGAATACGAAGAAGTTTATTCAATGTGTTAAAAACAATCCCATACTGTATAACACACGTCATCCGGAATACAGAAGCTTTTCACAAAAAACTGCAATATGGGAGCGCATCGCAAAAGAAATGGACGAACCCAGTAAGTATTTATCTGTAATATTATTATTAGCTTCGCAAAATTACAATATCGCGTACAGATATCGCGTTTCGTATTCATATCTACGTTATATTAGCGGTAATCCGGTATTCTAAACTTTTATAGTAATGCGTGAAGAGGTTATGTTCAGTTAAGAAAAAGTTAGGTTAGCGCGGGTGGTCACGGCACGGCACAATAATGGGACTAACAGAAATACACCTTAAGCGCATTGAAATAACGTCTATTTCTATTAGTTACATAAAATGTTCTGCTGTGCCATGCACTCAACGCCGAGCCCTTTTGTCAAAACATTCATTTAGACGGATTCTTAGCACTGTAACCTCATAGTGATTTTATTAAAACTAGTGGCCGCCCGTGAGCGAATATAAGCCAAAATTAATAAATAAATTTTAAGATTGAACATTATAAAAGGTTTATTGTCATAAACTACTGCAACAATAATGTTCATGTGTCGTCAGCTGTGAATATTTCAAAATATGAATAAATGACAACATGAGTAAAAGTGGACCACAGACTTACAATAAAAAGGTTTGGGAAGCTTCATACTCCGCCGTCCGCGCACTTTTCGTAAAAAGAGGTACAAAGACACCTATCAATTTATCAATTGATATTAAGTTAAAACCTATTTTTTTTAATTCTTTTTTTTATCCGTCAGCTGTAAACATTTCAAATAGGTATGGGACTGCGCGTGAATACCTAAGCATTATCTGTTTTATGTCTAAGTCTAAAAAAATTTATGAACAGGTATGAACACAAAAGTAACATTCGTTTGTGTGTGTGTGAAAAATAGCTTTCGTGTGCGTAACGTTTATTTTAACATATAAATTAATATAATATAAATAATGTATTTTATTGCAGAATTAAAAAAAAAAATTACGCTTATGCACTTCTCTTCCGTATAAAGTATCAATACGCCTAACCTCACCCTCCTACATGCTCGCAATTTTCGTGAAGAGGTATCCAACATTTTCGCTTCACGTGTTAATATAATAGAGTACAGTTTTTTGTCATTACTTGCATTATTTTATGTATAAATATTTTATAATACCAGCTGATTGTATAGTAGTTTTAAAGCAAAGATTATGGGTCTAGTTTTGATAGAAAAAGCTTCTGAAAGTTATAAAAAAAAGCGAGACAGGGACAGGGTTTAAGTCTTGAACGTTCACTTTTTCAATTTAATTAAAAAGGCGTCTTATTTCATA
The DNA here is from genome assembly GCA_963662185.1 of Eilema griseolum. Lineage (NCBI taxonomy): Eukaryota > Metazoa > Arthropoda > Insecta > Lepidoptera > Erebidae > Eilema > Eilema griseolum. Next base: position 5,002,682 of record OY759243.1, read on the forward strand.
TTAAAAATACTCATTCATATATGATTTCGCTTTAGACTTTACATAGCATAAGCTGCACTCGAAATTAGGCGAATTCGCCTTTGTGAATAGAAGCACGAGTATATAACAACGTAGTAAAACAAATCTATTGTTTACAGGTGATATGATACGAACAAAATGGAAAGGTCTCAAAGATGGGTACACAAAATATAAAAAATGGGCACTATACCGACATCCAAGTGCGAAACCTTATAGACGCTGGTGTTGGGGCCCTTACTTAGAATTTTTAGACCCTTACATATATAAACATATGAAAACAGACAAAAATAATATAAATATAGCAGCGACGAAAGACTCCAATACATCGGAATCCACTACACAGGACAGTCAAGAAAAAGCACAAGATGGCGACGATACAATAACTGAGTGTATTATCAAAGTTGAACGTTCATCTGATGTGTCTACACCCTGTACGTCTAGATCTCAATCTCCTTCATCACTCACTCACTCTGAAGACCCAATAATGCTAGCAGACACAGATGATAAAGAAAAGTTATTGAACTTTGTACAGACAAAACGTGCCAATGAGATTGAATCTGTAGATCTACTTTTTATGAGTTACGCTGATACTTTTAAGTCATTCTCAATGGAAACACAAACAAAGCTAAAGGTGCAGATGGCTACCATGTTCGCCGAAGCAGAATTACAAGAATACAATTCAAAACGTAATGTTTTGTCTTGAAGGATGACCGAAGCAGAATTCTTAGAATACAATTCAAATTATAGTTCTATTTTGTCTGTAAGAATGGCCTAAGCATAATTCTTAGAATACAATTCAAATTATAGTGTTATTTTGTCTTTAAGAATGACCTAAGCAGAATTATAAGAATACAATTCTAATCGTAGTATTATGTTAGTATTAAGCTATCGGGATATTTACCATGTTAATATGAGTAACCATGATAATTTAAATACGTAGTGTTTTGTCTTGAAGGATGAACTTTTAGTTCAATAATAAATATTAATTAATATTTATGGCTTTTTCTTGTTATTTATGTTATGTTTTTTAAATAAACTGGATTTAGGGTAAGTGCGATAAATATGATTTAAAAAAAAGTACATTGCGCTGTGCTATCAGTACATTGAAGCACAGATTAGATAATATTTGCTGCGTAGTAGATACTACGTTTCTACATTACTTCCATATAAGACTGATAGTAAATTCTCCGAAGAAGCTGCAAGCAGAAATAAACCTTCCTATTGCGATCTAATTGAGTCATTGCATTGGTACGTCAGTACTACATTGTATCTATTCAATTATTTTATTAGTGGGGTTGATGATAATATCACTAAAGCATTTAGTAAAAAAAAGCAATTTTGATATTTTTTTTATCTGTCTGTTGTATTTATTTTTAAACCACATTAAATTACAATCAGTAGATATTTCATAATTATATTCACCACAGTCAAAAAATTTACTTATAGGATCTGTCATCCTTTTACTTTTGTTGTCCATAAATTATCACTTTAGATAATATCTGATGTAAATAAATTATATTGATCATGTATCTATCGTCCATCATTTTGTTTTGATCACCAACTCAATAGTAGCACCACGTCATCATTTCTTATTTCAAACACGCTTCTTTAAATCATGCACGATAATAATATCGTTTTGCAATCATTACTACAACAGTCTTTACATTCTGTCAGTGATGGCGATTCAATGGGATTGAATTTCAAGAAACACAACATCATAAATGTATGAAAAGATAAATCTTGTTTCATGGCATTCTGAAAAATAAATTTAAATTAAATTAGTATTATTAGGCGATGTCATAAATAATAGCAGTTAAATTAACCCTATAATTAAGTACCTCCGCCCTACAGAATATCGCGGCTATAATAACTTCGTGTACTGTTCCCAACGAAATCCTGAATTTGATAAAACTTGAGGTATTAAGTTTAGATTTTGAAAACCTATAATGGTAGGAGGTAGGACACGGCGATATATCCGCCCAATTAAGCAGTTCGACTGGGGAAGTACCTCCGCCCTACAGAATACCGCGGTTATAATAACTTCGTGTTGTGTTCCCGGCGGTGTGAGTAGGGTAGCCAGAGCTCACTGGAGAATTTGTGCTGTCAGTGGGAAGACTAAAAGCTTGTCCTGCATTGTCTTCTAATGACGGCACAGAAACTCTGTACTTACAGGGTTGGCAGCGCGACTGTGACTCCTCTGGTGTTAAAAACGTCCATAGGCCACGGTATCCACTTTCCATCAGGTGGGCCGTGTGCTTGTCTGCCAACTAAGTGGTATAAAAAATATGAAGTGTTAAATGTAGGAATTTTTTTTAACTGTTCACATTTGATAATGTGATTACGTGCATTTAGAATATTCAAAAACTTTATTGCTGACCGTTCATTCGTTGGTAAATAAGTGAAATTGCTAAATGTTTAAATAAATAAGATATTTTCTAATCATATTTGCCGCGTGGTTCCCGGCAGAGTAGAATTTGGACCACCCCATTTCTTCCCATGCGTTGTCGTACAAGGCGACTAAGGGATAGGGCTGTTTAACATTAGACAAATAATACAATCCAGACTCAGCCTCAGCATGGCTTGAGTCAGCAATAATACCCGGAAGACGGCAATAGGCCCACCTCTATTACCTGTAACCGAATTCAATGATTGGTGAAATGTGCGTGTTAGTTCGCCTTTGCCTAGCCCTCCGGGGATGGAGGCGTGGTTATATGTATGTATTGTCAATCAATCAATCAATTAGCCCACCACAGTTCACTGCTGGACATAGGCCTCTCTCAATGTGTGCTACCTTGGCTAGGAATAGCGGGACCGCCGGGAACTGGGGGCCTTTTATTGTAGCGTCTGTTCATTTGGGAGGGTTTAGCCTACTATTGCCACGCTGGCCAGACGGGTTGGCAAAGGGTTTCTCGAGTTTTCCTTCTCTCAAGTCTTTCCGACCTCAGCAGAATACCGGCCAGGAGCCGCAACTCCTCCCCTAAATTTAGGGAGGAGTTGCCGCTTCTGTTGCCCAGGGTGCACCGCGTAGAGGTTTTCTAGCTCGCATATATATTGTATGTATATTCAAATCACGATGTGTTTTGTTTTCTAATATTGTAAAAAAGGGTTTATAGAAGGTTAGTGAAGACTTTCAGCCTAAGGCATACCCAGGGTCCCTGAATCCCATGAATGACTATCCCCCGATAAGGTGGTCCTGTAAATTATTCAGATTTGGGCATGACTTAAATATCGTTTCAATGATAATTTATCTAGGAATATTACGTAATACCTAATGCATGTGAATTAGACTTCATGCTATGTGAATCTACACCTTACGTCATCACAGTAAGGTTCAAAGCTTAAAATAATAAGTTTTGCATACATAGCGCCTGTTCAAAACTAGTTTAGCGGTGTGCGGTGCGGGTTGTCGTCGCATTAGCAATAATACATTGGGCGTTATTGACATTATGCAAATTTCTGTGATGAACGCAGATGAACGTTTCTGTATGTACATCCTATTGCAAATGCTTTGGTAACAAAGCGAATAATTGCGAATCGTCCATACTGGGACAGTGAATACATGTGCTTACTAAACAAGGTTAGTGTATTTTTGAATGAAATTTTAAAGCATTTAGTATGCTAACTATTCAAATTGATTAAGCTAGAAAAATGTAATCGGTTCAGGCGGGATTCGAACCCACAATCTTTCTCTCACTACTGAGCCACTGAATCCCACCTGAAGCCACCCAAATTTTCCTATATATATTTGTCTTGCAGTCATGGTGGGAGTCATGTGGATGGCTCGTACGAACCATCGGAACCAAGCGGTTCGGAGACTCTTTCCTCTGTCGCACCATTAAGGCCTGGAATTCATTACCAGCTCACGTGTTTCCTTCTTCCTACAGTCCCGGGTCCTTTAAGCGGGGCGTGAAAAAGCATATGATGAGGCCGTCAAGCTGAGTGTCACCATTGTCACACGGTATGTGTAAGTAATGGTGACCCTCTTTTCTGAGACTTTGCCTTCAGCAAGGCTATGTCTAATTGACGTGTCCTATATAAAAAAAGGAACCAATGAATGATATTACAATCATTTTAAAACATTGATTTTTGATGACTCCGCCCAAACTATTGAATGCAATTTTAAAGCGTTTAGTATGCTAACTGTTCAAATCGATTAAGATAGAAAAAATAAAATCGGTTCAGGCGGGATTTGAACCCGCGATTATTACACTACCGACGTGAACCCACTCTTAACAAAAGCAATGTAGCTGGAGGGATTAGAAGGAATATTAGTAATTTAGGTTCTAATATTATTCAACAAAAAAAAAAACTAAACTGAACCCCGCCTGAAGTCATCCAAGTTTTCCTAAAAATACTCGTCTTGCGGCGACGGTGACAGCCATATACCTATCTATCATAACACAGACAGCCTCTGTGGCGTGGCAGTAGTGAACGCGACTGCTACGCAGGAGGCGCGGGTTCGATCCCCGCTCAGTGCAAATATTTGTATGCATAAATTTGGATATTTGCATTGGTCTGGGTGTTTCTATGTATAATATGTATGTACTTACAAAAAAAAAGTATTTAAGTATATTTATCCGTATTCTAGATTCCATAACACAAGCTAGTTAAACTATGCTTACCATGGGTCTAGTGATAGCGTTGTGTAGAATGTTGTAGAATATTTATTTATTTTATTTTTATTTATAATCAATTTGAAAAGGTTAGAGTATGCCGCTCTGTGCAGAATACTAAGATAAATTATTTCTATAATCATTTCATTAACTTTAATTGTCAAGCACGTGGTTCAGATATTTTTGAAATATGTTCACTAATGACGAAATAGGGAGTATGAGAACATGTAGACAGTCAATGTATTAGCTAGCTTTAGCGGCTTAGTGGTTATGGTGTCAGCCATACGATCTATATAGGTCTTGGATTCGAACTCTGACAGTGACACAACAGACGTGAACCCATTCCTAACATAAGCAATTCAGCTTAGATGGAGGGTAATGCCGAATTTCGGTTACTGGTATTCTTAAAAAAATACAAATAGGTTTTGCGGTCCAATATCGTGATCCGATAAAGAACAATCGCGTTTAATGTTAAGCAATATTATTGTGGAAACAAACGGTCCTATAGGGACCAATTGTGGGGTACCGGATCATTATATTGTGTTACAATATATACTGTCTAAATAAGCATCCTATGATCTATTGAATCTAGTAGTATAATAGTTAGACCTGGGGGTGACGGGTGGAGCCGTCTGTCACCCTGGTAGAAGCAGGCCGCGGCGGCGGTCTTGCGCGCCTCCCCGTTTCCGTGGACGAGTTCAACTGAGACCACACCCGAGGAGAGGGCCAGATCGAGTGAGGTGGCTCTGGGTCGGCCGGAGTGCGAGGGATATGCCTGTTAACCTCACCTTCGGCAATCAAACGACCCACAGGCGTCGTGCGTTTTAGTCGGTTCGAGCCCGACATAACCTCTCCCACCGGCTCCGGTAGTGGGGGTATCCGAGGGGATTTTCCGCACATAAAGTAGTATAATAGTTCCAATTCAACGTACTTTGATCTTGGTTACGTCAGACAAGTTTCTGGAAAGCATTGTTGAATGAATTATTGTTTGTTCGTTTTACCGCTCGAATACCATTGAATTGTCAAAGTGATTAATTTAATTGTATTTTGAGACCACTGTAAATAAAAAGCCAAGCGTTTATGTATTTCTGGGTTTTACATTTTTAAACAGTTTGTTTTCAGATATAATTCTGACAGCATGTCGCTGGTCTGTCATAATACGGTGCATAGACTGGCATAGACTACCAAAGAGAATACAATACTACGTAAGATAGACTACTAAGATATAGTCATGGAACTAATAAGTACTACGTACAACCGGAATGTGCACTGATCTAGGAAAACGGTCCGAAAAAGATAGCAACTAGGAGGTGCTTGTATCTCACTCTGCTAGGGTGACCAAATATTTTGCAAGAAATAGGAATTGACATCTCTCTTAATTTGCATTTTTATTTCTTGAAGATTCGATTACTAGTTTTCGAGATATCGACGTCAGTCGTAACATTACCCCCCTTTTAGTCATGCTCGTCCCGTGCATCATTTGTTTCATGATGACGCGTCAACCTATCCACATGGACTACCTTTGGTTTTCCCCTAATCCTCTTCCTAATGCGGTAGGCAATGTCATTGATTCTTGTTATAACCGTATAGGGCCCTTCCCAACAAGCTTGGAGTTTTGGAGATTTCCCCTTCCTGCGTAGCGGATTGTGAAACCATACCAGTGTTCTTTCTTAAAAACCGTTGGTTTTTGCATTTCTATCGTACCGGGTTTTCATCCTTTCTTGTGTGTCTTCAGATTGATTTCCCGGACCATTCTGTACACATCGTCCAGTCGGTTTCGAAGTTCACTCACGTAATCCGTCACGGGCTTAGGACTGTCAGGTGGCGTACCGGTTATTGCATCCACTGCTAGCCTAATCTCGCGACCAAAATTCACTTTCGCTGGGGTGTGTCCCATACTGTCATGTACCGCAGATCGATAGGACATCAGGAACAGTGGGATTTTACTGATCCCAATCTCTTTGGTGTTCATCGACAACTTTAGCCAAGTGATTTTCCAACGTCTGGTTAAACCTCTCGACCATTCCGTCTGACTGCGGATGCGCTGGAGTCGTACGGGTCTTGTTCATTCCAAGGAGTTTGCACATTTCTTGAAATAGAGCAGACTCGAAGTTCTGTCCTTGCTCATAGTGGATCTCCATAGGTGCGCCGTACCGGCAGACCACTTCCTGAACCAGTTTCCTTGCCACAGTGACTTCTTCCTGGTTGGGTATCGCAAATACTTCAGACCACTTAGTGAAGTAATCTTGCATTACTATGATGTATTTGTTACCTTCTTCAGTCATTGGAAAAGGTCCAGCAACATCAATGGCGATACGTCCATCGTAACAATATATTACATCCTGCAAATGTTTCACTGCTGCAACCTTTAATACACCTTTTCACCATGATAGCAATACAAATTGGTAATAAAATTACTTTGAGACTACGAACAAGTCAGCGCATACAACCTATGCCATTAAGGATAGCTGATTGCGACGTTAATGTTCAAAATCCTACCATTGTACTACCAAAAGAATTATATGTTTACAGTTTAGAACCTTGCGATGTTTTAATGACCATAAAATGTTACGTTTTTATTTCTACTTCATGACTGAAACGAGTCAAGAGCACACATTTTTTTTACTACAATATTTAATAATAGTTTCACAAATATCATAAACTACTAAAAAGTATTTTCATGTGTACTGGCAATAATAGAAAGGGACACATTGACCTCGTGCTTGCTGTCTCTATCGGCTCGCTTCCCCATTCGTTTTAAATACAATTTTCACCCATTTCATTAGAGTCTTATATTGTGTACACGCTTATAGTGAGTGCACATTCCAGTTGTACGTAGTACTTATTAGTTCCATGGATATAGTCAATATGGTCATAATGTTGTAAATTAATGAACTATCAAGCCTATTTGGTAGTATTGATTTGTTGACCACCAGCCATAATGCACCAAGATCTCAGTGCTGCCAGACATCACGTATTTTTTGACAGTTTGACACAACTCTGACGGCATATCGCTAGTTTGTCATAATACGGTGCATAGTGGTCATAATGATGTAAATTGGTGAATTATCGAGCCTATTTGGTAGTGTTGACTTTATACGGATTTGTTGACCACCGGCCATAATATCCAAGGTCCCACTGATCCCAGTGCTGCCAGACATCACGTATTTTTGACAGTTTGCCACGACTCTGACGGCATGTCGCTAGTCTATTTTATACGGTGCATAGTGGTCATTATGTTGTAAATTGGTGAATTTTGAGCTTCCTTGGTAGTATTAACTTTATACGGGTTCACTGACCACCGGCCATACTTTTAGTAAAGTACCTTACCTGGAGTAGGTATAAGTAACTCTAATCTAACTCTGCATTCAAGAACTCATTACACACGGTTACATCCCCGCCAGAGCCGGTGGGAGAGATTATGTCTGACTCGAACCGACTAAACCGCACTACGCCTGTGGGTCGTTGTTGTTGGTTGTCGGAGGTGAGGCAGGACAGGCAGATCCTTCGTACCCCGGACGACCCAGGTCCATCTCTCCCGCTTTGGCTCTTCTTGGGTGTGGGGACCACAGAGTCCCCAACTCGTCCCCGAAAACCAAGTGGCGCGCAATGAAGTGCCGCGGCTTGCTTCTGCTAAAGTGATAGGCGGCTCCACCCGTCACCCTTAGACCTGCGCTCATGGGGGACGGAGATCATTCATCGAACACCATAAACTTAATATACTAGTCGTGAGTATTACTAAGTTTATGAGTTACAATATGCTTATTTTGGTTCTCACTTCTTTCTACACAGCGCTGTATACAACATCGGTATTTAATGCACACACGTTATCTAACATGCACTAAATCTATGTATCAATCGTTCTTATAAATTGAGATTATACCAAGAGTTGTTCGTAATGTCTGTGTCATTTAACTGACAAGAGATTACGCATTCAGTCCATTAATGGAAATGGCACTTTGAGTAGGGGAAGTGTTTCAATTTTTAGACATTTTCGCTCTTATAATTCTGCTAAATAATTTGTGAAACGCTATTAAGCTTTATAGAGACATTACTTCTTTTAAATAAATAATAATAAAATTCAATGTAAATATAGATTGTACGGGACTAAAAAATTGGTATCTGTTTAAGCCCACCACTTAACCAATTAGAGGGTAGACAGGCACACATTTGATGGGAAGTGCTCGACCTGGCCAAAGGATGTGTGCAACACCAGTGTCGTCACACTCGTGCTGCCGACCTTGTATTTTGTGGTTTCGAATAGCACATTAACTGCTTATTATCCAGGAAATAGGTTCTTGTGGACTGCGGTTTGATTTACAAAACCACGGAGGAGGTAAGACACGACGGTATTTCCCTCCAATTAAGCAGTCTGACTGGGGAAGTACCTCCACCCTACAGAATACCGCGGCCATAATAACCTCGTGTTGTATTCCTGGCGGAGAGTAGGGCAGCCAGAGCTCACTGGAGAGTTTTTGTGTTGTCAGTGGGAGGACCAAAAGCTTGTCCTGCTTTGTCTTTTACACTGACGACACAGAAATTCTCTGTGCTTACGGGGTTGGCAGCGCGAGTGTGACTCTCTTGGTTTTGCACACGTCCATAGGTCACGGTAACCATTTTCCATCAGGCGGGCTAGTCTGCCACCTATTTGGTAAAAAAAAACAAAAAAATAACAAAGTGTTCAAAAGTTGTGATAACGCCACAATGCTTATTGTAAAAAATAGGCAGCGCTAGAAAAAGACATAACTGCGTTGGTTTGGTTATGGATGGAATTCACACTTGGCCGATTTTCCAATCTCGATCGTGATAAGACTTCCCACTGGGTATTTCACAAACGGACACAAATAACATGATATATTTTTTGCAATAAGTCACTTTCCTTATGCAAAGCTTGTTTTATACAAGTGAGACGGGTAAAGAGTTGCCTTACTGTTTGTTTTTATAAGAATATTGTAACCTACTTTTATATGTGGCAGTAATAATGGTTAGGCGCAAGAATTTAACACGCCAATTAATTCTGTTCCAGGTAGTAATTATGAAAATATTAAAGTTTTTAAAAGGATCTACAAATGCATCTGCAAAGCCATGTCAAGAAGGAGAGTGAGAAGGTTTACTTCGGACCTTTTCACTTGATATTTTCCGTGAAGTGGCTGCCATCTGACCTCCACAACTCAAAGGCGATACCGAAGCATTGCTTTTAGACCAGTTGTTGAACTTTTTAGCTCTCCAACTATCCGTAACGACTGCCATAGACGTTCGTATGACAACCGGGTCCGTGCTCTCCAAGGCACGACTAGATATATTCATGCATACAAATATTTGCACTGAACGGAGATCGAACCCGCGCCTCCTGCGTAGCGACCGCGTTCACTACCTCCACGCCACGGAGGCTGAGTGTCTAAGTAGGTCTAGTTTACTAGACACTTAACATTAATAACAAGTCTTTGTACTCTTCGCTACTGTATTATAGATTACATTCAAATCACGGCTGCAATTAGTTCAAAGCTAAATACGCGGGTATTCACTCAGATACATATTTAATGTTAATATATTTAACTGCTAGGTACTACACAGGAGGAGGTAAGTACAGAATACCGCGGCCATAAAAACCTCCTGTTTTCCTGGCTGTGAGTAGGGTAACGAGAGCCCACTGGTAAGTTTTTGTGCTGTCAGTGAGAAGACCAAAGGCTTGTTCTGTTTTGTCTTCTACACTGACGGCACAGAAACTTTCTGTACGTACAGGGTCAGCAGCGCGAGTGTATCTCCCCTAGTGTTGCTCACGTAGGTAGGCCACGGTAACCGCTTTCCATCAGGTAGGCCGTGGGCTTGTCTGCCACCTAAGTGGTATAAAAAAACTAGAATAAGGTGTCTACAAAACCTCAGTGCTGGCACTGCTGTAATGTTGTTGACAGGAATTGTATATAAATCTGCTATAGAGGATTACATAAATGTATTGTTCAAGGAAAACATCACAAATAACAACTCCGAAAAAGTAAAAAATAAATTGTGTTGCCTTTAACTTTGATATACCTAGTAATTTTTTATTCAAGCGTTGTCAAGTCGGGGGACCCTAACTTGTAAAACACGCTGTCATATTATCGGAGTGATCCAAGGTTCCCCGTCATTTGATTTAATTTTCATATTGAGGAAGTTGTGAAATCTATTGTGAAATATCATCTTGAATATAAATTTGTCCTTTCATTAGATACCAATGTGGAAGAAGAAAAAAATATTTGTGAAAATGTATTTTGTGATGGCGGCAACATTGGACTGATATTTTTTCAAACATAGCTAAGAATACTCCCGACTAACATATCTTTCTAATCAAATAAATTAAATCTAAATCGATTTATCCGTTCAGGAGCTACGATGCCACAGACACACCAACTTACACAGACACGTCAAGCCCTCGTCGTTTTTGCGTCGGGGGTTAAAAACAAATTCGAACGAATTCTGTTGCGATTTATTAACTTATGTGTTATCTTATGATTTACACTGAAAAAAACGATTCGATCGCTTTTCAGCAGACGTTTTCCCGGTTCCCGCACGACTATAGCTAACAGTCCCCTATGACCATGGCTGTAAAAGATGGTGGTTGTTTCATGGTTCATTTTCCTTTTCTTCTCTTTCATTCTCTCTATCTCTCTCACTTCATTTCAAAATTGGCGCGCAAAAAATATGTGGTCATGGCCTACTCCAAATCTTCATTTATCATCATTAAAAGGTTGGAAGATGAGATTATCTCGACCCCGAAGTTTTTGTAGGAGGTCAAGGAAATAAGTATATACCTTCATATGTAAAGATAAACGCTTATTTACTTGACTGTGTATATGAGCTTTTTATACTACACTATTAACTTACAACTTTAATTATGAAAAGTGCAGTGCCATTTGTAAATTACAGAATACGTACTACAGTAACTATGTCACATCCGGGTATAACAAACACATGTGACATTATACCCCAGTTTCCTAGGTCAGCTCTCTGAGAGTGTACTATTAACCACAGAACCACAGATATATTCGTCGGCCATCTTTGTAAGCCATCTGAATTGAGGTCAGTTGAGAAATATACACTGAGTAGACGCTATAAAAAAGTTATATTTTTAATTATTTTAATTTTCTTTTCATTTTATGTATGTAATACCTAAGTATATACATGAGTAAATGTATATGAATACATTATATTTGCACTGAGCGGGAACAGAACTCATGACCTCTGACGTAGCAGTCGAGTGCTACCACCACGCCTCTCAAAATGTGTTTCTTTTCTCCACGTAGGAAACTAACTTATATAATTATCTTGTTTTGATGAAATTAATTCAATTTCAGGGTCGTGGGTGAAATAATCATAAAAGTAACTTCGAAACTATAGCACAGATTACATAAACTATAGCAAGGCAACGAGTGACAAATAAGGTGTTTGTTATTCAAACAAATTTCCTCTAGCAACTTTTTGGTTCTGTCATATAAATTAGCTACATTAGGTACAAAAAAACATTATATGCCTGTACAGATAGGTGTCAAAATTCAATACTTTAAAACTTTAGACTTTAGTTCATTTTATCTTTTTGCATTCCGTTCCAAGTTTAAAATTCATTCCCACCTCTTCCAGGAACCGTGAAACAATTTTTGTTTTTTTTTTAGTCTGGCTATTCCAGTGTTTCGGCCAATAACTTTGTACGGGATTTAAAGCTTCAGTTTCCCGAGTATAAACCATACACTTTTTACGTCAGTATAAACTAAGCTTATGGTGTAAACTGTCAATTTTTTGTTCTAAATAGTGTCAATACAGAGAAGTCATAAGCAATACTCTTAACGTTTTTACCTTTTTTTTGAAACCTTATCAACATTGTGTTAAGATTTTTATTTCTATCTTAAGTCTAAAAACAAGGCAGACGTTTAAGATGCAAATGAAAGATCGATACCTTCATTTTTAATTTTCAAATTCAATATATGAGGGCAAGAAACTCAAAGGGTGAAACTTTTTGGGTATTTCCTGTCCCATTAATTAGAGAATTAGAGCCGAAGATTGACTTGGGCCCCTAAGATCTTAGTATATATTTTTAAAAATCTAGTACACGCCAACTTGTCCTCGCCTGATGGTAAACTACAGGCAAAGTCTCAGGAAAGAGGATCATCATTACAGACACGTAGTATATTACAATGATGGCACTCAGCTTGGCGGCCTCATCAGATACTTTTTCAAGCCCCGCTTAAAAGACCCGGGACTGTAGGAAGAAGGAGACACGTGAGCTGGTAATAAATTCCAGGTCTTGGTGGTGAGGCAAAGAAAAGAATCGCTGAACCACTTGGTTCTTGCTCGTATATTCTGCACAATGAGAGGGCGACATCTAAGCCCTGCACGTGTTGTCCTGTATAGGAAAGGAAAGGAGAGGGTGGGATTAGTTGGAAGAGCTCAATAGAACACTCACCATGGTAGAGACGGTAAAATACAGCCAAGGAAGCAACATATCTACGCATCTGAAAACGAAAGTATGTACTATGATCGCAGGCTTAGATTGACCAGGCGAAAACTCTCCGCACTGATTTTTATGTAATAGTAGTCAGAAGTAAAAGTACAGAATTTTTTATTTGCACCTTGTTTACCTGATACCTGTAAATTGGCCGCCAGCCCTGGTCAAACTAGCAGGTAGACTTGCGATCATATTACATACTAACCCTTAGTTTACACCACGAAACAAGTTGTAAACTTGTTTATAAAAACTTGTAGAAGACTAATCAAAACACAATGCTTGTTTTATACATGTATCTCAGATGATTTTTCGTTCACATAGTATGTATAGCCAACAAATTGTAAACAAGTATAAAACACATTTGCGTTCGTACTGCAGCTTGTGACATATTGCAACTTGTTAAATACATGTTTTATACTTAGGTGTAAACGAGGGGTAACACTACTCATTCGCACACATTTCGTTCATCAAAAAATACTTGATATCTGGCTGCACTGAGATCTTGGTATATTATGGTCGGTGTTCAACGAACCCGTGTAAAGTCAGTACCACCAAATAAGTTCGATAGTTCACTAATTAACAACATTACGACTATATCTTAGTAGTCTTCTTCTTCTTATTTTATTTAAATGGCGTCTTACATCGGTTATATCTTAGTAGTCTATGCACCGCATTATGACAGACCAGCGACATGCTGTCAGACTTGTATCAAACTGTCAAAAAATACGTGATGTCTCACAGCATTGGGATCTTGGTATAAATAAAACAATCTTGTATCAACTTGTTATAAAATATACTTTTAAACAAATTTTTTTTTTTTTTATATAGGACACGTCAATTGGACTTCGCCTTGCCTGATGGTAAGCTGAAGGCAAAGTCCCAGAAAAGAGGGTCACCATTACTTACACATACCGTGTGACAATGGTGACACTCAGCTTGACGGCCTTATCATATGCTTTTTCACGCCCCGCTTAAAGGACCCGGGACTGTAGGAAGAAGGAAACACGTGAGCTGGTAATGAATTCCAGGCCTTAATGGTGCGACAGAGGAAAGAGTCTCCGAACCGCTTGGTTCTTGATCGGATGTTTTGCACCGTGTGCGGATGACATCTAAGACCTGCACGTGTTGTCCTGTGTAGGAAAGGGGAGGGTGGGACTAATTGGAAGAGCTCATCAGAACACTCCCCATGGTACAGACGGTAAAATACAGCCATGGACGCAACATCTCTACGCAGCTGTAAAGGTTCTAGGGTGTTCGTGATCTCGGGATTCCCAATGATGCGGACCGCACGTCGCTGCAACCTGTCGAGAGCATCTAGTAAGTACTTTGCTGAACCATCCCAGAGATGCGAGCAGTACTCCACACAGGAGCGAATTTGTGTTTTGTATAGAAGACACCGCTGCTCCGGCGTGAAAAATCGTCTCACTCTGTTCAGGACTCCGAGTTTTCGTGAGGCTGTTTTGATGATGCTTTCGATGTAGTTTTTGTTATTCAGGTTGCAGCAAACATCCATACCTAGGATATTGAGATTGTCCTGCAGTGGCAGTGGCGTGCTCTGAAGAGTGGGGAGGGGAAGGAAAGAAGATACTTTTGCTGTAAACGCACATGCCTGCGTCTTCTTGGCATTGAACTCAACCAGGTTCTCAGAGCCCTATTGAGAAATGTGATTCAGGATCCCGTCAAGCTCAGTGACAAGAAGCTGCCTTTTCTCTGTGATATCTGACTGCTTGGCCGCAGGATGTCCATGATAACTCCCATGTAAAGTGCTATCGTCTGCATAACAATGAACATTGCCGGTAGACAGCATGTCGTTGATATGCAGAAGAAAGAGAGTGGGTGATAAGACGGACCCCTGGGGCACGCCAGCATTAACCTGCAGAAACTCCGAAGCTCGTCCGTCACAAAGGACGCGAATACGGCGCCCCTGCAGGAAGCTGGCAACCCAGTTGCACAGCCTAGAAGGCAGACCAAAGGCAGGTAGCTTGGAAAGAAGCGATTTGTGCCAGACTCTATCGAAAGCTTTGGCGATGTCAAGACTAATTGCCAGTGACTCGCCGTGCTTGTCCATAGCCTCACCCCAAAGATGGGTAACGTATGCTAGAAGATCACCCGTTGACCGTTTCGGTCTGAAGCCATATTGCCGGTCATTAATTAAGGAGTGATCCTCTAGGTGCCGCATGAGCTGTTTGTTAATTATGTGCTCGAACACTTTGCACAGCACTGAGGTGACGGCTATGGGTCGATAGTTGGCTGGCTCCGAGCGATCCCCCTTCTTGGGAATCGGCTGAACATTCGCCTCTTTCCAAGGCAAAGGCACTGTACCCGAACTGTAGGATAGCCGGTACAGGCGCGTAAGCATTGGAGACAATTCCGCTGCACATTTTTTCAAAACTACCGCTGGAATACCATCCGGACCACTGGCTTTCCGGACATCGAGTGATTGCAGCACTGCACGGACATCGCGTTGCCTGATATGGATATCAGGCATCGCGTGGTCACTGTTGGTGGCTGCGTACCACAATCATCGATTCGGGAGTTGGCCGCAAAGAGATTAGCCAGCAGATTTGCCTTCTCTTGCGGCTCATGGGCCAGGGATCCATCAGGGTTACGCAGCGGAGGCAGCGAAGGCTGACAGAAATTGGCTTGCACGGCCTTAGCCAGTCGCCAGTAGCCACGGCTTCCCGTGGGATGCATCACTAGCTTTTGACCAAGCCGCGCTATGCGCAGGGCATCCGCTCTGACAGACCTTTGTGGCTCTGTTGTACGCCGCCTTGAAGTGGCCCAGATTGGGATGGCGCGTGGCGCGCGCCCTTACCCAAGCGCGGTACGCAGACTGTTTTTGTTCAACAGCTTCCGCGCACTCGCGCCCGAACCAAGGGCGCACCCCGCGGTCACCGGTGACATCGGTGTATGAGATATAGTATTCCATACCCAGACCGATCTCACCGGCGACAGCAGTAGCACAATCCGATGGGTTCTTACCTTCAAAGCAGCGCTCAATCCACGGGATGGACGCAAAATAGTCACGAAGTCCATCCCAGTCCGCTGACGAGTAGTGCCAGAGACGCCGCTTCCCCTGCACGAGTCGTGGGGGCGCTATAATAGGCACCGTGGAACAGACCAGGCAGTGGTCGGAGTTGCCTAAAGCGGCTCGCACCGATACACTGTACCGGTCCGGATCACTCGTCAGCAGAAGGTCTAGCAGAGAAGGTGCTAGGCCCGACCTTCTTGGTATCCTAGTGACCTCGTGCACCAATTGGGTCAGGCCGTGCGCCAGAGCAAATGCGTGGGCGGCTTTTCCCGCATGGTCTGTTTTGGAGGAGCCCAACCAGATCTCGTGGTGGGCGTTAAAATCCCCCAAAAATACCATTTCGGCATTCGGAAATCGCTCCTGCGTATCATCTGCCGCCTGACTCAGATATTCAAAGAGTCGAGTTGTCTCAGCATCTCCTGTATGGGAACGGTAGTGGCACACATAGATCTGACTCGTAGGGCCATGGTCTACGTGTACCCAAAGTTAAAAAACAGCATAAAAGCTTATCGAACAGAGTAATATAGTATAATATAATATAAAAAACGCATCAAGATTATTTACGTTTAGTTAAGAACCTTTTTATTTTCATTTTATATCACTTAAGTGGCAGACAAGCACACGGCCCACCCGCCTACCACCGTGGCCTATGGACGTGTGTAACACCAGAGGAGCCACACTCGCGCTGCCGATCCTGTAAGCACAGACTTTCTGTGCCGCCAGTGTAAAAGACAAAGCAGAACAGAAGCCTTTAGTCTTCCCACTGACAGCACAAATTACATAACATTAAACATAACACGAAGTTATTATAACCGCGGTATCCAATTCAATTCCATTCAATTTATTTTATTGCGATATATTGGTACAAAGATGTTACAAGCAATGCATTTGAGTATTCTATGTACCTAACCAAATGGAGTACATCTTTATTTTGTATATTTATCTAGGTATATTATGTACGTTAATTGATATTGAAAGCGTTGATTGATATATATATTAGAAAGTTTATAAATGATTGTTATAGCTATATGATGAATGAGTAGTGATGTGATTTGTTGTAGACGCGAACTTATGCGATTGATCAATGGCTTTTTGCTTTAGTGATAATATATATGATACATAGTGTAGTCGCAATGCGCTAGTCAGCACAATTTGGTACTATCCACCTCCAAGTTTTAACATAGACTAAAGTAGCAGCTCGGGTAGGCGCAGAAAGTTCACCCTAGCAGAAGAAGGCCGCGGCGGCGGTGTGCGATGCGCGTCTTCTCATTCTCGGGGATGAGATGGGGACTCCATGGTTCCCAAGCCCG
Source organism: Eilema griseolum (assembly GCA_963662185.1). Lineage (NCBI taxonomy): Eukaryota > Metazoa > Arthropoda > Insecta > Lepidoptera > Erebidae > Eilema > Eilema griseolum. Next base: position 5,020,130 of record OY759243.1, read on the forward strand.
AAGATTGTGGTCTCATTAGTGACGGTCCTGGGCCGGCCGAGGTGCGAGGTATATGTTTCAGATAATCTCACCACTGGCAACCTGCGGCCCACATAATCGGCGCGTGTTTTAGTCGGTTCAAGTCCGACATAACCTCCCCACCAGCTCCAGTTGTGGGGGTATCCGTGAGTATTATTCGTACATTAAACATACATACATAACATAAACTCACACCTATATCCCCGAAGGGGTAGGCAGAGGTGCTAGCACCCACATTTCGCCAGTTTACGTTTAAGTCCCAATGTAATAGGTGGCGAGCCTATTGCCATTAAAATGCTACACAATTGCGCTGCTGTGCAATTGTCTAGCATGCAAGTTCAAGCACAGCGCTGAGACATTGCACAGCTAGTCCGAGTCCACAGCACAGCAAATCCATAGCGGGTCGCAATAACTAGCCAAGTCTAAATCTGTGGTTTGATAAAAAAACACAATATACAATGTGGCGCGTCCAAGCTTTAACTAGGACATCGACCGATTAGTGAACATTTACATATCCTAAATAGTTAATGAAGATTTATTTGAACAAAATAAATTTCTGTTAGTCTAATCCTGATTTACATTGGCTTGGGAACGAAAACGAATGACTTTTTTATTTAATAGGTAATATAACTATACCTACCCTAATATGTGATGTCTTAGTAATGAAGTTACTTACAGAATACCGCGGTTATAATAACTTCGTGTTGTGTTCCCAGGGGTGAGTAGGGTAGCCAGAGCTCACTGGAGAATTTGTGCTGTCAGTGAGATGACTAAAGGCTTGTCCTGCTTTGTCCTCTACACTGACGGCACAGATAATCTGTGCTTACAGGGTCGGCAGCGCGAGTGTGGCCTCTCTGGTGTTACACACGCCCATAGGCCACGGTAACCACTTTCCATCAAGTGGGCCGTGTGCTTGTCTGCCACCTAAGTGGTATTAAAAAAAAAAAGTTAGCCGCGTGGGTCCCGGCAGAGTAGAATTTGGACTGCCCCATATCTACCCATGCGGTGTCGTACAATGCGATAAGGGATAGGGCTGTTTAACATCACACATATATATACAGCCCAGACTCAGTAAACTTGAGTCAACAGTAGTGTACGGAAGACGGCAATAGTCTCACCTCCTATTACGTGGGACTGAATTCAATGTTTGATGAAATGTGGGTGTTTATTCACCTCTACCTAACCCTCCGGGGATAAAGGCATGATTATGATGATTATGATTATGATATGATTACATGTATGTATGTAGTTCACTCGTCTGAAATTTTGATGCCCGTTCATTTCATTATTCAACTTCCCCAACTCAGTTGGGATCAGGTTTTCAGTCTAACTTCGATATTTGGCGTGAAGCACTCAGACCAAGACCAATAGATAATATATTGATGCATGCCAATATTTTCACTTTTTTTTTATACCACTTAGGTGACAGAAAGCACACGGCCCACCTGATGGAAAGTGGTTACCGTGGCCTATGGACGTTTGTAACACCAGAGGAGTCACAGTCGCGCTGCCAACCCTGTAAATGTAGAGTTTCTGTGCCGTCAGTATAGAAGACAAAGCAAGACAAGCCTTTCTTCCCAGTGACAGCACAAATTCTTCAGTGAGCTCTGGCTACCCTACTCACCTAGCGGAAAATGAACCCGCAGCCCCTATGTAGCACTACTGCCAAGCCTTCGTGATTTAATTTAAAACGTAATTACAAATCGATCTGGCTCACGTTAATTGAAAGCGGTTTTAGGACTTGAAATAAATATAATCTGTTAGGACGTTGGGACGGTGATTTTTAATAGGGATTATGTCGAGAGTACAAACTTCGCTGATGACGTCATTTGCATATTGATTACAATTTTTGTCGGTTTTAATAAAGGGCCCTCCATAAATTATGCCAATTTTTTTTTAATTTTGCTAAATAAAACATGTGACAAAATAATAAAAATAAAATTTATTTTTTTGTGAAATATATTTTGTATAGTTATTATTTACATATAAGCTATCCTATCCAATATTTTTTGTAATACTTATCAAATAACCAATTAAGGGAGTTATTATTATTTATTAATTTAAAAAAACTTTTGAATAATTTTCTAAATTCAAATTCAAATTCAAATATCTTAATTTTTTTTTAATAAAAACATATAATAAAAAAAATATATTTAAAAAAATAAAAAATATCGTGCTCCCCCGACATCTGGTACAGGGACCAAGCTACCAGTGGTTAGGGCTCCAGAGAGATGAACCTTCTCACAATCCGTGCCATGTCCAGTTGTCTAATGTGAGCCTCTTCATTATTATTATTATTCACAATGTACAAAAACATTGGAAGCATTCCACTTCTAATTAAAACGAAATCTGTCACTTTGTAACCGAAGCTTTGTGCAAGAGGCTTCGATTTCACTCAACATTTTCATTAATTTTATGAATAGCTATCATTATTACAACAGCCTGTTATATTATAGCGTGGATGTTTGAGATTTAAGTCGACGCTGTTGATACAATTCTGAGGGGTAAGTATATAAAGCGTCCTCACTAATAAAATATTTAACTTCATCTTAGCGGTGATCCTGTTTCATCCGAAGCTTTCAACTCCGAGTCTGACGTCTGCATTGCCAGTCTAAATGTGGATTTGGCTGAATTGGAGGCAGGACACGGCGGTATTTCCGCCCAATTGAGCAGGCCGACTGGGGAAGTACCTCCGCCTACAGAATGCCGCGGTTATAATAACTTAGTATTGTGTTCCCGGCGATGAGTAGGGTAACCAGAGCTCACTTGAGAGTTTTTGTGCTGTCAGTGGGATGACCAAATGCTTGTCCTGCTTCGTCCTCTACACTGACGGCACAGAGACTCTGTACTTTCAGAGTTGGCACCACGGATGTGACTCCACTGGTGTTACACACGTTCATAGGTCATGGTAACCACTTTCCATCAGGTGGGCCGTGTGCTTGTCTGCCAACTAAGTTGTACAAAAAAAATCGATCTTTTCCGTGAAGCAACTGCCATCTGACTTCAACAAACCACTGGCGATATCGAATCATTGCAGTTAGTCTAGTTATTGACAGACTTTGTAGGGTTTCAACTACCAGTAATGACTGTCATAGATGTTCGTATAGCAACCGGGACAGACAGTTTAACGTGCTCTTCGAGGCACTACCAGATCAATGACTTCCTGCTGCGGTTTTCCCAAGCGCCTACAATATGGGGTTCTTCAAGAGGGGTATCAGAAGGTTTCTTCAAGGTCGACAGCACGAGTGTAACGCCCTGGTGTTGCATACGTCCATTGGCCACGGTAACTACTTCCAATCGGGTGGGCCGTGTGCTTGTCTGCCACCTAAGTGGTATAAAAAAAATGCAAATATCTATGTTGATGCATAAAAATATTTACACTGAGCGGGGATAGAACCCGCACCCGCTGCGTAGGGGCCGCGTTCACTATCGCCACGCCACAGAGGCTGTTAAATATTTAACTCTAGGATAATATTTCTAAGAATTTACAGCAGAAGCTCAATTTCATTATTTTAAGCGGATGTAGCTTGATGGTTAAGGAGTTTGCCTTGCGATTGAGAGGTGCAAAGTTCGAAACCTAGCCATTACACTATCGACAATTCATTACACTACCGGCAGTAATTTTGATTATACCCAAGTATGAAAAGAGAAGTGTTGTTTTATTGGGGTATTTCATGGTTCATCATTTTGAAATCGTGAGCGATCATGGCGTAATGGTAGGTAAATGAGAAGGTTAAGTAATCACTTCTAAGTATATATATATGTATACCTACTGACATACATACATACATACACACACATAATCACTCCTTTAACCCCGGAGGGTTAGGCAGAGTTGAATTAACACCCACATTTCACCGATCATTGTATTTTGGTCTCACGTTATAAGGACGCAATAGCTACCTAGGTATTCCACGATAAATTTCTCGGACATTAGACAAAGCGGCAGTTGGCAGAGTTATCTATTAAGCTGGCCCGCGATTCATGTAGTTTAAATTTTATGACAAGGTCTAAAGTTAATATAAGAGGCTTCGCAATAATACCAGATGTCGGCGGTCGTAAACTACAAATAAAGCTCCTTTGAACGTCAAATAAGATGTCGCCTATTTTTTATGACGTTCAAGTAATAAAATATGTACTTAAAACTGCTCTTTTAATAAGAAAATTAATTATATAGTAATAAGTTATTTTGTGGTTATATTGAGAGCCTTTGTTGCGTGGCGCTTGTGAACGTGGCCGCTACGCAGGAGGCGCGGGTTTGATCCCCGCTCAATGCAATTATTTGTATGAAAGAAAGAAAGAAAGAAAAATATTTTATTCAAGCCCCACATAGCGGGCACCCCACCAAATACAAACAGGTATGCATGAATAGGTGTTTGCATTGGTCTGGTCGTGCCTTGGAGAACACGGACCCGGTTGCCATAGGAACATATGGCCGTAAAAAATTATGGAATAATAATGCCTTATTAAACATAACTTTGTTGATTATACTATATTTATTTGTTCTTTGTAAAAGATAACACTAGTTACTGTGGTTATCCCTAGGAGATAGACATATGTTATTGCGGACTTTATAGTAGATCTTTTGAAATATATTATTTGATCATCGTCAACAGTTTTCGCAGCGCACGCGATATAATATACTATACATACCTGAATGTGAGTCTTCAAGTTTTGAGTGAATAAGTTCCTTGTAGGCAAACGTACTTCATCTTAGACCACATCATCACTAAAATTCGGGTGTGATTGAGGTTCAACGTAAGCCTATAATTTATTAAAAATTAAACCTAGAGTATAAAAATTCACAGCGCTTCATAGATAAAGAAGTTATGCCTCAAGGAACATAAAGAGTACAACCGAATTGAGGACCTCTATTTTCAAATAGGAAAATTATTTGATGCAAGAGTAGAAAGTCACCAAAGGGAAAAGTGAGTCATTTAGCTGACGGCGCACGGCGACACGAGGTATGGAGTGCTGACGATGCGACGATGCAGCGGGTCGCTTGATATTGCTTTATGCTGCGGCTTTGCTCGTTGTAATAAACACCTCAACAAAGTCTAGGGAACAAGATGACCCCAATTATTTTTTTTCGTGTAAATCTTGTTTTGCAAATAACTGGCAGCAAATAAATAAAAATAGAATAAAGTAGATTACAGAGTTGTTCGAAATTTAAAAATAAATTTAAATAAGTAATGATTTTCGAATATGGAGGGAAAACTTTTAAAAGTGTTTGATTGTGCAGTTTCTCTGAGGCAAAATAAAAATTATTTTTTTTGATTGTAAATAACGTTTATTATCAATAATACGTCTTTTACGTATGGTTTGTGCATTTTTGTGACTGTAGTCATCATGTCACGTCGTCATTTAAGTCGCGAAGAGATGTTAAGGGCTGTTGGTATGCTGCAAGCTGGACGAACTCAACGCGACGAGCGGATGCTGTCAACACCCAACCAAGCGTAATTTGCAGATTATGGGCACGCTACAGGTCTACAGGGGATGTTGCCGAACGTCACAGGGGACGAAATAGGGTTACTACCCCGCGACAAGATCGTTTCTTGCAAAATTCCGCAAGGCGGCAACCCACGATTACTGCTCGTCAGTTGGTCGCAGGCCTCCAGTCTCAGCATCAAGTGGTTATTAGCGATCAAACTGTCAGAAAAAGACTACACGAAGCCAATCTTTATGCTCGCAGACCGCTTAGGGTTCCAGCTCTTCGACGTGGAAATCGAGGTCGTCGCTTATTGTGGGCTAACACACATTTACAGTGGACCGACCATCAATGGGCACGGGTTCTGTTTTCCGACGAATCTTGCTTCGGTTTTCATCCTGATTCGAGAAGAGTGCGTATATGGCGAGTTCCTGGACGTCGGAGTCGTCTCCAGAATCCGCAAGAAGTTCATCCTTACCAAGGTGGAACAATCATGGTATGGGCTGGAATTCGCCTTGGTGGAAGGACCGACCTCGTTTGGATACGGGCCAATTTGAATGCAAACCGATACATTCAGGACGTTATACACCCCATGGTAATCCCTCATCGACAGCAGTTCGGTCAAGATTTTATGTTCATGCAAGATAATGCACGGTCACACAACGCGAGGGTAGTGGTCAATGCGTTAAGCGAGCACAATATGACGACGTTGGAATGGCCTGCTCAGTCTGCCGACCTCAATCCCATAGAGCATGCCTGGGATTTGCTTGGGAGAAGAGCTTTCAGTGATTCTTTGGAAAATCTGAACACTGAAGAACAACTTTTTATACATCTTCGCAGTGTATGGAGCCATATTCCACAGACGATGATTGACAATCTCATACTAAGTATGCCACGCCGTTGTCGAGCTGTTGCTAATGCTTTAGGAGGTCCTACAGATTATTAAAAACGTTTAAAGTACGGTTAATTACTGTATTTCTTACTACCTCGTTATTTTTGTGCCTAATCATAGAAGGTTGTAATACTCAATATTGGCACTATTCAATTCTTTCTTAAAAAAAAAAAAATTGGTATGAAAATGTTTTTATTAAAATTAAAATTAAAAACGGTATAAAAATACCCTTCTATTGATATAAAACACTCACTATTACAAGAAAGGGTTTTTAAATAAAAACTAGAAATGTCCTTGTTCCCTAGACTTTGTTGATGTGTGTATTATAATTATGGTAATATCGTAATTCAGAAATAAATAAAACGTTATTATTTTGTCAATACTCAAGATTTACAAATATTCACGCCATAGAAGTCGCTTAAGGGACATTAACGAAGTTTTTCCAAAGCCTCTCCCACTGAAATTTCCGTGGACACGAGTTACGTTTGAATATTAGTAATATAGTCATCATTTTCAATGTCTATTTTCCGTCGTTTTGATTTTAAACTATTAATTTCGAAAAGGACATTCAATAGTCTAAGTAAAATGGTCGTATTTTTATTTATTTTTTTGTTTAGTTTTGAATGAAATCCCTCTAATACGTTATTTGTTCTATGCCTTTCTCCAAAAACTGACAATATTTGGCTGAAATATAATTTCTTCCAGAAACTGTCAACGTACCTAATTGAAAAACATTTCCATGTTCAATTCGCGGCCTTCGTTTTTTATGTACTCATAGCCTTTCAGTATAGCATCAGCTGGTAGAAGAGGAAGAGCAGCAGGTGAGTCCGATTATTCTCGTCTGGCCTTTCGATTTTAGTTTTAATAATTTACGTTTACGCCATAAAGATTTGTGCCAGTGATAATAACAGCCATGTATCTCTATTCCCGGATAGACTTCTTGTATGGCATTTATGGCCCCTTTCTCGAAATCGGAATGGTATTTAAAGGTTTAAAATTTCTTAATGCAGATTTAATTAGACTAAATAATATAGTATACGTGGCTTGTGATTTGTTTAGTAGCAAAGCATATATTAGAGGCATAACGTTTGTAGTTTCAACAGAACTACCAATATCTCCATGAATTGAATATAATTGAAAGAAGGGCTTTGGGCAGCATTTGAAGGTTCCGTCACCCATAAACTCATGAATTTGTCCAATATTTTTTCTGGCATTAGGGGAACAAAATATAATAATGCGTGAACCCTCATAGTAATAGTCGGCTAGTATGCAGGTCTCAAACTTCAAAGGCACAACCACTTCCTCCAAATTTGTGAAAGTTGTTTTGTTAACGCACCGTGCCTTGTTTCTTATATCATATAGGCAATGTTGAACACTCGACATAGGTGGCAATGTCATGACCATATCTAATCCTTTATTTTTCAGTTTATTTATTGTTTTTTCATATAACTCGGGTACCGGTCGAGTAGATTCTTTAACCTCTTCTTTTAAAAGAGCTATTTCTATGGCAGTTATATTTTTGGTCAAATCAGGCGAGCACAAATGATCTTTAGCTTTGAGTATGCATTTGTCCTGAAAATATTCAATACTCTTAGATGATACAATTCTCTACAATTATTAACTACAACAATATCTAGTACAGTTTGAGAGTATGTTATTTTGAAGTTTATTAGGAGCAAGAGTTTGTAACATACCTACTTAAGCTGAATAAACTATCGTCATTTTAGTGTCTAACCTTGGACGAATAAATCCAACCAACCCCTGAGCAAATGTCTTTAGTACATATATACATACATGTCTTCATGCTACATCCCTGGAGAGGTAGTCTTAAGTGGGTAGGTATAAAGGTTAAGTACTTACTTTCATGCTGATAATTACATTTCCTGTACATTTTTTCTTTTTATATGAAGAACATCTCCACATTTCGGAGCCATTTTTGAATTCTTTTATTTTATAATATTGATGTCCTGCACACAAAAGAACTGTGCCTCCTTTTCTACTGATGAAGTTAAGTATTTGATCAGCAGACATCGTGCCAAAGTGATAAATCAAAATATGGACTGTTATTATAATTATTTTTTCTTCTATGGCGATCCCAACGATTCCGCCAACAACTCAGTTTTTTTTTTTATATACTGATCAAAAGACTATTAATATAGTGATTAATATGTTATGCTTTGACAGACAAATGAAATACAATTTCAAAGATCATTTCTATGAAATAATTTAAAATTATAACCAGTACTCTTTAAACACCAAAGAGGATAATGTTTTATTTATTACTGACGAGTAGATAATTATGTATGTATAGATGTAACATGCAAATGCATCATTATCTCTAGGACTGCTCATCGAAAACATTCCACCCATCAATCCAGTGATCTAGGAGAACTACAGGAAAAACCAGTTTCCCATAGTTCACCTAGGTGAACCACAGGAAAAAATAATTTCCCATAGTTCACCTAGGTGAACCACGGGAAGAAATAATTTCCCGTGGTTTACCTAGGTGAACAAAGCGGGTGGACCACGGGTAATAAAGGATCTCACGCACGTAATTAGTATTCAAACAAAATGAAAAATAGAAACCAAGGATTGAAGACATGAAAAATAAATGATTTTATAATTATTTTTTAATAAGATGTACCTTATAATCCAGTATGTTCTTTGATAAAATCTCTAACAGCAGGGGCTGCAACATTGGTATATACATCTGGTGTATTTGGATATGCACATGGCTTCGCCCTACTGACAATCCCAACTACCATATTGTCTTGGACAGCTGGACCACCGGAGTCACCATGACACGATCCTTTACCACCCTTTTCAGTTCCACCTCCACACCAATCAGAATCCTTTGATATTTTAATAGAGTTTTTGTAAATCTCCGCACATTTTTCAAAGTTAAACACTGCTAAATTCACGGCCTTCAGTAGACCATCGCTGCTAACTACAACAGTCTCATTATACCAAATATCCCCCCATCCGCTAACTGTAAATATTGATTCATCTTTTAAATATCTGCCCTTTAGTGGTAGTTTTATAGACTTTATAACATTACTAAATTCTATTGGATACTTCGTTTTGATAAGCCCCACATCCATTATACCAGTTTTTTCATCAAAATCTGGGTGTGTTACTGCTTCAGCTATAGATATAGCGGTTCCTTTATTTTGTGACGCACTACCAACTCGGATAAGATTTGGAGGACTTATTCGCAAACAATGAGCAGCGGTCAGTATATACCTTTCACTAATGATTGATCCTCCACCTTGAAATTCGTCATTATCGTCGCCTTTGCCAATATAAAGACCCACTTGATAGGGAAAATCTTCTATGGTGGCATTGTAGCCTCCTACAATAGTGTCTTTATTGTCTTTCAAATATTTCTTTGAATGAAGTGCACTGGAATGCGTGGTTGATATAATTGTCCCTAAGATTGTTATAATGATAACAAGCTTCATTGTAGAAGTCTTTATAGTATTATAAGAAAGTATATCTGCAACAGTATGTGAGGTCTTGATTTTATACCACCTCAACAACTTTAAGGACTCGAAGTTATTAATATAGCCATACATAATTTATACAAATATTAATTTTTACCGCATATTTCTCCAGTAGAACCTCGTGCCAAATTATATTGAGCGAGTAGGGATGTGTATGGGCTTCTGTTATAGTCTTTCATAACTAATAAGACACGAGTCACATAGTTCTCTATTTAATAAAACGTTTTATTGCCGAGTTCCCATTTCTAGATAAGAGCAACGGTATGTTAGTACTCGCCGATAAATTCTCGCTAAGTGCAAATATTTGCATGTCGTAATATGTCTACTTATAAATGTAAAGGTCTGGATGTATTATAATATTATTATATTTTAATAATTACCAAAAAAGTTGATTTGAGTATGTTGTAGAACTCATAAGCTATGCTTAATTTGATATAGGTAGTGTTGTGGTGTGTGTATAATATAATATGTATTTTTTTATACCACTTAGGTGGCAGACAAGCGCACGGCCCACCTGATGGAAAGTGGTTACCGTGACCTTTGGACGTGTGTAGCACCAATTCTCCAGTAAGCTCTGGCTACCCTACTCACCACTGGGAACACAAAATGAAGTTATTACAACAGCGGTATTCGGTAGGGCGGAGGTACTTCCCCAGTCGGACTGCTCAATTGGGCGGAAATACCGCCGTGTCCTACCTCCTCATATACGTACGTAGGTATGTATATATGTATGTCTGTATATGTGTATGAGTATATTTGTGCCTATCGTCGGGAGGTATACACATTGTATACCTTCTTAAATTAATTTTACACTTGTGCACTAGACTTAGCCTCTCGTATAGGAATTCCTCTGTGCACTTGCGGGTTTGCTGGAAGAGAACTCAACTTTGAGTTAAGCTCGCCTTTGTACATTACAGCTCATCTTTTTATATAAATGTAATTTATGTGTACAATAAAGTATAAATAAATAAATAGATAAAATCAACGGCTCAACCCTCCTAGTAACTCTCAGATCAGTTGCACTCTGTTACATGCAATGCTTACATGTATATGGTTTAGGCAGCTCGTTGAGTGAAGTTAGTTACTCTATCAGAGTGTATCGTGCCACATCAAGATCTTCAGGACACAGGTTAAGCTGATTGATCAATCAAATCAAATAATTTATTTGCATAACACAGGTTACAGAAAGTTAGTAAAAAATACATTTTCGATAAATGTATAGGTCCGCTGTCTTACAACCTCTTCAAGGTGTGCAAATATTTGATATTGTCTATACATGCAACATTTCAATTAGAGAGCATTCATAATATTTTAATTGCATTAATTAGTTATTGAGTTAATGTCAGACAATTAAATAATGTTAAAAGGAAATAAAGAGATTGTTATAATTATAGTGAATGTCAACTAGGTCTATTAAAATAATAATTTCAATTAGTATATTATGTCAAATGCTCATGTCAAAGAATTTAAATAATGTATTGAATTTGAATTAATAAATAACAATTTATCTTCGAGGAAGTACTTTACGTCATAATAACATTTTTCGTTCAGTAGCTTTCTTAGTGCCTGTTTAAAAGTAGCTACGTTTGCCTCTTTTATGTTCTTGGGTAGTTTATTGAATATTTTTGGTGCCATGGCGAAAACACTGTTATGCATTAGAGTAGTGTTTGTTGGACACAGGCATAACCGTCTTTTATCTCTTTGCATGAACCTGATTCTAGCGTAGGAATTCCTCTTTCACAAATCCTGGTTAGATGGTAGTTATTTCCGCAAAAGGCAAGATAAACCAAGAGAAGGAGTAAGAGAGCGCACTCCATGTTTGATTTTACAAATTTTTGTTGCAACCCGGACTGTGGCTATAGTATATTATAGTATAGTAAGTTTATGGGCTACACTATAGGCTTTTAATCAGGTTCGGGTAGATTTTTTGGAAGAGAGTTATAATTGGGAAAACGAAAACAATAGGATATAAAACGCTCTCAGTGATTTTACACACGTAGTCAGAATTTAAATAATGCTTTATCAACCGCGGTAGCCTAGGGGTGTGGGTAATGGACTGCTGGATCGAACCTGAGACGAGGTTTAGGGTTCGATCTCAGGTTTTACCATGGCACACACCAATGACTTTTCGATGCTTTTCGAAGTTTTGTGTGTATTTATCGCAGGTTTATAAGTGCCCGGTAAATGGCAATAGGCTCACCACCAATAGGTGGTGAGCCTATTGCCAATGGGACCTAAATTTAAACTGGCGAAATGTGGAATATAGGTGTGAGTTTATGTTATGCTTTATTAATTTTTATTCAACAACTTTATTTATAAAATTGAAGATTAATAAAGAAATGAAAAATCATCAGATCGATGTTGATGAACAAAGTAGTCAGAATGATCTTAATGCTTTGGATTTCCTCTCTTCCTATTGACTGATTGTTCTGATGTTTAGTACACACCTTTAGTTCCAAAAATACCTTAATATTAAAAGCAAAATAATTTAAGCATTTTGAGACTTTGTAGTCAAGATCATTCTGACGCTGACTGTATTTATTTTTTTATTTATTTATTCAACTTTATGCACAGTAATTTTGTACAAAGGCGGACTTAATGCCAAAGGCATTATCTAACAGTCAACCTTAGGGTGATGCAGAGATACATTGAGGTAGGTGCAGTGCACTATGACCACAATAATAATACATACATTATACATACACACTATAATACATAAGAAATTCATACACATACTTTTAAATATATTTACTTACATATTACTTACTTATACTTACTACTTATATATATACTTATATATATACTTATATATATTCGTATAATATATACTTATATAATATAAACTTACCTATACTTACATAATTATACATAATGACAAAGTATTTCTAACATTAAGGTTTTACATATTACTATGACTAGGGGCTACTGTAGTAGAGCTGACGTACTTTGTACTTGAATGTTGCACGGTTAGTAGTCATCCGGATTTCGAGAGGAAGCGCATTCCAGAGGAGAATTGCTTGCACGAGGAAAGAAGAATGAGTTAGGCTGGAACTATGAGTAGGACAGTGGAGAAGACGGTTGTCAGCTGACCGCAGATTTCTGTTGTGATGAGAACCAAGTAGCTGAATATGAGATGATAAATAAGAGGGGACATTAGGAGTGGCTAAAATTTTATGTATCATCATCACCGCCCTCAAGCTGCGTCGCTGACGTATCGGCAACCATCCTAACTCCGAACGATGAGCTGAGACGTGATCATATTTCCTAAGGTTAAAGGTGAATCGAATGCAATTGTTGAGAAGGCGGTCGAGTTTATAGAGCAGATCTGCATTCAGGTCGAGATAGCATACATCACCATAGTCCACGATTGGAAAGATTAGCGTTTGCATTAGCATTGCCTTGGTTTTGGTTGGTAGAAAATTTTTGAGGCGATAAAGACTACGCAGCATTCCTGTAACCCTCTGACAGACCTTTGTAACTTGAACTTGCCAGTTCAAGGTGGAGTCAACATTCAATCCCAGATTTTTGACACTATGCGTGACAGGAATAATTCCTCCGTTGAACTTTATTGTTGGCAGAGTTGCACTGTCTACCTTATTCATCCTATGGCTACTTCTAATTAAGATACTCTGGCATTTATCGGGGTTAACAGAAAGACCAAACCTGTCACACCAAACGCCTATTGAGCGCAAATCGGAATTAACTCTGTCAATAGCCTCTGAAAGGTTCTCCACGCGGGCTTGGCTGTATATCTGTAGGTCATCGGCATACAAATGATACGCACACTGAAGTTCAGAGGTAATGAGGTTAATGAATATAGAGAATAAAAGAGGTGAAAGAATACCGCCTTGCGGAACACCAGAGTCGAGGTTGCGCCAGCTAGATGAAATTTCGTCTGCGCAAACCGACTGTTGGCGTCCACGAAGATATGAAGAGAACCACTCCAGCTCGTCGGCTGAGATCCGAAGATGGGCTAGTATGGCTAAAAGGATGTCGTGATTCACGCAATTGAACGCATTTGAGAAATCCACTAACACTAGCACTGTGATACAACCTTTCTCTATTCCGTCCCTGACATCTCCCGTTACTTTAAGGAGTGCGGTTGTAGTGCTGTGTCCCGGTCTGAACCCGGATTGTAATGGACTTAGTATCCCATTGGAGTGCACATAGTTGGACAGATGGCGATGAACACAGGCTTCTAATACCTTGGATAGGAAAGGGAGAATGGAAATAGGACGAAAGTGATTGGGAAGAGAGGGATTGGAGATTTTAGGAAGAGGACGCACATAAGCTTTACGCCACAAGTCAGGAAATTGACCAGAGTCAAGTGAAAAGTTGATGATGTGTGTTATAGCGGGAAGGAGTTGGTCCATGATAGTGGTTATCATACGGCGACTAATGTCATCACAGCCGACTGCCTTTGACTTAATTGCGAGAATAGTCTTCTTGATCTCCGCCGACGTGACTGGAGTGAATTGAAAAGGTTCGTAATTGGGACTGGGCAGTCCGGTGATAGAGTTAACCGTTTGACGCTTGGTTGGGCCATCAATTGTGTGAGAGGTAGAGAAATGATGGTTAATGGCATCCAACTCAATTGTCTTGGGTAGCTCCAGCTGTCTTGGCTTACCAATGCCCAGCGTCCCAAGAAACCTCCAGACATCGACAGATGTACAGGAAGATAAGTTATCAAGAATATGTCGGCGTTTAGCGTTGCGTATCACCTGATTACACCGATTCCTGGCAGTTTTATAAGAATCCCAGTTGATGACAGAACGATTCTTTTTGAACTTACGAAAAGCCCGGTCTCTCCCTTTCATAGCGGTTCGAACATCACTCGTTATCCACGGAGCTGGTCTATGTTTTAATTTCACCCTCCTCACGGGTGCATGGATGTCATAGAGGCCAATAACTGTTTTGTTAAAAGTACGAACCTTATCATCGATGGTGCTTGCCTCTGTTAAATCCTCCCAACTGACTTTGGCAGCTTCATTGCACAATTTTTCAACATCCATGCGCCCGAAGCATCGTCTGTCCAATACTTTGTGTTTGAGTTTAGGGGGCTTAAGAATGTAGGAGATATAGATCAGGTCATGATGAGAGAAAGCTGGAGCTAGATACTGACCGTGAGTTCGAACAAGCATAGGCGAAGACGTAAGTATTAAGTCGAGCCATGTGTCCTCAACATCTTTATTGTGGTGTGTGGCCTGAAGCGGTAAAACCAGAAGACTGGCTGACTCGACTATGTTAAGAAGCTTTATGGCTCGTGATGACGAACTAGGGAGAAGATTAGTGTTAAAATCCCTAGTGTAAAAATATATTATTTTAAAACCCTTTGTGTTAACAAAAAAGTTTAATTGAATATGCTTTTAGTACTCGTAAGCCGTTTGGTCGCACCACATCGCTTTGTTAAGATTTATATGTAATAGCTTCCGACAGCTGATTGACGAATGTGGCGCAGGTTTCCCCTCTAGATTTGGGGTCATACAGGAGTTTTGCCCCTAAAGCTAAGATAAACCAAGTTCAGGCGTATGAGAGCAGACTCCAGGCTTGATATTGCATATTTTAAATGAAACTCGGATTGGGACTACACTACAGGTACTTAATTAGTTTTAGGCAGATTTTTGATAGAGAGTTATACTTCAGAAAAGCAAAAATGACATATAAACGGATCCCAGTAATTTTACACACGTGGTAAGAACATCTTCTTCTTTTGAACATCCTCAATTTTTGAACCAGAAAAAATATTGTTTTATTTCATATTAGAGTTATATTTGGGAATAAAATGGAGAGGAAATAAGTGACTACCTGTAATTCCACACACCTATTAAATATTCCAATATAATAATATTATAGAACAGAGACATGAAAAATAATTGAATTTTACAATTAACCTGCAACAAAATACCCTTTACAATCCAGTGTATTTTTTGATAAAATCTCTAACAATAGGGGCGGCAACATTGGTATATACATCTGGTGAATTTGGATATGCACATGTTTTAGCCCTACTGGCAATCCCAATAACCATATTGTCTTGAACAGCTGCACCACCAGAATCTCCCTTACACACCCCTTTACCACCATGTTTTGTACCTCCTCCACACCAATCAGCCTCCTTCGAAATTATGATAATATCTTTGTGTATCTCTTGACATTTTTCAATGTTAAACACAGCGAGATTTATAGCCTTCAGTAGACCATCGCTCTTAACTATAACAGTCTCATTATACCAAATATCCCCCCATCCGCTTATTGTGAACATCGATTCATCTTTTAAATATCTACCCTTTGGCGGTAATTTTATGGGCTTTATGACATTACTGAATTCTATTGGATTCTTCGTTTTCATAACCCCCACATCTGCTTTCATAAAATGTGGATGTATTACTGCTTCAGCTATAGGTATAATTATTCCTTTAAATTGTACTTCACTGCCAGCTCGAACTGTGTATATGTCTAATCTCATTAACAGACAATGTGCGGCGCTCAGTATATACCTTTCACTTATGATGGATCCTCCACACAATAATGTTTCATTTTCATTCATCCACCATCGGTGAATATAAATCCCCACTTGAAATGGAAAATCTTCTATAGAGGCATTATAGCCTCCTACAATAGTGTCTTTTTTTACTTCCAGATATTTCTTAGAATGAAATGCACAGGAATGCGTGGTTGATATAATTGCACCAAAAATGGTTGTAATGATAACAAGCTTCATTGTAGAAGTCTTTATAGTATTACAAGAAAGTATATCTGCAACAGTTAGTGAGGCCTTGTTTTTATACCACCGCAAAAACTTTAACGACTCAAAGGTATTAAAATAACTGTATCTACATAGTTTACACAAATATTTATATTTATCGCAAATATATGCAATAGAACCTTGAACCAAATTGTTACCTAGCGAGTATAGTCTAGTTTTTCTGATGCGCAATATTCCCTGCGAATATTCTTACTCCTTCCTCTCCCCATACATCGGAACTTCGCCGTGAACAAGGCGGTGAGCGAGTGAACTCCCTATCTCACCACTTGGACCCTCCTCGCCGTCTTTCACTCTGGGCTCTCGGTCAGCGAACGAATATAGTCCTGGAAAATTCCCCGAGACTTTTGAAAATCAAATGAATACCTGTATACTCATACCTGCTAATTCCTCCAGCTAAGTTTAATTGCTTGTGTTTGGATATCACTTCGATTTATTAACAATTATGAACTTGAATTTGAAATTTTTGGTATTATTGTCAGTTTGTTTGTTCACGATGATTGCAAGAAATAATTTCTGACATAATGCCCACAGCTACATTCTAACATCGCACCGCCCGCCATAGGCAGGGAGTCTATCCTCACGTATTACGACCAGAAACAGTGCGCACTGTGCGGTATTAAAGTAACTTCATCTCACACACGTTCAAACTGTGGAATGAACTCCCCGCTGTGGTCCAAGTGACTATAATATGGGATTCTTCAAGAAGGGCATTTGAAGTTTTTTACAGGGTCGGCAGCCCAAGTGTGACAACCCATGTTGTGTGCAACATCCTTCACTTCGTCCATAGGCCACGATAACTACTTTCCGTCAGTTGAGCCGTTTCCGTGTGCTTGTTTGCAAACTAGGTGGTATTAAAAAGATGGGTAATCTGAATCTATACCTGTATTTTCATAATTAAATAATATTCTACTCTATTCATAGATAATAAAGTTCGGCGGTAATAAACATAAGGCATATTAAACACAGCCCGATTGAGGACCTCCTCTTTTGAAATTTAATAAATGTCAATTTATTTATTAAATGTAAATAAAAAAACTTAGGGTAGAAAGGTAAAGGAGGGGGAATAAAGGTCTTCTAGTAATCTATACACGTAATTACATACATACATATATATTCCCCTTTATCCCCGGAGGATAGGCAGAGGTGAATTAACACCCACATTTCAAAAATCATTGAATTCGGTCCCACGTAATAGTGGGGGTGAGCTTATTGCCGTTGACTCGAGCCATGCATCTGAGGCTCTGGACTGTATATATCTTTCTGATGTTAAACAATCCTATCCCTTAGTCGCCTTGTACTATACCGGATGGGAAGAGAAAGAATTGTTCAAATTCTACTCTGCCGGGAATACCACACGTAATTGTAATTCAAAGAAAATGCGGAAACAAACGAAAAAAGAAGAACATGATAAAAAATAATAATTTGTAGATGATATCCCTTATAATCCAGTATGTTCTTTGATAAAATCTCTAACAGCAGGAGCTGCAACATTAGTATATACATCTGGTGTATTTGGAAGTCCACACTGCCAACTCCTACTGACAATCCCAACTACCATATTGTCTTGAACAACTGGACCACCGGAGTCACCATGACATGATCCTTTACCACCTTTTTCAGTTCCACCTCCACACCAATCAGAATCCTTTGAGATTTTAATAATGTCTTTGAGTATCTCTTCACACTTTTCAAAGTTAAACACTGCTATATTCACAGCCTTTAGTAGACCATCGCCCTCATCTTCAAAAGTCTTATTATACCAAACATCCCCCCATCCGCTCACTGTATACTTTGATTCATCTTTTAAATTTCTACCCTTTGGTGGTAGTTTTATAGGTTTTATAACATTGCTGAATTCTATTGGGTTCTTTGTTTTGATAAGTCCCACGTCCATTGTACCAACTATCCAGCTATAATCTGGGTATGGTATTATTTCAGCTACAGGTATTAAGGTTCCTTTATTTAATACCTCACTGCCAGCTCGGATCACGTATGGGCGTGATTTCAAGAACAGACAATGTGCAGCTGTCAGTATGTACCTTTCACTGATGATTGATCCTCCACAATGAAATTCGTCATGTTCATCGCCTCGGCCGTAATAGATCCCCGCTTGATAAGGAAAATCTTCTATGGAGGCATTGTAGCCTCCTATAATAGTATCTTTATTGACTTCCAGATGTTTCTTCAAATGAAGTGCACTGGAATACGTGGTTGATATAATTGTCCCTAAAACTGTTGTAATTATAATAAGCTTCATCGTGGAAGTCTTTATTGCATTAGGAAAGTACATCTGTAACAGAAAGCGAAGCCCTGTTTTTATACCACCGCAACAACTTTAACGACTCAAAGTTATTAAAATAGCATAGATTACACAAATATTTATTTATACTGCATATTTGTCCACACTACTGTGCATTTTAAATAATAATATTATTAGCTCAGTGATTAGCCCGAGAGACCATATCTTATTTGATTGTATCATAGTAGTTCAGGAACAGCAAACAAAGTTGGTACCGATCTCTAATCCCTTATTTATACCACGAAACAAGTTGTAAGACCAGTTGTAAACTTGTGTATAAAAATCTTGATGAAGACTTATAGAAGACTAATGAAAACACAGTACTTGTTTTATACATGTATATCATAAACTTTTTCGTTCACATAGTATGTATAGCCAACATGTTGTAAACAAGCATAAAACACATTTGCGTCCACACTGTAGCCTGTGACATTTTGCAACTTGTCAAATACGTTTTTTATACTTAAGTGTAAACGAGGGGTAACTGATCAGCAAATCTGAAATTTCAGTTATTTTTCATTTTCCGTCTTCCAATCCTGACTTCATAGATTCCGTAATCCGATTCTGAATACCTGGAGCAGGGTCCATCCGTCCCTTTGCAACAAAACAAGGATCATAAAATCCGTTTAGTAATTTATGACTTTTACATATACTTAGAACACTTTTATACCACTAAGGTGGCAGACAAGCACACGACCCACCTGATAGAAAATGGTTACCGTGTCCTATTGACGTGTACAACACCAAGAGAGTCACACTCGTGCTGCCGACCCTGTAAGAATAGAGAGTTTCTGTGACGTCAGTGTAGAAGACACGTACTTAAAACTCATAATAGTCACTGTTTTTTTTGAAAACCGTTATTCGAATATTGAATAATAGCTGTTGCCCGTGACTTCACCCTCTTGGATATTGCTTATTGCGACAAAACATAGCCTATGTCCCTCCGGGGATGACTTGGGAACTCTGTGGTCCCCACCCCCGAGGTGAGGGCCAGATCGAGAGAGATAGCCCAGGGTCTGCCGGGGTGCGAGGGATATAAAGCCTATGTCCTTTACCACCCCTGTACCAAAGTTCATCAAAATCGGTCCAGTAGCTTAGGTGACAAAGCGTAACTGATAGACAGACACAGTAACTTTCGCATCCATTGCTAACTTTAGAGGAGCGTACCTCTTATTTGTTTATTTCTTTATATCTGAAAGTTGTTACACTATGTTTATTGTCATATTTTGAAAGTTAATTAGTTATTTTTCAATATGTTGCTACTATACCTTTATAATATGACATGGTACGAAAAATATTTCAAATATTACGTTATCGTATTTGACATGCATCGTATTTCTACGACTGCGAAATGCTTAAAATTGCGATTAAACTAGCTATTTACATTTTTTAGCTGTACATATTTATTCTGTGTCTTGTCTTGTCGTGTCTGTAGAGTGCAGATATTTAAAAGAATACTTGGATTATATAATATTAACAACACTAAACACTAAAATATTTATTTTAGGGTATTATTGTTTGTTTGTCCGTAATCTACGAAAAATTAAAGAACTCCAATTAAAGCAGTACTTGAAATCATAAGAAGAAAGGAACTTTTTTACGAGCGCAAAATCGCCACTGATACCCCCCCACCGGAGCCAGTGGAAGAGGTTATGTTGGACTTGAACTGACTAAACCGCACGCCGTCTGTGGGTCGTTTTTGGTTGCCGAAGGTGAGGTTAACAGGCATATCTCTCGCACCCCGACCGACCCAGGGCCATCTCTCACGATCTGGCCCTCTCCTCGGGTGTGGGGACTACAGAGTCCCCACTCGTCCCCGGAAACGGGGAGGCGCCGCCGCCGCGGGCTGCTCCTGCCAGGGTGACAGGCGGCTACACCAGTCACCCCCAGGCCTGCGCTCATGAGGGGCGGAGGTCATTCATCGACCTCGGACGCCCGAGTCGCCTTCGCACGCGGGCAGCTTGGCTTGCGATCCTTCGTCGCTCCCGCTGCCGCTCCCGCCCCGCCTCCTCCTTCACGAGCATTACTTGCTCGCAGAAGGAGCCGCTGGCAACCCACGCATCCGCGCAGCGGTCTATCGCCAGCAGAAAGATGACTGGTGATGATGTTACTAAACTTAATGTCAAATAAGTACTATGAGAATTATGAGAAGGGTTATTTTACATGGAGTTCATGTAAAATAACCCTTTAAAGTTAGGACAGGTAACAAATTAAAATTCAATAAAGAATTCATGAAAGTGACGGACGCTTCGGGTCGCGGAGATTACCGAATTAATTATGGACGTGTCAAAGTTATCCGTTGCCTATGCACAGAAGCGTCAGTAGGCCCGTTCTGCGTTGTCCTTAAAATTAGTACTTACAATTTATTTATTGTACAAACTATACTTCATTTTATAAACGTAAATATTCTTGATCTGTATTTTTATTGTGTTTTAATTATAAACTCATTGACCTTCAAAACCTCAATAATAATGATAATATCATTAATATTTTTAGCTAGTATTTGCCTTTTGTTAAGTACCTCTAATCAAATTGAGTATGTCTCCGTTTGTATTCAACCAATAGACATCAAAATTTGGTTTTGTGAAACAAAGGTTTTGTGTTTGACCAAAACCTCTAGTAAAAACCGGATCTAAATCAGTACAGTAGTTTCATGTCTATCGCGAACAAACGGAAAAACAGACTAACAAAACTTAAAAAAATATTCTATTAACTTAGTATCGATATTACAACTTGACTCAAGTGTTTTAAAATATTTAATGTGCAAACACTACTACCTTAAAATTATATAATGGTATATACATAAATTATCATTAAGTATATTACTATTACAAGCTGTATTAAATAAAAACCCCTGTTACAATTATGAAAGTTACAACTAAGCAAGTGGAAACATATGGTCTCTGCCTACCCCACTGGGAAAGAGATGGGACTGTATGTTTGTATTACATTCCTTTACTTCTCTTCCTACGAGGCAAATTGAAACATTCGAGATTAGTTGAACTATTGTGGTTGTTCTGTATAGTACAAAATTAATTTATAATATGTCCGCGATGAAGTTCTGATTCTCACCGCTAGCCCCTTAGTTTAAACAGCTCATTATTATATTAGGCTCTTGTTTACGAGTACATTTACATGAAGGAAACATCCCATACGTTTGTTATATATTTGTTGGAAATGTTTCGGGCATTTCACACACTCAATTACGTCCTAATGACTGAAAAGATCTCGCTGAAATTTAGTATAGGGATAGGATTGTAGTCTTAAATAACACATAAGCTACATTTTTATGCATATGGTAATACATACATACATATAATCACGTTTGTCTGTCAGTCTGGTTAGGCAGAGGTGAATTAACATCCACATTTCACCAGTCCTTGTATTTGATCCCACGTAATATGGGGTGAGCCTATT
This sequence comes from Eilema griseolum, assembly GCA_963662185.1. Lineage (NCBI taxonomy): Eukaryota > Metazoa > Arthropoda > Insecta > Lepidoptera > Erebidae > Eilema > Eilema griseolum. Next base: position 5,042,453 of record OY759243.1, read on the forward strand.
ACCCTTTTCGGGGCACTATTGTTGACTCGAGCCATGCATCTGAGGTGGAGTATGGCCTGTATATATCTGTCTGATGTTAAATTGTTCTATCGCCTACATAAATACACTTTGCTTTGTCCACAGTATTTTTTATTACTACACCTGACCGGTTTCGCCTTACGGCATCCTCAAAGGTCTACAATTGTAGTGCCAAGTACCATCAACCAACGTGCAAAATGCCAGACACGTGGAGCTACGGGCATGTTGTACAGAAAATTATTTAAAAAATCTACCTACGGTCTTCTAATTACAGAATATAATAATGAAAAGGTGATAACGAAGTATGTACATTTTTGTCACCATGAAATTTTTCACAAAATACTGGTTGGAAACAATGTTAATGATTTAGCGACTTAACGAATAATGACAAAGTTATTATATTATACAGAGGAATGCTGGTTAAATACCGACGTTAAATAGGTACGGGCGGTAGCCTAGTGGTATGGGTAATGGACTGCTGAGACGATGTCACGGGTTCGATCCCAGGTTGTACCATGGCACACACCAATGACTTTTCGATGCTTTTCGAAGTTATGTGTGTATTTATCGCAGGTTTATAAGTGCCCGGTTAATTGCAATAGGCTGGCCACCTATTACATTGGGGATCTAAACATAAACTGGCGAAATGTGGGTGCTAGCACCTCTGCCTATCCCTTCGGGGATATCGGCGTGAGTTTATGTTGTGTTATGTTAAATAGGTAGGTCACGCTGTGATTCCAAATAAAATGAGAAATTAAAATAGTACCTACGTATAGGTATTTAAACTATTATGGTCACTCGCATTAGTAAAAAAGCTATCGAGATATTTACCATGTTGTATAGTTCTGAGTTTACGATATTTCGGCGTTGTTGCAAGCACCATGATCACAGAGGAACTGGAATATTGGTGGTACACAGTGAAAAAGTTTTCAGGAGTAAATATATTGATCTACCCACTTTCGAGTTCTTTTACTACACGTATCTGCACTACCACTGGTTTCACTCTCACTACATACTTGAAGTCGATATCGATCACGTTCACGACACACAATGCTTACTGTATCCAGTCGCGATTTTGATTTGGCTTACTTCCGGTTGTTTTTGCGAAGACGGACCACTGGATGCCAGACGTTCAGCAACTGAAACCCATCCTCAAGATTGAAATTTCTAAACTTTTTGATATCAATCGCTTCGCTAAACGTCTTTTTTATTATAAATAAAAAAATCATTAACAAAATATTATATTTATAAAAATGTGATGAAATTCTTATCTTTCCATGGAGTCACTTTGTTAGATCGTTTCAATATCAATCGATTCGTAACCAAAACAATGGACACAGCATAGATCAATTTAGATATTCGAGAGAAAAAACTCGTTTCTTTTTTTCCAGGTAATCGATGAGTACTTTTTAGATTTTATTTATAATGGTATTTTGAACAAGCCTATCATCTTTGAGCTGTGTTCCCCAGCCTCCTATTTGTTGACCAGATTAAACAGAACATTTTTGAATTACTTTTTTTTTGCAAGAATTAGACTTATGTAGAAATAAAATTCTATCGTCTATCAGCGGTAAGTAGCGTACCTCCCGTGTTCGATTGTATCTAAAGTACATGAGAGATAGGCATACGACGCGTGGCTGGCGCGGAAAATTACTTACCTATACCTTTTCGTTTATTTTGTGGATAAAATAACACGCATGGCTTATTTACGAAGAAACGTAGAGAACTCGATTCTTTATAACTTACAAAATAAAATACTTGGGTTCGTGAGATAGCGCGCTTAGAACACAACTTACTAAATAAATAACTAAGTAACCGGCGGGTTTGCATGAAAGGTAAAATGACAGTGTTGAGGAACCTCGTTCGTGAAGTATGTAAGGATAGAAACAAATGCTTACCCCAGAGGGAAATAGGCGTGATCATATGTAGTCGAGGTAACTTATTGATACATTATGGTGGTATTTCACATGTCTATTTGTGTTTGCTGTTGGGTGTTTGTTGATTTGGCAAAATATTTGACTTGTATGCAAACATGCAAATGTAGATAAACATAATAATAATACATATGATGATGTGTCTAATTTATATAATGTATCTAATTTTGGTAAATAAATAATGGAAAATTTAGTGAATAAATCAGGAAGCTTCATCTGCCAACAAACTGTTATACAGTTTGGCAGAAAAAAAACTATTGTAACAATGCTTCTTTTCCGTAAATAAATTTTATTTAATTAAAAAAAAGATCAATACAATTTACTTCACAAAAAGTATTTACTTCAATGTGGTGTTAGGTGTGAATTTGTTTACTGTTAAAGGTACTTTACTGGCCGTAGAGAATTAAAAAAAACGAAACAAGCAGTCAATTGTAGGTGTTTGGTATTGGTCATATTTGTCAAATAGGCAATAAGATAAATGCTTTGTCAAGCCCAGAAAAACTCAAAGGAGTTTATGTGGCATCACTAAGTGAACGAAATATGTAAAAACTGTAATTGTTATAATAATAAAAAAAAATACGAGTAAACTATCCACACATGGCAATTGTTTGTCAATTATGTCAAATACGAATAGCCATGTGAAGAACAGTAGGACAGCCAGAATTTAAACTGTGCCTTATACAGAAGACACCGTTGCTTCGTCAAGAAAAACCATTTCATCTTGTTCTAATCTCGTAAATAAGGCTGTTTCGATGTCATCATCGAAACAGCCTTACACTACTTACTTACAGCCTCGATGTAATTTTTATTGTCTAGTTTGTAGCCAGTATCCATACCAAGTATGGCTTATATATATATGCACACTACCGAGTGGGAATCAAACCCGCAACCTCCATCATATCTGTAGAACGCTCTACCGTAGGTAAGGTCGTTGCTAAAAATAAAACTGCAGATAAAACAATTTGTTTCCTATTTTTATTATAATCTATAATCAAAATCAGATGCCATGACGGCGTTAACGCTAAATAGATCGTATGACATTGAATTTGTACAAATTAAAGTTAAATAGATTACCATCGCGGCCAACTGTGACGGAGATAATGCTATTTACTACTATCATTTTTTTACACATAATTTGAATAAGGATGTTATATTTGAAGGATAAGAATCATAACAAGGTCATCTATCAAAGAACTAAAGTTATCGACATAACTCGCTGAATAAGCAAGTTGAAGTGGCAGTGGCCTGGCCACATCTGTTGAAAGACCGATGGCCGTTGGAGCAGAAGAGTCCTAGAGTGCTTACCTCAAGGTAAACAATCTTAATGTGTTTTTTTAAACAAACGCATATTAAACACATAAACTAATAGTTCGCTCTTTTTAAAAATTTAAATAAGTAAATGTTAATAAACTGAGTTTTTAAATAAAAGATATTAAAATACACATTAAGACTGTTTATTTATAGTTAAGTAACAAAATGAAATATAATATAATAAAATAATATATAATATAATAAAATATATTAAAATACACATTAAGACTGTTTATTTATACACTCGAGAGCAATGAATCCGGGTCACTTAAAGAATCCTAAAAATCTCGGAAACTAAAAATGCTAGGTTAATGCAATAAATTGTATTTAATAGACAATGTAATACTCCTTAAATGAAGGTATTAAAACTTCTTAGTTATTGTAAAGTTATATCATAAAAAAATCAAATTTGAAAAAGGGCCACTTTCGAAGATGGAACTACGAAATTACAGCATTTGGTGTTGCTTTTGTTTGTAATCTGTCATTTATGTGGGTACATAAACCATGTTGATAGTGCTCTATATTCATTAATCAAGCTGAAATTATGTCGCTTACGCCTGAAGAATGCACCAGAATACTTACAATGCTGGAAACCGGCCGGAGTCAGCGCGATACAGCCAGGACTGTCGGTGTGTCGCTGTCAACAGTACAAAGAGTTCTCCGACGTTACGAAGAAACTGGTTCTAACCTACGCAGACCAGGAACGGGCAGAACCAGGTGTACCACAGCACGAGAAGACCGATACTTGGTGAACACCATGCTTCGAAATCGCTTTCTCACAGGAACTGAACTCACCAATCAGTTTCGACGCCTCGGAGGAAGTAACCCAAGTGCATGGACAGTAAGACGTCGGCTTGCTGAATCTAACTTAAAACCCCTTAGACCTGCAAACGGCCCTAAACTGGAGCGTGGGCATCGTATTTCGAGACTAAGTTATGCCCAGAGCCACGTAAATTGGAGTATTGAAGATTGGTCAAAAGTTATGTTCTCCAACGAATCAAAATTTATGCTCTACAAGCACGATGGAAGACACAGAGTGTATCGAAGACCAGGGGAAAGATTCAAGCAAGCATGCATCGAAGAAAAAGTAGCCTACGGTGGTGGGTCTGTACTTGTGTGGGCCGGAATTTCTTCTGAAAGTCGCACAGAGCTGGTGATCATAGAAAACGGCTCTTTAACTAGCGTAAGATATGTGGAAGAAATCCTCAATGATCACGTTGGTCCATTTATGGTCAATTTAGGTGAGGATGCTATATTTATGCATGACAATGCCAGACCTCATACAGGTAGGATTGTGAATGACTACCTTCAAGAGATGAACATTACTCGTATGGAGTGGCCAGCGCGCAGCCCGGATATCAACCCGATCGAGCATGCTTGGGACGAGCTAGGCAGATGCGTAAAACAACGAAACCCTCCCCCAATCACGCTTCGTGAGCTCAAAATTGCTCTCACAGAGGAATGGGAGAATATTCCCCAAAATCGTATAAGGAACTTGGTGTACAGCATGCCAAACCGCGTAAACGCAGTAATGGAAGCACGAGGAGGCAATACGAAGTATTAAAATTCAAGAAAATCGTAATAAAGTTCAAAAATTTCATGTTTCCTATTTTTGTTTTAAGGAGAGATCAGCAGTTTTTTTCTTTCTGTAATTTTGTGTTAATAAAATGTATGGTGACTCATATTTTTTTTACTTTCATTTAAGGAGTATTACATTGTCTATTAAATACAATTTATTGCATTAACCTATCATTTTTAGTTTCCGAGATTTTTAACATTCTTTAAGTGACCCGGATTCATTGCTCTCGAGTGTAGTTAAGTAACAAAATGGGGTATAGTCATTTCAATTATATAATGTATTTTCTCTTCATACAAAAATTCGCCATTGTTAGCACAAAATATATTGTTTTCTTTGTGTATCCTTATGCTGGTTATATTTTAATGAGACGGTGAGCATTTTTAATGAAATTCTTCGGATACATTTTGAAGAATTCGTGCCAAAAGGGGCATCTTGTAAAATCATCTTTCATTTTAACCTTTAAGAAAATAACAAGAACTTGAATTTTAAATAAGATTCTTTGGTTTATATGCGAAAAATTCATACACATTCTATGTATTAATTTCTCGGGTAAAGATTGTAATAGGGTTAAGTAAAGGTTGTATAAAGATTAAATAGATTTTCAAAATACTTTTGAAAATCTATTTAATCTTTATACAACCTAGCGGGCTGTTGGCATCCAACAGACGTTAAATGACTGTGTTGATAAATTATTTGATTTATTCCAAAATTCTTGAAACCCTTTGTATTGAATTCGAAAATGTTTTATTTATTACAACAGGTGACTATCATTCCGGAGCGGTCTTGGTGTAAAGGCTGGCCATTGCAATCCAGCGTGGAAACGAGGTGAGTGTGATAGGCCCTTTTGCGCCGTGAACGGTCAGGGGCGAGTTATTTGATTAATTTATTGATTAAATAGTATTATATATAGTGACTTAATGCATAATTTTATATTTATTGATTGTGACATATTATTAAATTTGAATTATTTTATTGAATTAAAATGGTACAACAATTCATTTTTTGTAAACGAATTGTTGTACCATTGTTGCTGTTGTAAATATGCTCATATGAGTCAGTAGTGAGTAAGATTCTAATATCGTGTGCTGCAAGACAATATATTATCCTAATAGGATTCCTATAAAGTGGCCTTTTTAGACCTCAAGTAAAATGACCTGCCGTAGGCGGTAGGCCGTATACTGCATCGGAATGAAATAGGAACAAACCCTTTTTATATTTTGGTACAAGTTTCACCGAATAGGGTAACACAAAATGTACTACGATAACAAAAGTACTTCAGCAAATATCACGTTGTTTTAATCGCTTAACTTTCTAATTCTCTTTCCTGAGACTTTGCCTTCAGCTTACGAAGTCTAATTGACATTTCCTATAGTAAAAAGGCTAGCTCATCATCACCACAGTGTTAGTTCTGGTTACATCCAAAACTTATACTTTGGTTTCGGGGCTCTTGATTTGGCTTTTACTGGAGCGATTGCCGTCAATCAGTAGCTACCTGATGAGTTTGGGACCCGAAGATCTAGGTACCGATACACTCTTGAATTTTTATATTTAATCTAGCTGAGGGTCCATGTCTAGGTGACTCCAATTAAGGTAATCTACACAATGGGATTGGTTCACATCCAGGGCACTCTGGTGGCATGTACGCTATGCAGTCCTCTTCGCCAACGCACACGTGCTCGTCGCACACGTCTGGAGTTGTGAAGCATGATCTGTATGCTGTGGACAAGATAAATTTATGTTTTTTTTTTTTTTTGTTTTATATAGGATGTATAGGATGTTCAATTAATTAGCCTATCGCACTACACTGCTGGACATAGGCCTCTCCTAATGTTGGGAGGATTTGGTCTACTATTTCCACGCTGATCAGACGGGTTGGTACAGTTTTATTTCGAATTGTCCTTTTCTTCTTATATGCAGATGATATCATTTATCGTCTGTGTATGTTTTGCGTTAGTCTACTTCCAATGAGATGGGGTGGAGATTGGAGATACTTGTATTCTTTCTCCATCACCATAGCACGAAATTTTGTTGAAGAAATTAATTTATTTTAATCTCTTTTAAGGAATACTGATAGCCGAAATGATTACTGGCATTTTAACTAGCCACTCCCATATAAGCTAAATTGTTTACGTTAGGAGTTAATTCAGATGACAGACTCCGTAGCATGGCGGTAGTGAACGCTACGCAGGAGGCGCAGGTTCGATCTCCGCTTAGTGCATATATTTGTGTGCATGAATATAGGTACGTGCATTGCTCTGGTCGTGTCTCGGTGAGTATGCCATACCAACATCTATGGCAGTCGTTACGGGAAGTTGGAATCCTATAAAGTCCAACAACTGGTCTGGCAGCAATGCTTCGATATCGCCTTTGGGTTGTGGAGGTCAGATGGTGCTTCATGGAAATATCCGTAGTTAGGCTGGTAAAGCGGACCCCAGACTCAGAGGTGATAGCTTCGGATACAATTGGGATTAACGCTAGGAGGAAGAAGAAGAGAAGTGGATTCACATCATTTACAATGTCATGAACTGGCTTTGAACCAGTGACCTTTCATTCGTAAAGTTGACTTTTAAATATATCGAGTATGGAAATCGAACCGACACTTGTCAACTCAATGGTAATTGATGATACGACCACTTAAACCACGACGTCATCCATGCAGTTCTCTTCTAATTTGTACGTTTGTGACGTGATGTGTGTCACGAACCGTGAATGGATGGGTGACTGCTTTAAAAGGACATGTCAAATTAACATGTGTTCAGGGTTACTAGTGTAAAACTCACTGGGATATTTACCATGTTTATTATTTTTACTGAGCAACCGATATCAAGATCAAGTGATCGAGTACAGTGCGAAAACGCGGACAGTGGTAGGGGCGATGCAAGTAACAAACGAGTGCGGAAGAAGGTAGACCGATATGGTCTGTCCAATAACAACTAGCTCGGCAGTCGTCAGTACACCGTGATCATGGCGCTTGTAACAGCTCCGAAATATGGGTTGCTCAATAAAAATAATAATAAGAACGGTAAATATCCCGGCGAGTAATAATGTGAATGACAATCTGAATCTCAAATCATACATGAATTCAGTGGATAAAAAGAGCTCAAACTTAGATAGTCTTTATACTAAACTAGCTTACACACGCAGCTGCGCCTGCGAGGAAAACGAAGTTCTGCTCGTAGCCCACTTAAAAATAGTGTCAAAACCATTCAGTGTCTTTATAATAATTGCACTGAATCTTTTTTTGAGGAATAGTGATAGCCGAAATTATTACTGGCTTTTTAACTACCCACTCCATATAAGCTATATTGCTTACTTAATTGTTAAGAGTGGATTTACATGACAGCCTCTGTAGCATGGCGGTAGTGAATGCTACGCAGGAGATGCAGGTTTGATCTCCCCTTAATGCAATCTCTTGTCGTGTCTCGTAGAGCACGTTAAACCAATTAAAAAGATAAACAAGCTCATTATCATGATAATGGTTTGTGAAAAGTGCGCGGTGAGTCTTGTCAAGTTATTAGGACAAATATAGGTACACAAATATAGACGTCAAGTTATGGAGAAACTTTGGGTTAAGTTAACGCTTCCTATGCCCAAGGGGGTATACACTTCTGCATGTATATGAAATATTAATGTCAACTCACTGTCAACACACTCTCCGAAGAAACAACAGCCTCCGCAGCATTGTGAATGATCAGCACACTGCAAGAGATAAGATGAAATTAATATAGGATGTTTAAAGTTAATAAGCACATGGGAACTCCTCAAAACCCCATTTGCAACCTCACCGTTGATTGACGGATGATGCTATACCATGCTTACCTTTCAGGGTTGGGAGGTCAGTAACTTTCGTAAAACCAAATATAGAGCGGATCGTGACTACTAGCGCGCAAACGTTGGATGCGACCGTGATAGGCGATCAAAGAATGATGATGAGGACTTGCAAAGTAATCAGAATATCTCTATTATTTGACTTATTTCCAAGGTCTAATACCCAAACAACCACCACGAATTATAATGATTTTTTTTGGCCTTTGGATATATGCAACATCAGGGGAGTCACACTCGTGTTGCCGACGCGACCCTGTATGAACAGAGATTCTGTGCTATCAGTGCAGAAGACAAAGCAGTGCAAGCCTTTACTCTTCCCACTGACATTACAAAATCTCTCTAGTGAGCTCTAGCTACCCTACTCACCACCGGGAACACAACACGAGGTTATTAAGACCGCGGTATTCTGTAGGGCGGAGGTACTTCCTCAGTCGAATTGCTCAAATGGGATGGTAATATCGTCGTGTCCTACCTCCTCTTATTCAAACATTGTAAAGATGTACCTATATAGTGCTTTGTAAATAATAACTAATAAGTTGGTATATAAAATCATAGTTCTATTTCATTTAAGAAGACAGAAATATTTTGAATTCATGAGCGCCTTGGCGTGGCAAGCATGGGATTTATCTTTATGGTCTTGCCTCCAATTTCATTTACAATTATGGACTTGCAAATAAAGATATAGCATAAGTTACTTTTTAAGTATTCTATCGTATAATGATTATTTAAATTATTTCATTTCATATCTCATCGTCTAAGATTTTCAAATATGATATGAATATTATTGTGTACAAATATTTGCAGTGAGTGCTAATCGAACTCATGAGACATAGCATTCAAATGCAGGTCCGCCACACAAGTGGTCTAAATAAACGTGACTAATCACATTTGTATAGCATAGTTTGTGAATTTAAATCAGCGTATAATAACTACGAATAATTAAACCATATAAATGTTTGGAACTAATACGAGACCGCGAGATAAGGCACGTCTGCATCACGATAGGCAATCGCCAATAAGGGCCTACTTGATTCCGTATAGTTTTCTTTTATAACACTTAGGTGGCAGACAAGCACACGGCCCACCCGATGGAATGTGGTTACCGTGGCCTATGGACGTGTGCAACACCAAGGGAGTCACACTCGCGCTGCCTACGCGGTAAGCACAGAGAGTTTCTGTGCCGTCAGTGTAAGTGGTCCCACTGACCGCAATAAAACTCTCCAGTGAACTCTGGCTACCCTACTCACCGCTGGGAACACAACACGAGGTAATTATGGCTGTGTTATTCTATAGGGCGGAGGTACTTCCCCAGTCGGACTGCTTAATTGGACGGAAATACCGTCGTGTCCCACCTCCTAATATCTGTAGGTTAAGCTACCTAGGCGTAGTTGCCATTAGGTGGTATTTAAAATGAGCGTTTCTGTGCAATGTGACCTTATAAGATAATGATATTTAGATAATATGATGTTTTGCGAATATCGTGTTTTGAGAATGTGGTGTTTTACGGATTGTGGTCTTTAGAATTTGATAATCAGCGACTCGTAAAGTAGTCGATAGATAGAGTTTGATAGATTCATGCATTTTTAGCTAAAAATCCTGCAATTTTTGCACACTTTATATACCGAAGTTCCCATAGGAACGGAAACATAATCTAATCCAAAAACCATAAACAGCGTGACCTGGTTTAACTGAAAGGCACATTATGTAATAAACACTCTAAATAATATATTTTGGTATTTTATGAGAACAACAAAGGTTCTCACGTGTCTCACACAATCACATTTCTTATGAGCACATGATTTGTTAGCGCACTTAAGAAATGAAAAGTAAACCTAATTTACAAAAATGGTATATAACTAGCCTTGTGACAGTATCTTGTACAGACTACGAATGCTGGCCATTGCCGATATGATCAGTTGTGGAAATTTAGCTTAGCTGTAGGAATTAGGGAGTATATTAGTAATTTCTATTACTAGTACTTTTTAAAACAAGAAAGATTTCAGGCAAAAATAGTTTGTGGGCGGCCCTGGGAGTGAGGGTTCTCACGCTCTCCACCTTGCTTGCGGCAATGGTTCGCTGCGCGGATGCGTGGGCGGCCGGCGCCTCCTTCTGCGAGCAAGTAATGCTCGTGAAGGAGGAGGCGGGGTGGTAGCGGCAGCTGGAGCGACGAAGGATCGCAAGACAAGCTGCCCGCGTACGAAGGCAACTCGGGCGTCGGAGGTCGATGAACGACCTCCACCCCCCATGAGCGCCGGCCTGGGGGTGACAGGTGGAGCCGCCTGTCACCCTGGCAGAGGTAGGCCGCGGCGGTGGCGCGCGTGACGCGCCTCCCCGTTTCCGGGGACGAGTTGGGGACTCTGTAGTCCCCACACCCGAGAAGAGGGGCAGATCGTGAGAGATGGCCCTGGGTCGGCCGGGGTGCGAGGGATATGCGTGTCAACCTCACCTTCGGCAACCAAAGCGACCCACAGGTGGCGTGCGTTTTAGTCGGTTCGAGTCCGACATAACCTCCTCCACCGGCTCCGGTGGGGAGGTATCCGTGGGGATTTTGCGCACGTAAAAAAAAAAGGCAATAATAGTTGAACCCATGGACCTACAGAAAGTTGTACCCATCACTGTATCTATTTGTTTGAAATAACACACACAACATGTACAGTATAACTGAAAGGAAAAATAAATTATTTCATAAAAGAATACAACCTCTGAACAAAATTACAATACGATTCTATTATTACGTACAGACAAGCACACGGCCCACCTGATGGGAAGTGGTTACCGTGGCCTATGGACGTATGCAACACCAGGGGTGTTACACTCGCGCTGCCGAACACGAAGAAACCTTCTGATGCCCCTCTTGAAGAACCCCATATTGTAGATGCTTGGGAAAACCGCAGCAGAGAGGTCATTCCACAGCTTGAGTGTGCGTGGGATGAAGTTTCTTTCATACCGCACAGCGCGCACCATCTCAGTTCGCAATGTGTGAGGATGAATTTCCTGCCTATGGCGAGAGGTGCGATGATAGAATGTAGCTGTGGCCATCTGAGCACAAACCATTGTATAGGCGGTAGAACATACATAACGAGGCAAAGTCCATCCTGAGGCTAAGAGGTCCACACTACCTGCGAGTATAGGATTGTCAACCAGCCTCAACGCCCGTCTTTGCACCGAGTCGAAGAGGTCAAGCTGGTATGCAGGCGCTGTAGCAAAAAGGTGACAGCAGTACTCCATGTGGGGCCGGACCTGTGCCTTATAAAGAAGGAGTTGCTGCCCCGCAGTGAAGTACTGCCTCGCCCTGTTAAGTACTCGAAGTTTCCTTGATGCCAACTTAACCTTGTCCTCCAAATGACTCCGGTACTAGACGTCCCTGGTGTCGCGGTGAGTAGGGTAGCCAGAGCTCACTGGAGAGTTTTTGTGCTGTCAGTGGGATGACCAAAGGCTTGTCCTGCTTTGTCCTCTACACTGACGGCACAAAATCTCTGTTCTTACAGGGTCGGCAGCACGGATGTGACTCCACTGGTGTTACACAAGTTCATAGGTCATGGTAACCACTTTCCATCAGGTGGGCCGTGTGCTTGCCTGCCACCTAAGTTGTATAAAAAAAAAATAGTGGCGCTACAATCAATGGGGTTTTCTTAGAGGTGAATACACATACTTGTGTCTTAGTGGGGTTAAATTGGACTAGGTTTAGTCGTCCCCAATCGGACAGTCCAGAGAGAGTAGTCTCGATTTCAGACACAAGTTGTTCGCGACTCTTCTCCACTTCGGACTAAGGGATATTTGTACGGCCCGCGTAACAAGTGTCCCCGGTATTGTCGTCCGCATAGCTATGAATGGAGCCATCAGACAGCATGTCATTGTTATGCGGCAAAAACAAGGTCGGTGACAACACGGAACCTTGTGGGACACACCAGCGTTTATGTTCATGCGGTCCGAGCAGCTGCCGTCAACGACAGCTTGGATGCTTCTGTTGGATAAATTTTTTTACGGTAGTAACTGCCGTCTGACCACCAAATTCCAAGGAAATCTACGGGGTCTTGACATTTAATTTGCGGGTGTATTTAACTTGCGAGGTTGACTTGGGCAGAGAATTTTTTATATTTATTTTTTGGCTCTTATAGTATAAATTTTATAGTCTTCAAAATAATGTATAAAATTAACCGGATTTCTTGATATTTATGTTCACTGCTCCGGGCCCTTAAGTAGTAGCGTGATAATATATAGCCTGAAACCTTCGTTAATAACACAAAAAATATTTTTTCAACTCGAACCAGTAGTTCCTGAGATTAGTGCGTTCAAACAAACACACACTTCAGCTTTATAATATTACTATAGATAGAGCGCGGGTATCAATCGGGTCTATTGTACCGAGCGTAGGCAGATACATATTAGCGATGAAACGTGCATTACCGAAAATTTAGGGTCTATCTATCAGGTGGGCCCATGTGCTTGTCTGTCACATAAGTGTTATAAAAAATATTTTTTTTGTTAAAATTGTAAAAAAATTGTTTTTTTTGTTCGATTTGCTACGAATGAATAACATTAAAACCAATATACAAATTAATAGTATCATTAATGTATTGAGAAAATAACAAATCTAATAATATTCAATACAAAATATGAATAGGCTATTTTTTTTTTTTTTTACGTGCGCAAAATCCCCACGGGTACCTCCCCACCGGAGCCGGTGGAGGAGGTTATGTCGGACTCGAACCGACTAAAACGCACGCCGCCTGTGGGTCGCTTTGGTTGCCGAAGGTGAGGTTGACAGGCATATCCCTCGCACCCCGGCCGACCCAGGGCCATCTCTCACGATCTGGCCCTCTTCTCGGGTGTGGGGACTACAGAGTCCCCAACTCGTCCCCGGAAACGGGGAGGCGCGCCACGCGCGCCACTGCCGCGGCCTGCTTCTGCCAGGGTGACAGGCGGCTCCACCTGTTACCCCCAGGCCGGCACTCATGGGGGGCGGAGGTCGTTCATCGACCTCCGACGCCCGAGTTGCCTTCGTACGCGGGCAGCTTGTCTTGCGATCCTTCGTCACTCCCGCTGCCGCTCCCGCCCCGCCTCCTCCTTCACGAGCATTACTTGCTCGCAGAAGGAGGCGCCGGCCGCCCACGCATCCGCGCAGCGAACCATCGCCGCGAGCAAGGTGGAGAGCGTGAGAACCCTCACTCCCAGGGCCGCCACAAGCTCCCGCCTCGGCGTCTCCCACGCCGGACACTCGGTGAAATATGAATAGGCTAAGTCACTATAAAGGGTACCTCCCTCACTGTAAGTAGAGCTCACTGGAGAATTTGTACTGTCACTGGGAAGAAAGGCTTGTCCTGCTTTGTCTTCTACACTGACGGTACAGAAACTCTATATTTACAGGGTTGGCAGCGCGACTGTGACTCCTCTGGTGTTACAAACGTCCATAGGCCACGGTAACTACTTTCCATCAGGTGGGCCGTGTGCTTGTCTGCCACCTAAGTGGTATATAAAAAAAACCTATTGTTTTGCAACTGATTGAGATTGAGCAAAGATCCTGGATACTGTTTATACTCGTGGCTACCGTTCATACTTTAGTAAGTAACTCGCTCTACAACTTAATGTAGGTATACTCTAAAATGGGGCTGTAAAAACATTACCATTTATTATGACAACAGCCTTTTAATATACATTCTTAGAAAAATAAAATAGTACTCGAGACAGCCATTTATTTACTGTAGTTGTGAAGAGACTAGAAATAATTTGATACTTGTGTGCCTTTACTTTGGCGAGCATATTCAGTTGAATGTCTATGTCAACATTGTTACAATGTTTGTTTGAACCGCAAATAATATAAATAACTGTACGTGCCCTTCGGTTCACGAAGGCGCTCAACTTGGCGAACTGTGACTGTTCCCCACTTTGCTGTGATGATTCTATCAATATTTCCGCTTATTTACTTACTGTATTGATAACTGCAACAATCTATGAGTGCTGCTAATATGTGGAATACATATTCGCATGTGTTTTAATAATTATTTGTTCTGACTGTCGGATTCATTAATGCAGAACCTAAATCGCTAGTTTTAACCGTGAAAATGTGGTAGTTAATGCCATTAATGACACTCGATTAATCTGAGGACAGATTTGACAGATTCTTTTATTTATTTCTTAAAACCAAGCGGTTCGGAGACTCTTTCCTCTGTCGCACCATTAAGGCCTGGAATTCATTACCAGCTCACGTGTTTCCTTCTTCCTACAGTCCCGGGTCCTTTAAGCGGGGCGTGAAAAAGAATATGATGAGGCCGTCAAGCTGAGTGTCACCATTGTCACATGGTATGTCTAAGTAATGGTGACCCTCTTTTCGGAAACTTTGCCTTCAGCTTACCATCTGGCAAGGCGAAGTCTAATTGACGTGTTATATATAAAAAAGAAGTTACGCTTACAGATTATTGCCATTACGTGATATGGAGACAGATACAATCATATATTAAATCTAGACGGTATTCAAAATGAAAGAAAGCAAATGTATGGGCTGCAAGAGAATATCGCATTTATCACGGTCGACGTTGCGTTTACATGTGTATAGTTAATAATAAAAGTAATTTGAAATGTAATGATGAATCTAAAAAGTTAAAAATTGGGAATGAATTTGATTGTTTATATTTTGACTTACTTTGGGTATTAAAAATAAAGAAAAATCATAGTTTCAGTTGGGTTAGGTAATATCTTATTTTGCAAGGCAAATTTTTCCAGCAAATACTAAAGAGATAAAGATAAAGATAATTTTATTTGCGGAAAAGCGGTATTTGGGAAGAATTGGACGACCTTGTCAAATAGCCTATTGCCTTCATCGATGGATGAATACATTTAAAAGATCCAGATCGACGACAGTACAAAGCTAGAGATTTTAAGGTAGGATGTGTGAACAGATCACTCCTTA
Source organism: Eilema griseolum (assembly GCA_963662185.1). Classification (NCBI taxonomy): domain Eukaryota; kingdom Metazoa; phylum Arthropoda; class Insecta; order Lepidoptera; family Erebidae; genus Eilema; species Eilema griseolum. The sequence continues at coordinate 5,058,030 of OY759243.1, forward strand.
AAAAAGGGGACCTAAGTCGCGAGGCAATTGAGGATCTGACGCACACGGATTGTTTTGTTATCATTAACGGCCGCTTCCAATATTCGATCGTCAATCTAAGATTATTTTCAATCCCGTTTTTTGACAATCGATTGATCGAATCGGTATTTCAATATGTCTATCACGCCACCAACACCCTAACGAATAAAGCTATCACTTTGGTACAAACGGTGATGTAAAAGTGTCGATCTGTCCTCCAGAAGATCGATTAGAAAAAATGATTGGCATAACGATCTAACGATTGTTTATTGAAAATGTAAAATCAAGAAACGGTTTAAAAAAATTAAAATTCGTTTAATGTCAGACCATCGATCCATAGTGTTAGTAACAATTTAACTTAAGAACTAATGTTAGTAATAAATACATATGAATAACAACAGTCCACTATCTGTGGCACGTGTGGAGTGTCATCCAGTGTTGCAACAATGGTTCTTCAATCTTGGATTACGAAATACGGATTGACATTGGATATAGAAAGCGGCCGTAAAATACTTGGTGAATTTAAGCTCGTCTACCATCGTAGCATCCCGTGCTATGCTCAAAAGACGTCCAACAAACGTGTACTGCGTGTATTTTGAGCATATATGTCCCGAGGTATGTACTAGTTCGATTAAGATAGAAAAAATTGAAACGATCCAGGCGGGATATGAGCCCGCGATCTTTCCCTTAAAGGGGGAACGCTCTGACCACTAAGCCATCAAACCTTCGCCTGAAACCATCCAATTTCTTATATACATATATCCGTCTTAAGGCGATTTTAAATAGTTAGCATACTAAATGCTTAAAATTTCATTCAATATGTACAAGTTTATAACTTTGAAAGTAAGAAGTACGAAATCTCATATACTCTAAGCTATTTCTGATTGCGAGCGAGGACTCAGGGCCGCACACGCTCACCGAGTGTCCGGCGTGGGAAACGCCGAGACGAGAGCTTGTGGCGGCCCTGGGAGTGAGAGTTCTCACGCTCTCCACCTTGCTCGCGGCGATGGTCCGCTGCGCGGATGCGTGGGCGGCCGGCGCCTCCTTCTGCGAGCAAGTAATGCTCGTGAAGGAGGAGGCGGGGCGGGAGCGGCAGCGGGAGCGACGAAGGATCGCAAGCCAAGCTGCCCGCGTACGAAGGCAACTCGGGCGTCGGAGGTCGATGAACGACCTCCGCCCCCCATGAGCGCCGGCCTGGGGATGACAGGTGGAGCCGCTTGTCACCCTGGCAGAAGCAGGCCGCGGCAGTGGCGCGCCTCCCCGTTTCCGGGGACGAGTTGGGGACTTTGTAGTCCCCACACCCAAGAAGAGGGCCAGATCGTGAGAGATGGCCCTGGGTCGGCCGGGGTGCGAGGGATATGCCTGTCAACCTCACCTTCGGCAACCAAAGCGACCCACAGGCGGCGTGCGTTTTAGTCGGTTCGAGTCCGACATAACCTCCTCCACCGGCTCCGGTGGGGAGGTATCCGCGGGGATTTTGCGCACGTTTAAAAAAAAAAGCTATTTCTGATTACAATAAATAAATGTACACTTAGGATATAGGTAGGTACATACGTGTTTACAAAGATTATGCTCCTATGAGTGTGGATTAGGGCTTAAAAGTTAAATTGGGAGTTCGTCACTTTCAAGGAAGAGGCATAAAACTTTATTATATGAAAACTTTTAATTGGCAGTCACATAAAATTTAATGTACTTTCATGACAGTGTCTCAACTAACTGTGAGTTATCTAAAAGTAAAAGGATTAAAATACAATGTAAAGCTAATACAACTCCGTGCGTGAGTTTGAGTAGGTTTTGGTAAGATTCACAATTATTTTTAACAATATTAGCAACAAATAGCAACCGAAATTATCTACTAACATTCCCCTTAAGCCCTAATTGGAGATGGTGTTGCTGTAATTCACCAGTATACGAGTAGTGGGAATGCTTGACTGAATTTCATCAGAGAAAATATATTTAACTAAACTAAGTTTTCACTTTGTATTGAACGAAATTAGTAATATAGCTATATTTAATAATAAATATAGCGTGCATATTATACATAGAAACATATATACATAATATTTATAATGAACGTGAATTGAACTACCTCTGATTTAGCAGTTAATCGCCCTACCACGGCGCCACAGAGGTCATTTAAAACTTACTGACGTAGTTAAAATTGAACTAAACGCGTCCATATCCATCAGTGTTTTGTCTCCGTAGTCACTTTTTTAAATTTATGAAAAAAAAAACAAAGATTAATAAATAAAATAAACACTCAACTGTATTCCCACCAACTTTACAATCCTGGCCGAATACACACACAAACATACAACTAAAAACTAACACTAAAATAGTTTTCATTATAACACTATTTATGTACCTCCTAAAAGGACGTTAGACGTGGTTGTTTAAAGTTGGAATGTATAAAATCAAAATAACGCGCCGTATTAATGCGCCCGCGCACCGGCCTCGTCCATTGTGACCGAGTTAGCTCAGCCGGTGCACTACGCTATTACATATCTTACAATAGAAACTATAGTTAATCGTAAATGTATGGGTAATCTTATTTAGCAGTAAGAGATTTACATACGTACAAAAAATATTCATACCTGTAAATCCCTGAAGGGGTCGGTAGAAGTTTAATAAATAATACATACATAAACACATAAACTCACACCTATATCCCCGAAAGGGTAGGCAGAGGTGCTAGCACCCACATTTCGCCAGTTTATGTTTAGGTCCCAACGTAATAGGTGGCGAGAGCCTATTGCCATTAACCGGGCACTTATAAACCTGCGATAAATACACACATAAGTTCGAAAAGCATCGAAAAGTCATTGGTGTGTGCCATGGTAAAACCTGGGTTCCAACCCGAGACCTCGTCTCTGCAGTCCATTACCCATACTACCGCGGCTATAAATAATAAATAATAACACCCACATTTCAACAACTATGATTTTTGGTCCCACGTAATAGGGAGCGAGCCATTTGCCGTTAAGTGAACACTTTGTTATGGGCTGTATGATTAACTACTGTCGGATAGGGAATTGCCCTATCTCTTAGTCACCTCAATCTCTCTCTTAGTCTTTTCTTAGTCACCAATGACCCTCACGGGAAGAGATGGGGTGGCCCATGGCCGTATTCTACTCCACTGGGAACCAACACGGCACTAAGTAGAATTTAAATACAGTTTTTAGCGGTGTGGGATTTTACTCTGCTTGGTGGCCCTAAATACAACACGTAGTATTAGAACATATTTACTTACATTATTTTCGATATATTATTTTAAATACTATATAATTATAGTATTATAAAGTATTAAAAATTATTAATAAAAATTTTGAAAATTACAAGTAAAAATAAAAATTATTTCATTGAATTTGGAATATATATACATACATACATATAATCACGCCTTTATCCCCATAGGGTTAGGCAGAGCTGAATTAACACCCACATTTCACCTATAATTATATTCGGTCCCACGTAATAGGGGGTGAGCCTATTGCCGTCATTCGGGCACCGTTGTTGACTCGAGCCATGCATCTGAAGCCGAGTCTGGGCTGTCTATATCTGTTTGATGTTAAACAGCTCTATCCCTTAGTCGCCTTGAAAAAAATTAACAAGAGGTACTATTACTGGCTCCCAAACTAGGCTAAAGCCTGTGTGTTGGGAGACAGTGCTCTATCGGTGTCTGACACATATATGTTACTATGTTGTAAAACGTGTGTCAGATATTTAATTATAGTTATTTCTGTTACAAAATTTGAAATATTTATTTTGGAAATAACATGATTTTAATCACACGTAATGGAACTACATACAGGTAAGTGAGATGTCGAAACGTCCACCATATTAATGAGATCCTTGGACATGTATAGAATTTGTCGCTACACTTGCCGTTTAATTTGCGTTGAATACTAACACAGGTCATCGTAAAATGGTCTTTCATCTATCTGCTTCAATAGTTTTGTAAAATGTGGGTATTAAATATTCGGGTTTGTGTATTTGTATCTAACAATAGTGAAAGTATTGTGTTTTAATGAAGTTATGAGGGCTTTACGTGCTTATTATTTTGTGTAACGAATCATCCATGTAATGGGTTCAATTTAATTCTGTTTATTTTTGCCTAGTGGGTGGTATAGATAATGGACTGCCGAGACGAGGTCTCGGGTTCGATCCCAAGTTTCACCATGGCACACACCAATGATGTTTCGATGCTTTTTGAAGTTATATGTGTATTTAGCGTAGGTTTATAAGTGCCCGGGTAATGGCAATAGGCTCGCCACCTATTACATTGGGACCTAAACTGGTGAAATGTGGGTGCTAGCACCTCTGCCTACCCCTCCGGGGATATAGGCGTGAGTTAATGTTATGTTATGTTCTTGATTGAAAGATGTATTCAATTCTAATACACTTTCATTAATTTGAGTGTTAAATATATATGTATGATTTTTTTACTGTGAGCAAGATCCCCACAGATAACCCACTGGAGCTGGTGGGGGAAGTAATGTCGGACTTGAACCGACTAAAACGCACGCCGACTATGTGGGTCGCTGGTTGCCAGAGGTGATATTATCTGAGACATATGCCTCAAACCCTACCGAATATATATGTATGTTAATGTCGATGCATTTATTTAAGAGTATCTAAATATCTTTATCTGCTTTCTAGAAACTAAAACCAGCATCTAGATCAATAGCATAACATAACATACATACATAACATAAACTCAGCGAGCGAGCTGGCGTGGAGTGGCGAGCATATTGCTATTAACCGGGCACTTATAAACTTGCGATAAATACCCACATAATTTCGAAAAACATCGAAAAGACATTTGTATATGCCATGGTAAACCTGGGATCAAACCCGAGACCTCGTATCAGTCGATTACCCATACCACTAGGCTACCGCGGTTAGCATCCTAGAACAATTATTTATTAATCCTATCAGAATCTATTACAGTGAAAAATTACCTACAACATCACCGATATCATCACAATATTCAATATTTCCAGCTGCCATCGCGAACAAATAAACAATAAACAAAGTTAGGAGCTTCATGTTGCACACACGTCCTTTAGATTTATTGACTAACGTTATATAGTGCAGTAGATCACAGTACTCCATTTATTATGTAGATATACCAACCCTAGCATGTAACAACACACATGCAGCAACTTCAATAATCAGTCTTAATTTAAACGTATAAGGTTTGAAATTGATTGATAGATTCAAAGTGATGTTTAATAGTGTGGAACATATGAATGGCTCTGTCAATAAGGATGTCACAGTGAATTACAGAACAATTCATGATAAATTTGTAACAAATTGAAGTTTTCAATTGTTATTTGAGATGACAATGAAAATATAGATATATTTGAGACAATGCAGGTCAAGGATCCCCGTGTACTTAATTGGTTTAAGGTTAAACTAGTAGTTCTGTGGACAGTAGAGCTCGCGAGCACCCTTAGTCATATATTTCTGGTAACTTGAATCATTTCAGTTATACCTACTTAAAATGCAAGTGATCGGAATAATTTAGGCTCTTAGAGTATAATTTTATAAGTGGTTGATCGGCAAACTGTTGCCATGGTAACCGTCCTGTTATTAATTTTTCCGTAAGAATAGACTCACTCATTTTCCCTCCTATCAAAAAAAGCTATCGACAAAGGTTGAGTTATAAATCTAAGAACATTCTAGTGTGTGTGCCAAGTTTGGTGAAAATTGGTTAAGTAATGAGGTCTCTAGACCGGAACTGACAACCAAACAGACATACTCAATCAATCAATCAAGCCTATCGTAGTCCACTGCTGGACAAAGGCGTCTCCCAATGTTGGGAGGCTTTGGCCTACTGATTCCATGCTGGCCAGACGGGTTGGTACAGGGTTTTATTTCGAGTTTTCCTTCTTTCGCAGTGATACAGTGCAGACATACTAATCCATACAACATAAAGATTTGAGTTTGCAAAAATTTACATAGAGCTGAAAATTGGTGGGAGTCTTAAATACGCCATAAATACGTCTTAAATACAAGAAATATCCAAAGTCCCCATGTGTATTTAACACCCCTACCAATTATCAACTCTATGCGAGTTTATGCAAGCTTACCATTTTATTTCTTCTATTTTGACTGGATTATACGGACAAAAGCAAAATCGGCCACCTTGTCGAAATGGAGACATATAATACTATTGTCATGGCTATTGTTATATGAGTATTAAGAGATTTTTTAAGACATAAGACCTATTCTGTAATATTCGCCTAATCTAGTAGGAGTAATAAGTATTACCTGCATATCTGTAATAGCGGCCACTATTTTTTGAACTGCTCCCCAGCTCACCATCAGGCGTAAAATTAAAAAAAAAAACTTGGAGCCTTTTTCCAACTTCGGTTCAGTATAGCTAAGAAACATCTGAACTTCGATGTTTATAGGGAAGCGATGTTATACCTCCACAACTCACTAGTCTTACCGAAGTTCAGTAGCTATTAGCTTATTATTTTTCAGGGTTTCATTTACCCATGACGACTGCTATCGTATTTTTCAACAGGATCGAGGGCTTAACGGTGCCGATAGTATTACTGGTTGCGCCGATAGTAAAATTTGTATTTTCCCGCTCAATAGTAGTAATATATCGAATAATTCAAATCATCTCTCAATTGATTGACACTGAACACACGCTTCCTATACCCATCTCCCTCCCGCACTACCTTTAAAGTGAGATAGCAATAGTTTTCCCCCCGCCCAATTGTTGAAATGGCCGCATCTTCACTTCCGCATTGAACTAGAATCATCAATGGCGGCGGCGCGCGCGACTCTCAGAAATTAATAATATTTGTTGGATTTTAACCGCTTTCATAGACCTTTACCGATCGGATTGTGCCTCTCGTGTCCCTCAAGTGATTTGGTGAGGTGGGCAGCAGCTCCTGAGCCAGGAAGAGAAGACCGGTGCACCGGCTCCGACAGCACGTGGCGTCATAAAGGTTAGTGCATCCTCTCCTAATTTCTTGGGTTGCATTCACTGCCTAAACCACCTCCGCGGCAACCCGATCACCTATCTTGTTTGTTGTGTAAAGTGTCATCTGAAATATTTAGCTTCATCCCCCGCAGAATACAGTCCACTAGCTCACGTGGCGTGAGAATCGCGCCACCAATTACCTACTATTTTATCTTTATATCTTAGGTGGAAGTAGAAAGATTGAAAATTTATTAATAAATAGGGAATATATATTAATAAATTTTCAATCTTTCTACTTAATGGAACCGATTCAGAAATCAATTCTGAACAAATTACGGTCTTGTTTATTCTGTTTTAGGTTGTTTAAGCGCGACACTTAATCGCTCTAAAGTTTCAATAAATAAAAAAAATTGTTATACAAGCGTAGACCTAGTTAACAGCCCCGCTGGGCTATGAACGTCTTATGAATGGCCCTAGAATGTCTGTACATCAATACGTTGATACGTCAAGATGGTGATATGTCAACATGTCGGCACTTCGACACGTCACCGCGTTAACATGTCGGCACATCATCAATGTGTGTGTTTTTTTTATACCACTTAGGTGGCAGCCAAGCACACGGCCCACCTGATGGAAAGTGCAAAACCAAGAGAGTCACACTCGCGCTGCCAACCCACAGAGAGTTTCTGTGCCGTCAGTGTAAAAGACGAATCAGGACAAGCTTCCCACTGACAGCACAAAATCTCTCTAGTGAGCTCTAGCTACCCTACTCACCAAAGGGAACACAACACAAGGTTATTATTGCCGCGGTATTCTATAGGGCGGAGATACTTCCCCAGTCGGACTACTCAATTGAACGGAAATACCGTCGTGGCCTACCTCCTTTTTTGTGTAATTTGCATGTCTATCCATCTTCAAAACTTTAATACCTATAATATTGCTATGACTATGGCGGAAACCAAACGCCCATTCTGAACAAACTATTGACAAGTATTACGTTTGTTCTGTTCCAGATTGTACAAGCACAACATTTAATCGCTTTGAAGTTTTAACAAATAACCGTACGTAGAATCAGTTTCGTTTATCTTACAGTTCATCAGAGCGGTGATCCAGCAGAACACCCCGCTGTGTTAATGACCCCAGATGTTCGTTCGTCGACATGTTGACACGTCAATATGTCAATACGTCGACACGTTAACATGACGACATGTCGACACATCGATACGCTCACATATTCACACATCCATTCACCTACAAAACATTTAATATTCATGATATTGCGACGACGATGGCGGAAACTGAACGATAATTATACACAAACTACTTACTAGCAAGTGTTACGTTTGTTCTGTTTCAGGTTGTATAAGTGCTACACTAATCGCTCTAAAGTTTAGTTAATAACCGTATAGAGGATCACTTTCGTTTGTCTTACAGTTTAGTTACAGGAGCGTTGATCTAGTGGACGACCCGGCTGTGGAAAATGGCCTAAATGGTAATTCTTTGTTAGTTTAGGCTCATTGAATCCCATTAAAGCCTTATTTGTATATCTTCATAATGTATATTAGTTAATTTAAAAAAAACATTCATTGTTTTATTTGGCATAGATTTCGCCTGCGGGAAACTGTTTAATTAACGTACATTTACACGTTTATTCAACGAATGTTGTTAAGTAAAATGTTTTAGCGTAATTTAGTCTAGGTTTGATCTCGGTTTCTGTTAATCCTGAAATCTGACTTTAAATGTTAATTTCTAAACCACTTCATTGATCGCTTGGCGTAAGTTTTCGTATGGTCGTGACGTCCTGGATTCAATTCCATTTTGTCATAACTTTTTTATTTGTTAGCGTTTGATAACACGCCTGCTAGATAGTATTAAACTCATTTCTAATTAAATAAGAGTAAATAGATAAAGGTAGCAACATGTGAAATATATGACACGTCTCTATTCGTTTAAATTAAGCAGTGATATATAAAAACTAAAATTGTACCTTCTCACTTATCGTAGTCTTCATCAATTGAATTTCCAAACAAAATAATGCAAATTTTAGCTTAACCACTAATTGGACACATAATTCACAATCACAGAAACAAACACTGACTTTTGTTTAGATGTCTAGCTTACTAAGATCTGAATTGAAGATTTCAGATACCAGATTTTGCACACAACATTGATACGCATCTAAATAGACACATTATACTAAAATACGAAACATATGCATGGAAAAACCTGGAGTAAAATTGCTCAGTTTCATGTTAGGCGAGAGGCAGTAACGATGTAGATCCTAAATAGGATGACAAAATGAAAAGGACAATTTCGATGCGCAGCCGGCGACATATTCAGTAAAATAAGGTCTTGGATATATTGTTGATGCGATTTTACTATCGAAAACGGATGAATATTTATTTGATCGCATGTTTCGGCTCAAGAATACAGGATGAATCAAAATATAAAGCATATTTTTAACCAACTGCGCCAGTGAGGGTAATGTTTTACGTGCGTATGTATGTATATAGTTTTCTTTGTTTCCCTCTATAGGCCAAACGGCTGGACATATTTCGATGAATGTAGTATCAAATGAAAGACATGTCCCGATTGTCAGAGGATACATAAAATGTCAGCAAAACCTATACTTACGGTGGATTTTAGGTTCTAAAATGCGGGTGTTAAAAAAAAATCCCGTTTGAGGTTTTCTGCAGATGCAGCAGCAACGCCAGGATAGCCAACTGTGCTTGGAAGAAATGAAGGCGTAAGGGTATAAAAGAAAAAACTAACAAAACCAACTATACAAAGATATTTAAAAAATATACCAATTTCTCGTAGCTTCAACTTTTGTATACTTCTAAAAGCTTGCCAAGTAAACATTTCGTTTGAGAAGTGAACCAACCTGTTTAAAGTACCAGGTTTTGCTTCACAAACTTTCTAGTGAAAGTCGATTTACTTCCTTTGGGTAACAAATAGCCTTCCTTCGGTAACTCGCCTCCGTTTGTAGGGACTTAAAGGATTGTTACACTTCATTTCACTCGGACGTGTCGATTCATTGTACGAGGAAATTAGTGTAAATAAATATTTAAAAGACTAGAATAAAAGATTAGCAGTGATACTTCAACTGTAGTGTTCAGAACAACGCTGGTTAATATTGATGAAAAATTAGGTAACACATTGTAGTAAATTTATTTTTAGGGGCTGTCCATTAAATAGGTGGGGCTCAACAGTGGGTATATCACCTGGCGGGAGGTAGGTGTATAGTGAGATATCATGTGTATTTATTATATTCCTTGGCTGTATTTTACCGTCTCTACCATGGTGAGTGTTCTGGTGAGCTCTTCCACCTAATACCACCCTCTCCTTTCCTACATAGGACAACACGTGCAGGGCTTAGGTGTCACCCTCACGCAGAATATATGAGCAAGAACCAAGCGGTTCGGAGACTCTTTTCTTTGCCGCACCACCAAGACCTGGAATTCATTACCAGCACTCGTGTTTCCTTCTTCCTACAATCCCGGCTCCTTTAAGCGGGGCGTGAAAAAGCATCTGATGAAGCCGCCAAGCTAAGCGCCACCATTGTAACATTACTTAGTGTCTGTAATGGTGCCCCTCTTTCCTGAGACTTTGCCTTTAGCTTACCATCAGGCGAGGTGAAGTCAAGTTGGCGTGTCCTAGATAAAAAAAATGTCTAAATTACGCGCGAAAGAAGTTAATATTCTGTTTCTTTTAAATAGCTTGTACCTAAAATACACGTGATTATGGATACGGGGGAAGGGGAGAGGGAATTCACCATGTATCACCACGGAGGAGGAGGGGTTAAAAGATTGCTGAAAAACATCATGTGATTAAGAAAACGAATATATTTCTTTTCAAGGACAGCCCCTTAATAGATTCTATACCTAAATGAGTAATTAATTTAATTAGCTAATTAATTAGAGCTACTTAATTGACTCTTATTGTATATTAATTCGAAATTAATTGAAAATTGGCATTCTCATTGGGTGGAACATGGAATGATCACATGACTTTCGAATCTGTAAACCTTACTATACCTGTATTCGCAAATACAATTATGATTATAATTATTTTGTTATGTTTTTATTTACAGGGCGGGTTTACAGGGCCCCATCAGCACCGTAGGGGTCCAAGTCAACATTTACTGCTAGTCGGTATACCTGCTTAACGACAGATGAAATTGTGGTGCAGGCGTACCTATCTGAGTTGGGTGGTCAGACGCAGTCGCTCACGTAAAAACTTATTTTATTTTTTATATCATTTAGGTGGCAGGCAAGCACACGACCCACTTGTTGGAAAGTAGTTAGCGTGTCCTATAGACATGTGCAACACCAAGGGAGTCACACTTGCACTGCCGATCCTGTAAGCAAACAGAGTTTCTGTGCCATCATTGTAAAAGGCAAAGCACGACAAGCTTTTGATCTTCCCACTGACAGCACAAAAACTTTCCAGTGAGCTCTGGCTACCCTATTCACCGTCGAGAACACAACACTAGGTTATTATGGCCGCGGTATTCTGTAAGTCGGAGGTACTTCCCAAGTCGGATTGCTTAATTGGACGGAAATACCGTCGTATCCTACCTCAGGCTCCAAAGTATAAATTTGGGAAATTGGGGAATCGCTATATAATATAATAATAATATAATGTTTATTTCAGAAATTCTTCCATATTTGTTAGTTAAACTTACAAGTAATGTTAGTAGGTAAAAATACAATTAAATAGTTTGGGTGCGCCACCCCGATCCGGGGACTGTGTCAGACTTTATTGCATGTACATCCACCGCCCCAGGATCGGGGAGTCCCACTGATCGACCAAAGCTCTAAGGATGGTATTGGGACTGCCGCGGGTACGGCGTAAGAGTGAGGCGCTTCTTTTGCGCATGATCGCCGAAAAACTATCTTTCTTTGTTGTTACTTACATTGTTCTGGTTATTTGTTTGTCTTCCAGTGGCCGTGTCAGCAATCTCTTCATGACCATATAGTGCTTTACAAACATTTATTTGCAAGTATTTGAAGAATACGATTGTACAATGTTGTTTCGGTATGAATAATGTGAAACGTCAAAAGGTGCGCCTTTCATATTTAAAGATAAGTAATAGATATTCCACTCGGAAACAATTTCAAGTACTAAGAGCCTATCTTGATACTACTAACCTGACATACATCAGGCATATTCGTTAAGAAAAGATTTGGTGTCCTATTCCATTGTGATACGTTTGATTTTAGTTAAAATTTTATTGGTTGAAGGCTCACTCGTTCTGACAGAATATCAATCATCAAATGTTATTTATAAAGGTACCTATTTTAAGGCTTTTGATGTATCAAGGTTCCCTGTAATGTAAATCTAAATGTAAATCTGTTTGGGCCCGCTTGAAACACGAACGAATGATATAGCATTTCTGTATTTGTTATCATGAAATTATTTCGGATTACTTTCGGTACCGCGGTAGCCTAGTGGTATTGGTAATCGACTGCAGAGACGAGGTCTCGGGTTCGATCCCAGCTTTTACCATTGACTTTTCGATGCTTTTTGAAGTTATGTGTGTATTTATAGCAGGTTTATTGGTGCCCGGTTAATGGCAATAGGCTCGCCACCGGATCTAAACATAAACTGGCGAAATGTGGGTTCTAGCACCGCTGCCTACCCCTTTGGGGATATAGGCGTGAGTTTATGTTATGTTTACTTTTGGTATTAAGATCTAGATAGAAGGAAATGTTATGTATCCCAAACTAGCGTATACGTGGTAGCTTTCATATCCGTGACATCGTCGATAAATTGCAGGCGAGTTACCTTCAATGGTGTGGCCACTTCATACGGCGATCGCTTGACTACCTAGCTAACATATATTTTTTATTTATATGATAACTCTGTCAATTCCGTGGTGATCAATTCCCGTACCTTGGACTTGACCACATCGCTGCTTGTACTCTTCCTGATCTCCTGAGGAAGTGCATTCCACAGACGAACGGCCACCTCGACTGACCCGGGGCCATAGAAGGCTCTCTTGGGTGTGGGACTACGGTGTCCCCATCTTTCCCCAGCCAGGTAACAGGCGGCTCCTCCTGTCACCTCCAGGCCCGCGCTCATGGAGGACGGAGGTCATTGAACGACCTCCGACGCCCAAGTTGTTTGGTACTATCTACGAGACCAATCGCTGTATAAATGCGTTTATTTCATGGAACCAATGCCCCGAAACTTCGGTCCGCTATTTCGGGTGTGCGTTTCATGGCTACTGTTTACATAAACATAACATAACATAAACTCACGCCTATATCCCCGAAGGGGTAGGCAGAGGTGCTAGAACCCACATTTTGCCAGTTTACGTTGAGGTCCCAATTTGCCTATTGCCATTAACCGGGCACTTATAGATCTGCGATAAATACACACATAACTTCGAAAAGCATTGAAAAGTTATTGTGGTGTGTGCTATGTTAAACCTGGGATCGAACCCGAGACCTCGTCTCAGCAGTCCATTACCCATACCACTAGGCTATCGCGGTACTGTTTGATACACACAAATACCTACACACGAAATGTACTTACTATAAGGTTCAATAATAATACATTAACAAAATATTATTTGTGTCACGTAATATTGTCGTATTATGTTAAAGCGACAGGCATCAATTGAGTCGGAAAATATATTGCCAACATTTTCTCCCCTTTTATAAATTGCAGGTAATGTAAGTAAGCTAAATACTTGTTTCCTGTTCCTTTTAAAGGCTTTTTAAAGCCTGTAGCGTATATTCCTTGTTGCTCTGTACGTGATGCTCATAAACACATGATATTAATAGTTATAAGTGGGTTACTGTATTGCATTAATGAATAATACTTTGTGACCACCCACCAATATAAATACAGCCCAAACTAATCTTTTATGATAGTTGATTTTTTTTATATCACTTAGGTGGCAGACAAGCGCACGGCTCACCTGATAGAAAGTGGTTACCGTGGCCTATGGGCGTGTGTAACACCAGAGAAGCCACACTTGCGCTGCCGACCCTGTAAGCATAGAGTCTCTGTGCCGTCAGTGTAGAGGACAAAGCAGGACAAGCCTTTAGTCATCCCACTGACAGCACAAACTCTCCAGTGAACTCTGGCTACCCTACTCACCACTGGGAACACAACATGAAGTTATTATAACCGCGGTATTCTGTAGGGCGGAGGTACTTCCCCAGTCGGACTGCTCAATTGGGCGGAAAGAAAGAGGCTCTAGTGTAGATTTTCTTCTAGGGGTTAGAGTGGACTAGTCGGCAGTGGCTCCCGTAAAAGTCAAGTGAATCAAATTTTCAATTTCTCATTGGAGAATCCGTGCTGTCAGTGGGAAGACTACAGGCTTGTCCTGCTTTGTCTTCTACACTGACGGTATAGAAACTCTGTACTTAGAGGGTCGGCAGCGCGAGTGTGGCTCCTCTGGTGTTACACAGGTATATAGGCCACGGTAACCACTTTCCATCAGGTAGGCTGTGTGCTGGTCTGCCACCAAAGTTGTATATTTTTTTTAAATAAATAGTTAGGATAGCCAACTGAAGTAAAGTGCAAGTTTTGGGCGGGTTGTTCCGTACTCTCATAAATAATCTCAAATATTGAATGAAATTTTAAAGCATTTAGTGTGGTAGCTATTCAAATTGATTAATTTATTAGAGCGGAGTCATCGAAAATCAATGTTTAATAATGATTGCAACATCATTCATTGGTTCCGATAATTCGTGCGAATGTCGGTAGATGGCACTTAACCGTCGTCGTAAGACGCATGTATAGAAGAATTTGGATGGTTTCGGTGGTTTAGTGATCCGAGCGTTCCCCCTGTAAGGGAAAGATTTCGGGTTCGAATCCCGCCTGATCGTTTCAATTTTTTTATATCTTAATCCATCTCAAATATATTCCTTACTCAGATTATATCTGTTGGGATTGGTCAACCTCAACAGTTTTATTACATTCGATTGCCTATAAATTAACCTTAAGAAGTTCAATATCGTGCACAAAGTTTTCATCAGACAAATTAGGCAAACTATTGTTTTTTGTATTGAATGAAATTATAAAGCCTTTAGTATGCTAACTATCCAAATCGATAAAGGAAAAAAATGAATCGGTCCAGGCGGGATTCGAAACCGCGATCTATCCCTTATAGGGGGAATGTTCTGACCACTGAGCTATCGAACCCTGTCTGAAATCATCCAAATCTTTCTAAATATATCCGTCTTACGTAGACGGTGGGAGCCATCTATCCATATTCGTTCGAAAAATTACGGTTTTAAATCCCGCCCAAACTGATTCATATTTTTCTTATCTTTCTTTTATACTTAGGTGGCAGACAAGCACACTGCCCACCTGATGGAAAGTGGTTACCGTGGCCTATGGGCGTGTGTAACACCAGAGAAGCCACACTCGCGCTTCCGATCTTTTTTTTTTTTTAAACGTGCGCAAAATCCCCACGGATACCTCCCCACCGCAGCAGTGGGAGAGGTTATGTCGGACTCGAACCGACTAAAACGCACGCCGCCTGTGGGTCGCTTTGGTTGCCGAAGGTGAGGTTGGCAGGCATATCCCTCGCACCCCGGCCGACCCAGGGCCATCTCTCACGATCTGGCCCTCTTCTCGGGTGTGTGGGGACTACAGAGTCCCCAACTCGTTCCCGGAAAACGGGGAGGCGCGCCAGGCGCGCCGCCGCCGCGGCCTGCTTCTGCCAGGGTGACAGGCGGCTCCACCTGTCACCCCCAGGCTGGCGCTCATGGGGGGGGAGGTCGTTCATCGACCTCCGACGCCCGAGTTGCCTTCGTACGCGGGCAGCTTGGCTTGCGATCCTTCGTCGTTCCCGCTGCCGCTCCCACCCCGCCTCCTCCTTCACGAGCATTACTTGCTCGCAGAAGGAGGCACCGGCCGACCACGCATCCGCGCAGCGGACCATCGCCGCGAGCAAGGTGGAGAGCGTGAGAACCCTCACTCCCAGGGCCGCCACAAGCTCCCGCCTCGGCGTCTCCCACGCCGGACACTCGGTGAGCGTGTGCGGACCTGAGTCCTCACTCGGGTCGCAGTGATGGCACTTGGACGTTGGCTCTTTCTGCATCCGACGCAGATACTTTCCGAAGCACCCGTGCTCGGTGATCATCTGCATCAGACGGTACGAGAGGCTGCCGTGTGGCCTCTCTAGCCACTCCCCATGATGGGTCTTACCGCCGCTACTACGGCGCTCCCTGCGCCTGGTCGCCCAGGTCGTAGCTCCCATTCCGCCACCATTTCCCTGTGGAGCCGGGATCTCACGGCCCAAATTTCTTCGGGCTCGGGATCGTGACCCCGCTCCCGCGTCGCCTTTCGGAACCGGTATAGCGCCGAAAGGGATCTCGCTTCCAGGATCCATGATGGCGATCCGGCGAGGAGACTCGCCGCGTTGAATGATATCGTGCGGTACCCCCTTATGATGCGGCACGCCAACTTCTGCTGCGGACGCTGCAGCAGGGGCATGTGCCGATCATTCAGGGTGTCCGCCCATACGGGACACCCGTACAGGGCCATGGACCGCACGACACCCGCTTAGAGTATCCTCCAGGAGTCCTCCGGGCCCCTCAGGTTGGGCAGTAG
This sequence comes from Eilema griseolum, assembly GCA_963662185.1. Taxonomy (NCBI): domain Eukaryota; kingdom Metazoa; phylum Arthropoda; class Insecta; order Lepidoptera; family Erebidae; genus Eilema; species Eilema griseolum. Next base: position 5,074,570 of record OY759243.1, read on the forward strand.
CCGCGCCAGAGCGTTGGCTGTGCCCACCAATTTGGGGCCCAGACTTCGGAAGTGCTTCCCGAAGTCCCACCGGCCGTCGATATTTCATCTGGGGCTTGATGTCGATGAGAGTGCCTCCCACTGTTAGACTGGAACCAGGTGGTGGCGTGCGCCGAGGTCCATGAAAGAACATGGCCTCGGATTTACGCAGAGCCACCTCAAGGCCCAGCCACCGGATTCGTTCCACGACTTGAGCAACCGCGGTCGTGGCCCTCATGGTCGCTTCGCGGTATGTAGCCCCACTCGCCGTCACTAGCGTGTCGTCCGCATAGCACGTGACGGCGGCGCCGTCCGCGAGCTCACCGCGAAGCACCCAGTCGTATCCGATGTTCCACAGGAGCGGCCCAAGAACCGATCCCTGTGGAACACCGCACGACATCTCACGCCGACCGACGACGGTCGCACTTGGGTAAATGACGGCTCTCTCCGTCAGATACGCCCCGACTATGCGGCGGAGGTAGAGAGGCACACCGTGGTACACGAGTGCCTCCTTGATGCAACTCCAGGGCAAGGTGTTGAACGCGTTGGAGATGTCCAAGGACACCGCCAACGTCACCTCACCCCGGGCGACTGCCTCCTCCGCCAAAGTCCTCACGCGCATGATGGCATCCACGGTGGACCGCCACTGGCGGAAGCCGTATTATATCCGCCAGGTCCGGCCCCCCACCAGAGAGGTGCTCGACGAGGCGCTTCGCAATAACTCTTTCAAAGAGCTTGTCCACCTCGTCGAGCAACACAATGGGCCGGTAGCCGGACGGTTCGTCTGCCGGGCGACCCTCCTTTCGGATGAGGACCAGTTTCCCCGTGTTCCACATCTTCGGAAACTGGCCCCGCTCCAAGCATGTCAGTCGGGGTTCGAGATCGTCTTCTCCCAGAGCTAGGACCCACGCACGGCCTGGAATGCCGTCGGGTCCCGGGGCGGTGCTCTTCTTGGCTCTAAGCCTTCGCACCGCCAGCTCCAGTTCTACCCAAGTGACCTCGGGGACTTCGTTGCGCTGCCAACCCTGTAAGCACAGAGTCTCTGTGCCGTCAGTGTAGAGGACAAAGCAGGACAAGCCTTTAGTCATCCCACTGACAGCACGAATTCTCCAGTGAGCTCTGGTTACCCTACTCACCGCTGGAAACACAACACGAAGCTATTATAACCGCGATATTCTGTAGGGCGGAGGTACTTCCCCAGTCGGACTGCTCAATTGGGCGGAAATATTGGGCGGAAGATTCACTAGATGGCGCTAACTAGTAAATACGGTTTTCGTTACGGCTCCTCAAATATTTACTTTTAAAAATACTTAAATTGAACTACGGAAAGTGCACAATTCGTAAAAGTGTTAGAAAACTCGCAAATAAGGTGTGACAATGTTAGTGACGGATTAGATATAGGAAAAAATAAAATATCGTGATAAACAAATTTGCGAACATTTCTAAAAAACTGAGTGTTAGTTGCAAAAATGTGCACAGAGGTTGCATAATATGTGCACAGAGGTGTAAATACAATTGACTTGTTGAAAAACTTATAAGTTCAAAGTGATAATCAAAGTTCTAATCAAAACAAAAACCGTTTTTTATTTGAAAATCTTTTTCGGAAGTGACTCCACCTAGTGTAAAATAAGTGCACTACAAACAACCATAGAGGACTGGTAAAGTAAACTGTCTGTAAAGTGCTGCCATCTGTTGTTCAAAAAAGTTATCAAGAAGACATACCTGCGATGCGATGTTCTGATCAATAATATTATTTACATCAAACACTACTCAAAGTACACCTGCTTCATACAGCTGCTAATTACAGAGACATATACTATTGTGCCGGTAGCGAAAAGAATGAATGAAAATATAACATTTCGTAAACCACTTCGCACCAGTTCATGGAATGACTTGACTGCAGAAAGCGAAAACGACGATTCAAACGTAATTGATGAAACCATTAGGAGCCTGCAAAACACTTCACTTAACCATGATCAAACAAATTCGGATTTACTGGAGAAAATTCATAAATTAACAGATGATCTCCATAGAGCCCACGGAGAAATTGAAAACTTAAACATTGAGAATACTGAACTAAAATCGGTCATAAAAAAGCAAAATATCCTATTAGAAACTTATAAAAAATTAAACACTTCTATTAAAGATTTTATGAGCCCAAGTAAAAACAAACCCATAACGCCTGCAAGAAAAAAAGTGCAATCTGTCACAGACATACACCAATACAGACCCATAGTATTATCAGGCACCTGTGGAACACAAATGGGTGTACAACATAAACCTACAACCCACATGCAAATTGCTGAAATTGCTGAATTATCGGACCTAAATAGGAGGAAAAAAAGTGAAGACATTACAACTGGAACGGCTGAGATTCGACTGAGTAGCACTACCTGTTCCTTGAAACCGGCATCACCAATTATGAAACATAACTGTGATGTAACACCGACTAGTTGCACAGTGGAGGCCCCTACAGTGACCCAAAATGACACAAACAAAGCCAGTGTCACGTTGGAAAATAGTGGAAAATACAGAGTAGCAATTTTTGCAGACCAAACGGGTTACGGAGTCCGCAGAATGCTACAGAACTTGCTGGGACGCGATTACGCTGTAACCAGTTATTTAAAACCAAACGCACAGCTGGACCAAATACTGGCATCATGCGAGTCACTCTGCAGGGATTTTACGCGCTCGGACTACGTAATTATACTGGCGGGTACGAATGATTGCAACGTCTTGAAAATATAATCTTTTATGTATTATTATTTTCTCAAATTGAAACATACCAACACCCTTGTCGGCAATATTTATAAAAACAAATTCTTAAACGAATATAAATTAAATTTGTTAATGCAACACATTTGCTCTAATTTTAAAAATACCACAAGGTTTGTTGCTCTTGATGATCTTATGCAAAATGGTAAAAAACCTTTAAATAAATTGAACGCATCTAGAAAGCTGCTTAGAGAAATATTAAATATAAATTACAAAGTTGAGTACTCTAATTATTTGGAGAAATCATTAAAATATAGTCAAAATGTTACGCATCTTAAAAGTTGTAAAAGTGTCGGAATACAAACAGATAGTAGTATATTGTCAGGTGGTAATGGGAATGCTTGTGATGGGTCCCTACCTAACATCGTTTGTTTTCGTGAACAATCATAGGGATGAGATTGTAGGTAGCATAAATAGAAATAGTGGTTTAACTTGTGTCCAATTTAATGTCTTCCATCAGAACGTATGTGGCATAAATAACAAAAAGGATGAGCTGTCACTTTACATTGAAAGCATGCCGAGTACAGTGCATTACCTGTGCATAACTGAACATTTTCTTAACGACAGTTTGGTCAAATTGTTAAACTTCCCCAATTACAGCGTCGCTTCTTACAGTGCTAGAATAAACAAGACAAGAGGTGGCACAATCATATTAGCACGTAAAGACAGAGATTGGGAAGAGTTAGCGATAGCTAAAAAATTGTATACAATGGAGGCGTTCGAAATATGTGCGATTAGGGATAAAGAAACAGGTGTATGTGTGTGCTGTTGTTATCGGAATCCATATGATAAGAACCTTGTCACCTTCATGGAGAAATTAGAACAGCTATTGGAACATTTGATTGACAAAAGATGTTGTTTGTGTGGTGACTTTAATATAGATCTTTTGGTGAACAGCGGTAAGCATAGTGATTTTATTAGTTTATTAGCATCTTATAGTTTTAGAGCTCTTATCCGTTCAGTTACCTTCAAGCGCAATAATACCCAATCATGCATTGATAATATTCTCACCAATTTGCCAGCCGATTGTATACAGTCTTGCAAAACGGATCAAAACAGCCTGTCAGATGGACACGCGGGCTTATTATGTAATATGTTGATAGCTGGGGTTAAAAAAGTAAACAATAATGATATGAAATAATGTAACATTCAAAAGACAGTTTAATTCAATTAGTAAATATAGGTTTAGACAACTTCTACTAAACCAGGACTGGAGCATGCCGGGGATAAATACATTTATAAGACGAATCGAGGATTTTTATAAGAAATCTTTTAGGAAAAGGAAAAAGCCAATTAATTTTACGTCCAATTGTAAACTGCGCTGGGTAACAAAAAGTATAAAAGTATCAAGTAAAATGAAGCGCTTTTTGGTCACTGGTAAACGGGGGGGGGGGGGGGGGGCGAGAACGCTAGTGTCGTCAACTATAGAAATCGCTATATAAGAATATACAGGAATGTTATGAGGAAGGCGAAACGATTAGAAGTGCAAAAATATTGCTAGAGATGTTTGGAAAATAATAAACAGGCATAGAAATAAGACCAAACCAAAGCAGGATACCATTACAGTTAGAATTGGTGAAAATGTGATCACAGAGCCTCAAAGAGTAGCCAATATTCTAGGGGAGCAATTTGCTACAAGCAATGCCGCGAGCTCCACTTACAGTAAAGAAAAAGCCATGGAACTACTTATGCAAGGCACCAATCGAGTGGACAATCAGATCGAATGGGGGACCACTACTGCTGCTGAAATACAAAAGCTGGTTGGCCAAATGGAGTACAAGACTTCATGTGGTTATGATGAGCTGCCGGTAACGGTGATAAAAGATAACATAGATATCTTAGCGGAACCTCTTAGTACCTTCTACAATGAGTGTATGGAAGAAGGCATTTTTCCTGATCAATTTAAGATAGCCAGAATAATTTCCATCCATAAAAAAGGGTCTAGACAGGATCCCAAAATGTATAGGCCCATTTCACTTTTGCCAACAGTTTCAAAAATTTTCGAAAAGGTTATCAAAGTAAGATTAATGAGACACCTCAATGGTAATAGGTTATTAAACTTAAAGCAATTCGGCTATCAGCTCGGAGTTGGAACCCGCGATGCCATAGACACCATAATTAGTGATGTTAGGAATAGGCTCAATAAAAAGCAGAAGGTTGCTGGACTGTTTCTGGACCTAAGTTCTGCCTTTGATACAGTGAACCATGAGCTATTGTTAAACAAACTCGATTACTACGGCATACGTGATAAATCCATGCAACTTTTGAACTCTTACTTGGAAAATCGGAAATTTTTTGTGGAGGTTAGGGGTCTATCACAGTGCTCTATCAATAAAAACAAGGATAGTACGGTACAGGTTTGTGAGCAAGCTTACAAGTCTAAAATGTTCTGTAGTGCCAGGGGTGTGCCGCAGGGCTCCGTATTGGGTCCGATATTCTTCATAATTTTTGTCAATGATCTTGTGTATCATGTGGAGAATAATTTAAACAATCACACCAAGTTGGTACTGTTTGCGGATGATACTAACGCCATAGTCTCAGCTGACAACATGGACAGTCTAAGCGAGCATGTGAAAGAAGCCCTGAAAGTGCTAAATGCCTGGTTCACCGTAAACGGACTGCAGGTAAATCCAGCAAAAACAAATACCATGCTCTTCAGATCATCAACGATAGGCAGTGATCAGCTCAATTGCAGCCTAAATGGTAGCCAAATTAAAACAGTGGAAGTCACTAAGTTTCTTGGCGTTCATGTGGATAGCGACTTGAACTGGAAACATGAAGTTGCTAGAGTGGAAGACGCCATTAGCTCGGCCTGTTATGTGCTCAGAAGCCTACGAAATGATGTTGACACTGTGCAGCTGAAGACAGTGTACTATGCGCTGGTGGAGTCTAGGCTAAGGTACAGCATTCTGCTATGGGGGGCTAGCTATGAATACAACATTCAGAAAGCCTTCATTATTCAAAAAAGAGCCATTCGCACAATCGTGCGTATCAGGCAACAAGAGTCCTGTAGGGAACACTTCAAGGAGCTTGGGATATTGACTGTTCCCAGTCTGTACGTACTCGTACTACTAACATACTTCAAAAAGTATATACACGAGTACGAAACAGAAAATGAAAGAGTAGTTAGAGAAAGTACAAGGCGGAAGGACTTCCAAATAAGAACCACTCCACGGTTGGATATTTTCAAGCATGGCACGGAATACATGTCGATAAAAATGTTCAATAAACTCCCATCAGAGATAAAAATCTCACTTTATAAAAGTGACTTTGAGGCGAAACTGAGGGTTTTCTTGATAGAGGGTTGTTATTACTCGATGGAGGATATTTAGATTCGACACAAGTGAAATAAAAATAAAAGCTGATCTTTCTCTGTATATTTAGATTCCGTTATATTTTGTTTTGTTTTGTTTGAAGTGCTGTCCTCTGTAGTGACTTATTTATTGGATTATTGTTTATTGAATAATTAAGATGACTATTTTAGTGGATTATTATTTATTGGAATGTAATATTTAGTTTCCGTTATATTTTCTTTTATTTTTATTATTATTTTTTTTGTTAGAAGTGCCGACCTCTGAATGGACTAATTTATTGGAATGATTAAAATGACTAATTATTGGATTATTATTTATTAGATGATGAAATATTTAATTGAATGATATAATTGGATTATTATGCTTATTGAATTATTATAAACTGTTGACTGATTAATTTATTAGGATTATTATGTTTTAATGCTGATGGGCCAATTTGATTGATGAATAATTTGTTGAGCTCATAGAATAGCTTATTTTAATTTATATTGTATTTATTTTTTTTTATTTATTTATTTTATCACACGTAACAGATTACAACCAATAAGAGATACAATAACAATAAAAGCAATAGGATTAGAGTCCAGGTTGCATTCCACAAGAACGCGTGTACAAATGAGTTAAGATGAAGGAGTTTCTAACAGGAACACACATAAAGCTAGTTTACAATTTTATATTTTTGACACATTAGACATGATGGAGTTCCTAACTACGGTTGGTTTAAAAGTTGTTTTACCGTTCTAACAAATAAAGTCAGCTTAGGTTACCGTTCTAACAAATAAAGTCAGCTTAGGAAAAATAAAGTCAGCTTAGGATTGTTCATAATGTATGTGTAAATACTCAATACCTTGAAATTATATTATATTTTCCAATCCGACACAATGTAAAAATTGTTTTGTGATAAATAAATAAATAAATAAATAAATAAAATATCGCCGTGTCCTTCCTTAATCGATAGTAATGTTTCATCCCCAAACTTTGACATTATAATATTGTCAAAATACAATATAGGCGTTGTTCCACAACGTATGATGTATTAATAATAGGTACTATATCCAAATAATGGTCTATCAAGAAATATTATGAGTGTCATTAACAATAACACATGTAATAAACTTGACAAATGGCTGGTAATGGACTCATAGTTACATTAGCAAATCGATATGGCTGAGGTCAAAAGTTTGGTCATAGAAAAACTAATAAAAAGACATTATTGTACAGCCTTATTGTTTGAAGCGTTTGAGCATACAGAGTTTATATCTAAAAGAAAGTAATGATGTAAGAAAGATATGAATACATGTATACATATAATCACACCTTTATCCCCGGAGGGTTAGGCAGAGGTGAATTAACACCCACATTTCACATACATTAAATTCGGTCCCGCGGTATAAGGGGTGAGCAAATGCCGCCTTCCGGGCACTATTGTTGACTCAAGCCATGCATCTGCATCTGAGGCAGAGCCTGGGCTCTATACATCTATCTGATATCCCTTAGTCGCCTTGTACGACATCGTATGGGAAGAGATGGGGTGGTTCAAATTCTACTCTGCCGGGAACCTATGAATAGAAATGAAATAAAGATTTGTAACCCATTCATGCAAAAATTGTTAGTAAAGACTATATTCTATTTTAAAATGAAATAACAAGAATGATTTAATCAATATTCAAATAAATTTTAAAAACTTGGAAAATTGTGTTTTTATAATCCAGTCAAAATATAAGAAATAAAATGGTAAGCTTGCAAAAATTCGCATACCGCTAAAAATTGGAAGAGTTTCAAATACACCATAATACAAGAAATATCATAAGTCCCCATGGATTGGACTTGTGCAATTTATTTTATTCAAAGTCAGATGTCAAAACTATTGTATTCTCGCATTTTTCTCATAAACATCTAGTGCTATCGCAAAAGTATGTAAGACAAAGTTAATGTAATTACCTACGAAATATATATTCTATTATTATAAGTAGGAAAGATGAAACACTTTCGTTTAAAGAACATAGGCGTACACTAATTATTCGACTACGGAAATTGATATTTGTGTTTAAAAAAATAAGACATACAATGAACCAAAATTGATTAAACAAGTTTACTATGCCCTTTGCCAGTCAATATTAACATATTGCATAACATCTTGGGGGGGAGTGGGCAAGACATTGCTACTGCCAGTCGAGCGTTTTGTTTTTAGGACCACTTCTGTACAAAAGGATAAACGGTATAACAAGCATTTATTCTTTAAATTATGCGTGTTGTAAACGAGTCGTAAACAATGTCCTCCAAAGATTGTCCCACGATGACACAGAGGAGTTATTGTCTGTTTTAAAATAGATAATTACTGTTAAGTTATATAATTAAGACATAACTTTAGTTAGTAGTAGTGAATCACCCTAGTATTGTAATATTCTTAGTAAATTGATTGTATCTGTAATAGTATTTATGAAATATTGTTAATCTGCACTTGACGCCTGAAGCACAGGACTACCTAGTTCAGGCACAGTTTAGATAAATATCCCTAAGTAAAGACCTCTGTAAGACAATTAACTGCACAAATATATATTATACATACCTAATATACCTACCCATGCACAATGTAATAACGCACGATAGATTAAGAACCATGTAAAATACTGTACAACGATTATAAAATAAATTTTGATTTGATTTTGATTTGATTTGATTTGATTTGTTTGTTGGTAATAAATATACTTAAAACTACTGGTCCGATTTTACATTTGATAACACTCGCACGTATTTTTGTCTTTTGACTTCTTATATATTGAATTTTCGTGCCTTTTAATGCCTGTTTTTGAAATCGGTTTTATATTATTTTGTTAATACTTAGTCAGTCTTTTATCGATGAATAGTACTTTTAATATACTCATTACTTAGCATCGCCATGTCAATTCTATTTAAAGCCAGACATTATGATGTCAACTGGGAGTAATTATATTCCAGTTCTCATGATCATACATATCTACCTACTTAGTTGAACAAAAGGTGTTCTAAAGGTGTGTAATATGTTTACGCACTCCTCACCATTGAGGTACATTAATATAGTCATTTTAAAGTTTTAATGCCCAAAGTGGCATGAACGGTAGTTCAGTTAACAAAGGGCTCAAAATATGGGTAGCATGAACAGGCGAATAATTTGTCCTAGGAATAAGTTGCAGTGGGAATTAGGAGGTAGCACACGACGGTATTTCCGTCACAATTAAGCAGTCCGACTGAGTAAGAACCCCCACCCTACAGAATACCGCGGCCATAATAACCTCGTGTTGCGCTCCCAGCGGTGAGTAGGGTAGCCACTGGAGCTCACTGGAGAGTTTTTGTGCTGTCAGTGGAAGAAGGCTTGTCCTGATTGTGTCTTCTGCTTCTGATGGCACAAAAAGTCTCCGTTCTTACAGGGTCCGTAGCGCGGGTGTGACTCCTCTGGTGTTGCATACGTTCATAGGTCCGCTAACCACTTGCCATCAGGTGGGCCGTGTGCTTGTCTGCCACCTAAGTTGTATAAAAAAATATCATGTATCTGTAACCATGGATGCGACCCCTGAAGACAACTTAAACGTCGGGATGTGGTACCAAAATCACGATAGAATCGTTTAAAAATAGTTTTATTTCAGCACTAAGACTTATTTAGCAGGGTAGAATAACATTAAAAGAGCTCATTGCAACATTCGTCGAAGTAGATGCGGGAAAATACTGCCGAAGAGGCAACGTTTGTCTTAGAATATGTTTCACTGTCGAAGTGATCGATATCTTGACGTTCTGATAATGAGGTCTGTCTGGACGAGCTCCAACTTATTTCGGAACAGCTATGTCTATGTCATCCTTACGAAGTCTAGCTAGGCAGCGCATAATGATGGAGTGAAATGCTTAGCCAGCAACTAATGCTCAGTGGAGTAAAAGAAATAAAGATAGCTGAGTGAACTATATTCTTAGAATTATTATAAAAATGTTAAGATGAGTCTACATTCGATTGTCATCATTTTCAGACTATTTATTCTGTTCAGTTGATTGATGTTGGAAACCTTTGAGGATGCCATAAGGCGAAAACGGTTAGGTGTAATAATAAAAAATACTGTGCAGAAAGTACAAGTTTACCTATTTCAGTACCTATGTGTCGGAGCTTTTCCTTCAGGATTGGGTTATGAGGGCGACTGTCGTCTGACCTCATAACGCCGAGAAGAAAAATACAAGAAAAAAACACAGAATAAAGTTTATTTGTACCATTTAGGTGGCAGACAAGCACACGGCCCACCTGTTGGAAAGTGGTTATCGTGGCCTATCGACGTTTGTAAAACCATAGGAGTCACAGTCGCGCTGCCAACCCTGTAAATACAGAGTTTCTGTGCCGTCAGTGTAGAAAACAAAGCAGGACAAACCTTTAGTCTTCCCAAAGTGTCAAAGTAATCAAATAATGTCCAAATTTACTAGAAAAAAAGTAATTTAAGTGTAATATAATTGTAGTACAATTGCATTGCAGCAGAAGTGCAACTGTAGTGATTGCAATTGTAATGCAACTGCAGCAAAACTAGTGCATACAAATGTTTTGTAATAATCGGGACTAGTAGAATTCACTTCTTCTAATATTTTAACACTTGAACGCCCTACTACCACGCCGCACGATCGTCACTAAAGCTACAGTCTTATTATTGCGAACAGTCTGTCGATTCGGTACTTGAGCGGGGCAACTGTAAGGGATGCAGGGGAAGCGAGCGGCAGAGTCTGCGAGCACTCACTCAGATAACTTGCGCTCTCTAATATGAAGGGGTGTATTGCCAACTAAAAACTATTTAACCCACTTCAAAAAGGAATCTTTTTTAAACAAGCTTTTTATTAACTTACTATGTGTATCATGTATGTGTGTAGGTAACTATATTTGTTCTGGTACTGCAACTCATTATTGAATCAGATGTCGTCAACCAATTTTGATGAAATTTGCAAACACTTTCCATTTGGATGACAATGCTTTAATACGGTACCATGGAATTGTTCTGATGATGGAGTAGGAATGAGAACATAGGCACTCCAAAATAGAAGTGGCTTTTGTTATGACAACCATGACTCTCACCTGAGTTTCAGTGCGTAAAGAAGTCGTACTACTGGTAGGCTTACATATAGTAATACTGTGCAAAAGCTTACTAAAAAGATTTTATTCTCTCAATAAAACTGCCAATAACCACACTGGTACTAACAAGTAATATTAAGTTTTTCTGACAGTAAATAGCCAATCGAATAAGTTTATTTCTCAGTTTGTTGTTACGCGCTGGTGTCAATAGATCGATCTGGCCGAAGGGTTGGACAAACTTGTAAACTCATTTACACAACTTTTTTTTCTGCGGTCACAAATAAGTTTCCCTGAATGCCAATTCTCCTAATAAAAATATGCCCAAACTTCAGTCTAGGTCGTTTTCACATTATTCGGTCCGATATCGGTGTCTGACGGCGATAGCCGATATCCTATAGCCGACACCATGTGCTGTTTTTACATATACCCGATAAAATCGGTTCTATACGCCAAGGATATGTCCATCTGCTCGATAGCAAAGACTCCAAAAAAATTAACCAAAATCTCAACTACACTCTGTAGAAATCTCTACTATAGAATATGATATGATATTTGTTTTTTATTATTATTATTTTACTGTTGTCGGGACTGATTGACATTGATATCCGCCAGACTCTTTCGACACTTTGCATTCCTATGCCAACACTTTCCAAATGCCCTTTGTTACTCCATGGTTTCCTGAGAAGGTATGTGCATTGAACAATCGTATCTATGTTTATTTATTTATTTGGTATAATTTATAATTTTCAAAAAGTAGTTCAAGACAAAAAGAGCTAAATCTTGTTCGAGAAAACTAACATAAATTGCTAATTCACTAATTTAAACACGACCCTTCTACGTTAATTTCGCATACGAAGATGGACAACACTTGGTAAACATGCTACAAGATAAATTAGAACTCAAAATGAATTATAACCGTAATGAGGCCACCTCAAGACACGGAACAATATAATCGACCCAGATTCGGAGGTCCGTTGCTGCAGAGGAAGCCGGTGGTGGCGGCGAGTCGGTCTAATTCGCCACCAACTTTGATTACGTTCGCATATGCGCATTTGTAAGTTGGACAGTGTGATACTTATAACTGGTAAATAATGAAACGTTCAAGCAATTGAATCAATCAGAAGATTTCTCTAGAGATCTTTTGAAGTTAATCCAAAATATAATTATTTATCTTCTTTAGAGTCAATTCTTTAGAGTTCAAAGATAATTTTAGAGTCAATAAGCTTGTTGTATGAGACAACAAGCTTATTGATTCTAAAATTATCTATCCTTATAATATTGTAAATATTATAAAGAGGAAAGATTTGTATTTTGTATGTATTGAATAAACTAAAAACTACTGGACCGATTTCAAAAATTAATTTTCTATTAGAAAGACTGACTAACATAGGGGTTACAATCATCTCGTCTTAAACGCAACTGGTATAAGTAGCCTCTGGTCTAAAACGCAGCCGGTCTATGTATCATCTAGTCTTAAACGCAACTAGTAGAAGGAACCTCTGGTCTAAAACGCAGCCGGTCTATGTATCATCTCGTATTAAACGCAACTGGTAGAAGTAGTGTTTGGTCTAAAACGCAGCCGGTCTAAGTATCATTTCGTCTAAAACGTTAAGTTCATAAAGTTAGAAGGACACAGGATCCTATACTGTAGTTATTGTTACGAGTTAGAAACTACTTCAGATAATAAAGATAAATACTGGTCACTTTAGAGTATAAGTAGTTTGACTATTGACACGCCAAGGATATGTCCATCTGCTCGATAGCAAAGACTCCAAAAAAATTAACCAAAATCTCAACTACACTCTGTAGAAATCTCTACTATAGAATATGATATGATATTTGTTTTTTATTATTATTATTTTACTGTTGTCGGGACTGATTGACATTGATATCCGCCAGACTCTTTCGACACTTTGCATTCCTATGCCAACACTTTCCAAATGCCCTTTGTTACTCCATGGTTTCCTGAGAAGGTATGTGCATTGAACAATCGTATCTATGTTTATTTATTTATTTGGTATAATTTCTAACTCGTAACAATAACACAGCGGAGTCAGCTCCAATATCCGTTATCGGGCCAGACAGTGTGATAGACAGAAGATACATATTTCAAACATTTACTTCCTGTTGGCTATTGGATGTCGGATATCGGAGCCAACACCGGTATCGGATCGCTCTTTTAATCTGTCAAAATCAAATTAAATGCCAAAAACGGTATTCGTGCAGAAATAATTGTGATCGTTTTTATTTACATCTACAGGGATATGCTGTAAGAATGTTTTCTAACAATTGAACGGGCTCAACAATCTCACATGCGATCTCACATCTCGATTTCAATTGCGCATGTTCTAACATGACGTCGCCAAATTTAGAGCATGCGCAATATTTTTTTATTTTTTATACCACTTAGGTGGCAGACAAGCGCACGGCCCACCTGATGGAAAGTAGTTACCGTGGCCTACGGACGTGTGTAACACCAGAGGAGCCACACTCGCGCTGCCGACCCTGTAAGCGCAGAGTTTCTGTACCGTCAGTGTAGAGGACAAAGCAGGACCAGCCATTAGTCATCCCACTGACAGTACAAATTCTCCAGTGAGTTCTGGCTACCCTACTCACCGCTGGGAACACAACACGAAGTTATTATAACCGCGGTATTCTGTAGGGCAGAGGTACTTCCCCAGTCGGACTGCTCAATTAGGCGGAAATCCCGCCGTGTCCTACCTCCTATTCTCTCCTCCGAAATCTCACCTCGAATTCAGCTGTCAAGTCCGCTCGATCGTTCGAAACGTTATTACAGCATGTGCCTGCAGATTGAGGTAAAATTAGGGGGTAAATTTTGTTACGACAATGATTGACAATCTTTTTTTTTAATTGTGATCTTTTTGACATTTAGGTGATGGGAGTATAGATCGAGACTAAAGTTTAAATTATTTTTATGGGGAGAATAGGCCTTCTGTTCCCTCCATTACATTATTATAGATATAACATTAGATATTATTATGTATAGAGTAGAGACATTTAGGTTCTGTTCTGTAGTTAAAATATTTGATTATGTGCTTACTAAATAGAGAATGATAAAAGAATGGTAAAAGTTGCAACTGTTCTTACTTCATCGTTTTCATTTATTTTTAATCATCCACCTCACCTAGTTGAAAATTAAGAACTGTAATGTCATACCTTTTCATTTCATACAAGTTCCCTCTCAGTTGACAGTCACTCCAGTCAAAATAAACGATGGTAAACTTGAAGAAACCCGTATTCCCGGCTTTAAAATACAATCTGTGGATGCAACCGAACGAAAAATGACGCTATTAAAATTAACTATTACCTATTAAAAGTTCACTTATTCACATCAGCTGTTCTATCCAAAGGTTGTCTCAAAGACATCGATTTTAGCGATAAGAGCGCCTATTGTACTACTATCCAATCAAATGCTATTGTGAAATGTATTTAAGTACTTATAAATAAATTTACGATGAAGAATAGTCTGTTCATCTGTCAAAGGAGATGGATTCGCTTTCATACATTCTTGGGCCTAAATGTAAAAAGTTAAGAGTAGCCTCAAGTGAGAGCTTATATATTATTAAACCATCCCTGAAAAATCTGCAGATTTTGAACATTAGAGAGCAGAGTTATAAGAGATTTAGTAAGTGAGGTTATGCAAGGAATTAATATTTTTGAACTATCATTTCTATGTTTTTTTATAGAAAGTTATTTATATTGTATAAGATTTATAATGTACTCAGGGATAATGTAAGAAAACTTACAAATAGATTTTAAAGACATATACAAAGATGTCATGTAAAAAAAAACTCTTTAAATAATTGTTATATTTTATTTTTCTTCAACAATAATTAGAATATTGTCTAAGAAGTGCGCAGAGCGAATTACATTACCTTGGTACCTAGCCCAACCAAGGTACCACATAATTGACATTATGTGTGCGCAGCAGCCTGCAGTTCGTTTACCTACAATACAGTTACAGTAATGTCCGAGGATTGCTTCTCTACCTCGTAGAGAGTTGTCGTCTAAGATGTATACAAAAAACGTCTTGCGACTCATATGTCTAGCCTGAATGCGTCCCCTTAGCATATATGCAGAATTAGAAGCCGACAACTCTCGAAGCAGGCTGCTGCTGACCACCCTACACACTTCTGTAATGAAGCCTTCATTACCTCTTAGATGCTCACCGTAGTATGAACGTGCCTGCTTTATCTGATATGTCCCTAAATATAAAGATAAAGATAAATTTATTTGTAGAAACATGTGTACAGATGATGTTACAAAGTATATTACAATGCATTGCGAGTTTCAACACGTTCTGTCAATGTAGACGTACAAATATGAGTATTCGTGAACTTCATGTATGAGCACGAGAAATGTAATATTCTATAATGATCCTTTAATAATTATATAATTTTTGGTTATTTGACAATTATAGGTTACTCAATTCGTAACAAGATTAAATTTATCATTATTTGTCAATAAAGAATATAATTAATTCGTTTAATGTCAGCATAAACAAATATATTAGTCAGAGAGATATTATTACAAATCAGAAACAGATTGATGTCAAAATCTTATAATTATTTAAGTATGTCAAAGTGCTGTATGTCAATTAAGTGTTAATAAAAACAAAATTTAATCAATATATGTCCTGATCATTAATATAATCTCTTATTGTATAGTAGCACTTTCGAATTAGTAGCGTTTTTATTTTATGCTTAAACATATCTGTATTCATGTCTTTGTAGCTATTTGGAATTTTATTGAATATTTTTGGTGCCATACACAATATACTGTTCCCCATGAGTGCTGTTCTAGCGCCACGCATGCACAATCTATACTCGTCACGACGACTGCGGATGACGTTGTCGGATAGTCGGGGAAATAGATGTGGATTACGTTTGACAAATAACACTGTTTCATAAATATACAGTGATGGTAAGGTTAGGATGTTGTATTTAATAAAGTATGGTCTACAACTATCGGTCACCCTTAGTCCAAACATAGCTCTAATGCACCGCTTTTGCTGTTTGAAAATTTGATCTTTAAGGGTTGAATTACCCCATAAAATTATGTATATTATAATTAATTCACTTTCTGTAAACTGGGGAAAATCATTTAAGTTATCATTGTGAACCGTAATTGTAATAACTGATTGACTGAAAGTCAGGAAGTTGTCAGTTGTCACAGCACAGATTAATACGACTTTTACAGTTGATAAACACGAGAATTATTTAATCGATTAACGAAAATCAATTCAGAATTTATTATAATTACACTGTTATTAAATTTTTTAAATGTGTATTATTGTTATTATTATGTTTTGTTCACTTTGACTGAAATAATACTACGACGAATATCTTTTATTGACAAGATTGTTTGAATCGATCACAGTAATCGATACGATATTGAATCATATTCGTGGAAAAAATTTAGTTTTAAGATTTCTCGTCTTCCTGATGTTCAATTGAGCTATTTATACTGTAGATTGATGGCACTTGGTGGAATTTGTTGTTACACATATTGATAACTCACTTATACTTTTCCACATTACTTTATTGCTTATTACACCTGACCGGTTTCACCTTACAGCATTCTCAAAGGTTTATAATGACATTTAAGAATATTCCTATTAGAAACATTGGGTCACTCAAACATATTACACATGTGGGTAGTTGTAAAATTATGTATAACAGTATAAATTTTTACCCAAAATTTAGGGAAATAATATATATATGGTCCTAAATATATTTTTAATTTATGAATTATTACTATTATGTATTTAAGTTATAATGTCAATTAAAAAATTCTCTATATAAATCTACTTATTACAATTTGGCCCAGAAATCCCCGTCTCCTTTACTATGAATAAATTTTTATAAGGATCCATATTATTTGATACTAGCTGTTGTTCGCGGTTTCGCTTTGATCCTGTTCCCGAAATCATAGTAACCTATAATTATACTAAGTATCGGGACTTCTCGCGAATTATATTTTGGAACTTACTATTTCTGCCGACGTTTCGGATGCGTTGCAGCACCCGTGGTCACGACTTGACTAGTCTTCGAGCGTCGAGATGTATGCGGGGAACATTTTTTGAGCGCCTACCCACCATTACACTTATTATGAATGGTTAGGCTGGCGACACACCACACTCACTATGTCAGTTTTTAACGGCACTGTGTTTTTTGGTTTTAGTATCTTAATCACTGGATTCCACGTTCCGGATAGCTTGAATCCATCTTCCCTATTGAAATTTTTATATTTTTTTATTTCAATGGCTTCACGCACAATCCGTGAATAGTAGTGGCGATCAGTGGAGAGGACTTTGGGTTGATGAAGCTCAATCCAGTGATTGGTACCCGACTCAAGATGTTCTGCTACTGCCGATTTGTTGAACTGACGGTTTTTCACAGCTGCGATATGTTCTCTGACTCTCTCTGCAATGGTTCGCTTGGTCTGGCCTATGTAGGAACTACCGCAGCTGCAATCCACTTTATAAACACCCGGTGTTTGTAGAGGTATGACGTCCTTCGATGTTCGCACATATTTCGCTACTTTGGCGAACGGTTTAAAAATCGTCTTGATGGAAAACTTCCGTAAGCAAGATCCGATTTTGTCCGTTACACCTTTCACATACGGCATGTATGCCGGTTGGCGGTCAACACCCAGCAACATCTTCCTCGGTGCACGTCGCGGCTTTCTAGCACTCGTACCATACCCGTTCACCTCAAGAACCTCCTGAACATGATCTAACTCCTGCTGTAGGTGCTCAGGGTCACACAGGTCATTAGCTCGCTTGATGAGCGTCGAACTTACGGATTTTAAGTGAAGTGGGTGATGATGCGAGGAGGCGTGCAGGTATCTATCTGTGTGAGTGGGTTTTCGATACACAGTGTGGGCCAAGGAGCCATCAGTTCTCACCATTAACTTTATGTCTAAAAAAGATAATGTTCTTTTGTTCTCAATCTCATACGTAAACTGTGTCTTCACATGTAATGAGTTGAGATACTCAGTAAAGCGAACCACCTGCTCCCTGTTGCCCTTGAATATACAAAATATATCATCTACGTACCTTTTCCATAGCCTAATTTGGGCGTGGGCGTTCTGAAACACCATTTCCTCCATATGTTCCATCCAGATATTAGCCACGACTGGTGCCAAAGGGCTGCCCATGGCGACGCCGTTTATCTGGAGGTAATTTTGACTATGGTAAAGGAAGCAGTTCCCTTCGAGGCAACTCTGCAGCAGTGTCGCATAACTATCCGGTAGACCATTATCCTTCAATTTAGTTCCAATAATCTGCAGACAGTCTTGTAATGGAACATTGGTAAATAACGACTCAACGTCAAAACTTACCAGAAGCTCATCTGGTTCCAATCTAACGTCTTTGATTATGTCCACAAAATGGCGAGAATCTTTCACAAAAGATGGTGTTTTTCCCACTAATGGCTGCAGTGCTTTAGCAATGTGTTTCGCTAGGTCGTAGGTTGGCGAGTCAATTTGACTTACGATTGGTCGCAGTGGCACATTGGGTTTATGCACTTTGGGCAAGCCGTACAATTTTGGTGGTTGTGTGATCTTAGGTCGGTGTAATTTTTCGAACTCATCCTTTGTGAAGTCCTCTTCGTGCTCCTTGATCAAATTACGTATTTTACGTGTTACTCTTGAAGTGGGATCATATTTAACACTCTTATACGTCTGTGTGTCTTCAAGTAGGTCTTGTATTTTTGCTTCGTAATCAGTTGTTTCCATTACTACGGTGGCATTCCCCTTGTCAGCTTTAAGTACCAGTACATTTTCATTATTCCGCAACGCAACCAAAGCCTCTCGCTCTTCGACGGTAACATTGCTTTTCGGAAGGCGAGCCTTCCGTAAGACATGGGCGACATCTTGTCGTAAGGTGTCCGCGTCACAAACTGGTATCCTGTTACGAGCGATTGCCTCCTCCACGCTACAGATAATGTTTTCATAAGGCACTTTTTTCGGGGTAAGAGCGTAATTCAATCCCTTTTGTAGTATACTTAAGGTTGGCTGGTCTAAGTCTATCTTTGAACCACTGAAGAATCCACTGAACCACTGAATCTGAAACCACTTGCTATCTATACGTGTAGCGAGTATACTAGAGGTAGTAATAATATACAGTTACAACTGCATTGTTTTTATTCCGAGTGATGAAAACATAATGCAGTTGTAACTGTATATTATTACTACCTCTAGTATACTCGCTACACGTATAGATAGCAAGTGGTTTAGGTACAAAAACCTAAATACCTAACCACTTCACTGGTGACCCCGACGTGATTTTACAAGGTGTAAAATATAAGCGGAAGCGATTGTTGTTGTAGCGTATTTGGTCGCTACACTACTCCCCCTCCGAGACCGTAGTTACTACGGGCGAAAGTAGTCTGGGAATCTAACAGTTCTTCCACTTCTTGTTTTCCGAATTGATGTTTCGGATGGTTGTTCTTGCAGTATTTTTGTCGTATAAGATTCAGTTATAGTTGGTTCTGTTTGCTCTCGTGCCATAAATGCAGGTTTGATGCGATCTATTGTGACCTTCTGCTTTTTTCCTTGTACTACAATATCAAAGGTCTTATCTCCTCGGTGCAGAACCTTGTAGGGACCAAGGTATGGAGCTTGTAGTGGTCTTTTCACTGGACCTTGGCGAAGAAAAACATGAGTTGCTGTCTTCAAGTCTTTGGGTAAGTAGAAAGGTCGGCTGGAGCTAGTGTGCCACGATGTTGGTTGCGGAGTAAGTTTCGCCACGTGTGCTCGGAGTCTGCTGACGAGGCTGTTCATGTCCACCTGGACTTGGGACTTCGCCGTAACTTCAATTGGCGCTTCATTGTAGCAGATGTTACAAAGCCTATAATCGGAGTCGACTTCCTGGGGTACTATAGCCTCCTCGTCGATTGCCGTAACCAACGTCTGATTGATGGCATCACAGCACTTACAGTGGCCGCAATACATCAGACTTCTACAGAAGCTATTTCTTCAGTCCGTACAACCAAAGACGATTCTCTGTACCATCGTCTGCTACGGGAGTACCCAAACGTCACACGCCCTGCTGGTCAACGTAGTCCAATGAAACACAAAACCGTTCATCACATTCGCACTACCGCAGGACCACCTGTAAAGAATCGCCCACGACGTTTAGATTCTGAACGGTTAAAAATAGCAAAGGCAGAGTTCGGAGATATGCTTCAACACATTCAACTGCATTGTTTTTATTCCGAGTGATGAAAACATAATGCAGTTGTAACTGTATATTATTACTACCTCTAGTATACTCGCTACACGTATAGATAGCAAGTGGTTTAGGTACAAAAACCTAAATACCTAACCACTTCACTGGTGACCCCGACGTGATTTTACAAGGTGTAAAATATAAGCGGAAGCGATTGTTGTTGTAGCGTATTTGGTCGCTACAACTTCTATTTTAAATTTATTTATTGGCATATTAATCAAATCCTGAGGAATTTTGTTGAATATTTTTATACAGCTGCCTACAAATGAATCACCAACCTTGTGAAGCCTAAGTTTTGGTACAACTAGTTTATTCATCTAATCAACTAGGATATACATCAGATAGTTTTTCGAAAAGATTTAGGGTTTTTCGTACATATAACATATTATCATAAATGTATTGAGAAGCAACTGTTAAAAAATTAATTTCTTTGAAAAATTCTTTCAGCGAGTCACGGGGTCTGAGGTGGCTATGGTTACTGCTACTATATTTAAGGTAAAGTAAGGTAATATAAACTTTAGTTTTTTGTTACTATCGAAATATGGACAGCGAAAACATCTTCATCTCATGCAATAAAAACGAATTAACACACATAATTGGGTAATTGACTGTCTGGGTAAATTAGTCACTTATTACTCGATGCTAGAACGGTAAATTTCTATAGAAACTTTTATAAATGAGAAAACACGACGTCATACTTCTTAACTGTCAAACTTCTTTATCTCTATTTCATTTTTGTATATATTGTACAGATAGCATAGTGTTGTCGTAGTCTGGGTCGGCCGGGGTGCGAGGGATATGCCTGTCAACCTCACCTTCGGCAACCAAAGCGACCCACAGGCGGCGTGCGTTTTAGTCGGTTCGAGTCCGACATAACCTCCTCCACCGGCTCCGGTGGGGAGGTATCCGTGGGGATTTTGCGCACGTAAAAAAAAAAAAGTGTTGTATAATTTTTATCAATAATTGCATATATTTTTTCTGTATATTATAATATTTTAATGTTAAAATGCCCCATTTATCTTTAAATTATATTATTTGGTTGAGTCTAAATGAAATAAAACTATAACTACCCACCCTCCATTTTCATCTGTAATATATAACGCTAATGTTAGAGGAATATATGATAGTCTAACCCTGAGCCCTAATTTAGAAATATAATAACATATATTTATTATTATGCATAAGAATACAATACATATTTATTATTATGTTATTATTAACACTTGTGATGTCCTTTTTGAGTGACCGACAAGGATAAGCCCAAATTATCAAGTCACTTCGTCATAAACACCTAAAGACGAATAAACCTACTCTCTACCTTGAAGTTGGCAGAATCATTGCATATAACCGATGCAAGGAACCATTTAAAAAAAAAAATGGTTGGGTCTAATGACTGGTTTAAAATCGATAAAAGATGAACACACATAATTTTTTATCATTCTCATTAATTATCTAATAATTAATAAAAAAATTAAGTACATGGAAGTAGCCATCACATTAAATACAGCCCAGACTTAGCCTCAGATGCATGGCTTGAGTCAACAATAGTGCCCGGAAGACGGTAATAGGCTCACCTCCTATTACGTAGGACCGAATTCAATGATTAGTGAAATGTGGGTGTTAATTCACCTCTGCCTAACCCTCCGGGGATAAAAGCGTGATTATGTATGTATTAAAAGTATGCTAATGAATCTTGTATTTTTGTTTATATCGGACATGTATGTAAGTACATTATATAGTTTAATAGCAGAAAAGATACATAATGATGAACATACAAACATGCATAGATAAACCTAATTTTTGTTTTAGTCGTAGTCAAATATACCTATCGCCTTTTCATTTGATTTTACACCAGGTAATATATTTAGCTAGGTACCTCCTGGGACACGGGTTCAGTTTACTCAAATTAATTAGAATAATTAACTAGGCATTGTTTATTCAAATATTATAAGCTTAGGTTCTGTACGTGACCTGAACGTGAATAGGGCTTAATAAACGTTAATTTCTCTCAAATTTATTTAAGAGATATGATTTAACAAAACATTTTTCTGTGAATGTACGGAGCGCGGTGCTCCCCCCTCTTTCCAGAGTTCGATGGGGATATCAGGCTTCCTACTCCATGAGACCAACAAAAAAAAAAGGGTAATTGTTGAGACATTAATAAGATATCTCGAACGATTTATGTATCGTTGATACAAGTTCTAAGTAGCTAAATACATACACTGTTGGAGACTTTTTTTTTTTTTTTTTTTTTTTACGTGCGCAAAATCCCCACGGATACCTCCCCACCGGAGCCGGTGGAGGAGGTTATGTCGGACTCGAACCGACTAAAACGCACGCCGCCTGTGGGTCGTTTTGGTTGCCGAAGGTGAGGTTGACAGGCATATCCCTCGCACCCCGGCCGACCCAGGGCCATCTCTCACGATCTGGCCCTCTTCTCGGGTTGTGGGGACTACAGTCCCCAACTCCACCCCGGAAACGGGGAGGCGCGCCAGGCGCGCCACCGCCGCGGCCTGCTTCTGCCAGGGTGACAGGCGGCTCCACCTGTCACCCCCAGGCCGGCGCTCATGGGGGGCGGAGGTCGTTCATCGACCTCCGACGCCCGAGTTGCCTTCGTACGCGGGCAGCTTGGCTTGCGATCCTTCGTCGCTCCCGCTGCCGCTCCCGCCCCGCCTCCTCCTTCACGAGCATTACTTGCTCGCAGAAGGAGGCGCCGGCCGCCCACGCATCCGCGCAGCGGACCATCGCCGCGAGCAAGGTGGAGAGCGTGAGAACTCTCACTCCCAGGGCCGCCACAAGCTCCCGCCTCGGCGTCTCCCACGCCGGACACTCGGTGAGCGTGTGCGGACCTGAGTCCTCGCTCGCGTCGCAGTGATGGCACTCGGACGTTGGCTCTTTCTCCATCCGACGCAGATACTTTCCGAAGCACCCGTGTTCGGTGATCATCTGCGTCAGACGGTACGAGAGGCTGCCATGTGGCCTCTCTAGCCACTCCCCCATGATGGGTCTTACCGCCGTTACTACGGCGTGCCCTGCGCTTGGTTGCCCAAGTCGTCTCTCCCATTCC
This sequence comes from Eilema griseolum, assembly GCA_963662185.1. Lineage (NCBI taxonomy): Eukaryota > Metazoa > Arthropoda > Insecta > Lepidoptera > Erebidae > Eilema > Eilema griseolum. Next base: position 5,098,071 of record OY759243.1, read on the forward strand.
GCCACCATTTCCCTGTGGAGCCGGGATCTCACGGCCCGAATTTCTTCGGGCTCGGGATCGTGACCCCGCTCCCGCGCCGCCCTTCGGAACCGGTATAGCGCCGAAAGGCATCTCGCTTCCAGGATCCATGGTGGCGATCCGGCGAGGAGACTCGCCGCGTTGAATGATATCGTGCGGTACCCCCTTATGATGCGGCACGCCAACTTCCGCTGCGGACGCTGCAGCAGAAGCATGTGCCGATCACTCAGGGTGTCCGCCCACACGGGACACCCGTACAGGGCCATGGACCGCACGACACCCGCGTAGAGTCTCCTGCAGGAGTCCTCCGGGCCCCTCAGGTTGGGCAGTAGCCGCGCCAGAGCGTTGGCTGTGCCCGCCAATTTGGGGCCCAGACTTCGGAAGTGCTTCCCGAAGTCCCACCGGCCGTCGAGCACGAGCCCCAGATATTTCATCTGGGGCTTGATGCCGATGAGAGTGCCTCCCACTGTGAGACTGGAACCAGGTGGTGGCGTGCGCCGAGGTCCATGAAAGAACATGGCCTCGGATTTATGCAAAGCCACCTCAAGGCCCAGCCGCCGGATCCGTTCCACGACTTGAGCAACCGCGGTCGTGGCCCTCAGGATCGCTTCGCGGTGTGTAGCCCCGCTCGCCGTCACTAGCGTGTCGTCCGCATAGCACGTGACGGCGGCGCCGTCCGCAAGCTCACCGCGAAGCACCCAGTCGTATCCAATGTTCCACAGTAGCGGCCCGAGAACCGATCCCTGTGGAACACCGCACGACATCTCACGCCGACCGACGCCGGTCGCACTTGGGTAGATGACGGCTCTCTCCGTCAGGTACGCCCCGACTATGCGGCGGAGGTAGAGAGGCACACCGTGGTACACGAGTGCCTCCCTGATGCAACTCCAGGGCAAGGTGTTGAACGCGTTGGAGATGTCCAAGGACACCGCCAACGTCACCTCACCCCGGGCAACTGCCTCCTCCGCCAAAGTCCTCACGCGCATGATGGCATCCACGGTGGACCGCCACCGGCGGAAGCCATATTGGGCATCCGCCAGGTCCGGCCCCCTACCAGAGAGGTGCTCGACGAGGCGCTTCGCAATAACTCTTTCAAAGAGCTTGCCCACCTCGTCGAGCAACACAATGGGCCGGTAGCCGGACGGTTCGTCCGCCGGGCGACCCTCCTTTCGGATGAGGACCAGTTTCCCCGTCTTCCACATCTTCGGAAACTGGCCCCGCTCCAAGCATGCGCTGAGGAACCTTCTCAGTCGGGGTTCGAGACCGTCTTCACCCAGAGCTAGGACCCACGCGCGGCCTGGAATGCCGTCGGGTCCCGGGGCGGTGCTCTTCTTGGCTCTAAGCCTTCGCACCGCCAGCTCCAGTTCTACCCAAGTGACCTCGGGGACTTCGTCGTCAACTACCACACTGGGCGCCACAGGCGACCGAGGTGGCGGAGTCATCTGCGGCGGAACGTGTTCCGCTCGCGCCGGGAACAGGGACTCGACCACTCCACCGAGCAGAGCTGGCTGGAGAACCCGGGTCAACGGCGGGGCCCGGGGGCGCAGCTTTCCTCTTACCATAAGGTAAGGCCGCCCCCATGGGTCCCGCTCCAGCGTCTCCATGAGCTCCTTATAAGCCGCGGCTTTCGCCCGCTTAATCTCCGCTCGGAGGGCATCTCTGGCCTCCCTGTATCCCACATGAAGCTCCGCCACTCGGGGCTCCGTATCTGCGGTTCGGCTACGCCTCCTACGGAGTCTGGTCCACCGGCGGTGCACGATCACGCAGGCTTGCCGTAGCCCCGCGATCTCCGCAGACCACCAGTAGACCCGACGCCTCGGACTATAGGGTGGTGCCCTAGGCATACCCGCATCGCAGACACGAGTCATGGCCTCCCGGAACCACACCGCCTCATCGTCGATATCGACAGGCCTGTCCGGCGCAATGGCCCAGGCCTGTACGATGGCGGCCTCCAGGAGGACCTCCCGATTCAGTCTCCCAAGCACCCAGCGTGGCTCGCGTGGGGCCGGTATGACCGGCGCATCACCCGCGGGGGGGGAGACATCAAACCGAACGTATCGGTGATCCGCCAGTGTCTCCACCCCCACCTCAACACGCCAGTCCCGCACACGGTGCGACAGCGAAGCGCCTGCGAACGATAGGTCGATAATCGAACTGCGCTCCGCGGCCACGAACGTGGCTTCGGCCCCGCGATTCTGGAGAACTAGACCGTGATTAGCGGCCCAGCTCTCCAGAGCCCTACCTCGTGGGTTCGTGTGCCGGGACCCCCAGGTCACTGACCAGGCGTTGAAGTCCCCGAGCACAAGAACCGGATGAGGGTGGCAGGCGTTGACGACGTCGGTCAGTCGCTCCAGCGACTGCCGATACTCCCCTATGCGTCGGTGTAGGCTCGGCGTGAGATAGACGGCCACGACCGCAATCTCCCCCACACGCGCCGCTACGATACCATGCTCCCTTGCCACGACAACAGGGGGGGGGGGCACCCATAGCGGCGTTATAAACCAGTGCCGCCGATCCGTCCAGGTCGACCACCCAGGCAGGCCCAAGGGGCCGGTGAGTGTACGGATCGGCGACAGCGGCGACGTGTATGGACCACTGTGCCATGCTCTGGAGCAGAAGACCCTGAGCATCGGCACCGTGGCCCACGTTCGCCTGCAGGATGCGGAGCTGGGGATCCATTATGGAACCATCTCCGCATCCCGCCGCGAACTTTGGGTGGAGCCCCCGCCTTGCGGCTTCGGCTCCCCCCCGGTGCAGGCCTTGCTGCCAACCCTATGGTCGGCCGGTTTGCCCCCCGCTGCACACCTGAAACAGTGCAGCGGAGCTTCGCATCCACCGGCCGTATGGCCGGGTTGGCCACAGCGGAAGCAGCGGTCACCGACCGTCACCGCCGCCGTGCACTGCACCCCCACGTGGCAGACCGACAGGCACCTAAAGCACCTGGTCGGTCGAGCCTGCAGGAGCCGGACCTGCACCCGCACCACGCCTCCAACGGCGAGGAACCCCCGGTCGGCAGCCTTTTTGGCTGCTGCGATGGGGCAGCCGACAACTGCCGCCCCCAGTCCACGGCGGCCGAAGCGGATTGCTCCGACCTTCACCGCCTCTAGGGGGCAGCCCCCGGCCTCCGCCACGGTGAGGCGGATTTGCTCCGCCGTGATGGAGTCGTCCAGGTCCGAAATGCGCATTTCTGCGCATTTGTTGGGCCTAGACACCCGGACGTCGGCTGCGTATAGCGTGTCTCGAAGCCTAGCCGCTAGGGCATCGGCCTGGGGACCGCTTGATGCGCCGGGGATCTCGAGTAACCGAGCACCCGTCCGAGTGGGTTTCACCCGGATGGGGCCCGGCATGTCGAGAGCCCTCATATCGACACAGGCTCTCGTCTGCGTGACAATCTGGGCGTACTGCACGCCCCGCTCCGCCGCCTCCGCCGTCATCGTTAGCACGACGGCGGTTGAGCGGGGGACGCGCAGCCTCCCCGGCACTCCCCTCGCAGTAGCCTCAGCCTTCTTGGCATTTTTGGCTGCCTTCCTCTTGGCCTTGCGCCGTTTCTTGGAGGCTCCGGCCACCTCCCAGCCTCCCTCCGGCGGGGAACTTGTGGAGGCAATCCCCACCGGGGTCCGGGCCGGCACTGGGGCTGACTTCTTCCCCTTGCCCTTCCCCTTCCCCTTGCCCTTGGCCCGGGCACCCTGGGAGCTCCCAGCTCCCACTTCGAGAGCGACAGCGGCTCGAGCGACCGGAGCGACAGGAGTGGCAGGCGCAGCGGATGGGCTGCAGGCCGACTCCCGCGGGGCCACCACCGCCGGACTGGTGGGACCGCTTCTCACTGCTCCGGCGTACCCCGTCGGCGGCGCCAAGGGCGGGCGGCGGCTGGAGTCCATGACCGCCTCCATGAACCTCCTGCGTCACCTGCCACTTCCGCTGCTCAGCCAGCGCCGCCTCCTGCCGCTTTTCCATGGCGGCCATTGCCGCCATGCATGCCGCCAGTGGGTCCACAGGCCTAGCCGGCTGCAGCACCGGCGACTCCAGCCGAGCGGGCTGCGCCAGTGACACCGGCCGAACCGGTGTCTCCGGCCGCACCGGTGTCTCCGGCCGCACCGGTGTCTCCGGCCGCACTGGTCGCACCGGCGGCCTTGACCGCACCGGTGTCTCCGGCCGTACCGGTGCCTCCGACCGCACCGGTGACCTCGACCGCACCTGCAGCCGCAGCTGCGGCGCCGACGGCACCGGCCGCTCCGGCTGCACCGCTAGTCGCCGCCGCGCCGACCGCGTCACGCGCTCCGCGGGCAGCCCGGCGACGACCTGACGGAGATTCGCCACTTCGGCCGCCATCCTCTCCATCTCCTTGCGGTGCTCAGCCGCTGTACGCTCCACGCTGTTGAGGAGCTCAACTTGCCTCCTGCCAAGTTGAGCTCGCTCGTTCCGGGACTCGGCCAGCTCCGCCTTGAGCAGCTCAAACTGCTCAACGAGGCGCGTCGCAGCCAGCCGGACCCGGTCCTCCTCCGGCGTTAGAGCTCCAGAGCGGGCCCCGGCCAGTCTCTCCAGGGCCTCCATCACGTCCCTGGACGTGGAGCCGTCGGTACGAAGCGCGGGCGCTTCCCCGGCTGAGGCCCGTGAGGGGGCGGCTTTGGTGCCCCCACCCTGCACCTTGCGGCGGCTAACCGCAAGCTGCTTGGGTGGGGGGGGACGCATCATCTCGTCCCCACCAGAACTACTGGAAGACGAGTCGGTCAATGTCAGATCGAGATCCGAATCGGTCTTCTCTGGGGGGATGACTTTTTCCGGCGGTTGCGCTTCCGCCGTGCAGATTTGCGGGTCTGCAGACCCACCGGGCTGTTCGCCCTGCTCCTCTCTGTGGCGGTGTCGAAGTCTTCCGACACCGTCCCGGCTTGGGACGCGACCTCCGCGTCGTGGTGCTGCGCGACCTCCGCGCAGACTGTTTCATTCGGTTTGGGATTGGGTTTTTTATATGAATTGTCCATGTAGTTCCCACGATTATGACGCGATATAAACTACACTTCCTGGGTGACGCTCATTCCAGGAAGCGGGGTACATACTGTGGAGTTCCCCAGGTATCCACAGGTTTTAAGCGACTTCGCTGTCGGGTTTTCAAGACTTTTCCTTGTCGCGGGCCGGCCAATTAAGGCAAGCCCCGCGGCCTTCAGGATACCGGCTTCCCAAGTGTGGCTAGCACTCAGGTCGTTGTCGATATCCTGGAGGTTACGCGACGCGGGAGAGCAGCCAACTCTCCCAAACACTGTTGGAGACTCCGTGTTAGTTGGATACTTTGTTGTCCTCATACCCGAGGAGGCTCAACCCCACCTCCGGCAACCAACGACCCATAGACGGCGTGCGTTTTAGTCGGTTTACCCACTTGCGGAGGAGAGGGGGGAGGGAAGCTATCCGAATTTCCATTGGCGTTGATTTACATCAGACGAGGGAGTGCTCATTCTATCCCCTATCCGTCAAATTATTTTATTGTAAACAGTGACAGAATGTTCGTTCGTTTTTCTTTCTTTGAAAACAAGGTTTCGTTAATATAATATTAAGGAAAGAATGTTATTGTTCTAACTCTAGCTCTATTTTTTTATATGTAGAACATGTCAATTAGATTTCGCCTTGCCTGATGGTAAGCTGAAGGCAAAGTCTCAGAAAAGAGGGTCACCGTTACTTACACATACCATGTGACAATGGTGACACTCAGCTTGACGGCCTCATCATATGCTTTTTCACGCCCCGCTTAAAGGACCCGGGACTGTAGGAAGAAGGAAACATGTGAGCTGGTAATTAATTCCAGGCCTTAATGGTGCGACAGAGGAAAGAGTCACCGAACCGCTTGGTTCTTGATCGGATGTTCTGCACCGTGAGCGGGTGACATCTAAGACCTGCACGTGTTGTCCTGTGTAGGAAAGGGGAGGGTGGGACTAATTGAAAATTGAATTTTGTTTGAAAACCAACCTTACAATATGTTTTAGTACAAACAAACAATTTGTTGAACTGTATGCATTATATAACGAGAATATTTTTAATTAGGTCCCTATATAGCACGAGAGGCTAACCGCCTTGTTACTGTACCTAACAAATATATATTTGAAAAAATGTCTTATAATATACATACATACATACATACATACAATCACGCCTTTATCCCCAGAGGGTTAGGCAGAGGTGAATTAACACCCACATTTCTCCAATCACTGAATTCGGTCCCACGAAAAAGGGTGTGAGCCTATTGCCGTCTTCCGGGCACTATTGATAACCCAAGTCGTGCATTTGAGACTGAGTCTGGACTGTATATATCTGTCTGATGCTAAACAGCCCTATCCCTTAGTCGCCTTGTACGACACCGCATGGGGATAGATGGGGTGGTCCGAATTCTACTTTGCCGGGAAACACGCGGCAATGGGGCAATGGGGTGAATTAAAACCAACATTTAATAATGTGTATTTGCTTGAAGTTCAGTATTCATGTCTGATGACGTCATATAATTACTTACTACCTAGTGAAAATAGGTCAATGAATAGTGCTTAAACGATTATTTCATGACACCATACATTGTGTGAAGCAACTTTTGTTCGTGCCGATAATATTGGAAGACTTAAATTATACAGAGTGATCCAAGTTTTAGACCTATTTTGCCTTGTATTCTGTACAAAGTTTATAATGTTTTGCATTACAGTTTGTCACACACAAATCGATAATCACGTAATTGAACTTCTCTATCAAATAGGGTTTTGTGGGCTTTAGGTTTATGAATGAAAAAGAAGTACTTAGTATTTACGGGAGCACTATCTTTCGATTAAAGCCCTGTAATTAGTGATTAGACTGAAATAGCGGCACGTAGCCAATTATAATGCTGGCTTCTAAAAACAAAAATGTAACGTTACTTAATGTATGAAACATTAAGTAAAGCTTCTATTAAGCATTATATTATATTGTTGGTACAGTCTACTAATATTATAACGGGGAAGTTTGTGAAGATGTTGTTTGTGTGACTCAATCAAACGTCTAATCGGATCTGGTTGAAATTTGGCACAGGGATGGATTATAACCACTATTTTTACCTGATTACGGCGAAGCCAAAGGAGGGTTATGATTTAGACAGGCTATGTATGTATGTAGTTTCACCTGATCCCTCATTGCTCCTCAACTACTTATTCGAACTGGACAAATGAGGTATTGCTAGAAGCGTCTTGGTTGTCTACTGGTAATAGGCTATATGACGCGTCACTGAATCTACTGTATTGTTATACTGTATTGTTATACAAAAAACAGTACTTTTTTCTTTGGTATCAACTGAACATTTCAAATATGTAGATTTCATAGCTGCTGCTTGCCTCAAAGTAATATAAATAAAATTATAAGTTTAAAACTAAAAATCGACTATTGAAAAATCACGCTGTAAAAAGTATTAAACAAGAAAAAAACAAGGATAGCCGTGGTCCTATACCATTTACTCCAATAAAACAAGACATTCTAGGGAATTGCGGCATACGACCACGGCTATCCTTGATAGGTTCTTATTTAATACTTTTAAGAGCATGATTTATCAGCAGTCGGGTTTTATATCCCTCGGGTTATGGGCTCGAGAATATGACCGCAAGATTACTTGAACCTAACTGCGGCCAACAGCTGGTAGTAGAGTAAACAGAATACAAGTATATATTTATAAATATATATATATATATCAGTATTATATTGATAGGAGAAAATACACCCACCAAATACCCGCACACGATGCAGAATATCAGAATATAGAATCAAGCGGTTTGGTGACTCTTTCCTTTGTTGTTTTTGTACATTGAGGCCTCGATTTCATTACCAGCTCACGTATTTCCTTCTTTCTACAGTCCCGGGTCCTTTAAGCGGGGCGCGAAAAAGAATATGATGACGCCGTCAAGCTGCGTGTCACCATTGTCACACGGTTTATGTAAGTAATGGTGACCCTCTTTTCTGAGACTTTGCCTTCAGCTTGCTATCAGGCAAGGCGGAGTCTAATTGACGTGTCCTATATAAACAAAAATATAATACTTTTAATACATACATACATATAATCACGTATTATCCACGGAGGGTTAGGCAGATGTGAATTAACACACACATTTTACCAATCATTGAATTCGGTCCCACGTAATAGGGGGTGAGCCTATTGCCGTATTCCAGGCACTGTTGTTGACTCAAGCCTTGTATCTATGCCTGAGTCTGAGCTGTATATATCTGTCTGATGTTAAATAGCCCTATCACTTAGTCGCCTTGCACGACACCGCATGGGAGGAGATCGGGTGGTCTAAATTCTACTCTGCCGGGAACCATGCGGCAACTTTTAATAACAGTTTGTATTAGACTTGTATTATTATACAATAAAATATAAAATAAAATAAAATAATATTTAATAAAATTCCTCAGGACTTGATTAATATGCCAATTAAGAAGTATGACGTCGTGTTTTCTCATTCATAAAAGTTTCTATAGAAGTTTACCGTTGTAGCATCGAGTAATAAGTGACTAATTTACCTAGACAGTCAATTACCCAATTATGTGTGTTAATTCGTTTTTATTGCATGAGATGAAGATGTTTTCGCTGTCCATATTTCGATAGTAATAAAAAACTAAAGTTTATATTACCTTACTTTACCTTAAATATAGTAGCAGTAACCATAGCCACCTCAGACCCCGTGACTCGCTGAAAGAATTTTTCAAAGAAATTAATTTTTTAACAGATGCTTCTCAATACATTTATGATAATATGTTATATGTACGAAAAACCCTAAATCTTTTCGAAAAAGTATTTGATGTATATCCTAGTTGATTAGATGAATAAACTAGTTGTACCAAAACTTAGGCTTCACAAGGTTGGTGATTCATTTGTAGGCAGCTGTATAAAAATATTCAATAAAATTCCTCAGGATTTGATTAATATGCCAATAAATAAATTAAAAATAGAAGTGAAAAAAACTTTAATGAGTAAAGGTTACTATAAAGTGGATGAGTACCTTAATGATGTTAATGCGTGGTCAACATAAGTCTCTTGCTTGCTCGCACAAAATAAATTGTAAACCAAAACAAATTTAAAAAAGAAAAATAATCTAGTTCTAATGTAGTTCGCTGAGTTTCTTGCTAGTATCTTCTCAGTAGAACTAATCTACCGAACCAGCGAAAGAATCATTTTCCAATGGTTTATTTTTACATTATTTAATATTTTTATATTATTTCTTGACATACATAATTGTAAAATTTTGATGTTCATATGTGCTCTTTATGTGCCTAAACTGAATAAATGAAATTGATTCTTTGATTCTTCTTCTTTGATACAAAAACACCTTGTATATGACATTAAGATACAGTGACGAAATTAATTCATCTTATTCTTGTAACTCATACTTAGCGGGTTGACAATACCAGCTTGACATGTGTAATCCCTTGTTATTTTATAAGGTGTGATGATACTGACAGGTGACAAGTTTGTTATTCAGTCTGAAGATATATGGAATGTTATTTAGGGCATTAAGGTGATGAAATATAATAGTAATACATGAGCTTTTATCTATGGTACTGCAGCATTGTATGATTATAATTCTGATAATTATAAACAGCTTCTATGGCGTAGCGGATGTGGACTCGGCCGCTACGCAGGAGGTGTGGGTTCGATCCCTGCTCACTGCAAATACATACATACATGTAATCACGCGTTTATCCCCGGAGCGTCAGGCAGACGTGAATTAACATCCACATTTCACCAACTATTAAATTCGGTCCCACGTAATGCCACCACCCCATAGGAGGTGCAATGCCCTCTTCCGGGCACTAGGTATTGTTTAATCAAGTCATACATCTGTATGCATGAATATTTGCATTGGTCTGGTCGTGACTCGGTGAGCACTTTAAGCCGTTGGTCCCGGTTGCAATACGAACATTTATAGCAGTCGTTACGGGTTGTTCGAGCCCTCAAAGTTCGACTAGTCTAACTACAGAATTTCGATGTCGCCAATTGGTTGTGCAGGTCAGATGGTGGTGGAAGTTCAGCCGCATCTTAGTTAGACTAGGAAACCGACCCCAACTGAGTTGGAAAAAGGCTCAGAGATTTTCTTAGATTGTGACGTGGTTGTTTAAAAATCTCATGATCAAACTTAAAATCTTGCATTCGTTTGATAGCAATTTTTTGAATAGAACTATTGCATACATATAATCACGCCTTTATCCCTGGAGGGTTAGGCAGAAGTCAATTAACACCCACTTTTCATCAATAATTGTATTCGGTCCCACGTAATAGGGGATGATATTGCCGAATTCTGGGCACTATTGTTGACTCGAGTCATGCGTCTGAGGCTGGGTCTGGGCTGTATATATCTTTTGATGTTTAACAGTCCTATCCCTTAGTCGCTTTGTATGACACCGCATGGGAAGAGATGGCCACCCCAACTCTCTAATTCCACTCTGCCGAAAACCACGCAGAAGTCCATAGAACTGTTGATGTGACAAAAAGACACAAATAACTGCAATAACGGACATTCGCGCGGGTGGAGCTGAGGACATAGACTAGTATACAATATATTGACTCGTGCGAGTCAGCCTCTGCCTCTACCTACCCCTTCGGGGAGTTGCAGACGTAAGCATGTATGTACATAATGCAGAAACTAAACTACAACAACTAAAACTAACCCCCATAACGCCTTTCAGTATGCACTTTTATGTAAAGTGTATAAAATAAATTCAACTTAAATTGAAAACACTTCCACTTTACACTCTGTATTCAGTCCCAAGAACAAATAAAACGTTAGCGCGAATGTAAATGTGCTGTCTTACAAAAAACTCCTACTTTATGAATATTATTTGGTTTATACCTTCTTTGTTCAACGAGACGAACGAAAAATTGTACACAACGATTATGAATACATACCGAATTTATTTATTTATTTATTATATTCTTTATTGGACACCAATTACAATATTCATGTTACAGAAATTGAGAAGACAAGAGCAGTACAAAGGCGGCCTTATCGCTTTACACAATTTCTTCCAGGCAACCTTTGGATGGAAATGTATGTTGGTTGGAGCATTTGGGAGTTGTTGTTTTCTCTTCACATTTAAAGAATAAAAAAACCAGACTAATTGAGAACTTCCTCCTTTTTGAAGTCGGTTAAAAAGCTTTCAGCTTTAAGTCTTAGCCTATATAATAAGCTAGCCTACTATTAGTAATATACAATTTTTCTTCCTCTGATTGTCATGTCATATCATGTCAACTGATGATGGTGACGCGCGGATTTCGATTATCGCGACCAAACGTAGACTATGTCCTTTTCCAAGGTTCTAGTCTACCCCTGTTTTGTCTAACCTACCAAGTTTTAACAAAATCGGCTCAGTGATTTAGACGTGACAGCTATCAGACAGAGTTACTTGTGTGTGTGACCTACTAAAGGTCGTTATATAGATGACTAGCTGTTGCCCACGGCTCCGCCCTCATAGATCAGTTAATGCGACTATTAGTATGAAGAAAAGCAGGAGGTAGGACACGGCAGTATTTCCGCCCAATTGAGCAGTCCGACTGGGGAAGTACCTCCACTCTACAGAATATCGCGGCCATGATAATTGGGTTGTGTTCCCAGCGGTGAGTAGGGTAGCCAGAGCTCACTGAAGAATTCGTGCTGTCAGTGGGAACACTAAAGGCTTGTCCTGCTTTGTCTTCTACACTGACGGCACAGAAACTTTTGTGCTTACAGGGTCGGCAGCGCAAGTGTGGCTCCTCTGGTGTTGCACACGTCTATGGGCCGCGTACTTGTCTGCCACCTAAGTGGTATAAAAAAAAGAAAGTTTATACTAACAATTAGACTCGGTAGGTGACGTTGCAATAAACTCGTAGAATTAGTTAAATATTTTTCTTGTGCAAAGGCAGGAAGGACCTCTAATAAAATATATTTCTCTTTGCCGTTTTCATGTTCCAACAAGTTAGACTTGTGACTCTGAAGGCAATTCTTGCTAAGTTTGCCGTTGTAGTTAAGTTGGTTGAGATTTGTTGCAGTTGCTAGGGAATCCACTTACTTTAACTTGTCCAATATTGCACCTTTACGAGAGTGAAAAGATAACTACGAGATAAGTTTGTTTTGAAATAGAACTAGAAAAATGTTTTCAATTCGAGCAGAAAAGTTTGTCTACTAAAATTATATATGTGAATGTTTTTAAAGATGTTTAGATATTTGTTACTCCGTTACGAACAAACGGATCTGGTTGAAATTTGGTACAAGAACTGCTTTTTAATCCGACTGCGCCAGCGAGGGTAATATATTACACCCGTATGTATATATGTACATATGTAGTTTTCTTTGCACCCCTCTACAGCCCTAACGGCTGAACGGATTAATGAATAGGGACTAAATGAAAGGTATTCATTTCATTCATTCATCTCCCGAGTGTCATAGAGTACATAAGCATGCTATGCGTTGGATTTTTGGAGCTAATATAAATAAATAAATAGATATTCTACAACATTCTACACAACGCTATCTAGACCCATGGTAAGCATAGCTTAACTAGCTTGTGTTATGGAATCTAGAATACGGATAAACATACTTTAATACTTTTTTTTGTAAATACATATGTTATACATAGAAACACCCAGACCAATGCAAATACCCATCATCACCATCAGATTTATCGAATAGGGTTTCAAAATGAAGGGAATTACAATTAGATCATACAATATTTTTATATATACCTAAAAAGATTAAAATAAAATAAATTTTAAATAAAGTAAAAACACCCGAATGCTGTCTAAAATATCGAAACAAGTTTGATAGCAGGCGGTACCCATTAATTTTCTGTCGGTTTATGATTGGCAAGTGGGTATCGCCTGCTATCAAACTTGTTTGGATCTAATAGACAGCAGTCGGGTTTTTATTATATTAATACCAAGAGGTAGGACACGACGGTATCCCCATCCCAATTGAGCAGTCCGACTGGGGAAGTAGCTCTACCCTACAGAATACCACGGCTTAAACAGCCTCGTGTTCAGTTCCCGGCGGTTAGTAGGGTAGCCAGAACTCACTGGAGAGTTTTGTGCTGTCAGTGGGAAGACTAAAGGCTTGTACTAATTGTTTTACCTGCACTGACGGCACGGAAACTCTCTGTCCTTACAGGATCAGCACCACTAGTTACACCCCCTGATGTTGCACACGTTCATAGGCCACGGTAACCACTTTTCATCAGATGGGGCGTGTGATTGTCTGTTACCGGACTGGTATAAAAAAGGAGAAGCGTGCCCTTAATTGAATAGGCCACGGTCTAACATCGCGATAACTTGAAACCGGTGCTCCTTAGGGAATAAAAGTATTCATACCGTTTTTACACAGAATTTCACAATTTTTCTACAAAGTTTTCTTAGATATTCTGCTCTTACCATTTCAACAATATACACAAAAACACACATTCATGGCCTTTGTACATTGATAATCTGTTTTAACAACTTCATTATATAATGTTGTTGCCAACACTTATGCAAAAAAAAATATCCAAATTTAGATATATATTTCTTCATTCAGAACTAAAAGTGTATTTATGTACATTTAATAATATTTTGACTTTTTAAACAAACAAAACACATTACAGTGTTGGTGTATCGTCCAGGATTTGATAATGAAAGCAAATATACGACAATAAAACCTTATCTGTGCTCGTAAGTCGTTATTTACGACATTTCAAATCTAGGGACAGAGCAGTCATTGCATTTTTTACGATGCTCGAGCGCCATGATTATTGTGTCTTATTTATTTTTGGTTTCAACTGTGAATTGGAATGAAATATTCAGAGTTTTTAGTGAAACAATGTATTATTTAAGGCTTAAAATATCCCAGAACATCCTATGCTATTCTCTTTTTAAATGCAAAATTTTGTTAAGATGTTTGTTCAATCACGCTCTAGCGGCTAAATGGATATGTTGAAAGTATTTTACTAAATGCATTAAAATATCATTCAACAAATCCATTGAAATTTTAAAGCATTTCGTATGATAACTATCCAAATCGATTAAATGCTTTAAAATTTCATTCATTAGTTTGAGCGGAGTTATTAAAAATGATTGCAACATCATTCATTCGTTCCGATAATTCGTACGAATGTCACGGACACGACGATATTTCCGTCCAATTGGGCGGTCCGACTGGGGAAGTACCTCCGCCCTATAGAATATCGCGGCCATAATAACCTCGTGTTGTGTTCCCGGCGGTGAGTAGGGTACCCAGAACTCCTGCTTCGTCTTTTACACTGACGGCACAGAAACTCTATCTGCTTACAGGGATGGCAGCGCGAGTGTGAATCCCTTGGTTTTGCATACGTCTATAGGCCACGGTAACCACTTTCCATCAGGTGTGCCGAGTGCTTGTCTGCCACCTAAGTGGTATAAAAAATGATGGCACTTAACCGTTGCCGTAAGACGGATATATGTATAGAAGAATTTGGATGGTTTCGGGCGAAGGATCTGTGACTTAGTGGTCAGAGTGTTCCCCCTGTAAGGGAAAGATCGTGGATTCAAATCCCGCCTGAACCGATTTAGGTTTTCTATATCTTAATCGATTTAAATTAATTTAGTTGAATCGCTGGTCCAAATTATTGGAAACCCTGAGGTCACGAACACCCTCGAACCTTTGCAGATGCGTACAGATATTGCTTCCTTGGCTGTATTTTACAGTCTCTGTGAGTGTTCTGATGAGCTCTTCCAACTAATCCCACCATCTCCTTTCCTACATAGGACAACACGTGCAGGCCTTAGATGTCACCCTCACACTGTGCAGAATATACGAGCAAGTACCAAGCGGCTCGGAGACTCTTTTCTTTGCCGCACCACCTAGACCTGGAATTCATTACCAGCACACGTGTTTCCTTCTTCCTACAGTCCCGGGGCCTTTAAGCGGGGCTTGAAAAAGCATCTGATGAGGCCGCCAAGCTGAGTGCCACCATTGTAACACTTAGTGTCTGTAATGGTGACCCTCTTTCCTGAGACTTTGCCTATGGCTTACCATAGAGGATACCTTAGAGGTCAAGTTGGCGTGTCCTATATATAAAAAAAATAAAAAATAAATAACCTCCCATAGGTTGCGGGGATGGGCTCAAACTCGATACCGCGGGCAACAGCACAGCAACAGCGGGCTATAGCCATCTCCTTCTTGTATCGAATCGAAGAGACTTTCACCCTCTAATTAGCTTTTATCAGTGAGCTGCAGCTAACTGAATTCTTAGAGATTCTGATAAAATCCAGTGTGTACACCGCAGGTTCATGTCATCTTCCTGCTTCGTCTGATCTGTGCCTGGTTCACCTAATCCAGGAAAGGTATCGTGCTTGATCCAGGGAAGAGTAGGTTATAGCAATTATTAATGATGAATTAATTATGATATCAAAGATGAATTATTTGCTAATACAATTTTTTTTTTAATTTTCAATGAGTGCGGTTTTAAATGTGCATGTCACGTCATGCACATTTAAATGACATTATCCGCCGGGCTCTTGTCACCGCTGGTGTTCCAGCCATACTTGAACCAGTTGGCTTGGTGCGCAACGATGGCAAGAGACCGGATGTTATGTCTATGGTGCCTTGGAAGATGGGTAGGCCTTTGGTCTGGGACGCAACATGCGTCGACACCCTTGCTCCTTCCCATCTTCCAAGTACGACGGATTGCGCTTGTGCTGCTGCGGCATCTGCGGAGACCCTCAAACGGCGAACATATGATAATATTACAAACAATTACATATTTGAGCCGTTTGGGGTTGAAACGCTGGGTTCGTGGGGTCCGAGCGCACGGTCGCTATACAAAGAAATAGCAAAACGACTGGTCGATACTTCGCGTGACCAAAGGGCTGGCCTCTTTTTCGCTCAACGGATTGGCATTGCCATCCAACGGGGCAATGCCGCCAGCCTTTTGGGCACATTACTAGTCGACATCGATGGGGAGGCATTTTTCGATGCTTAATTTGATCCTTTTGTATCCTATTTTATATACTTGTAAATATTAGTTTATATCTTATTACCTATTCTACCTATCCTAAAGATTCATTAATAGTAAGTAGATTCAGTTTTATTGATCGAGACTCTCCTATTAGCAAATATTGTCGCCAAATTCCCAATCCGTCATAATATAGCTTGATTAATTACGAAGGGTCAAAGGCCGTGAAATATTTATTAAGGAAAATCTCTCGAGAGAGGTATATTTTCGGAAATAAAGTTTGGTTAATGGATTATACAAAGTCAATTATTTCTAAATTGGTTGGGTAATTACTTGTGAAGTCTCAAGAAAAGGAAAACACAATAATAGTAGTTTATCATAACTGTCCAAGTACATATTAAGTTAAGTATTTATTTGACGAAGGCGACGGCCGTGTCGGAGGTCTCGAATTTGATTCTCGTTCGAGATTCACTGGAGAATTTGTGCTGTCAGTGGGATGACTAAAGGCTTGTCCTGCTTTGTCCTCTACACTGACGGCACAGAGACTCTGTGCTTACAGGGCCGACAGCGCGAGTGTGGCTTCTCTGGTGTTACACACGTCCATAGGCCATTGTAACCACTTTCCATCCGGTGGGCCGTGTGCTTGTCTGCCACCTAAGTGGTATAAAAAAAAGATTATATGGCGTAAAACTTTGGTTGTTATGTTGTCTGTGGATATGTTGCTATGTTAACTCTTTGGAGTTAACATCGGTGCAACAGATCTAAACTCACTTTTTTACTACGCGTGCTCTCCCAAAGCTAAATTTGCTAGTTCATTATAATAATTATCAAATCAGTTGCAATTAAGCAACACATTGAATACATATTGTCTTAGTGTAAAATAGAGCAAGCGCAAAGATTGCTGTAAGAAATCGCCTATAGCAATAAGGCCACCATTTGCACATATTTCATATATTGTCCGTAAATTATGTACTGTACAATAAAGATCTATCTATCTATCTACACTTGACAATATAGGTAATGAGTAATTATAGATGTTGTCAATATATTTCTTCTCGTTTACCAAAAAAATATTCTTTAAAACACTTCGACAAGAAGAAGACGTTGATCGATCATTTTAACAAGTTTTTTACACTTGTTGATTGAAATAAAATTGATACATAGATACCCATATTCTTAGACTTATTAATGGAGACGAGCCTATTGACGTCAATCGGGAATTTTTACTGTAGTACTATGTTATTTTTTACTTAATACAAGATAGATGGATAGATACTACTTTATTATACATCAATGCGTTTACAGTTCAGACAAGAACAGGAAGACTGTTTCTAGGTAGCATGTATACAGATTCATGTACAATGGGCGGCCATTTTACCGCATAAAGCGATTTGATGAAACCTTGGGATGGACAGTAATGTGACAAGACAAGAGATTTATGGCACAAATAAAGGAAAATAAAATAAAATATTCAGCTGTACGGTAAGTATTACAAATATAAACGCACAACCATAACACATAAATTTATTTATAAAATAAACTAGTAAATACGCCACGTGGTTTCCGGCAGAGTAGAATTTGTCATCTCTTCCCATACGGTGGCGTAGGTACAAGGCGACTAAGGGATTGGGCTGTTTAACATCAGACAGATATATATACAGTCCCGACTCATCACTCACTGTGTGTACTAGAAGTTTGGGGTGCTTGGTCCACATCCTCCACGCGGTATACCCTGGGCAATGGAGATGGTAGAGCATCTCTCACGAAGGGATGTGGCTAAGCTGCCTACTACTACCAATTCCAACAGGGGAGCGGCCCTGTAGAGGGCTACTCAGAAGCTCTCCACGTGCCTCTCTGGGAAGGGAATGCCTAATTGGGTTACCATTCATAGTAGTGAGAACCGAGAAAGCATATGCTTTTAGTTGGTTCGAGTCCAACAATCACCTCCATTGACCAGTGGGTATAAATTCCGTAGGAATTATCGCCCGAAAAAAGTACGATAAGTTTGGCCAATGTTTAAATAAAAACTCATACAGTTTTTACAGGAAACCCGTGCTGCATGCCCGAAGGATGTTCTGGTTAATAAAAATAAAAGACAAGTGAAAAGAAACATCTAAAAAGCTATGCATTTCACCGATTTTCATCCAATCTCGTAGGAGCCGAGAAATTCATCGCCATATTTTGCTCGACACAGCTATTTATCTTAATAGGATATTATATTGACGCTATCCATAGCTGTGTGGCCGTAAAACTCGAACGGTTTGCTGGAGGCGCGATGACTTATAATATAGCTGAGAACTCATTTTATATAGTTTATATACCATATCATTTCGCTGATAGAAGATTACCTACAGACTTTTTCGAAGTCTTTATTCAGCTGAAATTTTTTCATGAAAAATCTTTGAGTCTGGTCATAAATTTATAGATGTTATACAAATAGTCGAAGAGTAGATGTCATTTTATAATAAAGCAAGTATTTTAAAATGTTAAGTTCATTTGTGTACCTACACTTTAACCTCTTAGAAATTTCTGCATAGATTGAGCTCAAATTTGTAAAATAGGTACTAAAACTAGACTACTGAAAAATCACGCTTCAAAAAGTATTAAACAAGAAAATATCAAGGATAGTCCTGGTTATATGCCCCTTTTTCTTAGAATGTATTTTTTTTTTGTTTGACTAAGTGGCATATGACCACGGCTATCTTTGATATTTCCTTGTTAAGTACTTTTGAAGCGCGATCTTTCAGTTGTCGGGTTTTAATTTTAAACTAAATTTTATGTTTATTTTATTTTCGGGCAAGCAACAGCTATAATTTATATATATTTGTAATGTGCTAATTAAACTCTTTCAGATGATACCAAACACGGTATATTTATCTCATATTTATTTTTTAACATAGTATTTTATGACCGCTAGAGGGCGCTACATTAGATTCAGTGACACGTCATATGGCCTATAACCAGCGGACGACCATGATGCTTCTAAAAATACCTCATTGTAAAGTTTTAATAAGTATGAATAAGTAATTCAGGAGCTATGAGGTAACAGATAAACCTACATACATACTTACACACATACTCGTACATACATAGCCTGGCAAAATCATAACCCTCCATTGGCTTCGACATAGTCAGGTTAAAATTCACAGATGATTTTAGCCGTTTTTCACTTTTTTATACAGTGCTGCAATTTCGTTATAGG
The DNA here is from genome assembly GCA_963662185.1 of Eilema griseolum. NCBI lineage: Eukaryota > Metazoa > Arthropoda > Insecta > Lepidoptera > Erebidae > Eilema > Eilema griseolum. The sequence goes on from OY759243.1 coordinate 5,117,215, forward strand.
ACTACCAGATAGGACATCCCCTAACCAGACGAGCGGACGACCTGAAAAAGGTGGCTAGGACTGACTGGATGCGGAAGGCAGAGGAACGGATGAATGGCGTTCCTTATAAATCTGGCTATTGATCCTGTTTACACAACCCTGATAAAAATCCTTGAAGTGTCTGTGAGCTTTGTTAATTCATGCAAAAGGTACCAGGCTCATAGAAATACTGACCCACAGGATCCTCTTTCCGGGATAAATAGTAGCATATGTGTTATGCCAAACTATAATATACCTCTGTGCCAAATTTCATCCAGATCCGTGAGTAGTTTTTGCGTGCAAGAGCAACAACCATCCAAGGAATCATTAATTCATCCACACGCGCTTCATTTACATTTATAATATTAGTAGGATCAGCATATTGCAAAGCATTGAAGCGTCCACCGGAAGCTAGATTACGGCCATGTTGTCTCTCACCGGAAGTGTTGCGCCAGCTGTATGCATACTTCTCTTCGGAATACGCCACTGGCACTGTAACATGATTTCAATGTACTTGTTATACTAAATCAACTGCATTGAGGAAAGCCTTCAATATACATATTCAGAGGCCATCTAATTAATACACATATTGGATATTTGACCTCAATCCAAACAGATTCGTTCCCTTTTTTTGGAATAAATAAATATTCTATTCGTGTTGTGTTCCCAGCGGTGAGTAGGGTAGCCAAAGCTCACTGGAGAATTTGTGCTGTCAGTGGGAAGACTGAAGGCTTGTCCTGTTTTGTCTTCTACAGTGACGGCATAGAAACTATGTACTTACAGGGTCAGCAGCGCGAGTGTCTTCTCCGGTGTTACATACGTTAATAGGCCACGTTATCCACTTTCTGTCAAGTGGTATAAAAAAATAATTCTAAGATATTCTATTGAACGCTATCTAGACCCAGAGTAAGCCTAGATTAACTAGAGAATGAGTTTTGGATGCTAAAATGCGGATGTATGTACTTATATATATTTTGTTACACAGGGACACCCAGACCAATGCAAATAGATATACTCATGCATACGTACAAATATTTGCATTGAACGGGAATCGTACCTCCGACGTAACAGTAAAATATTCTACCGCTACACATATTGATAACTCACTTGTACTTTTCCACATTACTGTTAATGTGGAAAAGTACAAGTGAGTTATCAATATGTGTAACAACAAATTCCACCAAGTGCCATCAATCTACAGTATAAATAGTCATTCTACCGCTACTTTTTGCTTTATATACATAATAGCCGCGTGATTTCCAGCAGAGTAGAACTTGGACCACCCCATCTCTTACCATGCGGTGTTGTACAAGGCGTCTAAGGGATAGGGCTGTTTAACATCAGACAGATATATACAGCCCAGACTCAGCCAGAGATGCATGACTCGAGGCAACAATAGTGCCCGGAAAACGGCAATAGGCTCACCCCATATTATGTGGGACAATGATGGTGAAATGAGGCTGTTAATTCACCTCTGCCTAACCCTCCGGGGATAAAGGTGTGATTATATTTATGTATGTATGTACACATAATTGGCACTAGTAGAGGAGACGTGGAAGATCGACAGACCTTCTCCCATATGATAACCAGACGAGACATTGTTTAACAAATATTATTCATTAACAATTAACAAATTATATTTATTTCATTGCCGTTTCAGCTACACATGGGTGCATTTTATCCCAGGATTAGGTTATTCCCAGGATAAAAAATACTAATATCATTAAAAAAAATACATTGCACAAATATCGTATGAACCCTGAACATAGAATCGAAAGCAGAACTTAATAAACTGTTAAATAAAGAGTATTTATTAAACGATGGTTAGGAATGAAAGTTTTTCGATCTTCCCCGGTGCCTTGGAGAACTGAACTGTACATAATGGAACCAATTTTAAAGTTTCCGATAGGTCTCGTATAAACTTGACGTGGAGCTAGGCGGAACGCGCTGGTGGAAACGAGGACTACATTGCTTATTACTGAAGAAATAGTTCTTATTTCTTTGGTATGTTAGTATTTGTTTATGTTCTAGAAAAGATAATAAGTACAGTGTAGTGCTGTTCAATTATAGTTCAGTCTGATAAAGCCGCATTCACATTAGTCAGACTTGTCGTGTCGTCATCAAAAAGGTTTCGGTTTCATACATTCTATCAGGCTACGTTCACATTTCTCTGATGTAGTGTGTTGTGGCAGCTTGTGTTATGTTGCGTTCGTAGCGTGGATTGTGACAAAGACAGATAGCATTACGTCACAACTCGTCAGGCGAATGTGATGGCGGCTTTAGATTTTCCTGGAATAGAAACGCTTCCACGCATATCAGTTTACGTAAACAGATCTGATGCTGACTGTGTGCAGTCAGCCTCAGATTTTTTATTGAGTTCTTCTTCTTCTCCTTCTAACGTATCGATGGAGTCAACTTGCAAATTGTATTTTGTCAATATGCTGATACCTGGATTCTGATATTGAAAATTGAGTTAATTTGTCGTTACTACAAGTTAATGTGACGTTTGTCAATACTAAAACTCACAACACTGAAGGAACGGAGAAATCGTGGAGATTTAATAGAAACATTCAAAATCTTAAATGGATTTTACGATATAAAGAACTTTGATGCCCCTTTTATTCGTAACGAGAATGTACATTTAAGAGGACACCATCTGAAGTTGTGCACTAGCTTCTCCAACAACAATCCTCACAGACATTTCATCAGTAACAGAGTAGTCAGAACGTGGAACAAGCTCCCAGAACATGTAGTCTCAGCTGACAGTATCAAGCAGTTCAAAAACAGACTTGATACATTTTACCTCAAACTAGAGAAATAGAAGGAAAGAAAATGGAAACTGAATACAGGCATTATCAGTTGTCTACTACTGCCTGCCTGCTAACTAACAATAATAATAGTAATATTGAAATAATAAAAAATTACAGAAAATATATTATTAAAGACCCAAGTATTACAAACGACAGATGCCGCAGATGTTATACACAGTCAGACCATACAACACATAACAGGAGCATGCATAACACTCACACAAACAGACTACACCTATAGATATAACTAAGTTGCAAACATCAATCACCAGAAACAAGCACTTAAATATTCTTTCATACAAGACTCTAACACCCCTTACTATAAATATACACCACAAACAATATTAGAAAATAACACACACAAAATCTACTATGACCGAGCAATTCTAACAGATAGGACTATTCACTACAATAGACCAGACATCATTCTACAGGACAAAATTAAAAAAGTTACATACCTATTTAATAGACATTGCAGTTCCCAACACGCATAATTTACAAAAAACAATAGCTGAATAAATAAGCAAGTATGCCGAGCTCAAAGAAGAAGTGATAAGGATATAGATCCTATAGTTCTCTCCACCACTGGTGTTATTCCGAACCATCCCCTCCATAGTCTAAAATTAATAGATTTGCCAGAATCTCTATACATCAATCTGCAGAAAGCTGCCATATTAAACACATGTAGAATAGTCAGAAAGTTCATGCAGTTAGACGAAAACACACCCACATAATACACACCACAATCTGCATTTACTTGGTTTAAGCCCGTAAATGCAGTTAAAACCAGCCAAAAAATAAAAACAAAAAAATAATAATAATTTAATTAGAATACTTAATTATTACAGTAATTCTTATATTCTTATAATTAAATATATATACGTTAATTTATTACTACATAAAATTTGTACATAGACAGACAAACGAAGAATGACATTCTACAATGTCTGCTCTCTACAGAATATGAATAATGTAGCAGCTAAGACAACCCCCAATATTATAATTCAGAGCTTACCATTTTGCGTAGAAATTATCTTTACATTACATGAGACATTCTTATGTACCTAAGAATAATACTTTCAAGTAAATTTGTACTCGTACTTGTATGCTTTTGGAGCTAAAACCACATAATTTGACACTGGTTATTATAAGGCTAATATTATAATAATTTATTATAATAATCATAGAAATTCATGATAAAGTGAAAATTTACGTGCGAATAGAAAAACATAATTACACATTTCTCCTGTCTTTTTCTATTCACAAAAGTACATAGTACATACATCTACTATATAATGTATCGATTTGACAGACTCTGTGGCGTAGCAGTAGTGAACGCAACTGCTACGTAGGAGGCGTGGGTTCCATTCCCACTCAGTGCAAATATTTGTAAGCAAGAATATCTATATTTGCATTGGTCTGGGTGTTTCTATGTAAAATATGTATGTGTTTACAAAAAAAAGAATCTAAGTATGTTTATCCGCATTCTAGATTCCATAACACAAGTTAGTTAAGCTATGCTTACCATGGGTCTAGATAGCGTTGTGTAGAATGTTGTGGAATATTTGTAGAATTTATATAAAAGCAACAAAATCTTTAAATAAACTGGATATAAGACATGAAACCAAAGAAATTCACCATTTTTAATTAAATACCATATAGATTAGATAGAAATATAGAAATAAAAAGATATATTAATATGGCAATATTAAATCAAGGGTTCAAAGAGTTCTTTTTATACAACTTAGGTGGCAGACAAGAATACGGCGTTGTAAGAACAGAGAGGTTATGTGCTGTCAGTGCAGAAGACAAAGCAGGACAAGCCTTTCGTCTTACAACTGACAGCACAAAAATTCTCCAGAGAGCGCTAGTTACGCTATTCACCACCGGCAACCCAACACGAGGTTATACTATAGGCCGCGGTATACTATAGGCCAGATATACTTTCCCGGCTGAACTGCTCAATTGAGACGGAAAACGTCGTGTCTGACTTCCTACCTCTTGAAAAACTTTATTATGGAATAGGAACAGAAAAAAAAATATAAAGAATGAAAATACCAATAATTCCTCGTCCTCAATTCCTCCACTCACACTAAATGAAGTTGCTTTGAGCCGTGTGACACATTTTAAATACTTAGGACATATTGTCACTGAAAATATGTGTGATGATTTAGACATAGATAGGGAGCGTAGGGCATTGTCGGTACGTGGTAATATGCTGGCACATAGGTTTGCTCGGTGTACAGCAGAGGTCAAGATCACGCTTTTTAAAGCATATTGCCAGGTATTTTACACGGGCAGCCTGTGGGCCAGCTTTACACAAAAATCCTACACGGCCCTACGCGTTCAATACAACAACATCTTCAGGGCTCTGTTCCGGCTTCCGCGCTACTGTAGTGCTTCAGGCATGTTTGCCGATGCCGGTGTGGACGACTTTTACGCGGTAATGCGCAAAAAGGTTGCCTCGCTGGTATACAGGGTGCGGTGGAGCTCGAGCGGAGTGCTGAGGATGGTTGGTGAACGCCTTGATTCGGTCCTGGTTGGTAGGTTCATCGAGCTACATGTTAAAAAGTTCGGTGAGCCTGCCCCCGGAGTGGTGTTATGTACTGTTATATAGGTATATAGATATAAGCGCGTGCGCTGCGCCCCACGCGACAACCTTATAAGCATTAAACAGTGTATCGCTAACCCGTGTTTGATTAGCACGTCTCACCCGCATTACCCGCATACTTAACAGTGGCGACGAGGATGGGACTACTTTCATTTTATTTGTTATACTAACATAGTCTATAAGTTATATTGTTACTAATACTATGGATCTCTGGTCTGAAATTAAATGACTTTTATTTTATTTTATTTTATTTTTATTTTATTTTATTTATTTATAACCGGGAACCATCTGTCCTTTTCCGAAGATTAACAAGCTCTGACTCCAAAAATCGTATTAATGGAAATATAATTGAAAGGGCATAATATATCTAGATATAATAGTAATCCAACAAAAATGTTTAATTTTCTTATGATGGTACATGGAATTATTTAGAAACATAATGGAATTCGCCAGTAATAAAATAATGATATCAATCACAATGGTTATTTCTCGTGTTTTTATGATTTCTATAGGATATAGCCAAAGTGCAGGTCTTAGTTGTCACCCTCACACTGTGCAGAATATACGAGCAAGAACCAAGCGGTTCGGAGACTCTTTTCTTTGCCGCACCACCAAGACCTGGAATTCATTACCAATACACGTGTTTTCTTCTTCCTACAGTTCCGGGGCCTTTAAGCGGGGCGTGAAAAAGCATCTGATGAGGCCGCCAAGCTGAGTGCCACCATTGTAACACTCAGTGTCTTTAATGGTGACCCTCTTTCCTGAGACTTTGTCTTTAGCTTACCATCAGGCGAGGTGAGGTCAAGTTGGCGTGTCCTATAAAAAAAAAAGTGGCAATCGTGCTCATATTGGCAAAGTATCATTAATAATTGTGTCATAACAATTGCTCATCAATTGAAAGGTATGCACATGATAAAGGAAATTTGTATACATCTTTTTGTGTTAAATTACATTATGTAAAGTTGTATACCTATGTATCAAGTTCGCTCAAATATACTACATAAGTATATTTTTGTATTTAGATGAAGTATATGTTTGTAAATAGACCAAAAAAGAATGTCTGCTGAGTTTCTTCTCGGGTCAGGGCTGCGTTTCGATGCGGTGGTCCAATTGTTAAACTAGCTTTCATGTTTCCTTTTGTTTTGTTAGTGCCAATTTAATGGCCAATGCAAAATAAACGATCTTTGACTTTGAGCGCGTGCTTGTGTGCCAACAAATCACCTAAGTGGTATAAAAAAATGTTGATTTCGTTAAGCGTTATCCTTCGACCACTGGAAGGAAGTCTGTACATAATATTTTGCGATACCAGCTGTCGGTAGTTTCTATCCCTATATAAGTAAAGTTTTCTTTATTATGAACTTTTTAGGACACTTATTTTTGGTTATCGTGTTTTTAACTCGAGTTTAGAAGAAACCTAGGTATAAATTAGTTCGACTAGCTATGTTGGTTCTCAGTGAAGTAGACTAGGTCCACCCCATCTCCTCCCGTGAGTCTGGATGAGAATACTCCATCCGACAGTAAACACAAAGTGCCCATTTGATGGCAATTGGTTTGCCACCTATTAGGTGGAACGGAAAATCATTGTTGGTTCGCCAATTTTCGTTCCCATTTGTGTGTTATTGCTCCTCTGTGTACCCCTTCGGGGGTATATAGGCGTGAGTAAATGTATGTATATACTAACAAAGTACTTATTTTTCTTTTTAAAAACAGGTGTTAGTTTTGATCTAGAAATTGAATATGTGATCGTAGTGGAAATATGTCGTATTGGACGTCCTATAGGAAACTCTAGGCGAGTCAATTATATTAATACGGGATTCTAGCTACCTACAAGACTGGACTAGAATATACATACAGACATATAATCACCCCTTTACCCCCGGCGGGTTAGGCAGAGGTGAATTAACACCCACATTTCGCTAATAATTGTATTCGGTCCCACGTAATAAGGGGTGAGCCTAATACCGTATTCCGGACACTATTGTTGACTCGAGCCATGCATCTGAGGCTGAGTCGGGGCTAAATATATCTGTCTGATATTAAACAGCCCTATTCCTTAGTCGCCTTGTACAACATTTTACACAATTCTACTCTGCCGGAAACCACGCGGCAACCGTTGAATGTAGGTGTGAAAATACACCTCTGCCTATCCTTTCGGGGTTCTTCAGATATATGTGTATGTCTCTTCTCTTTGCTTAGTACTTAGCAGTTGATATATTAGAGCTATGTGGATAATAATAATAAAAGCCACCGATAGTGTTGATCCCTGTACGTGATATCTTTTTTTATACCACTTAGGTGGCAGATAAGTACACGGCCCACCTGATGTAAAGCGGTTATCGTGGCCTAAGGACGTGTGTAACACCAGAAGAGCCACACTCGCGCTGCCGACCTTGTAAGCACAACGTTTCTGGGCCGTCAGTGTAGAAGACAAAACAGGACAAGCCTTTAGTCTTCCCACTGACAGCATAAACTCTCTAGTGAGCTCTGGCTACCGTACTCACCGCTGGGAACACAACGCGAGGTTATTATGGCCGCGGTATTCTGTAGGGCGCAGGTACTTCCCCAGTCGGACCGCTCAACTGTCCGGAAATACCGCCGTGCCCTACCTCCTATAAAAATATGGTGGTCCACTATCGGTGGAGCATAACCTTTTATATTATTAAATGTATTTTATCTTTTCGTATATGTATTTAAAAATGTAACCTTTATGTATATAAATGTAATAAAGGGAAGTATAACAATAATAAGGCATGATGCAGTAGAATAGGAATCGCTGAACTTAAACATTTTGTTCTAAGCATATTTATGTATAAAAAAAGAATAAAGAACTTAATACAATAGACCTTAACAATTATCCACTTTAAGATAAAATAACTGATTGACTTTTGCTTCAAGATTTCGATAACACTGAATTTTTACTTGCCTTCATCAAATAATGTCACCCTTTCGTACACTTAAACAAACACAAACACCCTCACACACACACACACACACACACACTCACTGTAAATAATTTTTTGTACATAAATACAATTTATTATTATTTATTATGACAATACTAATTACAATTAATGACTTTGTTAATTATGTAGATTAACCATTTATGGCGCCAATAGGTGAAGAAGAGTAATATGGCAGAAACGTTTTAATTAAGCTTCAAGGGGAAGCGGATGCGAAGTTACAATGATTAATACGTTTATGTTCACTCCACGTAGCGAGATAATACGCTGTAAGGCTGTTCCTCGCAAAGTACTAACTCGTATTCATAAATCTCTCAAAATATTGAGTTTGTGTTTTGATGTGGTGTCAGAAGGTATGGAATGGAATGGAATAGAAAATGGACTCTGTTGTCCGCATTTAGCCGCCTTTTTTGGGCCACTGTGCGTGCAGAGTCAGCTTAGCTCCGCTCAAAAACGCAGAAGCTTACTGGTGACTTCACAGGTTTCGTGGAGCGAGTTTACTGTGCCGAGGATTTGTGATCATTGAAAGGCTACTCTTGCCTCGCATTCCAGTATTACATGGGTGGCCGTATCGTCGGCAACAACACACCCCCTGCAAAGGGGGCTGTCCATAACACCGATGACAGCTTCTGGCGCATGTTTTCTTCTTGGAGTTGGTAGGTCAGACGGCAGTCTCTTCCATAAAAATCACTTAACCTAAAGGAGGAGGAGTGCGTACTCTGGGCAATAAGGTGAAAGCCTCAGATGTCTTAGAGCAATGTTGGAGCAGTTCACTAGGATTGTTTTGTAGGAATCATACTTGAAATGTTACGATATTATTTTGAGCAAAGATTTTCTAACCATGCTGCTACGACGTAGAATAGCTACGATGTAACGTAGTAACGCTACGGAGCTACATAATATTTGAGAGAGAAATATATCGGATTAACCAGTTTTGTTCAAGCATAAAATAACTAATATTACACGTTTATGAACAACCTCGATCGAAGTGCAACGGTGAGTGGTCCTCTGATACAATTAGGTTTCGCAACATTTGGATAAAATAACCGACATCCACTCGCGTGGAGTTACGGGCAATAGTTGGCATTAATAAATCAGCTCCTAAAGTCAGAAAAAAAAAATACAAAGAGATCCGAGCACCAAATCTCACCTTAGAGCATGAGATCGTTGCGATCCGCTCTTTAGCTTTGTTTTCTTTTGGATATTACGGGAGTTACTTATGTATGTCAATTTATTTCCGAGAAAAAAGCCTTTACTTGTTCGTATATCAGCAGCATGAGCGTCATTCGTTAAGTGCACCTACAGGCAAAATTTATTATTAATACTGGTGAGCAGATGATTTCAGATGGACGGACGACCTGAAAAAGGTGGCTGGGACAGACTGGATGCGGAAGGCGGAGGATCGGAGAAAATGGCGCACATTGGGAGAGGCCTATGTCCAGCAGTGGACTACGGTGAGCTAGAAAAAAAAAAAAAAAAAAAAAACTGTAGCCTAGTGGTATGGGTAATGGACTGCTGATAGGAGGTCTCGGGTTCGATCCCAGGTTTTACCATGGCACACACCAATGACTTTTCGATGTTTTTCGGAATTATGTGTGTATTTATCGCAGGTTTATAAGTGCCTGGTTAATGGCAATAGGCTCGACACCTATTACATTGGGTTCTAAACATAAACTGGCGAAATGTGGGTGCTAATACATATAGGCGTGAGTTTATGTTATGTAGTTTTATTCGAAAGATAGGTATTTAATTTTGTCTACCTACTGTTATTTTCCCCTTGTTTATGTAAACATTATTGTTACTTATGGAAACTTGTTAACAAGTTTCCATAAGTCCATAAGTCAAGCTGAAGGCAATTAATTGCCTTCAGCTACTTATTATTTAAGACTATGAACTGTACATTAACTGTAAGTTTTTAAAATATAATGCAATAAAATAAAATACGCAACGGGTGGTCCGGCGCGAGCTTAAGTCGCTAGATGTCCGGAAGTCGAGTGGGCCGGACGGTATACCGGCGATGGTGCTTAAACACTGTGCCCCCGAGCTGTGCCCTGTACTTACACGCCTTTTCGCACTCTCATACTCCGCGAGGCAGGTCCCGGCCTCGTGGAAGACCGCATTCGTGCACCCTGTACCTAAGAAAGGTGACAGGACAGATCCGACCAATTACAGGCCTATCGCTATAACCTCCCTACTCTCGAAGGTTATGGAGCGTGTTATTAATACACAGCTCCTGAGATACCTTGAAGGAAACGATCTACTGAGCGACCGACAGTACGGCTTTCGCCACCGTCGCTCAACCGGTGACCTTCTTGTGTATCTCACAAACCGGTGGGCGCAAGCCATCGAGAGTCGGGGTGAGGCACTAGCGGTCAGCCTCGATATAGCAAAGGCCTTCGATCGGGTCTGGCACAAAGGTCTTCTTGCGAAGTTGCCGTACTATGGACTCCCTGAGGGACTTTACGAATGGATCGCCAGCTTTTTGTCCAACCAAGCTTTTTGCTCGGACCGCATGAACATAAACGCTGGTGTCCCACAAGGCTCCGTGTTGTCTCCGACGCTGTTTCTGCTGCATATCAATACCATGCTGTCTGATGGGTCCATTCATTGTTATGCGGACGACAGTACCGGGGACACGTGTTACACGGGCCGTGCAAATATCCCTCAGTCCGAGGTGGAGAAGAGTCGCGAACAACTTGTGTCTGAAATCGAGACTACTGTCTCTGGAGTATCCGATTGGGGACGTCTAAACCTAGTCCAATTCAACCCCACTAAGACACAAGCATGTGTATTCACCGCTAAGAAAACCCCATTCATTGTAGCGCCGCAATTCCTGGGCACACCGCTTGCCATCTCCTCGAGTATCGGGATCCTTGGTGTCGATATCTCCAGCGACGTCCAATACCGAAGTCACGCACGCCAACGCACGCAGGACAAGGTTAAGTTGGCATCAAGAAAACTCGGAGTGCTCAACAGGGCGAAGCAGTACTTCACTACGGGGCAGCAACTCCTTCTTTATAAAGCACAGGTCCGGCCTCACATGGAGTATTGCTGTCACCTTTTTGCTGGAGCACCTGCATACCAGCTTGACCCCTTCGACTCGTTGCAAAGACGGGCATTGACGCTGGTTGACAATCCCATACTCACAGGTAGAGTGGAACCTCTTAGCCTTAGGAGGGATTTAGCCTCACTGTGTATGTTCTACCGCCTATACAATGGTTTGTGCTCAGATGAATTGTTTGACATGATGCCCGTAGCTACATTCTATCATCGCACCTCTGGCCATAGGCAGGGAATTCATCCCCACACATTGCGACCTGAGACGGTGCGCACTGTGCGGTATGAAAGAAACTTCATCCTACGCACACTCAAGCTGTGGAATGACCTCCCTGCTGCGATTTTCCCAAGCGCCTACAATATGGGGTTCTTCAAGAGGGGCATCAGAAGGTTTCTTCATGGTTGGCAGCGCGAGTGGGACACCCCTGGTGTTGCATACGTCCATAGGCCACGGTAACCGCTTCAAATCAGGTGGGCCGTGTGCTTGTCTGCCAACTTAGTGGTATAAAAAAAAGAATATTTCGAGGTTATATTTTCAGTTTCAAAAAATTCTGATTTCGATATTATCATTAACTAAAAGTGTCAGTAGCTTATCGGTTAAGGGGTAATCTTTGTCATTGAGAGGTCCAATCAATTGCGTTCGAATCCTGGTTATTACACTATAGACAGAAGCAATTTAGCTTAAAAAAATGTTTATTGACATATATAAATACATTTACACGTGTGAAAAATCCCTGGCTCCTGAGCTTGTTTTGTAGAAACTGTATTATTTAGCTGGAAGAGGTCACGGGAATTCTAGAAATTTCAATTACTAAGAAAACTCTAAGGTCTAAAAATAAATGGCATCTTAAAGAGCTAATAAAAAGAAGTAATGAAGAAATTTTCATTTATATTTGAAGTTCATTTATTTATTTTACTTATTTATTATATACTTTATCGTACAGCATTAATAAATATCATTACAAAGTCTATAACAAGGAATCAGTACAATGGGCGGCCTTATAGCTTTAATCAATTTCTGCCAGGCAACCTTTGGATGGTGATAAGAGGTGTAGGAATGAGTGGTAGTTGTTTGGCGTACTTTTACAATACAAATATAACAAGTAAGTAGGTACATAGATATATTATATCTAATACACATAAATATACCTGTGTATGGACATATATACATATATATACTCAAGGAGGTAGGACACGGCGGTATTTCCGCCCAATTGAGTAGTCCGACTGGGGAAGTACCTCCGCCATACAGAATACCGCGGTTATAATAACTTCGTGTTGTGTTCCCGGCGGTGAGTAGGGTAGCCAGAGCTCACTGGAGAGCTTTTGTGCTGTCAGTGGGATGACCAAAGGCTTGTCCTGCTTTGTCCTCTACACTGACGGCACAAAATCTCTGTTCTTACAGGGTCGGCAGCACGGATGTGACTACACTCGATCATAGATCATGGTAACCACTTTCCATCAGGTGGGCCGTGTGCTTGTCTGCCACCTAACTTGTATAAAAAAAAAATATAATAAAGTAATCTTATTTAATAGATAAATAATAAATATATACATATACAATATATATCAGACATTAACTTGATATAGTAAGCATGTCATTAAGCTCATATCAATAAAGTCTAAAATTTAATGTTATTTTATGTAGTGTAAGTGCTATGGAGCGAGCTATGCTTGGAGTTTCTCTGAAAGATAGAATTCGGAACGAGGTTATTCGACAGAGAACCAAAGTTACCGACATAGGTCGCAGAATAAGCTAGTTGAAGTGGCAGTGGGCTGGCCACGTTTGCCGAAGGACCGATGCCCGTTGGAGCAAACGAGTCCTAGAGTGGAGACCGCGAGAAGGTAAACGGAAGGTAGGACGCCCCCTAGCCAGATGGACGGACGACCTGAAAAAGGTGGCTGGGACTGGATGCGGAAGGCGGAGGATCGGAGAAAATGGCGCACATTGGGAGAGGCCTATGTCCAGCAATGGACTGCGGTGGGCTAATTAATGACACTTCACCAATCAAAGTAATTGTTAAACTTTTTTTTTTTTTTATATAGGACACGCCAACTTGACCTCACCTCGCCTGATGGTAAGCTAAAGGCAAAGTCTCAGGAAAGAGGGTCACCATTACAGACACTAAGTGCTACAATGGTCATCAGATGCTTTTTCACGCCCCGCTTAAAGGCCCCGGGACTGTAGGAAGAAGGAAACACGTGTGCTGGTAATGAATTCCAGGTCTTGGTGAGTGGTGGTAGTTCATTTTAGCCACCAATATGATTACAAAGGTTGATTGAGATGTTAGTGTTGGAAATATCCACGAATTCTGTTTGACAGCGAAGTCGGTTGTTTTCTACTGGAAAGGAGCTTACGTATTATATTACGTATGGTAGAATTGCTTTCTGTGCCGTTGTTAATTGGCTCCTTTAATGAAATAGGTGTGTGAACTTTGTCGTAGATGTTATATTAGGTAATTTGTACATTAAATATTCCATTGTACAATTTTTATAAATAACAAAACAATGTCATTTTGACGTCTCTGATTCGCTATTCACTCATCATAACTGCTGTGTCTGGCACAAGGGGCTTTTGCTCTCAAGTAGTTTTTCATAAAAATATCTATTATTCTCATGCTGTCTAATCACTTTTTTTTTTTTTTCTCGTTTTATATACAGTGTTTACATACAATTTTATTTTTACAGCAATTGTGACTGTTTGCTGGCGGGTGGTGCAGAGACTGAACTAAAACAACTTAACGTATTTATTGTACGGGTACATTTTTTTTTTCTTTTTAATACAAATATTACTAATATTATATATTTAAGTACTTAATATATTATTTATTTTTATTATTATAATTATTATGAGTGATAATGACTTGTCTGATAGTGATTCCTACTATTCTGCCGATGATATGGATTTCTGTTCAGCCCCAAATAATGCCGTTTTACTTGGTGATAAACTTTGTAAACGTTTTGAACAAAATAAGGGACAGTCATTTAATGTCTGTCACATGAATGCACAAAGCGTGCCCGGACATTACAGTGACCTTGTAGCGACCTTTGCTGACTCTCACATCCATGCAATTCTGATTTCCGAGAGCTTTTTGAAGCCTAATCTTCTCTCTTCTTATTACCCACTCCCTGGATTTGTTTTGATTAGAAACGACAGGTTGGGTAAGGAGGGAGGTGGTGTAGCCATATATCTTCGTAGTGATCTACCTTTCAAAATGGTTGCCTCATCTCCTTCACAATACTCAGCTAGCGCCGAGTTCCTTTTCCTTGAGGTCTGGGTCAGGGGTGTCAAGGTGATCCTTGGCGCTGTGTACTGTCCCCCCACAGTCGATTATTTCACTGACTTTGAATTGGTATTAGAATCGTTGGGGTCTGACTACGAGCATCACATCATCATGGGTGACTTTAACACTAATCTTCTCGCAGGTGACTCTCCAAGGGCTCACAAACTCCTTCACATCGTCGAGGCAGCCAGTCTTCACGTTTTGCCACTTAAGGCCACACACCACAATAAGGACGTGGAGGATACCTGGCTCGACTTGATTCTTACTTCTTCTCCTAGTCTTGTCAACTTTCACGGTCAGTTTTTAGCGCCGGCCTTCTCTCATCATGATTTACTTTATGTCTCCTATATTCTTAAACCACCTAAACTCAAACCTAAAGTGCTGCAGAGGCGTTGTTTTGGTCGCATGGACACTAATAAATTGTGTGCTGATGCTGCGGAGATCGATTGGGCGCCTTTAGCAGAGGCTACCACAGTTGATGACAAAGTTCTGTTCTTCAACAAAACAGTAAATACCCTCTTCGATATACATGCCCCTGTTGGGAGGGTGAAGGTGAAACATCCTCCGGCACCATGGCTTACAAATGAGGTTCGAATTGCGATGAAACGCAGAGACCGGGCATTTGTTAAATTTAAGAAAAGTCGTTCGGACATCAATTGGGACTCTTACAAGGCGGTCAGGAATCGGTGTAACCAGGTGATACGGAACGCTAAACGCCGACACATCTTCGATAACATAACTTGCTCATCACCAGCTGAGGTCTGGAAGTTTCTCGGGACTTTGGGAATTGGTAAATCAAGGCAGCTGGAGCTACCTAAGACAATTGAGTTAGATGCCATTAATCGTTTTTTCTCCACCTCTCTTGCAATTGATGACACAACCAAACGTCAAACGGTAGACTTCATAGCCGGGCTGGCCAGTCCCAGTTATACACCTTTTCAGTTTTCTCCAGTTACATTGGATGAGATCAAAAAAATCATCTTGTCCATCAAATCTAGGGCAGTGGGCTGTGACAATATTAGTCGTCGAATGATTACCTCTATCCTGGACCATCTTCTCCCAGCCATTTCTCACATTATCAACTTTTCACTAGATTCTGGTCAATTCCCTACATTGTGGCGCAAAGCCTTTGTCCGTCCTCTTCCCAAAATTTCTAATCCTTCGCTTCCTAACCACTTTCGTCCGATCTCGATCCTACCCTTTCTATTCAAAGTGCTGGAGGCATGTGTGCATAGACAGTTGTCTAATTTTATACATCGTTATGACATTTTAAGTCCACTGCAATCAGGATTCAGGCCAGGACACAGCACTACCTCTGCTCTCCTAAAGGTAACGGGTGACATTAGGGATGGTATGGAGAAGTCTATGGTTACTGTGATGGTCTTAGTAGATTTTTCCAACGCATTCAACTGTGTGAACCATGACATTCTTTTGTCGACCCTTGCCCATATTAAAATCTCATCTGATGACCTGGATTGGTTCTCTTCATATCTTCAGGGCCGCCAGCAGTCAGTTTGTGCCGATGAGGAGTCATCGAGTTGGTGCAATCTTGACTCTGGGGTCCCTCAAGGCGGTATACTTTCTCCTCTTCTTTTCTCCTTATTTATTAACTTCATAACCTCCGATCTTCAGTGTGCGTATCACTTGTATGCTGATGACCTGCAGTTATATAGCCAAGTCCCGGTGGATAACATTTCGGAGGCTATCGACAAAGTAAACGCAGACCTATCCTTTATACGTCGTTGGTGTGACGGGTTTGGACTGGCCGTTAACCCTGACAAATGCCAGAGTATGATAGTGGGCAGCATGTACATGATGCGAAGGTTGAAGGACGTGATCATGCCAGCTATTATATTCGATGGCAAAATAATGCCTGTCACACTTAGTGTTAAGAACTTGGGCCTAAATCTTGACTCAACCTTCAGCTGGCGGGTTCAAGTCACTAACGTCTGCCAGAGAGTGACGGGGACACTAAGGGCTCTTTATCGCCTTAAAAACTTTCTTCCCGTTAAAACCAAGACAATGCTTATGCAGACTTTAATCTTTCCCATCTTTGACTATGGTGATGTATGCTATTTCGACCTGAATGCAGATCTGCTCAATAAACTTGACCGACTTCTCAACAATTGCATTCGATTCGTCTACAATCTTAAGAAGTATGACCACGTTTCGGCTTGTCGTACTGAGCTGGGTTGGTTGCCTATACGAAGGCGACGTAGTCTGAGAGCTGTCACTTTGATATATACCCTACTAAACTCTCCCAATGCCCCAGCTTATTTAAAGTGTCAGCTCCACTTACTCGGCTCTAACCATAATAAAAATTTACGCTCGTCGAATAACTTACTCCTACACTGTCCCACTCACACGACAAGCCTTGTCCACTCTTCTTTCTTAGTCCAGTCTATTCTTTTATGGAACGCGCTTCCTCTGGAAATCAGAATGTCTACAAGCCGTTTTATGTGTATGTAGTTTATGATGTTTGTATATATTTATATTTGGATATATTATTATTTATTTATTTTCCATTAATTTTTATTATATATAATTATTATTTGTGTACCAAACGTAGTGAACTATCACCACAACACTTCGTGCACCTACCTTTGATATAAATATCTCTGCATCACCCTAAGGTTGACTGGTAGAAAATGCCTGTGGCATTAAGTCCGCCTTTGTACAATACTTGTCTGTTTTGTGCAAAAAGTTCAAATAAATAAAAATAAATAAATACCTGCGCTTATATTTAATACATACATACAAACATACATAAACTCACACCTATATCCCCGAAGGGGTAGGCAGAGGTGCTAGCACTCACATTTCGCCAGTTTATAATTATAATCTCCAGCGACGTCCAATACCGAAGTCATTTGCAGGACAAGGTTAAGTTGGCATCAAAAAAACTCGGAGTGCTCAACAGGGCGAAGCAGTACTTCACTGCGGGGCAGCAACTCCTTCTTTATAAGGCACAGGTCCGGCCTCACATGGAGTACTGCTGTCACCTTTTTGCTGGAGCACCTGCATACCAGCTTGACCCCTTCGACTCGTTGCAAAGACGGGCATTGAGGCTGGTTGACAATCCCATACTCACAGGTAGAGTGGAACCTCTTAGCCTTAGGAGGGATTTTGCCTCACTGTGTGCGTTCTATCGCCTATACAATGGTTTGTGCTCAGATGAATTGTTTGACATGATGCCCGTAGCTTCATTCTATCATCGCACCTCTCGCCATAGGCAGGGAATTCATCCCCACACATTGCGACCTGAGACGGTACGCACTGTGCGGTATGAAAGAAACTTCATCCCACGCACACTCAAGCTGTGGAATGACCTCCCTGCTGCGGTTTTCCCAAGCGCCTACAATATGGGGTTCTTCAAGAGGGGCATCAGAAGGTTTCTTCATGGTCGGCAGCACGAGTGTGACACCCCTGGTGTTGCATACGTCCATAGGCCACGGTAACCGCTTCCCATCAGGTGGGCCGTGTGCTTGTCTGCCAACTTAGTGGTATAAAAAAAAAAAAAAAAAAATAGGTCCCAATGTAAGAGGTGGCGAGCCTATTGCCATTAACCGGGCACTTATAAACCTGCGATAAATACACACATAACTTCGAAAAGCATCGAAAAGTCGAACCCGAGACCTCGTCTCATCAGTCCATTACCCATACGACTAGGCTACCGCGGTTGTTATATTTAATCTTATATATAAAATTCTCGTGTCGCGGTGTTTGTGGTTAAACTCCTCCGAAACGGCTTGACCGATTCTCATGAAATTTTGTGAGCATATTGGGTAGGTCTGAGAATCGGACAATATCTATTTTTCATCCCCCTAAATGATAAGGGTTGTCCACCCTTAACATTATATGGCAAAACAACGTTTGCCGGGTCAGCTAGTACCTTTATATTTTTTCGGAAATGGCGCCAATGATCGAAATATTTCCATTTCGTATTAAGATAATATTTCGCTATGATAATGTAATATTCCTATTAATACATCATCATTACAGCGTTGTATTCCAACTACTTCTAAAGCCTTCACCTTGAAGCACGGGGTTCTACTTCATACAGTCTTGGGTTTTTCATAGTAGTGAGATCATTGTCACTACTCTATGATGTTATGCCAGTACTTCTCGGTTCTATGCCTCATTCCGTGGTGCGGTGGGGTGTCATTGCCGGAAATTTGTTACCCACGTATCCTAACGGTTGTCACAAAACGCGGCCGCACCATTGAAAGCGACTCCCTGCGTCATTTATCTGCGATGTGATGGACATGAGATCTGCCACGGATGCAAAAGTTCCTCACGTGACCGTGGATGACCTGAGACGGTGCGAACTATGCGGTATGAAAGAAACTTCATTCCACACACGCTCAAGCTGTGGAATGACCTCTCTGCTGCGATTTTTCCAAGCACCAAGAATATGGAGTTTTTCAAGAGGGGCGGGCATCAGAAGGTTTCTTCATGGTCGGCAAAGCGATATAACGCCTCTGGTGTTGTATATGTCCATAGGCCATGGTAACCACTTTCCATTAGGTGGACCTTGTGTTTGTCTGCTACCTAAGTGGTATATATAAAAAACGTGATCTTTACGCGTGACTAGGCACATTCACGACAGCACCACAAAACGTGACTGTCAGCTGTGATTCAACCATCTCATTAATTATAAAATCGGTAAAATAAATTATTAGTGAAATTCATGCCTGGTTTGGTGATCCATCAACGAAAATTTAATTTATGCAATTTAGGAGTTTCAATTAATTATTCAAATATATGAGTGAATTATCATTATGATGAATTGATTACAGTGCACGTCAGTAGAAAATTTAATATTACTTTGATCATGAAAATTGTTTCTGAATCGGTAATGCAGTCATTTATACATACATACATTCACATGCGCCTTTATCCCTGAAGGGTTAGGCAGAGGTGAATTAACACCCACATTTCACAAATCATTGTTTTTGGTGCCACGTAATACAGGTTGAGTCCATTGCCATCTTCTGGCCACTATTGTTGAATTGATTCTTGTATCAGTGCCTGAGTCTGAGCTATATATATCTGTCTGATGTTAAATCCCTTATTCGCCTTGTACGACACCGCATGAGAAAAGATGTCTACTCTGTCAGGTACCACGCGGCTCATTTATTTAATCATTCATACTACGAGTACTTACAATTTTCATTATGAAAAAGTAGAGAGTTTCACCGAGATCTTTGGGTCTTAAGACAACCTCACCTGCAAAATGCTAGACTTGCTAAATGACAAACGAAACTCTGATGCTTTTCTCTTGAGGTAGAGTAAGGAGTCAGACGACAGTAACTCTTATAAAAGTATCATACATTAAATTATGGAGTTGTAAGTGAGCGGCATCCGGGCTTAAAAGTGTAAGCTCGAGATACAGTTAGGAATGGTGCTCGGTAAAAGATGATTCACCGACTTGTTACGACGTGGAAATACTTGCCAATTTCTGCATTGTAATATCCTCCAAATTGAATATTAGATAGATAGATAATACTTTATTGTACACCATTACAGCTGAGAGGTAGCATGCATATGCAGTTCAGTATATTGAGTAGTCAGAATATAGTACATATTGTACTGGTAATTACGACGGGGAAATGTTTTATATAAAAATCTTAGACTAATTGAAACTCTAAAGATGCTGCAAGCGTCATTACTATGAGGCAAAAAAAAATTACTAACATCTCGGTATAAGTTGATTAGTAGTATATATATATATATATATATTTTTTTTTGCGATAAAATTTTATTAGGAAAGGTGTTTCGAAGCAGTAAATGGTCTAAAATACCAACCAATTGACAATTGTGATTATCATGAAATTAAGATTATACAATCAAAGTCTGAATTAAGTCCAAAAACTTATGCAAATATTACATATTATTCTACCATCAATATAAATACTGCTAGTATTCTATCGCCTGTAGTCCAGTTGAACTTCTCGCTTACTTTAGAATTCTATTTGACGGTAACTAGTTAGTTTGACATACTCTGTAACTTAGCTCCGAAGGTGGAATAATTTGACTCGAGACCTGTATTTATTGCAAGAACTTTATCGTTGACTTCGGCTACTTGGACGAGTTGTGTTCATGTATGTCGTACATGAATACTGAGAAGTTTGCCTCCACTGAAATGGAACATGATCGTATATTTAGAATATAGATTATTTTATCATTTTAAAAACTCATATTTGAAGCATAAATACACAACACGAAACCATGGCATATTTTTTCTTTCTCTTAACTAAAATACGTATTATTCTAAAGAGAGGTCGGCCGGTCATAAACTATATTTTTTTGTTAGAGCGTCCACTTCAACGCCATGGGAACGATGGCTAAATCGAATTCGTGGGATATTCTATTTTTAAACACATGTATGCAAAAGACTGTTATGATGCTAATATCATTTACGTGAACGAGTGCAATATTACATATAACAATATATTGAGAATGTAATCATATTTGATATGGAATAGTATCATGATAAAGATGGTGGATTTTGATTATAATTAAGGCGTCGTGTTACGCCACACACGTTTGTAGGTTCATGCGAGTTTGACTCCATGGAATGATTAATCTTCGGATTAATCTAATAATTGGCACAAAGCATTACCAAATTACGACAAAATAGAATTCTATAAAAAATAAATAAGAGCTCATCTTCACGACGAAAGCGCAAACACAATATGTTTATACATACGTGCATGACCAGCTGGTTTACTATTGGTTTACTATTGGTTTATTATTGGTTTACTATTTAGTTACTGTATATTTGATTTACTGTATTTTATATACTATTGTTTTGCATGATTGATATTCTGTAGAATATAATCATAATTGATTATATTGCATGAAGGCATGTTATATCTGAATGTAAACATGAGCTTAAAATTAACTTGCACTGAATCCCTTTGTTGACATTGTAAAAAATCCTATGATAAAAAAAGGACGCAAGCGTCCCCGCTCCCGCGCGGAGTTCACACTGGTATAAAAGGAAATCGGCTGATTTGCGGGGGACAGAGTTTGGTTCGATTAGTAGAAGCGCACAGACCATGCAACGGTTTCATTAAATTATTCTAGCCGTATTACGCCAGTGTAATTTGTGAGAAAGTGGCAAAAGTTCGGTGTGCGGAAACTGTGTCGGAACAACGCGCTTTCTGAATTATTTCAGAAGGTTCCTAATTATTTATATACCTATTCCAATACACACAAATACCAAACATCCTTGAGACGTAGTGTTGATAAGTTCTTGTAGGTAAAGATTGCTTTAAATTTCGGGGCTGAGACTGGCCTTCGAAAGCGTCTCAATACCTTATCCTGGTCACCTAGGTTTCCGTGGTTTCGTTGTAGGAGAGTCTAAACGAAATCACTTCCCATTACCTTAGCTAGTTCACATTGTTGCTTTACACAATTCACAACACACACACACACACATAGCTGCAAACTCACCTATTAAGTTGGTAAGTCTTAATAGACCTAAGGTAAACACTAGGGCTCCGAGCTAGGTCTAGTTAGTTTTCTGTTGCTACAGACATAGATTGTAGGAATTCTATAAGAATTATAGGTGTGCACTGTACATTTAGTTTGAAGTGAATCTGTTACGTTATCTTTGTGTTGATATAATAACTGTTGGGGACACGTTATAATACACAACTTGTATAGAGATTGAGTTGGGGTTTGTTATTTCCACATTTGACTGTAGCTGGAAAGAATTTGCAGTTGAATTATTAATGCGAAAGGCTTTATTTAGTGAGATCTTATTTAACAGCATACGTGCTAAAATGAACTACATATTTATGTCCTATTAGAATTACATTAGTAATTCATATATTATACTAGATCTCATCATTTGTACTATACTGAGGCCTAAAATAGTAAAGTCAGACATTTAGTTCCAACTGTTAGGATTCAATTCTGTGGCTCCTGGATCATTTTGATACAGTATTAGAGCAACTCTGATTGAAGATATCAATAAAATTCCAATCAGAGCAGTTTGTAAAGTGTAGCGGTCCATAAACCTGCCAAAACTTTTTGAATTAATTTTATATTCATTAGTAAATGACAGACATTACAGCCGTGAAGGCATAATATATTATTGTTGAAATTATATTATATCACATTCAATCATTATTCTAATTGTTTTGGCATCGTTCATGAGATTCGTGAGGCGTTAAAGGGCTACTACATTTTGTACTGGAACCAGAAGCCGAAAACTGAAGGATTATAGTATACAGTGGAGTTTAGTGGAGGTTTTACAAACTGAATTAAATTAACTGTGACGAAGTGGAGGAGAGCCTTGATCTTTTGATCAACGCTATCAGTTCTTCGGAATTGATCATAATCTCGCTCTTCGGGGCTTGAGATTCATAATCTCGCTCTTCGGGGCTTGAGATTCTTAGTCTCGCTCTTCGGGGCTTGAGACATTTAATTGATCCGGATCACATATAACAAATCATATATGATATCTTCGACATTAAAGGCCTATATAAAATATACAGCTGAAAAGATGCCACAAAGTTCAAACTATCAAAGACCTATATTGAATCTAATTTATATCTCATTTGAATAAAATATAAATCCACAGTCTTATCATCACACTATTCCGAACAGATAAAAACTAAGTTAGAATAACGATTTAAACTGTAGTGTCAGGATTATTAAAGTAATGAATGATAAATATTGGGTCGGGGTTTAAAGATTAGGTAAATAGACGATCACAGCTATAAGTATCGTGGGATTACCCCGGTAGTTCCCGTTACACCACGAGCGACATTAATTAAGTTAACTTGATGCTCAACGTCTGATTCTGGTTCATTCTGATGTTCAATGATAATAATGAGTTGGAATAAGTATTATCAAATTACTGCGGTTATAAATCATATCTTAACTTAATGATGAAACTATTACTATGAAATAGGAAATGAATTTTGTATGAGGAGTAGAAATTATCCACCTGATGGAGCAATATTGCTGGTAATCAATTTAACTTGATACCAATTTTTGGTTCCGTACAAACATATTTTAGCTGAACATGCTATTGCCCACCACCCTAATAGCCACTGGTTTCACCCACTAGTGCAATGGGATTTCGAATTTCTCGCACATTCACTGTTATGACTGAGAATAAAATTTAATTTTTTTTCGTTTGTGTACGATAGCGCAATAAATGAATATTGTATTCCACCACATAAATAATAGTACTTTTATACTGATAATGAAAGCAATTCGTACAAAATTATTCTCTAATCAGTCCAAAATATCAAAAATGCACAACGTTAATATTCAAGTTTTCACTTCTGCCGGCACTCCCGGAGTGCAACCCGTCGTTTTTTTTATTCCGTATTGACTTTTGAACTAAAAATCAGTCCAGTATAAAATCGAGAGCTGTTAACAATCAACCACTTCACATCCGTTTGTGTGCAGATCTCTCCAGTTCCGAGGAGCTGTACACTGTATACTATTACCACTAGTACAAATTGTACAATAGCTCCTCGAAACAGCTAGTGTATACCACGTTGGAAGGAAATCTATTGAGCGTTTCAAGTTTATTATTAATTACTATTGAACCAAAGACTATTGTAGAGGAGAAAGAGGTATAATCAGTAACAAAAGTTTTAAATTATTGACATAAACTTTTTCACATGCTTTGGTAATAGATCCCTGTGAAATGCAGGTATCAATCAAGCTTATCCAGTCCACTGCTAGACATAGGTCTCTTCAAATATTGGGAGGCTTTGGCCTACTGTTTTCACGCTGGCTGTACCAACCCGTCTGGTACAGGGTTTTATATTGAGTTTTTTTTCTCACGCAGTAATGTCGTCTACGTATTATTCCGTTCGTCACTTCTTACGGGGTGGTTATACTTGTATTCATTCTCCATTATAACCAGGATAATGCAGGAATGGGATTAGTTATTCCACGCAGGGGGAGTACGAGTGCGATGCGGGTAGGCACGAGTTAGAAAACAGTAAAATATCAATACTGTATATGGGACACCATCGTGTCAACCTAGTTGGTAAGTCCTGAATCATGGAAGAGTCTCGGGCGTAGGCTTTCCTCTTAACGTTGGGTGATCAGGGCCTCGATTCTGCTTAAGCAATCCACTGCCATATAATGGACACTGCTTTAAATCCATTTAATTTTAGATTTTAAAGCAATGTCCATAAAATCCAAATTTAAAAGGCTTTTTGCACAGTCAGTGAAAAAGGTTGATGTTAGTTTTTTTCATTTCATTTTAGACTTTAAAGCTATGCGCATTAAGTTCAAAATTAAAAAGTCATCAATGAAAAAGTGTGATGAAAGTATTTTCATTTAATTTTGGATTTTAAGAGTATAGAAATAAAGTTTAAAGTATCTGTGATATGACAATGGTTTTGCTTTAGTAGAATCCAGAGATAGATAGCTCCCACCAAAGTCAAAATAAACCGAATTCTGTAAAAGAGGACATGCATGCTCTGAATATAACTGGGATTGGCGCTAGGATGAAAATTAAGTACCCACTTAGAAAGAAAGAAATATTTATTTGGTGTAAGGTGGTCACAGATATAACAATAATCAACAATACAAAAAAAAAATGTAAGTAAATCAAATAAAACAGAGTGGCTCACAGATACACCACACTGGTTTTCAACTGGAACCTAATTTGCCAGTGACACACGGACGCCGAACCGTCGAAGTCGAGTGTGAAAGTATTGTGCACATGCAATGAGGTTATGTAAAAGTTATGAGGGTATATAAAAGTTTATTATTATTATTACGTACTCGTATTTCAAGATGGCAGGATACAAAAATATTGTCACCGATTTATAATTTATCATCAAAAGATATTAGAGCTCACGTATCTAATAAATGAATTGTGCACCTGACAGTACCATTATTTTCAAAACATGCTTAGGTAACTTATTATCACGAATTTGGTACAATCATCGACATTGATTACAAAGAGAAGACTCGCGTTACACTGTGTGGAACGTCAAGCTATTTAAAAACAACTGACGTCAGCATTATAGAAGAGAGGGTGATTAAAATGTAACGTTATACCTGGGTACTACTGGAGCTTGTAAACACTGACATCCGACGAGAAAAGGGTAGCGATTTGTAATGAGAGTTAGCGATTAAAAGTGAGGAGTAGCGGATAGCGATATGGGTCGTCAAAACAGTCTAGTAATCCAGTGCGATAGAAGCTTGTTGCCAATGGTAACCATTAAGTTTACTGGTGGTAGAAACTTGGTGGCACAAATTTCGACCGGGTAGGTACCACCGTGCACTATTGCGAAAAACCCTCCATAGCAATTCAATCTCGGTTGGATTGTGTTCAGGGGTCAGCAAGTGCATAGCCGGG
Source organism: Eilema griseolum (assembly GCA_963662185.1). NCBI lineage: Eukaryota > Metazoa > Arthropoda > Insecta > Lepidoptera > Erebidae > Eilema > Eilema griseolum. The sequence goes on from OY759243.1 coordinate 5,143,308, forward strand.
CAAAGAAAAACCACCACGGTTGTCGCAGCACTAGTGGGACCAGTGGGTCTTGGCGTAGTCTAGTGGGGATGGCGCGGGGCGATGCGCCGAACAGGGAGACCTGTAGAAACGGTGGTGCCGCTGGCCGCAGGGGCCCAAATGGGGTTAACCACCTTGGGAGGCTGCCTCACCAGGCCGCGCATAATCCCGATATGGTTCGTCGAGCCGGTTGGTGACCGTATTTGGGAGCCCGGCGACCATACTCGGGGGGGTACGGGGGCCCTTCCGTTCGGCGCTTCGGCTCTCGCCATGCCTCACATTCATAGATGAAACCAATATCCCGCGCTTTGTCACACGGTGCTGCGGCGGCAATCACCTCTTTTTTCACGCCTTCTCCCACCCAAACTCATCGCAGCGCAATTCAGAGAAATAGGCAACACAGCGGCTCGTCACACTCCCAAAAGCTTGCTATTTGAGGTGGAGTCCACTAACATCTGTGGGCTCCATGCAAAACTCAACGCCGTCCACCAACACCTAGAGACGGCGAAACCTGCCATGTTTTTTCTAACGGAGACACAAATACACCGCCCTGACGACACGACCTACTTGCTCTACCCTGGCTATGTTCTTGAGGAAAGTTTTCGTGCAAAAGCCGGGGTGTGCGTGTTTGTTAGGGCGGATGTTTGCTGTCGCCGTTTGCGCTGCCTAGAGGACCCATCCTTCTTCATCCTTTGGGTACACGTAGAGCATGGCCCTACGAGTCAGATCTATGTGTGCCTCTACCGTTCCCATACAGGAGATGCTGAGACAACTCGACTCTTTGAATATCTGAGTCAGGCGGCAGATGATGCGCAGGAGCGATTTCCGAATGCCGAAATGGTATTTTTGGGGGATTTTAACGCCCACCACGAGATCTGGTTGGGCTCCTCCAAAACAGACCATGCGGGAAGAGCCGCCCACGCATTTGCTCTGGCGCACGGCCTGACCCAATTGGTGCACGAGGTCACTAGGATACCAAGAAGGTCGGGCCTAGCACCTTCTCTGCTAGACCTTCTGCTGACGAGTGATCCGGACCGGTACAGTGTATCGGTGCGAGCCGCTTTAGGCAACTCCGACCACTGCCTGGTCTGTTCCACGGTGCCTATTATAGCGCCCCCACGACCCGTGCAGGGGAAGCGGCGTCTCTGGCACTACTCGTCAGCGGATTGGGATGGACTTCGTGACTATTTTGCGTCCATCTCGTGGGTTGAGCGCTGCTTTGAAGGTAAGAACCCATCGGATTGTGCTACTGCTGTCGCCGGTGAGATCGGTCTGGGTATGGAATATTATATCTCATACACCGATATCACCGGTGGCCGCGAGGTGCGCCCTTGGTTCGGGCGCGAGTGCGCGGAAGCTGTTGAACAAAAACAGTCTGCGTACCGCGCTTGGGTACGGGCGCGCGCCACGCGCCATCCCAATCTGGGCCACTTCAAGGCGGCGTACAACAGAGCCACAAAGGTCTGTAGAAGGACCTACGTCAGAGCGGATGCCCTGCGCATAGCGCGGCTTGGTCAAAAGCTAGTGATGCATCCCACGGGAAGCCGTGGCTACTGGCGACTGGCTAAAGCCGTGCAAGCCAACTTCTGTCAGCCTTCGCTGCCTCCGCTGCGTAACCCTGATGGATCCCTGGCCCATGAGCCGCAAGAGAAGGCAAATCTGCTGGCCAATCTCTTTGCGGCCAACTCCCGAATCGATGATTGTGGTACGCAGCCACCAACACTACCCGACAGTGACCACGCGATGCCTGATATCCATATCAGGCAACGCGATGTCCGTGCAGTGCTGCAATCACTCGATATCCGGAAAGCCAGTGGTCCGGATGGTATTCCAGCGGTAGTTTTGAAAAAATGTGCAGCGGAGTTGTCTCCAATGCTTACGGGCTTGTACCGGCTATCCTACAGTTCGGGTACAGTGCCTTTGCCTTGGAAAGAGGCGAATGTTCAGCCGATTCCCAAGAAGGGGGATCGCTCGGAGCCAGCCAACTATCGACTGCTGTGCAAAGTGTTCGAGCACATAATTAACAAACAGCTCATGCGGCACCTAGAGGATCACTCCTTAATTAATGACCGGCAATATGGCTTCAGATCGAAACGGTCAACGGGTGATCTTCTAGCATACGTTACCCATCTTTGGGGTGAGGCTATGGACAAGCACGGCGAGTCACTGGCAATTAGTCTTGACATCGCCAAAGCTTTCGATAGAGTCTGGCACAAATCGCTTCTTTCCAAGCTACCTGCCTTCGGCCTGCCTTCTAGGCTGTGCAACTGGGTTGCTAGCTTCCTGCAGGGGCGCCGTATTCGCGTCCTTTGTGACGGACGAGCTTCGAAGTTTCTGCAGGTTAATGCTGGCGTGCCCCAGGGGTCCGTCTTATCACCCACTCTCTTTCTTCTGCATATCAACGACATGCTGTCTACCGGCAATGTTCATTGTTATGCAGACGATAGCACTTTACATGGGAGTTATCATGGACATCCTGCGGCCAAGCAGTCAGATATCGCAGAGAAAAGGCAGCTTCTTGTCACTGAGCTTGACGGGATCCTGAATCACATTTCTCAATGGGGCTCTGAGAACCTGGTTGAGTTCAATGCCAAGAAGACGCAGGCATGTGCGTTTACAGCAAAAGTATCTTCTTTCCTTCCCCTCCCCACTCTTCAGAGCACGCCACTGCCACTGCAGGACAATCTCAATATCCTAGGTATGGATGTTCGCTGCAACCTGAATAACGAAAACTACATCGAAAGTATCATCAAAACAGCCTCACAAAAACTCGGAGTCCTGAACAGAGTGAGACGATTTTTCACGCCGGAGCAGCGGTGTCTTCTATACAAGACACAAATTCGCTCCTGTGTGGAGTACTGCTCGCATCTCTGGGATGGTTCAGCAAAGTACTTACTAGATGCTCTCGACAGGTTGCAGCGACGTGCGGTCCGCATCATTGGGAATCCCGAGATCACGAACACCCTAGAACCTTTACAGCTGCGTAGAGATGTTGCGTCCATGGCTGTTTTTTGCCGTCTGTACCATGGGGAGTGTTCTGATGAGCTCTTCCAATTAGTCCCACCCTCCCCTTTCCTACACAGGACAACGCGTGCAGGTCTTAGATATCATCCGCACACGGTGCAAAACATCCGATCAAGAACCAAGCGGTTCGGAGACTTTTTCCTCTGTCGCACCATTAAGGCCTGGAATTCATTACCAGCTCACGTGTTTCCTTCTTCCTACAGTCCCGGGTCCTTTAAGTGGGGCGTGAAAAAGCATATGATGAGGCCGTCAAGCTGAGTGTCACCATTGTCACACGTTATGTGTAAGTAATGGTGACCCTCATTTCTGGGACTTTGCCTTCAGCTTACCATCAGGCAAGGCGAAGTCCAATTGACGTGTCCTATATAAAAAAAAAAAAGTAAGATCTGACCTGCCAGCTCACGTGTTTCCTTCTTTCTACAGTCCAGGGTTCTTTAAGCGTGACGTGTAAAACAATCTGCCGTCAACCTGAGCGCCATAATTATAGCATGGTACGTGTCTGTAATGGTGACCCTCTTTCCTGAGACTTTGTCTTCAGCTTACCGTTAGGCAAGGTGAAGGCAAATTTACGTGTCCTACATAAAAAAAACTCTTTTAATAATGAGGAATAACCAAAAAACTTACAAAAAATGGTATAATTTATATTTTCTTTTTTTACCCGACTGCCAAGAAAGGCTCGTGTGTATCTTGTATGTATGTTTGTAAAATTATTAATTACCTCATATCTTACAAACTACGGAGATGATTTTTTCAATTAACATATCGTAAGATTCGTTTTGGTAACTCAAGTGGTCTTAAATACGAGACGCGAAAAAAAATCAACATGGCTGCTGTAAAACGCTATAGTTTAAAGAGGAAAAAAATAATATACTGCAATATGTATATCAAATTAAAGGGCTTATCATGAAAATTTCAAAACGTTATATCATAAAAAAATATTATTATTAAAATTAAATTAAAATTGATGCTAAAAAGATCGAAACAAGTTTGATAGCAGACGGTACCCATTAATTTTATTTAAGTTTATGATTATCAAATGGGTACCACCTACTATCAAATTAGTTTCAATCTGTTCAGCATCAGTCGGGATATTTTTAAAATATTTTTTCCAGTTACAAATTTCAAATCGCAGCTGGAAATATTAAACAATTTACTCTATTTACAAAACGGGTGCAAATAGACCGAGAATGTTGGATACTTTTATTGTTTTCTAAGTTCATTCATCACAGTATACTGCTGAATTATTTTGTGACGCTCATTCACTGTTACAACGAACATACTCCTTATTGCAAGGAGCGGTGGCCATATTTGATTTGCGCTAATTGAGGCGCGCACGTCCGCAACCGCTGAGCAAAAACAAACAAAGTTGACAACGTCGATCATTTTAGTAAAAGCCTGTGGATATCATGCTATATTTTAAGTAAAGTGTCATTTTAGCAAAATAATCTAAAGTACCATAAGGTTTCGTTATTATTTACCTAGCTATAATCACGACTATAATTCCCCGAAGTGGTGGGCAGATGTGTATTAAAGAATTTTCGTCAACCATGATTTTCGGTACCATGTAATATATGTTTTTTTAATTTTTTCAACATTCTCTGAGCCTTTTCTCAACTAAGTTGGGGTTGGCTTACCAATCTTACTGTGATGCGGCTGAATTACGATATGATATGATGTAAGTGGGGCGTGAAAAAGCATATGATGAGGCCGTTAAGCTGAGTGTCATAAATTGTCACATAGTGTATGTAAGTAATGGTGACCCTCTTTTCTGAGGCTTTGTCTCTCTGTGTTTGTGAAGTCTAAATAACGTGTCTTATATAAATTTATAAAAGAAGTTGAAGTGACTGCCATCTTAACTCCACAACCAATTCGCGGAATCGAAGATCTGTGGTTATATAATTTCCAAGTATGACTATAGGATTCCATAGAATAACTATCCATTTTTACTATGAATCAATTTTTGTACACAATAAAACAAATTTGTAATTTACCTAACGTCATCTAAAATAGCAATCTGTGAAGCCAGACTGTGGCTAAACGTGGAAAAAACCGTGCAAAATACTACATAAAAGTGATTTATTCACAAAAATTGTAAACGGAAAACTTACAAGCGTTTGAACTTTCCATAGTAACTTAGATGCTGCAAACTTTACTCTTTAAGGTGAAAATGAGACTAGATAAACACACTTGTGCAGCGATATTGTCTCAAATAGCACATTTATTTTCAGCTCAGCTATTATCTTATGCATTTTCGTTCCCTTTTGTGCAGCTAGAGCTCGTTTGAATATCTTAAACCTTGTATATGTGTGGATAATAAATTATTTTTCAACACACTTACTCATAAAGAGGCTCTAAATCTACCATAAACCTGTAATCGAACTGCGACTTTTTCATTGCTATAAATTACAAGTGAGTTATAGTTTTTAAAATTTTGCTTTTTTGCTTTTTGCTTTGTTCTTAAAAAGTTTCGATACAAAAAATCGTGTCCAAATAGTACAAATTAGCTCATTTTATGCAATTAATAAAACAAACAAGTTCACTCAAATTTAACTTATGTTTTCCCTGTAAATACTTCTACGTTTCGAAAAAAGAAAACTCATTCACCATTGATAGATGTGCGCGCATATGAGAACTAATAAATTAAAAAAATAATTCTTTAATCGTTTTCACTGTTAAAATCATAGTTAATTATTAATTAAATTGTCTGCAAATACCACTTATGAAAAAAATCACTTATTTGGTACACCACACGATATAAAATATTGAAACCCTTAACGTTATGGAAAGTTTACTACCTGAAAACTACAGGGGTAAATAATATGATGGAACCAAAATGATGTAGTGGTTGTGTATATAAAAAATACATTAAACTACAGTATCAAAGAAATAAATTTAAAACAGGCTTCTTGTATACAATTGAACATATTAAACAATATAATTTTGTGTATATATAGATCACCTTCGTTTAAGAACACCAATAGCTTTATTACCTCTCTGAGTAGTTATCTGGATACGTTATCCTCTGAAAAAAATATAATAATTACAGGAGATATAAATATTAACAACATTTCTAAAGACACCGATATTCTTAAACAAAAAATAGAGAAAACAAATAGGGAACGTTACCTTAATATGCTGTCTCTCCATGGTGTACTTCCAGGTCATATCTTTCCTACGCGCCAAGAAAATTGTTTGGATAATTTTATGCTTAAAATAAATATAAAAATGGAATCAGCATTAATTGCCGTCTTGAATACCACTATCACAGATCACCGAACAGTCTTCTTGGCATTAACTAAATCTAAAACTGTATCCTTTATAAATAACACTCACACTAAAGTTGATTATGAGAAGGCTTTAAAATACTTACAAGCAAATAAAATAAGTGATCTGCTACACTATGAAAATCCAAATATATTATGTGAACGCTTTATACATCTCTTAAAAGAATCCATTGAAATTAATACACTTAGTATCAATATTCCTCATGACAAACGCATTATTAAACTATGGATTACACCCGGAATACTACGTTGTATAAAAATCGTAATAAGCTTCAAAAAGATTTAAGCCGCGATCCATATAATGAAATCTTAAAAATAACATACACGCGCTATAGGAATTATTGTAATAACCTCATTAAGAAATTAAAAAGAAAATATCAAACAGAACTATTAAGTAAATCAATGAACAATAATAAATTACTCTGGAAAAACATTAAATCTATAACCTACGCCAATAACACCAAAAGTCAAAACCCGGAATTACTAAACCTTAAGACTTCATCTATTGACTCAGTCAATTTTATCAATGAATATTTTGTAAATGTCGGTACGCACCTAGCTCAGCAAGTTCAGGGTAACGGACCTAACGATCCAAATTTTCTACGTGACTTACCTACTCAAGTGAATTCTTTGGTAATGCTTGATACTGATCCCGATGAAGTTTGTAGAGTACTGATGAGCTTAAAATCTAGTAGCGCTCCCGGATGGGATAATATCTCAACAGAATATTTGAAATATACTAGAAATGAAACTGTCCCATTAATAACTCACCTGGCTAATCTTTGCTTCAGAAAAGGCATATTCCCAATCCAACTAAAACAATCAATTATAACTCCGGTACATAAGACTGGGAATAAAAATGATATCAACAACTACAGACCTATATCAGTTCTACCAGCTTTGTCTAAAATACTTGAAAAATTGATGACTAATCAAATATTTAAACGAATATAGTATATTATCTTCCTCTCAATTTGGTTTTCGACAGGGTATGTCAACTGAAGATGCAGTTACTACACTAAGCTCTATCGTGACTGAAAATCTGGATAAAGGAAATAGGTGTTTAGCTGCATTCATTGACTTAAAAAAGGCTTTTGATACTGTATCTGTCCCAATCCTGCTTAAAAAACTAGAAAAAGTTGGAATCCGGGATAATGAGTTGAACCTTTTTGAAGACTATGTATCGATGCGAAGTCAAAGAATAAAAGTGGGTAATTGCATCAGCAATGAGGCAGGCATATCATACGGTGTCCCACAGGGTAGTGTACTCGGACCTACACTATTCCTGATTTATATCAACGACCTCTGCAGTCTGAAAATTCCCAACGCGAGAATCCTTTCTTATGCCGATGATACTGCTCTGGTCTGCTATGGTAGTACGTGGGAAAATGTTAAGCGCATTGCTGAAGTGGGCATGTCAAAAATAGCTCATTGCCTAAATTTTAACCTGCTTCAGCATCCATAAATGCACCCAGCCGAGAGGGGATTTTACAGTCAGAATACACTCATGTGGCGATGTTCTAAACTTAAGCTGTGGATGCCCTAGCATTAGCAAAGTCTCACAAGTCAAGTATTTAGGTATTGTGATAGATCAGAGATTATCCTGGTATCCTCAACTTGAGCAAGTCTCTAATAGGATTAGAAAATTGAGCTGGATCTTCAAAACATTAAGATATGTAGTACCAAAAAGTGATACTACTAAAAGTCTTCTTAATAATATATATATAGCACTAGTGCAATCTGTCCTCATATATTGCATTCCTGTATGGGGAGGCGCTGGTAAGATTAAATTCACTGAAGTAGAGCGAGCACAACGAACACTCATAAAAATAATGTATTTTAAGAAAAAAAGATTTTCCACAGAAGCACTTTATGGCATTAGCAACTTACTCTCGGTCAGAAAACTCTATATTATCCAAACAATACTTAAGAAACATAAATCCCTACCTTATAATGCAGAAATTGAACTTAAGAGAAGGAAAGATATAGTGGCTAAATCAGTTCAAATCCGTACCACGTTTCCTCGTTCGCAATACGAATGGAGTGCAACACATTTATTTAATAAAATAAATAAGAATCTCAATTCTATCAATTTTTTCAAACACCAATTATGAATGCAAATCCAGACTGACTGAGTGGATTAAGGACCTTTCATACGACGATACCGAAGCATTGTTGCAATGTAATATATAATGTCACTACATAATACACACACACACACACACACACACACACACACACACATACACACACATACACACACACACACACACACACATACACACATACACACACATGCACACACACACACACACACACACACACACACACACACACACACACACACACACACACACACACACACACATCACAAAAACATACGAACTCATACACACTCACGCTAACCTAAACAACATTCAAATTTATGCTAAGTTTACTTTGTTTACTTTTAAATTATTTTTACTCTTAAAGCCAAATGTTAAACATTTAAAATAAATTTAAGCCATAATTCATGTAGTAGAAGAGCGGAGTCTCCTGACACAGGCTTTTATTTGCTTAAAAGGAGGTTCCATTCATCATTTAAGTAAAAATGTATTTTTATATCAATAAAGTTTATTATTATTATTATTATATTATTATTATATCTATTTTAGTATTATTTTCTTCACAAGTGTGTTCAAAAATGTCGTATGATACTCATGTGTATTGATGATTACCGTCCTCGGCTCTATTAAGACCCTCACCTAATGGCCCGGGTCTCAAATTCTCAATGGCGCCTCAGCGGTTATTATCAAAATTACACACTTGTACCATAATGAACTATTATTACTTTATTCCTGGGGCGTGCAAAACCGTCTGATCCAGCTGAGGACCAGAATTGTAATATTGTTGGTGATTTTAATGGTGACTCTCTTTCTTGTGACTTTACCTACAGCTAACTTCTTTACTCTATTTTTTGGATCCTAGGTGCAAACCTTTTACTGCATCAACCGTGCAACTTTGCCCGACTCCATGTTGTTATTAAAAAAAATCGTTAGCAGGAAAGAAAAATCACCTCAATCCGAGAATCCAATTCAAAAACCTTTCAGTTATCTAAAACATTTGGAACTAATTCCTCAGAAAGGAAAACTTTCTATGTATTTTATCAAGGGAATGACTGCACATGACTTTGTCCCCTTAACTGTTTAGTAAAAGGTTTTGTGGGTCTCGGACAAAGTTTTACGTAAAATGTTTCTGTTGGGACAAGACTTAAGTGGAAATTTTTAACAACAGGTGGGATTCCGCCGATTATGGTAATCGCGATCAACCAGTCGAATAACGAATATGGCGTTATTAGGTATTTCTGTCGCCCATGGCAAGGCAAATATGAAAAGAAGATGAAAATATTTTGTATACTGAAATACACTTACTACCAGTTCATATACATTTTTTTTATACAACTTAGGTGGCAGACAAGCACACGGCCCACCTGATGGAAGGTGGTTACCATGACCTATGAACGTGTGTAACACCAGTGGAGTCACATCCGTGCTGCCGACCCTGTAACAACATACATTTTGTGCCGTCAGTGTAGAGGACAAAGCAGGACAAGCCTTTGGTCATCCCACTGACAGCACAAAAAAAATTTCAAGAAGTGCACAGTCAACTTTAGAACCTCTTGACATAACTGACCAAATGAAATCAAATCAAAATCAAATGATCACGAACTGTTGTCTTGTGAACATTTTTATTTATAATTTTACTTTTATTTATTTATTTATAAAACATATATAACATAGGATAAGTTACTAGTTACTAACTACTTTTGATATATAGATATAAATCTATGATAATATTTACATTAATAAAAAATAATAACTAAATAAACAAAAATAAAACTAAACTTAAAATGCAAGGCACGCTTGCCTACATTACATTGCTATTTTTGCACGAATTGTATTTTTTGTATTGAACCGTAAGATTAAAATAAATAAATATCAGAAAATAAATAAAAATACTAAGTTATTAAGAGCAAATAGAACTCTTTTTTTAAAATTTATATTGTATTATTGTCCGAACTAATGGTATGTAACAAATATCAGAACGGCGAGTCAACAGGAAGGGGGGAAATCCAAGGCGTTAAAACATTATCATTTTAAGTACTTTGTTCGTCTAGATCGATATGTGACTGACTGTACTTATACAAACTAAATACATACAGATTTCTGTATGTATTTAGTTCTTCAGAAATTCTGAAGTTATGTCTTAAACAGGCGGGGATACTTACATTGGCATGAATAACAAATAAATGTGTACCTATGACAATTTACTCCTTTGATTTACCCCTTTACGACTATAGGTCTACATTTAGACGGCCTCTGTGGCGTAGCGGTTGACGTTCGACTGCTACGCAGGAGGCGCGGGTTCGATTCCTGCTCAGAGCAAATATTTGTATGCACGAACATGTATATTTGCATTGGTCTGGGTGTGTCTATAATAAGTATGTATTTACTAAAAAAAAATATCTAAGTAAGTAGGGTAGCCAGAGCTCACTGGAGAGTTTTTGTGCTGTCAATGGGAAGACCAAAGGATCGTCCTGATTTTGTGTTCTGCACTGAGGGCACATAAAATCTCTGTTCTTACAGGGTCGGCAGCACCGATATGACTCCACTGGTGTTACACACGTCAATAGGTCACGGTAACCACTTTCCATCAGGTGGGCCGTGTGCTTGTCTGCCACCTAAGTTGTATAAAAAAAGTATGTGGTTGCGCCGAAGTGGAAACTGTATTTTTGACACGGAAACCCACTCCTTTTATACCCGTCTCCTCTCCCGCACTAATCATAGATATGGCTTCCGTCCGCCATTTGTGAAATATAGACACTCAGTGCCGCTTTGAACTAGCCAGCGTAAAGGCGATCGCGCGCGCGCGTCTCTCAGAAATGAATAATATTTGTTGTATTTTAACCGCTTCATAGACCTTTACCGATCGGATGGTGCCTCTCGTGTGTTCCTCAAGGGATCTAGTGACGCTGACGGCAGCTCCTGAGCAAGGAAGAGAAGATCCGTGTACCGGCTGCGATGAAAAACACGTGGGTCGTGAAGGTTAGTGCATCCTCTCCTAATTTCTCGGGCTGCATTCACTGCCTGGATCGAATCCGCGGCAGCCCGGCCACCTGTCTTGTTTTGTGTGTAAAGTGTCAATAGAACAGTTATCTGCTTCTCCGCAATACAGTCCACTCGCGCACGTTGGGCCATGCGCCACCATTTTTTGGTCCTTCGAGCCGGATTCTTAGCCGTAGTTCGTATTTTGTTATTATTCTAATGGGAATGAGCGCACCGCACCTAAGTGCCTGGTTATTTTAGTAGAAAACCCCGCATCCAGACACTTAGGCTTAGAATTTGTTGTCCGTTCGCCGCTGGCTCGCATTGTACCTACCTAATACATAAATAGGTTAGGTATCATATCAACACTTAATCGTAGTTCACAATTTTCGCATCGCACCTAAGTGCCTGGTTATTTTAGTAGAAAACCCCGCATCCAGACATTTAGGCTTAGATCTTAGGTATACTCAGACACCCTAGTGCATAGGCACAGTGTAATACCTAACGCATTTGGCTTTGTTTTGTTTTTTTTCAATTACGTTGTTCTCGGCTCACGTCGTATTTGCCTAGTACCTGCGTGGGTAGACACGTGGCTGTGCCTACCTCGCTCGCATCTCATCCCAATTCATACGAAAGTATTTTAATTTGAATAGATATTACGCAATACTTAATCTCGGAAATAATAGTTGAATCTAGACAGCGACCTTGGTGCTATGCGCGTTTGTTCAAGCGTGCATTCACAGTTGTAGGTACCTACCTATCTGCCGAGTGTCGCTCGCGCCGCCTCGCTGCTCTGTGCCGCTAAGATTAAGTCATTTCATATTCGTTGTTTACCTCACTTTAGTTTGAGATTTAATTGTAAACATGTCCCCAAAGGTTGATAGGACCGGTAAGGTTCAATTGAAACTTTTAAACGCTAAAAAAGAAATGATTTACTCTCGCGTACAATCGATTTATGATAATGCACTTAAAACCTCTGATTTGGTCATCAGAGATTCGTTCTTGTGTTCTATAGAAAACTTAGATAGTCTACGCGCGGATTTCGAAACCTTAGTACATGACATCAACGTTTTAGAGTTGAATTTGAATCCCGATTACTCAGTGAGTTATCAGGCCTTGTCGTCGTTTGACGATTTGTATTGTCGTATCAAACGCGTCGCTAGGAGTTTGGAGAAACCGGCTGACCTACCCAACCCCACTCGCGACCGACCTAAGTTGCCACCAATTCAAATACCCGAATTTGATGGTAACATTCGCAATTGGTGTCTATTTATAGATAGTTTTGAGAATACAATAGATAAGAACGATTCGTTGACAGATCACGAAAAATTGCATTATCTCGTTGAAAAATTGACTGGTAAAGCTATAACCGTTTGCGCTGGAATTACGTTTAGTGCCGAGAATTATAATTTAATTTTAAATACTTTGAAAGCTAGGTATGAGGATAAAAGATCGGTAGCTAACGCCTATTTAGATCAGATGTTTGATTTGAAATCTATTACGGCATGTAACGATCAAAACTTAGAGAAATTTCTAGATACTTTCGCGTCAGCTGTTCGCGCCGTAAAGAACCTAAAGGTCGATGACCTCTGCGACTTCGTATTTTTGTATATGGGTTTAAGGAAATTAGATTCCGAAACCATTCGTTTGTTTGAGTCGGATCATCGCGGCAATAGGATTCCTAAGTTCGAAGACTTAGAAAGTTTTGTTCGCGAGCATATAAAGGTATTGCAACGCTCTTCATCGAAACATGAAGGCGCGAAGACAGTTGTTGATTCTGCACGCAAAGTAGATGCGTCATCGAAGTCACTGAGGTCAACTCATACTTATGTTAGTACCGCACCAGCACGTGTACAGTCACCTGTTTGCTCTTTGTGTAGCACTCATCATTCGCAACTGTACAGGTGTCCTGGTTTTCTAAAATTGTCGCCTAGTGATCGTTATAAATTTGTTCGCGCTAATAATTTTTGTTTTAATTGTCTCGGTACTAAACACCGCGTTGTTTTATGTAATAGTAGAAATAGTTGTCGCAAATGTCAAGCGAGACACCACACTTTGCTTCATTTTGAGAATAGTAATGCCGCATCCAATGTGAGCACGGTTGGCTCGTCGAGCGGTGACACACGGCAGCCTGCGCCGCAGCCGCAGCCCGCGCTCGCGCGCGCTCCAGCCCGCCCGGTGACCGCCGCGGATGACGTCACCTTGTGTTCGTTCTCCGCTAGTGCTGCACTCACTACTGTGTGTCTTGCGACCGCTCGCGTTGTTATTGTTGATGCATTAGGTAAGCCGCGCATTGTTCGAGCGCTGTTAGATGGCGCTTCGCAAAGTAATTTTATTACTCAAGATTGTTGTCGGCGTCTTGGTTTCAGTGTTGATAAGCGTTCAACCCGCTCAGTGGTGAAGGGTTTTGGAAGCTTACAGTCAGCTGTTCGTGGCACCGTTAAAACAAGGTTTAGATCTCGTTTTAATAATAATATTTGGTTTGACATGGATTCGCTCGTTATAGATAGAATAGCTGAACAGTTGCCTACCGTCCCGGTTGACACGTCTTTATTAACGAAATTTAAAGATTTGCCTTTAGCAGATGAGACTTACGCTGTTCCTGGAGTCGTCGATATATTGATCGGCGCTTCGATTCTCCCGCACCTCCAGCTATCACGTAAGGTTCAAGGGGGACCGACGTACCCCGCTCCGCACGCCCTGGAAACAGTTCTGGGTTTTGTTATAATTGGTTCCGCACCCGCTTCTATAGATAGTTTTAGTCACTCGACTGCTTCGTTCTGTTGCACCGTCGAGCCGCCACTGGAGTCTACCATCCGCAAGTTTTCGCTCGGTGGCTCCCGTGTATCCGCTGAAAAACGTCTTTGTTTGGAACGAAAGATGCAGGCGTCCCCAAAGTCGAAGCGGGCCTATGATGAGGTTGTTAATGAATATTTAGATAAAGGTTACATCTCACCTGCGCCTACGGACACTGGCGGGACCCAGCCTTCGTACATTATCCCGCACCGCGGAGTTATTAGAGAAGATAAGCTTACTACTAAAACTCCGCGTAGTTTTGGATGGCAGTGCTAAGACTAGCACTTCCGTGTCGCTTAATGACATTTTGTATTGTGGTCGGAATCTTTAAGGTAATTTATTTGACATAATTGTAAATTTTCGCATTAATATTAGTAGAATTTTAGCTTTTAGGACTCAACAGTCGCTTTGTGTTGGGCCCACTCTTCGCCCCATCGTTGGGACACATTCGTCGCTAATAGAGTGGCAAAATTCAATCTGAATTGGCGCCACATAATCTCTTTCACGTTGCTGGCACCGACAACCCAGCCGATTGTCTCTCTCGTGGATTGCTTCCTTCGCAAATTTTGGATCACCCGTTGTGGTTTGGTGGACCGTCCTGGATTCATGCCGCGTTAGATGGGTGGCCAGTTAGTCAATTCAATCCCACTACGGTTTCCGAACCACCCGAGGAGAAGAAGCACTCGCTTGTTGTATCGGTCCCACGTGAAGAGACCCTTATTTTGTTGTTGGCTAATCGCGTCTCGTCTTGGTCGAGACTGTTGCGTTGTGTTGTTTGTTCGCCTCTGCCCGCTGCCTAGCCAGCAGTAGGCACGAGCTCCAATCTAGGTTTATATTTTAGTTGTTATTTCCCAAACCTAGATTTAGATTAGACTTTAGATTTGTTTCGCATTTGTCGTTTCGAAGGTAACCCTTCAAGCCGGGGGGAATGGTTGCGCCGAAGTGGAAACTGTATTTTTGACACGGAAACCCACTCCTTTTATACCCGTCTCCTCTCCCGCACTAATCATAGATATGGCTTCCGTCCGCCATTTGTGAAATATAGACACTCAGTGCCGCTTTGAACTAGCCAGCGTAAAGGCGATCGCGCGCGCGCGTCTCTCAGAAATGAATAATATTTGTTGTATTTTAACCGCTTCATAGACCTTTACCGATCGGATGGTGCCTCTCGTGTGTTCCTCAAGGGATCTAGTGACGCTGACGGCAGCTCCTGAGCAAGGAAGAGAAGATCCGTGTACCGGCTGCGATGAAAAACACGTGGGTCGTGAAGGTTAGTGCATCCTCTCCTAATTTCTCGGGCTGCATTCACTGCCTGGATCGAATCCGCGGCAGCCCGGCCACCTGTCTTGTTTTGTGTGTAAAGTGTCAATAGAACAGTTATCTGCTTCTCCGCAATACAGTCCACTCGCGCACGTTGGGCCATGCGCCACCAGTATGTTTATCCGTATTCTAGATTCCATAACACAAGTTAGTAATAATAATGTTTATTGTCTCAGAAATCAATGAAATACCTATGTATTTCATTGATTTCCGAGACAAGCTGTCTGTAAAATCGTGAAATCGTGGGCTGTTGTAGCCCAAGATTTCACACTAGGATTCCCTGTGTTATGGGATCTAGTCTCTTTTATCCCGCTAAGGTTTACAATACAGTTACAATGTATGATACAGTTTGTTAAGCTATCCTTACCATGGGTTTAGATAGCGTTGTGTAGAATGTTGTAGAATATTTATTTATTTTATTATACAAACCGCGGTAGCCTAGTGGTATGGGTAATGGACTGCTGAGACGAGGTCTCAGGTTCGATCCCACGTTTTACCATGGCACACACCAATGACTTTTCGAAGTTATGTTCGTATTTATCGCAGGTTTATAAGTGCCCGGTTAATGGCAATAGGCTCGCCCCCTATTATATTGGGACCTAAACATAAACTGGCGAAATGTAGGTGCTAACACTTCTGCCTACCCTTTCGGGGATATAGGCGTGAGCTTATGTTATGTTATGTTTATTATTTACATTATATTTGATACGTTAATCTATATTATCGAAATTTAATACTGAAATGAATGTTATTGCCTTGAATTTCAATTCTATCGAACGCGAGTACATATTATCTGCAATAGATCAAGCAACATCCAATTTTAGACACGATTATACTCGATTTGAACACATTTACATAAACTCGATATCTTTTGAAGGCTTGCTAATTGCTTTAATGCTGAGATTGTAAGTCGACTGGTTGGAGTAGATAAACAAAACACGAATTCCGAATTATACTATGGTAATAAATCTTCTTCAACTTAGTGTTAATCGCAGTCACATCCGATCCTCCTCGGAGTTTAGAATTCACCAATCAAACTGCAGATTTGGCTGAACTTCGATATTTTTTGTGAAGTGACTGTCATCTTACCTCCATAACCCAAAGGCGTTATCGAAGCATTGTAGTTAGACAAGTTGTTAAACTTTTTAGTGCTTTAACTATCTGTAAAGACTGCCATAGATGTGTGGCGACCGGGACCGACGCGACGACGCACGGCTTAACGTGGTCACTGAGGTACGACCAAACCGATGCAAATATCCATGCATAATATTTGCACTAAGTGGGGTTCGAACCAGCGCCAACTGCGTAGCGGCCGCGTTTACTGCGAGGGACATTTGCGCTTTGATTTTTTTGATATTGTGTGGAGCGGTTATCCTAGAAGGAGTAGAACCGAAATTAAAAAAAACACCATTTTGACCAGCTTTTGGGGTTGAATACCGCTCTGTGCGATGTCTAGTCCTACCAAATGTTATGGTAATACGTAACAAGGACTATTTTAAGAATTTCTGCTTTTTATTTTCAATAAAAAACCGCGGTAGCCTAGTGGTATGGGTAATGGACTGTTGAGACGAGGTCTCGGGTTCGATCCCAGGTTTTACCATGGCACACACCAATGACTATTCGATGCTTTTCGAAGTTATGTGTGTATTTATCGCAGGTTTATAAGTGCCCGGTTAATGGCAATAGGCTCGCCACCTATTACATTGGGACCTAAACATAAACTGGCGAAATGTGAGTGCTAGCACCTCTGCCTACCCCTTCGGGGATATAGGCGTGAGTTTATATTTATATATATTTTCAATAAATAGTCTAGGACATTCAACGCAGCACTATCTAGACATTAAGTTAGCATCACTTAAAATTAGGTTTTTTTATAAAACTGACCGTGACCTATGATCCCCTGCCGACTTACACCCGTGCTGCCGACCCTGTAAGAACTGTGCCGTCAGTGCAGAACACAAAATTAGGACAAGCATTTGGTCTTCCCACTGACAGCACAAAAATCTTCAATGAGTTCTGGCTACCCTACACACCACCGGGAACACAACACGAGGCTATTATAGCCGTGATATTCTGTATAGTGGAGGTACTTCCCCAGTCGGACTTCTCAATTGGGATGGAAGTACTGTCCTGTGATGCGGATCCAAACATAGGTAGATACATTTTTTGATAGTGAAGTGCGTGGATATGCATCTTTTCGCGTGACCATGTGCAACATGATGCGCAGCAATGTGGTTAGCATAATAGTTGCATTGAGCGGGAATCGAACCCGCACCCATTGACATCAAGTGGTCTGCTACGTCACAGGGGTCGTATTTGTATTGCTTTTTTACTAGGCACTATAACATACATACATAAACTCATAAACTCACGCCTATATCCCCGAAGGGGTAGGCAGAGGTGCTAGCACCCACATTTCGCCAGTTTATGTTAAGGTGCCAATGTAATAGGTGGCGAGACTATTGTCATTAACCGGGCGCTTATAAATCTGCGATAAATACACACATGACTTCGAAAAGCATCGAATAGTCATTGGTGTGTGCCATGGTAGAACCTGGGATCGAACCCGAGACCTCGTCTCAGCAGTCCATTACCCATACCACTAGGCTACCGCACTATGCAGGGTGTATTTTTGAAACGGGGCAGTAAGGGCAAGTACCTTAACCGTTGCAGTTACAGCAAAACGTTCTTATAAGACCTTCCCTAACTGTTTGGGACATTTTGAACTGCATTCACAGATTTTGTAAAAAACTTACAGTTAGCAAAACAAATGCAAAAAGTTCAAATTTTTTTTTTTATGCCAATCGATTCTATTTCATGTGGGGATCAAAAAACTCTTTGGGACCATTTTAGCTTTCAGTACTAGAAAAGACAGAAATCGCCAAAAACGTTTCCCATACATTTCGTACGGAAATATGATAAATCAACTCGAAACTCATAGGTCAGGTAAAATTTTGAACTTTTTTAAATAAAAAAAATCATTTAAACATTTAAGAAATTGGTTTATGAAATAAATTGCTCAAAATGATTTCCATTTTCACGAATACATAAGTCTATCCTTTTTTGCACTGAACGAATGGCGGCTAATAATGTTCTGGGATGAATATTACGTAAAATGGTCATTAATGCATCCTTGAGCTCTTGAACACTGGCGTACGTCGTCTTATAAACCTCGTTTTTCACGAAGCCCCATAAAAAAAAATCAAGTGGTGTTAGATCGGGGCTACGAGGTGGCCACTGTGTTGGACCATGTGTACCTATCCACTGTGTACCGAATAGGCGGCTCAAATTGGAACGGAGCACCATCTTGTTGAAAATGAACTTTTCGCAATTCCGACAGGGGCCATTCGTCCATCTCGTTTTCAAGATGGTGTAAAATGACTTCATTATACATGGCAGAATTCAGTTTCCCTTCATAAAATTCCACCATTATGACTCGATTGGACATTATACCACACCAACAGTTGAATGAGAAGCGAACCTGATTATGACTTGCCGTAACTCTTAGTGGATTTTCTTTGGACCAATAGTGGTGATTTTTTCTGTTGTACATACCGTTATTGGAAAAATTCGTTTCGTCTGACCACAGTACGTAATTTAAAAATTCATGATCTCTGCTTATTTTTCCTCTTAGCCATCTGCAAAAAGTAAGCCTTCGAACATCATCACCCGGATGTAAAACTTGAACTATGCGCCCATATCGATAGCACTTGTAGCCGTATTTCTTCCATATCTTTATCACAAGGGAGTGGGATACACCTACTTCAAGGGCGACTTGCCTGGAAGATACCTCTGGATATGCTTCGACATAAGTCAGAACCGCAATCTCCGTGTCCATGTCCACACGAGGCTGCCGCTTTCTTTTGAAAGAACCCTGCAATTCCAGGTTTTTCAAAAGATTTGTAATAACCTTTCTTGTTGGCACATGCCGCAACGGATACTTATTGCGGTACCACACTAATGCAGCTCCCGCATTTCGATTATTGACAAAATACGCTTCTAATAAGTCAATTTTTTCACGATTAGAAGACATTTTAGCGAAAATCCATATTTAATAACTCATACGAAGTTTCTCAGCTGAAACTAAGTATAACACACAGATTTTCGAATCAAATTCGAAATTTGATTTTCTTTTTATTTACTTTACAGTCAATTCTACCCACTTCCTGGCCATAACAAAAAGTTAGACCATCGTAGAAATTTGTTTCTGTTGCCGAAATGTATGGGAATCGTTTTTGGCGATTTCTGTCTTTCCTAGTACTGAAAGCTAAAATGGTCTCATAGAGTTTTTTGATCCCCTCATGAAATAGAATCGATTGGCATAAAAAAAAATTTTTGGACTTTTTGCATTTTTTTGCCAACTGTAAGTTTTTACAAAATCTGTGAATGCAGTTCAAAATATGTCAAAAAGTTAGGGAAGGTCTTCTAAGAACGTTTTGCTGTAACTGCAACGTTTAAGGTACTTGCCCTTACTGCCCCGTTTCAAAAATACACCCTGTATAGAGAAGTTATTGTCTAGAACTGTTTTACGATGTTCTAGACCACAGACTAAAACGTCATAAATGTTAAATAAAGAGTAACATTGTTGTGATCAAGACACAACAATGTCACTATAATTGCGGCACGCTATGATGGCCGTTTTACCACGACTGGTTTTGATCGTTTTCTCTTTGTTGGTGTGTGAAGTTTATTTTCTTCTGTGCTAGTCTCGCCAAAATTTTCTCTAAATATGCATCTAATAGTTCGTAGTCCGATATTAAGCGCCCCAAAGACTGAAAACGTGCAAAATCTGTCGTGTCGAAACGGCCATCATAGCGAGCCGCAACTATAGTCTTTATTCATCAATATTCATACATACATATAATCATGCCTTTATCCCCGGAGGGTTAGGCAGAGGTGAATTAACACCCACATTTCACCAATCATTGAATTCGGTCCCACTTAAATGGGGGTAGACAATTGCCGTCTTCCGGGCACTATTGTTGACTCGCGCCATGTATCTAAGGCTGAGTCTGGGCTGTATATATCTGTCTGCTGTTAAACAGACATATCCTTTAGTCGCCTTATACGACACCGCATGTTAAGAGATGGGGTGGCCCAAATTCTGCTCTGTCGGGAACTAAGCGGCCATTCATCAATATGTAGCCTATAATGTAGCCCATAATATTGTACTTAATTGTACTTCACTTATAATCGAGTCATGTTTCAGCTATAACGATAAAGAATGGTTCAGACCATAATACGCAGTTTATAGCCTATTTTGACTTTTAGCGTTTCCCACTGTACTCTATTAAACATTTATCGTATGGTTTCCCCTGAAACCTTCGCTGGCGTGACGTAAAAATGAGTTAATAATGTTTTTTTTTATTGCAACACCGGTATTGTCAGCAGAATATCTATATAAAAAACTAATAAAGCATAAGGTTAACGACCCAGACAGGTATATTTCAGCCTTTTTGGGAACACCCGAATTGTTAATAATATTCAAATGTTTTAACACTTTCCAGTGTTCTTTTTTTGAATTTTTACCCAACGGATATACTGTTGTTCCTACTATTTACGAGGGCTGCTACTTATGTATGCGGAATAGAAAAAATAAACAAATGTATATGGCTCAATATGCTTTTATTGTTTTTCAAAGTATTCTCCACTATGATCGATGCACTTTTGCATTCGATAAAACCAATTTTTAAAACACTTTTTCCACTCTGATTGAGGTATCTCCAAAACGTGCTGTTTGAACGCGTCTACTGCATCTTCACGGGTCGAAAATCGTTGACCACGTAATTTATTCTTTACATTTGGAATAAATAGAAATCATTGGGAGCCAAATCAGGGCTGTACGGTGGATGACCCATTAGTTCTATTTTTTGACCATCCAAAAATGTAGTTGTTTCCTGAGATGTATGACAGCTGGCATTGTCATGGTGAAGTATAATTCTGCGTCGCTGGTTGTTTTTGCGTATTTCTTCAAATACCACTCCAAATTAACCGTTCTGCGATTCTCCAGTGGTATTGTAGCCACATGGCCATTAATACCAAAAAAGCAGGCCACCATTTGCTTTACAGTGCTTTTTGCACGAGCCACTTTCGTAGCGTTTGGCTCATTTTGAAACACCCAAACTGTTGATTGTTGTTTAGTTTCGGGATCGTACGCGTAGATCCAGGATTCGTCACCTGTGTAGATATTATAAACAGATTTTGAGTCGCCTCCGTTGAATTTTTTCAAGGTTTTCTTGCACCATTCGACGCGAGCATCTTTTTGATCCTCAGTTAAGTTGTGCGGGATACAACGCGAACAATTTTTTTTTACAGACAAATGTTCATGTAATATCCTATGAATGCTCGTCATACGCCAGAATGGCCTCTATCTCGCCATACGTAACATGGCGGTCTTGCATTATTAGTTTTTGCACAGCTTCAATATTTTGTGGCACAACCACCGATTTCGGGCGACCTTCTTTAACTTCGTCCGTTAGCTTACTCCGCCCGCGATTAAACTCACTAAACCAGTGATACACACTCGTTTTTGATGGAGCTTCATCACCAAAAGTCGAAGTTAATTGATCTACGCACTGTTGTTGCGTTAAACCACGTCGAAAATCGTAATAAATCATAGCACGAATATTTTCACGAGTGAGTTCCATTTTTTCAGCGATATGACATTTTAAACCCAACAAAAACAAAACACTAACGTATATATTATAAGAAAAAAAATATTAGCGGCCAGTATTTAAAAAAAGAACGAATATGTGCATGGAGGTCAGACATTGCGTTTAAAATTATTGGAATCCCAGATTCCGCATACATAAGTAGTAGCCTATGTATACTGTTGATTGTTGGCACTTGGTGGAATTTGCTGTTACAATATGTATGTTGAGAAACTTCTTGTACTTTTCCACATTAGTTTTAATATTTATTAGACCTGACCGGTTTCGCCTTACGGCATCCTCAATGGTTTGTAAACCTTTGTTCCTATCTACAGGATTCCTGTTAATGGAGAGAGAGAATGCTACTGCGGTGGACGAGCTCAAATTCATCTAGCATAGTTTATTACAAAACAATGCGCACGCCAGGGTCTCGTTTGTCTTGCGATTTAGATCCAAAATACGTGTCCTGAGGTATTTGAGAGAGAAAAGTGTAAATATTATGTACTCGCATGAGTACTTAAGTATGTACGATGCGTTTAAATGTGAAGATAATTATAAATTCGTTATTTGCTGTCCGTAACTTTCAAAACTGTAATTATTTTAAGGAAAAAACCTTTGGTGTATTACGGTTACCTTTTATTCATAGAAATGTGCCCTTTAAGTATCTACCCACGCCACGTCACGTAGGAGCTTTAAGTGTTTTCCGTTTTCTGTTTGTATGGGTAAAAAATATCTACATTATTACGAGTCTCGCTACCTTTTCAAAAGAAAATTAAATGCTGGTTTTCAAATTTAGTATTATTATGGTTGAGATTATGATATGTCTTTGTATCTTTGCTTGTACTTGTATTAATAGTAACACTTTGTATGTACAGGTAGGTTACCCATTACGAACAACGGATCCCAAATCAACAATACCTGAAAATGGATACAGCTGCTGATTAATGGACCGTGTTTTTCTTTTACGTGCGAAAAATGTTAGCGCAAACTTTTCTGTCGGAATTGGGTGGTCAAATTGTACACAGAAAATTAGAAAAAATTAGATAACTCACGGCTACTTATGAGATAAGTATCATGCAAGCAATCACTGCGAAGCGAGGGAGGACTCAGGTCCGCACACGCTCACCGAGTGTCCGGCGTGGGAGACGCCGAGGCGGGAGCTTGTGGCGGCCCTGGGAGTGAGGGTTCTCACACTCTCCACCTTGCTCGCGGCGATGGTTCGCTGCGCGGATGCGTGGGCGGCCGGCGCCTCCTTCTGCGAGCAAGTAATGCTCGTGAAGGAGGAGGCGGGGCGGGAGCGACAGCGGGAGCGACGAAGGATCGCAAGACAAGCTGCCCGCGCACGAAGGCAACTCGGGCGTCGGAGGTCGATGAACGACCTCCGCCCCCCATGAGCGCCGGCCTGGGGGTGACAGGTGAAGCCGCCTGTCACCCTGGCAGAAGCAGGCCGCGGCGGTATCGCGCGTGGCGCGCCTCCCCGTTTCCGGGGACGAGTTGGGGACTCTGTAGTCCCCACACCCGAGAAGAGGGCCATATCGTGAGAGATGGCCCGGGGTCGGCCGGGGTGCGAGGGATATGCCTGTCAACCTCACCTTCGGCAACCAAAACGACCCACAGGCGGCGTGCGTTTTAGTCGGTTCGAGTCCGACATAGCCTCCTCCACCGGCTCCGGTGGGGAGGTATCCGTGGGGATTTTGCGCACGTAAAAAAAAAAAAAAAAGTATCATGCAAGCAAATTTGCGTGCAACAGATTGATATATTGATGCTATATATATACATACATAATATCACGCCTTTATCCCCGGCGGGTTAGGCAGAGGTGAATTAACACACACATTTCACCAATAATTATTGTATTCGTAAAAATAGTAAGTTTCATGATTAAATGGCGAAAAGTTCCGAACCGTTGTATAATTATGAATTGTATTCGGTCCCACGTCATAGGGGGTGAATCTATTGCCTCATTCCGGACAATATTGTTGACGCGAGCCATGTATCTGAGTCTCGGCTGTATATATCTGTCTGATGTTAAACAGACATATCCTTTAGTCGCCTTATACTGTCGTATGGGAAGTGATGGGTTGGTTCAAATTCTACTCTGCCGGAAACCACGCGGCTTGATGCTGTATTTGTTAAATTATATAGAAATGATCAATAAATTCATAATACTACTGGCCATCTGTGATGTGCTATGTGATATTTTGCTTGAATAAAGTTGTCTAATGTTTGTTACAACTACCTCTCTTATTTCGTGTACTTTTCGAAATTCAAACAATCTCAATTCTTCCGCACGTTTATGCGTCAAATTGATATAATAAAAATTCAAGTAAATATTTCACATTACCGTCAGGACCTAAAATAAGCTTAATTGGCCTTTTAAAATGCACTTAAAACAACATACATGTTGTTTTTTTCTAATATTCATATCACACATCGAAGTGTTCAAGTTAAAGGACCAATAGTATACCTGCTATTCCTATTATAATATTTATCAATCATTTAATATCAAGTAAATATATATAGACAGAGTAATAAACCTGACACTAAACCAATTAGCATTTTGCAAGAGTTTCCGATAAAGCGCCTGATAAAATGCAAACCGAAATTAAGTTACAAGACTGCGATCCTGTTTTATCAGGCGTTTTATTATTGACGTCATGTAAAAGTGTTTTAGTTAATGGTTAGTACCATCTCTAACAGTATTTATATTTGTTACTGGCATAGTGTGAAACGAACCGTCAGTGTCCGTCAGAATACTTAAGATAGTCAATATACTAATTGTTATATGGTCAAATTAGGTCATACTGTATAATAATATAATTATATTTATTTATTTTCTTCCACAAAGGTAGGTGCACAAAATCCATTAATATACCATGCTCTAACAGTCTCAATCCTTTGTGGGAGACTGGCATCTGCACTAGGAAAATCCTGTCACACAGATTACCAGGCCCCCTACAGTTGAATATATGGACTCATACAATAATAGCGTAAATAGCTGTGAGGACACAGCTCTAAGAAAATAAAAAAATAGCAGTAATAATAATATAAATCAAAATCACTGTCATAAAAAAAATCATGATAACTTAAAAACAGTATTAGAGAGACGGATTAAAAACAATATTAAAATTAAAATCACAAAAGGACAACCTGCGGCTAAACAGTCTGATATCGCGGAAAAAAGACAGCTTCTTGTCACTGAACTGGACCGGGTCTTGAATCACATTTCTCAATGGGGCTCTGAGAACATGGTCGAATTCACTGCCAAGAAGACGCAGGCTTGTGCGTTCACAGCAAAGGTATCTTCTTTCCTTCCCCTTCCCACTCTTCAGAACACGCCACTGCCACTGCAGGACAATCTCAATATCCTAGGCCCATGCCTATAATATATCCATATATTCGCTGCAAACTGAATAACAGAAATTACATCGAGAGCATCATCAAAACAGCCTCGCGGAAAATCGGACTCCTGAACAAAGTGAGACGTTTTTTCACGCCGGAGCAGCGGTGTCTTCTCTATAAGACACAAATTCGCTCCTGCGTGAAATACTGCTCGCATCTCTGGGATGGCTCCGCGAAATACCTACTAAATGCTCTCGACAGGTTGCAGCTACGAGCGGTCCGGATTATTGGGAACCCTGCGGTCACGAACACCCTCGAGCCTTTGCAGATGCGTAGAGATATTGCTTCATTGGCTGTATTTTACCGTCTCTACAATGGTGAGTGTTCTGATGAGCTCTTCCAACTAATCCCACCATCTCCTTTCCTACAAAGGACAACACGTGCAGGCCTTAGATGTCACCCTCACACTGTGCAGAATATACGAGCAAGAACCAAGCGGTTCGGAGACTCTTTTCTTTACCGCACCACCAAGACCTGGAATTCATTACCAGCACACGTGTTTCCTTCTTCCTACAGTCCCGGGGCCTTTAAGCGGGGCGTGAGAAAGCATCTGATGAGGCCACCAAGCTGAGTGCCACCATTGTAACACTTAGTGTCTGTAATGGTGACCCTCTTTCCTGAGACTTTGCCTTTAGCTTACCATCAGGCGAGGTGAGGTCAAGTTGGCGTGTCCTATATATAAA
Source organism: Eilema griseolum (assembly GCA_963662185.1). Lineage (NCBI taxonomy): Eukaryota > Metazoa > Arthropoda > Insecta > Lepidoptera > Erebidae > Eilema > Eilema griseolum. The sequence continues at coordinate 5,169,569 of OY759243.1, forward strand.
AAAAACATAATACAGGAAACATCGAACTAAAAATCGATGAAAAATCAGTTAGAATTGAAGTCAGGACAATGATCGCAATTTAAAACTAAATAAACATTATATCTGGATAAAATTTAATGATAATGATGTAAAAGCCAAATCACAATAGAATAAAGTATCTCTCAGTGTACATGGTGAATATAACAATTTCTTTTTATACCACTTGCGTGGCAGACAAGCACACGGCCCACCTGCTGGGAAGTGGTTACCGTGGCCAATGGACGTATGCAACACCAAGGGTATTACACTTGCGCTGCCGACCATGAAGAAACCTTCTTGAAGAACCCCAATTTCTTTAATATGTTAGCTTTTTACACTGAAGATAATATCTATATAGAAGATATTTTAAGCAGACAAATATTGATGGATGATGATGGGACACGACGGTATTTCCGTCCAATTGAGCAGTCCGACTGGAACTGTACCTCCACCGTTCAGAATACCGCGGCCATAATAACCTCGTGTTGTGTTCCTATCGGTGAGTAGGATAGCCAGAGCTCACTGGAGAGTTTTTAGTCAGTGGGAAAACCAAAGGCTTGTCCTGCTTTGTCTTCTACACTGACGGCACAGAAACTCTCTGTGTTTATAGGGTCGGCAGTGTGATTAATCTGGTGGTGCACACGTTCATCGGTCACGGTAACCACTTTATACCAGGTGGGCCATGTGATAATCTGCCACCGAATTAGTATAAAAAAATTGACGAACGACAACGGCCCAAGTCCTTTTCACACAATGAAAGTGAAGTAATATGGAATATTACTTTTCAGAGATGGTGGTAAGGTTCAAATTGGATCATCCGGTAATGTCAAAAACGATTTATAATAATAATATCAATCTGAAAATGATAAGTAGGTATTGACACAAAAGCCAATCATCCCCAAAAGATCAGAAGAGTTCCAACTATAATACAAACTGGATAGCGTTTAATTAGATGTAATTTAAGGTCCCAGTATCAACAAGATCCTGCAACTAAATTTAAGGTCCTTTATTAAATCGTGAGAAATCAATATGGTTTCTATCTTTCAATAGAAATGCTAGACTTTAAATTGTCAATTTAAATTTAGATGAATGGATTACTGAGGGTTAACTTTGGAAATGGGTTTTAAAAAGTTAAGGTTTGTGTATTTCCTTGTAGCCGTTAATCCAGTTTTGTGGTTTAACCGGTCGCAATAAGAATGAAATTAGGTGGAATTGACTGAAGTTTATAAAGGAACGCTATATGAGGGGATTGTTACATTTCAACATTTCCTTATTCGTCTCGATTTGTGAGAGTTTTGAATTTAACGACCGGAAACCAGGGTCCGCTAACTCCTTTTGGTTTGCTTTAACGGCTTTTATGCTAACGGTATGCCGTCCTAATCCTGAGAGTAGAGCCTGTTCCAGAGCTTCATCCGTCAACCAATAAGTATTCCGGCACGTAACTGAGGTTAGCTAGACCTGGAAGGTCTTAGTGAGCTTCAACACAAATGCCTGACTGTTCCAATATTGACGTTGCAAGTAAGTTCGATCTTATTTCATCTGCAAATCGAAACAAGTTTTCTTGTGATATAGACTGATGCATAACTGTTAACCAAACAGTAAGTGCTTCGGCTTGTAGAATAGATTGACAAGACTTAGTCAGGGTCGAACTTACTTTCACCTAGCTTTTAAAATTTTAACATTTCCTGTGATTAGTTAGGTAATGCATAACTGTTATACCTACTAAGCTTTTTGGATAAAAATACACAATATAAGCTGTGAAACCCTTACACATAAGATAAAACTAAATGATTACCCAAAAGCTGTTATCTGTTCATGAAAAACGAATACAATAGCTTGGCCTATCGTCATTTTAAATGGTTTTGCGGTTTGCTCCCTATCCGTTATGGGTAAACCCTTGGATATTGGGTCCCGACCGCTCGTATAGATGCCGCTGGCCACATTTACAATAACAACAAACAGTTAATTGAATATAAATGAAACATTTTTGAACATTTGTAGGGCAATATGCAATGATCGGGAGTGGGAGCTTACGTTATCGAAAATAGGTAAACAATCACGGTATGCAGAATATATATAATTGGATTATTTAAAAAAATCATTTTAACGATTTCTGTCGCCATTTCATTGTTGTTTTTTTTATCACTTCGACTGTTTCCAATGTTGCTGAAAAGCAACAGAAAATACGGGATTAGTGTAAACGCAATATAACACCCAATATACGCAAGTATGCATAATATACATATAATCACGCCTTTATTCCCGGAGGGTTAGGCAGAGGTGAATGAACACACACAATTCACCATCATTGTATTCGGGCCCACGTAATAGTGGGTGAGCCTATTGCCGTTTTTCGGGCACTATTGTTACCTTGAGCCATGCATCTGAGGCTGAGTCTGGGCTGTATATATCTGTCTGATGTTAAACAGTCCTATCCCTTAGTCGCCTTGTACGACACCACATGGGAAGAGATGGGGTAGTCCATATTCTACTCTGCCGGAAACCACGCGGCTATATCACGAAAGAATCCGTTAAACCATTTTATTTTCATTTTCTAATGACCTTTGAGATAATTCCTGTTCAACAAAAAATACGTTAAAATCGGATGACATGGCAAATAATTCTCGCTGAGCATACATATAAAAACGTCCTAGGAGTTGAAGAGATCCTATTTTTTATGTAATCATTAAAAATAACGAACCATGGTCTTCCTAAAAAACAGCTAACAACTTAGTTTTTTGACTAATGTCCCAGAATAACGATCCATTTGTGTAAATCTAATCCAATTGGTTTTAGTGTTTGCATCTCATAAAGTTCTGTGTGTTTATATACATATCCATGAATCCCTGGAGAGGTAGATAGAGTTTAATAATGGCCGTTTTAATAGGTTCATTAATTTCAACAAATACCTGCTACATTCTACACTTTGAATATTGAAAAAACGGTCATTCTTCATCATCATTATATTTACACGGGCAATGCAAATATCCCTCGTTGCGTGGTGGAGGAGAGTTGCGAACAACTTGTGTCCGAAATTGAGACTACTCTCTCGAGTATCCGATTGGGGGCGACTAAACCTAGTCCTATTCAACCCCACTAAGACACAAGTATATGTATTCACCGCTAAAAAACCTCATTCATTGTAGCACCACACTGCTTACCATTTCAGTATCAGGATCCTTGGTGTCGATATCTCCAGCGACGTCCAGTACTGCAGTTATTTGGAGGACAAGGTTAAGTTGGCATCAAAGAAACTTGAGTGCTCAACAGGGCGAAGCAGTACGTAACTGTAGGGCAGTGACTCCTCCTTTATAAAGCACAGGTCTGGCCCCGCATGGAGTACTACGATCACCTTTTTGTTGGAGCAACTGCATACTAGCTTGCCCCCTTCGATGCAAAGACGCGCATTGAGGCTGGTCGACAATCGCATACTTGTAGGTAGGAGGGACTTTGCTTTGCTGTGTGTGTTCTACCGTTTATACAACGGTTTGTGCTATTGTGAACTGTTTGACATGATGTCCACAGCAATATTCTATCATTGCACCGTTCGCAATATTGAATTCATCCCCACATATTGCAACCTTAGCCGATGCGCGCTGTGCGGAATGAAAGAAACTTCATCCCACGCATACTCAAGCTGTGGAATGTACTCCCTGCTCCAGTTTGAGTTACGATATGAGGTTCTTAAAAAGGGGCATTAGAAGGTTTCTTCAGAGTCTGCTGTACGAGCCTGATGCCACTGGTCAGGTGGATTGTGTGCTTGTCTGCCACCTAACTGGTATAAAAAAAGTCCTACAATCTATTCTAGTGGCAACTACCGGTAACTGAGTGGTTATGGAATCCGCCTAGACAATGTGAATTCACTCTTAACACAAGCAATAAATTTAAGCTTAGCCGGACTGACTTGAGACGAATATTTAGTTAGCATCAAATTTTTACTAACTATAATACTGTTACTATAATACTGATATCTTACAAATATTTGACTCCTACAATAATTATCTTTTTCGATATTGCTTGTGACAAAAACAGTACGCATTAATACCCAACAATAATTAAAGCAATTGTACCTCGACCCTTTCAGGATTCCATGTATATGTTAACGAATATCCTTTACCCACACTATCTGCTATTGTTTTAGAGAATGATGAAGGGTTTTAATGGAACCATTAAATTACCACCCTTTGAAGATCATACGACATCTAATCGAGATACGTACGAATGGACCTAGTACATCTAATTAGATAATTGTCAAATGCGTTCTATCGGAACAATTAATTAATAACAATTTACGTTTTATCGTTATTCGTTATATTACCGTAAGACGGATATATGTATAGAAGAATTTGGATGATTTCAGGCAAAGGTTCTGTGGCTTATTGGTCAGAGTGTTCCCCTAGTAAGGCAAAGTTCGTGGGTTCGAAACCCGCCTGATTCGATTACATTTTTTCTATATCTAATCGATTTGAATCAGTTTATTAATATTTTTCTGTTTAGAAACTCATTTTAAAGACTTAACGCCGAAATCGAACCACTAGTCAGCAGTCAGCCTAAAGTCTAACCTTTTATTAGCTGCAGTAAAATGACGTTTTGTGGGTTGCCGGTTTTTGAAGAAAAATAAATAGGGATGTAGCTAAATGAGTGAATCATAAATGAATGAACAGTTTGGTTTTGTGTTTGAGATTTAATATTAAGTTGTAATGTATTTTTTTATTCTATTTTTGTTACTATACTAGAGGATTGATCTTTTTTATTGGAAGTATAGGGAGGTACATTTAAAATGAAACAAAAATGCCATAATAATGTACTTTAATCAATCTTTTTCGGAATTACTGTTACTGTCGCTTTCGGTAACACTAATAATAAATCTATCTGTCACTTCATCTATAATATGATCGAGGTGGCACATTTTGTCTTCCACTTTTATAGTGTGAGACACACAGTCACTCCACTTAGCCGGTGTCACTTTGTTTATACCTTCTTGAAATAAATTTTTAACTTCTTGCATTTTATACGTCTTATTATTATTTGCAACGTGACCCTTTACCTGCGCCCATACCAACTCAATGGGGTTCAGCTCACAGTGATAAGGGGGCAATCTTAAAACTGTGATGCCTTTATGTGCAGCCATCTCGTCTACGGCATATTTCTCAGTAAGATTTTGCTGTATCACAATATCTATTAGAGTGGCCTTTACCATATTTGGTTCAAATACAATATTTTTATTAGTCAGCCACTCTTGAATTCGTGGTTTTGTCCACGGCATCTTCGGGATTGTTTGGATCTTCCTAGAGTGATAGGGCGCATTGTCCATTACGACTTTTTTTTTTTTTTTTTTTTTTACGTGCGCAAAATCCCCACGGATACCTCCCCACCGGAGCCGGTGGAGGAGGTTATGTCGGACTCGAACCGACTAAAACGCACGCCGCCTGTGGGTCGTTTCGGTTGCCGAAGGTGAGGTTGACAGGCATATCCCTCGTGTCCATTACGACTACTGCATTTGGTTTGAGTTTGGGTAGAATACCGCGGAACCAATGCTCGAAACACTCTGCATTCATCTCGTCATGGTAGTCTTCTGTACCTTTCTTTGCTTCAAACATAAGAAGTCCGTCGTCCAGGAAGCCTTCTTCTCCGCCTATGTGACTAATTATTAGTCGTTTTCCCTTTCCTGTGGGATTTTTTAATTCCGTAGTCAGGCCGTCTAAAAATGCCTGTCGAGAAGAGGTAATGCTTCCATCAATCCAGGCTTTTTTTGTAGTATGACCTGAAAAGAACAAGAAAAATCATAAGTTTCGATAGCAAAACAAAAATGGTACAAATATAAGAAACTAAGAGTTGACACTTAAACTTTTTAGTTTGGCGAGATATTATTTGTAATATTATTATGTAACCATTATTTGTAAATAAATAAATAAAAAATCACGTACCAGCATTGACCCAGGTCTCATCTTGATAATATATATATTTTCCCTCCCTGCGAAATTGTTTAATTAAACGCAGGTAGCGCTGGCGCCATGATATGATATCTTGTCTATCAATAAGCACACTCTTGCGTGATCGAGTAACGAATTCGAAATTGAGATGTTTCATAATTTTTCTCAGTGTCTCTTTCGAGAAGTTGGGCAATCCTGGTTCATCATTTACAACTTGCAGCACCTAAAAAATAATATAGTTATTACCTAATTAGTTAATATTACACATGGGATAGGGGAGAAAACATACATAACGTATAATAAAAAGATGAGTGACGACATGTAAACTAACCTTTGCGATGGTGGGTATTTCATTTCTATGAAAGAACTGATGTACAATTCGTCTAATTGCAGTGAATGTGAAATTATCAAGTTTATCTTTAAAGGTAAGTTTTGGGCCAGTTTTTTCGGGAGGTTTTAGTGATTCGCTGTCGTTCTCCTTGTGCTCCTTTAAAACAGAATAAACAGTGCGGACGGATATTCCCAAGACTTCAGCCACCTTGTCAACGCATTCACTTGTTTTTGGTAATTCAATGTTTGGTTCTGAACATTTCACTTCAAACACATATTTGTAAACGTTTCTGACCCATAGTTTTTCTGTTGCACTTAGAGCTACACGTGGCCTCTTTTTCTTAGGAGATAAAAACGTGTCTCCATCTTGCGATGTGCCCGGAAGAGCATCCATGTCTTTGATGTATCAAACAAAAGAAACTAAAACTATTAACGAAAACAGGCAATGAAAAACAAACACAACGTAACATAAACTTAACAATAATGATAACAAAAACAACGCGCAGTGGCCAAATCAAAATTATTCGTGTACTCAAAACAGAAGTTAGAAGCCGAATGAGCGAATGACAACCGAAACAAAATGGCGGCCAAGCGTCATCGTAGCACCATAACCAAAAATCAGTACTACCAACTTGAGAGAGCGGTTGCTTGAGTGTTATCTTGCTTAATGCATAAAAGGATCAACGTTTATACAGCCTTTTATTTACATTAATATTAAATAGAATTTAGCATGATCATTATGAGGCAAATTATGGAACGATTAGATATTCCGTAAACTTTTGTGAACTGAATCACATCACTATTGAGATTAAGCTGTCAACATTATTTTACGGAATGACATTTAGAAACGTCATTTTACTGCAGCTAATAAAAAGTTAGACTGTAGGTTATTTGTTTACTGAGTGTTTTTATAAAAAGTCTCCACCTATTACATTGGGACCTAAACATAAACTGGCGAAATGTGGGTGCTAGCATCTCTGCCTACCCCTTCGGGAATATGGACGTGAGTTTATGTTATGTTATGTTTATAAAAAGTCGCTACAATATTGTTTACTTTTAGTTAACTGCCTAACCAAAGGCAGTATACATTATACTAGCCAAGTTTTCACTTACATCTACTCCCGAAGTGGCAATTTCTTTTTTAAATAGTGTTATTGTTATAAGTCATATATGTATTATGAAGCTGTTATTTTTATATAACAAACAGATATGTAAATACCCGTACTTTCGATGCGGGTTCAGAACTTGTTACGATCAATAACGTGGGGGTGTAACAATCAAAATCAGCTATTCTGTACACTGTACAATCTTGTAATAATCCTGTAGAAGTAACTGGGGTCATGCAACAAAAGGTACACGGGCAAACTCAAATCACTTACCCACTTGTTTTTTTGATCACTTATAAATGCTGGTGGCCACTAAATAGCAGTTGTTTCGGGTGTCAGGATATGTGTGTAATAATTAAAAGTAATTGCTTTTGCGTGGCGAGCCGCTCTGACGTCTAAATCTTACGAAGATCAAAGCGAGACTGAATACTACGAGAGGTGGCGCGCGCAACCCGGCGGATCGCCCGTTATCAAACTACCCGCATACTAGTCATAACACAGGTACCCCCAAGTTCACCAAGATTTATTCAGTCAACTATTGGACCCACCACAACACCTTTCAATAATATTTATAGAAACTCTCTGTGCTTACAGGGTCGGCAGAGCGAGTGTGACTCTCCTGGTATTGCGCACGTCCATAGGCTACGGTAGCCACTCTCCATCAGATAGGTCGTGTGCTTGTGCACCTCAGTGGTATAAAAAAATATAGATGTCTAGATATAAACCTTCATCTTTTGAGGGTAGGAGCGACACAATTTCATCTCGAACTTGTTATATTTATAATTTTCAATAAAGTCGGCTCCTGCCAACTTTAGTTTATTGTTTTGGCTTTATCGAGTTTTCTCTGTTCATTTGGTCAGCAATTGTTTGTATTAAATACAGGCGTATTTTAAAACTACAGCTAATAATTTTCTTTGTTTGAACATAAAAGTATATTTTCCGAATTTCCCTCAAAGCAGTTAGAGCGTGAATAAGTTATAATGGTAATACACTCACTCTCGAGCTTTTGCGCTTATAATGTTAACAGAGAGATTACGTAGCTTATTGGAAAGTAACGATTTAAAAATCTGCCTTGGAAATCAATGGCAAAATTATTTAAATATTACCATTCAATGGTTAATTAAAGTCGTTCTTGAGATAATTTTCAGATATAGTAGTAGTAGAAAAACCCATCCCACTGAAATTGAAAATGTGAAGTTTGTTTGGATATCTCCACTTACATGTCACTTATCGAGAAACAATAATAATTAATACACACTGTATTAGCAATGCGAGGGATTGAGGGTGGTTGCGCCGATGTGGAAACTGTATTTTTTGACATGGAAACACACTCCTTTTAGATCCGTCTCCCCCTCCGCACTAACCATAGAGTAGGGCTAGCTGTAGCTTCCGTCCGCCATTGTGTGAGATGTGGACGGCCACTCCCGCTTTGAACTAGCCAGCGTAGGGACGGATCGCGAGCGCGTCTCTCAGAAATGAATAATATTTGTTGTATTTTAACCGCCTAATAGACCTTTACCGATCGGATGGTGCCTCTCGTGTGTTCCTCAAGGGATCTAGTGACGCTGACGGCAGCTCCTGAGCAAGGAAGAGAAGATCCGTGTACCGGCTGCGATGAAAAACACGTGGGTCGTGAAGGTTAGTGCATCCTCTCCTAATTTCTCGGGCTGCATTCACTGCCTGGATCGAATCCGCGGCAGCCCGGCCACCTGTCTTGTTTTGTGTGTAAAGTGTCAATAGAACAGTTATCTGCTTCTCCGCAATACAGTCCACTCGCGCACGTTGGCCCACGCGCCAACATTTTTTGGTCCGGATCGAGCCGGATTCTTAGCCGTAGTTCGTATTTTGTTATTATTCTAATGGGAATAAGCGCATCGCACCTAAGTGCCTGGTTATTTTAGTAGAAAACCCCGCATCCAGACATTTAGGCTTAGAATTTGTTGTCCGTTCGCCGCTGGCTCGCATTGTACCTACCTAATACATAAATAGGTTAGGTATCATATCAACACTTAATCGTAGTTCGCAATTTTCGCATCGCACCTAAGTGCCTGGTTATTTTAGTAGAAAACCCCGCATCCAGACATTTAGGCTTAGATCTTAGGTATACTCAGACACCCTAGTGCATAGGCACAGTGTAATACCTAACGCATTTGGCTTTGTTTTGTTTTTTTTCAATTACGTTGTTCTCGGCTCACGTCGTATTTGCCTAGTACCTGCGTGGGTAGACACGTGGCTGTGCCTACCTCGCTCGCATCTCATCCCAATTCATACGAAAGTATTTTAATTTGAATAGATATTACGCAATACTTAATCTCGGAAATAATAGTTGAATCTAGACAGCGACCATCGCGTAGGTACGACCTTGTTGCTATGCGCGTTTGTTCAAGCGTGCATTCACAGTTGTAAGCACCTACCTACCTACATAGTTAACGCTCGCGCCGCCTCGCTGCTCTGTACCGCTAGGATTAAGTCATTTCATATTTATTGTTTACCGCACTTTAGTTTGAGATTTAATTGTAAACATGTCCCCAAAGGTTGATAAGACCGGTAAGGTTCAATTGAAACTTTTATACGCTAAAAAGGAAATGATTTACTCTCGCGTACAATCGATTTATGATAGTGCACTTAAAACCTCTGATTTGGTCATCAGAGATTCGTTCTTGTGTTCTATAGAAAACTTAGATAGTCTACGCGCGGATTTCGAAACCTTAGTGCATGACATCAACGTTTTAGAGTTGAATTTGGATCCCGATTACTCAGTGAGTTATCAAGCCTTGTCGTCGTTTGACGATTTGTATTGTCGTATCAAGCGCGTCGCGAGGAGTTTGGAGAAGCCGTCTGACCGACCCAACCCCACTCGCGACCGACCTAAGTTGCCACCAATTCAAATACCCGAATTTGATGGTAACATTCGCAATTGGTGTCGATTTATAGATAGTTTTGAGAACACAATAGATAAGAACGATTCGTTGACAGATCACGAAAAATTGCATTATCTTGTTGAAAAATTGACTGGTAAAGCTATAACCGTTTGCGCTGGAATTACGTTTAGTGCCGGGAATTATAATTTAATTTTAAATACTTTGAAAGCTAAGTATGAGGATAAAAGATCGGTAGCTAACGCCTATTTGGATCAGATGTTTGATTTGAAATCTATTACGGCATGTAACGATCAAAACTTAGAGAAATTTCTAGACACTTTCGCGTCAGCTGTTCGCGCTGTAAAGAACCTAAAGATTGATGACCTCTGCGACTTCGTATTTTTGTGTATGGGTTTAAGGAAATTAGATTCCGAAACCATTCGTTTGTTTGAGTCGGATCATCGCGGCAATAAAATTCCTAAGTTCGAAGACTTAGAAGGTTTTGTTCGCGAGCATATAAAAATATTACAACGCTCTTCATCGAAACATGAAGGCGCGAAGACAGTTGTTAGTCCCGCGCGCAAAATAGATGCGTCATCGAGGTCACTGAGGTCAACCCATACTTATGTTAATACCGCACCAGCACGTGTACAATCACCTGTTTGCTCTTTGTGTAGTACTCATCACTCGCAACTGTACAAGTGTCCTGGTTTCCTAAAATTGTCGCCTAGTGATCGTTATAAATTTGTTCGCGCTAATAATCTTTGTTTTAATTGTCTCGGTACTAAACACCGCGTGGGTTTATGTAATAGTGGAAATGGTTGTCGCAAATGTCAAGCGAGACACCACACTTTGCTTCATTTTGAAAATAGTAATGCCGCATCCAAGGTGAGCACAGTTGGTTCGTCGAGCGGTGACGCGCGGCAGCCTGCGCCGCAGCCGCAGCCCGAGCTCGCACGCGCTCCGGCCTGCCCGGGGACCGCTACGAATGACGTCACCTTGTGTTCGTTCTCCGCTAGTGCTGCCCTCACTACGGTTTGTCTTGCGACCGCTCGCGTGGTTATTGTTGATGCATTAGGTAAGCCGCGCATTGTTCGAGCGCTGTTAGATGGCGCTTCGCAAAGTAATTTTATTACTCAAGATTGTTGTCGGCGTCTTGGTTTCAATGTTGATAAGCGTTCAACCCGCTCAGTGGTGAAGGGTTTTGGAAGCTTACAGTCAGCTGTTCGTGGCACCGTTAAAACAAGGTTTAGATCTCGTTTTAATAATAATATTTGGTTTGACATGGATTCGCTCGTTATAGATAGAATAGCTGAACAGTTGCCTACCGTCCCGGTTGACACGTCTTTATTAACGAAATTTAAAGACTTGCCTTTAGCAGATGAGACTTACGCTGTTCCTGGAGTCGTCGATATATTGATCGGCGCTTCGATTCTCCCGCACCTCCAGTTATCACGTAAGGTTCAAGGGGGACCGACGTACCCCGCTCCGCACGCACTGGAAACAGTTCTTGGTTTTGTTATAATTGGTTCCGCACCCGCTTCTATGGATAGTTTTAGTCACTCGACTGCTTCGTTCTGTTGCACCGTCGAGCCGCCACTGGAGTCTACCATCCGCAAGTTTTCGCTCGGTGGCTCCCGTGTATCCGCTGAAAAACGCTTTCTTTGTTTGGAACGAAAGATGCAGGCGTCCCCAAAGTCGAAGCGGGCCTATGATGAGGTTGTTAACGAATATTTAGATAAAGGTTACATCTCACCTGCGCCTGCGGACACTGGCGGGACCCAGCCTTCGTACATTATCCCGCACCGCGGAGTTATTAGAGAAGATAAGCTTACTACTAAAACTCCGTGTAGTTTTGGATGGCAGTGCTAAGACTAGCACTTCCGTGTCGCTTAATGACATAATTGTAAATTTTCGCATTAATATTAATAGAATTTTAGCTTTTTCGGACTCAACAGTCGCTTTGTGTTGGGCCCACTCTTCGCCCCATCGTTGGGACACCTTCGTCGCTAATAGAGTGGCAAAAATTCAATCGGAATTAGCGCCAAAAAATCTCTTTCACGTTGCTGGCACCGACAACCCAGCCGATTGTCTCTCTCGTGGACTGCTTCCTTCGCAAATATTAGATCACCCGTTATGGTTTAGTGGACCGTCCTGGATTCATGCCGCGTTAGATAAGTGGCCAGTTAGTCAATTCAATCCCACTACGGTTTCCGAACCACCCGAGGAAAAGAAGCACTCGCTTGTGGTGTCGGTCCCGCGTGAAGAGTCCCTGGTTTTGTTGTTGGCTAATCGCGTCTCGTCTTGGTCGAGACTGTTGCGTTGTGTTGTTTATGTAGGCCGATTTTTGAGAATTTTATCTACACGCGGTCATATAACCGCCGCTGATTTAGATAAGGCTGAATTGATCATACTTCGCGAATTGCAGAAGTGTTATTTTGCTTCTGAATTTAAAAATTTAGAATTTAACAAACCTTGTAGTCGTTCTTTCCGACACTTGAAACCATTTTTGGAAGATGGACTCATTCGAGTAGGTGGTCGTTTGAGAAATTCAGGTTTAGGATTTGAACAAAGGCACCCAGTAATTCTCCCGCGTAAGGACCACGTATTAGATTTGTTAGTAGATTATCATCACAAGGTGAATTGTCACGCTGGTCCCGATTTGTTAATGTCTATTTTGAGACAGAAATACTGGATAATTTCCGCTCGTAATTTGATTCGCGCTAGAGTACACAGATGTGTACCTTGTTTTAAACTCCGCCCGCGTTTTATCGCGCCTGAAATGGCCGATCATCGCTCTTGTCGTGTTGTTCAATCCGCAAAACCTTTCGTACACACCGGCACAGACTTTGCTGGGCCTTTCAAGGTCACCATTGCTCGTGGTCGTGGCATTCGCTCCACGAAAGCTTATGTTTGTTTGTTCATTTGTATGACAACTCGCGCGGTTCATATAGAGTTGACCGGTGATTTAAGTACGCCAAATTTTATGTCCGCTTTTAAACGTTTTTTGTCGCGTCGGGGTCCGGTTAAGCGCATGTATTCGGACAACGGTACAAACTATGTAGGGGCCCGACGTAGTATTTCGGAATTGCACACATTCTTACGGTCTAAGTACTACCAAAGTGAATTCGCTCACATCTTAGCCGAAAATCGCATTGAATGGTACTTTAACACGCCTGCAGCTAGTCATTTTGGTGGTAATTGGGAAGCGAATATTAAAAGCCTTAAGTCGCATCTGTTTCGCGTCATAGGCGAACAGATTCTCTCGTTCGAGGAGTTGAGTACCGTACTCGCGCAAGTAGAGGCGGTGATGAACACGCGTCCGCTGTGTCGGACTCTATCTAGCGATCCGTCAGAGCCGTTAGCGCTGACGCCAGCTCACTTCTTAAATATGACTCCTTTAAAATATTTGCCCGCAATAGATGTTGATGACGATAGAATACACCTCCTAACTCGTCACGCTCTTTTAGATAAGATGGTCCAATCGTTTTGGAATCGTTGGAGAACCGATTATTTGCACACGCTGCAGTCACGTCAAAAATGGAATACTCCATCCAACCCAATTACTGTAGGTACGGTGGTAGTCCTTATGACTGAGAATGCGCCTCCTTTACATTGGCCTCTAGGAGTAGTAGAGGAAATTTTTCCCGATGCCCGCGGGATAACTCGTGTTGTACGGGTTAAAACTGCAACCGGATCGTATCTGCGCCCGGTTGTTCGCCTCTGCCCTCTGCCTAGCCAGCAGTAGGCACGAGTTCCAATCTATGTTTATATTTAGTTGTTATTTCGCAAACCTGGATTTAGATTAGACATTAGTTTTGTTCCACATTTTTCGTTTCGAAGGTAGCCCTTCAAGCCGGGGGGAATGGTTGCGCCGATGTGGAAACTGTATTTTTTGACATGGAAACACACTCCTTTTAGATCCGTCTCCCCCTCCGCACTAACCATAGAGTAGGGCTAGCTGTAGCTTCCGTCCGCCATTGTGTGAGATGTGGACGGCCACTCCCGCTTTGAACTAGCCAGCGTAGGGACGGATCGCGAGCGCGTCTCTCAGAAATGAATAATATTTGTTGTATTTTAACCGCCTAATAGACCTTTACCGATCGGATGGTGCCTCTCGTGTGTTCCTCAAGGGATCTAGTGACGCTGACGGCAGCTCCTGAGCAAGGAAGAGAAGATCCGTGTACCGGCTGCGATGAAAAACACGTGGGTCGTGAAGGTTAGTGCATCCTCTCCTAATTTCTCGGGCTGCATTCACTGCCTGGATCGAATCCGCGGCAGCCCGGCCACCTGTCTTGTTTTGTGTGTAAAGTGTCAATAGAACAGTTATCTGCTTCTCCGCAATACAGTCCACTCGCGCACGTTGGCCCACGCGCCAACAGAGCGATAATATGCCTATCAACCTCACCTTCAGCAACCAACAATGTCCCACAGGCGCCGTGCGTTTTAGTCGGTTCGAGTCCGACACAACCTCTCCCACCAGCTCCAGCGGGAAGGTATCCGTGGGGATTTATTCGCACGTAAAAAACCTGTACTAGCAATAATTCATTCGTTTTGTCATTAATATGAGTTAATATGTCTCGATGACGTGTTGTGCTAGCTTCTGTTTAAATGTGTAAAGAGAGGTTATGTTTTTACCCGACTAAGACGAAGCAAAAGGAGGGTTATGGTTTTGATAGGCTATATATGTAGGTATGTATGGTAGGTTCATCTGTTCCCTCATAACTTCTCAACCACAAATTCGAACTGGACAAATGATGTATCGTTATATAGGAGCGTCTTAGTCGTCCGCTGGTTATAGGCTATATAATGTGTCACTGAATCTATTACGGCGCCCTCTAGCGACCATAAAATACTGTTTTAAAAAATACATTTGAGATAAATAAGTCGTATTGGGTATCAACTGAAAGGGCTTAATTAGCACGTTTCAAATATGTATGATATTCAAATATGTTTGCCCCAAAACAATATAAATAATGGTGGTAAAGATTTGACGGCACAAATTTGTCACAAATTTCGACCGGATTGGTACCACCGTGCAATATTGCGAAAATCCCTTCATAGTAATTCAATTTTGGTTGGATTGCGTTCAGGGATCAGCAAATGCATAGCCGGGCAGAGGTGATGGTGGTCGCAGCACTAGTGGGACCAGTGGGTCTTGGCGTAGTCTAGTGAGGATGGTGCGGGGCGACGCGCCGGTCTGGGAGACCCGTAGAAACGGTGGTGCCGCTGGCCGCCCGCGGTATAGTACAGAGGCCCAACTGGGACTAACCACCCTGGAAGGCTGCCTCACCAGACCGCGCATAATCCCGGTATGGTTCGTCGTGCCGGTTGGTGACCGGAAGTGGGAGCCAGGCGACCATATTCAGGGGGGGGGGGGTACGGGGGCCCTTCCGTACGGCGTGTCGGCTCACGCCATGCCTCATAATCATAGACAAAACCAATATCCCGCACTTTGTCACGCGGTGCTGCGACGACAATCACCTCTTTTTTCACGCCCTTTTCTCCTTTTTATCATGGCAGCGCACTTAAGAGTATTGGGTAACACAGTGGCTCTTCAAACTCCCACAAGCTCGCTATATGAGGTGGAGTCCACTAACATCTGTGGGCTCCATGCGAACCTCAACGCCGTCCACCAACACCAACACACCACGGCGAAACCAGATATGCTCTTTCTCACGGAGACACGAATAGGCCGCCCTGATGACACGACCTACTTGCTTTACCCTGGCTATGTTATCGAGGAAAATTTCCGTGCAAAAGCCGGGGTGTGCGTGTTTGTTAGGGCGGATGTTTGTTGTCGCCGTTTGCGCAGCTTTGAGGACCCATCCTTTTCAACCCTATGGGTACACGTAGACCATGGCTCTACGAGTCAGATCTATGTGTGCCTCTACCGTTCCCATACAGGAGATGCTGAGACAACTCGACTCTTTGAATATCTGAGTCAGGTAGCAGATGATGCGCAGGAACGGTTTCCGAACGCCGAAGTGGTATTTTTGGGTGACTTTAACACCCACCACGAAACCTGGTTGGGCTCCGTCAAAATGGACCATGCGGGAAGAGCCGCCCATGCATTTGCTCTGGCGCATGGCCTGACCCAATTGGTACACGAGGTCACTAGAATACCAAGAAGGTCGGGCCTAGCACCCTCTTTGCTAGACCTTCTGCTGACGAGTCACCCAGACCTGTACAGTGTTTCGGTACAAGCCGCTTTAGGCAATTCCGACCACTGTCTGGTCTGCTCCAAGGTGCCAATTATAGCGCCCTCACGACCCGTGCAGGGGAAGCGGCGTCTCTGGCACTACTCGTCAGCAGATTGGGATGGGCTGCGCAACTATTTTGCGTCCATCCCGTGTGTTGAACGCTGCTTTGAAGGTAAGAAACCCTCAGATTGTGCTACTGCTGTTGCCGGTGAGATCGGTCTGGGTATGGAATACTATATCCTGTACACTGATGTCACCGGTGCCCGAGGAGTGCGCCCTTGGTTCGGGCTGTTGATCAAAAGCAATCCGCGTATCGCGCTTGGGTAAGGGCGGGTGCCACGCACGATCCCAATGTAGGCCACTTCAAGGCGGCGTACAACAGAGCCACATAGGTCTGCAAGAGGGCTTACGTCAGAGCGGATGCCCTGCGCATTGCACGGCTTGATCAAGAGCTAGTGGCACATCCCACAGGCAGCCGTGGTACTGGCGACTGGCCAATGCCATGCAGGCCAACTTCTGTCAGCCTTCGCAGCCACCGCTGCGCTACCCTGATGGATCCCTGGCCCATGGACCGCAAGAGAAAGCCAATATGCTAGTTAATCTCTTTGCGGCCAATTCCCGAGTCGATGATTGCGGTATACAGCCGCCGACACTACACAATGTTGACCACGTAATGCCTGAAATACGTATCAGGCAATGCGATGTCCGTGCGGTACTTCAATCACTTCATGTCCGGAAAGCCAGTTGCCCGGATGGTATTCCAGCGGTGGTTTTACAAAAATATGCAGCGGAGTTGTCTCCAATGCTTACGCGGCTGTACCGACTGTCCTACAGCTCGGGTACAGTGCCTTCGTCTTGGGAAGAGGCGAATGTACAGCCAATCCCCAAGAAGGGGGATCGCTCAGAGCCAGTCAACTATCGACCCATAGCCGTCACCTCAGTGCTGTGCAAGGTCTTCGAGCACATCATCAACATACAGCTCATGCGTCACCTAGAGGATCACTCCTTAATTAGTGACCGGCAATATGGCTTCAGGCCGAAACGGTCAACGGGTGATCTTCTAGCATACGTTACCCATCTTTGGGGTGAGGCTATGGACAAGCACGGCTAGTCACTGGCAATTAGTCTTGATATCGCCAAAGCTTTTGATAGAGTCTGGCACAAATCGCTTCTCTCCAAGCTATCAGCCTTTGGTCTACCTCCTAGACTGTGCACCTGGATTACTAGTTTCCTGCGGGAGCGCCGTATTCACGTCCTCTGTGATGAACGGGCTTCGGAGTTCTTGCAGATAAATGCTGGCGTACCGCAGGGGTTGGTATTATCTCCCGCTCTCTTTCTTCTGCATATCAACGACATGCTATCCACCGGCAGCATACATTGCTATGCAGGCGATAGCACCTTACACGGGAGTTATCACGGACAACCTGCGGCCAAACAGTCTGATATCGCGGAAAAAAAGACAGCGTCTTGTCACTGAACTGAACCGGATCTTGAATCACATTTCTCAATGGGGCTCTGAGAACATGGTCGAGTTCAATGCCAAGAAGACGCAGGCTTGTGCGTTCACAGCAAAGGAATCTTCTTTCCTTCCCCTTCCCACTCTTCAGAACACGCCACTGCCACTGCAGGACAATCTCAATATCCTAGGCATGGATATTCGCTGCAAACTGAATAACAGAAATTACATCGAGAGCATCATCAAAACAGCCTCGCGGAAACTCGGACTCCTGAACAAAGTGAGACGTTTTTTCACGCCGGAGCAGCGGTGTCTTCTCTATAAGACACAAATTCGCTCCTGCGTGGAATACTGCTCGCATCTCTGGGATGGCTCCGCAAAATACCTACTAGATGCTCTCGACAGGTTGCAGCGACGTGCGGTCCAAATTATTGGGAACCCTGAGGTCACGAGCACCCTCGAGCCTTTGCAGATGCGTAGAGATATTGCTTCCTTGGCTGTATTTTACCGTCTCTACCATGGTGAGTGTTCTGATGAGCTCTTCCTACTAATCCCACCATCTCCTTTACTACATAGGACAACACGTGCAGGCCTTAGATGTCACCCTCACACTGTGCAGAATATACGAGCAAGAACCAAGCGGTTCGGAGACTCTTTTCTTTGCCGCACCACCAAGACCTGGAATTCATTACCAGCACACGTGTTTCCTTCTTCCTACAGTCCCGGGGCCTTTAAGCGGGGCGTGAAAAAGCATCTGATGAGGCCGCCAAGCTGAGTGCCACCATTGTAACACTTAGTGTCTGTAATGGTGACCCTCTTTCCTGAGACTTTGCCTTTAGCTTACCATCAGGCGAGGTGAGGTCAAGTTGGCGTGTCCTATATATAAAAAAATAAAATAAAAATAAAACCCGACTACTGAAAAATCACGCTATAAAAAGTATTAAACAAGAAAATATCAAAGATAGCCGTGGTCGTAAGCCTCTTTTACCTAGAATATATTCTTTTGTTAGAATAAGTGACATACGGACACGGCTATCCTAGCTATTTTCTTGAAAGTATTTTATTATAAAGTTGTGCGTTCGTAAGTAAACATTTTTTGCCGTAGTTCGTGCGTATCTTCGGCAGCGTAATAAAACTTGCTAGACAAGTGCTTCGGCTAGTTAGTTCCTTCAATTTTTGAAGGCTAGGTTAGTATAGAGTTTGTTAGACGTTTTTTATTCAATCTACTACTACTCGCTATTTATTATCCCTGGAATAAGGTCCCGTGGGTTGCGGTTGCGGGACCTGAATTCAGCGTGGACGAAACTACGATCAACAGTTAGTGAAAAAAAATTTTAATAAAAAAGCTAGTTCATCCAATGATGATACAAATATATAGATACATCATACACGAAAATGGTGACTTTTGAAAAATGGCGCTAACACTAAGTATAAACACATTATAGCTGTACTCCATTTGGCTAGCTACTTAACTAAACCTAAACAAACTTGATGTGTCTTTATAATAATATGTTCTATTTCATATTTGTGTTAATGGCTTCAATATTAGTCTGTTTAGAAACTTATTTTAAAGACTAAAAACCGAAATTATATCACTGTTAATTTAGTTAGCCTAGTTTATTTACATGCTATAAAAACAGTAACAGTAACCGAATGGAGTATAATTGCTAATTATATGTCAATGTCATTAAATTATTTGAAATACATTACTATTTATATCCATCAACATTTCTCTTTATTACAATAAACTACTTATAAATTATATTTTAAAATATTAATAAAAACACCTATTAAAAAATATAAAAATGTAATATTATTATTTACTAATTAATATACGAAATGCTTTTAACACATTGGAGAGAGACGTTCTTTTGAGTGAGGTCAAGGATCAGGTTCCCTCTATGTACCATCATCCCTCTAATCTCTTCTTCAATAACAACTTGGGCTCTTCGCAAGTGGGTGCTCAGCAAGGGGATCCCCTGGGGCCCCTCGTTTTAGCTTGGCGATCCATAAAGTCATTACGGAGCTTAAATCCGACCTGAACTTATGGTATCTAGACGATGGGACCCTCGGGGATTTACCGGAAGACGTCTACCAGGATCTGAACGCTTTGATTCCTCGTCTCAAGAAATTGGGTCTGGAGGTGAATCCCTCTAAATGCGAATTGTTCTCTTGCACTACTGAAGCTCGTTCTTGCTTTTCTCGCTTCAATTCCCTTTTGCCTGGCCTCAAAGAACTTTCTTCATACTCTTTCACCCTCTTAGGGTCTCCTATCTTCCCTGATGGAGTGCCAGAAGCAATTTCTTCACGCACTAAGCTTCTCCTGACCGCTCAAGAACGTCTCAAAGACCTTTCTGCACACGTGGCGATGGCCTTATTGCGCATGTGCTTTGCCCTCCCCCTTCGCCCTCCCCCTTTGTGTTGGCGGATATCCCATGCCTATTAGAACCACCTGGCCTCAGCAGATCCGACGGCAAAAGGCCGGACGGTATGACTCTGTTGCCATGGAAAAATGGTAAGTGCCTTCTGTGGGATGCCACGTGTGTCAGCACGGTTGCGCCCAGTCACCTGAGCCGTACTGTCCGGTCTCTGGTAGCTGCTGCTGAGGACGCAGTGGATAAAAAACGAGAGAAATATGCGGCGTTGACAGAGCAATATATGTTCGCTCCCTTTGCGGTCGAGACAATGGGTAGTTGGGGTACCGATGCCAAAAATCTAGTGAGCGAATTAGGGCACAGGTTGAGGGACAAAACCGGTGACTCCCGCTCCGGCTCGTACCTTGGGCAACAGTTGGCCATAGCTATTCAACGGGGCAATGCCGCCAGCGTCATGGGCTCCTTTGCACCAGGTACGATGAGGGGCGGGTTAATAGATTAGACTTGATTGGACTGTCATTTTGACTTATAAAAATGTAGACATAATGTTATAATTGTATCATGTTAATAAATATATTGAAATGTGATTATTTAAAAAATGAAAAAAAAAATCTGTTCATATTATTATTATTCACGAATTAATTACTCAAGGCTTTTATTTGCGTAGCGCACTGTCGCGTCTCTGATTGGTGAGTTATATTTTTATAAACTATATTCCATAGTTCTATAGTTTATAAACATCATTGATCTCGCCCAGTTAAATGGCAATAGTACAGTCCTACAAGTAATATTTTGAGAGAATGGGTGTTTGTTTCTTTTTCAACCAAAACAGCTGAACAGATCTGGATGAAACGTAATTAAAAGATAGAGTACACAGTACATTTAGGCTACTTTTTATCCCAAAAATAACGATCAGGATCAGTATTTTACAGGTGGAGTCAGATACAACAGCTAGTGTGATATATTATGATATTCACAACTTGAGTAAACATGCATACCTACCCCTTTGGGAATTTACAAGCGTGAGTTTATGTATGTATTCACAACCAAGAAACCGATGTCGTCATTCTGACATGTGACATAATTACATATCATAGTCCCATGGCTGTATAGCCATATCATAATCTGTTTTCCCTTAAAAAAGGCATTGTATACCACAATGACGCAATCCCCAACAGCTTTAGATATTAACCTTAGTTATATTACTCTGTTTTATTTATATGACATAATGAATTATCGTGTTTTCAATAAGGAAAATTTAGTACTCACTTGGGAAATGAAGAAATGTAGAATAATCACTTTGGTGTGTGATATCCATATTTATTCAGCTCGGAGCAGCAGTGTCTTCTAATCTTTTATAAACCTGTCTCATAAGACATAAGTTTATTGCTGTGTAGAATGCTGTTCTCATCTCTGGATTACCTCCGACCTGCCTATCTAGATAAGTGCAATAAGTTAGTAGAATAAAATATATTGATTAACTAGCTTTTGCTCGACTCTACGCCCGCGTGGATGTCGGTTCTCGGCAATTATTCGATTTTTTCTCACCTTTTAAACCATTCCTAGACCTCCACGAACATTTCAAAACCAAGATAAGATAAACCCGTTCAGCCGTACTCGTGTTTTAGCGAGACTAACGAACAGCAATTGATTTTTATATATAAATATAAGTCGGATTGACATACGTTGACAACTATTATAAACGTCAAAATATGTCATACAACGGCATGGGACTCTTCGCGATTAAATCATGGAACCGTACTATTTCCGCAAGTTAGTCAAGTCGTGACCACGGGTGCTGCAACGCATCCGAAACGTCGGCAGAAATAGTAAGTTCCATGATTAGTCGCGAAAAGTCCCGGCACCGTTGTATAATTATGAATTCACACCACTATAGTTTAAAAATATTTGTCAATCCTAGACATTAATTAATCTATTCTACAATACGCCGGTCAATGTATTGCTACTTTACTAGAGAGGCTGAACTTGATAGATATCCAAGAGATCCGCATTATTGTATCCTTGTTCCCAATTTCAGCCAGATTCTTTAGACAATAGGCTGATTGACTATTTGGCTATTTTACTCTCAAAAAATGATCACTGTATAGTAATGAACTGCTAAATCAATATCAGGAGAGGGGTTCTTACAATAGAAATAAATATACTAAATAATTTACAACTACACATTTAATTTACAATTTACAATATTTTTGTTAACTCATTATGAAACCAGTAAGAAATAATAGGCTTTTTTATTTTTATTTTTATTTTATTTACTTATTTTAAATCAATAT
Source organism: Eilema griseolum (assembly GCA_963662185.1). Taxonomy (NCBI): domain Eukaryota; kingdom Metazoa; phylum Arthropoda; class Insecta; order Lepidoptera; family Erebidae; genus Eilema; species Eilema griseolum. Next base: position 5,192,145 of record OY759243.1, read on the forward strand.
CACCGAATTTAGGGCTGGGCGTATTTAGCTTCTTTTTTTTGAATTGTTGCCATTGACAGCAAGAAGAAGACTGCTAAACTGAAATATTAGACCGACAAATAAGTTTATAGATATTTGATTTTGAAATTTCATTTGCTCGCACCGCCGGAAAGCGTACCATACAAAATCGTACTTGCGAGTGACGTCATACGCCAGCCGCGTGTAGTATAAATGTAAGTAGTGCAAGAGAATGTCGCATTTATCTCAGCCTACATTACGTTTACACGTATATAGTTCATAATAACAGTAATTTGAAATTTAATGAAAAACCTAAAAAAGTTAAAAATTGGGACAAATTTTGATTGCTTATATTTTGATTAACTTTGGGAATTAAAATAATAAAATGTCATTGTTTCAGTTTAGTTAGGCAATATTTTATTTTGCAAGATATAGTTTTTAGAACAATCTAAAATATTAAGTAGTATAAAGAAGAATCAGACGACCTTGTCAAATAGACTATTTGAGCGTAACTGACTATCAAATATCCGAACATCTTCACAAACTATAACATTCATAATAGATAGATAGATAGAGATTCTACTATGTCAGGTGTGTAATAAAGAGTTACTACACACCTGACAGAGTAGAATTTAGGCCACCCCATCTCTGCGGTGTCGTACAAGGTGACTAAAGGATAGGGCTGTTTAACATCAGACAGATATGTATAGCCCAGATGCATGACTGATTGAACCGCAAAAAGTCCCGAACCGTTGTATAATTATTATGCATGACTCGAGTCAACAATAGTGCCCGGAATATGGCAATAGGCGCACCCCCAATTACGTGGGACTGAATACAATGATTGGTGATATGTGGGTGTTAATTCACCTCTGCCTTTTTCCATACCAGCAGTTAAAGGACTGAAGTAGTATGATAATTCCATCAAAAACATAAATATGAAAAGAGAGCCAAGTTCAATATTATGATATAATGTCTTGGTTGTGGTGACAAGGTCAATGGTCAGTCCTGAAATTGATTTATAGCAACATAAAATATAATTTCTTCTTATAGCTTATAGGATAATATATTGTAGCCTAAGGTCTGACTTGGCTAATTTTAATATACGAATTATTATGTTTCATGGCTAGTTTTAATCAGCAAGTCAAATAAATAAGAACAGACAAGTAACAGGTTTAGATTTTACGAAGGCTATAATACAATTCGTATATACTAGCCAAGTCAGACCTTAGGCTTCAATATATGAAATGATAAAATTTTTACAGTTTCTGATTTATTCAATTGTTTTCACCTAATAACCCATCTGCATGCCAAATTTGGATTTTCTAGGTCATCTGGAACTGGGTTAGAGTTTTGATCTATAGGCCAGTCAATGTTAAAAATGTCCATTTTTAGAAGTTAATATCTAAATACCCGTTTCACATGTGTTTATGAAATTTAGCACATATGTATTTCGCAAGTTTCAATGTATTATGAGCTGTTTGACACGTTCCTATGAAATGGTCCGTGTAATATTACACACGCTTCTGCTCGGTAGTTCTATTACTTGAACTTGGCTTGACACGCTACCACGTGTCTAGATATTGTTGGGTTGTCTAAGGTTAGTGACGGGACAGAAATTCAACCAACATTTCTCACGAGAAACTATTTTATCCAATAAAATAGTTTGTCGTGAGAAATTCCTGCCAGAGATATACTAACATTGTTTGTATTCTCCATACCATTCTCTGACTATAGTCATAAAATAATAGTGAAACTCTCCAAACAAACACATATATCCGAACTGAAATAACATCTGCACATATCTTAAAGATGATAAATTATATATACAGTTATTTTAGGAGTATTCGACGAGAACAGTACAGGTGTGTTTATTTTTGCAAGAGCTTTGAAATCATGGAATCGTCATTAATCAACGAAAGCGTCTTGTGAAAATTAAATAATTAACATGTTTAAGCATCATTACTGTCTCAACACAATCGTTATTGTTCTGTTGTACGATATTCCTTTCAGCAAGACGGTTACTTACTATCGAATAAATTAAAAGTCCTAATATCGATTTTTTTACAAAAACCGATTACTGAAAAAGTTTTACACAAGAAAATATATAAGATAGCCGTGGTCGTATGCCACTTTTCCCTACAATGTATTGATTTGTTAGACTAAGTGGCATACGACCACGGCTATCCTAGATATTTTCTTGTTTAAAACTTTTTAAGTAGTCGGGTTTAAGTTTCAAACTAATTTTTTTTATTTACCCATATTATTTTGGGGTAAGCAATAGGTATATATTATATATAGGTATTTGATATGTGCTAATTATGCCCTTTCAGTTGATACCAAACATAACATATTTCTCTCAAAATTATTTTTTAACATAGTACTTTATGACCCCTAGAGGGCGTCACATTAGATTCAGTGATACGGTATATAATCTATAACTAGCGGACAAATAAGATGCTTCTAACGATACCTCATTAGTTCAGTTCTGATAAGTGGTTGAGGAGCTATGAGAGAACAGATGAACCTACATACATAAATTTATACATACATACATAGCCTGTCAAAATTATAACCCTCCTTTTACTTCGCCGTAGTAGAGTAAAAATAAAACCACTTTTAACGATCGTTATATAATTTAAAACGTCAAAACGCTTGTATAGCAGTATTATAATATTATGAAAAGAAAACATCACTCTCTGATAGTTTTCCCAACTCAGTTGGGGTCGGAATTCCAGTCAAACTAAGATGCGACTAAAAATCGATATTTTTCGTGAAGTGACTGCCATCTGACCTCCAGATAATTGGCGATAACAATGTTCTGTAGTTAGATTAGTCGGTCTTTTTATAGGGACCAGTTACTTGTAACGACTGCAGCCGGGACCAAGCTGAGAACTGAAAAGAAAACATAACTGGGTATTTCTTTTACTTATAAACAACGATTCGAGAAAATTCACTTTCCTTTTCACGGCAAAGGGACATCACATCTACTTCAATGTTTAAAAAGTACGTCAATATTTAATTCATAGAAGGTGGCCCCTCCTTACCTTCTACCATTCTCATTAAAATGTTATAGCCCATAATGACCAATGAGAAACATTGAGAGTAAACACCGGGCGTTCTTCCATTTCTGCGAAACTTTTGTAGGCAATCCTTATACATCGTTAAGTCGAATGTGGCTTAGTGAATAGGTTTTATGTTGTAATTTAGAGGATCTTTATTGAAATGTGGGATGAATATGTAGTTATAGATTATAGAAGTAATGTTTATGAACACAATTATGTTATGTAACCGCCAATACAAACCTTTGAGAATGCCGTGAGGCGAGACCGGTCAGGTGAAAAATAAAATACAGTTGAAAAGTACAAAGTGTTTTATTCAATATGTGTAGCAGTTTCCACCATGTGTCATCAACAATAACATTACATAAACTCACGCCTATATCCCTGAAGGGGTAGGCAGAGGTGCTAGCACCCACATTCCGCCAGTTTATGTTTAGGTGGCGAGCGTATTGCCATTAACCGGGCACTTAGAAATCTGCGATAAATACACACATAACTTCGAAAAGCATCAAAAAGTCATTGGTGTGTGCCATGGTAAAACCTGGGATCTAACCCGAGACCTCGTCTCAGCAGTCCATTACCCATACCAATAGGCTACCGCGGTTATTCTCAGAATTCATTCATCATCAACAACAACAATCATCAACAGTATTAATAACATGATATATAACCTTACAGTTCATAGTATGTATTGCAGGAGCCAACTGACACTTTTGATTAAGATCTTGGCTAGCAAAGTGCTCAAAAAGATCTATAAACGTCGATTTGCTTAACCTGATTTTGTGTTCAGCACTGACGGCATAGAAACTCTCTGTTGTAATAGATTCGGCAGCACGGGTGTGACTCCCTTGGTGCTACATACGTTGTACACAAAACTATATATATAACTATATAATACACGGCGGTATTTCCGCCCAATTGAGCAGTCTGACTGGGGAAGTAACAGGACCGGGCCTTACAGCGGCTATAATAACTTCGTGTTGTGTTCTTAGTGGTGAGTAGGGTGGCCAGAGCCCACTGAAGAATTTGTGCTGTCAGTGGGAAGACTAAAGGCTTGTCCTGCTTTGTCTTCTACACTGACGGCACAGAAAATCTGTACTTACAGGGTTGGCAGCGCGACTGTGACTCCTCTGGTGTTACAAACGTCCATAGGCCACGGTAACCACTTTCCATCAGGTGGGCCGTGTGCTTGTGCCACCTAAATGGTATAAAAAAATATTTTAGTTGGATAGCGGTTTTAGTCGGTTCGAGTCCGACATAACCACCCTATCTACAGGGAGTATCCGAGAGGATGTCCGCGCTTAAAAAAAATACCCAACTAATGTGAAATAAAAATAATATGAATGGTATTTTTTACCGTATGCTTTGAGGACCGCTATGTAATAACAATGGAATATAATATTACGCTCTCTCCTGTGACCCCTAATTAAAGGATCACTTGCAAAGGGTTTTGTCATAAGGGCCGTGCTTGAAGTTCACGAAATATGTGGTTTCCGTAATTCTATCCCAAAATAACCTACCTTTATATTAACCCTTTAAGGAAACTTGAAGGCAATTGCCTCATTGCTAGAAGTTTGAAATTATGTTTGCCATCAAAATATATTATTAGTAAATTAATATTTGAGAAATATAATCATATAGATATACAGTAACGCCTGTTATTCGAGAAGGGTTAAGTCTTACAAATATTTTTGGGATTGAACCGAATGTTACCTGCGGCGCAGTTCGGCAAATTTCATGGACCTGAATTGATATTCCCAATGGGATAAGGACCAATAGAATTGTGGAATTCTGAGAATAACCTTTCACTGCTATACCTGTCGATCAATAAATGAGAGACAGGCTTCTCTTTCGAGATTGGGTAATTATATAGTAGACATTCCAGCAATAAATCAGAGGACATGATTGTAACAGTAATTTTAGATAGATATTTTATTGTACACTAATACATTTACAGCCTAGTGGTATGGGTAATGGACTGCTGAGGCGAGATCTCGGGTTCGATCCCAGGTTTTACCATAGTACACACCAATGACTTTTCAATGCTTTTCGAAGTTATGTGTGTATTTATCGCAGGTTTATAAGTGCCCGGTTAATGGCAATAGGTTCGCCACCTAAACATAAACTGGCGAAATGTGGGTGTTAGCACCTCTGCCTACCCCTTCGAGGATATGGGCGTGAGTTTATGTTATGTTATGTTACATTTACAGCAGAGACATATAGATATCATGTATATACAGTTTAATGTACAATGGGCTGCCTTTTCACTGAAAGCGATTTCTTAATGTAATCATAATGTAACAATACAAAAGAAATATGATAATTTTCTTCTTTCATATTATTAAGGAAGAAAATGACAGTTAATATTGAGAAGATGGTAGTTATAAAATGGACACGTTGACACTTGACATCGATGGGGAGGAATTTTTCGACGCTTAAGATTTTTGATTTCTCTTTTATATCATTGTATATGTTTATTAGTTTATCACGTTATCTAGTTTTAGTTTAATGATTGGTCGTTACATAGAAAATTGCCGTAATTTTTTAAGAAATTGGAGGAAACCCAATTTTCAGTACTAACATTTTTACATGTTTTAGGAATGTCAAAACCAAATTTTATAATTATTTTGGTGTATGAATGAGACAACATTAAGCTAACAAACACATTACATTGTTGAAAAGTGACAGCTGTATAACGAAATTTATCATCAAAATGTATAGCATTTAGTAAGTACTGTTTTTGAAGATCGAATTTAATTTATCAAGGGGCCAATAAAAACAAAATTTTATACATAGTTGTAAAATCTTGAAGTCAGCTTTCAAGCAAAATATAAATAATGGAAATAGCTATTAAATTACAGGAATACCGAATTCATGAATCTGTAAGAAAATTTTGGCAATTTCAGGTAAAAACCTAATACTCGTATAAAAAAAGGACTTGTAGTCTATTTAATATTATTCATATAAATAAATTTAATATTTACCTGTTATAAAGTATCGATTACTTGAAATTGAATACTATGTGGAGTTTAAAACGTACTTGAAAGGTTTCTTGAAATTCTACCTAATGGTTACACAAGTAAGTTGAAGTATTGTCGTTGGTAACGAAACTTGTGAAGGAGGATGGAGCTCTGGTTACAAATAGTTATAAAACTTGGTCATTTTGTAGTTTATTTCTCTTTACCTTTTTTATTGTATTTCCTTTCCTCTTCAAATTTATCTGGTGCTGCTATATGAGCTGCTAACTGCCAAATGAGTCTATTTTTGTTCCTCTGTAGAATATAAATGAACAAATAACTAAAAAAAAGTTTGGCATCAGAAAACTGTCATTTCGATTTTTGATTCATAGATGAATTTAACGACATCAAAACCGGATCAGTCGTTTAGTAAGTACGAGAAAATAGGTACGGATAACAAACAAATATTATATAGTTACATACTCTCATACTCACACTCAAATATACACGGAAGTCACACACAAGAATCATCATTTTTGATTCACTGTAGTCCGGTAGAAAAAGGTACTCTACTTAGTTGACTAAGTTGGCAGATGCGAATAGAAGACATTATGTAGTATAAAAATAAAGCACTTGATATACTATATTTAAAATATGACAAATTGACACGCGTCACGGCGCATCGGTGAGAGAGAGCGAGAGTGAGAGAGAGCAGCGATGGTGAAACATAGATAATAGATATTTCTTATAAAAGTACCACAAAGATATCAGGTGTTCATACAAAGCCAAGCTGCCCGCGTACGAAGGCAACTCGGGCGTCGGAGGTCAATGAATGGCCTCCACCCCCCATGAGCGCAGGCCTCGAGGTGACTAGTGGAGCCGCCTGTCACCCTGGCAGAAGCAGACCGCGGCGGCGGCGGTGCGCCTGATGCGCCTCCCCTTTTTCCGGGGACGATTTGGGGACTTTGTAGTCCCCACACACCCGACGAGAGGGCTAGATCGTGAGAGATGGCCCTGGGTCGGCCGGGGTGTGAGGGATATTCCATGTAAATCTCTCCTGTGGCAACCAAAACGACCTACAGGCGGCGTGCGTTTTAGTCGGTTCGAGTCCGACATAACCTCTTCCACCGGCTCCGGTGGGGAGGTATCCATGGGGATTTAGCGCACGTAAAAAAAAGGCGTTCAAACACTAACACCCTCTCGTAGAACACAAACCCATTCTAACAGTGAGATTGCAGAGCTTCAGTCGATGTAGTCCCTTAGTCAGCGCATCCGCCAACATGAACTCAGTGCTTATGTACCTACTCGAAATGTAACTTCTTGGCTGCAACATTTTCCTTCACGAAGTTGTACCTAACATCAATATGTTTGCTGCGATGATGGAGAAAGAATACAAGTATCACCACTCTATCTCATCCGAAGACAACTAACAGAAAAATGTGCACACGATATCATTGTGAGAGAAGGAAAACTAGAAAAAATAATCTTGCACCAATCCGTCTGCCCAGCGTGGAAACAGTAGGCCAAAGCCTCCCGACATATTGGGAGAGGCCTAGTCCAGCAGTGGACTGCGACAGGCTATTTGATTGAGCAGGAGATAAGGCCAGTGAATTATACTTAAATACGTTATAAAGCGTTATCTTTCTGGAAGCAGGCATTGAATCACGTATATTAAATTATAATGGGCTCTAATATTAGCCAGACGTCTAGACACGAAGGTAAGGGCAATCAAAGTTGTTATGATATATGAATGAGAAAATGGAGAATGATTATTCATAATTATTTATATTTTATTAAGGATTTATTATTAGGGACTGTAGAAATAAATAATATATTTGTATTCAAGCTTTTTACCTCAAAGGTAGGCAGAAACAGCGGTCAACCATCTATTGCTTATATGTAAACTTTGATGCAGATTATCTGGATGCGAGTGCTTTGAGAAAAATTAAAATAATAATATTCCACGACATTCTACACAGCACTATCTAGACCCATGGTAAGCATAGCTTAATTATCTTGTATTATGGGATCTAGAATACGGATAAACATACTTAGATACTTTTTTTTGTATATACATACATATTATTCATAGAAACACCCAGACCAATGCAAATTCATGCATACAAATATTTGTATTGAGCGGAAATCGAATCTTACTATGATTTAGTAACAGTTCAGAGTTAAAAATAGATGTTGACAGACGAGACTCTGGTGTGGAGTATTGGGCGATCAGATAGTAGTCACTCTTATAAAACAAAAAAATTAACGATTTTTATTGATAAGGAGAAGCAGTAGAGCAAACGCCGTGATCCAATAATTGGATTCTGTATAAAAATGATTCTATTGAAATGTGCATTCAGGTACGTTAAGTGTATATGTGTGTACGTTAGTGGCGTCATTTATTTTTTCAGCGGCCATTTCCAATTTTGATACCATTTCACATACTGTGTCAAATGCACGTCCAAATATCATTATTGATATTTTAAGTGATATCGGAGTTGAAACGTACAGGTTGGAAGATTTTGAGATTACCTGGAAGGAAAGTTCTCTAAATAATAGACATAGCGAAATGCACTCAAAGGAAACATTCTCTCAAAAAAAATAGAAACAAAACGGCATTCAAAATTAAAAGTACATAATTAAATATTTCATAAAGTACATTTTATTCAGTAGACAAGAGGTTATAATATTATGAGAGAATACGAGTACATTAGAACGTACTTATATCATAATAAGCTTGGGACGGAACTATTACGTACAGTGCGTGGTACCTTCCTCAATAGTTACTGTTACGTCATTGTAACACTGTAACGCACAATGAAAGTTTGAATTTTTATTAACATTTTATAACTTTATTTACATTGTAAGAAGAAAAGATAGCTAGAAGAGAATACGACAAAGTAACAATGTTTTTATGTACAAGTGTATTTAGTTATGTGCAGTAGTTTGACGACTGGTAGCGACGACGACAATGGCGTTATAGCTTAGAGGTAGAGCGTTTAATCGCCACGTCAGAGATTGCTTGTTCATTTTCCTATAAAACTACATACATACATACATACATACATACATACATACATACATACATACATACATATAATCACGCCTTTATCCCCGGAGGGTTAGGCAGAGGTCATTTCACCAATAATTGTGTTCGGTCCCACGTAATAGGGGGTGACCCTATTGCCGTATTTCGGGCACTATTGTTGACTCGAGGCATGTATCTGAGGCTGAGTCTGGGCTGTATATATCTGTCCGATGTTAAACAGCCCTATCACTTAGTCGCCTTGTACGACACCATATGGGAAGAGATGGGGTGGTCCAAATTCTACTCTACCGGGAACCACGCGGCATAAAATAGTTTTATAGTATAAAACTATTATACTAAAAAACTATTTACTTATAAAAATCTTATGAAACTTATCTTTACATGACTTGTCTGTTTGTGATCTGTCAAATATATTGTTTACATTGTAATTCATTTTAAAATATTGATAAATGTATCTTAAGCAACAGATTCCCGAGAATATCAGAAAGACAGCGGGAGGCGGCATTCTTATATTTATTGTGTCTTAGTTTCAGTGTGAAGGGCAGTCTTTTATCTGACACAAAGAATCAGTGATATCAAACGATGTGACAAGTCTCTTGAGAAAGGTACAGGTTGACATTTTGAAGCAGAATTTTATGGCGCCTCGGTATTTTCATAAAGATTTTTAAATATATACTCGTTAGAACCTTAATTCATCATATTTGTCATACTTCAAAAGTAAATAAATAAAATTTATCAATTAATTGTAAAAGTTAGAGCGGAAGTAAAACAAATTTGAGCCTACACATTTACACACTGGGGATTTTGGAGGGGCACCCATATCCTATACCCTGATTTGGAGATTCACAAAGATCGTTAGGGTCCAAGACATATTCAATTGCAAGTTTTGACGGATGAGATCCTGACTCAGGATTGCCGTTCAGCGTATTGAGGTTAGATGACAGTCGGTTCCATAAAAGCCGTATGCCAAACCAAAAGAATAGAAGAAATTCGTTATAATTTTGTACATTTCTGTTGGTACTTTTTCATAATTATAAGCTTACACCATGCTATTAAGATGATTTGTTACTTTTTTTATGCTAGAAACTTAATGAAATAAGTTGATTTCTTTAAATAACTTCCACTGCTACGTAAAAGAGGCAGTTAATCCAACAACGTACATGTGTTTGGTATCATGAGTGATGACAAAACTGAAAGCATATTCGTGCCTAAGTGTCCTTGAAAATGACAGTTGATTTCCGGGATCTTGGTAATGGATGTCATGTATTTTTAATATATTATATATTTTATATAAGTAGACGAATATATTTAGGATAAGGTAGGTATTCAACTTATACATTAGTGATTGTCATTATGTTTAAATATTGAAATTACAACATTTTATAAACTTACTACACATAAATTACTTTTCAATAAATATAATACCATTTAAATAACTTTATGTATTATTATATATTGTAGCCTAAAAATAGCCGCGTGATTTTCTACAGAGTAGAATTTGGACCACCCCATTTCTTCCCATGCGGTGTCCTACAAGGCGACTAAGGGATAGGGTTGTTTAACATCAGACAGATATGTACAGGTCGGACTCAGCCTTAGATGCATGACTCGTGTCAACAATAGTGCCCGCAAAACGTCAATAGGCTCACCCCTTATTATGTGGGACCGAATTCAATGATTGGTGAAATGTGGATGTAAATTCTACGCTGCCTAACCCTCCGGGGATAAAGGCGTATGTATATATATGTAATACTGTAAAAAGAGGTAAAAAGATCGCCGGCAAGTAGTAAAAACCTTTTGAATTAGTTTCCGACATGCACCCTATCCCATGTTAGCTTAATTGGGTCGATCCAAATTCAAAGAATGCGATGGCAATTGAAACTTCGGATTTTTCTCATTCAATATACCGTAATAGGTAGCGTTCGCTTTTATACCGTCTAAAAAGTGAAATATAGACACGCATATACTACCGAAAGTTAAGTACGATTCATACAGCTTGGCTCGCTTCGGGCCAACGGTATATTACAATGCGATAAAGGAAATTGAATCAGTCAAGGAAACGTGTGCATATTATGACGATTACAACTTTTGCAAATTTTTGAATAGTTATATCTCAAAAACGATGGCTTGTAGAAAAAAAAGTATTAATGAATTTTTTGTAGATAATTTTATGATCTACAATTATTTTTGTATGAGGTATTTTTATGTTTAAACTTACCGTTTCGCTAAAAATCGCGAAAAACTCATTTTTTTGACCTTTGACCTTGAATACATTTTTCTCCTTACAGGGGAAAGATAGGGAACTTTCAAATTTTGTTTTTAATGATATTTTAAACAATCTTACCAATTTTCAGCTTGGTGGGAATTTAGGTAACTTCGAATGTCTAAATCGACCGGACTACCTGTGTTCTAATGTAATTTGGTCGTGAAATGTAATCCACGTGATATAATGTTTACCCGAAATTGAACTTTATATTAACTTATAAACTTCCGCTATCTAAGTTCATTACTAGTTACGGCAACTAACGTGATAATGTACGGGTGAGTAAATACCTTAGAATTATGCGGTTGTTGTGGTTTTGAACGCACAATAACAGGCGTTAAGCCCTCGTTGTAAACTTGTAAAGTAGGTTATAGAGGATTATGTGGAGGATCCTGACGTCACCAACATTCTCGACCTTTTGCAGATGTGTAGAGATATTGCTTCTTTGGCAGTTTTTTATCGTCTGTATCAGAGTGAATGATCAGATGAACTTTGCCAAATAGTCCCACCCTCTTTGTTCTTATACAGGATTCTCTGTTTTTAAATACATTTAACACAGAATATTTATTTGACTCTTTTCTTTGCCGCTCTATAAAGCCTTCAAATTCTTTACCAGAGCTCGTTTTTTGATTTTCCTACATCTTTTTATACCAATCATAAGAAATAGTTGTAGGAGGTAGGACACGGCGGTATATCCGCCCGATTGAGCAGTCCGACTGGGGAAGTACCTCCGCCCCACAGAACACCGCGGTTATAATAACTTCGTGTTGTGTTCCCAGCGGTGAGTAGGGTAGCCAGAGCTCACTGGAGAATTTGTGCCGTCAGTGGGAAGACTAAAGGCTTGTGCTGATTTGTCTTCTACTGACGGCACAGAAACTCTGTACTTACAGGGTTGGCAGCGCGACTGTGACTCCTCTGGTGTTACAGACGTCCATAGGCCACGGTAACTACTTTTCATCAGGTGGGCCTTGTGCTTGTCTGCCAACTAAGTGGTATAAAAAAAAAAAAAAAAAAATGTCAATGTGACATTGACATGTCTTATATTGGTGTAAAAAAATTGAAGTTCCGAAACATAAATTTTCTTTAATACCCATATAGTATGTAATTATAAAAGCACAGAGCCATAAAAAAGTATGAAATTATATTCAATTTATATAGTTTCGATTTGTATCTAAAGAAAAGGAAAATTACCTAACAGTCGCAGTCGAAAGAAAGTACAGGAGTCCCGAGGAGAGCCAGATCCATCGAATATGCCTGTCAACCTCACCTTCGGCAAGCAACAATGACCCTCAGACGCCGTGCATTTTAGCCGGTTTAAGTCCGATATGACTTCTCCCACCGGCTCCGGCATGGGGTATCCGAGGGGACTTTTCGCACGTAATAATAAATAAAGGATAATAAAAAGCCTCAAAGCATAGCTAGAGTCAACAATAGTGCCCGGAATACAGCTATAGCCTCACCCCCTATTACGTGGGACCGAATACAATTATTGGTGAAATGTGGGTCTTAATTTACCTCTGCCAAACCCTCCAGGGATAAAGGCGTGATTATATGTATATACGTATGTAGTATAGGAAAATTACCTGACAGATATCCTTACTAAATAGAGGAATAATATTTATTATTTGTAGGATTTATAATTGACGAAGAGGTTCAGCATGACTTCGTCAGATGACCACGATCAAATCCCTTTGGTATAATCAGTTGGACACTGCAGTTGATCGGGTAATCCCCAAACTTAACAGGACCAAACTGCAAATTAAATTTGTTTGGGCGACATCTGTTACAGTGTAAGTACTTTGATATAGAATTTGTGTAACATTGATTCAATATCCGCTATCGCTCGCTTCAATATTTGATGCAAACTTTACGCATTACCATAAAAATAAGCGACTTGGGAAGTACCGCCGCCCTACAGAATACCGTCGTTATAACAACTTCGTGTTGTGTTCCCGGCGGTGAGTAGGGTAGCCAGAGCTCACTGGAGAGTTTTTGTTCTGTCAGTGGGACGACCAAAGGCTTGTCCTGCTTTGTCCTCTATACTGACGGTACAAAATCTCTGTTCTTACAGGGTCGGCAGCACGGATGTGACTCCACTGGTGTTACACACGTTCATAGGTCATGGTAACCACTTTCCATCAGGTGGGCCGTGTGCTTGTCTGCCACCTAAGTTGTATAAAAACAAAGTTTGATTCATGTTCTTTTCAAGTTACTCTCTTTCTTTACTTTGAATATAAGAAATGTATTGGTGTATAACAAGACGATTAGTTGGAGTCCTCAATGTTCGACTAGTCTAACTATAGAGCTGCCATATCGTCAATTGGTGGTGGAGGTCAGATGGTAGTCACTTTACTAGAAAGCTGAACCCAACTGAGTTGAGACAAGGTTCAGAAAATGATGATGGTGAATAACAATTGGGACATACATACATACATATAATCACGCCTTTATCCCCGGAGGGTTAGGCAGAGTCGAATTAACACCCACATTTCACCAATAATTGTGTTCGGTCCCACGTAATAGGGGGTTAGCCTATTGCCGTATTACGGGCGCTATTGTTAACTCGAGCCATGCATCTGAGGATGAGTCTGGGCTGTATTTATCTGTCTGATGTTAAACAGCCCTATCCCTTAGTCGCTTTGTACGACACCACATGGGAAGAGATGGGGTGGTCCAAATTCTACTCTGCCGGGAACAACTGGGACGACATGTATTAATAATATTTCAAATCCTAATTATTTCTATCAGGGGAATCACCTGACGCAAACCATCACTAGCCTCTGCCTACTGCTACTGGATATTTTATTATCCAATTATGACCAAAACTGCTTCTTGCAAAAGTTTATTTTTTCAATTGTACGATCTATTTCAAGATTGAAAACAATGGTGTGGCCAAAGGGATTAGCAAATGAGGTCACTATAAAAAGATTAGCGAACAATTACATAGAGTGGTAGTTTATTTTATTAGTTGTGTTATTAAGAGGATTGTTTTTCATGGTAGTGGTAGAAAAAAAGGGAATGCTGATGTATGACCAATTTTGTTATGAGTTAACTTATCTAGAGTGCTGTGTAGGTCAAAAAACATCTGTGTGTATAAGTTATGCCTTGGAAATGGCAACTTCTGCCTTCTTTTGTTTTGAGAAGGTGTTGCTGTTTTGGTACTAACGTTTCAACAATGTAGAAGAAATGTATGTTTTGAATAACTTAATCAAAGAATGTAGGAATCAATTTCATTTAAGGTGCCTATGGACGTAAAAATTCCAATTATGCCAAGAAATATAATAAAAATATTGAATAAGGTAGATAAACCATTGGAAATTGATTCTATCGTTGGTTTGGTAGATTGATTCTACTGAGAAGATACCAGCAAGAAACTCAGAGAATTATATTATAACTAGATTATCTTTAATCTAAATATGATTTTGTTTACAATTTATATTGTGCGGGCAAGCAAGATATTAGGATGAATATTTTCACGTAGCGTCATGTATACTGTAGAAAAGGTAGGGAAAATGGTTCAACTTTTTTTACGTGCGAAAAAGTCCCCACGTATACTTCCCCGCCGGAGCTGGTGGGAGAGATTATGTCGGACTCGAACCGACTAAAACGCGCAGCACATGTGGGTCATTGTTGGTTGCCAAAGATGAGGTTGAGATGTATATCCCTCCCACCCCGACTGACCCAGGGTCATCTCTCTCGATCTGGCCTTCCTCGGATGGAGGTTGGCTTTTAGTTTTCACATTCTACAGGATACATGACGGCACGCGAAAAGATCCAGTTCCAACAGACAATACTTAAATACTTAAGTTTATTCTAATTTGCCCCATATTGTCTGCGAAGCTAATTATTGCAAAATACAGGAGGTTCACTTTTAAGCCCAATCGTAGCTTTAGAGCTACGATTGGGCTTAAAAGTGGGCTTGAAAGTGAAGTGAAGTGAGTGAAGTGAAAAGTAGCCATTACCCATCTGCTCCGAGCATATTTCAATGATAAAGAAAATCTTAAAAACAAATTATCACGTAAAAGTTTTGCTTCTTAACAAAAAACTTTTCAGAATTTTATTACAACTCCTTTTCTTTTAAAATCCGTGAACTTTACACTGACTTGTCAGTGACAAACGACTGGACGAAAATTATTTAGGTAATTTCCTTTTGTATAATACGGTTATGTTGACTAGTATAATTACTGCTGAGATTTTTACATATTTTATGAAATAAAACATACACGCTTTCATCCCCGAAGGTTTAGGCAGAGGTGAATTAACTCCCACATTTTACCAATCATTATTGTATTTATTTATTGACCTCTTTCGGGCACTATTTTTGACTCATGCCATGCATCCGATACCGAGTCAGGGCTGTATATATCTGTTTGATGTTAATAGCCCTATCCCTTAGTCGCCTTGTACGACACTGCATAGGAAGAGATGGGGTGGTCTAAATTTTACTCTGTCGGGCACGGGACAATATTTTATAGAGTAAATAATTGGTTACCCATTTTTAAACTTAATCAAATGAAATAGAAGAAAAAAAAATACACGAAACTACGGTATTCCCGTCCGAATTGAGCAGTCCTACTGGGGAAGTACCTCCACCCTACAGAATACCACGGCTATAATAACGTCGTGTTGTGTTCCCGGCGGTGAGTAGGGTAGCCAAAAATACACGAAACTACGGTATTCCCGTCCGAATTGAGCAGTCCGACTGGGGAAGTACCTCCACCCTACAGAATACCACGGCTATAATAACCTCGTGTTGTGTTCCCGGCGGTGAGTAGGGTAGCCAGAGCTCACTGGAGAGTGTTTGTACCGTCAGTGGGAAGACCAAAGGTTTATTCTGATTTTGTGATATACACTGAAGACAGAACAAAAAATTAGTTTGTATATTTTAATATGCTTTTTTAAACAAGTGAGCTTAGAGTTTGTAAAACTGTTCAACAAACCCAGAGATTAATTCAATAGAATACAATTACATTTGATACTGTCGGCAGTTTACGCGAATATCACTCTTATTCAAGTTAGCTAATGTTTATCAAACTGCCCGTATATGCTTTCCAATTCTTTTTCTCCATTCAATGGTTGCCTGGCAGAAATTGCCATTGTACGATAAGGCCGCCATATTTTATACACTCATATAGCTTGTTTAATTGAAAATTAGTGAACAATAAAGAAATTTAATCTATCTCATTGAATGAAACTATTTTTGAGGGTGTTAACAATAACTTTATAATATTTTTTTGAGGGGAATCGGTAAAAAAGATAGTCGGGAATAATCAATAAAGATCATCATTTATTTCTGAATAAAATCTAGTCATTGGTAATAGGAACGGAAAAAATTGATTGCAAATAAAAATGCAAGGAATTTGCAGGAACGGTCTTTAATTATTCAACTCGGTGTTTGCACCTTGAATTACCGCTTGCATTGCTGATGGCAGTTTTTTTAATTTGTTTGTTTTGTTGATATAATGATTCGTAGATATAGCTTATTTTTTAACTGTTATTATTTTGCAAAGTACTATGATTATGAGAACTGCTTTTAAGTGAATAACTTCGAAAATAACTTATTTTGATATTGTTTATTGTTTTTATATTTTAATTTAGATAAATCCCATGTATATTATAAAACCATATGTAGTGGAAGAGTGTACAAGAATAAAATAACCAAATAACTATCCTATTTACGTGTGTAGTAACGATACAATGTTAATATCTTTTTAATATATTAGGGATATTTATTAGATGTTCTGTCTTATCTGCTTTTCGTTTGACTTGTACTATTGATCTTCAACAGTATTTTTTTTAAATAATATAGAATTTAAAAGCTATAAATAATAAAATAATACCAAATAATTCGAGGTAAAATTAGTTAAAACGAAAAAATATATGTTCTATTTAATAAAATTATTCAAATTTGAACCATCATTACACACAAGTGTTTTATAAAAATAATTTCAAAACACAGCAACTCGGCTAATTTTAAACGGCTTGTTGATCAAAAATTCCATATTTGCACTTTTTTTTCAGTAATATACTCAATAATCACAATTTAATAAATAAATAAATAGAACACATATTGATAACTCACTTGTACTTTTCCACATTACTTTATTGCTTATTACACCTGACCGGTTTCGCCTTACGGCATCCTCAAAGGTTTATAATGACATTTAAGAACATTCCTATTAGAAACATTGCGATACTCAAACATATTACACATGTGGGTAGTTGTAAAATTATGTATACCAGTATAAATTTTTTCCCCAAAATATAGGGAAATAATATATATGTGGTCCTAAATATATATTGAATTTATGAATTATTACTATTATGTATTTAAGTTATAATGTCAATTAAAAAAATATTAAAAATTATAAGAAATACTTATAAATGTTGAAATACTAATATCATTGAAAATTAAATAATGTCAAATGTGAATAATGTCAGATGAAAATTAACAATGTCAAATGTGAATAATTTCAAATGAAAATTAACCATGTCAAATATTATGTCAAATTATACCAAATTAAGAGATTAAACCAAATAAATAGTTATGTAGATGTCATCATTATTGCAATAGAGGTGATGAGCTTAAATCTAATTGCTGATTTAATATATTATTTCTGTTTGTATTTAGTACTCTATTTATTTCGAGGGTTTCCATAGCATTCATTTTTCTGCCTTTGTCGCACAGTCGCAGTGCTTTAAAGTTGACTTTAGAGTCGAAGGAGTGGTTTTCATTAAGGAGGTGTTCTGCAAAATTTGAATCCGTTTTTTTAAGTCTCCAGTTTCTAACATGTTCAGCGACCCTAGTTGCAAAAGATCGTCCTGTTTGGCTATTGGCCAAACAGGATTTTTTATTACAGGTGGTCATATATACCACTTTTTTGATCAATGGGAGTGACATCTTTATTATTACATATTAACTTTTGTATGTTGTGTGTGGTATAAAAAGCAGCTTTGCCTTCGGATAAGAGTCTAGCGCATTTGTAAGATAGAAATATATACGATAATAGTCTAAATAAATAGAAAGTTCTGGTTTATCAAATTCAAATATTTTATCAGTCAAAAGATCAATGGAATTATGCCCGCAAGCCGGCGGCCGGCTTAGGAAGCGAAATCCCTTCCTCATTGTTATTCGAAAAGAAATTTCCATGACTTTAGATCTTCAAGTATAAACGTTGGCTAAATAAGACCGAATTTCAAATACTTACTACGCGGAATTCAGTAAATGTAACAAATATATTTTAACGTCGTAACATCTAGAAAAAGACAGAAACTATAAAAGACTGGTCTTTTTCTATCAATTGTCCGCTTCTTCTTGTTCTTCTTCTTCTTCTTTATCGTGTCGATGGCAATATTTATACTTTGTGGTATTAGATGTGAGCAGCTCAAAACTCGGCAGCTTTTAGCGCTGCCTCATTACCTGCAATGAGGTCTCCATTTGTGCAAGTGTTGAGGCACAGCGAGAACGATAATGTTCCATTGTTTGCAGAGGCCTTCAACCCCCTCTTCCAGGTATCCCCATTAAATCCTATTTTACCTGCAGCTGCTATTAAATAAATTAAAATAAATTTATTTCAGGTAAATTTCACCCATATAAGTAGTGATGTAGGTCCACTTAGACACTCTGTAAACCTGTCACTCCTAACCCGAACTTCGAACGCAATCCGAACTCCTATCAATCAAATCAGACCCTAGTATTAATATTATGTCTTGGAAACATAATGAATTTTCAAATTGATTAAGATAGGAAAAAAAAATTTAATCAAGCGGGATTCTAGACAACGATCTTTCCCTTACAGGGAAACTGCTCTGACCATTGAGCCATCGAACCACACCTGAAATCATCCAAATCTTCCTACATATCATATCCGTCGTATGGCGACGGTTCCTGAATTTTGTCGTACAAGATGTATTGTGATTATACAGTATAGAAAAAGATAGGTGACAGTGTTGTAACCTAAAAATTTGATAAGGTTCTATGTGAATAAAGGTACCGTATTGTTTTACCAATGCACTGCAATAGACTATATATAAAGTCTATAGACACAGTGTGACACCATAGCGGCGTAAAAATATATACTACTTTGGTACAAGTTTGACATCTCTTAACACGCACACATTGACAGTTTACATACATATATACATATAATCACGCCTTTATCCCCGAAGGGCATTCGCCGTTAGGCAGAGGTGAATTAACGCCCACATTTCACCAATAATTGAATTTGGTCCCACGTAATAGGGGGTGAGCTTATTGCCGTCTGCCGGGCATTATTCTTGACTCGAGTCATGCATCTGAGGCTGAGTGTGGGCTGTATATATCTGTCTGATGTTAAGCTGCCCTATCCCTTAGTCGCCTGTACGATACCGCATGGGAAGAAATGGGGTTGTCCAAATTCTACTTTGACGGGAACCACGCGGCGAGTATTCCCAATTAAATCGCGGTAAAATTTGTTAAACCTAGCCAGTCACATATAACGCGTATTTCGAGCTGTCTTTTGCGGTGAATTTTGTTAGTAATACTGTGTCTATACAACATAAGGTTGGATATGTATGGCATAGGTTCTCTAATATACTTAAATAGAATTGATTGAAATAAATTTCGAATAGCACTTTTTTTGACGTTATTGCAAATTTCGATCTTGTTTACAAACCTTTATTAGTGCTATAAAATCTATTTTCCTGAAACAATAAGTTCTGCTATAAGTATCAATTTGGGTCTCTTCATATTACTAAGGCAGTAAACGAGTTTACACACGCTTATTGTGGAAAGCAGTCGATATAATTCTACATTCCATATTTTAGTAGTTTAGTTGGAAAGTAGGTTCTAGGTGAATGAAATAGGGAGAAAAGTTTCTACGCAATGAATGAAAATAATATTTAGAGTATCGTGAGTTATGACCACAGATAACAAATTCCAATCAATAGTAGTTGCTATGGTATTGAATATTTGTTCCAGAGGGGAAGGCAGAGAGGGGAAGGAGAGACAACACTGGTCTCTGGCAACAAAACTGTGTAGGCTATGTCAGGATCATATCAAGGCAGAATAGGTGGCAAACAAGCATACGTCCCAATTTCCTCTGATGTATGGACGCGTGCAGCTCCAGAGGCGTGATACTAGTGCAGTCGATCATTTAGGAACCATCTAATGTAATATAAGCATTGGTACCTCAGTGGTTAAGGAGTCAACCTCACTATCGAAAGGTCCCGAGTTCGAATCCTGGCTATTACACTTTTGATATGAACCCACTCCTAGCACAAGCAATTTGGCTTAGTTGGAGGGGTTATTAGTAATAGCGGTTGCAATTTTTTTTTAATGTCCTCCTTGAAGATCACCATATTATAATTCTTTGGATAAACAGGGAGGGAGCAAGAACGTAAGAGCACAACAGTTCATTCCACAGCCAAAGTTAAGAAATTTTAATTTTAAAGCAATTCAGTTACTGAATTATAACTAAGAAACATATTTAAACATTTATTTCTGTTTACTTCGTTCATTTTAAAGTACTAATTGATGTTTGACAGTTAACTGTCAACCGTTGTCATCCAAGATATGCCAGATAATTGGTTTGACGCAACTGATTGAAGTAGCACTTAAATCGAATTTATCCTTCATCCCACGCTGCGGTTTTCCCATGCGCCTACAATATGAAGTTCTTCAAAAGGGCATTACGAGGTTTCTTCAGGGACAGTAGCGCGAGTGTGATGCACCTGGTGTTGCACACGTCCATAAGTCATGGTAATTACTTCCCATCAGGTGGGCCGTGTGCTTGTCTGCCACCTAAGTGGTATTAAAAATGCTATATATCACACTTTATAACGGATTTTGCAGTTTTGGCTATTTTATAAGATGGCTATGAACTATTTATGCTGTTGATTGATGGCATTTGGTGGAATTTGTTGTTACACATATTGAGAACTCACTTGTAGTAATAAAAAATAATGTGGAAAGTCCACATAATTTTTTATTTGTATTTGTAATTATATTATAACTTATAAATGTCAAAGTATATCAGATGAAAAATTAATAATGTCAAACACAAGTGAATAATGACAGATAAAAATTAACGTTCTTAAATGTCAATGTAAAACATTGAGCATGCCGTAAGGCAAAACCGGCCATGTCAAAAAACAATTAAAAAATATTACTAGCGTAAAACTCGCCAGGATGTGATACCATGTTCATTATTCTTACTGTAATAATAAAAACAATACTGTGGAAAAGTACAAGTGAGATCTTAATAGTGTATAATGGCTTTACATTTTGGCAGGGTTCTATTTTTATTAGAACTTTAATAAAAATAGAACCCTAATATCTTTATTTGCTTTAAATAAACTAAAGCAACCTCTAATTCAGAAATCTTTTCCGATATTCATTTAAAATATACTTCGAAAACGAAGCGGATTTTTTCGTAAACTTGGTACGTTTCTGAACTTATCTAATTATTTCAGTAAGATGGACAGTTGGTACGAAACTTAAACGATTACTGACATATGCTCGTTATGTCGACACGTTGATTTTCGAATTGCTGGGGATGGTACGTGCCTACTCGAATTACCAATCGAGTTGAAAACTTTAGAAAATATTTTAAATTTTCATTGAACTGTGTTTTGTCTTGACCATTGTATAGTTTCTGGTGGCGCATGGCCGAGTGCGATAATGGACTGTATTGCGGGAATGTAGCTAACTGTTCCATTGACGCTTTACACACAAAAGACAGGTGGTCGGGTTGCCGCGGGAGTGATCCAAGCAATGAATGCAACCCGAGAAATTAGGAGAGGATGCACTAACCTTCACGACACACGTGTTTTCATCGCAGCCGGTACACGGATCTTCTCTTCCTTGCTCAGGAGCTGCCGTCAGCATCACTAGATCACTTGAGGAACACACGAGAGGCACAATCCGATCGGTAAAGGTCTATGAAGCGGTAAAAATGTAACAAATATTAATCATTTTTGAGAGACGCGAGCGCGGCCGTCCTTACGCTGGCTAGTTCAAAGCGAGACTGAGTGTCTATATTTCACAAATGGCGGACGGAAGCCATATCTATGGTTAGTGCGGGAGAGGAGACGGGTATAAAAGGAGTGTGTTTCCGTGTCAAAATACAGTTTCTACACCGGCGCAACCATTCCCCCCGGCTTGAAGGGTTACCTTCGAAACGACAAATGCGAAACAAATCTAAAGTCTAATCTAAATCTAGGTTTGGGAAATAACAACTAAAATATAAACCTAGATTGGAGCTCGTGCCTACCGCTGGCTAGGCAGAGGGCAGAGGCGAACAAACAACACAACGCAACAGTCTCGACCAAGACGAGACGCGATTAGCCAACAACAAAATAAGGGTCTCTTCACGTGGGACCGATACAACAAGCGAGTGCTTCTTCTCCTCGGGTGGTTCGGAAACCGTAGTGGGATTGAATTGACTAACTGGCCACTTATCTAACGCGGCATGAATCCAGGACGGTCCACTAAACCATAACGGGTGATCTAAAATTTGCGAAGGAAGCAATCCACGAGAGAGACACCCGGCTGGGTTGTCGGTGCCAGCAACGTGAAAGAGATTATGTGGCGCCAATTCAGATTGAATTTTTGCCACTCTATTAGCGACGAATGTGTCCCAACGATGGGGCGAAGAGTGGGCCCAACACAAAGCGACTGTTGAGTCCTAAAAGCTAAAATTCTACTAATATTAATGCGAAAATTTACAATTATGTCAAATAAATTACCTTAAAGATTCCGACCACAATACAAAATGTCATTAAGCGACACGGAAGTGCTAGTCTTAGCACTGCCATCCAAAACTACGCGGAGTTTTAGTAGTAAGCTTATCTTCTCTAATAACTCCGCGGTGCGGGATAATGTACGAAGGCTGGGTCCCGCCAGTGTCCGCAGGCGCAGGTGAGATGTAACCTTTATCTAAATATTCGTTAACAACCTCATCATAGGCCCGCTTCGACTTTGGGGACGCCTGCATCTTTCGTTCCAAACAAAGAAAGCGTTTTTCAGCGGATACACGGGAGCCACCGAGTGAAAACTTGCGGATGGTAGACTCCAGTGGC
Source organism: Eilema griseolum (assembly GCA_963662185.1). Taxonomy (NCBI): domain Eukaryota; kingdom Metazoa; phylum Arthropoda; class Insecta; order Lepidoptera; family Erebidae; genus Eilema; species Eilema griseolum. Next base: position 5,215,533 of record OY759243.1, read on the forward strand.
GGCTCGACGGTGCAACAGAACGAAGCAGTCGAGTGACTAAAACTATCTATAGAAGCGGGTGCGGAACCAATTATAACAAAACCAAGAACTGTTTCCAGTGCGTGCGGAGCGGGGTACGTCGGTCCCCCTTGAACCTTACGTGATAACTGGAGGTGCGGGAGAATCGAAGCGCCGATCAATATATCGACGACTCCAGGAACAGCGTAAGTCTCATCTGCTAAAGGCAAGTCTTTAAATTTCGTTAATAAAGACGTGTCAACCGGGACGGTAGGCAACTGTTCAGCTATTCTATCTATAACGAGCGAATCCATGTCAAACCAAATATTATTATTAAAACGAGATCTAAACCTTGTTTTAACGGTGCCACGAACAGCTGACTGTAAGCTTCCAAAACCCTTCACCACTGAGCGGGTTGAACGCTTATCAACATTGAAACCAAGACGCCGACAACAATCTTGAGTAATAAAATTACTTTGCGAAGCGCCATCTAACAGCGCTCGAACAATGCGCGGCTTACCTAATGCATCAACAATAACAACGCGAGCGGTCGCAAGACACACAGTAGTGAGTGCAGCACTAGCGGAGAACGAACACAAGGTGACGTCATCCGCGGCGGTCACCGGGCGGGCCGGAGCGCGCGCGAGCGCGGGCTGCGGCTGCGGCGCAGGCTGCCGTGTGTCACCGCTCGACGAGCCAACCGTGCTCACATTGGATGCGGCATTACTATTCTCAAAATGAAGCAAAGTGTGGTGTCTCGCTTGACATTTGCGACAACTATTTCTACTATTACATAAAACAACGCGGTGTTTAGTACCGAGACAATTAAAACAAAAATTATTAGCGCGAACAAATTTATAACGATCACTAGGCGACAATTTTAGAAAACCAGGACACCTGTACAGTTGCGAATGATGAGTGCTACACAAAGAGCAAACAGGTGACTGTACACGTGCTGGTGCGGTACTAACATAAGTATGAGTTGACCTCAGTGACTTCGATGACGCATCTACTTTGCGTGCAGAATCAACAACTATCTTCGCGCCTTCATGTTTCGATGAAGAGCGCTGCAATACTTTTATATGCTCGCGAACAAAACTTTCTAAGTCTTCGAACTTAGGAATTTTATTGCCGCGATGATCCGACTCAAACAAACGAATGGTTTCGGAATCTAATTTCCTTAAACCCATATACAAAAATACGAAGTCGCAGAGGTCATCGATCTTTAGGTTCTTTACGGCGCGAACAGCTGACGCGAAAGTATCTAGAAATTTCTCTAAGTTTTGATCGTTACATGCCGTAATAGATTTCAAATCAAACATCTGATCTAAATAGGCGTTAGCTACCGATCTTTTATCCTCATACCTAGCTTTCAAAGTATTTAAAATTAAATTATAATTCTCGGCACTAAACGTAATTCCAGCGCAAACGGTTATAGCTTTACCAGTCAATTTTTCAACGAGATAATGCAACTTTTCGTGATCTGTCAACGAATCGTTCTTATCTATTGTATTCTCAAAACTATCTATAAATAGACACCAATTGCGAATGTTACCATCAAACTCGGGTATTTGAATTGGTGGCAACTTAGGTCGGTCGCGAGTGGGGTTGGGTAGGTCAGCCGGCTTCTCCAAACTCCTAGCGACGCGTTTGATACGACAATACAAATCGTCAAACGACGACAAGGCTTGATAACTCACTGAGTAATCGGGATTCAAATTCAACTCTAAAACGTTGATGTCATGTACTAAGGTTTCGAAATCCGCGCGTAGACTATCTAAGTTTTCTATAGAACACAAGAACGAATCTCTGATGACCAAATCAGAGGTTTTAAGTGCATTATCATAAATCGATTGTACGCGAGAGTAAATCATTTCTTTTTTAGCGTATAAAAGTTTCAATTGAACCTTACCGGTCTTATCAACCTTTGGGGACATGTTTACAATTAAATCTCAAACTAAAGTGCGGTAAACAACAAATATGAAATGACTTAATCTTAGCGGTACAGAGCAGCGAGGCGGCGCGAGCGACACTCGGCAGATAGGTAGGTACCTACAACTGTGAATGCACGCTTGAACAAACGCGCATAGCAACAAGGTCGTACCTACGCGATGGTCGCTGTCTAGGTTCAACTATTATTTCCGAGATTAAGTATTGCGTAATATCTATTCAAATTAAAATACTTTCGTATGAATTGGAATGAGATGCGAGCGAGGTAGGTACAGCCACGTGTCTACCCACGCAGGTACTAGGCAAATACGACGCAATTGAAAAAAAACAAAACAAAGCCAAATGCGTTAGGTATTACACTGTGCCTATGCACTAGGGTGTCTAGTATACCTAAGATCTAAGCCTAAATGTCTGGATGCGGGGTTTTCTACTAAAATAACCAGGCACTTAGGTGCGATGCGAAAATTGCGAACTACGATTAAGTGTTGATATGATACCTAACCTATGTATGTACCAGGTAGGTACTATGCGAGCCAGCGGCGAACGGACAACAAATCTAATCCTAAGTGTCTGGATGCGGGGTTTTCTACTAAAATAACCAGGCACTTAGGTGCGGCGCGCTTATTCCCATTAGAATAATAACAAAATACGAACTACGGCTAAGAATCCGGCTCGATCCGGACCAAAAATGGTGGCGCATGGCCGAGTGCGATAATGGACTGTATTGCGGGAATGTAGCTAACTGTTCCATTGACGCTTTACACACAAAAGACAGGTGGTCGGGTTGCCGCGGGAGTGATCCAAGCAATGAATGCAACCCGAGAAATTAGGAGAGGATGCACTAACCTTCACGACACACGTGTTTTCATCGCAGCCGGTACACGGATCTTCTCTTCCTTGCTCAGGAGCTGCCGTCAGCATCACTAGATCACTTGAGGAACACACGAGAGGCACAATCCGATCGGTAAAGGTCTATGAAGCGGTAAAAATGTAACAAATATTAATCATTTTTGAGAGACGCGAGCGCGGCCGTCCTTACGCTGGCTAGTTCAAAGCGAGACTGAGTGTCTATATTTCACAAATGGCGGACGGAAGCCATATCTATGGTTAGTGCGGGAGAGGAGACGGGTATAAAAGGAGTGTGTTTCCGTGTCAAAATACAGTTTCTACACCGGCGCAACCAGTTTCATTTATTTCAATGTATACTTCTTATATTTTAAACGCATTGATTGAAATAATTAGTTTCTGAATAAATATTTCATTTAATTCAAAATTAAATGTAATAGTCATCGCTTTTATATTTCTCCTGTGATTGTTTTGGATTTTATCGGAATGCTTAGTTGTTAAGGAGTCGGCCGAAAGGTCCCGGGTTCGAATTCTGGAAATTATACTACAGACGTAAACCCAGTCCTAACACAAGGGAATCCTGGCCATTGCCCTACTGATGCGGACGTGAACCCATCCTGACTAAAGCAATTTTGCTAAGCTGGGGATGTTAGAGGGAATATAAGTAATTTTGGTTCTCATCATCATCCTCCTGTCCTCACTCCAAGTTTATTTGGGGTCGGCGCAATATGTGTTCTTTTTCCATTCATCTCTAGTTGCAGTCATCTCAACATTCACTCCCTTCTTAACCATATCATATTTCACACAGTTCATCCACATTATTTTAGATCTCTCTCTCCCCTTGCAGCCATTTTCCATTGTTAGTGCCTTCCTTACGACGTTACTTTCATCCCTACGCATTACGTGTCCGAACTAGGACAAAACGACTGCAGGTTAAACCTACAACCCAGAGAAGCAATGTTCGTTTATCAGCTATTTATTTGCTTGGTTCCCAAACGTTTTGCCATTTATAAGCATCTTGTTTTGAACTAAGATATTTAAATAAACAATAAAGTAATCCTTCTTTTTTATAGCTATGTTGGCCTCGATAAAAACATTGTAACAAATTTGTTGGTCCACATTGAATTGGCTATCGTCTGAATTATCGTTCTCAGGCACGCCTGTGACTCGCAATTGCCTCGAATTAAGATATCGATTTTTCTACCAGACAGGTTTGTCAGCAGGTCCTACCAACCTGTCTACCTATCTGAAGAAATTGATAATACTACCTGTGTACTTACATAAAACTCTTCGCTGTCTTTTTGAAATTCGAACACATTTCTAGTCGGCCAGCGTCCGTTGATAAGAGAAAAGATTTTGTCGAATTGATTAAAGGAGAGATTTTGTGATGTAAACTTTTTTATATTTTTTTTTCTTTTATGAATTGAAAAATTTTAGCTATGAACAGAAAGGGAGGTGGGAAGCTGGAAACAGCTGAAAAAAAGATATGGTTTTATACTTTATTAACATAAATAGGATTGTTGGAATTTACTGAAAGTAACCAGTAGTCTGTTTATTATGCTGTTCACATCTTTTATTCTAGAGAAATTGTAAACTATAAAAACGTAAGACGGATATATGCATGGAAGAATTTTGATGGTTTCGGGCGAAGTTTCTGTGGCTTAGTAGTCAGAGCGTTCTCCCTGTAAGTGAAAGATCGCCGGTTCGAAGCCCGCCTGATCCAATTCAATTTTTTCTATATCTTAATCGATATAAAGGTAAAAATAGAAAGAAATAAATTTTTACTACAATACTTCTTTGGTACACTTTATTTATCATAACGACAGCAAATTGCACAAATTTTTCATCCATTGACTAATTACAAGGCAGTTTGCACATACATATATACATTTTATTTACTCATTTTTACAGTTACAAAAATAGTTTTAGAATAACATAATACTATAATGCTATATCTAATGACTATACATTTATTGAAAAAAATACTTTCGTCAAGGGGCTCAAAGTTCATATTCGAACTACATAATTGACGTAAATACTTTTATCCTTTAACATCACACAAATATTTACATTTAATGTTAATTACCAAATTTGAATATACTATACATTTATAACCTTCGTATACTTATTTGACTATGTACATACAATCTTATTGATAGTCCATTAATTAGATTTTTTACAATTATGTAATTCATAATTAATATATTCTTACACCTATGAACACCTAAGACTAATAAAATAGTTTTAACATATTATATCTAAGGACACGATTACATTTTTAGTTTTTATTTTTATTTCAAAAGCGTTTTAATATTACATTGAATAAAATATAAATGCCACTATTATTATTATTATTATCCACAAAAATATTAACTATTAAATAATGAGACAATAGTTTTAGTCCTTTGTAACACAAACACTGATTGTAATTGAGTTAAATAATTGAAATTAATTTTCTTCGTTTTCCGGATCAAAGTCGCATACCAACCTGAAATTAAAAGAAAAAAAATATTTTAATAAAAGTTCTATTATTTATATATTTTTTGCCTACACTAGCTGAGCCGCCTCGGTTTCACCCGTGGCATATTTTGAAACCTCATAATACCCCTCATAAGCCCGTATTTTTTAAATTCTTAAAATTATGTATGAAAATCTGCCAGATTTGGTAACATTTATGATAAATGCTCCACTTCCTTTAGTAGTAGTGTGATGATATATACCTTAAAATCTTTGCCGATAAACGGACTATTGAACACAAAAATACATATACTATTCCAATTCAAACTAGTAGTTCCTGAGATTGCGTTAATCTCAAACAAGCAACGAACTTTTCAGCTATATATTTAAATTTAAATGTAAATTTTACAGACAAAATCTCGGCCACGGCAACAGATCTCCGTTGCTGTCAAGAGGTCGACGGTAGTGCAAATGACGGGGCACAGTAAACAAGAAAGCAAATGTGATATGGACTGGGCCTATTCTCAGTCCATGTCAGTCAATCAGTTGCAGGACTCTTGCGACGACCCTATTTAAATTCCAGAGCATTATATGCCAGACCTGGCCTTATTGGCCAGGTCTGGCATATAATGGTTCGAACAAGAAGAAGTATAGATTTTATTATTATGCTCATAATTATCATCATTATCATCATTATCATCACAGCGTAAGTTCTGCTTGCATCTTTTATTTTGGAGTCACTGCCAACAACCCCGACTGTCTTACTCTTTATTTTTGTCGGATGCATTCGCGATTCCAGAAGCACCCGACACATTTAAAAAATATACAGAAATGTAGACCATTGCAGATGGCCATATTCATATTATATTATATAAAATATTATTTATATAAATAAAAAATTAAACGAGAATCGAAGTTGACAACTCTACTGTCGCGGAGAATGCCAATGATGACCTCAGCACAAGTACATACATGTGAATACAGTATGATCACGTTCTTACAGATGAACGGATCTGGTTGAAATTCGATATAATTCCGGGAACAAGTTTACATGGGTTGCGGGAACAGCTGGTATTAGTAATTACGATTCGAGACGAATATACGAATAAAAGGGTTGGGGACTTTTCACGATTTAATCAAGGAACTATTATGGTCATGACTTGACTGAATATGAACATATACAAGGAGGTAGGACACGGTGGTATTTCGGCCCAATTGAGCAGTCCGACTGGGGAAGTACCTCCGCCCTACAGAATACCGCGGTTATAATAACTTCGTGTTGTATTCCCATCGGTGAGCTGGGTAGCCAGAGCTCACTGGAGAATTTGTGCTCACTGTCAGTGGGATGACTAAAGGCTTGTCCTGCTTTGACGGCCTCCTCTGCACTGACGGCACAGAAACTCCGTGTTTACAGGGTCGGCAGCGCGAGTATGGCTTCTCTGGTGTTACACACGTCCATAGGCCGCGGTAATCACTTTCCATCAGGTGGGCCGTGCGCTTGTCTCCCATTTCATCGCAAAAAGTCTCGAATCGATATATAATTATGAATTTACACAGCGATAGTTTAAAAATAACATTAGACTAAAACTTAGCAAGGAGATGTTAACATGGTTATGTCTTTGTTCTTCCCTAAGGCGAGGGAGAAACCTTCTGAACAACAAATAAACTTTAACTGTAATAATTGGTTGTTAAAATTAATTATTATACCATCTTGCGCTTTGATGTTCGAAAACTTTGTACGAAAATTTTAAACTAAGTTTAACGACTTATTTCAGGGTTGGCAGTTTTTTTTTTTTTATATAGGACACGTCAATTGGACTTCGCCTTGCCTGATGGTAAGCTGAAGGCAAAGTCCCAGAAAAGAGGGTCACCATTACTTACACATACCGTGTGACAATGGTGACACTCAGCTTGACGGCCTAATCATATGCTTTTTCACGCCCCGCTTAACGGACCCGGGACTGTAGGAAGAAGGAAACACGTGAGCTGGTAGTGAATTCCAGGCCTTAATGGTGCGACAGAGGAAAGAGTCTCCGAACCGCTTGGTTCTTGATCGGATGTTTTGCACCGTGTGCGGATGACATCTAAGACCTGCACGTGTTGTCCTGTGTAGGAAAGGGGAGGGTGGGACTAATTGGAAGAGCTCATCAGAACACTCCCCATGGTACAGACGGTAAAATACAGCCATGGACGCAACATCTCTACGCAGCTGTAAAGGTTCTAGGGTGTTCGTGATCTCGGGATTCTCAATGATGCGGACCGCACGTCGCTGCAACCTGTCGAGAGCATCTAGTAAGTACTTTGCTGAACCATCCCAGAGATGCGAGCAGTATTCCACACAGGAGCGAATTTGTGTCTTGTATAGAAGACACCGCTGCTCCGGCGTGAAAAACCGTCTCACTCTGTTCAGGACTCCGAGTTTTCGTGAGGCTGTTTTGATGATACTTTCGATGTAATTTTTGTTATTCAGGTTGCAGCCAACATCCATACCTAGGATATTGAGATTGTCCTGCAGTGGCAGTGGCGTGCTCTGAAGAGTGGGGAGGGGAAGGAAAGAAGATACTTTTGCTGTAAACGCACATGCCTGCTTCTTCTTGGCATTGAACTCAACCAGGTTCTCAGAGCCCCATTGAGAAATGTGATTCAGGATCCCGTCAAGCTCAGTGACAAGAAGCTGCCTTTTCTCTGCGATATCTGACTGCTTGGCCGCAGGATGTCCATGATAACTCCCATGTAAAGTGTTGTCATTGATATGTAGAAGAAAGAGAGTGGGTGATAAGACGGACCCCTGGGGCACGCCAGCATTTACCTGCAGAAACTTCGAAGCTCGTCCGTCACAAAGGACGCGAATACGGCGCCCCTGCAGGAAGCTAGCAACCCAGTTGCCCAGCCCAGAAGGCAGACCAAAGGCAGGTAGCTTGGAAAGATGCGATTTGTGCCAGACTCTATCGAAAGCTTTGGCGATGTCAAGACTAATTGCCAGTGACTCGCCGTGCTTGTCCATAGCCTCACCCCAAAGATGGGTAACGTATGCTAGAAGATCACCCGTTGACCGTTTCGGTCTGAAGCCATATTGCCGGTCATTAATTAAGGAGTGATCCTCTAGGTGCCGCATGAGCTGTTTGTTAATTATGTGCTCGAACACTTTGCACAGCACTGAGGTGACGGCTATGGGTCGATAGTTGGCTGGCTCCGAGCGATCCCCCTTCTTGAGAATCGGCTGAACATTCGCCTCTTTCCAAGGCAAAGGCACTGTATCCGAACTGTATATCAGGCATCGCGATATGGATATCAGGCATCGCGTGGTTACTGTCGGGTAGTGTTGGTGGCTGCGTACCACAATCATCGATTCGGGAGTTGGCCGCAAAGAGATTAGCCAGCAGATTTGCCTTCTCTTGCGGCTCATGGGCCAGGGATCCATCAGGGTTACGCAGCGGAATCAGCGAAGGCTGACAGAAGTTGGCTTGCACGGCTTTAGCCAGTCGCCAGTAGCCACGGCTTCCCGTGGGATGCATCACTAGCTCCTGACCAAGCCGCGCTATGCGCAGGGCATCCGCTCTGACGTAGGCCCTTCTACAGACCTTTGTGGCTCTGTTGTACGCCGCCTTGAAGTGGCTCAGATTGGGATGGCGCGTGACACGCGCCTTTACCCAAGCGCGGTACGCAGACTGTTTTTGTTCAACAGCTTCCGCGCACTCGCGCCCGAACCAAGGGCGCACCCCGCGGTCACCGGTGATATCGGTGTATGAGATATAGTATTCCATACCCAGACCGATCTCACCGGCGACAGCAGTAGCACAATCCGATGGGTTCTTACCTTCAAAGCAGCGCTCAACCCAAGGGATGGACGCAAAATAGTCACGAAGTCCATCCCAGTCCGCTGAAGAGTAGTGCCAGAGACGCCGCTTCCCCTGCACGGGTCGTGGGGGCGCTATAATAGGCACCGTGGAACAGACCAGGCAGTGGTCGGAGTTGCCTAAAGCGGCTCGCACCGATACACTGTACCGGTCCGGATCACTCGTCAGCAGAAGGTCTAGCAGAGAAGGTGCGAGGCCCGACCCTCTTGGTATCCTAGTGACCCCGTGCACCAATTGGGTCAGGCCGTGCGCCAGAGCAAATGCGTGGGCGGCTCTTCCCGCATGGTCTGTTTTGGAGGAGCCCAACAAGATCTCGTGTTGGGCGTTAAAATCCCCCAAAAATACCATTTCGGCATTCGGAAATCGCTCCTGCGCATCATCTGCCTCCTGACTCAGATATTCAAAGAGTCGAGTTGTCTCAGCATCTCCTGTATGGGAACGGTAGAGGCACACATAGATCTGACTCGTAGGGCCATGGTCTACGTATACCCAAAGGATGGAGAAGGATGGGTCCTCTATGACTCGGCAGTATGATTGTAACGACCCTGGTATATACGCCTGTTCGCCTCGGTTACCACTTTTCATCAGGTGAGCCGTGTGCTTGTTAGACACCTAAGTAGTATAAAGAATATAACCAAGGCGGTTTATTAGTAGTATTTAAAATAAAGTACGGTATACAATTGTTGATTTGGCTTGTCATCAGAAAGAAAAATAAGATTCTAGATAGATAGGTTTGGGCTTTCTATAACATTTAAAATAAATATATACCACTTGGATGGCAGAAAGGCACACGGCCCACCTGATGGAAAGGGAGTCACACTCACACTGCCAACCCTGTAAGTACAAGAGTTTCTGTGTCGTCATTGTAAAAGATAAAGCAGGACAAGCTTTTGATCTTCCCACTGACAGTACAAAAACTCTCCAGTGAGCTCTGGCTACCCTACTAAGCGAACTGGGAACACAACACGAAGTTATTATGGCCGCGGTATTCTGTAGGGCGGAGGTACTTCCCCAGTCGGACTGCTCAAGTGGACGGAAATACCGTCGTGTCCTACCTCTTCGGGCAACAGCATAGCATAGTGCATAATTTACTTTAGTATGTTAATAGTGAAACTGATTTTATTTACCTAAGTTTAACCAAGAATCAGTCACTCTAATGCAAAAATAATAATAATAATAAAAAATAAGAACTGAGTCGGTGTACAATCAACGTCAGTTTGTTGTTTTATATAAAACATTTGTTGAACTGATGCCTCGATAATGCACAACAGCGTGATGTTTTATGAGCAATAACGTGGAACGATTTGAAATCGTAAAACGTGAGCTATATAAATAAACGGTGGCTACAATAACTACATGCAGAAATTAAGATGAGAAATCTTTAGCACACCTGCAATACATCATTAAGATAGCTGCTAAAAAAACTAGCAAATTTTTTTTGGATCGCGGTAGCTAAGTTAGGAAGTTAACCTTGTGATCGAGAGGTCCTTTTTAATATATTCGTATAGAAATCCCCTCAGATATATACCTGTCACCTGGATTATGTCGAACTCGAACTGACTAAAACCGTCTTTCTGTCTTGGCTCTTCAGATGCTGGGGTGGAAGATTACTTAAAACATATACCTCGCACCCTGGCTGACCAAAGGCCATTTCCAAATTAAAGTTGACCTACTCGGGTGTGGGGAACCACGATGTCCCCATCTTGCCCCTGGAAAGAAAGGGGGGCATTCCGTGTTGTCTTCCCGGCTAACTTCTGCTAGAGGGATTAAGTGGTCCCGGGTGCTAATTGTGGTAATTACACTCTTGACATTGGTAATTTAGGTGGAAAGCAAGTGATTTAATTTCAATTTCATTTATTTATTTATTATTTGTGAAACATAGGTATTCCAAAAGATCTTAAATTTAAATATCACTGCACTATGTTCAACCACTTATAGTATATCCACCCAACCTATATATAACAGTAAATGATTTTACTATTAAATATTATGACGTCATAATAAATTATTTCAAACAAATTTCCTTATAACTTACCGTTTTGACGCTTAGTTTTTTTTTTTTTATGTGCGCAAAATCCCCACGGATACCTCTCCACCGGCGCCGGTGGAGGAGGTTATGTCGGACTCGAACCGACTAAAACGCACGCCGCCTGTGGGTCGCTTTTGTTGCCGAAGGTGAGGTTGACAGGCATATTCCTCGCACCCCGGCCGACCCAGGGCCATCTCTGACGATCTGGCCCTCTTCTCGGGTGTGGGGACTACAGAGTCCCCAACTCCCCGGAAACGGGGAGGCGTGCCAGTCGTGCCTCCACCGCGGCCTGCTTCTGCTAGGGTGACAGGCGGCTCCACCTGTCACCCCCAGGCGGGCACTCATGTTGCCTTCGTACGCGGGTAGCTTGTCTTGCGATCCTTCGTCGCTCCCGCTGCCGCTCCCGCCCCGCCTCCTCCTTCACGAGCATTACTTGCTCGCAGAAGGAGGCGCCGGCTGCCCACGCATCCGCGCAGCGGACCATCGCCGCGAGCAAGGTGGAGAGCGTGAGAACTCTCACTCCCAGGGCCGCCACAAGCTCCCGTCTCGGCGTCTCCCACGCCGGACACTCGGTGAGCGTGTGCGGCCCTGAGTCCTCGCTCGCGTCGCAGTGATGGCACTCGGACGTTGGCTCTTTCTCCATCCGACGCAGATACTTCCCGAAGCACCCGTGCTCGGTGATCATCTGTGTCAGACGATACGAGAGGCTGCCGTGTGGCCTCTCTAGCCACTCCCCCATGAAGGGTCGTACCGCCGCTACTACGGCGCGCCCTGCGCCTGGTCGCCCAAGTCCACCATTTCCCTGTGGAGCCGGGATCTCACGGCCCGAATTTCTTCGGGCTCGGGATCGTGACCCCGCTCCCGCGCCGCCTTTCGGAACCGGTACAGCGCCGCAAGGGATCTCGCTTCCAGGATCCATGGTGGCGATCCGGCGAGGATACTCGCCGCGTTGAAGGATATCGTGCGGTACCCCCTTATGATGCGGCACGCCAACTTCTGGGGCGGACGCTGCAGCAGGGGCATGTGCCGATCATTCAGGGTGTCCGCCCACACGGGACACCCGTACAGGGCCATGGAGCGCACGACACCCGCGTAGAGTCTCCTGCAGGAGTCCTCCGGGCCCCTCAGGTTGGGCAGTAGCCGCGCCAGAGCGTTGGTTGTGCCCACCAATGTGCCGTCGAGCACGAGCCCCAGATATTTCATCTGGAGCTTGATGCCGATGAGAGTGCCTCCCACTGTGAGACTGGAAAAAGGTGCATGAAAGAACATGGCCTCGGATTTATGCAAAGCTACCTCAAGGCCCAGCCGCCGGATCCGTTCCACGACTTGAGCAACCGCGGTCGTGGCCCTCAGGATCGCTTCGCGGTATGTAGCCCCGCTCGCCGTCACTAGCGTGTCGTCCGCATAGCACGTGACGGCGGCGCCGTCCGCAAGCTCACCGCGAAGCACCCAGTCGTATCCGATGTTCCATAGGAGCGGCCCAAGAACCGATCCCTGTGGAACCACGCACGACATCTCACGCCGACCGATGCCGGTTGCACTTGGGTAGATGACGGCTCTCTCCGTCAGGTACGCCCCGACTATGTGGCGGAGGTAGAGAGGCACACCGTGGTACACGAGTGCCTCCCTGATGCAACTTCAGGGTAAGGTGTTGAACGCGTTGGAGATGTCCAAGGACACCGCCAACGTCACCTCACTCCGGGCGACTGCCTCCTCCGCCAAAGCCCTCACGCGCATGATGGCATCCATGGTGGACCGCCACTGGCGGAAGCCATATTGGGCATCCGCCAGGTCCGGCCCCCTACCAGAGAGGTGCTCGACGAGGCGCTTCGCAATAACTCTTTCAAAGAGCTTGCCCACCTCGTCGAGCAACACAATGGGCCGGTAGCCGGACAGTTCGTCCGCCGGGCGACCCTCCTTTCGTATGAGGACCAGTTTCCCCGTGAACGTGTTCCGCTCGCGCCGGGAACAGGGACTCGACCACTCCACCGAGCAGAGCTGGCTGGAGAACCTGGGTCAACGGCGGGGCTCAGGAGCGCAGCTTTCCTTTTACCATAAGGTAAGGCCGCCCCCATGGGTCCCGCTCCAGCGTCTCCATGAGCTCCTTATAAGCTTCGGCTTTCGCCCGCTTAATCTCCGCTCGGAGGGCATCTCTAGCCTCCCTGTATCCCACATGAAGCTCCATCACTCGGGGCTCCGTATCTGCGGTTCGGCTACGCCTACTACGGAGTCTGATCCACCGGCGGTGCGCGATCACGCAGGCTTGCCGTAGCCTCGCGATCTCCGCAGACCACCAGTAGACCCGACGCCTCGGACTATAGGATGGAGCCCTAGGCTTCGCAGACACGAGTCATGGCCTCCCGGAACCACACCGCGATTCTGGAGAACTAGACCATGATTAGCGGCCCAGCTCTCCAGAGCCCTACCTCGTGGGTTCGTGTGCCGGGACCCCCAGGTCAATGACCAGGCGTTAAAGTCCCCGAGCATAAGAACCGGATGAGGGTGACAGGCGTTGACGACGTCGGTCAGTCGCTCCAGCGACCGCCGGTACTCCCCTATGCGTCGGTGTAGACTCGGCGTGAAGTAGACAGCCACGACCGCAATCTCCCCCACACGCGCCGCTACGATGCCATGCTCCCTTGCCACGACAACAGGGGGGGGGGGGGGGGGGCACCCATAGCGGTGTTTATTTATTTATTTATTTATACTTTATTGTACACACATATATTACATTAATATAACAAGATGAGATGTAATGTACAAAGGCGAGCTTAACTCAAAGTTGAGTTCTCTTCCAGCAAACCCGGGAGTGCACAGAGGAATTGCAATACGAGAGGCTAAGTCTAGTGCACAAGTGTAAAATTAATATAAGAGGGTATAAAATGTGTATACCCCCGACAATAGGCACAAATATACACATACACATATATACACATACACTCACGTACATACATACATATATACATACATACATACCTACATACATACATAAATACATAAATAAATACATAAATAAATATACATACATACATACAAATACATATCATGTATGTCTGCTATTGTTGAGAGAGAAAGTAATCTCTTATACGTCTTTTAAAAATATGCAGAGAAGGACTATCGCGTATGGAGTGAGGAAGAGAATTCCACAGTCGTACTGCAGAAACTGTGAAGGAATTGTCGTAGCAAGTCGAACTATGCGAGGGAGTTCGAAGTAAAAGAGAAGACGAGGTGCGACAGGGCTTACCCCTGGGTACAAGGAACTCAAAACGCTCACGAAGATATGAAGGAGAATGAGGGTTGTGAAGAATAGAAAAGAGAAGGGAAAGAATGTGAACATCTCGACGCCGCCGAATTGGTAACCATTTCAGTTGCCTTCTGAACTCCGAAACGTGGTCGTACTTACGTAGGCCGAAAATAAAACGAATACATAAATTTTGCAGCCGCTCCATCTTGTTCCAGAGTTCTTCAGTTGCATCCAGAAAGGTGACATCAGCATAGTCTAGGAGAGGAAGGAGAAGAGATTGAGCGAGACAGACTCTGGTTTTAAAAGGAAGGAAATTCTGAAGACGCCTAAGGGAGTGGAAAGTACCAAAAACTCTCCGGCTTACCTCGTTGATATGTCTGGTCCATGACAAATTGCAATCGAACAGAACCCCCAGGTTTTTGGCGACCGTGGAAAATGGTATCAGAGTATTGTTGTAAAAAACAGGAGTTAGAGAGGCATGGTCAAGATTACTGTAAATGTGTCTGCCACCTATAATGACTGCCTGAGATTTAGCAGGATTGACAAGCAGTCCGAAAGATTTTGCCCAAGCACTAATGTTTTTAAGGTCATTATTGATGGCAGTAATGGCCCCACCCACATCATCAGACCTAAAATGACGATACAACTGCAAATCGTCTGCGTAGAGATGATAACTGGAAGAAATAACTTTGGTGATAGCATTAATAAAAATTGAGAAAAGTAGAGGAGAGAGGACAGCACCTTGCGGTACACCCGCAGTAAGGTTACGCCAGTCAGAGGACGCCTCATCAGAGCGAACCCGCTGCGAGCGACCCCGAAGATAAGAGTTAAACCAAGCGATTACGGAGGACGATATATTTAATGAAGAAAGGATGCCCAAGAGGATGTCGAAGTCAACAGAATTGAAGGCACTACTGAAGTCCAGTAGAACCAATACCGTCAGGAGTTTATTCTCCATGGCCAGTCTTATATCATCGGATATTTTGACAAGTGCCGTGACTGTACTATGGCCAGAAAGAAAACCAGATTGTAATGGACTCAGTAGACCATTAGAGGAAAGGTAACAAGATAATTGAATACGCACCGTGTTCTCAAGCACTTTGGAAAGAATGGGAAGGATTGAAATAGGCCTAAACTGGGATAATAAGGATGGATTAGAGGTTTTGGGCAAAGGAATGACTAGTGCTTTCTTCCAGGCCAAAGGAAAAGAGCTATGCTCAAGCGAAAAATTTACTATGTGGGTAATGGCTGGAAGGAGTTCATTTAGAATAGGCAGTAACATTTGCAGCTGAATACCATCATTACCCATTGCTTTGGTCGATATTCTTACAATTTGCTTCCGTACATCGCTCTCCGCAACCGGGTTGAATATAAAAGAGGCACATTCAGGCAGGGGAAGACTGGAGAGATAACTTAGAGTAGATACTTTATCCACATCATCTATCACAGTTGGTGGCGTGGAGAAATGTATATTTAACGCATTGAGGTCGCAATTCAGCGTGTTGTCCCTGGTAGTCTTACCGATACCAAGAGACCTTAGAAATTGCCATACCTGAGATGTGTTAGAATTATTAATGGAGTCGTGGATGTGGCGCTTTTTCGCATCTCTACACAGACGACCGCAGCGATTCCGAATAATTTTATAAGAAGACCAATTATCATCAGATGGATTTCGATTGTAACGTCTTTTGGCTTTGTCCCGTTGAGACATAACACGCTTAATATCGTCTGAGAGCCAAGGGGCGGGTAAATGCTTCACCCTAATCTTTTTCAGTGGGGCATGTTTATTATAAAGACACATAAGAATATTGTTAAGGCTGTCTACTTTAGTGTCAATATCCCCAGAATTGTATACAAGAGAAAAGTCAGCTCCTCTTACATCGGCCCTCAAAATGTCCAGGTCGATATTTTTGTAACTTCGAAGAAGGAAGAATTTAGGTTTAGGTTTAGGCGTGCGAATTTTATAGGAGAGATAAATGAGATCATGATAAGAGAAAGGAGCAGGAAGTTGACCATGAGTAACAACTTTGTCACGGTCCGAAACAATAATGAGGTCTAAAAGAGAAGGAGTACAGTGGGGGGTGCGATGTGTCGCATTTAATGGAAGAATGTGCATGTTTACCGAAGAAACCAGAGACTGGAGTCTCCGACTGCGTGCATCATCCTTTAGTAGACACGTGTTGAAGTCACCTAAGATAATCGAGTACTGGTATAAAGCAGATAGGTTTTCTAACTTAGACTCGAAAGAAGAGAAATAGTCAATTTTCAGGGAAGGACTGTAATAAACCCCCAGAAGACATTTAACGTGATAAAAGTCAACTTCGATAAAAACATGTTCAGTAAAACCAGAGTAGACATTAGGTGACTGATCTATCACTTTGAACGAAATATCCCTGCGCAGGTAGATCCCCACACCGCCGTACCCCTTGCCCACCCTATCATTGCGGATTAACGTATACCCTGGCAATGTATACTGTGTGGAAGGAAGTGTAGGTTTAAGAAAGGTTTCCGATATGAGTACAGCATGTATGATGTTGGAGTCGAAAGCCAAAAGTAGATCCGGGTAGTGAGCGTGAACGCTTTGAGCATTAATATGCACTACATTCAAGAACTTGTCTAAAGAACTATAAATAGTTAACAAGTCCTTGCGTAGGCGAACTGCGTCCTTTTCATTATCGCTACATGCACTGGCGTAGTCCTCGTCTGACACTTCAGATGAAGAGCAAGAAATGTAACTATCGTCATAATCAGACATAAATATTATAATACTATATTTAAATAATTAAAAAAAAAAAAAGAAATTAAAATATGTATATATATATAAAAATACTAAAATATAAATTCTCATTTTGTTATCCTCAATGCACAAACGAGCCAAGCAGATACATTTGAATTATATTGTAAGTAACAACTAAACGCACTGACAACTGAAATTGTTTCTAAACGGATCATAAAACGACACAATACAACCTGACACCAATCCGTCACTGACGTCATAAGGACCTAAGGAATTTACTTGGAATGTGTTTATTGTGAAATTGTGAAAGAAAGGTTGTAAGAAAATAATACAAAATAAGTATACAACCAACCGACATTAACTGCTTAAAATTTGGAAGATGTTAAATTACGAAGTTAGAGAGAGACAACATAACAAAATTACAACTGACCTCAAATTGCAGTTTCTAAAATAAAATAAAAAGAGGTTATAAAGTGAAATATACATTGTCCGGTGGAATAAAAGTCAAGATAGGATAGATATTATAGCTACTTGATATGTTTTCGGGGTCTTCTGTCACTGACGGCGGCTCCACCAGATGCTGTATGGACGACAGGCTGCGAAGTCCTAGATGTTTCGGTCGGCGGCAATTGGGGGGACGGGAATTCCATACATAGTTTACGTAGTTCCGAGGATGACTCAATTCTACGCCGTACATTGTTAGGAAGTTGTACCACTATTTTCCCGTCAGAAGTCCAACACTGCCTTACCCCAAAGTGCTTGCGGGCATCCATGAAGACGTCGTGGCGGGGTTTGGTTAGGAATTCAGACAGTGTCAATCCTGTACCCTTAAGTCTAGTCTTAGAATTCCAAACCTCACTGCGCAGCAAATATGTCTGGAACCTGATGAGAAGGGGACGGGGCTTCGAAATATTGTTACCCAGGCGATGACAGTTCTCAAGATCTCCGGCTGTGATGTCAGGCAACCGCAATTTTTCTTTTATGATAGCAATAACCTGATTCATGCCAGTGGCCCCCGACGATTCAGCCAACCCATGAAGCAACAATACCTTCCTTCGGGAAGCCATCTCATGCCGGTCAAGTCCAGATAATAGCAGCTCCATTTGTGTCCTCAACATACCCATGGTTTTCCATATGAGAGCCTTGAAGTCTGTGAAGTCCCGTGAGAGGCCAGCAATCGTTTTATGGGCTGTATCGGTAGCCGCTGCACTCCTTAGGTCTTCATCATATTGAAACATGCGTGAGGTAAACATTGAAGACAGCTCCTCCATACTATTTGACAGTCTGGTGTAAAGATCCATTGTTACTGTGTTATCTGTGCGACAGTAGACTTTATAGGAGACACGGTAAGTTGTTCAGTGCACTAAAGGATATTGAGTACTTTTAGCCACTATTTAGCATTGAAAATTAATTAAAAATATTTTTAAATGTTAATTATTTACAGAGCTGAAATTTTTTTTTTTTTTTTTTTTTTTTTTTTTTTTTTTTTTTTTTTTTTTTTTTTTTTTTGATACACGGTGTTGTACACCAGTACCGCCGACCCGCCCAGGTCGACCACCCAGGCAGGCCCCACGTGCCGGTGGGTGTACGGATCGACGACAGCGGCGACGTGTACGGACCACTGTGCCATGCTCTGGAGCAGAAGACCCTGAGCATCGGCACCGTGGCCCACGTTCGCCTGCAGGATGCGGAGCTGGGGATCCATTATGGAACCATCTCCGCATCCCGCCGCTAACTTTGGGTGGAGCTCCCGCCTTGCGGCTTCGGCTCCCCCCCGGTGCAGGTCTTGCTGCCAACCCTATGGTCGGCCGGTTTGCCCCCCGGTGCACACCTGAAACAGTGCAGCGGAGCTTCGCATCCACCGGCCGTATGGCCGGATTGGCCACAGCGGAAGCAGCGGTCACCGACCGTCACCGCCGCCGTGCACTGCTGCACCCCCACGTGGCCGACCGACAGGCACCTAAAGCACCTGGTCGGTCGAGCCTGCAGGAGCTGGACCTGCACCCGCACCACGCCTCCAACGGCGAGGAACCCCCGGTCGGCAGCCGTTTTGGCTGCTGCGATGGGGCAGCCGACAACTGCCGCCCCCAGTCCACGGCGGCCGAAGCGGATTGCTCCGACCTTCACCGCCTCTAGGGGCAGCCACCGGCCTCCGCCACGGGGAGGCGAATTTGCTCCGCCGTGATGGAGTCGTTCAGGTCCGAAATGCGCATTTCTGCGCATTTGTTGGGTCTGGACACCCGGACGTCGGCTGCGTCTAGCGTGTCCCGAAGCCTAGCTGCTAGGGCATCGGCCTGGGGACCGCTTGCAGCGCCGGGGATCTCGAGTAGCCGAGCACCCGTCCGAGTGGGTTTCACCCGGATGGGGCCCGGCATGTCGAGAGCCCCCATGTCGACACAGGCTCTCGCCTGCGTGACAATCTGGGCGTACTGCACGCCCCTCTCCGCCGCCTCCGCCATCATCGTTAGGACGACGGCGGTTGAGCGGGGGTGAAAAGGCCATTGCATTTATCTATATACTTTTTGAATAAGGAACCCTAAAAACGTATGTTGCATTTTGAATATAAAATGCCAAACATATCTGAAGAATTTCATGATTGTTCTTTTTCATTTTGAACTAAATTGAAACGTTCCGCGTAGTATTCACGTTGCTCTTTGGTGTTTTACTTATTTTTCTCCTTTGTTGAATTTTTAAGAGTTCTGCTAAATGGGAAATCTTATTGATTTACAAAATATAAAATGTTTCTCTTTCATAAGTGAAAGCTATAAGTATTTTAATTATACCTTTTATAATTGTACTGCATCTACCAGTGGTAAAAAGTTGAGATTTTCAAAAGGTAACCCGATATAAAAAAGCCAGTCAAGTGCAAGTCAGACTAGCGCACCGAGGGTTCCGTAATTATATACTATATATTTTGAATGCGTTGATTTTTGCATAGTTTCAAGACGTTATAGACCTGAGTATGTCGTATGAATTCCAAGTTGATACCCTCACGCATTCCCGAGAAAAAGGTCTTGACATACAGACAGACAGACGGACAGACGGGCAATGAAGTGATATTATAAGGGTTCCAGTTTTACGCCACCGTAAAAATACCTCGATTTAATTGGGAAGCCGGTAGGAATTGAATTATAACACCTCCTCGCTACTGCAACCTACCTATCTGTTTAGTGTTATGTCAAAAGTTTGTAATGAGTTAATTCTAATTTGAACTACGTCAACCATTTTCACGTCACATGTAGCCAAAGTGCTTCATGTAGCACAAGTGCTTATAATTACAAGAATGCGAGACTTCAAAACTTATTTCATCTATGTGATGAATATGATTTCTTAGGCACTTGCCTCTTGATTTATGTGCTGTTTTCACTGTTACATATAGATCAAACAGCTACATTAATTAACACTTCGTACCAATGTCTCGCGGTACACAGAGCAAGAAATTTCGTGAGCTAATTTCGGTACTAAAATTGAAAGTACTTTTGCTGGAGTGTCCTACTTAGATTGTCTAGACTTAGTCCAATGTACTAATTACAGTGCATAATTGGGTGTGACATAATTGGGTATTTCACTGATTAGTCAAATTAGTGACTATTTACTAAACGTCAAAACGGTAAGTTATAAGGTTATTTAACTTGTTTGAAATCATTTATTATGACGTCATAATAAATGATTTTAAACCTCCGTGTCCTCTTCCGTGAGATTGCTAAGCGTATGGTCGACGCTTCTCGTGACCAGAAGCCTGGCCTCTTTTTAGGTCAGAGAATATGCATTGCCATACAACGTGGCAATGCTGCCAGTCTTCTGGGAACGCTACCACAAGAGGCATGCGATGCGGAGGAATTCCACGACGCATTTTAATTGTTCTTAGCTATAAGTTGTATAATAGTTATTTTAGTTTTATTGTCTTTAATATTTATATATTATTATTTCTTGACATGATTGTAAAATTAATTTCCACTTAGATATGTAATTAGGAATATATTTAATAGTTAAATCATTTACTCTTATAAATAGGTTGGGTATACAAGCAAATAAATAAATGAATTGAATTGATGATTAAAATAAATAAAAAATATAAAATAATAACTAACGCAACTTTTACCGCTCATTTTCCATTCCTAATTTAATGAGCTTAGTTAAGTTACTTATTTTAACTAAAGGAAAATAACCAATTACTACCCAACTTTTGCTAAGTTCTGAAGTTTCTAAATATTTGATCACTTATTTTAATCTTTGGTTAGTATGTATGAGTTGCTTTTCTCAATAAGGTATCTACTTACCATATTAATTATAGCGCTGATACAATGGGCTCCTTATCCGAACTATTTAAAGTCTTGTCTACAAACATATACATGTTAACACAGTCTTCATTAGGACTTGGATTGTCCTCGGGCTTCTCATCTGGACTTATATTCTCTACACCATCATCGTCATAGCCCTTCATTTTATCATTGAACTCAATTTTATATCTAACTGAAGGTATTTTACTAACGGTTGATGTTAAAAGTGACTCTTGAACAGTATCATTGCCATTACAAGTCTTTTCTGATCGATACATTCCTGTCCTTTCTGATTGATTGATTGTCCTCTTCGATCTTTTTGTGACTAATGCTCCTAAGCATGGCAGTATTTGCATAAACTCTTTTCTGAAGTTCTCATTCAACCATGCGTAAAGGAATGGATTGTAACAAGTCGAAGACATAGCGATGAAGTGCGCAACAAAGAAAAGCACCATATAATACTTCCAATCTTCTGTAAAAGAATAAAAGTCACTGCAGATGTTTATGAGGTTCAAAGGCATCCATGATAAACCAAATATGGCCACCATTGCTATTAACATTCTGTTTGTTCTTCTTTTTCTTTCTCGTTCTGCATCTTCTTTCTTATTATTTTTACTTCCAGGTCTAGATTTTAATCTATCATTTAATTTTATACTCACACAGGTATAGCAGAATGCCATTACTATGAATGGAACTACAAATTGCATAATGGTAGTTACTGCGCCAAATGCTTTACGGATTTGATCATTGGGCCATTTTTCTGCACAGAAAAGATCTTGAAGGGCCATGTAGTACCCATACGGGAAAGTTACGGAGAGAGAGAAGACCCATATAAAGATAATCAGACAAATACAAGTTTTGATTTTCATTCGGGGTTTGAATGGATAAATAATAACAAAAAATCTATCTATTGCTATAGATGTTAAAGTGAGTGTTGAAATATAGACGCTACATCCTTGTGCGTAAGGCATTATATGGCATAAAGGGCCTCCGAATACCCATCGGCCGAGGAAAGTGTAAAGTGGTGTAAATGGTACTGCAAATACGCAGAGCAGAATGTCTGACAACGCAAGGTTCGTGATAAAGAGATTAGTGACTGTTTGCATAGCCCTGTTCCTGATTACAGCGTAGCATACTAGTGCGTTACCAAAGATACCGACTACGAAAATAATAGTATACGCTGTACCAAAAGCGGCTTGAATTGCTTTATCGTCGATGATATTGGTCGCGTTTTCCTGACTTTCATGGTGGCTGCTGAAATTGTCACTATCTATTGGATTATCGGTGGTCCATTGGTCGCTCTGCATAATTTTATCTTGTTCTTAACTTGGCATCATAAACCGTTTTGGTTTGCTATTACTTTCATATTTGGCGTATATTGTCTTATTTACTTCTATGTGTAACACAGGATGTCTCATGTTATTTATATTTATAATCAACACTATATTTATGTTTGTTATCTGTATTTACAAACATAATACACTATTGTAAGATATATTAATTTTTATATCCGATCAATCATTCTGGATTAATGTTGCAAATCTGAAACAAGAAAAAACTATTATTAGATTTTTTATAAGTTTATAAATAAGTGTATACATCTTGTTAATAACTTTTGGCAATAGCAGAGGTTGCTTATGATTATTGGAACATATTCCATGTACTATTGTATCCAAATATTGTGTTGGTGTAGTTAAGGTTTACTTTGCTTTTGGATACTGAGTCAATGAATAACAATAAATACGTCTTGTGTTTACGAGGTTTATTGGCAACTAAAATAAAAACTATCAAACATTACCTTATAATAGGCATTGAATGCAACATAGCCGCCCACCAAAGGACGACTAGTCCTTTCAAACAACATTACAAGCATTAGAAAATAACATTAAAGTGTAATTAAATTACTTAGCTGAATCAAATACTTCCTAATACATATCAATGGGATCTTAATCTATAGCTGTATCAATCGGTAAAGCACACAATTTTGTAATACATCGTCTTGTTACACTATCGCCGCTCTTTACACTGTACACTCTGGTTAAACCATCGTTAGCAAGCAATTTAGCCATTTCTCCATCAAACTGCAAGCGAGCTTCCTTCCATGCTTCGACAAGTTCCTTGTTAGCACCAATAAAGTTGCGTCCTTGATCACTCCATATATTGGCGCACCTTCCTCTGCGAGCGCAAAATCTTTTAAAGGCTCCAATGAATGCAGCTGAACTTAGGTCGCCAACCAATTCTAAATGAATCGCCTTCGTGGACATACAAACGAAAACAGCTACGTATGCCTTTCTGGTCTTATTTCCTCGGCCTTTACTCATTAATATTTGGAATGGTCCGGCGAAATCTACGGCTGCGTTGAGAAATGGTCGCGCGGGCTTCACACGCACACTAGGTAAGTTACCCATAACTTGCGTCCTCACTCTAGCATTTAATTTTGCACATAGCAGACAACGATGAATATACTGCTTCACTAATGCCTTTGCTCGCAGTATCCAGTAATTAGACCTCAGATAAGTAAGCATCAATTGTGTTCCACCATGCAATGTCTTCGAGTGAGCTTCTGCTACGATCAAAAGCGTAAGTTTACTGTTTCGACCTAGAATGATTGGGTGCTTAGCTTCATCACTCATCTCTACGTTTCTGAGCCGGCCGCCCACCCTGAGAACTCCATCTTCATCAAGGTAAGGATCTAACGACTTCAGGTTACTAGATTTTTTTACAGCTTTCTTTCTTTTCAAATGTTCTATCTCTTGTCCAAATTCTTCTTCTTGTGCTTTTTTTATACATATTTTCAAAGAAAGATGTAGTTCTTCAGTTGTTATTGTGTTATCTATATCTTTTAATGCCTTTTGTTTCAAGAATCGTCGGCAGTATGTTATTGTTCTAAGAAGCTCTAATAATGTGTCAAAATCATCAAATTGTGTTATTAATTTCTTTCCATTATCTTTGTTATCATTTGTTAACTTCAGATTTTGTAGAATAATCTTTTTCTTTTCTAAATCGACTTGTGTAGTGTTTGGTCTAGTGAACTGTATCTTGGTTTGTAGCCATTGTGGGCCATTCCACCATAAATCACACTTCTTCAAATCAGCTACTAACATACCCCTTGATGCAATATCAGCTGGGTTGTCTTGTGTCTGTACATGGTGCCACTGGCTGCAATTTAAATTGGTTGTAATCTCTACAACTCGGTTAGCCACAAATGTCTTCCATCTATTAGGATCTCCAAATAACCATGAAATGACAATCGACGAATCTGTCCAACCATAGATTTGAGATGCAGGTATCCTCATTGTTTGCCCGATTTGTTTGAGAAGTCTAGACAGAAGCAAGGCTGCGCATAATTCTAGCCTGGGTAAAGATATCGTTTTCAGGGGAGCAACCCGAGTTCTTGCAGCAATGATAGTAGTTTTGAAAGTACCATCTGGGCTCCTTACTCTGCAGTATGCTACAGCGCCATATGCCTTTATAGAAGCATCACTAAAGCCGTGGATTTCTATAGAATCTCTGGTGGACCTTGATGTGCCCATCCATCTGTTAATGTAAAGTTCATTTACATTCTGGAGATCACATCGTATTGTAGCCCATCTTTCTGCTAGTGTTTGGTTCACAGCTTGATCCCAGTCGACCTTCTCGATCCAGAGTTCCTGAATTAAAATTTTAGCCATTACTAGGCAAGGTGCAACCATCCAAGTGGGTCAAATAACTTTTGAATATCGGAGAGAATGCTTCGCTTTGTGATCACGTCGTGAATAGGAGGTAAATTTAAATTGCATTCAAACTTATCTGTTCCCAAATTCCATTGGATACCTAGTGCCTTTACTGTTCCATTAACATTCAGTTCCAGATGTGCATTGGATGATCTGTCCTTTGGATTGATTGTTTCCATGAAAGCACCACTGTTAGATGACCATTTCTTCAGTTCAAATCCTCCTAAGTGTAGCAGATTTGTTAGATCTTGACTGAGTTGTATAGCTTCTGCTAGGGTATCTCCTCCTGACATGACGTCATCAACGTAAAAATCTTCGCGTAGTATTCTAGCGGCTTCTGGATACTTATCACCTTCATCGTCAGCTAGCTGCATGAGCGTTTTTACAGCAAGATATGGTGCAGAAGTGGTACCACATGTCACAGTCAAGAGTCTATAATGCTTGATGTCTTCTGAAGGGTCATTTCTCCAGAGAACTCTAAGAAAATCTGTATCTTCTTTATCTGCCCAGATCATCCTATACATTTTTTGAATGTCAGCTCCAAAACAAACAGCATGTGTTCGCCATCTAATGATTAATTGTCTCAAATCATCTTGTAGCACTGGGCCTGACAGGAGCTCGTCATTAAGTGAAACACCGTTGGAGTTTTTACATGATGCGTCGAACACGACACGTGTCTTTGTTGTTTCCTTGTCATTACGTACTACTGCATGATGTGGCAAGTATACTGATTTGTTCTGTAATTCCTCTTTCGGTACTTCTTCGATATGTTTTAACTCCTTGTAATCATTTATAACCTTCGTATATTCTTCTTTAAGTTCCCTATTTTGAATAAATCTTCTTTCTAATTGTAATAGTCTTCGTTTTGCTATTTCTAGTGAATTTCCTTCTAATGATTTGGGTTGCATTGTGTTGAAGGGTAATTTCACTACATATCTTCCATCTTTGTTTCGCTTATATGTCTTCTTGTATAAATCTTCGCATAATTGTTCCATTTGTGTTAGGCTTCTTTTCGAGTCTATATCAACTTCCCATATAGTTTTCAGTAAATCTTCTATAATTACTTCTTGCTTCATGGCCGTCAATGATTTCTCACGCGCGTTATGTTTTAGTTTTATTCCACCCATTAAAATCCATCCCAGGTGAGTATTTTGAGCACATGGTGTACCTGGTGGACCTTTAATGAGCCCTTGTTTCAATATTGCAGCGTATTCATCTACACCCAATAACAGATCGATAGGTTCTGTAGCATGATAATTTTGATCTGCAAGTTGGATGCCTGCTAGGTGTGGCCAATGAGTCTCCTTCATGGCGCTTGAGGGCACGTTAGAAGTCAAACGCTTGGACATCACGTAGGCTTTAATCGGCAATTTAAAGGTGTCTTCCCACTGTGACCATACTTCAATTTTGACTTCATGTTTGACCCTTACTTTCATTGATTCCATGCCGGAGACGATTAGATTTACTGACGATTTTTTTAGATTAAGGATTTGAGTTGCCCTTTCGCTAAGAAAACATGCTTGAGATCCAGAGTCTATTAGCGTTTTTAGAACAGTAGTGTACCCATGTTTGCTTTTCAAGATCACTACTGCCGTAGCCAATAGAGCTGTCTTCTGCTCAGAGTTATAGTGAGACGCAACCATCGTGTTGACCTTCTTCTCTTCTACATCTGGTTGGTTAGACGGCGTCGGCTGTTGTGATTCTGCTGGAGAAGTCGGCGTGTCTTTGTTCTTGGGTTTATGTAGAAGGGTGTGATGTCGTCTCTTACAGGTTCGGCAGGTCATTGGTATGCGGCATTTGAACACCGAATGACCCATCCCGAGACAGTTATAGCAGAGTTTATTGATTCTTACATGATCTCCTCGTTCGTTAATATTCATTTTATTAAACACGTTGCAGTGACTCAGTGTGTGCACATCCTTACATAGGGTACATGATTTTTGTTTCTCATTTTCGGCGGTTATTGTGTGACAAACACGTTCCTTAGTGGCTTTGGTATAAGTGGTGGGGGTAACATTCTCAAGCGTTCGGAATTTGGCTTCTAAAAATGCACTCATTTCCTTCCACGTATATAACTCTGTAGAATTTGATGAGTAAGTAGCTCCTTCCCATTCTTTATGCGACTCCGGGTCCAACTTCTGCACCAACAGAAATATAATTAAAGGATCCCAGGAATCGGTAGGCACTTTCAGATTGTTTAAACTGTGTATCACTTCGTTGGTAGTATCTAGAAGTGATTTGAGCTGTGCCGCAGATTGATTGGTACACTTCTTTTGTGTAAATAAACGCTTGAGTAGTGCACTAACTATTGTACGCCTGTTGTCATACCGACCCATCAACATGCTCCATGCCATGTTATAATTAGCTGCGGTTACCTTTATAGGATTAAGTAGTGATGCCGCTTCGCCCGAGAGATTAGTTTTCAAATAATGTAATTTTTCAACATCGCTCAATTTAGTACTATTGTGAATTAATGACTCGTATAAGTCCTTATATGTGGGCCACTTGTCATAGTTTCCGGAGAATGTTGGTAGTTGTATATGAGGTAACGTCAGCGGAGCGCGAACTTCACTACCGCTAGATGTACGAGGCGCGGTTGCAGTACTTGCAGTCAACAAATCCTTTAGGTCACCCAGTATACATAGATACAAGTCTTCGTGAAGAAAGTACTCGTCATTCACAAAATAAGGAAGCACTGCACGTTGTTCTCTCGTTGTATTCTTCAACAGGTCTTGGTGAGCTTTCTTAAAAGTTTCCCAAAATTCTTCAACAGTAGAAATGCGAGTTTGTAAATAACCGGGTTTCGATAAACGTTCCTTGGGACACTTTTTTAAGTTTATCTGAGTTTTCTTCAGTGCTGACGCGATGTCTTCCAATATAGTCAGTGCTTGATCTGCTGTGGTCGCCATATTAAATTATAGAACTCCAAAATCTTGCAATAAATCACTAATAATGATGTTTCTTCACGTAATTGTGCACAAAATTACGACGATTCTAGTAATATTTGCATAAAAAAATGCATCGGGCATCGTCTTATCGCTCAGGAATGCGCTTCTTTTGTTCTCGCGGCGGCCGGTCCTACGATGCTCAGGTAGATCAATCCGGTTCGAATTCGACCATATGTTGGTGTAGTTAAGGTTTACTTTGCTTTTGGATACTGAGTCAATGAATAACAATAAATACGTCTTGTGTTTACGAGGTTTATTGGCAACTAAAATAAAAACTATCAAACATTACCTTATAATAGGCATTGAATGCAACATATTGTAATATCTTGTTCTAATAAATAGTGGTGAAGTGTTAACAGGTTAAAAAAAGTTTTGTTGAAGTAGTTTCGTGATTTTGATTGATTGACTACATAATATCTAGAGCCTATAAAATGTGTCTCTAAACGTAACAAACAATATTGTTAGAATGTGTGTTGTTGATAACAATTTTCTAATGTATATTAATATAAATAAATATACACTAGATAGATTTATGTAATAAAATTGATACTAACTACAATTTTTGTTAAGGTTTCAAGAAATTTCCATGTATTAAAACAAATATAATAAGATACTAACGAAGATAGAAATTACCGTAGCAATTTATAGTAGATACTCCTAGAATTAGCAAATTATGTCGAAATAATGAATTCTAATAGCCTTAAATTGGACAGGTAACAAGTCTTTTGATCTATTACGATAAATAAGAAGTTATACGAAAATTAAATTAGATTTTGTAGAATTGCTATTAAAAAGGCTATAAATGTAATCATTTGATACTTGGTATCTACTTTATGTGAAAAATATCGGTTATAGTACCTCCCCTACCTAGTATGTTTTAAGATTGAAAAAAGCCGATATTTTATCACTTACATTAATATACCAACCAACCCCTCGAGACGAGTAGCAATTCGGTAGGCGGCGTATTGTAGAGCAGTATTACGAATATATGAAATTTCTGTCAATTGTCAAATACGTCAAATCCCATAAATTTCTATTCTATTCTACAACACGCCGGCCAACGGAATTGCCACTTGTCTAGGGCGGGGTGGAGGGGGGGCGAGTATGAGATTAGAGTTATGAGACTAATTATAGAGGGCTTGGCAACAAATTTTACATTTAGATGGAACATATATTATTTTCATGGTCTGTCTTACTTCAATGCTAGCTTTTAGCTAGGTAAGCCGTGTGGATCCCGGTAGAGTAGAATTTGAACCAATCCATCTCTTCCCATGCGGTGTCATACAAGGAATAGGGCTGTTTAACATCAGACAGATTTATATAGCCCAGACTCAACCTTAGATGCATGGCATGGGTTAACAATAGTGCCCGGAAGACGGCAATATGCTCAAGTCCTCTTACGTGGGACCGAATTCAATGATAGGTGAACTGTAATAATGAAATGTAATGAAACTACACCAAGAGCATGATCAAAACAGCCTCGCGGAAACTCGGACTCCTGAACAAAGTGAGACGTTTTTTCACGCCGGAGTAGCGGTGTCTTCTCTATAAGGCACAAATTCGCTCCTGCGTGGAATACTGCTCGCATCTCTGCGATGGCTCCGCGAAAAATCTAATAGATGCTCTCGACAGGTTGCAGCGACGCGCGGTCCGAATTATTGGGATTCCTGAGGTCATGAACACCCTCGAGCCTTTACAGATGCGTAGAGATGTTGCTTCCTCGGCTGTATTTTACAGTCTGTACCATGGTGAGTGTTCTGATGAGCTCTTCCAACTAATCCCACCCTCTGCTTTCCTACACAGGACAACACGTGCAGTGCTCGGAGACTCTTTTCTTTGCCGCACCACCAAGACCTATAATTCATTACCAGCACACGTGCTTCCTTCTTCCTTCAGTCCCGGGTCCTTTAAGCGGGGTGTGAAAAAGCATCTGGTGAGGCCGCCAAGCTGAGTACCACCATTGTATCATCTATAATGTCTGTAATGGTGACCCTCTTTCCTGAGATTTTTCCTTTAGCTTACCATCAGGCGAGGTGAAGTCAAGTTGGCGTATCTTAAATGAAAAAAAATGTGGGTGTTTATTCACCTCTGCCTAACCATCCGTGGATAATGGCTGATTATATGTATGTATGTATGTAACTCTATTTCCTTAGATTAGAATCTACACCACTAGAACAAAAGACCTGCCAAGTTATTATACGAGTAGTTGTAGACTGTAACAACAGACTGTGTGACCTGTATTATCAGGAACAATGCTCTTAAGCTTTGACGCCTGAAGGCTTGTCAATAATTATTTCAGCTGTAGTACAAGCAACACAATAACAAAAAACGAAAAACAACATTTCAACCGGAGCCAGTTGACTAAGGAAAAGTTGCTTAAATAAACATATTTTTTTTTTTTTTTTTTTTTTTATATAGGACACGTCAATTGGACTTCGCCTTGCCTGATGGTAAGCTGAAGGCAAAATCCCAGAAAAGAGGGTCACCATTACTTACACATACCGTGTGACAATGGTGACACTCAGCTTGACGGCCTTATCATATGCTTTTTCACGCCCCGCTTAAAGGACCCGGGACTGTAGGAAGAAGGAAACACGTGAGCTGGTAATGAATTCCAGGCCTTAATGGTGCGACAGAGGAAAGAGTCTCCGAACCGCTTGGTTCTTGATCGGATGTTTTGCACCGTGTGCGGATGACATCTAAGACCTGCACGTTTAAAAATTGAAAGTAAACTATGAATAATTATGAAAAATTAAACATTTTTCAAGAAATGTAATAAAATTATATTACTTTTTTATGAGAAAACTGAAAGTTTTCCTTAGAAATTTCTTTGATGTTACCTATGAATAAACTGAGATGCGTCATTTCCTACCGATATCGATATAAATGCATCTGTCCAAGGTCTTGTCAGATACTATGAATAGTATTTACAAGCGAAAGATTAATGACTTGTGTAATTTCAATCACAATTTCAAAGAAATAAATATGTATTAGCTGTCTATCTTCACTGTTAAATTTAGAATAAACACATCTATGAAACAATTTGTTTTGGCAATCACTTTTCACAACCTAAATCCAAAACAAAGTTTCGTGGTCCAATTTTTGCGGTAATAAACAGAATATATAACAGCCACTGGGTTCGATCCCCGCTTAGTGCAAATAATTGTATAAGTACATGAATATGGGAATTTGCATTGGTCTGATCGTGCCTTAGAGAGCATGTTAAGCCATCAGTCACGGTTGTCGTACGAACATCTATGGCATTAGTTAGTTGTTTATTGTATTGTAGTCGTCAGTTAAAGCCCTAAAAAGTCTTACAACTGGTCTAACTGTAATGCTTCGATACCTGGGTTGTGTGGGTTAAATGGCAGTCACTTCACTTAAAATATCGAAGTTCGGCCAAATCCGCAGTTAGACTGGTAAAGCGAACTCCAGACTCCGATGTGAAAGCCTCGGATGCGACTGGGATTAACGCTAAGATGATGAAAAAGAAACAGAATACATAATATATCAGTAATACGTTGGCATTGAGCGAAGACAGATTACAAATAAACCCAGCTGTTAAAAAGGTAATAAAAGTGTAATAAATAAATCGTTTATAGATGACGTAATGTTCTGATCTTTGGAATGTAAGCATTATGAAGTAGTTCGTCTTACTCAAGTGGTTCCGAATTGCAAATCAACAAATATCATGTTGGTGAGTCATGGAACCGCAGTTTCTTTTCACTCCATGATCAGAGATGGCCATGGCTTTCAAGCTAGGAATCACCATTTTGGGGTTCTCAACAAATTGAAGGGGGTTCTTACCATTTGGACTTCATCCTAGCTTCTTACTATTCAGCGGGTTTTTTTTTATATAGGACATGCCAACTTGACCTCACCTCGCCTGATGATAAGCTAAAGGCAAAGTCTCAGGAAAGAGGGTCACCATTACAGACACTAAGTGTTACAATGGTGGCACTCAGCTTGGCGGCTTCATCAGATGCTTTTGCACGCCCCGCTTAAAGGCCCCGGGACTGTAGGAAGAAGGAAACACGTGTGCTGGTAATGAATTTCAGATCTTGGTGGTGCGGCAAAGAAAAGAGTCTCCGAACCGCTTGGGCCTTGCTCGTATATTCTGCACAGTGTGAGGGTGACATCTAAGGCCTACACGTGTTGTCCTATGTAGGAAAGGAGATGGTGGGATTAGTTGGAAGAGCTCATCAGAACACTCACCATGGTAGAGACGGTAAAATACAGCCAAAGAAGCAATATCTCTACGCATCTGCAAAGGCTCGAGGGTGTTCGTGCCCTCAGGGTTCCCAATAATTCGGACCGCGTGTCGCTGCAACCTGTCGAGAGCATCTAGTAGGTATTTCACGGAGCCATCCCAGAGTTGCGAGCAGTATTCCACGCAGGAGCGAATCAGTGCGAGCTAGCGTCTCACTTTGTTCAGGAGTCCGAGTTTCTGCGAGGCTGTTTTGATGATGCTCTCGATGTAATTTCTGTTATTCAATTTGCAGCAAATATCCATGCCTAGGATATTGAAATTGTCCTGCAGTGGCAGTGGCGTGTTCTGAAGAGTAGAAAGGGGAAGGAAAGAAGATACCTTTGCTGTGAACGCACAAGCCTGCGACTTGGCATTGAACTCGACCATGTTCTCAGAGCCCCATTGAGAAATGTGATTCTAGATTCGGTCCAGTTCAGTGACAAGAAGCTGTCTTTTTTCCGCGATATCAGACTGTTTGGCCGCAGGTTGTCCGTGATAACTCCCGTGTAAGGTACTATCGTCTGCACAGCAATGTATGATGCCGGTGGACAGCATGTCGTTGATATGCAGAAGAAAGAGAGCGGGAGATAACACAGACCCCTGCGGTACGCCAGCATTTATCTGCAAGAACTCCAAAGGCCGTCCATCACAGAGGACGCGAATACGGCGCTCCCGCAGGACACTAGCAATCTCACCGGCTACAGCAGTAGCACAATCTGAGGGTTTCTTACCTTCAAAGCAGCGTTCAACCCACGGGATGGACGCAAAATAGTTGCGCAGCCCATCTCAATCTGCTGACGAGTTGTGCCAGAGACGCCGCTTCCCCTGCACGGGTCGTGAGGGCGCTATAATTGGCACCTTGGAGCAGACCAGACATTGGTCGGAATTGCCTAAAGCGGCTTGTACCGAAACACTGTACAGGTCTGGGTGACTCGTCAGTAGAAGAAGTCTAGTGACCTCGTGTACCAATTGGGTCAGGCCATGCGCCAGAGCAAATGCATGGGTGGCTCTTCCCGCATTGTCCATTTTGGCGGAGCCCAACCAGGTTTCGTGGTGGGTGTTAAAGTCACCCAAAAATACCACTTCGGCGTTCGGAAACCGTTCCTGCGCATCATCTGCCGCCTGACTCAGATATTCAAAGAGTCGAATTGTCTCAGCATCTCCTGTATGGGAACGGTAGAGGCACACATAGATCTGACTCGTAGAGCCATGGTCTACGTGTACACATAGAGTTGAAAAGGATGGGTCCTCAAGGCAGCACAAACGGCGACAACAAACATCCGCCATAACAAACACGCACACCCCGTCTTTTGCACGGAAATTTTCCTCGATAACATAGCCGGGGTAAAGCAAGTAGGTCGTGTCATCAGGGCGGCCTATTTGTGTCTCCGTGAGAAAGAGGATATCTGGTTTTGCCGTCTCAAGGTGTTGGTGGACGGCGTTGAGGTGCGCTTGGAGCCCACAGATGTTAGTCAACTCCGCCTCAAATAGCGAGCTTGTGGGAGTTTGAAGAGCCACTGTGTTTCCCAATACTTTTAAGTGCGCTGCCATGATAAAAAGGAGAAAAGGGCGTGAAAAAAGAGGTGATTATCGTCGCAGTACAGCGTGACAAAGTGCGGGATATTGGTTTTGTCTATGATTATGAGGCATGGCGTGAGCCGACACGCCGTACGGAAGGGCCCCCGTACCCGTACCCGAATATGGTCGCAGGGCTCCTACTTTCGGTCACCAACTGGCACGACGAGCCATACCGTGATTATGCGCGGTCTGGTGAGGCAGCCTTCCAGGGTGCTTAGTCCCAGTTGGGCCTATGTACTATACCGCGGGCGGCCAGCGGCACCACCGTTTCTACGGGTCTCCCTGACCGGCGCGTCGCCCCGCACCATCCTCACTAGACTACGCCAAGACCCACTGGTCCCACTAGTGCTGCGACCACCATCACCTCTACCCGGCTATGCATTTGCTGATCCCTGAACGCAATCCAACCGAAATTGAATTACTGTGAAGGATTTTTTGCAATATTGCACGGTGGTACCAACACGGTCGAAATTTGTGACAAATTTGTGCCGTCAAATCAAATGTATGAATGTGGGATGTAGTCAATTGACAAAACATGATATAAAGTTAGAAACACAAACGCTCATTGAACCTGTATATCGATAGCTTATTACGCACAGACCAACATAAGCAAATCCTCCGATAAAGTACAGAAAGATTGGTTACTTCTTGTAATATCATCAAGGTCAAGAGTCCTCTAATAAGTTATTATAAGGATAAAAGGGTGTGATCCTGCGCAAAAATGTGTTTTCAGAAAAGCTATAGATCCGGGCTTCATTTGGGTACTTCTACTAATTCCAGTGGGAACGCTGTTGACAGGACGACTGATCAGCCCTTCTGTGTGGAACATTTCACATATTTCCACATCTTCACATTCGTATGACAACCGGAACCTACTGTTTAACGTGCTCTCCGAGGCACGAAAACACCCAGACCAATGCAAATGGTTATATTAATGCGTACAAATATTTGTAAAGTGGATAAGTACTCTTATTTATTTGCTCCAAATACCAGGTAGCAGGTACGTAAACGTCAACAGGTCTTTGATGCCTCAAGACCACCTGACAGTTCAATAAACACAGAAATATTTTACTGACTGTTGAATTATTATTTGTACAATCATGGTCTCAAGATCTTTGAAAAATTATTGATATTACATTTTTGTTTACAATATTTCTATGGAGAAATTTAAAACCACCGCTCAGTGAATTGGAAGTGATTTTACCAGTACTAAATGTTTGAGTGATATTTTGTTCCATATTTATAGAGAGTGGTGTTCTGAATCACTTTCCATAAATGTGAAAAATGTTCCATAAATGTGGAATGAGAAACTTTATAAGTTAGTAGTCAATACTTTCCAGTACCCACACGGCTTCCCTCTTCAATTGTTTACAAAAGCTATTATGCTCATCGAATTAAACGTCCAGTGAGAAGGCCAGGTTCCTTGGCAATTGTTACAGCGTACCCATTTCTTTATTGCTCCTATAAATTAAGTGGTTATTGTTATTGCAAATATTACCAGCGGTCCGCTGCAGGTAATCCTTATTGAATTTCTGTATTATTCGTTCAATGTTAATTGGTTTTGTGTTATTGGTTACAGTAAAGGATTTTTTTTCCATTAGGAACATGTCAATAAAGATATACTTTCATGCAGAAATATATTTTATTTTTATGCATGGTTGCCGGCGGCCTAAAGGCACGATATAAAGCAAATATTGATGAAGGCTGTTCTTTATCCCACAGCAAAAATACATCCTATTTAAAAATTATTTGTAGATGTTCGCTTCTTTGGTGACTCTGTGGCGTGGCAGTAGTGAACGCGGCTTAGCAGGAGGCGTGGGTTTAATCCTCGCTCATTGCAAAATGAGCATTTGCATTGGTCTGGTCGTACCTCGAAAAGCATGTTAAGCCGTGGGTCCCGTATGCCAAACGAACATTTATGGCAGTCGTTACGGTTACTTGCAGCTCTAAAAAGTCCAAAAACTCGTCTAGCTGCAATACTTCGATATCGCTTTTGGGTTGTGAAGGTGATATGTCGTTTCACGGAAAATATCAAAGTTTAGCCAAATTCGTAGTTAGACTGGTAACGTGGACCCTAGACTTCGAGGTGAAAGCTTCGGATGCGACTGTTGAAGAAGATGATCGCTTTTTACTGTATGGGCCCTTATGACACAGATGGTAAAAAAAGATATGTTAAAATGTATAGCATGTTTGGGCCCCACAAGGACTTCTGTCCTTGATCTCATCTGCAAACCGATACACCCTCTAAACAAGTGGAAAATGTTTGTAGAATAGAATAGACAGATCAATGTACAGAATTGACATACGTTAACGACTGAAATAAATGTGATGTGACAATTCGATACATTCATCATTCTATGCTAATTGTCAAAATGGCAATTCGAACAATGAATTGCCATTTGTTTAAGGAGATAGTTGGGATAGGGAATCTTGCGAGACCGGGACCGCGGTGGTTGATTCCCCTTATAATTAAGAAGGCACTTACAGGCCTTACTCTAGGTCACACATTAGAAATATACACCACACTTTAAAAATATGCAGGTCAAACTTGTATATTTCTAAAGCGTTTTGGTGTTATTCACCAGCATTGTCAGTCACCACTTCACCAATAATAATAATACTATCTGTATGATGAAATCATTTTCTCGTGAACTTCGTGTGTGTTTTCTATAACAAGTGTCAATCAATCAATTCATTTTGACATGCATAGCGATTACAGATGGAAGCCGTTGGACAACTGCCAGATTGTTATAGACCAATGTATGGAAATATATTTTAAACAGCCAAGGTTGTATATTGATTTTTATATTACTTAGGTGGCAGACCAGCCCACGGCCCACCTGATGGGAGGTGGTTACCGTGGCCCTTTTTTATTATTTACGGAAAACAAGCAACAAATTTTTCTTCTGCTAAACTGTATAACAGTTTGTTGGCAGATGAAGCTCCCTGATTTATTCACTAAATTTTTCATTATTTATTTACCAAAATTAGATATATTATATAAATTAGATATAAAAATTAGACACATTATCACATGTATTATTATTATGCTTATTCATATGACTAAATAAAACGGCGTATTACATTATTGTTAATATTTATAATTAATCCTGTATTAATTTATGAGTATCGTCTTTGTCAGCCGTATCCGAACGATACGGCTGACAAAGTAGATACCTACCACAACAAAAGTACTCATCATACTCACAGTCATAATATCCGCATACGTCTACATTATCCGCGTACATCACGTGAAACGACAGAACAACAATACTGTATGTTTATTTCGTCCTTTATGGATTATAAACTACTTATACATATGGATGTATGCAACACCAGAAGAGTTACACTCGTGCTGCCGACTCTGAAAAAAACTTCTAATGCTCTTCTAGAAGGACCCCATATTATAGTCGCTTGGGAAAACCGCAGCAAGGAGTTCATTTCACAGCTTGAGCGTGCGTGGGATAAAATTCCTGTCATCGCGCACAGTGCGCACTCTTTCCGGTCGCAATGTGTTAGGATGAATTCCCTTTCTATGGCGAGTGGTATTATTATAGAAAGGAGCTGTGGGCCTCATGTCAATTTTTATAGCTTGTTTTATTATCAATTTCGATTCCCTAGGTACAGAAGGCTACAAAAGTCCTTATTTTAATTAATATGTTAGAATAGAAAAAATATTAACTTATCCCGCTGAAAAATATACTGAGATATATTTTTGGAAAATATTTCTTAGAACATTGTTTACATTATTAGATGAAAGTCATGCCTTGGCTTGCAAAATATTTTTGTTTACCGTCTGTAGTGACAGACATATCTGTCACAGTCAAAATATTATGTGTT
This sequence comes from Eilema griseolum, assembly GCA_963662185.1. Lineage (NCBI taxonomy): Eukaryota > Metazoa > Arthropoda > Insecta > Lepidoptera > Erebidae > Eilema > Eilema griseolum. Next base: position 5,253,258 of record OY759243.1, read on the forward strand.
GTATCTTTGGTGAAAATATAGGTAGAATTCACGCCGCCACTATCTCACATCTTGCAGGCTTGGCATCGTGCAATATATTAATATTCCAGGGCTTAGTAAACCGAGGGTGTGAGGTAGGTTCTTCTTAAAACTACTATTTTTGTATACACGTATTACTCAAATCAGGTCTTGCCATCCACACCGTTCGTTGGCTCTTTGGTTCAGGGGTCGTCCTTACGATTAAAAAGCTCCAGTTACTATCCCTGGCTGTTATATATTGATACATAACAAAATAAAATGGCGATATTTAAAGAAATGTAATAAAAGATAATGTAGTAAATGGTTATTGGATGGGTAATTGTGATTTGTCTTGATTCAAATTTTGAATTAAGAATGTATTATAAGAAATTATACATTGACACTCGAGAACTAATTTTTATGAGAAGAGAATGATATCTTAAGAAATGTTCTTACGCTATCCACTACCTCATGCTTGTGCACGCTAGTGGGCGGTTGTTTTATGCAAAAAACATGATGCAAATTTCGTGCAAATAATACTTTTAATGTGATCTGCACGAAACAGTGGGTACACAGTGCGGACACGTAGCAGACACTGTGCAATACGAACTACGGCAAGAGGTGTATATCAAAGTCTTATTAAATAAACTGGTACTTTTTGATCTCTGCCTACTCCTATGGGAAATATAGAATCCGCGATTGCATTTCCATTATTGTAGGAATCTAAAAAATGTTGGTCTGTATTCGAGACATTTGTTGTTCACAGTTGGATTAACTTTGAAATTGAATATCTGTCGCTGAATGAATCAAGTGAGTGCTCCGAGTTAGAAAACTCATTAGTAGGAAATTGTTTATACATTCAGTTGGTTTATGTCCGTTATGATAGGATATTTACGTCTGAAGCGTTTTTATGTTGTATTCTTTTTTTATACCACTTAGGTGGCAAACAAACACACGGCTCAACTGATGGAAAGTGATTAACGTGGACGCGTTCAAAGCCAAGAGAGTCATACTCGCACTGCCAACCCTGCAAGAACAGAGCGTTTCTGTGCCGTCAGTGTAAAAGATATAGCAGGACAAGCTTTTGGTTTCACCACTCACAAAAACCCTTCAGTGAGGACTGGATGTTTACTCGAAGGTTTATCTGTGTAGTAGTTTCAACTGGATTTCGCATAAAAACTATACTACCCGATTGGAATTATGCAAAAAGTCCATAGTCCACGGTGACCGCTTTCCATCAGGTGGCTCGTTCAGTAGCATCCCGCGCGTATAGAGCACATTATATGTAGTGCAAGTTATATGTAGCGCTGGATAGGTTTATTTGGTAGGTTTTATAAGCAATATAGCAAACAATATTTCTATTATTTTAGGTATGTAAGAATAGATAGATACCTAAAAGTAAACTCAATCCAAGATTTTTTTTAAATAATGTATTTATAATACATACATACATATAATCACGCCTTTATTTTTGGAGGGTTAGGCAGAGGTGAATTAATAATTTCACTAATAATTGTATTCGGTCCCACGTAATAGGGAGTGAGCCTATTGCCGTATTTCGGGCACTATTGTTGACTCGAGCCATGCATCTGAGACTGAGTCTGGGCTGTAAATATCTGTCTTAAGTAAAACAGCCCTATTCCTTAGTCGCCATGTACGACACCGCATTGGAAGAGATGGGGTGGCCCTAATTCTACTCTGCCGGAAACCATTATTAATACAAAATAAAACGCAGAAATGTATAATAATAGACTTCATTAATAGAATATCTATTAATAGATCGATTAAGAATATAGAATAGAAAAAATTGGATTCAGGTTCAGGCGCTATTCAAACCCGCGATCTTTCCCTTACAGGGGGAATGCTCTGACCACTAAGCCTTCGAACCTTCACCCGAAACCATCCAAATTCTTCTAAATATATATCCGTCTTACGGCGACGCTGGGAGCCATCTACCGGTTTTCTATTTGAAAGAAAGAAAGAAAGAAAGATTGAAATCGATTTGAATAGTTAGCATACTAAATGCTTTAAAATTTCATTTAATAGATAAATAGATATTTAAATCATAAGTTAATTCATGTAATGAGTTTTAAAAAAGAGAATATACTACATAATAAATGAAACGAAAATTTAACGATAAAATAATCTTGCATTTGCTTCGTAAAGTTGAAACAATTATTGTATCTGCTGATGTTGACTGCTAATGATGCTCTTGGAAGTTTATGCGAATATCCTAATTTATTTCAAAAGTTTTATTTCAATCTCACTTCTGTCTCAATCTCATAATATTTTGACGTTGACGAAAAGTATAATCAATAACTTGACAACAGTTTTTATACATATATATTAGCGATGACAGTTCCAGCTCACAGCTCCCGACCATCAATCATAATATTTATGTTACCTTGTACCTCACGAAAATACTCTCCCTTTTGACTGACGCGGACGCTCTTAAATCTAAAATCTATTTACGCAACTTGCAAGATGATTGGCAACATTTTGGGAAAAATAATATTTTACCCTAAAATTGAACCCCTGTTAAGCTCAATGATTCAGAATAACGTAATAACGGAGTAAATAAGACAGGGAAACGTTTACAAAGTAGATTATCGTTTAAGCTTAGATTTATTATGGTTATATATAAGAATTACTTAATGTTTGTTTGTTTTTCCATATTTTGCACGTACCGGCCATTTGATTACGAAAAAACTAGATCTTCAAGTTCCAATTCAATCTTACCAGCAGACAGGGCGATAAATCTGTTCACTAATGGACGAAGAACTGATGCAGACTTTTCAGTTAAAACTGGAGGGCCTCCTACTTTCACGCTTTCACAAAAGTCATGATGATCCACTCTAGGAGTAGAAAGCGTAAAACAGTGGCCCCCGGGGTCTACAATGCAATTTGACTGAAACAGGAATCAACGCTGAGATGATGATGATTGCTTCGTTTAGATGGCAGGTAAACTCACGGCCCACCTGATGGGAAGTGGTTACCGTGGTCTATGGACGTGTGCGATATCAGGGGCGTTATATTCACGTTGCAGACCCTGAAGAAACCTTCTCATGTCGCTCTTGAAGAACCCCATATTGTAGGCACTTGGGAAAACAGCAGCAGGGACTTTATTCCACAACTTGAGTGTGCGTGGTGCACCGTCTCAGGTCGTAATGTGTGAGGATGAATTCCTTGCCTATATCGAGTGGTGCGATGATAGAATGTAGCTGTGGCCATCATGTCAAACAATTCATCTGAGCACAAACCATTGTATATGCGGTAAAACACACAGGGAGGCAAAGTTCCTGCTAAGGCTGAGAGGTTCCACATCACCTGCGAGTATGGGATTGGCGACCAGCCCCAATGTCTGTCTTTTTTATAATCTAGGACACGCCAACTTGACTTAACTTCGCCTGATGGTAAGCTAAAGGCAAAGTCTCAGGAAAGAGGGTCACCATTACGGACACTAAATAACGTTACGATGGTGGTACTCAGCTTGGCGGCCTCATCAGTTGCTTTTTCACGTCCCGCTTAAAGGTCTTTGCACCAAGTCTAAGGGGATTTTTATTATTTATTATAGGCATCATACAATATTGAACCCAGTAGAGGGTGCTGCTATCCGATTACCATTTTCTTTTATGCGAACCCGAGAAGGTCAGCTAATAGAATATAAATTATTGGTTGACCTTATCGTAAAAGTAGGTACTCTGTTTGATTCTTCATCGCTTTTCACATGTGCTATATGTACAGGATATTTGAGTATTAGCTGAATGTAAATAACGCTAGATGGTCTATGACTATTAATAATCTATTATTTACATGTATTTTAAGCTCTTGACATGATGAATGGTAGGATTTCCGATGAATTCGTCTGTATACCATCTTAAAGTCGTAAGAGATGGCCTTAGGTCGGCCGGGGTGCGAGGGATATGCCTGTCAACCTCACCTTCGGCAACCAAAAACGACATACAGGTAGCATGCGTTTTCGTCGGTTCGGGTCTGACATAACCTCTTGCACCGGCTCCGGTGGGGGGTATCCGTGGGGATTTGGCGCACGTAAAAAAAAAACATCTTAATAAACTTTTGTAAGATGGGCTTTATGGGCGTTTATGGCAAGGTATGGCTATCTGATCCACCATAGAAGAGAGGTAAGCTTGCTTGGTCTTTTGATGCCCGTACATGAACTAATTATAGTATCGAAGGATCTGATGACGTCGATGATTCTTCTTTATCCTAGGGTTAGTCCTAGTCGAATCAGAAGCTCTCACCTCGGCCTTCTTGGGTTTTTTCTTTTATTATGCATACAATTTTTATTCATGCATACAAATATATGCACTGAGCCGGGATCGAACCCGCGCCTCCTGAGTAGCGGCCGCCACGTTACAGAGGCTGTCAACCTTGATGATTGTTTATGTTTTATTCGAAATGTATTAAAAAAATAATTTCACAGCTATTCACCGCCGTAATGAAACTTCAATAAAAGTGATTTCAAACTATAGTGTTTTTTTAGACGCGCAAAACCCCAAGAGTACCCCTCCGCCGTAGTCGGTGGGAAAGGTTATGTCCGACTCGAACCGACTAAAACGCACGGCTCCTGTAGGTCGTTTTTATTTGCTGAAGGTGAGTTTGACATTCATAACTCTCGTACACCGGCCGACTCGGGTCTCGATCTGGTCCTCATCGGGTTCAAACTTCAGTGTAGCAATTAATTATTCAATCAATTAGCTTACTCAGTACACTGCTGGACATAGACCTAGAGGTCTAGACGACTAGGTCGTAGACGAATGTGTTGTAAACAAAATGAAATATGTATGGAATAAAACTTATAACCATATATGACAACACTCAAACTCAAACGCTTTTGATAAAAACATTGCCGAAAACCTTTCGAGTGATAAGGTTATCATAAAAGTGTTATACACGAAGTATTTTGTTGTGTAAAGCTGATATCTGATAAATACATGCCTTTGTGTATTGTTATATGTTTGTTTATACTGTTGATCGATGGCACCTAATGGAACTTGTTACACATATTGAATAAGATACTTTACTTTTCCACAAAATTTTAGTTTTTAACCTGACAACATTCTCATAGCTTTTACAGTACAATAGATAGACATATATGTTTAGATATTTAATTTGTTAACAGTTTATTTTGATTAATTCTAATTTTAATTTATAAATTAAACAACGGTAGGTTGTGATTTAATAACGTTTTAATGCTCGATTTGATTATTTAAATAAACATTTCAAAGTCAAATTCAAATTGACTGCCAGTCAGTTGGTCACAGGAAGTAAAAGCCATTTTTAGGATAGGCAAATACAATATCTTCCACACACTGTGATCCTGGAAAATGCGTTTAGCTTTTTTTTTTTTATACAACTTAGGTGGCAGACAAGCACACGGCCCACCTGATGGAAAGTGGTTACCATGACCTATGAACGTGTGTAACACCAGTGGAGTCACATCCGTGCTGCCGACCCTGTAAGAACAGAGATTTTGTGCCGTCAGTGTAGAGGACAAAGCAGGACAAGCCTTTGGTCGTCCCACTGACGGCACAAAAACTCTCCAGTGAGCTCTGGCTACCCTACTCACCGCCGGGAACACGAAGTTATTATAACCGCGATATTCTATAGGGCGGAGATACTTCCCCAGTCAATGCTGCTCAATTGGGCGGAAATACCGCCGTGTCCTACCTCCTCTAAAAGTTTCTCCTACTATCATGGTTATATATCTGCATTTATGTAAAATGTTAAAATGAATGAACAATCTTGTCAAACGACCTCTTTGTGCAGCGAAGGGCACGTTAAGCCGCCAGTCCCGGTTGCTATACGAACATCTGTGACATTAATTACGGTAGTTGAAGCCCTGAAAAGTCCGATAACTGGTCTAATTACGGATCTTTGATATCGCTAGTGTGTTGTGAAGGTCGCTTTCTAACTAGGTGTTCTTCAAAAAGAGATTCCGAACGTTCGTACAGGGTCGGCAGCACGAGTGTGATGTCTCTTGTGTTATGCACGTCCATTAGGCCACAGGACTGGGCCATCAGATGATTCATGCGCTAGTCTGCTACTAGAGTTCCCACAAATATATTTATGTATTATATTAAATCTAAATTACGTTGCCAGCCGTCATCAATAGGGAGCAATGCTTTGACACCTGAACTTTTTATCTCGTCTTATGCCCTAACTTAATTTTTTAACATTTTAGCTTATTTAAAACTCGAAATAAATTCGCAGTGTAAATATAAAGGTCAAGTATAAATCAAAATTCATAATTATACTAGGTATCGGGACTTCTCGCGAATTATATCTCGGAACTTACTATTTCTGCCGACGTTTCGGATGCGTTGCAGCACCCGTGGTCACGACTTGACCACGAAAATTGAAATATTCTATCTTTATCAATATTGTTGAGCTTGTTTATATGTTTGAACGCGCTTATGTCAGGAACTACTGCTTAAAATTGAAAAAAATATTATTGCCTAAAAAGTCCGTATATCGACGAAGGTTTTAGGCTATATATCATCACACTATTACTATAGGGAGTGGAGCAGTGATGATAAATGTCAACAAATCAGGCAGGCATATATTATTTGAAAACTAAAGAAATACGGGTTTCAAAATATGGCATATTTTGAAACCTCATATCAAAGCGAAGCTGGGGCGGGTCAGCAAGTACTGAATTAAAATCATAACAGCCATTCATGATTACCTACTATCTTCTAAAATATTTTGAAAGTGATTTTATTTTAACCATATAATTTTGCGATATCAAAAGTCTGATATCGCCACTTATGCTCTCTGTTATTTTCCACCTCCGCAACTGCGTTTTCCATTAAACAAAACACATAAAATTCGCACTTGTGTCAGCTATGCCCTCCACTGTAAAAGTTTAATGTGCCGGTATTTATGTCCTGAGAACAAATGATCCACAACTCACTGACGTTCAATAGCAAATAACGTTTAAGAAAAATCTAGAAAATATAGTTTTTTTTGTATCTTAGAAGCGAATTTAGCTGTAAATGTACAAACATGGGTCTTTGACTTAATGAATTCATAATTAAATGGTTAACTTTTTAGACAATATGACTAAACTCCACCTCCATTTAAAGCCAAAGTGTCAGGAGCAGAATGTCTCTAATGACCAGAGCTGTAGGAAAATGCGTGATTTTATCATTCATCAGGAATTATTGGTAATTAGCTTCCATCTTAACGTTAATCTCAGTCGCATCCAAAGCTTCACATCCAAACCTCGGAGTTTAGGTTCACTTTACCAGTCTGCGATTTGGCTAAACTTCAATATTGACGATTATGTCTTTCATGTCATATAAAATTTCATAGTTGACGAGAATATCAGGTATGTAGGATGGATGTTAAAAGTTACTGTCAACTTTTTCTCGATTTAAAATTTTACTTCGAGCAAACAATTACGTATTGGTTTAAGCGGTAAATTATATAATCTTTTATAATAAAATTCAAAAGCAGAAAGTTTTCAGATAGCACACCCGTTTGTGTACGGTCAGCACCAGATCCATCTTGACTAGCAAGTATTTAAAATGATCCTTTATTCTGAGTACTTTTTCTCATATATCAACACCACCGTGCATGCACAGAATCATATCGACACAAAGATACAAATTTTGTTAATCAAGATTGATCTAATGCTGACTATACACTAATAGGTACATGTAGATCAAAATATTCGGGGAAAATCGTTTTGTCATGCTATTCCTGTCCATTGATGAGAGTAATCTGCTCAGGTTAATCAGATTAAGTACATATATCATTCTAATAATCGAAAGGGATATGGACCTGATCTGTACGAGCTTAGGATTAGTAAGAGATAATTCTATTTTTGTAATTAATGATAACTCTGAAGCTTTGGATGATTCGAAAAAGTTTTTTTTTTATACAACTTAGGTGGCAGACAAGCACAAGGCCCACCTTTTTTTTATACCACTTAGGTGGCAGACAAGCACACGGCCCACCTGATGAAAAGTGGTTACCGTGGCCTATGGACGTTTGTAACACTAGAGGAGTCACATCTATGCTGACGACCCTGTAAGAACAGAGATTTTGTGCCGTAAGTTATAAGCTAAGTAATCATTTATAGCCTGAGTTTTGTAGCACCATTGTAACTTTCCGTGTTTCGAGCAATAAATGATTTACTTATTTTATTCACAGATAACTGCCATAATTAAGTAGCTTATCATTGAAAAGGTATAGTTAAGTATTATTTGTTAGTTACCCGTGGTTTCACCCGCGTGGAATTTTGATCCCATTCCTGCAACCCATGGGAAGATTTTACCGGGATGAAAAGTAGCCTATGTGGTATTCCGGATTGTAATCTATCCCTGAACTAAATTACAGCCAGACTCGTTTAGCCGCTAGACCGTGAGGCTTAGCACGTCTTCCAGTTGCCGGGGGCGAGTTTGGGACTCTGTGGTACACCCGAGGAAGGCCAAATCAAGAGATATGGCCCTGGGTTGGCCGGAGTGCGAGAGATATGCCCGTCAACCTCACCTTTGGCAACCAAAAACGATTCACAGACGCCGCGCCGGTTCGAAGAGATTTAGTCGGTTCGAGTCCGACATCCCGTGGAGGGATTTTTCGAACGTAAAATAAAAGCGCTAGAGCGTGATTGAATAACAAATATCCAAATCCAATTTTCACATTTATATTATTATAGTACGAACAAGGATTAGTAGGATTTATAAAATGATGTTTTACCACTTACTCACCTGTTGCTAAGTCATAATGCAGGTGATAATCGAATATGCCTAATAAGAAATGTATGCGTATTTTTAATTAAAAGACTCTCTTAGATTATATCTTTCTGAAAACGCTGTCTCAGACAGAGTGTTTGCAAGAAGGTTTTAATTACACCACCAGATTTATTATTCTATAGATTTGTCTCTAGTCCTAACCTTATAAAAATTGTTTAATAACGGAGTGAGCTAAAAACGAACCCTTTTTACTCGTTCGTCTCTTATTAAGTCGTGGCAAAATTGATTAATGTGAAATTGAAAAGACCACTTTTTGACCATTTTTAGATAATAATCTACACTACATTAAATATAGTCATACAGGAAATTCATTCAACTAGAATTCATAGGTACTTAATTCGTAATGTGGATCTAAATTAAAAAGTCCAGTGACATAATTAAAATGACTTTATAAGACGGAACGTATTTCAGAAATACGATACTTAGATGATAACTTACTCATCATCATCATTATCATGGACACGTATTTTGGTGATGATGGCATTTGAGGCTGGGTAATAAGGAGCTCAGGGTCCGTCTTCTGACTTTCACTCCTCCACTTCGAAATGTCTTGGGCGTTCATGGTAGTGAGACCATTGGCATGCATATCATCCTCCATGACGTCAAGCTAGGATTTCTTCGGCCTACCCCTCCTAACGGGACACGGCTGCAGCGCCATAGGTGGTTTACGCAAAACGTCATATCTTTCTATTTTAGAAGATGAAGAGAATAAAATTAATTATTAAAAAATAAAATTCCGACTGTTGTCTAAGACATAGAAATAAGTTTTATAGCATGCTGCTCATATACCAATCATACACTGAAAGAAAATTAATGCTATATTATATTTTGCTATTAATTTTATTTTCAACTTTCTAGTTATTAAATGTATATATTTTTGTAAAAACAACATGAGATAAACTCACGCTTATATCCCCGAAGGGGTAGGCAGAGGTGCTAGCACCCACATTTAGGTTCCAATGCAATAGGTGGCGAGCCTATTGCCACTTATAAACCTGCGATAGATACAATAAATATATTTTTGTAATCTCCTTCAAATTCCTTTCATTTTGATATGACTGAGTTAAATAAATTTGTATGAAAATTATTTTGACATTCCGCATTTTATCACCATTTATCCACTGCATAATTTTTGTTGACATTTTATGTAGCTTATTACACTCGGGAGATGAATAACTTTCATTTGAGACTCCATACATTGAAATCCGTCCAGTCCTTAGGCACAGGCCTAAGTTAAGTTCCCCTCTACAGAGAGGGCAACAAAGAAAACTACATACACACATACACGCGCGGGTAGCACATTACCCTCGCTGGCGCAGTCGGGTAATTATACATTATAGATCACACGGTAACTAGGTACTCTTATTTCCTCTCGGCCTTTCAATCGTAAAAAGAGTACATCGATCCTTGTCACGCACGAATTCTCGATTCTAATTTATCTGCCTGCCAACTGTGTTATAATATATTTACCGGGCACTCGAGAGTTCTCTCATATGAGTCTATCTGATAGGGCTTTGACGTAAGAGTCTAGATATATATGCTCAAAATATATTCAAAGTCAAGTGAATAAAAAATCACCTTGTAATTTTTAGAATGAAAGATATTGAACTCGGGTACAATCGTGAACAGAATGGTTGCAGATGATTAGGTGTGATATGTTAGGCTTACATCTTTACGGGGTTATGTATTGTCTGATTACAAAATTACAAATTAAAATTACAAAATGTCGATAGGAAGTTCTCAGAATTATTATCTGAGTTAGGTATTTTGTTAATAAGTTTTCGATCAGGCATTTCTTAGTATGACAGATTATACTATGACACTATGACAGATTTGATAGATTGTTCACAGATAGATTGAGTAACATTCTAGAAAATAGGCCTTACAATGACATTGGAACTGTCATCTAAAATACAATCTGTCTTCAGATTTAGTTAGAAATCTAGATTGAGAATTTTGTATAAGTGCCTAAAACTGTATTTTTTAATAAATCAACTGCTGCTACGCACTATCTAAACTTAAAAAATCGAATTTGTTTTTATTGCCTTAATCGATAGTGGATATAATATTGCATTAAAACCAATAAAATATATTTTTTTGAAAGTACATATTTAAGCAATTTTTTTTTGGATTACAATCGATACATTTTCCACTGATAACCTCCCCCACCACCGAAGCCGATGGGAGAGGTTATGTTGGACTCGAACCCACTAAAACGCACGACGGCTGAAGGTCGTTTTTGTTGCGGAAGGTGCGGAAGGTGAGGTTAAGCTCGCCTTTGTACATATTTCTTATATATTTATTATATGTTTGACCTCTGTCCTGTTTGTGTGCAATAAAGAATTAAGAATTAAGAACTAAACACTGTGAGCAACGAACAATATCGATTGTACCACGTTCGGTGGACTATGTAATACAAATAAAGCAAATACTTTATTTATGTGTAGTCCAAAAAAAGCCCATAAAATTATCTACTAAAACAAGAGTATAACTTTCGCTGCAAGGTCGAAATATAACGTTAAACTGCTCTCCTGAAAAGTACGTATTTTGCAAATTTCTATACTGTTCGTGGCAGCAGTCGACATTTAAAACGGATATATTCGCAAAGTATTAACATACCATAAGTGAGGGGTGGGGTACCTACCACTTAGCTTATGTCCGTACTCATTTTAATTATATAGATAATTTTAATTATTATGAGATACTAACCCAGTTTTATGGCAGTCACAAAATTATCCGCTTTATCAGTTACCCTCAGGTAAACTCTCATTAAGGTCGTAATTTATTTTATATCGGAAGGGAACTGGTGTGGGATGAGTGGAACATATTCCTCTCTCATTCTCTCCTTTACTTTTACATCAAAAAGCCTTCCAAACCTTCGTCATGATAATCCTTCTAATGTAAATTTACGCACTCCAGTCAATACAGATGATCTTTGCAATATTGTTTTGAGCCCGCGTAAGGGCCATTTTAAATCAGGCGGAAAAATGCTCAAACAGTTCGTAATCGCACAACAACAAGCTACAGTTTCGTTCATGCTACTGTATATTATTTTCAGCTTTGCCTAAACAGAACAAGGTTGATATTTAATCAACACTTAAATATTGCTCGAGCGTTTTCCGCCTGATCTGAATTGACGCTAAAACTGAGTACGTACGCTCATCTCCGCGGCATGTCATGCGTGAAATATCTTGATTCGCTAACAAAGCCTTACAAATTCTTCCATCATTTTTGAGAAATAAGAATGAATTGTGCCTTATTTTTTGCAGCCGTGCAATCATTATTTTACATTGCTGTGATACTAATCCTTTCACAACTAAAGTTGAAAAAATGGTTTTTCTGTCTTATAATTTTTCATCGTTATTTTGATGAAAGTTTGTGAAGAAGAAAAAATATAATATATGAATAATACCTACGTTACAAAAATACGTTTTTGTAGCACATATCATAAGAGTTTCTATCTAGGTAATATCAAAAATAGTACAAAATATTTTTCTTGATAAAACCCTTCGTCAAGAAAATCCTTATAATCCCACCCTCTCCTTTCTTACACTGGATAACACGTGGAGGGCTTAGATATCACCCACATATGGTGCAGAATATCCGATCAAGAGCCAAGCCGACCGGAGACTCTTTTCTTTGTCGCATAAAGGCCTGAAATTCATTACCAGCTCACGAGTTTTCTTCTTCCTACAGTCCCGGGTCATTTAAGCGGGCGTAAAAAGCATATGATGAGGCCGTCAACCTGAATTTCACCATTGTATATGTATGTAATTGTGACTCCCTTTTCTGAGACTTGGCCTTCAGCTTAACATCAGGCGAGGAGGAATCTAATTGTCGTGTCCCATATATAAAAAAATACAAGATATAAAACATAATATTAGCAGAAGAAGCTTATGTTAAAAATAAATTTCACATGTTGTGAAAGTTTGGCCTAAAATACACCCTTTATATACCCTGCTTTTGAAGCTTAGGTGCGCATTGAATACGTTAAAACCCTTGGAAACCTTTAATCTACAGATGTATAAGACACATGCGCAAGGTAATATTAGGAGGATTTAATGTTGTATTTAATATAACTAAACACAAAAAAGAAAAATTGTAATATATCGTTTATCTTACACTAGGAATAGAGATGAAAATTCTGGATGAAGTATAGAATTTGATATAAAAATACACATAAAAATATTAATTTATTTCAGTGATCAAGACAGTGGTCTTGCAGGTGAAGTTGATTTAGACCCTGCAAAATGTAGAAACACAACGCTTGTTAGATCAAAAGCTGATGCTGATACGAAAAAACCTAAGCTAACTAGCTTGTGTCAAGATCTAGAATGCGGATAAAAACATACTTATATATTTTATTATGTAAATAAAATATAACAAATATTTACACTCAGTGGGAATCGAAGCCACGCACTCTTAGTAGTAGTAGAACTATCTATGTATAATACCTAATTGTGTACCGACTGCTTCGGTAATTCCGTCTAGCTTAGCGGTTAAGGATTCGATCGAGAAAACCCGGGATGGGTTCAAATCCTGGACATTAACTACTGACAAATCCGCTCTTAATAGAAGCTACTGAACTTCGCTGGATGGGTTAGGTAGAATACTAGTATGTAATTTTGATTACTAATATTCTCATAAAAGATGTATAGTTGGTGAGTAATTCGTTCTAGGGTTATTGTAGAAATGTACCCGGTTTACAGCAATAGCATCAACTCTCTTTATATCCTGGTGTTCCACTTGATTCTCCTATTTCTATCCCACAGTTGATCGAAAGGAATTTTTAATCCACTACAATTCCCTAAACCTCTTTTAGTATAATGTAACAAACAATACTAAAAATAAACCGAAAGCATAAAATTCAGCATACTTCTATTCTCGGTGAACTAATACGTAGTGCGAGTACCTAAGTGTTCAAAAGTTGAGTACGGTATTGTTTTCTCTCAGCCAAATATGTAGCCATAATGGCGTAAACTACACAAAGAAGATTATACAAGTATGCCCCAGGCGGACATCTGCCAGTGGCCGCGTTGGTAGCCCGCATTAAAACTACTTACTTACGCTATTACCAACTAGTGTGAAAATCCTTTATGTCAACCATTTGATACTTATATAGGAACATATTCTCTATTATTTTCGGTTTTGTCTATACTAATAATAATAATATATAATATTATAAAGAGTAAAGATTTGTATTTTTGTATGTAACGAATAAACTCAAAAAGTACTGGACTGATTTTAATAATTATTTTTTCATTACAAAGCTACATTCTTCATGAGTAACATAGGCTACTTTTTATCTTGATATTCCCATGGGATCATTATTTACGCGGGTGAAACCGCGGCGCGGTGCTAGTCTTTTATAATTTTGAATTTGTTGCTTTTGTGATTAATCAATAATCGCAGTCCACGGCCTCTCCCAATATTGGGAGGCTTTGGCCTACTGTTTCCACGCTGGCCAGACAGGTTGGTACAGGGGTTTGTTTCGAGTTTTCCTTCTCTCGCAGTGATATCGTCTGCATGTTTGGCCGTTAGTCACCTCTTACGACACCCTTTGGATGAGACGGGGTAGTGATTCTTGTATTCTTTCTCCGTCACCACACGGATTTTGTGAAACGGAAGTCAAGGTCAGATGGTAAAACTACTGTAAAAATCAAGTTACTGTTTGTAACTAAATCAAAAGAAGAAGAGAAGAGTGACCAAGAACTAGCGCTCCTAGACAAGCTACAATTCATTGCCCGACGTATTGTGGAACAGCGGCTTAATTCGCTCGCAGCGGGTTCGCTCTGATGAGGCGTCCTCTGACTGGCGTAACCTTACTGCGGGTGTACCGCAAGGTGCTGTCCTCTCTCCTCTACTTTTCTCAATTTTTATTAATGCTATCACCAAAGTTATTTCTTCCAGTTATCATCTCTACGCAGACGATTTGCAGTTGTATCATCATTTTAGGTCTGATGATGTGGGTGGGGCCATTACTGCCATCAATAATGACCTTAAAAACATTAGTGCTTGGGCAAAATCTTTCGGACTGCTTGTCAATCCTGCTAAATCTCAGGCAGTCATTATAGGTGGCAGACACATTTACAGTAATCTTGACCATGCCTCTCTAACTCCTGTTTTTTACAGCAATGCTCTGATACCATTTTCCACGGTCGCCAAAAACCTGGGGGTTCTCTTCGATTGCAATTTGTCATGGACCAGTCATATCAACGAGGTAAGCCGGAGAGTTTTTGGTACTTTCCACTCCCTTAGGCGTCTTCAGAATTTCCTTCCTTTTAAAACCAGAGTCTGTCTCGCTCAATCTCTTCTCCTTCCTCTCCTAGACTATGCTGATGTCACCTTTCTGGATGCAACTGAAGAACTCTGGAACAAGATGGAGCGACTGCAAAATTTATGTATTCGTTTTATTTTCGGCCTACGTAAGTACGACCACGTTTCGGAGTTCAGAAGGCAACTGAAATGGTTACCAATTCGGCGGCGTCGAGATGTTCACATTCTTTCCCTTCTCTTTTCTATTCTTCACAACCCTCATTCTCCTTCATATCTTCGTGAGCGTTTTGAGTTCCTTGTACCCAGGGGTAAGCCCTGTCGCACTTCGTCTTCTCTTTTACTTCGAACTCCCTCGCATAGTTCGACTTGCTACGACAATTCCTTCACAGTTTCTGCAGTACGACTGTGGAATTCTCTTCCTCACTCCATACGCGATAGTCCTTCTCTGAATATTTTTAAAAGACGTATAAGAGATTACTTTCTCTCTCAACAATAGCAGACATACATGATATGTATTTGTATGTATGTATGTATGTATGTATGTTTATTCATGTATTTATGTATGTATGTAGGTATGTATGTATGTATGTACGTGAGTATGTGTATGTGTGTATATGTGTATGTGTATATTTGTGCCTATTGTCGGGGGTATACACATTTTATACCTTCTTATATTAATTTTACACTTGTGCACTAGACTTAGCCTCTCGTATTGCAATTCCTCTGTACACTCCCGGGTTTGCTGGAAGAGAACTCAACTTTGAGTTAAGCTCGCCTTTGTACATTACATCTCATCTTGTTATATTAATGTAATATGTGTGTACAATAAAGTATAAATATAAATAAATAAAAACAATTTTTTTTATACCACTTAGGTGGTAGACAAACATACGGTCCGCCTGATGGAAAGTGGTTACCGTACCCTTTGGACGTGTGCAACACCAGATGAGTCACACTCGCGCTACCAACCCTGTAAGCACATAGATTTCTGTGCCGTCCGTGTAAAAGACAAAGCAGGACAAGCTCTTCGTCTTCCCACTGACAGCAAAAGAACTCTGCAGTGAGCACTGGCTACCCTGCTCACCGCCGGGAACACAACACGAGGTTATTTTGACCGCAGTATTCTGTGGGGCGGAGGTACTTCCCCAATCGGACTGCTCAATTAAACTGAAATACCGTCGTGTCCTACCACCTCAATTTGACCTTTAAGACAGTCGTAATCGTATGTCATAAACGTCAAATCCTACACATTCATCATTTTTTGAATGATTCTTTCAGTGTTGGGTAGTCCATTTATCGAGGAAGGTTTAAAGCTATATATCATCACGCTACTACTTAAGAGAGCGGAGCATTGATAATAAATGTTCACAAACCCGGCAATTTTTCATACATATTTTGAAGACTAAAATATACGGGCTCAAAGGCATATGAAGCTTCAAAATATACCCCGCGTGAAGCTGGAGTGGGTCAGCTAGTATTGTTATAAATTTCCACATTCCACTATTAACTATGAAAAAACCTACATGTATTTCATTGTTCATCTAAAAGTCTAAACAACTCAATATCGACCCTATAATGACGGCCTTAGGGAATTCAACCTAGTTAAAGCATAGAGTTCATGTTCGTATCATTTGTCACATTTTGGTTCCTTCGGGAGGAGGCTCTGTCGTAAAAGCAATCTTTTTAGGGTATCTGATGGTTGTCACAAAGGAACGAGGGTCTTAAGAAATATACAATAATATTCTAGACGATATGCTTATCAAATTACTGTATAATTTATATATTTGTATGTTTGTAATTTGGGTCCAGCACTGAGAGATTCGAACTCCATAATATTTTATAAGAATCTATAGATACTATAGGTACATCTCTGCCTACCCCTTTATATAAATATATGCGTTATTACATATATGTAAACACCTCAACAAAGTCTAGGGAACAAGATGACCCCAATTTTCTTTTTCGTGTAAATCTTGTTTTGCAAATAACTGGCAGCAAATAAATAAAAATAGAATAAAGTAGATTACAGAGTTGTTCGAAATTTAAAAATAAATTTAAATAAGTAATGATTTTCGAATATGGAGGGAAAACTTTTGTTGTGTGTTTGATTGTGCAGTTTCTCTGAGGCAAAATAAAAATTATTTTCTTTGATTGGAAATAACGTTTATTATCAATAATACGTCTTTTACGTATGGTTTGTGCATTTTTGTGACTGTAGTCATCATGTCACGTCGTCATTTAAGTCGCGAAGAGATGTTAAGGGCTGTTGGTATGCTGCAAGCTGGACGAACTCAACGCGACGTAGCAGATGCTGTCAACACCCAACCAAGCGTAATTTGCAGATTATGGGCACGCTACAGGTCTACAGGGGATGTTGCCGAACGTCACAGGGGACGAAATAGGGTTACTACCCCGTGACAAGATCGTTTCTTGCAAAATTCCGCAAGGCGGCAACCCACGATTACTGCTCGTCAGTTGGTCGCAGGCCTCCAGTCTCAGCATCAAGTGGTTATTAGCGATCAAACTGTCAGGAGAAGACTACACGAAGCCAATCTTCATGCTCGCAGACTGCTTAGGGTTCCAGCTCTTCGACGTGGAAATCGAGGTCGTCGCTTATTGTGGGCTAACGCACATTTACAGTGGACCGACCATCAATGGGCACGGGTTCTGTTTTCCGACGAATCTCGCTTCGGTTTTCATCCTGATTCGAGAAGAGTACGTATATGGCGAGTTCCTGGACGTCGGAGTCGTCTCCAGAATCCGCAAGAAGTTCATCCTTACCAAGGTGGAACAATCATGGTATGGGCTGGAATTCGCCTTGGTGGAAGGACCGACCTCGTTTGGATACGGGGCAATTTGAATGCAAACCAATAAATTCAGGAGGTTATACACCCCATGGTAATCCCTCATCGACAGCAGTTCGGTCAAGATTTTATGTTCATGCAAGATAATGCACGGTCACACACCGCGAGGGTAGTGGTCAATGCGTTAAGCGAGCACAATATTACGACGTAGAAATGGCCTGCTCAGTCTGCCGACCTCAATCCCATAGAGCATGCCTGGGATTTGCTTGGGAGAAGAGCTTTCAGTGATTCTTTGGAAAATCTGAACACTGAAGAACAACTTTTTTTACACCTTCGCAGTGTATGGAGCCATATTCCACAGACGATGATTGACAATCTCATACTAAGTATGCCACGCCGTTGTCGAGCTGTTGCTAATGCTTTAGGAGGTCCTACAGATTATTAAAAACGTTTAAAGTACGGTTAATTACTGTATTTCTTACTACCTCGTTATTTTTGTGCCTAATCATAGAAGGTTGTAATACTCAATATTGGCACTATTCAATTCTTTCGTAAAAAAAAAAAATTGATATGAGAATGTTTTTATTAAAATTAAAATTAAAAACGGTATAAAAATACCCTTCTATTGATATAAAACACTCACTATTACAAGAAAGGGTTTTTAAATAAAAGCTAGAAATGTCCTTGTTCCCTAGACTTTGTTGATGTGTGTATTATAATTGTTGTTCCTTTACGAGTTAACACTGCTGAAGTTATTATAAAAAACAATTCCTTAAAAACTAATACAGTTATCTATTGGAGTGCAACCCTAACTTTACTTAAGATACTGTAATACAAGAAAAGTAATGTATTAATGTCCTTCGTGGCTTGAAACATTACATACCATCCAAAGGGTATGGTGTAGGAATAGTTTTCTAAATTTCAACGTACGTGTACATTTTCTTAAGCATTACCTATGTACATCTAAACTTCGTACTCAGATGTGTACATTACTGATGAATTATTAAATGAGGTCTCTAGTGTAAAACATATGATTGATGAATAGGTACGTCAGTCGTGTCGAACGACACTGGGAGCCCATTTAAATAGTGACGCCAACAATTCATCATAGTTGGGGTACTTTACGACTACTTAACATTTCAACATAACACATAACATAACATATACTCACGCCTATATCCCCGAAGGGGTTAGCAGAAGTGCTAACACACATATTTCGCCAGTTTATGTTTAGGTCCCAATGTAATAGGTGGCGAGCCTATTGCCATTACTCGGGCGCTTGTAAACCTGCGATAAATACACACATAACTTCGAAAAGCATCGAAAAGTCATTGGTGTGTTCCATGGTAACACTTGGGATCGAACCCGAGACCTCGTCTCAGCAGTCCATTACCTATACCACTAGGCTACTGCGGCATTATAAACTATATGATAGCATTTCAAACTATAGGAAAACTACCATATTTAGTCACACCATGACGTTTATGCTGAAAAGTAGCTGAAACTGAAGCTATTTCCACCCAATTGAGCAGTCAGGCTGGGACTTCCCCTAAAGAACCTCCGCCCTAAAGAATACCACGGCCATAGTATTCGCAGCGGTGAGTAGGGTGGCTGGAGCTCACTGGAGAATTTGGGCTGTCAGTGGGAAGACTAAAGGCTTGTCCTGCTTCGTCTTCTGGACTGACGGCACAGAAACTCTGTACTTACTGGGTTGGTAACGCGAGTGTGACTCTTCTGGTGTTACAAACGTCCATAGGCCTCGGTAACCACTTTCCATCAGGTGGGCCGTGTCTGCCACCTAAGTGGTGTAGAAAATAAAATAAAGGACACATCACTAGACTTTAGCTCGTCTGGTGATTTTCTTGTTTAATACTTTTTAAAGCGTGATTATTCAGTAGTCAGGTTTAAGTTTTATCATAGTGTATTATTGTAATTGGATATACGGTCATAAAAAAAAATTCAAGGATAACCGTGTCATATGCTGCTTTTTCCTAGAATGTATTGTTTTGTTAGAGTGGTATATGACTTATATTCTTGTTTAATACTTTTTAAAGCCGGATTTTTCAGTAGTCGGATTTAAGTTTTATCATAGTGTATTAGTGTAATTGGATCAAACCACAGCATTTTATGCGATAAGATTGTAAAATTTCTATACTTCAAAAGAAATCGTGACTCATGATCAGGTAGTTGACCTCTGAAGAATTCTTTTATGTAGAACTCACTGTGAGTGACGGTTTAAAGGCCCTCTAATATACACTTGACGTAGGTAAAATAAAACTACGCAGTCTACGTTATATAACTACAAATTTAAACTAGATTTTTGTGCATTTGTCTGGTGTGATAAAGTTTTGAAGTTATATCGTGCATTTATTAAATTAAAAAATGGTTCGTTAAATCGTAACACCCATAGTTACCCGACTTCATTCCAAAACATATAATTTAATTATTATATATAAATAATTTTGTTTCACTACGGAAAAGGTAAAGGAAACTAAACGCACGCACAAAAGACTGATCTGAAATAAGCTTTTTTTATGTAGTATTTTATTCTGGTACAATTTAAATACCTATGGTACAATATAAATCTGTCGATTTAAAGCGGTAGCAGATCTCCGCAAGAACTTCATTTAATCTTATCTAACGTAGAGACAACACATTGTTCTTTTGTCATATGATAATCAATACATTAAACTTTATTTTAAACGCCCATTTATCTTTTTCAGTCCTTTTTTAAACTATGTATCCGAGTGCAAGTCAAAAGTGGTTCAATATAACCGACTCTCTCATGTAAGACAGTTGTCAACGTATGTCATGAACGACAAAATCCATAAATTCATCATTCTATTTTATAATACGTCAGCCAACGAATTGTTCCTTATCTAAGGCGGCTGTTTATGCTTACCACAAAAAAATATTTTCAGTGGAAATGAACCAATACGTACAATTTTGTGAGATAAGAGTGAGTCTGTTTACAAAGAAGATTAATCTCAGTGTGGTTCAGATTTTACCAGTATAAATGAACCTTTTGAACGCGAATGAACCTTTGCAAGTTTTTATTTCATTGCATTGCAATGAAATAAAAACTTGCAAAATACCGTCAATTATATCCTATAGTCTTCAAACATCAAAAGTGTCTGAACATTAAATTTAATATTCTAAAATTTTATTATGCCCTTAAGGTAATGCATAGGAGTATCAACTTTTCATTGACAAGCAAAAGTTGTATCTTTGTAAAAAGATGAAAGTCAATTAATCCTATCGCAGTCCTCTGCTAGACCTATGCCTCTCCTAATATTGGGAGGCTTTGGCCTATTGTTTCAACGCTGGTCAGACGAGTTAGTATAGGCTTTTATTTCGAGTTTTCCTTCTCTCGCAGTGATATCGCTTGCGTATTTTCCGTTACTCGTCTCTTACGACACCTTTCGGATGAGATGGAGTGGTCATACTTGTACTCTTTCTCCTTCACCACACGGATTAAAATATAAAAGAAATAAGATATATTTCCAAAGAAATGTCTTACTATGATTATTTTAGATAAAAGGTGGAAGTTAAAAATAAAATCGTTTGATCTCCGTTTCGGTGACTGTAACTGCTTAGATATTTTTTTACGAAACACATTTTTTATGATAGGTTTTATGATCAACTGCCAACAATAACCTTGTACTGTCCCTGTTTTTGTATTATCTGCAGTATATCAAGTTTATTGTGAGCTAAACGACTTTTAATTTACATTTATCGACGTATACGAAGACAGATGTTACATAAAATTATTTATTTTACGAAGTAAATAGTTCAATTTTATGTTACATCTGTGTTCGCTGCTTTCGAAATGAATAGTTTTCTTTTAGATTGATTGATACGATCATAAACTATATTTAGAATACCGTCTTTTCAGAAAATAATAGGACAGTAAAATCAAAATCAGATATTACTGATTTCTTCAGATTATCTAAATATTTATCTCCCTTTATTAGTTAAATTAACTTTTATATGACATTGAACTGATTTATGTATATTTAGTTACTTACAAAATCTAATAAATAGGGCGATATCAATATGATACATATGTGTAACACCATTAACTTCAAACATTAACAAAAGTGGCACTCAATATTTTAATGTTTTATAGACTGATATGCTTAATGATATAAGTAGAATATATTTGTATTGTGATAAGGAAGATGAATGCATAGACCAATGATTATAATTGCATAATATTAGCTATTATTAGAATAAGTTAAATCTATACTAATATTATATAGCAGACGACTTTGTTTGTTTGTTTGTTTGAACGAGCTGCCAGTTGGAATTAAAAATTATTTTTGTGTTGAATAATCCGTTTATCGACATAAAATAAATAAATAATGTATCATCACGCTACTGATTACTGGTAGCGGAATACTGATCATAAATGTCAGTAAATCCGGCAAATTCCCATACATTATTTGAAAAAAAACTAAAGAAATACAGGCTCAAATAGGTGATATGTGATTTAATATGCCAAGCTGGGGCGGGTCAGCTAGTCAGTTATATTATGAAGTATATTTACAATACAATACAATACAAATAATCATGCCATTATCCCTGTAGGGTTAGGCAGAGATGAATTAACATCCACATTTCACCAATAATTGTATTTGGTCCAATAGGGGGTAAGCCTATTGCCGTATTCCGGCAATGCTTTTCAATCGGGGGAATAATAGGTCTCCATGGATGGTGAGAACGGAATGAAATGCAGATGCGATTAATAAGTATATTATATACTCACCTTCTCACCATTTTTATCTCAGCTTTTATATATTTGGCACCAGTACAGTCATACCTTTCCTAGTATCGATAGGGCCCATCTTATCCTGGAAAGTATCACGAGGAGTAAGTAATTAGTACAGTCTGTAAGAGGCCGAAGTTCCAGCAACTTTTTAGAACAATACCTATATTTATTTTTTGTATCAATACATCTCTTTCTCTCTTCTTCCTTCCTAACTTTACGAAACAGAAAGATATTTTACGAGTTAATAAGATGATGTTTTGGTCTAACATCTCTTCCGTAATATAATTATACGATATGAGCCACGAAATCACAGATACTATCTAATTATGATGTCATGTGTCATGATAGATTTAGCCTTGGATAATCCAGTGTGTGCTTGACGTTTAATCTTATAACTTCGGTGATATTCATCGACATTTTATATTTTCTCTTAAAATATGAATTTGAAACTTGTATATGTTTATTTTTCTCTGTGAGTTTATCGAAAAAGGATTATTTCATCATGCATGGAAGAGCAGGTCTATTCCTACAGAGAAAAGAGGTCGCAGATAGTCGCCTTTATATCGATACTGAACCAGAGGCTGATACTTGCTCAGTTGAGCTAGCCTTCAGAGCTAATAGCGATAAGTCCGAAAAAATTTTCACAGACAAGGGGTAAAGAGGGCCAGATCCAGAGAGATCCTGGGTCAACCGGGGTGCGAGAGATAATATGTCTGTAAACTTTACTTTTGGCAACCAACAACGGCCCACATGCGCCGTGCCTTTTAATTGTTTCGAGACATTTCCCACCGGCTCCCAGGATTTTTCGCATGTACAAAAAGAGAGAATATATATGTATCAATAAACTAACCGAGTATGTCTTATGATCAACATACATTAATGATTAAACTATGAATATATACGTATAGATATTCCAGAAATAAAATTGTTAATTTTTATGAGATTATGAATCAGATTGTTTGGGTTTGTGTGATTTAAAACTATGTTTGTGTCGTTAATTTTATAGTGGCAACAAAAACGCTATAAATATGGCAATAAAACGAAGAATTTCGGGTAACAATAAAGTTCAATGGCACTATAATATAACTATGTGGAGCATGATTTGAAAACAGATTTTTAATGTTTACCTGTATTTATTTTTAGAATGTAGCCTTATGCCCGGTTTCCACTAAAGCGAAGAGGACGGGGCGTTAGAAAGCTGGTGTCGCATCACCAGCGTTCTAACGCCCTGCTCCTCGATATCATCTAGAATTATTTGTTTCTTAAACTTCTAATTCCTCAAAACTTTTATAACAGCATGACATCTCCCGTTCTCTCATTTGACTGGTTTCGAGCTCACTCAGCTCACATCTCGGTTGCACACAACTCACACAATATGTATTGACAGTTTAAAGGAAGTGAGTTGTGTACAACCGATCTGACTGAAATATGAATATTAGCTTAGTCACACCGCGTATTTCAGCACTGGGATCGCAAGCTAAGCTGCCCGCGTACTAAGGCAATTCGAGCGTCGGAGGTCAATGAATGACTTCTGCCCTCCACGAGCGTAGGCCTGGAGGTGACGGGTGGAGCCACCTGTTACCTTGGCAGAAGTAGGCTGCGGCGGCGGCGCAGCTTGCGCGCCTCCCCGTTTGCGGGGATAAGTTGGGGACTCTGTGGTACCCACACCCGAGGAGAGTCATCCCTCTCGATCTGGCCCTTCGGCCAGGGTGCTAGGGGTATGACGGCTAACCTCACCTTCGGCAACCAAAAACGTCCCACAGGCGTCGTGCGTTTTAGTCAGTTCGTTTCCCACCAGCTCTGGTGGTGGGGATATCCGTGGAGATTTCTTGCACTTAAAAAAAGTCTTCTTTTGCACTGTCTATACAGTACAGTATAGTTAAAGGTTGTAACTATACATTTTTTGATATAGTGAGTTGTACTCAAGGTATTTCGAGGATCTGAATGTAACGCGGTGTTAAACTACTATACTGCGCAATACTATTAAGTTAATAGTTCACCATAATATACCTATCGCAAGAACCGATCAACGATTGAGAAGAACGATTTATATTTGGATAAGGTTTTGCTTTCGACGAAGAAGCAGGGTTGAAAGGGATAAAAGTTTAGTTACTTTTAACGTAAATAAAAAGATTGATGTAGTTACCGGCATATATCTCGACCCCAATTACGTCACAAAATATACGCTACAGGTACAGTACGTGTTTTTGGATGCGTTTTGAAGATGGCACGCGGAGGTACTCAAGTTCATCAATCATAAATTATATCAAAGCAATCTACGAGCGCCAGAGCAGATAACTTTTTTATAGTACCTAAGTGAATAAAGTTCAAATATAAAAATATTTCACTCCGCAAATAGATCTAAATGAAAATTTTAAATTGATCAGTAGATTATAACAATAAATACAAAAGTTGTTCTTTTCGATAATAAAAGCAACCTACTAATACACTTTAGCAATAAATCTATGAAAAGAATATGTCTGAGCACAAGTGCCCATAAGAGCATTTCTATAACATAACATAAACATAATCTCACGCCTATATTCTCCCCGAAGGGGTAAGCAGAGGTGCTAGCATCCACATTTCACCAGTTTATGTTTAGGTCCCAATGTAACATGTAATAGGTGGCGAGCCTAATGCCATAAACCGGGCACTTATAAACCTGCGATAAATACACACATTACTTCGAAAAACATCGAAAAGTCTTTGGTATGTGCTTTTGTAAAACCTGGGATTGAACCCGAGACCTCGTCTCAGCAGCATTTCTATACTATTATAATATAGGTACCTAATCGTAAAGTGGTCTATTGGAGGTGTTAAAAAGAAAATTTGGTTATGTTATATTAATGAAATTTTTTTACGTGCGAAAAATCCCCACGGATACCCCTACCGCCGGAGCTGGTGGGAGCGGTTATGTCGGACTTGAACCGACTAAAACGCACTGCCTGTGGGTATCCCTTGCACCCCGGCCGACTCAGAGCGATCTCTCTCGATCTATCTAGTCCTCTTCGGGTGTGGAGACCACAGAGTCCCCAACTCGTCCCGGAAACGAGCTTGCGTCGCGATATAAATGACACTGAACTGATTTTTTTTTGTCTATTTGAGTGTTTGTCCTTGATGAACGCAAAAACGAATTTTGGTGCAGTTATTTTTGTTAGAAAGTTTTTTTACTTATTATAATATTATAATATTATTATAATCTTATATATTTTTGATGGAAATTCGTTGGATAGATTCAGATTTACTGATGGCCTTAGTAGACTACCCGCGGTAGCCTAGTGGTATGGGTAATGGACTGCTGAGACGAGGTCTCGGGTTCGATCCCAGGTTTCACCATGGCACACACCAATGAATTTTCGATGCTTTTCGAAGTTATGTGTGTATTTATCGTAAGTTTATAAGTGCCCGGGTAATGGCAATAGGCTCGCCACCTATTACATTGGGACCTAAACATAAACTGGCGAAATGTGGGTGCTAGCACCTCTGCCTACCACTTCGGGGATATAGGCGTGAGTTTATATTATGTTATTTAGAACTGTAGATACGATCGAAAGTCGTATACCGACAGCCACGCGGTCGGATTCCCGGGCATTAGTAATAAATAAATTCATTAAAACTCATGTTCTTATTTACTAAAATTAAATTTTCGAGCGAAATGAAGTTCTCATCTATTTTAAATTAATAGAATTCGTTAAACAATAAGAAACCAATTTGATTACACAAATAGCTATTGTAATATCTCTGTATACTTTATGGTTCAGTTTTATTATATTATTTAATAGTAATTCTGTTATTCATGAAATATTTTGTACTAAAATTTGGGTCTCCACTGTTATTAAATGAATTATGGAAATTCGTTTCTTGTGAATTATTTAATACTGAATTGTACATAAATGTTTTTATAATTCACTAGCTGATCCTCCCAGCTTCACTCGTGGTATATTTTGAAACCTTATATCACTCCTTTGAGCCCGTAATTTTTTTACTTTTCAAATAATGCATGGAAATCTGCCGGATTTGTTGAAATTTATGATCTCTGCTTCGCTTCCTTATGTAACAGCGTGATAATAGTGTAGTGTAGTAAACACAAAAATATTTTATCAATTTGAACCAGTTGTTCTTGAGATTAGCGTTTCAAACAAACAAACTAAGTCTCCAGTTTGATAATATTAGTAATTTACAATTCATTAATATTTATTTTACTATAAAGGAGAGTGAGAGAGAGAGAGATAGAGTATGTTATGTTAAAAATATAAATGAAGTGGCTAAGCTCAAACCTCAAAAACGGCTCTACTGATTCGGATATTTAAATTATGTAAAAGAGAGAGAGAGAAAGGGTTATGGGAACAGACGAATCCGAGGGAATCAGCTAGTTACACAATAAAAGTGTTTAAATTTATTCAAAATAATTATGAAAGTAGAATATGTGCCAGAATTGTTCAAAGTGAAAATATGTACTGTGGTTTCTACCTGCCCCAATGATAAAGAAGTATTTACAAATCCATAGTACGGTCAGCATCAGATCGTCCTTAACTAGCAAAAAACTCAAAATAATCTTAATGCCTTCATTAGTAGAATTAAGATCATTTCGAGTGCACTCAGCCGAGTGTGATGTACCTGAAAAATTACTCGGCGTTATGTTTATATGCACCGAGGATGCGCACGCACAGGACGCCGTTGCCATTTTTTTTATTACATAGAACACGTCAATTAGACTTCGCCTTGCCTGATGGTAAGCTGAAGGCAAAGTTTCCGAAAAGAGGGTCATCATTACTTGCATATACCATGTGACAATGGTGACACTCAGCTTGACGGCTTCAGCTATGCTTTTTCACGCCTCGCTTAAAGGACCTGGGACTGTAGGCAGAAGGAAACCGTTGGCTGGATGGGTGATCTGCCCTTCGGTGTGGGTCAATTCACCCATAAAATCTATAGGAACGTGAAGGCGTAATGGCAATCGGCTTCCCACACATGTCATATTATGCTAAGGAAGTATGCATACAATTACAATGATTAGTGATTTATGTTTTTCGGGATTTCTACGGCATTCCACTGGGATTTATCGTGCTCGTTCTCAGAATATCGTCGTTTTTAACACAATTCACATATTTTCACGATGTTTTCGATAAGTATCGTGAAAAATATTTGTTTAATTTAATGTAGATCTTGAATACTATCAAAGAAAAACTAGTTTAGATAAAAAAAGATTTATCTGATTTATCCAACGGCCTCTGTGGTGCAAAGGTTGAGCATTCGACTGTTACGTAGGGATCGCGGGTTCGCGTTCCGCTCAGTTCAAATATTTGCTTTGGTCTGGGTGGTCGAACAAGGCGACTAAGGGATAGGACTGTTTAACATCAGACAGATATATACGGCCCAGACTCAGCCTCAGATGAATGGCTCGAGTCAACAATAGTACACGGAATACGGCAATTGGCTCACCCCCTATTACGCGGAACCGAATATAATGATTGGTGAAATGTGGGTGTTAATTCACCTAGTGGTATGGGTAATGAACTGCTGAGACGAGTTCTCGGGTTCGATCCCAGGTTTTATTATGGCACACACCAATGACTTTTCTATGCTTTTCGAAGTTATGTGTGTATTTATCGCAGGTTTATAAGTGCCCGATTAATGGCAATTGGCTCGCCACCTATTACATTGGGACCTAAACATAAACTGGTGAAATGTGGGTGCTAGCACCTCTGCCTACCCCTTCGGGGATATAGGCGTGAATTTATGTTATGTTAATTCACCTCTGCCTAACCCTACGGGGATAAAGGCGTGATTATATGTATGTATGTGTATCACATCACTATATTGATTAATATCAAGCAGTACTTAAAAAGGAGTTTACGTAGTATTGTAAACTCCTTTTCTTTTCTCCTTTCCCTCTTAAAAGTGTTTGATGAAACATCTACTTCATGTACTTTCAATTTAAGTACTGTTCCGAAATGAATTAAGTGCCCATTAGACCTGATATAAACTGAGTTTAAACTCTGAATCTCATAAAATTGGAGACGCAATTTTCACGTACTGCTTTCAAATTTATTACTCGCATAAAGGTTTCTTTACGAAGGTTATGACTCATGGACGACACGGGCCCGAAGCGATAGAACCACGAAAAGAACTTTTATAAAACGACATATTTATGCATATTATGTTTAATTTTTAATACCTATTTTTTCTACTTAGGTGTTAAATAAAGATATAAAAATGTTTATTGTTAGGTGTAGATATCAAATATACGTAGAACACGACGATATTTCCGTCCAATTGAGCAGTCCGACTGGGGAAGTACCTCCGCCCTACAGAATACCGCGGCCATAATAACCTCGTGTTGTGTTCCCGGTGGTGAGTCAGGTAGTCAGAGCTCAGTCTCAGTTAGCTCAGGAGAGTTTTTGTTTTGTTAGTGGGAAGACCAAAAGCTTGTCCTGCTTTGTCTTTTACACTAATGGCACAGAAATTCTCTGTGTTTACAGGGTTGGCAGCGCGTGAGTATTCCCTTGGTTTTATACACGTCTATAGGCCACGGTAACTACTTTCCATCAGGTGGGCCGTGTCTATGTCTAACACCTAAGTGGTATATAAAATAAACAGTATTTAAATTATGTTTTAGTAAATATTTTCCATCTCAGAAGCACGACACTATAATCACTTTGGAGAACATGTTATTAGCGCTATTAGTGCCCTAGTGCCCGGTTCAGACGATAAACAGGCATCACCGTTCGTGATCGGACTGTAAAGCCCAGGGTTGTAAGGCCAGTCATAAAAATATATGTGATATCTATCTCGACAGAGTGAGATCTAATATCGAAAATTAAATAAATATTTAAATATTTCACAATATTCCACACAAAGCTATCTAGACCCATGGTAAGCATAGCTTAACTAGTTTGTGTTATGGAATCTAAAATGCGTATAAACGTCATCCATACATAGAAACACAGAGAAAAATGCAAATATACATATTCGTGCACACAAATATTTGCACTGAGCGGGAATCGAACCCGCGCCTTCAGCGTAGCAATCGAATGTTCTTCCGCTACGCCACAGAGACCATCAGAATATGAATAGTTTGAATATCGATTGCAAAATGTGTCTCATACTGATTTGTGTCTTTTAATTGTATACAAGAAGTCGTGTTGTAGTCGTACCATCTTAAACCATTCCTAATACAATTGTCTCCGATTTCTATCGCCACTTCCGAAGGCACAAGTAAACGTAGGTTAACCCTACGTTTATTGGTGTCAAATAAATCTTGGCTTGGTTTATTGCAGGAAATAAAATGGTGACCTAAACAATGGTGAAGAGAATTTGCTTTAACAATACTGTATAAATGAGATTGTCGAATTTAACGAACCGTTTTAAATAGAATTTGTATTGGAAGGTTTGGAAAGGGTCCGTGTTTATACTTTTATTATCATCTATCCAAATTTCTTTAAATATATTTTAGGTGTCACATCATAAAAGCAAGCCTATTACCGTTTATACGCAAACCGGGATTCGAACCTAACAACCCACAATCGCAACCAAACAAACAAAAATTTGCACTCAAGTACAAAATCTACACATAATCTGCGCTTTGGGGTATAAAACGAGGCAATTCTCTTTTACTTCGAGAATATATTACACGGAAAAGAAACGTCTATTTAAAAAGATATCAACTAACTTTGAAACCGTAAAAGTTATGTACCAAAATAAGCTTTAAAGAATAACAGATTGGTATAATTTGAACACAAAATTGACCGCTCGCTTGAAGATTCCGAGATGTATTTACATTTTCATATGAAACGCTTAAAAATAATATGGTAAGGGGAGGTAGATTATAACAGAATACGCAGTTTAAATTTACAGTTCATGATGTCATTATCGTATTTTTTAGCAATATGGTACGAGGATTGGAAGTCTTTTATTTCACTTGTTAGTTTCTATTTGCTACTGATTGTCTTCTTTTGATAATTATTTAATTTTTGTATTAAAATTTAGTGAGTTACATCGCGATTTATTGTGTGTTAACATATTTCTAATAAATTTAAATTAAAAAATCATTATACAGGTGAGCACATTAAGACGTTATAGACGAAAAATTTCTAATAAATATTTATATTCTTTTAAATAATATTCATACCGAAATCCTTCTAACCCTAAGCTAAGCTAAATTGCTTGTTTTTTTATATCACTTGGTTGATAGACAAGCACACGGTTCATCTGATGTAAAGTGGTTACCGTGGCCTATTTTATATTATTTTTATTATTATATATTTTTTTTTGTTTTTTAATTTTTTCTTTGTGGTCTCACCATTTATTGTGTGTGTCATGTAACCTTATGATGTATTTTTTACTTGCCACCCATATTTGTATTGAAACGCATAATTTGAGGCAAGATAATTATGATGAAATACTTAATTTTTGTTGTGTTGTTGCTTTGGCTCGCATAATGGTGGTTGCGTAACGTCACGTAACTTGGTGCTCTGTGATTGGAGGTGAGCCTCCTCTTGTCTATGAGGAATGCCGAACCACAGACTACCAATAATATGTTTGTTGTTTTTTTTTTTTTTTCTGTCATTTTATTCTATTTTTCATTTTGTATTGTGTTAATTTCTTTTTTTTATTTTTGTAAATTTAATTTGTGTAACATGTCCTCCACATAGGAGCCAGTTGAAAACCAGCGTCAGGTACTTGTGCCTGGCACCATGCTGAACTGGCTCCTTTTTTGGTGCCACTTGACTAATTTGTTTATTTGTTTGTGTTTATTGTTTCTTAATGTGTATAGTATATAAGTATCTGTTAGTCAATGCTGTGCCAAAATAAAAAGCTTTTCTTTCTTTCTTCTTTCTTTCTATGGACGTGTGCAACACTAAGGGAGTCGCACTCGCGCTGCCTACCCTGTAAGCACAGAGTTTCAGTGCCGTCAGTGTAAAAGACAAAGCAGGACAAGCTTTTGGTCTTCCCACTGACAGCACAAAAATTATCCAGTAAGCTCTGGCTACCTTACTCACCGCCGGGAACACAACACGAGGTTATTATGGCCGCAGTATTCTGTAGGGCGGAGGTACTTCCCCAGTCGGACTGCTCATTTTCTAGGTGAGTTAAGAGTGGGTTCACGTTGTTAATGTAATGGTCAGGATTCGAACCCGGGACATTTCGATCATAACACCGACAACACCTCTAAGCTACCTACGTTTATATTGATAATATATTATCATTTTAATATTGGTTGAATATGCATACTGTCACAATGAATGTTGAATTTCATAAAAGTTCAGCCAAAACACGCAGTTAGACTGAAAAAAGTAGACCCTGGACTCCAAAGTGAAAGCCTCAGATGCGACTCGTATTAACACAAAGAGGCTGAAGACGGTTATTACTTGAATACAAACAAATAAATATTCAAAATAGTCTCATGAATACACAAATCGACGCAGTTAGAAAGCCTCAAATAACAGACGGAATAAATTCCGCAAGTAGTACACTTTGCGCTAGATACATAAACTGCTAAATTTTATGATAATTGCTGTGTATCTGTTTGTTCACTTCGTGATTATCGCTGCGCATTTGTGTGTTAGCATGTAATGATCACAATTCGGGAGCCATTCATAGTTTATTGCTGTGTACTTATTGTTTACTCAACTAATTATTTAAGTGATAATCCTTTCATTTAGTTTCAACTGGGGAAAGTATAATTTCTTCGTAAAAGGTAAAGTTTAGACGTTACACTTGTGTATTAAGTATATGTGATCCTTGTTGTGTTGCATTTTTTTTCTGTTTTCTTAGATATTTGTATTTACGAAAACAATTATTATAAATTTGGTAGAAGCGTACGGCTTATATCAGAATCGTAGCAAGTGAAAACATGTGGTTTGTGTATAATATTACAACGGTCTCTGCCTACCCTTATTAGAAAGAGGTGTGATTACGTATATGTATGTAAAAAAACTTTAATGAATAAAGGTTACTATAAAGTAGATGAGTATCTTGATGATGTAAATGCGTGGTCAACACAAGTCTCTCGCTTGTTAACATAAATAAATTGTAAACCAAAGCAAATAAAAAAAAAATCTAGTTCTAATATAGTTCTCTGAGTATCTTACTGGTATCTTCCAGCGAAAAAACCATCTTCCAATGGTTTATTTATACATTATTTAACATTTTTACTTTATTTTTTGACATTATTGTAAAATTTTGACGGTCATAACATGTGCTCTTTGTGTGCCTAAACTGAATGAATGAAATTGATTCTTTGATTTTTTGAAATATAATAAGTTAGGTAAGACAATATGTACATCTTTACAGTATAATTATATTACTGCCGATATACTTCCGTAACTTATTTTATTTAGTTCAGAGCCAGCAGGTTACGACAATATGCAATTTAGACTATCAGATTAAAAACTACCATCTGTTTATTGACCCTGAGCTGCAAACATCGCCAATAAAATGTACCATACGTTGAAAACAGCTGTTGTTATGTATTACAGTTATAAATTCATCACACACCTGATTGACATATTGCTGGAATAAATATGCCAGTAGATACTGTTTTTCTTTTGAACACTAGCTTTGTGTGTAGTATACTAAAATACAGAAATAGAATGTGTTGTATTTTCTACATAATATGTTTATTTTTGGTGGAAAATTTAGGATGTACAGCCCACCTGGACGTCACTGTTTGAGGGACAAAGCTCTGGCGTAGTCTTTCCATTTTTCCTTTCAGGGTTGCAAGATCAGAGAATAGTCTATTACAAGCGGTAGCAATTATAAAAAAGGCAAGAATATTTAGATGTGAAATCCTGGAAATGACGCGTATGTAAGCAGCGTGTTTGTGACTTTAACCTGTATATGAATGGTCTGATCGATGAGCTCAGCGGGACCGGAATCGGGTGTCATATTGATGGTATTTGTATTAATAATATAAGCTATGCTGATGATATGGTTCTGTTGAGCCCATCGATCAGAGGCCTCAGGACACTTATTAAAATTTGTGAATCCTACGCCGGGGCGCACGGGCTCAAATATAACGCACTCAAGAGCGAGTTCATGCTTTTCAAAGCAGGTAAGAAAGATTTTCACAGAATACCACCAGTCATGTTGTGTGGTACACCGCTAAAAAGAGTTGCTAATTTTAAGTATTTGGGCCACTGGGTCTCGGAGGATTTAAGAGATAACGCTGACATTGAGAGGGAGCGCAGATCGCTGGCTGTCCGATGTGGCATGCTGGCCCACAGGTTTGCACACTGTAACAGGCAGGTAAAGCTGACGCTTTTCAAAGCGTTTTGCCAATGTTTTTATACGTGCAGCCTGTGGACGGGCTTTACGCAGATGGCATACAGCGATCTGCGTATTCAATACAACAACGCGTTCCGGGTGCTGATGGGACTGCCGCGTTTTTGTAGCGCATCTGCCATGTTTGCCGAGGCAAACGTAGACAGTTTTTCGGCGATCATGCGCAAAAGAAGCGCCTCACTCTTACGCCGTACACGCGGCAGTCCCAATACCATCCTTAGAGCGTTGGTTGATCGGTGGGACTCCCCGATCCTGAGGCGGTGCATAAAACTACATGCAATAAAGTCTGACACAGTCCCCGGATCGGGGTGGCGCACCCAAACTATTTAATTGTATTTTTACCTACTAACATTAGTTGTAAGTTTAACTAACAAATATGGAAGAATTTCTGAAATAAACGTTATATTATTATTATTATTATTATTATTATTTAATCATTTTCATTTTTGATGTTTGGTAAAATGTCGTTTTAATAATCCATACTATACAAGCTGAGTGCCACCAATGTAACATTACTTAGTGTCTGTAATGGTGACCCTCTTTCCTGAGACGTTGCTTTTAGCTTACCATCAGGCTAGGTATTTTTTACATAGGACACGTCAATTAGACTTCGTCTTACCTAATGGTAAACTGAAGTCTCAGAAATGAGGGTCTCCATTGAGCACATATAACATATAATAGAGTTTAGAAAGAGTGGATCCCGACCTCAACATAACAGACTTTGGATGCATCCAGGCTTTCAAGCTTGGTGGGATGAAGAGTTTAGAAGAAGTTTTTTTAATGTGTAAATTACTCTAGTCCACTTAAATAATATTTACGAGTCGCTAATTCACGAATTATCGACGTGAAATGTGATACCAATAAAATTATCATTAATTACAAAAACTCATGATTCAACGAGTCTCAGAGTGGAGACCGCGATAGCCAGATGGACGGACGACCTGAAAAAGGTGTCTGGGACAGAATGGATGCGGAAGGCAGAGGATCGGAAAAAAGAGAGGACTATGTCCAGCAATGAACTGCGGTAGGTTAATTGATTGATTGTACATAAAAACCGGCCTTAAAGTCAATAAAAACTGACCAAAATCTTGAGTCATACAAAGTCAAATTCTTAAAATTTTTAACAAAGAAACATAATGTCATAATTTACAGCAAAAAATGTGCGAAAAATCTCCCCGAAGCGTTTACTAAGAAATTATGAAACAATAAGTTGGACGATGAATAACTAACGACAACTCTCCTCAACCTGAAATGTACCTTATGCTTAGATAATAAAGTTTCATTTTGACTGCCATGGTTGTTTTTGGAATGTAAAATTCTGAACATATTTTAAGAAAATCGCAGGCGATGCTTGTAACAATTAATTCTTCAGAGATATTTCGTAAATGTCTCAGGGGGCCAGGGGCCTCGAGGAGGCCTTAGAAAGGGTTATGGCTATCAAACGATTAAAATTATTAAGTTAAGCTGTTAAACGAAGAAGGAATATTTAAATTGAGATCCTCGTGATTAACCTAGTACGCCTAACCAGGTTTGTGGTGGTTATAAATGAGATAAAAGCGTTGGCGGGAAATAGAATGTTAACACAGCTCTTTGAATAGCCTTAAATTAAAAAAGAATGAAATTAAATATAATAGATTGATTGTACAAAAAAATCGCCTCGAGCATTCTTACATTACGAAACTCGTAGTGTCGAAATGTGGATGTTAATACATTTCTGTCTACCTGTATAGAGATTTAAAGGCGTAGCGTTCTGGTATGTGTATTATGTGTGTATAATTTAAAAAATACTTGCGATATTACCTATATAACGACTAGCACGGCACACGCGCTAAAAGTAATTGTTAAGATCACACTGTACCGTTTAAATTGCACTGATATAAAGATCCAATTATTATAAATCTGTAAACTGCACAGTTTTATCTTGGACACGCATCGATATTAAGAACACTAAACGTTCAGAATGTATTTATCTACTAAAAACAAGATTTCAGACTCTTGAATGTTAATTATTAAAAGATACAAAAAATGAAATTCATTAATCTCGAAATACTTTGGTACATAAATACTGTGTGGACATTTAAATTTGTAAGTATTACTTACCGTCTAAAATACCTTAATGAACCAGGGATTTCTCAATTCCGTTTTGTTCGTGGGCACTGATGTTTTTAATTTCGTCAATTTTAATAGAAAATATACGGGCAATAAGAATTTATTAATATTTTATATTAAATAGTGAATTTATAGAAAATTTCGGTTGTTGCTATTTTTGGACTCGAGATGACAGAACGAGATATTTCAATACAATGATTTTGAGGAAAATGAGACACTATATTTTGGGATCATAATGACGTAAATGCCTGAATCACAATTGAATCATAAGTTAACCGATGAAACATTTACTTTTAACTTTTAAATAACGATAATAGAAATGTTCAAATACAATAACAAACAATAACACATAGAGTTTAGTCGTGTTATTATTTGTTCTGTAGTTTAGTACAGCTGAATTACACAACAACTACATTTCAGTAAATACAATTGTTGACTTCGCAAGTACGAAGTTAAAATTAACAGAGCGAACGAAACGCATCATACCGCTATATATTAGATGTAATACTCTAAGTAAGTACGACGTCAAAACCATCCAAATAAAATTTAAAAATGTCTATATTATATTCTGTTTCCGAGACAACTGTGAAAGCAGCACTTCTTTCAAAGCCTAGAGATTAAATTAAAAAAGCACTCCCATTTCTACATTTCATTTTCATTCCGCTTATGTCACTCCAAAGTCGTCGGAGGCACACGAAGTGAAGTAATTATTGGAGTGCTAAGTACGTTTTTACTTCCTATTATGGCCACATATTACTTACTTGCTAATAACATACTGATATTGAAATTTCGATGTTTATTTTGTACTTACCAGCAATCTTCCTAACTTATACCCGAGAATTATATACATACATACACATATTACACATACATACAATCACGCCTTTATACCTGCAGGGTTAAGCAGAGGTGAATTAGCACCCATATTACACCATCATTGTATTCGGCCCCACGTAATAGGGGGTGAGCTTATTGCTGTTTTCCGGGCATTATTGTTGACTCGAGCCATGCAACTGAGTCTGAGTCTGGGCTGTATATATCTGTCTGATGTTAAACAGTCCTATTCCTTAGTAGTCGCCTTGTACGACACCACATGGGAAAGGATGGGGTGGTCCAAATTCTAATCTCCCGGTCTGCTATAAGAGTATTATATAACAGTACCTTTTTCATGTTTTTGCAAAACATTTATTGGAAGAGGGACCTGGTGACGGTTTTTTTGCGCAAGGAACCTTCTCGAACTCTCCTAAATTGGAAGCGAAATCCCTTTCGGCGCTATTCCGGTTCCGAAAGGTGGCGCGGGAGCGGGGTCACGATCCCGAGCCCGAAGAAATATCTGCTTCGGATGGAGAAAGAGCCAACATCCGAGTGCCATCACTGCGACGTGAGCGAGGACTCGGGGCCCCACACGCTCACCGAGTGTCCGGCGTGGGAGACGCTGAGACGGGAGCTGGTGGCGGCCTTGGGACTGAGTGTTCTCACGCTCTCCACCTTGTTCGCGGCGATGGTTCACTGCGCGGACGTGTGGGCGGCCGGCGCCTCCATCTACGAGCAAGTAATGCTCGTAAAGGAGGAGGCGGGGCGGTAGCGGCAGCGGGAGCGACGAAGGATTGCAAGCCAAGCTGCCCGTGTACGAAGGCAACTCGGGCCTTGGAGGTTGATGAACGACCTTCGCCCTCCATGAGCGCAGGCCTGGGGGTGACTGGCGGAGCCGCCTGTCACCCTGGTAGAAGCAGGCCGCGGCGGCAGCGCGCCTCGCGTGCCTCCCCATTTCCGGGGACGATTTGGGGACTCTGTAGTCCCCACACCCGAGGAGAAGGCCGGCAACTCCGGCAACCAAAAACGACTCACAGGCGGCGTGCGTTTTGGTCGGTTCGAGTCCGACATAACCTCTTCCACCAACTCCGGTGGGGGGGTATACGTGGGGATTTTGCGCACGTAAGAAAAAGAATCTTCACCAAAATTTACAATGAGGTGAACTTAAACAACAGAGTGTTTCCTCACACCACGTGCGTCTGCTGTGCATTAATTCTAAGGTATAAATAATACCAAGTATGTCAAATTGTTGCACCTGATTGATAAAGCGTAAGTAAAATAATTCCGAGGTAAAATGAGGACATAACCATTTCCACTTTGTTCACCTGGGTGAAAAAAAAAGGAATATTCCGACAAATGTAAAGAAATGTGCACCGAGGAAAGTGTTCTTTAAAAAGATCGTTTCATAACCAAGACTCAGAGCATTTCATTAGCATAGTGCTCACAATAAAAGAACTCGTTTGTCTTTTTCATAATTATACTAAAAAGGTATACTATTTCGTATTGTATTTTTTCAAAGCGATTTCTATAAATTCCTTCTTTTATATTCCGTATTATGTAAACACGTGTGCCCTAAAAAGATGACACAAATAACTCTGTATAATGGTCATTGATCATGTTTAAGCTCGACTCCTGAGGGGACTTAGTTAGCAACAAATTTATTTAATGTACGTAACGTTATTTCAAATAACGGTCGTTGAATAACCTCGTATATTGTTTAATTGATTCAAGGTTACATGTCTTTATGTCGTCTTATAAAGAAGAGCACATACATTCACATTATGGTAGGAGGTCGTAGCCGAACGCACACAGCAGCAGCAGACGACAAATCGCTGCGACAGCTTTCTATGTAATTAGTTATGGCCTCGTGGTTCCCGGCTGAGTACAATTTGGGTCATCATTTCCCACGCGATGTCGTACAAGGTGCCTAAGGGATAGGGCTGCTTAACATCAGACAGATATATACAGCCCAGACTCAGCATCAGATGCATGGCTCGAGTCAACAATAGTGCCCGAAACATAGTAATAGGCTCACCCCCTATTACGAGGAACCGAATACAATGATTGCTGGATTGTGGATATTAATTCACCTCTGCCTAACCCTTCGAGAATAAAGGCGTGATTATATGTATGTAGTTATAAAAACGTCGTCAGTTGCTGCTGTATGCGGTAGGCTACGAACACTTAATTCAAAATATGGTGCATGCACTTTATTCTGAACAAAACTGGTTAGAAACAAAGTTATCTAGTAAACACAAAACATGCAAGTGACATAACACTGTTAATATACTACGTGAACATCAGTACCGTTCTCCTATTTTAATGCAGTAACATTTTGTTCAAGGTTCCAGTCTCGACTTTTAGCAAAATACAGGACTGCCCTACTTAAAACGAGACTATCCCGCTCAAACTAGAGCGTATCGTCATGTTACACATTAGCCATTGTGACCTCTGGACTCTAAAGTGCTATAAAGCGCAAAGGCGACCAGCTTGAGGGGACATAATGCTTTTAATAACAAATTTTGAGCTTGGAAATCTATTCATAAATGCACGTTTATTATGAATTATTAATATTATCTGTTTAACGTTATATTCTATTGTGGAAGGTGTCTATAGAGTAAAATTGTGTTTAATTTTCGACTAAATATTTCCTTAAAACATTTCACACACCAGATGGTTTTAGTCTGTATTGTCTTACTGGTAAAACTTTGGTTGTTTGCCATATATTAGTAACTAGCTCTTTCCCGCGGCTTCGTCGGTTTGGATGTCGGTTATCGCGACGAAACATAGCCTTTCTCAAGGTCTAATTTACTCTTATACCAAATTTCATAAAATTAAGTTCAGTAGTTTAGGCGTTTTTTTATACAACTTAGGTGGCAGACAAGCACACGGCCCACCTGATGGAAAGTGGTTACCATGACCTATGAACGTGTGTAACACCAGTGGAGTCACATCCATGCTGCCTAAAACCCTGTAAGAAAAGAAATTTTGTGCCGTCAGTGTAGAGGACAAAGCAGGACTAGCCTTTGGTCGTCCCACTGACAGCACAAACACTCTCCAGTGAGCTCTGGCTACCCTGCTCACCGCCGGGAACACAACACGAAGTTATTATAACCGCGGTATTCTGTAACCTATTCCTACCTCCTCAATGTAGGGCGGAGGTACATCCCCAGTCGGACTGCTCAATTGGGCGGAAATACCACCGTGTCCGTCTCCTCAGACAGACAGATTTATTTTCGAATTGGTTATGCTTATTTTATAGCACGCGTTTAAAATATTAGTACGGAAATATGGATAACTAGCTGACCCACCCCAGCTTCGCCCGGCGTATATTTTGAAGCTTCATATCCCTTTGAGCCCGTATGTTTTAGTCTTCAAAATATGTATGAAAAATTGCCAGATTTGTTAACATTTATTATCAATGCTCCGCTCCCTTAAGTAGTAACGTGATGATATATAGCCTAAAACCTTCCTCGATAAATGGACTACCCAACACTGAAAGAATCATTCAAATCGGACCAGTAGTTCCAGAGATTAGCGCGTTCAAACAAACAAACAAACTCTGCAGCTTAATAATACAGCTTTATTAGTATAGATATGTAATGATGGCGTACGTAGCAGAAACTATGCAAACGTGAAGTCTTTTATTCCATCGAGGACCAAACGGTACGGCTCCTTTCTTTGCCAGGGCATTCGTCTACCTACAAGCCACAGTCCTTTAAACGTGGCCTAGAAATTATCTACTGAGTATGTCACGCTAAGAACGACCGTTTTAGCATGAATTATTGCTGAAACCAATATAACGGCGACTTTCATTCTGTAGACTTCACTTACAGGCTTAAGCAACCTCTTACATTACATCACTCGATGGTAATCCATCAAGTGGGTTTATTATTTTGACGAGTTTATTACAAGTAAAATAATCTATAAAATTATATTTTAAAATTTAGGCAATCAAAGTGTTAAGTGTATTACCTCACTTCCTTACTTTGGCGAGGCATTGCTGCTTTTAGTCATTGTCCTGTTTGTCAAGGTGAGAATAGTCTCTGTAATTAGCAGGGAAACGGTATTCTTTGATTCGGTTAAAACCATTACGTCGCGGTTTTATTTGCAAGTGTATTTCGAAAGCCATTTGAAATGCATTGGGCAAATAGTCGTTATTTGTACAGTTCTGTTAAAAATCTTACATTTCTACAATTATATTATATACATGAAAGTAAAATTGTGGAAATGTAGAAATAAAAATTGGAGTGTATGTAACATGTAAATTTTTAGAGTTCCGACCTTCAAGAAGAAAAATATCGGAAACCTTATATGTAATCATATATATCTTCGTTGTCCGTCTATCTGTCTGTCTTTCAAGACCTATTTTTTCAGGAATTAATACCATATATTCAGGGTCTGTAACGTTTTGAAACTGTGTGTAAGTCAATGCAATCAAAATATATTGTGGTGCATGTAGCATAAGTTCGTCCGTTAATACAATTTTGTACGGAGCCCCCGAAGTGCGAGTCCAACTCGCACTTGTCTGTTTTTATTATTGGTGACTAAACACATAACTAAACAAATGGCCTATTTAGTCACTACCATCTGTTGTTGAGTAATGTGATAAAGGCATGTACAACTTTTTGTTCGTAACAGATGTATTGATTTCTTAATTCTTGGTAATTGATAGTTCAATGGTTTAGGTTTGCTTTTATGTTTGCACAGTTATTATCTGATTCTGGGTTCGATTCTTGTTTGTCACTCAAAAAGTGTACACATACATAATATGTGCACACACAATAAGTGCAACACACAATACGAGATTCAGCGACTCAGTAACGAATGAACACATCTCTAAGTTTTGACTGTGTGGCATTACGGAATACCATAAATTATATTCTTCTCAAAGAAAACTAACACGCATTTATTACAAAAAAACTGCGTTTAAAAAAAACCAACTTCAAAAACTAAAAACTATGAAATAACATAATAAAGATAAAGAGAGAGATAAGTTAGAAGAGGTGCCTAGCCTGAGAAGCAATATTATTTTAATTGATTGCATCATAAGAGTTTAGGCACATCAGACAAAGTAGGAACAGATCATTAAATCTGTAAATTCAGTAATTTTTCTTTTATCTGTATTATGTTATTTTATCGTTTTTGAAGTAGGTTTCTTAAAATGCAGTTTTTTTTATTTTTTCTTTTTAGTTGTAGACACTGATTTGCTTATAGTCACTAAAAAATAAAATTTTGACTTCGAGGACTTCTTAGTGTGTGTTCGTAGTCCAAGCTCCAAGAAGATAGAGAAGAAGTCGGTTAAAAATATACATGTCGGTTAAAAACACAAATATTTATAAAATTAAAAGTACTGGTTGAAACTATTTCAAATTTTTATGGAACCAAAAGCCAACTATTTTGCTTTGAACTAAAAAAGAACCACGGAAATCGAATCATAAAGCACAGAGTAATCGGTATTTTTTCTTTATTATTTTTTATGTATGTACAATACATAAAAAAAATTAAATAGAGAAAATATCAATTGAATTGAGAAGCTCCTCCTTTTTAAGAGAGGTTAAAAAGGAACCTCCTCTTTTTTGGAAGTCGGTTAAAATCTACAACAACTTTACAATACGATAAAGCCCAGCTTAAACTAAACATGACTAAAATATCGGTAATAAACTTCGCTGATTACACATTCAGTTGGCCATAGTGCTAGTGTTTCAGTGTTCAAATACTATTAACACTGCATAAGATGCACTACCAAGTACCATTTATTATTTAAATGGCATCCTATACGCATTTCATTGGTTCAGTGGAATGACTGTTATTTGTTTACTGCCAGTTAGATTGTTTATTTACAATTGGAACATGCAAGATGACGTCTATTTAAAAATATACCGAACCTATTTAACCCCTGATGTAAAAACGATGGTGGATTTATAAGTATGACGTGTCTGAGCGTGTGTCTGTGGCATCGTAGCTCCCGAACGAATGGCCCGATTTTGATAACTCTCAATATCGAAAGCAAAGTCATTCCTTCAGGGAAGGCGATGATGATTATTACTACGTTTACATCACTGATCATCTCGTTTTATCGGCATCTTGAAAAAATCTCAATAATTTTGATTTAGTTTGATATGAGTGATCGTCTTAAATCCAACAAACGTAGCAATTCAGATGGTATAAATTTCGCAGCCTGTAGACAGATGTAGATAAAAACCATTCCACTGTTGACTACACCCTAGAAAATGAGACAGACATGATTGGAAATTTATGTGTGAATGAATAAAAAAAAGTTATGTATAATACGGTGCGTTTCCGAACAGTTGAAAGATGGGTACGAGAATGACGTATGAGTGAGTTATTACATGAACAGAAATAACGGGATAGGAGAAAAATGATTATGAAATTTCGGCAGATATGGATCACGTATGATATTAGGATAGTAGACGTGACTCATAATTTATCTCATATACTCATTCTTGACTATATCTTTGAAGGCTTTACTAGAAAACAGTGATATGAGCAATAAATTTATATTGGTACGCAATGCTATAATACACTTGGTTTGAATGTAATAACGTGAACAAAAAAAAATTGGATTATTTTTG
This sequence comes from Eilema griseolum, assembly GCA_963662185.1. NCBI lineage: Eukaryota > Metazoa > Arthropoda > Insecta > Lepidoptera > Erebidae > Eilema > Eilema griseolum. The sequence continues at coordinate 5,296,693 of OY759243.1, forward strand.
TCGGTAATTTGCAGCAGCATCACGGTGTCTATAAAAGTGGCCAGTGGACAATATTTTATTTCTACAATATTTAATCAAATATCACGTGGTTCCCGGCAGAGTAGAATTTAGACCACCCCATCTCTTCGCATGTGGTGTCGCACAAGGCGAATCAGGGATAGGGCTGTTTAACATCAAACAGATATATACATCTCAGACTAGGCCTCAGATGCATGGATTGAGTCAACAATAGTGCCCAGAAGACGGCAATAGGCTCATTCTCTATTACGTAGGACCGAATTTAATGATTGGTGAAATGTTGGTGTTAATTCACTTTTGTCAAACCCTCCTGGGAAAATGGGGTGATTGTACGTGTATTGTTGTATTGTATGTATGTATGTTTGACTAATTTTTACAGTTATAATTGTTTATAAACAGATGATGGGTATGCACCGCTTTAGGTCAAAAGTGTTTACAGTAATGACTTACAGGTTGTATCAATATCATCATTCAAAGCCAATCCTAGTTACATCCAAAATATGCTTTTAGGTGCCCTGGATCTACTCTCCTATGATGAACAGAGAGAAAGGGTCATCTGATCCCCTAATATCGGTAAGGAAGTCTGTATCAGAGCCACGTCCATTAATTACTTAGTGTACCGGTTTGCAAGTAATGTTTGCTTCGGCACCGAAGATCTTGATAGCGATAAATTTTTTATACCACTTAGGTGGCAGACTCTGAAGAAACCTTTTAATGCTCCTCTTGAAGAACCCCATATTGTAGACGCTTTGAAAAACCGCAGCAGGGAGTTCATTCCACAGCTTGAGTGTTTTAAATCATCCTATACTATCCTCTAGAGTCTATAGAAAATTGTGACACTGAACTTTTACTGACAACCAAATACTAAAAAAGAATAAAATGTTGTAAACTTTATTCGTTCGGCCACCAAAAAGTCGTTTTTTGAATCCAATTCGTGGACTGTCGTAAACAGATCACATTCGACACGTCCCATTCGGTATGTTCTATTCGCAGAGGTCGTGTCTATCAATCCTGCTATTGTGAATCAATAAAGCGAGTACGAGCACTGGTTGGTTGGTCCATGTTATAAGAAGTTTTTGTATCATTATTTGCTCCAAAGACTATGTTGGATTTAAATATTGACAGACTCTGTGGCGTGGCGGTAGTGAACGCGACTGCTACGCAGGAGGCCCGGGTTTGATCCCCGCTTAGTGCAAATAATTGTATGCATGAATATGGGCATTTGCATTGGTCTGGGTGTTTCTATGTATATTGTATTTAAGTAAGTACGTTTATCCGTATAATAGCTTCCATAAGACAAGCTAGTTAAGCTATGCATACCATGGGTCTAGATAGCGTTGTGTAGAATGTTGTAGAAAATATATTATTTATTTATTTATTTATGATACTAAAAGAATCGTCTTCTGTATTGGCAGACATTCTTAATCTTTAATGTTTTTTTTTTTTTTTTTTTTTTTTTTTTATACCACTTAGTTGGCAGACAAGCACACGGCCCACCTGATGGGAAGCGGTTACCGTGGCCTATGGACGTATGCAACACCAGGGGTGTCACACTCGCGCTGCCGACCATGAAGAAACCTTCTGATGCCCCTCTTGAAGAACCCCATATTGTAGGCGCTTGGGAAAACCGCAGCAGGGAGGTCATTCCACAGCTTGAGTGTGCGTGGGATGAAGTTTCTTTCATACCGCACAGTGCGTACCGTCTCAGGTCGCAATGTGTGGGGATGAATTCCCTGCCTATGTACAATTGATAACAAGAATATTATTAAAATTTCAACAGAAAATTTGTGAAGATGTTTGGTCGTTCTTACTCAATCATACAGCAAATCGAATCGATGAATAACCTGGATGACATTTGGTACTTTGGGCTAGATTATGGTAAAACACACGAATACTTTTTATACCTGGAATAAGTTCCCATGAGTTGTGGGAAAGGAATCGAAACTCCACGTGAGTGGACTCGCTATTAAGCTCTTCATAGAGGTCTCAGGGATTTCCTTCATAAAATACATCTGGTTCTATGACATTGCGAGAAGGAACATCGAGTAGTGACACTCGGTTCGGTGCTGATTAGTCAAACTCTGGTGAGGGGAAATTCGCCAGTAAAATGAAAGACTTTTTATAGAGAACAGCGGCTGCGTTAATCTTACGCCCTGTAATTATGTACTTAGAGTAATTGTGACCGTACTTACATACCGTTGACAGCGGTTACAACTTGCGGCGTGAGTGGGCACGCAACGTGTCGTATAGAGGCCTAAATATGAGGCAAATATGTAGAATATTATTCTAGCAATTTAGTTCGTTATTTAGTACTAGGAGTTATTAAGGTAACGCCTACCAAAACTTTGCCAACGTTGACTGTGTAATAACATTAATTATTAATATAGTTAGTGTTATTTCTATTTAGGTACCTACTAAGTAATTGAATTAAGTTATGCGTTGAATGGAAGCGTAATTTTATCCCCATGTGACCACTTTTATCTCCAATTATTTATCAACGGCGTTATATGTCATTCTCTTCTCAAATTTCTCTCTCTCTACTTATCTCTAGTATTAACTAGACAGACAGACATACCTTGCCATGCCTAGTTCTATCTATCACACAATCTCTGAAATTATTCTTGCGTGTTCTGTGTAGCTGCGTCGCGTCGCAGACGTGATGTCAGTGAATTCCTTGCCGGGCAGCGACGGAGCACCCGCGCTCTGTGAAGCCAGTTCATATGTGGCTGACTATGGCAAGCCTTACGTATGAACTGGTTTCACAGAGCGCGGGCGCTCCGTCGCTGCCCGGCAAGGAATTCGCTGACATCGCGTCTGTGACGCGACGTCGCTACATTCTGAATCTTTGTAATAACGTTACTCTCATCTCTTCTCAAAATTCTGTACCGAAATCCATATTTTTCATTCACTAATGCATTTTTAAACTTCCTCTCAAGTACTTATTTGTTATTGTTAACTAAAAATGTCACTGAACTAACAAAAAAAAAATCGAGCTCACTGGAGAATTTGTGCTGTCAGTGGGAAGACTAAGGACTTGTCCTGATTGTGTCTTCTACTGACGGCACAGAAACTCTGTACTTATAGGGTTGGCAGCGCGACTGTGACTCCTCTGGTGTTACAGACGTCCATAGGTCACGGTAACCACTTTCCATCAGGTGGGCCGTGTGCTTGCCTGCCAACTAAGTGGTATAAAAAAAAACTAATTTTAGAAACTCGCTAAAATCTTATAACCTACACGCTCACTACAGTCTCCCTAGTTCAATTGTGCACCAATTTATGTTCCATTGTTGAGTTTTATTCACTTTTATTATCATTTGAGGTCCAACTCCCTAAATGGAGCAATGGTCAAAAGCCTCAAAGCATACATAGGATATGTAAGTTTGTGTGACAATATGAAACTACTACAATAGGAACAAATTTATGCTGACTCTTTACAGCTGCAAAGCTTTTCATCGTTAGCCAAGAGATGTTTAACTCTGAACCTTGACAACTTTCATGATTATGACAATGCTAATAATTTGACCATTGGTGAAGGAATTTATTTTGTGATTTACATATAGTAATTGTAATAAATTAAATACGAAAATCAGCCAAAACCACAGATACACTGGAAAAAGCGGACCCTAGACTCCGAGGTGAATGCCTCGGATGCGTTAGGCATTAACGAAGGGATGAAGATAAAAAAAAGTGTAGTCGAAGCAAAAGTAATATTAACATTTTTTTATAAACTCACGCCCATATCCCCGAAGGGGTAGGCAGAGGTGCCATAGCACCCACATTTCGCCAATTTATGTTTGGGTCCCAATGTAATAGGTGACGAGCCTGTTGCCATTAACCGGGCACTTATAAACCTGCGTACACACATAACTTCGTAAAGCATCGAAAAGTCATGGGTGTGTGCCATGGTAAAACCTAGGATCGAACCCAGACCTCGTCTCAGCAGTCCATTACCCACACCACTAGACTACCGCGATTTTATATATATACATATACAGGGCTGTTTAACATCAGACAGATACCTACAGCCCAGACTCAGCCTCAGATGCATGGCTCGAGTCAACAATAGTGCCCGGAATACGGCAATAGGCTCACCCCCTATTACGTGGGACCGAATACAATTACTGGTGAAATGTGGGTGTTAATTCACCTCTGCCTAACCCTCCAGGGATAAAGGCGTGATTACATGTATGTATGTATGTAATTATTTTTATTGCAATAAAGTCGACTACAAATCAATCTACGAGTAATATCTAAAACGAACAAAACCCCCTAACTGTAAAACACAAACAATATTAACTACCAACTATTTCTCACAACTTTTAAATTGAATTTTAAACCTCCGGAAACTATTTGCGCATTCCGACATCCGAGCACATGAGTAGATTGTCTACTCATGTGATCCGAGTGACTGAGCATAAACGATTTCCGCTGATATTACATTTACCGAAAAGTGCAAACAAACATTCAACAGTATTTACTAAGATGAAATCTCGACTACAAAGACTCAAAATGATCTTAAAACTAAGGTATGAGAGCAGATCAAACTGTTTTATTGATTTAAATTGTATTACCTATTGTCTGAACTAAGGGTGTGTACAGAATATCAGAACAATCAGTCAACAGGAAGGCGGTAAAACCAAGGCATTAAGATCATTTTGTGTTCTTTGGTCGTCAAAATCGATCTGATGCTGGCTGTAGATCATTAGCTTATCTTTTTTTGTAAGAGGCCAACTGCCCCAAATTGCTTCCAGTCCACTTAACACTTTTTTCCAAAGCTAAGTAGGCTCACGATGTTTTCTAAGTATTAAGTAATATTTGCTTCACTTTGTACCCTACTTTTGGTACCAATGAAACCTAAAAGTTTAAATTTTTTTATATTTTTTATGTAGAGTACGTTAATATATATTCACTCCGCCTAAAAGTAGTCTCAATGTTTAGTCTCAGGAATGAAGGTTATCATTATATATGTATAACATGTCTTAACTATGGTTTTCAACTTGAAATTCCGGTGCTGTGTGACATACAAAAGTGTATTTTTATTTTATTTAGTGTATTACTATGCAGAATATACGAGCAAGAACCAAACGGTTTGGAAACTCTTTTCTTTGCCGCACCACCAAGACCTGGAATCCATTACCAGCACACGTTTTTCCTTCTTCCTACAGTCCCGGGGCCTTTAAGCGGGACGTGAAAAAGCATCTGATGAGGCCGCCAAGCTGAGTGCCACCATTGTAACATTACTTAGTGTCTGTAATGGTGACCCTCTTTCTGAGACTTTTCCTTTAGCATCAGGCGAGTTGAAGTCAAGTTGGCGTGTCCTATAATAAAAAACAAGTGACTAAGATTTTTGTCACATTTGCGGTGCCAACCTTGCAGGCATTTAGAGTTTCTGTGCCATCAGTGTAAAAGACAGGACAGGCTTATGGTCTTTCCGCTGACAGCACAAAAATCCTCCAGTGAGCTCTGGCTACCCTACTCACCGCCGGAAACACAAAACGAGGTTATTATGGCTGCGGTATTCTGTAGCCTCTGTAGGGCGGAGGGAGAAAGAGATACTTAGATGGTTCGGGCATGTGGAGAGGATGGACGAAAGAATAATGACGAAACAAATTTATGAAGCGAGGGTGAATGGACATCCCACTAGGGGTCGACGTAGACATACATATATCAAACAGATCGAATTCATTTTAAAGAAAAGACATGTCAAAAGTAGCTATCCGATACCGGTGCGCATGTATGAAAACAATTATGAAAGTAGAAGAAGCGAAAGGTGTATGCCAGGATCGTGAGCCAGTATGTCATTGAGAAAGTTTTGTGACTGTTTTTAATAATACAAAATTTAGGGCTGGTTTTTTCAGAACATCGCTCAGATGTGAATTGACTCGCATATTAGAACTGTCATCTAGAACACAATCTGTCCTCAAAACTAGTAATAAATCTTCATGACCGTATCATTCTGAAATACGGGCTTTTAACTTCTGGTTTATCTCCCGCATATGCTAACGCACATGCGATTTAGTTACAGTATGCTCATTATTCATGCACACACGTGAAGACTCATAATTGTTTGTGTAAATAGATCAAAATGGGCAAACACGCCACATTGACGCTCTGTCTGTTTAACTTCAGCGCTTATTTCACTGGCATACTAGGCATAGAGTGTGTGAGTGAGAGAGACTAGGTGCGTAGGCAGGATTGATTCTTTTGCTTATGTTACCATAACCTGTTAAAATATCAATTATTTATTTATTGAACTTTATGCACAAGTACATAGGCGGACTTAATGCCATAGGTATTCTCTACCAGTCAACCAAAGGTGGTGCAGAGATAAATTAGTAGGTGCATTATAGAGAGTTACATTTACTAGATAAACACTTTACATAACGGGGTATAGTGCCATGTAGTAGTATTGCAATATAGATAATACAACATAGATATATATATATACACAAAAATAAATAATAAATTATACTATCTAATAAATATTTACGTAAATGTACACATATGTACATATACGTAAATATTTATTAGATAAAGGTGTGATTTATTTGAGATCATTGCCTAGATGATTCTGCCAATTTGTCGAGAAGTAATGGCGAACTTTCGCTTTGAACACAAGAGTTTACAAATTATTAGAACGTAGAAAAGAACACAATCGTTACTCTTTTCTAGTGCTACATATTTTAATAAGATTTAATATAGAAATTTTAACCTAACCCTTAACATCTCACAAGTGTCTAGCGGACACAACTTTGTGTTCACAAATTCAAGTAAGTAGTTTTTTGCCAATTATTTGCAAATCTAAATGTGTAATGATAATATTTTTAACATGTATAATTTATTATTTGTTAATAATAAACGGAAATAGTACTTTATCAACCCTGTGGAGTGCTCTGTGCGTACACAATGTCATTAAAGTTGATTTTAATTTTAAATGTTTAGATTTCAGTATGAGAGTAGATAAAATATTTTTTTAGTATTATATTGTTTGCAAGTCAGTTGAAAAATGTCGTATGATACATTGTAACGGGAACTACCGGGGTATCCCACGATACTTATAGCTGTGATCGTCTATTTACCTAATCTTTAAAACCCGACCCAATATCTATCATTCAATACTTTAATAATCCTGACACTACAGTTAAAATCGTTATTCTAACTTAGTTTTTAAATGTTCGGAATAGTGTGATGATAAGACTGTGGATTTATATTTTATTCAAATGAGATATATATTAGATTCAATATAGGTCTTTGATAGTTTGAACTTTGTGGCATCTTTTTCAGCTGTATATTTTATATAGGCCTTAATGTCGAAGATATCATATATGATTTGTGATATGTGATCCGGATCAATTAAATGTCTCAAGCCCCGAAGAGCGAGACTAAGAATCTCAAGCCCCGAAGAGCGAGATTATGAATCTCAAGCCCCGAAGAGCGAGATTATGATCAATTCCGAAGAACTGATAGCGTTGATCAAAGATCAAGCTCTCCTCCACTTCGTCACAATTAATTTAATTCAGTTTGTAAAACCTCCACTAAACTCCACTGTATACTGTAATCCTTCAGTTTTCGGCTTCTGGTTCCAGTACAAAATGTAGTAGCCCTTTAACGCCTCACGAATCTCATGAACGATGCCAAAACAATTAGAATAATTATTGAATGTGATATAATATAATTTCAACAATAATATATTATGCCTTCACGGCTGTAATGTCTGTCATTTACTAATGAATATATAATTAATTCAATAAGTTTTGGCAGGTTTATGGACCGCTACACTTTACAAACTGCTCTGATTGGAATTTTATTGATATCTTCAATCAGAGTTGCTCTAATACTGTATCAAAATGATCCAGGAGCCACAGAATTGAATCCTAACAGTTGGAACTAAATGTCTGACTTTACTATTTTAGGCCTCAGTATAGTACAAATGATGAGATCTAGTATAATATATGAGTTACTAATGTAATTCTAATAGGACATAAATATGTAGTTCATTTTAGCACGTATGCTGTTAAATTAGATCTCACTAAATAAAGTCTTTCGCATTAATAATTCAATTGCAAATTCTTTCCAGCTACAGTCAAATGTGGAAATAACAAACCCCAACTCAATCTCTATACAAGTTGTGTATTATAACGTGTCCCCAACAGTTATTATATCAACACAAAGATAACGTAACAGATTCACTTCAAACTAAATGTACAGTGCACACCTATAATTCTTATAGAATTCCTACAATCTATGTCTGTAGCAACAGAAAACTAACTAGACCTAGCTAGGAGCCCTAGTGTTTACCTTAGGTCTATTAAGACTTACCAACCTTAATAGGTGAGTTAGAAGTTATGTGTATTTTTTTTTTTTTTTTACGTGCGCAAAATCCCCACGGATACCTCCCCACCGGAGCCGGTGGAGGAGGTTATGTCGGACTCGAACCGACTAAAACGCACGCCGCCTGTGGGTCGTTTCGGTTGCCGAAGGTGAGGTTGACAGGCATATCCCTCGCACCCCGGCCGACCCAGGGCCATCTCTCACGATCTGGCCCTCTTCTCGGGTGTGGGGACCACAGAGTCCCCAACTCGTCCCCGGAAACGGGGAGGCGCGCCACGCGCGCCGCCACCGCGGCCTGCTTCTGCCAGGGTGACAGGCGGCTTCACCTGTCACCCCCAGGCCGGCGCTCATGGGGGGCGGAGGTCGTTCATCGACCTCCGACGCCCGAGTTGCCTTCGTGCGCGGGCAGCTTGTCTAGCGATCCTTCGTCGCTCCCGCTGCCGCTCCCGCCCCGCCTCCTCCTTCACGAGCATTACTTGCTCGCAGAAGGAGGCGCCGGCCGCCCACGCATCCGCGCAGCGAACCATCGCCGCGAGCAAGGTGGAGAGCGTGAGAACCCTCACTCCCAAGGCCGCCACAAGCTCCCGCCTCGGCGTCTCCCACGCCGGACACTCGGTGAGCGTGTGCGGACCTGAGTCCTCGCTCGCGTCGCAGTGATGGCACTCGGACGTTGGCTCTTTCTGCATCCGACGCAGATACTTTCCGAAGCATCCGTGCTCGGTGATCATCTGCGTCAGACGGTACGAGAGGCTGCCGTGTGGCCTCTCTAGCCACTCCCCCATGATGGGTCTTACCGCCGTTACTACGGCGTGCCCTGCGCTTGGTTGCCCAAGTCGTCTCTCCCATTCTGCCACCATTTCCCTGTGGAGCCGGGATCTCACGGCCCGAATTTCTTCGGGCTCGGGATCGTGACCCCGCTCCCGCGCCGCCCTTCGGAACCTGTATAGCGCCGAAAGGCATCTCGCTTCCAGGATCCATGGTGGCGATCCGGCGAGGAGACTCGCCGCGTTGAATGATATCATGCGGTACCCCCTTATGATGCGGCACGCCAACTTCCGCTGCGGACGCTGCAGCAGAAGCATGTGCCGATCACTCAGGGTGTCCGCCCACACGGGACACCCGTACAGGGCCATGGACCGCACGACACCCGCGTAGAGTCTCCTGCAGGAGTCATCCGGGCCCCTCAGGTTGGGCAGTAGCCGCGCCAGAGCGTTGGCTGTGCCCGCCAGTTTGGGGCCCAGACTTCGGAAGTGCTTCCCGAAGTCCCACCGGCCGTCGAGCACGAGCCCCAGATATTTCATCTGGGGCTTGATGCCGATGAGAGTGCCTCCCACTGTGAGACTGGAACCAGGTGGTGGCGTGCGCCGAGGTCCATGAAAGAACATGGCCTCGGATTTATGCAAAGCCACCTCAAGGCCCAGCCGCCGGATCCGTTCCACGACTTGAGCAACCGCGGTCGTGGCCCTCAGGATCGCTTCGCGGTGTGTAGCTCCGCTCGCCGTCACTAGCGTGTCGTCCGCATAGCACGTGACGGCGGCGCCGTCCGCAAGCTCACCGCGAAGCACCCAGTCGTATCCAATGTTCCACAGTAGCGGCCCGAGAACCGATCCCTGTGGAACACCGCACGACATCTCACGCCGACCGACGCCGGTCGCACTTGGGTAGATGACGGCTCTCTCCGTCAGGTACGCCCCGACTATGCGGCGGAGGTAGAGAGGCACACCGTGGTACACGAGTGCCTCCCTGATGCAACTCCAGGGCAAGGTGTTGAACGCGTTGGAGATGTCCAAGGACACCGCCAACGTCACCTCACCCCGGGCAACTGCCTCCTCCGCCAAAGTCCTCACGCGCATGATGGCATCCACGGTGGACCGCCACCGGCGGAAGCCATATTGGGCATCCGCCAGGTCCGGCCCCCTACCAGAGAGGTGCTCGACGAGGCGCTTCGCAATAACTCTTTCAAAGAGCTTGCCCACCTCGTCGAGCAACACAATGGGCCGGTAGCCGGACGGTTCGTCCGCCGGGCGACCCTCCTTTCGGATGAGGACCAGTTTCCCCGTCTTCCACATCTTCGGAAACTGGCCCCGCTCCAAGCATGCGCTGAGGAACCCTCTCAGCCGGGGTTCGAGACCGTCTTCTCCCAGAGCTAGGACCCACGCGCGGCCTGGAATGCCGTCGGGTCCCGGGGCGGTGCTCTTCTTGGCTCTAAGCCTTCGCACCGCCAGCTCCAGTTCTACCCAAGTGACCTCGGGGACTTCGTCGTCAACTACCACACTGGGCGCCACAGGCGACCGAGGTGGCGGAGTCATCTGCGGCGGAACGTGTTCCGCTCGCGCCGGGAACAGGGACTCGACCACTCCACCGAGCAGAGCTGGCTGGAGAACCCGGGTCAACGGCGGGGCTCGGGGGCGCAGCTTTCCTCTTACCATAAGGTAAGGCCGCCCCCATGGGTCCCGCTCCAGCGTCTCCATGAGCTCCTTATAAGCCGCCGCTTTCGCCCGCTTAATCTCCGCTCGGAGGGCATCTCTGGCCTCCCTGTATCCCACATGAAGCTCCGCCACTCGGGGCTCCGTATCTGCGGTTCGGCTACGCCTCCTACGGAGTCTGGTCCACCGGCGGTGCGCGATCACGCAGGCTTGCCGTAGCCTCGCGATCTCCGCAGACCACCAGTAGACCCGACGCCTCGGACTATAGGGTGGTGCCCTAGGCATACCCGCATCGCAGACACGAGTCATGGCCTCCCGGAACCACACCGCCTCATCGTCGATATCGACAGGCCTGTCCGGCGCAATGGCCCAGGCCTGTACGATGGCGGCCTCCAGGAGGACCTCCCGATTCAGTCTCCCAAGCACCCAGCGTGGCTCGCGTGGGACCGGTATGACCGGCGCATCACCCGCGGAGGGGGAGACATCAAACCGAACGTATCGGTGATCCGCCAGTGTCTCCACCCCCACAACAACACGCCAGTCCCGCACACGGTGAGACAGCGAAGCGCCTGCGAACGATAGGTCGATAATCGAACTGCGCTCCGCGGCCACGAACGTGGCTTCGGCCCCGCGATTCTGGAGAACTAGACCGTGATTAGCGGCCCAGCCCTCCAGAGCCCTACCTCGTGGGTTCGTGTGCCGGGACCCCCAGGTCACTGACCAGGCGTTGAAGTCCCCGAGCACAAGAACCGGATGAGGGTGGCAGGCGTTGACGACGTCGGTCAGTCGCTCCAGCGACTGCCGGTACTCCCCTATGCGTCGGTGTAGGCTCGGCGTGAAATAGACGGCCACGACCGCAATCTCCCCCACACGCGCCGCTACGATGCCATGCTCCCTTGCCACGACAACAGGGGGGGGGGCACCCATAGCGGCGTTGTAAACCAGTGCCGCCGACCCGTCCAGGTCGACCACCCAGGCAGGCCCAAGGGGCCGGTGAGTGTACGGATCGGCGACAGCGGCGACGTGTACGGACCACTGTGCCATGCTCTGGAGCAGAAGACCCTGAGCATCGACACCGTGGCCCACGTTCGCCTGCAGGACGCGGAGCCGGGGATCCATTATGGAACCATCTCCGCGTCCCGCCGCGAACTCTGGGTGGAGCTCCCGCCTTTCGGCTTCGGCTCCCCCCCGGTGCAGGCCTTGCTACCAACCCTATGGTCGGCCGGTTTGCCCCCCGCTGCACACCTGAAGCAGTGCAGCGGAGCTTCGCAACCACCGGCCGTATGACCGGGTTGGCCACAGCGGAAGCAGCGGTCACCGACCGTCACCGCCGCCGTGCACTGCACCCCCACGTGGCCGACCGACAGGCACCTAAAGCACCTGGTCGGTCGAGCCTGCAGGAGCCGGACCTGCACCCGCACCACGCCTCCCACGGCGAGGAACCCTCGGTCGGCAGCCTTTTTGGCTGCTGCGATAGGGCAGCCGACAACTGCCGCCCCCAGTCCGCGGCGGCCGAAGCGGATTGCTCCGACCTTCACCGCCTCTAGGGGGCAGCCCCCGGCCTCCGCCACGGTGAGGCGGATTTGCTCCGCCGTGATGGAGTCGTCCAGGTCCGAAATGCGCAGTTCTGCGCACTTGTTGGGCCTGGACACCCGGACGTCGGCTGCGTCTAACGTGTCCCGAAGCTTAGCCGCTAGGGCATCAGCCTGGGGACCGCTCGAAGCACCGGGGATCTCGAGTAGCCGAGCACCCGTCCGAGTGGGTTTCACCCGGATGGGGCCCGGCATCCCAAGGGCCCTCATGTCGACACAGGCTCTCGCCTGTGTAACAATCTGGGCGTACTGCACGCCCCTCTCCGCCGCCTCCGCCGTCATCGTTAGGACGACGGCGGTTGAGCGGGGAACGCGCAGCCTCCCCGGCACACCCCTCGCAGCAGCCTCGGCCTTCTTGGCCTTTTTGGCTGCCTTCCGGAGCGCCTTGCGCCGCTTTTTGGAGGCTCCAGCAACCTCCCAGCCCCCTTCTGGTGAGGAGACAGCCCGCGTCGGAGCCGAGGAAGGACCCGAACCTGGAACCGGGGCCGGGGTTGGGGTCGGGGCTAAGGCCGGGGACGTCTTCCCCTTACCCTTGCCCTTCCCCTTGCCTCCGGCCCGGGCACCCCGCGCTCCCTGGGGGCTCCCGGCTCCCACGGCGAGAGCAGCCCGAGTGGCCGGAGCGGCAGGAGCGGCAGACGCAGTGGACGGGCCGCTGGCCGACTCCTGCGGGGACCTCGCCACCGCCGGACAGGTGGGACCCCTCTTTACTGCTCCGGCATACCCGACCGAAGGCGACAGGGGCGGTCTGCGGTTGGAGTCCATAATGGCCTCCAGCCACCTCTGGGTGCGCTCCTCCTGCGCCACCCGCCACGCCCGTTGCTCCGCCTGCGCCGCGTCCTGACGCTTCTCCATGGCGGCTATTGCCGCCATGCAGAGCGCCAACGGGTCCGCAGGCCGAGCCGGCTGCAGCACCGGCGACTCCGGTCGAGGCTCCAGCTGTGGCAACTCCGGCTGCGCCAGCGGTTCCGGCCGCAGCGGCGACCTCGACCGCACCGGCGACAGCTGCCGCGTTGACGGCATTGGCCGTTCCGGCTGCGCCCCCAGCCTCCGCCGCGCCGAACGCGTCACCCGCTCCTCCGGCAGTCCAGCGACGACCTTTTTAAGCTCCGCCAGCTCCGCCGCCATCTTGCTTATCTCCTTGCGGTGACTGGCCGCCATCCTCTCGTAGCTGTCGAGGAGCTCAATGTGCCTCCTGCCCATATGAGCCCTCTCGAGCCGCGATTGTGTCAGCTCCGCCTTGAGTTGGTCGTGCAGTTGGACGAGTCGCGACGCCGCCTGCGTTACTCGGTTCTCCTCCGGCGTCGGAGAATCGGTGCGGGTTCCAGCCCACCCTTCCAGAGCCTCTATCACCTCCCTGGACGTTATATCGTCCGTCGACGTCGTATCTTCGATACGAGGCGAGAGCGCCGCCGAGGTGGAGGAACTCGGCGGCGCCCTCACATCCTCTGGGGCCGGAGCCCGGGAGGAGGCTTTGGTGCTTCCGTCCTGCAGCTTTCGGCGGCTAACCGCTAGCTGCTTGGGCGGAGGAGGGCGCATCGTCTCGTCCCCACCGGAGCTGCTGGAAGACGACGAGTCGGTCAGGGTGAGATCCAGATCCGAATCAGTCTTTGGTGCGGGGATGATTTTCTTCTTGCGGTTCCTCTTCCGCCGTGGTGCAGATTTCCGGGTCTGCAGACCCACCGGGCTGTTCGCCCTGCTCCTCTCATTGGCGGTGTCGAAGTCTTCCGACACCGTCCCGGATTGGGACGCGACCTCCGCGTCGTGGTGCTGCGCGACCTCCGCGCAGACTGTTCTGCTAGGTTTGGGTTTATATGTTGATGATGAATTCTCCATTTAAATCCCACGAGTATGACGCGATATAAACTACACTCCCTGGGTGACGCTCATTCCAGGAAGCGGGGTATATACTGTGGATTTCCCCAGGTGTCCACAGGTTTTAATCGACTTCGCTGTCGGGTTTTAAGACTTTTCCTTGTCGCGGGCCGGCCAATTAAGGCAAGCCCCGCGGCCTTCAGGATACCGGCTTCCCAAGTGTGGCTAGCACTCAGGTCGTTGTCGATATCTTGGAGGTTACGCGACGCGGGAGAGCAGCCAACTCTCCCAACACCGACGGTGGCACGAATGCCTGCCAGCCTCTGCGCGAGCAGTAGGCCGGCCCGTCCCGGGATCCCAAGGATCCTTGAGTCGCCCCCATGTCCCCTCTGAAAGCAGAGGGGTACTGGGAGCGACAGGACCCAGACTTTAAAGGCCTGGGCCCGCTAGCCCTAAAAAGGGCTTGTCGGGTTATTTGTCGACGGCTAGCAGAGCTCCTTCTCCTTGGAGTCAGAGTCTACTAACCGTCGTCCAGGGTGCACCAGCCTTCCCGCTTCCGTTCCCCAGGACCGCGGTCCAGAGGGAAAAGAAACAGGTAAGCCAACGTGGAGGTTACCCAACCCGCACCCCAGAAGTTATGTGTATGTGTGTGTTGTGAATTGTGTAAATCAACAATGTGAACTAGCTAAGGTAATGGGAAGTGATTTCGTTTAGACTCTCCTACAACGAAACCACGGAAACCTAGGTGACCAGGATAAGGTATTGAGACGCTTTCGAAGGCCAGTCTCAGCCCCGAAATTTAAAGCAATCTTTACCTACAAGAACTTATCAACACTACGTCTCAAGGATGTTTGGTATTTGTGTGTATTGGAATAGGTATATAAATAATTAGGAACCTTCTGAAATAATTCAGAAAGCGCGTTGTTCCGACACAGTTTCCGCACACCGAACTTTTGCCACTTTCTCACAAATTACACTGGCGTAATACGGCTAGAATAATTTAATGAAACCGTTGCATGGTCTGTGCGCTTCTACTAATCGAACCAAACTCTGTCCCCCGCAAATCAGCCGATTTCCTTTTATACCAGTGTGAACTCCGCGCGGGGGCGGGGACGCTTGGGTCCTTTTTTTGTCATAGGATTTTTTTACAATGTCAACAAAGGAATTCAGTGCAAGTTAATTTTAAGCTCATGTTTACATTCAGATATAACATGCCTTCATGCAATATAATCAATTATGATTATATTCTACAGAATATCAATCATGCAAAACAATAGTATATAAAATACAGTAAACCAAATATACAGTAACTAAATAGTAAACCAATAGTATACCAGCTGGTCATGCACGTATGTATAAACATACTGTATTTGCGCTTTCGTCGTGAAGAGTGAGCTCTTATTTATTTTTTATAGAATTCTATTTTGTCGTAATTTTGTAATGCTTTGTGCCAATTATTAGATTAATCCGAAGATTAATCATTCCATGGAGTCAAACTCGCATGAACCTACAAACGTGTGTGGCGTAACAAGACGCCTTAATTATAATCAAAATCCACCATCTTTATCATGATACTATTCCATATCAACATCAACTTTCTCAATATATTGTTATATGTAATATTGCACTCGTTCACGTAAATAATATTAGCATCATAACAGTCTTTTGCATACATGTGTTTAAAAATAGAATATCCCAAGAATTCGATTTAGCCATCGTTCCCATAGAGTTGAAGTGGACGCTCTAACAAAAAAATATAGTTTATGACCGGCCGACCTCTCTTTAGAATAATACGTATTTTAGTTACGAGAAAGAAAAAAAATTAACACAAGTGTCTTGCCACAGGCATAAAAAAATATACTATGGTTTCATGTTGTGTATTTATGCTTCAAATATGAGTTTTAAAATGATAAAATAATCTATATTCTAAATATACGATTATGTTCCATTTCAACATGTGTGTATTGATGATTGTCGTTTATGACTCTTTTAAGATCAAGCTATCTTCATTGCGCCTCAGCGGTAATCACCAACATTACCCACTCTTACCATAATATACTATTAGCCATGGTAAGCATAGATCAAGAAGCTGGCTTGTGATAGGGGTCCTATAATATTCAGTATATTAAAACTAAAAGAACAGCCGCATGTGTGGACCTAAGAACTGTGGCTTTGAAATTTCAAGTCATAATTTTGCACTACGCATTCTTCCTTAATTTCTACACAAACGCATATTATTAGCTTGAGCTATGTTATTGCTTTATTTTTCAATATAGCACAATGTTGATATATGTCTTCATAATTATACAAGGTATCGGGACCTCTCACGAATTAAACCTTGGAACTTACTATTTCTGCCGACGTTTAAGCCAAGATATAATTCGCGAGAAGTCCCAATACCATGTATAATTATGAATTCACACCGCGAAAGTTTGAAAAGATATATGTCTTATTGGCGTTAAATCTATTTAACTGTCATTTACCACCGTTCCCTAAGCGCTATTGAAGAAGAGTGAGTAGGGTAGCCTAGCCAGAGCTCACTAGAGAGTTTTTGTGCTGTCAGTGCGAAGACCAAAAGCTTGTCCTGTGTTGTCTTTTACACTGACGGTACAGAAACTCTGTGTGCTTACAGAGTTGGCACTCCCTTGGTTTTGCACACGTCCATCATAGGCCACGGTAACCACTTTCCTTCAGGTGGGCCGTGTGCATGTCTGACACCTAAGTGGTATAAAAAAACGACACTACAGACTCCACTAGGGCATGGAAACGGTTCTATCAAAATAACAATGATTTTTCGCTTTTACCGGTTCATTAAGAAATTACTCCAACTCTGTTCAACTCAATTTATTACGTAATTTGACACCTTGACTTGTTATGCAACAGTTGCCAGTGACAAAAATAAAATACCCTACAAATTATTCCCGCAATACTTCACTTTATTTAACTTTGCTTGACCTTTGAATGGACTAAGCAGTGAATTATGACGGCTTTTTGTTTCTTTAACAGTGAACTAACGATGTGGAATATTATTGTTGAATCTTCTAATTAGTAACAGTAGTGTTTACACTTAATTTGCAGGTATTGCTATTTCAATTGCATTTTGATCTGTAAACACCTTTGTTGTAACGACTGTGGTGTAAAATAGTATCTAAAGTAAATTATGGCATCCCATTTCTTCCTTTGACGTCTTTGAAAGTTAGACTTTAGTATGGTAAGGTATTCTAGGTTATCTTAAACATTACAGTTTATAGTTCTAGACCAATTAATCAATCAGTTGTTTGTAATATGGATTACAGGAACTTACTGTAAAAAATAAATTTATATTATAAATTATTCAATCTAATCAACAAAGTTTCGTCTGGTAAGTTATTTTAGATTTGTAGAAGTAAAAACCACAAAGTGGACACTAGAGTTTGTGTCATGACACTAACTCTAATGTTCTTATATATAGTAAAGATAAGGAACACGATGGTATTCCCGTCTAATTGAGCAGTCCGACTGGGGAAGTACCTCCGCCCTACAAAATACCGCAGTCATAATAATTACCTCGTGCTGGCAGCGCAAGTGTGACTCCCTTTGTGTTGCATACGTCCATAAGCCACGGTAACTACTACTACTATCTGGTTATCTTCCTTTGGCAGTGGCGTGTTCTGAAGAGTGAGAAGGGCAAGGTAAGAATAGATATGGCTGAAAAAGTGGAGGACTTTGTTATTTATAGCAGTCTTTCATCATAACCTCAACTGATGTTTAGTTGCATCCGAAAGTATCACATTGGAGTTGGTGATCCGCTTCCTTCCCAACTGCTTAAGAAAAGTCTACGTTAAAAAGTTGTCCGTAAATCTGTAAATATACTGGGTTGTACGTGAGGTCGGCTTCGCCCCTAGGGGCTTGTTGGTGCCCCATACACTCGTACCTCAAAGGAGTTTAATAAAGCATATATGTCAAACGGTAAACTTCAAACGTAGGTAGGTACTTATTAACCTATTTAAGTCAAAAGAGGTCACAAAATTTAATCTAACAAAAGATCAAACGAAAATTTGCATGTGGTTCCTTTTTAGGGAACATCAACATGAGCAAACTAGTCCACAACTCGTAAAACTAAATTCATTTCTATCGGAGTTGAATGTTTGTACAAAACTAATCACTGGTCCCCTTAGTTGAATATTTAGTTTGTGCCTGTTCGGTTCTAAATGATAGAACTGCGATATCATGTACGTATTTAGGTACGTGGTTATTCATTAACTTCTTATGCAAGATCTTACCATACAAATAAATGAAATTGAAATGTTTTTGTAACTTTAAAATAATAGCTAAGAGTTTATATGAATAGCCTATAAAAAAATGTCTGTTTGTACACAGGATGTATTTTTGAAACGGGGCAGTAAGGGCAAGTACCTTAACCGTTGCAGTTACAGCAAAACGTTCTTAGAAGACCTTCCCTAACTTTTTGACATATTTTGAACTGCATTCACAGATTTTGTAAAAAACTTACAGTTGGCAAAAAAAATGCAAAAAGTTCAATTTTTTTTTTATGCCAATCGATTCTATTTCATGTGGGGATCAAAAAACTCTATGAGACCATTTTAGCTTTCAGTACTAGGAAAGACAGAAATCGTACGTACGTTTCCCATACATTTCGGCAACAGAAACAAATTTCTACGATGGTCTAACTTTTTGTTATGGCCAGGAAGTGGGTAGAATTGACTGTAAAGTAAATAAAAAGAATTTTTACCCTCAAATTTCGAATTTGATTCGTAAATCTGTGTGTTATACTTAGTTTCAGCTGAGAAACTTCGTATGAGTTATTAATTAAGGATTTTCGCTAAAATGTCTTCTAATCGTGAAAAAATTGACTTATTAGAAGCGTATTTTGTCAATAATCGAAATGCGGGAGCTGCATTAGTGTGGTACCGCAATAAGTATCCGTTGCGGCATGTGCCAACAAGAAAGGTTATTACAAATCTTTTGAAAATCCTGGAAATGCAGGGTTCTTTCAAAAGAAAGCGGCAGCCTCGTGTGGACATGGACACGGAGATTGCGGTTCTGACTTATGTCGAAGCATATCCAGAGGTATCGTCCAGGCAAGTCGCCCTTGAAGTAGGTGTATCCCACTCCCTTGTGATAAAGATATGGAAGAAATACGGCTACAAGTGCTATCGATATGGGCGCATAGTTCAAGTCCGGGTGATGATGTTCGAAGGCTTACTTTTTGCAGATGGCTAAGAGGAAAAATAAGCAGAGATCATGAATTTTTAAATTACATACTGTGGTCAGACGAAACGAATTTTTCCAATAACGGTATGTACAACAGAAAAAATCACCACTATTGGTCCAAAGAAAATCCACTAAGAGTTACGGCAAGTCATAATCAGGTTCGCTTCTCACTCAACTATTGATGTGGTATAATGTCCAATCGAGTCATAATGGTGGAATTTTATGAAGGGAAACTGAATTCTGCCATGTATAATGAAGTCATTTTACACCATCTTGAAAACGAGATTGACGAATGGCCCCTGTCGGAATTGCGAAAAGTTCATTTTCAACAAGATGGTGCTCCGCCACATAACAGTCACCTTTCACGTTCCAATTTGAGCCGCCTATTCGGTACACAGTGGATACACATGGTCCAACACAGTGGCCACCTCGTAGCCCCGATCTAACACCACTTGATTTTTTTTTATGGGGCTTCGTGAAAAACGAGGTTTATAAGACGACGTACGCCAGTGTTCAAGAGCTCAAGGATGCATTAATGACCATTTTACGTAATATTCATCCCAGATATTCCATATTATATCCATTATTAGCCGCCATTCGTTCAGTGCAAAAAAGGATAGACTTATGTATTCGTGAAAATGGAAATCATTTTGAGCAATTTATTTCATAAACCAATTTCTTAAATGTTTAAATGATTTTTTTTATTTAAAAAAGTTCAAAATTTTACCTGACCTATGAGTTTCGAGTTGATTTATCATATTTCCGTACGAAATGTATGGGAAACGTTTTTGGCGATTTCTGTCTTTTCTAGTACTGAAAGCTAAAATGGTCCCATAGAGTTTTTTGATCCCTACATGAAATAGAATCGATTGGCATAAAAAAAAATTGAACTTTTTGCATTTTTTTTGCTAACTGTAAGTTTTTTACAAAATCTGTGAATGCAGTTCAAAATGTCCCAAAAAGTTAGGGAAGGTCTTTTAAGAACGTTTTGCTGTAACTGCAACGGTTAAAGTACTTGCCCTTACTGCCCCGTTTCAAAAATACACCCTGTATTTGTAACAGGTGATCTTCGAAACGACTGGGCCGATTAACACGTAAAGTTGGCGTCAGCACGATCTTTACTACAAAGTCTCAAAATGATCTTAATACCAAAGCATTAAGACCAAATTTAATTGAATAAATACTGTCCGAACCAAAGGTGAGTACCAAATATTAGAACAATCGGTCAACAAGAAGGGGGAAAACCAAGGCGTTACGATAATTTTATTACTAGCCTTGTCAAAATCAATCTATTACCGACCACTTTAAGTAAGTAAGTAAGTAAGTAAGTAAGTAAATCATTTATTGCTCGAAACACGGTATGTTACAATGGTGTTACAAAAACAAATAAGGTCCGACATGCTTCGCAGCATTTATTATATACATACATAATGTCATTATATTATATATATTTATTTAACTAAAACCACTTCAATTTTAATTTTAGAAAAAAATATATAAATCATCAAACTTACTATTCTTGCCGACGACGACCATGATTTAATCGCAAGAACTTCCGAACCGTTATCTAATTATGATTTCCTATATGAAATAACCATAGAATAAATATTATGATCTTGCGAAAAAAAATGTTCTGAAATCAAATTTCAGAAGATTTTTTTTTATCATTCATTCATTTATCGATTAGTAGAAATTTTGATTTTTGCTTTATATTTCAATTATCCAAAAAGGGTTTTCTAAAATCACTTTAACAAATCTTTATTGAAACACAACTGCCACTATATGGAATTAACGCCGTGTCGGTGTGTGGGAGTCAACAACATAAAATTAACGGCCACTTAGCTGCTGCGCCATCCATGAAGGTAAATATTGTAATAAAATAAGTAGTATTATATAATGTTATAAAACATATATTATATACCTTGTAGTTTTAGGGTTAACACCGACCGAGCGGAAGATAGTTCGAGCAGTTTTAAGTGTTAATCCCACCAAAAACATAAATGTAAAAAAGGAGAGCCAAGTTCAATACAAAATTTTTGCTTGGCTCTGGGCTTCGCCGCAAAAAGAAAGGAGATCTAAATGAGAGCCAAGTTCTATGTAAAATCCAAATATGTAAAAAAAAGGGTTTGCTGGGAGGTAACTCAAAATTGAGTTAAGCTCGACTCTGTACACCAAGACGTATTTGTTATTGCCTGTTGATGTATTATTTTCTTGTGTACAATAATAAGTTAAAAGTATAAAGTATAGGAACAAAATAACATTATGAACAAGTATTAAATTAACTATAATGAACAAATATTAACTACCGCGGTAGCCTAGTGGTACGGATAATTGACTGCTGAGACGAGGTCTTGGGATCGATCCCAGGTATTATACAGGGCACACACCAACGACTTTTCGATGCTTCTCGAAGTTATATGTGCATTTATCGCAGGTTTATAAGTGCCCGGTTAATGGCAAGGGGCTCGCCACCTATTACATTGGGACCTAAACATAAACTGGTGAAATGTGGGTGCTAGCTAGCTATTCAGGGATATAGTGGTGAGTTTATGTTTATTTATGTAATTAAACTGTATTATTTACTTTATTGGAAACCTATAACAAATGCTGTTATTTATATAAAATGTGAGATCGTAAAGTAGGTTAGATTTGACTTGGTCAGTTTTCATCACATCAGTCATTAGTCAGTTATTCAACATATATTTATATATAATTTATTTAATTCTGATAAATGGCCAAGTCGGTGTCAGTATTAATAACTCTTTGGTGTCTGGCATTTTTCATGCTAACGTTCATTTCTAATTTGAAAATCGTCATCATTCATCTTCCCGTTAATATCAGTCCCGGCCTTTACCTCAGAGGTCGGAGTCCGCATACCGGCTTTAACTTTTTCACACGGTCTTGAGCATCCATAGTACGACACAAGTCGGCAATTTTCGGGTCTAACCCTTCCCGACCCTACCTAATTAACTTTTAAATAATTATAATTTAAGTACTTTTTGCTCTCGCAATAATATGGAAGTGTAGAAATAATTAAGTAACTTTCAACCCTGCTCGTACCACGAAGGTACATACATCACTCAAGCAATGTTTAAGTTATAATACATATATTGAAGTAACGTTACAAAAATAAAAGTACGATGTAATGTTATGTATACTTGTTTTATAGCAGTCGAGTAGCAAACAAACCTCTCAAAAGTTTTCGACAGTCTTGGCTGTAATACGTTATGCTTGAATTATGTTAGCTTAACAACATAATGGTTTAATTAACAAATTTAATATTACTTTTCATTTTCAAGAAATTGTAAAGAGATTTCAGTGATTTGAAGGAGCTGGTTTGGTCGAGGAAGTAACTTTCAAACTTAATCGTCTCGATACCGCCTGTTTTTATAATCCTTTTGGAGCGAAAGATTTTGGACATTGTTTCGATAGCAAAAACAACTGGAAGTATTAATTTAACGAAAAACAATATTTTTTTATAATAAGTGAATTCCATGAGCCGATTCGGTCGGTGTAGTAGCTTTCTAACTCAATCGTCTCTATGCGTCTAATTTTAGTCGTTTTGGAGCAAAAGATTTTGGACATATTTTTGGTAATAAAATTAAAAATCAAATATATTTTTAATAGTGTACTTACGACAATTTAATTATAATGTACAAGTGTATGGTATAATGTACGACTTTTATAAAAAAAAACAATCTTTTTTCGCCAATTCCATACTTCCAGAGGATTTTGCTATCGAAATTTTGCCCAAAATCTTTCGCTGCAAAACTAAAAATCTGTCTGTATGATAATAGAAAGCTATTGCATCTTATATAGATGATTTAATTAGTATCTGTGGTAGACTTTGCATGACTATGCAGTCCGGTATGGGAACGACACTAGTCTACAAGAAGACACTTCAACTAAGGATCGTTTGATAAAACAGTTGTTGAGGTGATCCTACTCATATGTCTCTTCTTAGGTTATTCAAAAAAAGTTTGAACTAAATAATTGCCATAGGTTTTATGTATTCATCAGATTTACTGATGGCCTTAGTAGACGACCCGCGGTATCCTAGTGGTATGGGTAATGGACTGCTGAGACGAGGTCTCGAGTTCGATCCCAGGTTTTACCATGGCACACACCAATGACTTTTCGATGCTTTTCGAAGTTATGTGTGTATTTATCGCAGGTTTTTTAAAAGTGCCCGCCACCTATTGGACCTAAACATAAACGGGCGAAATGTGGGTGCTAGCACCTCTGCTTACCCCTTCGGGGATATAGGCGTGAGTTTATGTTATGTTTATGTTATGCTTAGTAGACTACCAATCTGTAAAAGTCTTCCACAATATATTATAACATAAAATTAGGAAACCAAATAATATCCACTTTCAAGCAGTTATTTACATCACTAACTACAAACAAAAGCGGAGATAGTACGTTTCATGTTTAACTTCAACTTCGAATCACAGAATACTATTTTGTGTTAATACTCACAAGCAGAATTTAGAGCTAGTTAATTTATTCAACCGCCTTACCTCTTATATGCCTACAGGTATTAAGTATTGAAACTGTTCCAGCCTGGGGGTGACAGGTGGAGCCGCCTGTCACCCTGGCAGAAGCAGGCCGCGGCGGTGGCGCGCCTGGCGCGCCTCCCCGTTTCCGGGGACGAGTTGGGGACTCTGTAGTCCCCGCACCCGAGAAGAGGGCCAGATCGTGAGAGATGGCCCTGGGTCGGCCGGGGTGCGAGGGATATGCCTGTCAACCTCACCTTCGGCAACCAAAGCGACCCACAGGCGGCGTGCGTTTTAGTCGGTTCGAGTCCGACATAACCTCCTCCACCGGCTCCGGTGGGGAGGTATCCGTGGGGATTTTGCGCACGTAAGAAAAAAGAAAAAAAAAATGTACTGAAACTGTTTACGGTATCAGTAGGCGAGTTTTATAATGTGCGAGGGATATGCCTGTCAACCTCACCTTCGGCAACCAAAACGACCCACAGGCGGCGTGCGTTTTAGTCGGTTCGGGTCCAACATAACCTCTTCCACCGGCTCCGGTGGGGATGTATCCGTGGGGATTTTGCGCACGTAAAAAAAAGGCGAGTTTCATAACATCATTTTAAATTAACTTATAAAATTATGTTATTATCATTTTAGTTTTATTCTTGGTTATAACTGAGACTGTTACCAACTGTCACAGTAACCACTTACTGTTACCATGACTGTCGCGTTTCACTGTCAAAGTGACTGTCACGTATCATTGTCACCGAACTGATAACCATGGCTACAACCAAGGCTATCAATAATTCTCGGTTATAACCGAGACTGTTACCGTCTGTCACTGTGACTGTCACGTGTCACTGTCACCAAGACTGTAACTTGTCACTTTCACCGAACTATAGCCCAGCGAACTATAGCATAACATATAGCAACCGCTCAAACTGCCGATTAACACACACATTTTAACGCAGATTCCTCTCTTGGTCTAAATATTCTAAATCAAAAACTGAACATCAGGCTCCAAAGTAGAAGAATTGAATGTAAACAGTCCATTCCTAGTATTCCGGTACACGATTGTTTCAAGAGAAATGAAATGACCTACAAAAATGATCGCTATAATCATGAAATAATCAAAATTACGACCAGCTCCTTACATTTTTTTATACCACTTACGTGGCAGACAAGTTACGGCCCACCTGATGGAAAGTGGTTACCTTGGCCTATGGACGTTTGTAACACCAGAGGAGTCACAGTCGCGCTGCCAACCCTGTAAGTACAGAGTTTCTGTGCCGTCAGTGTAGAAGACAAAGCAGGACAAGCCTTTAGCCTTCCCAATGACAGCACAAATTCTCCAGTGAGCTCTGGCTAACCTACTCATCGCTCTACATTATTGAAGTTTCGATCGCGTCATGACTTTTTCAGTATTACCACAGGCACATTGTGTCGATTATCATGAAAGCGGTAACACGAATTTTAAAATGTGACCTTTTTATACCTGTCACAATGCCACATGGACGCTTTAATGAGTGGAACTGTATGATATTCTTGTTAAGCATATTTGATTGAAACCACAAGTGTTGTACGCTGCTTTTTCGTTGAATATGCATATTTATTATTGAACCACCATAAACCACATACGAGTTAAATTCTGAAGTACCTACCCGTGTCAATCTTTCGTCTATTTGTACACACATGCACGCACCCACACACGCGCATACAATCGCACACAAACATCAATAAAAAGCAGATAGGTGTATACTTGTTTAGTGGCAACTTTAGATGCAATCAGGATATAAAAGTGAGTTATAAAGAACCATAGTTTTCATTATAAAATTACGTAAAAATGTGCGTTATCTTTGCTACTAAAATCTATAGCGCTGTAATCTTTGTAGGAGATAAAAAATATTACTTGTGATATCGTAGAGATAATTCGATCGAAAGTTGCTAAAAATATCCAAACCGATACGTATAACGGAGAAAGAATAAGAGGCGACTAACAGAAAAATGCGCAGACGATATCACTCGAAGTAAAACCGTCTGGCTATAGGGAATATAGGTGAGCCCAGCAGTCGACTGCGATAGGATAATGACGTTTACCTACTAGTTTAACAATACAATGCAGTGACTAACTAAGTTTTATTGCATTAAGCAGTGATGATCAGGCATGTATATAAGTTTACTAATATAGATTGGAACAGTTTTTGTTTGAATATGCTAATTTATCGAATTCAGTGTATGACTCGATGAGTGTTATTCCCACTATCCTCTACCGGATTTACACTCATTTTTGACAACTGGCTCTTGTTTTCCTGACATATCGCGCTTAGCTTCTAAGACTAGTTGCATATTGCCAATCACATTACCTGAGAACTGCAAAAAGATATTTTCAATAACACTGGACTATATAGTGTTTAGTGCATAGTGTATTCATGGTGTTTTTAATAATCATGAAATCCAACACCTTAGTTTTAAGTATACAATTAGATATTTTTACCTGAATACGGTGTAGCAAAAGAAGGCTATGTATGTAGGTTCATCTGTTCCCTCATAGCTCCTCAACCACTTACTAGAACTGGACAAATGAGGTATCGTTAGAAACGTCTTAGGCTGTGTGTGTA
Organism: Eilema griseolum; assembly: GCA_963662185.1. Lineage (NCBI taxonomy): Eukaryota > Metazoa > Arthropoda > Insecta > Lepidoptera > Erebidae > Eilema > Eilema griseolum. The sequence goes on from OY759243.1 coordinate 5,323,182, forward strand.
TAATGTTTAACTGAATCTATTGTGGCACTCAGCAGTTAGTATGGACCCTGTCAGAACCTTCTAATGTCCTTCTTGAAGAACCCCATATTTAATTATGAAAAGACTTGAAGTTCCACTTTACTTGTGCAACGCTGTAGAAACTATTTATAATACATTTCCTCTTAGTATTCGCTGCGGTTTCATTTATTTACAAAGCATTGTATGCCAAGCGCACCACGGTTACTTCCCAACATTGATCGGTAATAAGTACAATGAATAGTAGGTAAACTTTTCATTGCACTTGTCTTGTTGTTGTGTTGTTGTTTGCTCTCGTAATTTATGTAGTTAGTTAAAATATTTATATTATATTAATTTATCCTTTGAATATAAAATAGCATTTTGGTAAGTGTATCTACATAATTAATTAACTTTTGTAGTAGTTACTGCCTATTTAGATGCCAAATTTTGACTTCACTTTTCCCAAGCACCTAAAATATGGGGTTCTTCAAAAGGGGCATCAGCAGGTTTCTTCATGGTCGGCAGCCCGAGAGTAACACCCCTGGTGTTGCATACGTCCATAGGCCACGGTAACCACTTTCCTTCAGGTGGGCCGTGTGCTTGTCTGCCACCTAAGTGGTATAAAAATAAAAAAAAAATTGCGGCTCTAAATATATAGTCCTGTGACGACGGATAAGAGACGTGTATACAGTTTTTTAGTACCCCTCGGTTTTTTTTTAATTTCATTTACTTGAGCACAGAATATTAAAGATTCAATTTTATTTTCAAAGTGCCATAGTTTACAGATCAAGTCTTATAATTTAATATATGGTGCCTTGGACAACATTAGTGGTACATTAGAGGCCAACGACACGTATGAGCCCTTACAACATTAGAGGCATCTATTGGTAAGGACTACGGTTCTTTTAAATGGCAATCCTTAAATTCCATAATACCAAAACTGGTATAGTATACATAGAAATCCAGACAGAAAATTCCAGTTTGGTTTGACTTGCTTGACTTGGACTTCTCTAGAACACTTTTTTATTTGCCACTAACAAATCGCAGTAACTCACGTGAGCTAGTGCGATTTTTTAGTGCTAGTACCCGTGATCACTATGGAATAATACTGTTGTTACGTATGTAACAGTATTATTCCATAGTGATCACGGGTATTTTTCCTCAACCAAATGGCTGTGATCCAAAACATAATAGTAATATTTTATCAATTCCACTTACACATTCAAATTTTATAGGCGCAGATATATGCAATCAATCGATACGAAACTATCCAATAAAAAATGAAACATGATGATCGGAAAACACTTACCTACTGAGAAATGATGTACGGTAAGCTTCAGAGAAAAGGAACCCCCGCGGCGATATTCTTTAAGTATTGAGGGGGTCTGTTTTCTCTGACGCTGTGTGTACAATGTCAGCAGATGCCAAAACTGTATCCACAAAGTGCTGTAGTGGATGGATAACTAATTCAGTGATGTTCCGATGAATAAATAATAGTGAATTTATTCACTTACCTGAAAACAAAGAAAAGAGTTGGTTATTATTTTATACTATAGGAGAATAAAAACTAGAAATACTTTATAGTAGTTTAACTGGTGGAGACGCCTGTCACCCTAGCAGAAGCAGGCTGGTACGGAGGTGGTACATTGCACGCCGCTTTTGCACCCGATAAAGTGATCTTGAAACCTGAGATGGCTCTGCATCAGCCGGGATGATAGGGAACTGACACCCAGGATGATGGTTTGGTCGGTTCGGTTCGAGTCCAACACAATCGCAAGAAAAATGATCAAAACAGGTAATTAGTTATTAGTTACCACGATCCATAGACTTTTGTAATATAAAAGTATCGATGTTATTCACGCTCCCCTGTATAGGTAAAAGTTATTGGTAAGGATATCGTTTTTTTTTAAACACAAAAATATATATATTTTCTTTTTTTTTATCTAAGACACGCCAACTTGACTTCACCTCGCCTGATGGTAAGCTAAAGGTAAAGTCTCAGATAAGAGAGTCACCATTACAGACACTAAGCAATGTTACAAAGATGGCACTTAGCTTGGCGGCCTCATCAAATGCTTTTTCACGCCCTTAAAGGATCCGGGACTGTAGGAAGAAGGAAACACGTGTGCTGGTAATGAGTTCTAGGTCTTGGTGGTGCGGCAAAGAAAAGAGTCTCCGAACCACTTGATTCTTGCTCGCATATTCTGTACAGTGTGAGGGTGACATCTAAGCCCTGTATGTTTTGTCCTATGTAGGAAAGGAGAGGGTGGGATTAGTTGGAAGAGCTCATCAGAACACTCACCATGGTAGAGACGGTAAAATATAGCCAAGGAAGCAATATCTCTACGCATCTGCAAAGGCTCGAGAGTGTTCGTGATCTCAGGATTCCCAATAATTCGGACCGCGCGTCGCTGCAACCTGTCGAGAGCATCTAGTAGGTATTTCGCGGAGCCATCCCAGAGATGCGAGGAGTATTAAGCGCAGGAGCGAATTTGTGTCTTGTATAGAAGATACCGCTGCTCCGGCGTGGAAAAACGTCTCACTTGGTTCAGGAGTCCGAGTTTCCGCGAGGCTGTTTTGATGATGCTCTCGATGTAGTTTCTATTATTCAGTTTGCAGTGAATATCCATGCCTAGGATATTGAGATTGTCCTGCAGTGGCAGTGGCGTGCTCCGAAGAGTGGGAAGGGGAAGGAAAGAAGAAATCTTTGCTGTGAACGCACAAGCCTGGGTCTTCTTGGCATTGAACACGACCAGATTCTCAGAGCCTAATTGAGAAATGTGATTCAGGATCCTGGTCAGTTTAGTGACATAAAGCTGTCTTTTTTCCGCGATATCAGACTGGCCGCAGGATGTCCGTGATAACTACCGTGTAAGGTGCTATCGTCTGCATAGCAATGTATGTTGCCGGTAGACGGCATGTCGTTGATATGCAGAAGAAAGAGAGTGGGAGATAACGGACCCCTGCGGAACGCCAGCATTTACCTGCAAGAACTCCGAAACCCGTTAATCACAGAGAACGCGAATACGGCGCTCCCGCAGGAAGCTAGCAACCCAGTTGCACAGTCTGGAAGGCAGACCAAAGGCTCCAAGTTTGGAGAGAAGCGATTTGTGCCAAACTCTATCGAAAGCTTTGGCGATATCAAAATTAATTGCCAGTGATTCCCCGTGCTTGTCCATAGCCTATAAGTATTTACCAAAATTATGGGTACTTTTTAATGAAAGAATAAGTTAGATACATATAATTTCGGTATTAACCTCCTTTAATAGCCTGTCGACGTTGATAAAACATTATATACGCGACATTTAATAGCTTGTTGTATTAATTAAACTCAACCCACAATGACGTCATAACAATTAAATCAACAGAGCTAAGCCTATCAACTTGAGTGGCTTGGCTATCTACTATGGACAAAGCATTTTATTTGAAATTCAAATGCTTTTATGTTCTATATACAAATTCTGACAGATGGTGTATGAATGTCATCTGTCAAATACTTCAAGTTTTACTTTTTTATGTTTGTAGTGGTATATGATCTGTTAGTTTTGTCATGCGGTTTTACTCGTCATACTCGTTTATACCGAAGGGTAACCCTTTTCTTTAATCTGGTTGGCTTCTTAGGATCGTAGTTTGATGTCAAATAATAATCTATTCTTCCCTAAGAAGTGGGCCAATAATTTATCAAAATGAAAAAGAAAAATTTATTCCCTGATACTTTCAGACTGTAGTCCGATTAAACAAACAATTAACCCCCCCGGGCATACGCGCAACGACACGTACTTGTACTGCGCTTACGTGTAATAATATTAATTCGTTGTAAAAATAGTTGTTCTGCTCAAAACCACATACCGTTGTGTAGGGCGTCACACAGGCTACACAGTGCATGGATTGGTTTATTCTTCGGCGAAGATATCAAGAAGCAATCACGATTTTTATAACTACAGGACAACGAATTTAGCAAAGTCACGTAGCGGGCTCAACGATTGGCGTTCGTTCGGCTATCTTCGGTGCATTAAGTACATCCATTTGTGCACAATCGGCCACCACTCGAGACTGCGCGGCGGTGACGGGTCCCGACAAGCGGCGGAGTAACACGAAGCCCCCGAGTCCATCGTTACTTGCGTGATAACAACACTACGGCTGGCAAGCACTTCGACGCATTTGTAATCACAAAAATTACTATCATGTCTCGAACCACTCGCTCGCCACCTGGCAATCAGCTTCATGAAACTCAATCCGAGCCGGATATCCCGTTGGCCAGTGTTACCCCAACCTCTCAGTATAGCCCCTTTGACTCAAAGGGATCTACAAGACCTAATAAACGGTGTCGACTTGAGACTGCTTCTCCAGGTAGTTTATTACTACAGCAAGATAAATTCGATGAGATTAAAAGCATGCTACAATCCTGGAAGGCAGAGCAGGATGTTATTCTCAACAGGTTGGTCTCGGACGTCGCTGACTTGAAGCTACAAAATATATCTATTCAAAAGAGTAATTTAGACATTGAAAAGTCTATGTCTTTTATAAACAATGGTTATGAAGACATCAGAAACCGAGTTGAGTTGTTAGAAAGGAACCATGTCGTTCAGGAAAAGCGCTTCAGTGATGTAAGAATGTCTGAGCTTGAAGCTAAGATCGGTTCTATGGAGCAGCAGGCACGTCAGTGCAACATAGAAATATGTAACTTACCGGAAAAGAGAAACGAAAACCTACTTACTATACTGGAGTCTATTGGTACGTCAGTGAACTTTCCGATTTCTGCGGGTGATGTCCTGTCTGTTCATAGGGTTCCACATGCACAGCAGCACGATAGTAAGCCGAAAAATGTTATTGTTAAACTTAAAACAAAGATTACTCGTGATAACCTGATTAGCGCCTACCGGAAAAATAAGGGTGTCAAATCTGACAAACTGGGAATTTCAGGCGCTGCTGTTCCAATATATATTAATGAACACCTAACTCTAAAAAACAAGACGTTGTTTCGAAAGGCCAGGGAAGTTGCCCGCGATAACGGATACAAATACGTGTGGGTCTCAAATTCGACTGTGCTGGTGCGTGAGCGCGACGGGGCCCCATCGTTTGCTGTTCGCTCTGAAGAGGATCTCAAGAAGTTCACTCAAAATGCTCGTAAACATACGGCTGGTTCGTCGTATCTGTAGGATCGATTGCAAACACCTGCTCACTCTGATAATCGCCACTATAACTGTCTTATTTGTTATGCACTATATACACTTTTGTAATATTTATACTATATACATACTATGCCCTGTCATTGTCTTAAATGTCTGCTACTTTCATATTATTGTATACAATAACATTGTCTTAGCAAAATTTGTTTTATATCTTTGCGTTATGTCAGTATATTATGTCAAGCATGTCCATGTGGTGCTATTTATTAAGAAAAGTTCAGATTCTGTCATTTTTATACTCAGATTCATTGGCTGGGTTGGGTTCCATATTGCTTTATATTCGAGATCATTATATCATCGTAAAGTAAAATGCATATATAAATTACACACCTTAAACTAAATGGCCAATAGTGTTGTTGTGTATTATCAGAACTGTGGAGGCATTCGCACGAAGTTGCAAACATTATATATGAATGTTTTGGCAAATTCATATGACGTTATTGTTCTAACTGAAACTTGGCTTACTCCGGACATCTCTGACAATCAGCTCATAGATGACCGCTACCTAGTTTTCAGATGTGATCGCGACAGGACAGCTACCTCGAAAGAGGAGGGCGGGGGTGTTCTCGTGGCAGTTAGGCGTGAACTACGCCCTAGTCGACTTACGACGCCATATGACAGCTCATCGATTGAGCATATCATTGTGCAGCTCCCAGCATCACAAGATAACACTCGTCACATAATTAGTACTGTTTATATTCCACCTCGCTCTAGTGACGTAGTATACATTGAATACTTGAACATGCTTCAAAGCATTGTCATGAGTTCGTCCGTGGAATCTTATGTTGTCACAGGAGACTTTAATCGGCCAGACATTGACTGGATTGATCATAATAATTACGTTATACCGAATCTGGTCTCGGCCTCGGTTAGTGCGCCCAGTAGAACTTTGATTAATTTTTTGTCATTGGTAAACGGTATGCAGTACAATACATTGAAAAATACCCTAAACCGAATACTTGACTTGTATATATCGAATGTCGACTGTGAGTCAGTCTCTTGTAGTGCTATTCTGAACACTGTTCCTCATCATCCCCCGTACTCTGTGATTACTAGTCTGAACACTGAGTTCACTCCTATGAAACGTCAGACAATATCCACTTATAGATATTACAAAGCAAATTATGACATCATTAATAAGGAACTGGGCAAACTAAACTGGACATCATTACTTTTGCATCAACCCGCCGAACAAGCCGTCCATATATTTTACGAAACTTTGTACGGTGTGATCAGACAACATGTTCCCTTGACTCAAGCTAAATCTTCTCGCTTTCCTCCTTGGTTCTCTCCGAATCTGATTAGAATCTTTAGAAACAAGGAACGCGCGTGGCTGAAATGGAAAGTATACAGAAATATTTCAGATTACAATCATTTTTCGAGCTATCGTAAACTATTTCAGAATGAAACGGCCGAGACTTTTCGTAGTTACATGAAATCTGTTGAAAACAGCATACCTAAGAACATCAAATATTTCTGGTCCTATATTGCTAATAAGAATAATAAATCTAACTTTCCTCATAAAATGTATCACAACAACGTTTCTTCGGACGATCCCACTGACATATGCAATCTGTTCTCCACATTTTTCTCCTCCGTCTACGAACACTCCAGTCTCGACCTAGGTAACTGGGAACCACCTGTTCAATGCTCGGAGCTCTCTTCATGCTTATCTCAGATTGATCTCTCTGAAGATTCTATCCTTAAAGCCATCAATTCATTAGACTCCTCCAAAGGCGCTGGGCCTGACGGCATTCCACCGTTCTTCTTTGTAAAAACTGCAGATAATGTTTCATGTGCCTTACACATTATATTTAACAAATGTCTGGAAGAGTCAGTCTTCCCGTCCGTGTGGAAACAGGCATATCTAACACCGATTTACAAGAACGGTGACAAAAATAGTGTTGAAAACTATCGCCCGATTTCAATTTTATCTACTCTGTCTAAGCTCTTTGAGAGACTCGTCCACGATGCAGTATATCCCCATATCCACAAGCTTATTTTACCTGAACAACATGGTTTTGTGAAGCGACGCTCGGCCTGCACCAACCTTATGAGCTTTGTTGGGTTTTTATTCGCTAATATGGATAGGCGGGTGCAGGTGGATGCCGTCTACACAGATTTCCAGAAAGCATTTGATAAGGTGGATCACTCGCTGCTGTTGGACAAGATTGCCTACAACGGAATACGGGGCAATCTACTTCGATGGTTCATGTCGTATATTGCAAATAGAACACAAAGAGTTGTTATTAATGGATACCAATCAAACCCAATTGTTGCCAGCTCAGGAGTACCTCAAGGATCAATACTAGGCCCTCTTCTTTTTGTAATATTTATTAATGATATAAAACAATGTTTTAGGCACTCTAACTTTTTGATGTACGCTGACGACATTAAAATTTATAAAGCCTGTAGAAATACTGAAGACTGTCAGCTACTTCAGCTAGACTTATGTAGATTGGAAAACTATTGTATTATAAATAAGCTCTTTCTAAGTCTCCCTAAATGTCACACTATCTCCTTCACTAAAAATCTCAACAAAATTAACTTTGCATACTCCATTAATAATGTTTTACTAAACAAGGTGAACTTGGTTCGTGACCTGGGGGTGTTATTGGATCCTTCACTTCATTTTGACAAACACATAGATAATATTATAAACAAAGCTTATCGTATGTATGGATTTGTCATAAGATCATCTAGAGACTTCGTCCGACCCTCCACATTTTTATTGCTTTATAAAACACTGATACGATCTCAACTTGAATACGCTATACAGATATGGAACCCTCTCTATACTAAATATTCTTCTAGACTGGAGTTAGTACAGAAAAAATTTCTCCGCTCAACTTATTATAAATGTACGCGGTCTAGACTACCTTACTCTGAGTTGTTAACCCACTTTAATATATTGAGCCTGGAATCTAGACGTCTACTTCTTGATGTCATGATGTTGCATGGCCTATGTAATAATAGATTTGACTGTTTGGCCATCACTAACGACATATGCTACACTGTACCTAGAACAACCGTTCGGCGAAAGGCACGCCAATATCAGCTTTTTCATATCTCATCTAGCAAGACCAATGCCGGTGTCCGCATACCTCTTCGACGACTTGTGGAAACGTACAATAAGCATTTCAATGACATTGACATCTTTGCTGCATCTTATAACCAATTCAAAAGTCATGCTGTTGAAATATTAACCGTATTGTCAAACTAGGTTGGTATCAGTAAGTCTTAAAATTTTACATAGTTTCATAGTTTGATTGCTGTACTTAGGTAATATCACTATTTATAACCTGTTTCTTCGCTATTATACATTTTTGTTAATCTGTGAACAATGTTGTGGGTTATGTGTTTACATAATTCTATTATCCAAATGTTTTTTTTCTAAACTGTAACATGTAACCGTTTTTTGTTCCCAATAAATAAATAAATAAATAAATAAACACGTCAACATTATAATTAGAATAGAAAAGTGCGAAAATAGAACACTAAAACTATAGACACAATGATATCTCACGCTCTAGATGGAAAACCATTGTGTTAAAAGAAGTGTTTTAGGGTAGGTCGTAAAGCGAAATCACTATCAGTTTTATATTCTTCATCAATATTCCTCATAAAGGAGTAGGTACTATACTTCTTTATAACCTCTGGCTAGAAAACCGTTTTCTTACAAGTCATAGTTGCTATGTAGGTTGTGTAGTCACAGTGGTCGGATTAACATAATATCAGCATGAACAACTTCTGGCTGGATAGAATTGAGATTGGGTTCGTTGTTTATTGGACAAGGTAGGCTAAGCTGCATGAGTGATTGCTCTATAAAATTATATTTTTACTTGCGGTTGTATGAAGTCATTCAAAACATATACATGTCATGTCAATACGTATATATTGCTCGCAACACTCTCGATGCGCGCAACTTCACTTCCATATTTATCTTGTTATGTTTTGAGAAATATTCTTATTTTATACGTTATTTTTCTCAATTTCTTTTGTGTTAGAAATATCTAAATGTTATTGAAAAGCATATAAGAAAAATAATCGCTGAAGTCGTTTCCAATTGTTTTCCAGTAGGTTTCAATTGACGTAACCAAGAGAAGCAAATGTTGAAAACAACGTTAATTATAAATACTGCGCAGGTGTTTAATAGTAACATTTTTACCTGCGGGATGCATCCATCTTTATAAGTTTTTTGTATCAGTTTACTATCAGCTTCAGGGATTCCCACAGGGGATCGGTGTAGACATGATGTCCAATTAAATCCCACAGTGGACCCTGATGGATAAAAAAATCAAATATATAGAATCAAGAAAGCTATTCGGAAAATTTAATTGTCTCTCTGTGGGATTAAAAAAGCAGTATTACTAAAAAGAGTGTGGAGCACACGACGATCTTTGGGTCAAGCTAATTTCAACTTCAAGCCTAACAGGCTGTGAATTTATTGATGTCTCTCGTCCGAGAGAGAGATTGATGGACGAGAAAAAAAATCAAGAGGATAGAGCCAGGAATGCTACGACAGTATCTAAAATAAAATTATGATCAGGCCCTCGACTACTAAAGCAAAACCACCGTCATACCACAGACATGACAAAACATAGCAATAAATTTTAGATTTTATTTATATAAGGTTAAAGTCCACAATTAAATGAAAGAGTGTCATTACATTTTCATTCACTCTGCAAAAAGCAATTTAATTGTGGACTGGAATTATGAACTTTAAGCGCATTGCTTTAAAATCTAAAATTAAATGTAGTTTTAGCAATGTTCGTAGTATAACAGTGGTATTGCTTTAGCAAAATCGAGGTCCAGGTTGGCATCAAGCAGTTCAATTTACGGAACAGACATAAAAAAGGCACGATAGTCACGCCAAGCAGGTTATCGAAAATTTATTTTAGTCTCATATTTATTATTAACGGTAAATGGTAAAATTATTATTAATGGTAGCCTAGTGGTATGGGTAATGGACTGCTGAGACGAGGTCTCGTGTTCGAACCCAGGTTTTACCATGGCTCACACCAATGACTATTCGATGCTTTTCAAAGTTATGTGTGTATTTATCGCAGGTTTATAAGCGCCCGGTTAATGGCAATAAGCTCGCCATCTATTCCATTGGGACCTAAAGATAAACTGGCGAAATGTGGGTGCTAGCACCTCTGCCTACCCCTTCGGGGATATAGGCGTGAGATTATGTTATGTTATATTTATTTTCAAACAAAAGTATCAATTATGTAGGACTACGGTACAGACCAGTCCGGAGTCTGATCCTAAAACTTAAGTTGATGGGCTGAATATTATATAAGCACTTCATTAAGTCAGTTATGATTAAATGTCCCGGAGGATGGACCCTTTTATTTAAGTAAAGCTATTAATATAGATGGCTGGTCGTTATTAGTTATTCGTTAGATAAATTTTAATCGTTCGAACTAATTCGCCCGTCCATCAACAAATTCACAGCCTGTTAGGCTTGAAGTTGAAATTAGCTTGACCCAAAGATCGTCGTGTACTCCACACTCTTTTTAGTAATACTGCTTTTTTAACCCACAGAGAGACAATTAAATTTCCCGAATAACTTTCTTGAGTCATTACTCCAACAGATTGTATATTTATGTAACATGATATTATACCAACAAATTAATATGTTAAGTACATATGTAGTTACTTTATTATTTATTGTGACACTTTTTTCCTAATCTGTTAAAACGTTACAGGAGGTAGAGCATGAAGAGATAATCCGTTAAAAATTGAAACCACTGTGGCCTGGTAAATTGCCTCCACTCATTGGCCACATCAAATAAGTGGGCAATTTTGTATAGCTATGCTAGCAGGAGCAGCGAACAGACGACATTATAAATATACAGGTGGGTGACAAAATTCATTAATTCATTTATTTGACTTATGTCTCGTTCCAAATTCGAAACTTGAAATTCATTCGCGCTTCACGCCTCAATCGTGATACTATTTTAATCCCGAACAGGTTTTCTAATATAAAGTAATTCATTGTTTAAAACTAGTAAAACTATAAACACTTACATTTAAATACAATCTCTAAACTTTTACTATGTTATTCACAAATAGTGAAATCTAATTTAAAAATTTCTAGACTTTTCCAAGCGTTCATAGCGAACATGTTTTCCGTTTAGTGGCAAGTATTACGGACAAACAATGCGATAAGAAGTCGAAGCACTTACTTTTATGTCTTGTTACAAGTTTTCTGAGTGCATTTTATTTGTGTAACGTCAAAAGAGATTCAAAGTTGCACCTTGTATATGTAACTGCTTTATAAATTAGATTTTTATATATATTACTTAAATGGAGCTATATAAAGTCAGACAATCTGTTGTGGAGGTTATATGGCAGTTGCTTCACGGAAAGGCGGAAGATGAATGTTTTCTTTTATCTTACTTGAATGACTTTTCGATTTCTTTTATACCGACTGTCCCCAAGGTCCAATTCCCTTTCTCTTAGTGGCTTCATTGTTCCGTTGGATGAACACAATAATATAAATATTGTTTGTTTCTTAAACATGTAACCTATCCCCCCTGATTGTCTGGAACGGAACCTAATATAAATAATGAACTGTGTGAAGGAATAAAAAGAATTTTCAAAGATCACAGCTAAATTAGTGATACGTTCCGATGTGCCTACAATATGGAGTTCTTCAAAAGGGGGCATTAGAAGGCTTCTTCAGGGTCAGCGTTTCAATGGTGTTTTAATTATAAATATTTAGGAATCTATCAGAACCATTAAAATATTGTTTCAAATATTTTCATACCTACTGTATCTGTCTCAACCAATCGCAATTTTTTAAATCTTATAAAACAACGAAGAAATGAAACAGACTGTTCGATTTCACTGTCAGTAATTAAAAGTTTTAGGGTCATAATAGACTACCGTTTTCTTTTTTATTATGCTCGACATAAAATCGACCTGGTCTTATTTCTTACCGATATCAAATCTTGTGTCAATAAACTGCGCAATAAACAACACAATCTGTCGGTAAGGGCTCTCGATCGATGATGTCGTACACGTACAAATTACTTTTAGCGCCAAATTGTCGCCTGGACATATTGTAACGTAACTAGAGTAGTGATTTCTATGTGTTATAGACAAGTTAGACTGTTTAGAATATTGTGTAATGGCAATGCACCTCAGAGCTTGGGGAAATGAATTTTGAGTTTTGAATTTCGAACGAGACGCAGATACTATAAAAATGAGTAAATCGTAATAATAAATAGTCAATATCGAAATCGCCGTTGAATCAAATGCACCCGATTTGATTCAACGGCGGTTAAAAAGTAAAGAAAGTTTTTTTTATAAGAGAAATACAATACAATACAATATTCTTTATTGTACATACATCATAAAATAAATTGCAAATTATGAGATACTACAAATAAATACTCATCCAAGTAACCCTTGGATGTCAAGTTCCAGTCTGGACTTTGAGTATTTGCAATTCGAATTTCGAAACAGAAAGTTTGTGTGGGGAAATGCAATTGATCACGCATGGCAGTTCGAAACCCAAAAGTTGATGTTGTATAATATTGTAGCTGGATTTTAAAATTGATCACTTCTTGACGGGGTCAAGTTTTCAGAGCCAGAACTGTAAGTGCGATGAATTATCAATAGTTCAGTTGAAGTTCCGCTTCCTGTCGCTAGTTGGACCTGGATACATGCGGTATTGCTACCGTAATAAATAAAAAAAGAAAAAGATTAGAAGAAAAGAAAGTTACTGAATACTCAATGTTCGGTTATTGTTATGAGGGTCACTATAGCACACCTCTTTTGCGAGACCCAGTTACATACACAACCAAAACTATTACATTTCAAGTAAGTATTGTCAGTAATGAAAATTTCTAGTTTATTACATTGAAGCTAACATCCATTTTAGTCGTAATTTCCCCAGGCTAGTTGTTTTAGCACGTAATGAATTCACAGTTAGCAACCATTCCCGTGTACAATCGGCATCAGATCGATATTGAGGAACAATGTACTCAAAATGATTTAATGCTTTGGTTTTATCCCTTCCTATCATCTGACTGTTCTGATATTTGGTACACGCCGTTAGTACGGACAATAATACAATTTAAATCGATAAAACAGTTTGATTTGCTTTTAATACCTTGATATTAAGACCGCGTGGTTCTCGGCAATGCTGCGTGGTTCCCAGCAGAGTAGAATTTGGACCACCCAAGGCGACTAAAGGATGTTGATGATGTTTAACATCATACAGATTTATATACTCCAGACTCAGCCTCAGATGCATGGCTTGAGACAACGATAGTGCCCGGAAGACGGGCATTTACCCCTAATACGTGGAACCGAATTCAATGATTGGTGAAATGTGGGTGTTAAATTCACCTCTGCCTAACCCACTGGGGATAAATGCGTGATTATATGTATGTATGTATTAAGATCATTTTAAGACTTTGTAGTTAAGATCATTCTGACGCTGACTGTACATATGGTCAGAAAGGTTTCCATAACCGTTATCATTTATTGTTATTCACAAGAATAGTTTAATTCTCTTGAGGTGTAATCATGTTAATGGGAATTAACTCAATTAGACACGCGTCTAATTGAATTTCGCAACAAAATTAACCACAATCAGCTTTGTTCAGGATCAACAGTGTTAGCGAGAATGGAATATTTGGGAATTATGATGTAATTGTTAAGTACTTACCTAGCATTCCTGTTTAGTTCATTAATGAGAATGTTTAGACCATATTCTTAATTAGAAATGAGTACACATTTACCTATTACCAAAGTAGCTAACCCATTTAGTGGTATAAAAAAGTGGTATAAAAATAAAAATAAACATTTCGTTTCGCATGGGAAAATTTCGTAAATACGGCAACCCGATTGCAGCACCTATGGTATCCAATAAATTGTATCTCTAATCCTTGTGCCTTTGGTATTAATAGTAGGTACCATAATAAAAATGAAATATTTCCCGTTTCCATGGGGGATTCTTTAATGTGTGCATAATCCCCGCCGGAGCCGGTGGGAGAGGTTAGGTTGGACTCGAACCGACTAAAACGCACGGCGCCTATGGGTCGTTGTTGGTTGCCGGAGGTGAGGTTGGCAGGCATATCCCTCGCGTTCCCCTGGGAGCTTCATAGTGCAAAGTTTTTTCAATTGCGGATAGCAAAACAATACTAGGTAAGTACATCTACTTTTTAATTGACGAACAAGATTCTGAAGCAAGGATTCTACTCAGGGTATTGGTAAATCGGTAATCGCGTCTGTAAATGCTAATCAAACTAAATCATGTCAAATTGAAAGTCATAAATCATTTATTCTGCATAGACCATTAAATTGGAACTTACAAAACCTCAATATAAAAAGAAACTCGCTTGCCATCGGCAGGAAATTCATCCTCACACATTGAAGAAGAAGGTGCGCACTGTGCGGTACGAAAGAAACTTCATCCCACGCACGCTCAAGCTGTGAAATGAACTCCCTGCTGCGGTTTTCCCAAGCGCCTACAATATGGGGTTCTTCAAGAGGGACGTTAGAAGGTTTCTTCAGGGTCGGCTGCGCGATTATAATGCCCCTGGTGCTCCACACGTCCATTGGCCACGGTAACCACTGCCTATCAGGTGGGCCGTTCTGTCGACCTACCTAAGTGGTAAAAATGGAAAGACTAGCAAATGGACCACCTTTTTGAAACGCGACCCCGACCTGAGAAGACTCTGGCAAGGAACTCTGTGACGATTTTTTTTGGTCTATTTATGAAAAGAGGTGGGTGAAATCGGGGCAACAAAGTGCATGTTTTGATGGGACCAGATGAGTGACAGGATTGTTGTTCGGATGAAAAATGAACAATTGTTTTCATACATAGTCGCCGGTTGTGGATCACTGTTACAAACACATCGTTCGACAGGCGTTGTTGCTGTGAGGCAAGGCTTAAAATCAAAATTTGCATTTCAATTCACATGAATACTCCTTGTCACTCAATACTGACATAAATCCTGTTTCCTGCTTTGAAAAACTTCACTGTGTTTATCTCACTACTTTTATTCTGGTGTATAAAAATTTGAATAGGTAGACTATTTGTTGCTCAGCCGGAATGGCTAAACGAATGTACATTAAGTTTGACACAGAGATAGATTACATGTAGTAGACTTTAACATGGAAACAATGTACTATTAGTTGCACCATCTTTTTAGCACGTACACACACACACACATACACACACACACACACACACACACACACACACACACACACACACACTTAGCAATATTTACAATTTTAGCACTATTATAATTACTGGCGAATAAAAAACAATACTTGTGAGATGATAATGCCAGGTACTTTTTTCACAATTTTTGACTTTAGTGAGGAACCTACATTAGAAAAGATTATAATTTTAATTTTTATGGATTACGGGTATGGGTTCAGTAAATATACCACGTGGGTTATAGCTAATAGTCACATAAAATCACATTCCCTATTCGAAAATCTTAATATGTTGATATTCTGTAAATTTATAAGTAATAAACACAATGGATTCTCTTCGATATCTTTTTAAGGGTCACGCTTTGTTAACCCAAAATGAATCTTCAAGAAAGAATACAGAATACCTACCGCCGGCGTCGGTACGATAAGGTCTCATAGAAAAGCGTCTTGCTGAATAAATAATGATATAATCCCGATTGCAAAGACTTATTGATTAGATAATCTGTCTGTGTTTATGGTATTAACAGGTTTACAAACGACAGTAAAATTTCTTCTATTTTAAAAAATGTATTTGGTCCTGTTGCTACGTGGTTAATATGGTTTTCGCACTTTTTCCCGTTAACCCCTCCAACTAAGCTAAATTGCTCACACAAGAAATTTAGCTAGTGGTTCACGTCGGTAGAGTAACGGTCAGGATTTTAATGCTGATTTTAATGGGACCTCTCGATTATAAGGCCGACTACTTAACCAATAACATACCTACGATACTTTTGCGGCAGCGCCTGTCTGACTGTTGAAGCTCAAAGCATAGAATAAATGATATTCTAAGGGCATCATCAAATTTGTTCACATCTCAAAACACGAACTTGACTTAAGACTCGAACCATTGATATAAGATGGGGTCATGGGGTCCGAACGCTCGCAATCTCTTCCGTGAAATTGCAAAGCGTATGGTCGCGCTTCTCGTGACCAGAAGGCTGGCTTCTTTTTAGGTCAGAGAATAAGCATTGCCATAAAACGTGGCAATGCTGCCAGTCTTCTGGGAACGCTACCAAAAGAACCATGTGATGCGGAGAATTTCCATGACGCATTTTAATTACTTTTAGCTGTAAGTTGTATAATCGTTATTTTACTTTTATTTTAATAATTACGTGTAAATAATTGTAGAACCAACGATAAATATTTCAGATATAACTTAAGATTTCTTGCTAGAATCAAACATATTATCTACCTTAGCTGCTAATTTTGTTATCCTGGACAATGTAATCTATCAGTATCAGAATAAACGGGATATTTACCATGTTTGTAGTGAGAGTGAAACCAATAGTAGTGCAGATACGCGTAGTAAAAGAACTCGAAAGAGGGTAGATCGATATAATTACTCCTAGGAAAAAACTTTTTCTCTGTTCACCGCCACTACTCCAGTTCCTCCGTGATCATGGTGCTTGCAACAGCGCCGAAATATCGGAAACTCAAAACAATGAAACATGGTAAATATCCCGTTTATTCTGATACTGATGTATTATCGTTATTTTACTTTTATTTTAATAATTACTTACGTGTAAATAATTGTAAAACCAACGATAAATATTTCAGATATAACTTAAAATTTCTGATCCTAGAATCAAACATATTATCTACCTTAGCTGCTAATTTTGTTATCCTGGACAATGTAATCTAACTTTATTTCTTCACCAATAAACTTTTACAAAAAATATTTGTTGAGGACTTATTTTAAGAATAAAAATACATGCCAGAAGACCACACCCTTCTTATATCCAAGTACATTATATATTATTGGGTAAGTATATTTCAATAATTCACGTAACGGCGTTAGTTTCCAATACGTACTATTATTAAAACTGCATTATGACTAAGCTTCCACAACCATATCGCCGGTCTTGTATTAGCGTTTGTTATCAGGATCATGCAAGCATTAAATCCGTTAAGCGCTGTAATCAACAATGAACATGAGTCAACAACCGTAGTTTTGTTTCTATGCGACTTCCTTGTTGCCAAATTTGAGATTTTTTCCTGTAAGTAATCTTTATCTTAAATAGATTATTATTTTATCGGTTCTATCTGTACGTATTGTTATACAACTACAACCAAATCATGTACGCTAATATGGACAAATATTATCAAAATATTCAATGATAACCATTTTGGTAAGAAAAAAAAATGTTTTTTTTTTATACCAGTTAGGTGGCAGCCCACTTGATGGAAAGTGGTGGCCGTGGCCTATGGACACCAGAGGTGCCACACTCGCGCTGCTGACCCTGTAAGCACAGAGTTTCTGTGCCGTCGTGTAGAAGACAAAGCAGGACAAGCCTTTAGTCTTCCCACTGACAGCACAAATTCTCTAGTGAGCTCTGGATATTATGTTGTTTTTTATTAATGGAAATTAATATTATGTACCTAATAATGTATTATATTATTGTTTTGTTAGACTGAGTGGCATACAACCAGGACCCTTGATATTTTCTTGTTTAATACTTTTTAGAGGGTGATTCTGTAGTCGGGTTTTAGTTTTATTTTAACCTTATCTGTGCTTTTTTATTTATATTAATTTGGGCAAGCCCTTTCCGATGATACCAAACACGACATATTTATATCTAATTTATTTTTTAACACAGCACTTTATAATCGCTAGAGGGCACTACATTAGATTCAATAACACGTTATATAACCTATAATCAGCGGGCGAGTAAGATGCTACTAACGTGACCTCATTTGTACTGTTCTAGTAAGTGGTTCAGGAGCTATGCACAGATGCTACATACATAGACATTCAAAATCATAACCCTCCTTTTGCTTTGTCATATTCGGGTACTTTTTACCCGAATACGAAACTCAATATCGACTTATTTTTAAATATTTAACTATTATTATTATTAATTAATTAATCTCTTTATTTTTATTTATTTTTTTGATGAATGAATGTAATATCCCAAAGAAATATGAATAAAAACTCGTGACACTGTCAAACGTAGACAGATCCATCAAACTGTTTTTATCTGACGGAGGTAAATCCATTTCAACCAATAATAATAAAAGGACCGTTAATATAAAAATGGCTGCCGTTACCTATCCAATTTTTAACGTATTTTTCGTAAAAACAAATGAGGGTTCCGTACCCAAAAGAGTAACTATCGGAACCTTATGATAAAAAGTTCATTATCCATTGTATATCAGCAGGTTGTATCTCAAAGTGAGAAGACAAGTATCCAACTCCGGTAGATTTCATCAGACCAAACGAAGACCTGCCGCCTTGATTCCATCTCCAGTTGTCAACTTGGAAGTTTTTAAACTGCCTGCTAAATTGACAGCTGCAGAGAAAACATGGTAAATGGGGCTTTATCGACCGGTTGCAATAGTCCTGCGATTGCGGGGCCCAATCTCGGTCCATGTCGCATTTGCTCTCCTGCTCGATGTGCCCCTTCACTTGTACTACCGACGACCTATGTAGAACAACGGAGAGCGCTGTTGCTGTGGCCAAGTTCTGGGTCAATAAAATTAAAATATCAGACTATTATATACCAGACCTAGCCATTGACTCGAAGAAGAAGATCTCATTGTACCCTTTTTGACAATGACAATTGTTGAGAAAATTATACAAATGAAAATAATCAAAAAGCAAAAAAATACATTATTAATCTAGTTAGTTTTAAAATAGATGTATCACATAAAAAAATGTGCTAGATTCCATTTTCGAAAGCAAATAATAAGTAGAATTTATCAACTTAAGGTAATTTGAAGAGACACAAATATAAATCGACATGATAAAAATAATTTAATTATTTTGATGGCATTCGATAATAATTAAATTATTATTGCCATCATATTGCCCCTGGTGTAGTGGATAGTGTATACCGTGGCCTATGAACGTATGCACGACCATAGGCCACGTTATCCACTTCCAATCAGATGGGCCGTGTGCTTGTCTGCCACCTAAGTGGTATAAAAAAATAAGTAAAAAAAAAATTATATTCAGAATGAACTGCACAAAAAAAAGTTTCTTTTTATAAATCGCAAACGTTACCAAAATACTGTTTAGTCAAGGCAAAAGTAATCCTGAATATTTTGGCTACGTTGGGCAGATTTGCAATTAACCCCTGACCCTCATATTAACCTTCCGAATGCCGAGTGATACTTTATTTTTATGACAATTTTTTTATTTGGGCGGATCGTGCAATGAGCCCGTAATTAGAATTAGGCATTTATATATTTAAAACGTTTCGCTCAAATTTAATTGGATACTCATTTTTGCGAGGATAATTTACCTTATAGGATATTAACCCTCTCCCCCCTGGAGTCGATGGGGGGGCTATGTGGGACTTGAACCAACTAAAACGCACGCCGTCTGTGTGGGCCGCAGGTTGCTGGAGGTGAGATTATCATATACATTGAAGGAGGTAGGACACGACGGTATTTCCGCCCAATTGAGCAGTCCGACTGGGGAAGTACCTCCGCCCTACAGAATACCGCGGTTAGAATAACTTCGTGTTGTGTTCCCAGCGGTGAGTAGCCAGAGCTCACTGGAGAATTTGTACTGTCAGTGGGATGACTAACGGCTTTGTCCTCTACACTGACGACACAGAAACTCTGTGCTTACAGGGTCGACAGCGCGAGTTGATGGAGCTGTCTACGTGTGTGTGTCTACGTGTGGCTTCTCTGGTGTTACACACGTTCATAGGCCACGGTAACCACTTTCCATCAGGTGGGACGTGCGCTTGTCCACCTACGTGGTATAAAAAAAGATATTTCCCTCGCACCCCGGCTAATCTGAACAAATCATACATACTAGGTGGGCCCAAACCTGTTATGGCACTTACGCCGGTGTTTCCAATATAATAAAAGCAGCTAATCTGGCGTTTACATAACTACAAACCAAGGATATAACCTAGTAAGGAGTACGTACTCGTTACAGCTTAAGAGCCGGGTCATAAATAAACTTTTTGCTCCTAATGAGAATCGTGACGATCGTGTTGGCCTTGCATGGCGTGTAATGGCTTCTAGGTGAAGTCCAACTTGTGCCAGGAAGATTTTAAGGTAAGTCCTGTTAAAGCAGCAACTGTGAAGTTACACGCGACTAGTATAGTGTTCTACGGTAATTATTCTGGTCTTTACTTTACTTTACGAGTCATATACGAACTTCTATTATTACATGCTTTTGGTTTGAAAGTTTGTACTAAAATGTAAAATTAAGTATTATAATGTATTTTTTCTTCAAGTGTTAGAGGATCGTGAAAAATCTAAGCTACTACGTAGATAAGAGATTTTTAGGTAATAGGGTTATATTAGTTACGATATTTAATAAGGTACGATACGGAACTAAAAAAGTATTTGAATTTTTTGTCTGTCTGAAAGCGATGGACCTAAAAAACCATTAACCGGCTTCTGCAATGATTTGTTTTTTTATTAGTAATTTCTTAGTAGACCAAAAAATTGCCGTATGTGTTAGCCGCTGAAATAGGCTAGTTTAATATAAGTACCTATATCATTGCGAAAGGAACTCTGTCATTCAATCCACTTCGCATTGCCGAATTTGCTTACTTTAGCTTACAATATATACGAAGTCTTCCCTACCAAAAATTCACATTCATCAGCGTTTTAAACGAAAGCTTACGCTCATGCTGCTAAGCTCTGTGAAAACGATCTCAAAGTAAATTACTTTATATGGAAGCTGTTGCTACAAACAGACACTGCAATTAAACTAGACTATTTATTGCTCTGTGGATTTAACGTGCACACAACACAGACCATATTTCGTAACTGACATCAATGTGTTTACACAATATGTAATACGTTTGGTTCTATTGTTGTGAATCCTTATGGTGTAGTGTAAAATAAAGCAACTGCTATTTGACAGTTTCATTCAAAACATTTTCAACTCAATTAGTCAATTAATTAGTCTATTGCAGTCACCTGCTAGACATATGCTTCTGCCAATAATATGCACTGTGCTGCTCCCGATTCTCCGCTTTATGCAGGCAGTCTGTCTCTCTGTGTGTGTGTATTGTGTGTGTGTGTGTGTGTGTATGTGTGTGTGTGTGTGTGTGTGCGTGTGTGTGTGCGTGTGTGCGTGTTTGCGTGTTTACGTGTGTGCGGCGGGTGTGTCTGTGGCATCATAGCTCCTGAACGGATGAACTATTTAGTATTTAGTTATCTTCTTGATTGAAAGGTGTTCTTAGTCGGGAGTGTTCTTAACTCAATCTGGGTATTCAATCAAAGAATTTGACTAGTAGAACAATTTCAAAAGTGTAATTTTGTTTGATGATTTTCATAACCTTTTAAAGATAGAATTAGAATAATAATAATAAAAGGATGAGTTGGAAAATCAAATGATACCCGTGTGAAAAAGGAGAAGGTTTGCGTATCAGAGATCGGACAAACAGAAGTATATTTCTGTACAACCAAATTAAGGTTTTATAAAAATACTGTCTTAGTTATAAGGACAGAAATAAAGCCTAGGCATAATGAACTCAGTGAATGGAAAATAAATTAACTAATTACAACAAATTAGAGACAACAGAATTGCTTTCAAAATAGCTTTAATAGTTTGTTTACGAACAAAAGTTTCTAAAGATGATTCTCAAAGCTTAATTCAATCACAGTACAAAAGTTGTGTTAAGCTGACTCTATAATTTTAATTTTGTTAATCAAATGAAAAAAGCATAAAACTTTGTTCTCTGAAGATTACAATAATAGTACATTCATTATTTTTAGTATTTTAATATAGAGATTATTTTACTTTTTTATTCTTACTGTAGGCACACTGGCAACAATAAACTGTAGGTACACTACACCAGTTTTCGAGTGTTGGGGTTGATGGAAAAAAATACATTCATGAATGCATAAATTAACTTTTACGATTTATTCTTTTGTTTTAGAGTATGTAATAAGAATATAAATAGTTTTATAAGTAGTAATAAGTAGTGTACGTTTAACTTAAAAGGTTGCTGGTATAGATTGGGTGCGCAAGATGGAGGACCACGCATTGTGGCATGTATTGGGAGAGCCATATATCCAGTAAAGAACTTCAGTAGGCAAATTCATGTTCATATTGAATGTGACCTACTTAATTCTTCTTCTATTATTTAAAAGGAGGTAGGACACGGCGGTATTTCCGCCCGATTGAGCAGTCCGACTGGGGTAGTACCTCCGCCCTACAGAATACCGCGGCCATAATAACTTCGTGTTGTGTTCCCAGCGGTGAGTAGGGTAGCCAGAGCTCACTGGAGAATTTGTGCTGTCAGTGGGCTTGTCCTGCTTTGTCTTCTACTGACGGTACAGAAACTCTGTACTTACAGGGTTGGCAGCGCGACTGTGACTCCTCTGGTGTTACAGACGTCCATAGGTCACGGTAACCACTTTCCATCAGGTGGGCCGTGTGCTTGTCTGCCAACGAAGTGGTATAAAAAAAATCTAGCGTTAATTCCAGTCGCATCTGAAGCGTTCACCTCGTCGTCCAGATCCACCATTCTAACTCCGGGTTTAGTGGAACTTTGAAATTTTGTTTTGCGATCAATTCAATTTTTTATAGGTATGCATATAGGACACGTCAATTAGACTTCGCCTCGCCTGATGGTAAGATGAACGCAAAGTCTTAGAAAAGAGGATCACCATTACTTACATATACCATGTTACAATGGTGACATTCAGCTTGACGGCCTCATCGTATGCTTATTCAAGCCCCGATTAAAGGACTTGGGACTGTAGGAAAAAGGAAACACGTGAGCTGGTTATGAATTCCAGGCCTTAATGGTGCAACAGTAAAGTCTCCGAATCGCTTGGTTCTTGATCGTATATTCTGCACCGTATGTGGGTGACATCTCAGCCCTGCATGTCTTAATTCTGTAATATCAAAAGTATCCATGTAAATGCTGTGAAATACGACACATGACACAGCATGTACGGCTACAATAAAAGTGATAATTTCTAACATTAAATCCTCAACGATAATGTACTAAATACATCCATAGGGCAAGGCCAATCCGTCATTAAAATTAACACCCGTGCATGAGTTTGTGGCACGAACGTAATGTAATAATAGATTGTAACCGCACACTGTATTTCCGAGTTCAAAATTATGAAATAGCTTTTCACACTTACAGCCTTATCAATGTATATTTGTAAGGTAATTTAAAAAATGATAAGTATTTGAATTAAACTCTAAAGCATTTTTATTAATCTTCTTCTTCATTTTAGCTTTAATCCCAGTCACAACTTTCACAAGCTTTCACCTCGGAGTCTGGGGTCCGCTTTGCCAGTCTAACTGCGAATTTTGGTGGTTAAATTTTGATATTTTTTTGAATAATTTGGATTACCCATCTCTTCTCATGCGGTATCGTACAAGGCAACTAAGGGATAGGGCTGTTTAGCATCAGACAGATATATACAGCACTGACTCAGCCTCAGATGCATGGCTTGAGTCAACAATACTGCTCTGAAGACGGCAATAATCTATTACGAGGGACCAAATTCAATGATTGGTGAAAAGTGGTCGTTAATTTACCTCTGTCTAACCCTCCGGGGATAAAGGCGTGATGCAAATTTTCATGGAATTCTAGTAAGTAACTTTTATGTTAGATACGTACAGTACAGAACAGAAAAAAATAATCAAACTATGATATTGACATGTATTTTATATCCTACTACGGCGAAGCAAATGGAGGGTTATGATTTTGACAGGCTATGTATGTATGTTCATCTGTTCCCTCATAGCTCCTCAACCACTTATTAGAACTAGACAAATGAAGTATAATTAGTATAATTATTAATTATTAAAGCATCTTATAGGCTATAAAATGTGTCACTGAATCTAATGTGACGCTCTCTAGCGGTCATGAAGTACTGTGTTAAAAAATATTAATTTAAATTTGAGATAAACATATCGAGTTTGATATCAACTGAAAGCACATTAATTAGCACATTTCAAATATGTATACATTATACCTATTATTTGCCCCAAAACATTATAAATAAGAAAATAAGTTTAAAAACTTTATTATGTAATTTGGTTGGAGAGATAAATTTATATAATTATTTATTATTCTAGTCTATACATGATAAAATAACACTAAATGCGCTTTTGCTGCTTATCCTCCTGACCAAGTTCCAAAACAATTTAGTCAATATTAGTCAATATCATATAACATAAACTCACGCCTATATCCCCGAAGGGGTAGGCAGAGGAGCTAGCACCCACATTTCGCCAGTTTATGTTTAGGTCCCAATGTAATAGGTGGCGAGCCTATTGCCATTAACCGGGCATTTATAAACCTGCAATAAATACACACTGCTCGCATCTCTGGGATGGCTCCGCGAAATACCTACTAGATGCTCTCGACAGGTTGCAGCGACGCGCGGTCCGAATTATTGGGAACCCTGAGGTCACGAACACCCTCGAGCCTTTGCAGATGCGTAGAGATATTGCTTCTTTGGCTGTATTTTACCGTCTCTACCACGGTGAGTGTTCTGAAGAGCTCTTCCAACTAATCCCACCATCTCCTTTCCTACATAGGACAACACGTGCAGGCCTTAGATGTCACCCTCACACTGTGCAGAATATACGAGCAAGAACCAAGCGGTTCGGAGACTCTTTTCTTTGCCGCACCACCAAGACCTGGAATTCATTACCAGCACACGTGTTTCCTTCTTCCTACAGTCCCGGGGCCTTTAAGCGGGGCGTGAAAAAGCATCTGATGAGGCCGCCAAGCTGAGTGCCACCATTGTAGCACTTAGTGTCTGTAATGGTGACCCTCTTTCCTGAGACTTTGCCTCTAGCTTACCATCAGGCGAGGTGAGGTCAAGTTGGCGTGTCCTATATAAAAAAAAAAAAAAAAAACACATTACTTCGAAAAGCATCGAAAAGTCATTGGTGTGTGCCATGGTAAAACCTGGGATCGAACCCGAGACCTCGTCTCAGCAGTCCATTACCCGTACCACTAGGCTGCCGCGGTCATTATCATCATTGTAATGACTATCACGTATTGCGACCTGAGACAGTGCGCCCTGTGCGGTACGAAAGAAACTTTATCCCACGCACACTCAAGCTATGGAATGAACTCCCTGCTGCGGTTTTCCCAAGTGCCTACAATATGGGATTCTTCAAGAGTTACATTAGAAGGTTTCTACAGGGTTGGCAGCGACAATTGAAGGTCTTGGTGTCGCACACATCCATAGGCCACGGTAACCACTTCCCATCAGGCGGGCCGTGTGGGTGTCAGCCACATAAGTCGTATAAAAAAATATTATGAAGACTTTGTGTCCCGATTGTATTCGAGGTCTTCAATCCAGAGCCCTTCCGCCCATCGGAATCTTTTAATTTGGTAATTTACATCTTTGTAATTTAAGGGCAATAATTATATATACATATATACATACATATAATCACGCCTTTATCCCTGGAGGGTTAGGCATAGGTGAATTAACACCCACTTTTCACCAATAATTGTATTCGATCCCACGTAATAAGGGCCTATTGCCGTATTCCGAGCACTATTGTTATCACGAGCCATGCATCTGAGGCTGAGTTTGGGTTGTATATATCTGTCTGATGTTAAAGAGCTTTATCCCTTAGTCGCCTTGTACGACACCTCATGGGAAGAGATGGCCCTAATTCTACTCTGCCGGAAAACACGCGGCAACTAATTATAAATTACATATGGAACTGTACTATGTAGTGTGAATTTTATGATAATTTCCACAATAAACAGTAAAATTACGGTACGTAATTCCAACTGCGACGATAGACATAACAAAATTTTACTGTACTTGTATATTATTTTTCTTCAGGAACAATAAAGGTATCAATAAAAGCAGCCAAATAATATTTTAGTACTCTTTTGGTCGTAAAATGAACTGGTACACCTCAATTTTCAATGTTCAACGAAATATCCATTAAATTGTATTGTTGGAATGTGTTGTGAGTCGTGATATAAATCGGAACGTGGATGAAATATTATGCAGCTGGTTGACCATATTTCGCTTATAAATGCAGTCACAAAGCTGGCTAGCTTATATTAGGCCGCCAAATTTTAAATTTTTGTTCTTTTTTTTGAATTCTGTTTTACTCAATTCTGTGTCGTTATTTCAACAGCAACAGAATTGACTCTAATTTCACTGTATCTCATGCTGAAAACGTTGTTATTACGTGCGGTTTTAGTGGGTTTAAGTTCAACATAATCACACCTGCTGGGTAGTGGGAGTATATCTACCCAAAACAATTGTTTTACTTTGATAACTTTTTATTATATTGACGGTTTTTACAGATTTTTTTATATTGCGAAAAATCTCCCCGGATACCTTTCTACCGCCGGAACCGGTAGAAGTGGTTGTGGTCATATGTTATAAGTAAAGTTGTAATTAAATTGCCTACTCTATTGTATTAGGGTAACCTGTAAAAAATAGATGTAGATGAGAGAAATAAATAAATAAATAAATGTTGGACTCGAACTGACTAAGACGTAAGCTCTCAGTAGGTTTAAATTACACAACCACGGATACCCCTCTCACCGAAGCCAATGGGGGAGGGTATGTCGGACCTGAACCGACTAAATTGCACTCCATCTGAGGGTCATAGGATGCCGGAGGTGAACTTGAAGGAGGCATATCCCTCGTACCCCGGAAATCTTAATACCAATGTATTAAGACCAAACCATACAGTTTTATTGATTTAAATAAAATTATCGTGCAAACTAAAGATAAGTACCATATATCAGAACAATTAATCAACAGAAAGGGGGAATACTAAGGCATTAAGATCATTTTGAGTACTTTTCTAGTCAAGATTAATCTGATGCAGACTATTATATACTGACAATAATTATTGCGAATGTTTCCACAGTAATCCAAATCTCCATTACGCTTGTTTACTCTAGCCCTCTGATAACCTAGTTCAAAGATAAAAGGATCATGTTATCTAAAACAATAGACAGCTGATATTTGACAGATTATTCATTATCATATTGCTGAATGTTATCGAATCGTCTGCCGCCTGTTGAAAAATATGAAACATTTATTAAAATTTGTGCATGCTTTATAAAAACCTGTAACTTTGCCTGCGTGAAATTTTTATCCTAATGCCGCGTGAAATTTTGAGTAGTCAGCTGTTGTTCCAGACTATACATACATGTACTAAATTTCAGACAAATCCGTTGAGCTGTTTGAGCGTGATTGAATAGCAAACATCTAAATATCTTCACAAACTATTATATTTATAATATTAGTAAGATTAATATAAAGGCAAAATTAATTGCAAACGTTTTGCGCAAAAAGTAGGAAGAACAGAAATCATATTCTCCCCCTTGCTACGATTCTGTCTCATCTTTTGCAAAAAAGAGGAGATCGATCAAGAAATAGAAAAATTGAATCAGTTCAGGCGGAATTCGAATCCGCGATCTTTAACTTACAGGTCGCTCTTACCACTAAGCCACAGAAGTTTCGCCCGAATTCATCCAAATTCTTCCATACATTCAATTCCTATCAAAAAGAGGAGAGTAGGGCAAACAAAAGAAAAGAGATTAAAACTTCAAGCACCTTCTGTTTTTCACGTGTGCAAAATCCCCACGGATACCCCCCCCCCCCCCCCCCACCACCGGAGCTGGTGGAAGAGGTTATGTCGAACTCGAACCGACCAAAACGCAGGCTGCCTGTGGGTCGTTTATGGTTGCCGAAGGTGAGATTAACAGGTATATTTCTCGCACCCCGGCCGACCCAGGGCCATCTCTCTCGGTCTGGCCCTCTCCTTGGGTGTGCACCCCAACTCGTCCCCGGAAATAGGGAGGCGCGCCGTCGCCGCAAAAACTTCAAGCACCTTAATAAACTATATGAAATACTACACACTGCTACTTATCTTTCTTTTCCGATCAATTCTGCTTATTTGATCAAAAATAAAAACAACACTAATGATTGCAAAATAAAAGGACAGGGATACTGATAAACTTTTAAAAAGTATTAAACTTCGATTCAAACTTGAAACTGAACATTTGGTAAAGAAAAGAGCTCGGGTTTCATTGAAGTACCTACTTACTAATAAAAATCTTTTGTTTGCTAAAAGTTTTTTTTTTTTTTTTTTTTTTTTTTATATAGGACACGTCAATTGGACTTCGCCTTGCCTGATGGTAAGCTGAAGGCAAAATCCCAGAAAAGAGGGTCACCATTACTTACACATACCGTGTGACAATGGTGACACTCAGCTTGACGGCCTTATCATATGCTTTTTCACGCCCCGCTTAAAGGACCCGGGACTGTAGGAAGAAGGAAACACGTGAGCTGGTAATGAATTCCAGGCCTTAATGGTGCGACAGAGGAAAGAGTCTCCGAACCGCTTGGTTCTTGATCGGATGTTTTGCACCGTGTGCGGATGACATCTAAGACCTGCACGCGTTGTCCTGTGTAGGAAAGGGGAGGGTGGGACTAATTGGAAGAGCTCATCAGAACACTCCCCATGGTACAGACGGTAAAATACAGCCATGGACGCAACATCTCTACGCAGCTGTAAAGGTTCTAGGGTGTTCGTGATCTCGGGATTCCCAATGATGCGGATCGCACGTCGCTGCAACCTGTCGAGAGCATCTAGTAAGTACTTTGCTGAACCATCCCAGAGATGCGAGCAGTACTCCACACAGGAGCGAATTTGTGTCTTGTATAGAAGACACCGCTGCTCCGGCGTGAAAAATCGTCTCACTCTGTTCAGGACTCCGAGTTTTCGTGAGGCTGTTTTGATGATGCTTTCGATGTAGTTTTTGTTATTTAGGTTGCAGCGAACATCCATACCTAGGATATTGAGATTGTCCTGCAGCGGCAGTGGCGTGCTCTGAAGAGTGGGGAGGGGAAGGAAAGAAGATACTTTTGCTGTAAACGCACATGCCTGCGTCTTCTTGGCATTGAACTCAACCAGGTTCTCAGAGCCCCATTGAGAAATGTGATTCAGGACCCCGTCAAGCTCAGTGACAAGAAGCTGCCTTTTCTCTGCGATATCTGACTGCTTGGCCGCTGGATGTCCATGATAACTCCCATGTAAAGTGCTATCGTCTGCATAACAATGAACATTGCCGGTAGACAGCATGTCGTTGATATGCAGAAGAAAGAGAGTGGGTGATAAGACGGACCCCTGGGGCACGCCAGCATTAACCTGCAGAAACTCTGAAGCTCGTCCGTCACAAAGGACGCGAATACGGCGCCCCTGCAGGAAGCTAGCAACCCAGTTGCACAGCCTAGAAGGCAGACCAAAGGCAGGTAGCTTAGAAAGAAGCGATTTGTGCCAGACTCTATCGAAAGCTTTGGCGATGTCAAGACTAATTGCCAGTGACTCGCCGTGCTTGTCCATAGCCTCACCCCAAAGATGGGTAACGTATGCTAGAAGATCACCCGTTGACCGTTTCGGTCTGAAGCCATATTGCCGGTCATTAATTAAGGAGTGATCCTCTAGGTGCCGCATGAGCTGTTTGTTAATTATGTGCTCAAACACTTTGCACAGCACTGAGGTGACGGCTATGGGTCGATAGTTGGCTGGCTCCGAGCGATCCCCCTTCTTGGGAATCGGCTGAACATTCGCCTCTTTCCAAGGCAAAGGCACTGTACCCGAACTGTAGGATAGCCGGTACAGGCGCGTAAGCATTGGAGACAACTCCGCTGCACATTTTTTCAAAACTACCGCTGGAATACCATCCGGACCACTGGCTTTCCGGACATCGAGTGATTGCAGCACTGCACGGACATCGCGTTGCCTGATATGGATATCAGGCATCGCGTGGTCACTGTCGGGTAGTGTTGGTGGCTGCGTACCACAATCATCGATTCGGGAGTTGGCCGCAAAGAGATTAGCCAGCAGATTTGCCTTCTCTTGCGACTCATGGGCCAGGGATCCATCAGGGTTACGCAGCGGAGGCAGCGAAGGCTGACAGAAGTTGGCTTGCACGGCTTTAGCCAGTCGCCAGTAGCCACGGCTTCCCGTGGGATGCATCACTAGCTCTTGACCAAGCCGCGCTATGCGCAGGGCATCCGCTCTGACATAGGCCCTTCTACAGACCTTTGTGGCTCTGTTGTACGCTGCCTTGAAGTGGCCCAGATTGGGATGGCGCGTGGCGCGCGCCCTTACCCAAGCGCGGTACGCAGACTGTTTTTGTTCAACAGCTTCCGCGCACTCGCGCCCGAACCAAGGGCGCACCCCGCGGTCACCGGTGACATCGGTGTATGAGATATAGTATTCCATACCCAGACCGATCTCACCGGCGACAGCAGTAGCACAATCCGATGGGTTCTTACCTTCAAAGCAGCGCTCAACCCACGGGATGGACGCAAAATAGTCACGAAGTCCATCCCAGTCCGCTGACGAGTAGTGCCAGAGACGCCGCTTCCCCTGCACGGGTCGTGGGGGCGCCGTAATAGGCACCGTGGAACAGACCAGGCAGTGGTCAGAGTTGCCTAACGCGGCTCGCACCGATACACTGTACCGGTCCGGATCACTCGTCAGCAGAAGGTCTAGCAGAGAAGGTGCTTGGCCCGACCTTCTTGGTATCCTAGTGACCTCGTGCACCAATTGGGTCAGGCCGTGCGCCAGAGCAAATGCGTGGGCGGCTCTTCCCGCATGGTCTGTTTTGGAGGAGCCCAACCAGATCTCGTGGTGGGCGTTAAAATCCCCCAAAAATACCATTTCGGCATTCGGAAATCGCTCCTGCGCATCATCTGCCGCCTGACTCAGATATTCAAAGAGTCGAGTTGTCTCAGCATCTCCTGTATGGGAACGGTAGAGGCACACATAGATCTGACTCGTAGGGCCATGGTCTACGTGTACCCAAAGGACGGAGAAGGATGGGTCCTCTAGGCAGCGCAAACGGCGACAGCAAACATCCGCCCTAACAAACACGCACACCCCGGCTTTTGCACGAAAACTTTCCTCAAGAACATAGCCAGGGTAGAGCAAGTAGGTCGTGTCGTCAGGGCGGTGTATTTGCGTCTCCGTTAGAAAAAACATGGCAGGTTTCGCCGTCTCTAGGTGTTGGTGGACGGCGTTGAGGTTTGCATGGAGCCCACAGATGTTAGTGGACTCCACCTCAAATAGCAAGCTTTTGGGAGTGTGACGAGCCGCTGTGTTGCCTTTTTCTATAAATTGCGCTGCCATGAGTTTGGGTGGGAGAAGGCGTGAAAAAAAGAAGTGATTGCCGCCGCAGCACCGTGTGACAAAGCGCGGGATATTGGTTTTATCTATGAATGTGAGGCATGGCGAGAGCCGACGCGCCGAACGGAAGGGCCCCCGTACCCCCCCGAGTATGGTCGCCGGGCTCCCAAATCCGGTCACCAACCGGCACGACGAACCATATCGGGATTATGCGCGGCCTGGTGAGGCAGCCTCCCAAGGTGGTTAACCCCAGTTGGGCCCCTGTACTATACCGCGGGCGGCCAGCGGCACCACCGTTTCTACAGGTCTCCCTGTTCGGCGCATCGCCCCGCGCCATCCCCACTAGACTACGCCAAGACCCACTGGTCCCACTAGTGCTGCGACAACCACCACCTCTGCCCGGCTATGCACATGCTGACCCCTGAACACAATCCAACCGAGATTGAATTGCTATGGAGGGTTTTTCGCAATAGTGCACGGTGGTACCTACCCGGTCGAAACTTGAGACAAATTTGTGCCACCAAGTTTCTACCACCAGTTACACGTCTAAAAGGTTCAAATGTTGACTATTGGGAACTCCTTTCACTACGGAACTGAAATCCCTAGATATAGGAATTAAATTTAAACATCCTGCTGCTAAAATCAAAAGTTAAGCTAAGTTTAAGGATATATCGTTCTGACGCTGACTGTACATCCACAGTTATTGCCAAACTGTTGTTAGTTAATTGTGCAAGTGACGCATTTATGACTGGTCTATTTTTTAGCATTTTGTAAGCAGACTAATAAATCCCAACGTTAATGATATGATCCACGAAATGCCGACAGTGGTATGAGGTGATGATGGAATAATTCAATGGCGTTTGAAATTTAAATCTATTAATAACCTGAAATCTTTAAAACACAGAGATTTTTAAATCTAAAGTAGGTGTACAAATTTAGCATTACATTTATTTATTGTTAAATTTTCCTCACTTTTTAAGTAGACAGAATAGACGGAATGGGAGATACGACTTGGGCGACCAGGCGCAGGGCACGCCGTAGTAGCGGCGGTAAGACCCATCATGGGGGAGTGGCTAGAGAGGCCACACGGCAGTCTCTCGTACCGTCTGACGCAGATGATCACCGAGCACGGATGCTTCGGAAAGTATCTGCGTCGTATGCAGAAAGAGCCAACGTCCGAGTGCCATCACTGCGACGCGAGCGAGGACTCAGGTACGCACACGCTCACCGAGTGTCCGGCGTGGGAGACGCCAAGGCGGGAGCTTGTGGCGGCCCTGGGAGTGAGGGTTCTCACGCTCTCCACCTTGCTCGCGGCGATGGTTCGCTGCGCGGATGCGTGGGCGGCCGGCGCCTCCTTCTGCGAGCAAGTAATGCTCGTGAAGGAGGAGGCGGGGCGGAAGCGGCAGCGGGAGCGACGAACGATCGCAAGACAAGCTGCCCGCGTACGAAGGCAACTCGGGCGTCGGAGGTCGATGAACGACCTCCGCCCCCCATGAGCGCTGGCCTGGGGGTGACAGGTGGAGCCGCCTGTCACCCTGGCAGAAGCAGGCCACGGCGGTGGCGCGCGTGGCGCGCCTCCCCTTTTCCGGAGACGAGTTGGGGACTCTGTAGTCCCCACACCCGAGAAGAGGGCCAGATCGTGAGAGATGGCCCTGAGACGGCCGGGGTGCGAGGGATATGCCTGTCAACCTCACCTTCGGCAACCAAAGCGACCCACAGGCGGCGTGCGTTTTAGTCGGTCTGAGTCCGACATAACCTCCTCCACCGGCTCCGGTGGGGAGGTATCCGTGGGGATTTTACGCACGTAAAAAAAAAAAGTATACAGAATAGACAAAGTACTGGAACTGAATTCTGAACGCCCTTACTATTGTGGAAAATAATATATCTACGTACTTACACTCGCTGTGAAAGTCATTAAAAAGACCAATTTCATGGGACCCTTTTATGACTTAGTTTAGTGTCTGTGTTTAGCACTGAAAGGGTGAAATGGGCATTATCGATCTTTCTTTTCTTTGTGATAATAGACTATTACAGAGTGAATAACTTCCTTGTTGTAATTTAATATTAAGTGAGTACTTAGCTGACTTTTTATAGGTTGTAATTAGATACAGTGATAACGTGAAGTTTCAGTCTCTTTATACTGTTAATCGATAGAGCTTGGTGGATAGAGCTTTTCAACAGTATTTTGTTTTTTATCACTACCTTATCCTTGCCCCAAATAAATACGTACTGGTAAGGTTAAAAATAAAATACTGAGGGAAAGTTCAAGTGTCTTTTCAATATAGTGTTTCAGTACCTGCCGGTGTTGTGAAATATAGCAAAATTTTCAGTACGTTACTTTTTTAACTGGACACTATCAAACGCTACAGACTAACGCTATCAAATGAAATAAATTCCATTTTTAAATATTCCATCAGTGAAAAAGAAAGAGCTTAAAATATTTTGAAATAATATATTTTCGTCAGCCGTAAAAAATGTTAGAAGTACCTACATATTCAGTAGTTAAATTCATGTTGCAAAATCGGGTATTTTATTAAGTTTTGCAAAATAAATAGTATGTACGAAATATAGGTCACCAGATTTGTACTACAGAGTAGTTAGTTAACATAAAAATAATACTATACTATAATAATAATAATACTATAATAATACTATCGCACTAATACTTAAAAAAAAAACAATATTATAGCTGACCTACTAGATGCTACCAGCAGCTTTGCTCTTATGAAACTCTTTTTAGCCATCTGACCTGATCTAACATATTATACACATTAATATAACAAAAATATTTTTTAATAGATCTAACAATCGCATTCCTGTGTAATGATAGACAGAAGTAAATAAATCTATAATTATTTAGATTCGATGCTAATATTGCCCTGGTGTCCCCTTTTAGATGTCGAGTATGGCACACAGCCAAATTTTTCAGCTTAAAGTGTGTCATATACTTTGTGATCGCACGTGGTCTATCATAGAACAATATATCCAACAAGTATAAGGGTCAAGACAGACTGAGCGGCAGACTACTCCAACAGTTTTCAAGTGTTGACTCCCATTCTGGGTCGTTTCTGGAGCAGAGGATGGCCTTCGCGATTCAGCGAGGCAACGCCGCCAGTGTCGTGGGCACCTTTGCGCCGGGAAAGAAACGGGGCGGGTTATTTACTTCGACATAACATGACAAAATCTATGATTGCAGTGTTGGTTGGTGTCGTACAAGGCGACTAAGGGACAGGGCTGTTTAACATCAGACAGATATAGACAGCCCAGACTCAGCCTCAGATGCATGGCTTGAGTCAACAATAGTGCCCGGAATACGGCAATAGGCTCCGGTGGGACCGACTTTAGTGATTGGTGATATGTGGGTGTAAATTCACCTCTGCCTAACCCTCCGGGGATAAAAGCATGATTGTATGTATATAAATACATTATTTTTCTCGGTTAGGGTTGACAAATGTATAGCTATAATGATGGTTTACGATCCCTTCTACACATAAGTTGTTCTCATATCATCGCATAGAGCATAGTAATCATTATTTGCGTCCTCTCAGTCAGTATTCCCCTCTATTTTCTATAGATCATACATTTGAGGTTATTGCTATGCCTGCTATTCATAGCATATCTGTATGTAATAGTTTTCTTTGTTATGATATAGGGAGTATGGGATACTGTACTAAAGGCAAAATGATAGAGCAGACAATATTAATTTTCTAGAAAAGTGTTCGCATATTTTCCCCTCACTATAGTACCAGTTTTACTGTTAAGTGTTATACAGATTTTCAAAACATAATTTCAAATAGACATTGGACTTGCAATCACCGTACCCTTTCTTTTTACGTGCGCAATACCCCCCCTACCGGAGCCGGTGAGAGAGGTTATGTCGGACTCGAACCGACCAAAACGCACGACGCCTGTGGGTCGCTTTTGGTTGTCGAAGGTGCGGTTAACAGGCATATCCCTCGCACCATGGCCGACCCAGGGCCATTCCTCTCGATCTGACCCTCTCCTCGGGTGTGGGGAGCACAAAGTCCCCAACTCGTCCCCGGAAATGGGAAGGCGCGCGAGGCCTCGAATCGTACCCTAAGTTATTGCATTTTAGTAAATGTATTTCATTGTGTACCTACCGTTTAAGAATTTAGTTTAATGGAATTATTTTTTTGCTAGGTAATTGAGCTTGATGAAGTTAGGTAATGTGAATAAGTTACAGCCAAAGAAGACAAGTACAACATGAGGTTCTTCAAGAGGCATTAGAAGGTCAGCAGCATGAGTGTCATGCATCTGGTATTGTAGATACACTTGCTTTTTTTATAGAACTTAGGTAGCGGACAAGCACAAGGTCCACCTTATGGAAAGTGGTTACCGTGACCTACGAACGTGTGCAACACCAGAGGAGTCACAGCCGTGATACCGACCCTGTAGGAACGGAGAGTTTCTGTGCTGTCAGTGCAGAAGACACAATCAGGACAAGCCATTAGTCTTCCCTCTGATAGCACAAAAACTCTCCAGTGAGCTCTGGCTATCCTACTTACCGCTGGGAACACACAACACGAGGTTATTATAACTGGTATTCTGTAGCGTGGAGGTACTTCCCCAGTCGAACTGCTCAATTGGGACGGTAATACCGTCGTGGATGTCTGCTTAGTGGTATAAAAAATCATAAAAATAATCACAGGCGATTTTAAAGAAAAAGATTGGCGCCTTATCTATTGTATTAGTGAATGTTTACTAGTTTGACTAATAATGCCATTTATTTATTATTTTTGTACAAATATTATACATATGTGTAATTTAAATGTGCTGGATTATTAAAACGTGCTACTGATAAAAATACACGAATAATACAGGTAAATAAAATCATTAACATTTTTATTGTTGTATAACAATAAAATGGTTTATCTAATCAGTAGCCGACCTTTCTTTGAATATTAAGATAAAATATATTATCTAGATATATAGCCGTCTATCCAAGCATTGAGTTGAGAGAGTTATTGAAAAAAAAAGGTCTAAGATTATAGAAGATTGAGTAATTTGATTGAAATGAAATACCAAACGGATTAGATTACATACATACATATAATCACGCCTTTATCCACGGAGGGTTAGGCACAGGTGAATTATCAAATTTACCAATGATTGTATTCAGTCTCACGTAATAAGGGGTGAGTCTATTGCCGTATTTCGGGCACTATTGTTGACTCGAGCCATGCATCTGAGGCTGAGTCTGGGCTGTATATATCTGACCGATGTTAAACAGCCTTATCCCTTAGTCGCCTGGTACGACACCGCATGGGAAGAGATGGGGTGGTCCAAATTCTACTGATTCTGAGTTTAGGCGGGATGACTACGGAACAACCCAAAATATACAGTGTAAAATAACAGGTTGACTAAAACAAATATGAAGAAGATGTGAACGAAGCAAAACTTTAATTGAAATTAAAGAGTAGTATTTATTCAATCAACATTTTGTAGCCCTTTGTAATAATAAAATGAAAGATTCCTATGTATCGAGAACCTTCTTCCTTTTAGAATTCGGTTAAAAAACGCAGACTTAGGCGAGACGTTAGTTTACTGTACTCACAACACACACACACACACACACACATACACGCATATATGTTTTTAAGTCCTATTTAATAACTTTTACTTAGACTATGATTCTTGGAGGAGGGCATTAATTGCAACGACACAATCTTTGACTACTGTGGTGGCAATTATCGTATACATTATTATTAAATGCTTTTGTTACAGCTTTTTTATTATTAATTAAATTAAAAAAAAATACTGTTTAGAGTGAAATTGTGTAGACGTGAAAAAGAAAGCAAACAAATCAATTAATTCTCGTGACCAGAAGGCTGGCCTCTTTTTAGGTCAGAGAATAAGCATTGCCATTGCCATTGCTGCCAGTCTTCTGGGAACACTACCACAAGAGGCATGCGATGCGGAGGAATTTCACGACGCATTTTAATTGTTCTTAGCTATAAGTTGTATAATAGTTATTTTAGTTTTATTGTATTTAATATTTATATATTATTTCTTGACATGATTGTAAAGTTAAGTGTCATTATTGATTATAATTTTAGTATTTTTGAAAAAAAATATATTGTTACGACAGCCGTCGATATCTCGAAAACTAATAACGAATATTCAAGAAATAAAAACGCATTGTTAGTAACGAGGTACTCTACCGAATGGCAAAGAAAAATCTAGAATCGTCAACAAAAAGTCACAACCTACCTACGAGTACCTACACACTCTTTTGAATAAAAACAAACAATAGGTAAATATCGAGAATGTACTCGAAGGTCAGCGACGGCGGCAAGATCAAAAGAATAGGTATTTATCGCTCGCGAACTTTCTAGATAATTCGATCCTCCTAATTGAGAGGTATAAAAACATGCTCGCATAGCAACACGAATCATTCTGTCTTTGAGATCGATAACGAACACAGCGAACTTAAGCGACCGAAGAAGATTCTACCTGCGAGCTGAGCAACGACTGTGGACTATTGTGAACTACTGAGAGACTGGAACTGTTGAAGAAGTACTGTATATACTAGTGATTTAATTGTCTAGTTTGTGGTGAGCTAATAAATCTCTTCGTTGAGTAAACGGCATTTAATTGTACCCCGTGCACGTAACAATATATTTCTCAATTGAGTAGACTTGAGTAGTAGCTATATTCATGTTTCCTGCATATCTAATTATCTATTTATTACGTACATCCTACATAATAATGTACAGTACAGTATACGTACTAATATAATCATTTAGACAATATTATCAAGCTAATTTATGTATATACGCATGTGACAATTTACGCACAACATCCGCACCGACATCCGTTATTAATATTTTCGTCGTTAATTGGACTAGGTGGAACTATTTTTGGAATTTGCGACATCTCTTCATATTATTGAGATGACTGTTTCAGAATTTTTCAAGTTAATTTTCCCTTTTTTATATAGGACTTGCCAACTTGATTTTACCTCGCCTAATGGTAAGCTAAAGGCAAAGTCCCAGAAAAGAATTTTTTTATACACCTTAGGTGGTAGACAAGCACACAGCCCACCCGATTGAAAGTGGTTACCGTGGTCTATGGACGTGTGTAACACCAGAGGAGTCACACTCGCGCTGCCGACCCTGTAAGCACAGAGTTTCTGTGCCGTCAGTGCAGAAGACAAGGTAAGCGTTTAGTCTTCCCACCGACAGCACAAACTCTCCAGTGAGCTCTGGCTACCCTACTCACCGCGCTATTATAACCGCGGCATTCTGTAGGGCGGCGGTACTTTCCCAGTCGGGCTGTTCAATTGGACGGAAATTTATAATCAGAAAATGTGGATACATCTTCATTAGAAGAAAAGATAAGGTCCGTATTTCAGAACAACTCTCAGTATTCTGACAGTTGTCCTCAAATCACAAATTTCCTACTTCCTTTTTCTAGGTATCTAGTGTTCATTTTTCCACAAAGCAATGAAACGATTGGTGCAAAACAGTGCAGTGTTTGAAAAAAACATCTTTTATTTTAATCGATTACGATATAGAAAAAAATTTATCTGTTCAAGCGGGATTCGAACCCGGGATCTTTCCGCTTATAACATAACATAAACTCACGCCTATATCCCCGAAGGTGTGGCAGAGGTGCTAGCATCCACATTTTGCCAGTTTATGTTTAGGTCCCAATGCAATAGGTGGCGAGCCTATTACCATTAACTGGGCACTTATAAACCTGCGATAAATACACTCATAACTTCGAAAAGTATCGAAAAGTCATTGGTGTGTCAATGGTAAAACCTGGGATCGAACCCGAGACCTCGTCTCAGCTCACCATTACCATACCACTAGACTACCGCGGTTATTATATATAGGCTATAGACTATATCTATAATAATCATTGATCGTAATAATATTTGGAATAAAAACGTAATGGTATTCTTATATACTCGATAAGCAGACTGACTCAACAAAGAACATATTCCTCCATCGAATCAAAAATGCTTCCGTATCCATAACAATATACAAAGCTCCGGTAATCCTTCAGCTATCAGTCTTTATTCTGGCACAAAGGAGTTCATATTCAATTTGAATTAAATTACATTAAACCGTAAGGGAGAGTAAGTCCTTTTCTTTAGGTGTTACAATCAAATTGATAATGGCACAATGAAAATGAGTTAGCAATTTACCTTTCTTGTCCTTTTTTTTTATACCACTTAGGTGGCAGACAAGCACACGGCCCACCTGATGGGAAGTGGTTACCGTGGCCTATGGACTCGTGCAACACCAGGGGCGTCACACTCGCGCTGCCAACCCTGAAGAAACCTCCTAATGCCGCTTTTGAAGAACCCCATATTGTAGGCGCATGGGAAGACCGCAGCAGGGAGTCATTCCACAACTTGAGTGTACGTGGAATGAAGTTTCTTTCAAACCGCACAGTGCGTACCGTCCCAGGTTGCAATGTGTGGGGATGAACTCCCTGGATACGGACACATTAACTAACTAACAGTAATATCGGTATTTGTAATTCTTAGTATATAGTCAGTATCAGATCGATTCTGACTAGCTACTTACTTTTTTTTTTTTACGTGCGCAAATCCCCACGGATACCTCCCCACCGGTGCCAGTGGAGGTGGTTATGTTGGACTCGAACCGACTAAAACACATGCCGCCTGTGGGTCGTTTTGGTTGCCGAAGGTGAGGTTGAGGCCGCGGCCTATTCTGCCAGGGTGACAGGCGGCTCCATCAGTCACCCCCAGGCCTGCGTTCATGGGGGTGGAGGTCGTTCATCGACCTCTGACACCCGAGTTGCCATTGTACGCGGGCAGCTCCCGCCCCGCCTCCTCCTTCACGAGCATTACTTGCTCGCAGAAGGAGTCTCAATAAAACAGTTTTGTATTTAGATAATTATAATAAGCAAGCAATGGATTTAGACAAGTAATCAAACTTGTCTAAATCCATTGCTTGCTTGTACTATGACAATTAATTAATGACAACATCTGACAATGTAATCTAATTAGATTGTTTGAAGTATGGTGCTAATTCTGTAACAAGAATTAAGATGATAAGGTATACAAATATTTGACAAGGATTAAGTTTAATGGGATTACCTCTGAAGTGTTTAAACAATAGTTGGTAACAGTGGCCTATTATAGTCTAAACAGAAATGTGTAGAAATGTACGTTGTTATAGTTGATGCCTAGTTTTCAATAGCTACAATTATTTTGGTGAGGTTCCAAAATGCGGTGGTAAATGTTATTATTATGTCCATATTTGTGCATCCAAATGGGTCATATTCATAAAATATTATGTTAGTTTTGTATCAACACTTGTGGCGTTGTGTTCACAAAAAATAGAATACCAAGTGATTATAAATATGTATTGTAAGTTTCAAATAGTTCATTAAAATTAACTATTTTCATGAAAAGAGACAATATTTTTGTCTCAGAATATTTATAACAAAAAAAAATTATAACTAGCCACTCTTCGCTGTGGCACATTGTGATTGAGTGGTTGCGAAATGAGAAACAAAACAAAGTGGTAGATCGTTAAAAAACAGTTTTTTCGCGGTCGCGGATATGTGATTGATGCAAAAATTAGATAAAAACAATCCTTGATGCGGATTATATATCATGCTGAACCGAACCTGAACTGAACCAGAACTTTTTGAGTTTTTGAAGCGTACACAAACCAAAATAACATTTCTATATAGGTATATAGATGTACTTAAATATATATTTTTTAATTTCCTGATTTTTTTTCACTTTATCCTATGCAAAATTTTGAATGTAGATTTGAGCGACCGAGCCTGGCTCCAAGCATCGGATCGGTGTTCGTAAAATTTCCGATGTAAGTTTACCAGCTTTTTTAGCTTCGATTCATGGCACAGAGGAATTAACCAGGAAAATCTTGATACCCACACTGGTTTATTCCGAAGTGCCAGGCAAAGCCGAAGCTATAAATGCTTGGAAAATGTTTTGCCCAAACACTGTTTTGCCCACCAACCTAGGCTCCCAAAGACAGTGGGATGAGCCGCTTTGCAGCATATTACGACAACAGTTACTGAATACG
Source organism: Eilema griseolum (assembly GCA_963662185.1). Lineage (NCBI taxonomy): Eukaryota > Metazoa > Arthropoda > Insecta > Lepidoptera > Erebidae > Eilema > Eilema griseolum. Next base: position 5,364,743 of record OY759243.1, read on the forward strand.
TCCTCTAATGTTGCAGAGTGTGCTCGCCTTCTGGCTGTGGAAGAGTGGGAATCTGGTGTGTGGCTTCAGGCCCTTCCGTCGTCCAACATTGGCACCATGTTGGACGACACGACTTTTAGAATTGCAGCCTGTCTTCGTTTGGGTGCTCCCTGTGTTTCTCCTCATCGATTTCACTGTGGTGAGGCAGTCGACCGCCTTGGGCATCACTGCCTATCATGCGGCAGGAGCGCAGGCCGCATGTCACGTCATGCACATTTAAATGATATTATCCGCCGGGCTCTTGTCACCGCTGGTGTTCCAGCCATGCTTGAACCAGTTGGCTTGGTGCGCAACGATGGCAAGAGACCGGACGGCATGTCTTTGGTGCCTAGGAAGATGGGTAGGCCTTTGGTGTGGGACGCAACATGCGTCGACACTCTTGCCCCTTCCCATCTTCCAAGTACGACGAATTGCACTTGTGCTGCTGCGGCATCTGCAGAGACCCTCAAATGGCGAAAATATGATAACATAACAAACAATGACATATTTGAGCCGTTTGGGGTTGAAACGCTGGGTTCGTGGGGTCCGAGCGCACGGTCGCTATACAAAGAAATAGCAAAACGACTGGTCGATGCTTCGCGTGACCAAAGGGCTGGACTCTTTTTCGCTCAACGGATTGGCATTGCCATCCAACGGGGCAATGCCGCCAGCCTTTTGGGCACATTACCAGTCGACATCGATGGGGAGGATTTTTTCGATGCTTAATTTGATCCTTTTGTATCCTATTTTATATTCTTGTAAATGTTAGTTTATATCTTATTACATTAGTTTACATGTTATTTAAATTCAATTCAATAAAAGATGTACTTAAATCAAAAATATTAAACTAAATTTATACTAATATTATAAACTTGAAGAGTTTGTTTATTAGTTGTTTGAACGCGTTAATCTCATGAACCATTGGTTCTAACTGAAAAATTATGTTTGTATTAAATGGTCCGTTTATCGACAGAGGTTTTAAGCTATATATTATCACGCTACTACTTAAGGGAGCGGAGCAGTGATCATAAATATCAACAAATTTGGCAGATTTCCATACATTATTTGAAGCCTAAAATATTACAGGCTCAAGGCGTGATAGGTTCCAAAATATGCCACGGGCAATGCCGGGGTAGGACAGCTAGTTAAGTACAAGTGGACATTTCTTTTATGATGAGGGGCAAATAAAATGTATATATGTATGTGTAGGTATGTATCCCTAAGAAGTAGTAGTATGCACTGCTTACTTCTTAGCTTACATTTCAATACACTTAAGAAAAGGTTATAGACGTAAAAAAATTCATGTAATAAACATTAAACATAAGTAAACAGTTCTCATAATCTGGCATCTCAATATTTCAGATATGTCGTTTCAAATGCATAGCTTGTTGTTTACGTCAAGCGATAAGATCTCATTTCAAGCATAAATCAATACATTTGATATCTAAAATAAACAGATTCAGATCTTTGATCAGATAAATTAAAACTGCAGCTATGCATGACTCTGTAGTATTATAATATATACATACAATTTTTTTTACGTGCGCTAAATCCCCGCGGATACCCCCCCACCAGAGCCGGTGGAAGAGGTTATGTCGGACTCGAACCGACTAAAACTCACGCCGCCTGTAGGTCGCTTTGGTTGCCGAAGGTGAGGTTGACAGGCATATCCCTCGCACCCCGGCCGACCCAGGGCCATCTCATACGATCTGGCCCTCTTCTCGGGTGTGGGGACTACAGAGACCCCAACTCGTCCCCGGAAACGGGAAGCCGTGGCCTGCTTCTGCCAGGGTGACAGGCGGCTTCACCCGTCACCCCTAGGCCTGCGCTCATCGACCTCGGACGCCCGAGTTGCCTTCGTACGCGGGCAGCTTGGCTTGCGATCCTTCGTCGCTCCCGCTGCCGCTCCCGCCCCGAATATATACATACTACATACTACATACATACATACATACACATACTTACATATATATATATAATCACGCTTTTATCCCAGAGTTGAATGAACACGGGGATGACTGATTCCCACACCCGAAGAGAGGGCCAGATCGAGAGAGATGGCCTTGGGTCGGCTGGGGTGCGAAGGATATGCCTGTTAACCTCACTTTCGGCAAACAAAAACGATCCACAGACATCGTGCGTTTTAGTCGGTTCGAATCCCCCATAACCTCTCCCAACAAGCTCTGGTGGTGGGGATATCCGTGGGAATTTTTTACACGTAAAAACCTATTGCCGTCTTCCAGGCACTATTGTTGACTAGAGCCTTGTATCTGTGCCTGAGTCTGAGCTGCATATATCTTTCTGATTTTAAACAGCCCTATATACATACTATTTCAATTATACTGGTTGGTGCGTAAAATTTGGATTATTATCCTTATTTTTTGTTTTCATGTTAGAGTGCGGACATTATTGGTATTAGAAAGAAGAAAAATGCGTTTATTTTTAACTTATTTTAAGCATATTTAAGGAATTAACCAAACAGAAAAGATAACACGCATAATCTTTTACCTTTTCTGTGATATTATACACGCATTCACGCAATTAGATTCTGCATTTGCGTCGATTAATTTCTACCTCTGTGCTTATACTCATATGAGTAATATGCCAAAACTAGTATATTACTAGATACTATAAACCTAAATGCTATAAAGAGTATAAAAAGCCTTATTTAAATGCAAAGCCCTGAAGACTCTTTATTGTATAAACCAACCAAGAACTCACACCAAGAATTCTTATATGCTGCTCTCAAGATATTTGCATAAACTGAACAAAAGAAAAATCTTGAAGACTGGGTAAATACTGAATTTGTTAAGAATGCGTTATTACATTTATTTATTCATTGAAATAGGTATTATAGTAAATAGAACTGATGAATTACAAAAAAGATCCCGGCCAGGTTATGTCTCAGATATTCTCACCTCTGGCAACCTTCAGCCCACACAAACAGCGTGCGTTTAAGTCGGTACAAGTCCGATATAACCTCCCCCACCGACGTCAGTGGTGGAGATATCCGTGGGGATTTTGCACACATTAAAAATAAGTACAAAAACGATCCCTTTTTTTTTCTTGTCTCTTTAATATTATAAATATTACGCATGCTGGTTTATCCGTAATTGGCAAATGTATCAGCCACATTACTCGCTAAACATATCTTGTAAAACGATTTGTAATACATTTGCTGTAGAAAAATCTATTAAATAAATAAATCCTAACCAAAATATTACTATCATCATTCTCTGAATCTTTTCCCAATTTATTTGGGGTCGGCTTGCCACTCTAACTGTGATCCGGCTTATCTTCGATATTCTCCGTGAAGCGACTGCCATCTGATCTCCACAGCCATTTAGTGATATCGAGGTTTCACACCCGAGCCCGACGTGACGGCTTAATGTGCTCTCCGAGGCAGACCAGACTAATGCAAATAGCCATATTCATGCATCAAATATTTGCACTGAGCGGGAATCAAACCCGCGCCTCCTGCGTAGCAGTCTCGTTCACTATCCCACGTCACTGAGTAAATAAAATTATATGGGTACATAATTCTTATACAAGTTAGGGTAGCTAAAACAAGATGGAGCTATTCGTTAATTACAATAATATATTATTTTTTTTATTTAGGGCATGCTAACTTGACCTCACCTCGCCTGATGGTAAGCTAAAGGCAAAGTCTCAGGAAAGAGGGTCACCATTACAGACACTAAGTGTTACAATGGTGGCACTCAGCTTGGCGGCCTCATCAGATGCTTTTTCACGCCCCGCGTAAAGGCCCCGGGACTGTAGGAAGAAGGAAACACGTGTGCTGGTAATGAATTCCAGGTCTTAGTGGTGCGGCAAAGAAAAGAGTCTCTATATTCTGCACAGTGTGAGGGTGATAATATGGAAGTTACTAAGTAGCTTATATATCTGGTATAGATCAGGGGTTTGTCTAGTGTTAGAACCGTCATTTTCGTAAAAGCTAAGATAAAACAAATTATAGAAAATAAAAGTTGGTGAGCGAACCAATAATTCAAAGAAAAAGAAAAACAACAAAACAGTTCTACCTATCTTCGACTCTATCTATTGAGAATCCAATTTACTTCAGAACTAGTAACTTGCATCCATAAATGATTATCATTGCAACGTCTCAATGTTACTCGTTGTCTCTTTGTCACTTATCTTGGTTAAGGTTAACCGGTTTACAACGAAAGAGCATACATTTTAATATCAATCTCTAACGTGACGCCATAGGGATATGCGATAACGTCATACACGGTTTTATATCAAACAGATTCGAATATAATCGCCGAACAAACATTACAGCTAAAACTGAGACGATAAAAGTTTCTTTTCGATATTACTCATATATTTTCGAGAAAAAGGAACAAACGTTTTTGTAGTGAACGATCTTTATTTGTTTCTTTTTCAAAAGCTCAATCTGTGGATCAATTTATCTATTTGAAATTCTAATGTTACAATGTTTTTTTTATACAACTTAGGTGGCAGGCAAGCATACTGATGGAAAGTGGTTACCGTGACCTATAAGCGTGTGTAACACCATCAGGGGAGGTACACCCGTGGTGCTGACCCTGTAAGATCAAAGATTTTCTGTGCCGTCATAAAATCAGTCTTTGGTCTTCCCACTGACAACACTAAAACTCTCCAGTAAGCTCTGGCTACCCTACTCACCGCCGGGAACACAACATGAGGTTATTAGAGCCGTATAGGGTGGAGGTACTTCCCCAGTCTACCGTTTGCAACGGTTGCAAGCAAATTCGTACGAAACGGCATCACCAATTTTTATGTTATTTGTTGTGTTTATAGATCAGAGAATAAGGTATAGGCTACTTTTGGTCACAATAACCGATATCTAAGTAGAAAGAACCGCGGGTAACACCTAGTCTCTTTTATTTTTTACTGAATTCACAATGAATTATGTTTTGATATTGTCGAACTATGATCCCGGAACCAATCTCAACTATGACCTTAAAACTTCACTCACAGTTTTTCATCAAGTGAGTTGAAATTGATGAATGATGTACGAGTAGCTATCGATAGATCTTCTCGATTTTCAACCTTCAATTCAAGTTTAATAATATTATTAGATTAATCTCAGTTAGTTTCTTTGATATATGAAGACCTCCTTTGAAGCGAAGCCACCGTTCTCAGCCTAGAGTGACAGGTGGTCCCTCCCGTGACCCCAAGACCCGCGCTCATGGGGGACGTAGGTCATTTTTTTTGCGAGTCGCCTTCGCTCCCGCTCCGCAGTCTCCTTCACGAGCATTACTTGCTCGCAAAAGGAGGCGAACGAGTAGCCTCTGTAGTAGGCTCTGAATTGGAAGCATCGGCTATAACCGGGAACAACCGTATAGGCATGCATATCGTGTTTAGACTATTTCTATACATATATATATATTATCCAAATTCAATAAACCTCGTTATCCCAGTCTCAGGTAATAGGGTTCGTTTGATATAGGGACTAGTGGACTTGAGATGTGCCTGGAACCATTTTGGGTCGTATTACCTGGTTTAGAATTTGGATAGATATGCACATTAAATTGATAGAATAAAAATTAAATACACTTTGACGTTCCCATAAAAGTTATGATTAGTTAAATTATGACAAAGAGTGGTGAATGGATACTGGACACCAAAATGCAAGATTTAGATGTAATTAAGACCTAACGCTGTCATGATGATGATGTATGATTTGAGATTCACGTGAATTGTGTAAAACTCACCGAGATATTTACCATGTTCATTATTTTTGCTGAGCTACCGATATTTCGACGCTCAATGTGATCATGGCGCTTGTAACAGCGCCAAAATATCGGTTGCTCAGCAAAAATATTAAACATGATAACTATTCCGGTGAGTTTGCACTATTGATGATGATGATGGTGATGTTCCAATATTTTTTAAATCGTTTAAGTGACAGACCAGCACCAGCAACCTATTGATGTATACTAGTGCCGGTGACCTTATTCCGTACATGCATCAGGTATATCATTTCACAGCAATTTACTATTAGATACCTATTAGATAAATATATTAATAGCATAGTTCAATCAACCGTAAGGTAAACTCGTTTATATAATTAGTTATAATGGATTAGTAGTATGTGGTAAATGGCACCGAGAGAATATCAGTCTAATACTAGCTAACTGACCGTAAGATTGAGTTAACAAGCTTGCGTTCCGTAATTAATTCCAAGTAATAGTTACAAGATGATGATTTTGGGCTTTATTAAATAGGGCTAACGATGGAATGGTGTGATATGAGTTCTAAGATATCATGGATTTACCTAATTTGATATTCAGTAAAAAGAGCACTGAAATCAATGCAAATAAACATTTTAAAGGTATGATTCTGAACACTGCAGCACGTAGCAGTGCTGCACAACCATACTGATCCCTAGTTAATGGCAGCTGCGCAGAAGGGTTCGCAGCACTGCTGCATGACACTGTTGACACTGATAGAGAACGCCTGTGGCATTAAATCCGCCGGCATACATATGTGCATGAAGCTTAAATAAATAAAATAAATAAACAACGGCAAATCTTTTTTAATACCATTTAGGTGGCAGACAAGCACACGGCCCACAGATGGGAAGTTGTTACCGTGGGTCATGGACGTGTGCAACACCAGGGGCGTCATACTCGCGCTGCCTACCCTTAAAAACCTCCTAATGCCCCTTTTGAAGAACCCTGTATTGTAGGCGCATGAGAAAATCGCGGCAGGGAGTTTATACCACAGCTTGTGTTTGTGTCATCACCACGAATAGCGCAACACTGCTGTGCAGCACTGATGTGTACTGCAGAGTTCGGAATGATAGCTTTACATTACGTTGTTTTCATCATCAGAGCACATGTGCGTACTTAGTTCTTCTTTCCCTTCTTACTATCTCATGCCAGCACATCATACCAGTTAGACGGGCTGTCTATATAATAAAAAGGCCGGGCACTTTTCCTACTCTTACAAGAGATTTGAGATTGACTCAATCAATCAATTAGCCCATCGCGGTCCACTGCTGGACACAGGCCTCTCCCATCGTTACAAATTTTCCCTGCTGTTTTCACGCTGGCCAGACTGGTTGAAACAGGGTTTTACTTCGTGTTTTTCTCTCGTTGTGATGTCGTCTGCGTATTTTACCGATACTCAGACACCCGTCGGATGAGATGGGATGATGATACTAGTATCCTTTCTCACCACACGGATTGTGACTTGATTTCACTTAGCTTAGGTGCAGTTAAGATTGGCTTGGGCCCTGAAGATTCATGTGAGGCCTCATGTACGGTACGCATAATATCATATTATTCACTATGCGGTAAATAAAGCTACTTAATGCTTTTGAGTTAAACACTCAGTCGGAGTAGCGCTTTAAGTTCTTGACGACCGAAGAAAACTATAAATTAGTTTACTGATTTTTTTATACCTCTTAGGCAGACAAGCACACGGTCCACCTGATGTAAAGTGGTTACCGTGGCCTATAGACGTGTAAACACCATAGGAGTCACACTCGCGCTGCCGACTCTATAAGGACAGAGCTTCTGTGCCGTCAGTGTAGAAGCTTTTAGTCTTCCCACTGACAGCTGTTCACTCTACAGTGAGCTCTGGCTACCCTACTCACCGTTGGGAACACAATACGAAGTTATTATGGCCGCGGTATTCTGTAGGGCGGAGATTATTCCCTAGTCGGACTGCTCAATTGGACGGAAATACTGCCGTGTCCTACCTCCTTTTGATGTGAGTCCGTTGATGTGAGTCATCACTAATAGTTCTCATTAAAACAAAAATAAAAAACATTAGGTACTGATAGTATTATATTTCTGCAGGGTTGTAAGGCTCCTTGGGGATGCATATTGGTCGGACACACGCCAGCTACACTTCAGTCACGGCCTTTACAAATAGACACACGCGAGATCCGAATGCTATAGCGAAATAAATACAGACGTTTGCTTGTTAATAAAGTTTCGTGGATAAGGAACGTTAGGGAATATTTATTTTGGTGAATTAGTTAATAGATAAATTGATAATGAGGAATTTAGAAGAGTGTAGTCCGTATCTTTTGGAGCCCTGGGCCCCGATTCTGCTAAAGCAAAACCACTGTCATACCACGAACAGTGCCTAAAAAGTTCAAAAAGATGAATGAAAAAATAAAATAAATCTCTTTTCATTTAATTTTGCAATAAGGTCTAAAATTAATGCCATTTTTTGCGGTGTCTGTGGTATGACAGTGGTTTTGCTTTAGTAGAATCGAGGGCCTGTTTTTACTATTTTTTTTATACCACTTAGGTGGCAGACAAGCGCACGGCCCACCTGATGGAAAGTGGTTACCGTGGCTGATGGACGTGTGCAACACCAGAGAAGCCACACTCGCGCTGCTGACCCTGTAAGCACAGAATTTCTCTGCCGTCAGTGTAGAAGACAAAGCAGGACAAGCCTTTAGTCATCCCACTGACAACACAAATTATCCAGTGAGCTCTGGCTACCCTACTCACCGCTGGGAACACAGCACGAAGTTATTATAACCGCGGTATTCTGTAGGGCGGAGGTACTTCCCCACTCGGACTGCTCAATTCGGCGGAAATACCGCCGTGTCCTACCTCTTATAAACTACACTATATAACTAGCTTTAAACCGTTACAGTTGCGTAGAGACATTGCCTCTTCGCTGCCTCGTTATAACTACTTTATACCGATATTGATGGAGACACTCCGTGGACGCCCTCTTTTGACGCTTTGATATTATATGAGTCAAACATTACCTATATTCAAAAAAAGGAATATTGTGAAGCACTTCAGACGAGTTCGCTTCAGTTAAATAGAACAAGGTCAAAACAACTATTTAACATTTTGGGGGAACTCAGAAATTGGGGCTAGGTGTATACCCAATTTTAGTTGATAACTGTCTGACAGGCGGTCAAGATTCGTCAGTAGGTAAGATATTTTATTTTTAACGTGCAAAAATAGCCCACGGATACTCCTCCCCGTCGGAGCCGGTGTGAGAAGTAAAGTCGGAATTGAAACGACGTCTGGGAATCGTTGTTGGTTGCCGGAGGTGGTGAGGTTGGCAGGTATATCCCTCGTACCCCGGCTGACCCAGAGCCATCTTCCTCGATCTAGCCCTCCTCAGGAGTAGGTCAGGTCTAGCCATCGCTAAGTCATACCTGGATTGTCGAGGCCTTCTAAAATAACTATAAAATAGTCAGGCGTCACAGGGCACTCGCCAGAAGTGTAACCTTAATATTAGGGTTTCTATCAAAGTACTGAACCATCATTACGGTATTATAGATCTTCATACCATGGATGTCTAAGACCGTGTGTACTGGAGGATGGAAAATGAGAATGCGACTCTGATTTCGGATGCTCCACAGAAACTCTGTTCTAACAGAGTCACGTCGGCACCACCTGTGTGTGGAGCCACCTTTTTTTTACGTGCGCAAAATTCCCACGGATACCTCCCCACCGGAGCCGGTGGAAAAGGTTATGTCGGACTCGAACCGACTAAAACGCACGCCGCCTGTGGCCCTCTCCTCGGCCGTGTGGGGACTACAGAGTCCCCAAACCCAAAGCCGCCGCGGCCTGCTTCTGCCAGGGTGACAGGCGGCCTCACCAGTCACCCCCAGGCCTGCGCTCATGGGGGGCGGAGGTCGTTCCTCGACCTCCGACTTCCGAGTTGCCTTCGTACGCGGGCAGCTTGGCTTGCGATCCTTCGTCGCTCCCACTGCCGCTCCCGCCCAGCCTGCTCCTTCACGAGCATTACTTGCTCGCAGAAGGAGGCGCCGGCCGCCCAATGTGTGAAGCCCCTGGTGTTGCACACATCTATAGACCACGGTAACGGCTTTCCATCAAGAGGTCGTGTACTTGTATGCCACCTAAGTAGTAAAAATAATGTATGAGGGGCTAAATGGTTTGATGATGGTGATGACATTTCTCATAACTGTCTTAGTCCGTACTTCTAAAAAATATTTTTAAATATTCAAAGTTATTAAAATAATAATGAACATTATCAAAATTGGCGATTTCATGAAATGGCTGACCATTTCGCTGCTGCTTTTATGGTTTTATTGTTCTTAATACTATATAGCCGCGTGGTTCCCGGCAGAATAGAATTTGGATCACCCCACCTCTTCCCAAGGCCACTTAGGGATAGGCTGTTTAGCATCAGACAGATATATACAGCCCAAACTCAGCCTTAGATGAATGGCTTGAGTCAACAATAGTGCTCGGAAGACGGCAATAGGCTCACCTCCTATTACGTGAGACAGAATACAATGATTTGTGAAATGTGGGTGTTAATGCACCTCTGCCTAGCCCTCTGGGGATCGTGCCGTGATTATATGGATGTATGTAATACTATATCAGATCAAGGGCATTTTATAGAAAGGCTATGTCAAGAGCATCCAAAACCAGCGAGCACATATAAAATCATAATAAAAGAGGTATGTCGAAATCCTAGCGAGTGGAAACATAATTATGCTCTCTGCCTAACCCATTGATAAAGAGAAATTAGTAAAAATAATTATGATTTCTGAATATTTCTTCAAAAATATACAAACGGCAAATTTAAGTATACAGTTTCCTGGTAAAACGAGAAGGATGAATTTCGTTCATTATTTTTGACATGTTTTAATGTGATAATTTGCCCTTTATATTCGCAAAGAAAGAAAGAGATTAAATTACTGTGAAATAAAAAGGGCTGTTTTTATATTATTTATTACTACAGAGACTCCACCCGCGTGAATTTCGGTTTTCACGACTTTTAGTCATATCTCCAATTGTTCTCAACTAATTGTGGGCAAACGAACGTAAGATTGCAAGCCAGTTCAAAACCTTTGTAACAAAAAACTGCATCAATATCAGATGAGTAGCTTTGCGTTCATTGCGACATTAGTTTCAAAAAAATTGGAATTATAGTCATTAATTTAAAACCCCAAGTGTTTTTTTAATATCGCCAATTTACAAACACGTCTAATTTACAAATTAATAATAGTATACATTATAATGTAATAATAGTATAAAAAATAGATAATTGTGCAGGTTAAGACTAAGTACCTACTTATAAAATATCTCAAATTCTCTGCCAAAGCAACATTTTATTTACAAGTTCTAGCACAATTTATTTAGTTGATTGCCAACTATCATTAATTAGATCTAAGATTATCTGCAACTACAATCAAATTATCTAGATCTAAGCGAGATTTTCGTAAGTAAGCACCAGACGGCTTACTCGCAATTAATTAAAAGTTATCGCCAGTTGTCGTCTATCGACAGTTGAAGAAAATAATTAGAGTTTGTTGGTCATTACGTAATTATTTAACTTTAAATTAAATGTCATAAACCATGCTTTTAAACTTATATTTATGCCTAATAATATCAATAATTTGACCCGATAACTTGGTGATGAATTACAGATAAAAATATTTGATAGTTTAATTAAAATTACTGAGAAAATTTGTGAGTTATAATAATTTTTGTAACCAAAAATTTATTCTGAAACTTATATCTATGTAGTCTTTAAATTATTTTTAACCTCGTAGTTATTTAGATAAATTAGAAAAACTTACCATAAAGCAGATTCGGCGAAAGAAATCAAATAACTTTCAGTCCATAAAATATAAATAAAGAAACTAAAAACTTTTCACGTGTGTTCAAAACTAGACAACAGCATATAAAAGTTTAGGAAAATATTAGCGGTTCAATATCTTTATAATCTGTGGTTTCACAAAGTTCGCGCGCGTGCGATTTGTACGAGATGAGAGCGCCTAGTCGTGTTTACGCATCAATGTTCAAACTGAGACTGGTTGGTCACACTGTTAGCAGTCTCGCGCTTACCCATTCGCTGATACGAGAACGTCACCTCTCTAGTATTGAAATTTAGTGCTCTACTTTTGAATTTTGAATATGGAAACATTTTGTTATTTAAATTCCAGAATATACTTCATCATATTTCAATATTTCTATTATTAAAACCGGCATGAATGAACGATGTCGATCACTTTTTTATTTTCTTGGATGACATCTTATCAATCTATTTTAGAAGACATTCTTGTCAGAGTGAAATTGGAAGTGAATGATTGTGAATAATTATGAATAATTATACCTTACTAGGAGTTTTTAAGGAGTTATGGAAACAACACGCTTATATGCTACTTTTCTACTTTTGTGTACGTTGTCTAAAGCGTTCTGAAAAGCCACCATTTTTAACACATAATATATCGAATTTCCACCAATTTCAGAAAGTAAAATAATACCGTGATGCATCCTTTGCCGCTCCTGCACCAAAACTCTTACTTGCATTGAATTTTAATTCTATTTTAAAAACACTCTGGCCATAAATGAACAGAATTACGTCGATTTCACTTCGAATTCGAAAATTGAAATACGAATTTTCATTAGCTGAAAGCAGAAACCAGCCAAAGAAAAGGAAACAATTTTAAATAATAATGGGATTCATTTATTTAATTGAAAGTGTGATTTTTTAGAAGGTGAATATTTTTATGTTGTTTAATTTGTACTTTTCATTAAAGGCTTGTGTTATTATTTTAATTATTTGTTTGTACTTTTTACAATTGTGTTGTACGTAGGTATTGACGTAATAAGAAATATTTCTAAGCATTGTCTCGTCAAGTTGTAGTTAAAATATAATTAGTATAATGACATGTGTCGGTTTTTATAGCATTATGACTTTGAACTCCACCATGATTCTATTAAAGTAGATTAGTTAGTTTCAAAAAATGTCCGACCACTAAGTATAATTTTAACCTTTGACCATACTGTAGAGACACGTGCTAAGTGCTAACCACATGCATCGCAAAAAATGAGTTATGTGTGGATAAGTTAATATCAATATTGTTCTTTAACCTGTAAATGTGTGAATGTTATGGGATGTATGTATAGTATATGTCTACTTGTACCCAGTAGTAGACATTTTTTTACGCCGCGTTATAGTGTTACTTACTGTGTCTATAATTCAATTCAATTCATTTAATCATTAGCTTGTAATGTGGCACAACAAAAGATGGAAATAAAAAATATAGTAATCAAGCACATTTCGCCATAAAATTGGCATGCAAACACACATTATTAGGTATGCAATGCATTTATCCCCGAAGGAGTAGGCAGAGGTGCTAGCACCCACATTTCACCAGTTTATATTTAGATCCCAATGTACTAGGTGGCGAGCCTATTGCCATTAACCGGGCATTTATAAACCTGCGATAAATACACACATAACTTCGAAAAGTATAGACAAGTAAAAAAGTGTGTGCCATGGTAAAACCTGGGATCGAGCCCGAGACATCGTCTCAGCAGTCCATTACCCATACCACTAGGCTACCGTGGTTTTTCAAAATAATATCTACTTAGCACTTAAAAATATTGCAGTCACAATAATAGCGCAGCTGCTACAACGCAGTGGTATGAATGACATGCATATTTATTTAAAAGGTCTTCCACTGTATAAAATGTCTCGTCCACCAACCATTTATGTAATGCAATACATTTTTTTTTATGAGGTAGGTCTATAATCACTCCTGGCAATTAGTTGTAAATTAAGTGGATCTATATAAACACAAATAAGTCTAAATATTTCTAACCTAGGTACCGGCATCTCAAGTGGCATATGTGTAACCTTCCTTTTATTATTATAGTTGTCCTTTTTATTGAACAGTGATAGATTATTATTTCCAAATATGGCACTTTCATACATATAAATATATGGTACAGTTAGAAGTTTATTGGCTTTGAACACAGGTGAACAAGAGTCTGTCCAAGCCATACCAAATATAGCTGTAATGCACCAGTTTGTATCTAAACTAAGATTTTAATATTTCTAAAGTTCCAATTGCAGTCTTTTTCTACAGAAGTTGAATAAAAATACTGACCGTTTGTAATAGATTAAAAAGTATTTCTCCAACCTTTGTTCCCGGAATTCATCTGCAAGAATTGCCTTCGGTCCAAAGGATTTTTATTCAGCGGTTGGCATTTTAATAAATCAGCTCAGAGAATTTATTTTAATACTATTATTGTTTTTGTCGGTTGGAATTAGGGTTGGAGGGAATATATTGCAATGAGAGCTGTTATTGAACTGTTTTAAAGCTCCATTGAACTTCGGTACCGCTAAGTTTGTTTTTTTTTTTTTCATTCAAATAGCCCATCACATTTCACTATTGGGCATAGGCTCTGCTAATCTTAGGAGACTTTAGCCTACCATTTCCACGCTAGCCAGTCAACCCGTCTGTGTACCAGGTTTTATTTAGAATTTTCCTACTCTCTTAGTGATGTCGTCGTATTTCGTGTTTCCGTTAGTCGCCTCTTACGACAACTCGCGCATGAGATGGGATGGTGATACTTGTATTCTTTCTCCATTACACGGATATAGTTATGTAATAACATCTATTTATACTACTAGACTGTTTGAACCAAAAAAATGGTATAGATTTAAGACCTTGAACAGAAATATTGCACCACTTTTGGTTGCTCTCATACCAAAGACAATGTTGACGATGATGATATAACAAAGTGGCGAGTTATGCCTTTAGATATCAATACTAATTTAAGTATTTAGTATTTGCGTTCCGTTCCAAATTTGAAATTCAAAATTCATTCCAGCCTTGAGGCTTATTATTATATTAAGGTTCCTTAGTTGACTAAGGAACCTTAATACAATATTTGTTCTAGAATAGTTCACTACTGCGCTGCCGTGTGTTCCTTTTTTGCCTGCTAGCTCCAAAAAGGGTCCTACAAAATGCATACCACTTATCTACTTATCTTACTTAAAGCATCATTAATTACAAGATATGCAAATGTAATCCTACTGATAAACGCGCTATCATTTTGCAATAAACTACTAAACCTCGCAATATGTATAAAAGTCACGAAGCTAAAAAGTAAATATGAATTGAACAGATAATATGCCAATATTTCATTTGGTAGTCACATTTCACAGCAAACTCAACCGGCTCGATCCATAGTCCAGAAAGCCCAGGACCAAGCTATTTTTGCGTTCTATTCCATATTTGAAATTCAAAATTTATTCCCACCTGACATACATGACTCAAACTTGTACAATGAAAATATTTGTCCGCTGCCACTTCCTCGTGTATACCTTCGGAACACGTTGCATCCCCATCTCAGGCCCACTAGCAGTATTCTCCCTAGAAAAGTACATACTGCTATATTCTTTTCTTTATCACATCGTAAAGACCACCCACATGCAAATTCACTTGCCTTACGATCTCGAGTTCTTCAAGCGGAGCATGAAAAAGCATCTGTGACAGATGCTTTGCATGCTAAATGATGGTGGGATTTTTGGTTTCTCAGTATTTGGAAAGATGGTCCTTATCTTCTGGACTTTGTCTTGCGACTCTAACTTCTTGGTATACAGTAAAGTGTAGACAATTGATAGTCAAACAAAAAAATGAGCCTTCTAATTTAACTTAGCGAGAATATTGATAATTTCAATTACTTGTACATATCCTTCATCTTATCGAGTTTTAATGGGTTAATTAATTCACAAGAGTTCAATCAAGCAGAGTTGAACCGGCGACCTTAGAGCAAACTCTCCCTACTGCTATTGTCTAGCAGTATCTCATGCCGTTAACATTTTATATCTTATTACTATTTATTTATTACATTTATACTGTTTATGCACTTAATATTAATTTATTGAATAAATACGTTCAATTGATATAGATACAGTCGAACCTACTCTTTCGTTTCGCTGATCAAAAGATTATAATGTGTACGTTCAGTTGAATTGACAAAAAAAAAGAATAATTTTTTACTCATTTTTGTGTGCAATATAAGTGCAAGTTAACTATGATGACTGGGTGGCTAATTTAAAACGATAAAATAAGCATGGATTTTCACCAATCTTCACGCAGTAAGGTTCACTAAAATTGATTCATAGACATAGATAAGATAAGATATTCTTTATTGTACACCATTATAGTAAGATATAGTATATATAGTATTGTAAGATAACAATTTAACAATAATTATAACGGACAATAATCGGCCTTATCACTAACAGCGATTTCTTCCAGGCAACCTTTGGATGGATAGAAGCAAAATAAATGATATGGTATCGTATATTCATTTTTAAAAGAAGAAGGAGAAATGATACATAGATTAGACATTTATGGTTCTCAGTGAAGTAGAATACCAAACCCATTCAATTTCTTCCCATTATTGATCAGATTGCATTCGGTTGACTGCATAGGTATTTATCGTTTCTAGTTCTTTCCAAAACAGAATCAACTTAGGGATTCACCCTACGTGCTAATAAACCCCATGACCATGAGCCTGCTTTTGCTAGACCAACAGCTAGCTTTAACATAAATCATACTACCTATACCTTTTGAAAGAAACAAAAAGTTCATATCAGTTTTTTTTTTTTTTTTTTTTTTATATAGGACACGTCAATTGGACTTCGCCTTGCCTGATGGTAAGCTGAAGGCAAAGTCCCAGAAAAGAGGGTCACCATTACTTACACATACCGTGTGACAATGGTGACACTCAGCTTGACGGCCTCATCATATGCTTTTTCACGCCCCGCTTAAAGGACCCGGGACTGTAGGAAGAAGGAAACACGTG
This sequence comes from Eilema griseolum, assembly GCA_963662185.1. Classification (NCBI taxonomy): domain Eukaryota; kingdom Metazoa; phylum Arthropoda; class Insecta; order Lepidoptera; family Erebidae; genus Eilema; species Eilema griseolum. Next base: position 5,381,338 of record OY759243.1, read on the forward strand.
AGCTGGTAATGAATTCCAGGCCTTAATGGTGCGACAGAGGAAAGAGTCTCCGAACCGCTTGGTTCTTGATCGGATGTTTTGCACCGTGTGCGGATGACATCTAAGACCTGCACGCGTTGTCCTGTGTAGGAAAGGGGAGGGTGGGACTAATTGGAAGAGCTCATCAGAACACTCCCCATGGTACAAACGGTAAAATACAGCCATGGACGCAACATCTCTACGCAGCTGTAAAGGTTCTAGGGTGTTCGTGATCTCGGGATTCCCAATGATGCGGACTGCACGTCGCTGCAACCTGTCGAGAGCATCTAGTAAGTACTTTGCTGAACCATCCCAGAGATGCGAGCAGTACTCCACACAGGAGCGAATTTGTGTCTTGTATAGAAGACACCGCTGCTCCGGCGTGAAAAACCGTCTCACTCTGTTCAGGACTCCGAGTTTTCGTGAGGCTGTTTTGATGATACTTTCGATGTAGTTTTTGTTATTCAGGTTGCAGCGAACATCCATACCTAGGATATTGAGATTGTCCTGCAGTGGCAGTGGCGTGCTCTGAAGAGTGGGGAGGGGAAGGAAAGAAGATACTTTTGCTGTAAACGCACATGCCTGCGTCTTCTTGGCATTGAACTCAACCAGGTTCTCAGAGCCCCATTGAGAAATGTGATTCAGGATCCCGTCAAGCCCAGTGACAAGAAGCTGCCTTTTCTCCGCGATATCCGACTGCTTGGCCGCAGGATGTCCATGATAACTCCCATGCAAAGTGCTATCGTCTGCATAACAATGAACATTGCCGGTAGACAGCATGTCGTTGATATGCAGAAGAAAGAGAGTGGGTGATAAGACGGACCCCTGGGGCACGCCAGCATTAACCTGCAGAAACTCCGAAGCTCGTCCGTCACAAAGGACGCGAATACGGCGCCCCTGCAGGAAGCTAGCAACCCAGTTGCACAGCCTAGAAGGCAGACCAAAGGCAGGTAGCTTGGAAAGAAGCGATTTGTGCCAGACTCTATCGAAAGCTTTGGCGATGTCAAGACTAATTGCCAGTGACTCGCCGTGCTTGTCCATAGCCTCACCCCAAAGATGGGTAACGTATGCTAGAAGATCACCCGTTGACCGTTTCGGTCTGAAGCCATATTGCCGGTCATTAATTAAGGAGTGATCCTCTAGGTGCCGCATGAGCTGTTTGTTGATTATGTGCTCGAACACTTTGCACAGCACTGAGGTGACGGCTATGGGTCGATAGTTGGCTGGCTCCGAGCGATCCCCCTTCTTGGGAATCGGCTGAACATTCGCCTCTTTCCAAGGCAAAGGCACTGTACCCGAACTGTAGGATAGCCGGTACAGGCGCGTAAGCATTGGAGACAACTCCGCTGCACATTTTTTCAAGACTACCGCTGGAATACCATCCGGACCACTGGCTTTCCGGACATCGAGTGATTGCAGCACTGCACGGACATCGCGTTGCCTGATATGGATATCAGGCATCGCGTGGTCACTGTCGGGTAGTGTTGGTGGCTGCGTACCACAATCATCGATTCGGGAGTTGGCAGCAAAGAGATTAGCCAGCAGATTTGCCTTCTCTTGCGGCTCATGGGCCAGGGATCCATCAGGGTTACGCAGCGGAGGCAGCGAAGGCTGACAGAAGTTGGCTTGCACGGCTTTAGCCAGTCGCCAGTAGCCACGGCTTCCCGTGGGATGCGTCACTAGCTCTTGACCAAGCCGCGCTATGCGCAGGGCATCCGCTCTGACGTAGGCCCTTCTGCAGACCTTTGTGGCTCTGTTGTACGCCGCCTTGAAGTGGCCCAGATTGGGATGGCGCGTGGCGCGCGCCCTTACCCAAGCGCGGTACGCAGACTGTTTTTGTTCAACAGCTTCCGCACACTCGCGCCCGAACCAAGGGCGCACCCCGCGGTCACCGGTGACATCGGTGTATGAGATATAGTATTCCATACCCAGACCGATCTCACCGGCGACAGCAGTAGCACAATCCGATGGGTTCTTACCTTCAAAGCAGCGCTCAACCCACGGGATGGACGCAAAATAGTCACGAAGTCCATCCCAGTCCGCTGACGAGTAGTGCCAGAGACGCAGCTTCCCCTGCACGGGTCGTGGGGGCGCTATAATGGGCACCGTGGAACAGATCAGACAGTGGTCGGAGTTGCCTAAAGCGGCTCGCACCGATACACTGTACCGGTCCGGTTCACTCGTCAGCAGAAGGTCTAGCAGAGAAGGTGCTAGGCCCGACCTTCTTGGTATCCTAGTGACCTCGTGCACCAATTGGGTCAGGCCGTGCGCCAGAGCAAACGCGTGGGCGGCTCTTCCCGCATGGTCTGTTTTGGAGGAGCCCAACCAGATCTCGTGGTGGGCGTTAAAATCCCCCAAAAACACCATTTCGGCATTCGGAAATCGCTCCTGCGCATCATCTGCCGCCTGACTCAGATATTCAAAGAGTCGAGTTGTCTCAGCATCTCCTGTATGGGAACGGTAGAGGCACACATAGATCTGACTCGTAGGGCCATGGTCTACGTGTACCCAAAGGATGGAGAAGGATGGGTCCTCTAGGCAGCGCAAACGGCGACAGCAAACATCCGCCCTGACAAACACGCACACCCCGGCTTTTGCACGAAAACTTTCCTCAAGAACATAGCCAGGGTAGAGCAAGTAGGTCGTGTCGTCAGGGCGGTGTATTTGCGTCTCCGTTAGAAAAAACATGGCAGGTTTCGCCGTCTCTAGGTGTTGGTGGACGGCGTTGAGGTTTGCATGGAGCCCACAGATGTTAGTGGACTCCACCTCAAATAGCAAGCTTTTGAGAGTGTGTCGAGCCGCTGTGTTGCCTATTTCCTTGAATTGCGCTGCCATGAGTTTGGGTGGGAGAAGGCGTGAAAAAAGTTTACTTGACTAACGTTTTCTTCTAGCATGAATTTTAAGTGTCGGTGGTGTACTTGTCAGTACTAGTATTCCTCTATCACTACACACACTATAAATATAAGAATATGTCACTACATATTCCAATATTTGTAGTTAAGTCTTCTTATCTTTTTTTTTACGTGCGTAAAATCTCCTCGGATACAGTGGAAGAGGTTATGTCGGACTCGAACTGACCAAAAAGCACGCTGCCTGTGGTTTGTTTTTGGTTGCCGAAGGTGAGGTTGACAGGCATATCCCTCGCAACCCGGCCGACCCAGGGCCATCTCTCACGATCTGGCTCTCTCCTAATTAAGTCTTATAGTAGCGTACCTCTAAGGTTTGCTGGAAGAAAACTCAACATTGAGTTAAGCTCGCTTTTGCACTACAATGTCTTTCGATTTATTTTATAAAAATGTGTTTTGTGTACAATAAAGAGTATGATAATATAATAATTTCACCCATGACGCTTGAAGCTAACGAGCGCTGGCGAGCGCTTCAACAGTGAGAAAATTCAGCTTACGTTAGAGTGTGAAGTTTGTTTAATAAGTTTGTAAATGCGATAGCCTAATGAACTCATAGTTAGTAAAGGTAAAGAGTCACGTACCACTACGCGTATAGGAGCCACTGTACCAGTTAGATCCCAGCTTGTACTAGGAAATAGCTCGAAAACCCGGAACTTAGGTGGCAGACAAGCGCACGGCCCACCTGATGGAAAGTAGTTACCGTGGCCTATGGACGTGTGTAACACCAGAGAAGCCATACTCGCGCTGCCACCCCTGTAAGCACAGAGTTTCTGCGCCGGCAGTGTAGAGGATAAAGCAGGACAAGCCTTTAGTCATCCCACTGACAGCACAAATTCTCCAGTGAGCTCTGGCTACCCTACTCACCCATGGGAACAAAACACGACGTTATTATAACCGCGGTATTCTGTAGGGCGGAGGTACTTCCCCAGTCGGACTCCTCAATTGGGCAGAAATACCGCCGTGTCCTACCTCCTAAAGATGTATGTAAGGAACTTCATCCCACGTACGCTCAAGCTGTGAAAAAAAATCACTGTTGCGGGTTTTGTTTTTCTTATATAAAACACGACTTCGCCTTACCTGATAGTAAGCTGAAGGCAGTCCCAAAAAAGAGGGTCACCATTACTTACACATACCGCGTGACAATGGTGACACTCAGCTTGACGGCCTCATCATATGCTTTTTCACGCCCCGCTTAAAGGACCCGGGACTGTAGGAAGAAGGAAACACGTGAGCTGGTAATGAATTTCAGGCCTTGATGGTGCGACAGAGGAAAGAGTCACCGAACCGCTTGGTTCTTGATCGAATGTTCTGCACCGTGTGCGGGGTGACATCTAAGACCTGCACGTGTTGTCCTGTGTAGGAAAGGGGAGAGTGGGACTAATTGGAAGAGCTCATCAGAACACTCACCATGGTACAGACGGTAAAATACAGCCCTGGACGCAACATCTCTACGCATCTTCGGTTTTCCCAAGCGCCTACAATATGGGGTTATTCAAGAAGGGCATTAGAAGGTTTCATCAGTTTAGCAGCGCGAATGCAACGCTCCTGGTGTTGCATATGTCCGTAGGCCACAGTAACCACTTTCCCTCAGGTGGGCCGTGTTTTGTTTTAATATTTAATATACCGTTTATTTCAAAGTGGTATGAAAATAACTGTGTTACACTATTTATACTTTTTCCACAGTATTTTTATTAATACACCTGATCGGTTTGGCCTTACGGCATCCTCAAAGGTTTACAATAACATTGCAGTTAAGAACACACTTCTCAAACTATTATTCATTGTATTTCACACTAGTTAATGAAAAATGTAAGATAAAGTTGAAAAGGATAGCGATTTCTCAGTTACGTTTCAAGTTTTACTCTGTATCCTGGGACCTGTTTTCTGTGAGGGACTGCCGTCTGACTTCACAAACCCAAGAGGAAAGCCTGGGTTTACAAGGTGGGTAGGTACTAAAGATAAATGAAATAAAATTGGGTATTTGACTGGTTAGTCAAATTAGTTACTTTTTAATAAATGTCAATAAATTTATAAAGTAACTAGAATAAAATAATTTAAATAAATAAAATATAAATAAATAAATAAATATTCCACAACATTCTACACAACGCTATCTAGACCCACGGTAAGCATAGCTTAACTAGCTTGTGTTATGGGATCTAGAATGCGGATAAACATACTTAGATACTTTTTTTTTTTTTTTTGTAAATACATACATATTATACATAGAAACACCCAGACCAATGCAAATATACATATTCATGCATACGAATATTTGCACTGAGCGGGAATCGAACCCTCACCCCCTGCATAGCAGTCGAATGCTCTACCGCTACGCCACGGAGGTCGTCTCATAATAGTTTATTGTCAAATAATTTATCGGTTATTTACAGTAAGTTTGATGGATGATTAAAAATAACTAAAAACTATAGAACACTGCTGCGATTTTCCAAAGTGCCTACAATATGAGGTTCTTCAAGAGGGGCATCAGAAGGTTTCTTCATGGTCGGCAGTGCAAGTGGACACGCCTGGTGCTGCATACGTCCATAGGTCACGGTAACCGCTTCCCATCAGGTGGGCCGTGTCTTTGTCTACCAACTTAGTGGTATAAAAAAAAGAACAGGAACAGACTCAACTATTACTGCTTTTTTACCATTCATAATTTAATGAGCTAATTTAAAAAATATATTTTAACTACAGGAAAATATCCAATTGCTCATATTATAACATCTATACCTTATAGTTACCTATTTCAAAAAATTAGATGGGTTGAAATATAAGCCCGTGAATCCATATCACCTGATCTTAAATCCATACTTGTTCACGGTTACAGCGATCGACAGATCTACATTGAATAAATAGAATCTATTGTCCCATATAAACATTGTCACCATTCAATTCAGTTTTATATCAAATATCCGAACAACATAGTGGAAAAACGAGGTGAGATATTTCTTTGATACAAAGGGAGGAAGATTCAATCAGATAAGTCACGGTTGATAGTGGGACTTATATAATAACTATCTAATGCAGAGGCTCCGCCCGCGTGGGAATCTATTCCCGGGATATAAGACTTGGTACTTATAATCTATCCCTTGACGGCCTCTGTGGCGTAGCGGTAGAACGTTCGACTGCTACGTAGGAGGCGTAGGTTCGATTCCTGCTCATTGCAAATATTAGTATGGACGAATATCTATATTTGCATTGGTCTGGGTGTTCCTATATATAATATGTTTATATTTACAAAAAAAGTATCTAAGTATGTTTATCCGCATTCTAGATTCCATAACACAAACTAGTTAAGCTATGCTAAGCTATGAATATTTATTTATTTATCCCTATACAAAATTTTAGCCAGACCCGTGCAGTCATTAGAGCGTTATTGAATAACAAACTCTCAAAGATTTTCAATAATGTTCCCATTTTAAATATTAGTAGGATACTAGCCTCTGATTACGGCTCTAGGCAAATAAAATACTCGCGGTTTTATGACTAAAAATATACCCATAGAATTGAGAACCTCCTCCTATTTTGAAGTTGGTTAATTAGTAACAGTGTGTGAAATTAATTTATTCATCTACTGTATTTATTTAATGTCAGCCAAATAGATTTTTCAAACAAACAAATAAACAAAACACAATCACATTGTATTTTAATAAAATTTGTATTTCTTCGAGCATAAAGAAACAATTTCAATACAGGTGCGAATCGTTTTACTTTCCTTTCTTCGTCTCACTTCTTGTAGAAAATAGTACTTTGAAAATAAAATCATAGAATATACAGACTAGCAACTTATTATTGCTATAAACGAAGTGAAGCACACCGTACAACTTACTGTTATTAAATAATTTGATATTGTAGTTTATAATTATCTGATTAAATACTAATTATTTTAAACTCTTCATTGCACACATACAGTACAGAGATCATACATAAATAGAGCAGGGCAAGTGCGAGTTGGACTCGCAATCCAAGGGTTCCGTACAAAATTGTGTTCAGGGTCGAACTTATGCTACATAAACAATATATTTTGATTGCGTTGACCATCTAAGACGTTACAGACATGGAATTCAATTTAATACTTCCACGTATTAATGAAAAAGATCTTGACAGACAGACAGAGAGACAGACAGACAGGCAGACAGACAGACAGACAGGCAGACAGACAGACAGACATACAGACAGAGTGATCCTTAAATGGTTTTTTTTTTGGATTTTTTCTCTTGAAGTATGGAATCCTAAAAACATGTACAAAGGTGAGCTTAACTAAATGAAAGTTCTCTTCCAGCAAAACCCTTGAATAGCAGAGAAGTAGTTATGGTAATGAATGGTGATTAATAATTCGATTAGTAGTTCTTTGGGTAGTTACTTATGTTACCGAATTAAGAACGGTTGATTTCTTATACTTAGTCTGGCCATAAATACTGTTACAATTAAAATAAGGAAGATATTACATTTAAATTTGGAATCTGTCATTTTTATACGATTGTTCATTGTGTTTTCTAATTTTGGCGCCAATACATTGTACAATATTTTGCTATATTAAAATGGAGTGGGGTGATAAAGAAAACCGAATCGCTGTGATTGCATTACACAAAGTTGGTATGGAGCCGAATGTAATTTTTAAAACTCTCCATACGCTTGGTATTAGTCAAATGTTTGTGTACCGGGCTATTAATAGGTACAATGAGACCTCCTCTGTTTGTGACAGAAAAAGATCTGGCCGTCCACGTAGTGTTCGTACGAAAAAGGTGGTCAAAGCAGTAAGGGAAAGAATTCGAAGAAATCCTGTCCGAAAGCAAAAGATTTTATCTCGGGAGATGAAGATAGCACCCAGAACCATGTCGCGCATTTTAAAAGATGACTTAGGACTTGCAGCCTATAAGAGACGCACTGGTCATTTTTTAACTGATAATTTAAAAAAGAATAGGGTGGTAAAATCAAAGCAACTACTGAAGCGGTACGCAAAGGGAGGTCACAGAAAAATTTTGTTTACGGATGAGAAAATCTTTACAATTGAGCAACATTTTAACAAACAAAATGACCGTATTTATGCTCAAAGCTCTAAGGAAGCTTCCCAATTAGTCGACAGAGTGCAACGTGGGCATTACACGACTTCAGTGATGGTTTGGTGGGGTGTTAGCTATGAAGGAGTGACTGAGCTGACTGAAACTTTTTGTGAAAAAAGTATCAAAACATCGGCACAAGTGTATCAAGATACCATTCTTGAGAAGGCAGTTAAACCCCTTAACAACACCATGTTCAATAACCAAGTATGGTCCTTCCAACAAGACTCAGCGCCGGGTCATAAAGCTCGGTCCACGCAGTCTTGGTTGGAAGTGAACGTTTCGGACTTCATCAGAGCTGAAGACTGGCTGTCGTCTAGTCCCGATCTCAATCCGCTGGATTATGATTTATGGTCAGTTTTAGAGAGTATGGCTTGCTCTAAACGCCATTATAATTTGGAGTCCCTAAAACAATCCATACGATTGGCAGTGAAGAATTTTCCCATGGAAAGAGTGCGTGCTTCTATTTGATAACTGGCCTCAACGTTTAAAGGACTGTGTTGCAGCCAATGGAGACCACTTCGAATAAGCTTTTTATATTTTAAATTGTTTTATATTTATGTATTAAACTAACACACTGTAAAAGTAATAAATATTATTTGCAATAAAAAAAATGTTTTTTCTTCGTAACAATATTTATGGCTAGACTAGGTATAATTGCGGAACGTTAATCAATGAAATATTTAATGAGGATTGGACCAGTATTGAGCCGACAAAATCAAAAGAACGTTCCATAGAAATGACTCGTTTGAGGGAAATATGTATGTTTTGTTTATGTTATTTTGTACAAGCATCTATTCGTATATATTTAGGTATATAGATAAGTATGTAGGTATATATTTATCTCCTATGAGTATACTCGTAAGCTAACAACCTGGGTGTTACTTTTTTATTTCTAATCTGAACTTCTCTAAGCTTTCTCTTCCCTAGTCTGTGTGCCAAGTGTACAGCAGAGTGGATATCACTTTGCTGTACACTTGGCTGTGCCCTCTATAAAAAAAGTCAAATGTCAATTACTTCTCAACAAAAAGTTGCCAATCTGAAGGAAACCACTAAAGTATGGGTGTCGAATTCGATATTATCACTTCGGATCCAAATCTAAATAAAACTTGATTGCGTTCGACAAACATTGTTTCTTCCCATCACACTCTATTATACTTAAAATCTTTATTGAAACGAATGTCTTTCTGTTAGTTTATAACCGAACAGAAAGAACCGCGGTAGCCTAGTGGTGGTAATGGACTGCTGAGACGAGGTCTCGGGTTCGATCCCAAGTTTACCATGTCACACACCAACGACTTTACAATGTTTTTCGAAGTTATGTGTGTATTTATCGCAGGTTTATAAGTGCCCGGTTAATGGCAATAGGCTCGCCAACTATTACATTGGGACCTAAACATAAACTGGCGAAATGTAGGTGCTAGCACCTCTGCCTACCCCTTCGGTGATATAGGCGTGAGTTTACGTTTACGAACAGAATTCAGTTTTTTTTTTTTTTTTTTTTTTTTTTTTTATATAGGACACGTCAATTGGACTTCGCCTTGCCTGATGGTAAGCTGAAGGCAAAATCCCAGAAAAGAGGGTCACCATTACATACACATACCGTGTGACAATGGTGACACTCAGCTTGACGGCCTTATCATATGCTTTTTCACGCCCCGCTTAAAGGACCCGGGACTGTAGGAAGAAGGAAGTTACAAAGTATATTCACTTTTCATGCGTTAAAGGTAAGTAGTATAGTTTGATGTAGGTTTTTCATTAGAATCTGGAAGCAACAAAGGTTTCTACCCTAGGTAAATAACAATTCGTTGGCCGGCGTACTGTAGAATTTTTTTTAAACCACTATACTGACAGACAAGCACATGGCGTACCTGATGGGAAGTGGTTGCCGTTGCCGCTGCGTGACTCGCGCTGCCGTCCCTGAAGAAACCTTCTAATGCCCATTATGAAGAACCACATATTGGCTATTATGAAATCCAAGAATACTTAGATGATAAACTAGCTTGGAAATAAGCTGTCCGCTCAACTATGGTAATCAAGTAAATTATTGTATTTAGTTTAAATAGACTTAGTAAATGTTTGTAAATAGACAAAAAATGCCCGCTGAGGTTCCTGCCGGGGTCTTCTCGTCTCGTTGCTTGCTAAATTAGTTTTTCATATTTCTTTTTACATATATTGACGAAAGGGTGTTATAAGTTTCACGTGTCTGTGTATGTGTGTGTGTTTGTGGCATCGTAGCTCCTAAACGGATGAGCCGATACAGATTTTGTTTATTTTTTGTTTGAAAGGTATGTTAGTCGGGGGCGTGTTCTTAGCTATGTTTAAAAAAATCCGTCCATTTGGCCGCCGCCACAAAATAACGCAGTGGATATTATTTCACAACTCCGTCAATATGGGGATCAAATTAAACTAATGAAAGGACTTGACTGGTAGGTCAATTTAAAAAGTGTAAAATATAAATTTTAAAATTTTAAAAACCTCGTCACAAAAGACATTGTCAAAAAGTTAAGAATAAATTGTGACGGTTGGCCCTATAAATTTGATATACCTAGTAATATTTTGATTCAAGCGTTGTCATGTCGGGGGACCCTAACTGGTAAAGCACTCCATCATCATTCCATTATTTAATTTTAATAGTCAGAATAAAATCTAATCAAATCGATGTATTATTAATTGGTTGCGCCGATGTGGAAACTGTATTTTTTGACATGGAAACACACTCCTTTTAGATCCGTCTCCCCCTCCGCACTAACCATAGAGTAGGGCTAGCTGTAGCTTCCGTCCGCCATTGTGTGAGATGTGGACGGCCAGTCTCGCTTTGAACTAGCCAGCGTAAAGGCGATCGCGCGCGCGCGTCTCTCAGAAATGAATAATATTTGTTGTATTTTAACCGCTTCATAGACCTTTACCGATCGGATGGTGCCTCTCGTGTGTTCCTCAAGAGATCTAGTGACGCTGACGGCAGCTCCTGAGCAAGGAAGAGAAGATCCGTGTACCGGCTGCGATGAAAAACACGTGGGTCGTGAAGGTTAGTGCATCCTCTCCTAATTTCTCGGGCTGCATTCACTGCCTGGATCGAATCCGCGGCAGCCCGGCCACCTGTCTTGTTTTGTGTGTAAAGTGTCAATAGAACAGTTATCTGCTTCCTCGCAATACAGTCCATTCGCGCACGTTGGCCCACGCGCCACCATTTTTTTGGTCCGGATCGAGCCGGATTCTTAGCCGTAGTTCGTATTTTGTTATTATTCTAATGGGAATGAGCGCACCGCACCTAAGTGCCTGGTTATTTTAGTAGAAAACCCCGCATCCAGACACTTAGGCTTAGAATTTGTTGTCCGTTCGCCGCTGGCTCGCATTGTACCTACCTAATACATAAATAGGTTAGGTATCATATCAACACTTAATTGTAGTTCACAATTTTCGCATCGCACCTAAGTGCCTGGTTATTTTAGTAGAAAACCCCGCATCCAGACATTTAGGCTTAGATCTTAGGTATACTCAGACACCCTAGTGCATAGGCACAGTGTAATACCTAACGCATTTGGCTTTGTTTTGTTTTTTTCAATTACGTTGTTCTCGGCTCACGTCGTATTTGCCTAGTACCTGCGTGGGTAGACACGTGGCTGTGCCTACCTCGCTCGCATCTCATCCCAATTCATACGAAAGTATTTTAATTTGAATAGATATTACGCAATACTTAATCTCGGAAATAATAGTTGAATCTAGACAGCGACCATCGCGCAGGTGCGACCTTGTTGCTATGCGCGTTTGTTCAAGCGTGCATTCACAGTTGTAAGCACCTACCTACCTACATAGTTAACGCTCGCGCCGCCTCGCTGCTCTGTACCGCTAGGATTAAGTCATTTCATATTTAATTGTAAACATGTCCCCAAAGGTTGATAAGACCGGTAAGGTTCAATTGAAACTTTTATACGCTAAAAAAGAAATGATTTACTCTCGCGTACAATCGATTTATGATAGTGCACTTAAAACCTCTGATTTGGTCATCAGAGATTCGTTCTTGTGTTCTATAGAAAACTTAGATAGTCTACGCGCGGATTTCGAAACCTTAGTGCATGACATCAACGTTTTAGAGTTGAATTTGGATCCCGATTACTCAGTGAGTTATCAAGCCTTGTCGTCGTTTGACGATTTGTATTGTCGTATCAAGCGCGTCGCGAGGAGTTTGGAGAAGCCGTCTGACCGACCCAACCCCACTCGCGACCGACCTAAGTTGCCACCAATTCAAATACCCGAGTTTGATGGTAACATTCGCAATTGGTGTCGATTTATAGATAGTTTTGAGAATACAATAGATAAGAACGATTCGTTGACAGATCACGAAAAATTGCATTATCTAGTTGAAAAATTGACTGGTAAAGCTATAACCGCTTGCGCTGGAATTACGTTTAGTGCCGGGAATTATAATTTAATTTTAAATACTTTGAAAGCTAAGTATGAGGATAAAAGATCGGTAGCTAACGCCTATTTAGATCAGATGTCTGATTTGAAATCTATTACGGCATGTAACGATCAAAACTTAGAGAAATTTCTAGATACTTTCGCGTCAGCTGTTCGCGCCGTAAAGAACTTGAAGATCGATGACCTCTGCGACTTCGTATTTTTGTATATGGGTTTAAAGAAATTAGATTCCGAAACCATTCGTTTGTTTGAGTCGGATCATCGCGGCAGTAAAATTCCTAAGTTCGAAGACTTAGAAAGTTTTGTTCGCGAGCATATAAAGGTATTGCAACGCTCTTCATCGAAACATGAAGGCGCGAAGAAGGTTGTTACTTCTGAACGCAAAATAGATGCGTCATCGAAGTCACTGAGGTCAACCCATACTTATGTTAATACCGCACCAGCACGTGTACAATCACCTGTTTGCTCTTTGTGTAGTACTCATCACTCGCAACTGTACAAGTGTCCTGGTTTCCTAAAATTGTCGCCTAGTGATCGTTATAAATTTGTTCGCGCTAATAATCTTTGTTTTAATTGTCTCGGTACTAAACACCGCGTGGGTTTATGTAATAGTGGAAATGGTTGTCGCAAATGTCAAGCGAGACACCACACTTTGCTTCATTTTGAAAATAGTAATGCCGCATCCAAGGTGAGCACAGTTGGTTCGTCGAGCGGTGACGCGCGGCAGCCTGCGCCGCAGCCGCAGCCCGAGCTCGCACGCGCTCCGGCCTGCCCGGGGACCGCTACGAATGACGTCACCTTGTGTTCGTTCTCCGCTAGTGCTGCCCTCACTACGGTTTGTCTTGCGACCGCTCGCGTGGTTATTGTTGATGCATTAGGTAAACCGCACATTGTTCGAGCGCTATTAGATGGCGCTTCGCAAAGTAATTTTATTACTCAAGATTGTTGTCAACGTCTTGGTTTCAATGTTGATAGGCGTTCAACCTACTCAGTGGTGACGGGTTTTGGAGGTTTACGGTCAGCTGTTCATGGCACAGTTAAAACGAGGTTTGGATCTCGTTTTAATAATAAAATTTGGTTTGACATGGATTCGCTCGTTACAGATAAAATAACTGAACAGTTGCCTACCGTCCCAGTTGACACGTCTTTATTAACGAAATTTAAAGACTTGCCTTTAGCTGATGAGACTTACGCTGTTCCTGGAGTCGTCGATATATTGATCGGCGCTTCGATTCTCCCGCACCTCCAGTTATCACGTAAGGTCAAAGGGGGACCGACGTACCCCGCTCCGCACGCCCTGGAAACAGTTCTGGGTTTTGTTATAATTGGTTCCGCACCCGCTTCTATAGATAGTTTTAGTCACTCGACTGCCTCGTTCTGTTGCACCGTCGAGCCGCCACTGGAGTCTACCATCCGCAAGTTTTGGGAGATTGAAGAGGTCAATGTCCCACCAATCCTAAGCCCCGATGACAAGATGGCTGAGGAGATTTATTGTCGCACGACTACTCGTGATGAGCAGGGTCGTTATGTGGTCGCGCTCCCTTTCAAGGGAGATATTTTTTCGCTCGGGGACTCCCGTGCATCCGCTGAAAGACGCTTTCTTTGTTTAGAACGAAAGATGCAGGCGTCTCCAAAGTTAAAGCAAGCCTATGATGAGGTTGTTAACGAATATTTAGATAAAGGTTACATCTCACCTGCGCCTGCGGACACTGACGAGACCCAGCCTTCGTACGTTATCCCGCACCACGGAGTTATTAGAGAAGATAAGCTTACTACTAAACTCCGCGTAGTTTTAGATGGCAGTGCTAAGACTAGCACTTCCGTGTCGCTTAATGACATTTTGTATTGTGGTCAAAATCTTCAAGGTAATTTATTTGACATAATTGTAAATTTTCGTTTATTCGCTGTGGCACTCTCTGCAGATATTCGACAAATGTTTTTGTGCCTTGAAGTGCGCGAACCCGATCGTAGGTTTCAACGATTTTTGTATAGATTTTCACCGCAAGAACCTTTAATGGTTTACGAGTTTAATCGTGTTTGCTTCGGGCTTAAATCTAGCCCTTTTCACGCACTTCGCACCGTCAAGCAGTTGGCCGCTGACGAGGGCGATGCATTTCCTAAAGCGAGAGCCACCATTGAGACTGGCTTATACATGGACGACTTCGTGTATAGTGTAGATAGCGAGGCCGAGGCTGTCGAGACGGCCGCTCAGGTTATAAGTCTCATGAAGGCGGGTCAATTTGATCTCGTGAAATGGACGAGCAACTCGCAAACAGCGTTAGAGTCGATTCCACCGTCGCACCGATTGTCTTCGGTTAAGGAGTTCGATGAAAGTGATACGCACAAGGTGCTTGGTTTAAGCTGGTCGCCCGCATCTGATACGTTTAGTTTGAAAAGTAGTTCGACCCCGCAAACTTGTACTAAACGCATTATCCTGTCGTGTGTGGCACGGATATGGGACGTAATGGGATTCGTAGCTCCTGTCGTTCTGTACGCCAAACTACTTATAAAAGAGCTTTGGCTTTCGAATTGTGATTGGGACGACACCGCGCCCGACAACATTGCTAAGTTGTGGGCTCGCTTTAGAAAAGAACTCTCTGTGCTTGACCAAGTACAAATTCCGCGTCATGTAGGTATATCGCAACCTAGTGTTGTTACGGTAGTAGGCTTCGCGGACGCTAGTGAGAGGGCGTATGGAGGAGTAGTCTATTTTCATGTCTCGAATGTAGGTAAGGTTTCAATTAGCCTTATAAGCGCGAAATCGAAGGTCTCTCCCCGTAAGGTCGTCTCTCTGGCACGCCTCGAGCTATGCGCTTTACTATTGTTGGTTAGATTGATCACCTCTATCGCCAATGCTTGTAGTAGTCGCATTAATATTAATAGAATTTTAGCTTTTTCGGACTCAACAGTCGCTTTGTGTTGGGCCCACTCTTCGCCCCATCGTTGGGACACCTTCGTCGCTAATAGAGTGGCAAAAATTCAATCGGAATTAGCGCCAAAAAATCTCTTTCACGTTGCTGGCACCGACAACCCAGCCGATTGTCTCTCTCGTGGACTGCTTCCTTCGCAAATATTAGATCACCCGTTATGGTTTAGTGGACCGTCCTGGATTCATGCCGCGTTAGATAAGTGGCCGGTTAGTCAATTCAATCCCACTACGGTTTCCGAACCACCCGAGGAAAAGAAGCACTCGCTTGTGGTGTCGGTCCCGCGTGAAGAGTCCCTGGTTTTGTTGTTGGCTAATCGCGTCTCGTCTTGGTCGAGACTGTTGCGTTGTGTTGTTTATGTAGGCCGATTTTTGAGAATTTTATCTACACGCGGTCATATAACCGCCGCTGATTTAGATAAGGCTGAATTGATCATACTTCGCGAATTGCAGAAGTGTTATTTTGCTTCTGAATTTAAAAATTTAGAATTTAACAAACCTTGTAGTCGTTCTTTCCGACACTTGAAACCATTTTTGGAAGATGGACTCATTCGAGTAGGTGGTCGTTTGAGAAATTCAGGTTTAGGATTTGAACAAAGGCACCCAGTAATTCTCCCGCGTAAGGACCACGTATTAGATTTGTTAGTAGATTATCATCACAAAGTGAATTGTCACGCTGGTCCCGATTTGTTAATGTCTATTTTGAGACAGAAATACTGGATAATTTCCGCTCGTAATTTGATTCGCGCTAGGGTACACAGATGTGTACCTTGTTTTAAACTCCGCCCGCGTTTTATCGCGCCTGAAATGGCCGATCATCGCTCTTGTCGTGTTGTTCAATCCGCAAAACCTTTCGTACACACCGGCACAGACTTTGCTGGGCCTTTCAAGGTCACCATTGCTCGTGGTCGTGGCATTCGCTCCACGAAAGCTTATGTTTGTTTGTTCATTTGTATGACAACTCGCGCGGTTCATATAGAGTTGACCGGTGATTTAAGTACGCCAAATTTTATGTCCGCTTTTAAACGTTTTTTGTCGCGTCGGGGTCCGGTTAAGCGCATGTATTCGGACAACGGTACAAACTATGTAGGGGCCCGACGTAGTATTTCGGAATTGCACACATTCTTACGGTCTAAGTACTACCAAAGTGAATTCGCTCACATCTTAGCCGAAAATCGCATTGAATGGTACTTTAACACGCCTGCAGCTAGTCATTTTGGTGGTAATTGGGAAGCGAATATTAAAAGCCTTAAGTCGCATCTGTTTCGCGTCATAGGCGAACAGATTCTCTCGTTCGAGGAGTTGAGTACCGTACTCGCGCAAGTAGAGGCGGTGATGAACACGCGTCCGCTGTGTCGGACTCTATCTAGCGATCCGTCAGAGCCGTTAGCGCTGACGCCAGCTCACTTCTTAAATATGACTCCTTTAAAATATTTGCCCGCAATAGATGTTGATGACGATAGAATACACCTCCTAACTCGTCACGCTCTTTTAGATAAGATGGTCCAATCGTTTTGGAATCGTTGGAGAACCGATTATTTGCACACGCTGCAGTCACGTCAAAAATGGAATACTCCATCCAACCCAATTACTGTAGGTACGGTGGTAGTCCTTATGACTGAGAATGCGCCTCCTTTACATTGGCCTCTAGGAGTAGTAGAGGAAATTTTTCCCGATGCCCGCGGGATAACTCGTGTTGTACGGGTTAAAACTGCAACCGGATCGTATCTGCGCCCGGTTGTTCGCCTCTGCCCTCTGCCTAGCCAGCAGTAGGCACGAGTTCCAATCTATGTTTATATTTTAGTTGTTATTTTCGCAAACCTAGATTTAGATTAGACATTAGTTTTGTTCCACATTTTTCGTTTCGAAGGTAACCCTTCAAGCCGGGGGGAATGGTTGCGCCGATGTGGAAACTGTATTTTTTGACATGGAAACACACTCCTTTTAGATCCGTCTCCCCCTCCGCACTAACCATAGAGTAGGGCTAGCTGTAGCTTCCGTCCGCCATTGTGTGAGATGTGGACGGCCAGTCTCGCTTTGAACTAGCCAGCGTAAAGGCGATCGCGCGCGCGCGTCTCTCAGAAATGAATAATATTTGTTGTATTTTAACCGCTTCATAGACCTTTACCGATCGGATGGTGCCTCTCGTGTGTTCCTCAAGAGATCTAGTGACGCTGACGGCAGCTCCTGAGCAAGGAAGAGAAGATCCGTGTACCGGCTGCGATGAAAAACACGTGGGTCGTGAAGGTTAGTGCATCCTCTCCTAATTTCTCGGGCTGCATTCACTGCCTGGATCGAATCCGCGGCAGCCCGGCCACCTGTCTTGTTTTGTGTGTAAAGTGTCAATAGAACAGTTATCTGCTTCTCCGCAATACAGTCCACTCGCGCACGTTGGGCCCACGCGCCACCATTAATAATCAAATTATTATTTGTCTAAATACTAACTGTACTAATAGTTTCACTCTTTTGTCTAACTAAATTCATACAATTATTATTTTAATGCATGCGTATGTTGTGTACGTCTCTAATAGGTATGCATATTGGAATATTTCACGGATGCAACTATTATAGAAAATGTACAATATGTATACTGTTGATGTACCTTAATAAATAAATAAATAAATAAATCATATTATCGGAACAATCCAACTAATGACTACAAACTTAAACATGTTTGGATGTTTGTCATTTAATCACACTTTAACGGCTAAACGGAACTGGTCGCAATTTGGTACAGAGATATATTACAATCTAGAATAACACTACAATACTTTTAATCCCGGGAATAGGTTGCCATAGGTTTCAGAAACGGGATACAAATCCCACTAGGGCGTAGGATTCAACACTAATAAAGTCACAACTATATTCAGAAGTTAAGAAATAAAACGACAACCACAGACGGAGCCGCAGACCACAGCTAGTATATATAAAAGCCAAGTAAAGTTGCTCTGTTTTCACACTTATCCGGTCGACATGATATTCTCGTTAAAGTTTTTATTGCGCCGTGTTTTGTCTGTGCTCAAGTTGCGGCGAATATTCTGTGTCATATTTATTATTTCTGAGACAAATTTTTCAAAATTTCTTGAAATAACTGACTAGCTTACCCAAGCCAGTCAGTTCCAGTACCTATCTAGAATCAAAATATCTAGGAGGGGAATCCATTCCTCATAGTTATTTTGATTTTACTTAGACACTCACATAAGTTATCGTTTTTCTTCACCTTTTAGTAGACTTAGCTGTCGCCTGCACATTCAGTTCTCATTCCTGGATGCACAATTTTTCCATCTGCTACCTAAGTAGTTTAAACAATAAACTTTTCCTGTGACAGAGCAGATAATGGTACTTGCTTCCCTTGAATTATTTCATTCATTTCTTTTTATTTTATGAATGGTTGCGAGCGTTGGTTCTGTGGCTGAGTGAATTCGAATCCCGCCTGAAACCATACAATTTTTTCTTTAATCCATTTTAACATTATTTGTATCTACAATAGTGATTCTTTTTCCTGAGACTTTGCCATAAACTTAGTAGGCTTGGATATCAAGAACCTATGGGGGAAAATACTCCCATGGTCATACGAGGGAACCACGAGGTAAAAGCTGAAAATCTCATGATACACGTTTTAAATATTGTTGTAGAATTGTTCTTTTCTTTATTATACATATATACATATAATCATGCCTGTATCCCCGGCGAGTTAGGCAGAGGTGAATTAACACCCACATTTTACCAATAATTAAATTTGGTCCCACGTAATAGGGGGTGAGCCTATTGCCGTTTTCCGGGCACTATTTTTGACTCTAGCTATGTGATTTTGAAGCTGTCTGATTTTAAACAGCCATATCCCTTAGTCGCCTTGTACGACACCACCACACGGAAGAGATGGGGTGATCCAAATTATAACGGTTGTAAATCGTGATTTTATTAGACTAGTAATTAAGATATTTATTTAAACTATCATGGTCACCCACATCAGTATCAAAATAAAACGGGATGTTTATCATGTTTCATTGTTTTGAGTTTCCGATATTTCGGCGCTGTTGCACAACAATGAGACATGGTAAATATCCCGTTTATTTTGATACTGCTATTAAGATATTTCATTATGCTGTGAGAATAGAAAGAAGAGAAGCGCATATTATGAAAAAACTACTTCGAAAGTTGCAAATCAAATGAAACGACTATCGTGTACAGCAAAGGGTTAAGTCGTATTTTATCAAAGAAAAGAAAAGCTGATATTTTTATGCCTTCACTTGTTAAAAAAAATAATTTCGGTTTTAGGTCCTCAGGTTGGGGTTTGCACGCGTCACTTCACCCTCTTTATACGGAGACCACTGATTTATAGCGCGTTAATCCGAGAACAGTACAGGCCTGAAGTGATTTATACGTCGTGATAAAAGGAAGTATTTTGGCTTTATTTGCAGACCCTCCTTCTTTTCTCCAAATAATGTGAAAATACTCTTCTTTTATGCATTTTTTTCTTTGTGTTGCATTGAGTGTTGGTTGAGTGGTATGGTAATAACAACAAAAAAATGGGAAATGGGGGTTATATGTTTTGGGATGTGTTTAACAACTAGACTGCTTGCTGAAATTCTTGGTTGTCATGAGGGTGAGCAAAGTATTTTATAGTCTATTTGAGCACAGAAAATACACCTCCTTTAGACAACAGTCTGAAATGGTCCACCTGGAAATCCCTAAATAGATTGAGGAGTCAGGTCGGCTGCTGTAGGGCCGACCGTGTAAAAAGGTGTTATCTAGACTCGGGGGGTGGTGGCTGTGATTGTGGTGCACCTCTGCAGTCGATGGACCACCTCCTGTCGTGCCCACTGTGCCCCTCAATTGCTGACCCAAATGAAGCGACGGAAAGTGCGGTCAATGTCGCCGCATTTTGAACTGGGTGCATTTAGCTTCTTTTAATAGTTACCATTGACACGAAGAAGTAGAAGTCTATTTGAGCGGGTATATGTCCAGATATGATAACATGTAGTATTAAAATAATACGCAATACTATACACATGTATTGTATGCGGAGTTGGTAGTTAAGTTGGTAAAAAAGTTTAAAAAAACTTTTACAGGATGGTAAGTTGTTTGATTACAGTTTCTTAAATTTACGACATCATTAGTTCTAAAAAATATTTTAACTTTTTCGCTAGTTAGTGTCTTGATCGTAATTATTTTACGATCCTAGTTACGTTCAAAGTTCGCACTTTTGAGCTTGAGATTCAGTTATTAATTTTGATGGGTATGTCAGCTTCTCCGGCAGCGGATCCCAATTCCATTCCCAAGGAGAAAGCCTGAGCCACAGACACATTCGTTGTCTTGCAGGCTCACTAGCAAGCAGGCGAGCTTGGCTTCAGGCTCAAAGGTGTTGATTGATTATTTTTAATATAACATTTATTTCTACCTAGTTCTTTTTCATATAGGGTTACAATGTACAGACATTTAGTTATTCTAAAATATGTAAATTTTAAACTACCCGCGTGTAAGACTGATAGCAGCTCGAAAATAATAATCCTGCTAGACAAAATACCACGCTCCTTGCTTGAAATAACATCATATAGCTCTGAAGTAGAGTAGTCTTGGTGTCATAGAGAAGTATGTATTAGAAGAATAGTCATTTTAAAATTGTTGTAGCTAATGTCTTAGGGTCATAGATAAGTTAGTATTAGAGTAATAGTCGCTGGTTGTTGGTTATCATAACTATTGGCATAATCTTCAGTTATACACAACCAATTGAAATAATAATTATTAGTATTTACGGGTAAGGGATACTGTAGCCTCTTACCGGTACCCACAGAAACTTATGCTTATAACTTACTTATGCTTATAACTTATATTTTACTGGTGGTAGAAACTTGGTGGCACAAATTTGTCTCAAGTTTCGACCGGGTAGGTACCACCGTGCACTATTGCGAAAAACCCTCCATAGCAATTCAATCTCGGTTGGATTGTGTTCAGGGGTCAGCAAGTGCATAGCCGGGCAGAGGTGGTGGTTGTCGCAGCACTAGTGGGACCAGTGGGTCTTGGCGTAGTCTAGTGGGGATGGCGCGGGGCGATGCGCCGAACAGGGAGACCTGTAGAAACGGTGGTGCCGCTGGCCGCCCGCGGTATAGTACAGGGGCCCAACTGGGGTTAACCACCTTGGGAGGCTGCCTCACCAGGCCGCGCATAATCCCGATATGGTTCGTCGTGCCGGTTGGTGACCGGAATTGGGAGCCCGGCGACCATACTCGGGGGGGTACGGGGGCCCTTCCGTTCGGCGCGTCGGCTCTCGCCATGCCTCACATTCATAGATAAAACCAATATCCCGCGCTTTGTCACACGGTGCTGCGGCGGCAATCACCTCTTTTTTTCACGCCTTCTCCCACCCAAACTCATGGCAGCGCAATTAAAGGAAATAGGCAACACAGCGGCTCGACACACTCCCAAAAGCTTGCTATTTGAGGTGGAGTCCACTAACATCTGTGGGCTCCATGCAAACCTCAACGCCGTCCACCAACACCTAGAGACGGCAAAACCTGCCATGTTTTTTCTAACGGAGACGCAAATACACCGCCCTCACGACACGACCTACTTGCTCTACCCTGGCTATGTTCTTGAGGAAAGTTTTCGTGCAAAAGCCGGGGTGTGCGTGTTTGTTAGGGCGGATGTTTGCTGTCGCCGTTTGCGCTGCCTAGAGGACCCATCCTTCTCCATCCTTTGGGTACACGTAGACCATGGCCCTACGAGTCAGATCTATGTGTGCCTCTACCGTTCCCATACAGGAGATGCTGAGACAACTCGACTCTTTGAATATCTGAGTCAGGCGGCAGATGATGCGCAGGAGCGATTTCCGAATGCCGAATTGGTGTTTTTGGGGGATTTTAACGCCCACCACGAGATCTGGTTGGGCTCCTCCAAAACAGACCATGCGGGAAGAGCCGCCCACGCGTTTGCTCTGGCGCACGGCCTGACCCAATTGGTGCACGAGGTCACTAGGATACCAAGAAGGTCGGGCCTAGCACCTTCTCTGCTAGACCTTCTGCTGACGAGTGATCCGGACCGGTACAGTGTATCGGTGCGAGCCGCTTTAGGCAACTCCGACCACTGTCTGGTCTGTTCCACGGTGCCCATTATAGCGCCCCCACGACCCGTGCAGGGGAAGCGGCGTCTCTGGCACTACTCGTCAGCGGACTGGGATGGACTTCGTGACTATTTTGCGTCCATCCCGTGGGTTGAGCGCTGCTTTGAAGGTAAGAACCCATCGGATTGTGCTACTGCTGTCGCCGGTGAGATCGGTCTGGGTATGGAATACTATATCTCATACACCGATGTCACCGGTGACCGCGGGGTGCGCCCTTGGTTCGCGCGCGAGTGTGCGGAAGCTGTTGAACAAAAACAGTCTGCGTACCGCGCTTGGGTAAGGGCGCGCGCCACGCGCCATCCCAATCTGGGCCACTTCAAGGCGGCGTACAACAGAGCCACAAAGGTCTGCAGAAGGGCCTACGTCAGAGCGGATGCCCTGCGCATAGCGCGGCTTGGTCAAGAGCTAGTGATGCATCCCACGGGAAGCCGTGGCTACTGGCGACTGGCTAAAGCCGTGCAAGCCAACTTCTGTCAGCCTTCGCTGCCTCCGCTGCGTAACCCTGATGGATCCCTGGCCCATGAGCCGCAAGAGAAGGCAAATCTGCTGGCTAATCTCTTTGCGGCCAACTCCCGAATCGATGATTGTGGTACGCAGCCACCAACACTACCCGACAGTGACCACGCGATGCCTGATATCCATATCAGGCAACGCGATGTCCGTGCAGTGCTGCAATCACTCGATGTCCGGAAAGCCAGTGGTCCGGATGGTATTCCAGCGGTAGTCTTGAAAAAATGTGCAGCGGAGTTGTCTCCAATGCTTACGCGCCTGTACCGGCTATCCTACAGTTCGGGTACAGTGCCTTTGCCTTGGAAAGAGGCGAATGTTCAGCCGATTCCCAAGAAGGGGGATCGCTCGGAGCCAGCCAACTATCGACCCATAGCCGTCACCTCAGTGCTGTGCAAAGTGTTCGAGCACATAATCAACAAACAGCTCATGCGGCACCTAGAGGATCACTCCTTAATTAATGACCGGCAATATGGCTTCAGACCGAAACGGTCAACGGGTGATCTTCTAGCATACGTTACCCATCTTTGGGGTGAGGCTATGGACAAGCACGGCGAGTCACTGGCAATTAGTCTTGACATCGCCAAAGCTTTCGATAGAGTCTGGCACAAATCGCTTCTTTCCAAGCTACCTGCCTTTGGTCTGCCTTCTAGGCTGTGCAACTGGGTTGCTAGCTTCCTGCAGGGGCGCCGTATTCGCGTCCTTTGTGACGGACGAGCTTCGGAGTTTCTGCAGGTTAATGCTGGCGTGCCCCAGGGGTCCGTCTTATCACCCACTCTCTTTCTTCTGCATATCAACGACATGCTGTCTACCGGCAATGTTCATTGTTATGCAGACGATAGCACTTTGCATGGGAGTTATCATGGACATCCTGCGGCCAAGCAGTCGGATATCGCGGAGAAAAGGCAGCTTCTTGTCACTGAGCTTGACGGGATCCTGAATCACATTTCTCAATGGGGCTCTGAGAACCTGGTTGAGTTCAATGCCAAGAAGACGCAGGCATGTGCGTTTACAGCAAAAGTATCTTCTTTCCTTCCCCTCCCCACTCTTCAGAGCACGCCACTGCCACTGCAGGACAATCTCAATATCCTAGGTATGGATGTTCGCTGCAACCTGAATAACAAAAACTACATCGAAAGTATCATCAAAACAGCCTCACGAAAACTCGGAGTCCTGAACAGAGTGAGAAGGTTTTTCACGCCGGAGCAGCGGTGTCTTCTATACAAGACACAAATTCGCTCCTGTGTGGAGTACTGCTCGCATCTCTGGGATGGTTCAGCAAAGTACTTACTAGATGCTCTCGACAGGTTGCAGCGACGTGCGGTCCGCATCATTGGGAATCCCGAGATCACGAACACCCTAGAACCTTTACAGCTGCGTAGAGATGTTGCGTCCATGGCTGTATTTTACCGTTTGTACCATGGGGAGTGTTCTGATGAGCTCTTCCAATTAGTCCCACCCTCCCCTTTCCTACACAGGACAACGCGTGCAGGTCTTAGATGTCATCCGCACACGGTGCAAAACATCCGATCAAGAACCAAGCGGTTCGGAGACTCTTTCCTCTGTCGCACCATTAAGGCCTGGAATTCATTACCAGCTCACGTGTTTCCTTCTTCCTACAGTCCCGGGTCCTTTAAGCGGGGCGTGAAAAAGCATATGATGAGGCCGTCAAGCTGAGTGTCACCATTGTCACACGGTATGTGTAAGTAATGGTGACCCTCTTTTCTGGGACTTTGCCTTCAGCTTACCATCAGGCGAGGCGAGGTCCAATTGACGTGTCCTATATAAAAAAAAAAAAAAAAAAAAAAAATGCCCGGTATAAAACCAAATGTACTATTTTGGACTAATCTCTGTCAGAAACAGGTGAATATAAATTGCATTTATGTATAACTTAGAAAGAATTTATTCAATATATTTGATGGTAGAAGTTAATTAAATTATTCTCATTCTAAGTAATCTATACAGAAATAATTTATAAATATTAAATACAATAAAAATAAAATAACTATTATACAACTTATAGCTAAGAACAATTAAAATGCGTCGTAGAATTCCTCCGCATCGCATGCCTCTTGTGGCAGCGTTCCCAGAAGACTGGCAGCATTGCCACGTTGTATGACAATGCTTATTCTCTGACCTAAAAAGAGGCCAGCCTTCTGGTCACGAGAAGCGTCGACCATACGCTTCGCAATCTCACGGAAGAGGTTGCGAGCGCTCGGACCCCATGACCCCAAAGTCTCGACTCCAAACGGCACAAATTCATAATCTCCGATGAGATTGGAGTATTTGCGCCGCTTGAGAGCCTCTGCAGAAGCAGCAGCAGCTCCAGCACAGCCAGCCGTGCTAGTTATATGGGTAGGAGCCATGGTATCAACGCATGTGGCGTCCCACACCAGAGTCCTACCCATCTTCCATGGCATTAACGACATGCCATCCGGTCTCTTGCCATCGTCACGCGCCAAACCGTTTGGTTCTAGTACAGCTGGTACACCGGCGGTGACAAGAGCACGGCGGATTATGTCATTGAGGCTGGCGTGCCGTGGAATTCGCCCTGCGCTCCTGCAGCACGACAGACCATGGTGTCCGAGTCTGTCAACGGCTTCTCCACAACGGCATTGATGCGAAGAAACACACGGCGCACCTAAACGGAGACAAGTTGCGATGCGGAAGGTAGTGTCATCTAACATAGTCCCTACGTTAGATGACGGAAGAGCTTGTAGCCAAAGACCCGATTCCCACACTCCAACCGCCAGTAAACGGGCACGCTCAGCAGCATTAGAACATGTATTTAGTAATTTTTTTCCAACTAAGCTGCAGAGCGGCCCGTCCCACTGACGCTGTGAGAAGAGGTTCCTTGGGAGATCGGTGTTTGGACATGCAATTTTCCAAGCGTTCACTGCATCAGTCTTACACAATACTTCAGAATTAACTAATGTAGGTGCAAGGATTTTCCTAGTTAATTCTTCGGTACTGTGGACTGAAGACAGGAACGCTGGTAAGCTGACATCTGAAATTTTGCGAATACCGAGCCCACCCAAGCGAATCGGTAGAGTCGCTTATGGTAAAGCTCGGCCATCCAAGGCCACATTCAAAATTTTGGTGAGGGTATTTTCTATAATTTCGTCCATTTTTTTCAAAATTGTTATATGTTTAAAAAATGGCGTTGATCGTAGGGCATGGGTGAATTTTGGAACGAATAGGCAATACCGAAGAATAGTGAAAGCCGAGTGTATATTAATTTTGAGTAGGCGATCCGAAATGTCACTAAAATTTTGAATTTTTTCCTCTATAAATGAGGTATAGGCATCTTCTAGGATTGGGGACCCGAGGAGACGTAAAGAGTCTTTTTCTAAAATTTTGATGGTGGGAGCTATGGAATTGAATTTAGAGATAGTAAAAATTTTGTCCGAAACGTCGTTTAAAAAAATCTCGCATTTGCTGTCATTTAGTTCTAAACCAATTAATCTAAATTCATTTTAATTTAATAAATGCCAAATCTTGTAAAACTGTCTCCACATCTCCCCCTAGATTCCCATCGTCTAGGTACCATACATTAAATTTAGAATTTAACCGCCGAATAATGGGCTGAATAGCTAAACTGAAAATTACCGGTCCAAGAGGGTCTCCTTGTTGACATCCAACAGCTGATTTCAAAAGGTTGTCCTTGTATAATAATTTGGAGGGGTATCTGTAACATTGCCAAAGAAAATTATAAATTTTGGGTGTTTCTAATTTAGCTTGGTTCAACAAGGTGTCTCTGTTCACCGAGTTGAAAGCATTCTTCACATCAACCTTGAGAATGACCTCACCTTTACTGGAGCCAAGGTAGGTTGATAAAGCATGTATGGCAGCCTCATTTGAACCAAAACCAATTTGGGGGGGCTGGAACTTCAAAGATAACTCGGTTTTGTAATATTTACAACAGAGTTTGGCTGCCATACGTCGGTACGTACATCCCACGGCAATGGGACGAATGCCACCATCTCCCTTGCGTAGGGCACATAAATTAGCCCCATACAAAATGTCTGTGATGGCATCATCCACACTACCGGAAAGCATCAAATTCATGAGAGCCGTTAGCTCCTTCAGAAGTGCCTCACCAGCCTCCCCGGTGCTTGGCCCTAAAAGATCTTTTAAATGTTGTGGGGTTAATGCGTCAAGACCTCCGGCAGAGCCACTTCGAAAGGAGACAACGGCTGCCAACACTTCCTTGGCTGTTACGCACAGGCAATCAGGGTCGGGGACAGGTGCCTCAGGAAAGGAAAGGCCACCCGCAGGCGCTGGATGCTTGCTCCGCAGACCAGTAAGGGTCTCAGGAGAGCAGGGCGCCACTACATCGCTACTAAAAAGCAATCTCGATGCCCCACTTATGTCACCATCCCTTAATTTTGATTCAACCAAGTTAAAAATATTGCTTTTCCGAAACGAAGAGTATGTTGGGTTTAAATTTTCCGTTATGACGCTACAATTATTTCTAATTTGAGACGTCAATGAATTTGTTGTTGTTCGGTGGGCTGTCCGGTCTGTCCTGTCTGTTCTAATATGTAAAATTTTGTATGGGAAGGTGAGCAGTTGCTCCCAAGCCGTTTTACTATTTTCTCGAAGTACAAGACCTATGCAGTTTGACAAACTTTTCGCAACAATTGGTCTTGCACCGCGAGGAATTCTCTTTAGGATCGAAACAGAGTTTTTTAAGTGAGATAGTCTTTGCCAAAAGGGAATTTCAATAATGTTTTCAGAAACTGTTTCTGCGTATCTGAGTAACACACTTTTATTTTGTACTAGCTGTTGCCTGCAAATCCACCCGCGTGGATGTCGCTTATCGCGACAAAACATAGTATGTGCCCCTTCTCAAGGTCCAATCTACCCTATATCACATTACCTCAAAATCGGTTTAGCGATTTAGGTGTAAAAGCGTATCATACAGACAGATAGATAGAGTTACTTTCGCATCTATAATATTAGAAGATTTCTTATTGTAAGAAGATTGTGTTCCAGAGATAAATGATAAATGTGTACATATATTGCTCGGTGAAGTGTACCATTGAGACTCAATGTAAAAATAAACTTATATCCTATTCTTAATCTGCGTAAACCTGTGGCAGTTAAAACGTAGTAGCATACTCTGAATACCCACGAATGTATCGTAAATGAATATATTCTACAATTTAACTATCAGGGAAAGTGTTCATTTTATTTCTTCCTAGCTTTTTAAAGATGGCGCATAAAGTAAAAGTTGCCGTAAACTATCCGAAGATCCACTTTTTTGTTAT
This sequence comes from Eilema griseolum, assembly GCA_963662185.1. NCBI lineage: Eukaryota > Metazoa > Arthropoda > Insecta > Lepidoptera > Erebidae > Eilema > Eilema griseolum. The sequence goes on from OY759243.1 coordinate 5,409,576, forward strand.
AAAGGATTAATCTGTCTTGGAAAAGGAAAAGTTAAAGAGATTTCTTTAAAATAGGATTAAACTATGCGCTTCGTGTTTTTAAATGAGACGAACAATAAATATTGAATACTTATTTATAGATTGTATTATCAACTTAAACTGAAAATTCTTTTTTATCTGTTTGTTAAAAGGTTATTCATTATTCAATAAAGATAGACCGATAACCTTAGGATGGACAGGAACGAAAAGTATCCGTACTAATATTATAAATGCGAATGTAACTCTATCTGCCTGTATGTTATGCTTTCATGCTTAAACCACTGCACCGATTTTGATGAAATTTGGAATAGAGGTAGATTAGACCTTAAGAAAGGACATACGCTATGTTTGGTCGCGATAACCAACATCCACACGGGTGGGCCTCGTATATATAATTTCTATTTTTAGGACTTTAAGTCTTGGAACAGTCAAAAATGGGTAATTTAATCTGAATTATTCAAAAGGTTAAATTATTTTGCATGATTTTTTATACATATAATGGTAATGAAAACCCATTTTCATATTTAGCGAGTTTTAAATAATAATAATAAAAAATGGTTCGATCCTTCAGTTGTTAACAAGTACCTCATTTGCTATTAAAAATACCTTCAAAGGAAGAGGAATAATGTGAAATGACGGCGTTTATTGTTTTAGTTTTAGTTCATTACTTAAATTAATTTCATAAAATATATTTTGTAGTACTGTCATAAAACACAAATAAACCAATTTATTTTTCTTTATTAAAATATACATCTTATAAATAATATTTTTAAATACATATACATATTTATTTCTTCTCATCCTTCTTCGTGATATTCTGAACAAACTAATACTTGGATTATTTAATCTTTTCCGCGCGATTGTCATTTCATATTTATTGTATAAATATAATATTTATTTATTTGGTAATAATTCGGATACCATCCCGCCGGACCCGGTGGGGGTAGCTATGTCGGACTCGGACCGATTAAAACCGCACAGCCGCCTTAAGCCATCAGTTTCCGGGGGTGGGGTAGCCTTTGGCATATCCCTCGCGAACCTTGACTCGAGAGGACCTTCTATAGCCTTGGCCATAGAAGGTCCTCTCGGGTGTGGGACTACGGCGTCCTCATATTTCCCCAGAAAAAATGGGGGGGGGGGGGGCAGGGGTCATTTTAATACCTAGTATTTTATTACGATTTCTGTGGTATTTTATGTTTTTCGCTTATTTATTTATTTATTTATTTATTAAGAGCAGCTTACAAGGTATACACCAGCACATTACATTTTACCTTAAGTCTAATTTACATTTGTTTGGTGCTACCTCAATTACAAGCTGTCACGGCATGCATTGAGAAGCAAGAATACAATTGATTAAAGTAATTACATAAAAATTATCTATTTAACACAGAAACCTAAATTATGGAAATTAAGATTACTGAGACTAATATGAGTAGGTACCTAAAAAAACTAGTAGTTGTGGGATGGGTTTAAAATCAAGAATCTAAATTTAGCCAAGGATTGTCCGAAGATATCCAAAGCTAAGATAATATATTATAGTACCATGAAAGATTCCATTTTCGTCATGTTTCGTAAACTCACAATAGCTCCTAAATTTTCATTCAAATTTAAGCAATAATGCTGCACTACGAGCATTATAGTAAAATGCATTCACATTTATTTTTAGCATGCTACTTCTCATTAAGTTAATTTGGAAATGAGCATTAGCACGCTAATTAGCGAATTAAATGCAGTAGCAGCGAGTCGTCTCGCTTCATTTGATAGCGCTTCACCCCGTGTTTGCACGGATAGTAGTGCTGTCTCTACACTTTGGCGACCACTGTGGCGAATATATTCGCAAACACCTATTGTCAAAATGGTAGACTCGGGTATGTGTCATTCTTGACGTGTGGCGAGGAGTCAAGAGGTTGTGCTAGCCGACGCCTTCAACACAATGTCGCTAACGTGTAGAGCGGACATAAGAAAATCCTTCGCATTTGTGTGAAAACTAAATTCAAAGTGCTTAACACTTGCGCTAAATAGTGTACTGAAATTAATATTTCGGCACTTACTGCTCTTGGCGATATCACTAAAGCTGTTGAGGAAACGCTAGAATCATATTATTCGCGGCCACAATATAATCCTACTAATATTAGGAATTTGAAAGTTTGTGTTTTTATTTTTATTTTTTGTGAATTCATCGGAACTGGCCGTAATTAGATACAGGGATGGCATACAGTCTGGAATAATGCATAGATAACTTTTTATTTCAGACATAGGTTCCAATGGGTGGCTGGAACAGGATTAAAGTTGCACATTGCAACTGATCGAACACAAGACCAAAACAAATATCCATATCATACCAATATGATAAAAGCGAAGGTAACTTTGTCTGTCTTTCTGTATATTATGATTTCATGCCTTAGCCGTTCTACCCGCGTAGATATCGGTTATCGCGATAAAACATAACCTATGTCTTTTCTCAAGGTCTATCACCAATAACTGTTTTTGGTCCCACGTAATGGGGGGCCTATTGCCGTATTTCAGGCACTATTGTTGACTCGAGCCATACATCTGATGCTGAGTCTGGGCTATATATATCTGTCTGATGTTAAACAACCCTATCCCTTAGTCGCCTTGTACGACACCGCATTTGAAGAGATGGGATGGCCCAAATTCTAATCTGCCGGCAACCACGCGGCATGGCAACCGGGACCGACGGCGGCTTAACGTGCTCTCCGAGGCACGATCAGACCAATGCAAATACCCATCAGAACGATTTTGACTACGAAGGTTTTAACTAGAATTGTCCAAACCAAAAGAGTGTACCAAGTATCAGAACAATCTGTTAAAAGGAAGGGAGGAAAACCAAAGCATTAAGATCATTTTGAGTACTATGTTTTTTTTTATACCACTTAGTTGGCAGACAGGCACACGGCCCACCTGATGGGAAACGGTTACCGTGGCCTATGGACGTATGCAATACCAGGGGTGTCACACTCGCATGTTCGCCAAAATAAAACTGATTGAGCCTCAAATTAATGAGTTGTATCATAATTATTCAACGCATGCGCTGTGCACAGTTTGTGCCCTCGTTATGAACAGCTGAGACGCGTGCTTATTGCCATGCCTTAACTATTATTAGTTTGCTAGATGGAAGACTATATTGTCCGCAAATTGTATTATCTAACCAAGACTTATTTGAATATTAAGTTTATTATAACTCAGGACATAATATCTAGAAAATAAAAGAGCTTAAAATGTGTTTCTTTACGCGCAATACACGTTTCTTGAGTGTCTTTTGAGGATAGCACGGGTTCTATGGCAGTGTATATCTGTACGTATATAGCGTAGTATTTTAGAAAGAAAGAAAGAAAGAAAGAAAAGAAAATTTATTCATCGACGTTTAGGTACGTAAAAAACAATAGCTTAATAATAAAACACAGTTCATTATTTGTGTACCTCACGCGTCAGCCGAAAAGGATTCGGTTCAGCATTTGCTAGACAGCTATCTAGCGCTGGTTTTCAACCGGACCTATTATGATTCACGGATGCAAATCAGTGGCTTAGGAGTCTAAAAACTCAGTCTGAGAGGTGTAATAATTTATACATTTCTTTTATAAACACAAAATAGAATTTAGAAGATTTTGAGCTACGGAATTCTCCTTTGGTGTAATTTTGCAGATTTGTACACAATTTTTGTGTTACATAAGCGGGCTGTGCGAGCCATATATAATTTAGGCCCAAGAGTCTCCCTCAGAGAAAAGTTTAAAGAGATAGACATTCTAACCGTAGTGTCACAATATATTTTCGAGAACCTCATGTATGTACGGAAAAACGTTTCAAAATTCTCCAGAGTCTGTGACCGGTATAACATAAATACCATACCCAAAAACAATCTTGTAGCCTATGGTAGTTGACTTGAATAAAAATAGTCATTCATTCCAGGGCAACTGTATACGCTTTTTTAACAAGCTCCCTAATGAAATTAGGGATTTACCTGAGTATTTGTGCTGTCAGTGGGAAGACTAAAGGCTTGTCCTGCTTTGTCTTCTACTGACGGCACAGAAACTCTGTACTTACAGGGTTGGCAGCGCGACTGTGACTCCTCTGGTGTTACAGACGTCCATAGGTCACGGTAACCACTTTCCATCAGGTGGGCCGTGTGCTTGTCTGCCAACTAAGTGGTATAAAAAAAAAAGTATAAATTTAAAAATATAGTTAAACGTAAATTATGCCAGAAAGACTATTATAAAATCCAAGAATACTTGGATGATAAACAAGCTTGGAAATGAGCTGTTCGCTTAACTATGCTACTCAAGTAAATTTTTGTATTTAGATTTAGTAGACCAATTGTATGTTTGTAAATAGAACAGAAAAAAATCCGCTGTGTTTCTTGCCGAAGTCTTCTCAGGTCGGGGCAGCGTTTCGAACCGGTGGTAAATGGACCTATATAAATGGGCTAAACTGATTTTTATGTTCCTTTTTTACTGACGTTTTGTAAGTGTCGATTTGGTGGTCTATACAGAATAAATGATTTTAGACGTTGACTTTGACTTTGAGTAGACAAACTTAAATTACAAGCATTGATTATTTCACAACAATTCGTTCGTCTCGCGACTAAGGTCCAAGATATGTGTCCCGAGGAAGAATAGCTGTCAATATTTATAATGTCTTATAATATATTTCAATCAATCAATCAATCAGCCCACTGCAGTCCACTGCTGGACATAGGCCTCTCCCAATGTGCGCCATTTTCTCCGATCCTCCGCCCTCCGCATCCAGTCTGTCCTGGCCACCATTTTCAGGTCGTCCGTCCATCTGGCTAGGGGGCGTCCTACCTTTCGTTTACCTTCTCGCGGTCTCCACTCTAGGACTCGTTTGCTCCAACGGCCATCGGTCCTTCGACAAACGTGGCCAGCCCACTGCCACTTCAACAAGCTTATTCTGCGACCTATGTCGGTACCTTTAGTTCTCTGTCGGATAACTTCGTTCCGAATTCTATCCTTCAGAGAAACTCCAAGCATAGCTCGCTCCATAGCCCGCTGCGCGACTTTTAAGCTATGGACCAGCCCCAGTGGACCAGCCCCACAATATATTTATAAAAGTCACTGGACTTTTCTGAATTGTACTGTCTTATTTAGTCTCATGCTCTACCACTACGTCACATAGGCAGGTTTTAAAATTTATTTATGTTCAATCCAATTGTCAATTAAACCTCCATCCCAGATGCGATGATATTCAAAAAGTTCCCTCCTTTGATGGCTCCAATGGATGCTTTGTCATGCACATCCACTAGGGGATACATACGCGGGATAAACAGTTCGTTAAATCAAAATCAATATGTCAACGTCACCAGGTCAACAGTTTAAATTACAGTTTACTAAACTATTAAATTCAGAGTTCAATAGTTTATTAAATCAATAGCCATAGTCAACAATTTACTACATACACATAGTTCATGAGATCAACATTCATTTTGATAACATACATACATATAATCACGCCTTTATCCCCGGAGAGTTAGGCAGAGGTGAATTAACACCCACATTTCACCAATCATTGAATTCGGTCCCACGTAATAGGGGGTGAGCCTATTGGTGTCTGTCGGGCACTATTATTAACTCAAGCCATGCAATTGAGGCTAATTCTGGGCTGTATATGTCTGTCCCTTAGTCGCCTTGTACGACACCGCATGGGAAGAGATGGGGTGGTCCAAATTCTACTCTGCCGGGAACCACGTGGCAACCGGGAACCACGCAACAAATGGCCGCGTTTTTGATAAATTACTTAAAATTCGTTATAGGATAACTTGAAATGTGCCGCTATATGGGGCAAAACATGACTGGACTATATTATACTATTACTGACCTATTGCATGCTTTTGTTTGTACACACATGTTTTGAACAAATAAAACGATTCTCCTATTCTAGTACCCCGGCGTTGCACGGGTACTAGATTCTGTAGATGTATCAGTGTTAAGCGATCATCTCTCTAATCACCGGTAACAATAACTCAGGGATTTAGATCTAGCCTCAACTTCTGTGAAGAATAACGTTTACACGTGTTGTCAGTCTGTTCGTAAATCCTATCGCTGATACGTACTTGGCCAAATTTTGAAACAAGGTAATCACAGCTAATACAGTCATTAATCGCGCCTAATCACGGCTTAGTATTATTTACGATGCGCCAAATGACCGCGTGTTTATCGACCATTTATGTACAGTTTTATAAAGAAGCGGTGGAAGTGTCAGCGGCATCCATCTCTCCTATTATCTATATATTCTATAAGTATACAGAATTTGGGCCACCCCATCTTTTCCCATGCGGAGTCGTACAAGGCGACTAAGGGATAGGGCTGTTTAACATAAGACGGATACATAAAGCCCAGACTCAGAATCAGATGTAAACAATAATGCCCGGAATACGGCAATGGTTCACCCCCTATTACGTGGGACCGAATACAATTATTGATGAAATGTGGGTGTTAATTCAACTCTGCCTAACCTTCCAGGGACAAAGGCGTGATTATATGTATGTATGTATATCTATAAGTATACATAAAAGCGAAATACCACTCACTGATTAATCACGAAATTTCAGAAACTATAATTACTGCAAATTTGAAATTTGACTGGCAAGTCTCTTTTAGAGTATAGACATCTGCTAAGAACGGATTTTGTGAAACGCCACCCCTCAGGGGGTACAACCCGTATTCTGTACCCGAATTCTATATAATGTAATATTACTATCTCAAAACTGGGCTTTGTGAGAGCTCATGTAGTAAAACTTAGTTCTGTTGCAGTAATGTTCTGGTGTAGTAGTGTTAAGTAATGTTAAATAAATGTGAAATTGTTAATGTTCATTTTATTGGTTATCACCAGTCATCACTGAAACCGTACCCTAGTTCCTACGCTTCGAGGCTTAGCCCCCCTCATAAAAGTCTCAAGACTTGTCTGTTATCTTTGTACAAGAGTACAAAGAGCCAGAGCGTTTACTTCGGAACATCTCAATTTCACTCCGATAATCGTCTTACGCCAAATTACGTAGAGAATTGGGGTATTTTCTTGAAGACATTATGTTGTGGCGCTTAATTGTTAGGAATTACCGAAACTAATTAGTAGAAGTAGTTACTCGTTATATCAGTTTACTTATAACGAGGCTGCATTTAATCGGATTTGATTACGAGTTTACTAAGGATTCTATTTAATAAGCATATGAATAAATAGACCGTAGAATAGAAGGTGAATCTTTTATAAAGGTTATAACATATTTTATTACCCATATCATTTTAGTTCCTTCAATTAATCAATCAAAAAGTCTATCACAGTCCACGGTTGAACATAGACCTCTATAGCCTCCTTCTGCGAGCAAGTAAGGAGGAGGCGGGATGGGAGCGGCAGCGGGAGCGACGAAGGATCACAAGCCAAACTGCCCGCGTACGAAGGCAACTCGGGCGTCGGAGGTCGATGAACGACCTCCGCCCCCCATGAGCGCAGGCCTAGGGGTGACAGGTGGAGCCGCCTGTCACCCTGGCAGAAGCAGGTAGCTGCGGCGGCGCACCTGGCGCGCCTCCCTGTATCCGGGGACGATTTGGGGACTCTGTAGTCCCCACACTCGAGGAGAGGGCCAGATCGTGAGAGATGACCCTGGGTCGGCCGGGGTGCGATGGATATACCTGTCAACCTCACCTTCGGTAACCAAAGTGACCCACAGGCGGCGTGCATTTTAGTCGGTTCGATTCCGACATAACCTCTTCCACCGGCTCCGGTGGAGGGGTATTCGTGGGGATTTTGCTCACGTAAAAAAAAGACCTCTATAAATGTGTACCGATATACCCGATGCTATGCCTTCCGCACCCAGTCCATCCGAGTTACCTTTTCAGGCTCTTCAGTAGCATCTACCTATTTATATAGCCAGATGAGCTGATGATTAAAAAAAACCACAGTTTGAGCTCACTGTACTGGAAAAAAATTCATTGAATCATTCCTTCAATTTATAGTTGGTCATTTTTGATGATCTCATCATTATCCATTCTTTTTACACCACTTAGGTGGCAGACAAGAGCACGACCCACCTGATGGAAAGTGGTTATCGTGGCCTATGGACGTGTGTAACACCAGAGAAGTCACACTCGCGCTGCCGACCCTGTAATCACAGAGTTTCTGTACCGTCAGTGTAGAGGACAAAGCAGGACAAGCTTTTAGTCATCCCACTGACAGCACAAATTCTCCAGTGAGCTCTGGCTACCCTACTCTCCGCTGGGAACATAACACGAATTTATTATAACCGCGGTATTCTGTAGGGCGGAGATACTTCCCCAGTCGGACTGCTCAATTAGGCGGAAATACCACGGTGTCCTACCTCCTCATAAAATTTCAAGTTCTGCTACTCTGACTAAATGTTTTCCTTCACATCCAATGGGAGTTTACTATCTCCCAAGTGACGTAAAATCTTTCTTATGTATGTGTGTATGGTTTTGCCATTAATCGACTCTCTTGTAGGATTTTGCCCGCTCGCATGAATTTGCTCAGTGGTTGCGCCGAAGTAGAAACTGTATTTTTGACACGGAAACACACTCCTTTTATACCCGTCTCCCCTTCCGCACTAACCATAGATGTAGCTTCCGTCCGCCATTTGTGAAATATAGACACTCAGTCTCGCTTTGAACTAGCCAGCGTAATGACGGACCGCGCTCGCGTCTCTCAAAAATGATTAATATTTGTTACATTTTTACCGCTTCATAGACCTTTACCGATCGGATTGTGCCTCTCGTGTGTTCCTCAAGTGATCTAGTGATGCTGACGGCAGCTCCTGAGCAAGGAAGAGAAGATCCGTGTACCGGCTGCGATGAAAACACGTGTGTCGTGAAGGTTAGTGCATGCTCTCCTAATTTCTCGGGTTGCATTCATTGCTTGGATCACTCCCGCGGCAACCCGACCACCTGTCTTTTGTGTGTAAAGCGTCAATGGAACAGTTAGCTACATCCCCGCAATACAGTCCACTACCGCACGTTGCCAAGCGCCACCATTTTTGGTCCGGATCGAGCCGGATTCTTAGCCGTAGTTCGTATTTTGTTATTATTCTAATGGGAATAAGCGCATCGCACCTAAGTGCCTGGTTATTTTAGTAGAAAACCCCGCATCCAGACATTTAGGCTTAGAATTTGTTGTCCGTTCGCCGCTGGCTCGCATTGTACCTACCTAATACATAAATAGGTTAGGTAGCGTATCAACACTCAGTCGTAGTTGCAATTTTCGCACCGCGCCTAATTACCTAGTTATTTTAGTAGAAAACCCCGCATCTAGGTACTTAGGCTTAGATCTTAGGTATACTAGACACCCTAGTGCATAGGCACAGTGTAATACCTAACGCATTTGGCTTTGTTTTATTTTTTTCAATTACGTTGCTCGCTCGCCGCTGGCTCGCGTCGTATTTGCCTGGTACCTGCGTGGGTAGACACGTGGTTGTACCTCATTCCAATTCATACGAAAGTATTTTGATTTGAATAGATATTACGCAATACTTAATCTCGGAAATAATAGTTGAACCTAGACAGCGACCATCGCGTAGGTACGACCTTGTTGCTATGCGCGTTTGTTCAAGCGTGCATTCACAGTTGTAGGTACCTACCTATCTGCCGAGTGTCGCTCGCGCCGCCTCGCTGCTCTGTACCGCTAGGATTAAGTCATTTCATATTTGTTGTTTACCGCACTTTAGTTTGAGATTTAATTGTAAACATGTCCCCAAAGGTTGATAAGACCGGTAAGGTTCAATTGAAACTTTTATACGCTAAAAAAGAAATGATTTACTCTCGCGTACAATCGATTTATGATAATGCACTTAAAACCTCTGATTTGGTCATCAGAGATTCGTTCTTGTGTTCTATAGAAAACTTAGATAGTCTACGCGCGGATTTCGAAACCTTAGTACATGACATCAACGTTTTAGAGTTGAATTTGAATCCCGATTACTCAGTGAGTTATCAAGCCTTGTCGTCGTTTGACGATTTGTATTGTCGTATCAAACGCGTCGCTAGGAGTTTGGAGAAGCCGGCTGACCTACCCAACCCCACTCGCGACCGACCTAAGTTGCCACCAATTCAAATTCCCGAGTTTGATGGTAACATTCGCAATTGGTGTCTATTTATAGATAGTTTTGAGAATACAATAGATAAGAACGATTCGTTGACAGATCACGAAAAGTTGCATTATCTCGTTGAAAAATTGACTGGTAAAGCTATAACCGTTTGCGCTGGAATTACGTTTAGTGCCGAGAATTATAATTTAATTTTAAATACTTTGAAAGCTAGGTATGAGGATAAAAGATCGGTAGCTAACGCCTATTTAGATCAGATGTTTGATTTGAAATCTATTGCGGCATGTAACGATCAAAACTTAGAGAAATTTCTAGATACTTTCGCGTCAGCTGTTCGCGCCGTAAAGAACCTAAAGATTGATGACCTCTGCGACTTCGTATTTTTGTATATGGGTTTAAGGAAATTAGATTCCGAAACCATTCGTTTGTTTGAGTCGGATCATCGCGGCAATAAAATTCCTAAGTTCGAAGACTTAGAAAGTTTTGTTCGCGAGCATATAAAAGTATTGCAGCGCTCTTCATCGAAACATGAAGGCGCGAAGATAGTTGTTGATTCTGCACGCAAAGTAGATGCGTCATCGAAGTCACTGAGGTCAACTCATACTTATGTTAGTACCGCACCAGCACGTGTACAGTCACCTGTTTGCTCTTTGTGTAGCACTCATCATTCGCAACTGTACAGGTGTCCTGGTTTTCTAAAATTGTCGCCTAGTGATCGTTATAAATTTGTTCGCGCTAATAATTTTTGTTTTAATTGTCTCGGTACTAAACACCGCGTTGTTTTATGTAATAGTAGAAATAGTTGTCGCAAATGTCAAGCGAGACAACACACTTTGCTTCATTTTGAGAATAGTAATGCCGCATCCAATGTGAGCACGGTTGGCTCGTCGAGCGGTGACACACGGCAGCCTGCGCCGCAGCCGCAGCCCGCGCTCGCGCGCGCTCCGGCCCGCCCGGTGACCGCCGCGGATGACGTCACCTTGTGTTCGTTCTCCGCTAGTGCTGCACTCACTACTGTGTGTCTTGCGACCGCTCGCGTTGTTATTGTTGATGCATTAGGTAAGCCGCGCATTGTTCGAGCGCTGTTAGATGGCGCTTCGCAAAGTAATTTTATTACTCAAGATTGTTGTCGGCGTCTTGGTTTCAATGTTGATAAGCGTTCAACCCGCTCAGTGGTGAAGGGTTTTGGAAGCTTACAGTCAGCTGTTCGTGGCACCGTTAAAACAAGGTTTAGATCTCGTTTTAATAATAATATTTGGTTTGACATGGATTCGCTCGTTATAGATAGAATAGCTGAACAGTTGCCTACCGTCCCGGTTGACACGTCTTTATTAACGAAATTTAAAGACTTGCCTTTAGCAGATGAGACTTACGCTGTTCCTGGAGTCGTCGATATATTGATCGGCGCTTCGATTCTCCCGCACCTCCAGTTATCACGTAAGGTTCAATGTCAACCTCACCTTCGGCAACCAAAGCGACCCACAGGCGGCGTGCGTTTTAGTCGGTTCGAGTCCGACATAACCTCCTTCACCGGCTCCGGTGGGGAGGTATCCGTGGGGATTTTGCGCACGTAAAAAAAAAAAAAAAAAAAGGGGGACCGACGTACCCCGCTCCGCACGCACTGGAAACAGTTCTTGGTTTTGTTATAATTGGTTCCGCACCCGCTTCTATAGATAGTTTTAGTCACTCGACTGCTTCGTTCTGTTGCACCGTCGAGCCGCCACTGGAGTCTACCATCCGCAAGTTTTCACTCGGTGGCTCCCGTGTATCCGCTGAAAAACGCTTTCTTTGTTTGGAACGAAAGATGCAGGCGTCCCCAAAGTCGAAGCGGGCCTATGATGAGGTTGTTAATGAATATTTAGATAAAGGTTACATCTCACCTGCGCCTGCGGACACTGGCGGGACCCAGCCTTCGTACATTATCCCGCACCGCGGAGTTATTAGAGAAGATAAGCTTACTACTAAAACTCCGCGTAGTTTTGGATGGCAGTGCTAAGACTAGCACTTCCGTGTCGCTTAATGACATTTTGTATTGTGGTCGGAATCTTTAAGGTAATTTATTTGACATAATTGTAAATTTTCGCATTAATATTAGTAGAATTTTAGCTTTTAGGACTCAACAGTCGCTTTGTGTTGGGCCCACTCTTCGCCCCATCGTTGGGACACATTCGTCGCTAATAGAGTGGCAAAATTCAATCTGAATTGGCGCCACATAATCTCTTTCACGTTGCTGGCACCGACAACCCAGCCGATTGTCTCTCTCGTGGATTGCTTCCTTCGCAAATTTTGGATCACCCGTTGTGGTTTGGTGGACCGTCCTGGATTCATGCCGCGTTAGATGGGTGGCCAGTTAGTCAATTCAATCCCACTACGGTTTCCGAACCACCCGAGGAGAAGAAGCACTCGCTTGTTGTATCGGTCCCACGTGAAGAGACCCTTATTTTGTTGTTGGCTAATCGCGTCTCGTCTTGGTCGAGACTGTTGCGTTGTGTTGTTTGTTCGCCTCTGCCCGCTGCCTAGCCAGCAGTAGGCACGAGCTCCAATCTAGGTTTATATTTTAGTTGTTATTTCCCAAACCTAGATTTAGATTAGACTTTAGATTTGTTTCGCATTTGTCGTTTCGAAGGTAACCCTTCAAGCCGGGGGGAATGGTTGCGCCGAAGTAGAAACTGTATTTTTGACACGGAAACACACTCCTTTTATACCCGTCTCCCCTTCCGCACTAACCATAGATGTAGCTTCCGTCCGCCATTTGTGAAATATAGACACTCAGTCTCGCTTTGAACTAGCCAGCGTAATGACGGACCGCGCTCGCGTCTCTCAAAAATGATTAATATTTGTTACATTTTTACCGCTTCATAGACCTTTACCGATCGGATTGTGCCTCTCGTGTGTTCCTCAAGTGATCTAGTGATGCTGACGGCAGCTCCTGAGCAAGGAAGAGAAGATCCGTGTACCGGCTGCGATGAAAACACGTGTGTCGTGAAGGTTAGTGCATCCTCTCCTAATTTCTCGGGTTGCATTCATTGCTTGGATCACTCCCGCGGCAACCCGACCACCTGTCTTTTGTGTGTAAAGCGTCAATGGAACAGTTAGCTACATCCCCGCAATACAGTCCACTACCGCACGTTGCCAAGCGCCACCACTCAGGCAATGCAAAGACGACGTCGGTCTCGCCTTCTCTATTTGTTTGGCGGTCGTTACAGAACAAGCTGTGCAAACATTTTCACCAAAGTCAACGAACGTACTTGATTTATTGTAACCACTAACATTCTTTCAAGTATTTGAATCACACATAAACCTACTAAGGTTATTACACCGCCATCTTTACAGCCATCTGTTGGAATGATTTAAAACCTGTTAAATGTACGAAAATATATGACATGCAATAACTGTTAAAGTTTAAAACGTGATTCGTAAACAAACAAGGGAACGAGCAAACCACTTGCGATCTGCTTGCAAGCTGTTACATGTACTGTAAAGTGAAGGTAGAAAGTAAAATGCTCAGAGTCCATCAAGTTTTACATATTTAGTGAGAATTTAATCAAATGAGTAAAACACCAATATTCATACAGTATGAAAAAACCTTTGTCGAGGCCATCAAGGCAGAGACCGCCATTTTAGCCATCAGGGCATTCAGTCAATATGACAAATATAATGCAGGTACGATAAGAATAGTTTTTGTCATTAGTATATTGTTACACTTACTTTTTTGCAGGTAGCAATCTCTAAAAACGTATACCTATTAGGAAATACTTTTATAAAAACATTCTTGTGCGTACAACAATACTCAACACATTAATAATATCTAATTAGTAGTAGTAGGCTATTTGTCAAACTCTTCAATCATATTATTTCAATATCTGGAAAGTCAACAAGAGGGGCATCAGAAGGTTTCTTCATGGTCGGCAGCGCGAGTGTGACACCCCTGGTGCTGCGTCCATAGGCCACGGTAACAGCTTCCCATCACGTGGGCCGTGTGCTTGTCTGCCAACTAAGTGGTATAAAAAAAAATGCACTGTGCAATACGAAAGGTTAAAAAATCAGTAAGTTAGACTTCTGCAATTTTTCTGCACAGTGAGACTTGCAACACACGCTCTAGTTTATCCTAATGTTTATTTTGTGTTCAAATAAAAACATGTTATGAGATTATCAACCTTATTAAACATGGCTAAAAATAATATAGTTACCGGCACATATTTTACACCAAGCCGCGAGATATACGCACTTTTACCATAAATTGCCGGAATCGGTCATTGGTATGCCTGAAAATAAATTTAAAACCTTTGTTAAGATCACCTTATGTAAAAAAGCATACTTTAGGACAGATGATTACCTAAAAGACAATAATATCTGGCTTGTGCATAATGCAGGCCCTTCCTAAAATGCTAGGATTACAACATACTACTGTAGTAGGCACGCGACCTTGTGTACAATTTTTATTAAAAGATTTTTTAATATATCTTTAAATACTTTGACACGAGACTAAAACGTACATTCATCCATATATAGTCTTAAGGAATCACTATTTAAAAGCTGACGTCTCGAAAATGCCGCAGTGGAGTTTGTTGCGCCGTTTCTTCTCCACTAGCGCCTAGGAAGCGGTGGTAAACTTAGTTTTAAGTATAATTTGACATCAAAAAAATGTATTTACTATTGCACTATTTTGAGAAAGTACGGAGGTACGGACCCTACAGAATACCGCGGCCATAATAACCTCGTTTTGAGAAATAAAGAATTTGAACTTGAAATTACGCGTATGTGTAGATTGGTTTTTTTTTTTTTTTTTTTTTTTTTTATATAGGACACGCCAACTTGACCTCACCTCGCCTGATGGTAAGCTAAAGGCAAAGTCTCAGGAAAGAGGGTCACCATTACAGACACTAAGTGCTACAATGGTGGCACTCAGCTTGGCGGCCTCATCAGATGCTTTTTCACGCCCCGCTTAAAGGCCCCGGGACTGTAGGAAGAAGGAAACACGTGTGCTGGTAATGAATTCCAGGTCTTGGTGGTGCGGCAAAGAAAAGAGTCTCCGAACCGCTTGGTTCTTGCTCGTATATTCTGCACAGTGTGAGGGTGACATCTAAGGCCTGCACGTGTTGTCCTATGTAGGAAAGGAGATGGTGGGATTAGTTGGAAGAGCTCGTCAGAACACTCACCGTGGTAGAGACGGTAAAATACAGCCAAGGAAGCAATATCTCTACGCATCTGCAAAGGCTCGAGGGTGTTCGTGACCTCAGGGTTCCCAATAATTCGGACCGCGCGTCGCTGCAACCTGTCGAGAGCATCTAGTAGGTATTTCGCGGAGCCATCCCAGAGATGCGAGCAGTATTCCACGCAGGAGCGAATTTGTGTCTTATAGAGAAGACACCGCTGCTCCGGCGTGAAAAAACGTCTCACTTTGTTTAAGAGTCCGAGTTTCCGCGAGGCTGTTTTGATGATGCTCTCGATGTAATTTCTGTTATTCAGTTTGCAGCGAATATCCATGCCTAGGATATAGAGATTGTCCTGCAGTGGAAGTGGCGTGCTCTGAAGAGTGGGAAGGGGAAGGAAAGAAGATACCTTTGCTGTGAACGCACAAGCCTGCGTCTTCTTGGCATTGAACTCGACCATGTTCTCGGAGCCCCATTGAGAAATGTGATTCAAGATCCGGTCCAGTTCAGTGACAAGAAGCTGTCTTTTTTCCACGATATCAGACTGTTTGGCCGCAGGTTGTCCGTGATAACTCCCGTGTAAGGTGCTATCGTCTGCATAGCAATGTATGCTGCCGGTGGACAGCATGTCGTTGATATGCAGAAGAAAGAGAGTGGGAGATAATACAGACCCCTGCGGTACGCCAGCATTTATTTGCAAGAACTCCGAAGCCCGTCCATCACAGAGGACGCGGATACGGCGCTCCTGCAGGAAACTAGCAATCCAGTTGCACAGTCTAGGAGGCAGACCAAAGGCTGGTAGCTTGGAGAGAAGCGATTTGTGCCAGACTCTATCGAAAGCTTTGGCGATATCAAGACTAATTGCCAGTGACTCGCCGTGCTTGTCCATAGCCTCACCCCAAAGATGGGTAACGTATGCTAGAAGATCACCCGTTGACCGTTTCGGCCTGAAGCCATATTGCCGGTCATTAATTAAGGAGTGATCCTCTAGGTGACGCATGAGCTGTTTGTTAATGATGTGCTCGAAGACCTTGCACAGCACTGAGGTGACGGCTATGGGTCGATAGTTGGCTGGCTCTGAGCGATCCCCCTTCTTGGGGATCGGCTGTACATTCGCCTCTTTCCAAGCCGAAGGCACTGTACCCGAGCTGTAGGAC
This sequence comes from Eilema griseolum, assembly GCA_963662185.1. Taxonomy (NCBI): domain Eukaryota; kingdom Metazoa; phylum Arthropoda; class Insecta; order Lepidoptera; family Erebidae; genus Eilema; species Eilema griseolum. The sequence goes on from OY759243.1 coordinate 5,425,982, forward strand.
AGTCGGTACAGCCGCGTAAGCATCGGAGACAACTCCGCTGCACATTTTTGTAAGACCACCGCTGGAATACCATCCGGGCCACTGGCTTTCCGGACATCGAGTGATTGAAGCACCGCACGAACATCGCATTGCCTGATACGTATTTCAGGCATTACGTGGTCACCATTGGGTAGTGTCGGCGGCTGTATACCGCAATCATCGACTCGGGAATTGGCCGCAAAGAGATTTACTAGCATATTGGCTTTCTCTTGCGGTCCATGGGCCAGGGATCCATCAGGGTAGCGCAGCGGTGGCAGCGAAGGCTGACAGAAGTTGGCCTGCACGGCTTTGGCCAGTCGCCAGTATCCACGGCTGCCCGTGGGATGTGCCACTAGCTCTTGACCAAGCCGCGCAATGCGCAGGGCATCCGCTTTGACGTAAGCCCTCTTGCAGACCTTTGTGGCTCTGTTGTACGCCGCCTTGAAGTGGCTCACATTGGGATCGTGCGTGGCACGCGCCCTTACCCAAGCGCGATACGCGGACTGCTTTTGATCAACAGCCCTCGCACACTCGCGCCCGAACCAAGGGCGCACTCCTCGGGCACCGGTGACATCAGTGTAAGGAATATAGTATTCCATACCCAGACCGATCTCACCGGCAACAGCAGTAGCACAATCCGAGGGTTTCTTACCTTCAAAGCAGCGTTCAACCCACGGGATGGACGCAAAATAGTTGCGCAGCCCATCCCAATCTGCTGACGAGTAGTGCCAGAGACGCCGCTTCCCCTGCACGGGTCTTGAAGGCGCTATAATTGGCACCTTGGAGCAGACCAGACAGTGGTCGGAATTGCCTAAAGCGGCTTGTACCGAAACACTGTACAGGTCTGGGTGACTCGTCAGCAGAAGGTCTAGCAGAGAGGGTGCTAGGCCCGACCTTCTTGGTATTCTAGTGACCTCGTGTACCAATTGGGTCAGGCCATGCGCCAGAGCAAATGCATGGGCGGCTCTTCCCGCATGGTCTGTTTTGGAGGAGCCCAACCAGGTTTCGTGGTGGGCGTTAAAGTCCCCCAAAAATACCACTTCGGCGTTCGGAAACCGTTCCTGCGCATCATCTGCCGCCTGAATCAGATATTCAAAGAGTCGAGTTGTCTCAGCATCTCCTGTATGGGAACGGTAGAGGCACACATAGATCTGACTCGTAGAGCCATGGTCTACGTGTACCCATAGGGTTGAAAAGGATGGGTCCTCAAGGCAGCGCAAACGGCGACAACAAACATCCGCCCTAACAAACACGCACACCCCGGCTTTTGCACGGAAATTTTCCTCGATAACATAGCCGGGGTAAAGCAAGTAGGTCGTGTCATCAGGGCGGCCTATTTGTGTCTCCGTGAGAAAGAGCATATCTGGTTTCGCCGTCTCAAGGTGTTGGTGGACGGCGTTGAGGTTCGCATGGAGTCCACAGATGTTAGTGGACTCCACCTCAAATAGCGAGCTTGTGGGAGTCTGTAGAGCCGCTGTGTTGCCCAATACTCTTAAATGCGCTGCCATGATGAAAAGGAGAAAAGGGCGTGAAAAAAAAAGAGGTGATTGTCGTCGCAGCACCGCGTGACAAAGTGCGGGATATTGGTTTTGTCTATGATTATGAGGCATGGCGTGAGCCGACACGCCGTACGGAAGGGCCCCCGTACCCCCCCGAATATGGTCGCCTGGCCCCCACTTCCGGTCACCAACCGGCACGACGAGCCATACCGGGATTATGCGCGGTCTGGTGAGGCAGCCTTCCAGGGTGGTTAGTCCCAGTTGGGCCTCTGTACTATACCGCGGGCGGCCAGCGGCACCACCGTTTCTACGGGTCTCCCTGACCGGCGCGTCGCCCCGCACCATCCTCACTAGACTACGCCAAGACCCACTGGTCCCACTAGTGCTGCGACCACCATCACCCCTACCCGGCTATGCATTTGCTGATCCCTGAACGCAATCCAACCGAAATTGAATTACTATGAAGGGTTTTTCGCAATATTGCACGGTGGTACCAACCCGGTCGAAATTTGTGACAAATTTGTGCCGTCAAATCTCTACCGGTGGTTTGAAATAATCTTTGATTGGTGGACTTGAGCTTATACCACTTAGTTGGCAGACAAGCACACGGCCCACCTGATGGAAAGTGGTTACCGTGGCCTATAGACGTGTGGGCGTCACAATTGCGCTGCCAACCCTGTAAGATGTGCTTAAAGGGTTGGCAGCGCGATGAGCGATGAGTTTCTGTGCCGTCAGTGTAAAAGACAAAGCAAGACAACCTTTTGGTCTTCCCACTGACAGCACAAAACTCTCCAGTGAGCTGTGGCTACCCTACTCGCCACCGGGAACACAAAACGAGGTTATTATGGCCGCGGTATTCTGTAGGGTGGAGGTACTTCTCCAGTCAGACTGCTCAATTGAACGGAAATAACGTCATGTCCTAAATCTAATACCTCCCTACCAAAGCTCTCCCTCCTTGCTATTCTCAAAAGACACGTAGAATGCGCGTACTGCGCTTATGGAGTACATTTTGTAACATGATTGGGATTAAGATATATGTCGGGAAATATACCAGGCCACGTGAAATATCCACAGATCAAATTAAAGATATGATTAAAACGATTAGTTTGAAGTTTGTTCGTAAATTTCCACTTGATTCGAGTCTTGTAATATGACTGTTTTTAACGTTTTTCTAGAAATTTGCTCATTTTCATCGCTTATGCGCGGAATTATTCATGTAAATACATCTACCTAATTCTGTTTTTTGTTGGTTCATTCATACCTTTTCATAATTATATATAAACAGGTTCACTGTAGACAGGCGGCCAATTGCAATGATCCGTTTTCTCGACACGTTTACGATGCAATTGTGATAGTGTTTCGTGTTTGGGGGGTGCTGAACGTTTTTCTGGAATATCATGAGCTTTTCAGACACCTACACACACTGACTGATCAAAACTGTGTTTTATTTTGTAAGTTTGATAGTTAAATTAATACCTTCAAATTGAAGCCATATTCACAAATTGAATTTTCTCAATTTAAAGTTATTAGAGAATAAAATTAGATAAGTGAATGCTTCAAAAATTTAAGTGCGTTAGACATAATATTTCAACCTAAGTCTATTAAAGTGTTGCGGCTTTTTGAGTGCTGACAGCTCTCTGAGTTGCGTCATTTGAGATTATTAACTTGGTTTGTTGCTTTTATTCAACTTAAAATATAAATTGTAATTACTTAAAGCTGCATAGATGCAATGGCTGGGTATTGGAATCTAATAATTTATCCAACATTAATTTAGTATAGTGTGATAATGTGATTCAGAAAAGGCCAGAACGATAGTAGCTGTAATGGGCGTGCATGCCTTGTCATCATCAGATCTACTTTAACTACAAAGTCTCAAATTGATCTTAAAAGTAAGACATTAAGAGCAAGTCATACTGTTTCACTGATTTAAAATGTATTCAGAATTATATAACGGTTTGGAACTTTTCGCGCTTAAATCATGGAACTTACTATTTCTGCCGACGTTTCGGATACGTTGCAGTACCCGTAGTCACGACTTGACAGATTTGCCAGCGTCGAGAGCTTTGTGGGGAACATTTTTGTGCGATCATTACTTTTATTAAAACGATTAGGCTAGCGACACAACACAGTCACTATGTCAGTTTTTATCAGCACTGTGTTTTATGGAAGCGAAGCCAAGTGGAAAGATGTTATTCCTGTCATGTCGGACTCGAACCGACTAAATCGCATGGAGCCTGTGATGTTATTGGTTACCGAAGGAGGTTGACAGACACAAAAAAGGGGCCTACGGTGTTGCTTAAACCTAAAAACATTTTACCTAAACAGGATGCAAAACTCTAAACTCATTATATATTGTGTTATATTTTTGATACCGTCACGCTACCAAAGCAGTCTCAGTAATAATTTAATAAAGATTTTATAAACATTGTGCCACCCCATTACCTTAGAGACAGTAAGTCATGCTGTCATTCTCAGAGGCCCCTAGAACATAGACACGATCGTTAAACGCAGTACAAGTAAAATTATGTTTCAGGAAAATGCTAATCATGTTGTAGGGCTTAAAATTAGCCTTCAAGTGGGTATAAATCGATTAAGTAGTTTTCTGTATACATTAGCTTTAAACACATTGAGAACCTACCAGCGACTTTTAATCATTTAATCATATATAAACAGTGAACATTGCAAGCTTACAGTGAGCACCAAGACGCTTGCAATGTTATTCTAATTACAAAAAAAAAACCATTAAATTCCATATCTTACTTATTATACAATACATTAAAATACCAACTATTATATATATTCATCAATCGTCAATCATTCGATTCATTTACATCAATATTAGTTCATATTACAAAAATTGATATAAATATAAAAATTAATAATTCAGAATGTCAAGAATATCAATGTCGTCACACTTTAAATTTTATCAATGTCATTAACAAATGTAAAAAAAATATATATATAAAAAATAATAATTCTAAATGTCAGTAATGTCAATGTCGTTACATTTTAATTTTATCAATGTCAATAACAAATGAATACAGAACAAACAACAAGAAATTAAAATCGATTTGATAGGTAAATTAATAATGTCAGATTCTCAATTGTTATTATTTTTATAAAATTCTCATGAACCCTTCTACTGTGGCTCCGTATAAAGGTATTTTGATGTATCTCATATTTTATGACTGACTATAAAAGCCGCGTGGTTCCTGGCAAGGTAGAATTTGAACCACCCCATCTCTTCCCATGCGGTGTCGTACAAAGCGACTAGGGCTATATAACATTGGGGTGACAGGTGGAGCCGCCTGTCACCCTGGCAGAAGCAGGCCGCGGCGGTGGTGCGCCTGGCGCGTCTCCCCGTTTCCGGGGACGAGTTGGGGACTCTGTAGTCCCCACACCCGAGAAGAGGGCCAGATCGTGAGAGATGGCCCTGGGTCGGCCAGGGTGCGAGGGATATGCCTGTCAACCTCACCTTCGGCAACCAAAGCGACCCACAGGCGGCGTGCGTTTTAGTCGGTTCGAGTCCGACATAACCTCCTCCACCGGCTCCGGTGGGGAGGTATCCGTGGGGATTTTGCGCACGTAAAAAAAAAAAGGGCTATATAACATCAGACAGATATATACAACCTAGACTCAGCCTCAGATGCATGGCTTGTGCCCTGAAGACGGCAATAAGCTCACCCCCTATTACGTGGGACCGAATTCAATGATTGGTGAAATGTGTGTGTTAATTCACCTCTGCGTAATCCTCCGGGGATAAAGGCGTGATTATATGTATGTTTCTACGTATAAAATTATCTACAACTAACTAATATGTTACGGCTTCTTCCGTACAAAGCCCCGTATCACACTTTAAACCATAATGCGCCCACAATTTATTGCTTTACGCATAATTTATGATAATCTGCCGAATTTGCTGACATATGATTACTGTTCCGTTACTCTGTTGATGATAAAATAACCTATAACCTTCATCGATAAACGGACTATTTAACACAAGAAGAATTTTTCAATGAACCAAACAAATAAACAAAAGAAGATTTATTAATAATATAAGCACGCTATGGTGGACATTTTGACACGATTGGTTTTGCTCGTTTTCTCTTTTTTGGTGCGCTTAATATTGGACAAAGAACTATTATTATTTTTAAACTTTCGCGGTGTGAATTCATAATTATACTACTTCTCGAAATAGGGAAGATGGATTCAAGCTATCCGGAACGTGGAATCCAGTGATTAAGATACTAAAACCAAAAAACACAGTGCCGTTAAAAACTGACATAGTGAGTGTGGTGTGTCGCCAGCCTAACCGTTCATAATAGTGTAATGGTGGGTAGGCGCTCAAAAAATGTTTCCCGCATACATCTCGACGCTCGAAGACTAGTCAAGTCGTGACCACGGGTGCTGCAACGCATCCGAAACGTCGGCAGAAATAGTAAGTTCCAAGATATAATTCGCGAGAAGTCCCGATACCTAGTATAATTATAAAGAACTATTAGACGAATAACTAAAGAAAAATATGAAGAGACTGGCACATAATTAAATAAATTTCACACGCCAAATAAGAGAAAACAAGCAAAACCAGTCGTGTAAAAACGGCCATCATAGCGTGCCGCGACTACAGTATAGATTTAAGTAAAAAAAAACGATGTAAAAAGAACTGGATTCAGTGGAATATACTTCTGTCGTCAGAAATATAATAATAAGGATATTTGAATTGTTTGTCAAAGTGTCGCATAAGGAAAAGGGTGAAATGTTTGGTAAAATTATGGAGATCCAATACAGGGGCGTGAGAGTAATAACTTTAAAGAAACCAACAAAGTTTGAGCAAACAAACACGCCGTACTACTTAATAGGATGTGGTTTCTGCAGCCTTTGAACCTTAGTGTATATACAAACACAGTAGATAACCCGGCGTAGTAAATATCTACTCTTGTAGAAGGAAATTATCATTTTCTGTCCTCCTTGGGTATACTGCTTTCTTTTTATACCACTTAGGTGGTAGACAAACACACGGCCTACCTGATTGGAAGTGGCCTATGGACGTATGCAACGCCAGGAGTGTTATACTCGCGCTTCCGACCATGAAGAGACCTTCTGATGCCCCTCTTGAAGAACCCCATATTGTAGGTGCTTGGGAAAACCGCAGCAGGGAAGTCATTCCACAGTTTGAGTGTGCGTGGGATGAAGTTTCTTTCATACAGCACAGTGGTCTCAGCTCGCTATGTGTGAAGCTGAATTCCCTGCCTATGGCGAGAGGACAAGAACAATATTGATGTTAGCTTCCTCATACATAGCGCGTATTTCAAGTCGATTTACTGTAATGTATTTTATTAGAAATACCTATTATCTCTATACAGTATATGGTCGAAACTTTAAACGCAAATAATATTAAAAAAAAAAATGCGCTTTTTAACACCCACATTTCAGCTATTCAGGTGTTCGGTTCCACGTAATATGGAGTGAGCCATTTTCTGTTACCCGGGCACTATTATTAACTCGAGCCATGCATCTGAGGCTGAGTCTGAGTTATATAAATCTGTCTGATGTTAAACAGCCCTATCCTTTAATCACCTTGTACGACACCGCATGGAAAGAGGTGGACCAGAAGCCACGCGGCTTTTTATACTTAGCTCGTAAATTGATGGAATAGTTAGCAGCTAGGATGAAGTCCACGCCACCATTCCAGATGCTGACAATCTAATAATGGCCAAGAGTACTGGTCTTGAAGATTCCACTTTAAAATCTGTTTGTACATATAATCTAAAACCTAAGTAGCCGATCCATTTTTTTTATACCACTTAGTTGGCACTCAAGCCAACCACGGCACGGCCCACCTGATGGGAAGCGGTTACCATGGCCACACTCGCGCTGCCGACCATGAAGAAACCTTCTGATGCCCATCTTGAAGAACCCCATATTGTAGGTGCTTGGGAAAACCGCAGCAGGGAGGTCATTCTACAGCTTGAGTGTGGATGGAATGAAGTTTCTTCCATACCGCACAGTGCGCACTGTCTCAGGTCGCAATGTGTGAGGATAAATTCCCTGCCTATGGCGAGAGGTGCGACTATAGAATGTAGGTGTGGGCATCATGTCAAACAATTCATCTGAGGACAAACCATTGTATAGGCGGTAGAATACACACAGCGAGGCAAAGTCAGTTAGTTATGCGACAAGTAGCCGATCCAATGTCACTTGCTAAGCTTGATATGCTGGGTGATAGAACTGTCATGGCAGCGACAATAGATATTACTACAACAATTTTCAAGCTAAATGTTATTCGAAGTTTGGACAGACTATGAGGACGAAAACATCGTCCATCATCACAACAATGGTGGCCCAAAACAAAAGGTTTTTTTAACATAGTAAGATTAAATTACTGGACTATCCATCATGTAATCCCGTCCTTAGTAAGTAAGTCACGTAAGTCACGTTCTATACTTATATATTATATTCTGTGAAATTAAAAAAAGAGTACTTATACGTACTTTGGAGTTTAGTAAATTCTTTCATCGTGGATTTTAAAATAGTAGCAAGGAGAGTTAGCCCGTGAAGTGTGGCTAAGCTACTTTTATATAATATAAAAAGTAAATTATAAAAAGTAATGTTGCCCACTGTTATTTTCTTTTTATACCACTTAGGTGGCAGACAAGCAGACGGTACACCTGATGGAAAGTGATTAACGTGGCCTATGAACGTGTATAACACCAGAGAAACTACACACGCGCTGCCAACCCTATAAGCACAGAGTTTCTGTGCCGTCAGTGTGGATGACAAAACAGGACAAGCTTTTAGTCTTCCCACTGATAGCACAGACTCTCCAGTGAGCTCTGGCTACCCTATTCACCGCTAGGAACCCAACACGCAGTTAATATGGCCGCGGTATTCTATAGGGCGGGAAGTACTTCCCTAGTCGGACTGCTCAATTGGACAGAAATACCGCCGTATCCGGGAATTGGTAGGAATAGGAATAGGTTAGGTCATTAACCTATTCCCGGAATACTATTACAATTACTTTCACGCGAGCGCAGCCATTTAATTAAGTATGATCTAGATGATCTCTCAAATTAGCTAGATAATATAAAAAAATCACTGTATGTTTACGAGTAATAAATCCATTCATCCATCTTTTACGCCTTTATCTACGGAGGGTGTTAGGCAGAGGTGAATTAACACCCACATTTCACCAATCATCGAATTTGCCGTCTGCCGGGTACTATTGTTGACTCAATCCATGCATCTGAGGCTGAGTCTGGGGTGTATAATATATATATGTCTGATGTTAAACAACCCTAAACCTTAGTCGCCTTATACGACACCGCCTGGGAAGAGACGGGATGGTCCTGCTCTGCCAAGAACCACGCCATCTATTATCCTAATTTATGTTGTGAAAGTTAATACACTTTCCAGCTACCAATTTTTCTAAATCAAATATTAATAAATAAGGTTGTAAGCCTAAATTTAGGAGCACTTTATTTGTAAATAACAAATATTCATCATCTTGTACAAATTTGTATAGGTTCTCCATTTTATTTACGCATGTTGATCTTACATAGTACATGTTTCATGTTTGTTATTCCTTAATGAATCAGCTATATATAGAATTTTATGTATTTCAAAAATTTACATAAAATAAAGTTATTCGTAACTAGCCAACCGACCCTGCTTCGCCCTCTTGAATAGTAGCGTGTTGGCATAAAGCCTATAGCTTTCCTCAATAAACAGACTATTCAACGCTAGATTTTTTTCCAATTCGAACCAGTAGTTCCTAAGAAAGAAATGACTAAGTTTGCTAAGTTGATAGATAAATTAGTACTGATCCACCGTCGCGTGGTTCATTGTCCAACCAACAGTAACAAATCAAACTGCTTTTAATTCTTCTACTGAAATAAGACAACGGAACAATAGTGCCCGGAATACAGCAATAGGCTCATACCCTGTTACGTGGGACCGAATACAAAGATTGGTAAATTGTGGGTGTTAATTCACCTCTCCATAACCCTCCTGGGATAAAGGCGTGATTATATGTTATTTGTGTATTTATCGGAAGTTTATAAGTGCCCTGTTAATGGCAATAGGCTCACCACCTATTACATTGGGACCTAAACATAAACTGGCGAAATGTGGGTGCTAGCACCTCTGCCTACCCCTTCGGGGATATAGGCGTGAGTTTATGTTATGTTATGTTATGTGTATATAATAGTAAGACGTTTTAAGTTTCCATGAAACATACAGATAGTAAAACTCTCTTCTAGCAAGACTACTGGAAGTGATTTCTAATAGAAATCAGCAGAGCCTCTCTACTACTGTTTACACCTGTATCTAAATTTTTGGTCTTGTGTGTAGGTACACATATAAATTAAATGTATAAATATTAAATTAACGAAATTATTGAACTGTTTGATACACACAAATTCTAATTTAATCGATTTCAATGAGGAGATTTTGCCCACCAGATGGCAAGTGGTTGTCGTGGCCTATTCCCGGCTGAGTAAAATTTGGACCACCCCATCTCTTTTACATGCGGTGTCGTACAATGCGACTCAGGGATATGGCTGTTTAACATCAGACAGATATAAACAGCCCAGACTCAGTCCAGATGCGTGGCTTCAGTCAACAATAGTGTACGAAACACGGCAATAGGCTCACCCCTATGATGTGGGACCGAATTCAATGATTGGTGAAATGTGCGTGTTAATTCACTTCTGCCTAACCTTCCGGGGATAAAGGCGTGATTCTATGTATGTATGTACGATTGTGGTTTTATGTTGATCTGTATCAACTATTTTACGTATATTTTACTGTTTTTTTAATATTGTACATAATTTTTGAACTTAAATTTTCGACTTGAAAGTGTCCATATTTCATTTCCAGTCGAAACAATCCCGTGTCTAGACTAGTAAGAACACGTAATAAATTAGCAAGGCGTGACTAATTTATGATGTTTTATGAGTTATGCTACTAATTTATTAGGTAGGTAATCGTTAGTCGTTTATATTATACTTTTGTTCTCGAAAATAAACAGTCGATAATTTTATCAAAATCGTTTTTCCAGTTTAGGCACATAAAGAACACATGTGAACGTCAAAAATCTGTGATATTTAGGGCACATTAACGGCACTTATATAACTGTAAAATTCGAAAAATTGATTGAATAGTTGGAGATTTAGCACATAAAATATTCACCTATTTAATCAACAATACAAAACTTTTACCTTACCTAGTTCAAATTATTGTATAACAACTATGGCTGTGTGCAACTGTTGACCATTGAATAGTTCTTTTGTTTGAATTTTATATACCACTTAGGTGGCAGAGATTCAAACGGCCTGCCTGATGGGAAAGTGGTTATCGTGGCCTATAGATATGTGCCAAACCAAGGAGTCACACTCGCGCTGCCAACCCTGTAAGCACAGAGAGTTTCTGTGCCGTCAGTGTAAAATACAAAGCTGGACAAGCTTTTGATCTTCTCACTGACAGCACAAAAACTCTCCAGTGAGCTCTGGTTACCCTACTCACCGCCGAGAACACAACACAAGGTTATTATGGCCGCGGTAATCTGTAGAGCGGGGTACTTCCCCAGTCAGATTGCTCAATTGGACGGAAATACTGTCGTGTCGTATCCTTTTCATTTTATTGCTTTAGTTTAGCCTAGCTTTAGTCTGACTTACTATAAAATTGCCAAGACACCAGATAAGAACTGATTTATTGCAACTCCGAGTTGCAAGAGATAGCTGGCCTCATCCTGTTTGCAAAATCTGTAGTCCACAAACTAATAATCATTGCAAATTAAAAGGTTCTTGACAGAAATCGTTTAAAGCGATAAAGCGGCCCATTGTACTGATTCCGTAATTATCTACTTTATAATTATATATATTAATTGTGTACAATAAAGTTTAAGAAACAAATAAATAAATATTCTACAACATTCTACACAACGCTATCTAGACCCATGGTAAGCAGAGCTTAACTAGCTTGTGTTATGGAATCTAGAATGCGAATAAACATACTTACATACTTTTTTTCCTGTAAATACATACATAATATACGTAGAAACACCCAGACCAATGCAAATATACATATTCGTGCGTACAAATATTTGCACTGAGCAGAAATCGAAACCGCGCGTCCTGCGTATCAGTCGAACGTCGAGTATAAATAAATTAAAGCCTCAAAACGAACCTATTACCGGCCTAGCGATTTTATTACCAGCCATATGTCTAAAAGTCGATTCGTCAGTATAGAAATACGAGTGTGAATGTGTAAACTATTCGTGTTCCATTTTTGATGGATGACTGGAAAATGCAACGTTCAGGCTTTTCGCTGAATACGTCATTAACGACCTGGTACGCCTGAGCTGCGATGATTGCGAGGGATCACTGTGAACCTATAATGTTGGTTTCTATGTACTATGTTTGCTGAGGCTGGCATGTTATAGCTTATGTAACGATTATGCAAGATACGAGTAGATTTATTTTGACGATTTCTGTGGCGTAGCGGTAGTACGGTTGACTGCTAAGCAGTGGGCGCGGGTTCGCTTTTCACTCAGTGCAAATATTTGTACCTATGTATATTTGCATTGGTCTGGGTGTTTCTATGTATAAATAAAAGAAGTACCAGAGCCCAGAATTTTAGGAGGAGACCCTGTATGGGACCGAGAACTACCCTATGTAAGATGATGTATCTTTCTAAGTAACGTTACAATTAAAAAAATTACTTCAGTTTTTGTTGGTCTTTAACAGTTTTAATGCTGGTTTTATTGCCAGTTGGTTACTCACTATGGCATTTTATATTTATTTTAATATAAAAAATTACTGAAATAGGAAACTATGATGCTAAATAATGTTGCTGTTCAGTTTTCCACGTTCATAAAGAATGAAATGGATATTGATTAATGAGGGAGTGGTAGCCTTGGAGATTAATTATTTTAAGTTGCTGGGTTAGCCCACCGGTTGATGACTACTTGTTAGTAATTAAGAACCCTAGTATAAAGCTGACTAGCTTCACGACTCGCGAGTCTTCCGACTAATATCTTGTAATGTCTCTCTATTTTCAAAATAATGAATTTGCAAGAAGACATTTTGTTTTTTAAAAGTGTTAGTAATTGGAATTATTAATATTACCCCTCCCCTAATCAACTAATCTAAATGGCTTGTATAAGGAGTGGGTTCAATTATGGTCAGGGCGGCAACGCGATGCCTCCTTCCTTCTTGAGGGGACAATATGGGGACACCGTTATTCCTACACCTCAGAGGCCATCTCTAAATTAGAGATGGCCCTAGGTCTGTTGGGCTGGCAAATAGGTTTAGCCGTTTCAATTCCGACATAGGATTTTGATGTCAAACAAAGTGTCGAATTTACTTAAAAGAGGTATGAAAACAGATTCGAGTGATACAATTTTTAACGACTAATTAAAAGTTGTAGTGTTATTCAGGTCACCACCAAAGTTAATTCTGAACTAAACCAGATAAGTTTCTGTGCCTCACACAAAAACCCAAACTTGAAAGAACTAATTAATCTTCCCACTAAACCCTATGCCAGAGATCAATCACTTACTTATGTAGGTAGTATATTGTATATTGAAATTTAATCGAAATTGTTCACTTTATTTTATTTGAATTTGTCTTTTTTTTTCTGTGTTTAATTTAACATTTCATGTGTTATATGATTTATTTAGGTACTTATAAAACAAAAATAAACAACAATAAAACAAATTTTATTTCTCACCAACAACCAAATTACAAAATATAGTGTTTGCACAAATTTAGGTAAACATAGTCTGGTTGTGGATCGCTGGTGCCTGTTGTAGGTAATAAATTACCTGTATCACTGGTCAATGGTTATAAATAAACCTATATTTAGAATGCAAATATTTGATAACATAATGGATTTAATTTAATTTAACTGTGTCCAAATTATAATTATTATTGTACCTAGTTCAATAAAGAAAATATGTGACCTAAATGTTGCAATACCTGGAAAAGGCGCTAAGTTTTAAGTACTGACATATAAATTGTAAGATCTATGTACACTTGGTAAGCAATAAATGATTTGACTTAATTTGATTAGGTATTATACAGATAACTACATTGAATTTCATGAGATGTGGAAAAATATTTATTTAAAAACAGGACTGGAGGAGGTAGGACAACGATATTTCCGTTCAATTGAGCAGTCCGCCTGGGGAAGTAACTCCGCCCTATAGAATACCGCGGCCATAATAACCTTGTGTTGTTGTTCTCGGTGGTGAGTAGGGTAGCCAGAGCTCACTGAAGAGTTTTTGTGCTGTCAGTGGGAAGACCAAGAGCTTGTCCTGCTTTGTCTTTTACAATGACGGCACAGAAAATCTCTGTGCTTACAGGGTTGGCAGCGCGAGTGTGACACCCTTGGATTTGCACACGTCCATAAGCCACGGTAACCACTTTCCATCAGGTGGGCCGTGAGCTTGTTTGCCACCTATGTGGTATAAAAAATAATTCTGCTGTCTAAAAGATCAAAACAAGTTTGACAGCAGGTGGTACCCATTTGCCAACAAATCGAAAGAAAATTTCCATCTTTTAGACAGCAGAGGGTATATTTTGTTTTTTTAATAGACTTGCCCATTTGACTTCACCTCACCTGCTGGTAAGTTAAAAACTAAGTCTGAGGAAATAGGGTCACCATTACAGACACGTAGCATGTTACAATAGTGGCATTCGGTTTAACGGACTCATCAGTTTTTTTTTGTAATTTATTTTATTTTAATCTTCCCCAAACCCCACTCATTGATATTCGTCCAGCCGTTAGACCTGTAGACGGGAACATGAAAAACTACATACAGACGTGTGTAACATATTGCCCTCACTGGCGCAGTCGGGTAATAAATTACGACTAATTTAATAGGTAGAATATTGTAGATGAAAGATCTATGTTGGTTCCCGGAGGAAGCCCTATTGGTGTCAGGTGGAGTAGAACAGGGCCACTACATCTCTTCCCGTGGGTATCGTAAAAGACGACTAAAGAATTAGGCTATTTTTTTTTTATAATTCAATATACAACAGTAAACTTTTTTTTTAAGAGTATTAGCAACAGCAATTGCTAATATTCCCTCTTACCCCTCCAGCTAAGCTAAATTGCTTGTCTAGCACACATTTAACTTAGCTGGAGGGGTTCACGTCAGTAGTGTAATGGCAAAGATTCGAATCCATGCCAATTTTGCCCGCTTCAAGGTAAAAGTCTTGCCACTTATCAAGTGGTACCGAAAATCATAATTGGCGAATTATGTTTAATAATAAGACACCTCCGTCCACCCCTCTGGCGATTTAAAGGCGTTTATATACATATGTATGTAGGTAAAATTGTAGAAGTGAGATTATAATAAATGAAATCCAATAAATAGAGCCAGTGTCGAACCAACACACGGTGTGTGTGACGTTTAACTTACCGTCAATAGAATTGAAGGCGAACGACGGAAACTGTCAACTGGGGTTGAAAACTTCCGTCGTGAATATTTATTCAAATCTATACTAATACTGGAGCTGAATGAAGCTGAAGAGATCTTTCGTTCATTCGTTCGTTCATACATCCATCCGTTCCTTCGTTTATTCGAATTGAATTTGTATTAAATAGTCAATTTATTGACAAAGATTTTAGGCTATATATTATCACGCTACTACTTAAAGGGTCGGAGTAGTGATCATAAATGTCTAAATGTCAACA
Organism: Eilema griseolum; assembly: GCA_963662185.1. Lineage (NCBI taxonomy): Eukaryota > Metazoa > Arthropoda > Insecta > Lepidoptera > Erebidae > Eilema > Eilema griseolum. The sequence continues at coordinate 5,441,200 of OY759243.1, forward strand.
AATTCAACAGATTTCCAAACATTATATGAAAACAAAAGAAATACAGACTGAAAGAGGTGACATGAGGTGACGTGGGATCCAAGTGCCCGTTCTCTATACAAGCTGATCGACGCCACGCGTGACCAGAAGGCTGGTTATTATCTTGCACAGAGGATAAGCATTGCCATGCAACGTGGCAATGCTGCCAGCCTTCTGGGTACGTTACCGGTCGGTGATGACGCGAAGGAATTTCATGACGCATTATGTATGTAATTTTTATTTTTAGTTTTATTTTAGTAGGTACCTAATAATAGTTTTTAGTTTTAATTTTTTTTTGTTGTGAATTTAATTTATTTCTGCTCGCCGCGTCCTCAACCGCCGACGCAGGAGCACTGACGGAGCGACTCAGGTACGTAGCCGCGACAGTGCCACTTGCGGGCATCCCACAACAGGCATCTGCCGTTTTTCCACGGCACCAAAGTTAGCCCATCCACCATAGACCCGAGGGCTACAGCGTTCACGGTACGTTTGCCGATATAAGAGCCCTACGAACTATATCAATATATTAGGTATATTATATTGATTGTTATTACCATACGGTGTCGTACAAGGCGACTTAGGGATAGGGCTGTTGAACCAGATATATACAGCCCAGACTCAGTCTCAGATGAATGGTTTGAGTCAACAATAGTGCCCGGCAGACGGCAATAGGCTCACCGCCTATTACGTGCGATCGAATTTAATGATTGGTGAAAAGTGGGTGTTAATTCACTCCTGCTTAACCTTACGTGATAAAGGCGTGATTATATGTATTGTTGTATGTTATTATTAAAAATGTCAAATAATAATAATTAATATATAATAATATTCTACAACATTACGCCATCTAGGTCCATGGTAAGCATAGTTTAACTAGCTTGTGTTATGGAATCTAGAATACGGATAAACATACTTAAATACTTTTTTTTTGTAAATACATACACATTATGCATAGAAACATCCAGACCAATGCAAATACCCATAATCATACATACAAATATTTGCACTGAGCGGGTATCGAACTACAATACGCCGAATTGCCACTTGCCTGGAGGAGCTGAGTTAATATTTTATAAAACTATATTGCTTATTGCGGAGGTGAGTAAAAGATGGTTTACCAGTTGGAACAAGATTAATTCATTTACTATTTACACACTCTTATATACTAATTATTCTACATGATTTTACTGAGATTAAGAGTGGGGTTTTACTCATATAAGTTTAGTGCTGACATTATTGTTTATTGATACGTGCTGTTTATATAATATTATTTCCTAGTTATAGTGTACTTTGCCTATGACGCATAGCACGTCATAGTACTCCCCCCTTTATAAAAATTCTAGTTATTATTTGCTGTGGTGCGTCGACCTTGTCTGTGCACGCTGTTTGCTGAGTTGTCTTTTTCTGCAGTTGTTTACACTTGTTGCATTTCCTTGATTATTTTGTTTATCTTTTTGTCCATGACTTTGTTAGTTTTCCGTACGAGTCTGGTGATTGTTATTATTATTGCTGCTAGTATAATTATAGCGATGAGTACTCCGATCCAGATTTTTATTTTTTCAATTTCTGCTGCCATGTGTGTGTTCTTTTCTGCCTTTGCTGCCAGGTTATTGTTCTGCACCATGTTTATTTGCTCCTTTTCGTGGGTTTGACTGCTTCCCATCTTGTGTGTTGTTTCTTGTGGCTTGCTGTGGAGTGACTTTTATTTTCATTTTGCCCTTTTTATATCATTGTTTGAAATGGACCGTGGGTCGTGATATTCTTCCCGTACGTGTTCTTTTTATGTTTTGAATTGGCACTGCCTTATCTTGCTCTTGATTTTGAGCTTCTATCTTGTCGTCGCTCGTCGTGAATGCTGGCTTTAGCCTGTCAATCGACACGTTCACTTCCCTGCCGTTTCGCTTGATCGTGACTATTTTGTTGTCACGTTTGACTACGAGAAACGGTCCGTCGTAAGGTGTTGTGAGCGTAGGACGTAGCTTATCGCATCGTAGAAACACGTGTGTACAGTCGGCTAAGCGTGGGTGTACGAATATGTTTTTGTTTGAGCTTTGTCGTTGTGGAATTGACGTCATGTGCGTTATGTTATCTTTAATTTTCTCCACAAACTCTGCATACGTTGTGTTTTTGTATCCAGTGTCTTGTCGAATGCTGGTACGTATCCCGAATAATACCGATGGTAATTCTTTCGTCCAATTTTCGGTATTTCCTCTTGCCATCAAAGCTGCTTTCATGGTTCTGTGCAGTCTTTCTACTTTGGAGTTTGATTGAGGGTGATATGGTGTAGTACGGATTTTTTGTATACCCAGGAATTTGGTTAGGCTTCTGAATAGCTCAGACTCGAATTGTCGTCCTTGATCCGTTGTTATATAATTGGGGCATCCAAAACGTGTGATCCAGCCATCGTATAGGGTTTTGGCTACAGTTTCTGCTGTGATGTCCGAAATAGGATATGCTTCTGGCCATGACGTACAACGATCGATCATAGTGACGATGTATCTTTTGTTTTGTGATGTCGGTAGGGGGCCCACAATGTCTATGTGTATGTGGCTAAATCGTTCTGCTGGCATAAATTTGCCCAGGGGTGATACTGTGTGCCGCTGAACTTTTGATTGCTGGCATTGTAAACATGTTTTGCACATTTCGTAAATGTCTTTGTGCATGCTAGTCCAGATGTATTTTGCGGTTATCAACTTTTTTGTTGTGTTTTTCCCTGGGTGGCTCATGTTGTGAAAACTATCAAAAATTGTTTTTCTGAACTTTTGTGGTAGGTATGGCCTTGTTGTACCGGTGGATATATCACAATAAATTTTGGTATTATTGTTTTGTACTGGTACCTGTGTTATTTTTAGTGACTTATTTTGTTTTAGTTTTGTTAACTCCGGGTCACAGTCTTGGTATTTTTTTACCTCTTGCCAGTTGAGAATTTGGGGTAGTTCTATTGTTTCTATTACCCGTGATAGTGCGTCGGCTACCACGTTTTCGCTGCCCGTGACGTGCCTTATGTCTGTGCTGAATTGTGCAATATATTCTAGGTACCTTATTCTTCTAGGGGATTCATCCACTGATTGCTTCTTGTCGAATGCATGAATCAGTGGCTTATGATCAGTGTATATTGTAAATGTGCGACCTTCTATTAGTCGTCTAAAGTTTTTTATTGCCATGTAAATACCGAGTAGTTCTCGATCGTATGTGGAATATTTTGTTTGTGTCTCGCTTAACCCTTTTGAAAAAAATGATATGGGTTTCCATTTTCCTTGAACTTTTTGTTGAAGTACGGCGCCTACACATTTTAAACTAGCATCTGTCATAATGGCTAGTGGTGTGTCTGTTTCCGGAAATGCGAGTGTTGTGACCTCTCTTATGTCCTGTTTGCAGTGTTCGAATGCTTGGTTAGCTTCCGTATTCCACTCGATTGGCGTATTGTCATTCTTTTTGCAGTTTATTAAGTATTTGTTGAGCGGAGCTTGGTGTCCGGCGGCGTGTGGGATGCTACTTCTGTAGAAATTCATCATTCCCAAAAATCGACGTAGCTCCTTTACCACCTTTGGCTTTGGGTATTCGTTTATTACTCGTACTTTCTCAGACGTGGGGGTGATTCCTTGGCTCGTTATATGATAACCTAAGAAATCTATCTCTGTCTTTTCGAATTCGCATTTGCTCGTATTGATTGAGATGCCGTTTTTACTTAGGCGAGTGAATACTTCCTCTAGTTGAACGTAATGTTGTTCGGTATTTTGACTTGCTATGAGTATGTCGTCCACGAAAACATATATATAGTCCAGGTCTCTAAACAGGGAGTCCATAAACCTCTGGAACGTTTGGGCTGAATTTCTGAGGCCAAATGGCATGTAATTCCAGTGAAATAAACCCATTTGCGTGATTATTGCGGTCTTTTCTGGTTCCGCAACAGGGATTTGGTGGAACGCCTTCTTTATATCAATTTTGCTGAATATTGTTTTTCCACTTGCGATGTATGTAAAGTCTAACAGTCTTGGCAAGGGATATCTGTCGGGAACTGTTATTTTATTTAACGCGCGGTAGTCTCCGCATGGCCTCCATTCCCCATTCTTTTTCTTTACCATGTGGAGAGGCGATGCCCAAGGACTACTGGAAGGTTCTAATATTCCTAAGTTTATTAGCTCTTGGAATTCCTTTTTTGCTGCCTTATATTTGTCGGGTGGTAGTGGGCGCGCGCGGGCATAAACTGGAGGACCTTTTGTTATGATGTGATGCTGTATTCCATGTTCTGTGGGTTTTTTAAGTGGTGTTGGTCTAGTGACGTTTACGTATTTCTCTAGCAGGTGCTTTATATGTTCGGGTAATTTCGCGTCGATGGATCTAATTGAAGGCATGTGTGTTGCTCTTGCAATTTTCGCATGCGTCGTTAATTTTGTTTCTTGGTCGATCAGCCTTTTGCCGTATAGATCCACTAATAATCTGTGGTGCTCTAGGAAATCAGCTCCTAAGATAGGCATTTTTACATCGGCGATTACAAACGTCCAAGTAAAAGGTCTGCGTAACCCCAGATTTAGCGTTAATGTGCTTTCGCCATAAGTTTCAATAGTTGACCCGTTTGCGGCATACAGTTTGTAGTTGCTTGGGTTTTTCTTACCCTGTGCGTTTTGTAATACAGAAATATTTGCTCCCGTGTCTACTAAAAACCTATAACCACTGTTTGAGTCGGTTATAGTTAGACGGTTGGCGGGGTGTATGGCACAGAGTCCCGTCTTATTCTGCGCTAGTTCTCGTTTCCCGAATTTTTATCGGTTTTATTTATCCACGAGCACGGCTGATCGCATTTATATGCTTTTGTTTTGAATCGTCTGTGATAATAACATAGCCGTGTACGTGACCGTGAGCGTGATTGCAACCTTGCTCGGAATTTGCTGCGTTGCATCGGTCGGCGATTACTCATACCGCGGAGCTCGTTTATTTCAACTCGCATAGCTGCAATTTGTGACGTTAGCATTGTTATTGAGTTAACGTCGGCGGATTCCTGTGACGAGTTGTTTGTTTTGGTTTTATAGCGCATATTTTCATAAATTCGGTCCGCCATTTCGCATAATTTTGTGAGGTCGAGGTCTTCGGAGACTGCCAATATGGAGGTGATTGATACCGGAAGCTGTCTGAACCATAATAATCTGATGGTATCTTCGGTCATTTTGTCGCAGCTGGCTTCTTTCATTTTTCTCAACAGCTGTGATGGTGTTGAGTCACCTAGGTCCATCTCCGAAAGCAATTTGTGGAAGCGTCGTTGCTCGCTTTCCTCATAGCACGCAATTAATCTTTCCTTGATTTTAAGGTACTTGTCTGCGTTTGGCGGTGACGTCAGGATGTCGCTGACTTGATGTATGACCTCTTTTGGTAATTTTGCGATGACGCTGTTATATTTATATTCGTCACCTTGTTTTTGGGAGGCTACGATGGCCTCGAATTGCGCGAACCATAAGCGCGGTGAATCTGTCCAAAACGCTGGTATTTTCTCCGTAATGCTAATTGCAGCCACCACCTGGCTGTCGCTGATTGATTCAGCCGATGTACCGGGGTTTTTTTGAGGTGTCCCTGGAATTATCGGTGCCATTTTTCTAGCCTCTTGATATTTCAGCTGGTTTGGACCCGCTTGTGGGAAGTCAACTGAAATGTGCTATTTCGCTATTTCGCTGATGGTGGTGGTCAGTAAGCTGGTGGGCTGTTGGGTAAATTTTTCCTTATATGGCTCCACCGTTTCTGTGATAGTTCCTAGGTTTGCTGCTGAAAACCTTTTCAGGGCTGCAGTTGGCCTGCAATTATATCAGCACTAGGAGATCACGTCGGGGTCACCAATATTGCGGAGGTGAGTAAAAGATGGTTTACCAGTTGGAACAAGATTAATTCATTTACTATTTACACACTCTTATATACTAATTATTCTACATGATTTTACTGAGATTAAGAGTGGGGTTTTACTCATATAAGTTTAGTGCTGACATTATTGTTTATTGATACGTGCTGTTTATATAATATTATTTCCTAGTTATAGTGTACTTTGCCTATGACGCATAGCACGTCATATTGCTTTTTTATAATATCGGTTTCCTTTTTTATATAACACTTAGGTGACAGACAAGCACACGGCCCACCTGATGGAAAATGGTTACCGTGGCCTATTGACGTGTGCAAAACCAAGGAAGTCACACTCGCCCTGCCAGCCCTGTAAGCACAGAGAGTTTCTGTGCCGTCAGTGTAAAAGACAATGCAGGACAAGCTTTTGATCTTCCCACTGACAGCACCAAAACTTTCCAGTGAGCTCCGGCTACCCTACTCACCGCTGGGAACACAACACGTGGTTATTATGGCCGCGGTATTCTATGAAAACTGTAATTACACAACTTCAAAACTAATTGAGACAAGTAATATTACACTTCATTATTGAGTAATAAATTGATGTTCAGTAATTATACATGCTTAACTTGTTTCATCGCCTTTACGCTTTGTATATAAATAAATTTTATATCACCAGCAATTATAACGGAGTCTAAATTACAAACTATCAAGAAACTAATAACAGACAACAATATGTTATGTAACCTACATTTTAGCTATCGTGATGGATTGCCTTATTATTATTAGGATAGACTTATTTCAATAAGGGAGATGCATAGATTCTTGATCCTTAATTGATATCAGGGGTCATAACTTACCCCCAAATGACGCACTAGGCGGCCCTCCCCGGCTTCGTTCGTGGCATAATCCGTCGCACCTCTCACCACAGGCGGAGAATCCATCCCCAAACATTGTTTTTAGCGGATTCAGCCTGAAGTTATTATACTGATAACGACGTTTTTTTTATACAACTTAGGTGGCAGACAAGCACATGGCCCACCTGATGGAAAGTGGTTACCGTGACCTATGAACGTGTATAACACCAGTGGAGTCACATCCGTGCTGCCGATTCTGTTAGAACAGACATTTTATGTGCCTTCAGTGCAGAATACAAAATCAAGACAAGCCTTTGGTCTTCCCACTGACAGCAAAAAAACTCTCCAGTGAGCTCTGGCTACCCTACTCACCGCCGGGAACACAACACGAGGTTATTATAGCTGTGGTATTCTGTAGGGGGGAGGAACTTCCCCAGTTGGACTGCTTAATTCGGACGGGAATACCATCGTGTCCTACCTCCTCCTTTAACTCCTTTTTTAACAGCGCTGGTTACTAATGATGACTGATAATTACTGTTGCCATTTTTATCCGACTACGATGAAGCAAAAGTAGGGTTATGATTTTGACAGGCTATGTATAAAAAAAATCAGGTGAGGTAAAGTTATATTGATGAGACTTTCATGAAAAAAAATCATAAAGTAATAATTTATCATTCGTGAGTATTACCTTCATTCTGTTCCTTTATTTTCTAGGTAGATATCAGTCTACATATTCCTCTAGTATCTCTATCTCAAACATTGTGTTATCTACATTTTGATATAACAACGACCTCCTGCTTTAATCTGCGCAATATTTGCTCGAAAGTAGAACCACTTGTTGGGCGCTTGTCTAATTTTATGACTTAATACCCCATCACTCAGTTTTGATACGATGTAGTACAATACCAGCCGGATAGATGGCAGTATTCGCAATTTTCTTTTCGTTAAGATTAACGACGTTTTGTGTACTGCATTCTGATGTTTTGGCTATACCAAAAGTAATTTATAATATTATACCACCGCTACTAAACGAACACTATATAAAGGAAGAAAGATCAACAGAATTATTTACGTCTCAATTTCCGCATGTTAAGACATTCATATATTTTTCATTTTCATTTATTTATTTCTGGACCGGACGTAATGACGCACATTGGCTATGTCAAGCAGTGGACTACAGTGGGCTCATTGATTGATTGATTGACTGTATGGTATAAAGATAAACGTTAACTGAGCCATTCTGAATGAACAAATATTGTGATCAAATTAACTGATAACTAGTGCACTATCGCACTGCATGTGTTTCTATAAATTTGACATAAGAGTTGGTATTTGTTTTTAGGAGTTTTCATGATTCTGTAAAGAAAATATGACCGCTGGAATGAATTTATAACAATATACTTTGACTTGGCACTTGACAGTGGGTGACAGAGACAGTTCGGTGTAATGACTTCGGAAATCTGTTCCACGATATCTTAATTATTATTGTTTAGTGTAGGTATCTTTTGTTATTTTTTGTGTTTTATTTTAGTTTGTGTCATTTTGTCTTCGTATAAATTGTAAATTTTAAACCTAATGAACCTAATGAATGTGTGGTGTTGTGGATTTTAACTATAATATAATAACCTCGTGCACTTGTGCCCGCGTGCGTGACGTCGCGTCGCTGCAAAGGCGCCATCAGAATACCAGCGTTACACGTCATATTAACATGTGATGTGCAGTATCTATGCTGAGATGGCGACCTTTTGAGGGTTGCACACATAAATTTATATGTACATGTATTTACACATTGACATAAATTACAGTACTTAACTTTAATATGCATATATTAAAGTTAAGTACTGTAATTTATGTCAATGTGTGCGAAACCCTAATAAATGTTTTCTTTCTTACTTTCAATAAAAATTCGATTTTATTTTTTTATAATATTTTCAAAAATATACGTAAAACACCCAATACACAGCAAATATACATAATATATTATATTCTTATGAGAGTGATTGCATTCCATGAATACTTTAATATAGCAGTGGAACATAGTAGGTACCGCCTCACACTTTTAACTTGCCGTCTTGTTAGCAATTATATATTGTATAATTGGACTTGCTCGCACTAATAAACTAACTATCGATGATATTAACGCTTGCAGAAGTTTAATTATCCTGTCGAGCGCACAGTTGGGTCTAGTAGACCCACGCCATTTTGCAATACGTGTATTTCCTAGAATGCGCCGCAATTCAATGGCTGACTTGTTTTTACAAAACTTATGTGGGAGAAAGAGGTTACCGTATCCTATGAACTTGGGTAACAGCAGGGGAGTCACACCCGTGCTGCCGACCCTGTAAGAACAGAGTTTCTGTGCCATTTTGCAATACGTGCATTTCTAAGAATCGTCATAATTCAGTGGCTGCCTTTTTCATACAACTTATGTGGGAGACAAGGACACAGCCCACCTGATGGAAAATGTTTACCGTGGCCTATAAACGTGTGCAATACCAAGAAAGTCACACCCATCGACCTTGTAAGATCAGAGAGTTTCTGTACCGTCACTGCAGAAGACACTATCAGGCCGAACTTTCTTTTCTTCACTGGAGAGTTTTGGTTCTGTCAGTAGGAAGACCAAAACTTCCTACTGACAGAACCAAAACTCTCCAGTGAGCTCTGGCTACCCTACTAACCACCTGGAACACAACACGAGGTTATTATAGCCGTGGTATTCTCTAGGGTAGATGTACTTACCCAGTCAGACTGCTCGATTGCAACGGGAGTACCGTCGTTTCCTACCTCCTGTAAAAACGGACTGGCCTCACTAGTGGCCTCCGTTGTCGTTTCTTGTCGCGTGCAAGGTGCCAGTTCCACGTCCTTGCCATTGTTCAGTACTATCCTAAACAATGGCAGGGACGTGCAGGCTTAACTATGAAAAATATTATAGATATTTTACGAAAATCGTTAATTTCATATTGATATGCGCAACCGCGGTAGCCCAGTGGTATGGGTAATGGACTGCTGAGACGAGGTCTCAAGTCCGATCCCAGGTTTTACCATGGCAAACAACAATGACTTTTTGATGCTTTTTGAAGTTGTGTGTATTTATCGCAGGTTTATAAGTGCCCGGTTAATGGCAATAGGCTCGCCATCTATTACATTGGGACCTAAACATAAACTGGCGAAATGTGGGTGCTAGTCTGCCTACCCCTTCGGGGATATAGGTGTGAGTTTATGTTATGTTATAATGCTATGTTGTTCTATTAGATTTATTAGGCACTAAAGGTTACACTTTCTTATGTTTTGTTTCTTTGCATGCATTGTATAAATGTTTTTAATAATTTTCGCCGAAACCCATTTATATCTCAGTAGGAAATTAATTAAGGCTCTTGGCCCTAATTAATTTTCGAATGATACATAATCTCCTGCATAGAAATCAGAAATTAAATTAGAATATCTATTAATGTAAATGTCATGTCATGTAAAGTTGTAGGTGTCTGTAAAGATGCTTTTGAACTTCAGCAGATTACTTTCAACTCGATGTACTCGATGAGTTTAAAAACTTGTTTGCAATTCATAAAGTTGTACCAGTAGTGGGGCTTGGAAAGATTGCACACGATAGGGAGGTGACAGCTTATTTGCAGTTAGCGTGTTCTAACTTCCTTATTACTCGTGTGCTGTGGATATCTTAGCTAGGCTTGTTTCTGGAATGAGTAAATTCAAAGTATTGAATGAAATTTTAAAGCATTCAATATGCTAACTATTCAAATCGATGAAGATAGAAAAAATGAAACGGCCCAGGTAGGATTTAAGCCTGTGACCGCAGAGCCACCGAACCTTCGCCTGAAACTATCCAAACTCCTCTATACATATATATATCTCTTACAGCGACGGTGAGAGTCATCTACAGATATTCGTACGAACTATCGGAATTAATGACATTTTGAAGCATTTACTGATTTATCGTCTATGTTTGTGGATTATTAAAAATAAATTGTTGTTAACTAAAATTCCCAGTATTAAGTGTATTTCGAAACGATTGTAAGGTAGATTCTTTGACCATTAAGATTCAAAAGTTACATGAGACCTGAAGTTATCATAGTTAAACATTTTGATACCTCTCACGTAAGTTGTTGTAACCACAAAACCGTAATTTTACAGTAGAGCTTTCTAAAGATATAAATTGAAATAAAATCATAATTTTGTAATACATATTTATAAAATTCGGTATGTATATATAAATTTAGGTACTTATAACTACAGCGAAAGATACTTTATAAAATAGCCCCCGTTTTTGAGATTTTGTTCATACGACATTTTACAGCGTTATGTAACTTAGAAAAATATTGTATGTGAAACTTTCAACAACTTTAACTTGAACTTTTGCAGTCCACTGCTGAACAAAGAACTCTCCCAAAATGATATCTTTATCAGTTCTCCGTCCTCTACCTCCATCACAACAGATTTACTTGTCACAGCTAGCGCAGGTTTCTCTCTCGGTATTGAAGTGGTCAGACAATAGTAGCTTCTAGAGAGTTGATTTCTAATAAGTTCATTATAAATCACAAAAGCCAATTCAACTGATAAGGCATAGGCAGAGAATTCATCCTCACACATTGCAACATGAGATGGTGCGCACTCTTCGGAATGAAACTTCATCCCCCGCACACTCAAGCTGTGGAATGAACTACTTGCTGCGATTTTCCTAAGTGTGCAATATGTGGTTCTTCAAGAGGGACATTAAAAGGTTTCTTCAGGGTTGGCAGCGCGAGTCTAAGGCCTATGGTGTTGCACACGTCCATAGGCCACGGTAACCACTTAACGCCTTCTCCCACCCAAACTCATGGCAGCGCAATTTAGAGAAATAGACAACATAGCGGCTCGTCACACTCCCAAAAGCTTGCTATTTGAGGTGGAGTCCACTAACATCCATGCAAACCTCAACGCCGTCCACCAACACCTAGAGACGGCGAAACCTGCCTTGTTTTTTCTAACGAAGACGCAAATACACCGCCCTGACGACACGACCTGCTTGCTCTACCCTGGCTATGTTCTTGAGGAAAGTTTTCGTGCAAAAGCCGGGGTGTGCGTGTTTGTTAGGGCGGATGTTTGCTGTCGCCATTTGCGCTGCCTAGAGGACATCCTTCTCCATCCTTTGGATACACGTAGACCATGGCCCTACGAGTCAGATCTATGTGTGCCTCTACCGTTCCCATACAGGAGACAACTCGACTCTTTGAATATCTGAGTCAGGCGGCAGATGATGCACAGGAGCGATTTTCGAATGCCGAAATGGTATTTTTGAGGGATTTTAACGCCCACCACGAGATCTGGTTGGGCTCCTCCAAAACAGACCATGCGGGAAGAGCCGCCCACGCATTTGCTCTGGCGCACGGCCTGACCCAATTGGTGCACGAGGTCACTAGGATACCAAGAAGGTCAGGCCTAGCACCTTCTCTGCTAGACTTTCTGCTGACAAGTGATCCGGACCGGTACAGTATATCGGTGCGAGCCGCTTTAGGCAACTCTGACCACTGCCTGGTCTGTTCCACGGTGCCTATTGTAGCGCCCCCACGACCCGTGCAGGGGAAGCGGCGTCTCTGGCACTACTCGTCAGCGGACTGGGATGGACTTCGTGACTATTTTGCGTCCATCCCGTGGGCTGAGCGCTGCTTTGAAGGTAAGAACCCATCGGATTATGCTACTGCTGCTACTGCTGTGTCGCCGGTGAGATCGGTCTGGGTATGGAATACTATATCTCATACACCGATATCACTGGTGACCGCGGGGTGCGCCCTTGGTTCAGGCGCGAGTGCGGAAGCTGTTGAACAAAAACAGTCTGCGTACTGCGCTTGGGAAAGGGCGCGCGCCACGCGCCATCCCAATCTGGGCCACTTCAAGGCGGCGTACAACAGAGCCACAAAGGTCTGTAGAAGGGCCTACGTCAGATCGGATGCCCTGCGCATAGCTCGGCATGGTCAGGAGCTAGTGATGCATCCCACGGGAAGCCGTGGCTACTGGTGACTGGCTAAAGCCGTGCAAGCCAGCTTCTGTCAGCCTTCGCTGCCTCCACTGCGTAACCCTGATGGATCCCTGGCCCATGAGCCGCAAGAGAAAGCAAATCTGTTGACTAATCTCTTTGCGGCCAACTCACAAATCGATGATTGTGGTACACAGCCAACAACACTACCCGACAGTGACCACGCGATGTCTGATATCCATATCAGGCAACGCGATGTCCGTGCAGTGTTGCAATCACTCGATATCCGGAAAGCCAGTGGTCCGGATGGTATTCCAGCGGTAGTTTTGAAAAAATGTGCAGCGGAGTTGTCTCCAATACTTACGCGCCTGTACCGGCTGTCCTACAGTTCGGGTACAGTGCCTTTGCCTTGGAAAGAGGCGAATGTTCAGCCGATTCCCAAGAAGGGGGATCGCTCGGAGCCAGCCAACTATCGACCCATAGCCGTTACCTCAGTGCTGTGCAAAGTGTTCGAGCACATAATTAACAAACAGCTCAGCAGCACCTAGAGGATCACTCCTTAGTTAATGACCGGCAATATGGCTTCAGACCGAAACGGTCAACGGGTGATCTTCTAGCATACGTTACCCAACTTCGGGGTGAGGCTATGGACAGGCACGGCGAGTCACTGGCAATTACTCTTGACATCGCCAAAGCTTTCGATAGAGTCTGGCACAAATCGCTTCTTTCCAAGCTACCTGCCTTTGGTCTGCCTTCTAGGCTGCGCAACTGGGTTGCTAGCTTCCTGCAGTGGCACCGTATTCGCGTCCTTTGTGACGGACGAGCTTTGGAGTTTCTGCAGGTAAATGCTGACGTGCCCCAGGGGTCCGTCTTATCACCTACTCTCTCTCTTCTGCATATCAACGACATGCTGTTTACCGGCAATGTTCATTGTTATGCAGACGATAGCACTATACATGGGAGTTATCATGGACATCCTGCGGCCAAGCAGTCAGATATCGCAGAGAAAAGGCAGCTTCTTGTCACTGAGCTTGACGGGATCCTGAATCACATTTCTCAATGGGGCTCTGAGAACCTGGTTGAGTTCAATGCCAAGAAGACGCAGGCATGTGCGTTTACAGCAAAAGCATCTTTTTTCCTTCCCCTCCCCACTCTTCAGAGCACGCCACTGCCATTGCAGGACAATCTCAATATCCTAGGTATGGATGTTCGCTGCAACCTGAATAACTAAAATTACATCGAAAGTATCATCAAAACAGCCTCACGAAAACTCGGAGTCCTGAACAGAGTTAGACGATTTTTCACGCCGGAGCAGCGGTATCTTCTATACAAGACACAAATTCGCTCCTGTGTGGAATACTGCTCGCATCTCTGGGATGGTTCAGCAAAGTACTTACTAGATGATCTCGACAGGTTGCAGCGACGTGCGGTCCGCATAATTGGGAATCCCGAGATCACGAACACCAAAGAACCTTTACAGCTGCGTAGAGATGTTGCGTCCATGGCTGTATTTTGCCGTCTGTACCATGGGGAGTGTTCTGACGAGCTCTTCCAACTAATCCCACCATCTCCTTTCCTACATAGGACAACACGTGCAGGTCCTAGATGTCATCCGCACACGGTGCAAAACATCCGATCAAGAACCAATCGGTTCGGAGACTCTTTCCTCTGTCGCACCATTAAGGCCTGGAATTCATTACCAGCTCACGTGTTTCCATCTTCCTACAGTCCCGGGTTCTTTAAACGGGGTGTGAAAAAGCATATGATGAGGCCGTCAAGCTGAGTGTCACCATTGTCACACGGTATGTGCAAGTAATGATGACCCTCTTTTCTGGGAGTTTGCCTTCAGCTTACCATCAGGCAAGGCGAAGTCCAATTGACGTGTCCTATATAAAAATATAAAAAAGGTGGGCCGTGTGCTTGTCTGCCACCTAAATGGTATAAAAAAAAAACTGTAGCTAAATCAACAAATGTTTCTTTTAAATAAAAACCTCAATATCCATATTTAATTAAGCCCTTAAAAAAATATTAGCAATATTTTCTCTGTATAGGACGGATTAACATCGCTAAAATAAAACAATCATCAGTATTGACGTGAATTCAACGGGTCTATTCAATCCGTGCACTCGTGCATAATGAAAGCAGTCATTGACAGCGCGTTAAAACAACCTCAGCTGTGGGGTGACCATCAATTTGATGATAAGAGGGATTATAATATTTTAAGTTTTACAGCTTTGTTACCACCCCGTTTTAAGCACTGTCTAACTTCTTTTAACCACTTTTTATCCTATTTTTTTAAGTATTTTGATTTATTTTTTACTAGAAAGCTCGCGTAGTTTTAGTGAACAGAAAATGGTTAATGTCCTTTTTTGTGGTTATTAATCCAGATGGTAAACTAAAGGCAAAGTCTCAGAAAAGAGGTTCAAAAATACTTACATATAACATGTTACAATGGTGACACTCAGCTTCACGACCTCATCATTTTCACGCCCTGCTTAAAGGACCCGGGACTGTAGGAGGAAGGAAACACGTGAGTTGGTAATGAATTCCGAGGTGTGACAAAGAAAAGAGTCTACGAAACACTTGGTCCTGGATAGGATATTCTGGACGATAGTTTTTCAGTTAATTGTAATTAAAAAATAGTCACGTTGTGAGATAGTGTTGGAGCCCGCTTTACTTGCCTTATCATAAAGAAAATAAATGTATAGATCTGTATAGATCACCAAACCGATGAGCATATATAAGTTATGTAAGAAAACGTGGTCAGAAGAGGAATGCAAGAATAGTAGCAAGTGGAAACATGGTTGTCTCTGCCTACCCCAAAAAAGAGGAATGGGAAAGAGGGATGACTGTTTATTTTTTTTTTGAGAGTTCGAGCGAAATATCTAATCAAAAAAGCACATAGTAAATAATATCGTAAACGCTAACAGTACATACTGAAATAAATAAAAGAAAAGCGGCAAATTAATATGATTCCATCTTTTTCCAAATCCATGGTTACCTTTCATTTATAGAATAAAAGTAAAATGAATTAATATTTCATGACATACGTAGGTGCGTCACTAATGTGTTTGACGTCATGAACCGAGATGTACTTGGATATTTTGCGAAAATAATTTCATAGCATATAATGCCTTATTTAAGAAGAACAAAGTTGGTGGTTACCATATGAGTAATTATACATTGTTTTCTCTAATATGAAACAAATTACTTACATTCTTTTATTTTATTCTTGTTTTCCGGGATAATATCATTTGTTAGCATACATTCTTATCTAATTAGGTGTTTTGAGATTTATGTTTAAGTAGCAAGGCTCCACCCGCATGAATTACTGATTCCGTTTCCGCAATCTTTGAGAAACTATTCCAGGGTTAAACATAGAGTGAATGAAAAAAAGAAAGAGAGGAAGAATGAAAGAAAAACATTTATTCTAGCCCTTAGCATATGCGTTATTCCAAACTATAGCCCAACAATAATTAAGGACATAAATAACAGCTTACGCTAAGGCCACATCCTTAGCATTTTCTTTATGCAACTCATCTTCTTCTAATACTCACTAGCATGTCCCTCAGCAACAAAGTTGATATAGGTCACGCTGTCAACAGGCGCCCTCAGGATGTGCATCATTCTACTCCCACCCTTCGGCTTGTTCCCGCTCATAGCGTAAACACTGAAACATCAATCAATCAATTAATCAATTGGCCTATAATAGCAGTCCACTGCTGGACATAGGCCTCTCCCAATAATGGAAGACTTAAACACTGAACAAGCACATGATAATAGTATTAGTAGTTCTATATGACGTGGTTATAAAACCGTCTAAGGTTCTATACCCACTCAATGAAAATATTTCTATTGAGACTGGTGTGGTTCCGCACGGAGTCTGAGAAGGTAGGCCAGCTATAGGCCGAGTTAGCCACTGTGCGGTTTCTGGCAGCAGAAGGCGCAGTTTGCGCCGCCGCGGAAATTTCGGACCGTCTGTTGCCGGAGACCCGCATCCGTTCGGCTCTCGAGGCGGACAGTAGGAACGCGGCTCGGTCTGCTAGCGGACATGAGACCCGGCAGCAGCTCCAGGCTCTTCCAACGTCACCGTGCGATCCTCTGAGGGTTTTCCCAACTAGAAAGAAAGAAAGAAAGAAAGAAAGTAAGAAAGTAAGAAAGAAAGAAAGAACGATAGAAAGAAAGAAAGAACGAAAGAAAGAAAGAAAGAAAGAAAGAAAGAATGAAAGAAAGAAAGAAAGAAAGAAAGAAAGAAAGAAAGAAAGAAAGAAAAAATGTTTATTGCGACACAGAAAAAAAAACGAATGCAAAAAAGAAAATAAAATAAAATACAACATAATTTTTATATGCTGTGGCGGGTGAGGTGCCACTCAGGTTTTATTCAATTTACAAAACGGCTGAATCAGATGGCTGACTGCTATCTGATCTCCAATCATGGAAGCTTAGTAATTAAACAAAGTTGTCAGACTTTTTAGACTTTCAATTGCTGATTTCAATTCACGAGTTTACGACAGCGGGAATGACAATAGCTAAGTTAACGTGCTCTACGAGCCATGTTTTCGTCGTATATTTCATTATTTATATTAGTACATGTGTAACTTTCCGAGGACGAGTAGGGGACTCTGTGGTCCCCACATCCGAGAAGAGAGCCGGATCGAGAGAAATGGCCTGAGTCGGCCGGGTAGCGAGGGATATGCCTGTTAACCTCGCCTTTGGCAACCAAAACGACTCACAGGCGTCATGCGTTTTAGTCGGTTCGAGTTCGACATACCCCCGTGGGGATTTTCCGTACATAAAAAAGTATATGTGTAACTTTTTATATCACTTTTTACATCCCTTGGCAGACAAACACTTGATGGGAAGTGGTTACCATGGCATATGGACCTGCAACACTAGGTGCATACACTAGTGCTGCTGACGCTGTGAGGACCTTCTGATATTACAGTTTTAGTCATGTTTTCAGATCTCTTTAATTCGCACCATCATCTCTGAAAGAACAATTTGACCTACAAACATATTTTTCAAAGTTATTAAGTAATGTCACATAATTACCAATATTCTCGTTAACTGTTAGACTAAATATGATTTGAGATTGACATGGTCATTCACATTAATAGTGTAAAACTCTCTGGGATATTCACCATGTTTATAACTTAACATATACTCACGCCTATATCCCCGAAGGGGTAGGGCAGAGGTGCTAGCACCCACATTCCGCCAGTTTATGTTTAGTACCCAATGTAATAGGTGGCGAGCCTATTGCCATTAACCGGGCACTTATAAACCTGCGATAAATACACACAGAACTTCGAAAAGCATCGGAAAGTCATTGGTGTGTGCCATAGTAAAACCTGGGATCGATTCAGCAGTCCATTACCCATGCCACTAGGCTATCGCGGCAGCCATGTTTATTATTTCGAAATATTGGTTAGGTACTGTGAAAAATAATAAACATGGTAAATATCCCGGCGAGTTTTACACTATACTTACAGCAATATGTTAGACTAAATTGTTAGTGTTACTAGTGAGTTTACAGAGAATAGTACCGTAGCAATAATATATTCTTGGTAATTGTTAGTCTGAATCCCTAACAGGTATTACGCCATCGCCAATTAAGCCACTAAAGTGTAAGAAAGAAAGAAAGAAAGAAAGAAAAACCTTTTTATTTTGGTACAGCTAAGAAATACTTATATACTATACACATTAAAACAATAAACACAAAAAATGAACGAATTAGTCCAGCTGCACCAAAAAAGGAGCCAGTTCAGCATGGTGCCAGGCACAAGTACCTGACGCTGGTTTTCAACTGGCTCCTATGTGGAGGACATTTTACACAATTAAATTTTACAAAAATAAAATAAAAGTGAAATTAACACAATACAAAAAAAAAAAATTAATAAAATAAAAAATAGAATAAAATAACCACACAGCGAAAAAAAGAAAAAAAAAAAAAAACAACAAAACATATTTTTAGTAGTCTGTGGTTCGGCATTCCTCATAGACAAGAGGTTACGCAACCACCATTATGCGAGCCAAAACTCTTACGTAGTATTGTATTCTCTTTGGCCAAAACAACAACACAACAAAACATTAAGTACCTATTTCATCATATTATCTTGCCTCAAATTATGCGTTTCAATACAAATATGGGTGGCAAGTAAAAAATACATCATAAGGTCATATGACACGCACAATAAATGGTGAGACCACAAAGAAAAAATGAAATTAAAAACGGGACACAGTGCAATCAATGGACCCAGCCAACGCACGCAGCCACGAAACCCACGAATCAGAAACAAAGCACAGCGAGTAGACACAAAATTCCCATTTACTTTTTCAGGGTGAGTAGTGAAATTGAGACTTAATTTAATAAAGCATACCAATACAGAAATAAAATTATAGTGCGTGAGAGGATACTTAGTTATAATATAATAAAACAGCCAGAAAATTGCCGAGTTGTCAAAGTATGTAAAATATAATATAACCTATATTATGCAGTTTTTTGAATTGATAGGAGATGTCTGCGTACTTTTAATTTAAAATTACTTTTAGTTTTCAGACACCTCAGGGGTGGCGGGATGTTGTTCCAACAATGGGTTGCAGCATATTTAAAACAACCTCTGAACGCCATTGTTTTATGCCGCGGCACAGAAAGTGGGTTCGTTGAGAAACGCACGGCGTATCTATTACCCTGATGTCTCCAACTTAGTTTATTTAAAAGGTGAGTCGGTTTATTTGTATTTATAATCCCAAACAGCATGCTGGCCAGATGCAGAGTTCGCCTTGCTTCCATCTTTAGAACATCTTGTTCGTTCAAATATGGTGTCACATGGCCACGCCGTGGTATGCCGAAACAGTATCGAGCACAGGCGTTCTGGACGCGCTGAATTAGACCCGCGGTCCGTGACAGCAAACAGGGGCCATACACTGTATCAGCATAGTTAAAGCGTGACAAGACCAAACTATCAACCAGTAACTTCCGCATAGGCACACCAATATAATCCCTTATTCTGTATAGGATTTTTAGTCTGTAGAAACAGTTCCTTACTACATTTCCTATGTGATTCTCGAAACGCAACTGAGGGTCCGTAACAAGGCCCAGGTTGCATGCCGTGTCCACTCGCTCAATCTTTTTCCCCATTAGGCTGATAGTGGGATTAGCAGATATGATGTTTTCGACCTGGTTCCTGCCACCCATGACTATAAATTTGGACTTTTGTGGGTTCAGTACTAAGCAGTTCCTCTCAGACCATTGAGCTACCCTTTGGAGATCGGCTTCAATGCTTAGTGTGGCTAAGTAGGTGTCCTCTGCCCTAAACGAGTAGTATGCTTGGGTGTCATCAGCATAAATGTGATATTTGCAGTGCTGAAAACAGCTAGTGATGTCTGCGCTGTACAGGATGAAGAGGAGTGGCCCAATCAGCGAGCCCTGTGGGACCCCCCTGGAGACCAGCTGCGGAGGGGAAACCAGTGAAGTTCCATCCTTCTTCCGGATCTCTACCTGCTGTGACCTGCCTGAGAGGTAACTATCAAACCATCTTACGGTGTTAGGCTCAAAACCATAATATGATAGCTTTGACAGCAGTAGCGAGGTATTGATAGAGTCGAAAGCACGCGAGAAGTCGAGCAATGTCAAGATGGATCCCTCCCCACGGTCACGGGCCTCGATGATGTTGCCCACCACATCAGCCAAAGCTGTAGCAGTCCCACGACCCTTACGGAAGCCCGACTGCAGATCTGGAAGTATATTATTGGCTTCAAGAAATTCCGACATCTGTGTGTGAACCACTCTCTCCAGTACTTTAGACAGGCAGGGCAAGATGCTTATCGGCCTGAGATCTTTAAAGCTTTGAGGGCTGCTATTTTTTGATAGAGGGTGCACAATTGCTTTACGCCATATATCAGGGAATGTACTACTAGTGATGGACTTGTTTACAATGGCTGTTATGGCTTTCAAAGAGTGTGGTAATGTTAGTTGAATCATGTCCTTTGATATCCCATCGACCCCTTGCGCATTTGTTGTGATAGTCCGCAATATCTGGCCTATAGTCTCCTCACCCACTGGCCTTAAAGAGAACTCAGCATGGCCAAAACGATGAAACTCGAAAGATGTTAGCTGTGAGATGCTCACACTTGGATTCCCCGGGACGTCCAAAAAAGCTGAGTTTATTGCATCGGGGTTGTCAAAATGCCCTGGAAGCTCGGAAATCTGGCCTGTAGTAAGCACATGCTGCTTAAGGTTTTTCCACAGGAGCTTGGAGTTATTTATGTTGTCATTGATGTGCTTTGAGAAGAAGGCAGATTTCTCATGCTTTAGAGCTTTGGCTGCTTGGCGCTTTAGGTCCAGATAGTACTGCTTGTGCACGTCTAGGCCAGATTTTTGGTAACGGATGCGAGCCTCATTTCTCAGCTTAAACATGGTCTTTATTGTGGCTGTAATGTATGGTGTTGGTTTGGCCTTAAGAGAAATGGTCCTAACTGGGGCGTGGGCGTCAAGCAACTGCAGGGTGAAGATATTAAATAGGGAAACCATTTCGTCCACACTCTGAAGGTTACATATCGTGTCCCAGGGAATAGCCTCTAGGTCATGTTCAAAATAATCACTCAGTATATCTCTTATCGGACGATAAGTAACCTGCTTACGGACTGGCCTGTCCTTCTTGATTAACAGCTGACATGTAATAAATGCATGGTGTCCGAGTTCCAATATATGGTCCACGGTTACGTTACGCCAGCGGGCGTCAGTGCAAATCACATCGATAAGAGTACTCTTATCTGCCACAAAATGAGTAGGCACAGAAACTATCTGGTCCAGACTGAAATAATTCAAAAACTCCTGTAGCTTTTTCGCCTCATACTCATCGTAGCGTAGCATGTTGGCGTTAAAATCACCCAATAGGATGATATAATCGAAAGGCGCAAGTGCACATATACTGTCTGTGACTGCATCCAGAAAAACCCTCAAATTTGCGTCTGGTGGGCGGTAAGCAGTTCCAATCAATAACTTCTTTGCCCTGATGGTGAGGCCAAGCCACATCTGTTCCACAGAAGGGTGTATGGGATGGGGTCGTATGCGGGTGCAAACACCGGATTTTATATAGAAAGCAACGCCTCCCCCCCTCCCCTCTTTTATAGATGCCGGGCGCGGAATGTGTCGCATTCTATAGCCAGGGACAGCTGGGGCACGACCCTCCTGCCCCTCCCGCAACCAGGTTTCATTTATGGCCATGATGTCAACTGCATGCTGGCCCATCATCACTAAAAATTCATCCTGACCTGTAGAGAGTGATCCCGCATTGAAGAGACCAAACTTTAAGTATTTACTGCGAGTCATTTCATTAGCGGGTTATACGAACTATATTCAGAAGGCAGTAGGATGATGATCATGAATTTCAGACTAACTATCGCGCTCCCGGTATATATATACATCTGATATGTTAACAGATTAAACTCAGGACTAGCTATGTGTCTAAGACAAAAAAAAAATAAAAAAAAGATACAGGTGCACAAAATATTAAAGCCTGTATTACACTTCTCCTTCAGGTCCAGAAACATGCGAGATGCGGACATCCTCCCGTTGGAACCCGATCCCAGTCCACCAGTGATACAAGATGAAAAGCAAGCATAACATGACATTAAATTGGATATAAGATTATGTAAATAAAATAAAGTTCGATATATTTGTGTTGTATATAAATTAGATATAAGATTATGTAAATAAATTAAGATTAGATATAGGTGTATTGTATATAGATTAGATATAAGATTGTGTAAATAAATTAAGATTAGGTATAGGTGTATTGTATATAGATTAGATATAAGATTGTGTAAATAAATTAAAATTAGATATAGTTGTATTATATATAAATTGTATATATATAGTAGTACTGCATACAAACGCACATTTTGTATTGTGGTCCTGTTTTGTGCAAACATGTGATTCAAACCAGCCGTGCCTCCTCTCGCCCCGTCTCCCCTCACTGTGTCTTTGTTCTGGACCGCGACCACTGTCAGACCACACACCATAGCGATTATTGTATCATGGTACAGAAAGCCTATGTTCAATCTGCACGCACATACCTGTACTGTTACAATATTACAACATTTATAGCGATCACATTGAGAACATAATTGATTACAAAGCACTATTGGTCTGTTTAAATATTTTGGGCAGATCTGTTTCAGCTCGGATGCGGTGGGTTGGATCACCTGGCTTCCTGCAGGCGAGAACCTGACCTCGTCTCGTCCAAACGAACTTCCATCCTGTTTCGCCGGCAGCCTCTCTGGTCCTCCGAAACAACTGCCGGTTTGTCTTAGTCAAGCGCTCGTTGACGTAGAAACGCCTAGGGGTACCGCCCATGCCGAGGTCCTGCGTCGTGGCACCGCGTCGCACGCGCGCCCCCTTCAGCAGCGCGTCGCGCAGGTCGCGGCGCGCCAGGCGCACCACCAGCAGCCGCGGGCGGCGCTCGCTCGCTCCTTGGGGATCAGTGGCGACTATTTGGCGTCTCCCCACACGCTCCGCACTAACGATGTCGCGCTCCTCCACCGCTACGCCCAGCTTTACCCCTATCATTTTCGCTAGGTGAACAGTGTTCTCGCCGTTAGCCTCCGGGATGTTAGAGACTTCTATGTCATTTAGTAATAACTCTTGGTCTCTGTCGTTGAGCTCGCGCCGCAGACCCTCGATGACGCCCTCGATAGACTCCGCGGCTTCAGGTCCCGGCATTGATCTCATCTCTTCCAGCGCGAGCAATCTGTTCTCAAAGCTGTCGACCCGGGAGTTGCATGTCTCCACGGATACCCGTATCGCCGCCATCTCTATCTCCATATGTCGCCTGAACGTTTTGAATTCAGATCGCATCGCCCTGACTTCCTCCATCAGCAGGCGGAATTCCCTGCTACTAGGAGCCCCATCCAGCACATCAACCACACACCCAGGCTCCGGCGCCGCAGTAATCGCGGGATCATTTGGCGTGACCTGTACATCAGCTCTGTCTCTTTTGACTTCCGACTGAGTTGGTCGTACAGGTGTATCGTCATTTTTCTTTTTCGTCACACCTTTGCGTTTGCACTCCGGGCAACACCAATCTGGTGACACATTTTCTTTGGCCGGAATGCCTACACAGGGCTTATGATAAACTCCATGACACTTCCCGCATTTAACGCCATCTGACGGCGATATATAACGGCCGCAACCTCCGCACTTGCTCATGTTTATAGTAAGTCAGGAAGTACGTGCGAGAGCGTATAGATGGCGCCGTCTGCAATGCACGGAGATTCTAGGTGAGATAATTATGCTGCTCCCAACAGATGTCACCACTGCCTTTATACCTCGCACGGTCAGCTGATTTTTATTTACAGACAGGTAAAATGGGAAATATCTATGTAGGTACACCCACACTTGCCCACTTTGCTATTTAAAACTATTTTCCCTTTAAAAATTTAGTTCTTGAAATCTCCCCAATCACTATATTTGACACCGGAACACTCGTCTGCATCAGTATACACAGTAAAACTATTTACATTTATTTTTTTGCGATCTTATCCGCCCACAATGCATATAGTGAGTGCACAATATTTACCCTTGCCACTGTTATTTACGTCACCGAGAGCTTTGCATTATATTTATTTGGGCACCAGTTGCCTAACACTCAATATTATTGTTTCTTTTGACCACAAAAACTAACACTTTATATTTTTAAATTGAATTTTTTACACACCGATGTTAAAGACGTATACTGTAGATGGTGGCGCCCACTATATTCCACACTAACTACAACAACATTTTGGTACAGCTTCAGGAATAATTTCTTCTTTGTAAGTGCTGGAGCAATATGCTTTGATAGCTTTGGTATTCCACAAGTACTGTATATGTAGTGCATTTGGCCACTATCCGAGGGTCTACTAGGGGCAGTTACCTTTTACTACCAGAAAGGTTTGTGATCCTTTAAAAGTCACGATCAATATTTATTAAACACTAGCTTTTGCCCGCGGCTCCGCCCGCGTGGATGTCGGTTCCCAGGGTGGACAACCCTTAGCACTAAGGGGTATAAAAAATTTGGCCGATTCTCAGACCTACTCAATATGCTTACAAAATTTCATGAGAATCGGTCAAGCCGTTTCGGAGGAGTTAGGGAACGAACATTGTGACACGAGAATTTTATGTATAAGATTATTCAAACGTGGAATGATATAAACTAACTGATGTACGCGGGTCCGATCCCATTCCCGCTATCTATGAGAATAAATTCCTGGAACTAAAAGTAGCCTATGTATTATTTCAGACTAATCTATCCCTGTACTAAATATCATCTATATTCAACCGTTACAGCCTAATTGAATATCAAACACCCAAACATTCCCATCATGGGGGAGTGGCTAGAGAGGCCACACGGCAGCCTCTCGTACCGTCTGACGCAGATGATCACCGAGCACGGATGCTTCGGAAAGTATCTGCGTCGGATGCAGAAAGAGCCAACGTCCGAGTGCCATCACTGCGACGCGAGCGAGGACTCAGGTCCGCACACGCTCACCGAGTGTCCGGCGTGGGAGACGCCGAGGCGGGAGCTTGTGACGGCCCTGGGAGTGAGGGTTCTCACGCTCTCCACCTTGCTCGCGGCGATGGTTCGCTGCGCGGATGCGTGGGCGGCCGGCCCCTCCTTCTGCAAGCAAGTAATGCTCGTGAAGGAGGAGGCGGGGCGGGAGGTTTATAAGTGCCCGGTTAATGGCAGTAGGCTCGCCACCTATTACATTGGGACCTAAACATAAACTGGCGAAATGTGGGTGCGCTAGCACCTCTGCCTACCCCTTCGAGGATATAGGCGTTAGTTTATGTTATGTTATAATTTATTTAAAAACTATTTTTCTCTTAAAAACTTGAATTGAACTTTAGTCTTGAATCGACAGGCGTAATGGCCACTCTCGTCGAGATTTTAAAGTGGCTTGACAGTACCCGTTATTGTAGTTAGAGCTTTGAACAATGCATAATTGAAATCTTGATCTGGATAAAGTTATCTTTTATTCTTAAATGACAATTTGCTAGCACTATTTTATTTTAAATATAATCACATTGCTAGGCCTGGGCAGCGATTCTGATACTTTTATGTCATAATACTGACACTACACACAATGCTTTTTAACAGTCCTTACTGCTATGGTGTTTGACTAAAATTAAATGATATCTTGTAGAGTGAATGAAAAAATGTAATGAACTCATTTTCATCTATTTTGGACTTTAAGCCTAAACAAATAAAGTTTAAAATTTAATGTAGTTTTTAGTGTCAGTGGTATAACAGTGGTTGCTATGGCATTCTACTAACTTTATTGGCAGAATCCGGGGCCAGGTTGAATTCAAAGCTTGCAATTTAGAACCCGGGATTCATTTTCATATTGACACCTATTCGATTGAACTTTCTATCTCACAGACTCGACCTTGAAAAGCATGCACCACTGAGCCAGTCAACCTAAGACCACCGTTATGCAATTCAAAGGTATGTACTATAATTATTGTACCTACATTGTGATCGTGTTAATTGCATGAATACTATTCTAATTACTGTGAAACTCAGCTTCTACCTATTTAGAATAATGTTATATAACCAATTATGTTGAGTGGATAAACTTACCCTTTGCGGGACTCCAATTTCAATCGTCTAAAATATCAGACGTTTCATTAGCAAGTGGTGAGACAAGCCCTTAATGTGACTTATGTACCTATCTGCAGTCTTCTTTAACTTAGCGCTTACATACGAAGCTGTCACTTCGCAGTTTTGCAGTCTAACTACGGATTCAGCTGATCTTTCATATTTCTGTACCTACAGTATCTATATTTGTCCTTGAGCTATCTGTGAGCGACAGTTTCAACCGCTATACTTAGTTCATCTATACATAGGAGCGGCCATTCAACGGCGGCTTTCTGAGCTGCATTTTCTTATTCCTCGGCTCGCAAGCGACGCACTGCGAATTATTTAGCCTGTACCCAAAAATCCCTTTCCGACCTATGGTACACTTTTTGTAACCTTGGTTCACCTAATCCGTAGGACACCAGGGTGGACCACGGATACCTAAAGTTAATAGCGGAATACATAGGTAGACCAGGGGTACATAAAGTTATCCGTGGAACACTTAGGTGAACCAAGGGTACAAAAGTAAACCGTGGAACACCTAGGTGAATCACATAGGTGTACTACGGGTCAGAAAGACAAAAAAAAAGATAAAGGAACTTTTCTAATTGCACAGATAATTTCAAAGATTGGTGCGTTCAAACAAACATTTTAGCTTTATAATAAGTACAGGTATAGTATGTCCCAGTACGTTCTCTGTCCTGTGCATATTATATGGAAAACCAAATAATACATACGGAAGGGATTGGTGCCAATAATCTATTCACGAATGAAATAAAATTTTATATCACGGTGTTCCCTTTGTTTTTATAAGGAAATTTCATATGCATGAGTATCTACTACATATTTATAAAAACATTTCGAAGAATATGTTTTATTCTGTTGAAATATTGAGCAGTAAATAGATGACCCAATAATTGTTACAATTTATTACTTGAAGTTCACACAGCTGATTTTCACCCGGGGTTCTACTCTATTAATTAGATAATAAATCATGAATTTGAATGATAAAATAAAAATATACAATTTGTACACATGACAATTTGTACAAGGACACATGGAATGCTGGAGATCTTACACATTTACTGATCAATGTACATGGCTTTTACCAGATTTGATCCTGCTATAATATTATGAACAAGCTTACCCACCCCAACTTCACCCGGATTTGTAGACATTTATGATCAATGCTCTGCTTCCTTAAGTTGTAGCGTGATGATAAATAGCCTATATAACCTTCCTCGATTAACAAACAAACAGATTTTTTGAACTCGAAGCAGTAGGTCCTAAGATTAGCGTGTTTAAACAAAAGAACTCTTGAGCTTTATAATATATATTAGTATTGATGTGAAAGTTTATGAAGATGTTTGTTATTCATTCACACAACAGCTCCTGAACGGATGAATCGATTAATATGGGTATCAAATGAAAGGAACCATTTTAAATTAATTGAAAAAGTGTAAAATTTAAATTTAAATTAATAATTTAAAAAAACCCCCGTCGCAAAAAAATATTCCCTAAAAGGTTTGAAAATAAATTGTGTTGATTAGTCCTGTAACTTTGATATACCTAGTTATATTTTGATTCAAGCGTTGTCATGTCAGGGGACCCTTACTGGTAAAGCACACCGTCATATTATCGGAACAATTCAAGGTTCCCCCGACATGACAACGCTAAAATCAAAATATTACTTGATATATCAAAGTTAAAGGGCTAACCAATACAATTTATTTTCAACTCTTTTTTTTAGTTTTTTTTATACCACATAATTGGCAGAAAAGTACACGGCCCACACACACGCGATTACCATGGCCTATGGACGTATGCAACACCAGGGGTATTACACTCGCGAAGCAGACCATGAAGAAACCTTCTGATGCCCCTCTTGAAGAACCCCATATTGTAGGCGCTTTTTGGAGAATGTTTTTGTGACGAGTTTTTATAATAAATTTCGGTTAAATAATTTTGATATTAATGCACCTGACCCTAAAGAAAGGGTTGGATCACTAACCACTCCGAATCATGTTCTAAACTATTTCTACAATCATTGTCTTAATATGGAAATATATGCAAATTGCCAAGCTTTCAACAACTATAGTACTGTTCCAACCTACATTCACAAAGGGCTGTAAACTAGGATGGGACTTTGAATGTGGGTATAATATACATCACTTACCGACAGAGCTTAGAAGATAAAACGCGGATTACATAACAAGAACTACTAGTCTAACAAGAATACTTAAATTGATTTATGTCTTTTTTTTTCTTTTTTTATACCACTTAGTTGGCAGACAAGCACACGGCCCACCTGATGGGAAGCGGTTACCGTGGCCTATGGACGTATGCAACACCAGGGGTGTCACACTCGCGCTGCCGACCATGAAGAAACCTTCTGATGCCCCTCTTGAAGAACCCCATATTGTAGGCGCTTGGGAAAACCGCAGCAGGGAGGTCATTCCACAGCTTGAGTGTGCGTGGGATGAAACGAAGAGAAAAAATCTCAATCGACATTGTAAGTTTTATTGTTTTTTTACAGTGCTGTTGATTCCGTTGGCATAGAATAGGGTCGCCCAATCTCTTCTCATGGAGTTGCAGAAAGTGACTAAAGGATTGGTCTGTTTTATATCAGATAGTAGTTTCCACCGGGCATTTTCTTATAGGAGGTACATAACCTACGGCCCTTATTACGTATGGTCGTAAATAAATAGTTAGTAAAAATGTAAAACTCCACTACCCTACTTATATCTGCCAACCCCTTTGGGGAATTACAGGCGTAGAGAATACATATCCTATGTGTGTATTTTTTTTTTATTTAGGACATGCAAATTTATTCTTCACTTCGCCTGATGCTAAGCTAAAGGCAAAATCTCTGTAAATACATTACAGTTACGTAGCATGGGGTATTTTATGTTATAATGTGGCAATTGCATTATTTATAAAGCAATACAACAATATAAATTTCATTGGGTGAGATTATAAACGAAAATCTTAATCATTAACATACTGGTAGCTTAAACTTTGATTTACTGCTCATACAGTTGTGTTTTGAATAAATTATTTGAACATTTTCTTCTTTCCTCAGGTGTTCTTTGTAATGTAGATCTCCGGTTTTAGTAGGCTTAAGTGAGGGTATTTATGTTGGTTCAACACACAAAGGCTCTTACAGAATATCAATGAAATGGGTAGGGATATTTAATCCTGCTAAGGCTGCGTTTCAATCAGAGATGGGCGAGGTATCTGGGTGTCAGTGCTAGGATGCGTAGCGAGGCTGTGAGACGGCGTGAGTATTACCACTAGAGATGTGTTTGGCCGCTGAGTGATGTGAAGATTTGTAGGTTAAATTGTGTGCAGATGAACGTTACGAGAATGTGTATTACAATTGTTTTTGGTGGTAGTTAGGTGAGGTATTGGTATGAGGTACAGGGATATTTAATCCTGCTAAGGCTGCGTTTCCATCAGAGATGGGTGAGGTATCTGGGTGTCAGTGCTAGGATGCGTAGCGAGGCTGTGAGACGGCGTGAGTATTACCACTAGAGATGTGTTTGGCCGCTGAGTGATGTGAAGATTTGTAGGTTAAATTGTGTGCAGATGAACGTTACGAGAATGTGTATTATAATTGTTTTTGGTCGTAGTTAGGTGAGGTATTGGTATGAGGTAAAGAGATATTTAATCCTGCTAAGGCTGCGTTTCCATCAGAGATGGGTGAGGTATCTGGGTGTCGGTGCTAGGATGCGTAGCGAGGCTGTGAGACGGTGTGAGTATTACCACTAGAGATGTGTTTGGCCACTGAGCGATGTGAGGATTTGTAGGTGAAATTGTGTGCGGATGGACTTTACGAGAATGTGTAGTAAAATTGTATCCGCGCACTCAACACCAACTAGCTGTGCACACATCCATTTACAAGTTTTTGTAACACACATTACCTTGTTCGGAGACTCTTTTCTTTGCTACACCACCAAGACCGGGAATTCATTATCAGCTCACGTGTTTCCTTCTTCCCACAGTCCGGGTCCTTTAAGCCTGAAAAAGCATCTGATGAGGTAGCCAAGCTGATTGCCATCATTGTAATATTACTTAATGTCTGTAATGGCGACTCTCAGGCGCGGTGAAGTCAAGTTGGCGTAACCTAGATAAAAAAAACCTCGCTTCGCTAAGCCGTTCACATTAGATCGGCGCTGAGCGAGGCTGTGTAAATCAAATGTTTCTATTGGTTCTTAAAAAATCCTTAGCTACATCCGCGCATATTTATGGTGGAATCGTAGCCTTATAATGTGGTGGTACGGGAAAGGATTGAATCTGAGTGCAGTATTATTGAAAAATATTCTGTTTTTATCATAGCTAGACAAAAGACTTAAGTTTTTTTTTCTAGTTATTGATATTTTATTATTCTCTGCACCACTTATTGGGATAACTGGTAGAGAATGTCTGTGGCATTAAGTCCGCCTGTGTACATTTGTGCATGAAGTTTAAAAAAAAAATGTGATGGCGCGTGGGCCAACGTGTGCGAGTGGACTGTATTGCGGGGAAGCAGATAACTGTTCTATTGACACTTTACACACAAAACAAGACAGGTGGCCGGGCTGCCGCGGATTCGATCCAGGCAGTGAATGCAGCCCGAGAAATTAGGAGAGGATGCACTAACCTTCACGACCCACGTGTTTTTCATCGCAGCCGGTACACGGATCTTCTCTTCCTTGCTCAGGAGCTGCCGTCAGCGTCACTAGATCCCTTGAGGAACACACGAGAGGCACCATCCGATCGGTAAAGGTCTATGAGGCGGTTAAAATACAACAAATATTATTCATTTCTGAGAGACGCGCGCGCGCGATCGCCTTTACGCTGGCTAGTTCAAAGCGAGACTGGCCGACCACATCTCACACAATGGCGGACGGAAGCTACAGCTAGCCCTACTCTATGGTTAGTGCGGAGGGGAAGACGGATCTAAAAGGAGTGTGTTTCCATGTCAAAAAATACAGTTTCCACATCGGCGCAACCATTCCCCCCGGCTTGAAGGGTTACCTTCGAAACGAAAAATGTGGAACAAAACTAATGTCTAATCTAAATCTAGGTTTGCGAAATAACAACTAAAATATAAACATAGATTGGAACTCGTGCCTACTGCTGGCTAGGCAGAGGGCAGAGGCGAACAACCGGGCGCAGATACGATCCGGTTGCAGTTTTAACCCGTACAACACGAGTTATCCCGCGGGCATCGGGAAAAATTTCCTCTACTACTCCTAGAGGCCAATGTAAAGGAGGCGCATTCTCAGTCATAAGGACTACCACCGTACCTACAGTAATTGGGTTGGATGGAGTATTCCATTTTTGACGTGACTGCAGCGTGTGCAAATAATCGGTTCTCCAACGATTCCAAAACGATTGGACCATCTTATCTAAAAGAGCGTGACGAGTTAGGAGGTGCATTCTATCGTCATCAACATCTATTGCGGGCAAATATTTTAAAGGAGTCATATTTAAGAAGTGAGCTGGCGTCAGCGCTAACGGCTCTGACGGATCGCTAGATAGAGTCCGACACAGCGGACGCGTGTTCATCACCGCCTCTACTTGCGCGAGTACGGTACTCAACTCCTCGAACGAGAGAATCTGTTCGCCTATGACGCGAAACAGATGCGACTTAAGGCTTTTAATATTCGCTTCCCAATTACCACCAAAATGACTAGCTGCAGGCGTGTTAAAGTACCATTCAATGCGATTTTCGGCTAAGATGTGAGCGAATTCACTTTGGTAGTACTTAGACCGTAAGAATGTGTGCAATTCCGAAATACTACGTCGGGCCCCTACATAGTTTGTACCGTTGTCCGAATACATGCGCTTAACCGGACCCCGACGCGACAAAAAACGTTTAAAAGCGGACATAAAATTTGGCGTACTTAAATCACCGGTCAACTCTATATGAACCGCGCGAGTTGTCATACAAATGAACAAACAAACATAAGCTTTCGTGGAGCGAATGCCACGACCACGAGCAATGGTGACCTTGAAAGGCCCAGCAAAGTCTGTGCCGGTGTGTACGAAAGGTTTTGCGGATTGAACAACACGACAAGAGCGATGATCGGCCATTTCAGGCGCGATAAAACGCGGGCGGAGTTTAAAACAAGGTACACATCTGTGTACTCTAGCGCGAATCAAATTACGAGCGGAAATTATCCAGTATTTCTGTCTCAAAATAGACATTAACAAATCGGGACCAGCGTGACAATTCACCTTGTGATGATAATCTACTAACAAATCTAATACGTGGTCCTTACGCGGGAGAATTACTGGGTGCCTTTGTTCAAATCCTAAACCTGAATTTCTCAAACGACCACCTACTCGAATGAGTCCATCTTCCAAAAATGGTTTCAAGTGTCGGAAAGAACGACTACAAGGTTTGTTAAATTCTAAATTTTTAAATTCAGAAGCAAAATAACACTTCTGCAATTCGCGAAGTATGATCAATTCAGCCTTATCTAAATCAGCGGCGGTTATATGACCGCGTGTAGATAAAATTCTCAAAAATCGGCCTACATAAACAACACAACGCAACAGTCTCGACCAAGACGAGACGCGATTAGCCAACAACAAAACCAGGGACTCTTCACGCGGGACCGACACCACAAGCGAGTGCTTCTTTTCCTCGGGTGGTTCGGAAACCG
Source organism: Eilema griseolum (assembly GCA_963662185.1). NCBI lineage: Eukaryota > Metazoa > Arthropoda > Insecta > Lepidoptera > Erebidae > Eilema > Eilema griseolum. Next base: position 5,474,141 of record OY759243.1, read on the forward strand.
TAGTGGGATTGAATTGACTAACTGGCCACTTATCTAACGCGGCATGAATCCAGGACGGTCCACTAAACCATAACGGGTGATCTAATATTTGCGAAGGAAGCAGTCCACGAGAGAGACAATCGGCTGGGTTGTCGGTGCCAGCAACGTGAAAGAGATTTTTTTGGCGCTAATTCCGATTGAATTTTTGCCACTCTATTAGCGACGAAGGTGTCCCAACGATGGGGCGAAGAGTGGGCCCAACACAAAGCGACTGTTGAGTCCGAAAAAGCTAAAATTCTATTAATATTAATGCGACTACTACAAGCATTGGCGATAGAGGTGATCAATCTAACCAACAATAGTAAAGCGCATAGCTCGAGGCGTGCCAGAGAGACGACCTTACGGGGAGAGACCTTCGATTTCGCGCTTATAAGGCTAATTGAAACCTTACCTACATTCGAGACATGAAAATAGACTACTCCTCCATACGCCCTCTCACTAGCGTCCGCGAAGCCTACTACCGTAACAACACTAGGTTGCGATATACCTACATGACGCGGAATTTGTACTTGGTCAAGCACAGAGAGTTCTTTTCTAAAGCGAGCCCACAACTTAGCAATGTTGTCGGGCGCGGTGTCGTCCCAATCACAATTCGAAAGCCAAAGCTCTTTTATAAGTAGTTTGGCGTACAGAACGACAGGAGCTACGAATCCCATTACGTCCCATATCCGTGCCACACACGACAGGATAATGCGTTTAGTACAAGTTTGCGGGGTCGAACTACTTTTCAAACTAAACGTATCAGATGCGGGCGACCAGCTTAAACCAAGCACCTTGTGCGTATCACTTTCATCGAACTCCTTAACCGAAGACAATCGGTGCGACGGTGGAATCGACTCTAACGCTGTTTGCGAGTTGCTCGTCCATTTCACGAGATCAAATTGACCCGCCTTCATGAGACTTATAACCTGAGCGGCCGTCTCGACAGCCTCGGCCTCGCTATCTACACTATACACGAAGTCGTCCATGTATAAGCCAGTCTCAATGGTGGCTCTCGCTTTAGGAAATGCATCGCCCTCGTCAGCGGCCAACTGCTTGACGGTGCGAAGTGCGTGAAAAGGGCTAGATTTAAGCCCGAAGCAAACACGATTAAACTCGTAAACCATTAAAGGTTCTTGCGGTGAAAATCTATACAAAAATCGTTGAAACCTACGATCGGGTTCGCGCACTTCAAGGCACAAAAACATTTGTCGAATATCTGCAGAGAGTGCCACAGCGAATAAACGAAAATTTACAATTATGTCAAATAAATTACCTTGAAGATTTTGACCACAATACAAAATGTCATTAAGCGACACGGAAGTGCTAGTCTTAGCACTGCCATCTAAAACTACGCGGAGTTTAGTAGTAAGCTTATCTTCTCTAATAACTCCGTGGTGCGGGATAACGTACGAAGGCTGGGTCTCGTCAGTGTCCGCAGGCGCAGGTGAGATGTAACCTTTATCTAAATATTCGTTAACAACCTCATCATAGGCTTGCTTTAACTTTGGAGACGCCTGCATCTTTCGTTCTAAACAAAGAAAGCGTCTTTCAGCGGATGCACGGGAGTCCCCGAGCGAAAAAATATCTCCCTTGAAAGGGAGCGCGACCACATAACGACCCTGCTCATCACGAGTAGTCGTGCGACAATAAATCTCCTCAGCCATCTTGTCATCGGGGCTTAGGATTGGTGGGACATTGACCTCTTCAATCTCCCAAAACTTGCGGATGGTAGACTCCAGTGGCGGCTCGACGGTGCAACAGAACGAGGCAGTCGAGTGACTAAAACTATCTATAGAAGCGGGTGCGGAACCAATTATAACAAAACCCAGAACTGTTTCCAGGGCGTGCGGAGCGGGGTACGTCGGTCCCCCTTTGACCTTACGTGATAACTGGAGGTGCGGGAGAATCGAAGCGCCGATCAATATATCGACGACTCCAGGAACAGCGTAAGTCTCATCAGCTAAAGGCAAGTCTTTAAATTTCGTTAATAAAGACGTGTCAACTGGGACGGTAGGCAACTGTTCAGTTATTTTATCTGTAACGAGCGAATCCATGTCAAACCAAATTTTATTATTAAAACGAGATCCAAACCTCGTTTTAACTGTGCCATGAACAGCTGACCGTAAACCTCCAAAACCCGTCACCACTGAGTAGGTTGAACGCCTATCAACATTGAAACCAAGACGTTGACAACAATCTTGAGTAATAAAATTACTTTGCGAAGCGCCATCTAATAGCGCTCGAACAATGTGCGGTTTACCTAATGCATCAACAATAACCACGCGAGCGGTCGCAAGACAAACCGTAGTGAGGGCAGCACTAGCGGAGAACGAACACAAGGTGACGTCATTCGTAGCGGTCCCCGGGCAGGCCGGAGCGCGTGCGAGCTCGGGCTGCGGCTGCGGCGCAGGCTGCCGCGCGTCACCGCTCGACGAACCAACTGTGCTCACCTTGGATGCGGCATTACTATTTTCAAAATGAAGCAAAGTGTGGTGTCTCGCTTGACATTTGCGACAACCATTTCCACTATTACATAAACCCACGCGGTGTTTAGTACCGAGACAATTAAAACAAAGATTATTAGCGCGAACAAATTTATAACGATCACTAGGCGACAATTTTAGGAAACCAGGACACTTGTACAGTTGCGAGTGATGAGTACTACACAAAGAGCAAACAGGTGATTGTACACGTGCTGGTGCGGTATTAACATAAGTATGGGTTGACCTCAGTGACTTCGATGACGCATCTATTTTGCGTTCAGAAGTAACAACCTTCTTCGCGCCTTCATGTTTCGATGAAGAGCGTTGCAATACCTTTATATGCTCGCGAACAAAACTTTCTAAGTCTTCGAACTTAGGAATTTTACTGCCGCGATGATCCGACTCAAACAAACGAATGGTTTCGGAATCTAATTTCTTTAAACCCATATACAAAAATACGAAGTCGCAGAGGTCATCGATCTTCAAGTTCTTTACGGCGCGAACAGCTGACGCGAAAGTATCTAGAAATTTCTCTAAGTTTTGATCGTTACATGCCGTAATAGATTTCAAATCAGACATCTGATCTAAATAGGCGTTAGCTACCGATCTTTTATCCTCATACTTAGCTTTCAAAGTATTTAAAATTAAATTATAATTCCCGGCACTAAACGTAATTCCAGCGCAAGCGGTTATAGCTTTACCAGTCAATTTTTCAACGAGATAATGCAATTTTTCGTGATCTGTCAACGAATCGTTCTTATCTATTGTATTCTCAAAACTATCTATAAATCGACACCAATTGCGAATGTTACCATCAAACTCGGGTATTTGAATTGGTGGCAACTTAGGTCGGTCGCGAGTGGGGTTGGGTCGGTCAGACGGCTTCTCCAAACTCCTCGCGACGCGCTTGATACGACAATACAAATCGTCAAACGACGACAAGGCTTGATAACTCACTGAGTAATCGGGATCCAAATTCAACTCTAAAACGTTGATGTCATGCACTAAGGTTTCGAAATCCGCGCGTAGACTATCTAAGTTTTCTATAGAACACAAGAACGAATCTCTGATGACCAAATCAGAGGTTTTGAGTGCACTATCATAAATCGATTGTACGCGAGAGTAAATCATTTCTTTTTTAGCGTATAAAAGTTTCAATTGAACCTTACCGGTCTTATCAACCTTTGGGGACATGTTTACAATTAAATATGAAATGACTTAATCCTAGCGGTACAGAGCAGCGAGGCGGCGCGAGCGTTAACTATGTAGGTAGGTAGGTGCTTACAACTGTGAATGCACGCTTGAACAAACGCGCATAGCAACAAGGTCGCACCTGCGCGATGGTCGCTGTCTAGATTCAACTATTATTTCCGAGATTAAGTATTGCGTAATATCTATTCAAATTAAAATACTTTCGTATGAATTGGGATGAGATGCGAGCGAGGTAGGCACAGCCACGTGTCTACCCACGCAGGTACTAGGCAAATACGACGTGAGCCGAGAACAACGTAATTGAAAAAAACAAAACAAAGCCAAATGCGTTAGGTATTACACTGTGCCTATGCACTAGGGTGTCTGAGTATACCTAAGATCTAAGCCTAAATGTCTGGATGCGGGGTTTTCTACTAAAATAACCAGGCACTTAGGTGCGATGCGAAAATTGTGAACTACGATTAAGTGTTGATATGATACCTAACCTATTTATGTATTAGGTAGGTACAATGCGAGCCAGCGGCGAACGGACAACAAATTCTAAGCCTAAGTGTCTGGATGCGGGGTTTTCTACTAAAATAACCAGGCACTTAGGTGCGGTGCGCTCATTCCCATTAGAATAATAACAAAATACGAACTACGGCTAAGAATCCGGCTCGATCCGGACCAAAAATGATGGCGCGTGGGCCAACGTGTGCGAGTGGACTGTATTGCGGGGAAGCAGATAACTGTTCTATTGACACTTTACACACAAAACAAGACAGGTGGCCGGGCTGCCGCGGATTCGATCCAGGCAGTGAATGCAGCCCGAGAAATTAGGAGAGGATGCACTAACCTTCACGACCCACGTGTTTTTCATCGCAGCCGGTACACGGATCTTCTCTTCCTTGCTCAGGAGCTGCCGTCAGCGTCACTAGATCCCTTGAGGAACACACGAGAGGCACCATCCGATCGGTAAAGGTCTATGAGGCGGTTAAAATACAACAAATATTATTCATTTCTGAGAGACGCGCGCGCGCGATCGCCTTTACGCTGGCTAGTTCAAAGCGAGACTGGCCGACCACATCTCACACAATGGCGGACGGAAGCTACAGCTAGCCCTACTCTATGGTTAGTGCGGAGGGGAAGACGGATCTAAAAGGAGTGTGTTTCCATGTCAAAAAATACAGTTTCCACATCGGCGCAACCAAAATGTCTATTTGACCGGGAGTCTCCGTTTGGACAAGGTGGCCATTTTGCTGTTGTCCGTATCTATTTCAGTTTGTCAAGTCCGGTCTAGAAAGTGCATTTCTTTATCGATCTTCACTAAACTTGGCATACATGTTCATTGATTTATAACTCAACTTTTGAAAAAGGGGGAAGTTTGCTGTCGCGTTATTTATCAACGGGTCTAGATGATTTTTGGCTCAAACATTAAGGATATGATTCCTCACAAGTTATTGTGGAAAAACATCATGCTTTGCAACGGTGAACTTCATTATAAAAATACCATGAAAAAAGGGGGAATGTTTGTTTGTAGCGTTTTTTTTTGTAGAACGGGTCGTTATTATTTTTGATGAATTATTCAGATCTGTCTAAAATAAGAAAATACGTACAGAGTTTAATAAAAAATTGAGAATATCTACCAGATTAAGTGTAATACAAAAATGTGGCAAGGGGTGCTCACGAAGTCCACATACTGTTTACAGAACTACTAGTATTAAATTTTCTGATGAACTCTGAACAGTGGTTAGCTACTATTAGCTGCTCACACCCAAAGAAATCGAAGTATGCTTACCTCTTGCAGCTTATCTATCCCAACAGATATTCAGTTATTTCAATATTATTATTTTCAGATGCCCACGGCTCCACTCGCGTGAATCTTAGATCTCGTTCCAGCTATCAATGGGAAGCTATTCCTGGGATAAACAGCCTTTTTTATCTAGAACACGCCAATTTGACTTCACCTCGCCTGATAAGCTAAAGGCAAAGTCTCACCATTACAGATACTAAGTAATGTTACAATGGTGGCAATCGGCTTGGCGGCCTCATCAGATGCTTTTTCACGCCCAGCTTAAAGGAGCCGGGACTGTAGGAAAAAGAAAACACGTGAGCTTGTCTTGGTGGTGCGGCAAAGAAAAGATTCGCCGAACCACTTGGTTTGGAGAATCTTTTCTCTTCTTGCACTTTTCTCTTCTTCTCTTCCTGCTTGTTTATTTTGCACAGTGTGTGGGTGACATCTAAGCCCTACACGTGATGTCCTGTGTAGGAAAGTAGGGATTAATTCGAAGAGCTTATCAGAATACTCACTATGGTAGAGACGGTAAAATACAGCCAAGGACGCAACATCTCTACGCATCTGCAAAGGCTTGAGGGTGTTCGTGACCTCAGGATTCCCAATAATGCGGAACGTATCAAACAAGCCGGTACCAAAGAAGCCATTACAGCATGATTGAGTAAGAAACATCCAAATCTGCAAACATGCAACCGTCCAAACATACAACACACAATATTATGAGGAAAAAGCGAGGCGTAAAAGTCTTCCTTATTTTAAGAACTCAAATCCAAAGTTAGCATTAGAGTGATACTGAATATTTAAAAATTCAGTCGCTGTACAAGTGTGAACTGTACAAAGGTAAATCTCACGGTGCTCTGGGGACCTGGCGCAGTGAAATGGAGCAAGGATATAGCACCATTACTTTGTATACTGGGATGGATGTACACTGGGACTAACGCCTAGTATTAGGGTATATTCTAAGTTGGCAACATCTTACAATAACATAATTTGTTTTAATGCCATCTTAATAAATAAATATTCTACAACATTCTACACGACGCTATGAACCCATGGTTAGCAAAGAAAGAAAGAAAGAAAGAAAGAAGTGAACCTTTTATTATACACATACAAACATACTTACACTACTCATAAAATCTCCATCATCGCAACAAAAAAAAACAAATGTAACAAACAATAAGATGCAAAATTATTTTTTTTAAATAACACAGTAATTAACATTTAGGTACGAGTATATAGGTAAGTATTCTGTGTCCGCACCAACCAGAGCGCACGCCGCTAGCTTAACTAACTTGTGTTATGGAATAGGGATAAACATACTTAAATTTTTTTTATCCTACATAGAAACCCAGATCAATGCAAATGTAGTGCATAGAAATATTTGCACAGAGCGGAAATCAAACCCGCGCCTCCTGCAAAGCAGTCGTACGTTCTGCCGCTACGGCACAGAGGCCGTCAGGTTTGTATGTTTGAATGACCATCTTTAACTAACCATTTAGACACGTTTACAGACAGTTTGATCGAGTTAAAGACTTTTAGGTAACTGTAAATTATAGCGATTTCGCGAAAGTTTTGTCAGGTCGGATTCGTTTCAAAACAAACATCATTTTCTACCATACAATATATGTAAAGATTTTTTGTATGCATGAACTTTGAATCAAATTAAATAAATATTAATAATTAAATTATAGAACCGCGGTAGCCTAGTGGTATGGATAATGGACTGCTGAGACGAGGTCTCGGCTTCGATCCCAGGTTTTACCATGGCACACACCAATTTGTTAATGGCAATAGGCTCGCCAACTATTACATCGGAACCTAAACATAAACAGGCGAAATGTGGGTGCTAACACTTCTGCCTACCCCTTCGGGGATATAGGCGTGAGGTTATGTTATGTTATTGAATTATAAGTTCACTCAATAATACCCATACATCATACATCTGACGTGGGCGTCAGAAGTATGACGTCTTACTGATTGATAAAAGCCTCATGAAATAATAAATAGTATTTATGTAATAGTATTATTTCTGAGGCAAATAATGATTTGTCTCTAAAGTCTGTACTAAACAAACTTATCCTAAAAAAATATACTTTGTGATTTACATAGTCTGGACTAACCTTTAATGTTGTCAATAAAAAGTTTTGATGTGTGTCTGGTAAACCATCACAGTTATAATTCCAAGATTGTGTTATTGTCATGAGTAAGATTATTTTGATAATCGCGGTAGCCTAGTGGTATGGGTAATGGACTGCTGAGACGAGGTCTCGGGTTCGATCTCAGGTTTTACCATGGCACATACCAATGAATTTTCCAAGTTGTGTGTTTTTATCGCAGGTTTATAAGTGCCAGGTTAATGGCAATAGGCTCGCCACCTATCACATTGGGACCAATAACATAAACTGGCGAAATATGGGTGCTCTAGTACCTCTGTCTACCCCTTCGGGGATATAGGCGTAAGTTTATATTTATGTTAATGTTAAGATTATTTTTATATCACTTTGGTGAAAGACGGCCCACCTGATAGAAAGTGGTTTCCTTGATCTATCGTGCTGCTGACCCTGTAAGAACCATCTAATGCGCTTCTAGAAGGGCATTAGAACACTCTCATATTGTGGTCTTTGGTCTTTCGTTAGTTTCTCACTTACAAGATTAAACTCATATTTATTTCATATTCTTATTTCGTTATTCAATATAAATAAAACTATTTGATTCATTGAAGTAAAAGTAAGTAAAGTATAAGTAAAAAGGTAATATAATAAATCGAATTACGGAATTACACTTCGCAGGAGAAAACACTGTCAAAATTTTTCTCGATATGTCGATTGTAGGACACGGCGGTATTTCCGACTAGGGAAGTACCTCCGCCCTACAGAATACCGCGGTTATAATAACTTCTGTTGTGTTCCCAGCGGTGAGTGGGGTAGCCAGAGCTCACTGGAGAATTTGTGCTGTCAGTGGGATGACTAAAGGCTTGTTCTGCTTTGTCCTCTACACTGACGGCTAAGAAACTCTGTGCTTAAAAGGTCAGCAGCGCGAGTGTGGCTTCTCTGATGTTACACACGTCCATAGGCCTTGGTCACCACTTTCCATCAGGTGGGCCGTGCGCTTGTCTGCCACCTAAGTGGTATAAAAAAACCTAAACTATGATCTAAATGATGCCTGTAACTTTTTTCCTAAGTGCAACTCATAATTTTACAACATTCCATGGCAATAATTGGAAGAGTGTTTTTCAATTTACTGCTTTAAGGGTGGTTTTTTTTAAAGTTACAAAATATATATTCCCTTTATCTAAATTATATTCTTCTATTGTTTTATATCTTCTACCTAAGAATAAGAATATTTTTTTCAATAGGTAGAATATAAATTTCTCCTTATAACAGTTCTGGAATGTAGGTAAAAGTTAGACGCTATACAATTAAATTAGGATATAAGAAGTGCTTGGGCATTCGTAGTAGGTGAACCCTGTATCACGAATAATTTGGTTTTACAAGCACGTTCCAATGCTTATAACTCCAATATACTTTTAGGGGGTAGGACACGGCGGTATTTCCGCCCAATTGAGCAGTCCGACTGGGGAAGTACCTCCGTCCTACAGAATACCGCGGCAATAATAACTTCGTGTTGTGTTCCCAGCGGTGAGTAGGATAGCCAGAACTCACTGGAGAATTTGTGCTGTCAGTGGGAAGGCTAAAGGCTTGTCTTGCTTTGTCTTCTACACTAACGGCACAGAAACTCTGTACTTACAGGGTTGGCAGCGCGACTGTGACTCCTCTGGTATTACAAACATCCATAGGCCACGGTAACCACTTTCCATCAGGTGGGCCGTGTGCTTGTCTGCCACCTAAGTGGTATACAAAATAAAAAAAACTATACATTACTTTGAAGAACCCAACATTAAAATATTCTCTATTGCCTTTCATCCGCTTTAACATGCAAAAGGAAAATGCAGAAATGGAACTGAATAGCTTAATTGAAATGAAACCATACTCCAAAGGAAATGTTGCTTTCACGAACATTTTAAGAGCATAATTTCTATCTGCAGTTTGTACTGATAAAAATGGAAAGATATGCAATCTGTATTTCCTTTGATAGCTTTGGCGTGGTTTTCTGTACCATCCAGTCCACTGAACTATTAAAACGACGTCGTGTGTGTGGTTTTTATCGAGTGGATTTTAAACGGTTTTTTAGGTTAGCACAATTAAAATTAACTGTGGATAAATGAGAGTGAATATTCTCATAATACTCATTCATGCAAACATAGTTTTTTTTTGATATTTTGATTTAAATATATTATCTACGTTACATACGTTAAATAATAATAAAATTTCTTTATTAAAGCATCTTTGGCTCATTGGGTTAGTAACAATTTCTTACATGGCTATGTTAGTAACAAATAATTTAAATGATAAATAAAAATAAATTTACAATACAAAATACATATAAAGTGGTACAAGGTTATCACTGAAGAGGAAACCCTGCAACACCGATTTATAAATTTGCATTCTAACCTGCTTGCAATCATGCTCAGGACACTTTTGGGGCTGGCCCGCACCCGGCGCAACAAGGATGCGCACCTCTTCCTGATTGTTGCATAGAAACAGTCAACCCTGGCTCAAGCAAACATCCCTGATGCACTACAGTATCGGGGCAGCCCCATCAACACCCGGTACGCGTTATTGTATTGAACGCGAAGGGCGCCGTAAGCCCGCCCCGTATAATGAGCCCACAAGCTGCACGCGTAGAATGAACTGCAGTAAGCACGAAACAAAGTTACTTTAACATCTACAGAACAACGCGCGAACCTTCGGGCTATCATATTAGCCCTAACTGACAGCGCCATTCGCTCTCGTTCTATATCGTCATCATCCTTGAGGCTGGGGACCAGCAGATGTCCCAGATATGTGAACTTGTCTACCCTCTTTAAGGGTACACCGTTCAAATTTAAGTAAAATTTATTTTCAATTCATTAAGAATGACAGCTTATTTTTTTATTTATTCGCCATTGATGGCTGTATGAAAAGAAAATTTGCTGTCAGAAGCATAAATCTACCATGTATGTTCAGCTGATGTCTTACATCATCTCTTTGAGTTAAATTATTTGCGAATTATATCAAATTCAAGTTGTCAATTCATCAAAAGCGAAACATTAATAATGCTTTCGTAACGAAATAAGCGCATTGTAATAATTTCATAATAAATTCGAGATCCGTACGAGATCCGGTTACACAAAGGTATTATCGTGTATCTAACATTCATCTTTGTGATAAAGTGTCTGCTCAGCATTTTGAAGTATACGCTTGGATACTTCATCAATGTCTTCGGAAAATGCTAAGGAAATCACTTAATGGTATACGAAAAAGTGATATTGTTTACCTGTCACAGTTGCCAATATTTTAAAAATAAAAATTTGTCTTATCGAAATCACAGCTATTATAGTAGCCATGGGTACCTTAATGGGTACCACCTAACCTACCACTATAAATGATGATAATGGCTAATAATGTCTATCTACATTTGTATAGCACTTTAAAAAAAAAGTTGTGAAAATTATTGTTCTTTAAAAACACTTTGACTTTGTCAAATCATCAAAATCTGAAGCATACCATGTCGAGAGAATCTCCATTATTTTCACCACAAATCAATTCTTTTTTGACATTATAATAATAAGATTTGACAGCCTATTATCAAGGCTACATTCGCAAACCTATTTCGGTTCACTAAACTCACAAAGTGAGATATACTGCAAATGGGATCTTCTTGACTTGAGATCTTAACCAAATAGAGAGATCTTTTCTACGACCGGTTTATTATAAATTTATTACTAGCGACTCTGCTCACATGGACTAAAATTCTAATGTGGAGCCAAGGCCAGACATATACAGTGGCCCATTGAGAACGCCGAAAAGAATAACACATGTGCATTGTCACAATTTGTTAAATATGTACTACTGGCCATTTAGAATTCAATAAAAACTAAGTAACTTGTGAACACATTTTATTATTCAAGTACCAAATTTCAGCCACATTTGTTTAGTCATTTGAACGTAATTGAATAAAAAACATCACCAAATCCTGACATATTCACATATGAGATGAGATGACACCTAACATATTTTTATTACCCGATTGCGGCGATGCCAAGGGAGGGTTATCATTTTGATAGGCTATGTATGTATGTTTGTCGGTTCACCTGTTCCCTCATAGTTCCTAAACTACTCATTAGAACTGAACAATTAATTAATAACCAGCGTATGACGTATCACTGAATCTAATGTAGCGCATTCTAGCGGTCACAAAGTACTGTGTTAAAAATAAATTTGATATTTGACTGATTGCTATCATCTGAAAGGGCTTAATTAGCACATTACAAATATGTATAAATTACAGGTATTGATTTCCCCAAAATAAAATAAATAAAACTAAAACTCGACTACTGAAAACATAACATAATATAAACTCACGCCTATATCCCCAACGGGGTAGGCAGAGGTGCTAGCACCTATATTTCGCCAGTTTATGTTTTGGTCTCAATGTAACAGGTGGCGAGCTTATTGCCATTAACCGGACACTTATAACCCTGCGATATTTACACACATAACTTCGAAAAGCATCCAAAAGTCATTGTTGTGTGCCATGGTAAAACTGGGATCTGTGGTCAAGGATAGCCGTGGTTGTATGCCACTTAGTCTAATAAAATAAAACATTCTAGGAAATAGTGGCATACGACCACGGCTTACCTTGATATTTTCTTGTTCAATACTTTTTAAAGCGTAATTTTTCAATAATCGGGTTTTCGTTAAGAAAGATAATGAAACGAGACCGAGTGAGATACCCCCGCCAGCGCTCACGTCGCTATCTCGCTCGCTCTCATCTGATAAGTAGTGGTCACACTATAAGCACTTAGTATTCAAAAACACTTTAGATTTTCTACTTCTACTCATTCTAAATCCCAAATCAAAAAAATTTTATCCATTACAAATATTATTCCAAATATTGAGAAATATAGTCAGTTGCTTCAAGAAACATTTTAACTCAAGTATTTGGGACAAAGTAGTCATAAATAATGTTATATGTACGATTTATTTGTGATAGTAATATCACTAAAGTATGACGCTGTTTATGGACATGTGACATAGTGGTTTGGCAGCTATATATGACACGTTTTAGTACAAATACTTCTATAGATATGTCGACGCCAAAAACGAGTCCTAAAATATTTATTTATGACTTGATGCGTAGAGTATGTGATTATTCCTTTGTGATGCGTCATTTATTGTACAAAATATTGAGAGGCGTGTGTATCATTGAAAAAAAAAATTGATGAATAGTTGCTTGGTGTTCAATCACATTTACAAATAAGAGGAGTACAAAAATACACAAAGTGTAAAAGCGAAATGGTCTACTATTTTGAATATAAGTTTTATATTTATGAAATTACTCGTGTTTTTAATTAGGATTTAGTCTATGATTCTATATACTGGGTGGCGCAAAAGTACTGGCACTAAAGAAAATACCTTTATTTTTTTTATATGACATTTTCTGTACTTCTGTTGTTGAAAATTGTGTAGTGAACAAATGTAAAATACACTGAAAATAAACATGGACCGTTTTACTCCCCAAGAACGTGGAATAATTGTGTCAATGTTCTTAGTGGACGCTTTTCCAGGCCGAGTTATCTCTCGTTTTGGCGATTTGCCTTGGCCTGCAAGATCACCCGATCTGACCAGTCCAGACTTCTTTCTTTGGGGTTTTTTGAAATCTCGGGTGTATGTGAACAAGCCACAGACTCTCGCAGCTCTAAAAGAAAACATTCGTCAAGAAATAACGAACATATCGCAGGAAGTGTCACGGCAAGTTATGCAAAATGTCATAAATAGGGCTCAAATGTGTATCAACTCTGGAGGTCACCATTTAAAAGACATCATCTTTAAATCCTAATGGTACGAAATTTAATGGTACAAATATACATTTAAAAAAACCTAAATCTAGTTTTCTAATTTAGAAAAAATGTTATAGCCGAACCAAATAGGGTCTTTACTTTTGCGCCACCCAGTATTACACTATGAAGTATAATATTTATTGAAATTACTGCTTTCTCTTCTCTATCATATACCTATTTCATATTTTGATAATTGAATTTAGTATTGTCAAGAAGGTGATAAGCTTAAAGATATAGATAACTAAAATCATACCCAAAAGCAGAACATACAAAAGAATTTGATAGATTTTATGAAATAATTTCAAATGAGGTGAAACATTTTTCAATTTTACTCAATGAAGCACTTCAAAATTGATTTTTGGAATAGTTCTACTCTGCCGAGAGAATTTGAACCACCCCATCTCTTCTCATGCAGTGTCGTACAAGGCGACTAAGGGATAGGGGTGTTTAACATCAGACAGATTTATAAAGCTTAGACTCAACCTCAGATGCATGGCTTGAACAATAGTGCCCGGAAGACGGGAATAGGCTCACCCCCTATTACATGGGACCGAATACAATTATTGGTGAAATGTGGGTGTTAATTCACTTCTGCCAAGCCTTCCGAGGATAAAGGCGTGATTAAATGTATGTATGTTGAACAGTAAAATAAATCATTTGCTTAGTACATAAAGAAGTTATTGACGTCAACCGAAGTGGATCTAACTCTAAAGGATACCTTATCGGTGCAGCACTCTGCGCTTTCGACTGATGGTGGAATTAACGTCGTTGGGAATTGTATAGCACCTTTAGTAGGCATGCTGCACTCAGAGAGTACTATTTGGTATAAATCGACTACTTTATATAGGGCATGCATCGAAAAATAAAAGCTTCCATACATAATTTTTAGGGTTCCGTGCCTTACAAAGGAAAAAACGGAACCGTGATAGAATGATGTAGTTCGTCTGTTTGTCTGTCTTTCAATACCTTTTTCTTAGAAATGTGTGAATCTATTAAGCTAAAATTCATACCACATTTTCAAGTCTGAAACTGTGCGAAAAATAAACTTCTAAGACTGATGGGCCGTGTGTGTTTTTACCTACGTCTGCTTTTCTTTTTTTAAGTTGTATAAAAAAATACTAGCTAATACCCGGCTTCGCCCACGCTAAGTTTTCATGTCGTTCCCTCTAACTATGAAAACCTATGCCTCGTATAAAATCTGTAATTGCAAACTATAATCAATCTCTGTATCAATTTTTTTCTAGATCCGTTCACCCGTAAAGCGTTATTAAGTAACAAACAAACAAGAAGATTCACCTGACGTTTCGATCAGGTTACACCGGCTTTTGGTCATGTCAGCCTGTGACCACGGCCGGTGTAACCTGGTTGAAACTTCAAGCCAACCAAAGGCATGTATATAACCATGATCGCGTTAGTGCCCATTAACATTATTGTATATCATGAAAAGCGCTAGTTTAAAAAATGAAAATACAATGAGTCCTGCGCTCAAAGTGAAGTAGTCAACTAATACTATAACGTCACGTTTTACGTGAATGCATAAAGGAAATTATAGAAACGTGCCGAGCACGGTGCATTAGCGGCTAAGATTGTCGCCGCCATGATTGTACGGCCTCTACACATGGCGGACGCCAGCTTCAATTTTAATTTGAAGTCAGCATATTACCTTTGTTCCGTTGGTTTAATAGCATTAATTTATATGACTTTAAGTTTACGTTTAAGTTGCCTGTAGTTTCCGCCTTTTCATCCCATTCAAGCCTTCATTTCAGATTTTCCATTCTATAATAAATAAATAAATACCATTCTACAATATTATACACAATGCCATCTAGACCCATGGTAAGCATATTGAGTTTTGGGAATCTAGAATGCGGATAAACATTACTTAGATACTTTTTTTTTGTAAATACATATTAAGCACCCAGACCGATGCCAATAGATATATTCATAAATACAAATTTTTGCACTGAGCGGGAATCGAACCCGCGCCCCCTGCGTACAAGTCGAACGTTATACCGCTACGCAACAGAGGCTGTCGATAATGTATTATACCTATAAATTTCAGCTAGATGGGTTCAGCCGTATAGTGTGATTGAATAACTAACATCCAAACATCTTCACAAACTGTCACATTTATATTAATAGCAGGAATATAGATAGACGAGTAAAATCGTAGGGCAGAGTAGTATAATACATAACTGCTACGCATGCTACGGCGTAGACGTTTGTAGAGGTACTAGAACTTATTTTCGAGTTCAATTTTCTCCTTCAACAAATAATGAAGTCCCTCAATTATTTCGATGAATAGGAATAAAAAACGTGTTTCCTTCATAAAGAAGCTTTAAGAAGTTTTGGAATTAGTAGATGTTTTGATGCGAAACCAAACAAATTTTTCGCAAGAAAATCGTGTACCTACTTATACGAATATCGAGTTTCTTAGTAAAAATGTTCAGCGTGTAATTTAATATTGGGTATATGTTTTATATATAGTTTCGTTGGATCTTAGTTATTTGATGAAAGCCATATAATTTCTTTATTGAAAAACTTATGCCTATTAATAAAGGTACAAACGTATAGGTTTTGAAACGATAATTTAGGTATTAGGGTTCGCGTAAAGTTATTTTAGCAAGTTATTACATATTAGATAGTGAACATATGGTCCATTACAAAGTGCCTGCTTGATGGCAGTAGACTCGTTGACACGTTGTAATGAAAATCATAGATGGCGAAATGTGGATCTGTGCTCCTACAGGGATTTTCCAGTAGTCGGATTTTAGTTTTGAACTTAATTTTTTATTTATATTATTTTGGGGCAAGCAACACCTATAATTTATACATATTTGTAATGTGCTAGCTATGCCTTTCTAGATAATACCAAACACGGTATATTTATCTCAAGTTTATTTTTTAACGCAGTACTTTATGACCGCTAGAGGGCGCTACATTAAATTCAGTGATTTGTCATATAGCCTATAACTAGTGGACAATCAAGATGCTTCTATTGATACCTCATTTGTCTAGTTACAATTAGTAGTTCAGGAGCTATGAGGGAACAGATGAACCTACATACATACATAGCCTGTCAAAATCATAACCCTCCTTTGGCTTCCCGTAGTCGGGTAAAAAAGCGTCTAAGTAACTAAGTGATGTGCTATAAGTGACCAACACAATAGCTATTTTGCCTTTTCAAATCCTATTTATCATTAGAAATGTGATAATTTCTGAAGATATAGTCGCTCCAACGGCAGAACGTATCTATCTTACGACTGCTTTCTATATGTAATCTCAATTCGTATTTCGTAATCCAAGATTGATAATTTAAACCGTTTCTGAATTTTACTATATATTTCAATGAACAATCCATAGATCGATATGACGATCCTTTTTTCTAATCGATCTTTGGGAGGACGGATCGACACTTTAGATAGCAGTTTGTACCACAGTGACAGCTTTTTTTGTTAGGGTGTTGGGGCGAGATAGACATATTGAAAAACCGATTCCGTGTCAATCGATTATCAAAAATCGGGATTGAAATTAATCTTAGATTGACGGTCAAATATTGGAAGCGGACGTTAATTAGATACATTATAAAACATAGGCTATGTAACAGTTATTATCACCGCATGAAGTCTCCAAGTGATAATAATGTAAATTTAATTGAATCAGTCAATTAGCCCATTGTAGTCCACTGCTCCACATAGGCCTTTCTCAATGTTCGGAAGCTTCGTGTTGTGTTCCCAGCGGTGAGTAGGGTAGCCAGAGCTCACTGGAGAATTTGCGCTGTCAGTGGGAAGACTAAAGGGTTGTCCTGATTTGTCTTTTACTGACGGTACAGAAACTCTGTACTTACAGGGTTGGCAGCGCGACTGTGACTCCTCTGGTATTACAGACGTCCATAGGCCACGGTAACTACTTTCCATCAGGTGGGCCGTATGCTTGTCTGCCAACTTAGTGGTATAAAAAAAAAAAAAAGGTTTGGCCTGCTGTTTCCACGCGAACCAGACGGGTTGGTACAGGTTTTAGTTGATTCATTTCGAGTTTTCCTTCTCTCGCAGTGATATAGTTTGCGTATTTTTCCGTTAGTCGCCTCTTACGACACCCGTCAGATGAGTTGAGGTGGTGATACTTGTATTCTTTCTACGTCACCAGACGGATACAAATAAAAGAATCTCGGGTGATTAGCGCATTCCCATCACAGGCGAAGAAAATCCTTCACTAAAACTTCATGAAAACTCTGTTATAGATGCGGCATATACGCTTATGATTTTAATACAGGTAATATGTTTCCATAGGTTGCAGAAATGTAATTAAAATTCCAACCGCGGGCAACAGCTCATCATTATATCTCCTACCTTTTACATTTAAATATTATTTGTTGCTCCCCATTAGAGTTCCTTTTATCCCCGGAGTCCTTGGCCAGTAAATCTCCACGTCATTACGCACATTATGCCCAGCCCGGGTACGGTGCAATCAACGAAAGTGCCAACGCCTCTTTACTTCATCCTAAGAGAATGGTGTTAATTGCGTTCAGCTTTAAGACTGTTATTTTATATCACACGATATGGTGCGTGCTGACCGGCATTACGAAGCGTAATGTAACTATTACTGCGAGCATTACTAGAATAAAGAGAAACGTATTTTTAAGACGCGAAGCAATGTGAGAAATAGGGGTTTGCCCCATCATATAATAAAGAGATGAAATAGAAATAAAAAAACTATTGAACTTGCGGCACGGCTACTGGTTTGTGACAATTCTCAAAGTGACACCTCTGCATATATATTTTTTTATCTATTTGTAACACAAAATAGAAAACAATCAAAACTTTGCAAGATAACATTTCAAGGTTCGGTTCCAGATTGAGTTCCAAAACATGTGTACTCAGCATGACACAATTAAAAAGAGTGCATTAAGTGATATAATAAAAATAATTATTAAACATACATACATACATAAAATCACGCCTGTCTCCCATAGGGGTAGGCAGAGATCACGGATCTCCATTTTCTACGATTCTGACATACTACTCTCGCTTCATTCACTCTCATTACATTCTTCATGCATGCTCGTCGGTTTAGAGTAGGAGTACTCTACCGAACTCTACAGTACTCGACCTGCCCCTTTTCTAAAACTTCCCCGATTTGGTCCAGGTATGTGCGCCTAGGTCTTCCCCTTCCGACGGTACCATCCACACTCGCTTCATACACCTGTTTCGTTAGCCTTCTTTCATTCATTCTCTCAACATGACCAAACCATCTCAACATTCCTCTCTCAATTCTCATCACTACATCTTCTATCACTCCACATCGTTCTCTTATCACGCTATTTCTCACTCTATCTTTCAAGGTCAAGCCACACATACTTCGCAATGCACGCATTTCTACTGCATTCACTCTACTCTGATGCTTTTTCTGCCACACCCAACTTTCACTATCATACATAATAGTCGGCACCAATACTCCTCCATGTACAGCCAGTCGTGCCTTTTCGGACACTTTCCGGCTGCTCATAAAGTTGTGTAGTGCCCCATTCCCTTATTTCCAGCCATCACACTCCTTTCAACATCTTCTTCATGCTTTCCATCCCTCGTAAACAAGGTTCCCAAATATATGAACTCATTCACTTGTTCAACCAAAAATAATACACAAAGCAAAACCAATAGGACAATTATAAGATATTGTGGTTAATAATTTAGACATAGTAACGAATCTCTGCAACAAAGTGACAACAAATTTATAACTTGGCTATATACCGCTTAGCAGTATTCTTGTATGTTTAGCGCGGTAGCCTAGTGGTATGGGTAATGGACTGCGGAGACGAGGTCTCGGGTTCGATCCCAGGCTTACCATAGCACACACCAATGATATTTCGATGCTTTTCGAAGTTATATGTGTATTTATCGCAGGTTTATAAGTGCCCGGTTAATGGCAATAGGCTTGCCACCTATTACATTGGGACCCAAACATAAACTGGCGAAATGTGGGTGCTAGCACCTCTGCCAGGGGTAGACTTCGGGGATATTGGCGTGAGTTTATGTTATGTTATGTTGTATGTTGAGGAACCCTGGCTGAATATATCTATCTCGGGGCTATGCTCATGTAAGAGCTCATTATAAAGACGACGCATTTTAACTATCGGGTTGAAAATGATGTGTTGAACTATGATGTATTACAGTCGCTTGACGTTTCCGGAACTTTTCAGCAGCCATAGTCGTAGAGTGGCTACTGAAAAGTAGCCGAAACGTCGGGCTATAAATATTCGCGATAGAATTCGTTACAAAGTGATTTTATTTCAATAAGTATATTTGCGATTATTACTTCAAAAGCTACCAAAATAGTAATGTTTAAAATTGGTATAAAATTTTACAATAATAGTCATTATTTTTACTGTTGATTGATGGCACTTGGTGGAAATTGTTGTTACACGTATTGAGAAACTCACTTGTACTTTTCCACATTATTTTTAATATATATTAGAACTGACCGGTTTCGCCTTACGGCATCCTCAAAGGTTTACAATGACCTGAAAAATAATGTGGAAAAGTACAAGTGAGTTTCTCAATATGAATAATAGTGATAATATGTATGCATGTATGTATGTGTATTTGTATAAATTTAAATATAATTCTTCATGACATTTGTACACCACTTAACTGCCCATGCATGACTCCAAATGCACAGACTCGATTATCACAGGTTGTCTGTAAGGAATCGCGCCAAGCGATCAGACCGCCGTTGGTACTGCCTCATAAATTGTAACATGTAATGTTATTGTATATTTATTGTTTATGGTGTATAATAACGAATATTATTATTAAACTATCGCGGTGTGAATTCATAATTATACAACGGTTTGGGACTTTTCGCGCTTAAATCATGGAACTTACTATTTCTGCTGACGTTTCGGATGCGTTGCAACACTCGTGGTCACTACTACGGAGTAGCTTGCGAGCGAACGTAATCGCGAAAAGTCCCGAAACATTGTATAATTATGAATAAAGAATATTGTATTGTATGGTATATTATATGCCGCGTGATTTCCAGCAGATTAAAACTAGTGCCAACCCATCTCTTCCCGTGCGGTGTCGTACAAGGCGACTAAATGATAGGGCTGTTTAACAGGAGATACGACTTGGGCAACCAGGCGCAGGGCACGCCGTAGTAACGGCGGTAAGACCCATCATGGGGGAGTGGCTAGAGAGGCCACACGGCAGCCTCTCGTACCGTCTGACGCAGATGATCACCGAGCACGGATGCTTCGGAAAGTATCTGCGTCGGATGCACAAAGAGCCAACGTCCGAGTGCCATCACTGCGACGCGAGCGAGGACTCAGGTCCGCACACGCTCACCGAGTGTCCGGCGTGGGAGACGCCGAGGCGGGAGCTTGTGGCGGCCCTGGGAG
Organism: Eilema griseolum; assembly: GCA_963662185.1. Lineage (NCBI taxonomy): Eukaryota > Metazoa > Arthropoda > Insecta > Lepidoptera > Erebidae > Eilema > Eilema griseolum. The sequence goes on from OY759243.1 coordinate 5,494,969, forward strand.
TGAGGGTTCTCACGCTCTCCACCTTGCTCGCGGCGATGGTTCGCTGCGCGGATGCGTGGGCGGCCGGCGCCTCCTTCTGCGAGCAAGTAATGCTCGTGAAGGAGGAGGCGGGGCGGGAGCGGCAGCGGGAGCGACGCAGGATCGCAAGACAAGCTGCCCGCGTACGAAGGCAACTCGGGCGTCGGAGGTCGATGAACGACCTCCGCCCCCCATGAGCGCCGGCCTGGGGGTGACAGGTGAAGCCGCCTGTCACCCTGGCAGAAGCAGGCCGGGGCGGTGGCGCGCGCGGCGCGCCTCCCCGTTTCCGGGGACGAGTTGGGGACTCTATAGTCCCCACACCCGAGAAGAGGGCCAGATCGTGAGAGATGGCCCTGGGTCGGCCGGGGTGCGAGGGATATGCCTGTCAACCTCACCTTCGGCAAACAAAACGACCCACAGGCGGCGTGCGTTTTAGTCGGTTCGAGTCCGACATAACCTCCTCCACCGGCTCCGGTGGGGAGGTATCCGTGGGGATTTTGCGCACGTAAAAAAAAAAAAAAAAAAGGGCTGTTTAACATCAGACAGATATATATAGCCCAGACTCAACCTCAGATGCATGACTCGAGTCAATAATAGTGCCCGGAATACGGTAACAGGCTTATCCCCTATTACATGAGTCCGAATACAATTATTGGTAAAATGTGGGTGTTAATTCACCTCTGCATAACCCTCCAGGGATAAAGGCGTGATTATATGTATTTATTTTGTATAATTTATTATTGAATAGATATCTAAATAAAGACAGAAGAAAAATATTAATCAACCAAAAAAAACATAAACCAAACATTCACTTACGCAAAAAATTAGCGTCGAGCGCCTGCAAAATATATCAAGCCCGAACTCATAAACACCGCATGTCTACCAAATTGTGTCGTCAGAATATGACGTCTATATCACCGTAATCGCGCTACTCATGGCTCCAATCCTTCGTCTTAATAAGGCCCACTTTACGGCAAGGATTTCTTGTGTAATACCCAATGTCGGACCACCCGTGGTCAACGTATTACCTACCGCCATGATTGCATATAAAGTTAATCTTCTATTTAGAACCCAATTATGAGTTTATGATACTCATTTATGAATTATGATTGTAATAGTTTGGTCAATAAAGTTGAGTTTATATGTTGTTGGCTTGGAAATGATACCTGTTGAATACCTTCTTTTGTGCAGTAACCCCCTCGTCTATCTAAGGTGATAGCGGTTACGATGAAGGGCCGACCCAGGGCCATTTCTCTCGATCTGGCTCTCTTCGGGTGTGAGGACCATGAAGTCTCCGACTGGGCTTCGGAATATGGTGAGGCAGCCGGCTCCACCCGTTACTTTCAGGCCCACGTTCATGGAGGAGGAGCTCAAGGTCCACTCTTCTACTCTTTTTATTGATTTGGTTTTTGCGAAAGCAACTGCTGTATCCCCCAACCCTGATAGCCTAAACCAGAACCTCGTCTATATATCATCAGCAGGTGTGCCGGCTAACAGATAAGATAAGATTTTGGCTTCTTTATACTCACAGTTTTCAAATTTACGAAATACACCCACTTATATTTCTCATTAACTGAATACAAGCCGACCTTGTCGGCTTGTGTGAAACCGACAAACAGTGAAATGTGGGTGTTGAAACATCTATCCCTTTAGGGTTATACATGCGTTATGTAATTCTTGATATACTCCTACACTATTTACCGGTCTCTGACTTCACGAGGGCTCGTTAGGTACGTTTGCTTCACGTCACTCGGCATAAATTTGCTTACAAAAGCCTCATTATCCGCTCCTTAGAATACAAGTGTTGATAATTACTTTACACGATTTGGTGTTTATTTGTTTTGATACTTGTTTTATTGGCATTTGTTTCATTTATTTATACTTTATTGTACACATAAATGACATTTATACAAAAAAAATATATGTAATGTACAAAAGCGAGCTTATCTCAAAGTTGAGTTCTCTTCCAGCAAACACGGGAGTACGGGAGTGCACAGAGGAATTATTGCAATTCGAGGGGTAAAGCCTAGTGTACAAGAAAGTGTAGATTTAATATGAAAAGGTATACAATATGTTTACCCCATTGTGTTGTTTGGTTACCATAAATGATTTTTTCGTATACTATTTTCTAGTTCAGAATACAAAAACATGCCACGATTCCTAAGTGAGGCAAGAATGAAATTTGAATTTGGAATGGGAAGAATGTTTCTTTCTTTCCATATTACATAGTGTCATCTGAGAGGCGATTGGTCATATGAATCTATCACTGGCTTGCGGATGGTCTTGTCATGTCGGGGAGAATAGTGACTTTTACCACCATGCAGGATATCGCAGGACCGGTTACCAAATCGGACTTGTGACTTCTTACGTATCCATACTTAAAAATACAAAAGTAACTCTGTCTGTTACACTTTCACGCGTCCCAGTTATTAATGCAAGAAACTATTTCACAGCTTTTGACGATATTTTGAGTGGTATATTATGAGTTTGATATTATGTGTAGTAGATATATTATGTGAAAAAATATTTACTCCAGGCAGAAAATATGGTATTCTGAAGTATGATATTTACTCTGAAAGAGAAATTTTATTATTAAATATAATGTCAAAAGGTTTGGAGTAATTGCCAAACCAATTTAGATATGAGGTTTGGAAAGATTTTACGCTAGAATATGTTACTAGATAATTGTACCTTTGCTTAATAGTATTTGAATAATAGTCTATTGAAATGAAATTTATTCAATAACATTTGTACAATACATAAATATTAATACTTAAATGAAATTTAAAACTAAAAAGTATGATTAGAAACTAAAATATACTAAAATAAATAAATAAATTACAAACATAATGCGTCATGAAATTCCTCCGCATCATAACGTCCGACCGGTAACGTTCCCAGAAGGCTGGCAGCATTGGCATGTCGAACGACAATGAATATCCCCTGTGCAAGATAATAACCAGCCTATTTGAATAATATCTTCATAGCGACTTGTATGTATTTATTTGTATTATTTATGCGTGATTCCCGGCTGAGTAGAATAAAATTTGGACCACCCCATCTCTTCGATGTCGTACAAGGCGACTAAGGGATAGGACTGTTTTACATCAGACAGATATATACAGTCCAGACTCATCACATGGCAGGGGAAGAAGTCCCCGGCCCTAGCCTCAGCCCCAGGGCCGACCCGGACCCCGGTGGGGATTGCCTCCACAAGTTCCCCGCCGGAGGGAGGCTGGGAGGTGGCCGGAGCCTCCAAGAAGCGGCGCAAGGCCAAGAGAAAGGCAGCCAAAAATGCCAAGAAGGCTGAGGCTGCTGCGAGGGGAGTGCCGGGGAGGCTGCGCGTCTCCCGCTCAACCGCCGTCGTGCTAACGATGACGGCGGAGGCGGCGGAGAGGGGCGTGCAGTACGCCCAGATTGTCACGCAGGCGAGAGAGAGAGAGTTGTATGTGGCGATTTTAATATTGATATTCTAAAGCTCCCAGAACGCGTTAAGGTTCCTCAATCTTTTCAAATCTTTTAATTTACAAAATCTGTTTTGTGAACCAACTCGCATCACATCCACAACAGCTACCTGTTTGGATAATATTTTTTCTGATAACAATGTAAATGAGAAATCTTTAATTAATTTTATAAAGTCAGATCATACAGGTCAGTTAGCTAGATTTGAACACCAACATGTTTCATTACCAAAAAATATTGTATGTAGACCAATCACAACTTATCGATTAGTGAAATTTAAAGAAAATATTAACAACAAAATACCTCTTTTGGAATTAAATAATAATGAAAACCCGGATGTTCTTTACAGATATTTGTTCGAAGTTATCAATTACGAATTTAATAACATTTTCATTAAAAAAACAATAAACACTAATCAATTCAAAATTAAATTTAGTGATTGGGCTACACCTGGAATCTTCAAAAGTAGAAAAAAATTGTAAGAATTATATGAGACAAAGGCATGTACAAATGAGCCACAAGTAATCGAACACATTAAAAAATACTAGAAACTGTTTAAGAAAGTCTGTTCAATAGCCAAATCTAATTATATTCGGGCTAAAATAGAAAAATCCGATAGTAAAATTAAGGCAACATGGAACGTTATTAACAAAGAAACCTGTAAGACAAGGTCACGTGATCGTTCCTTCGAGTTAGAAATAGATGGTAAACACATTAATACTGATGCTGCAGTGGCTAATGCATTTGAATCTTTTTTCACAAATATTCCAATTACCACTACAAATTCATTAAATTCTTCAAAAAATATAGCTGCTTCTCTTCTTAAATCTAGTGTTGATAAATGTAGTACTAACTTTGATTTTCAGTATATTGATTTTATAACTATACTTAAAACTTTTAAGCAACAAAATGTAAAAAAGACTGAGGATCTTTGGGGCATTTCAATCAATATAATACAATCAATAATGCCCGCTATCGCGCCTTACCTGGCGGCATTCATTTTCAATAAATGTATAGATGAAAACCAATTTCCTAACCTTATGAAGTACAGTAAAATCATACCGTTATTCAAAGCATGGGACAAAAGTGATCCTTCAAATTTTAGACCAATCTCCATACTTCCAGCTCTAAGTAAAATTTTTGAAAAAATAATATTTAATCAACTGCTTTCACATTTTACAGAAAATAATTTACTTCATGATAAACAGTTTGGTTTCACTAAAGGTAATACTTGTCAAACATATATTTGATGCATGGGAGAAGAAGCAGGATGCCATTGGTATTTTTTGTGATCTATCAAAAGCTTTTGATTGTGTTGATCATGAGACGTTGTTACTAAAATTAGAATATTATGGTGTTTCAAGCGGCTCACTTAGATTACTTACGTCTTACCTCACGGACAGAATTAGAAAAGTTAACGTTAATGGCACTGACTCTTCTGATGCCCCATTAGTTATGGGAGTACCCCAGGGCTCGATATTAGGACTCCTTCTATTCTTGATATATGTTAATGATCTTCCTTACTTCGCGACAAATCGCAGATACGGAGCCCCGAGTGACGGAGCTTCATGTGGGATACAGGGAGGCCAGAGATGCCCTCCGAGCGGAGATTAAGCGGAAAGCCGCAGCTTATAAGGATCTCACGGAAACGCTGGAGCGGGACCCATGGGGGCGGCCTTACCTTATGGTAAGAGGAAAGCTGCGCCCCCGGGCCCCGCCGTTGACCCAGGTTCTCCAGTCAGCTCTGCTCGGTGGAGTGGTCGAGTCCCTGTTCCCGGCGCGAGCGGAACACGTTCCGCCGCAGATGGCTCCGCCACCTCGGTCGCCTGTGGCGCCCAGTGTGGTAGTTGACGACGAGTCCCCGAGGTCACTTGGGTAGAACTGGAGCTGGCGGTGCGAAGGCTTAGAGCTAAGAAGAGCACCACCCCGGGACCCGACGGCATTCCAGGCCGCGCGTGGGTCCTAGCTCTGGGAGAAGACGGTCTCGAACCCAGACTGAGAGGGTTCCTCAGCGCATGCTTGGAGCGGGGCCAGTTTCCGAAGATGTGGAAGACGTGGAAACTGGTCCTATCCTAAAGGAGGGTCGCCCGGCGGACGAACCGTCCGGCTACCGGCCCATTGTGTTGCTCGACGAGGTGGGCAAGCTCTTTGAAAGAGTTATTGCGAAGCGCCTCGTCGAGCACCTCTCTGGTAGGGGGCCGGACCTGGCGGATGCCCAATATGGCTTCCGCCGGTGGCGGTCCACCGTGGATGCCATCATGCGCGTGAGAACTTTGGCGGAGGAGGCAGTCGCCCGGGGTGAGGTGACGTTGGCGGTGTCCTTGGACATCTCCAACGCGTTCAACACCTTGCCCTGGAGTTGCATCAGGGAGGCACTCGTGTACCACGGTGTGCCTCTCTACCTCCGCCGCATAGTCGGGGCGTACCTGACGGAGAGAGCCGTCATCTACCCAAGTGCGACCGGCGTCGGTCGGCGTGAGATGTCGTGCGGTGTTCCATAGGGATCGGTTCTTGGGCCGCTCCTGTGGAACATCGGATACGACTGGGTGCTTCGCGGTGAGCTCGCGGACGGCGCCGCCGTCTCGTGCTATGCGGACGACACGCTAGTGACGGCGAGCGGGGCTACATACCGCGAAGCGACCCTGAGGGCCACGACCGCGGTTGCTGAAGTCGTGGAACGGATCCGGCGGCTGGGCGTTGAGGTGGCTTTGCATAAATCCGAGGCCATGTTCTTTCCTGGACCTCGGCACACGCCACCACCTTGATCCAGTCTCACAGTGGGAGGCACTCTCATTGGCATCAAGCCCCAGATGTAATATCTGCGGCTCGTGCTCGACGGCCGGTGGGACTTCGGGAAGCACTTCCGAAGTCTAGGCCCCAAATTGGTGGGCACAGCCAACGCTCTGGCGCGGCTACAGCCCAACCTGAGAGGCCCGGAGGACTCCTGCAGGAGACTCTACGCGGGTGTCGTGCGGTCCATGGCCCTGTACAGGTGTCCCGTGTGGGTGGACACCCTGAATGATCGGCACATGCCCCTGCTGCAGCTTCCGCAGCAGAACTTGGCGTGCCGCATCATAAGGGGGTACCACACGATATCATTCAACGCGGCGAGTCGCCTCGCCGGATCGCCACCATGGATCCTGGAAGCGAGATGCCTTTCGGCGCTATACCGGTTCCGAAAGGCGGCGCGGGAGCGGGGTCACGATCCCGAGCCCGAAGAAATTCGGGCCGTGAGATCCCGGCTCCACAGGGAAATGGTGGCGGAATGGGAGCTACGACTTGGGCGACCAGGCTCAGGGCGCGCCGTAGTAGCGGCGGTAAGACCCATCATGGGGTAGTGGCTAGAGAGGCCACACGGCAGCGTCTCGTACCGTCTGACGCAGATGATCACCGAACACGGGTGCTTCGGGAAGTATCTGCGTCGGATGGAGAAAGAGCCAACGTCCGAGTGCCATCACTGCGACGCGAGCGAGGACTCAGGGCCGCACACGCTCACCGAGTGTCCGGCGTGGGAGACACCGAGACGGGAGCTTGTGGCGGCCCTGGGAGTGAGAGTTCTCACGCTCTCTACCTTGCTCGCGGCGATGGAGGTGGAGTCGCCTGTCACCCTGGCAGAAGCAGGCCGCGGCGGTGGCGCATCTGGCGCGCCTCCCCGTTTCCGGTGGAGAGGTAACCGTGGGGATTTTGCGCACGTAAAAAAAAAAAAGACTCATCACATGGCTTAAGGAAATGCATGCACGGAAGACAGCAGTAGGCTCACCCCCTATTTTTTACGTGGGACTAAATTTTAATTCAACTCTGCCAGGTTAGGCATAAAGTCCGGGGATAAAGGTGTGATTATAGGTATATGTATGTATGTTATTACCGTAATACCGCACTCGTTATTTTATAGGTAGTATTATTTTGATTAGTTCTTCCTATCGATTATATCTTATTCATGTTCATACCTTTAATAGTATTCAACTTATTTTACCAGTCCTCCAAGTGACATTACAAATTAATGAGAACTCCTTTCTTAACGTTTGTGCAAAAATACTGCCTCCTCGTACTAGTAGCAAAAATGTTTCGTCCATGAGACTTATTTTACAAGGAGTGCAAATAACATTTTCACCGGATACTGCAAGATTTAGATGACGTGAGGTCGTCGGTATCATTCAGTACATGGAATGTGCGTTAGTGCTGGCCCGGTGAGTCTTTTATTATAGTTTTATGTCATGTCTTAACTTTCTTGAGGTGGACCCCCGGCGCCAAGGTAATAGTCTCGGACACAACGCTGAGTTAAATAAATATTCTAAACGGCGTTATCTAGGCCCAAATAAGCAATATTTAACAAGCAGTTGTAGTACACAGTTTTACAAAAAATACATGTGAATTTGTAAATGCTAATACTTTGTGCTGAGTGGGAATGACACCCCTACTTCGCAAGTTGAATGGTTAATAGCTGCCCTAAATTTGCACATTTAGACTTTTGGAATAACCTACAGAATACCACGGCTATAATAACATTCTGTTGTTTTCCCGGCGGTGAGTAGGGTAGCCAGAGCTCACTGGAAAGTTTTGCGCTGTCAGTGGGAAGATTAAAGGCTTGTCCTGATTGTGTCTTCTGCACAGACGGCACAGAAACTCTCTGTTCTTACAGGGTCAGTAGTAAGGGTGTGACTCCTCTGTTGTTGCACACGTCCATAGCTCACGCTAACCACTTTCCTTCGGATGTGCAAAAATCCAGTAAGTTTTGGCTAACCTACTGATCACCGGGAGCACAACACGAGGTTATTATAACCGTAGTAATCTGTAGGGTGGAGTTACTTCTTCAGTTGGAAAGCTCAACTAGGACGGGGATACTGTCTACGTATGGTGCTTGCAACAATGCCGAAATATCAGAAACTTAATACAACACAACATATTAAATAGATATCCCAATAATTCTATGGGAGACCTGCTTTTCAAGATCACGTTGAGTTGGATGAAATTGGCCAGCTATAACCATTTTTGTTTGCAAGGAAATTGTGTTTGCACGTCAAGGAATGTGGCCTCCTTTAACCACCATTGTGTTTTCACATGTACAGTCACGCTGTTAAAATAAATGCGAAACGACGTCAGTTCTGTCACCGACAGATTGACGTAGGTCGTACAGTATTGGCGACATAAGCGAAATTGTTGCTACCCAAGTCCTTTGACGATCTGTGTGGCGTAGAGGAAGTGCGTACGGCTGCTAAATTGCGGGTCAATTTCTGGTAGGTAAGTGCAAATGGTTGTGAATATATATGTGTAAATATGCGTGGGTGCGTGCGTATATGCGCGCGCGCGTGTGTGTGTGTGTGTGTGTGTTTGTGTGTGTGTGTGTGTGTGTGTGTGTGTGTGTGTACGTGTGTGTGCGTGTGTGTGTGTGTATGTTTGAGTGTCTGTTTACATGAGTTATGTATAAATTATACATCTATGTCAAAAGCCTCCGTCAGGGTTTCGCCCATTGTGTAAAAGGCACACCCACCAACCAGGTGCGGGGGTGGTAATCGTATTACAGAAGCCTGGTGTATCTATTTCTGGTTCAAACGTAAGACGGGAGTTCGAAGTATTGTTTACCCACGCAGTATTCGTATCTTTGTATAAGCGACAACGAATGCTTAGTCTATTGAACTATATTACCCAACAAAGGATCGGTATTTCAAAGAGCTTTCCTACAACATATTAAACGAAATATAACATAGAAATAAAATATTATCCTTTAGTTTAAACCTCTTCAAGTCTCAGCTCAAGCTGTGCTGTAAATTTTAAGAAGTACTTAATAAAATTATTTAACTCCAATAATTACGGAGAAATAAGCTTTCAGAGATACTTAACTTGTTTCTACGAACCAATGTTCCCTGCATTATAAATATTGATGATAAATCGAAAAAATAATATCTACTCGTATTACAGAATAAATGTCAAATGTAAAAGTAGTATTAAAATTGGTTTTTGAATTAGTTTTCGGTCCTTTATTTATACTATGATAATAATTAATACGTAATTTTTTTTTTAATTATATTCAACGACTTTCTTCTTCTTCTCGTATTAATGTTTCATTGTTTTTGCTAAATTGTTCCCAAATAAAATTGTGTCATCACAACCACGCTGTCAGTGGCTTTATTCAAATCATCTTTAGCGCAGGAGGTAGAACACAAGAGGCACGACACCAAGCACACTATGGACTGCACGGGGGCAGTCACATGCAGAACTTCTTCATGAATACAGACTATAGCTGGTTTGGTTGATAGCATTTAACACTTTTCGTACCTATACGAAAATGTTCCATCTATAATATTTACCTGATAAATGAATGTATTTTTTGAAGTAATAAATTTATTATCATTGAGCCTATCGTAGTCCACTACTGGACATAGGCCTCTCCCAATTTTAGCAGGATTTGGCCTATTGTTTCTACGTCACACGGGTTGGCACAGGGTTTTTTTTTTTTATTTTTTTTTTTATACCACTAAGTTGGCAGACAAACACACGGCCCACCTGATGGGAAACGGTTACCGTGGCCTATGGACGTATGCAACACCAGGGGTGTCACACTCGTGCTGCCGACCATGAAGAAACCTTCTGATGCCCCTCTTGAAGAACCCCATATTGTAGGCGCTTGGGAAAACCGCAGCAGGGAGGTCATTCCACAGCTTGAGTGTGCGTGGGATGAAGTTTCTTTCATACCGCACAGTTTTTGAAGTTTTATTTCGAGTTTTCCTTCTCTCTCAGTGCTACCTTTTATGTATATTTCCGATAGTCGCCTCTCGCGGTTCCCTTCGGATGAGATAGGGTGGTGATACTTGTATTCTTTCTCCGTCACTACAAAGATTATTATCTACAGTGCAAAATGCTTGGCAGATAATGAGATAGAATAGCAGCACAATTGTTATTCTTACAAACAAATGAATGTTAGCCTCCCTCAGAACAAAAGCCGTTGACGTAGTAAGCCCACAATGAGTTTGTAATTTTAACTCAGCATGATCATAAACCTTCAATATTTATTTTAAGTTCCGTTAATTATCAAGTTTACTTTATGGATATAATAATTGAAAATCATAAGGTTTGAAAATGAACTAAAGCTACGACTACTATAAATAAATATGAATTTGTTTAAAGAAATTATTTTATTATAAAGAGAGAGAAGAATGTGGATAAACATGCTTAGATATATTTTTTTGTAAATACATACATATTATACATAAAAACACCCAGACCAATGCAAATATACATATTCATGCATACAAATATTTGCACTGAACGGGAATCGAACCCACACCTTCTGTGTAGCAGTTGAACGTTCTATCGCTACGCCACACGGGCCGTCAAAAAATATAAATATTATATTATTTACTTATGGCAGCCGTTAGGGGTAGTTAGAGCCCACCAAAAATTGACCAGTTTAACTGCAAAATTTCAATATCGCCAATTGGATGTGGAGATCAGATGGCAGTCGCTTTACATAAAATATCGAAGTTCAGTCGCATCACAGTTAGACTAGAATTCTAACACCATGGATTTCAGAAAAGGTTCAGAGATAGATTTCATTATTGAGTATTAATCAAAAATCTGCTACCCTCAAAAGTTTTACCGCGGTGTCGGCGCGCCTAGCGCGCCTCCCCGTTTTCCAAGGACGAAGTCCCCACACACCCGAGGAGAGGGCCAGATCGTGAGAGATGGCCCTGAGTAGGCCGGGGTGCGAGGGATATGCCTGTCAACCTCACCTTCGGCAGCCAAAACGACCCACAGGCGGCGTGCGTTTTAGTTGGTTCGAGTCCGACATAACCTCTTCCACCGGCTCCGGTTGGGAGGTATACGTGGGGATTTTGCGAACGTAAAAAAAAACCTCAAAAGTTTTTTATTTATACCACTTAGGTGGGAGACAGGCACACGCCCCACCTGCCGGGAAATTGTTACCGTGGCCTATGGACGTGTGCAACACCAGGAGCGTCACACTCGCGCTGACGACCCTAAAGAAACCTCCTAATGCCCCTTTTGAAGAACAGAGAAGAGTTTTTCTCACAAAACCCAAAAGGTGTTTATAAAATAAATATTATAGTTACGAAAACGCGTAACTTCTAGATATTTTATTGCCAACTATCTTAGAGAACTATATCCCGAGTGGAATTCACAAAGTTTCCTTATGAACCGTTATTGTGCGTAGAGCCTATAACAATATTATGAGAAAAGTACTTATTTGAAGCGTGTGAAAAAACGCTGAATGATATTTCATTAACTTTACACATTATATTAATATTCATAGCACAGACTTTATAATATAAGTTTTAATTTATACCATTTAGCTTTTGCCAATTTACTATTTACCTGATGGGTAGAGGTTACCAGGGGCAATTGCAATGGATCGATTAAGATGGGAAAAATTTGAATAAGTTCAGGCGGGATTCGAACCTACAACCTTTTCCTTACAGGGGGAATGCTCTGACCACTGAGTCATCGAATCTTACCTGAAATAAATATATATCTTATAATTAGGTTAACGGGAATTAACATATAGGTATACATACCTTTTTTTTTTTCTTTACGTGCGCGAAATCTCCACGGATACCTCCCCACCGGAGGCGGTGGAGGAGGTTATGTCGGACTCGAACCGACTAAAACGCACGCCGCCTGTGGGTCGCTTTAGTTGCCGAAGGTGAGGTTGACAGGCATATCCCTCGCACCCCGGCCGTCTCAGGGCCATCTCTCACGATCTGGCCCTCTTCTCGGGTGTGGGGACTACAGAGTCCCCAAGGTATACATAACTTTAGTTTGCCTGACGTTTCGACCAGCTTACACCGGCCGTGGTCACAGGCAGTGACATTATTATATATCATGGAACGCGCTAGTTTAAATGTTATCATTCAAATCTTCCTATATATACATATATCTTTCTTACGGCGACAGTGGGATGCTTATGTCGGCATTTTGCCACTCTTACTCTTGCCACGTTTTATGATTTATGTCAAGTATGTCACGTATATGTCACAGTAAACTGTCAGGATTGGCAGTGAGGCGAATATCTATGGTCAGGAAACAAAAAAGAAACATTATTTTTAAGCATTGTTGTATTCCGCTGTGTGTTACCACCTCTAAAAATGTGCGCTGTGTTTTCTAAATAAAACATATTTTCTTTCATTTCTTTCTTTCTTTCTTTCTTTCTATCTACCGATCCTCGTACTGAACTGTATCCATATTTTTCCTATCTCAATCGATATGAATAATTAACTGCAATGGATTTTTATTGGTGAAATTAATTTAAATATTGGATGGAACTTGGTATAATCGCTATCGGATTAATGGGTAGGGTTGGAATCCATACCCAAACGGATTGCTATCGTCCCTGTGCATTTCTAAACTTAACATATTAGTTAACAAATTGAAACTAACCCGGACCCCGTATTCCCGTAATCTATAGAACCCATAGAAATACGTATATACTGTGTAACAGCCGACCCAAATCTCTCAGTTTACTAGTCTAATGTATGGTGTAAAAGAATAATTTATTACATGCAAAAAGTATTCTACTATTAATTTCATACTGTATATTTTCGTGCGGAAATCCTCTTCGGGTACCCTCTGGGGGTAATTATCTCGGACTTCAATCGCCTGAAATCGCACGTCCATCTTAAGTTGTAAGATATACTTTAAAACTAAATTAAACGACGTATGTTAGTTTTAAAGTTAAGTCAATTTAATTAGATTTGTATGAAAAATCTCGGGATCAGATTTTTACGTGAGTGGAACTGGAAAAAAACATCAGAAACAATATTTTTAGATGATATATCTCAGATTTTTATGTGTAAATTTAATTTCCTTTTTTATTATGTTCGAGCAAGAATTATATCTTTTTTATTTACGTGCTTAGATATTATTATTTGTATTATTTTATTCCAAAAAGTCGTCATAATACACAATCAACATAAAGGAGACCGCATACTTGAACTACTCGTATTACCTATATTTCCATCTATAAATGTCAGATTTATCAGATTTTTTACCGTACATGTATCCCTAAATGAGAATGAAATACAAATGTATTTGCCATTAAAATAAGAAAAAAATGTACGAAGTATGATTTTAGTTTAAATTTAGAACGTTGGAACAACAATAAAACTAATAGATAACACAAAATAATTGTTAAATTCTATAAACAACAAAAACCTAAGAACTCATTCACGATAAATCAAACACTTGGCCAATTAACTTTACTAATAAGTTTATCATAATAATCTCCTTCATTTGTATCCTCGTATTATATAGATAATCCATACGAAAAGTGATTATGGATACGAACTAATCAAGCTTTTCCAGCGACCCTTCGGCGCATATTTTCAGAATAACGTAGGCTGTGTTAGGAGACGACCACGAACATTCGCATCGCTCAGTCTGTACACAGCCGGCGCCCGATACCAACCTCTGTGCTGCTACAAGCCGCCATCTACACGATAACCGTTAAAACTTGGCTGAACACAGCTCAACACAACCACGCTTTAGAAATAAAAAAAGTAATTTAAAAAAGGAACGCTGACTTTTTTAGTATGAAAAATATCGCGTACTATTTTCAAAAATTGATCCTTATTAAAAGTGCGTTCTAAAACTCCATTTCGCTATCATTATTTTTTTATGAGAATGGTTGCAGAATAAGAACTGTGAAATAAAGTTGACAAAAGAACTAAACTTTTATTGTTGTGGGGGTTTACGAGTGTAGTGTTGCCTGCGAACGAAGTCGCCTCGTGAAAAGGTTTGTAAACATTTTTATTTTTCTTTTTGTTACACATAAATACTGTAAAAAGTTCTCAGTAACCATATAAAAATGTAAGTTAATCTAGAACTATTAAAAATTATAGAAACTCAAGCTTTAAGATACTATAATATTGTAGTATTTTTTATTAATTATAAAAAATAACTTTAACGTATAGTATTTTTAATGTAACTACATAGTGTACATTTATTTTATATTTCTATAATGCTTCCTGTTATTTTTTTTTTTGGTAAATCATAGAGCTACTATTATCTGTAGTATTCCGTCTTCCTTATGATCAAGAGATACCGTGTTTAAGTCCTGACCATTACGCAACAAGCAATTTACCGTGACTTGAATATTAATAATGGTTTTTACTATTCGTCATCATCATAGTGAGGCTGTGTCCCGATAGTATTATTTACAAAACGAATTAAAAATTGATCACATGGTTTAAAATTTGAGTACTCACTAAATATTATGAATTAACTATTACCATTGTATGCTGTTTTAATGGTCTTCAGACGGATACTTGCTCATCAAAATTTCACAATGCAGTTCACAGAAAACTTATTATCACATTTTCTACTCGTTTACCTATAGAATTAACGCAAACTTTCACAATTAGTAATACTAAACCGTTCGTTTAACTAACGGGCAAAAGGACCAAGGTAGCAAAGTTTTAACGACTAAAAGCACATTGAAGCCAGCAACTTAATGATGTCACACGGTAGCTTGTCAAAGCTTTGATGGCCCATTTTGTAAACTGTCTCATCACCGCCAATCTAACACAAAATTTCCGTGAACGAAGTGAAAAGGAATGATTGCTCGAGAAAGGACCGGAACATTTTAAATGTAATTTTCTCGTTCGAAATTCAAATTCCAAATTGATAGATTTTGAAATGTGAAGACATAATGATTGGAGCAAGCGTTCTAGGGTATATCGTTTTCAAAATGTGAAGTCGGCAAAATTATGATTTATACTTATGGCTTTATAAAAAGTCATTCGTCCACGGCACACGTGGCCACTTTACTGGAGTGCTCCCTGAATATTGCCTCTAGTGGTTAGGCATATTACAATATTACTGGTGGCGACAGTAAATTAATGACGTCACACGGTTGCCTGTCAAAGCCTAGATGACTTTATAGACGGTTTTATCGACACCAATTTAGCGAAATTGCTGTAAACGAAGTGAAAAGAAATGATTGCTCCAAAAATGTGATTGTCATTCGTAAATAAAAATTCCAATTGCTTGGATTTGAATTGCGAAAAAATAATTTGAGAAAAGTGTTGGGTATATCAATCATAATCTTAGAGGACCAACAACATCTGATTGCCAGTACACCTGCTATTTAGCAGGACGAGGCTCTGGTGAAAATTATCCTCTCGGGGCTGGGCAATCAGACGATAGTCCTTTCCGTAAAAGCCGTATAGATAGAACCATACGGGCAAAAAAACTAAGTGTACTGCGGACTTCAAACTAACAGCATTGAATGCTTGCAGGAACAAATCTAAGGTAATAATGAACACTGAAATAAAATAAATATGAAACCACTAATATTACAAAGGCAATATAAAAATTATGTGACGTAATCATTTAAAATGCTATTGTAATTGTCAGATATTTCATAAAGTTCGAAGAAAATTCCCGTTTTATTGAAAAGGGACATCACACTCCAATGACTCTGAATGCTTGTAACTTTTGCATTCATCTTTACTTCTTTTCAGTTCATTTTATTGTAAGATAACCTATTGCAATTGCGAAGGTTTGTATTGATGGGTGGCTGTTTGTTACTCTATCACGCTAGAACGGCGAACAGACCTAGATGAAAATTACCATACATTATCATACATTCGTTATCATTGTCATTGATAATGAATAACTTTTATGACAAATCAATCCTAATCTACTTCCTAACATAATCTTCCTACTATATAATAATCTAAATTTAAAAGTTTGAAGATGTTTGGATATTGGTTTCAATCACACTCTAAGGTATTAAGAGATCAGCCTGAAATTTATCCGGAATAACATATATGCTATTTTTTATCCCAGGATATGCGCGGGGTTCCCGGCAGAGTAGAATTTAGGCCACTCCATCTCTCCCCAAGGCGGTGTCGTACAAGGCGACTAAAGGACAGGGCTGTTTAACATCAGACAGATATATACAGCTCAGACTCAGATACAGATACAAGACTCGAGTCAACAATAGTGTCCGCAAGACGGCAATACGCTCACCTCCTATTACGTGGGGCCGAAAACAATGTCATGCTGTGTCGTACAAGGCGACTAAATGATTGGTAAAATGTGGGTGTAAAATCACCTGTGTTTAACTCTTCGGGGATAAAGGCGTGATTATATATATGTATATATCCCAGGATAAATTTCCATGAGTGCGAAAACAGGTTCCAACGGTATAAAAATTATTAACTAGTGAGTAATATTTGCGTTAACTTTCACGAGTTTTTAAACCTTAAAACATTCAGGTGAGCACGCGTATGTGCCCCGACTTTTAATAACCGATTATGTATCGGTATTTCATACAAACAAAACGCAAGAACGTTTTGCAAACATTATAGTTGTTTTAAAAGTACTATTTAGATGTGGCTTGCCTGTTTTCATTCATTTCAATAAAATAAAAAACTTTTATAAAATCTTACGGTAGCCTAGTGGTATGGGTAATGGACTGCTGAGACGAGGTTTCGGATTCGATGCCAGGTTTTACCATGGCACACACCAATGACTTTCCGATGCTTTTCGAAGTTATGTGTGTATTTATCGCAGGTTTACAAGTGCCCGGTTAATGGCAATAGGTTCGCCGCCTAAACTACATTGGGACCTAAACATAAACTGGCAAAATATGGATGCTAGCACCTCTGCCTACCCCTTCGGGGATATAGGTGTAAGTTTATGTTATGTTACGTACATACATACATACAATCACGCCTGTCTCCCATAGGGGTAGGCAGAGATCACGGATCTCCATTTACTACGATCCTGACATATTACTCTCGCTTCATTCACTCTCATTACATTCTTCATGCATGCTTGTCGGTTTAGAGTACTCCTGACCTGCCCCTTTTCTAAAACTTCCCCGATTTGGTCCAGGTATGTGCGCCTAGGTCTTCCCCTTCCGACGGTACCATCCACATTCGCCTCATACACCTGTTTCGTTAGTCTTCTTTCATTCATTCTCTCAACATGACCAAACCATCTCAACATTCCTCTCTCAATTCTCATCACTACATCTTCTATCACTCCACATCGTTATGTTACGTTATGTTAAAAAAATAAAAAAGATATCGAAATGACTCATAAAGCTGTAAATAATTCTATCAGACGGTTAATATGAGTTTAATGGACTTGTACTTAAGGTAAAGAATGAAGTAATATTGAAACGACAAACATCATTAGTATGATTCTAGTTGAATTACGTAACAAAAGTTTTTGAATTTCGATTTTGTATAGGTAATTATGGATGGTAGTAATTACTAAGTTTACGGTAGATAACGTACAGTACTTAAGTGTTCCTTTGTATGAAGGTGAAGAATACCGATTTCTTTAACTTCGAAGTTGCGGAAATTCATGTCATTTGATTTGCTCTGCAAAAGGATGGCGTGGTAGAGAGAGATGTTTACTGTACTTTGAAAATTATTATCAGAAATTCTGTATATAAAACTCAGTATTTGAAATTTAAAATCCGATATTTAATAACTGATATTCAGTATCTGAAATCACCATTCCGAATTTCATTAAAAATTACTATGGATCGTTCTAAGTGGTAAATGAAGAGAAAGAATTTTTTTCCTTGAAAATTTTCTCGCGGCACCACTGGAGACTTCGTTAAGCCTAAGAAATTCGAAAGAAATTCTAAAAAAATTCGAAATAAGTATGTGCTACATAAATACTACAACCTTTATTCGTGTTTCATGCGAGCCCAAAGATTGGGTTATGCGCTTCATAGTATTTCGGGACATAAGGATATTGGGGAGTACCTAATCAATCACTTTTCACGAGCTTTTCATGACAGTTGAAATAAATTACAAGCAATCTAATGTAAAATGACATAGCCTCGTATCCACTGCGCAACATTTGGCGCGAGATACGTGACGCTCAACAACATTGTTGTTTAGTTAACTTTATTCCAAGTTGCTGCACGTCTTCGTTGTACGTTGTTGTGCAATAATATTGCACAACATGGCATGCAACAATAATGCCTAGTGCATACTAGGGCTAAAGCAGACTACCTATAGTATAACCACAGAAATATAGATCTACACTCAAAGAGAAAAAGGAAAAAATTCCAGTAAAAACCAGGTTTTGTAGTTAACTTTCCTAATACTATGCGTCCACGTACCCACGTCAATCTAACCGAGCTCACGGTCGATGTGGTTCGACCGAAAAGTTAGGAAATCAAAGATATTTGATTCTGCGACGTAGTTGACATGAATACTAATGATTTTTTGCAGTAAATATTACTTATTCTTAACGAAAGTAATTTAGCTTAACATATTGTTAAGCCTTGCTGCCTTGTTGAAGAGAATAGGGGAAATACTAAATAAAAATTCAGTTACTTCTATTACCTATTCTCTTAAAAATAAAAAGGAATATAAGGAGGGAGTTTTTGACAATTGAGAGATTGAAAGACCCTGCTCTTTTGCAATTTATAAGCCATACCGAAGACTCGACTTTATTTATAGAAATTTCAAGAAAACGTTCGTATCCCACAGAATACTGCGGCTATAATAACTTCGTGTTGTATCTTCTAAACTATTCCTGCAATGTCATTGAAATAATTTGATCGGATGTGTCCGTTTCCAAGCCACTTTTTTCAACCATCATTATTTTTTCCGTTTTCAACCCTGTATCGCTCGTGTAAATGAAAATAACTACATATTCGATGTAAACAGTATGATGTCATTTCCACACTATATTTTGTTTTATTAAGGTCATAAAACCATTAAATAGAGCACTACGATTCGCAGGAGATTAGTAGAATTTTGCTAATAAAACGTGAGTGTAATAATGGAGCTCCACTTTATCAGAAATTACGATTCTATTGTATGACTTAAAACTACCTTTCCAATAGCAGGCAGTGTCTATGAAGTTCACGGAACAAAACGGTTAAGTACGAGTCCAACTCACGCACGGAGGGTTCTGTGCCGTTATTAGATGGTAAATTGGTTATGCGAAATAGAAGCACGGTCAGCACTGAAATTTAATGGTGATTGTACCGATTCAGAATTTAAAATCTCAATAATATTATTAAGTGTGAATTATTAAAGAAAAGCTGTCATCGTATGCCGTTTACTCAAAAAAGCAATAGATTTTAGAGAAGTGGCATTCCACTACGATATTCTTTGAACTGAATTAGTAATATGAATATGTTATAAGTAAACCCATCTAAATAGGTTTAAGTTTAAAAAAATATCTCAAAAAGATATTCAGTCACTTCCATGAGAACATAACAAAAAAAAGCACTTAAATAGGTTACTTACATAACAATAGAGTGAGGAACAGAGCTCACTGGAGAATTTGTGTTGTCAGTGGGAAGACTAAAGGCTTGTCCTGCTTTGTCTTCTACACTGACGGCACAGAAACTTTGTACTTACAGGATTGAAAGCGCGACTGTGACTCCTCTGGTGTTATAAACGTCCATAGGCCACGGTAACCACTTTCCATCAGGTGGGTCGTGTGCTACCTAAGTGGTATAAAAAAAGGAAATATCAAATACTACATAATAGTTTCAGATGAACATATTTTCTTGTTTTATACTATTTTGATGCTGATTGTACACTTGATGCTGATTATGCACCAAAAACATTTAAAGTAAAACTAACGATTCCGTGAACTGAAGGAGTTCAACCACTTCAAAAAAGTAAAATCGTATCAATTGTCTTTGATTTGCAATAAATCATAATGCATTAGATAATGAAAACCGTAGTTCTAATTTTCGCCATTTCACCATTATACATATTTCGCCATTTCCGTTATTTCTGTCATCCAAAACCAAGAAGAAAATTGTTTTCTATTTTTAAACTCGAACCTGCCAAAGGAGAATAATCGTTTTTCTCTTGCTATAAATAATTTAGTTCCGCGTAATAGGGGCGAGTCTATTACTGTATAATTGAACGCTTCTTGGTAGCAGCAACGAAAACGTGACCAAAGTTTTTGTTGCTGTAACTGAGAATTAAGAAAATGTTCAATATTGTCCACCCTGCTATCTACCTCCAGGAGTTTTATATAGAAAATTTATCTAAAAGAATTTCTTCTTAACAACCTCAGGTCATCTATACCCTCTCTATACTATCTCAAATTACCCAGCCACACAGGTTGATGTGACGAAACTGTGTGGTGTTAGTCGGTTCGAGTTTGTAGTATTGGGTATACTATAAATAATAAATAAAATAAATATTCCACAACATTCTACACAACGCTATCTAGACCCATGGTAAGCAGAGCTTAATTAACCTTTGTTATATAATCTAGAATGCGGGATTTCTTTGTTAAAATACATACATATCATACATTGAAACACTCAGCCCAATGCAAATATACATATTCAGGCATTCAAATATTTACACTGCCCGGGAATCTAACCCGAACCTCCTGCGTAGCAGTCCAACGTTCTACCGCAACGCCACAGAAGCCGTTAAAGTATAACCCTCATAATATAAATGTCTTTCATTAGCCTCTTAGTACAGACCTTTTAACAAAATTCTTGTAAACAATTGTGAACAACTCAATGTTTCGACGATATCACCACGCCTATAGGACGTTATCTGTTAATTTTATCTTTCCACGATGGACATTTCCTGATAGAGAAAAAATCTCTGTAGTAAAACATATCAGGTTATCATACCTGATAAAATTTCTTCCTGAGTTTCCACAGTTCTCAGAAATAAATTTACGAGTTTTTTACAAATTTAGTTAATTTGTAATGTCATTTTCATCGTCATCCTTGCATTATTGGCGGTCGCATCCGAGATTATCACCTTGAGTCTGGGGTCCGCTTAAATATGATGGGTCTTGATTACATAACATAAACATAACATAAACTCACGCCTATATCCCCGAAGGGGTAGGCAGAGGTGCTAGCGCCCACACTTCGCCAGTATATGTTTAGGTCCCAATGTAATAGGTGGCGAGCCTATTACCATTAACCGGGCCCTTATAAACCTGCGATAAATACACACATAACTTCGAAAAGCATCGAAAAGTCATTGGTGTGTGCCATGGTAATACCTAGGATCGAACTCGAGACCTCGTCTCAGCAGTCCATTACCCATACCACTAGGCCACCGCGGTTATCTTGATTATTACGGCTATATTGGGAGTGACTGACGTCAGACCTCCTAATCTACATTGTGGTTAGATCCCTATATAGGCTGCTGTTTACCTAACGACAATTAACAGACAAGACTAACTTTAAAGTACTGATAATTTTTGGATGTCTAACGGTGAACTTCTAAACTTAGAAGTTTTCCGAGAAGCGACTGCTATCAGACGTCTATAGCTGCTCACTGATGATATCAGAATTTGATAGTTATAGACCAAATTGCCTAAAATTTAGAATAATTTTAAATTCAAAATTAAAAATTCTAAATTGCTAAATTTTTAAATTCCAAATTAAACGACCTGACATTTAAGCTAATATATTAACACAGACCAACATTGACAGGATTTGACTTTGATTTGACGTTGTTCAACTACTATAATTTAAGATTCTATTCGTTGTGACTCAATTGATCAAGCTTTTTATCGCAAAATTATTGGAACAAAACCATATGGCACTATTGTTTGAGTAAATACATTAAACATCTTTTTTATCTACGATCGTTATAAGGAAATCTGGGTCATTGATTTTCTGTTCAGTTGTTTTACTGGTTTTTTTTTTTACGTGCGCAAAAAGAAAGAGCCGGTGGAAGAGATTATGTCGGACTCGAACCGACTAAAACGCACGCCGTCTGTGGGTCGTTTTGATTGTCGAAGGTGAGGTTGACAGGCATATCCCTCGCACCCCGGCCGACTCAGGGCCATCTCTCACGATCTGGCCCTCTTCTCGGGTGTGGGGACCACAGAGTCCCCAACTCGTCCCCGGAAAACGGGGAGGCGCGCGAGGCGCGCCACCACCGCTGCCTGCTTCTGCCAGGGTGACAGGAGGCTCCACCTGTCACCCCCAGGCCTGCGCTCATGGGGGGCAGCGGTCGTTCATCGACCTCTGACGCCCGAGGTGCCTTCGTACGTGGGCAGCTTGGCTTGCGATCCTTCGTCGCTCCCGCTGCCGCTCCCGCCCCGCCTCCTCCTTCACGAGCATAACTTACTCGCAAAAGAAGGCGCCGTACGCCCACGCATCCGCGCAGCGGATGTTTTACTGGGTAGGTTTATTTCATCCTGTTAATGATTGCTATACCATGATTCATAGGATACGTAATCCTTGAGAATAGCTTGAAGATAGGAAGATAAGGATTCCTTCACACTCCGGGAGGAAGAAGTCACACCTTCCAGCACCGGGTCACAAATGAGTGAACCGATATATACTGATTATCGGTAGAACCTCTCTGGAGGAGGTCGCAAAACAGTATAGCTCCCATAAATGTGAATTTGAAACGAGAAGTAAGCGGAGCACAGGGTTCTTCTCGAAAACCTCGGATGCTACTGGAAACATTATCTACTAATATGTTGATGAAAGCGCTATTAGTTACTATAGGTACAGTAACCTCAGGAAGTAATGTTTATTTCAGGCAAGTGAAAATGTGAAATTGTCTATGTATGATTGAATCAGTATTTCACGTGTCTGCCGCAAGCAATAGCTAGTAGCTAATAATAAACAATATGTTGAATTAAATTTTAAAGCATTTAGTATGCTAATTATTGAAATCGATTAAGATAGGAAAAAGCTTGTACCAGTTCAGGCGGAATTCGAACCTGCGATCTTTCTCTTACAGGGGTAATGCTCTGAC
This sequence comes from Eilema griseolum, assembly GCA_963662185.1. NCBI lineage: Eukaryota > Metazoa > Arthropoda > Insecta > Lepidoptera > Erebidae > Eilema > Eilema griseolum. Next base: position 5,518,158 of record OY759243.1, read on the forward strand.
CACTGAGCCACCAAACCTAGTCCGAAATCATCCAAATCTTTCTAAATATATCCGTCTTGCGACGCGACGGTGAGAGCCATCTAACGATACTCGTACGAACTATATGCTTTATAATATATTCCTATACCTTTTGTCCTTGTGATGTCCATCTTGCGCTACGGTTTGCCTTTTTGTCAAGTATTTTCGGTACAACAGTTTTCACATCAAAGAGCACTTTTATGTACACAATATAGACCTTTTCAAATATTTGCTATCCTATGTAGTCTCACCGACATACTGAATACGTGTTACGAAAAATAAAATTCTTGTCGTTTGAATATGGAACTAGTTTTATGGAATATTGTAATAGTATGTATAATAATATAATATACCGTGTATTTTGATGTTAACTTTAAATGTGAAAAAAAGTTAACGGAAAATCTATAGGTTTCTTTTGATCAATTAAAATATCGATTATGATTAATAAAAATTAATATCCAGACGGGACTTGAACACTTACAGTGGAATCTGATCACTGAGCTACTGAGCCCCAGCTTGAGCATTCCAAACTCTCCTATTCCACATTTTTGGAGCAACGGCCCACCGTTGTCGATAGTTCGTATGATTATCCGTAGCTAGCTCCCAAGCTATCTGCCGATAAACATACGAAGTATCGGTATCAATAATGAATGAACTACAAATATTTTTACTGTGAACCTACAGTGATTTACATCGGGACTTGAATGATATATATTTTCACGACACTGTCAGTGGTTTACGTACCACTGTCAGTGTCGTAAAAATCGTAGATCAAGCACAAATGTGCCGAAGCAATCTAGCTTCATGACATCACTAAAATAGTGAGCAAACTAAAATGGAAAACACTTTGCGAGTTAGTTTAGTATTTTAAATAAAGTGTCATTGCCTAAACGTAAAGTAAGTTAGTGTTACCAACGACACTTTTAGCTGTACTTTTGGCGTTTGCCCACTTTGACAAAATTACTAATGTGGCTGAAAGTTAGAGGTAACAGGTAACATTATACGACTTAGCTCGAGGCACTAATATTAAGAAGTGGGATTACAAAATTACATTAAAGAGATGACATATTCACTTTCTGAACCAACCTCCTTACAAAGTAAAGATTAAAAAAAGAATACAACAAAAAGGTAATTTATTGTATTCTTTAGTTGGGTGACCAAAATTGGTAAGAATTAATTTTGTATTTGTTTTGTTGCTGAGATTATTCAAACGAAATAAGTACAATTAATATTGTAAATGTACTGATAATCGTTTACATTCAGCGATTTCTCGGAATATTGTACTTGAATAGCTCCTTTGTGTTGTTGAAATCACTGGCAGATGTTTTAGTCTTATATAAAAGGGTTTAATTTAAATATGGGATTAATTTTATATTACACTAATTTAAATTTAGGTTACTTTAGGATCGATAATCTTGCTTTTGTTATATATTTAAATATCATGGGATCATTTTGATTAATTCTTTATGTTGAGTAAATAAAATAGGTACTGATATAAAACTATTTTAATACATACAAACATACCTACATATAATCACACCTTTATCCTCGGAGGGTTAGGCATAGTTGAATTAACACCCACATTTCACCAATCATGGTGCGCACTGTGCGATATGAAAGAAACTTCATCCCACGCACACTCAAGCTGTGGAATGACCTCCCTGCTGCGGTTTTCCCAAGCGTCTACAATATGGGGTTCTTCAAGAGGGGCATCAGAAGGTTTCTTCATGGTCGGCAGCACGAGTGTGACACCCCTGGTGTTGCATACGTCCATAGGCCACGGTAACCGCTTCCCATCAGGTGGGCCGTGTGCTTGTCTGCCAACTTAGTGGTATAAAAAAAAAATCATTGAATTCGGTCCCACGTAATAGGGGGTGAGCCTATTGCCGTCTTTTGGGCACTGTTGTTGACTCAAATCATTTCTTTTTTTTATACAATTTAGGTGGCAGACAAGCACACGGCCCACCTGATGGAATGTGGTTACCGTGACCTATGAACGTGTGTAACACCAATCATACATCTGAGGCTGAGTCTGGGCTGTATATATCTGTCTGATGTCCCTTAGTCGCCTTGTACGACACCACATGGGCAGAGATGGGGTGGTTCAAATTCTACTCTGCCGGGGAAAAAGGAGGTTCTTAATTTGATTGATATTTTTGTATGTATGTAAACCGATTACTCTGAGACTAATGATCAGATTTCCGTGATTTGATTAGTTCTATGCCAAATAGTTGCCATTAGGTCCCATAAAAATTTGACATAGTTTGGACTAGTAGTTTTAATTTTCAATCATCCAAATCTTCCTATATATATATATATATCTGTTTCAGGGCGATGGTGGGATTTGGTTAGCTTCAAGCGGGGTTCAGTGGCTTAGTGGTCAAAGCATTCCCCTTGTGAAGGAAAGATTGCGGGTTCGAATCATATCTGAACTGATTCCCATTTTTTTCTATGTTAACCGATTTGTTTAGTCAGATATAATGCATTAAAATTTCATTCAAGAGAATCACGACGTGGATTACGGCCAGTAGGCTTTATACTCTTGTATTGAACGCACTTTTATCTACTTTTTTCTATACGTGATCCAGTACGAACTGAATAAATCCATTTAAATATCGGTTAAGCCCGCGGACAACACAATACTGCAAGCTATACAAAAATCGCGGTATACTGTGTTGTGATATACTGTACAGTATTGTGATTGGGATATACTGTATTTTTATTTATTTATTAAATAAGTACAACCACATTACATGTGGTTGTATCACCATTCACAGAACATTCGATTATTGGTAAAGTCTCCGATACATATAACAATTACGGTGTACATAACATTCACTACAATATCAGAACAGTGAGGCAAAACAATGCATTAACTACGATCAACAGTGCAAGTGCCAGTAGCAAAAAAAATTGTAGTGGCGACAACAAATAAAATACAAACATGAAACCAAAACTTTCAAGCAACACAATTAGGTAGTAACTTTGATTTTAAGTCGCTTAAGCGGATGTTAAAAATATCGAGATCATTGCTTTCGCTGACCCTGTCATTGCAGTTGCATATTGTTATATGAATAGGAGTACAAAATTACCTCAAAATAGTGGACCAAGGAGAAGCTCCGCCATTTTGAAATTATTTCCACTATCCATGATATTGATTTCTTTTTCTTCGTCTTAACGTTAATCGCATCTGAAGCTTTCACCTCAGAGTCTGGGGTACGCTTTACCAGTCTAACTGCGGATTGAAGCGACTACTATCTGACCTCTACAACCCATGGTGGTCTTTTTCTACGTAGTGAGCCAGGGTTTGGGGAGCTGAGCATAATTCTTCAATATCTATGTCTCTCTCAATACACTCGTCTATCTATGTGTTTGAAATACCAGAAATGAAAAAAAAATCTGATCTCCACAACCCGATTCAATATTAATAAAATTGACCATTTTATCCCTATCACCTATCCCCTTTTTTAAGTAGGTAAGTGATTTAAGTAAACTACTCACTCTACTTTAAAGGAATAAGTCGACTATTGTCCATTTAAAATTAGTCTAGCTGTAGACATCCTGAATTGAAATGATGATATTTTTCGTACAATCCCATGGCTGTTTCACACTCAATTGATTCACTTTACACTACTTCTTACAGACCTAGATTAAACGAGAAATAAAAGAACCTCGTAAATCTTTTGGCGTCGATAGATAGGTTCACTTTAGGAAAAGAATTTTTCTACTACTGTCCAGTGAACGTAACTAACTGTTTCTTCAGTAAAAAATGCTAGGAGATATTGTTTTATCTATAATATATATATATATATATATAAAATACATTTCCTATTCACCCACGATGTGTTTTAACGCACACATTTCACCATGATTTTCGGCCCACGTTTTTTTTAATACCACTTAGATGGCAGACAAGCACACTGCCCACCCAATGGAAAGTGGTTACCGTGACAAGCTTGTCCTGACAAGCCTTATAAAAATGAAGTAAAATGAAGTGAGTTTAATTGCGGTCAAGTGGGAACTTTATCATATGCTGTATGATTACTGTAGGTTCGGATGGTTATACTAAAGTAGAGCTATTACCCTTGACTCTATCTACGTGAAGTCTTCGTTCCCGCGACCGATATTCCACTATACCCAAGATGAAAAGATAGAGTTCAAAGGCAGTCTATGTACAGCAAAATTTAATATAATTTTGAAAGCGTTCACTCCGGAAGGAATTTTAGAATCAATAAGCCTATCGCAGTCTGTTTCCAGGCTGGACAGACGGGCTAGTACAGGGTTTTATTTCGAGTTTTCCTTCTCTCAGACATATGGATAATGAGTTCTTTATAAAAAACCGTGCTCTGAAATCTGTTCTTTTGACGACAGTGGTGTATCTGCCTACCCCAGAGAGAAATAGATGTGAGTATATGTATGTGTATGTTCCTTTGCAAAATAGTAAATTAAACAATATTGACCATTCCTTTGCTTACCTTTATTCTAACCCCCAACACACGCTCGTTAATAGTATATAACATAACAAACAGTAACGATCATACCTACCTCTATTATTTTTTTAAAAAGAAAGTATTCTTATCTTCCACTACCAGCGAAAGAATTAATTTCCAACGGTTTATTTAATATTTTTATATTATTTCTTGATATAATTGTACAATTTTAACGTTCATATTATGTGCTCTTTAAGTGCCTAAACAGAATAAAAAAATAAGTTTAAAACTAACTTAGTCTAACATAATAATACATTCTAGGGAAAAGTGGCATACGACCACGGCTATCCTTGATATTTTCTTGTTTAATATTTTTAGAGCGTGATTTTTCAGTAGTTTGGTTTTAGTTTTACACTTATTTTTTTATTTATATTATTTTGGAGCAAGCAATAGGTATAATTTATAGATAATAATAATAATAATAATAATAATAATAATAATAATAATAATGATTTATTTCTCACCAACAACCAAGAAATTACAATATTTAGACATTCACAGTTTAGGGTACACAGAATTCGGTTGTGGATCGCTGGTGCCTGTCGTAGGTAATTGATTACCTGTATTACTGGTCACCAGGATTCCACGATAGCAACAATGACTATACTATAGGTACTAACTATACAAACCAAGTGCAAAAATCCAAATACAGGAATACTATAAACCATATTCATTAATTAACATTTCAATCATTATTTAAGATTTCATTCATTAATTATTATAACTAGCATGGGTGTGTGTGTGTGTGTGTGCGCGTGTATGTGTGTGTGTGTGTGTGTTTTTAAATGTGCTAATTAAACCCTTTCAGTTGATACTAAACATGACATATTTATTTCAAATTTATTATTTTACATAGTACTTTACGACCGCTAGAGGGCGCCACATTAGATTCAGTGACACATCATATAGCCTATAACCAGCAGACGACTAAGACGCTTCCAATAATATCTCATTTGTCTAGTTCTAATACATAATAGAACTATACAAATGAGGAGCTATGAGGGAACAGATGAACCTACACACATACATACATACACAGCCTGTCAAAATCATAACCCTCCTTTTGCTTCGCCGTAGTCAGTTAATAAATGAAATTGATTCTTTGATTGATTGATTATATATAGTACGTAACAGGATATCACGCTATACTAGGTATAATATTTCTTGCAGGCTGTCGCTTCCTGAACCAAAGCCCTGTCAGAGATGGGCTTAAGTATAATACTTGTCAATCAGAATTCGAGTAAAGCAGTAAAGCCGTTGATCCTATCTTGATGGCTGACAGGAGCGTGCTTTTTTATCATATTTTCTAGGGTATTTCATTATAGATATATAGATAACACTTTATTGTACACCAACATCAGTTACAAAGCAATTCTTACACTGCCTGGTTTGGGAAAAAGAGTCATATGACCCGAACATTGCTATACTGATTCTTGTTTAATTTTATCGTCAGGTAACAAAAGATAATGTAAACAAAACTATTTTGTGTCAATTTTGTGTCAATTCTGTGTCAATTTTGTGTTAATTTTGCGTCAATTCTGAGTCAATTCTGTGTCAATTCTGTGTCAATTCTGTGTCAATTCTGTGTCAATTCTGTGTCAATTCTGTGTCAATTCTGTGTCAATTCTGTGTTAATTCTGTGTCAATTCTGTGTCAATTCTGTGTCAATTCTGTGTCAATTCTGTGTCAATTCTGTGTCAATTCTGTGTTAATTTTGTGTTGATTCTGTGTCAATTTGATGTCAATTTGTGTTAATAAAGGTTATTATTATTAATTCTTACTACGGATTACTATATTCTTCATCTTAGCGTTAATCCCAGTCGTATCCGAGGCTTTCACCTCGGAATCTGGTTCCCGCTTTACCAGTCTAACTGCGGATTTAGCTGAACTTTGATATTTTCCGTAAAGTGTCCACGCTTCAAAGGCGATTTCGAAGCATTCGATTAGATCAGCTGTTGAACTTTTTAGGGCTCCAACTACCAGAAACAACTGCCATACGACTGATAACATTAATTATGGTTAAGCGTACAGTGGGCGGCCTTATCGCTAAATGCGATCTCTTCCAGGTAACCTTGGAATGAGGAAAAGTTCAGAAACAAGCACGTTAGAATGGCGATATAGCTTGCATAGTGCAAGAAAGTGAAATCACTCTGCTCATACACAAACAGATTCACAAATTACATAAAAACAAACACACAATTTTAATGTCACATTCACAACAAATGCTTTTCACACTCCGTTTAAAGAACCCATGAGGAAAAAAGAAAACGCAATATTCTCTTATAATGCAAAATCTTTTATCCTCATTCTTTTAACAGCTGAGTCTTCTCATAATAATCTATGACGTTCGTATATTTATTTAAGACAATGTTAACAAATCAACTGCGTCGAAGACTTCTAAAAGAATTTTTAAAACGCTGAAAGCTATTTTAGCCGATATCTCTATAAGATCAACGAACTACAGTGTCGATAAAAAAAAACTAGTCCCCCTTAAAATCACGATTTTATATGGGTATTTATTGTTATAGCGTCAGCAAATAATAATAAATAAATAAATAAATATTCACGACATTCTACACAACGCTATCTAGACCCATGGTAAGCATAGCTTAACTAGCTTGTGTTGGGATCTATAATGCGGATAAACATACTTAGATACTTTTTTTTGTAAACACATACGTAATATACATAGAAACACCCAGACCAATGCAAATATACATATTCATGCATACAAATATTTGCACTGAGCGGGAATCGAACCCGCGCCCCTTGTATAGCAGTCGAATGCTCTACCGCTACGCCTGAGGTATTCTGTAGGGCGGAGATACTTCCCCAGTCAGACTGCTCAATTGGATGGAAATACCGTCGTGTCCTACCTCCTTGCGTATTCCTGCATACAAATATTTGCACTGAGCGGGAATCGAACCTGCGCCTCCTACGTAGCAGTCGAACGTTCTACCGCTACGCCATAGGCTGTCAAGAGGTACAGACAGACGGTACAAAATCTTAATTGTCTATTTAAGTTATAAAATAATAGTTTGTAATTCAATTCAAATCCGTCAAATCTACTTTTGATTACCATTTGAAAATACATAATATAAATGTTAATATATAATATCCTTGAGTAAATAGACAGATGATATACAAACAAACAAGAGAACTAATTCAAAACTTTCTGTGATATTCCTATTCGGAAATAGTACCTATCTAGTTTATAGTTTAAACCATCGTGAGCTAACATAGCGCTTGTTTAATAAGCTGTGGTGCTCTAACTAGGTCAACCTATCATCATGTTTAATATACACGTTGTCTGAGGTACCGAAAAAAACTTAGGGAACCTTTTATAGAGAGACAGTATCGATGAACGTACGGTAGTCTAAATAAACTTTTAGACGGGAATACATTACCGCGCGTAAGCAAATCTAAATGGTGTGTGTATTGCTAATGAAAAATAAATACAAATATTATTATGCGGTTGAAATAATGTTAACGACACTCAATATTGTCTTTATTTACATTAAACTTCTGCAATTCATAATAAAATTAATTTGTGGTAAAGTAGAGTTACAAATATTGAATAGTAACTTTTGAGAGCAGATATTCAGTATAATATGTCAAATCAAATAAATCTGCATAATCATCCATACCTTGATTGCATTTTCCATTAGATTATTAAATTTTACTTCTATAAATAGGTAATTTATTATAGAATTTATATTTCTTTTTATTTATGACACGTCAATTAGACTTCACCTCGCTTGATGATAAGCTGAAGGCAAAGTATCAGAAAAATGATCTATTAAAAATTATATAGTATATTAGTAGTAGTATAAGTATTATTATAATTTTTTTAAATTCATTAATTAATTTTTAATTAATTAGTTTTGGGGGCTTACACATGAAAGTAATGGATCACCTAGGTGTTCCAAGGTAACTTATTTGTGCCCGTGGTTCACCTAGGTGTTCCACGACTAATTTCTTAGATACATGGTTCACCTAGGTACTCCACGGTTACTATCTTAGACACCTGATTCACGTAGGTATTCCATGGTTAATTTCTCGGGTCCGTGGTTCACCTAGGTTTTCCTTAACTGAATTGGGACCCCGAATTAGGTAACTACATACCTGTAACAAATCTGACACAAATCTACAAAAAGGTCTAAACCCCCTGGTGTTGCATACGTCCATAGGCCACGGTAACCACTTCCTATTAGGTAGACCGTGTGCTTGTCTGCCACCTTAGTGGTATTAAAATAAAAAACTTGAAAGTCATACGTGTACTTAGCCAAATTGTCTTACCATTACTATTCACTGTACTACTTTTTATTCACGCCAATTTCTGATAGCCAAAGTCAAAAGTCATTAATTCTGCATAGTCCAATAAATCGACACCTACAAAATGTCAATACAAAAGGAAATATGAAAACTAGTTTAATAAATTGACCACCGGTTTGAAACGCGGCCCTGACCCGAGAAGACTTTGGCAAGAACTTCTGCGGGCATTGTTTTTTTGGTATATTTACAAACATACACTTAATCTAGGTACTTAATTTAAATACACTTTCCGGTTACGGTTTTCGCGGTAGCCTAGTAGTAGTAGTAATAGACTGCTGAGACGAGGTCTCGGGTTCGTTCCCCGGTTTTACCATGGCACACACCAATGACTTTTCGATGCTTTTCGAAGTTATGTGTGTATTTATCGCAGGTTTATAAGTGCCCGGTTAATGGCCATAGGCTCACCACCTATTACATTGAGACCTAAACATAAACTGGCGAAATGTGGGTGCTAGCACCTCTGCCTACCCCTTCGGGGATATAGACATGAGTTTATGTTTATGTATGTTAATCTAAATACAACAAAATACTTAAGTATATGATATATGATATGTATATAAGCTACTCACTTCTCAGCTACAATTCATCACTTAAGACATCTGTATAAGAAAGTTCAGGTATTTATCATCACTGGCTTCAAAGTTTAAAGAAATCATCTTGAGGATTTCAAAGGGACATGTTCCTTTACACTAAGTTTTCTCAGAAGTAACATGTGTACGTTGAACTTCGTCTTCGCTTTAGTTTTCCACATTTCCGCCAGGTGCGACGTTAGCAAATATGTTTAGAGGAAAGACGACGCTTGTCGTAGGTATATGTTAAATGTGGCAAGTTATTCTGGAGATTTCAAGAGATTTTCCTAATATTGTTAAAATCTTAGTAACAATCAGCTTCGTCAATCTCCACTGGATCAGTGAAGTGGTTACTCCATTATAGCTGAAAACTAATCTATACTACTATTATAAAGCTGCAGAGTTTGTTTGTTTGTTTGAACGCGCTAATCTCTAGAACTACTGGTTCGATTTGAATAATTTTTTCAGTGTTGGATAGTCCATTTATCGAGGAAGGTTTTAGGCTATATATCATCACGCTACTACTTAAGGGAGCGGAGCATTGATAATAAATGTTAACAAATTCGGCAATTTTTCATACATATTTTGAAGACTAAAACATACGGGCTCAATGGGATATGAAGCTTCAAAATATACCCCGGGCGAAGCTGGGGTGAGTCAGCTAGTAAAAACATACGGCATAGTCAAAAACCAATTATTATATATTATTAAGTATAAATATGTATTTTTTAAAGAATATTAGCAACCGAAATTATTAATATTCTTTCTAACCCCACAAACTAAGCTAAGTATTTGTGCTAGGAATAGGTTCACGTTGGTTATTTAATGGCCAGGAATTGAACCCGGGACCTCTTGATCGTAAGACGTCAGCCTTAGTGGTTAAGGAGTCATCCTTAACCAATAAGTATATTTATTATTATTATATGTATTTTTTTTGTACATGTGGGGATATATTTTTGGATGAATGTATGTATTTAATGTTTATTAGGAATTGATATATCAGTGTATTATGAACTTATTACAGTTAGTATATTATAAAAGTACGCCAAAATTACTACCACTCAATCCTATAGCCACCAGCCAAAGGTCTTGAAGAATTCGGTTAATGCGCTAAGGCCGCCCATTGTACTGTTTCCATATTATTATTATTTTTAAGTTTAATATATTCTTTACTTACTTGGTGTACAATAAAGTGTAAAATAAATAAGCCACCAACGCTTTGTCGTTAAACATAACTTATTTCAAGGCATTCTACTGCGCTTTTATCATGTGTTATTATAGTTTTGTGCACGTAATATTCAAAAATATAAAATTTACCATTGAGAAGAATGTTACCATTTGTAAGAAATAAATGTTGATAATTACCTGATATCATAAAGGTACGAGTTTGTAGCGGACTGCAGGCAGCAGCAGCTGGTGACAGCGAAATGTCGCCGTGTTTCTAGTATTTTCTAAGAAATATGGGTGTGACGTGTAGCTAGTTTTTTTTTCCGCTAGCTGCTGATGGTAGGTATTTCACGTAAATATATAGCAATCAGTAGTGTCGCGTCTCGCCTGCTGCTACCGTCTGCAGTCTTTAGTTAAAATTAAATCTTGAGCCACTTAGCTTATAGATAAAATATGAAATTACTACCACGATTTAACTGTATTTTTTTGGTCTGGCATGTGCCCTCTAGAGTGATAAATAGAGGTATGATAAAGGGAGGACCTGTGAGATTTTGAATTATTTTTCTGCTCAATATATAAAAAAAAATTGTTTCTAGTAAAATAGTTTAGCTAAAAACAGTTCTTTTTACTTATTTTATTAAACATTTTTATTTCATCTTTTTTACTTTTTACATCAAAATGTGGGATATATCAAAAAATTGATAACAAACTAAGGTTTAAAGTAATTATAATAATTATTATCAAGTCAATAAGATATAAAAGTGTGTGTCGATGCCACATGTACCCAGCGCCATCTAGCGACAACAAGTAGAACTACTACGAATCCTACATCGCGCAAGTAAAGTTCTCGCGCTGGGACAACATGTATACTTCAACCCAACGACAATCGTTGGGCCGCGGCCCGCCAGGCGTGATCACCTTGCCTGGTCGGAGGATCCTCCCTTTGTGTTGGAGGAACATCAAACCTCGTTCTCCACAAGTTTTATTATAATAACTGTTGACGTTTTTCACGAATATTGAACATTTATCTCCGGTTTTACTGAACCTTTTAAATAAACTCACGTAAATCTTACTAAGACTTTTCTAAAAAAGCTAGTCAAGTGCGAGCCGGACTCGCACACCAAGGGTTCCGTAACTTAAGCTATGTGAACCGTAATATATTTTAAATGCGTTGACTTAGAAGTTTGATTTTTGCTCTGAGTATGTGGTACGAATTTCAACTTAATACCTCCACGCATTCCTGAGAAAGTGGTCTTAACAGACTAACTAAATGTACGGAACCCTAAAAATGCATCAAAAACCGTTCAGGCAGTTTTTCCGTTCGTCGAAATAAGCAAACAGACAGACAATAAAAAAAATGTTCAGAATCGTTATGATAAAATAACGCAAGTAGCTATTCAATTCAATCAATCTCCAAATTATTTAGTAAGTGGTATAGACACCCGCGTGGTTCCCGGCAGAGTAGAATTTGGACCACCCCATCTCTTCCTTTGCGGTGTCGTACAAGTCGACTAAGGGATAGGGCTGTTTAACATCAGACAGGTATTTAGAGCCCAGACTCAACCTCAGATGCATAGCTAGAGTCAACAATAGTGCCCGAAAGACGGCAATAGGTTCACCCCTCATTACGTGGGATCAAATTGAATGATTGGTGAAATGTGGGTGTTAATTCACCTCTATCTAACCCTCTGGGGATAAAGGCGTTATTATATGTATGTATAGATAGATTTAGAAAAAAGAACATTGAATCTTTAATTTTACCTATAGAAATAGCACTGTATTTAGTGATTCCCTTTCAATCAACTGTATGCCCCAATTATAGCGATCTCTTGACCTACTTACTCTTGCGTGATTGAACTGTGTTTATTACGTAACCTGATTATGATAAGCTATATAATAGACTTGATTTCCCAATACCGGGATGATCTCTGTAGCTTAATACTAATTAAGTACGTTAGCATTAATTACACGAAATCGGAATATTAAATTAGGCGACTACTGAGTCGTATGCTCGAGAACGTTTTATGCCTACGATGAGGTGTAATATGGGGCCCTATTAAGCTTATAGTTAACCAAATCTGCTAACTAGTATATAGGTGAGGTTCTGGTGTAGTTTTGTTAGGTTGTTTTCGGGTAGCAAGTTTGCACGGCAGTCATTCCTACAAAAGCCAAGATAAGTCAACTTACTTCTATGTTTAATACTTTCAACTAGAGTAACGGATAAGAACAGAGAAAGAACAACAGAAGAAAAAGGTAACGGTAGATAGCAAAAGGTAGGAAGGGAAAAGAAAAAGGTAAAAGAAAGCGATATCAAATTTTGAATTTCTAAATTTTAACAGGACGCAAAAGGTAGATTAATAAGCGTCTTTGAAGCGTGGGTAAATTTGTGGTTAAGGCTAGCCCTACAATTGAAAGGTTCCGGGTTCTAATCGTGGCCATTACAACACTGTTGCAAACCCACTCCTAACACAAGCAGTTTAGTTTAACTGGAGGGCTAACCTGTTAACACAAAAAAAATAATCCGCAGCTATGTCCGAGCGATTCTGATTCCGTTTCAGCAACCACTTCACAAAACTTCAGCCAAATCTGTTCAGTCGTTCTATATATTTTTTAATACCACATAGGTGGCAGAGAAGCACAAGGCCCACCTGATGGAAAGTGGTTACCGTGGCCTATGGACGTGTACAACACCAAGGGTATCGCACTCGCGCTGCCAACCCTGTAAGCACAGAGTTTATGTGCCGTCAGCATAAAAGACAAAGCAGGACAAGCTTTTGGTCTACCCTCTGACAGCACAAAAACTCTCCAGTTAGCTCTGGCTACCCTACCTACCGCCGGGAACACAACACGAGGTTATTATGGCCGCGGTATTCTGTAGGCCGGAGGTACTTCCCCAGTCGGACTGCTCAATTGGACGGAAATACCGTCGTGTCCTACTTTCACATTAATATTATTATTTTATTCCGTCCGTGAGTCCATGTGTCATTAATAGAAATTGTGTATGTGTAGAAACTTAAGTAGTAGAAGATACCCAACAAAATAAAAGCTCTCCGTAAATTACAATCTCATTCAACCCTAGCAACCTAGACGGTGTGCATCCTATTGTATAATGAACTCTGAAGATATGTGCTTAAATTTCAATTTATATTCAAATGCGATTCCATCTTATATTAGATATAAATGGGAATTGGATTGAGATATTAATTTCATTGTATACAATATTACTAGTACCCTTGTATAGATGTAGGTACTGATTGGCTGACTGGCTCTTTCTTCTTCATTGTGGCGTTAATCCCAGTCGCATCTGAAGCTTACACCTCGGCTTCTGGGGTCCGCTTTTTTTTATTTTTTTTATACCACTTAGGTGGCAGACAAGCACACGGCCCACCTGATGGAAAGTGGTTACCGTGGCCTATGGACGTTTATAACAATAGAGGAGTCACAGTCGCGCTGCCAACCCTGTAAGTACAGAGTTTCTGTGCCGTCAGTGTAGAAGACAAAGCAGGACAAGCCTTTAGTCTTCCCACTGACAGCACAAATTCTCCAGTGAGCTCTGGCTACCCTACTCACCGCTCGGAACACAACACGAAGTTATTATAGCAGTTAAACTGCGGATTTCACTGAAATTTCATATTTTCCATGAAGCAACTGTCATCTGACTTCCACAACTGTGAGTTGTGGAAGTCAGACACGACGCGACGGTATTTTCGTCCAATTGAGGAGTTCGACTTGGAAAGTACCGCCCTACAGAATACCGCAGCCATAATAACTTCATGTTGTGTTCCCGGTGGTGAGTAAGATAGCCAAAGCTCACTGGATAATTTTTGTGTTGTCAGTGGGAAGACCAAAGACTTGTCTCCTTTGTCTTCTACACTGAAGGCACAAAAACTCTCTGTGCTTACAGGATCGGCCGCGCGAATGTGACTCCACTGTTGTTCAATGAGAATTTCTATTACGCATAAATCTCTTTAACTCGCCCATTAGTCGCGTTTTAACTTTTACTATAACAGTCCTTTCCCCCAGTTTTACGGCAGTCCTAAAATGATAACCCGCGGATCCCTTTTTTACTACTCACAGTAATCATGTTTGGAGGTTCTTAGAGGGTATTATATTTTTTTATGAAGTAAAAATCCTTAGTATATCTCGTCTGTTTATTCCTAAAGAAGTATGCCGAATTGAAAGATATATTTAGGTTGTTATTCTGTTATTGGAACTGAGGATAGTAATACGATATCAGACAGGAACGTAGTGAGGAGAATGACATATTGTGAGGACCTCAAATAATTGGCATAGGGTCAGGTAAATGATGATGACGATTTTGAGTATATTATATCATTAAAAGAATCTTATAGCCTTTCATTGTCCTTTACTGGATTCCATTGTTGGCCAATAACTAGACGAGAGTTGCGAGTGAACACCTCGCACCCGGCGTTTGAGACCTGAGACGGCGTGCGTTTTTTTTTTAGTTCATTCATGTCCGACCGGTGGAGGGGGCTGAGGGGACCGATCAGTGGGGATTTTTGAGGAAGTAGGACACGATGGTATTCCTGTTTCAATTAATCAGTCCGAATGGGGAAGTTCCTCCATCCTACAGAATACCACGACTCTAATAACCTCGTATTGTGTGAGCAGTGAGCTCTGATTCCCAGCGGTGGCCTACTCACCGCCAGGAGCCAGTGCTCACTGGAGAGTTTTCGTGCTGTCAGTGAGAAGTACCACAGACTTGATCTGATTATGTCTTCTGTAAAGATGGCACAGAATCTTACAGGTTTGACAGCACAGGTGTGACTCCCCTGGTGTTGCACATGTTCATAGGTCGCGTTAACCACTTTTTATCAGGTGGGCCGTGTGCTCGTCTGCCACCTAAGTTGTATAAAGAAAAAAAAGAAATAGAAAATTTCCACATCCAATACCTCTCCAATAATTTCACAATACCATGTAAGTATGCAAGTGTAAGCAATAAATTAAATGACCATAGATACAAGTCAAAGGACTAAACTAAACTTTTTTTTTATATTATTGCCAGTATTCATTTGTGTAATGAATTTAGTAAATAATAATTTTTATTCTAAGTAATCTATACAGAAATAATTTATAAATATTAAATACAATAAAAATAAAATAACTATTATACAACTTATAGCAATAAATTGGGTTATCTATAACAACGAAACAAAACTGTTTTAGTTTCTTTCGCAATTTATTGGTTACGTACGACCACCAAATTTCGACGCTGTCATAAAATACTACACGTGAAGCTATTGAAATCAAGAGCACAAAAATTTCTATCGGGAAATGGGTTTAAATTTTCTGCAACATGGAATCCAGTGATTCAAAACATGCAACCTCGCTTTTTTGCCCAGTAGAATAAACACAGGACAGTTTGCTTACAGAATAGGGACACTGTGTGACGGCACATGGCAAAAGAAAATATAAAAAATATCGAGAATGTGCAGGTAGATGAAGAACTTACTACCTCACGGATTCTTTTATTACTATGCAATAATGGACTCGTAGACGGGCGTGCACCACTGAGCCAGTCAGTCTGTGACCAAGGTCGGTGTAACCAGGTCGAAACTTTAAGCAAATCAAAGGTACTCGTATATACCTAAGTACCTATACCATGATCGCGTTAATTCCTGAAAACATTATTGTATATCATGGAACGTGAAAGGTTAAAAGTTAGCTGTCATAAAAGTGCCAGTTCGACTTCATTTTTAGATCCCCTTCAGAATGTAATAATCAATGCCTCCTTACAAACTTTGGTGTTAGTTTATTGTTTACAATATCTCCAAATAACAGTTTATTTAAATGCGTAATATTCGCGTGAACTGCCGACTAAATCAAGTTTAATAGCATTTGGACGAACGCATAAAACACAAAAAACATTGATGTATGAATAAAAAATATACAATTCTGTATGAATTTCAGGTTAGAAGAATTTCAAATATTTTCGATACACTTCGCAACATTACATTATTTGTCAGTTATGTAGCAAATGTTGGCAACGATCCAATGAACATCCTGAATTTAAATATTATATGATGATGAATATAAGGAAGATTTTCTAAAAGAATTTGTGTTTATTTTATATAATCATATTTTTTACAACTTAGGTGGCAGACAAGCACACGACTCATCTGATGAAAAGTGGTTATCATGGCCTATGGACGTCTGCCACGCCAGGGGAGTCACACTCGTTCTGCCGAGGTTGTAAGAATAGAGAGTTTCTGTGCCATCAGTGTACAATACAAAGCAGGAGAAGCCTGAGGAATACTGTTGCCAGGTAACGGCAACAGTATTCCATGTGCTTGTCTGCCACCTCAGTGGTATAAATAAAACGCGAGAGTTTAAAAGATATTAGTAGTTGCTACTTTAGTAAATAATTCTGCCATGTGCCTTCTCAGTTTCGGTTTGTAACTGAGCTATAATATTGCCACATCCGATAAACTACATGTGTCGCCACCGCAAAAAAGTTTTGGTGCGGAATGATGTTAATAGATATTTCCATTCCAATGACAGACACTCCCAATTTCATCTAAATGCATAAATATTGGTCCACCATTAACATAAATAGTTAAATACCCTGACTCAAAGCAGTACTGACGACGACGTCATATTATTAAGTACTTACCCAAAAAGGTTAGCCGTTAAACATTACACAGATTATAAAGTAATCTCGTAATAGGGCGAGGAATCCGAGATACGTTATCTGTGTCTCAACAATATTTGGTCACCATTTAGGTATTTGTTTGATAAGACCTTTTTTTTTGAGAGAGTTTACATACATATTCACACCTATAAATAGGTGGTGTAATAATTAATACCCACATTTTGCCAACTATGCCGTGGGCATGTTAACTGTTGTATGCTGGAGTATTTTGTTATTTGCCTTATCCTTTATTTGGCTTCTATGACACCCACGGGAAGGGGGTAGTGGTTCTATTCTTCCTTAACAGGAATCAATACGGCATAGTTTAATAATATTTATACTGTAGATTGATGGCACTTGGTGGAATTTGTTGTTACACATATTGATAACTCACTTGTACTTTTCCACATTACTTTATTGCTTATTACACCTGACCGGTTTCGCCTTACGGCATCCTTAAAGGTTTATAATGAGATTTAGGAACATTCCTATTAGAAACATTGCGACACTCAAACATATTACACATGTGGGTAGTTGTAAAATTATGTATACCAGTATAATTTTTTTCCCCAAAATATAGGGAAATAATATATATGTGGTCCTAAATATATTTTAAATTTATGAATTATTACTCATAAAAACATAAAGTTCACTTAAAATTAGATTTACAATAATTTAGAAATTAGAGTACGCCAATATATAAAAAATTATTACTATTATGTATTTAAGTTATAATGTCAATTAAAAAAATATATAAAATTATAATAAATACTTATAAATGTTGAAATACCAATATCATTGAAAATTAAATAATGTCAAATGTGAATAATGTCAGATGAAAATTAACAATGTCAAATGTGAATAATTTCAGATGAAAATTAACCATGTCAAATATTATGTCAAATTATACCAAATTAAGAGATTAAACCAAATAAATAGTTATGTAGATGTCATCATTATTGCAATAGAGGTGATGAGCTTAAATCTAATTGCTGATTTAATATATTATTTCCGTTTGTATTTAGTACTCTATTTATTTCGAGGGTTTCCATAGCATTCATTTTTCTGCCTTTGTCGTACAGTCGCAGTGCTTTAAAGTTGACTTTAGAGTCGAAGGAGTGGTTTTCATTAAGGAGGTGTACTGCAAAATTTGAATCAGTTTTTTTAAGTCTCCAGCTTCTAACATGTTCAGCGACTCTAGTTGCAAAAGATCGTCCTGTTTGGCCAATATATTTTTTATATATACCACTTTTTTGATCAATGGAAGTAACATCTTTATCATTACAAATTAACTTTTGTATGTTGTGTGTGGTATAAAAAGCAGCTTTGCTTTCGGATAAGAGTCTAGCGCATTTGTAAGAAATATGACCGATGAACGGTATAATAATGTTAAAATATGATAACTAACATCTATAATGGCTTTATTTTGTGACTTTAAAAAACGGAAAGGATAGGACAAAATGATCAGAATTATTTTGGTAAACGTATCATTGTTTTTCTTCGTAAAATGTGTCTAAACATAATCTGTCGAAGGAAACGGCATCATTGAAAAATAAACTGTCGAAAAGTTGATTGACTTTTCCTTAATTCTTTTATTTTATTCAGCTTCAATGATAGTTCAAACGAGTGTCCTAGATAAAAAACACTACAACTTTTTAAACGCTTGCTCATATGAAATAGGAAACTTGACGTTGTTCTTTTAATGTGATGTTCTATAAAATAAGAAGGTTTATCATTCACCAGTCACGATTGACTTTTAGACAGTGAAACTAAAACTAAATAGGAAAATTCTGTCTTGATGTAAAGTGAACGTAACAAATAGTCAGTGTTCAATGGCATATATAACGCGAGGGGAGATCCTCCCTACGTTTGCGGATACGTGTAAAACATTCAAGTGGTTGTAACAAACGACACGTCTATTTGTCTTAGTTAGACGTTCTTATAGAAGAGTTAGCTGTAGTTAGTTAATCTTAGTCTTTTAAACTTATGTGACCTTTCTTTTTCTTTCATGTAAATCACAGTTTCTTGTTACTTTGTTACCCTGTCTCGCTTTACACAATTTAAGGTAGGGGTTTCTTCAAGAACGTGATCAACGTGATGTTGTCTACGTCTAGAAGCAACGGTAAGTAATTCCTATAACTTGGCCGTGAGTCATGCGTAATCTATACTAATATTATAACGCTTGTTTGTTTGAACGCGCTAATCTCAGTAACTGCTGGTTCGATTTGAAAAATTATTTTTGTATTGAATATTCCGCTTATCGATGAAGATTTTAGGCTATATATCATCACGTTACTACTTAAGGGAACGGAGCAGTGATCATAAATGTCAGCGAATCTGTCAATATTCCATACATTATTAAATTATAATTATTTGAAGACTAAAAATGAACGGGATTCTTATTTTGATATGAAATTACAAAATATGCCTCGGAGGAAGCTGGAGCGGGATAGCTAGAATGTTATAACCTAAGTAGTAAAAAATACTATAATACACCGAGTCTTTCTCTGCACCACCTTTGGTTGACTGTTAAAGAATGCCTGTGGCATTAAGTCCGCCTATGTACTTGTGCATAAAGTTTAAAATAAATAAATAAATAGTACCACGCCATCTCTTCCCATGGGTATCCTAGAATGCGAATATGGGATATGACAAAGTGCCTGTTTGATGGCAAAACGGCTTACCCATTCACCCTCACTTCATGAATCTATTTTGTCACTCTTTTTTCATCCATTCTCTCTACAAGTCTGAACCATCTGAAAATTCCTTCCTTCTTCATCATAGTGTTAATGCCAGGCGCATCCAAAGCTCATCTTCACTTCACCTCGGAGTCTGCGATTTTTATTTGTTTAGTTATACAGCCGATGTGACTAATCCTCGATGTTTGATTCGATATGTGAGTATTAACAAAATGTCTTGTACTGTATTTAATATACTCTTGGAACATACAATAAAGAGATAATTCTACCACTTCTCAGAAAACCGGTCAGATAATGATTGATAGTATAACTTCTATTGTATAACTCATTCAAACTTGGCACAGTATTGGTATATACAGTGCCCATTACAATATCTTGATTCATTCGCCAAAGAAGGAAATAACATAAAAAAGCTATAACACAAATAAGATATCGTTCAGAAAGAAAAACGGGGAAAACTGCCTCAAGCGCTTTGTGTTACAAAGGCAGTGTTATCAGTATTGATATAAATATACATAATGTTAGATTATATTAATGTATAGCAAATAATTGATCCTGGAAGCGAGATGCCTTTCGGCACTATACCGGTTCCGAAGGGCGGCGCGGGAGCGGGGTCACGATCCCGAGCCCGAAGAAATTCGGGCCGTGAGATCCCGGCTCCACAGGGAAATGGTGGCGGAATGGGAGAGACGACTTGGGCAACCAAGCGCAGGGCACACCGTAGTAACGGCGGTAAGACCCATCATGGGGGAGTGGCTAGAGAGGCCACACGGCAGCCTCTCGTACCGTCTGACGCAGATGATCACCGAGCACGGATGCTTCGGAAAGTATCTGCGTCGGATGCAGAAAGAGCCAACGTCCGAGTGCCATCAATGCGACGCGAGCGAGGACTCAGGTCCGCACACGCTCACCGAGTGTCCGGCGTGGGAGACGCCGAGGCGGGAGCTTGTGGCGGCCCTGGGAGTGAGGGTTCTCACGCTCTCCACCTTGCTCGCGGCGATGGTTCGCTGCGCGGATGCGTGGGCGGCCGGCGCCTCCTTTTGCGAGCAAGTAATGCTCGTGAAGGAGGAGGCGGGGCGGGAGCGGCAGCGGGAGTGACGAAGGATCGCAAGACAAGCTGCCCGCGTACGAAGGCAACTCGGGCGTCGGAGGTCGATGAACGACCTCCGCCCCCCATGAGCGCCGGCCTGGGGGTGACAGGTGAAGTCGCCTGTCACCCTGGCAGAAGCAGGCCGCGGCGGTGGCGCGCGTGGCGCGCTTCCCCGTTTCCGGGGACGAGTTGGGGACTCTGTAGTCCCCACACCCGAGAAGAGGGCCATATCGTGAGAGATGGCCCTGGGTCAGCCGGGGTGCGAGGGATATGCCTGTCAACCTCACCTTCGGCAACCAAAACGACCCACAGGCGGCGTGCGTTTTAGTCGGTTCGAGTCCGACATAACCTCCTCCACCGGCTCCGGTGGGGAGGTATCCGTGGGGATTTTGCGCACGTAAAAAAAAAAAAATAGCAAATAATTTAGTACCGAAAGAAAATACGTACTTATTCCTTTAAATGGTTTTGGGTGGAGTCTCGTCAATTGCACAAAACCAGGATTCCTCGATTCTGCTAAAGCAAAACCATGGAAACTGCTAAAAATCCATATAATTTTAGAATTAAAAGGGGTTTGCAAAGTGAATGAAAAGGTATGATGAGACTACTTTCATTTAACTTTAAACGAATAGAGATAAAGTCTAAAATTTAATACCATTTTTTGCAGTGTCTGTGGTATGAAATTGGTTTTGCTTAAATAGAATCGACGGCCAGGTAAAAATAACTGATTTACCTGGCCTGGCTGGGTTTCGCAAACTACGTCGTCTTCTCTTCACCCCTACCGAAATGCCTTAAAACAAAGGTCTTTGAACAGTCCTACCTGTTATGACCTACTGTGCCGAAACGTGGACACTTACAGTGGGGCTGGTCCATAGCTTAAAAGTCGCGCAGCGGTCTATGGAGAGAGCTATGCTTGGAGTTTCTCTGAAGGATAGAATTCGAACGAGGTTATCCTAAAGTCTACCTAAAGTTACCGACATAGGTCACAGAATAAGCACGCTGAAGTGGCAGTGGGCTGGCCACGTTTGTCGAAGAACCGATGGCCGTTGGAGCAAACGAGTCCTATTTATTTATTTATTTATTTATCACAAAACAATTTTTACATTGTGTCGGATTGGAAAATATAATATAATTTCAAGGTATTGAGTATTTACACATACATTATGAACAATACAATATAAATTAAAATAAGCTATTCTATGAGCTCAACAAATTATTCATCAATCAAATTGACCCATCAGCATTAAAACATAATAATCCTAATAAATTAATCAGTCAACAGTTTATAATAATTCAATAAGCATAATAATCCAATTATATTATTCAATTAAATATTTCATCATCCAATAATTAATAATTCAATAATTAGTCATCTTAATCATTCCAATAAATTAGTCCATTCTGAGGTCGGCACTTCTAACAAAAATAATAATAATAAAAATAAAAGAAAATATAACGGAGACCGCGAACCTAGAGTGGAGACCGCGAGAAGGTAAACGCAAGGTAGGAGGCCCCCTAGCCAGATGGACGGACTACCTGAAAAAGGTGGCTGGGACAGACTGGACGAGGAAGGCAGAGGATATAAAAAAAATGGTGCACATTGGGAGAGGCCTATATCCAGCAGTGGACTGCGGTGGGCTAATTGTTTGATTGATTGATTGATATTATAATATAGTCTAAGATCCCAATAAGAATCAATACTATACTCTCATTTGTTATTTGACTGATTCGGGTCTGTCATATCCAGATTTATAAACCTATTTATATACTTTTTTATTTTTTTACGTGCGCAAAATCCCCACGGGTACCTCCCCACCGGAGCCGGTGGAGGAGGTTATGTCGGACTCGAACCGACTAAAACGCACGCCGCCTGTGGGTCACTTTTGTTGACGAAGGTGAGGTTGACAGGCATATCCCTTGCACCCCGGCCGACCTATTTATATACTAGCGTACTTCAAGCGGGGCATGAAAAAGGTTCTGATGATGCTGCCAAGCTGAGGATCCCCATTATAACATTTTAGTTGTCTGTTATGGTAACCCGCTTCTTGAGACTGCTTTTAGTTAGCCATGAGGCGAGTGGGAGTCATATTTATGTGACCTGTGTAAAAAAAAGTCTTTCAGTATAAAAATAGATTCAGTACGCGAATTAGCCAGGCAACATATGTGTGATTCACCAATGTATTTTATTATCAAACATAATTATGATTGGTATTTGACTATAAATAACAGATGAGAGCATATTTTTATAATGGGATCTCCTACTACATACATTTCTTCTTCGTAAGAGTACTAAACTCGGTTCAGTTCTTAGCCTATATTTTATGTACTTACTGAAATGTTACCATCTCAAAGATTAATTCTTCTTGCTACCCTCGCTGTATCAAGTGGTGTGTTAACGTCTATCCTGATTAAATGTAGTATGGCGGCCTAATTTATCAACTCACACTCAAGCCACAGGCGCCATATACACCGTTCCCTTGATTAAATGTACTATTCTGAGGATACTCAATGGTATTCTTTCTTTCTTATTAATATTAACAAACGGGCGTAGTGAATTTTTGTACTAACAACATGTAATGTGTGTATTTAATTTCTAATATTAGATCATTGAAAGATGTTAATAAAAGAGAATTTTATCAAATGAAAATGGATTAAGTATCTTTTTATAAATCTTATTCACACATAATTAAGTCTTGGCCAAGCCAAGTGAGTTGGTTTCAACCAACTCGCTTGGCTTGGCTGATAATTTCACACATACCAAGCCCAAGCAACTAAGAAGTTTAAGCTAAATAACAATATTAATTCATAAAAATTAATAATATTGACGTATTATTAGTAAGTTGCTTAATTTCTTTATAATTTAGTGTTTACGCCATTTTTGAAAGTCACCATGTTTGTATATGACGTATGTGTTAATGATAATAATAAAGCGAAAGAGGTATGCCAGGATCGTGGCAAGTGGAAAACTGTAGTCTCTGCCTACCGTACTGGGAAAAAAGGCGTGATGTATGTATGAGATATCCAAATAGTATCGACAATGAAATTTAGAACTAGCTCTAAGCCATTACCCTAGAATAAATCAATAGTAATAAAACAGCTGTTTTGGCTGGCAACGAAACTTGATGAGTTTTGGTACTTCGCCAGAACCATGCTTTAAGTACGTATTTATTTACTACAACATCTTTTAGTAGTACCACGCCTGGTAATAAATTGGATGAAGTAGAAATAAATTAATTCAATCGATATTCTGTCCACGAATCGGCAAACGGAAGACACGCCTTCCATTTAGATGGATAGATGACTTGCAAATGGGATTGGAATTGGTCCCACTTTCTCCTTTCCTACACAGGACAACACTTGCTGGGCTTAGATGTCACCGCTTACAGTGCAGAATATCCGATTAAGAACCAAGCAATTTGGAGACTCTTTCCTTTACTGCACCATTAAAATCCGGAATTCATTATCAGCTCACTGTTTCCTTCTTCCAGCAGTCTCGGATCCTTTAAACGGGTCGTGAAAAAGCATATGATGAGGTCGTCAAACCGAGTGTCACCATTATAACATAGTATATGTTTGTAATGGTGACCGTCTGTCCTGATACTTTCAAGCAAGTTGAAGTGTAATTGACGTATTCTATACTTTATGTAAAAAGGATAGACTAAATGCGGAAGGCTACCGGGTGCTTTATCCCACTTTGGGAGAGGCTTAACTTCGAGCAGGTAACTGCAGAGGATGTTCCATCATTTGTAAGAACGAAACGGTTGAACTTTAATATTACTGTTAGAGTTATCGGGATATTTACCATGTAGTATTGGCGGTAAACAGTGAAAAAGTTTTTAGGAGTAAATATATCGATCTACCCTCTTTCTCTTGCTACGAATATCAGAGCTACCACTGGTTTCAATCTCACTACAAACTCGAACTCTATCTATACGATAGCCTTAATAATAATGTGAGTGACCATGATAGTTTGATAATTCGATCATATTCCGGGGAAAGTTGTGTAATTAGGCCAGAGTGTCGGACTTTTTAGGATTTCAACTACCCATTTCCAGGACCAATGAGATACCCTCCGAGGTATTCTTTGAGGTACGTAGGGATCTCAAAGTGATACCTTATAATAGATCATAATTATAATCAAATTCCTTATTTAGGGTAATGTACTATTACTTTGTAGTGCTCGCGTGTATTACTTCATTACGTGACAATTTTGTAATATATTTCAATTTCTATATTAGTCCATAATTTTAAATTTATTACTTCAAATTATATGTCTCATCAAGGTAATTTTGTTGATTAAAACCCTAATAGGCACTACATTGGTCATATTCAAATGTTATGTTCCTTATTTTTTTTTAATTCTAAACATCTTTAGCTATCATATAACTTCATTCTCTACTTTAAAATTAATTAAATATATCACAATCTACCTATATATTAAAATGTCAGTAGGTTTATATAAAATCTGTGATCTTGTTTATAAATCGTCTTCATCTTATGTTTCTATAAAATGTGTGCGTTTCGCGCCCTGCTGCGGTTTTCCTAAGCACCTACAATATGGGGTTCTTCAAGAGGGGCATCAGAAGGTTTCTTCGTGGTCGGCAGCGTGAGTGTAACACCCCTGGTGTTGCATACGTCCATAGGCCACGGTAACCACTTTCCATTAGGTGGGCCGTGTGCTTGTTTGCCACCTAAGTGGTATAAAAAAAAATGAAGAGGCAGAGTAGAATTTGGGCTACCCAATCTCATCCCATGCGGTGTCGTAAAAGGCGACTTAGGGACCTAACACAGCAGCCCTAGCTGTTTAACATCAGATAGATATATAGAGTAGAGTTCTGGAGCTTAGCATAAAAACTCTTTCAATACCTCTTTATACATATATCATTCTTTTTATAGTGTTCGTATTTTAAATTTTTAATTCTAGATGGAATCTTCTGAATGTAATGCCGTATGCCTACGTATTTATTAAACCATATTTCTTACCATCATTGTTTGTTTTCTTACGAAGGTTCGACACTTCATTCGATATTGAAACTAAAAGAAAAGGAGTTTTTTTTATAATAAAATCAAAAGTTCACACGGACTAACGGGAACGCGAACAGAATTTGGAGAAAGCCGTGGATATCACCTAGTTACTATTTAAATAATCGAATAATAAATGGCATTTTATGTCATTTGAAATTTATGCGATTTTGAGTTGATGTTAAATAATAGTAGAGGAGACCAAACAGCTGAATCACGCGAATTGCCTGTGTTGTAGAAACCAATACAACACACTTACACACTTACTATATTATTATTATGTTAAAAATATTGCTCACAAGTGAGTTTCATTTAACAGCAATTTACAATATTTTTATAGACTTGTAAATATTAGAACTTATTTAATTAAAATACTCAGTCTACTAGATACTGAGCATTTATTTACTCAGACATTTCAAAGAGAGATATTCAATCTCATTTATTATTAGAGTTATTTTTCAAGTCAAATCATTTAATAATTTAAATACTTTGGTTTTTATAAAAGTTCTAACTTTATCGGTTACTCAAAGGTTACCTTTTACGAACACTTTTACGAAAATTTCCCTACAGCAGAGAGAAAAGGAGAGGAGATATCAATTTTCTATGATCAATTACAGCTATTAGTAAGGCATGAGATTCTAAAACCATTCTAGCGATCCTAACAAGCGATGTGTTCTCTCGACTTATGTTGGTGACACACCAACCGAATGGAGAAGAATGATAGTAAACAAATAAGATGTGTCGATTATTGCCCACTGCACACTGTCATGTAAAATGTAATGCACAGTCTACAATAGGTACTTATCTTTTGATATGGCATGATTAAACAAGAGTGAGTGTTATTATGCCCCTTTTTTTATACCACTTGGTAGTGGCAGACAAGCTCACGGCCCACCTGATGGGAAGTGGTTACTGTGGCCTATGGACGTATGCAACACCAAGGGCGTCACACTCGCGCTGCCAACCATTAAGAAACCTTCTGATGCCCCTCTTGAAGAACGTTCTGATGAGCTCTTCCAATTAGTCCCGCCCTCCCCTTTCCTACACAGGACAACACGTGCAGGTCTTAGATGTCACCCGCACACGGTGCAGAACATCCGATCAAGAACCAAGCGGTTCGGTAACTCTTTCCTCTGTCGCACCATTAAGGCCTGGAATTCATTATCAGCTCACGTGTTTCCCTCTTCCTACAGTCCCGGGTCCTTTAAGCGGGGCGTGAAAAAGCATATGATGAGACCATCAAGCTGAGTGTCACCATTGTCACACGGTATGTGTAAGTAATGGTGACCCTCTTTTCTGAGACTTTGCCTTCAGCTTAGCATCAGGCAAGGCGAAGTCTAATTGACGTGTTCTATATATAAAAAATTAAAAAAAGATATTTCTCAACAAAGCGTTACTTTTAAAATTTTTCTTCTTTCTCTTAGCGTTAAATCCGATGCTTTCACCTCGAAGTCTGGGGTTCGTTTTAACTCTCCAACTGCGGATATGGCCAAACTCCACAACCAAATTGCGATATCGAAGTATTACAGCTAGACCAGTTACTAGATTTTTTGGGACTCCAACTACCCGTCAGACTACCAAAGGTACCAACATCTTTGGTAGTCTGACCGACGGCTTAACGTGCTCTCTGAGGCACGAGCAGACATGCAAATACCATGCATACAAATATTTGCACTAAGCGGGGATCGAACCCGCGCCTACTCCCTAGCGACCGCGTTCACTACCGCTACGCCACGGTGACTGTGTAAAACTTTTATCTTGCATAAAAATTCAATATACCATTCCTAAATATATTAACATAAGATTGAATTACCTATATCAAAACCGATGGAAACGAATCACCTGTACCAGAAATTTACATTCCAAAAGCTTCAACGATCCCTAAAATGTTCATCATACTGACGCAATAATATATTAAACTAAAGTGGTTCTTTATCTAAGAAAAGGATAAAAAACGTCTAACGTATTGAATGCTTCTTCAGGGGCCATTTATAACAGCGTATCATGCTTATACAATGATTGATGCTTGAACTGTGCCACCAATAAAAATACAGGAGAATATCAAACACATTTCATGCTTACGTATTCTGTTCACAAAATGCCTGGTTAAAGAGAAAACAAAGTCTCTGAATATATGACCTCTGCTACACTATCAACTACATTTTATTAACATGTTTCTGTTAAGTCACTTTTGTATGTCTGTTTGGTCGATATCTACACAATTTTGTAATCAAAATTTAAAAAAGTTCACGAGATTGGAGCTGACTCTTTTCTTGCTTAAAAAACTGGCATGCTTATCTATAGAAGCTAGTATATTACTAATTGACATCGATGGAAAGAATTTTTTCTATAACTGAATATTTTATGACAGGTCTTATCGCAAAGTTATCGATATTCCTCTTTTTATTTATTTTTTATGTAGGTATCCCACGGCCCACCTGATGAAATGTAGTTACCTTGACCTATGGATGCATGCAAAACCAAGAGAATCACACTCGTGCTGCCAACCCTGCAAGCGTTGAGAGTGTTTGTGCCGTCAGTGTGAAAGACAAAGCAGGACAAGCTTTTGGTCTTTCCACTGACAGTACGAAAACCCTCCAGTGAGCTCTGGCTACCCTACTCATCGCTGGGAACACAACAATTTTGTTGTATTTAGTAGATGCAAATAAAATTCAATACTACTTCTATTATGTCTGTCTATCTCAATCTTTAGTTGAAGATGAATAATTCTAAGATCCAACCAACCTCAACATTTAATTGTCATCTTCCCTGTTTCACGTGTCAAATATTAGATTATATTAACGTTCTGAATTAACCATACCGTTTGGTGGTTTAATATATTGCCAGCTCAGACTTGCCACGAGCACGATAGAAAGCGTTCGTCATAATTACAGTTAATTATGTGTTCGCGGTAAACAGTTAATATATTGTGAACAAGGTTTAATTTACAACATATCTCAATTTTGGGAAAATTACACTGTTAGTCATTATTGCACCAAAGTTTTAGGAGGGCTTTTCTTTTCTCCTGGATGTTGGGAAGTCATACGGCAGTCGATTTCGAAAAAGTTGATAATACCTAAAACAATAAAATGAGCGATTGAACGAGCTCCAAAGAATCGCTTGTGATAACAAAGTTTGCCCCAAAAATCAAAACGTAGAAAAACATCTTTAGTATTATGTTGTTTTTTTAAAAGTCTATTCAGTGAATTGTATATAGATCAATGATTCCTTATCTCGTAAACGTCTCTTCTTTCATACCGCACAGTGCGCATCATCTCAGGTCGCATTGTATGAGGATGAATTTATGACTATGGCGAAAAGTGATAGAATGTAGCTGTGGGCATTTCATCAGATCAAAAATCAAACAATTTATCTGAGCACAAACCATTGTTAGTGTCATTGTATTTTATGCGCTACTGTAAATATTCAAATGAATTCTATATTCTTTGTCAGTTTACAGCTTACACTGGCAGATGGGTTGTAGACATATTTTGGACCTGAGCGGCGGTGCTACGGCTTTTAATTTTTTTAAAGAAAATATTCTGATGCCACGGTTAAATTTAAAGAGAGATAGTAACACAGGTCGAGTGTAAATCTTACTCTAAGACAGAAAATATACTCAAAGGGCAGTTGGAAGAACAAACAAGCATTATTCGACGCATTCATAAGGAAGGGTACAGGATCTAAATGTCTTTATTGTGTACCCTCATTAAAATGAGTTATAGAAACTACGATTGTTTTAAGGGTCGTTATGGGAGTGGATAGTAATTAAGAATAATACAGAGTTCATGTAACTGCAAAATTATGTGTTGAGTTCGTGAAAAATGACCGTGCCCATATAGATCATCGAATTTTCTGTTGATCGATAGGTAGATAACGAAATTAAAATGAGTTAAATAAGTTAACGAAATAACTAGTAATAACGTTAACCACTCTAGCTAAGCTAAATCAGTTGTTTTAGGAGTGAGGTTCACATGAGTCGTGTAATAACCAGGACTCAAACCCATAGCCTCTCGACCATTAGACTGGCTTCTCAGCTACTAAGCTATCGATGTTTTTGAATTTGAACCCGGATAATCATGATGAATCTCTACACAAAGATTTATAAAATTACAAATTATACAGCATTTTTATTTATGTATTTCAAAAGAACTGACATTTATATTAACTTTGTAGTTTCGACATGGCAAGCGTCGTGATCACGGCTTGTAACATTGCCGAAATAGTGACCATGGCGCTTGCAACAGTGCCAAAATATCGAAAACTCAAAACAATTTAGGAAGTATTTTGAATCAAAAAGGGGTCAGAAAATTAGCTATCAGCTTAATCCGTTTTCGCAAAAACATAAAATTTCCGTATAAGAAATAAAATCGCAGTTTATACGTACGGACATTAGCCCTCGTTTATCTAATATTGATCGTAAGTGCTTGATGGCGGCGCTATTTGATGACGGCCGATCAGCGATTAGACACGGCTAATATGACATGATGTTATCGCTGCTATTAAGGCATTTTACTGAGATCTACCTGCTATTATCGTTAGGAATGGTTTTGGCACAAACAGTGAGAATTATTATATATGGAGTGATGTTGACCAAGTGTGAACCAAGGAACAAATCTAAGCATATATGGACCTGGAGTCCATCTAACGTGTAGTCTCAGGCGATGCTCCATGAATATAGGTTGCCTGGAAGAAATCGCTTAAAGCGATAAGGCCGCCCATTGTACTGTTCCCTTATTTTTTTAAGTATCATTCATTCTTTACTTATGTTATTTTTTAATTGACACGACTTGACTGACTGACGTGGTTGTGACCACGGGTGCTGCAACGCATCCGAAACATCGGCAGAAATAGTAAGTTCCATGGCTTAATCGCGAAAAGTCCCGATACGTTGTATTATTATGTATTCTTTATTTATTTGGTGTACAATAAAGTGTAAAATAAATAAATAAAAAATAAATATCCTTGGGAAAATGGTTAGGAGAGCCGGAGCCGGCAAATAACGAGGAGTCTCTTTGTACACCCATGTGTCTTAGATATTTATACTTCTATAGATACTACTAGATTATCTACTCTAATGGTTAATGGGCATTTCGCCACACATATTTTGATTTCGTTCAAAAAGTTACTTTGTGAAAAGTATTAAATATCAAACAACCGACATATGTATATCCTGCATCAAATCCGAAAAAATGATTCTTTTCTTTCTGAAACCAATCAACAATAAAAACGCAGCCTAGTTTCCATAGTACAATTCAATTGAATAGGATCAACATAAAAATATTTGTATTATTTTTTATGAGGTCACTTCGATTTCAATAGGAATAACATGCATAATTTCGCTTTACGCGAATTTATCCGGCACGTATTCCACGAGTAAAATGAACGAAACCAATACAATGCAATTTAAAATATGTGAATATTATGAATTATTTACACGTATGTATAAAGCTTTCTTTCCACGGTCCGCGATTTCACTGAAAAATGAGGTTCGTCGATTTATTTATTGCAATCTTATCAGTTATTTTACATAAATCATAGATAAACTTAAGAATTACGTAGGATTCTAAGCCAGTTATAAAGTTTTCCGACAAGTAAAATATTGCATGCACAACATAACAACTAGGTACCTACCCAATACTTAATTTATGCAAACATTAATGCTCCAGCTATCATGTTACTTAAATAACTAACTAACAAATCCAATACACCTTCATGTGGGCAAGTATGACTTTAACTTACTAATAATTTGTTTCTTGAAATTGAATTGTGATAGAAAATACGTTCACTCCTGCATCCGTGTCCAAGTTCGTGAAATCGCACACCGTGCGAAGTAGGTATAATATAGGTATATCCCAAATTGTAAGCTCCGTTTTCTGATTATTCGTAACATTGAAAAGGAATCTACTTGATTGACCTCTATCTAGAAGTACGAACTATGCGTGTCTATACGGGATACAGTTTGATGTTGCAATAACTACTTTTTGAAAACAAACTTTTTGCAGCTGTTAGACAGATGACACAACAAAAAGGTGTGCTTTATGCTTCATTTATCTAGTTTCTCCGTCTCGTTTCAAATTCATGAGCCCTCTAAAATCCAACCACACGTCCTGATCGACCACCTGAATCTCGTGGAGGGTGGACACACGGCAACAAATTTACTGGCGTGGCTAACGTGGCTCTAGTGAAATTTCTTGAAAAACTTGACATTGGCGTCTCGCCATTAATAATTTTATAGACATTTACAATTTACTTAATATTGGCAAAATTACAGCGCTTTGCTGAAGAGACCATTAATAAATGAACATTGAACATCAAATTCATGATGAAAAGTTTATTTCCACTTCACATAGGAATTGCGACACAATTTTTGTTCTTATCAGTCTACCTACACATGGAGGGGGTAGTTTGAAAGTGGCACCAGCGAATGAAAAATTGAGAAGCGAGTGACTGACATGGTATGGACCTACTATGAGAAGTGATGAAAGTAATATAGCAATATGTTCGCTCCCTATTACCTGGGACTGAATACTTTGGGGGTATTGGTGAAATGTGAGTGTTAATTGTCCTACCTAACCCTCAGGGGAGAAAGGCGCGATTATATTATGTATTTATGTATTTTGTAAATAAGGCCCAAAGTATAAATGTGGAGGGCTTTATGAGCAGAAGAAGGCTCCAGCAAAGATAAAGTGGAGTGTGTGTGTGAGGATTTATGGCAAGAAGTGAGTGACTGAGGATATGGTATCTAAGATAAAATAATTCTTTATTGTAAACCAATAAATTATAGTAAATGTACGGATAACATTATGAAAAGGTACAAATGACGGCCTTATTGCTACAAACGATCTCTTACAGGCAACCTTTGGATGGACATATGTGACAGGAATATATGGCGGTGAATTAAATGTTACGCTGATGCCAAATAATTGGTACCTACATGAGCAACTGCTCATGCACCGACTCATATAATTCGTTAATATTTAATTGTTATCGCCCAGATTTTTTATCTTTACATACTGCAACTCGGACATTTTTTGCTAAAAGTACATAAATATTAGGCTTAAAAAAATATGTGAAGCAAAATCAATATTGTTCTGACCTAATTTCAATATTATTCGAGTTTGGCACGAAAATTATACAACGTACGCACAATCTCTGTTCACTCGCGAAAACTTTGTGTGTTCTCTCTTTTGGATCGAATACAAATCATGTTTATTTTTCAGGAGTATTATAAACATACGCAATGGCATAGCGTAAGGTCTGCAGTATATTTTTTATGCGATATGTGGATGACTTGTGTACCCACGATAATTATTCTTAGAAAGCATTGAATGAACGAAAGAGGAAGTAGTAGATAAAATGTATGTAAAAAATACAAAAATATATTTCAGAATAAAAATAAGTATTTTTTTATACTACTTAGCTGGTAGAAAATCACACGGCCCACCTGATGAAAAGTGATTACCGTGGCCTATGGCGTGTGCAAAACCAAGGAAGTCACACACGCGCTGCCGATCCTGTAAGCACAGAGAATTTCTATGCCGGCAGTGTAAAAGGACTAGCTTTTGGTCTTCGTACTGTCAGCACAAAAACTCTCCAGTGAGCGCTGGCTACCTAACTCACCGCCGGGAACACAAACCGTGGTATTCTGTAGGGCGGAGGTATTTCCCCAGTCGGACTGCTCAATTGGACGGAAATACCGTCATGTAAATCTTATACTGATATTAGTCGTTGTTGTGTGTGTGTGCTAAAAATATTCAAGGTCATGTTTGGCAAGAAGCAAAGTCTTATCATACAAGTAAAAGGAAGAAGCCGAAAACATAATGTAAATGCTTAAATAAAATTACTGCAAGTGGTAAGAATTACGCGACAATTTGCTTCAGGCTTACGAAGAGCACCTACAAGTCTACAGCCTAATAAATTGAGTTCGCACAATTTCGTACTAAATCAACCAGCGAGACGCGAACCGAAGTATAATTCTGCACGCCAAAACATTTTATTGCAGAATTGAAGTTCGTTTCGGTAACTTTTACGTAATTCAGTCCCTTCACATCGAATTTATGTTCTATTGAAAATAAAATGATCATAAAAAATGTATTTCGTAAATTTTCTTTGATACAAATAAATTACTGTCTGCTTGTAACAAATTCTAACTTTGTACAAGTTCTTATAAGGTATTAGTTATATTAAAGTAGCTGCTTTGAAGTGTATTGTTATCCAAAGAATGTATTGTTCTCTTTGTGACATTATATTGACTTTTATTGTAGATATATAGCGTTTATTGAAACATTTCCATATATTCTTATTTAATAACTTTAAGTTTGGGTTTAACTGCGGAGACGAGGTCTCGGGTTCGATCCCAGGTATTACTATGGCACACACTAATTACTTTTCGATGCTTTTCGAAGTTATGTGTGTATTTATCGCAGGTTTATAAGTGCCCGGTTAATGGCAATAGGCTCGCCACCTATTACATTGGGACCACCTAAACATAAACTGGCGAAATGTGGGTGCTACCACCTCTGCCTACCCCTTCGGGAATATAGGCGTGAGTTTATGATGATGATGATTTTTTAAGAAGACCTATTAGTAACAAGATGTTTTTTTTAAGAATATTAGTAACCAAAATTACTGATATTCCCTCTAACCTCTCCAGCTTAGCTTAATTGCCTGTGTTAGGAGTGGGTTCACATCGGTAGTGTAATGGCCACAATTGTAACCCGGAACCTTTCTATCGTAAGACCGACTCTTTAACCATTAAGATACCGTCGCTTATGTTGGCTTATAGTTAAGTACTATCCTATGGTAGAAAAGGGTGAAACGACTGAAGTGTGACTTGACCCCATGGTCAGTTTCTTGCAGGGGGAATGTTTTGAAAAGTTATTATACTAATTATTTTAAAATTTCATTCAATACTATTCAATGATTTCAAAGATACGTCGAAGTTAATTAGGTTCCATTTAAACACTACTTTATAAACTAGATTAACTAAGTATTATGCAGTTGGAAAATTGCCAAGCTCTCGAAGAAACCCATTTTGATAGCAATCTTCGAATTGGCTCGAATTGTTCAAAGAATGAGAATAAAAAGAGACAAAAAGATGGATTTTAGATGAGTTCCAATTTTTGACAATCGCCTTAAGTGTTTTTGCTAATCAAATTTCGAATCCAAATTTCATAATTACATAACAATTCGGAACATTTCGTGATTAAATCATGTAACTTATTACTTTTGCTGACGTTTCGGGTGCGTTGCAGCACCCGTGGTCACGCCTTGGCTGACTTACGGTGTGAGGGTCAAATTTAATTTTGATAATCTGTTTTAGTTAGTAGAAGAGAACTAATCTAACTATCCAATTTACTTCTAATAAATTTCAATGCGGGTTACTAGATAGTTCGACATTGTCACAGAAAAAAAACCCAAATCCCGTTACTCGGTGTTTTGTGGGTCACTGTACAGGATTAACTTACTGCAGTAACAACTAACTACAGGATACTTATTATAGTAATTATGGTGTTGGTGAAATTCGTTTGGTAAACATATTAGAAGATAATGTAGAACTTCTATTTTCATAAATGTGGTTAATTATTGCAAGGCATACATTTGTTCGCCACATAGTGGGAGAGTATGGCTTGCACCTAAATGCAAACATTTATATACCCACTCACTCATAATATTCTGACAAATAAACTTTCATATCATTTCATTTCATTTCAAAATTTCTAATCACATGTATCCTCTGTACGCCGATGACCTACAACTAGACGCCCAAGCGGGTTTGTGTGATATGTGCACTGCAATAAGCAAAGTCATACAGGACCTAGGCCATTTTAACAGCTGGTCATGCCGATTTGGACTGACGGTTAATCTAAGTAAGTGCCAGGCTCTAATGATAGGGAGCCAACATTTTCGGAGACGGGTGGATGCGGCATATCTTCCACCTATTACTCTCAATGGTATGGCTCTCAATGATATCTCCATCTCAGGGTAGTGTTATTGACTCTACGCTGAGCTGAAGAGACCAAGTATCCCACGTGTTTCAAAAAATTACTGACTCACTTTGTGCATCGTATTGTCTACGAACCTTCTACCTGCCTACACCAAAGCAATGTTGGTGCAGGCACTACTATTCCCTGTGATTAATTATCGTGATGTTTGTTACTTTGACCGGAACGCAGAATATCTCGACAGATTTGACGATCTTCTAAATCATTATCAGATTCGTCTTCAACTACTGCAAGTATGAGCACGTGTCTGCTTGATGGTGTCAATTAAATTGGTGGCCGATTCGACAGGATTGGAACTAACGTGGTCTTACCACTCTTTATACTATCCTAACTTCTCCTAATTCTCCCTCGTACCTATTCCCTTATTTTAATATCTTGGCTCTATTCACGACAGAAACCTACGCTCACCAAATGACCTCGTCTCTTGCTGTCCTACTCGTCGCACAGATTTTATCCACTCTTCCTTTCCTGTACAATTCATATTTCTTTGGAATGTGCTACTTCTCGATCAGGGGGGCCACGGGTCATTCTACGTTCAATTTGGGAGTTCAAAAGCTCATACTGGATAAATTGGGCGAATCTTCCATATATTTTTTATAATTATTATTTTTATGTTTAGGTACATCTATGTATTATTACACATAGCAAAAGATAATAAATAATAATAAATAAATATTCCACGACATTCTACACAACGCTATCTAGACCCATGGTAAGCATAGCTTAACTAGCTTGTGTTATGGGATCTAGAATGCGGATAAACATAATTAGATACTTTTTTTTTGTAAATACATACATATTATACATAGAAATAAGGCCGCCCATTGTACATTAAACTGTATATACATGTTACCTACTTGTCTCAGTTGTAAATGTATTGGTGTACAATAAAGTATTATCTATCTATCTATACTATATATGTTATAAGTATATGTATGCATATATAAGTATCTACTATGATGTAGGTATGAATACTTTACAGCTTATTTAATATGTAGTTATAGTCCTACCTTAGTTAGCTTTCATAATATACCTACTTTGTTGTTCCCTGCACCACCTGTAAGATTGACTGGTAGAGAAAGTCCGCCTGTGCATGAAACTTAAATAAATAAATAGTAAACACCGGGCTCATTAGAAGACATTGTATCTACCTTATAGGTAGACTTTCGAAGCGAGCGTCAATAGCGTCAGTGGCGCCGCGACTGTAACGCCGCGACAGAGCGACAGATAGATACTCCATATAAATGTATGAAATTCTAGGGAACGACTTTCGAGCTCAGCGACACAAACGCGGCGTCAATGGCGTCACAGTGCCGCTGTGATAGCGTTTTCAGACGTGACATTAGTGACGCTATAGACGCTGCGTCTGTGACGCTTAGTTCGAGGACCTTAAAACGTAGATGTTAAAATTGTGACTAACGACTTACACTCGTAGAAGAGTAATGGGTCCACCTACCAGCCCGTTTTAGAAGTATTGATATCTTTTTGGTTGGATTCATAATATTGACTATGTAAATAAGGAAGTAAAACAATAATAAAACGAGGGCTGGAAATTACTAGCTTTGGATGTAGATGTTCCTTCTTTCTTCAGTCCCGGGTCCTTTAAGCGGGGCGTGAATAAGTATATGATGAGGCCGTCAAGCTGAGTGTCACCATTGTCACATGGTGTGTGTAAGTAATGGTGACCCTCTTTTCTGAGACTTTGCCTTCAGCTTACCATCAGGCAAGGCGAAGTCTAATTGACGTGTTTTATATATAAAAAAAAAGAATGCGGAAACAGGATCAACGAAACCACGGGAAGCTTTTTTAAATATTTACATACTCACAGCAATAAAACTCAATTTAGAATTAATTTATGCTAAATTACTCTACAGAAAATAATATACGCATATCAACAGCATTTAATATCCTCACATGCTACGTATATTTTGTATATTACTTATAATGAAACCTGTGGCTGACAGATTAGAAAATTGTTTCACTGAGGTAATTTAGAAATTCTGCAGTAATAAAAGGTCGTTTGTTGCCGCTGACATTTTATTATGCTAGCCGGCTCGGGAGGGTTCACTGCGATAAGCTGTTAACTCGTAACGATTAATTTTATATTATGTGTTCTATATTGATAGGAGTACTGATCGAACGATAGATATACTAGGCAAACATAGGCAGATCAGTTCGTGTCAACCTCGAATAAATTACCTTGGCAGCTCGAGTAATGTACAACAATAGCGCTAAATATCGGATACTCGAAAAATACAAAAACCATAGTAAGTGTCCCAGTGAGTGTTATACTACTAATGTAAATGACTATAACAATCTCTTATCATACTTTACGACAAGCTACTTCGTAAATAAATAAATAAACATGAAAAGTCATAAGTGATTTAGGGTAACTCCCCTACGGGCCACGGACACTGTTAAAAATCCATTTAACTTTAGACTTTAAATCAATGTGACTAAAGTCCAGACGTAGTCCAATTCAATCCCACTAAGACACAAGTATGTGTATTCCCCGCTAAGAAAACCCCATTCATTGTAGCGCCGCAATTCCTGGGCACACCGTTTACCATCTCCTCGAGTATCGGGATCCTTGGTGTCGATATCTCCAGTGACGTCCAATACCGAAGTCATTTGCAAGACAAGGTTAAGTTGGCATCAAGAAAACTCGAGTGTTCAACAGGGCGAAGCAGTACTTCACTGCGGGGCAGCAACTCCTTTATAAAGCACAGGTCCGGCCTCACATGGAGTACTGCTGTCACCTTTTTACTGGAGTACCTGCATACCAGCTTGACCCCTTCGACTCATTGCAAAGACGGGCATTGAGGCTGGTTGACAATCCCAAACGCACAGGTAGGTAGTGTGGAACCTCTTAGCCTTAGGAGGGATTTTGCCTCACTGTGTGTGTTCTACCGCCTATACAATGGTTTGTGCTCAGATGAATTGTTTGACATGATGTCCGTAGCTACATTCTATCATCGCACCTCTCGCCATAAGCAGGGAATTCATCCTTACTCATTGCGACCTGAGACGGTGCGCACTGAAACGCGTGCGTGCGATGAAAGAAACTTCATCCCACGCACACTCAAGCTGTGGAATGACCGCCCTGCTGCCGTTTTCCCTAGCTTCTACAATATGGGGTTATTCAAGAGGGGCATCAGAAGGCTTCTTCATGGTCGGCAGCGTGCGTGTGACAACCCTGGTGTTGCATACGTCCATAGGCCACGGTAACCGCTTCCCATCAGGTGGGCCGTGTGCTAGTCTGCCAACAAAGTGGTATAAAAAAAAAATATATTTTTTGCAGGATGAAAAAAATCTGTAATGAAACTTTTAAAAAGACTTTAATCGTATAGAAATAAAGTCTAAAAAGTAATGTAATCTTTTTCAGTGTCTATGGTATGACAGTGGCTATAGTAGAATCGACTAAAACGTTACGTAGTCTTGGGTAATCAAATGTCCAGGATTCGATGACCCAAGACGACTAGATCACCATTGGCATATTCCTCGCACTACATAAATTGGTCCCTAACATCACGAATACCAATGAATTGCTAGACCACTCAAATACTCAGAAAAAGTGTAAACCTTACATTTATATTATATCATAAAAAAACTAATATTTTGACCAATATAGTCACACTAAGGAAGTTGATCTCAATATTGCCATCAATACCGCCATAAAATAACACGGGTATTGCAATTGGTTAGAAACCATCAGCGCACCAATATGTATAATATGAGTCCATATTTTCCAGGTTAACTGCGACGTGGTTGAACTTCATAATTTTCTGTGAAGCGATCTGAATTCGATGGCCAGCGTATTGTAGAATAAAATGACAAATGTATGGGATTTGACGTATTTGACAGTTGTCAACATAACATAATCTCATGCCTATATCCCCGGGGTAGGCAGAGGTGCTAGCACCCACATTTCGTCAGTTTATGTTTAGATCCCAATGTCATAGATGGCGAGCCTATTGCCATTAATCGGGCACTTATAAACCTGCGAGAAATACACACATAACTTCAAAAAGCGTCTAAAAGTCATTGGTGTGTGCCATGGTAAAACCTGGGATCGAACCCGAGACCTCGTCTCAGCAGTCCATTACCCATACCACTAGGCTACCGTGGTTGTACAGTTGTCAATGTATGTCATTAATGTCAAATCTCATACATTCGGCATTCTATTTTACAATACGCCGGTAATCGAATTGCCACTTGTCTAGAAGGTCCGACCTCCACAATCTTTTTTTTATATATAGGAACCGCCAACTTGACTTCACCTCGCCTGATGGTAAGCTAAAGACTAAGCTAAAAGCAAAGTCTCAGGAAAGAGGGTCACCGTTACAGAAACTGAGTGTTACAATGGTGGCACTCAGCTTGGTGGCCTCATAAGATGCTTTTTCACGCCCCGCTAAAAGGCCTCGGGACTGTAGGAAGAAGGAAACACGTGTGCTGGGAATGAATTCCAGGTCTTGGTGGTGCGGCAAAGAAAAGAGTCTCCGAACCGCATGGTTCTTGCTCGTATAATCTGCACAGTGTGAGGGTGACATCTAAGGCCTGCACGTGTTGTCCTATGTAGGAAAGGAGAGAACCAGAAGTGATATCCAAGTATTGCAGCTACACCAATCGTCGAGCTTTTTAAGGCACTAAGCACCAACCGGTAACGATTGGTATAAATTTTAGTATGACGATTTTTTTACTTACATGTACTCGTACACTTGCTCAAAAATTAAGTTATCATGTTCCATACATTGTAACAAACTATAATTACTATTTATTACAAACATGGGTACTAT
Organism: Eilema griseolum; assembly: GCA_963662185.1. Classification (NCBI taxonomy): domain Eukaryota; kingdom Metazoa; phylum Arthropoda; class Insecta; order Lepidoptera; family Erebidae; genus Eilema; species Eilema griseolum. Next base: position 5,559,000 of record OY759243.1, read on the forward strand.
TAATTGTTCAAAACTTCACCAATTAGTGGAAAGTATCGGGTTCAAATTGGTATAATAGAGTTTGAAATATACTAAACTGGACCTTACCCTTTTCAAAGAAATTATAACAAAGGATTACATTTACATAAGTCCTGAGTCAAGTTCATTTGATTAAAATTTCTTTATTCTGAGAATACAACTTACCACTCTCAAATAATGACTATTTTGGTATTCAATTCTACTCGGGCTAACAGGTAAGGCACCCCATCATATCCATCTCCATCAACAACGACAACAACGCTTGAATCAAAATATTACTAGGTATCAATTAAGCCTATCGCAGTTCACTGCTGAACTAACTTGGGAGGCTTTGGCCTACTATTTTCATGCTGGCCAGACGGGGTTTTATTTCGAATTTTCTTTCTTTCGTAGTGATATCGTCTGCGTATTTTTCCGTTAATCGCTCCTTACGACACCCTTCGAATGAGATATAAAACATAGGCACTTCCATCGCCCAACATAGGTACTATGTTGGACGATACTACTTTCCGCCTTGCCACTTGCCTTCGCTTAGGTTTCACCGCATCATTGCCACTGCGGTGAAGCTGTCGACAGTCTTGGGCACTATGGCCTTTCATGCAGCAGAAGCGCTGGGCATATACCGCGACACGCCTGCATCAACAACATTATCCACCGTGCTCTAGCTACCGCTGGCGTGCCAGCCATTCGTGAACCTAAAGGGCTGGTGCGTAACGATGGCAAGAGACCGGATGGTATGTCATTGCTACCTTGGAAGATGGGTAGACCTTTGGTTTGGGACGCTACGTGGGTCGACACTCTTGCGCCTTCAAATCTTTCAAGCACAGCAGGGTATGCCGGTGCTGCTGCTGCATCTGCGAAAAACCTCAAACGGCGCAAATACTGTAACCTGACAGGTGATTATGTTTTTGAGCCGTTTGGGGTTGAAACGTTAGAGACGTGGGGTCCAAGTACTCGTTCTCTATATAAAGACTTGCCAAAGCAGCTGATCGACGCTACGCGTGACCAGAAGGCTGGTTATTATCTTGCACAGAGAATAAGCATTGCCATTCAACGTGGCAATGCTGCCAGCCTTCTGGGTACATTACCGGTCGGTGATGATGCGGAGGAATTTCATGACGCATTATGTATGTAATTTTTATGTTTATTTTATTTTAGTGTATTTTAGTAGGTACCTAATAATACACTCGAGAGCAATGAATCCGGGTCACTTAAAGAATGTTAAAAATCTCGGAAACTAAAAATGATAGGTTAATGCAATAAATTGTATTTAATAGACAATGTAATACTCCTTAAATGAAAGTAAAAAAAATATGAGTCACCATACATTTTATTAACACAAAATTACATAAAGAAAAAAACTGCTGATCTCTCCTTAAAACAAAAATAGGAAACATGAAATTTTTGAACTTTATTACGATTTTCTTGAATTTTAATACTTCGTATTGCCTCCTCGTGCTTCCATTACTGCGTTTACACGGTTTGGCATGCTGTACACCAAGTTCCTTATACGATTTTGGGGAATATTCTCCCATTCCTCTGTGAGAGCAATTTTGAGCTCACGAAGCGTGATTGGGGGAGGGTTTCGTTGTTTTACGCATCTGCCTAGCTCGTCCCAAGCATGCTCGATCGGGTTGATATCCGGGCTGCGCGCTGGCCACTCCATACGAGTAATGTTCATCTCTTGAAGGTAGTCATTCACAATCCTACCTGTATGAGGTCTGGCATTGTCATGCATAAATATAGCATCCTCACCTAAATTGACCATAAATGGACCAACGTGATCATTGAGGATTTCTTCCACATATCTTACGCTAGTTAAAGAGCCGTTTTCTATGATCACCAGCTCTGTGCGACTTTCAGAAGAAATTCCGGCCCACACAAGTACAGACCCACCACCGTAGGCTACTTTTTCTTCGATGCATGCTTGCTTGAATCTTTCCCCTAGTCTTCGATACACTCTGTGTCTTCCATCGTGCTTGTAGAGCATAAATTTTGATTCGTCGGAGAACATAACTTTTGACCAATCTTCAATACTCCAATTTACGTGGCTCTGGGCATAACTTAGTCTCGAAATACGATGCCCACGCTCCAGTTTAGGGCCGTTTGCAGGTCTAAGGGGTTTTAAGTTAGATTCAGCAAGCCGACGTCTTACTGTCCATGCACTTGGGTTACTTCCTCCGAGGCGTCGAAACTGATTGGTGAGTTCAGTTCCTGTGAGAAAGCGATTTCGAAGCATGGTGTTCACCAAGTATCGGTCTTCTCGTGCTGTGGTACACCTGGTTCTGCCCGTTCCTGGTCTGCGTAGGTTAGAACCAGTTTCTTCGTAACGTCGGAGAACTCTTTGTACTGTTGACAGCGACACACCGACAGTCCTGGCTGTATCGCGCTGACTCCGGCCGGTTTCCAGCATTGTAAGTATTCTGGTGCATTCTTCAGGCTTAAGCGACATAATTTCAGCTTGATTAATGAATATAGAGCACTATCAACATGGTTTATGTACCCACATAAATGACAGATTACAAACAAAAGCAACACCAAATGCTGTAATTTCGTAGTTCCATCTTCGAAAGTGGCCCTTTTTCAAATTTGATTTTTTTATGATATAACTTTACAATAACTAAGAAGTTTTAATACCTTCATTTAAGGAGTATTACATTGTCTATTAAATACAATTTATTGCATTAACCTAGCATTTTTAGTTTCCGAGATTTTTAGGATTCTTTAAGTGACCCGGATTCATTGCTCTCGAGTGTAGTTTTAGTTGTAATTTTCAATTGAATTGTATAATTATAAAAAATATACATACATACATATAAATAAAAAACTTAAAAAGAAAAACCCGTAGAGAATCCCGTAAGGCGAAACCGGTCAGATCTAATAAATATTAAAACTAATGTGGAAAAGTACGAACTAGTTTTTTTTTATACCATTTAGTTGGCAGACAAGCACACGGCCCACCTGATGGGAAGCGGTTACCGTGGCCTATGTACGTATGCAACACCAGGGGTGTCACACTCGCGCTGCCGACCACGAGAAGTCACCAAGTGCCATCAATCCGCCGTTTTCTTGCGGCGGCAACCTTAAACTATTTTTTTTTTTCAAATATATCTAACAGCAGTCCCAACTAACATAATTTTCAAACAAAGAAAACTAAATCTAAATCTCTACTTGCTTGAACTCCGTTGGTCAAAGTTATAGGGCACAAATTGGGGTTTTTTATTTTTTTTATTTATCTATCCTTTTCTTGTAAATCCATCCTTTCCATTTCTTGCGCGTCTTTTGTTCCAGAAGAAAGAGAGAGAGAGAGGTTATTTAAGAATAGGATACAAAATGTGATGAAATGACATTTAGTAAAGATAATTTTGATCACTACTAGCTTAGATGTCGTTGGGCTTAGGCCTGCTAGCACATATCAATATGAGCACTCTGCTACTAACATTATTTTGGAGAATTATTGATTGCTAAGATGTTTAAGGCACTCTGGATACTTACGACTATTTAAGCTCTGTATTAGCTAATATAATATTGGAGTTTTGATATCACGATAATTTTAAGAACTTTACCAGTAAACATTAATCTGATGCTGACTGTTGGCCCAATGGTAAGGACACCCGTGCAAACGAAAAAAAAACAAAAGCTCGTGAATTACATCTCTGTTCAAATAATCAGTAAGTACCATATTTTCTCATCGATAGAGGATGATAAGTAGAGTAGGTATATGACTCAAGAGCAAATTATTTTTCCCTCGGGTGATGTACTTTGAAACACTCGTTCGCTCAGAATTCTACTTTAGAATTCTTCGCTTCGTTCGTAATCCAAAAAAGCGCCCTCATCTTCAAAATACTATTTTGCTCCCTTTTCAAACAATCTACTATTATTCCTGTCTAAACCAAAATGGGTCACTAATATATTGGTGGATTCCCAAACACCCGCAGTCACCAGATACTGTGCCCATCCATCAAATTGACAATTTAAATCACGTACACATACCTTGGCACTTGCATACCATTCAAATTAAAATGATAATTGCAAATACCACGTTGATGCAGTGGAATGAATCCGAAACGTTTAATATGCGAAAGCAGAATTAAATTGTATTATACATAGGCTGCTACTTATGTATGCGGAATCTGGGATTCCAATAATTTTAAACGCAATGTCTGACCTCCATGCACATATTCGTTCTTTTTTTAAATACTGGCCGCTAATATTTTTTTTCTTATATACGTTAGTGTTTTGTTTTTGTTGGGTTTAAAATGTCATATCGCTGAAAAAATGGAACTCACTCGTGAAAATATTCGTGCAATGATTTATTACGGTTTTCGACGTGGTTTAACGCAACAACAGTGCGTAGATCAACTAACTTCGATTTTTGGTGGTGAAGCTCCATCAAAAACGACTGTGTATCACTGGTTTAGTGAGTTTAATCGCGGGCGGAGTAAGCTCACGGACGAAGTTAAAGAAGGTCGCCCGAAATCGGTGGTTGTGCCACAAAATATTGAAGCTGTGCGAAAACTAATAATGCAAGACCGCCATGTTACGTATCGCGAGATAGAGGCCATTCTGGGCATATGGATCCCGCACAACTTAACTGAGTATCAAAAAGATGCTCGCGTCGAATGGTGCAAGAAAACCTTGAAAAAATTCAACGGAGGCGACTCAAAATCTGTTTATAATATCTACACAGGTGACGAATCCTGGATCTACGCGTACGATCCCGAAACTAAACAACAATCAACAGTTTGGGTGTTTCAAAATGAGCCAAACCCTACGAAAGTGGCTCGTGCAAAAAGCACTGTAAAGCAAATGGTGGCCTGCTTTTTTGGTATTAATGGCCATGTGGCTACAATACCACTGAAGAATCGCAGAACGGTTAATTCGGAGTGGTACACGACCATTTGTTTGCCAGAAGTATTTGAAGAAATACGCAAAAACAACCAGCGACGCAGAATCATACTTCACCATGACAATGCCAGCTGTCATACATCTCAGGAAACAACTACATTTTTGGATGGTACAAAAAATAGAATTAATGGGTCATCCACTGTACAGCCCTGATTTGGCTCCCAATAATTTCTATTTATTCCCAAATGTAAAGAATAAATTACGTGGTCAACGATTTTCGACCCGTGAAGATGCTGTAGACGCGTTCAAACAGCACGTTTTGGAGATACCTCAATCAGAGTGGAAAAAGTGTTTTAAAAATTGGTTTTATCGAATGCAAAAGTGCATCGATCATAGTGGAGAATACTTTAAAAAGCAATAAAAGCATATTGAGCCATATACATTTGTTTATTTTTTCTATTCCGCATACATAAGTAGCAGCCCTTGTATATGCTAATTATTTTGTCTGTTTCACAATATATAAAAGCTGTTGAAGCGTTAAGCAGTACCAGAGTTATTTTCTGGAATATAGTTACTGTTTTAAAGTTCTAAATTTTTCTGCGTATCATATATATCTATATCTATAATATATGTAAGCGTGGTATCCAGCAGAGTAGCTCGGTAGCTTAGTGGTTAAGGAGTCGGCCTTACGATCGTGAGGTCCCAGGTTCGTACCCTGTCCATTACACTACCAACGTGAATCCACTCCTAACACGAGTAATTTAGGTTGAGGAGTTAGAGGGAATATTAGTAATTTCGGATGTAATATTCTTAAAGCAAAGTAAAAAATAAATTTGGCCCACCCCGTCTCTTACCATGTGGTGTCGTACAAAGCTACTAAGGGATAAGGCTGTTTAACATCAGACAGATATATACAGCCCAGACTCAGCCTCAGGTGCACGGTATCACCTCCTATTACGTGGTACCGAATTCAATTATTGGTAACATGTGAGTGTTAATTCACCTCAGCCTAACCCCTCCGGGGATAAAGGCGTAATTATATGCATGTATGCAAATATATATATCAGGCACTTGTCGATTTTTCTTGGAGATAGGACTGGGGAAGGGATTGTGGGCTACAAGTGTAACAAGTACAAGATTGGCAGCCGGCATTGATAAGAGGATAACGAAACGAATAAGTTATTTTTTTTAGTTTTTATAACACAAAATTTAGATAGGTGCTCTTCGTGGACTTAGTCTAGATGGTATTCACGCAGATCGCCTCAGTGCTCTAACTGAACTTTTTTTTTTTATAAAGAACACGTCAATTAGACATCGCCTTGTTTGATGGTAAGCTGAAGGCAATGTCTCAGAAAAGAGGGTCACCATTACCAAAATAGTATTTATGACCAATATATTTAGATGATTTACTAATTCGACGTTTTGCTACAAAAGATGACCAAATTAGAGGTTTTACTAAACATACCATTCGGGAAGTTGTACCTTTTGCTACTTGAACATATTGATCGATAACCACTATAACAATGTTATTCAGGCTAACTTTATTAAGTTAGAGACCCTCTCTTCCGGTAGTATAAATTTTCCCCTATATTTATGGCTCTGTGACCCTTGGGTCCAATTTTCGGGTCGGATGAAGTGCTATTGAGTTTTTGTGTCAGAAAAGTAGCAACACTTAAGTTTGTAAACATGCCCAGCAGACCGCAATAGACTCGTCCCCTATTAAGCGGGACAGAAAACTATTCGCTAATTGCTCTTAGCGATAAAACTGCCCATTGTACCCACATATTCATAGTATTTACTTTATACAAACGGCAGTGAGGGTGGTCATCTTCACCCGAGAATTCGAATATTATAAAAAATCCCGTAGCCCGATTGGAGCACCATCTACCGATCCAAAAAATAACAGAGTAAAACCAACTCTGAAGGAGATTTTATATGTATATATCGTTTTAAAACTTTTATTTTAAAAAGAGAAGGAAGGAAACATTTGTTTAGTGCTAAGTGGTCACACATACAGGAAATTACAGAACAAGCAATATTGCCATTTTAAAGTACTGGAAGAATGTACACACATTGATAATAAACATGCTTTCAAACTAAAGATCGCAACGAACGTGCAATCAGAGCGACACACAAATGCACCAAATGGTTGTCCAGTTCAGCATGTGCCAGGTAGAAACCTAGCGCTGGTTTTCAACTAGAGCCCGATTGCGCTCCAATCGCAAAACAAATCGATGTAAAACTCTTTTAAGGTTTTGAACTATTTTTCTTTCAACTATTTCTACGAAACGAGAGTACATCGGGGGTACTTATACATTGCTCGACGTGACCCTAGACCCAGCCCAGTCATCACGGTATTCTCTAAATATTTGATTATTACATATTCGTCTCATTTATTTTTGAGTATTTTTTTTCTAAATGTATGTAATTTCCATATTTTGGGATATTCTATTTAATTTTATTCTAATCTAATTTAACCAAACTATCATACTCTATATAAATAAAGAAGGCCAGGCCTAAATACATAAATTAAAAGCAGAGAGATTTATTTCTAAGAATTAGAATGTTTTTTTTTTATCTTTTGAAACTGTGAATATAGGCATCTGAATTAATGAACAGCTCGCTTTCAAACCTAAAATATCAAATTACGAATTAATTATTATTACACTGACGGACTCATAAACTGCATCAAAGTAATAGACGACTTTGAAATAAATATTTTAACCAAGTATGCATACTTTCTATGCAGATTTAAATTGAAACCTCTAGATTGATTCGTGAACTTTAAAACAGCGTAGGGTCATATCTTTAAGTTTAAGTTTATGTACTGGAAAGGACCTTAAGACTTTTATTGAAGAAAAAACAGAAATTTAAGAAAAATTGGTTTAATTAAAAAATTGGTTTTAACAATAGACACAAACTTTATGCAAGGGTTTATTTGTGTTTTAATAAGGTGTATTACCCCCACGTGCCCTTATTACGGATTCTAATCGGTTCCGCATAGATTTTATAAGGGTTTTTAAAAGATCTTGCGGAATATTGACCCATTCTTCTGAAAGTGCTGTTCTTAGTGCTGCCACTGTCGTGGGCGAAGGGTTTCTCGCATATACAGCTCTTTTTAAATTGTCCCAAACATGCTCGATGGGATTAAGATCCGGGCTGCGTGCTGGCCAATTCATTGTACGTATCCCAACCTCTTCGCAATAATGTTGAACTTGTGCAGCTGCATGCGGCCGGGCATTATCCTGCATTAAAGTAAAATTTTCGCCTATGAATCCCATGTAAGGCACCACGTGATCTTCTAATATCTCTGTTATGTAGCGATGTGCTGTCAAACCCCCTCTATTACCGTTTTGACGGACCATGTCTATGAACACAAGTTCGGTTCGCCCGTTCATCGATATGCCACCCCAGACCATACATGAACCGCCTCCAAAAGGAACACGCTCCTCAATGCAACTTTGAGCATATCGCTCCCCACGTCGACGATAGACTCTTCTGCGACCATCTGCACCATATAAACATGTCCTACACTCGTCTGTGAACAATACAGAGGCCCACTGCTCTTCTGTCCAATTCAGGTGATGACGCGCAAATCTTAAGCGAGCTTGTCTGTGAGCTGTAGACAACTTTGGACCATTTGCTGGTCTAAAAGGGGTGATATCCGCTTCCTTTAACCTTCTTCTTATTGTTCGTGCACACACGTTTACTCCACGCACTTCATTAAGCTCGGTTTTGATGTTAACTGACGTGAGGAAACGATTTCGCAGGGAAGTTATAACAATAAATCGGTCATCACGACCTGTGGTTGCTCGAGTTCTGCCTGTACCACGTCTCCTCCTGTAAGAACCTGTCTCTACAAACCTTCTGTATATTCTAGAAACAGTAGACTGGTTTAAATTTAAATTTCTACCAATCGTTCGTTGATCCAAGCCCTCCCGCACCAATGCTACAATTTGTGCCGCTTGTTCGGACGAAGTATCCATATTATGGTTCAAAAACTCTCGATGTGTTAAAAAACTAACCCAACAATTATGCTGGTAACAATAATTCAATTGACAAAACAAAAAAAATCAATGAGAATCAATTTAAAACTTTGCTATAAATAACACGCAAATCTGATACTACAAGTAAATTTTCTTTCCCGGCTATATTCATTTGTTTTACTGCAGTTCTATTTTTAAATTTAATTTTTTTTTAAGATTAAGAGCCAGTCTTTCCATATTTATATAATTTAATCTAAAAAGTTTGCATACTTATTATAAAAAATCCTTTTAGAGTAAACCTGAACTTTGATGCAGTTTATGAGTCCGTCAGTGTATTACATTTCAGTGAGCCCTCTGTATAAATTCATTTAGTGTAAAACTAGACTCAATTAACATCGTGGGTTAAGAGAAAAGTGATAATTATATTAGATTATTAGAGGACCTTACAAACAATTTGGTGAAAACAAAATTCAAGCCAAACTATGTATTTGAAGGTAAATTCAAATACACGGAATTAATTTCATCAAAATCGGTTTAGACTTTTTGGGAGCTTATTTTAATAATATAATGAGGTTATAACTATATCAAACAAGTAAACAAAGTAAAAATCACACCAGATTAGTTCGTTTTTTAAATTTTAATTACTATATAGGCCATTAATATTAACATCGCCTCGTTTCAAACTACATACGAATAGGAATGAGGGCGAACCAATGAAGGTAATTACAAGGAGCCGGCTAGAGCTGTCGGCACCTCGACACGGGACGTATTGAATGCGCAGCCGCTGACCCGAATGACCTCACTTAATTATGCTATACACTGCTTGAAATAAATACTCGTATAAGCATATGGATTAGACAGAAAGAGGAATGTATGCAATACATAACAAATTTTTCGACAAGTTAGGAAGTTACTTTGACTAAGTAGATTTTATATAAATTTGGAGAAGTCTTAATAATATTATTATCAACCTCATAGCTATTGTGTAACCATAAAACGTCTGAAAAGCCTAACTATAGACCTTCGATATCGCAAATTTTGGTTGTGGCGTACAAAAAGCACTCTATTGAAAATAAAGTTCAGTATGAAAAGCCGCGATCTCTTCCCATGTGGTGACGTACAAGGCGACTAAGTGATAGGACTGTTTGACATCAGACAGTTTTATATAGCCCAGACTCAGCCTCATGTAGATAGCTTGAGTCAAAAATAGTGCCCGGAAGACGACAATGGGCTCACCCCCTAATACGTGGGACCGAATTTAATGATTGGTGAAATGTGCGTGCTAATTCACCTCTGCCTAACCCTCCGGGATAAAGGCGGGATTATATGTATGTATGTAGTATGAAAGGTCGATCCTAATTAAGTTGGGAAAAGACTCAGATAGTTATGAATGGTCATTCATTGCTAGAAACTGATACTACAACAACGGCCATTATCCACTCAACTCGGAAAAATTTGCAAGATCGTATAAATTGATTTATATGCATACAAACATACAGTCACGTTTATTTCTCAGCGGGGTAGGCAGAGACTGTTTTCCACTTGCTACTTTCATAATTGTTTTCATACATGCCTGTTTCAAGTACTCTTGACAAGTCCTTTCTTTAAAATGCCTTCGATTTGATTGACACACGTATGTCTACGTCAATCCGCACCAGGTTGTCCATGCACTCTCGCTTCATAAATTTGTTTCGCCGGTCTTCTTTCATCCATCCTCTCCACGTGTCCGAACCATCTAAGCATCCCTTTCTCTATCTTAGTCACTACATCTTCAAACATACCACAAAGTTCCCTTATCACGCTATCCCTCACAGGATCCGTCAACTTCACCCTAGCTATACTTCTCATTTCCACAGCATTCAATTTACTTTCATACGTCTTCCTCAAAACCCAACATTCACAACCATACATTAATGTAGGGACGAGTACTTCTCTATGTACCGCCAGGCGTGCCTGTTTGGATACTTTCTGGCTGCACATAAAATTGCGCAATGCCCATTCACTTGATTTCCAGCAATAACTCTTCATACAATATCACTGTTATACGTCCCATCTCTCGCATACTTCAAATCCAAATGCATACAATTTTTCACCTGTTCTATTCTTTCTCCTTCAATCAGAACTGTACAGTTTGTCATACTTTCTTCTCTTTCAAAAACTATCACTTTCGTTTTATTTACATTAACTTTCATCTCTTTGCTTTTCGGGCACCATTTATAATATTGACCTTTATATTGGTGAAATATGGATGTTAATTCGCCTCTGCCTAACCCTCCGGGAATGGAGGCGAGATTATATGTATTATAGAATTAATATTGATTAAGCATATTTGGTAATTGCATTAATATTGTGTAATGTTCGCTCTACACGTTCGCGAAGTAGAGACGAAAGCGTTGGTTAGCACACTCTCCTGATGCCCCGCCACACATCAAGAATGAAACCTTCGACAATAAGTGTTGGCCAACATGTTCGCCACTGTGTAGAGCAGACTTAAAGTGCCTAATAAAATAATATCCATTGTCGATCGATAAATTAATCAACATGGTTGAGCAACACACGCTCCACTCCGGTTATCGGATGCTGCAGGCACCTGAATTATTCTCAGAATATTGAAGGCACGATTTTGATAAATTGTGCTGCAAATTTGTGGCATATTGTTGACATAACCGCAGCCCCGGGCGTTTACAATGGAATTTATATCCAATGAAGCTAAACATATTCTTGGTCCGAATAATAGGTTAGATACATGTTGCCCTCCTGAAATTTTGATTGCAGGCGACCTTTGATCCAAGTTTGGGATCACATTCGCCCGATTGTGGTTATTCAAATAGGCTAGTTATGTACCTGAAAAATAACTACATACTTTTTTTTGGTGCTGATGTCTTCACGGATAACGATTGATACTGAACTACGTTTGAGCGGAGTAATCAAAAATTTTAATAGTGCCTGAAGACGAAAGTCTTTAACCAATGTGTGTTACCAGTGATGACTTACGGATCTGAAACGTGGTCCCTCACTATTGGTCTCCTGAAAAAGCTCCAAGTCGCTCAACGAGCTATGGAAAGGGCTATGCTCGGTATTTCCTTACGTGATCGCGTCAGAAATCATGATATCTGTAGGAGAACAAAAGTAGTAAGCTCAGCGGATTAGCTCGTTGAAGTGGCAATGGGCGGGACACATAGCGCGCAGAACAGATGGCCGATGGAGCAAAAAAAGTTCTGGCATGGCGACCGCGTACGGGCAAACGTAGCGTAGGACGCCCTACGGCCAGGTGGAAGGACGACCTCATGAAGGTCGCCGGGAAGCACTGGATGCGCGCTGCTTTAGATCGGTCATTCTGGAAGTCTATGGGAGAGGCCTACGTTCGTGCCACACATAGTCCACTGACTATGTGTGGCTGACATGATGATGATGATGAATCAAAAATTAATGTTTAAAAATGATTGCAACATCGTTCATATTGGTGCCGATAGTTCGTACGAGTATCGGTTGATAACTCCCACTGTCGCTGTAAGACGGATATATATATATATATAGGAAGTTTTCAGGCAAGATTTGATGACTCGGTCAGAGCATTCCCATGTAAGTGAAACATCGAGGCAATTAAGAACAGTGTTATCGCAGGTTTATAAGTGCCCGGTTAATGGCAATAGGCTCGCCACCTATTACATTGGGACCTAAACATAAACTGGCGAAATGTGGGTGCTAGCACCTCTGCCTACCCCTTCGGGGATATAGGCGTGAGTTTATGTTATGTTATGTAAAAACAGTATCCTATCCTAATCGATTTGAATATTTACCATACTAAATGCTTTAAAATTTAATTTAAACGATCTATTTTGCTAAATACTATAGTATATAGTCCAAATAATTAGGACAAGGTTAGCGTAGTGGTAGATGATGATCAAATTTATAAATTATGTACAGTTGACAAAGGAGATACCAACTGTATCTTTATATCATACCTATATATAAAACAGTATCCTTAATAAGTATGTATACACTCACACTTACTATAGTTTACAGTTATGTATACACACGTACATACAACTTTATATGAAAAACAGTTCTATAATTAATAAATATTCATACTTATAGTCGCAAAATATTGTTATTTCCTCACTTATAGACCACAAAAGAATCTAAACAAATACCTTCCTTTAAAAAAATGTTAAAAAAATTGTACTCGTAACATAGAACTCTTTTCAAATCATACTTATCTGGTTTTCCTTAATAGCACGGGGTAATAAAAGAAATAGTTGCTCATTTTTCATACTTTACTGAGATTGCACAGATGGTTCATTCGCAATACGTGATGTACGTACCAATAACGGGGAGATAGAACATAAAATTAATCTGAGATCAAAGGAACTAGGTCACTGAGCTGTTTTGCTTAGATGAAATGTAAGTGAACGTACAGATAAGCTGACTCAAATGATGAGAATTATTTAATAAGATGAATTGACAAGTCCTGTAAGTAAACTGTAAAATGTGAAGAGTCTAAAAATCGCAGCTGACCACTTTAACAGATGATAATTTGTCTTTTTCTTCATCTCAGCGTTAATCTCGGTCGCTTCCGAAAATTTCACCTCGCTATCTAGGGCCTAGGGCCCCCTTTTACCAGTCTAACTGCGTGTTTGCTTGAACTTCGAGCTCGAACTTTTCGTAAGGCGAATGGTTTCTATGTACTTCTATGAAATACCTTCCGTAGCCAGCTACACGTCGTCAGCCCGTATTTCATTGATAGATATGACAATCAGTGTCGCGACAACTGGTCACGTCGCCTGCAACAGCGGTAGGTATGCTTCAAACTTACGAACTCTAAAAACGATTTTCTATTTGAAAATAAAAATACAAGCTATTTTGCTCAAGTTTGTCTCAAGTCAAAATTTAAAGTAACTCAACTGTTTCAAGAGTAGTTACTGCAGTTTAAAATCAGCACTTGATTGGTACAGTTCCATTTCGTACTCCTTCAGTCATCTTCGTCAGAAGTATCGATAGTTTAACGGTTAAGCAGTCGACCTTACGATGACGAGGTCCCGAATTCCAATTTTGATCTTTATACTACCTTACTAACACAGTAATTTAGGTTAACCGTAGGGGTTAAGGGGAATAGAAGTAATTTCGGTTATTAATTAATTATTAGCTCCCCGTCCGCCGCGGATAACACCAGCTCGAGGAAGAGATTAAAGTACGCCAAGTGGGAGGCGCTGTAGAGTTGGAGACCCTGAGGAGCTAGGGCAAAGTTGTCAAAATCCTTGTAAGGGCGATTGGGCAGAGGATCATAGAAGCTACTAGTGACTCTCACCCCGGATCATTCCTGATACAATTGGGCATGGTAATACAGCGTGGAAACGCGGCCAGTGTGATGGGCACCTTTGCACCGGGAGCGATTATTCGATTAATATTAATATAATATTATTCAATTAGTATTGAGATGATATAGAAGAAAATAAATATTTGATCCTATTTTATAATTCGTCAAATTAATACAAGATGTCAAAATTGTACAACAAGCAATGCTTAGTCCATGTACTAATCAAACAACCCGCCCCTGATCGCTCCCGGTTTCCGGTTCAAAAGTGCCCATAACACTTGCTGCGTTGCTTCTTTGGATGGCGATGGCCGGCCTTTGCACCAGGAACGACCCGGAACGAGGGTCACCGGTCGCCTTGATGAGCCCCTGTCTGATTCTTTGATAAGGTTTTTAGCCTCCTTGCCGCAGATCCCCAGAATCTCCACCGCTATTGACACGTCATTAAGTGTCATAGAATAAATATGAACAATCAACGCCTGAGGTATAACTTAGCAAATTTAATATTGCAGAGAGATATAAGTGAAAGTAATATACCTTAGATTTGTATTTTCATGATTTACCTTAGAGTGAACAATACTAGAAGTCACAGTAGTGGAAGTGTGGTTGAAGTTTGTTCCAATTTCGTGCCACCCATCACATTGTAAAACGTTCTACTCTGAATTACAATAGTATATTAAGTAAAGTTGGATACTATTACTTTCAAACTTCAACGTGTCATATAGCGAAGTGGTTATTTTATTGACAATAAAATGAAATACAGAATATACAGATACAATATTTGCAAATAGTTATAAGCTATTTACAAAATTATGCTATCTATCAATGTATTTATTGATAATGATATGACGTGTTGTATTACTTCTACATTTCAATAATTGTATTTTATTATTTTTTTCAGGTAAACGTCTACTTCCAGATGACTCGCTCTGTCATAGTAAGATTTTTATAGAATTTAACTGCGTGACGAAACGAATTCTTAAAATGATCATTAAGTCTTTGGTTTTACCTCTTCCTATTAATTGATTATTCTAAAGTTTGGTACACAACAGTCTGACTTGTACTTAATACCTTGGTATAAAAATAATTTTGAGACTTTGATATCAAGATTGTTTTGACGCTGCGCTGTCTATACAATAATCATGTTTTTTTTTTTTTTTTTCCGTGCGCAAAATCCCCACGGATACCTCCCCACCGGAGCCGGTGGAGGAGGTTATGTCGGACTCGAACCGACTAAAACGCACGCCGCCTGTGGGTCGTTTCGGTTGCCGAAGGTGAGGTTGACAGGCATATCCCTCGCACCCTGGCCGACCCAGGGCCATCTCTCACGATCTGGCCCTCTTCTCGACAATAATCATGTTTGTACAATCCTTAAGATACACAAGCTTACAAACAGAATTTACAAGCGAGCATACATCAGTAAGGATTAAACAAACCGCTAAGTATTCAACTCTCATCTTTTAAAAACTATAGAAAACTATATTTCATTGGATTAGGTACCAACTTAACTAAAGATTAACAATCTTGTAGCGACTTTTTATAAAAAACACATATGAAACTAATAAACTAGACTAACTTACTGACTAACTCGTGGTTTGACTTCGGGTTTTAGTTTTTAGAATGAATTTCTAAACAGAAAAATATAAAAAAATACATCATGATAGTTTATATTTAGATAAACACACAACCAACTGGAGTATAGATAATACATACATACATACATACGTATAATCATGCTTTTATCTCTGGATGGATCATCTAATTCGATTCCACGTAATATAGGGTGAGCCTATTGCCGTCTTCCTGGCACTATTGTTGACTCAAGCCATTCATCTGAGGCTGATTCTGGGCTGTATATATATGTCTGATGTTGAACAGCCCTATCCCTTAGTTGCCTTGGACGACACCGCATGGGAAGAGATGTGGTGGTCCAAATTCTCCTCCGACGGGAACTACACTTTTTCTTTTTTGAGTAGTTGTTTTTCTTTTTGGATAAACTTAAATTATAGTATAGAGTAACGTTTAATTTGAATCTCATCAGATGATAAATGATGTAGTGGCATAAGTGAAGCATATTTCCCTAAAAAAATTAATTTTACTCCCAAAGTTACAATATTTAGAGAGAACTGAGAGTGTTCCACACCAATTAGGTGTACGCATTATATGAGAGTACTAACACATTACCTTATAGTTACAACTTACTTCAAACCTAAATGGAAAACTTTTCCGTAATGAGTCATAAGCCTAATGTTGGAACTTCAGACGTCCCACATAAAACAGGTTGACTACAAACGAAGTCCTTTGTCCGCGTTTTGTAGTTGTCTCTCATCTGCCATACATGTGTATGTAAATGGCCAAAATGCCCTAGTTTTCGGTAATATTAGATTTACAGCCTTACTTAATACTCTTGTGAGTTAAGCAACTTGTAAAGAGGTCAAGTGTCGCGAGGTAAGATACACGTCACTCAGTCGGTTATTGGTCATGTACAGTCAAAAACAAAAGCACCTACTTACATTGGAAACAGAGATGTAGGGCAACGCCAGACTTGATGAATCTTCCTTCGCAGAGCATACCCCTTATTGGTCTTGGTATTTACGGTGTTTAAGGTATCTAGCTTTATCTAAATTAAAACAATACAAAGCTTAAAATGATAAAATAAAGAAGATTTTGATAAAATACATATTTCTATTTATGAATATAAGTATAATATCAATCAAATACAGAATTGGCAAGTAGCTAACAAAACCTTAGTTAAATAACCCATCCCGGGTTGCATCTGGTGCAAAGGAGCCCAGAACACTGGCCGCATTGTCGCACTGGATCGCAATGGTTAACCTTAACACCAGTACGAACCGGAGCGAAAATCACTAGTTTTCTCCCTTAGATCCTTTATTTTGATAAAATAAAAGAAACCTAATTGATGGATAAACCTAGGACTATTAGCTTTGTAAGGCTCAAACTCGGTTTAACCGTTAAATGTTTTCCATCTACACTTTTGTAGCTGACTGTACATACGTATTAATCTTGCGAGATTTATGAACAGACAAATTAGACGATGAAGTCATTGTCTGCCTAGATCCAAACAACTTTCGAGATAACATATAGGTACAGCCATACAGGACAAAATGATGTCAAGGGCTGACGACTCTTAGGGAATATGAAGAGATTTTACAATATTAGTGACCTAGGAAATTTTCTCAAGAAAATATCCAAGTCCAATTTTTAAACATGTAAATTTTAAACTATTATCATCACCTGAGACGGTGCGCACTGTGCGGTATGAAAGATACTTCATCCCACGCACACTTAAGCTGTGGAATGACCTCCTTGCTGCGGTTTTCCCAAGCACCTACAATATGGGGTTCTTCAAGAGGAGCATCAGAAGGTTTCTTCGGGGTCGGCAGCGCGAGTGTAACACCCCTGGTGTTGCATACGTCCATAGGCCACGGTAACCACTTCACATCAGGTGGGCCGTGTGCTTGTCTGCCACCTAAGTGGTATAAAAAAAATCCAATAAAAAAAAAGCTAAAATTATTACTAAAACTCGATCACAGAACCAGCTACGAAGAATCAGGTACAAAGTGATAAATATCCATTACCATACTAATATTATAAATGCGAAAGTAATTGTGTCTGCCTGTTACGCTTTTACGCCTAAATCACAGAACCAATTTTTATGACCCTGAAATTATACCCTGAGAATAGACCCTGAAAAAGAATATGGCTAATTTTGACAACAGCGAGTTAAAAATAAAGAAATCTCTCAAATTGGACCAAACTGCACAACAAGTGTACACTTTCATTAATATTAGTTCATTGGTTTATGAGGTTTTATTTTCTGATATACAAAATAATTTAAAAGAAAAAGAAATGTTATAATACTTCCACAGGTTTCAGAGTAATTATTACGTAGGGTGATAAATTGATAAATTCCTGGTATGAATTTTGCTTATTGGAAATAAAAAGTAATGTCATGACCTGATGTGTACTTTTAGACTTTAAATCATGCAAAATGAGTTTGAGAACTACCAAAACTTCGTTATTCGGTTCGTTTCATGGTAATCTTCAGAACATACCAATGGTTTTTCCCATTTATACAACCATGTTGGAATAAATACGATTCATGGCATGGATTCCTTCAAATGTTTGGACTAAAATCATGGCATATATGTACCTAACCCTTCTTTTAAGATAGGATAAATTTAATCAGTTCAGGCGAGTTTCAAACCAGCAATTTTTCTCTTACCAAAAAAACGACTTCTTTTATTAAATACTTGCTGTTGCTAGCGGCTTCACTACCACAAAATTTTTATGCTGTTCCCGGGATGAAAAGTAGCGTATGTCTAGAATAAACCAGAGTATGCTTGTACCAAATTTTAGCCAGCTGTGGTCAGCCGATAGACCGTGATTTAATAACTAAAAGCCAAATATCTTCACTTATTTTCCCATTTATAATATTAGTGAAAAGTAGAGTAGGATCAATAATTTCAAAAAGTAAAGAAAATGATTTATAAAATGATTACCGTAATTGCTATGCAGTTTTTAATACTTCTATAAGCAGCTAAACATGCACTTTTATAATTATGCACTATTATACAAGTATAATAGAAATATGCACATATTTTTAACTAAAAATGCAGTTACAACACATAAGTGTTGTAATATACAATATATAAGCTTACAACAAAACCTCAAACTAGTACATTTTAATGTAAACATTGCAACGAGGTACCAGGGGCATATGAATAGCTGGAGCTGGCGGAAATCAAGCTCATCCGGAACGCAAACATCCGGCGTCTGTTCATGTTGTTAGGTCAGCATGTATACAGCTATGTAAATTCCAAGATAGGGAAGTGTCAATGCTGCGTATGGAAATTAATGTCAGTTAAAAATAAAACAGAAAAGCAGGGAATAAGCATTTTTATAAAACTAGATTCTGTTATTAACAGAAAAGAATTCTGAGTATATCCACAAAAAATTAGATAATATATTTAACTAAAATGCTTACTGCAGACGTAAATTATATATGATTTGATTTGATTTCTTTCATGAACAATTTACATTGTGTTTGAAAAAATTTAACCTATAAATTTACTACACATACAATCTACTACACAATTTTAAATAAATAATACAACTTTTTTCACGCATGCACAAAATGTTACACTTCAAAAAAATAAATACGAATTAAATACAAAATGTCATGCAAGTAGGTAGATAATTTGATTTGAAAAATGTCATCAAGAATATCAATTAATTTGATTCAAAATAATTCAGTTAAGTAAAAGTCCATGTCAGAATATAGAGAAGGCAAGAAGCATAAGGCGGCCTTTGCTCTGAGATAAGATTATACTTTGATTGCAACTGGTGATAGACCTTTCGTCATTCGTTTTTTATCTTTACACTCTTCATGACCTTCTTCTACTATCATTCAATCTTTTATGCAAGCCCACACGGTTTCAAGTTCTTTCTCATGTACCACTTAGGTGGTAGTCAAGCACACGGTCGATATGATTGAAAGTGCTTACCGTGGTTACGTGTACAACACCAGGGGGGCCACACTCGTGCTACCGACTCTGTAAAAAAAAGTTTCTGTGCCGTCAGAGTAGAAGACCAAATAGGACAAGGTTTGGTTTTCCCACTGACAGCACAAAAACTCTCCAGTGAGCGCTGGCTACTTTACTCACCGCCGGGAACGCAACTCGAGGTTATTATGAACGTGATATTCTGTAACCTACGCCCAGGTTATTAAGATTGTGACGCGAATACCGTCATGTCCTACCTCTAACCAGTCACTCATTCAATAGGTCTGTCATTGATTTCAACAGAATATATGTTGCGAGGTCAAAGTATACATATTATCATATTTTTTAATATATTTACTCCAGCCAAGGTCAACCCTTGGCTTGCCTCCTGCCTTATACGTACCTTACATACTTGTTGTATCATTCGCTCATTCATTCTACGTGTCCAAATAAATTATTCAGTTTTAGTACATTCAATTATCCCATGTTCAATTTAAAACTCTTTAAGTAACATTCCCACAATATAACTTCTTTTCGGGCCGTGCATACGCAATCTCTTATTACGTCATGTAAACAAAATGCTGTTCTAATGGAGTATGGTATAATGGTAACATACATGAAAAGGCTTTATAAATAATTAGTTACCTACTGAAACATTGATTGCGATAAGTTAATTATTCTAAGGTCCCGCTGTGAGCGAGTGATTTACAAGCGATTTAATACAACAAAAAACAGTGTTGCCCCAACACACAACCGGGCTGCACACCTCGGAAAATACATATTTCAAATCGATAGAAAAGACACTACTGACATATGGGAAGCTTGTGTCAGTAGTGTCTTTTCTATCGATTTGAATTTAATCACTTTGCTTTAAAATTTCGTTCAATAATGATGAATACATGGGACTGACATTTATGACGTTCATGACATACGTTGAAGACTGTCATAAACGTCATAAACGCCAATGTCATCAACAATACACCGGTCAACGTACTGCCATATTTCTAAGGGGGGTAGGACGGAAGCCAATAGAGGGCTTTTGTCTCTGTATACCCCGACAAGTAGTGTATATGCAGGCGTTGTTCAAATAACGCAATTATCGCTACACGCGACTACTGAAGCCTCAGCACAAGTTGAGAACACGTTGAAATTAAATTAGCTGAACGTGTTATGCCGAACTTCGTTAGTGTAAATTAATTACAGAAATGTTGTTTATTTGTTTTTTTATTAAGTTACTGTGTTTTGTATAAGTATGTCATTGATTGTTATCTGTTATCTGAGTGATACATATTTACTTTTATTTTTTTATTCTTTCTGCACAAATTTGAGGAGGTAAACACGCCGGTATTTCCACCCAATTGAGCAGTCCGACTGGGGAAGTACCTCCGCCCTATAGAATACTGTGGCTATAATAACCTCGTGTTGTGTCCCGGCGGCGGTGAGTGGGGTAACCAGATCTCACTAGAGAGTTTTTGTGCTGTCAGTGGGAAGACCAAAAGCTTGTCCTGCTTCGTCTTTTACACTGACGGCACAAAAACTCTCTGTGCTTACAGGGTTGGCAACGCTAGTGTGACTCCCTTGGTATTGCACACGTCAGTTTTCATCAGGTGGGCCGCGTGCTTGTCTGCCACCTAAGTGGTATAGAAAAAAAAAAAAGTTTACTGGCGGACTTAATTCTGTAGCCATTCTCTACCAGACTACTTATAATGTTGATTGATGGCACTTTGTGGAATTTGTTGTTACACGTATTGAGAACACACTCGTACTTTTCCACAGTATTTTTTATTTGTTATTAGATCTGACCGGTTTCGCCTTACGGCATTTTCAACGGTTTTGAGCAGTAAACCTATGTGGATGCCGTAAGGCGAAACCGGTTACAACCTTCAGTATCAGAATAAACGGGATATTTACCATGTTTCATTATTTTGAGTTTCCGATATACGGTGGATATATGGATATCATGGTGCTTGCAACAGCGCCGAAATATCGGAAACTCAAAATAATGAAACATGGTAAATATCCCGTTTATTCTGATACTGATGTGAGTGACCATGATAGTTTAAATACCGGTTACAACCTTTTCATCACGTTGTATATATATATTTTTTGTTTTCTAAAATAATATTAGTAACCAAATGTACTCCTGCGAAATTAAACTGCTAGGTTACTTTACGTCAGGATTCAAACCAAAAACGTCTCGATCGTTAAATCGACTCCTTAACCACCAAGCCACTGTCGCTTTAAGCTTCCACAAGGATAATTACAAATTTGAATCCCAAACAAAAATATATATCGTATATATTAACATACATAGTAATAAAACTTTCGATCAAATAATGAACCTCTTATATTTGCAGTCGGTAAAATTCATAAGCCAGCAGCTGAAAACTCTATCACGTACGTGTTGAAACGTTTCAAGTAACGGTATTTTCCAAGCGAAATAGAATATATTGTGGAAGCGAGAATATTAATAACGTTGTACATTCTGTATATTATACATACGTGGACGTGTATTTTCAGTGCCTGACATACTAAAGCACCTTCAGACTCGTACAACCTATGAAAATGTTAAATAGAATATACATAAACTTCAAAACAGTTATATAAGGGTAGATTTTTCGTTTTTTTTTTCCTTTACATACATACCACATGATAAAAGCTTGGCCGTGCAGGAAAAAAGTCGTCGCTATAAGTAACCGCTAAAAATAATTCTATTCACTTCAATTTTTTTGCCTAAATTGAAAGTTTGTGACAATAATTTAGGATCATTCACTTGGCAAAGACAAGTTTCTGTTCTGTTAAAGACATAAGTCAAGCAAACACAAATAAATACCCTCAGCAGTTAGGTACAATTAAACTTCGATGTGATATATGTATTCTAACATTACAAAGACGCGTGGCTTCCGCCAGAGTAGAATTTGAAGCTCCCCATCTCTTCCCATGTGGTGTCGTAGAGGCAACTAAGGGATAGGGCTGTTTAACATCAGACAGATGTATACAGCCCAGACTCAGCCTCAGATACATGGCTCGAGGCAACAATAGTGCCCGGAAAATGGCAATAGGCTCACCTCCTATTACATGGGGCCGAATACAATGATTGGTGAAATGTGGGTGGTAATTTACTTCTCCCTAACCCTTTCAGGGATACAGGCGTGATTTTATGTATGTATATAAGTATGTAACATTAGAAACTGTACAGTTAGGGGTAGAATTTCTTTTAAATATAATAGATTGATATTTAACATTGCTATTAAATGTTTACAATATGCAAGATAATTCAGGCAAGAACAATAGACCGTATTCAACCAATCAATTAATTAGCCCACTGTAGTCCACTGCTGGACATAGGTCTATCCCAATTTGTGTCATTTCATCCGATCCTCTGCCTTCCGCATCTAGTCTTTCCCTGCCACCTTTTTGAGTTCGTCAGTTTATCTGGCCAGGGGGTTCCTACCTTCCGTTTGCTTCCTCGCGGCCTCCACTCTAGGACTCGTTTGCTCCAACGGCTATCGGTCCTTCGAAAAACGTGACCAGGCCACAGCCACTTCAACTTGCATATTCTGCGAGCTATGTCGGTAACTTTAGTTCTTTCTCGGATAACTTCGTTTCGTATCCTTCAGTAAAGCTCACAAGCATAGCTCGCTCAGGTAAGACGCACTGGTTAAGAAATAAAAACTTCTTGTTCTTCCGTTATCTCCATACTGCTCTATGTTATATAACTTTTAATCAGGTCAACTAGATACGGATACAAATTATAGCGTGCCTAACTCAATATAATGATATTCGTAACATGTACTAGAATGTGAAACATGTCTGTCACACGCTGTAAGACGACGGTTGACAGCGCTTTGACTACAAGGAACCTCTACCACTATGCAATTAGAACAGAACCACAGCTTGAGTTTCGAGCTTACTGATTTAACCAAGCACAGTCAGTACCAGATCAATTTTGAATAACAAAATACTCAAAATGATCTTAATAGCCTACTAATGACGTTGATATCAAAGTCTTTTATTAATTTAAATTGTGATATTGTCCCAGCTTAATGTGTGTACCAAATATCAGAACAATCACTCTACAGGAAGATGGGGATAAGAGGGGGATAATTAAGATCATTTTGAGTTTTTTGCTAGTGAAAATCGATCTCATGCTGATTGTAGCAACAAACTATATATTGACAAGTAAAAATCTTTGTATATTTTCTGGTACAACGCGGTGTTCTGGTTTATATGAATAAAAAATAGATTATTTTTTTTATTTTTTAATATAATAAATAAATACATTTATTTTTATGGATTTCACTCCATAATAGTATTGGTGTTTGTCACGGAAAGCATCAGAGATCAGTCGCATCGCATTTAGACGGGAAAATGCTGATCCCGGACTTCGAGGTGAAGGCCTTGCATGCGACCGGGATTATAATAACGCGTAATCATATAGCGCGGAAATTTAAATTGAAGTCATACTAATTTATAATCACTATTATTTTGTAATTTGTATTTGTTTATTTATTTAGTCGCATCAATGCAAATCTTTCTACAACTGTTTTCGTCCCATCTAATAAGCAGCAAGTCAATTATTTGTAACAGGATTTTTCACAGACTCCAAGCTGCCACTGAAATTTTCCCGAGAGATAAACCAATAATGCTTAGCCTGCCTCGTGCTCACGATATCTCTGTAGCTTCGAGTCAGACAGTGTTTACATGTGGCCCAAATATCGTAAAGTTTAGTCACGTTTAACATGCGTATAATGAAGCACGCAAAGATAAAATCATAATCAAAATGGGAGCCGAAACGTATCCCTTAAGGGAGCTACGATTATAAGCCACATTTTTAGGGTTTCTTCTTTTTTTATGCCACTTAAGAGGCAGAGCACACGGCCCACTTGATGGAAAGCTCCCGTGGCCTATGGATGTGTACAAGTGCAACAGTAGGGGCGTCTTGCGTCTCATCAAACTTGGCACACGTGATATTTGATGTAAAAAAAAAACATCTTTTGTTTAGAGCTTTTTTGTGGTAAAGGGAGGAAGTATGCTATCGCATTATTTATGAACGAATCTTACTATAATTTGGCATGATCTCTTGCAGTAAAAGCGTAAAATAAAAAAAAGATGCTCGCGAGGTCCATTGTCCACTAAACTACTAACTTTTAAAAGTAATAAAGTCTACACAACATTTTTGTTGTACACATCGCATCGCACATTCAATTTTATTGAATTCAAACTGCATGTTTACTTCCATTTTTCCACACACTAAAAATGCAACAGAGTTTTTATGAACACGACAATATTACTGTCGACTGACCGAAAACGGCCACGGATTTTATTTTTTACATCTAAAAATCACCGCTGTTCGTTGGGGAATACTGTAATTGAATTTTAGCTGCCGAATGGATTTTATTTTTATTTTATCAGTACACTAGCCTGATGATGAAGGAATTAGCCAATTTAGACCGACAAGTAGACAGAAAAACAGATTTTTATACCAATGAGCTATTGTTAATACCACTTAGGTGAAAGACAAGCACACGGCCATATCCAGAATTGCATCTTTATTTTATTTTTTTCTTTATTTTTCAATTTACATTTTTATGCCTGTTGTCGTCGAGAAGGGACGGGTAAGCAGAGGTGTACTAAAACCAATATTTCGCCAATCATGATTCTCGATCCCAAACACCTATTACTGTCCAGCATCAATTTCTTCTATTTTTATAGATTTGATATCAAAAGCCGTTTGTACCGGTGCCAATAGCCTGATAATTTGGCATGTAAGCCTCCGAAATAGTGATACAGCACTTAATTGATACGATCCAATGTAATGGGCCGATTCATTGGATTACGTCACTAGTCTGTAGTATCATCAAGATATTTATGGTCAACGATAAAACCTTGGCAGATGAGTTTCATAGTCATTTATGGGAGATGAAAATGTGTAAATACAAGTTTTTGGGCGCAGAGTAGGTAGTAATACTTCTTACAGGAATTTCACTTAGCAACAACACCTAATGAAATACTATTAGACCTATCGGGATATTAACTATGTTTTCGAATCCCGATAAAATACATCATGGTAAATATTCTGATAGCTGCAATGACACTTAATAAATATCAAATTATACAAAACTTAAACTAAAACAGAAATTTAATTTAAACTGTACTCAATATAAATCCAGCACCCCAAGGTCTCCATCGCTATCGGCACAAAGTGTAGTGGCTTTAAATTGGCATATTTAATGTATTTAACATCTCAAGCGTAAAGCCACCACTACACGCAAAGAGTTATCGTCGAGCAAGATGCCCAGATGAGGCGAAGGTCACGCTTATAACCACGCCCCAGATTCAGGTGGTGACACAACCTGCAGTATAGCCTTATCGGCCCCATCAGCACGCTCCAATAATCGACTCTGGAGTGCCTTCACCCCCACATCACCTCATACCCGCTGAAGGTGCATGTCTTCAGGGATAGATGCCCCCATGTTGAGGACTGACCAGGCTGACACAGCATTCGAAGTAGAAGTAATATTTTCTCGTAAAAAGCTTGGCCCATTAATTCGGCCTAAGTTGCCGTATGCCGTGTACTTAGATATTACCTGGAAATGTTTTTAAAGTGGTTCTAACAATTCAATTTCGCTAACCAACTGGTCTCTAACAATTCAATTTCGCTAACGACCGTATTTACATTGTATTATCTACAAAACACAATTCTAAGTATCTCAGAAAATATTCTATTAAAGTAATAGACTAGTATAGCACAGCTGCTGCTAGGAAAAAGTTAAGGATTTATAGGAGTTACGACACGGCGGTATTTCCGCCCAATTGAGCAGTCCGTCTGGGGAAGTACCCTCCACCCTACAGAATACCGCGGTTATAATAACTTCGTGTTGTGTTCCCAGCGGTGAGTAGGGTAGTCAGATCTCACTGGAGAATTTGTGCTGTCAATGGAATGACTAAAGGTTTGTCCTGCTTTGTCCTCTGCACTGACGGCACAGAGACTCTGTGCTTACAGGGTCGGCAGCGCGAGTGTGGTTTCTCTGGTGTTACACACATCCATAGGCCACGTTAACCACTTTCCATCGGGTGGACCGTGCGCTTGTCTGCCACCTAAGTGGTATAAAAAAAAGGATCTCAAGTCGTTTTCTGTTCAATGCAAATATATAATATACATTATAATCACGCCTTTATTCCCGGAGGATTAGGCAGAGGTGAATTAACATCCACATTTCACCAATCATTGAATTCGGTCCCACGTAATAGGAGGTGAGATTATTGCCATCTTCCCTGCACTATCATTCACTCAAGCCATGCATCTGAGGCTGAGTCTGGGCTGTATAAATCTGTCTGATGTTAAACTGCCCTATCCCTCAGCCGCCTTGTATGACACCGCATGGGAAGAGATGGGGTGATCCAAATTCTATCCTGCCGGAAACCACGTTTATTTTAAATGTTTTAGTGATACAATTAAATGTACTTGTATTGTCTACTTTAATGCAGATATCTAAGCATATGAGCATTCTGAAATCAATTTTAGCTAGTTATTATTTGTGTCTTGAACCAAAGTAGATACAGCTTAACTTTTAATTTAATATTGTATTTGTAATTTAATTAGAATTATTTATTATCCTTCTCAATTATTTTTTTATACCACTTTGGTGGCAGACAAGCACACAGCCCACCTGATGGAAAGTGGTTACCGTGCCCTACGGGCGTGTGTAACACCAGAGAAGCCACACTCGCGCTGCCGACCCTGTAAGCACAGAGTCTATGTACCGTCAATGTAGAGGACAAAGCGGGACAAGCCTTTAGTCATCCCACAGACAGCTCAAATTCTCCAGTGAACTATGGCTACCCTACTCACCACTGGGAACACAACACGAAGTTATTATAACCGCGGTATTCTGTAGGGCGGAGGTACTTTAATTCTAAGACATACACCACAGTGCTATACTGTATTACATTTATAATTCGACTAGTTAGCTTTGACGAACAAAATAATCTACATAAAAAATGGCTATATCCGTATTCTTGCATCCCAGAAATCAAGTTAACAACTCCTCAGTCCCAATACGTACAATGCCATAAGAAGTGCTGTTCGGAAAATCTATTACACAATGGAATTATTTCCATACGAACGTGATGTACCCCGGAATGCCGAGACGTGTGACTATAGGATGCGCAGCAAAGCAAATGTAATAAGTCAACCTTTGAGTAGTCATCAATCAGTTTTAACAGGTTCTATTATTGTTCTTAGGGTTCCGTACTCAAACGGTAAAAACGGAACCCTGTCACTAAGATAACTGTCCGTTTGTCTGTCTGTCATATACGTCTTAGCAATCCTCGAAAAGGTAGGTAATTGTGTCAGTGTATATTATGCGAGGTCGTCCCCGCCTGACCTGTCCAGATTAATCGTTATTATAATATAACATTTTTTGAAGTTGGTACATTGCATATAGGCACATAGACATATTTTTTTACTGTAGAAAAAATAACAAAAATAAGGTTATATGTAACACAACTCAGGCTTCATAAGTTAGTGATTCGTTTGTAGGCAGCTATATAAAAATATTTAATAAAATTCCTCAGGATTTGGTTGACATGCCACTAAGTAAATTTAAAATAGGTGTAAATAAATCTTTAATACAAAAAGGTTAATTATAAAATAAATGTGTACCTTGATGATGTACATGCGTGGTCAACTTAGGTCTCTTGTTTGCTCGCACATCATAAATTGTAAACAAAACCATTTAAAAAAAAATAGGTAATCTAGTTCAAATATAGTTCTCTGAGTTTCTTGCTTTTTCTCAGTAGAACTAACCCACCGAACCAGCGAAAGAATTTTTTGCACACTTAGTGCATTGTCTCGTCTCTTATTGATGCGTAAAATGATGACGTTCCTCTTCATTTTTATGTCGCCATTTTTAAGTACAGACAACATACCTAAAGTTTATAATATATCATTGGGTTAATCATCATAATTCATATTTAATTTTGTTTGCGAATACATTCATCAGTAATTTTCTCTTCATTTATCTCAAAACTAATTGTTGCCCCTGGCTAACCCGTGACGTCCCTAGAACTCATGGGAACCTATGACTAGTATAAAAGTAATCTATGTGTTATTGCAGATTATAATCTGTCCTTGTGCTCAAGTTCACCAGATCCACTCAGTCTGCAGAGCGCAATTGAATAACAAACATCTTCATAAGCTTTCACATTTTCTTTCTTTCTTTCTTCTTTCTTTCTTTCTTTCAATCAATTAGTCCATCGCAGTCCACTGCTTGACATAGGGCTCTCAAAATGTTGGTAGACTTTGGCTTAGGCTTCGGCTTACTGTTTCCCCACTGGCCTGATGGATTGGTACACGATTTTATTTCGAGTCTCCTCTCTCTCGCAGTGATATCGTCTGCGTATTTTTCCGTAAGTAGACACCCTTTGAATGGGATGGAGTGGTGACGTTACCCTTGTATTCTTTCACTATCGCCTCACAGATGAACAAGGCTTAGAGAACCTAAGTTGGTTTTATGAAATTTTGAATTCTTCTTCTTAGCGTTAATCCTAGTCAAATCCGAAACTTTTCAGCTCGGATTTTGGGGTCCGCTTTGAGTTTAACTGTGGATTTGGCTAAGCTTCGATATTTTCGGTGAAACTACTGCTATCTGACCTCCACAGCCCAAAGGTGATATCAAAGCTCTGTAGCTAGTCCAGTTGTTTGACTTTTTAGGGCTCCAATTACCCGTAACGACTGCCATAGATGTTGGTATGGCAACTGGGACCGACGGCTTAACATGATCTCCGAGGCACGACCAGACCAATGCAAATACCTATATTCATGCATACAAATATTGGCACTGAGCGGGGATCGAAACTGCACCTCCTGTGAAGCGGCTGCGTTCACTACCGCTACGCCATGGAGGCTGTCAATTTTTAAAGTAATTGGGGTTAAGTCCAGCCTGAGAATTCACTCCTTCCTGTCTAAATCCACACAAGCTGATGTTTATGAAAGGCTCGAAAATACAGTAAAACCTCAGTTGCCAGTAGTCTGTGTACAGGCAACAGCGAAATAAACCAATGTATATTTCTGCCCAAACTTTGATTTTTTAGCATCAAATTCATTTATTTGTCACTGCAGCAAAATGACATCACAACGAAAATGGTGAGTTGCAAAAATATACCAACGTGAATTCTATTGTTCAAATGTTTTTAAATTTTTTCCAACTGCGCCCGTACCATGAACTCTAAAAATATATCAATAGTTGAACGAATGTTATACTTCCAACTACAAATGTAACTTTGTAATCCTATATAAGTACTAGATGACCCGGCAGACGTTGTTTTGCGATTTATATTATTTCTTGATCAGCTATCGACCGGGGTTAAAAAATATAAAATGCTATCGAAACATAGAGGTCGTTGGTAGGAGGGTAAAAATTTAGGACTAAATGTATCTTTCAATTCTAGACCATAAAAAATAACAAAAAAAACATTTGGGGATGAACCGACCTTAACACTTAGGGGTGTAAAAATTAGTTATAAACCTATTCTCATACCTACTGAATATACATCAAAATCAATCAAGCCGTTTCGGAGGAGTATAAATACTAAAACTGTGATAAAAGAATTTTATATATTAGATTTTAGTTTACAATGTTATTTATGCAATTGGTGATTTGACAGCTGTTCAATTTATTAGCCTGTTTTAAGATTTTATGATACGCGGGCAGATATTTGAATTTACAACAATGAAAAGGCAGTTTATTGATTCATTTATCAATAAGTGTGGTTTTTTCTAGGAGCAACTCTTTTTCTCATACTCCTACACTCCAACCTACCAACTCAAAGAGGAAAGCCCGCGTCAGAGTCGATGTGTTAATCAACAGGTGTACCGTTTTGCACGTAAGATTGGTAGGGTTCAGCTATGCAATTCTCTGAGCATACAGCGTCGGGTACAGTGCTGCGACAACCGTAACAGAGATTGTAATGGTCGGACTGGGTAACGTCACTAGAGATCGACCAATGATAAACAGTATCAAGGCTTTTCAGCGCTGTGTTCGACTCAGAATGCTTAGAGAATTGCATAGTAGC
This sequence comes from Eilema griseolum, assembly GCA_963662185.1. Taxonomy (NCBI): domain Eukaryota; kingdom Metazoa; phylum Arthropoda; class Insecta; order Lepidoptera; family Erebidae; genus Eilema; species Eilema griseolum. The sequence continues at coordinate 5,589,770 of OY759243.1, forward strand.
TATGTAATTCTCTTACCTATCAACAAACATCGAAATACCAAGCTGACTTTGTATAATATGCATTTCAAAGGATTCTTTTCTTAATAAAAACATAACAACGAAACGTAGGACGCCCCCTAGCCAGATGGACGGACGACCTCAAAAAGGTGGCTGGGACAGATTGGATGCGGAAGGCGGAGGATCGGAGAAAATGGCGCACATTGGGAGAGGCCTATGTCCAGCAGTGGACTGCGGTGGGCTGATTGATTGATTGATTGAAACAAAACATAACATAAACTCACGCCTATATCCCCAAAGGGGTAGGCAGAGGTGCTAGCACCCACATTTCGCCAGTTGTGGATGTGGTGGCGAGCCTATTGCCATTAACCAGGCACTTATAAACCTGCGATACATACACACATAACTTCTAAAAGCATCGAAAAGTCATTGGTGTGTGCCATGGTAAAACTTGGCTACTGCGGTTTTCTTAATATCATATTCCAAGTTTAAATAAAAATTCACATTTTAAACCAAAAATTTGAATTTAAAATTGTATTATGCACCTGTGAATCCAAATGTAGTATTGAACAGAAAATACTGAAAATCAATACCAAGAACGTACTTGAAAATGCATATGAAACTGTCTCCTGAAAATTAAAGTTGGGAGGGTAATACGGATATCCCCAATGGACCATAAATGCGACTCAGCGATATAAAAGGTGCATCGAAATCGAAGTTTAGACTACGATCGGATTTCTGTAATGATATTCAATTGAAACAGTTTGTTTAAATGAAAAATAAATAATATGAATGGAACTATTTACCTATGTAAGTATAAATACCCAACGATAATTCAGCTCAGTACTATTTGTGTTTTTATTTTCTAATTTTTTAAGCAACTGCAAAAAATAGATTCACATTTCCTCTACATTTTTAAAAATAACATTTTTTACGCACGTTTATTTGGGAATAAGCTGCTGAATACATATCAAGAACGTTACGAAAAGTGTGAACGTGCGAGATGAACGGAAGTAGACAGGGAGATATAAGTTAGTGGAGATAGAGAGAGAGAGAGAGAGAGAGAGAGTTACGTTTCGTATAGTTTAAACTATCGCGTTCCACGATATACAATAATGTTAACGCGATCATGGTATAGCTTCATGGTTCTTTGATTGGAATGACGTTTCGACCAGGGTTTCAATTCTGCTGCAAAACCACTGTCATGCTACAAATACTGCTAAAAATACATTTAATTTATAACTTTAAAGCAATGTAGTTAAAGTTTGGTATGTAATGTAGTAAAAATTAAATGACTTTTTGTAGAGTGAATGAAAGAGTTTAATACAACTCATTTCATTTAATTGTAAACTTTAAGAGTATAAAAATAAAGTCTACAATTTAATGCCATTTTTTACAGCGTCTGTGGTTTTGCTTTAGTAGAATCGAGGACCAGGTTGAATTCCCGTTAATGTATACGTTTCATATATCACTGTTGGGGCAAGAAAGAGGTGCGAGTACACATTTTCTTCCTTATTTTCCCGCCTGGCTATGATGGAACTAAAAAAGCTTAATTTCCGCCATGTTGTCTAAACACACTCGTTTTTTTACCGCAGACAACCGTCTTTTATAAAATCTCTTATGTTGTATAATAACTATTAGTGAACGATCTTATGAAAAACATTAAAACAGTCTATATATTTCTCCAACTTCGCGATTCATTAATAAATAATCGAATTTCGATCAAAAAGCAATCGTAGTTTTAAAGAAATTTTCCCGCATTTTTTTTCGATTTAATTCAAAGTTCAAAACTTCATACTGCCAGATAGATTTCCTAACAGAAATTGGTATTCAAATACGTACAACCTTATTTGTACAAGTACAAACTTATTTCACGGGAGGCAAGCAGAAGCTATAACGCAGTTTTTTTTTAATTAAAAAATTTTGGTGTACACTTGGTAACCTACGAGTAAAGTAGTCAATACTCTTTTTATGGTGACCATAAACTATTAAAATTACTATACATTTAGCTTTTTAGGATTGGTTTCACGTGTTTCTCTCATTGTACAGTCCGGGGTCCTTGAAAGTCGGCGCGTGAAAAAGCATACGATAAAACCGCCAAGCGAAGTGTTACCATTGTCACATGGTATATGTATGTAATGGAGAACCTCTTTTCTTAGACTAAGCCTTCAGCTTAATATCAGTATAGGCGAAGTCTTTTTTTATATACTACTTAGGTGGCATACAAGCACACGGCCCACCTGATGGAAAATGGTAACCGTGGGCTTTTTTTTTTTACGTGCGCAAAATCCCCACGGATACCCCCCCACCGGAGCCGGTGGAGGAGGTTATGTCGGACTCGAACCGACTAAAACGCACGCCGCCAGTGGGTCGTTTTGGTTGCCGAAGGTGAGGTTGACATGCATATCCCTCGCACCCCGGCCGACCCAGGGCCATCTCTCACGATCTGGCCCTCTTCTCGGTTGTGGGGACTACAGAGTCCCCAACTCGACCCCGGAAACGGGGAGGGGGCCAAGCGCGCCACCGCCGCGGCCTGCTTCTGCCAGGGTGACAGGCGGTGGTTACCGTGGGCTATGGGCGTGTGTAACACCAGAGGAGCCGCACTCGCGCTGCCGACCCTGTAAGCACAGAGTTTCTGTGCCGTTAGTGTAGAAGACAAAGTAGGACAAGACTTAAGTCTTCCCACTCTATAAAAAAAAAGAAAAAATCGTAGGGTAGTATAATGACTATCATGACTAATGACTCCATTCTTCAATTCGAATCGAACCCTGGGCATCTCGATCGAAAAGTCAACTGCTAAACCATCAGTTTACTTACGTTTGTTCTAAATAACTTTTTTTTTAATTATGTGAAATAAATATAAGACTATCCGACCATACTCTTTGTCTTCACCGAGTACAAATTGGTTGGCGGTTCAATGCAAAATGGTTCATGCATAAAAAAAAAACAATTGTTTTTATACTCTACAGTAACTTCTACAGACAGCAAGATATATTTAAGGTTGGTGTTGTTTTTTGAACTCAAACCTAAGCTGCCGTTCTATGTTGACTTTTCATACCACATGTTGACATAAAACCTGAAGGTTGGCTATAAGCTTGAGGCATTTGTAAACATGGCGTCATAATTCAAACTTAGAATTATATTATAACAATCGTGAACCTACCATGTTTTTTTTTCTTAAGGAATTATTATAAACTACACATAGGAATTTTGGCACCAATATTAAGAAGAGCGCATCGCCGTATTATTTTATTTTCCGAAATTGATGTGAATTCGAGTTTTTATATATAATAATAGTGTATTTTTAGACATAACGTCTTCGACAGCGCGTACAAGTGTAGGAAAATGGCATATTACAGTGAATTGTGACTTTTCGTGTTGGTTCCAAATCTCCCTCCCCCCGTCATTAGGAGATTTTGAATAGCAGATGACCCTACTATCATTAACTACTTCATTAATTCATTACTTTTGCTGATAACTTGCCTAAACCTTGACCTTAACGGTCAAAGAATTTCAATAAACTAACAACTGGGCACCACATCATGAAAACATTTCATGCTATGTTTCAAAGTAAATAATGTCATATCGACCAAGTTTTTCTAAATTCGTTCAACTGTCAATAAATAGACAAGGTTACTACTAAAAATTAACCGTCTTACTTCAAAGATTCTAGTTATCTGCCGTTCTTTACCTGAAAAATATAGTACAAACGATTCCATGAACATGGTACACGAATCATTCATCTTCTTCAATCTATCAACGGAAAATTCATTGTTTTCCAATTTATAAATAGAAAAACAATTAATATAACCACGAATCAAAGCGTCAATAAAAAGCAACTGTTTAGTTTCATTGAAAATGTTTGTTTATGATGAGCTTCAATGGTTTCCTTCAATTTATATTGTTAACACACTTTTTATAGCTTCGGTAGTAGCAAAAATATCCTGCACACTTATCGGTCAATTTCTATATGTTTAATTCAGTTTTATAAAGATATGCAAACAAATGGTAAACATTGGTAGAGGTGAACACATTTTGCTTAACAGGGCGAAGCAGTACTTCACTGCGGGGCAGCAACTCCTTCTTTATAAAGCATAGGTCCGGCCTCACATGGAGTACTGCTGTCACCTTTTTGCTGGAGCACCTGCATACCAGCTTGACCCCTTCGACTCAGTGCAAAGACGGGCATTGAGGCTGGTTGACAATCCCATACTCACAGGTAGTGTGGAACCTCTTAGCCTTAGGAAGGATTTTGCCTCACTGTGTGTGTTCTACCGCCTATACAATGGTTTGTGCTCAGATGAATTGTTTGACATGATGCCCGTAGCTACATTCTATCATCGCACCTCTTGCCATAGGCAGGGAATTCATCCTCACACATTGCGACCTGAGACGGTGCGCACTGTGCGGTATGAAAGAAACTTCATCCACTTCATCCCACGCACACTCAAGCTGTGGAATGACCTCCCTGCTGCGGTTTTCTCAAGCACCTACAATATGGGGTTCTTCAAAAGGGGCATGAGAAGGTTTCTTCATGGTCGGCAGCGCGAGTGTGACACCCCTGGTGTTGCATACGTCCATAGGCCACGGTAACCGCTTCCCATCAGGTGGGCCGTGTACTTGTCTGCCAACTAAGTGGTATAAAAAAAAAAAACTCTGAACAGTGGCGAAGGGTGAATACTACCAAAATTTTCAAAAGAGGCATTTGTTAATTTTGGTGGAATATAAAACTTGATACAATTGATACAATAGCAATATGAGCAAATTCCATTAAGTATACGATTGACTGGCTAGTTTCTAAACATGAATATCAGACTTCCTAAAGGATCAATCGATTCAAAATTGTAATTATAGAGTTGGCCTTTCAACAATTAAGCAAGTACACTAGTCACTAATTGCCAATAAATCTGGTCGTGCCTCGGAGGGCACATTAAACCGTCGATCCCCTTTGCCATACAAACATCTATGGCAGTCGTTACGGATAGTTGGAGCCCTGAAAAGATTGAAAGCTTCAAATGTGACTGGGATTAACACTAGAATGAAGAAGAAAACCTGACGAGCAAACATGTCTGTGAGCTCGATTGACAATCAATGCAAGGGCCCAATTCAGTAGGTGACATCAGATTTTTTAAACGCGTGATTTAAAAACGCACGAAAATGTTTAAAAGCGTAATCAGGCATAACAGATTCTGAATGTTGAATCACCTTAAATGTTATTTCATCTGATAGCTCTGTAGCTCGGAAGAGCACTCAGATACGGAGGGCATGTTCGAAAAGTCGATCCCGGCTGTCAATACTCGTTAGGCATTTGTTAGGTCAAGATGGAGGACCTGAGTTACTCTTTCGGTGGTTGAATACTAACTACAAGTAGTCGAGAAAACCAAGTTACATCACAGTATATTTAAGCAGACTCCAGACTCCGAGGTAAAACGTAACATTACTGAGCTTTTAGATGTAAATTAACAACCCTCTTAGACGAGAAATATTTGGGTATTCAGAGGCAAGCACACTCGTACCTAGAGAGTTATATTTCCTACTTACGTGACAATGAGTTAAACTTGTAAATTCTTAGATAGTTGAAATACTCGCCTACATAAGTTTTAGAGTGACATTGGGGTCATATGCCGAAATTCTTAAGAACTTCGCTACAATACAGATGTTGTGTAAAGTAACATCACAGTCTTATTAAGGCTTATAGATAGTAATAATAACTTTTAAATTATCGCATATATTATATACAATAATGTTAACGGGAATTAATGCAATCATGGTTTAGGTACATATATACCTTTGGTTTGCCTGACTTTTCGACCAGGTTACACCGGCGGTGGTCACAGTCTTTTTTTTTTTTACGTGCGCAAAATCCCCACGGATACCTCCCCACCGGAGCCGGTGGAGGAGGTTATGTCGGACACGAACCGACTAAAACGCACGCCGCCTGTGGGTCGCTTAAGTTGCCGAAGGTGAGGTTGACAGGCATATCCCTCGCACCCCGGCCGACTCAGGGCCATCTCTCACGATCTGGCCCTCTTCTCGGGTGTGGGGACTACAGAGTCCCCAACTCGTCCCCGGAAACGGGGAGGCGCGCCACGCGCACCACCGCCGCGGCCTGCTTCTGCCAGGGTGACAGGCGGCTCCACCTGTCACCCCCAGGCCGGCGCTCATGGGGGGCGGAGGTCGTTCATCGACCTCCGACGCCCGAGTTGCCTTCGTACGCGGGCAGCTTGTCTTGCGATCCTACGGTGGTCACAGTCTGACTGGTTCAGTGGTGCACGCCCGCCGTCTTCGAGCCAAAGGTATGTATGTACCTATACCATGATCGCGTTAATTACCGCTTACATTATTGTATATTAGAAATAGTAATATTATGGTAACATAATGACTATATTTTGAGTGTGTTGATTAAAAGATGTCTTTACCTTTTACATCTTCTAAATGACTTCAGTATTGGACATTTTCAAATTGTTGTTTCTAGATTTTCTTAAAAAATATTATGGGCAGATTAACATCAGTCCCTGTGACCATGGATGCTGAAAATCATCTGAAACGTCAGGATTTATGTAAATTATTGAATAACTTCAAATAAATTGCGATAGAAACAATTAAAAAAGTAAATATTCCGACAATTTCATTGGAAATAAGAAAATATAAATCAAATTAGTAGGTTACACTCCAAAAAAAAATAGAGAACCTCAAATAGATAAACAAAAATAGATAAACTAGCAATAAGACAAAATACGTAATAATATAGTTTTATTATGTATATTTGTCTTGTTGTACAATGTTTTCCAATAAACTATAAATTGCAATAACAGAACGTACACCTATAAATCTAGTGTCTGTAACATTACTTCTTGTAAAGCAAACAGCACTAAGAAACGCTGCAAACAATGCGATACATTCTCAGCACAAAACTTCCAAGAATTTGAACTTCCTTCTAAAATATATCACCCTGTATTTACTGAGTAGAAAATGTTTTACAACAAATGTAAAAAAAATACGGTATGTCTTGACAGTTTTTGAGCTTCACCAACCTGTGCGTTGGTTTGTCAGACTCATTACTCAGTACTCAATTCATTTATTGCGTTCCATAATAATAATATAGTATTTCAAGTTAAATTTATTGTTACAATTATGGACACTGTTTGTCATACATAGTTCTTATAGCAGTAGATTATATTATTTAGTGCATTCCAATACTATTTGTTTTATTTATTATGTGAGTAGCCTTACTGTTAATGTATGAGAGTATACAGTCAACACAATACAATAACACCACAATTTTACTATAGGTACCTACAATAATTAATAGTCCAGTTACTACTAACTGGACTATTAATTACTGTCTTATTAAGGATTGTCTTATTAAGGTGTGTTGTCTAGTTTTCACTTTAATGGGCAATGGCATTTGGTGCATTTTGATAACTGAAAAGCTCGAGGTCTTCTTCAAGTTGTTATTGTGCGCTAAATACCTACGGATACCCCATCACAGGAGCCGGTGGAGGAAGTTATGTTGGACTTGAACCGACTATAACGCACGCCGACTGTGTGGGCCGCAGATGAGATTATCTGATATATATCCCTCGCACCCGGCCGGCTAAAGACCATCTCTTATGAGACGGCCCTCATCGAGTGTGGAAACCACGGAGTCTCCATCTCGTCCCCAGGTATGGGGAGGCTTGCACCGCACCCTGTTTCCCTGCTTCTGCTAGGGTGACAGACAGCTCCACCCGTCACCCCCAGGCTCGCGGCGTGCACCACTGAGCCAAGCCAGTCAGCTTGTGACCACAGCATGTGTAACCTCGTCAAAACGTCACGCAAATCTAAAGTATGTTAGCACCTGTACCATGATCACGTCAATTCCCGGTAACATTATTGTATATAATGGAACGCGAAAGTTTTAATGCAAGATATGATGTACATTTCAAATGTCATTAAAGTCGCTCTACGCATTTTAGCATGAGGAAGTAAATGCTTACTAAATCACACACGCAAAACTTTGCCTTTATAATATTAGTCAGATAATGTTGTATGCTTGGAACTTCCAAACAAATTGTTCAAATAAAGTCTCAAATGCCTTTACAGTAAGTTAGCAAGCATCAACGAAAGTGAAGATATTAAATTTCCGGAATGTAAGCTAAAGTTATATATATTGGCAGTCTAAGGTTCAGCAATCAATTATATACATAGCAGTCTGTCAAATTAGTTACTTTTTACTAAATAATGATTATTTTGACGTGACAACGTCTTATAAATTGGTTTGCCGGGTGACACTTCAAGAAACTGCGTTACGCTCCGCTCACGTTATGCGCTCACAATGAGAGCGAGTGAGAGGCACGCGTCCCTTCCACTCGGGCATGGTTAGCCCGCCTAAGAGCGAGAGAGACAGACATAAAAAGTGAAAGGCACGCGTCCCTTCCACTCGAGCACAGTTAGCCCGCCTAAGAGCGAGAGAGACAGAGCGAGAGAGAGAGAGTGAGAGAGATAGGCATACACACCGGTTCATGTCTTGCGCTTCTATTTCGCTTAGGCGCCTGCATACAAGTTTACACGTTGCCAGTTAATTGTAAAACGATTGTGTAGTGATATTTCATCCTTCTTCCTACTGTACGAATGAATATTCACATTATTTTATAAATTAACTTCTTTGCAGCCAATATATTTTTTTTTAAATAATAAATTCTACAATGATTGTTGACAAATTATCCTGTGTAGCAAAATGCTACGACTACACTACGATACACGAACCATGAATGAAAGATTATCATGACCTTGACCTAATATCATTCATTTTATATTCATTAGATCAAAAGCCAGCCTAAGAAAACAAGCCCGTGTATTACGTAATCAATGACTAAGAAATAATAAGGAAAGGTGATGGGCGTAGCGCACGAAAACAATTTTGATATTGAACTGAGATTTGAGGTATTTCTGTATTTCCTTCTTCAGTTGGAGGCCCGCTCTCTTACACATCCTGGTCACAATTTGGTTTATTTTTACTTGTTCTTGAATCCAAACAATTTAGGCTGGGAAGACAGACGGTATTCGTTTCCATTATAGCCGAAAAAGGTAAGCCAAATCATACTGCTGGACCCGGATTCCGAGGAAGGCCTCGTATCACCATAATAACAAAACCACTGTTATTCCATGGTCTTTGCACAAAATTACATAAAATTTAGATTTTATTAATATAACATACCGTCTGTACCATGATGAATGTTCTGATGAGCTCTTCGAATTAGCCCCACCCTTCCCTTTCCTACACAAGGCAACACGTGCAGGGATTAGATGTCACCCACATTCGGTGCAGAATATCAGATCAAGAACCAAGCGATTCGGAGACTCTTTCCTTTGTCGCACCATTGAGGCATGGAATTCATTACTAGCTCACGTATTACCTTCTTTGTACAATTCCGGGTCCCTTAAGCGGAGCGTGAGTAAGCTTATGATGAGGCCGTCAAAATGAGTGTCACTGGTTGCGCCGAAGTAGAAACTGTATTTTTGACACGGAAACACACTCCTTTTATACCCGTCTCCCTTTCCGCACTAACCATAGATGTAGCTTCCGTCCGCCATTTGTGAAATATAGACACTCAGTCTCGCTTTGAACTAGCCAGCGTAAAGACGGACGGACCGCGCTCGCGTCTCTCAGAAATGTATAATATTTGTTACATTTTTACCGCTTCATAGACCTTTACCGATCGGATTGTGCCTCTCGTGTGTTCCTCAAGCGATCTAGTGATGCTGACGGCAGCTCCTGAGCAAGGAAGAGAAGATCCGTGTACCGGCTGCAATGAAAACACGTGTGTCGTGAAGGTTAGTGCATCCTCTCCTAATTTCTCGGGCTGCATTCACTGCCTGGATCGAATCCGCGGCAGCCCGGCCACCTGTCTTTTGTGTGTAAAGCGTCAATAGAACAGTTAGCTACTTCCCGCAATACAGTCCATTACCGCACGCTGCCAAGCGCCACCATTTTTGGTCCTTCGAGCCGGATTCTTAGCCGTAGTTCGTATTTTGTTATTATTCTAATGGGAATGAGCGCACCGCACCTAAGTGCCTGGTTATTTTAGTAGAAAACCCCGCATCCAGACACTTAGGATTAGATTTGTTGTCCGTTCGCCGCTGGCTCGCATTGTACCTACCTAATACATAAATAGGTTAGGTATCATATCAACACTTAATCGTAGTTCGCAATTTTCGCATCGCACCTAAGTGCCTGGTTATTTTAGTAGAAAACCCCGCATCCAGACATTTAGGCTTAGATCTTAGGTATACTCAGACACCCTAGTGCATAGGCACAGTGTAATACCTAACGCATTTGGCTTTGTTTTGTTTTTTTCAATTACGTTGTTCTCGGCTCGCGTCGTATTTGCCTAGTACCTGCGTGGGTGGACACGTGGCTGTACCTACCTCGCTCGCATCTCATCCCAATTCATACGAAAGTATTTTAATTTGAATAGATATTACGCAATACTTAATCTCTGAAATAATAGTTGAACCTAGACAGCGACCATCGCGTAGGTACGACCTTGTTGCTATGCGCGTTAGTTCAAGCTTGCACTGGCAGTCATAAGTACCTACCTACCTACGGTTATCGCTCGCGCCGCCTCGCTGCTCTGTACCGCTAAGATTAAGTCATTTCATATTTGTTATTTACCGCACTTTAGTTTGAGATTTAATTGTAAACATGTCCCCAAAGGTTGATAAGACCGGTAAGGTTCAATTGAAACTTTTATACGCTAAAAAAGAAATGATTTACTCTCGCGTACAATCGATCTATGATAATGCACTTAAAACCTCTGATTTGGTCATCGGAGATTCGTTCTTGTGTTCTATAGAAAACTTAGATAGTCTACGCGCGGATTTCGAAACCTTAGTACATGACATCAATGTTTTAGAGTTGAATTTGGATCCCGATTACTCAGTGAGTTATCAAGCCTTGTCGTCGTTTGACGATTTGTATTGTCGTATCAAACGCGTCGCTAGGAGTTTGGAGAAACCGGCTGACCTACCCAACCCCACTCGCGACCGACCTAAGTTGCCACCAATTCAAATACCCGAATTTGATGGTAACATTCGCAATTGGTGTCTATTTATAGATAGTTTTGAGAATACGATAGATAAGAACGATTCGTTGACAGATCACGAAAAATTGCATTATCTCGTTGAAAAATTGACTGGTAAAGCTATAACCGCTTGCGCTGGAATTACGTTTAGTGCCGAGAATTATAATTTAATTTTAAATACTTTGAAAGCTAGGTATGAGGATAAAAGATCGGTAGCTAACGCCTATTTAGATCAGATGTTTGATTTGAAATCTATTGCGGCATGTAACGATCAAAACTTAGAGAAATTTCTAGATACTTTCGCGTCAGCTGTTCGCGCCGTAAAGAACTTGAAGATCGATGACCTCTGCGACTTCGTATTTTTGTATATGGGTTTAAAGAAATTAGATTCCGAAACCATTCGTTTGTTTGAGTCGGATCATCGCGGCAGTAAAATTCCTAAGTTCGAAGACTTAGAAAGTTTTGTTCGCGAGCATATAAAGGTATTGCAACGCTCTTCATCGAAACATGAAGGCGCGAAGAAGGTTGTTACTTCTGAACGCAAAATAGATGCCTCATCGAGGTCACCGAGGTCAACTCATACTTATGTTAGTACCGCACCAGCACGTGTACAGTCACCTGTTTGCTCTTTGTGTAGCACTCATCATTCGCAACTGTACAGGTGTCCTGGTTTTCTAAAATTGTCGCCTAGTGATCGTTATAAATTTGTTCGCGCTAATAATTTTTGTTTTAATTGTCTCGGTACTAAACACCGCGTTGTTTTATGTAATAGTAGAAATAGTTGTCGCAAATGTCAAGCGAGACACCACACTTTGCTTCATTTTGAGAATAGTAATGCCGCATCCAATGTGAGCACGGTTGGCTCGTCGTGCGGTGACACACGGCAGCCTGCGCCGCAGCCGCAGCCCGCGCTCGCGCGCGCTCCGGCCCGCCCGGTGACCGCCGCGGATGACGTCACCTTGTGTTCGTTCTCCGCTAGTGCTGCACTCACTACTGTGTGTCTTGCGACCGCTCGCGTTGTTATTGTTGATGCATTAGGTAAGCCGCGCATTGTTCGAGCGCTGTTAGATGGCGCTTCGCAAAATAATTTTATTACTCAAGATTGTTGTCGGCGTCTTGGTTTCAATGTTGATAAGCGTTCAACCCGCTCAGTGGTGAAGGGTTTTGGAAGCTTACAGTCAGCTGTTCGTGGCACCGTTAAAACAAGGTTTAGATCTCGTTTTAATAATAATATTTGGTTTGACATGGATTCGCTCGTTATAGATAGAATAGCTGAACAGTTGCCTACCGTCCCGGTTGACACGTCTTTATTAACGAAATTTAAAGACTTGCCTTTAGCAGATGAGACTTACGCTGTTCCTGGAGTCGTCGATATATTGATCGGCGCTTCGATTCTCCCGCACCTCCAGTTATCACGTAAGGTTCAAGGGGGACCGACGTACCCCGCTCCGCACGCACTGGAAACAGTTCTTGGTTTTGTTATAATTGGTTCCGCACCCGCTTCTATAGATAGTTTTAGTCACTCGACTGCTTCGTTCTGTTGCACCGTCGAGCCGCCACTGGAGTCTACCATCCGCAAGTTTTCACTCGGTGGCTCCCGTGTATCCGCTGAAAAACGCTTTCTTTGTTTGGAACGAAAGATGCAGGCGTCCCCAAAGTCGAAGCGGGCCTATGATGAGGTTGTTAATGAATATTTAGATAAAGGTTACATCTCACCTGCGCCTGCGGACACTGGCGGGACCCAGCCTTCGTACATTATCCCGCACCGCGGAGTTATTAGAGAAGATAAGCTTACTACTAAAACTCCGCGTAGTTTTGGATGGCAGTGCTAAGACTAGCACTTCCGTGTCGCTTAATGACATTTTGTATTGTGGTCGGAATCTTTAAGGTAATTTATTTGACATAATTGTAAATTTTCGCATTAATATTAGTAGAATTTTAGCTTTTAGGACTCAACAGTCGCTTTGTGTTGGGCCCACTCTTCGCCCCATCGTTGGGACACATTCGTCGCTAATAGAGTGGCAAAATTCAATCTGAATTGGCGCCACATAATCTCTTTCACGTTGCTGGCACCGACAACCCAGCCGATTGTCTCTCTCGTGGATTGCTTCCTTCGCAAATTTTGGATCACCCGTTGTGGTTTGGTGGACCGTCCTGGATTCATGCCGCGTTAGATGGGTGGCCAGTTAGTCAATTCAATCCCACTACGGTTTCCGAACCACCCGAGGAGAAGAAGCACTCGCTTGTTGTATCGGTCCCACGTGAAGAGACCCTTATTTTGTTGTTGGCTAATCGCGTCTCGTCTTGGTCGAGACTGTTGCGTTGTGTTGTTTGTTCGCCTCTGCCCGCTGCCTAGCCAGCAGTAGGCACGAGCTCCAATCTAGGTTTATATTTTAGTTGTTATTTCCCAAACCTAGATTTAGATTAGACTTTAGATTTGTTTCGCATTTGTCGTTTCGAAGGTAACCCTTCAAGCCGGGGGGAATGGTTGCGCCGAAGTAGAAACTGTATTTTTGACACGGAAACACACTCCTTTTATACCCGTCTCCCTTTCCGCACTAACCATAGATGTAGCTTCCGTCCGCCATTTGTGAAATATAGACACTCAGTCTCGCTTTGAACTAGCCAGCGTAAAGACGGACGGACCGCGCTCGCGTCTCTCAGAAATGTATAATATTTGTTACATTTTTACCGCTTCATAGACCTTTACCGATCGGATTGTGCCTCTCGTGTGTTCCTCAAGCGATCTAGTGATGCTGACGGCAGCTCCTGAGCAAGGAAGAGAAGATCCGTGTACCGGCTGCAATGAAAACACGTGTGTCGTGAAGGTTAGTGCATCCTCTCCTAATTTCTCGGGCTGCATTCACTGCCTGGATCGAATCCGCGGCAGCCCGGCCACCTGTCTTTTGTGTGTAAAGCGTCAATAGAACAGTTAGCTACTTCCCGCAATACAGTCCATTACCGCACGCTGCCAAGCGCCACCAGTCACCATTGTAACATGTTTTATGTATGTTATGGTAACCCTCTTTTCTGAGACTTTGCCTTTAGCTTACCACCAGGCGAGACATAGTCTATCTGACGTTTTCGATATAAAAAAATTGGCTTAAATGCAAAAAAAATGAATAAGAGCACATTATAATATCTTTTCATTCACTCTATAAGATGCCATTTCATTTTAGACTCTAACTGCATTAAATAAAAGTCTAAAATTACATAGCATTGTTTGCAGGGATATGCCAATGATTTTGCATAAAAATATATATATGACATAATAATGACAGAATTGGGGTCTGGGACTAATGCAAGATAAAGATAGTAAATATAACGAATGATAATGATGTTATCTTTTATCCAAATACAGAATCATTTTCTTTATTCACTGACATTAAGCAAAATTATAGGGAACTGTCACACATACACATATTTATATCATTAACTGTGACAATAGCAGCGTAATGAACACAATAGCCTTATACGCAGATGCAACATCACATGGTCATTTGGAATGATGTCATCTGCGAGGGTAAATAACATTGATTTGAATGTACTCTTCAATGAAAGAGGACACCAGAATAACATCTCCATTAGCGAACCTTATTTGCAGAATTGTATTGTTCATTTATATTCAATTATAGTAATATACTAGTGGCCTGTAGACTCGTCTTACCCCCTTGGGGTGGAGTTTCATAAAATCCGTTTTTAGCGCATGTCTATGGTCTATAAGGAACCAACCTGCCTAATTTGAAATATGTAGGTTTTATGGTGGCACTTCACTTGGCTATTTGACGTTTGCTGATTTGGCAAAATATTTGACGTATATGCAAACATGCAAATATAGACAAAAATAATTTCAGTATCAAAATAAACGGGATATTCGCCATGTTTCATTGTTTTGAGTTTCCGATATTACTTATCAAGTTTATTTTGATACTGATGTGAGTGACCATAATAGTTTAAACACAAACATACTTTCCTCCACAAAAAAGTATTCACTTCAGAGGTGTCACATGTGAATTGTATCATTTTGTCTACTGTTAAAGGTAGTCTACTGGCCGTAAAGAATATAAAAAAACCTAAATAACTTGTCAATTGTACGAATTTGCTATTGGTCATATTTGTCAGATGAGCAATAAGGCATTATGCTTTGTCAAATACACTGTTCACACATATGGTAATTGTTTGTCAAATACGTTCAATACGCAAATACGAGTAGCCACGTGAAGTGCCACCATTATAATTTCTGAGAGTTCGTGATTTATCAGTGAGTGGTATTTCGATTTTATATTATAGAGATTATTGATTATGTGTTTTATTTGTAACAGTTTGAGTACTTCTTCTCTTTTGTACTAGATTTTGTCCCAACATTATAGGTTCGACCTTCCTCATCTACCTTTTTATTTAGAGTCACTTAGAGTTGAATAAACTATTTAAATAACAAACAAGTTACGTCACTAATGATATTTACTATTCAAATAAAATGCAATCTATAATTTGTCGTTCAACTCTCATTTGCTAATTAAAATATCGTACTACGTAAGCAATTAGCTATAATTGACGTCATCAATCTGTGTTTCTCAATACAAAGTCTAGAAAATGTTAGCCTAACAAGGTTATAGGTATAGGTATAGTTTGTCTTTAATGAAAATAACTTGAAGGAATGTATTTTTTATCGTAAGCAAAATCACTACAGATAGACCCGAGTTCGCCCACAGATATGCGAGTTGGATCGCCGGAGCCAGTGGGGGTGGGGTGGCTATGTCAGAACCGAACGTTGAATCTTATATAGATGTCAACGATATTAGATTTGCACATTCCAAGGTACTGATCACCTTGGCTCTAAAACTTTTCATACAATAGGTAGGTATTTAATAAAAATCGAAAAATGTCAATTTTTCCTCTGACAATTAAAAAAAATGTGCACATCACTTCTTAATTAATATATTTCTATAGAAATATCTTTGAAAAATGTGTTAGTGTTTAACAATTTCAGAGGGTACTGTAGGGGAACTGTACATACCTACTACCGAGGACATTTTTTTCACAAATAAAATCCCCTTTTCTTATTCTGAATTCTGAACTATAGTCCATTTGGTTAGGTATTTAACTTAAGGTATACAATCCTGTGACGACTTATTATAAAAAACACATTTTAGACAAATAAACTAGGTTTTGAAAATGAGTTTCTAAAAAAATAAAAAATAAATTGAGTTTTAAAATAAAACATAATATATATTGGAGTCGCCTGGCCGTTGGAGCAAAGAGTGGAGACCGCGAGAAGGTAAACGAAAGGTAGGACAGTACGCCCCCTAGCCAGATGGACGGACGACTTGAAAAAGGTGGCTGGGACAGACTGGATGCGAAAGGCGGAGGATTGGAGAAAATGGCGCACATTGGGAGAGGCCTATGCCCAGCAGTTGATTGCGGTGGGCTGATTGATTGATTGATTGATTGATATATTAAAAAGACACATCTAGATTGTTTACGTTCAGTTAAGTACTTAACCGTATGGAGTATAGAAAGCTTTATCTACACATAATATATTTCTTTCTTCGTAACATTTTGAGCTCTTAAAGCGGAGCGTGATAAGTCGAGGCCATCAAATCAACGACTATCAATATTTTAGAACGGATAGCATCTGAAATAATGGCCTTTTAGAACTTCAACCAATCTTATTATCAGGCTGGGTGTAATAAATATAAACTAACTATTTTTAAACTTTTCAAAGCTTATTTACATGGTTATAACTTAACTATCTTTATCCCCTAAGAACACGAAGAATATATTTCGATTTCATATACTTGTATAAAATAATTAATCGGTAACCCTTTCTGTTTTTTTTACACTGCTCTGAGTTACAATCCAGTTCAAAATGTTTGCTGGTTGCTAATGTATCGTTAATGTTATGATTGATTGTAATTTGTTGTGTATCTAATTCTTAATTCTTTATTGCACACAAACAGTACAGAGGTCAAACACAAAATAAATATATAAGAAATATGTACAAAGGCGAGCTTAATATTCCAACTGTTATTATTCTTCTGTTGAACTACACCCATTGTTTTTACATTCCTTATAAGCTAAGGTGCGTGCTCAAATTACATTAAGATATTTTATTGTCAGGCGCTCACTGCAAACGAAACACTAATGGAATAATAATAAGTATTTTTTTTCATGTGGTAATCTTCAGGGGTAGGCCAGACAGTAGGGTAGTTATTTCAGACTCGAACCGAGTAACATGCCGTCTCAGCTCCCTGCTACGTCTTACTCAGGGTGAGCTTTTGGATGTTTTGGACCAAGAAGCACCCCAAAATCGTAATACCCAAGTTATTGTAATTAGACTAAGTAGGTATGTGTTTGTAGGTAGGACACGGCGGTATTTCCGCCCAATTGAGCAGTCCGACTGGGGAAGTACCTCCGCCCTACAGAATACCGCGGCCATAATAACTTCTTATTGTGTTCTCAGCGGTGAGTAGGGTAGCTAGAGCTCACTGGAGAATTTGTGCTGTCAGTGGGAAGACTAAAGGCTTGTCCTACTTTGTCTTCTACACTGACGGTACGGAAATTCAGTGCTAACAGGGTTGGCAGCGCGAGTGTGGCTCCTCTGGTGTTACACACGTCCATAGGCCCCGGTAACCACTTTCCATCAGGTGGGCCGTGTGCTTGTCTGCCACCTAAGTGGTATAAAAAAAATATACCAAAAAAGGGGCTGCGTTCCGAACCGGTGGTCCATTTGCTAAGCTAGTCTTTCATATTTTCTTTTTGTATTGACGTTTTGTTAGTACCGAATGGTCTATTCAGGGCATGGAACTAATAAGTACTACGTACAACCGGAATGTGCACTGATCGAGGAAAACGGTCCGAAAGAGATAGCAACTAGGAGGTGCTTGTATCTCACTCTGCTAGGGTGACCAAATATTTTGCAAGAAATAGGAATTGGCATCTCTCTTAATTTGCGTTTTTATTTCTTGAAGATTCGATTACTAGTTTTCGAGATATCGACGTCTGTCGTAACATTACCTCCCTTTTAGTCATGCTCTTCCGGTGCATCATTTGTTCCATGATGACGCGTCAACCTATCCACATGGACTACCTTTGGTTTTGCATTAATCCCCTTCCTAATGCGGTAAGTAATGTCATTAATAAATAAATAAATATTCCACAATATTCTACACAACGCTATCTAGACCCATGGTAAGCATAGCTTAACTAGTTTGTGTTATGGAATCTAGAATGCGGATAAACATACTTAGATACTTTTGTTTTGTAAATACATACATATTTTATATAGAACATCCAGACCAATGCAAATATACATATTCATGCATACAAATATTTGCACTGAGCGGGAATCGAACCCGCGCGCCCTGCATAGCAGTCGAATGCTCTACCGCTACGCCACGGAGGTCGTCGTTATTGATTCTCGTAATAACCGTATAGGGCCCTTCCCAGCAAGCTTAGAGTTTTGGAGATTTCCCCTTCTTGCGTAGCGGATTATGAAACCGTACCAGTGTTCCTTCTTAAAAACCATTGGTGTTTACATTTCTATCGTACCGGGTTTTCATCCTTTCACCTGTCTTCAGATTGATTTCCCGGACCATTCTGTGCACCTCGTCTAGTCGGTTTCGAAGTTCACTCACGTAATCCGTCACGGGCTTAGGACTATCAGGTGGCGTATCGGTTATTGCATCCACTACTAGCCTAATCTCGCGACCAAAATTCACTTTCGCTGGGGTGTGTCCCGTACTGTCATGTACCACAGAGCGATAGGACATCAGGAACAGTGGGATTTTACTGATCCCAACCTCTTTGGTGTTCATCGACAACTTTAGCCAAGTGATTTTCCAACGTCTGGTTAAACCTCACGACCATTCGGTCTGACTGCGGATACGCTGGAGTGGTACGGGTCTTGTTCATTCAAAGGAGTTTGCATATTTCTTGAAATAAAGCAGACTCGAAGTTCTGTCCTTGGTCATAGTGGATCTCCATAGGTGCGACGTAATGGTAGACCACTTCTTGAACCAGTTTCCTTGCCACAGTGACTTCTTCCTGGTTGGGTGTCGCAAATACTTCAGGCCACTTAGTGAAGTAATCTTGCATTACTATGATGTATTTATTACCTTCTTCAGTCATTGGAAAAGGTCCAGCAACATCAATGACGATACGTCCACCGTAACAATATGTTACATCCTGCCAATGTTTCACTGCTGCAACCTTTAATACACCTTTTCACCATGATAGTAATACAAATTGGTAATAAAATTACTTTGAGACTACGAACAAGTCAGCGCATACACCCTAGGATAGCTGATTGCGATGTTAATGTTCAAAATTCTACCATTGTACTACCAAAAAAATTATATGTTTACAGTTTAGAACCTTGCGATGTTTTAATGATCATAAAATGTTACGTTTTTATTTCTACTTCATGACTGAAACGAGTCAAGAGCACACATTTTTTTACAATAATATTTAATAATAGTTTCATAAATATAATAAACTACTAAAAAGTATTGTCATGTGTACTGGCAATAATAGAAAGGGACACATTGACCTCGTGCTTGCTGTCTCTATCGGCTCGCTTCCCCGTTCGTTTTACATACTGTTTTCACCCATTTCATTAAAGTCTTATATTGTGTACACGCTTATAGTGAGTGCACATTCCAGTTGTACGTAGTACTTATTAGTTCCATGATTCAGGGTAAATGATTTTTGACTTTGACATTATTAGTACCTAATTTACTTGTAGAAAAATCATACGAGAAAGTATCAACCTCTCACTCACTTTATGTTGTCTAGTAGCAAAAAATATATCTTATTCTCTTCGTATTGTATATTATTCCAATTTCGACTCAGATTAAGTGCGATCAAGTGTTCAATCCTCACAGCTGGTTGTTCACAGTAATCCCAAACAAGGCTAGGCTGAAGTATCGGAAAAATGTCTCGGTATAAGTAAGTAAGAGTTTAATTCGTGAATTATCTTCGTATATTATGTACCTACATTTAAGTATGGGTTTACACGTATATTACGTGTACAAAGAAAGAATATTGTGGTAAGACATAACCTGTACCTGATCATATTATTTCAGGACAGAGTAATTTATTAA
The DNA here is from genome assembly GCA_963662185.1 of Eilema griseolum. Taxonomy (NCBI): domain Eukaryota; kingdom Metazoa; phylum Arthropoda; class Insecta; order Lepidoptera; family Erebidae; genus Eilema; species Eilema griseolum. The sequence goes on from OY759243.1 coordinate 5,609,937, forward strand.
AACAATAGTAGAAGCCGGTAGAATCGTGTGGGTAAACATATTACTGCCGGTCATAAGAATATAGGTTCATATTAATATATACATACATACATATAATCACTCCTTTATCCCTGGAGAGTTAGGCAGAGGTGAATTAATACCCACATTTCACCAATAATTGTATTCGATCCCACGTAATAGAGGGTGAGCCTATTGCCATATTATTGTTGACTTGAGCCATGCATCTGAGGCTGAGTCTGGGCTGTATATATTTGTCTGATGTGAAACAGCTGTACCCTTGTACGACACCGCATGGGAAGAGATGGGGTGGCCCTTATTCTGCTCTGCCGAAAATTACGCGGCATTTAATAAATCACATGGGATTAATAAATGAAATACAATTTTGTAATAACTAAAGTAAAACGAGTCTAGTGCAGACGGACTCGTGCACTGAGCGTTCAAACCTTTACTGAGAAACATACTTAACGTTGCTGTTGGAAATTGAAGCTAATATTGGAAACTTCAACTTTCAACGGCAACTCTCGCAAAATAACTGAAATTTCAACGGACTCGCCACGTCTCCTTAAGGATCGGTAGCTGAAAACGAGTCTTAGAGTAAACTCTACTACCCGCTTAGAACGAATGACAAATAAACTGAATTTATTAAGACCATTAGATGTAGCTAAGGTATACTGGCTGCCAAAGGTGATGAGTCTCTGTGGCGTAGCGGTAGAACATTCGACTGCTACGCAGGTTGCGCGGGTTCTATTCCTTATCAGTGTAAATATTTTTACAGATATATATGTATATTCGCATTAGTCTGGATTTTTCAATGTATGTTATGTATGTATTTACTAATTAAAGTATCTAAGTAAGTTTATCCGCATTCTAGATTCTAAAACATAAGCTAGTTAAGCTACGCTTACCTTGGGTCTAGATAGCGTTGTGTAAAATGTTGTACAATATTTTATTAGTAAATGTACCAACAATAATATTATATTAAAATAAATGGAATATAAGCCTGGCAATGTTATGAATACTGGAAACTCACATTTCAACCAGTCAGTCAGGTGCTTTGCTTGTCCTGCTTTGTCTTCTACACTGACGATACAGAAACTTTATGCTTACAGGGTCGGCAGCGCGAGTGTAGCTTCTCTGGTGTTACACACATCCATAGGCCACGGTAACCATTTTCCATCTGGTGGGCGTGTGCTGGTCTGCCACCTAATTAGTATGAAAAATTATATTAAGGGAACTTAAAAGCCTAACATTTACGCGCTCCTCTTAACAGCACTCACAGGCTACAATAGTTCCCATAATAGTAAATTACACAACTCCTAAGAGAACGACCTAGCTCCATAGACGTTCATGTCTTCTAACATCTTAATGGACGGGCAATAAATACAGTAATGGATACTGTTATGTAATGTGTTCGTCGTTTGTCTCCTGATAATGTGTTTCTTTGCTATTGGAAAATAATAATATATGTTCAAGGAGAGAGCTGTTTGTATTATTTGTTTCTTTATTAGAGACTCGATCATGTCGTTTATTGTGTTTTAATACCTGCTATTGAGTGGTTGGTAGGTAGTATAAGTAGGTAACCAGTACTTTGCTGATTATATTTAACTATGAGTACAGTTACCGACAAATATTACTAGACCCCAAATCGCGAGAGGAAGCCACTGCTATGTGCAGGTTGATTTGATGTAAGTATTTTTTACGTGTGGTTAATCCCCACGGATAACCCCACCACCGGAGCCGGTGGGAGAGGCTATGTCAGACTCGAACCGACTAAAACGCACGACTCTTGTGGGTTATTTTTGGTTGCCGAAGGTGAGGTTAACAAGCATATCCTTTGCACCCCGCCCGAACCAGGATCATCTCTCTCGTACTGGCCCTCTCCTCGGGTGTAGGGACCACAGAGTCCTTAACTCGTCCCCGGAAACGACCGCCGTCGCTGATGTAAGTAATTTTAATTGGTAGATTGGAGCTTCTTTGCCGTCGCAGCACCCTGTGCTATCCTCAAGGAACATCAAAAATCGCGTAATGCGCATATTAACCTGATTGGGAGTCAAGATACCACCTAATAACCTAGCTGTTGGAGTTCATATATATTGAATAAGACACTTTGTACTTTTCATTTGCATTCGGCAAGTAATATGTGCCTTTAATCAAGAGTATTAACATTTAGAGTTCATACATTTTACTTCCTGCAATATCGGATCGACGTCCAACACTGCTATCGGATCGGATTATGTGAAAACGCTCTTATAATCATCATCACTGGTCTAGTTCCGAATGAAACCAAAGCTGGCACTTTAGCTACCTACTCCTTCTCCTGATATGATTTATCTTGGCTTTAGTAGGAAAAACCGGAAAAGCCTGATTACTGTGAAGGATGTAATACTAGCTACCGCTGTTATTATCACTGAGTTAGTCATACAAAATCACAGTTTGTATAACCTTGAACACCAATATGACATAATTTCATCAAAAAAGCAAAGGTAGGCCAAATAAATAGCTAAATCCCTCCACTTCATGTTAAGAGTGAATATAATATACAAAACCGATAACGCGATGGGTATCTGCATTTTAGTATGAATTCTATATTTATAACAAACCACTGATAAGTATTTTCGTCTATAGTAATAGATAAGTTCCCATGTAGACGATTATAATACAAATGCTAGTGGGTATAAAAGCAACAATTCCGTGAACTGAAGAATGGCGCTATCGTCCCTTCAATACTGTCAAATTGTGTTATACTGTATTTTTTGCAATGAAACGGTATGCATTTGACGTGTGACAACAGTGCCCCTAGTACGAAAATCTGTCGTAATCGATTCGTAAACGTAACGAAAACACGGAACATTGCGATTGACCGGCTTCACACACAAACAGGTACAAGGTAGGCAGGTACCGTAGTTCCAACGTTCGATAGAATCACCGTCACGAATATTGAACACATTAAAGAAATGCAAATATTAGAATGATTGCGATCCGGCAGAGTAGAATTTGGACCACCTGGATCTTTTCCCATGCGGTGTCGTACAAGGCGACTAAGGGCTGTTTAAACTCAGACAGATATATACAGCCCAGACTCCGGCCTCAGATGCAAAGCTCGAGTCAACAATAGTGTTCGAAAAACCCCGTATTACGTGGGTCCAAATACAATGATTGATGAAATGTGGTTGTTGATTCACCTCTGCCTAACCCTTCGGGGATAAAAGCATGATTATATGTATGTATAAGTATGCACTGTAGGTATATAATAAACTACATAGTGTGTTTAAAGAGTTTTGAGTCAAATTTTGTAACTTACGATAGTAAGCGCCTTTTTCTGCGTGTACTTTATTTTGTACAAATAAAATAATCTAGTTCTAATGTAGTTCGCTGAGTTTCTTGCTGGTATCTTCTCAGTAGAACTAATCTACCGAACCAGCGAAAGAATCATTTTCCAATGGTTTATTTTTACATTATTTAATATTATTATATTATTTCTTGACATACATAATTGTAAAATTTTGACGTTCATATGTGCTCTTTATGTACCTAAACTGAATAAATGAAATTGATTGTTGATTCTTGATTCTTTGATTCTTTGTACAATCTACTTTTCAATAGCTTGGTTTTTGATATGCAAAACGTAAAACATTCGATTTGTAAATTTTTGACTATTTATACTGTAGATTGATGGCACTTGGTGGAATTTGTTGTTACACATATTGATAACTCACTTGTACTTTTCCACATTACTTTATTGCTTATTACACCTGACCGGTTTCACCTTACGGCATCCTCAAAGAATTCATAATAAACCTTTTTTTTTTAATTCAAACGTCTAGAAGGAAGTGAAAATTAACGATGCAACGACTCACAACGACAACAAACTCATCGCCTAAAATTCGTACCATACTCCGACTTGTTTGCTCAAATATTTAAGGTTCCCACTCATTCCCTGGTCTGTTATTTATTTTAAAATTATTATCTGGAAGCAAGGTAGTGCCACCGCGAAGATAAAACAGTGGAAGTGCAAATCACTGTTTACTGGAGCGAGTCAGTTCCTGAAAAAGATATCACAACATTAGAACATTAAATAGGTCAAATATGAATTTAAAAAAATATAAAAGTTTCTAAAAGAAGTAATGGCATAAAGCTTAAGATATTGTTTAATTGTTTGAACGATCTAATTTCAGGAACTACTGGTTATAATTGAAGTGTTGAATACCCGACTGAGGAAGTACCTCCGCCCTACAGAATACCGTGGCTATAATAACTTCGTGTTGTGTTCCCAGGGTAGCCAGAGCTCACTGGAGAATTTGTGCTGTCAGTCTGCCACCATATCAGTCCATAGGCCACGGTAACAACTTTCCATCAGGTGGGCTGCCTAAGTGGTATGAAAAGGGACTTTTCGAGATTAAATTATGAAACTTTCAATCTCTGTCGACATTTCGGATGCTCTGCAACACCCGTGGTCGCGACTTGACAAGCTTGAGAGCGCCGAGATGTATATGGGGAATATATTTTGTGTGCCTACCTCATCACACACACCACACCCACTATGTCATGTTTTAACGGCACTATATTTTTTTATTTTAGTATCTTAATCACTGGATTCAGCGTTCCGGATTGTTTGAATCCATCTTCCCTTTTGAAATTTTAACATTTTTTTATTTTAATGGCTTCACGCACAATCTAGTAATAATGGTGGCTATCAGTGAACAGGACTTTGGGTTGATGAAGCTTGTCAGCTAGTGAGGCTAGTCAGTTTGTCGACAGTTCTAGGCCATATATATCATCACGCCACTACTCAAGGGAGCGGAGCAATGATCATAAATGTCATCAATTTTGACTTATTTGAAAACGTTATTTGAAGACTAAAAATACAAGCAAAGGGATGATATGAGAATCCGTGGTCTATCATGTAGTGTAGTTATTATATATAGTGGCCATAGTACTATATTACCGCTAGTCAGAAACAGGATTTTAATACTATCTTACCTGTCTTATAAATTAACTTGTAAAGAATAAAAATGTAGTGTTCATTTAAGTAGTTGCCATAAAATTCTCATTAGCCGCGGTAACGAGTGCGATAAGGCGGAGTAATAGTCCATTACCGCGTCGCGCTGATAAGAGTCTCTCCGACCTGCAGAGAAGACACGCTAAGAAATATTTGTTTAGAAAATGAGTAAAGTGTGGAAAGAAGTTTCATTTAATTAATAATGAGCAGAGGGCTGGTTTATTTCTTGCGCAAAGAATTGGTATTCCCATTCACCGTGGCAATGACAATTCTTCCAGCCAATGATAACTGTGTGCCACAATTTAATACAATCTATAATTATAAACATATTATCACGCATCTATCCAAGGGAACGGAGCAGTAATCATAAATGACAATAACTATTGTATATTCCCATATATTATTTGGAAATTAATGTGTTACAGGTATAAATATGAGTTAAAAGGGGTTTGAAGTATGTCGCGATCGTAGCCAGGAAGAATCAGCTGAACGGAAGGTGCATCGGGAATGGAATCAGAGTTCCACACAGGTGGAATAAATAAATAACCTGTTATAACTCAGTCCCAATTGCTAGCAGTATAACATGGTATCAATCGCGACTAAATACAATCCAGACAAGTCCTAAATACTATCCAGACAAGTCTTAAATATAATCCAGACAAGTCCTAAATACAATCCAGACAAGTCTTAAATATAATCCAGACAAGTCCTAAATCCAATTCAGACAAGTCTTAAATATAATCCAGACAAGTTCTTAATATAATCCAGACAAGTCTTAAATACAATCCAGGCAAGTCATAAATAAAATAAAGGCAAGTCCTAAATACATTTTACTGTCGTTCAATTCTGAAGAGCAGTTTATTACAAGATCAAATACAATCGTTAGGTAGGTACTGATTCTGTAGCTAAGTGTACGAGAATCTTTATTGCCATTCACTTTATTGGAGTTTCGTAGTCACCTCCGACTGTCAATCAATCAATTGACGATTGACATAAATCGATACCGTAAAAGCTTTTATTATCGTTAGATACTAGATTTTCATTCATTTTCAAATTATTTTACTTATTTATTTGAAGGTCAATTTTCGTAATCTGAAGTATGTCAGTGATTAAATTATAAATTGACTGAAAATAGGTATGTAGGAATTTGACTAATAAATAACACAATAGCGTATTTTGACTTTTATTGGGGTTTCTGCCGTCTGACCTCTCAAGTACGAGAGGAAACTTACATCCCAGACCCTCGCCTGTTAATCACCAGATAATCCCAAAAGTGGTATATTTATATCTTGGAGAACGTCCAAACGGGTCTAATAATTACGGGACCAAATTAGGACGCCACACGTCTTAAGGGTGCGTATAGTGTATTGCCTGTATTTTTCCCGCGTATGTATGTGGTTACGAAAGTAGATGTTATTATGAATTTTCAAATTAAAGCAAACAAAAAGTAAGCCGCATAAGCTCCTTATCGTTACACACAAGTTGTATAATCTCTGAATACATGGATATTGTTATTCTGAATTAATCAGAGGTAAGCTAGAAACCTGTCACTACATTGTGTAATATACAACTTTTGATGCTGCCCTCCTAAGTCTCCGGCTTACTTCAATCGAAAAGTCTTGAACGTTATTCAAACAAAACGCTTCATGTACTAACAATTTTATTTGACGCAAAGGACGCAATGCACATACAGCTAAATTAATTATTTAAACTGATTGAAATCTAAAGCTTTGATCATAATATAAGGTTTGATTAAGTTTGTTTTGTTCGGTAAAATCTCGTTCGGAAACTGCGAACGAATAAAAGCGACCGCTGTGTAATGTGGTCGTTTATATTTCGGTGAGTTGACGACGGTGATTAGAATTCGGCCTGTGTTGTGCAATCAAAAACAGTGCCTATTACTCAGAAGAAAAGAATTACTTTGCTATCTAGGTTTTAGAAATCGAACAATGTTTGGTATACGGATGAAATTATTTCTTTTTATTGTAGGGAGCTTACCGTGAATGTAGACCAGAAGTGTCACGTGGACTTTGTTGCCAACTGAGTTGGAAAGAGGAAATAAATTATGAATTTTGCGTTAATCGCGATTCTCCCGTTCTCGTTTCTCCCTAATATATCACATTGTTATAAAACAATAATTTTCGGGAGAATAGCGACTAACCTAAGATTTTCACGTTCAGCTTCCTTTGAAATAGAAGGGGAAGGGTAGTAGAAAGTTAAAGCCTACAGTTTAACTGCACAATATTGCTACTTAAAGTCAATATTAATATTGAGGGGGTATCTTTCTGGTCAGTCCAACTTGTTTGGGTTAACAACCCTAAAGTTTTGATATAATTTCAAGAATTTCTCGGCAGTTTAATATTGAGAGCCGGGCTTTTTCCTTAGGTCTGTACATAAACTATTTTATACTAAGTTGTATACAAAACTTGGTTGCAATTCTAATAAGTATTTCCAAAATACAACGATAATTAAGTATAGACGATACATAAATACGATTAAACAATGATTATTTTCCATATTATTAGATTACGGCAATAAGACGCTTGCATTACAAAATCGATATATTCAGAATACCAGCTTCATTTATCGATCGATAATACATACAGTTCTGCTCACAACGATCTCAACACACTCCAATCTCTTTTTCAGTTACGAACACAGAGTACCTATATTGAATTATGGAAGAGTTACACACACTCACGATCATACACACACAGGCCTGTGTCAGGCGGACACAGGTGTGTGATCATAAGATTTGAAATCAATCTTCTGTACCTACTTGTAAATTTTTTAGCAGTGTCCTGTCAAATACATTTCATTCTGATTAATTTTGAATGATATCCGACAGTTCACTCCCTCTCATCTAAGTAATTAAAATACTTTCGAGTCATTCTGAAGTTGCCGACAAAACAATTTATTAAGTCAGCGTCACACTCAATTTATAATCTTTTAAAACTTTCGCATGTTGTTCTGTGTAGACAAAGCTTTACTTTTCATAAATTAGATTAACCTAAGAATTTATACAAAGAAGTACTTGGAGTAATTTAGTTTAGCTATAGGAGCGTTCGATAATTTATAAAAAAATGTCATTTTCAAATTGCCCCACAAGTATTTCTAAAATACGTTCGTTTCGTTAAATTTTAAAACAACCATAAACAAAACGTAAACTAAAAGCAAAAGATAAATATATTTGAAAAAAAAATGTCATGCATCCGGACAACTTTAATAATAACAAAAATATCAAAGAACAAAGGTCAATCGTTTTGTTTTTCTTGCATGTTTAGTAGTCAATTTTATTGGTTTTATTTTGTATTTTGTGTTGGTGTGTGTGTCCAATAAACGCATTTTCTTTCTTTCTTTCTTTCTTTCTTTCTTTCTTTCTTTCTTTCTTTCTTTCTTTCTTTCTTTCTTTCTTTCTTTCTTTCTTTCTTTCTTTCTTTCTTTCTTTCTTTCTTTCTTTCTTTCTTTCTTTCAATCTCCCGACATAAAATATTTCGATACGATTCATGTTTAAAATCTAATAAATCCATAACATATCACAATTCCTTTTTGAATAGATTTTACATCTAAGTTATTCATCAGGACGGAACCCAAAAATAAAAACACATATTTATTTTGATTTTAAATATTTCTAGGTGGTGTTTTTTTTACGTTCGATAAATCCCCACGAATACCCCCACCACCGGAGTCGGTTATGTCGGACTCGAACCGACTAAAATGCACGACGCCTGTAGTCTGCGGGTGCGGAGTTCGTGGGAGTACCGCACGAAAACGGCATCATTGAAAATAATACTCAACGCAATTGACTTTTCTAAAATTATTTTGTTTTAATCAGAATATTTAAAAAAGAATGTACTGTAAAATTTTAGAAAATCGTTTATATAGATAACCAAATACAATTTTTTGAAACGCTCGCTCTTAAGTAACACACAAATATGCCGATGTACTTTCGAAAATCGAACACCACATTTCAACGCGTGTCAATCAGCAATAACGTTTGAGGGTGTCCATCTTGATTGATTGCCCAGTAAGCTTTATTGATGCGTATGTAGGCCTCTTGAGTAAAACCATCCCAATATGGCCCTGGCTTTCCCAAGGCCAGATGTTTTGTATGGTTTTGTTCAACGATGTTATATTAGAATGAAGTACTCGTTGATATGTTATCTTAATGTTATCGCAATGTAAAATATACACGCGCGTTGTATAACTGTAGGACAGAAGTCATATCATTATTTTCTCTAGCATTCACTGACTAGGGCAATGAGTTTTTATTGAAGACCATTTTCAAGCGTAAAATTTAATAGTTATGGTGGGTCTTGAAAATATGGCAGTTGCACAATAATGAACCTAATTTAGATTACTAAAATTCTTTTTTAAGAAGTAGAATACACACCATCTATTAATTAACTTTGGATGTATAATTTAGGTAATATAACCTAGAAGCAACGTATAAAAAATATTCTACTTATAATAGGTTTGCATTTTTTTAGGAATGACAATTGCAAATTTTATGACACTTTTATTACATTTTTGAAAGCGACAGCTGTAAAAAAGTAATGCGAAATTTATCGTCAAAATGGATAGCATTTAGGAAGTACTGTTTTTGAAGATCAAAATTAATTTATCAAGCGGTCAATAAAAACAAAATTAAAACAGAGTCGTAAAATCTTGAAATCAATTTCAAACAAAATGTAAAAGATGGAAATAGCTATTAAATTACAGGAATAACGAACTCATGAATCTGTAAGAAAGTTTCGGCAATTTCATAGGTAAAGACCTAATATAGTTATATTAGAAAATATTGTTCTAATATAAAAGAAACGTTAGGAAAAATATCTCACAATTTTCTAACGTTTGTGATAGACATAATATAAATACCAGACACAAAAAACTTGTCTTGTAGTCAGTGATAGTATACTTAAAATAAAAAAGTCACTCATTCTTTCCAGGGTAACTGTATACGCTTTTTTAATAAGCTGCATAATAAAATTAGGGATTTACCTGTGAATAAATTTAAAAATGTAGTAAAGAGTAAATTGTTGTGTGCCAGAAAGGCTATTATAAAATCCAAGAATACTTAGATGATAAACAAGCTTGGAAATGAGCTGTTCGCTTAATTATACTGCTCAAGTAAATTATTGTATTTAGACTAAGTAGACTTAGTAAATGTTTGTAAATAGATAAAACAAAAATGCCCTCTGAGTTTTTGCCGGGGTCTTCTCACGTCGGGGCCGCGTTTCGAAGCGGTGGTCCATTTGCTAAACTATTCTTTCATATTTATTTTCATATTGACGTTTTGTAAGTGTCCATTTAATGGTCTATGCAGAATAACTAATTTTTAGCTGTGACTTTGCGTGAGATTGCCTCGTGGTCAGTTCCGTGCAGGATATTTTGATTTTAAATATACCTACTAGAAAAAGTTAGTATAAACAAATGCTCAAATAAATCATCCATATTCACGCTTATTGATTCATTTTGTGTAAACATATTTTTACTTATTTCATAGTCTGTTTACGATAAATTACATCAAATTATAAACAGTGCCGGGAAATATACGTCTAGAACTAACCATTGGCAATATAGCGGTCTTATTTTGCTAAGAATGTTAAGTCATATTTTCTTAAATCACAGTTTATTGCTTGCATATTTATTTAAGAGCTAGCATAAAACATTGACGATTTAAAAAATACACATGTGATATCTACCACAGATACATTAGAAACTATAGTTTCATGCTCTGCAGCAATGTCACCATAATGAAACAGTATCACATATAAATAGAATACGTGGTTCCTGACACAGTAGAATTTGGGCCACCCCATCTGTTCCCATGAGGGGGCGTACAAGGCAACTAAAGAATAGTTTTTTCTTTCGGAATTTGTTGTAACTGGCAGTCTACATTTGATTTTGCATGGTAATCTTTTTTATCTTATCATGGTTTTGTTATCCGCCGCCTAATTTAAGAATGAATTTTTGTTTATTGAAGAACTCATTTATTTGTAATTTTTTTTGAAAGCTATGAATGATACAATGATTTGAACTATTCGTTGGCTAGACGTCTGTCCATCTTGTTGAGAGGGGGGGGGGGGGGGGCTTTACCCACTCCAATTTGCGGATTTCATCAGCCACATCGGTTCTTGACTAATTTGAATATTTAATGTAATTATTTATTAGATTATTAGCTAACGCCCGCGGTTTCACCCGATTGATTTTCTGGTCCCACTACCAATGGGAACCTATTCAAGGGATAAACAGGTATCATTCCTAAGTATAAATATAATAAATAAATATAATAGTATATTTTTATATATGAATATATTATTATTTGAATCAATTAATTAGATATTTTATCATAAAAAAATACTATTTGTGTACCAAACTTTCCCAGCTTGTTACACAAATACTAACTTTTTATGAACTCTTACCACAACACTTCGTGCACCTACCTTTGATATGAATATCTCGGCAGCACCCTAAGGTTGACTGGTAGAAAATGCCTGTGGCATTAAGTCCGCCTTTGTACAATCTTTAGCGTATTTGTGCAAAAAATAAACAAAATAAAATAAATACATTTAATCACGCTTGTAAATTTTCAAAGGGGAACGATTTTTGGTCCTACGTAAAAGGCCGCGAGTCTATTGACGTCAAGTGGGAACTTAGTCATGAGCTATTTACTGTCGGATAAAAAACAGCCCAGGAACAGAAGCGCTATAGAACAACAAATATTTAAACATGTTCACTAACTTTAAAATTTATAACACTAAGCCGATTCGATAGTCTAATAATTGAAATATTAATGAGCCCTTCCTACCCTTCCTGCCATTTGTACATCAAACCAGGCAAAATTGCTATCAATATCTTCGAAGTAATTGGCAAGAAAGGTCTTTGTATTTTGACCCTTTGTGAGGGATGCTAATTAACTATAGATATTTCTGGAAGCTTTGATGAGGGATGATGACACAGGCCAATTTGTTTAATAACTCACTTTGAAATATCAGCTGCGTAATAAACATTAGTTATTCATTTAAATTCTAAATCTTATACTAAATCATTAACTATTGTAGCGGATAGACGAAAATAATAAAGTAATTAAAAAAAATTGTGCTACAAGTTGTTGTTAGTGTTCAGATCTTTTTTCGAGTCTCTAGAGTTATGAATTTTGCCGCTGCGTGGTTCCCGGCAGAGAAGAATTTGGGCCACCCCATCTCTTCCCATGCGGTGTCATACAATGCGACTAATGGATAAGACTGTTTAACATCAGACACATATACACCCCATATTACGTGGGACCGAATTCAATGATTGATGAAATGTGGGTGTTAATTCACCTCTGCCTAACTCTCTGGGGATAAAGGCATGATTATATGTATGTATGTATATATGTACCTAGTCTAGCCATAAATATTGTTACGAAGAAAAAACATTTTTTTTATTGCAAATAATATTTATTACTTTTACAGTGTGTTAGTTTAATACATAAATATAAAACAATTTAAAATATAAAAAGCTTATTCGAAGTGGTCTCCATTGGCTGCAACACAGTCCTTTAAACGTTGAGGCCAGTTATCAATAGAAGCACGCACTCTTTCCATGGGAAAATTCTTCACTGCCATTCGTATGGTTTGTTTTAGGGACTCCAAATTATCATGGCGTTTAGAGCAAGCCATACTCTCTAAAACTGACCATAAATCATAATCCAGCGTATTAAGATCGGGACTAGACGACGGCCAGTCTTCAGCTCTGATGAAGTCCGAAACGTTCACTTCCAACCAAGACTGCGTGGACCGAGCTTTATGACCCGGCGCTGAGTCTTGTTGGAAGGACCATACTTGGTTATTGAACATGGTGTTGTTAAGGGGTTTAACTACCTTCTCAAGAATGGTATCTTGATACACTTGTGCCGATGTTTTGATACCTTTTTCACAAAAATATGGCTCAGTCACTCCTTCATAGCTAACACCCCACCAAACCATCTCTGAAGTCGGATAATGCCCACGTTGCACTCTGTCGACTAATTGGGAAGCTACCTTAGAGCTTTGAGCATAAATACGGTCAAAATGTTGCTCAATTGTAAAGATTTTCTCATCCGTAAACAAAAATTTTCTGTGACCTCCCTTTGCGTACCGCTTCAGTAGTTGCTTCGATTTTACCACCCTATTCTTTTTTAAATTATCAGTTTAAAAATGACCAGTGCGTCCCTTATAGGCTGCAAGTCCTAAGTCATCTTTTAAAATGCGCGACATGGTTCTGGGTGCTATCTTCATCTCCCGAGATAAAATCTTTTGCTTTCGGACAGGATTTCAACGAATTCTTTCCCTTACTGCTTTGACCACCTTTTTCGTACGAAAACTACGTGGACGGCCAGATCTTTTTCTGTCACAAACAGAGGAGGTCTCATTGAACCTATTAATAGCCCGGTACACAAACATTTGACTAATACCAAGCGTATGGAGAGTTTTAAAAATTACATTCGGCTCCATACCAACTTTGTGTAACGCAATCGCAGCGATTCGGTTTTCTTTATCACCCCACTCCATTTTAATATAGCAAAATATTGTACAATGTATTGGCGCCAAAATTAGAAAACACAATGAACAATCGTATAAAAATGACAGATTCCAAATTTAAATGTAATATCTTTCTTATTTTAATTGTAACAGTATTTATGGCCAGACTAAGTATGTATGTATAGACTTTTAAGTTTTATTGTATATAAATTGAAACTTTGAAAATTATAATTAAGAACTAATTCGATCACATCAGATTACAAATAAAAGCTGCATCAAATTCGGTCTATTCATTAAAGGGCTGAGATGCCTTATTTTCAATAAACCATGTATCTCTCTGGTGTTACACACGTCCATAGGCCACGGTAACCACTTTCCATCAGGTGGGCCGTGCGCTTGTCTGCCACCTAAGTGTTTTTTTTTTATACCACTTAGTTGGCAGACAAGCACACGGCCCACCTGATGGGAAGCGGTTACCGTGGCCTATGGACGTATGCAACACCAGGGGTGTCACACTCGCGCTGCCGACCATGAAGAAACCTTCTGATGCCCCTCTTGAAGAACCCCATATTGTAGGTGCTTGAGAAAACCGCAGCAGGGAGGTCATTCCACAGCTTGAGTGTGCGTGGGATGAAGTTTCTTTCATATCGCACAGTGCGCACCGTCTCAGGTCGCAATGTGTGAGGATGAATTCCCTGCCTATGGCGAGAGGTGCGATGATAGAATGTAGCTACGGGCATCATGTCAATCAATTCATCTAAGCACAAACCATTGTATAGGCGGTAGAACACACATAGTGAGGCGAAATCCCTCCTAAGGCTAAGAGGTTCCACACTACCTGTGAGTATGGGATTTCAACCAGCCTCAATGCCCGTCTTTGCACTGAGTCGAAGGGGTCAAGCTGGTATGCAGGTGCTCCAGCAAAAAGGTGACAGCAGTACTCCATGTGAGGCCGGACCTGTGCTTTATAAAGAAGGAGTTGCTGCCCCGCAGTGAAGTACTGCTTCGCCCTGTTAAGCACTTCGAGTTTTCTTGATGCCAACTTAACCTTGTCCTGCAAATGACTCTGATGTGAACTCTGATCTGAATGACTGATATCACTGGAGATATCGACACCAAGGATCCCGATACTCGAGGAGATGGTAAGCGGTGTGCCCAGGAATTGCGGCGCTACAATGAATGGTATAAAAAAAAAGATAATTAGAAATACACAAAGTGAAAACTTAAAGTGTTTTTGTCACTTTAAGGATTAAGGATTTAAGGATTTGAAATATACAAAGCAATATCACATCAAATATATAATCAATAGTACATATCTTGCTTTCATTTACTGTACTTTAAAAAACAATATATCGATAATTTTGTCATTTTCGATTTGAAATATCGAACGCATAAAATCACATCAAATATAGAGTGAATAATAAATATATTTTTTTCATTTACTGTATTATAGAAACAATACTGTATAATAGAACAAATAACTAAGGACTGGGGCTGTTTAACATCAGACAGATATATACAGCCCAGACTCAGCCTCAGATGCATGGCTCTGTAGTAAGTTAATCCCGTACAACAGGATCAACAGTACATCAACCCACAAAACACCGAGTAACGGGCCTTGGGGATTCTCTGACAAAGTCGAACTATCTAGTAACGCGCATCGAAATTAACCAAAAGTAAATTGGACAGCTAGATTAGTTCTCTTCTACTAACTAAAACAGATTATCAAAATGAAACTTGACCCTTACACCGTAAGTTAGCCAAACTGACGCTTCGGGTGCGTTGCAGCACCCGTGGTCACGCACCACGGGTGCTGCAACGCACCCGAAGCGACAGCAAAAATAGTAAGTTACATGATTTAATCACGAAAAGTCGGGACTTTTACCGTTATGTAATTATGAAATTTGGATTCGAAATTTGATTAGCAAAAACACTTAAGGCGATTGTCAAAAACTGGCACTCATCTAAACCAGATATATACAGCCCAGACTCAGCCTCAGATGTGGGGCTCGAGTCAACTATAATGTCCGATATACGGAGATAGGCTCACCACCTATTACGTGGGACCGAATACAATATCATGTGGGTGTTACTTCACCTCTGCCTAACCCTCCGGAGATAAAGGCGTGAATTTATGTATGTAAAAAGTAAATTGCCCTGTTTGTTTTTTTTTTTATCTAAGACACGCCAATTTGGCTTGACCTCGCCTTATGATAAACTAAAGACAAAATCTCAGGAAAGAGGGTCACCATTACAGACACGTAGTATGTTACAATGAAGGCTCTCAGCTTGGGGAAAAAGGCGGACAGCACGTCGCTGCAACCTGTCGAGAGCGTCATGTAGGTACTCAGCGGAATCATCCCAGGGATGCGAGCAGTATTCCACGTAGAAGCGAATTTGTGTCTTGTAGAGAAGACACCGTAGCTACGCCGTGAAAAAGCGTGTCACTTTTTTTGGACCCAGAGTTTACGACAGGCTGTTTTGATGATGCTCTCAATGTAGTTTCTGTTACTCAGTTTGCAGCGAACATCCATACCAAGGATATTGAGGCTGTGAGTGGAAAGGGGAAGGAAGATGATCGAATGTACACAATCGAACATGACCATTATTGTACCAAACAAACTACCATAAATTAGAAAAAGAAAGTTTCCATCCGTCCGAATTGACTACGCTTTTTAAAATTCAGATGTGTTTTCCTTCAGTTAGCCGGTCCCCTGGCTTGGTGCCAGGGTCCGGTAGCCGAATGTTTACCCGGATAGAAGTTACGTAATAAGCTAACAGAGCACTGACCCGGATATTCTGGAATGTAATATGTTCTGTGGTTGGTATTAAATCATACAGGCTTAGATTTATATTCTGATTTGCGGCACCTTTGCTGAGGTTTAGAAATAAAATTTACATTGCTGTAAATTTATTCAGTTTTAGGATTGTGGTTTTCAATTCCATTTCTTCGTTGCGTTATGGAATACCCTTTAAAACAAACTAGTAATAATGGTTAAATAAATCTCAGTTTAGTAGAAAATGAAACCAAATTGAACTAAATTAATTATTACCAATGAGCTTGTGTTTAGAAAGTGAAGCGAATTCTAAAGCATGTCAATAATGATTGTTATTGTACGGTCAGATACCTAACACATTTTGAATGATATAATATATTTTCTTTACTGGGATGACTACTAGTGAATACTGCGCCGAGGTTTCCTTGATTGAAACACGTGATCAGAATGATGCATTTATTGGCATTGACTTCAAGTACATAATTATATAATAAAATTAATATGATGGTTTGCCCGTACAGTTAGTTATTAAAATTTATTTATTACTATATATACCAGTTCCTGTACGCTGTGCCAAAACAAATTACTTATTTATTAGAAACAATCCCAGTCAGACCCCTCCCTAACAATAGATAACCATGAATCAAATATAAACGAAATAATACTAAATGCTACCAATAATGACTGCGAAGTTTCATTAATTAGCGATAAAGCCTTACAAAGAGTAA
Source organism: Eilema griseolum (assembly GCA_963662185.1). Lineage (NCBI taxonomy): Eukaryota > Metazoa > Arthropoda > Insecta > Lepidoptera > Erebidae > Eilema > Eilema griseolum. Next base: position 5,626,948 of record OY759243.1, read on the forward strand.
CAATACAGGAAAGCTTATAACTTCTTAGGGGGGAAATGTCCTTGTGTAACAACGGACGAATAGTCATCGCCACGTGACTTGAGAGCAAAGTATATGTGATACTCGAACAGATTCGGTAGTTGGATTCATTCTTTGATAGGACAGACATATATATAGTTCCCCATATGTATCTTAAAGGAGGTAGGGCACGACGGTATTTCCGTCCCAATTGAGTAGTCCGACTGGGGAAGTACCTCTACCCTACAGAATACCACGGCTATAATAACCTCGTGTTGTATTGCCGGCGGTGTGTAGGGTAGCCAGAGCTAACTGGGAAGTTTTATGCTGTCAGTGGAAAGACCAAAGGCTTGTCCTGATTTTGTGCTCTGCTCTGACGGAAAATCTCTGTTCTTACAGGATCGGCAGCACGGGTGTGATTGGTGTTACACATATTCATAGGTCACGGTAACCACTTTCCATACGGTGGGCCGTGTGCTTATCTGCCACCTAAGTTGTAAATATATAATAAAATCTTAACCCCAGTCATATCAGTGTATATACCCAGTTTTCTGGGTATCTTTTGAACATAGCATAAGGTGCTACGGCTGCGGAGGAGCTCAAATCATAGATTATAACAAACTAATGGTATTTTAATACTTTCACTAACAAAAAAAACACGTATGCCCCGTGAGTCGTGTCAGACAATACTGTCGCACGCGTGCGCTGTAGTGATGGTGTTTCGCAGTGGCAGGATGCGGTCGGGTTGGTGCGGGCACAGCATACCTACCTATATACCTGTTAATTGCTGTGTTATTTTAAGTTGTTTTATTTTGCATCTTATTGCATTTTCTTTTATTTTATTTGTTTGTTGCAATAGTGGAGTTTTTATGTGTAGTGTAAGTGTGTGTATAATAAATGGTGCTTTCTTTCTTTCTAATACAAGCGCACCAAGGCCTCGTTTCATTCGGACTTGGGGCAATTTATGCTGGTAACTAACGAATACATGAATATTGAGATAGTTGATTGGGTAAACGTGACTATCCGTATATAGGTTATCCGTGTAGTGACGGAGAAAGAACACAAGTATCACGAACCCATCTCATCCAATGGGTGTCGTAAGAGGCGACTAACGGAAAAATATGCAGAGAGAGAGATTACTGCGAGAGAAGGAAAACTCGAAATAAAACCCTATACGAACCTGTCTGGCCAGCGTAAAAACAGTAGGAAAAGCCTCCCCGCAATGGAAGAGGCATAGGTCCAGCAGTGGACCACGATGGGCTAATTTATTCATTGATTGACTAGTATATCTAGATCAGGGTATACTGAGAAAAGCCCATCGGATTATAGTGCTTCTAACCAGTCCTTTTTCATTACTAATTCCATTAATGAATCTGCTAGAAGTTTCCTTTGAAGCCCGGTGTTCGCTTACTATTTTTAATTGGAATGTTGACTTTTATATTATGTGACTTTCGTTTGACCTCTCAATCTAGAGAGGAAAGTACACGTCAGTTGTTTAGCAGAACTAACCGTTAAGATTGTCTTGGGCCCCGAAGGTGTTCTTGAAGAAAAATGGTATATTTATAAGTTACTAGCTGTCCCGGCAAACGTTGTTTTGCCATATAATGTTAAGGGTGGACAACCCTTAACATTTTGGGGGGATGAAAAATAGATGTTGGCCGATTCTCAGACCTACTCAATATGCTCACAAAATTTCATGAGAATCGGTCAAGCCGTTTCGGAGGAGTTCAAGTTCGAACACCGTGACACGAGAATTTTATATATAAGATTTAAAGTTGGTATTCGGTTGTATTCGTATGACAAAGGTATACCTTCAGTCGGTGAAACAGTAAGAGCACTTTCATGGGAAAACGCTCTTACTGGTGTATCTTAGTGTCGGATATCGTAGGATATAACTAATCATAATATAAAAATAATCAGAAAGTAAAATGTATAAAATGTGTATGTGTCCATTATTGGTGAAATGTGGGTGTTAATTTCGCTCTGCCTAACCCTCCAGGGATAATTGCGTGATTATATGTATGTATGGATGTATCTTTCACATTGTCTGGCCCGATATAGGAACTGACACCGCTGTTTGATGTCAATGTTAATTGGTCACCACAACAGCAAAATGATAAAAAAGAAACTAATACATACAACATACATACATATAATCCCCGGAGGGTAAGGCAGAGGTGAATTAACACCCACATATCACCATAATTGTATTCGGCCCCACGTAATAGGGGGTGAGCCTATTGCCGTTTACCGGGCACTTTTGTTGCCTCGAGCCATGAATCTGAGGCTTAGTCTGGGCTGTATATATCTGTCTGATGTTAAACAGCCGTATCCCTTAGTCGCCTTGGGGTGGTCCAAATTCAATATCACATTCAATGGTAGAGATTTCTAAGGAGTCTGTGGTTGAGCTTATGGTTTTTTTTGAGTCTGTAAAATCCAAAAAATGGACGTACCTAACCCTGACGTAACGAACCGAGTATATCGGATATAAGTGAAAATAGCACATGGTGTCGGCTATTAGATATCGGGTATCGTCGTCCGACACCGATATCGGATCGGATAATATGAATACGGCCTAATTCCTAATCTCTAAATAAGTCCGTAGTAGCAGTAGTATCTCTAAACAACAGGAAACAAAGTTCGTATTATTTCTTTTCGTCACTCAATTTCCCTTACATATCGAAGTCACCTAGAAATAATCCGACCCCGAAACAAATAGAGGCTTTTTGGGGGTTTACGTAGCGATTGTTTTCACCGATTGGCTTATCCGTGGGCTTTATCGGTAAACCCATTGCTTAGGCCATTAGATACGGGCAAATAAGATAGCATGAATGGCGTGATAAGGAACAGTATGACATGTTGTAGCTGTCACTGATTTGACTGGAAAGCTTATTAAATATGTGCTGATAGTTTTTTTTTATACCACTTAGGTGGCAGACAGCACACGGCCCACATGATGGAAAGTGGTTACCGTAGCCTATAGTCGTGTGTAACACCAGAGGAGTCACCCTCTCGCAGCCAACCCTGTAGGCACAGGGTCTCTGTGTCGTCAGTGTAGAAGACAAAGCAGGACAAGCTTTTGGTCTTCCCACTGACAGCCCAAATTCTCTAGTGAGCTCTGGCTACCTTACTCACCGCTGGAAACACAACACGAAGTCATTATGGCCACGGTATTTGGATTATGTTGGTAATAAAATAAGCGTATACGGCTACTTGTAGGTGTACTTGTATTGAGTTGACTGTACCCCGCTGCCTAGTAAGGAACTAGGGTGAAGATCAAAGAAGATGTAGGTCACCATTCCAGATGCTGTCAATTCTAAATTGACGGTATGAACAGATGCCTATTCACGTACTGCTCGAAAAAACTCGGGATTGTTAGAAGAAAAAAACGAGTCTGTAGTTATGGCATACCATATTTCTATCGTACGACAAAGAAATGCAGAACCAAAATACTTGATTTGACTCTGTATGGCGTAAGTGGCGGATTGCCTTCTCGCGGTCTCCACTCTTGAAGTCGTTTGCTCCAACGAACAGCTATCAGTCTTTCGATAAACATGACCAGCCAATTGTCACTTCAGCTTGTGTATTCTGTGTACTACGCTGGTTTACGTTACGCTTTCACTCTTTGTCGAATAACCTCGTTTCGAATTCTATTTTCAAAGGAACTCCAAGCTCGCTCAATAGCCCGCTGCGCGACTTTTAGGTTATGAACCGTCAGTTTCTATGTTTCAGCACCATAAGTCATAACAGTTAGGATGCACTGGTCAAAGTCCTTTGTTTTCAGGCATTGCAGTAGGGTAAAGAGAAGACCCTAGGTTGTTTGTGAAGCCGGGCAGTTCGGGCCGTGTTTTTCATAGCACGAAATGTCCAAAACTTGCAACAACAACTTCAAATTTCATGATAGACTCACAATTTTAGCCACACATATCGTAGAACATAAATATAGGTCAATTAGGACTACTAACACTAAACTAAATTGGAGAAGTTTGAAAGTAAAGTATTTAACATACAATGCGATACTATAAGAGTCCATTTCCGTTTGTTTAGGTTATAAATGATTTGGATTTCAGTACTTCAATTTGCTTAGGACTAGTTAATATCAGAGTTTGTTATACCTAGTCTGTCTATAATTATCTATGTACAATGTATATCATTGCGTAATCCTACAAATGCTACAAGCTCGACTTGAATTATTTCGTATTTTAGAACGAGACAGACTGACAGACTGTCATACGATCCCTCCTCAGATTAATCGAGATTCAGAATTGAGTAGGTACTAAAAAAGGTTTTGGAAATCAATCATATCAGCGCATATCATACATAAGCTAACTAAAATAAAACTAACTCACAATTCTAAAACTTCCATCCAATCAAAAGAGATTAAGTTAAATGCATTTAATGTATGATTTGAGATTGTCAATATTGTGAAACTCGCCGGAACAGTAAACAGTGCACCGTGATCATGATGCTTGTAACAGCGCCGAAATATCGGTTACTCCGCGAAAATAATATACATGGTAAGTATCCCGGCGAGTTTTACAATATTAAATGCATTTAATAAAATATTATAAAAATAAATACACATATATGGAATATTTTTTGAATTGAATTAACTATTATCTCAAAAACTCATAATAGTATTTTAAACTTTAAAGAAAGCAAGTCACAGTGTGAAGGATATTGTCCTTACTTACATTTAATTTTAATTACAGCATTACCCGCCGTTGCTACATTAATTATTCACTCATTAAAGAATCATGGGAATACGGAAGCATCTATCGTTATGAGTTAATGGACGTCATTTTCTGCTGTCAACAGAAAGGGCGATAGACATCAATTAATGCCATGTTACACACTCTATCTCCATATTATGACGCTTACATGTGTGCTGAAATTAGAACAATAATTATAACAATGATTATTGTTCTAATATTATAGAACGAAGTAGATATTGCCATTGAGTTGTGAAAGGCAGATGGCAGTAGCTTCACAGAAAATATGAAAATTCTGTCAAATCCGCAGTTAGACTGGTGAAACAAACCCTAGACTCCTAGGTGACAGCTTTGGATGCAACTAGAATAACGCTTAGATGAAGAAAATTACAGAATGAAATATTAGAAATGTGATAAACGTACAAAAGCGATGGTGTAAGATGTCTTTCAAAATATAAAAATAATTTGACTGCATGATTTCTGGCGCTGAAAAATACAAGTACACTTTAAATTCTTCTATATTCTATATTAGAGCGGTGGTTGAAGGCGAGTAAAACTTGCTACTAAGTCTTTAACAGCTAAACTAAATATTAGTTAAACGGCCATACATTTTCCCGGAAACCACCCGGGCACCTCACCGTTGTCAACGAATGCGAACCGGATAAAAATCACTCAATAATTCGCCACATCTGCTTGTATCGCTGGGGAATCAAATGTGCCCTTTGAAAGGATATTGCAGGGAAAATACTTTGCACTTTTTACTAAAATATACCTTAGTATCAGATACACTCGCAGGCCTAGGTATGATGAGTGGTGCTGTCACCCTAGCAGAAGCAGGCCGCGACGGCGGTGCGCGATGCTCGCCTCCCCATACCCGGGGATGACATGGGCTCTCCGTGGTCTCCACACCCAAAGAGAGCCGTCTCATAGGAGGGCCGGCCGGGGTGCCAATGATATGTTTCAAATAATCTTACCTCCGGCAACCTGCGGCCGACACAGTCAGCATGCGTTTTAGTCGGTTCAAGTCTGACATAACTTCCCCCACTGGCCACGGCCGTGCGGGTATCCGTGGGGATTTCACGCACATTAAAAAAAACAAAATAGAAAAGTATACAATACACAATCAATACATATTTTCAGAAAACACCCACAACACAACAATTTCATATAAAAGCATTCATTCATACACATACTTAAACTGAACAGAAATATAATTCTCAACTACTGGTATACAACAAAATACCAGCAAAACAATACCATCAGTGTAATACTATTGAAAATTCTGATGTTTTGTCCCCAAGCATTAATTGAATATCCGCTTTTATATGGCACCATTTAAGCATTTGGCCTCTATTGCGTAGCGGTAGAACATTCGACTGCTACGCAGGAGGCTCAGGTTCGATTCCCACTCAGTGCAAATACGAATATGTGTATTTGCATTGGTCTGGGTGTTTCTATGTATAATATGTATGTACCCAACAAAATAAGTACGTTTATCCACATTATAGATTTTATAACATTAACTAGTTGTTCAACTGCATAAGTGTTAATTTTTTTTATACACAAATAAATTCATCATAATAATGCCACATAAACTCATTAGAGTTTTTTCCGTGCATTAGGCTATGCTTACCATGAGTCTAGATAGCATTGTGTAGAATGATGTAGAATATTTATATGTCTGACAATGGATCCAATACTTAACACCCACGCAATATCCTACTGAAACATTCCCCACGCTATTTAATTGGGGACTCTATTCAAAAGGTCTCGTTAAGTCTCGTCATTGTAACCTATGGTAAGCACCGTTGATATTGTTATTAATACAATACTCTTAAATGATTATAACGAAGGTATATAAGGTTATATTGTACTTACCGTACTCGGAAATTTCGGTAATACCAGGATGATATTACACGGTTAATATTATTATATCACAATGGTAGATTTCATTTTCGGTACAAATTTTCTTCCAACTTCAAACGTGCTTCTTAGCGAAGTCTTTCTCTGGGTAAAATTGGGCCTTCCTTTTTTTACATGTATATTGCGTAGGTAATATATTTGTAGAAGAAAAAAGTTGATTTTGCGGTTAGTGAGTTATGTTTGAAACGCAGAGTTGCACGGCAATTTTATGATTCGAACTGGAGCACTGCACAATGTTTTAAAACTTAATTATGTTTCTTTATGATTTTTTTTTTCAGTTGTCATCAATTGGGTGGCAAACATATCGGTTATGTAAGAATTACTTATGTATCGTATTATGCGTCGATAATTTGTCGGCTTTATCTCAAAACCAGCGCTGGGGTCAATCACATCATGATTACTTGAAATTAGTACCTCTTAGGTTTGATTCTGAAGCGATCGCATAGAACAACTGCAGACGTAGAGGGTATCGTGAAATACACTTGAATAATAATTTTGTTTCGTCGCTAGATGGCGCTGATAAGTCAACACTGCATTCAGTATTGCTCCTCGATTTTTTAAATTTTAAAATATTTTTACCGATAGGTGGATAGTTTGTGTTGTGTAAAAGTGATGATAAACTTACAAATAGACTGTGAAATATGTTAGTGACAAATTAAATATCCAAAAAGACAAAATATTGTGCGAACAAGTTACAGCAACGTTGACGAACATACCAAGTGTTAAATACGAATTGTGTACAAAAAACTATAATAGATATATATAATATGTGCTTCAGTATACAATCAAATAGATAAGTTGGAAAATTTGCAGTTACAGAGACAATTTCAAACATTAGTTCAAAAGAAATTTCCGTTTTTTATTCAAATGCTGTAAGTAACACCATCTAATGGTTAGTTAGTGAACTGCAAGAATACACAGACTATACAGATACCTAAAACAATCAAATGCAAGCGAACTAACGTAGCGACATCTATTGTTCATGAAGCAAACTGTTAACGTGGTGTATGAACAATTATTTCACTTTCTTCTGCAATGTCATATTGGTCTCGAGGTTGAGTGTGTCGCCTTGCGAATGCCGAGGACGGGGTTTCAAATCTTACCCCATCTCATATTGTTTTTGAGAATTGTATGCATTTGACAAAAATTCTTTAAACTAAGTTTATAAAGGATGAATTTCTTGGAGAATATTACATTCCGAAGTTTGCGCACCAGAACAACGTCAGAATCCATACTGGATGACAGTCAGGGTGCTGCAATCGCACATACAAATGACACGGCTACCAGTATGCCAGAAATGTCCGATGATGAGAGCGAAGAAATCAACGAACTACGTAAACAAATCTCCAAATTGAAGATAGAATTACAGAATGCTCATTCCATGATTGAGAGCCTGTCATTGGAGAATTGTAGACTCAAGGATCATCAAAATAAAAATCAACGAATTTCAAATGATAGTCCTACTAAAAGTAAAAAGGTAAATAATAAGAAAACGAAACACAATAAAGAATTAATCAGTAAACAAACTCAGACTGAAATCTTACACAAAAGCATAGAAAATAATGACACACCTGCTATAAAAAGTACTAATAAAGCGAGCAAAATAAACAAAAATGAAGACAAAAAGAAAATATGTTTAATAAGTGCAGACAACACACATAACATCTTTAAATTAGCGAAAAATTCTTTGAAAGACTCAGAGATATGTCATTATATCACGCCTCATGGACATATTCAAATTTTATTAAGAGATATACAAAGTAAGGTGGCGAACTATACATTCAAGGATTATTGTATTATATTACTGGGTGAAGAGGACTTTAAAATGTCAAATTGCTATGTTAATATCGTACTACATATTCGAAATATACTAAAAGAAATTAAACATACCAACATTATAATATGTTCACCGACTTACAGATACGGTTACTATTCTAATCTATATAACTCGAGAGTAGAAGCTTTTAGTAACCTTTTGTATCTGGATATAATGACGCATGAACACGCGTTTCTTTTGGATAGCAATAAAAATTTGACATGTGATTTCGTTATTTTTGAAAAAAGTAGAGGCGTAATAACTAATTATGGACTGAAAATTATATTTGACGACTTATTGAAGATGATTACTGACATACAATCTTACAATAATATTTCTAATTTAATGTGTACCGCCAAGGAGGCAGAGACGAATAGTGATCTTTTTCGTGACTAAAGCTTTATATATATTACATCAAAATATAGCCGGACTGGTGGGAAAATCGAACGCACTAACGTTAAAAATCACCGAATTGTTAGAAGAAAATAGACAAGTAGATATAATTTGTATTACAGAACATTTTATGATGCGAGGTGATGAATATCTATTATACATACCTAATTATTGTCTGGCTGCTCATTATAGCAGGGTGAATATTAGAAGAGGCGGTTCATGTATCCTAGTACGAAACGGGCATGAATGGAAGGAACTTCCGAAAATAGCACAAATGTCATCACCATCAACATTTGAATGCTGTGCAGTAGAACTAGTGAAGTATGGTATTGTGTTTTTGTGCGTGTATAGAACACCAAATTCTCGTAATATTGATGAGTTTTTTAGTAAACTAGATTCTGTAATAAAATTTCTTACAAAAAAAAAATACAAAAACATTGTAATCGCTGGAGATTTTAATGTGGACACTTTAAAATGTAACAATCATTCAAAGGAGTTTGAGTACATTCTACTTAACTACAATCTAAAGTTAGCATTAAACCAAGTTACACGAATTACTAGCCAAACATGTATAGATAATTTCGCGCATGATTTTATCAAGCCTTGTAAAGCGGAGGTTCTGGATTTTAATCTTTCCGATCATACAGCTCAGCTACTGAAATGTCCTGTAAGTAAACTATGCGCTATTGACAAATATTGCACACTAGTACGTAGTTACGACAAAACAAGTATACAAAAATTTAAACAATGCATAAACAATTTAACTTTTTCTGAAATTTATGAAACTGAGGACCCCAATATAGCTTACTGCGTATTTATAGAAACCTTTATGCTCTTCTATGATCTATATTTTCCAAAGTGCAAATTTACTATAAATCTAATAAAAAAACCAAAGTGGATTTCAAAGGGTATTAAAATTTGTAGTAAAAAAAAAAGACAACTTCTCTGGAGGCAACGCTCAAAACCAAATTTAATTAACATAATGCAATATAAAAATTACTCAAAATTATTTAGAAAAATTATACTATTAACACAACGATCACAAAATAATTATAAAATCAAAACCTCAAATAATAAATCTAAGACGACCTGGCAAATTATTAATCAATCAAAATTTAATATACCTAAAAATTACATTCATAAAATACAATGCAATAATACCGTAGTTACAGACGCAAAGCAGATAGCAAATGAATTCAATAATTACTTCATTGAAAAAATACAGCCTATTGCCCTTGCAGAGAGTTCAATATCTACAACAGCACTGATTCAAAATAAAAAGAATTCAATTTTTATGGCCCCCTGTATACCCCAGGATATAATAAGAATCATCTTGAGCTTGAAAAATACCAATAGTGTCGGGTATGACGGTATTTCTACCAAAGTTGTAAAAGCTGTAGCTAGTGAAATATGTGGTCACTTGAGCTACATTCTTAATATGTGTATATATCAAGGCATATTTCCAGACGCCCTTAAAATATCTATAATAAAGCCACTATTCAAGAAAGATGATAGGGAAGTTATGGAGTACTATAGACCAATTTCGCTGATACCTATTATTGCAAAAATTTTCGAAAAATATATACACAGAGCATTGTATAACTATTTGGAAAAAAATGATATACTATGCAATGAACAAAAAGGATTTCGTGAGAAGAAAACCATTAATTTGGCAATCTATGAGTTTCTGTATGATGTAATGTTAAACGTCGATAAAAGAACACCTGTATGCGCAATCTACTGCGACATGACGCAAGCGTTTGACTATGTTAAACATGATAATCTTCTCAAAAAACTTGATGCATATGGTGTAAGAGGTAATGTATTAGAGCTGTTAAAATCTTATCTAAATAACAGGAAACAGTACACTGAGATCGCTAGAATAAATACAGTAACTAGACATGAAGAAATTCATCAGTCAGAACAGAGAAATGTCATTTATGGTGTCCCGCAGGGCAGTGTACTGGGCCCATTGCTCTTTACACTCTATATAAATGACTTACCGAAATCTACCCGACATCATATGACATTATTTGCAGATGACAGTACTTTGACAATTTCTAATGATAATAATGACTTAATTAAATATAAAACTGACATAAATAACACATTGACATCTATTATTCAATGGTTGGACATTAATAATTTAAAAATTAACTTAAATAAAACTAAAATTATGCATTTTAAGCAACGTGTAACATCTAATAGCATAGATATAGAATATCAGAATAATATTATTGAGAATGTTAGTACGACAAAGTTTCTCGGGTTAACAATTGATGAACAGGTTAACTGGAAATCACACATAGATCAGCTCTGTAAGAGAATTTGTAGTTCTGCCTATGCCTTACATAAGCTGTCCAGCATTGTTAATAAAGATGCCCTAATAATAGCCTACCATGGTTTAGCTGCACCTCTGTTACGATACGGAGTTATTTTCTGGGGTAACTCAACAAATAAAGAAGTTGTGTTCAAGGCACAAAAGAGATGCATTAGATCAATGTTTAAACTAAAAACTACTGATAGCTGCAGAACTTACTTCCAGGAATATAAAATCTTAACACTACCAAGCATGTATATTTTTGAAGTAGCAATGTTTGTGAAATGTAATCCTCATCTGTTTCCGACCTTGGAAGCAGCGGTTCCGCGAAACAGGCGGGACAATAGCAGGCTTCGTTTGCACAAGGCGAAGACGGCCCTTATGCGCAATAGCATTATATGTATGGCGCCTATAATATTTAATAAATTGCCTAGGGATTGGAAGGAGATGAGTGACAACGCATTTAAAATAGATTTGAAAAAGTTCTTACTACAGAGAGCATACTATAAAGTTTCAGATTTCTTAAATGATAACTTGTGACATAAGAATTAATTAGACAACATTATTATTATTGATTGATAACATAATTTGATTTGACTTACTTTTATTGACATATATTTGGATTGACATTTTTTTTTTTTTAATACTTTTTAATTGACATTTTATTTGAGTTATTTCTATATTTGTGCTTTGATATAACTGACATATTGTGTGTATTTGCTATTTGGTAATGTTTATGTTATGTAAATTTTGTACGCCAGAACTGGCAGAATATGTGATCGGACACTATGTGTATAATTTAAACATCATTTTTTGTACCATATTCTACAAATAAAGAACTTTGACTTTGACTTTGACTTTGACTTTGACTTTATTCATTGCAGTTTATCAACGGTGTTTATCCATATCGAATTTTTACAAGTACTACCTGAATTACCTGTACATATAATCAATTGATTCTATGTAAAAGATTTGTTCCTACTATTTGTACCTATTTAACAAATAATTACCGATACTTTATTACGCAAAAGTGGTATCTCCCCTTTCGATTGAATGGAGTTACGAAATTCACGTATTAAGTTGTTGCCTACCTTTTCTTCTTACTGAAGACTAGATCCGGTTTACAATAATGTTAACGAAAATTCATACGATCATGATGAACCTTTGATTTTCCTGACATTTTGAACAGGTTACACCGGCCGTGGTCACATGATCGCATTAATGCCCGTTAACATTATTGTGTATAATTTTGACATTTTGACAGCCTCTGTGGCGTGGTGGTAGTAAACGCAGTCGCTGCGCAGGAGGCACGGGATCGATCCCCGCTCAGTGAAAATATTTGTATGCATGAAAATGGGTATTTGCATTGGTCTGGTCGTGACTCAGAGAGCGCGTTAAGCCGTCAGTACCGGTTGCCATACAAACATCTACGACCATCATTACGGGTAGTTGGAGCCCTAAAAAAGTCCAAGTCCAAAATGGTCTAGCTGCAATGCTTCGATATTGCCTTTGGGCTGTGGATGTCAGATAGAAGTCACTTCACGGAAAATATCGAAGACTTATTAGACTGGTAAAGCGGACCTCAGACTCCTAGGTGAGAGCTTCGGATGCGACTGAGATTATTGTATATAATGGAACGTGATAGTTTAAAAGTTATTACAACCGGATTGTTTGTAGTTAATAGATAGAGGAACAAAAAGGGTTGTCGACATGCTTAAATGAGGCTTACAGTGTTAGTACCGATTCAAACGAAGTCAATGAATACTGTCAAAGAAAACGGCAATAATGACAAATACTTAAGGGATTAGGAGATTTCGATTAAACCAATTTAGCAGTTAACTCACTTGTTGCTTAACAGTTTAATAAGCTAAAAGCTTGTTGGTATCCTTAAAAAAAGATTCCCATTTTCTTATTTTAATCAGCCAATATTAATTATACAATACGTTTCAGAAATGATTTTTAGCTATTTTTTATAGCAGCCCTAAAATAGACTAAAACATAATATTATTTAGAAGGGTTTTAACGGTACAGAAGCTCTCTGTTCGTACAGGGTAACTCACTGTAACCACTTTTCATCAGACGGGTCGTATACTTGTCTGTCACCTAAGTACCTAGTATAAAAAATAACACTCATATGAAAAAAAATAAAAAAAACACTCTGTTCTATCCCCATGTTTACAAAACGCGTTCATATAAGAGAAGAGCACAAACATGTATTTATACATCAAATAGATATTTCTTTTTTCATTTTACTCTGTTACAAGGAGGTAGGAAACGACGAGTATTTTTGATCAAATGAGCAGTCCGACTGGGGAAATACCACCGCCTTACGGAATACCGCGGCCATTATAACCTCGTGTTGTGTTCCCGGCGGTGAGTAGGATAGCCAGAGCTCACTGGAGGGTTTTTGTGCTGTCAGTGGAAAGACCAAAAGCTTGTCCTGCTTTGTTTTTTACACTGGCGACATACATTTAGGTGACATTTAGGTGTTACAGGGTCGACAGCGCGAAAGTTGCTTCTCTGGTGTTACACACGTCCATAGGCCACGGTAACCACTTTCCATCGGGTGGGCCGTTCGCTTGTCTGCCATATAAGTGATATAAAAAATAAAATTAGTGATATAAAAAAACAAGAAGAAGGATTGTAATATTTGACCGCGGTAGCCTAGTGGTTTGGGTAATGGACTGCTGAGACGAGGTCTCGGGTTCGATCCCAGGTTTCACCATGGCACACACCAATGACTTTTCGATGCTTTTCGAAGTTATGTGTGTATTTATCGCAGGTTTATAAGTGCCCGGTTAATGGCAATAGGCTCGCCACCTATTACATTGGGACCTAAACATAAACTGGCGAAATGTGGGTGCTAGCACCTCTGCCTACCCCTTCGGGGATATAGGCGTGAGTTTATGTTATGTTATGTTTTTAATTTAAATATTTTACTACGGATTCAAAAACGACGAAGTTAATTTACGTTACATAAATTGAATGAAAAATACTATTATGTGGACTCTTTACCTTAATCATACTTAATACAAGATGCTCTTGCCCATAGGAGATGAGATACTTCACTTTGATGGTTCTTATCTTCATCTGCCTGTCAGATATTATCGCCATTACTGAAGGTCATCAGTCCACTATATAGGTATTCAATTTCTACAATCAAATTTTGCTACAATCATACATCTTTTTTATTTAAAAGAGACTGCAAATTACTTGTTCGAGACCCTAAGCCCTGTATTAATTTAAACCCTATCACTTATTTAATTTATTCCGCTATGCGATGCGGAAGAATTCCACGATGCAATTCAACTTTTACCTTAGTAGGTAGCATTTAATTCTTTTTTAGTATTGTTTCTAATAATACAATTAAATAGTATGATTTAAAAAGATTATTGTCATATACTTATATAAATAAATCATACTTATATACAATAATGTTTACGAGAATTAACGCGATCATGGTATACTCGTGAATACCTTTGATTTGCCTGACGATTTGACCAGGTTACACCGGCTATGGTCACAGGCTGACGGCCGGTGTAACCTGGTCGAAACGTCAGGCAAATTAAAGGTATAAATATACCTATACCATGATCGCGTTAATTCCCGTTAACATAATTATATATCATGGAACGCGAAAGCTTATAAGTTTAATCATATTTATGTCAAATGTTGTCAAACAATCAAACAAAACTCCACTATTCTAAATCTAGACTAAGGGTGTTTTTAATATCGTGCGGATTTGATCACGCGTGCGGGATTGCACCGCATGCAGAAAATTTCACGCAGCGTGAAACACGATAGCCTACGATCTAGTTTTATGCGGGCTGTTATGCGTTGTAATTGTGTACAATGGACGACAAAATACTTCAATTATGACACGTTCCGTATCAATTTTCATTTTGATGCAACTGTACTAAGTGCACGCGCACCCCGCATGACAATAAAATGCACACTGGTTTTCATAGATGCGCTCAAGCACGCGGGGGCCCCGCACGGGCTGCTGCCCAGGATTCACTCCCCGCGTCCCCCTCGCGTATTCCACGCATTATCACAAATTGATATTGCCATTCAACGTGGCAATGCCGCCAGCCTTCTGGCCACCTTCCCGATTGACGTTGATGGGGAGGAATCCTTTGACGCCTGAACCTGCAGGATTGTTTAGGTATATTCCGTTTTTTTTAAATACTTTAATTTAGATAACTTCCGTGTATATTATGTATATATTATGTTTGTAAGGTGATAAATGAATACTTGTATGAAGAGGGCATTTGCAGGACGCATGCACGCATGCGGGGCAATCTCGCATGCGTGATGAAATCCGTACGATATTAAAAACACCCTAACGTAAAATCTAAGACTAGCATAAATTTAGTAACCACTAAAAATTTCAGCTCTTTCGTTCACATCTTTATATCAATAAACGTTGAATGAAATTTACCTGGAATCTCTGAAATCCCGTAAAATATTTTGTTACAATCTATTTGTCCTTGACAGCGGGCGAATTCAATTGAACAAGCTGAGGATTGAGACTCTCTGTTAATTTGCGACGCCATTAATTCCATTTTAACGACACTAAACGTTTTCGTGTCACGATTACGATTTTAGGTGCTACAAGTTACGTTGGTCTATGTAATAGGATCAAGACCAAATTCCAAATATAAATGTTTTATGATCGTCCAGCACTCAGGTTTATAGATTGCCGATCGCCGCGTGGTTTCCGGCAGAGTAGAATTTGGGCCACCCCATCTCAACACAGAATCAGTCTCAGATGAATGGCTCGAGTCAATAATATAGTGCTCGGAATTCGTCAATAGGCTCACCCCCTATTACAAGGGACCGAATACAATTATTGGTGAAATGTGGGTGTTAATTCACCTCTGCCTAACCCTCCAGGGATAAAGGCGTGATTTTTTGTATGTTTGTATTTCTTCTCATAAAGACACGATATAACTATTTATTTATTTAATTCTTAATTGCACACACAATACAGAGATACTAAATAAAAACATTTCGAAGAAAATGTACAAAGGCGAGCTTAACTCAAAATGAGTTCTCCAGCAAACCTTTGAGTAGCAAAGGAGCATATAGTAATGAATTATTTCAGTGGTATTTGAAACGACTGAAATGGTTCTGAAACCAATAATTTACCTACTGTTACTGAAATACTTGAGCAATTTATCTTAACTGGTAGGTTTAAGAAGAAACACTGCAGAAAAATACATACTGTACTAATTTTCTCATTCACTATCTCCAATCAATACCATGTACCTTTATCCAATTTGCTCATTACTGTGAAATAAATAAGAGGGTAACAGTGTAGAGTAACAGTTCTGTGATTCTATTTCATTCCTATTTATCCTGTTATGCTTTACAGTCTTTACTTTTATAATCGTCAAACCCTTTTCATTTGCTCCACACAGAATGCGTTCAATGGAAGCCTGAATTCCCTATAAACCATAAACAAACCATTACCACCGGAACTCAAGGCTTCCGAAATATTTCGATTAAACGTCGACTTATTTCGTACTTAATTGTTACGTTAATTCAAATGAAGTTGAAAGCTCACTGAATGTTGCCGAAGCCTTTTCGACGGCGTCAACCGGTAAACTGATTTCAAGATTTCGGAAATTACGGAGTTTTCTGATTTTGGAATATTTATTTCCTACTAGCTCACACCCGCAGCTCCACTCGCTCGCAATTTTGGGAACCATTGGGCACCTATTCCTGGGATAACATACATTACCTATGTGTTATTCTGGACCATAATTTTAACCGTTCCGGCTGAGCGTTGTGGAATTACATTAACAGGATCCTTCTCTTACTCAATTACTTAAGAGTCCTGTAATATTAATCTTGGTACTTTTAATGATCTTTCGAACGTATTAACAATTGGATTTGAAATATTCGAGTAATCATGCTTAATTTTGAACTCTTATTTATATATATGGTTTATTTAATTTTACTAAAATAAACAACTAAATAATAAAATACTATGGCGATTTTCAAAGATGAGAAAGTACTAAGAATGATATTTCACTAAATATTTGATAGAAAACGCAAATATCTACCAAATCTGTCATCATTGACATTAAAAAGTGACGAAGGATAGAATTCAATCTAAAACTTCTGCCAAAGTGAATTTATTTCTATCTGTATTTTTGTAACCCATCCACATGGTGCCAGAATATGACGTAATATAAAGCTCATGTGCGATAATGTTTCGGATTTAATAGCGATCGTTCCCGTTGCTATGGTTACCGTCAAAGTATTACATCTCAGAATTTCGTCTGCCAAGCAAAATTACTCTTTATATTCCACTCCACAAAGATGGAAGCTGTTATGCAATAAAGCAAATTATCATCAGTGTTTAAAGGATTAATATAATCTGTACCCTTTTAACTAAATACTGTGTTAAATCTTCATAATTACCGTTTATTTATAACACAATATTTTCTTTTCTTTACAGATGGACTGGCAAACATCGGTGCATTTTAAGACGAAGTTAATTTGGAGTTAACATGCAGTCTATTTTCAACACCAGCCACGATGACGTGGTATCACCGATAAGTAACAAATATGCTCTTGCTGCAATGTCTCTAAACGGAACAACGCTTGTAGGCGGAGGAGTTTTAATACTCACAAAAACATTGACAGGAGAATCGGTTGAAGTTATAGATGAACCTAAATCTAACAAGACTACTGATATCATTGATGTTAAAGTTGTTCAAGTAGCTTTCTGCATATTATACGCTATAATTTTCGTCTTGGGTGTCTTCGGAAATGTGCTTGTTTGTTATGTGGTGTTTCGGAATCGAGCGATGCAAACAGTTACAAATCTGTTTATAACAAACCTAGCACTTTCAGATATACTGCTATGCATATTCGCAGTACCTTTAACACCTATGTACACATTCCTAGGAAGATGGATATTCGGAAGACTGCTATGCCATTTGATGCCCTACGCGCAAGGCACTAGCGTTTACATTTCTACATTAACATTGACATCAATAGCTATAGACAGATTCTTCGTTATAATATATTCGTTTCACCCACGAATGAAATTGAATACATGCATACTCATTATAATATTTATATGGGTATTCTCACTAGTCGTAACGTGCCCATATGGTCTCTTTATGGGAATACAGACGACAAATAATAAAACGTACTATTGCGAAGAAAGTTGGCCATCTGATAGATCGAGAAAAATATTTGGAGTATTCACGACAGTACTACAGTTTCTCATTCCATTTTTAATAATTGCTATATGTTATACATGCGTTAGTATAAGATTGAATGATCGAGCAAGGTCAAAACCAGGTGCTAAAAATACGAGAAGAGAAGAAGCAGATAGAGAAAGGAAGAAACGAACTAATAGAATGCTAATATCTATGGTGGCAATATTTGGAACATCATGGCTTCCTATAAACCTAATAAACATTTTCAATGACTTCTATGCGCAGATGACCGAATGGAATTACTATTTCGTATCATTTTTCTTAGCTCATTCGATGTCGATGGCATCCACTTGCTACAATCCATTTTTGTATGCATGGTTAAATGAAAACTTTAGGAAGGAATTTAAGCAGGTACTTCCATTTTTTGAATCGACTGGTGGAGTACGCAACAGTTATCATTCCGGTCGCATGCCGACACATAAATCTGACAAGATATGCAACGGTAATGATACTATTCAGGAAACTTTATTACCTTCTTCATTCAATAGAGGACCATCAATAAAGCAGAGGGTTTTTGATGGAAATGGAAAGAAAGACAACGGTGTGGAAGTAGAAAACATAGTACTGGAGGAGAAGACATTATCAGCAACATTTCACACCAAAAATGAGAATGTTAATTTGCAACTAATACAAGAAGAATCACAGCTAGGTGAACCAAAGGAAACGAAAACTCCTATGTAATTATATAGTAAGTATAAAGGATTATTATATGTTATTTTATTTATTTTTTCAACTGAGTTAGACCTGCAGTAAACCGTAGTCAATTTATTGACCTTACTACACTTTTTTTTTCTTTTTTTTTACGTGCGCAAAATCCCCACGGATACCTCCTCACCGGAGCCGGTGGAAGAGGTTATGTCGGACTCGAACCGACTAAAACGCACGCCGCCTCTGGGTCATTTTGGTTGCCGAAGGTGAGGTTGACAGGCATATCCCTCGCACCCCGGCCGACCCAGGGCCATCTCTCACAATCTGACCCTCTCCTCGGGTGTGTGGGGACTACAGAGTCCCCAACTCGTCCCCGGAAAACGGGGAGGCGCGCCAGACGCGCCGCCGCCGCGGCCTGCTTCTGCCAGGGTGACAGGCGGCTCCACCAGTCACCCCCAGGCCTGCGCTCATGGGGGCGGATGTCGTTCATCGACCTCCGACGCCATAGTTGCCTTCGTACGCGGACAGCTTGGATTGCGATCCTTCGTCGCTCCCGCTGCCGCTCCTGCCCCGCCTCCTCAACCTTACTACACTGCCATCTTCCTTCTCTTCGGTCATCTTGGCGTTAATCCCAGTCGCATCCGAAGTTTTCACCTCAGTCTTAGATGCGCAACTGCAATCTTCATTGCGTAAACATAATTACATCCGATCAATCTCTTTAATTAAACCTAAAATGTATTAATGCAGCAGTTACAATCTTTACTGCGAAGGACAGATTCACTATCGCCATGGGATGTACATTCAGTTATTCATACTTTTTGTACAACAATTGTATCCCATATGTGTTAGTAATAACTTCTTCGTTACGTATTTATATATATATTTAATGTTGAACCAATTGAATTAGGATTATGATGTAGTACTTACATGTGCTTGAACTGTATATTCACATCACAGACACGACAAAATTACTTTACTCAAACACAATAAAAACAATATCCATTTGTGTCAACAGAAGGCACGTCACGAACAGAAAGGCACATTGCGTTTATATAACCAAGCGCTTACTTGACAATCTCATATTAAACAAGCTAATACGAATCTCTGCAAATATTTAGTAACTCAAGATCCACCTTTGCTCTTTTATTTTCGTAATTGGGAAAGTTTCTCTCTTGCTAACTTCGATAATACCAATTACCTTTCCAATTGCGTCTAGTACCAATTTAGGTCAAACTCTTGACGATAATAAAAATGGTTTGTTGAAGAGTCGAGTTAGGTCATTAAGGGAGTCGTATATGACTTTACTAGTTTGTGCTTACAGAAGTTTGACTTTATAGCATCGTGTTTATAGGATTGGAGTCTGAGTTTGTAGAATAGTGTAAGGTATATTGCCAGTTCCATTAAATTAATGGTATCGATATCTCTGGATCTCTTTTTGTATTATTAGTATAAGGAAGTTTTGAAGAATTTATTATGCTTATATTATAAATAACACAAAATATTATAATAACTCACCATGGGGTCAGAGTATCAGTTGAGCGAAATTTTAACTTGTAACTATCTAAATATTAAAAGAACTATTAAAAGCGTCCTCCGCCTGTATAAAGTGAAACAAAATTAATTCTTGGAATTTCATGTGGTGATTACTCGGTATTGGAAAACATGTGTGCGTAAAAAAGTCAAAAATATCCACTCCTCTATAATTCAGTATCAAAGATTTTTTTTTTAAATGTTAGAAACAATAACCGCAATTAATAATATTCCCTCTGGGTTGCAATAATCAGCTGACTTTTGGAAGTTAATAACCGGTAGGTGTTTCGTATGTAAGTTTCATGACCCGACAGGCCCCGAATTTCGGCCCCGTGGTAGTGTTACCATATAAACATGAGTGTTATATTAAATAGTCAGTAAAACATATATTTTTTATTATTTTACATATAGTATAGTTACCGATACTGATCAACCCAAAGGTTTAGAGAAATAATTTTATTACACCTATTTTTTTTACGTGCGGAAAATTCCCACGGGTAATCCCACCGCCGTAGCCGGTGGGAGAGGTTATGTCGGACTCGAACCGACCAAAACGCACGATGTTTGTGGGTCGTTTTTGGCCCTCCGTATCAGAATGTCAAAGTAGTAAAATGGCCATGAGGTATTACGACATGAAAGTCAAACGACATACTAGTAAAACGTCTGAAATTTAAAATAGTCATACTAGTAGAACGTCTGAAATGGAAAATGTCAGGTTAGGCAAAAGGTACATTGAAGCCCAGTGCATTTTATAAATTAATCATAATTATTGTCGAGTGTACTTATTTGTGTAAGTATTTATTGAAGTATTCTACTCCAGATTAAATACTCCTTTGTTGTGCCAAATGGCTTGAACGAACTAATGTTTTCCATAATCAAGTATCGTTTCGGAATTGCCATAAAACGTTTCAAATGTGACTAGGAGGTTGCACAGATCAATGCTTTTTAAATAGTATTCCCCAATTCAGAACTGACAGGGTGCTACTATCATTTTAACAAGGCGGTATGGCGCAAATCTCTTAAATTGAATGTAACTAATACGAAACAGGGAAGAGAGATAACACGATTGTCTGCCAACCTTCCACTGCATCCATCAAGATTTATTCATGAAGTTTGGACTAAAATTGCTGAGGAAGCAGTACAAATAGAATCTGATTGCATTTCTGAATTTATTAAGTATTTTAACAAACAGTGGATTGTTAAAACCAATCCGAAGAATATCACCTGTTTTAAACAAAGACACAGGACCAATAATGCATTAGAGGGATGGAACAGGCGTTATAATGTAGTGGGACAAAAAAAGGGTTTACCGTTATATATTCACGCACTGCGTAAAGAAGCCAAATGGCAAGAATTTAATTAAAACGCACAATATTTGAGGGCCAGAAAAGGAGGAATAATGACCGTATTTTTGATGAAAAATATAAAAGGGAAGTAAGAAAATTGGAAGAAAATGAAATTTCCCCCTATAATTTTTTAAAACGTGTGTCTCATGTATAGCGCATTCTTTTCGGAGACGATTGCTAAACTACAAATTGCGCGAGCAGTTTGTAAATGTTAATTAAATATCTACCTTATTCCATTTCTACAAGTACAAGACGCAGACCGGCGCGCATGTTCAAACCGGTTTTCTCGAAGCACGTGATTTATTTTTTAATCTATAACATTTCTAAATGTTACTTTTTGCTATATAGAAAAATATATAATATTTTAAATTAATCTTTGATTTATTTTGTTTATCAGTGTACCAGTTCTTTTGCCTAACATAACATTTTCCATTTCAGACGTTCTACTAGTATGACTATTTTAAATTTCAGACGTTTTACTAGTATGTCGTTTGACTTTCATGTCGTAATACCTCATGGCCATTTTAATAGTTTCACATTCTGATACGGAGGGGCTTTTGGTTGCCGAAGGTGAAGTTAAGTCTCTCGATCTGCCCTCTTGTACTGTATATGTGTCCTCTTGTACTGTATATATAGCCTTGTATATATATCTCAAACAGAGAAAAAAAATAACAATAGGTAGACATAGTAGCTATTACTGTTAGTCGTATTAAATTATAAGAAGCCCACAACAGTAAGTAAGTAAAAATATCTTTCAAAACATTCATCATGAACCGTCCAATTAACATGAACCAAAAAAACATTCCATAATCCCGTATTGTGGTCGAGATAGCCCATCGTGCAACAATAAAGCTTACAGAAATTCAATTTGTACCCTAAACAACACAATAGCTAACGCGAAACCAATTTGCATGTGATTTAATAGCGGGAATGATTAGCCGGCGAGGTTATACTCGTATAAGGTATCATGTCGATTCAACGTTAAATGAATAATGAATTCATCAACATTAGATAATGTTTTTAGAGTCGATTTGGATAATTAGGCAAGATTTTCCTGGAAATATATTCCATTCCAGGAAAATCTGACATGCAAAACGAAATAATGGGCAAAAATAATTCGAGCAATTTCCTGTTTGAATAAAGGGGTCCATAGATGTTTTTCCTCGTATAAAATGTACATTGTGCAATTATTATTTAATATATTGCCAAATTGACTGATAAATTTATCTAAATTCAAACTCTTAGCTACTTCGCTTCTTATGAGTGTTGAAGGGAGGCATTGATGGCCGGGGTGCGAGGGATATGCCTGTCAACCTCACCTTCGGCAACCAAAGCGACCCACAGACGGCGTGCGTTTTAGTCGGTTCGAGTCCGACATAACCTCCTCCACCGGCTCCGGTGGGGAGGTATCCGTGGGGATTTTGCGCACGTAAAAAAAAAAAAAAAAAGGGAGGCATTGATGGGCGTTAGTACTTGTATTTTAATCGCTTTTGTTTGTAACTAGACAATTTTGCGAAAATGTAACATAATATAACATGGGCGGTATCTCCGCCCAATTGAGCAGTCCGACTGAGGAACTACCTCCGCCCAACAGAATACCGCGGCCATAATAACTTCGTGTTGTGTTCGCAGCGGTGCCAATCAAAACACAATATCTTGGCTTGGCTAAAAAAGTTGAGATTGGCCTCAAGTGAGAGCTTATATATTAATAAACCATCCCTGAAAAATCTGCAAATTTTGAACATCAGAGAGCTGAGTTGTAGTTATTTTATTGTAAAAGATTTATATTGTACTCAGCGATAAGGTAAAAAACTTACAAATAGATTTTAATGATGTATAATACAAAGATGTCATGTTAAAAAAAACTCTTTAAATAATTATTATATTTTATTTTTCTTCAATAATAATTAGAATATCGTCTAAGAAGTGTGCAGGGGAAATTACATTACCTTGGTGCCTAGCCCAACCAAGGTACCATATAAATGACATTATGTGTGAGCAGCAGCCTACAGTTCGTTTACATACAATACAGTTACAGTAATGTCCGAGGATTGCTTCTCTACCTCGTAGAGAGTTGTCGACTAAGATGTTTCAAAATATGTCTCGTGACTTATATGTCTGGCCTGAATGCGTCCCCTTAGCATCCATGCAGAATTAGAAGCCAACAACTCTCGAAGCAGGCCGCTGCTGACCACCCTCACACTTCTATAATGAAGCCTTCACTACCTCTTAGATGCTCACCGTAGTATGAACGTGCTTTATTTGATATGTCCCTAAATACATTAGAATTAATTCATTTTCTGTAATCTGGGGAAAATCATTTAAGTTATCATTGTGAACCGTAACTGTAATAACTGATTGACTGAAAGTCAGGAAGCTGTCAGTTGTCACAGCACAGATTAATACGACTTATACAGTTGATAAACACGAGAATTATTTGATCGATTAACGAAAATCAATTCAGAATTTCTTATAATTAAGCTGTTATTATATTTTTTAAATGTATATTATTGTTATTATAATGTTTTGTCCACTTTGCCTTAAATTATACTACGATGAAAGTGTTTTTATTGACAATATTGTTTGAATCGATCACAGTAATCGATATTGAATCATATTAGTGGAATAAACTTACATAGTTTTAAGATTTCTCGTCTTCCTGATGTTCAATTGAGCTGTTTTTTTTTAAATTTTGTAATAGAAAAATATACCACTTTTTAAGTCATATCTCAACTCATTACAATTTGGCCCAGAAATCCCCGTCCCCTTTAGTATGTGTTTTCGCACAATTAACTTTATTACCTATCTCTATTAGAATATACAGAATCCTGCAGCAGATAGTACCGATACTATTGTACCGTCTAATTCAACTATCGGACCACACGACAAAGACATGATATTTAGCTAGATAGATAGATTTTCTCTGTGTCTAAAAGCATCACAGAAATCTGAATTGCAAAGAAATTTTACAAGATAAACAACATTAAGTCCCTATAAAATCCTTCTTCAGAATCTCCAGAAAATGATAACAAAAATGTAACCAAATAAAATCACTACAAAATTTGAAAAACACAAAAACGTGTCACTTATCTTAGATAAATATTATTTTCAGGCCACATCCAGTGAATATTTTACTTATCTTTATCTTTACATTACTTTTAGTCACTATTCAAATCTATAAATGTGAATTTCTCGAAAAAAATCGTGAGATATAGACTAGCAAATAAGAAGTTCTATTCTATCTTTAAAAAAATCGGGAAATTAAATAACCTTAAACGTTCATCACTACTACAGACAGAATGTTACGTTAAGTTCTAAGAACAAGAGAATACTACAAGACGCAGATATTTCTACGAATCATTATAATTTACACTACTCGAGTATAAGCTGTTATGAGTAATTCAAGTAAATTGGCATCCATATAATATATCATACAAGATTCACACAAGATTTATAACCTTATTTGCATTTAACGAGAATAACAAAATATGACTTAAATTACTTGAAATAGAAACTTTATCATAATAACTCAGGCCCAAACATTCCCCTCGAGACCTAAAACAGTGCAATCTATTTAAACAGAACATTTTCAAAACAAAACCTATAAAATAAATTATTCCATACATCATCTCCAACAGAAGTTATATTGTGATGTAGATTAATACACATAATTACATATCCGTCCCTTCGAAATGAAGCTACAAGAGAGCTTTTAATTAAAGTAACGATCTTTGATGAATTACCTAGACACGAAGTAGAAAATAAACATAATTTTAACTAAATTAAACTATTGTTTGTTAAATTTGATTTTGAACTCTTATTCGAATGGTAAATGAATATTGTTCAAGTTAAAATTAAAGTTAGTTGGTTATTTGGATCATACACAGGCCTGTATTTTGTAATTATGTTTATAGTTGGTTTAAATAGATTTCAAAGGAATATTTTTATGATCTAAGTTAAGTATTTTTTTAGAGAAAACTGTTTCATACAGCTTGTATATCCTTACTTGCCTTAGTTTACCTTTATTCAATCAATCAATAAATTAGCCCACCGCAGTTAACTGCTGGACATAGGCCTCTCCCGATGTGCGCCATTTTATCCGGTCCTCTGCCTTTCGCATCTAGTCTGTCCCAGTTACCATTTTCAGGTCGTCCGTTCATCTGGCTAGGGGGTGTCCTACCTTCCGTTTGCCTTCTCGTGGTCTACACTTTAGGTACCATTTACTTCAAAAAGCCGAATTAAAAAAAAATTAAAAAAAAAAAACAGAATTTACTTCAAAACGCCAAAAACAATATCCGGGCAACCTGGGACGCTATAAAAACTATCACAAACAGCAAACAAAAGTCTTCGCCTTCTTCGCAACTCCTAAAAATAAAAGAAAACCCTGAGATATCAGTGAATGCCGTCAATCACTATTTTACCAACATTGGAAGGCAACTCGCGAATAAAATTAAAGATGCGCGAACTCCCTTACCTATGCCTATAGCCGCTAATAATAAATCAGACGATGATTATTTGCGGGATTCTATGGCTCTTCTAGAAGTAGATTACATGGAGATTCAATCAATTATAAAAGACCTTCGGAGAGACTGTGCTGTTGGAATAGACGGCATCTCAACAGCGATATTGCAGGGTTCATGCGTAACCTTTGTCCCTCTCCTCGCACACATATGTAATTTATCGTTCACGACAGGAGTATTCCCTAACATATTGAAGAAAGCCATAGTACATCCAATATTCAAAAGTGGAGATGGAAATATCATCAGCAACTACAGACCAATCTCAGTTTTGCCAGCCATTTCAAAGGTATTGGAGAGAGCCATCAATAACCGATTAATAAACTTCCTAAATTCCAAAAACATTATATCTCCTAATCAATTCGGTTTCAGGCGGAATATATCCGCAGAAGATGCTGTTCTATCTCTGGTTACTGAAGTAGTAGATCACATGGATAAAGGCCAAAGATGCCTGGGGGTTTTTATGGATCTCTCCAAGGCCTTTGATACCGTCTCAATTTCGATTCTTTTAAATAAGCTAGAAAAAATTGGAGTACGTGGGGTTGTGTTAAAATTACTAGCAGATTACCTAAGAAACAGAACCCAATCTGTCAGAATAGAAAATACAGTGAGCGCAGAAGAGACCCCGGATTACGGAGTTCCGCAAGGAAGTATCCTGGGTCCCACCTTGTTTATGATCTACGTGAACGATCTGTGTGAGTTATCTTCACGTAATTGTAGGGTATTCGCTTACGCAGACGATACCGCGCTGCTCATTCATGGCTCAAACTGGGATGAAGTTGTTACCCACACAGAAGCCGCTCTCGCTAAGGCTATGACCTGGCTCTCCCTTAATTTGTTGACCTTAAATCTAGACAAAACCTGTTACATAACTTTCGCACATAACAGACGTTTGCTCCCATCTCCGGATACCTTTGTACTGAAAGCACACGATTGTATAGATCCATCCCCAAGCTGTAACTGTAGATTAGTAACAAACGTGGACAATGTTAAATACCTCGGCATTCATCTTGATCAATTTATGAAATGGAAATACCATATTGACCAACTAGTCAAGCGAGTAAGGAAACTCATTTACATTTTTAAACATCTACGTAATGCTGCAGATGAGAAGACGCTCACTTTAACCTATTACGCTTTAGTGCAATCAATATTGTCTTACTCTATAACATCCTGGGGCGGTGCGTGTAAGACATCTATGTTGCCACTAGAAAGGGCTCAGAGGTCAATCTTGAAGGTGTTGTCTAGAAAACCTTTTCGATATCCTACTCGTCAACTCTATATAGATTTTCCAGTCCTCACGGTTAGACAACTCTTCATACTTCAAGTAGTCCTTAAAAAACACACTAGTCTTCCATATGATCCGGACATATATAACAGAAAACGTCGTTCGGACAGGGTGTGTCCCCCGATACAACATAAAACTACGTTATCAGAACGACACTATGCCATCATTAGCTGTCACCTCTATAATAAAATGAACAAAATGTTACATATTTACCCTCTAAGCTTGTATCAATGTAGGTCTAAAGTAAAAACATGGCTACAAGACCCAAGCTATGCATACTCTGAGGAACTCTTACGATCAGAGTTCCAAATATCGTAAATACACGTCTGTATGCATCACTAAGTTTCTGATTGGTTTTATGGGTAAAAGTTGCACGCAACACACACACACACACACACACACACACACACATACACACACACACACACGCATGCACGCACGAACACACATACACGCGCTCACAGATACACAGTCAAACACACACATATGCACTCATGCACACACATATGCACTCATACACACACGCACGCACACACATACAGACACACACAAACAGACACACACAAACTTACACACACACAAACTTACACACACACACACGCGCACTCGCTTACGCACACGCACAACACAATAAACACGTACGAGCACACGCGCGAGTATCAACAAAAGTTATAATTAATTGTTTTGATTAAAAAAAAATTCTTTTTTGTTCATTCACCACCTGATCCCCGACAAACAGGCATACCTAGTTTGGGGATTCAGAAAATCTATATCCATATCAAGTAACCATACGATGGCTACAATTGTGCTGTTTGAGATTATCCTTAACCTACCTGTAACACAGTTATTTTACTAGCACGGGGACGGGAGGGGCTAGTCTTGATGGCTGTTGCGGCTAGACATGTTAAGCTTGAAGTGTTCTAAGTGTTGCTTGATGGATAAATGTTAAATTGTTTTCTTTTATTTGTCAATAAAACTTATCTTATCTTATCTTATCTTATCCCATTACTATTACCAAATTCCATTTTCTGGGATAAAAATAACGTTAACTATTTTACTATTTCTTCATTGAATTGCGTGTTTTGAGTTGTAAGTGATCAGGCTCCTTATTTTGAATGAGAAACCGTTTCATAATTAAGCGCATTCGTAGAAACCAGACATGTTGGTTTTGTTTTTACCACTTCTATCTTAACCAATTGTGATCCACCGTTTTATCATGACTGCGTTTGAAACTCGATGTCACTCAGAATAATGACCCTGAAATGTATCATTTTATATTTTTAATTATTTTATTAATGTTCTGCTCTTTTGTTTCAGACAACGTCCTCTCGACAACGATTATCAACCGACAATCGTTTAAAATACACCAAAATTGTAATTAAGTTCATGTTTTTATATTTTTGCAAATTTGTATAAAATTATTGCTTTGCTTACTGTGATCAATGTTTAACTTAAAGTCGTTTCGTATTGATTAAAGTAATTCTAATGTAATGTAAATAAAATTAATATAGTTTTTAGCAATACAATGTTATGAAGTTCTAAGCTAGTCAGTATAAAATCTAACGCGAGTATCCGTACGGCCTACTTTTTCTCATTGATAGTTAAACTGTCAAAATGTAAATAAATACATACGTAAGTTAATTAGTTTTGATTAGTGTTTTTTGACTAGACTGTTGAGCCCGGTTTCAAACATCACAATATTAAAAGTTATGATGGTATGATAAATTCTGTTGGTCACTTAAATTAGCCATTATGATATTTATAATCCTATCTTATACCTTGTACATTTTTTACTAATCATCATATTTATTATTTTCAATTCACATTTCAAATTATATTGTGTATCGTGGATAAATTAACAGTATCCAATAGAGTATTATTATGTAATCACCTTGGCATATTATGCTGAATTATTATTTGATTTCAACTTAACTCTAGGTTTTAAAGATGATGTTTGAAATTATGAGTTCGTCAGGAAACACGAATCAAATATACAAAAAAAATATTGTTACTTAAATGTACAAATTTGAAGAATTTAGATTTAGAGATTTTGTAATAATAATAGTAAGATATTCGTGTTTGCTTGTAGACATACAGAATCAAGTAAATTCAATGTTTTAGTCATTAGTATATTGTATGTATGTACGAGTATGTACCGTTAAATTTGTGGAGAAATAAATGATGATTGATTGTTTTGTAATTTATCGTTTACCCGTAATTTATCCGATTAGAATTCATTCAAAATATTCTGATACCTCTCCTTCACTCTTAGTAGCAAATCGACAATCTGTCAACTTCATATCACCCCTGAGGGAAAACTTTGAGCGTGACATACCCATGAAGACATTCACAAGTATATTGAAACTTCATGAAGATTTTGTTCGTTTCAAATATAATGGATGAACTGCCTTCTTCAGTAAAAAGGGAAGATAGGAATACTTTTTAGGTACTCCAATAAGATATTCTTTAGATTTATATGCAATTTCTATATGGTTTATTACTTAAGCATATAATTAATGTTGTAATAAGCTCAATCTTTTAAATAGTTATATTTTTCAGACCTTACACGTAATATTCAGTTTAAAAATCTAATTCAAGTAGGCAGACTAGCCAGACCAAGCTCATAGAACTGAGACGATTGTTCTTTTATTTTATATAGTACACGTCAATTAGAATTCGCCTCGCCTGATGGTAAGCTGAAGGCAAAGTCTCAGAAAAGAGTGTCACAATTACAATAGTGACGGCCTCATCATATGCTCTTTCACGCTCCGCTTAAAGGCCGCGGGACTGTAGGAAGAAGAAAACACGTGAGCTGGTAATGAATTCCAAGCCATAATGGTGCGATAAAGAAAAAGTCTCCAAATCGCTTGGATCTTGATCGGATATTCTGCACCGCATGCGGGTGATATCTAAGCCCTGTACGTGTTGTACTGTGTAGGAAAGGGAGGAAAAAATTATAAATCATATTCTACGAAACTACACAGCCCTATCTAGACCCAAAGAAAGTATAGCTTAACTAGCTTGTGTTATGGAATCAAGAATGCGGATAAACATACTTAGCAGTCGAACGATTTACTACTACGCCACAGAAGCCATCAGATATTAAGAATAAATTTTATTGTGATCTTTCATTTTCTAACATTACTTTCATGTAAGTAATCTGCAGACTGCAAAATTCCTACATATGTCTAGTTTATTGCTTACTTCATCTTCATTTTCACAAAGAATAAATATTTAATAACAATATCTTTTAAACTATCGCGTTCCATGATATACAATAACGTTAACAGAAATTAATGCTATCATGGTATAGGCACTTCGAGACACGAGTAGAGTCCGACAGACACCGGACAGTTTACTTACAGAATTGGGACTCTGTTAGTGTGCTATGTGACGGTACATGGCGAAAATAAAATTTAAAAAATACCGCAAATGTGCGGGTAGAGGAAGTACCTTCTACATCACGAACTTGAAGTCGGCGGGCGTGCACCGCTGAGCCAGTCAGCCTGTGACTACGGCCGGTGTAACCTGGTCGAAACGTCAGCCAAACCAAAGGTGTACCTATACCATGATCGCGTTAATTCCCGTTAACATTATTGTATAAGTAATTCTGGTTATGAACGGACAGAACTAAAAATTTCATCCCACAGCTAAATAGGACATCAACATAAAAAAAAATCTTTCAAAGACGACGTGTTATTATGCGAAAATCAGGAAATGGGCATCTGTTATTGAAAGGTATACCAAAACCATCGGTGTTGACAGGACAGGATTGGTCACCGAAGTAAATTGAAAGAGCACAACATTTGGACGTTTCCTAGGTAAATCGGTTTACTTTGACGAGGGTTGACATCCATTTGTGGATGTTCTTGCCTCTCTTGAGTAATGATTAAGTTTGAACATTTTGACGACATGGTTCTGTCTATCATAGTTCGGTGAGCATTGGTACCGCGATTATATACATTTAACTGCTAGGCAATGGCCAAAAGTGTGGTGAAATAAGCTTTCAAGAAAACATTCTGTTCACATTGAATCTTTTTGTTTTTACGTGCGCAAAATCCCCACGAATAGACCCCCCCCCCCCCCCCTAGCCGGACCCAGGGCCATCTCTTACGATCTGGCCCTCTCCTCGGGTGTGGGGACCACGGAGTCCCCAACTCGTCCTCGGAAACGGGGAGGCGTGCCTGCTTCTGCCAGGTTGACAGGTGGCTCCACCAGTCACCCCCAAGCCTGCACTCAGTTCACAAGGAATCAAGAATAAATAATGTAACAAGTCGTGACCACGGGTGCTGCAACGCATCCGAAACGTCGGCAGAAATAGTAAGTTCCAAAATATAATTCGCGAGATGTCCCGATACTTAGTATAATTATGAAATAATGTAAAGAGTAGAATGGTAGTAGTTTATCATTGTCCTGAAAGTTTATTCGTAACCGGTTGCGTATTTTGGTTTGACTGAATTAAATGGTGTTTAGGTATCAATGTACTATTCCCCATTCCCAAGGATTGGAAGAGGTCTTTGTGGTCCCCACACCCGAAGAGGGCCAGCTTGAAAGAGATGGCTCTGGGTCGGCCGGTGTGCGAGGAATATGCCTCCGAAAATCTCACCTCTGGCAACGTACAACCCTCAGATGGCGTATATTTTAGTCGGTTCGAGTCCGACATAACCTCTCCCAACGGCTCTGGCGGGAGGGAGATATCCAGGGGGATTTTTTGGCATGATAAAAAAAGGTATCAATGTAATATGAAATATTCGAGATTTTCAGAGAAAAAGTTAACAGTTTAATGAACTGAAAAGATTTAGTTTTGGTATTAAAAAAATATTTAGTTTTATCAAAAATATTAAAGTGCTTACATAGTACAATAAGATCGGATTCTTCTCGCAAAAACAAGATGAAACTGTACTATCGCTTTGGTATTAAAGGCTACAAAGAACTCTAGGGAAATCAATAACAGCAAGCAGCAGCCTGTAGGCAAAAGGGGAACATTTTCATTTTCAGTTCCACAGTAATGGATCATTTGAAATTGACAAAAAGGATTAAAACGTTATAACTTATATATACTTCGGGACAGATTATATCTTTGACCTAAAAATATGTACCCTATACGAGCAGTAGGTACGCGTTTCTGGGGTGTTTTTTGAGGATAGCATTGGGTGTTGCGGCGGTGGATGTGCTTAAATTCACCAAGCATATATTATTACATATAGGAGGTAGGATACGACGGTATTTCCGTCCAATTAAGCAGTCTGACTGGGGAAGTACCTCCGCCCTACAGAATACCGCGGCCATAATAACCTTGTGTTGTGTTCCCAGCGGTAAGTAGGGTAGTCAGAGCTCACTGGAGAGTTTTTGTTGTGGCAGTGGGAGGATCAAAAGCTTGTCCTACTTTGTCTCTTACAATGACGGCACAGAAACTCTTTGTGCTCACAGGGTTGGCAGCGCGAGTGTGACTCCCTTGGTGTTGCACATATCCATAGGCCAAAAAATATTACAGAACCTCATTTATCTCGTGATTTAGGCCCAATAGATGTACTGCCCGTCACTTAACTACACCCTGCTGGATGGTAAGAAGATAGGGTAAAGTTTAGATGATAAGGCCACCATTCCAGATACTCCAACTATACGTACCGGCAGATTTTATGCTCGTTTTGGAACGAAAGATTTTGGACACAGTTTCAGAAGGAAAATCGTGCGGAAGTATAAATTTAAAAAATATATGTATTGAAATAATGTATGAGGTTAAAATTTTTTTTTTAAATAATACTTCCAGACAATTTCGCTTTCGAAACGATTATAAAATCAACCGGTATTATAAACTTTTTTAGATAGTCTTGCATTTAACATAGATGATATTTTCTTTTCTTTTTTTACGTGCGAAAAATCCCCACGGATACCTCCCCGCCGGAGATGGTGGGAGAGGTTATGTCGGTCTTGAACCGATTACAATGTACGGCACCTGTGGGTCATTGTTGGTTGCCGAAGGTGAGGTGGACAGGCATATCCCTCGTATCCCAGCTGGCCCAGGGTCATTTCTTTCAATCTGGCCCTCCTAGGGTGCGGGGACCGCAGGGTCCCCAACTCGTCGCCGGAAACCGGGAGTCACGAAACCTGCTTCTGCTGGGTCGACAGTCGCAGCCTGCTTCTGCTAGGTCGACAGGTAGCTCCACCCCTCATGGGGGAAGGAGGTCATTCCTCGAGCATATAGAAAATCATATTTGACCCTTTCACAATATACCTCTTGCCATTAAAAGTACATTACGAAATAAAAATTTTACTCATGGTCATATACAATGCGTACTATTGCATCAGGCGTATACGATATGACGTCATAATCGTAATGTTGACGTATGCAAGTCTAGCTAACAGGGGCAGTAAAACTTTATGATCCGTTCAGTTTTACACTTTGAACAATGTATTTTAGCATAAAATGTACCGTGTTCTTGTTGTTATAAGACTATCATTATCATTAACTAAGCAAGTAACCGTAGCTTTTTTTTATACCACTTAGGTGGCAGATCAGCACACGGCCCACCTGATGGGAAGTGGTTACCGTGGCCTATGGACGTATGCAACACCAGGGGTGTTACACTCGCGCTGCCGACCATGAAGAAACCTTCTGATGCCTCTTAAAGAATCCCATATTATAGGTGCTTGGGAAAACCGCAGCAGGGAGGTCATTCCACAGTTTGAGTGTGCGTGGGATGAAGTTTCTTTCATACCGCATAGTGTGCACCGTCTCAGTTCGCAATGTGTGGGGATGAATTTCCTGCCTACAGCGAGAGGTGCGATGATAGAATGTAGCTGTGGGTAATTTATTGATTGCGTCTAAAGTTTAGACTATGAAGCCATTTTGTTGACAGGAACGGCTGTCTGAAAATTTGTGCCAGAGCGATACCCGTTTTTAGCAGGTATACTGAATAGCAGATGTGGATGACTTGAGCCCCTAAAGTGTTGCTAGGGTTCAATATACCCCTGGGTGTAACGCAAGAGGAAAAATACGGAACCCTTATAGTATCACTTCGTTGTCCGCCTGTTGGTCTGTCTACCTGTCTGTCTGTCTATTAAGACCTTTTTCTCATGAATGCGTGAAGGTATCAAGTATTCATACTAAACACCTCAACAAAGTCTAGGGAACAAGATGACCCCAATTTGTTTTTTCGTGTAAATCTTGTTTTGCAAATAACTGGCAGCAAATAAATAAAAATAGAATAAAGTAGATTACAGAGTTGTTCGAAATTTAAAAATAAATTTAAATAAGTAATGATTTTCGAATATGCAGGGAAAACTTTTAAAAGTGTTTGATTGTGCAGTTTCTCGGAGGCAAAATAAAAATTATTTTCTTTGATTGTAAATAACGTTTATTATCAATAATACGTCTTTTACGTATGGTTTGTGCATTTTTGTGACTGTAGTCATCATGTCACGTCGTCATTTAAGTCGCGAAGAGATGTTAAGGGCTGTTGATATGCTACAAGCTGGATGAACTCAACGCGACGTAGCGGATGCTGTCAACACCCAACCAAGCGTAATTTGCAGATTATGGGCGCGCTACAGGTCTACAGGGGATGTTGCCGAACGTCACAGGGGACGAAATAGGGTTACTACCCCGCGACAAGATCGTTTCTTGCAAAATTCCGCAAGGCGGCAACCCACGATTACTGCTCGTCAGTTGGTCGCAGGCCTCCAGTCTCAGCATCAAATGGTTATTAGCGATCAAACTGTCAGGAGAAGACTACACGAAGCCAATCTTCATGCTCGCAGACCGCTTAGGGGTCCAGCTCTTCGACGTGGAAATCGAGGTCGTCGCTTATTGTGGGCTAACGCACATTTACAGTGGACCGACCATCAATGGGCACGGGTTCTGTTTTCCGACGAATCTCGCTTCGGTTTTCATCCTGATTCGAGAAGAGTGCGTATATAGCGAGTTCCTGGACGTCGGAGTCGTCTCCAGAATCCGCAAGAAGTTCATCCTTACCAAGGTGGAACAATCATGGTATGGGCTGGAATTCGCCTTGGTGGAAGGACCGACCTCGTTTGGATACGGGGCAATTTGAATGCAAACCAATACATTCAGGAGGTTATACACCCCATGGTAATCCCTTATCGACAGCAGTTCGGTCAAGATTTTATGTTCATGCAAGATAATGCACGGTCACACACCGCGAGGGTAGTGGTCAATGCGTTAAGTGAGCACAATATTACGACGTTGGAATGGCCTGCTCAGTCTGCCGACCTCAATCCCATAGAGCATGCCTGGGATTTGCTTGGGAGAAGAGCTTTCAGTGATTCTTTGGAAAATCTGAACACTGAAGAACAACTTTTTTTACACCTTCGCAGTGTATGGAGCCATATTCCACAGACGATGATTGACAATCTCATACTAAGTATGCCACGCCGTTGTCGAGCTTTTGCTAATGCTTTAGGAGGTCCTACAGATTATTAAAAACGTTTAAAGTACGGTTAATTACTGTATTTCTTACTACCTCGTTATTTTTGTGCCTAATCATAGAAGGTTGTAATACTCAATATTGGCACTATTCAATTCTTTCTTAAAAAAAAAAAAATTATATGAGAATGTTTTTATTAAAATTAAAATTAAAAACGGTATAAAAATACCCTTCTATTGATATAAAACACTCACTATTACAAGAAAGGGTTTTTAAATAAAAACTAGAAATGTCCTTGTTCCCTAGACTTTGTTGATGTGTGTATATACGTCTTGAACGTCTTGAAACTGTGCAACAATCAAACTTCTAAGACAACGCGGAGGTAGGACTTCTTCGAGGAGGTAGGACACGACGGTATTCCCGTCCGAATTGAGCAGTCCGACTGGGGAAGTACCTCCACTCTACAGAATACCACGGCTATAATAACCTCGTGTTGTCTTCCCGGTGATGAGTAGGGTAGCCAGAGCTCACTGGAGACCTTTTGTGCTGTCAGTGGGCAGACCAAAGGCTTGTCCTGATTTTGTGTTCTGCACTGAGGGTACATAAAATCTCTGTTCTCACAGGGTCGGTAGCACGGATGTGACTGCACTGGTATTACATACGTTCATAGGTCATGGTAACCACCTTCCATCAGGTGGGCCGTGTGCCTGTCTTCCACCTAAGATGTAGAAAAAAAAACGAGATTAAATTAATATTCCGGTTTATCTAGCTTAAGTTACGGAAACCTTGGTGCGCTAGTCTGACTCGCACTTGACAGGCTTTTTTATAAAAATGTATTCAACATGGATGCCACACATTTACAGCACGACTTAGTAGGGCGCATGGTAAGTATCTTAGTATTGAAACCTACGCATTCTGTAACGAGGTGAAGTGATTATATCTAAAGTAGCTAAAGGTATAGTTAGACTAAAGAAGAGCTAAAGCGGCATACAATTTGACTACCCACGCGACAGCGGTTGATAATCGATATTTTCTATGAATCCACTATGTCATGTCACGACGACACCCCAATGGCGATATCGAAATTATGTAGTCGCCGTACTTTTTTATTCCACTTGGATAACAGACAAGTATACAACCCACCTGATGGTAAGTGGTTACTGTGGCCTATGGACGTGCGCAACACCAGAGGCGTTACACTCGCGCTACTGGTCCTGAAAAAACCTTCTATTGCGATTCTTTCAGAAC
Organism: Eilema griseolum; assembly: GCA_963662185.1. Lineage (NCBI taxonomy): Eukaryota > Metazoa > Arthropoda > Insecta > Lepidoptera > Erebidae > Eilema > Eilema griseolum. The sequence goes on from OY759243.1 coordinate 5,664,314, forward strand.
CACATGGTAAGCACTTAGGAAAACCACAGCAGGGAGTTAATTCCACAGCTTGAGTGTACGTAGGATGATCTTTCTTTCGTACCGCAGAGTGCGCACTGTCTCAGATCGCAATGTGTGAGGATGAATTCCCTGCCTATGGCGAGCGGTGCGATGATAGAATGTAACTGTGGGCATCATGACAGGTGGAGTCGCCTGTCACCCTAGTGAGGTGACGTATGTTACTCTAAGCATATAAAACTGTATTCTTATGATATAATCGAGCAGTAATAAACCAACATTTATCGCAACTAGTTCTTTGATTTAATAACAACTTCCCTTCATGGCGACCCTTGCCATGTTTGGAGCGCGCGACGATCTATCTCAGGTTTCGGCACCTCGGGCGTATTAGCACAATGGAAGATTCCAGTACTTCGCCGTGCGGTCCAACTCATTGGTTATGTAAAACATATAGAGAAGAAGAAATTAGCCAAGAAAATGGGTTCATCACGATCTAAGCAAGAAGAAGTGATTATCGCGCAGACTGCTTCAGGAGGAAGTAACTCTGCATCAGCAGCACAAGATTTGAAATTCCACGCGAGTACCACGAATATACTTTTGGTGGTTATTATCACTCTTATGGCCCTAGCAGGGCTCTACGGCTGCTATAAAGTCTACAGAAAGACTCATAAGAAATGGATGCATAGAGAGATAACTCTGAATGAGTTGAGGAGGTCTTTTCGCCAGCGGCACAAAACTGCCAATCCCGGATTGCCTTCAACAGTCGAGGTATAGTGAAATAAAAACGATTACAGTGATTTCTAACAGTGAAGTGGCTCTATTAGTTTAAAAATGCGGCTATAAAAATTAATACGCGCGTTTAATTTTCGTGAACATTAATATATAGGAACGTTAAGTGCATATATATCTAATAATTAGTAAAAAGTTATTACTATTTGCTTAAATATGAGTGTTTAATCTACGTATATAAAATTAATACTCTACATGTGACGAGTGCTGTATCTATATTAGGAGGTGTTTACGTTGATATATGAGCGTCCTGTTGGCTGCCCCTACTAAGGTAACCCTAGTGTTCTTTTAAATACTTTTGTAATATGCGGAATGGAATATGAATTAAACAAATGTTTAAATGATATTGAAAAGGTTAGGAAATATTTAGTGAAAAAAGGAAAATCTAGATTTTTAGGAAATTGCATACAAAATAAGTTAGCTGAAACAGAAATTATTTATAAAAGAAGTACAGAAATTGTTCAATTATTATCTAACGAGAAGAAAATAGAACCTGAAATTTTAGAAACAATAACTTCTGTTTGGGCAAAAATAAAAAATATTTATACAAATATTCTAGAATTGTGTAGAAATAACAGTGACAGTAGTAGTGGTTCCGAGTATAGCGAGACTAGTGAACAGCAGAATATTCGGAATTCAATCATGGAGTTCGATTTGAAAACGGCGTGTAATTTAATACCTGTGATGAACAACAAGGAAAATACTACCAAATTAATGATTGACTCAGTGGAAATGTATTCGGAAATGCTATCTGACTCCGGAAAATTATTACTAATCAAATTTGTTTTAAAAAGTAGACTTACAGAAAATGCAAAATTGCGTTTATCTTCAAATTATTTATCAGCGAGCGAACTTGTCAAAGATTTACGAAAAAATCTCCTTACAAAAAAGTCGTTTACGGCTATTCAGTCACGTTTACAAAATATAACTCAAGGCTGGCGTACAATTGACCAGTACAGCACCGAAATACAAAAATTATTCTCAGACTTGACAATTTCGCAAGCAGACGGAAATACCGAAAGCTATGCTGTTTTGAAACCTTTAAATGAGAAGTTAGCAATAAAGCGATTTTCAGAGGGCTTACGAGATTCTAGGCTAAGTACGATAATTGCTGCCAGAAACTACGAGCATCTTAATGAAGCTATACAAGCAGCAAAGGATGAGGAACTGTCAACGGCGTCTACATCCAAAGGTGAAGGAGTCATGCATTTTTCACATCGTGGAACACGAGGTAGGTGGCCACGTAATTATAATCAGAGCCAGTTCAATAACAGGTCACGTGGACAGCGAGATTATCAGCATAACCGTGGAAATAACCACGTAGGAGGAAATTATTCTAATAGACGAGGTTTTAATACATACGCAACGCAGGGACAAAATTTGTATAGCGGGTTTTCGCGTGATAATCGATCGAGTTATCAAAATACCCATAATAGGGGTAACGGAAACCAACGTGTATTTCATACCGAACAAGTGACGCAAAATAATCAGACGGATCCACAACCAACCGCATCACGGTCGGATGAAAATCAGTTTTTTCGATCCTAAAGATTTAATAAGACTTTAAACTTTAAATGGCAAAACACGATTTGTAACTTTTATTGTCGGTAACAAAAAATATTTTTGGTTGATAGATACGGGTGCATCAGTATCGGTTATAAAGAGAGACGCTATTCCTAGTAACACACCCATATTTAGAGACGATACAGTCATAAAGGGTATTGCAGGTCAAATTCAATCCATAGGATATGTTTCACTACAGTTGACTCATCATACAGAGCGTACCCAACTGGAATTCAGCAACAACTTTTATGTTTTCAATTGCATACCATTAAAGGCAGATGGAATTTTAGGCTTAGACTTTCTATGCAAGTATGCATCGAATATCGATTTAGTTACAAATGTAATTACGTTCTACATAAATGGAAGGGAATGTTCTTTGCCAATGTATGACACCATTAATTATTCAAATGAATCATTACTTTTACCAGCTCGAAGTGAATCTATTCATTATTTATTATTAGAGTCTCAGTATCAAGGAGATTGCGTAATCAATTCACAACAATTAGCTGAAAATGTTTTCATGGCTGGAAGCATAGTAAAAGTGAAAAATAACAGAGTTCCAGTAAAAATATTAAATACTGATGAAAAAAATGTCACTCTACCAATGTTTCAACCACAATTACAATCTCTTGATCAATACGATATTTGCAATTTTGACTCTTGTTCAAAAAATGTAGAAAGAGCAAAAGTTTTACTGAACACTTTAAAGTTAAATCATCTTAATTCAGACGAAAGGAACTCTATTACAGATATATGTTCCAAATATGCAGATGTTTTCTTTTTGCCGGGTGATAAACTAAGTACAACTAATATTTATGAGCAGTCGATAACACTAAAACCTAATATCACTCCAGTATATGTAAAACAATATAGATTACCGCATTCGTTGAAAGAAGAAGCCAATAAACAAATTCAAAAAATGACAGAATACGATATAATAGAGGAGGCAAAGAGTGAGTGGTCAAGCCCAATCTTATTGGTTCCAAAGAAAGCTAGTGATAATCAAAATAATAAATGGCGTTTAGTAATCGATTATAGGAAACTAAACGATTGCATAGTGGATGATAAATTCCCATTACCAAACATAACGGATATTTTAGACTCTCTCTCTGGTTCTATCTATTTTTCACATTTAGACTTACATCAAGGCTATTATCAAATTCCATTAAATGAAAAAAGCCGAAAATATACAGCATTTACCACTAGTACAGGCCAATTTCAAATGAAAAGATTACCTATGGGCCTAAAGACAAGTCCAAGTTCTTTTAGTCGTGTCATGTCCGTAGCTATGTCTGGGCTAGCATTTGAAAAATGTTTTATATATTTAGACGATTTAATAGTATTTGGTAGAAATATATATTTTCATAATAAAAATTTGATAGATGTTTTGGAAAGATTGAGGAAAGTTAACTTAAAATTAAATCCGGATAAGTGTTGCTTTCTAAAAAAGGAATTATTGTACTTAGGTCACATAGTATCAGCAGAAGGCGTTTTACCCGACCCAGCTAAAACTCAGGTACTTCAAAACTATCCAGTGCCAACCAATACAGATGAAGTGAAACGATTTGTAGCTTTTTGCAATTATTATAGAAAATTTATAAAAAACTTTGCAGAAATTTCATACAACCTAAATAAATTAACTAGAAAAAATGAACCATTTCTATGGACTGGAGAGTGCAACGAATCTTTTGAACAACTAAAACGTGCACTAACAACTCCACCTATATTACAATTCCCAGATTTTTCTACAAATAATGAATTCATTATCCAGACTGATGCTTCAGGCACAGCTATTGGCGCAGTTTTATGCAATAAAGATATGAGACCAGTGGCATATGCTAGTAGACCACTAAACAAAGCTGAAAGAAACTATCCTACTATTCAAAAAGAATTAGTAGCAATAGTTTGGTCTATCAAATATTTCAGGCCTTATGTCTATGGCCGATCATTTACAATAATGACTGATCATAAACCGTTAATTTATTTGTTTTCATTAAAAGATCCGTCGAGTAGATTATTGAAGTTCAGGTTAGCACTAGAAGAATATAACTTTAAAATATTATATGTGCCAGGTAAAAATAATTGCGTAGCAGATGCTTTATCACGCATATGTATAACATCAGATTCTTTAAAAGAAATGAATAATGAAATTATCACGATTATGACACGGAATCAGAAAAGAAATTTGGGTAGACAGGTAGATTCATCACCCATTTCTAATAAACCCATATATCAATGGCCTGATCAACCAAAGATAGTGGAGTTATTAAAAATGCCAAATGATTTCATTGAACTTAGTTTTATTAGAAAAGACCAATTAGATAGACTAAGGAAAAATAATGAAATAAATGTAGAAAAGGAATGTTTTATATTTATTAAAAATAAAAATATAATTTACATAAACCTTAACTTTAGGGCACAACTCTCGCGAGCCGAATTTGTGACTAAGTTAGAGAAGTTTTGTAAAGAAAATAAAATAAATGAACTATGCATAGTAAAATGTAATGAAAATGAATTATTTATAAAAGAATTATTAAAAGAGATAACTTCAATAAAGGATTGGACCGGTCCGCGAATTTGTATATTAAGAGGAGTTAAAAGAATTAATAATGACGAAGAAAAAAGGTATATTCTTAACGATTTTCATCTATTACCCACCAGTGGTCACGCTGGTGTGCGTAGGATGACAAATAACATAAAGAGAATATTCTACTGGCCTGGTTTAGATAACGATGTTGAAGTTTTTGTCAGTAAGTGCACTACTTGTCAAAGAATGAAACATTGTAAATATGTTAAAGAGCCAATGGAGATAACTACAACAGCTTTACATGCGTTTGAAAAAATATTTTTAGATGTTGTGGGTCCGTTGGATAGAGATCTGGAAGAGTATTGTTATATACTAACAATTCAATGTGAACTCACCAAGTTTGTGGAAGCTTATCCACTAAGGAACAAGGAAACGGTAACTATTGCTAGAGAACTAGTTAATAATTTTATATTAAGGTATGGCGTACCAGACACTATTGCGACTGATCGTGGTACAGAATTTGTCTCTTCAACAATGGAACAGGTATGTAAACTACTAGAAATAGAGAAACTAACTTCTACAGCTTATCATCACCAATCTATAGGAGCATTAGAAAATTCTCACAAAAATTTAGGTGCATTTTTGCGTATACAATGTAATGGTCAAAAAGACACGTGGAGTCAGTGGCTTCCTTTTTGGTGTTACAGTTTTAATAATACAGTTCACACAGAGACTAAATATACGCCGTTCGAATTAGTATTTGGTAGACCTAGTAAAATACCATCTAGAGTAAGTCAATATATTGAACCTTTATATAATCCTGAAAACTATTCGCTAGAGTTAAAATATAGGTTACAGGTAGCTCAACAAGACGCTCGTAACAATTTATTAGTAAGTAAGGAAAAACGTAAATGTACTTATGATAAGAAAGTAAACCATGTATCATATAATAATGGGCAACTTATTTTTATTAAAAATGAATGTGCCAAGAAATTAGACTCAATATATGAAGGTCCTTTTTCAGTCTTAGAAGACATGGGAGTAAATGTAAAAATATTGAAAAATAATAAGGAACAAATAATTCATAAAAATAGGACTAAACCATATATTGCGTAAAAAAAAAAAAAATGTTATTGTACTTATTATTAATTTTTTTTTTTTTCATTCACCCCGGAGGTGAGGTGACGTATGTTACTCTAAGCATATAAAACTGTATTCTTATGATATAATCGAGCAGTAATAAACCAACATTTATCGCAACTAGTTCTTTGATTTAATAACAACTTCCCTTCACTAGGACTCTGTAGTCCCCACACACCCGAGAAGAGGGCCGGATCGTGAGAGATGGCCCTGGGTCGGCCGGGGTGCGAGGGATATGCCTGTCAACCTCACCTTCGGCAACCAAAGCGACCCACAGGCGGCGTGCGTTTTAGTCGGTTCGAGTCCGACATAGCCTCTCCCACTGGCTCCGGTGGGGAAGTATCCGTGGGGATTTTGCGCACGTAAAAAAAAAAAAAACTGTGGGCATCATGTCAGAATGGTAGAACACACACAGTGAGGCGAAGTCCATCCTAAGGCTGATAGGTTCCACATAACCTGCGGGTATGGGATTGACTATACATAGGCTATTTGACTATTTTTTTATTCTCGAAAATCGGACGTCACACGCCAATCGCGAGAAGTACAAATGTATGGAGTGCAAGAGATTTATCTCGGTCTACGTTGTGTTTATGTGTATTGTTCTTAATAAAAGTAACATGAAATTTAATGACAAATCTACAAAGTTAAAAATTGGGACTGAATTTAATTGTTTATATTTTATCTTAGATAGATAGATAGACACGTAGCAATATGATTTACTTTGGGAATAAAAAGTTACGAAAAATCGTAGTTTCAGTTTAGTTAGGCCATATCTTATCTCGCAAGGTATATTTTTTCAGAATAAACTAACATATTAAGTAGTATTGGACATAATTGGATTACCGTGCCGATAACCTATTCACTAGCGCACGCATGCCTTAATTGTAGTATACGTATACACCCGCATTACATTAGTGCTGTGTTTGTACCGTTTGTATACATACGCACAAATTCACGCGTGTACTAAAATACGAAATACGACATGTTGCCTTCTTCCTACAGTCCCGGGTCCTTTAAACGTATCTGTAAAAGCATCTGATGAGGTGAGTGCCACCAATAGTAACACTGTTACATGTTTGTAATGGTAACCCTTATCCTTGAGACTTTGCCTTCAGCTTAGCATCAGGCGGTGCGAAGTCAAATTGGCGTGTCTTATGTATATAAAAATGAATACAACTAAATGCGCGCATTTGTAATCTGCAACAACTTTTTCACAATCTGTAGTCGTGTTTTTCGCAGCATAAAAGACCTTACATGAAGTAGATTGTCAATTTATAGTACTATTACTTCTATTGTGTACAACATAGTGATAAATTATACTCTGATCTAGGAAATAGGAACGAATGATTGATTATACTTACGTTAGAAATATTACATACGTTCATTTATATATTCCTTAGTTGATGATCGTTATATATAATACCTCATATCGTTATTCTACATATTATTTACATAATAGGATAACCTACTTGTTATAAGTGGAAGATGCGAAGGATCTAAAAACTCCCTTGGAGGGCCAGATCGAGAGAGAGGGCCCTGAGTCGGCCGGGTTGCGAGGGATGTGCTTGTCAACCTCACCTTAGGCAACCAATAACGACCCACAGGTGCCAAGTGTTTTAGTCGGTTCGAGTCCGACACAACCACTCCCACCGGCTCTTTGCACGTAAAAAAGGGATCTAAAAACTTCCGTTCTTTGACAAAATTATACATTTTATACAATAGTGTGATTGAAAAGTCTTCGTAACAAAGTAAAAAAAAATACAGAAGTCAAACTTCTATCTAATGATTTGTCGCTGATATGTTGCATTTCGAAGAAGGGGTGCAAAAGTGTGACACGCGCGACATGCAGGTGAACAACAAAACTGCTCCAGTTTCCTCATTATATTTCTGTTGTAAAAACTCTTATTTTCATACATAAGTAGCAAATTTAAAAATAACACAAACTGAGTTAGCTTAACTTCATATTTTAATACAAAACTTTTAAAAAACAACGACCCGCTTCTACGAATTTTTCATCAATCAAAACGTTAGCTTTCTGACAGCTTCGAATTCCGAGAAATATTTATGACACAGTAGCGTAAAAAAAGTTTGGCAACGCGAGCTTTTATATCTTGAAATAGGGTCATTTGTGGGCTTTCAGCATTACGCTAAAAAGTATTTTATTGCCGTGTTTATTTTATTTTTATATCTAGTTTGCCACGTGCCAATAACTGGCCATTTTAAGGTGTTTAGAATGTTACCTACAATTTACGGTTTGTTCAGAAAGCCAGTCAACTCAGGCACACTTTGGCCTCTTAGTTTATATGAGCTCCAGGAGCAGCGCAAGGCTGACGTTATGCGTGATGCTTCTAGGTTCTCTCTCGAGTAGTAGATGCTATACCTTCCTCGATATACGGACTATTCAACACAAAAATATTTTTTCAATTCGATCATGTAGTTCCTGACCAAACGAATTCTTCAGCTTTATAATATTACATAGGTTACACTAAAAGTTTCCGGAACTGGCCACTTACATAAACAATATTTAAAAATTTATTACAACATTTGAAAATAGAACTCTTTGGCTGTAGAATACAGTTTGTTTCATCTGACTGTCTTTTGTTTTTACCTTGTGGCGCCATTTAAAAAATTGTGTGTCTGCATCAACATGGATTTAACTCGGGAAAATTTTCGTAGTATGATTTTCTACGATTTTAAGTGTAATTTGACGGCTCAACAGAGCATCGCTTGGCTTGAAATAGCTTTAGGCGATGAAGCTCCATGCAAGACGACTGTTTATAGCTGGTTTGCAGAATTCAAGCGTGGTCGTATCAATCTCAGTGACGAATCTCGCGATGGTCGGCCGTCCACCGCTGTGACCAACAAAAACATCGATGCTGTGCGCCGTATGATTGAAACAGACAGGCATGTGACCTACCATGAAATTCGCGCATCCTTAGAAATAGGCATGAGTCAAATACAATCAATCCTACACAAACATTTGGGTGTGAGAAAGCTGTGCTCGCGGTGGATCCCACATAACTTCACCGAGGATCAAAAAACGGACCGCGTCACTTGGTGCAGTGCCATGCTTACCAGATTCAACGAAGGTGCGTCAAATTTGGTGTGGGACATAGTAACAGGTGACGAAACATGGATTTATTGCTACGATCCCAAAACAAAGCAGCAATCGAGCGTATGGGTCTTTCAAGATGAGCCGAAACCAACCAAAGTGGCGCGCGTGAAAAGTGCATCTAAGCGGATGATTGCTTCTTTTTTTAATAAAACTGGACACGTGGCTACTGTTGCTTTAGAAAATCGTCGTACTGTGAATAGTGACTGGTACACGACCATTTGTTTGCCGGAAGTTATTGACGAACTCCGTAAAAATAACCGTAAACGCCGTATCATCCTGCACCACGACAATGCTAGTTCTCACACGGCCAGACAGACAAACGACTTTTTGAAGGCGAAAAATGTAGAACTCATGAGTCATCCTGCATACAGTCCCGACCTGGCACCTTGTGACTTTTATCTGTTCCCAAAAATTAAGAACCAATTACGCGGCCTACGATTTTCATCACCAGAAGAGGCTGTCGAGGAGTATGAAAAACACGTTTCAGAGGTCACCACAGAGGAGTGGCACAAAAGTTTTCAAAACTGGATTGATCGAATGAAAAAGTGCATAGACGCCAAGGGAGATTATTTTGAAAAACAATAAATTAATTTTGTACCTTTAATAGTATTTTTTCATATTCATTCCGGAAACTTATAGTGCGCCCCACGTATACAAGAATATTTTCATAATTCAGGGAGATGGCATTCTCTGTCACTCACTTCACCCCGCACCAATTACGTACTTAAGTCTATACATTTCGGTGCTAGTTCCGGGAGGGCGTGGGCTTATTCTGAATCTTTTATAAATTTCGAGAACCTGTTTTACTTAATTGTTAACATTGTTAAGGTATCATACTAGTATTAATAGAATCCAATATAGTTCTAAGAACTTAATGAATGCTTCAGAACCATTTATCTATAATAAAAATTAAAAATAATTTTGTCTATACATAGGGTATATTTAAATAAATGGGTTAAAGATAAAAAAAATCGATTCTAATACAAAAAGATTTGGTTTCATATATTTGTCTGCTTGTTTGTTTGAACTTTTCACGCGATTAAAATAAGAGTAAGACTAAGAAAACTCCCGTACATTTTGGTAGATATAAATATTTCATTTTCATAAAATTACAATATATCATAATCCTCTACAACTTGTACAGTCGGCAAAGAAGATTAGTATACAGGCGTCCTCTGTGGCGTAGTGGTAGAGGTGCAGGTGAGTGGTGCAGGTTCGATTCCCACTTAGTGCAAATGTTTGTGTGCATGAATGTGTATATGTTTCTATGTACAATACGTATATGTTTACTAAAAAAAGTATATTAGGTAGTGTATGTTTACCCGCATTTTAAATATGTTAACACAGCTATGCTTACCGTGGATCTAGATAGCGATGTGTAGCATGTCGTAGAATGTCGTAGATTACCGTAGAAGGTCGTAGAAGGTCGTAGAAAGTCGTTGAACGTCGTAGAGCCTCTTCATATAAAGTACTTATCGCCGACTGTACCTATGTATAATATTTCTAATAAAAGGCCCCGTACAACGTGAAGCACTAATTACTATAATTATCTATGTAGATAATGTTGTTGTATAACGTATATAATAATTAATTAATGATAATTAACATTGTACAAATAATTAGAATCCATCATGATTAACTACTCCAAATACGTAGTTTAGCTTAAATCCTCGTATTCGCTATGCAACATTTCATGAGCAACACAATTATATATTATTATTTTTTTATACAACTTAGGTAGTAGACAAGCACACGGTCCACCTCATGGAAAGTGGTTACCGTGACCATACACTGGCAAAACGTGGGTGCTAGCACCTCTGCCTACCCCTTCGGGGATATATAGGCGTGAGTTTATGTTATGTACGTAAATAATATAGAAATTCACATTAATAGTGTAAACTCCCGGAGATATTTACTATGTTTATTATTTTCGTTGAGTAACCGATATTTCGGCGCTGTTACAAACGCCATGATCACGGTGTACTGAGATCCACTGAGTTGTTATTGGGCAGACCATATCGGTCCGCTTCCGCACTCATTTGTTACGCTCGAACACGTTCATGACATCAGAGTACAATGCGAAAATGCGGACAGTATTAGGAGTAATGCGCGTAACAAACGAGTGCGGAAGAGGGTAGACTGATATGATCCGCCCAATAACAACAAACTCAGCGGTCATCAGTACACCGTGATCATGGCGCTTGTAACAGCTCCGAAATATCGGTTACTCAGCGAAAATAACAAACATGGTAAATATACCGGCGAGTTTGACACAGTTAATATAGAATAAGGCTCTATTTCTGAGTTACGAAGTAACGTGATACCTGGGCACAATAATTGAATAGTTGCTTTGCTGTTGCCTCACTCTGTCCGCGCATTAATCATCTCTGGCAGACATGACCACAACACGTGATATATTGTTTATATTTTAAATGTAATGTTGTAATTCTCTTTTGTTATAAGCAGAAACAAATAAGGAGGTAGAGTATATATAGTTTTTGAGGAGGTAAGACACGGCGGTATTTCCGCCCAATTGAACAGTCCGACTGGGGAAGGACCTCCGCCCTACAGAATACCGCGGTCATAATAACTTCGTGTTGTGTTCCCGGCGATGAGTAGGGTATCCAGAGCTCACTGGAGAGTTTTGTGCTGTCAGTGGGATGACACAAGGCTTGTCCTGCTTTGTCCTCTACACTGACGGCACAAAATCTCTGTTCTTACAGGGTCGGCAGCACGGATGTGACTCCACTGGTGTCATACACGTTCATAGGTCATGGTAACCATTTCTCATCAGGTGGGCCGTGTGCTTGTCTGCCACCTAAGTTTATAAAAAAAAAGTATAGTCATAAAACTGAGCAAAACCCTAAACTAAGACAAATTTCACGTCTAAATAAGTCAAAAATAATTATGCAAAAATATATTAGACTCATCGACTGTAATAGAGTTGAAGGAACTACATCATTTGAAATATTAGATAAAGTAATTTAATTAAACTGAAATACGCCGCAATGGAGCCACAATATTATTTTGTGCACATTGCGGTGGAGACTATAGGCAGGTCCCCCACCGAGGCGAAGGGTTTAATTGCTGAAATTGGTCGCCGTATCCAGGAACTAGGCGGTGAATCCCTCTCCGACTCGTTTCTGGGGCAAAGGATGGCCATCGCGATTCAGCGAGGCAACACCGTCAGTGTCATGGGCACCTTTGCGCCGGGAACGATACGGGGCGGGTTATTTGACTTGACATAATATGACAAAATCTGTGATTGTATATAATTATGTGAAATTTGTATTGTTTATATGTTGAATAAAAAATTTGTTAAGTAATTTCAAATTACTTAAAATTACACAATTACATTAATAAACCCTGTCTCTTATATTAGGGGGTCCTGTATCATAAGAGACAGTGTACGCGTCAAAACAATATTACAATGTGCCTTGTCTTCTTACATACATCTTTTTACTGTTTCAGTCAAGGGTATGTGTGCGTGTGTGTATGTGTGTGTGTGTTAGTTTAAATTTTAGTCTAGTTTAGGCTATGTATGTTATAAGATTTTCTCTCTGTGCGTAATCTTTTTTATTATTAACCTTCACAGTTCCTCTTGGCTCCTCAGTCTGGCTATTATTATATTCTTGGCAGCTTGTTCAACATTAAGTTAGAAGGGTTGTGGTAAATACATGACGCATTATTCCCGCTCAATGCAAAAATTTGTATGCATGAATATGTATATTTGCATTGGTCTGGGTGTTTCTATGTATAATATGTATGTATTTACAAAAAAAAAGCATCTAAGGATGTTTATCGGCATTCTAGATTCCATAACACAAGCTAGTTAAGCTATGCTTACCATGGGTCTAGATAGCGTTGTGTAGAATGTCGTGAAATATTTATTTATTTATTTATTTATTTATTTATTTATTTATTTATTTATTTATTTATTTATTTATTTATTTATTTATTTATTTATTTATTTATTTATTTATTTATTTATTTATTTATTTATTTATTTATTTATTTATTTATTTATTTATTTATTTATTATTTATTTATTTATTTATTTATTTATTATTCAGATTTCAATTTAAATTCCTCGCCGTATGCGTATTTGTACGTTTAATTATCCGCAATGATACTACCTACTAAAAAAGTAGTTTTGTACTAAACGGGTAAGCCTTAGAATTAAAAAGCAATTCGAGACGTTAAGTGTCGTAATTTAATACTTTTTACCCGACTACGACGAAGCAAAAAGAGGGTTATGATTTTTACAGGCTATGTATGTATGTATGTAAGTATGTGTGTGTAGAAGAAGGCAAATGAGGTATCGTTAGAAGTGTCTTAGCCGTCTTAGCTGTCCGCTAGTTATGAGCTATATAATGTTTCATTGAATTTATTGTGGCGCCCTCCAGCGGCCATAAAGTACTGCATTAAAAAATAAATTTGAAATAAGTATATCGTGTTGGATATCAACTGAAAGGACTTAATTAGCACACTTCAAATATGTATAAATTATACTTATTGCTTGCCCCAATATAATATAAATAATATAACTAGTTTAAAACTAAAACCCGACTGCCGAAAAATCACGCTATAAAAATATTAAACAAGAAAATATATCGTAGTATGCCACTTAGTCTAACAAAACAATACATTATAGAGAAAAGTGGCATACGACCGGTTGCGCCGAAGTGGAAACTGTATTTTTGACACGGAAACCCACTCCTTTTATACCCGTCTCCTCTCCCGCACTAATCATAGATATGGCTTCCGTCCGCCATTTGTGAAATATAGACACTCAGTCTCGCTTTGAACTAGCCAGCGTAAAGGCGATCGCGCGCGCGCGTCTCTCAGAAATGAATAATATTTGTTGTATTTTAACCGCCTCATAGACCTTTACCGATCGGATGGTGCCTCTCGTGTGTTCCTCAAGGGATCTAGTGACGCTGACGGCAGCTCCTGAGCAAGGAAGAGAGGATCCGTGTACCGGCTGCGATGAAAAACACGTGGGTCGTGAAGGTTAGTGCATCCTCTCCTAATTTCTCGGGCTGCATTCACTGCCTGGATCGAATCCGCGGCAGCCCGGCCACCTGTCTTGTTTTGTGTGTAAAGTGTCAATAGAACAGTTATCTGCTTCTCCGCAATACAGTCCACTCGCACACGCTGGCCCATGCGCCACCATTTTTGGTCCTTCGAGCCGGATTCTTAGCCGTAGTTCGTATTTTGTTATTATTCTAATGGGAATGAGCGCACCGCACCTAAGTGCCTGGTTATTTTAGTAGAAAACCCCGCATCCAGACACTTAGGCTTAGAATTTGTTGTCCGTTCGCCGCTGGCTCGCATTGTACCTACCTAATACATAAATAGGTTAGGTATCATATCAACACTTAATCGTAGTTCACAATTTTCGCATCGCACCTAAGTGCCTGGTTATTTTAGTAGAAAACCCCGCATCCAGACATTTAGGCTTAGATCTTAGGTATACTCAGACACCCTAGTGCATAGGCACAGTGTAATACCTAACGCATTTGGCTTTGTTTTGTTTTTTTCAATTACGTTGTTCTCGGCTCACGTCGTATTTGCCTAGTACCTGCGTGGGTAGACACGTGGCTGTGCCTACCTCGCTCGCATCTCATCCCAATTCATACGAAAGTATTTTAATTTGAATAGATATTACGCAATACTTAATCTCGGAAATAATAGTTGAACCTAGACAGCGACCATCGCGTAGGTACGTACGACCTTGTTGCTATGCGCGTTTGTTCAAGCGTGCATTCACAGTTGTAGGTACCTACCTATCTGCCGAGTGTCGCTCGCGCCGCCTCGCTGCTCTGTGCCGCTAAGATTAAGTCATTTCATATTTGTTGTTTACCTCACTTTAGTTCGAGATTTAATTGTAAACATGTCCCCAAAGGTTGATAGGACCGGTAAGGTTCAATTGAAACTTTTAAACGCTAAAAAGGAAATGATTTACTCTCGCGTACAATCGATTTATGATAATGCACTTAAAACCTCTGATTTGGTCATCAGAGATTCGTTCTTGTGTTCTATAGAAAACTTAGATAGTCTACGCGCGGATTTCGAAACCTTAGTACATGACATCAACGTTTTAGAGTTGAATTTGAATCCCGATTACTCAGTGAGTTATCAGGCCTTGTCGTCGTTTGACGATTTGTATTGTCGTATCAAACGCGTCGCTAGGAGTTTGGAGAAACCGGCTGACCTACCCAACCCCACTCGCGACCGACCTAAGTTGCCACCAATTCAAATACCCGAATTTGATGGTAACATTCGCAATTGGTGTCTATTTATAGATAGTTTTGAGAATACAATAGATAAGAACGATTCGTTGACAGATCACGAAAGGTTGCATTATCTCGTTGAAAAATTGACTGGTAAAGCTATAACCGCTTGCGCTGGAATTACGTTTGGTGCCGGGAATTATAATTTAATTTTAAATACTTTGAAAGCTAAGTATGAGGATAAAAGATCGGTAGCTAACGCCTATTTAGATCAGATGTCTGATCTGAAATCTATTACGGCATGTAACGATCAAAACTTAGAGAAATTTCTAGATACTTTCGCGTCAGCTGTTCGCGCCGTAAAGAACTTGAAGATCGATGACCTCTGCGACTTCGTATTTTTGTATATGGGTTTAAAGAAATTAGATTCCGAAACCATTCGTTTGTTTGAGTCGGATCATCGCGGCAGTAAAATTCCTAAGTTCGAAGACTTAGAAAGTTTTGTTCGCGAGCATATAAAGGTATTGCAACGCTCTTCATCGAAACATGAAGGCGCGAAGACAGTTGTTGATTCTGCACGCAAAGTAGATGCGTCATCGAAGTCACTGAGGTCAACTCATACTTATGTTAGTACCGCACCAGCACGTGTACAGTCACCTGTTTGCTCTTTGTGTAGCACTCATCATTCGCAACTGTACAGGTGTCCTGGTTTTCTAAAATTGTCGCCTAGTGATCGTTATAAATTTGTTCGCGCTAATAATTTTTGTTTTAATTGTCTCGGTACTAAACACCGCGTTGTTTTATGTAATAGTAGAAATAGTTGTCGCAAATGTCAAGCGAGACACCACACTTTGCTTCATTTTGAGAATAGTAATGCCGCATCCAATGTGAGCACGGTTGGCTCGTCGAGCGGTGACACACGGCGGCCTGCGCCGCAGCCGCAGCCCGCGCTCGCGCGCGCTCCGGCCCGCCCGGTGACCGCCGCGGATGACGTCACCTTGTGTTCGTTCTCCGCTAGTGCTGCACTCACTACTGTGTGTCTTGCGACCGCTCGCGTTGTTATTGTTGATGCATTAGGTAGGCCGCGCATTGTTCGAGCGCTGTTAGATGGCGCTTCGCAAAGTAATTTCATTACTCAAGATTGTTGTCGGCGTCTTGGTTTCAATGTTGATAAGCGTTCAACCCGCTCAGTGGTGAAGGGTTTTGGAAGCTTACAGTCAGCTGTTCGTGGCACCGTTAAAACAAGGTTTAGATCTCGTTTTAATAATAATATTTGGTTTGACATGGATTCGCTCGTTATAGATAGAATAGCTGAACAGTTGCCTACCGTCCCGGTTGACACGTCTTTATTAACGAAATTTAAAGACTTGCCTTTAGCAGATGAGACTTACGCTGTTCCTGGAGTCGTCGATATATTGATCGGCGCTTCGATTCTCCCGCACCTCCAGTTATCACGTAAGGTTCAAGGGGGACCGACGTACCCCGCTCCGCACGCACTGGAAACAGTTCTTGGTTTTGTTATAATTGGTTCCGCACCCGCTTCTATGGATAGTTTTAGTCACTCGACTGCTTCGTTCTGTTGCACCGTCGAGCCGCCACTGGAGTCTACCATCCGCAAGTTTTCGCTCGGTGGCTCCCGTGTATCCGCTGAAAAACGCTTTCTTTGTTTGGAACGAAAGATGCAGGCGTCCCCAAAGTCGAAGCGGGCCTATGATGAGGTTGTTAACGAATATTTAGATAAAGGTTACATCTCACCTGCGCCTGCGGACACTGGCGGGACCCAGCCTTCGTACATTATCCCGCACCGCGGAGTTATTAGAGAAGATAAGCTTACTACTAAAACTCCGCGTAGTTTTGGATGGCAGTGCTAAGACTAGCACTTCCGTGTCGCTTAATGACATAATTGTAAATTTTCGCATTAATATTAGTAATTTTTAGCTTTTAGGACTCAACAGTCGCTTTGTGTTGGGCCCACTCTTCGCCCCATCGTTGGGACACATTCGTCGCTAATAGAGTGGCAAAAATTCAATCTGAATTGGCGCCACATAATCTCTTTCACGTTGCTGGCACCGACAACCCAGCCGATTGTCTCTCTCGTGGATTGCTTCCTTTGCAAATTTTGGATCACCCGTTGTGGTTTGGTGGACCGTCCTGGATTCATGCCGCGTTAGATGGGTGGCCAGTTAGTCAATTCAATCCCACTACGGTTTCCGAACCACCCGAGGAGAAGAAGCACTCGCTTGTTGTATCGGTCCCACGTGAAGAGACCCTTATTTTGTTGTTGGCTAATCGCGTCTCGTCTTGGTCGAGACTGTTGCGTTGTGTTGTTTGTTCGCCTCTGCCCGCTGCCTAGCCAGCAGTAGGCACGAGCTCCAATCTAGGTTTATATTTTAGTTGTTATTTCCCAAACCTAGATTTAGATTAGACTTTAGATTTGTTTCGCATTTGTCGTTTCGAAGGTAACCCTTCAAGCCGGGGGGAATGGTTGCGCCGAAGTGGAAACTGTATTTTTGACACGGAAACCCACTCCTTTTATACCCGTCTCCTCTCCCGCACTAATCATAGATATGGCTTCCGTCCGCCATTTGTGAAATATAGACACTCAGTCTCGCTTTGAACTAGCCAGCGTAAAGGCGATCGCGCGCGCGCGTCTCTCAGAAATGAATAATATTTGTTGTATTTTAACCGCCTCATAGACCTTTACCGATCGGATGGTGCCTCTCGTGTGTTCCTCAAGGGATCTAGTGACGCTGACGGCAGCTCCTGAGCAAGGAAGAGAGGATCCGTGTACCGGCTGCGATGAAAAACACGTGGGTCGTGAAGGTTAGTGCATCCTCTCCTAATTTCTCGGGCTGCATTCACTGCCTGGATCGAATCCGCGGCAGCCCGGCCACCTGTCTTGTTTTGTGTGTAAAGTGTCAATAGAACAGTTATCTGCTTCTCCGCAATACAGTCCACTCGCACACGCTGGCCCATGCGCCACCAACCACGGCTATCCTTGATATTTTCTTGTTTAATATTTTTTAGAGTGTGATTTTTCAGTACTCGGGTTTTAGGTTTGATCTTATCTTTTTTAACAATGTAAAGGAATCAACTGCGCTTGTTGACATTTTTGATTACTGCTCCGCTTCCTTGGGTAGTAGGTTGATGGTAATAGCCTATGTTACTCAGTGATAATGTAGCTTTCTAATGTAAAAGAAGTTAAAGAAAAAAGAAAGTAGTTTTTGAGTTTATTCTTTACTTACAAAGATACAAATATTTCCTCTTTATAATATTAATACAGAGCCACGCACAATTATGCCAATGCCGCGTGATTCTCTGGACCACCCCATCTCTTCCCATGCGGTGTCAGAATAAGGCTGTTTTACATCAGACAGACATATACAGCCCAGAGTCCGCCTCAGATGCATGACGCGAGGCAACAAGAGTGCCCGGAAAACGGCAATAGGCTCACCCCCTATTACGTGGGACCGAATACAATGATGGTGAAATGTGGGTGTTGATTCAAATCTGCCTAACCCTTCGGGGATAAAAGCGTAATAATGTGTATGTAATAATACGTTATTGCCATGTTAATACCACCCGAGTTGGATTACCACATTCAAATTAACCCACATTGTTCAATTTATGGTATCAACTTTTCCTCATAAAGCTGAAATTGATGCACCCTTTAATTGGTGTGCGTACGTTCAGATATTATGCGGCGAAAATTAATGGATTCATTAATAAGCCCCCAACCGCGAAATTCAAATTCCTAATTGCCATTTAATTAATATCTATACATAATAGATGAATTTCTGTGACCCTGATGGAATTAGCAACTTCATTTGTATGTATTGTTAGGGTTTAATATTCATTTATTTAATGGAACAAATTTTGATTAAGAGTACCCGAAGGAGTGTATGTATGAGAATAATTTAATTATGAAAGTAGAAGTAGGCCATATCTCGCCAGGATCGTGTCAAGTGGTAAAATATTGTCTTTGCCCACTTCAGTGTGAAAGAGGTTTGTTTTGATATTATTGAGACGATTTTGATCTTATCTTGATAGAGTTGTTATTCAAAATTTTTTTGAAGAAAAAAGTCGATGGAACGCAGTGGTTAAGAATATTCTTAGCCAGCTTACACCAATATCTATAAATTTTTGCTGTTACTTGCCCCAAAATAATATAATTAAAAACTTACTTTAAAACTAAAACCCGACTACAATAAAATCCCGCTGTAAATAGTATTAAATAAGATAATATGTTATGTCAAGGATAGTCGTGGTCGTCTACTACTTTTCTCTAGAATGTATTGTTTTGTTAGACTAAGATAAAAGACCTAAAAACTAAATTTAAGGAGCAAAAAAGCAAGTCGAGACGTTAGGTGTCGTAATTAAAATTATATTATATTTTTTTATATACCTCTTAGGTGGCAGACAAGCAAGAAAGTGGTTACCATGGCCTATGGACGCGTGTAACACCAGAGGAGCCACACTTGCGCTGCCGACCCTATAAGCACAGAGTTTCTGCGCCGTCAGTGTAGAAAACAAAGCAGGACAAGCCTTTAGTCATCCCACTGATAGCACGAATTCTCCACTGAGCTCTGGCTACCCTACTCACCGCTGGGAACACAACACGAAGTTATTATGGCCGCGGTATTCGTTAAGGCTGAGGTACTTCCCCAGTCGGACTGCTCAATTGGGCGGAATTACAGTCGTGTCCTACCTTCTTAATTTGATTTTATTCAAATATACAAATATAATGCAATAAATTAATTGAAATATCGTACGAATATGATTAAATGAGGGAACAATTACATAAAAAAAAATTGTAAAAATCCTCAAACGTTCTCCTCGGATCTCTTTTGACACATCGATTAAGATTGGAAAACGTGAATTACTCAGGCGGGACTTGAATCCGCGACCAGTCCCTTACAGGGGGATGCTCTGACCACTGAGCTAGCGTGGCTTGCTAGCTCAGTGGTCAGAGCATCATAGCCTTGAGTATTTCAAATTCTTCAAGTCCCGTTAGAGGTATAAACTTTTTCCAATCTTTATCAATTAGAACAGCAATTAGCATGATAATTGATATAAAATTTCATTCAATCTTTTTACATATCTGTCATTCTTTTGGAAAAAATAACTTTTGAAAAAGGAACATAGGTAAATTATTTTAGCTTTGCAATAATTTTGATTTCGTTTACTTTCGCTAATCTATTTTCATACTCAATGTCGTTTTGTTACAAAAGCGCTCATCAGTCATTCTAAGCTAACGAGCTGTTTGCCGAACGGAGAATTTTCCGTTCTGACTTTTCCTGTTCAATATTAGCGATTGATGTACCTTTCAGTGATTCGTTTACTAACATTACATAGCATGTATCATCAACGTATATTAAACTTAGTCGGTAGCTTAGTGGTTAAGGCCGGCCGCCTTACAATCGAGAGGTCCCGGGTTCGAATCCTGGCCATAACACTACCGACGTGAACCCACTCCTAACTCAAGCAATTTTTCTAAGCTGGAGAGGTTGGTTCCCAAGCCAATCCCTAGCTATCTATAGGACCAATTTCATTTAATACATTCCACAACACACTTTTCCCAAATTACAATACTGTATCTCAAAGGTTTTGGGTCGGTACACGTCCATAGGTCACGGTAACCACTTCCCATCAGGGTACGCACATAGCCAATTGCCTACGTTTTTATCGGACTGCACCGATATGTATGTATGTATGTATATAGTTTTCTTTGTTCCCCTCTACAGGCAGGATGAATTTCGATAAATGGGGTCTCAAATGAAAGGTATTCATAGAGATGGATACCTTTCATAAGACATAAAATGTCAATAAAAAGCATACAGTTGATTTTAAGTGCTGAAATGTGTGTTATCGAGTAGGGTATAAAAATGAAGGGAATTATAAGGTGATTACCTACAAATATATATAAATGTCATATCATTACTAAAAAGTTTAAAATAAAATAAATTATTGAATGCAAAAAAATACCCGACTGCTGTCTAAAAGATCGAAAATAGTTTCATGGCAGTCGGTACCCATGAATTTTCTTCATGTTTATGATTAGCGAATGGGTACCGTTTACTATCAAACTTGTTACGATCTTTTAGACAGCAGTTGGATTTTTTATTTTGCTTTTTTACATGTCGCTAAAAAGCATTTACTGCGTAGTTGTAGATCAATTTGCTTTGTGTTTGCAGCTTTCGTGTTTATGTATAGATAACTGTTCACAAAGAAGACGAAGGAAATATTAAAAGTAGAGTGACTGCTAGATTGCGGAAAAAGACGTGGATGGACTTATTATTATATATTGTGGTTTTATAACTTAGTTTAATGAACAAAAAAGATGTACCGACGCATCAACTTACGCTTACACTCATTTTACGAAAAGAATTCAATATAGCGTCATGTTACCGTCTGGTACAAGACATAAGCAAACATTTCTTAAAAAAAAGGAATATTTTATATTATACGCATAAACTTGCCTCTAAAAAATATTCTTAAAATATAATATACATAAAACCTTTACCGGAAAATAACGAAGTACCTCTTTTCCTCTAATTCATTCAAGAACGAAAATATTTATGATTCCATCATTATAATCTTCACTCCATAATGTAAAATTGAAGTGCTTTGTAACCATTCATGAGCTAATGTGTAAAAAGGTATTTTTATCTTATCTTGATATTATATTGATTAATTATTTCTTATATTATAACATATACGCTTATATACAGTTAACCAATTAATATACAGTTATACAGTTAACCAATTAACCTTACATAGTTATTAATATTCATTGCCGAGTTAGACTTGCAACCTTTTTTTTTACTTGTGAAAAGTTCCCCACGGATACCTCCCCGCCGGAGCTGGTGGGAGAGGTTATGTCAGACTCAAACCGGTTAAAACGCACGGCGACTGTGGGTCATTGTTGGTTGCCAAAGGTGAGGTTTATAGGCATATCCCTCGCACCCCAAATGACACAGGGCCATCTCTCTAGATCTGGCCCTCCTCGGAAACTTGCTACCTTATACATATCGTATTACTATATAATACCATAACCTTTGACTTTCTTAAGTAACAGTAACCTAGGTGAAAAGTTTCATTAGTTTTTTATTACAATTATGCCAATGCTGTGTGGTTACCTGGACCACCCCATCTCTTCCCATGTGGTGTCGTTTAAGGCGATTAAGGGATAGGGCTGTTTAACATCAGACAGACTTACACAGCCTAGACTAAGCCTCAGATGTATATCTTCAGTCAAAAATAGTGCCCGGAAGACGGCAATAGTCTCATGGCTCACCCTCTATTATGTGGGACAGAATTTCAAGATTTGTGAAAAGTGGGTCTTATTTCACCTCTGCCTAACCCTCCGGGGATAATGGCGTGATTATATGTATGTATATATGATAAAATCGCTTCAGTTTATAAATTAACTCAATTACATTATACGCGCCACAGAAGCGCGGGCGCTTCGTACCAAAATAATTTTATGTGCAATAAAAAGCCTTTTACTCGGCGCGTAAAACACCACCGTCCTGACGAGTCTCACTCGCTCCACAGTGTTTGACGTGATTTTAGGGACACGCTGTTGCTGTTTGATCATCAACGTAGAAGACATTACAAAAAAAAATATAAACGCATTACTATTTATCTACGAAACCTTTATTTATTGATTTTTATTTTATTTATTCAACTTTATGCACAGTAATTTTGTACAAATGTGAAAAAGTGGAATTAAGGAAGTAGGACACGGCGGTATATCCGCCCGATTGAGCAGTCCGACTGGGGAAGTACCTCCGCCCTACAGAATACCGCGGTTATAATAACTTCGTGTTGTGTTCCCAGCGGTGAGTAGGGTAGCCAGAGCTCACTGGAGAATTTGTGCCGTCAGTGGGAAGACTAAAGGCTTGTCCTGATTTGTCTTCTACTGACGGCACAGAAACTCTGTACTTACAGGGTTGGCAGCGCGACTGTGACTCCTCTGGTGTTACAGACGTCCATAGGCCACGGTAACTACTTTCCATCAGGTGGGCCGTGTGCTTGTCTGCCAACTAACCTTAGGGTGATGTAGAGATACATTGAAGTAGGTGCAGGCAAAATAATAATAATCCATTTATTATCATTTTATCTATGATCTCAATAATAATACATACATTATACATACACACTATAATACATAAGAAATTCATACACATACATAATGTACATGGGAGTTATCTAAATTAAAATATGGAAACAATACAGAATATCAGTATCAAAATAATCGGGATATTTACCATGTTGCATTGTTTTGAGTTTCCGATATTGCTTGCAACAGCAAGCACCATGATCACAGAGGAAGTGGAGTATTGGCGGATTATTTTGATACTGATATGAGTGAACATGATAGTTTAAATACCAATACAGAATATAACTAAATAATCCTGCAGGTACAGGCATCAAAGAAGTCCTTCCCATCGATGTCAATCGGGATGGTGGCCAGAAGACTGGCGGAATTGCTACGTTGAATGGCAATCCCAATCCTTTGCTCAAGGAATAAACCAGCCCAAATATGTTTTATAGATTAAATAAGAGTGCGGATGATAAATGCTCAGTCAATAGATCGATCAGGAATTTTTGTTTCATTTCTGCATAAATGTGTCCATTTTAAAGATGATGAGTAATAGATAACTTTTGATGTACTTAAGTTATGAATATAATAATTACACAAGTTCATGTACTTAGGACGTACTAAGTTTCCACATTTCATTTTACACGATCTGTAACGATTCTCACATGAGCTCAGCGATAACATGAATTATCAAATTGGCGGGACCAATGCTATAATCACATTACTTTAATTTGGCACATCCAGTTGTATTGAAAATTGAATATCTTAATATATATATTTCTTGTGTGCGTGTGTATGTGACTGAACTCCTCCTAAACGACTGGACCGATTTTGATGAAATTTTTTGTGTGTGTTCGTGGAGATTCGAGAATGGTTTAGATTTACAATTTGGTCTACTGGAAAATGTTTTTTCAATTAATTTCTTATTTATAAGGAGTCATTAAAAAAAGTATGAAATTAAAGACGTGTGTACAGGACAACGTCTGTCGGGTCCGCTAGTATACCTGTACATATGTAGTACTAAATCTTGGGGTGTGAATTACCTGCCTGTGAGTAGCGCTTACAAAAGAATCCGCCACTTTGATATCAGAGTGGTGGGACCAGAGACGTCTTGATATACTTCCTTTACCTTTAAAGGTACAAATGTCTTGTTTGGGTTACAAATAGTACAAACACTTCAATGTGATACATTTTAAATGGGGGGCTTGGTCCCGCCATCTTAATGCTCACAATATACCTTGAACATTGTTTCCATGTGGAGGCCTGGTCCACTAGAAAACAATTTTAGTGATCGACATTTTTTTCTTCTTTTGTTCTTTTTATACAACCCAGGTGGCAGACAAGCGTACGGCTCACCTGATGGAAAGTGGTTACCGTGACCCATGAACGTGTACAACATCAAGGAAGTCACACCCGTGCTACCGACCCTGTACGAACAGAGAGTTTATGTGCCGTCAGTGCAGAAGACCCCATCACCCTTTAGTCTGCCCATTGACAGTACAAAAATTCTTCAGTGAGCTTTGGCTACCCTGGTCGCCGCTGCGAACACAACAGGAAGTTATTATAGCAGTTGTATTGTGTAGGGTGGAGGTGCTTCCCCAGTCGGACTGCTCAATTAGGACGAGAAGCCCGTTTTTTTGTTTTGCTTATTGTATATGACAAGTGTGCTTCTCGCTTAACTGGTAGAAGGTGGGGAATTTTAATCATTAGGGTTCTATCATGAAAACTATCTCTATCGTGTGTACAGTCATCAACACATCACCCTTCGTGCATGAATCTAATTCGCACTCGGCCAGTTCTGTTTAAACTTTGATAAGCTTTTTCTTGTAGCTATAGGTATAATGAATGCCAGGAGAAGGACCCCGGACTTCGACGAGAAACTATCGAATACAACCGTCATGTATATATGTATGTATTTACAAAAAAAAGTATTTAAGTTTTTTTTTAATCTTTATTTATTTACAGGACTTTTATCGTAAGACATGTCAGTCTTATTGTAACAAAATATATTATTTACATTTACCAAACATTTCTACATATCTCATAAACACACCTTGCAGCATCAGAATGAGATTTAAGTATTAGCATTATAGATTCCATAACACAAGCTAGTTCAGCTATTCTTACCATGGGTCTAGATAGCATTGTGTAGAATGTTGTAGATGATAGTGACTATGACGCGGGTTTCGAACTTACGAGATCTTGGACTATGACTGCCAAATGTGAATACCGATGGATTTCTTTACATTAATAGGGTGTAATTAAACTCACATAAATGTACTAGGTAATTTACAACAAACATTTTTTTTTGTAACTCGTTTACACGGCTCTCTGGTTTACATTTCTTAGAAAAAACAAAGGCAGTTCTAATTTGACTTAGATCTTGACATTTATTAGCTTGTAAAGTGTGTTAAATTAAACCAAACTTTGAAAACATTCGATAACCTTGTTAGCGGTAATTATATTTTGTTAAAAGTTTCCGTGCTACATACTTCGATATTACTCGATGATATTATGAGCTAATTAATTGAAGAAATATTGTTAGCGTGAATATTTGGATGGCTGAAGATTGGATGAATGGGTATTAATTATTGCATTACAGTGGCTAGACAATTTTTTAGGAAATTGAACAGAACAGAACAGAACAGAACAGAACAGAACAGAACAGAACAGAACAGAACAGAACAGAACAGAATAGAATAGAATAGAACAGAATAGATCTTTATTTGCTAGAACATTGCGATAGGGATGTTATAAATTATATCTTATGACTAGGTACATCATGTTTTGCCTAAATTGGGCATGCAAATTTTCCTTATTATCTAAAGACTTTGGAGTACAAAATGATACGAAGTCAAAAGGAAGCTTATACATTTTATACCACCTAAGCACATTTTTATCTATACTCTTTACATGTTAGGGATAAAAACTTTGTAACAGAATAAAAACATTTGTTTAGCAGTTTGAGCCAGAAAAAGATCATATATTAGAAGGAAAGATGCCGGAGATGACGAGGATCGGGCATATTGGGAAAGGCATATATCCAGCAGTGGACTATATTAAAATAAATGATTAATTGGTTGATATAATTTTATAGAATAATACATAGGCTAGAAATAGGTGAGTATAAATTACGGGAACCGAGGCACGAGTAACAGCTAGCATTAATAATAATTAGTTTATTCGCGTTAACTTTATTTGAAAAGATTATTTTTGAAGAAACCTCTTCAATTTAAGTTCAGAATATATTTCAATTTGGTTACTATAACTGATAAAGCTGGATCGTTGAAACTTTGGAATGTTATCAAAAGAGTACGTGACTGTGAACTCAGTTCGTCTGAACCACCACAGACGAGAATCTTAATTAATTAAATTACTGCTAAAATATACAAATTATATTGATTGGTAGTTTAAGTGTAAACGAGTGTTTACTCGAAAGTAGTTATAACTTCAAATACCTACACGACGTCACTTCTTCACACCTGTGCTGATGACTCTGTAAGTACCTCGTAGTGCCCTTCTTGAAGAATCCTATATTTGGTTAATCAAGTTATATTTTATTAATAGTGTATGGTAGCCTAGTGGTATGGGTAATGGGCTGCTGAAACGAGGTCTCGGGTTCGATCCCAGATGCTTTTCGAAGTTGTGTGTGTATTTATCGCAGGTTTATAAGTGCCCGGTTATTGGTAATAGGCTCGCCACCTATTACATTGGGACCGAAACATAAACTGGCGAAATGTGGGTGCTAGCACCTATGCCTACCCCTTCGGGGATATATAGGCGTGAGTTTTTTTTTTTTTTTTTTTTTTTTATATAGGACACGTCAATTGGACTTCGCCTTGCCTGATGGTAAGCTGAAGGCAAAGTCCCAGAAAAGAGGGTCACCATTACTTACACATACCGTGTGACAATGGTGACACTCAGCTTGACGGCCTCATCATATGCTTTTTCACGCCCCGCTTAAAGGACCCGGGACTGTAGGAAGAAGGAAACACGTGAGCTGGTAATGAATTCCAGGCCTTAATGGTGCGACAGAGGAAAGAGTCTCCGAACCGCTTGGTTCTTGATCGGATGTTTTGCACCGTGTGCGGATGACATCTAAGACCTGCACGCGTTGTCCTGTGTAGGAAAGGGGAGGGTGGGACTAATTGGAAGAGCTCATCAGAACACTCCCCATGGTACAAACGGTAAAATACAGCCATGGACGCAACATCTCTACGCAGCTGTAAAGGTTCTAGGGTGTTCGTGATCTCGGGATTCCCAATGATGCGGACCGCACGTCGCTGCAACCTGTCGAGAGCATCTAGTAAGTACTTTGCTGAACCATCCCAGAGATGCGAGCAATACTCCACACAGGAGCGAATTTGTGTCTTGTATAGAAGACACCGCTGCTCCGGCGTGAAAAACCGTCTCACTCTGTTCAGGACTCCGAGTTTTCGTGAGGCTGTTTTGATGATACTTTCGATGTAGTTTTTGTTATTCAGGTTGCAGCGAACATCCATACCTAGGATATTGAGCTTGTCCTGCAGTGGCAGTGGCGTGCTCTGAAGAGTGGGGAGGGGAAGGAAAGAAGATACTTTTGCTGTAAACGCACATGCCTGCGTCTTCTTGGCATTGAACTCAACCAGGTTCTCAGAGCCCCATTGAGAAATGTGATTCAGGATCCCGTCAAGGTCAGTGACAAGAAGCTGCCTTTTCTCCGCGATATTCGACTGCTTGGCCGCAGGATGTCCATGATAACTCCCATGCAAAGTGCTATCGTCTGCATAACAATGAACATTGCCGGTAG
Source organism: Eilema griseolum (assembly GCA_963662185.1). Lineage (NCBI taxonomy): Eukaryota > Metazoa > Arthropoda > Insecta > Lepidoptera > Erebidae > Eilema > Eilema griseolum. Next base: position 5,692,577 of record OY759243.1, read on the forward strand.
ACAGCATGTCGTTGATATGCAGAAGAAAGAGAGTGGGTGATAAGACGGACCCCTGGGGCACGCCAGCATTAACCTGCAGAAACTCCGAAGCTTGTCCGTCACAAAGGACGCGAATACGGCGCCCCTGCAGGAAGCTAGCAACCCAGTTGCACAGCCTAGAAGGCAGACCAAAGGCAGGTAGCTTGGAAAGAAGCGATTTGTGCCAGACTCTATCGAAAGCTTTGGCGATGTCAAGACTAATTGCCAGTGACTCGCCGTGCTTGTCCATAGCCTCACCCCAAAGATGGGTAACGTATGCTAGAAGATCACCCGTTGACCGTTTCGGTCTGAAGCCATATTGCCGGTCATTAATTAAGGAGTGATCCTCTAGGTGCCGCATGAGCTGTTTGTTGATTATGTGCTCGAACACTTTGCACAGCACTGAGGTGACGGCTATGGGTCGATAGTTGGCTGGCTCCGAGCGATCCCCCTTCTTGGGAATCGGCTGAACATTCGCCTCTTTCCAAGGCAAAGGCACTGTACCCGAACTGTAGGATAGCCGGTACAGGCGCGTAAGCATTGGAGACAACTCCGCTGCACATTTTTTCAAGACTACCGCTGGAATACCATCCGGACCACTGGCTTTCCGGACATCGAGTGATTGCAGCACTGCACGGACATCGCGTTGCCTGATATGGATATCAGGTATCGCGTGGTCACTGTCGGGTAGTGTTGGTGGCTGCGTACCACAATCATCGATTCGGGAGTTGGCCGCAAAGAGATTAGCCAGCAGATTTGCCTTCTCTTGCGGCTCATGGGCCAGGGATCCATCAGGGTTACGCAGCGGAGGCAGCGAAGGCTGACAGAAGTTGGCTTGCACGGCTTTAGCCAGTCGCCAGTAGCCACGGCTTCCCGTGGGATGCATCACTAGCTCTTGACCAAGCCGCGCTATGCGCAGGGCATCCGCTCTGACGTAGGCCCTTCTGCAGACCTTTGTGGCTCTGTTGTACGCCGCCTTGAAGTGGCCCAGATTGGGATGGCGCGTGGCGCGCGCCCTTACCCAAGCGCGGTACGCAGACTGTTTTTGTTCAACAGCTTCCGCACACTCGCGCCCGAACCAAGGGCGCACCCCGCGGTCACCGGTGACATCGGTGTATGAGATATAGTATTCCATACCCAGACCGATCTCACCGGCGACAGCAGTAGCACAATCCGATGGGTTCTTACCTTCAAAGCAGCGCTCAACCCACGGGATGGACGCAAAATAGTCACGAAGTCCATCCCAGTCCGCTGACGAGTAGTGCCAGAGACGCCGCTTCCCCTGCACGGGTCGTGGGGGCGCTATAATGGGCACCGTGGAACAGACCAGACAGTGGTCGGAGTTGCCTAAAGCGGCTCGCACCGATACACTGTACCGGTCCGGATCACTCGTCAGCAGAAGGTCTAGCAGAGAAGGTGCTAGGCCCGACCTTCTTGGTATCCTAGTGACCTCGTGCACCAATTGGGTCAGGCCGTGCGCCAGAGCAAACGCGTGGGCGGCTCTTCCCGCATGGTCTGTTTTGGAGGAGCCCAACCAGATCTCGTGGTGGGCGTTAAAATCCCCCAAAAATACCATTTCGGCATTCGGAAATCGCTCCTGCGCATCATCTGCCGCCTGACTCAGATATTCAAAGAGTCGAGTTGTCTCAGCATCTCCTGTATGGGAACGGTAGAGGCACACATAGATCTGACTCGTAGGGCCATGGTCTACGTGTACCCAAAGGATGGAGAAGGATGGGTCCTCTAGGCAGCGCAAACGGCGACAGCAAACATCCGCCCTAACAAACACGCACACCCCGGCTTTTGCACAAAAACTTTCCTCAAGAACATAGCCAGGGTAGAGCAAGTAGGTCGTGTCGTCAGGGCGGTGTATTTGCGTCTCCGTTAGAAAAAACATGGCAGGTTTCGCCGTCTCTAGGTGTTGGTGGACGGCGTTGAGGTTTGCATGGAGCCCACAGATGTTAGTGGACTCCACCTCAAATAGCAAGCTTTTGGGAGTGTGTCGAGCCGCTGTGTTGCCTATTTCCTTGAATTGCGCTGCCATGAGTTGGGTGGGAGAAGGCGTGAAAAAAGAGGTGATTGCCGCCGCAGCACCGTGTGACAAAGTGCGGGATATTGGTTTTATCTATGAATGTGAGGCATGGCGAGAGCCGACGCGCCGAACGGAAGGGCCCCCGTACCCCCCTGAGTATGGTCGCCGGGCTCCCAATTCCGGTCACCAACCGGCACGACGAACCATATCGGGATTATGCGCGGCCTGGTGAGGCAGCCTCCCAATGTGGTTAACCCCAGTTGGGCCCCTGTACTATACCGCGGGCGTCCAGCGGCACCACCGTTTCTACAGGTCTCCCTGTTCGGCGCATCGCCCCGCGCCATCCCCACTAGACTACGCCAAGACCCACTGGTCCCACTAGTGCTGCGACAACCACCACCTCTGCCCGGCAATGCACTTACTGACCCCTGAACACAATCCAACCGAGATTGAATTGCTATGGAGGGTTTTTCGCAATAGTGCACGGTGGTACCTACCCGGTCGAAACTTGAGACAAATTTGTGCCACCAAGTTTCTACCACCAGTCAAAGTGAGTTTATGTTATGTAATAGTGTACAACTCGTCGCTATTCTACTCTGCCGGTAACCACGCGATTTATTTATATTGAAAAATAAGTAAAGCCTGGAGCTTTGCTGAACCTCCTCCGTTCGTTAATCAACAGATGTACCGACTCGTTGCCTGAAACCCGAAGATCTTGATAGAGACTAGCATATACAAAATGATGTCTGTAAATCTTTATGCATAGAAAGGTTTCTTATTACCCATACATAAACATATGTAAATTTCATTCATTCCATTACTGGGCCATAAAAAATATTTTGCTCTCCTATATATTATAACCTTTACCTGAAATTGCATACATAGTACATAATTTAATTGTGCCCGAGGTCGCCCTACAATTAGATGTAATGTATATTTACGAGCGAAACGACCTATTCTGGGTCCGTATAAGTGGGTTTAAACCCAACGTGCATAGAGGGTTAACTGGGGATTTGTTTATAAAATATATTTTGATATTACGCACCGGCTGTCAAAGGTTTGGAACTCGGATATAACGTACATGGGTAGGTTATATTACCTGAGTTAGATATTGACACATAAAATAAAGAGCGATGGACAAAATTAATTAGAAATAAAATAAAATATGTAAATAAACGATAGTCACGGGTTTTGGCTGGATTTTAATTTCGATAAGTTGAAAGAATTGAAAGTGAGAAATCACCGCATTTTTTTTATTCCACTTAAGAGGGTTCGGTTCCCATTACGTTCGCGATTGACACCAGGAGCATCACACCCAGGCTGCCGACCCTGTAGAAACCTTCTAATGCCCTAATAACTTTTAAACTATCGTGTTCCATGATATACAATAATGATAACGGAAATTAACGTCTGTGACCAGTCCAAACGTCAGGCAAACCAAAGGTATCTACTGACGGCACAGAAACTCTGTACTTACAGGGTTGGCAGCGCGACTGTGACTCCTCTGGTGTTACAGACGTCCATAGGTCACGGTAACCACTTTCCATCAGGTGGGCCGTGTGCTTGTCTGCCAACTAAGTGGTATAAAAAAAGGTGTGTATCTATACCATGATCGCATTAATTCCCGTTATCATTATTCGAATGCCCTTCTAGAAGAACTCTATATCGTAGTTGCTTCGGAAACCAACAGCAGGGAGATCATTCCTCAACAGATGTGTGAACTGTATTCGCAACGCGCCGTTTATATCTCGTACAGCAATGTTCATGAACAAATCAATTTGCATGTCAACAAATTTAAGAATGATAAAGCTGCTCGTTATAAAAATATCTAACTAGCTAACCACCTCTGTAACAAAGCATATTACAGATTAATACCTATTCCAAAAAGTATCTCCCATTGAAACTGGGAATCGTACAGCGTTAACTAGGTATATCATTGTCATCAAAAAAATAAATTAAAGATTCACTCCGTGTTCAGTTTAGTTCAATCTACAAAAGAATGAAATCGATGAAGTGAATCTCTCGAAAACTAATGTCGAAAAACAAAATATTTATCCTTTGCTAAAAGCTCGAATCTCGTCCATTCTCCAACGGCCATATTCAATCACCTCTAATACAGTTAAATAGATTTTAATATTCTCTTTGGTTTGTATATTTTATGACCTTTATTAACGCAAAATAAATAGCCTTAAAAGCCTTTGAATAAAAACCCAATTTACCTTATTGGCCTGTAGACCCCTTTTCAAAGGAAAGAGTAATCGTTTCAAAAATTCGCTATTGTTTCCCTCAGTCACTGTTAAAGATTTATTACCTCGAACAATAAAACCTTTTTGTACTGCATTAGTTTTAGTTCATAAGACGCAATTATTGAGGTGCGGTGCGTAGCACGTTAAGTATTAAATCATAATTATTATTTCAAGTATATGGAAGTGAGTGACAGCGTAATATATCTTATATATCTCATCGTATATATCTCATCAGAATCAGCGTATATATCTCATCAGAGTCAGCGTATATATCTCATCAGAATCTTGCGCGATGAAACTCTAGGGTACGGTTTCCTGCCGGCCTGGGGGTGATAGGTGGAGCCGCCTGTCACCCTGGCAGAAGCGTTCCCACACCCGAGAAGAGGGCCAGATCGTAAGAGATGGCCCTGGGTCGGCCGGGGTGCGAGGGATATGCCTGTCAACCTCACCTTCGGCAACCAAAGAGACCCACAGGCGGCGTGCGTTTTAGTCGGTTCGGGTCCGACATAACCTCCTCCACCGGCTCCGGTGGGGAGGTATCCGTGGGGATTTTGCACACGTAAAAAAAAACGGTACGGTTTCCTCTCAGGTTTCCTGAGCGAGTTGCGTCGCTATGCTTAACGCATTGCTACAATCGCAGTGTTTCTATTATTGACGTCTTATTGTATCTAATCTGATGGAGAATACAAGTAATCAATCTTCAAAAAATGGACTAAAAGCCGAATGAAAAATAGTTGCGATAAGTATAGAAAAATGCGGAAAAGGGTCTCCTCAATTATAGAAGAATGATGTGTATATTACAATCAATCAATTAGTCCATAACAGCCCACTGCTGGACACAGGCCTCTCCCATTGTATATATTTAATACTGCTCTTAATTGGTACCGGTTAACTATCAATCTGTCCGCCTGTTACGTTCTCACGCCTAAAGCACTGAACTGATTTTGATGGAACTTGGTGCAGAGATGGGCTAGATATTAAGAAAGGACATAAGCTACCTTTTATTATGTGGACAAAGCCGCAGGCAACAGCTAGTGCGTGATAAAACTCTCATTTGGATCTCTGAAATAAATGTGAAAATATAGAAGGAATAATAAAACGTTAAAAGTACAAGTTTATTACAAAATATCACTAGCAACAATGGCACTCAAAATTGGGTTAACAGCGGACACATAATTATGATTATTAGTGTTCTGAAAGGTTATTGAGTTGGTCTTTCTTACGAGGCACTCCTAAATGAGATAATAAGAATATTCTCCAGAATATTTCATTAGGAAGTGAACAGCGAAAATTAAATTAAAGATAATAACACAGTTGACTATCATAATCCAAAACTCTCACTTCTATTTTTTCAACAACTTTTAAAAGGTACCCTTAAATCGTTCCTAGTCCATAAGGATCCACCAGTGGAACAAATAGTACTCATTTATGGGCTCACCGTGACCCATCGCTGGTACAGTAGAACATTTACTAGTCTAGTAAGATACGAGACGAATACGAATCTATACTCCATTTGATTAGGTGCTTAACTAAACATAAACAATTTTAATACATACATACATATAATCACGGTTTTATCCTCGTAGGGTTAGGCAGAGGTGAACCAACACCCACATTTCGTACTATACGTAATAGGGGATGAGCCTATTGCCGTATTCCGGGCACTATTGTTGACTAGAGCCATGCATCTGAGGCTGAGTCTGGTCTGTATATATCTGTCCGATATTAAACAGCCCTATCCCTCAGTCGCATTGTACGACACCTCATGGGAAGAGACACCATCTCTTCTCCCAAATTCTACTCTGTAGGGAACCACGCGGCCAAATACAATACAATTACGTATATACAGATACAGAATAAAAGTTAAAGAATAATAAAATTCCTTCATTTCGAATTTTATTTGGTGGGAACTTGTGAACCTTAGCTCCTTACGTACGACAACCTAAGCCGTTCTGCAAATAACCGCAGATCAACTTAGGTATCAAAGTTTTATACTAATCGAATTAATATTATAATAACATTTATTTTTATATAGCTACTTAGATAGGAACAGGTTTTTAGGCCTAAAATTACTACAGTTTCCGTGCATAATGAAGCATCAACGCGTTTTATATTTTCTTGGAAACTTTCAGCCAATTTTCTATTAAAGTGTGAGAGGTCTAAGTTATGGATTCATCAAATGTAACTTCAGGTAATTAACAAAATAATAAAATTTCTACAGCGGCCATTGACTTCCAAGCCTCAATTTGAGGCCAAAGTATAATGGCAAAATGAAAATGTGGGTGAAATGGAAAATACGGGGTAGTTATTGTTCGAAGTTTAAAAGCTCATTGTGTTCAAATTTTCTTTTAAATAGGTACTTTGACGTTTCATGTTCTGCATTAAAAAATAAAATGTTCGGCCATGATTATGAGGCAATGAACCCACTAGTGATCATAAAATAAGGGTTGTAGATTCGTATACATTTTTATTAATTTTTAAGCTTTAATAGTCTAAAACTCACCGGAATATTTACCATGTTTATTATTTTTGCTGAGTAACCGATATTTCAGCGCTGTTACAAGCGCCATGATCGCGGTGATCTTGGCACTTGTGAGAATAACAAACATAGTAAGTATCCCAGCGAGGTTTACACCATTAATGTGAATGACCATTTCAATCTTAAATTTCTTTTTTAAGCTAACTATTCGTCCCCAATGAGACATACAGAATACCGCGGTTATAAAAACTTCGTGTTATGTTCCCAGCGGTGAGCAGGGTAGTCAGAGCTCAATGGAGATTTGTACTGTCAGAGGGATGACTAAAGGCTTGTCCTGCTTTGTCCTCTACGCTGACAGCAAAGAAACTTTGTGCTTATAGGGTCGGCAGCGCGAGTGTGGCTTCTCTGGTGTTACACACGTCCACAGGCCACGGTAACCACTTTCCATCAGGTGGGCCGTGCGCTTGTCTACCACCTAAGTGGAATAAAAATAATTATATAACTGTAATAAGAGTTATATAGAGTTTAAAGTCTACATTAGCAACTACAATATGAGGTTCTTCAAGCGTTGGTAGCTTAGTAGTAAAGGAGTGGGCCTTGCGATCGAGAGGTCCCGGGTACGAATCCTGGTCATTACACTACCGACGTGAACCCACTCCTGGCACTAGCAATTAAGTTTAGTAGGACAGATTAGAGGGCATATTAGTAATTGCGGTTACTAATATTATTTTTGAAAAAAAAGGACATTGAAAGGTTTTTTCAGGGTCGGCAGTGCAGTGTTGCATATGTCCATAGGTCTTTCCATCAAGCGGGCCGCTAAGTGATATTAAAAAACTTGCTTGAATGCCATGCTTGTGGTATAAAAAAATAGTTGACAGTCGGTGCGCTTCGGTACGGGTAAGGAAAGCAGGGCGTGAAAAAGCATCTGTTGAGGCTGCCAAGCTGAATTCCAACCTTTGTAACATTACTTAGTGTCTGTAATAGTGACCCTTTAGTTTACCACCAAGCGAAATGAAGTCAAATTGGAGTGGAGTGTCCTAGACGTAAAAAACGGTAACAATGAACGGTGATCATATATACATAAAACACGAACAAACATTGATTTTTGTACTATAGTACGTGTCAAGATACAATATCTGTGCCCCAGTAGATTATACAGAAACGCTACACGCTGGCATGGCCGACCACATTTGTAGTTCCAAGTAATAGAGGATAAACCTATTTCTCCGTATCGAACACGTTTTCAGACTATGCATTACTAACGAGAATTACATAATAGAAAAGCGAATCGCTAAATACTAGTAATAAATTTGACTACTCCAACTTAATGTGAAAATTTGTTATTCAATCACGCTGGATCTAACAATTGAACGGATCTGGTCTGAAATAGCATATAAACTAGTTTTTGTCAATAGAATATTTTCCCAAAGGGTTGAGGGAACGAGAATAAAATACCACGCCTAAATATAGTTAAACCAACACATATAGTTTGCAGGGTAAAACGGTTAAAGATTTTATGGATGTCACATCAAATTGACTTTATATTCTAATGCTTTGGTCTTTCTAGCATAATTCAGATGGAAAAAGAAATAAGTCTAATTCGGAACACGCATAACAATAATAAAGGGTCATAAAATACTTCTAAAAAAGGTATATAGCGCCGTTCCATGCTTTCGTCAGAATGTCTTGGCATGGACACTGCCATACTCCAAATAAAAGATTGATGAAACAGATTATGTAAATTTGAAATAGCATCTATCAATAAGCGTCTCGTAGTCCACTGCTGGACATAGGCCTATCCTAATGTTGGTATATATAGATAATATAATTTTAAAAATTACCAGAACAAACGTTTAATGAAGAAAGAATATTTTGTCTGTGTAGGAACAATATACTTGTCAACATATAGCTTTATAAGGTAAAACTCACGAAAAACATAACTTATTTGGTCAAATATATCTCCTAGTTAGTAAAACACACTTCTGAATACCCCTTTGGGAATTTCCAAGCGAGAGGTTAAACTAGTGTCGAATACAAGTCTCGTCGTAGTTGTAAAATGGGTTACCTGCTCGTAAATTGTAATCTAAATGAATCGCTCGTGTGCTACAAACTACCAAACAATAGTTAGTGCCTTTGGGTTTTGTTGGATACCACAGTTGAATGTGCAGAAATACAATTGCATTTAATTCTATTTGAGTTTTTCTGCTGTCAGTGGGAAGACCAAAGGACCTCATGTGTCTTCTGTACTGACGGCACAGAAACTCTCTGTTCTTACAGGGTCGGTAGCACGGGTGACCTTGGCGTTGCACACGTTCATAGGTTGCGGTTACCACTATCCATCAGGTTGGCCGTGTGCTTGTCTGTCACCTAGGTTGGATGTAAAAAAATCCGTAGTTGTGTAAAACAATGAATACATTTGAATTAAAACAATGAGTATTCAATTTTATCCAATAATTTTGCATTTCAATTATTAAACTGTCAAAGGGACTACAATGATAGACGTTTACTGATTTAAATGAGGGCGTTTTAATTGAAAATAATGTAACAAACAAGCCGCAGATACTACCCAAACCGATGGGATAAGATGGGTTAAGTTTAATGTGTTCAAAAAGATCTGATGAGCGCGTTCGCCCGTGTGGAATCCCGATTTCGTCCCCGTGGTCTATCGGAATATTTTTTTAACCTTCCTTAGAATTTAAGGAAAATATGAAAATTATATTAGCCGAATCGGTTGATTCGTTCTCGACTTGTACGCCTAGCAACATCCATTGTATTTATAAGATGTATTGAAAAGTTAACTTAAACTTCTGACTTATCACTTATAATGGTTTCGAAAAACAAAGTAGACAATTGAATTTGGCAACAACAAACTCGTTTGGTGCAAGTAAGCTACATAATTAAAATACCCACAACACATTCGCCAAAAAGTTTCACTATGTGATTACAGCGGACAGGAGGGCTTAGTAAGACATTTGAGTGAGAACCACATTACAGGATTAGCACTTTATTATTGTCTGAGTAGTTTACTAGCCGCGTATTTACTTTGTCTGCACAGAAATTATCTTTAACCTACTACAGAACGAATTAGATTGGTTCCCAGATTAGGTAAATGAATCTTTAGTTTCTTTCATGAACTTCAGTTCTGAGTCACTCATCAGGGTCTAGGTACATTCATCATCATCTACATGGAGACGTATTTTCCTGATTGAAAGGCCAAGCAGCCCCCGGAGCTCAGGGTCCGCCTTCCAGCTCTTCCTCCTCCAATTCGCATGATCTTGGGCGTCCATAGTAGTGAGACTATTAGCACGCATGTCACCTATTTAAGATCAATATTCATATTACGTCTCTTCTTAGCGCGCAACACTTATTTGATATTCACCGAATAAATTAAAAGCTCAGATCATCTTACTGCAGCAGTAGAATTAAAAACAAAACAAAAATAAATTACATTTCAACTCGAGGCAACTGTCACTTTTTGCGATTTAATTATTCTGAAATAAGAACACTAAGATAATAGACTTGGCATTACACCAAGCCAGTGGTGCTATTCTGAAACAGAATATGTATAAAGTATCATTAAGTATTGTTTTGTTTTGCGGATGATAAGTGATTTTCATTTACCGTCTTCAAATAAAGATTGTTTTCTTTTGCACTGCGTATGTATGTATTTGTGTGGATTATTCAGCAACCACGCTACCAATTGTTATGTAGTTCAAACAAAGCAAGCGAATTGAATTAAAGCTCAAGCTTTTCTGTCTAAGATCCAAAATACCTAAATGAGTCTTGAGTTTGGGTTTCTAAACTTGTCATTAGATAGATAACTCTATATGATGATAAAGTAGTATTGATCCCAATACTAAAAGTTACAAGTTAAAATGGTATCGATGAGTAATTTACTGACAGGTCATAATCAGAGATAAGACTAGGCCCTCTTATTAAGTTAACGTCAATGTCTTAGATTTGGATGAATCTGATTTGGGAGTCTTTATTTTTATAATTGTGAAAAATCCTTGTGAATATTTTTTAAATTTTTTTTATATTTTTGTTTTTTGGTCTTTTATTTCACTTTTAGTATCAATTATTTAGTACCTACCAATTATAACGTTAAAACTGACAGTGCATAACGAAATACAGGATGTATTTTTGATTATGTACCTACCTAAACCGCTATAGTTACAAACAAATTTTTTTTGACTGTACATAAAATTTTAAAATATTCTGAATGCATCACAGATTTTGGAAAAATTATAGTACCCAAAAATACTCCTTTGTGCCATTTTTTTTTTCTTGACATTCTACACAACGCTATCTAGACCCATGGTAAGCATAGCTTAACTAGCTTGTGTTATGGGATCTAGAATGCGGATAAACATACTTAGATACTTTTTTTGTCAATACATACATATTATACATAGAAACACCCAGACCAATGCAAATATACATATTCATGCATACAAATATCTGTACTGAGCGAGAATCGAATCCGCGCCCCCTACATAGCAGTCGTATGCTCTACCGCTACGCCACTGAGGATGGTGGGGATCATAAGACTATCGGACCATTTGAAATATAAGTACAAAAACAAGAGAAATCACTAAAAACATATCTTTTTTTATTTTATTTTTATATCACTTGGTTGGTAGACACGGCCCGCCTGATGGAAAGTGGTTACCGTGCCTATGGACGTGTGCAACACCAAGGGAGTCTGCCAACACTGCCAACCCAGTAAGCACAAGAGTTTCTGTGCCGCCAGTCTAAAAGACAAAACAGGACAAGCTTTTGGTCTTCCCACTGACTACAAAAACTCTCTAGTGAGTTCTGGCTACCCTAAAAAAATATACCAAAATATTATTTATTACCAAGCGATCCCATTTTTATTGAGTAATACTCAATAGATTCGTAACTTCCTGTATTTAATCGCCCGATCAAACAGATACACTATAACGTAAATCAGCTAACAACATTAACCCAGTTTTACTCATCTATTTTTTTTAATATTTCACTCTTAAACAACGTCATTCGGAAACACCGTTCCATAAAATAATGTCATTATAAATCTTTGACGTATTAGAAGCGACCGCGTTCCAAAATTAAAAGTCTATTTAGATTAAACCTTTTGCCAAAGGAATATTTACATAACTTCAAAGACTTTGCTTTTTATGAAACCCTTTTGAAATACCTAAACATTTTATTTTTAGAAAGAAAGAACATGAACTATGTATAATATGTATTTACAAGAAAAAGTATCTAAGTGTGTTTATCGGCAGTCTAGATTCCATAACACAAGCTTGTTAAATTATACTTACCATGGGTCTAGATAGCGTTGTGTAGAGAGTTGTAGAATATTTAATTATTTAAAAGAAAATTACGACGAGAAAGGGCGCGCACTGTGCGCTATGAAAGGAACTTCATGCACGCTCAAGCTGTGGAATAAACTCCCTGCTGCGGTTTTCCCAGCGAGTCCTTCAAGAAAGTCATTTAAAGGTTTTTTCAGGGCTTTTTTTTACGTGCGCATAATCACCACGGATACCCCCCACCGGAGCCGGTGGAAGAGGTTATGTCGGACTCAAACCGACCAAAACGCACGCAGCCTGTGGGTCGTTTTTGGTTGCCGAAGGTGAGACTGACAGGCATATCCCTCGCACCCCGGCTGACTCAGGGCCATCTCTCACGTTCTGGCCCCCTCCTCGGGTGTGGGGACTGCAGATTCCCAACTTGTCCCTGGAAATGGAGAGGTGCGTGGGGCGCGCCGCCTCCGCGGCTTGCTTCTGCCAGGGTGACTGGCGGCCACCAGTCACCCCCAGGCCTGCGCTCATGGGGGGAGGAGGTCATTCACCGACCTACGATACCCGAGCTACTTTCGTACGCGGGCAGCTTGGCTTGCGATCCTTCGTCACTCCCTCTGGGCTTTTTCAGGGTCAGCATCACGAGTGTAACTCCTCTGGTTTTGCATACGTCCATAGGTCACGGTAACCACTGGTAAACGTAAACTCACTCCTAAAACAAGTAATTTAGCTAAGTAAGAAGAGCTTGAAGGAATATTGGTGATTTCGGTGGCATCAAAAGAAGATTTGGAAGAGTTCGAAAGATCGAGATTAAGTCGAGACTAAATTTTATTTTGTATATATTTTTATTTTATTCAATATTAAAAAACCGCGGTAGCCTAGTGGTATGGGTAATGGACTACTGAGACGAGGTCTTGGGTTCAACCCAGGTTTTACTATGGCACACACCAATGACTCTTCGATGCTTTTCGAAGTTATGTGTGTATTTATCGCAGGTTTATAAGTACCCGGTTCATGGCAATAGACTCGCCACCTGAGTTTGTGTTATGTTATGTTATGTTAGAAATTTTTATTACGAGATCTGGACCTCAGGAACAATATAGGTATTTAAACTATCATGGTCACTGACATCAGTATCAGAATAAACGGGATATTTACATCAAAGGAGTGACAGATAAGATCGCTAACATCCCGAAGAAGGTATCTGTCAAAACTATTTTCACTCCTTTTAAAAAGCTGTCGCAATGCCTGCGCTCACCCAAAGATGGCTCCCCATTGGACAGACCGGGAGTGTACAAGATTGACTGTAGCTGTGGCAGTTCCTATATAGGACAAACAAAAAGAACGGTTACATGCCGAATCAAGGAACACATCAGGGCAGTCAAAAACAATGAACCGCATAAATCTGCAATCGCTCAACATTTATTGGAGTCCGGTACGAACCACTGCATCGAGCTACATAACCCTCAGATGCTTTCGACAGAACGCCACTATATACCAAGACTGGTAAGGGAAGCAATTGAAATAAAAAAGTATAAAAAATTTCAATCGTGAGGATGGGTTTCAACTGCCGAACGTCTGGCATCCAGTGGTCCGTCTTTGCAAAAACAACCGGGAACAAGCTAAAACAAAATCGCGAGTGGATACAGTGAGCATCGTATGTCGTGAACGTGATCGAGATCGGGTTCGAGTTTGTAGTGAGAGTGAAACCAATAGTAGTGCAGATACGCGTAGTAAAAGAACTCGAAAGAGGGTAGATCGATATAATTACTCCTAGAAGAAAAAACTTTTTCTTTGTTCACCGCCACTACTCCAGTTCCTCCGTGATCATAGTGCTTGCAACAGCGCCGAAATATCGGAAACTGAAAATAATGAAACATGGTAAATATCCCGTTTATTCTGATACTGATCTCAGGAACAATATTACTATAGTATGGAGTCAACAAAGATGCGACACTAAGGAATTGATAACTTAATATCTTCCTATGGCTGCAAGAGTTTACATTAATCTTTTGAGCTTTTATACTTTAGTTACGCACGAATTGCATAATATGAGCATATGATGAGACCGTCAAGCTGAGTGTCACCATTGTCATATAGTATATGTAAGTAATGGTGACCCCCTTTTCTGAGACTTAGCCTGCAGCTTACCATCAGGCAAGATGAAGTCTAATTGACGTGTCCTATATAAAAATACAAATATATCAATAACTGAAGTTTTAAAAATGGTTGTAGATATTATAACAAATGGATGCTTGAATAAGGATGTTATAAATTGAGTTTTATTTAAAACATATCTAATTTTTGAGAGTCGCCGTACATTAGAAAAAAGCCCCATGAAATATGATAGTTATAAATATATCTGCCTGTCTATTTGTTATAGCTTTTTCTTCGTATTTTCAACATTTACCAAATAATGTGACCAGCACAAACATGACTGATAGCTTTGGGTCCCATTAAGTTGTACAGTTCTTAACAATTTCTTATTATTTTAAAAATGCATTATAATATAATAAATACTAGGAACTGAATAATTAGTCATTTATTTAGGTGTGTCAGTTTTAATTTATGTTCTATTTTATAATCAATTGTTACAATCATTCAGTTCAATTTAATCATAAGTACCTACCTGTTGTCACATGTCACGACGAAGTGGCAAAATGTGTCTTTACTTTAGCTCACAAATCTTGAGCTTAAAAGTACAAGTGAGTTATCAATATGTGTACAAGTGTGTTCTCAATATGTGTAAATCTCGTAACTCCGTTTGACTTCAAAGAGAGTTACGAGGTATGCTAAAGGTGTCTACCGAAAGTCCGAATCGTTCAAAGTCAACAAAAGATGTATATCAGTGAATATTAATGGTGAATTGTCCAGAAAATATCAAGTAGATAGATTGCTTGGATTATCGAGTTAACTCCATACGGTTGGCGATCTAACCGCATTATCAGGGCAGCGATAAAATTGTGCTTAAACATTGTTTGAATATTTCAATATCTTTAGAATCTTTTGAAGGTCGACTACAAATTTGTCCTAATTACAGTCTAAAATGCAGGTAAAAGTTTTATGCTATATAATTCAATTTATTAATACCTACTTATTATTTTCCCTTCATATTGGTATGTATTGTTTATTTAATATTTTTATATCTACTAGTTTATTTTATATATCTATTTATGCGTAACGCAACAACGGTTATGGTTGTGTGATTATGATTTACTTAATGTAAAACTGTATATTTTATTTTCCTTTATTTGTGCTTTTCTCTTTCTTTCTTTTTGTTTTAGTTCACCTTTTATTTAGTTTTATATCATAACTACACTATACATATCTTTTGTCTTGTCACATTACAGTCCATCCTGAGGTTGCCTGGAAGAAATCGCTATCAGCGATGAGGCCGCCCATTGTATAATAAACTGTATATGCATGTCTACTTGTCACGGTGTACAATAAAGTATTATCTATCTATGTATCTACTTCATAGGTATTGTTTTTTATATTTCTTTTTACTATCATTAGAGAGCTGGGAAGAAAAGAGATGATTTTGGCTAAAAGAAAAAATGTTATGCTTCACTATCAGTTTGAACTAACAGCTGAAAATAAAAAGACGTTTGAAATTAATAGGATTAAAAAAATGGAGTTTATTAAGTTTGTTCTTGGCCTAAGATGCGGTGGTAAATTTAGGTTAAGTTGAATTAACGTCAAAGAGATATAACAATGTTATAATATATTGAGAAATAAAGATTAATTTGTTGTTATTCCGATTTATTACACGGAAAAATAAATTCTCCATCGGTATGAGCGCCATCTTAGCAGCCCGAACCCTCTCGAATACACAGACTCCATGCCGAGTATTGCTGAGTCTGAATAAATGCGATTAGCTAGGAAAACTGCCTTTTGATCTTGCTTCCAAAATATTTTCTTGTTTACACTTGGGAGTACAAGCAAGGTCGAGTGTCCATGTTGTATTATATTTCGTAATGTTTTTATCTCCTACTAATTTGTACTCAAATTATGAAGTTGAAGAGTTTGTTTGTTTGAACGCGCTAATGAAAGAGAAGACAAGTTTGAATTGAAAAATAGTTTTTGTGTTGAATATTCTGTTTATCAACAAAGGTTTTAGACTATATATCATCACACTACTACTTAAGGGAGTGGAGCAGTGATAAGTGTCAACAAATCCGACAAATTATTATATATTATTTGAAATCTAAATAAATGCGGTATGAAATAGGTGATATCAGGTTTATAAATATACCACGGGCAAAGCTGGGGCGGGTCAGCTAGTATCTTATAAATGTGAAAACTTATGAAGATGTTTGGATGTTTGTATGTTTGGATGATTGTTACTGACCAGTTTCGCCTTACGGCTTCCTAAAAGGTTAAAGATAATATAAACCCTTAAGGATACCGTAAGGCAAAACCGGTCAGACCTAATAAAAATACCGTGGAAAAAGTACAAGTGTTTTCAATATGTTTAAGGCTACTTAAATGTGAACACCTCCGAAACCGCGGAACATTGTCAACAGCTAGACGAAAAGGACTTAGAACTAGTCTGCCGCCAAGATTCATGATTGAATATATTTTTTTATACCACTTAGGTGGCAGACAAGCACACGGCCCACCTGATGGGAAGTGGTTACCGTGGCCTGTGGACGTATGTAACACCAGGGGTGTTACACTCGCGCTGCCGACCACGAAGAAACCTTCTGATGCCCTTCTTGAAGAACCCCATATTGTAGGTGCTAGGGAAAACCGCAGCAAGGACGTCATTCTACAGCTTGAGTGTGCGTGGGATGAAGTTTCTTTCGAGGGAGGTAGGACACGGCGGTATTTCCGCCCGATTGAGCAGTCCGACTGGGGTAGTACCTCCGCCCTACAGAATACCGCGGCTATAATAACTTCGTGTTGTGTTCCCAGCGGTGAGTAGGGTAGCCAGAGCTCACTGGAGAATTTGTGCTGTCAGTGGGAAGACTAAAGGCTTGTCCTGCTTTGTCTTCTACTGACGGCACAGAAACTCTGTACTTACAGTGTTGGCAGCGCAACTGTGACTCCTCTGGTGTTACAGACGTCCATAGGTCACGGTAACCACTTTCCATCAGGTGGGCCGTGTGCTTGTCTGCCAACTAAGTGGAATAAAAAAAAAAAAAAAAAAATACCGCACAATGCGAACCGTCTCAGTTCGCAATGTGTGAGGATGAAGTCCCTGCCTATGGCGAGAGGTGCGATGATAGAATGTAGCTATGGGCATCATGTCAAACAATTCATCTGAGCACAAACCGATAACTAGACCTAAGGGCAGATTGTATTCTATAAGACAGTTCTAATGTTTTTTATTTTTTATTTTTTTTTATTTATCAGAACCAAACATTAAATACATAGGATTACACAGTAATAGCATCAAAAAACCATTCAGGTTTATACCTGTGCTATTGAGTTGTCGTTGTGAGTGTCGATTCACGACTGAGCACTGTTCTGGATACATACATACAGTCACGCCTTCTTCCCAGGGGTAGGCAGAGACTACAGTTTTCCACTTGCCACAATCCTGGCATACCTTTTTCGCTTCTTCTACTTTCATAATTTGTTTTCATACTTTGGTTTCAAATATTCTTGACATGTCCTTTCTTTAAAATGCGTTTGATCTGTTCTGGATTTGGGGTTTAATGTCAGGGTTTAAAATCTAATTACAAATAACTAATAAAACCGTCATTTATGTCAAATGAAATTTCGTTACCGATAATTTGAATTGAGACGTCTAAAAATGTCGCCCCGCCATAATAAAGTTATATTGATTGAGTTTGATTAAAATGTCTCTAAGACTGCAAGATACCTAATCTGAGAAGCATCTTCTAATAAAATGATTTTATTATTAATTTTATTTGCAACGAAGCTTGGCTTGGAATACAATTGCCCACTTATCTTGTGGCTCGTTAAAGAAATCACTTTACTAAAATGTTCTATAATAATTTAATGTATTGCAGTAACTTCATTTTGTTCGGTTACAATATATGTTACAGTTAAAACTCAAATTTTGTTAGAACGTATTTTTCCTGTTTTTTTATAGGAATCGCCAATTTAACTTCACCTCGTCTGATGCTAAGCTAAAGACAAATTCTCCTGAAAGAGGGTCACCATTACAGACACGTAGCATGTTATAATGGCGGCAGTCAGTTTGACGGCCTCATCAGATGCAGACTAGTTATATTTCAAGACATTTTTAGCAACTTAAAATATCCAAGCCAACAAAACAAAACTCCCTGAGTCGGCCATAGTGCGAGGGATATGCCTGTCAACCTCACCTTCGGCAACCAAAAACGACCAGCCGGCAGCGTGCGTTTTGGTCGGTTCGAGTCCGACATAACCTCTTCCACCGGCTCCGATGGGGGGGTATCCGTGGGGATTTTGCGCACGTAAAAAAAGAAAAAGCCACACCAAAACTTAACATCATATTATTTGAATTCATACACAGTACAGAAGAATTGGCGCTCGGCAATCAAAATTAAACTGTCTTGTTCGTAAAAATGCGTTTCGTCTAAAAGAAACGCGTTAGTAAAAATTAGCTTTAACTGATATTCAATTTTGAGCATTAGATAATTCTAGTTTTAACAAAGGCATTTCATGAACGCTGGTTTTAATTAGGAAAACCGTGTAATTTCTAAAAAATGGATTTAACTAAAACATATTAATATTAAATTACAAATTAGTTAACAACAATTGCCATGGCGCGGCGTAGCGGTAGCGCATCGTACTGTTATGTCAGAGGTCGCGGGTTCGAACCCTCTCAAAGTAATTTTTCTTTGCCTGACAATATCCATTTGCATTGGTCTGCTGCGTGGTTTCCGGCCGAATAGACTAGACTTTGGACCAACTCATCTTTTTCCATGCGGTGTCGTACAACGCGACTAATGGATACGGCTGTTTAACTTCTGACAGATATATACAGCCCAGACTCAACCTCGGATGTATGGCTCGAGTCATCAAAAGTGCCCGGAAGACGGCAATAGGCACACCCCCTATTACGTGGGGCTGAATTTAATGATTAGTAAAATGTGAGTGTTAATTCATGTCTGTCTAACCCTCCGGGGATAAAGGCGTGATTATATGTATGTATGCAGGGTCAGCTATGTTCATATTTTGAACATGATCTTCGTGACTTGTATTCATGAATTGGACCAGATATGATTAAACTGGGAGTCACCGAGCCAGGATCATATTCTCTATAGAACATAGCATCTAAATTGACTTCATATTGGATTTCTTGCGGTAAATTTGGTACTGCATATCAGAAATCACAAACGATAAACTACGAGTATGTTATGGTATAAGACATACGACGACGGTGGTCGCAATTTCGACTCCCATTTACTGCAATATTTGTATACATGAATCTGTCTATAATATGTTGGTTTAAGTGTTTTTATATATGTATAAAGAGCAAGAAATTAAATGTCGATGTCATGTTTATCTGCATTCTAGAACCCATAATTTTACACAATTCAAGTTTCTATCAAGTTACATCCATACGGACATATAATCACGCCTTTATCCCCGGAGGGTTAGGCAGAGGTGAATGAATACCCACATCTCATCTATCATTAAATACAGTCCCACGTAATAGGGGGCCTAATGCCGTCTTCCGGACTCTATTGTTGACTCAATGCATCTGAAGCTGAGTCTGGGCTTAGGTATATCTGTCTGATGTTAAACAGCCCTATCCCTTAGTCGCCTTGTACGACACCCCAAGGGAAGAGATGGGGTGCTCCAAATTCTACTCTGCCGGGAACCACGCGGCTATCATGTTAATATGAAGTTACTACTGACTTTTTAAACATACACTTTGATCACACTAAAATTAATATACACTAAAGCTTCTTTAATTACACACGTTTATAGACCTCGTGAACTACTTCCCGTCAGGTATGAACAAAATTCCCAAAACGTTCGTGTATTACGTAGCTTTCTCGTATTATTTCCGGTCATGTTTAGTACGTACTTGCTCCTGTTTACCTTATCTTTATACATGAAAAGAATCCCGACGTTTTGTTGCTCCTATTCTAAGAAAGGAAAGACAAACAGGAATCTTTTTATTTCTTTCTTGCCTTTCGGAGATATGTTATGTGCCGTGATAATTTTTATAGCTTTTCTTGTAAGTAGACTTGTACTATAATCGTTTAAGATGGGCAAAATTTTGAATCAGTTCAGGCGTGATTCGAACCCACAGTCTGTCCCTTACAGGGGGAATGCTCTGACCATTGAGTTTTTTTTATACCACTATGGTGGCAGACAAGCGCACGACCCACCTGTGCTGTCAGTGGGATGACTAAAGGCTTGTCCTGCTTTGTCCTCTACACTGACGGCACAGAGGCTGTGCTTACAGGGTCGGCAGCGCGAGTGTGGCTCCTCTGGCGTTACACACGTCCATAGGCCACAGTAACCACTTTCCATCAGGTGGGCCGTGCGCTTGTCTGCCACCTAAGTGGTATAAAAAATGGCGTTTGCCAGAGTCAATGCCATCTTTAGTCCCTATATCAAAACAAAAGCCCAAGGCTCCGTCGATCAGCAGCAATATTGGCTAACAGATGAGCTTTCAACATCTTGGTGGGGCACGTACAACTTAACCGACTCTCTCCAGTTCCCCTTGCACTCTATTACTAGTAATCTGTCAACAGGAGACCTCGCGAGCACCCTTTGCCACATTTTTTTGTTATCTTTAATCATTTCAGGTATCCTGATCTGAATAATTTGGGCTCTTTGAAAGCAATTTTGTAAGCAGTTGGACAACTGCTGCCATGGTAACCGTCTTGTTAATATTTTTCCACAAGGATACGGACCCACTCCAGAATTCCCCACACTTTTTCCCCTTTTCCTTCTATCAAAAAATCTATTGACAAAAATTGAGTTATAAAATAAAGAACTTGGGTGTCAAGTTTGGTGAAAATTGGTTAAGAAATGCACCCTCTAGACCGGAACAGAGAAACATAGATACGGACAAAAGCAAAAACGGCCACCTTGTCGAAACGGAGACTCTCACTCTTCGCTCGCTCGGTCAGTTAAGCTAATATACTCACAAAATCTTGGAAGTAAATAAATTACCTACACAATAATTTTACCTTTAATTTTTCTTTTATTTTAGAGTGAATGAAGCGAGAGTAATATGTCAGGATCGTAGCAAATGGAGATCCGTGATCTCTGCCTACCCCTATGGGAGACAGGCGTGATTTTATGTATGTATGTATGTATGTAATTTTACCTGTCAGTTTTGTATACTTCAAGTTTAGACCACAATTTCTTAGAGAATAAATATTACATAAATATGACTTCATTCTTGTAACACTTTATTCGCACATAAACAATTTTAAAAGCAAGCACATAAAATACTTGCAAGAGTACCGAAGCAAAACTCGAATAATGCTTTCCTGGATTCAGGTACGTGGTGAACATATTTCATATTTTATTACTTTAAATATTTCCTGACAGCAGTACTTGTGAGTATGAAGATAACAATAAATTTAAGTTATGTGTAACAGTTTACCAACATGGTATCTGTAACTTGGGATCTTGCATGTTCTACGCCCCTAGAACAGAGGGAATAATATGTAGAATAGAATAGTGATCAATGTATGCCATTGACATACGTTGACGACTGTTATAAACGGCATAGATGTCACACACGTCATAAACGTTAAAATACGTGTCAATCTCATACATTCATCATTATATTCTACAATACGCCGGTTAACGAATTGCCATTTGTTCAGAGAATTAGAAGAGAGAGTTGGATAAAAATAAAAAAATCTCAAATATTACATGAGCGATTTTATCGCTCGATAATACCGCACATGTTTTTGTGATATCTGTTTTTAGTACGTTATGTATTAGGACGCTGTTACAACGACACACTGCTGCGATAACAGCACACGCGATTGGTTGAAGGAATAGAGACGCATTATCACAATAACAGACGCAAAATATCTAAGTTTAGCCAAATCCGCAATTAGACAGGTAAAGCAGACCCCAGACTCCGAGGTGAACGCTTCGGGTGCGACTGGAATTTACGTTAAAATAAAGAGGAAGATAACAATAAAGGAAGCGAAATTATCGACCGATAAAAACGCACCTGTATGTTTAAAGCTTAAACGTACTTACATGATAGAGTTGTTTAAATTTATGACTTACTTCCAGTGAGTTGAGACTTAAGTCTTTGTTCAGGGGAAAGAAATCAGAAAAAGTAAAAATTATGTGTTTATGAGAAATGACTACCTAGTGGATATTCAGTTATTGAAGTTTCCTCTCTACTACTGGCTCTGCTATAAAATGATTTTATTGTTAACCTCAATTTCACCTCCTTTCATTTCGCATAGAATTTATGACTACCGTCCGATCCCCCTTTATGATGGGGTCATATAGCCATTATCTTTCTACTGTTTTGTTGAATGTTTGAGAAACGGTGAACCAACTTCTTATATTCAACTATTATATCATATGTTATACACTACAAGTGTTGTAAATTTACGAAAGAGACTTTAGCTGTTCATTTCTCGGGATGCTGGTAGCGACAGAACGCTATAAATAGAGGTAAAACAAATAAGTATTTGGTACTGCCATGTTGATGTCGGTTGAAAATGATTTACCTTAATTATTTAGATATCTATGGTTCTGTTTTATGTTAATATTATATCTGTGTAATAGGTGATCGCAATGTACCAAAATGTAACACTAGGTACTTAGTGTGTTTACTTTTGATAGCTACCACAGAGTGTGTGAGCGATCTGCCAAAGACTACCTTACATTACATAATCTCCCCCGATGTCTCCAACGGTGGGGGGAGGGGATATCGGAGACGATGGCCGCACGAAGATACCACAGTTACATTGAAACCATATTAATAGGATTGTCATATAGATACTACAGAACCCTAGAAACTGATAGCCCGACAAAAAACGAGGATATGAAAGTGAGATGATGGTGAAAGATGGAGATGAGATGATGGAGAAAATATGTTACAGCTTTTTTTACATCACTTAATGGGAAGTAGTTGCCAAGGCTTATTGGACGTAGCACTCGTGCTACAGACCTAAATATAAAAGAATAATGGGTTCCACCACAGTTTATGTTAGATCATTTTCGATTAACGCATTTCAACAAACCCATGATCATGGGGAAAGCAAAGCAATATTTTTCTACATTTCTATCCATGTTTAATAAAAATTAAAATACCTAAATTCAGAGCTACGATTCCATCAATATTTAACAACAATATCATGTTTAAAACAACAATTTCCTAACCTGAAACACATAATACAAACATGTCTGTAATGTATCAACCAAACTTTGTGGTTGCAGTTTGCCTTACTCTTTATACATGCTCGTTTTAGCAACCCGAGCTATACGCCAATTACTGAAATTTCCACAAGCCGCCGTCGGCAAACCATCAAAATTACTCTGCTATTATCACTATACGTCTCTGTTTGAGTATGACTGAAATTATTAATATTTTGGATACGTTCGTACTCTGGTTTCAAGCAGCAATGTTTATATCATGTGTTGCGTCAAAGTCAAAGTCAAAGTTCTTTATTTGTAGAATATGGTACAAAAAATGATGTTTAAATTATACACATAGTGTCCGATCACATATTCTGCCGGTTCTGGCGTACAAAATTTACACACACATAAACATTACTAAATATCAAATTCAACAATCCACACAATATGTCAGTTATATCAATATTCAAATTAAAATACACAATTTATATAGTTAAATAACTCAAATAAATATCAATTAATAAGTTTAAAAAAATGTCAATCAAATACATGTCAATAAAAGTAATTCAAATCAAATTATAATGTAATCAATCAAAAATAATAATGTTGTCAAATAAATTCTTATGTCACAAGTTATCATTTAAGAAATCTGAAACTTTATAGTATGCTCTCTGTAGTAAGAACTTTTTCAAAGCTATTTTAAATGCGTTGTCACTCATCTCCTTCCAATCCCTAGGCAATTTATTAAATATTATAGGCGCCATACATATAATACTATTGCGCATAAGGGCCGTCTTCGCCTTGTGCAAACGAAGCCTGCTATTGTCCCGCCTGTTTCGCGGAACCGCTGCTTCCAAGGTCGGAAACAGATGAGGATTACATTTCACAAACATTGCTACTTCAAAAATATACATGCTTGGTAGTGTTAAGATTCTATATTCCTGGAAGTAAGTTCTGCAGCTATCAGTAGTTTTCAGTTTAAACATTGATCTAATGCATCTCTTTTGTGCCTTGAACATAACTTCTTTATTTGTTGAGTTACCCCAGAAAATAACTCCGTATCGTAACAGAAGTGCAGCTAAACCATGGTAGGCTATTGTTAGGGCATCTTTATTAACAATGCTGGACAGCTTATGTAAGGCTTAGACAGAACTACAAATTCTCTTACAGAGCTGATCTATGTGTGATTTCCAGTTACTCTATTCTTCTCTATTTATCTGTCTGCCTCGATAATAGATTTTGTTAAAATTTGGCAGAAATTTAAACCTGAAGGACTTAAGATAATTTTTATTTCAGATAAAAACCATTTTCCACGTTGAAGGTTTTCAAACAAGTGGGGCATGGCCTACCTTCCAGTACCACTACTAATTAGTAAATGATTAAATGATTTTAAATAAAATATAGAATAAATTATTCTAGTTTCCGTAGAATCTTATCTTTTAAATCCCAAAAACACAGTCAAAGTACGAATATCTTACCGACATGTCAAGGTGGACGTGATGTCGTTATATTCCCCACCTTAATTTTCTTCCTTAACACGTTACCACCACCAAAATTTGTTTCAGTTTTTACCTCAATAACAACTTCTACCAGGTTTTACCTTCATAAGTTCACAACTTTACAAACTCAATTAATATTTTGTAGAAAGTCTATCTTGAAGAGCGCGTCCTCTGGATCAATCTGGCTGCCTTTGATGAATTTCCTCATTTCGTGCTTGCTTGCATACCTACCTATTTGAGCCCACAACTTTGTATACATTGAAGATTATAATCTCATTTTTTCAGATTTTTTTTCGAGAGATAAAATAATATTTGCAGGGTATAAAAAGTTACACAAAACGAAAGCTGGTGTTTCAATTTCAGCGGATAAAATGGTTGTATTTAACGCTGATAAAATGAAAAAAAAAATTCTCGATAAGTTCAATTAATAGGTAATCTTGTATAATATTATGATTATGAAAGGATGTTTATGATTTTTTATTTTGACAGACTATGTATATATGTTTGTAGGTTCATATGTTCCCTCATAGCTCCAAAACCACATATTGGTAGGACTAGACAAATGAGGTATCGTTAGAAGTGTCTTAGTCGTTCTTCAAGGTTCTTCAAGAGGGGCATCAGAAGGTTTCTTTATGGTCGGCAGTGCGAGTGTGACACCCCTGGTGTTGCATACGTCCATAGGCCACGGTAACCGCTTCCCATCAGGTGGGCCGTGTGCTTGCCTGCCAACTAAGTGGTATAAAAAAAAAAAGTCGTCCACTGGTTATAAGCTATATAATGTGGCACTGAATCTATTGTGGCGCCCTCTAGCGGTCATGAAGTACTGTGTTCAAATAATAGTTTCAATAATTTGAAATAAACAAGTCAAGTCAAGTGTTTGGTATCAACTAAAGGGGCTTAATTAGCACATTTTAAATTTGTATAAATTATACCTATTTCTTACTCCAACATTATATAAATTAAGTTCAAAACTAAAACCCGACGCTCTAAACATTACCAAACCAGAAAAAACTGGAGAGCTTTTGTGCTATCAGTGGGAAGACCAAAAGCTTGTCCTGCTTTGTCTTTTACACTGACGCTCCTGAACCTGAACTCTGTGCTTACAGGGTTGGCAGCGCGAGTTCAACTCCCTTGGTGTTGCACACGTCCATAGGCCACGGTAACCACTTTCCATCAGGTGGGCCGTGTGCTTGTCTGTCAACCAAGTGGTATAAAAAGAAATCTTGGATAGCTGTGGTCGTATGCCACTTAGTCTAACAATACAATACATTCTAGAAGAAAGTAACATACACGGCTATGCTAGATTTTTTCTTGTTTAATACTGTTTAGACATAATTTTTTAATTCAATTGGTAGAGATATTAATATCTTCTTCTTCCATCTCTTAGTCGCATATCTCTCTGTGGTCAGGTATTGTAACGAACGCCAAGACACCCTGTCATGGGTGTCTTAAGTAATAGGTTCTGTTCTTTTATTTCGGGAGGTCGGAGGCCTTCTTCTGCCCAGGCTTTTTCTAGAGATAATAATATAATAAAAGCTTATTCTAATGTTTCGAACAATAATTTACTAACATTTACCAAATCATATTATTTATTAAAATGTAATCCATATGCCACAATCCACGCAACAGTGAATTAAATCAGCTTCCGAATGATAATCCAAAAATAATGATGTGGACGCGGTAATAAACATTTTAATTAAGACTCAGGGCCTAAAGATTTTCATGGTCATTCATTACTATAATTTTAAGAGAGAGCTTTTAGCTTTAGGAGAAGTTGCAGAGGTCATATGGCAGTCTCTTCATGGAAAATATTGAAGTTCAGCCTAATCACAGTTAGACAGGAAAGCCGATTCCAAGTTAGTTGGGAAAGGCTCAAAGAATGATGCCCTGTTTTGTCATGTATACAAAATTATAAAGAAGCTAATATCTTTTGACAGGCAGATTGTTAGCCAATAGTGTTCTCGCCAAGTTATCTTGCTAGGGACGCATCTCTATTTTTTTAAAGACGATAAACGGTGAAAGCAAACATCGTGAAATAATGAAATTTAAGAATTTTTCAAAATGTTCTTGTACGTTTTTATGACTTCCCAAATATGTGCCTCATAATTTCATATGCCAAAGTATTACTTAGTAAGTATCTCTTCATAAATAATTGTATAGCAAACATTATTTTTGAGTGGTGAACGTTATTTTTACCAATTTTTATTTAGTCAAATGTTTCAGTTGGAATAACACATTTTACGCCAAATAGAACAAGACTTAGAACCGTTTCGGAGTTACACCATAGAAATTGCTAATTAAATTGGAGCCTTGAATAAATGATTATATTAAAATAAAATTGCATTATTTAATAAAATAATTACCAAAAATCTTATTTTTGCTTGTCATGAAATCATTTGACCAAACTTTAATTGTCTAAAGATTGTTTGCAGTAATAAATCATTTGATTAAAGATCAAATGCCATAATGATACTATCCTTGGTAATATTCTGCCAAATTAAAATTTGACGAAATAAAAAATGCGTGCTGAAATTATTTCGAACATTGTATTGGTATAAAAAAAAATTGTCCGAAATATGTTTGGGTAGTGAAATTTTGTCAAATCAGTTTGGAAACTGGAATTTAAACAATGTTATAATCAAGTTATTAACTCCCAAGCTAATGACTTTCAGAGATAGGTCGATAGATATTTGCAATCTCAGTCTAAACACTTGTCGAACTGTCAACTTCTAATCCATCCAATCCAACAGGATTTAAGTTGAAAACTTTTTATCATAGTATTGATTTAAAGATCGACAGATTTATGTAACTTGTCAACTAAAAGACTTTCATATTCATGTTGTTCTAATCAAGTCTTTGTCAAATCCAAGGAAAGCCAGATCAAGAGAAAAAGTAGAAAGGCATAGATATGTACACTCGGGAAAGGAGATACCTTTTAATATATTTTTTATCGAAAGGAGTACAAATTTTGAATGCAACCTAAATTAACTATGTAATGATGATGATGAGTAACAATATAAACTATCTATTTTTTTAATATGCCAAGTTTAGAACTTTATAATATTTAATATTTGAACTATCGGGATATTTACCATATTGTATTGTTGCAAGTTTCCGATATTTCAGCGCTGTTGCAAGTACCGTGATCATGATCATGGATCATGGCGCTTGCAACAGTACTGAAATATTATTAACTTGAAACATGGTAAATATCTCGATAACTCAAATACTAATGTGATTGACTATGACAGTTTAAATATCTTTATTATATTTACAGCTTCAGCAATTTTATTAACAAAACACTGCTTTTAAATTTTAAAATACAGAACAAATTTGAACGTAATAGCATTTTCAATCGTAAATTGCTGGTTATATCGTGCACGGAAATATTTTTTAATATTTAATTTTTACAAGAATGAAAAAAGTGTTACATTTTATTGGATGTATACGTATTGGTAGGTACTAGTATGCTGAGCTATAAAATTTAATTAGAGGGGTTGTTGAAAACCAACACGGTGCAAAATTTCGTTGGTATTCAGCATGAAAGTATTGATTGATTAATAAAGTGCTAATTATAATTCAAAACAATCATCGTTACAACGTTAATTCTGATTGCATCCAGAGCTTTTGAGCTCTCCCTGTAATGATTTATCTTGGTGTTCACAGCAGTGACTGGCATTTAATCTCCACAATCAACTGGCTATATCAAATTTCTGCAGTTAGACCAGGTGGTCTAACTAAGGCTACTATTATTAGTAACGAATGATAGAGATGTTCCTATGTCAACTGGAGCTAAACAATTAGACGTACTCTCCGATTCACTGTGCATGCATTTGTACTTATATTATGTTTTTTTTTTATATACCACTTAGTTGGCAGACAAGCACACGGCCCACCTGATGGAAAGTAGTTACCGTGGCCTATGGGCGTCTGTAACACCAGAGGAGTCACAGTCGCGCTGCCAACCCTGTAAGTACAGAGTTTCTGTGCCGTCAATAGAAGACAAATCAGGACAAGCCTTTAGTCTTCCCACTGACCGCACAAATTTTCTAGTGAGCTCTGGCTACCCTTCTCACCGCTGGGAACACAACACGAAGTTATTATAACCGCGGTATTCTGTGTTCATAATACTATGTATACTCTGCATATTATGTTGATAATCGAAAATAACTGTTGTGCTTTACATACGTTTTTATCGATTTCTACATATCAGTCTAAAATATCCTATGCACAAACTAATGCACAAAAAAAAGCACGCAAGCTATCAGTAAAAATGCAGTATATCTAAACAGGGTTCGTTAAACAGTACCGTTGCAGTATTCTGCTTGACAATGAATTTCAAAAGCAGAAATTTAACTGGCGTAAATCGAAGTAAAATGTATCGGTTCAGAGGAAAGCGCGTAGTTAGATACGTTTCGATTGAATGAATAATTATTTTAGGATGTTGTGAGTATAGCTTAACTAAGTTATGTGTAGAACGCGGATAGACACAGGTATTTAGATTCATTTTTTTAAATACATGTGTGTTATACACAGAAGCACCCAAACCCTCGCCCCCTTTTTTTAAGTCTCTCTCTCTCTTTCTCTCTCTCTCTCTCTCGATCTGGCCCTCTTCTCGGGTGTTTTTTTTTTTTTTTTACGTGCGCAAAATCCCCACGGATACCTCCCCACCTGATCCGGTGGAGGAGGTTATGTCGGACTCGAACCGACTAAAACGCACGCCGCCTGTGGGTCGTTTCGGTTGCCGAAGGTGAGGTTGACAGGCATATCCCTCGCACCCCGGCCGACCCAGGGCCATCTCTCACGATCTGGCCCTCTTCTCGGGTGTGGGGACCACAGAGTCCCCAACTCGTCCCCGGAAACGGGGAGGCGCGCCACGCGCGCCGCCGCCGCGGCCTGCTTCTGCAAGGGTGACAGGCGGCTTCACCTGTCACCCCCAGGCCGGCGCTTATGGGGGGCGGAGGTCGTTCATCGACCTCCGACGCCCGAGTTGCCTTCGTGCGCGGGCAGCTTGTCTAGCGATCCTTCGTCGCTCCCGCTGCCGCTCCCGCCCCGCCTCCTCCTTCACGAGCATTAATTGCTCGCAGAAGGAGGCGCCGGCCGCCCACGCATCCGCGCAGCGAACCATCGCCGCGAGCAAGGTGGAGAGCGTGAGAACCCTCACTCCCAGGGCCGCCACAAGCTCCCGCCTCGGCGTCTCCCACGCCGGACACTCGGTGAGCGTGTGCGGACCTGAGTCCTCGCTCGCGTCGCAGTGATGGCACTCGGACGTTGGCTCTTTCTGCATCCGACGCAGATACTTTCCGAAGCATCCGTGCTCGGTGATCATCTGCGTCAGACGGTACGAGAGGCTGCCGTGTGGCCTCTCTAGCCACTCCCCCATGATGGGTCTTACCGCCGTTACTACGGCGTGCCCTGCGCTTGGTTGCCTAAGTCGTCTCTCCCATTCTGCCACCATTTCCCTGTGGAGCCGGGATCTCACGGCCCGAATTTCTTCGGGCTCGGGATCGTGACCCCGCTCCCGCGCCGCCCTTCGGAACCTGTATAGCGCCGAAAGGCATCTCGCTTCCAGGATCCATGGTGGCGATCCGGCGAGGAGACTCGCCGCGTTGAATGATATCGTGCGGTACCCCCTTATGATGCGGCACGCCAACTTCCGCTGCGGACGCTGCAGCAGAAGCATGTGCCGATCACTCAGGGTGTCCGCCCACACGGGACACCCGTACAGGGCCATGGACCGCACGACACCCGCGTAGAGTCTCCTGCAGGAGTCATCCGGGCCCCTCAGGTTGGGCAGTAGCCGCGCCAGAGCGTTGGCTGTGCCCGCCAATTTGGGGCCCAGACTTCGGAAGTGCTTCCCGAAGTCCCACCGGCCGTCGAGCACGAGCCCCAGATATTTCATCTGGGGCTTGATGCCGATGAGAGTGCCTCGCACTGTGAGACTGGAACCTGGTGGTGGCGTGCGCCGAGGTCCATGAAAGAACATGGCCTCGGATTTATGCGAAGCCACCTCAAGGCCCAGCCGCCAGATCCGTTCCACGACTTGAGCAACCGCGGTCGTGGCCCTCAGGATCGCTTCGCGGTGTGTAGCCCCACTCGCCGTCACTAGCGTGTCGTCCGCATAGCACGTGACGGCGGCGCCGTCCGCAAGCTCACCGCGAAGCACCCAGTCGTATCCAATGTTCCACAGTAGCGGCCCGAGAACCGATCCCTGTGGAACACCGCACGACATCTCACGCCGACCGACGCCGGTCGCACTTGGGTAGATGACGGCTCTCTCCGTCAGGTACGCCCCGACTATGCGGCGGAGGTAGAGAGGCACACCGTGGTACACGAGTGCCTCCCTGATGCAACTCCAGGGCAAGGTGTTGAACGCGTTGGAGATGTCCAAGGACACCGCCAACGTCACCTCACCCCGGGCAACTGCCTCCTCCGCCAAAGTCCTCACGCGCATAATGGCATCCACGGTGGACCGCCACCGGCGGAAGCCATATTGAGTATCCGCCAGGTCCGGCCCCCTACCAGAGAGGTGCTCGACGAGGCGCTTTGCAATAACTCTTTCAAAGAGCTTGCCCACCTCGTCGAGCAACACAATGGGCCGGTAGCCGGACGGTTCGTCCGCCGGGCGACCCTCCTTTCGGATGAGGACCAGTTTCCCCGTCTTCCACATCTTCGGAAACTGGCCCCGCTCCAAGCATGCGCTGAGGAACCCTCTCAGCCGGGGTTCGAGACCGTCTTCTCCCAGAGCTAGGACCCACGCGCGGCCTGGAATGCCGTCGGGTCCCGGGGCGGTGCTCTTCTTGGCTCTAAGCCTTCGCACCGCCAGCTCCAGTTCTACCCAAGTGACCTCGGGGACTTCGTCGTCAACTACCACACTGGGCGCCACAGGCGACCGAGGTGGCGGAGTCATCTGCGGCGGAACGTGTTCCGCTCGCGCCGGGAACAGGGACTCGACCACTCCACCGAGCAGAGCTGGCTGGAGAACCCGGGTCAACGGCGGGGCCCGGGGGCGCAGCTTTCCTCTTACCATAAGGTAAGGCCGCCCCCATGGGTCCCGCTCCAGCGTCTCCATGAGCTCCTTGTAAGCCGCGGCTTTCGCCCGCTTAATCTCCGCTCGGAGGGCATCTCTGGCCTCCCTGTATCCCACATGAAGCTCCGCCACTCGGGGCTCCGTATCTGCGGTTCGGCTACGCCTCCTACGGAGTCTGGTCCACCGGCGGTGCGCGATCACGCAGGCTTGCCGTAGCCTCGCGATCTCCGTAGACCACCAGTAGACCCGACGCCTCGGACTATAGGGTGGTGCCCTAGGCATACCCGCATCGCAGACATGAGTCATGGCCTCCCGGAACCACACCGCCTCATCGTCGATATCGACAGGCCTGTCCGGCGCAATGGCCCAGGCCTGTACGATGGCGGCCTCCAGGAGGACCTCCCGATTCAGTCTCCCAAGCACCCAGCGTGGCTCGCGTGGGGCCGGTATGACCGGCGCATCACCCGCGGGGGGGGAGACATCAAACCGAACGTATCGGTGATCCGCCAGTGTCTCCACCCCCACAACAACACGCCAGTCCCGCACACGGTGCGACAGCGAAGCGCCTGCGAACGATAGGTCGATAATCGAACTGCGCTCCGCGGTCACGAACGTGGCTTCGGCCCCGCGATTCTGGAGAACTAGACCGTGATTAGCGGCCCAGCTCTCCAGAGCCCTACCTCGTGGGTTCGTGTGCCGGGACCCCCAGGTCACTGACCAGGCGTTGAAGTCCCCGAGCACAAGAACCGGATGAGGATGACAGGCGTTGACGACGTCGGTCAGTCGCTCCAGCGACTGCCGGTACTCCCCTATGCGTCGGTGTAGGCTCGGCGTGAGATAGACGGCCACGACCGCAATCTCCCCCACACGCGCCGCTACGATGCCATGCTCCCTTGCCACGACAACAAGGGGAGGGGCACCCATAGCGGCGTTGTACACCAGTGCCGCCGACCCGTCCAGGTCGACCACCCAGGCAGGCCCAAGGGGCCGGTGAGTGTACGGATCGGCGACAGCGGCGACGTGTATGGACCACTGTGCCATGCTCTGGAGCAGAAGACCCTGAGCATCGGCACCGTGGCCCACGTTCGCCTGCAGGATGCGGAGCTGGGGATCCATTATGGAACCATCGCCGCATCCCGCCGCAAACTTTGGGTGGAGCCCCCGCCTTGCGGCTTCGGCTCCCCCCCGGTGCAGGCCTTGCTGCCAACCCCATGGTCGGCCGGTTTGCCCCCCGCTGCACACCTGAAACAGTGCAGCGGAGCTTCGCATCCACCGGCCGTATGGCCGGGTTGGCCACAGCGGAAGCAGCGGTCACCGACCGTCACCGCCGCCGTGCACTGCACCCCCACGTGGCCGACCGACAGGCACCTGAAGCACCTGGTCGGTCGAGCCTGCAGGAGCCGGACCTGCACCCGCACCACGCCTCCAATGGCGAGGAACCCCCGGTCGGCAGCCTTTTTGGCTGCTGCGATGGGGCAGCCGACAACTGCCGCCCCCAGTCCACGGCAGCCGAAGCGGATTGCTCCGACCTTCACCGCCTCTAGGGGGCAGCCCCCGGCCTCCGCCACGGTGAGGCGGATTTGCTCCGCCGTGATGGAGTCGTCCAGGTCCGAAATGCGCATTTCTGCACATTTGTTGGGCCTGGACACCCGGACGTCGGCTGCGTCTAGCGTGTCCCGAAGCCTAGCCGCTAGGGCATCGGCCTGGGGACCGCTTGAAGCGCCGGGGATCTCCAGTAGCCGAGCACCCGTCCGAGTGGGTTTCACCCGGATGGGGCCCGGCATGTCGAGAGCCCTCATGTCAACGCAGGCTCTCGCCTGCGTGACAATCTGGGCGTACTGCACGCCCCTCTCCGCTGCCTCCGCCGTCATCGTTAGCACGACGGCGGTTGAGCGGGGGACGCGCAGCCTCCCCGGCACTCCCCTCGCAGCAGCCTCAGCCTTCTTGGCAGTTTTGGCTGCCTTCCTCTTGGCCTTGCGCCGCTTCTTGGAGGCTCCGGCCACCTCCCAGCCTCCCTCCGGCGGGGAACTTGTGGAGGCAATCCCCACCGGGGTCCGGGCCGTCGCTGGGGCTGAGGCTAGGGCCGGGGACTTCTTCCCCTTGCCTTTCGCCTTCCCCTTGCCCTTGGCCCGGGCACCCTGGGAGCTCCCAGCTCCCACGTCGAGAGCGACAGTGGCTCGAGTGACCGGAGTGGCAGGAGCGGCAGGCACAGCGGACGGGCTGCGGGCCGACTCCTGCAGGGCCCCTGCGACCGCCGGACTGGTGGGACCTCTTATTACCGCTCCGGCATACCCCATCGGCGGCGCCAAGGGCGGGCGGCGGCTGGAGTCCATCACCGCCTCCATGAACCTCCGGGTGCGCTCCTCCTGCGTCACCTGCCACCTCCGCTGCTCAGCCAGCGCCACCTCCTGCCGCTTTTCCATGGCGGCCATTGCCGCCATGCATGCCGCCAGTGGGTCCGCGGGCCTAGCCGGCTGCAGCACCGGCGACTCCAGCCGAGCGGGCTGCGCCAGTGACACCGGCCGCACCGGTGTCTCTGGCCGCACCGGTGTCTCCGGCCGCACCGGTGTCTCCGGCCGCATCGGTCGCACCGGCAGCCTTGACCGCACCGGTGTCTCCGCCCGTACCGGTGCCTCCGACCGCACCGGTGACCTCGACCGCACCGGTGACAGCTGCGGCGCCGACGGTACCGGCCGCTCCGGCTGCACCGCTAGTCGCCGCCGCGCCGACCGCGTCACGCGCTCCGCGGGCAGCCCGGCGACGACCTGACGGAGGTTCGCCACTTCGGCCGCCATCCTCTCCATCTGTTTGCGGTGCTCAGCCGCTGTATGCTCCACGCTGTTGAGGAGCTCAACTTGCCTCCTGCCAAGTTGAGCTCGCTCGTTCCGGGACTCGGCCAGCTCCGCCTTGAGCAGCTCAAACTGCTCAACGAGGCGCGTCGCAGCCAGCCGGACCCGGTCCTCCTCCGGCGTTAGAGGTCCAGAGCGGGCCCCGGCCAGTCTCTCCAGGGCCTCCATCACGTCCCTGGACGTGGAGCCGTCGATACGAAGCGCCGGCGCCGCCGAGACGGAAGGACTCGGCGGCGCCCTCACATCTTCCCCGGCTGAGGCCCGTGAGGGGGCGGCTTTAGTGCTCCCGCCCTGCAGTTTTCGGCGGCTCACCGCAAACTGTTTGGGTGGGGGGGGGCGCATCGTCTCGTCTCCATCATGACTGCTCGCCGACGACGAGTCAGTCAGGGTGAGCTCGAGATCCGAGTCGGTCTTTGGTGCCGGAATCATCTTTTTCTTCCGGTTTCGTTTTCGCCGTGGTGCAGATTTCCGGGTCTGCAGACCCACCGGGCTGTTCGCCCTGCTCCTCTCAGTGGCGGTGTCGAAGTCCTCCGACACCGTCCCTGCTTGGGACGCGACCTCGGCGTCGTGGTGCTGCGCGACCTCCGCGCAGACTGTTTCACTTGGTGATGGTTGTTTTTTTTGTTTTAAAGTTTCAGTATCCATATCCATATCCCACGAGTTGAGACGATCTAAGATACACTTCCCGGGTGACGCTCATTCCGAGAAGCGGGGTAAATACTGTGGATTTCCCCAGGTGTCCACAGGTTTTAATCGACTTCGCTGTCGGGTTTTTCAGACTTTTCCTTGTCGCGGGCCGGCCAGTTAAGGCAAGCCCCGCGGCCTTCAGGATATCGGCTTCCCAAGTGTGGCTAGCACTCAGGTCGTTGTCGATATCCTGGAGGTTACGCGACGCGGGAGAGCAGCCAACTCTCCCAACACCGACGGTGGCACGAATGCCTGCCAGCCTCTGCGCGAGCAGTAGGCCGGCCCGTCCCTGGATCCCATGGATCCTTGTGTCGCCCCCATGTCCCCTCTGAAAGCAGAGGGATACCGGGAGCGACAGGCTAGCCCTAAAAAGGGCTGTTTGGGATGGAAGGGATTCTACGAATCCCTTCCCGCGAGCCTTGCAGGTCCGCCATACTACGACCCCCTCAGGGTCAGCTAGCCCTAAAAAGGGCTTGTCGGGTTATTCGTCGACGGCTAGCAGAAATCCTTCTCCTTGGAGTCAGAGTCTACTAACCGTCGTCCAGGGTGCACCAGCCTCCCCGCTTCCGTTCCCCAGGACCGCGGTCCAGAGGGAAAAGAAACAGGTAAGCCAACGTGGAGGTTACCCAACCCGCACCCCCTCTTCTCAGGTGTGGGGACCAGAGAGTTCCCAACTCGTCCCTGGAAACGTCATCGCGGCTTGCTTCTGCCAGCGTGACAGGCGGCTACTCCCGTCACCCCCGTACCTACGCTCATGGGGGACAAAGGTCATTCATCGACCTCCGATGTTCGAGTTGCCTCTGTACGCGGGAAGCTTGCGATCCTCAACCCTCGCCTCCTGCAAAGCAGTCACACGTTCTACTACAACCTCACAAAAGGCTAACGATTTGTCAAGCCTAATGTGGTCCCATAACCATTATAGATGGCTGTAATCGATAAAAATAAAGCTTTTGTTGTTTACTCTAATTGGCACAATTGGCTTTTAATTGAGTTTAGTTATGACTTCGATAGCGCAGCAATAGAGCATTCGATTGCTAAGTTAGAGGTCGCTGATTCGATTTTTGCTCAATGTCGTCGCATAAACTCCCTGGTATATCCCAAAATAATCAATTCAGCAGTCAACGCCTAAAAAGAGAACAAACAGACAGATACACTTTTGCATTTACATATAATATTCATATCGATTACTTACTAAAGTCCTAAGCTATTTAGAATTTGTTTTGGTACTTTTGTATTTCATTACACGAACTTTAAAACATTTATAACAAGTTGCTCGCTATACTTTCATAATCCTTAGTATATTTTTAATAACTCCAAAAAACTTCGTTTATTTAGGTCACAAAGTAATGCTTAGTAGTATGAACGCTGCGTTTAATTGCTTCTCCGTTTTAATTTACACCCAGGTTCAGAAAACTTTGAGAAATAAATGTAAAAATCCTATGCCTCTAGGTCACCACAAGCTTTAAACATTTGAGTTGATGTAATGACTGTTGCACATGAGTGAAAAAAATCTGAAATAGTGAAACGAGGGGCTAGCAGAAGCAGGTCCGGCAGCTCGATTAGTGCCTCTCCGCCTTTTTCTGGGGAAAGATGGGAACGCCGTTGACCCACACCCGATGGGACCTTCTATAGCCCTGGGTAAAATGCGGTGCGCGAGGGATATGTTAGAGGCTACCTCACCCTCGGCAACAGATGGCCAAGACGACCATGCGGTTTTAGTCGGTTCGAGTCTGTCATAACCACCCCGCTGGCCGCTGGTCAAGTTTTCTTAATATATCTGCTTTTAATTTGCAATATTGCTTTTTTCTGCCAGTGATATCGATTGACGGTGACTTCAATTTGTTTGAAAAAGCGAGCTATGATCATGTTGTTACAAATCTTTGGGGTAAGTTATTACATTACATAGTAAATACATGATACTGCTATCGAAACTAGTAGTATTAGTGCCATATTCTTTGAAATATTAAGAGTAATTAAGTAAGATCTACAGAAGGTTGTCGATAGCGAAACGAAAATTGTACCTATTTATTTTTTGTATTAGAAATAATATTATGTCTAAAATTTAAAAAACTTACTGCTAAATTATTTAATTATTATTCTCAATTAGCTCTTATTTTTTGTTTATTTATTCATTATTATACATGTCCCATACACCTATGTTAGGTTTGTGCAGGAGAAACCGTTCTCTGTTAACATACAATTTTAAACACATCATTCATTACATCACAGGTTACACATACAATTATACATTGTACAGTTCTTTGTTTATTTTTTATGTAGAACACGTCAATTGGACTTCGCTTCGCATGATGGCAAGCTGAAGGCAGCCTCAGAAAAGAGGGTCACCATTACTTACATATACCATTTAACAATGATGACACTCAGCTTGACGGTCTTATCATATGCTTTTTCAATCCCTGCATAAAAACAAATTATATTATTCGTGAAAATCTTCGTCTTATTTATGTTTTAAAACAAATTATTTATCTACGATGATTTTATTAATTTATCTACCTTTGCAACATGCCCCAAATTAACGATTACACCAATTTTTTTATGTTTTGTGCTCGTTATTGTGTGGCCAAGTATTTTGTAAAAGAGATTTAATAGAACGTGCAGTGGGAACGGAATCAGTTTTTTTTTTTTTTTTTTTTACATAGTACACGCCAACTTGACCTCACCTCGCCTGATGGTAAGCTAAAGGCAAAGTCTCAGGAAAGAGGGTCACCATTACAGACACTAAGTGCTACAATGGTGGCACTCAGCTTGGCGGCCTCATCAGATGCTTTTTCACGCCCCGCTTAAAGGCCCCGGGACTGTAGGAAGAAGGAAACACGTGAGCTGGTAATGAATTCCAGGTCTTGGTGGTGCGGCAAAGAAAAGAGTCTCCGAACTGCTTGGTTCTTGTTCGTATATTCTGCACAGTGTGAGGGTGACATCTAAGGCCTGCACGTGTTGTCCTATGTAGGAAAGGAGATGGTGGGATTAGTTGGAAGAGCTCGTCAGAACACTCACCGTGGTAGAGACGGTAAAATACAGCCAAGGAAGCAATATCTCTACGTATCTGCAAAGGCTCGAGGGTGTTCGTGACCTCAGGGTTCCCAATAATTCGGACCGCGCGTCGCTGCAACCTGTCGAGAGCATCTAGTAGGTATTTCGCGGAGCCATCCCAGAGATGCGAGCAGTACTCCACGCAGAAGCGAATTTGTGTCTTATAGAGAAGACACCGCTGCTCCGGCGTGAAAAAACGTCTCACTTTGTTTAGGAGTCCGAGTTTCCGCGAGGCTGTTTTGATGATGCTCTCGATGTAATTTCTGTTATTCAGTTTGCAGCGAATATCCATGCCTAGGATATTGAGATTGTCCTGCAGTGGCAGTGGCGTGCTCTGAAGAGTGGGAAGGGGAAGGAAAGAAGATACCTTTGCTGTGAACGCACAAGCCTGCGTCTTCTTGGCATTGAACTCGACCATGTTCTCAGAGCCCCATTGAGAAATGTGATTCAAGATCCGGTCCAGTTCAGTGACAAGAAGCTGTCTTTTTTCCACGATATCAGACTGTTTGGCCGCAGGTTGTCCGTGATAACTCCCGTGTAAGGTGCTATCGTCTGCATAGCAATGTATGCTGCCGGTGGACAGCATGTCGTTGATATGCAGAAGATAGAGAGCGGGAGATAATACAGACCCCTGCGGTACGCCAGCATTTATTTGCAAGAACTCCGAAGCCCGTCCATCACAGAGGACGCGGATACGGCGCTCCCGCAGGAAACTAGCAATCCAGTTGCACAGTCTAGGAGGCAGACCAAAGGCTGGTAGCTTGGAGAGAAGCGATTTGTGCCAGACTCTATCGAAAGCTTTGGCGATATCAAGACTAATTGCCAGTGACTCGCCGTGCTTGTCCATAGCCTCACCCCAAAGATGGGTAACGTATGCTAGAAGATCACCCGTTGACCGTTTCGGCCAGAAGCCATATTGCCGGTCATTAATTAAGGAGTGATCCTCTAGGTGACGCATGAGCTGTTTGTTAATGATGTGCTCGAAGACCTTGCACAGCACTGAGGTGACGGCTATGGGTCGATAGTTGGCTGGCTCTGAGCGATCCCCCTTCTGGGGAACGGCTGTACATTCGCCTCTTTCCAAGCCGAAGGCACTGTACCCGAGCTGTAGGACAGTCGGTACAGCCGCGTAAGCATCGGAGACAACTCCGCTGCATATTTTTGTAAGACCACCGCTGGAATACCATCCGGGCCACTGGCTTTCCGGACATCGAGTGATTGAAGCACCGCATGGACATCGCATTGCCTGATACGTATTTCAGGCATTACGTGGCGACCATTGGGTAGTGTCGGCGGCTGTATACCGCAATCATCGACTCGGGAATTGGCCGCAAAGAGATTTACTAGCATATTGGCTTTCTCTTGCGGTCCATGGGCCAGGGATTTTTTTTTTTTTTTGTTTACATGGTGGAATGCATTTACGCACTTCGCTCACCCCCCGCGGGGGCAGGGGGCTCGCTTCGTGTGGGACTCCTGGCCTCGGACAAAGGCCGGACTACCCACTAAACCACCACGGTGTTCCTCCTTCGCCTAATCCGAGCCGCGGGATAGTCTGCTCACCGCGACTCGGCTAGGGGCGCCCTTGGTAGGGCCGCTACTCAAGACCCCACCATCCCGGTAATCAGGCCGGAATGGTGGGGGTTTTTTTCACCTCAAGAATGCACCCCAGGAACACACAGGGGCGCATTCCGCCACATCAGCATAGGGGCAGCGGGTCCCCCGACCCACTGCCCGTGCCCACTCTCATTCGGGGACGCGGGCGAATTGCGTTCGCCGGCGTCCCCTCGCCGGGGGCCTGCGGGGTGGAAGAGTGAGCCCAGCTCGCTCCCGCTCCCGCAGTGCCTCTCTCTTGGCCGCCATCACCTCGCTAGCGAACGAGGCGACGGTGGCCCAACACTGTTCGCTGCCGGCCATAGCTGAAACTACGGCCGACAGCGAGAGGTCCACACCAATGATGCTTGTGAGGGCCGCTCTTTGACCGCCCCACGCGTCACACACGGCCAAGGTGTGGTGTGCCGTGTCGGGGTCACCGCTGGTGCAGTTTCGGCACCGGGGCTCCGCTTCCACCCCCACCACCTCCCACAGGTACTTGGCGAAGCAGCCATGACCCGTGAGAAGTTGGGTGAGGTGATATGTGGGAGCCCCATGACCCCGTTCTACCCACTCACGCAGGACGGGCCGAACGGCCCCCAAAAGCAGCAAGCTACTCCTTGTCGTAGCCAGTCTATCGGCCCACTTCCGGAAGAGAACATCGCGAGCCTCCTGTCTCCAGCGATCGATCTCCTCCGGAAGAGGCCGACCTCCTGCAATACGCCGCATCAAGGCGCCCTCCTCGTAGACCCTCTTAAGGACACCAGCCTCGAGATCCCAGGGGATACTGCCCGCAATCAAACACGCCGCCTCATAAGAGACGGTGTGGTACGCCCGTGCGGCCCTCTGCGCGATGGCGCGCTGTGGTCGCCGCAGCAGCACGACATTCGTACGGCAGAGGGCCTCCTCCCAAATGGGCGCTCCATAGAGCGCCTTGGAGCGCACCACACCGTCGTAGAGACGGCGGCAGGCAGACTCCGGACCCCCAGTTTTGGGTAGCAATCGCGAGAGCATTCCGGCAAACGCTAGCAGTTTAGGTGCCAGCCGCCGGAAATGCTCCGCGAAACGCCACCGACTGTCGAGAACGAGCCCGAGGTATTTCAGGCTGCTCCCGACAGCGATGGAGGTGCCACTCACCACGATCGCCTGATCCCGAGGCGGCGGCCGCCGACGCCCATAGAAGAAAAGGGCCTCGGACTTTTCGAGGGCCACCTTCAGTCCCAGCGCCCCGATACGGCGCACGACATGGGCGACACCTGCCGTGGCGAGAACGGCGGCATCGCTAAACGTTGGGGCCCGCGCGGTAACTAGGGTATCATCGGCGTAACAAAGTACGCCGACCCCCCGAAGGGTAGCACCGCGCAGGACCCAATCGTACCCGACGTTCCACAGAACCGGCCCAAGGACCGACCCCTGCGGAACGCCGCACGCCATAGGGTCCGCATAGGGTCGGGTAGATGATAACCCGGTCCACGAAGAAGTCCGCCAGGATGCGCCTGAGGTACCACGGGACATTGTGGTACCTCAGCGCCTCCGCAATTGTCGCCCAGGGGAGAGTGTTGAAGGCGTTGGCTATATCAAGCGATACAGCCAACAACACCTCCCTCCCGGCGACCGCTTCGTCGATGCCGTCCCGCAGCCGGGATATGGCGTCGAGGGTCGACCTCCCGCGACGGAATCCGAACTGGCCGTCACTCAAGTTGGGCCCCGCCCCCTCAAGGTGACCAACGAGACGCGCAGCGAGCACCCGCTCAAACAGCTTGCACATCTCGTCGAGCAAAACGATGGGGCCGTAAGCCGACGGTGACTCGGCTGGGCGCCCATGCTTCTTGAGAAGCACGAGCTTGCCGGTCTTCCATCGTCGCGGGAACCTCCCCGACGCCACACACTCCGACATGAGGGACAGCGTCTCCTCTTCTAGTGCCGGCATAACTGTGG
The DNA here is from genome assembly GCA_963662185.1 of Eilema griseolum. Taxonomy (NCBI): domain Eukaryota; kingdom Metazoa; phylum Arthropoda; class Insecta; order Lepidoptera; family Erebidae; genus Eilema; species Eilema griseolum. Next base: position 5,734,543 of record OY759243.1, read on the forward strand.
CAATCACCTTCCCCGGGATGCCGTCCGGGCCCGGGGCGCGGTTTCTGGACTTGAGCACCAGGATCGCGGCCCCTAACTCGGCCTCGGACACGGGAGGTACCGCCCCTTCGTCTGCCGGCACTTGGCTTGGTGTAACCATCCTCGGCGGGACCCACTCTTCCCTTACCGGGAAGAGGGAGCTGACCACACGGTCCAGGAGGTTCGGCTCGAGAGTTTGGGTGAGGGGAGGCGCCCAGGGCCGAAGTTTTTGACTCACGAACCTGTACGGGCGCCCCCACGGGTCTCGGTCGAGACTCTCAAGCCACTCCCTCCAGGACTCCTCCTTGGCGGCTTTGATCGCCGAGCTCAGGGCCTCACGGGCGGCCCTGTACGCAGCGTGCAGTCGCTCCTCCCGGGCGAGATCTCGGACAGCCCGCCTTCGGCTGCGAGTGTACTGCCTCTGGGCCGCGTAACTTGCGGTACGCAGCCCGGCTAGGTGGGGACGCCACCAGTACACCCGCCTCCGAGGCGGGACAGGCCTCGCCCTCTGCATCGCCGCGTCGCAGACGCGAGTCAGCGCTCCGACGAGCCACTCGCACCTCGCGTCCACGTCCAGGCCACCGTCAATAAGGGCCCATCGCTCGACGATAGCCGCTTCTTTGGCCAGCTCTCGGTCCAGAGTGCCGAGGCGCCACCGTGGACCTTGCCCCACCAAGGGGCGGTCAAATTCCACTCGAGTCCCCGAGGCGGCGGGGACGACGTCGAACCGGATGTACCGATGATCCGACGCGGTCTCCACCCCCTCGACGACCCGCCAATTGTTGACGCGTCGGGCCAGGGCAGAACTGGCGAACGACAGGTCAACAATCGAGCTCCCCTGCGCGACATACGGGTATTTGACACTAAAAAGTGGCCAAAACTATTTTTTTGTTATTTTGTAACAATTCAGTGTCACATTGATTATTCAGCTCATTAATACACATTGTAGTATGACCTAATCATTTCTATGCCCTTTTCTCACCTTTTCGACTATTAATATGAAGTGCAAACATTTTAAAATGGGATGAACATACAAAAAAAAAAATATTTATTTATTTATCATTTATTTAAAAAACAATACGTTGATACTATGGTTTATTACTAGCCGGTATGTACTACTAATATTCATCAGCCTCGCTTTCGTTAATTTCATCAGTACCTGCAGATGAATACGAGTGCTCATCTGCTCTAAGAAAAGCCAGAGCTTCTAATGAGAACGGTTTCCGCTTCTTTTTTATTAGCATTCTGCTGCTACAACTAAGGTAGACATCTGAGGTCAGAAGAAGGCGATTCATCACATCTTGCATGCAGTCCTTTCTCGAAAATTTTCTTGCAAAATTCTGTCTGTATAGGCGGAAATGCTTATTACGCGACTCGGCCGCCTCTTCTGATAATTGGCCAATCGGTAGAAGAGCATGCTCAATGACCAAAGCCCCATGACATAAAATTTTATGCAGAGTGGGCGTCATGGGGTGCCAGTTATATAAATGAACATATAGTTCCGCTGTGGATCGGAGATACACAGAAAACATTTCTGTGTCAATTGGGAACCCACTTGCTAGAACTTCTAAAATCACTTTCAACTTCTTGAGGAACTCTATATCTATGCCTGTGATTCTTGCAGTGGTTTCTGGATCAGCAAAAAACCTTCTTGATGTATTACCATCATTGGTATTACCGAATCCAGCTTTCGGCACGTCTACAAGCAAGCCCATTTGATCCCGAAATGCGTTTTGAATCTCCTCTTTCTTCTCAGCTGAAATCTTCTTTTCTTCGGTGTTTAATCTCCATTTTTTAAGGGGTAGTTTATATGCTATATGGAGACATGTTTCTAGGAAACGAATTCGAGCGTGCAAAATTGAAAGTCCAAATTTTAGTGAATTCGGTTCTATGGCACGTTCTTCAACCGTTTTCAGCATGTTGAACTCTTTGCTAGTCTGCTTGCATATGTAGCACTTCATGGTTGATGTTGTATTAGTGGCAGCATTGCACACTTTGCCATCTACCATTGTTAGAACAAGAGTGTGCGATACTTTTATCACGTTGGCTTCAACTTCCGTAGGATTTATATTTTGTGCCTGGTTTTCAATGTGTTCTATTTCCGATTTGGTTACTTCATTACTTTCATGCACAAACTGGATCCTTATAGGACGGCAGAATCGGGAAGATGAAGAAGCCGGATTTTGCCACCAAACCTTTATCGTGTCATTCACATTGCTCGTAAGCCTTAGTGGCACTAATGAGCTTATAAAAACATGGGCATCAGAATCAGACTTGTTTTCAAACATTTGTTTGAATTCTTGTGCTTTCGAGCCATCACATCCCCATTTGCAGATTAGTTCCATGTTCTGCCTCTCAGTGTCAGTTGCTGTCATTAATACTTCCTCCAGATAAAGGCAAAGACGTTGAGTGGTGTGGTCGAGTAGATTTTGCAAACCTACTTCAGCTATCGATTCTGAAACGTGAATATCTTTAGGATAGCATTTATTTTTCTCTTTTTGCAGCAGCGAATAACACGGGTATATGTCTTCTTGACCATTTCTGATTACATTGTATTGTTTACGGGTTAGGTCGGCTTCCACATATTTAACTAACGCTTTTGTTACGGTTAGCTTGCTGCTTTTTTTACATTTCTCTACGGAACTAATAATTTTTCGAAATTTGGTGGCTCTTGTCGGAGTCGCTGAAGCCTGTTTAATGAGTTTAGACATATCATTGTTTCCTGCGGCTCTTTCGCACATAACTGCAGCATAAGTCAACTGATCATGAGATATTTCTGACCTCAGGTTTTCTGTTTTGCGCCTCTTGCTTCTTTCACTAAATTCCTGGAATATCTTGGAAGGACGGCCGGGTTTATGGTCTCGCCAAACAGGTACAGAGATTGAGTCCTTCAACCATTGTTCATTATTTTTCCGGAAACGGCATTCTTTGTAGCTTGCTGAGGTCCACTTAAGCTTGTAGTGATGTTTAAAAGACTTTAAACTATGGCGGAGTTCGTTTATTTTATCATCGGGGCATTTGGTCATTTCGATTAGTTTTTGCTCGAGAAAATCCAGTTTTTTATCTAAATTTTTGAAGCCACATTGTTTTATTATGTTAAACATATCTTCTCTTGATATATTCATCGAAGACTCAACACAAGAACCTGCTGACAAAAAGAGAACTACTGTTTATTTTCTCATCATAATATCTGTTCTTAAAAGCTCAATATTTTGACGCCAAAAGTTCACTATATAACTATTTTTTCACATTTTATGTACCTAAGAACACTTGGGCAATAAATATCTTTAATTTCAGACATCAATCATTGAAATCCGTACATTAGTTCAGATGATATGAGATAACAAAGTAAATTACAAACATACATACAAGATACGCGCGAAAACATAACTTTTATTTTAATAGGCAATAAAACAAGGGGGCGGAAAATGACGGATGGTTTTTCTCTTAATAATTCAAGTAGAAGCTTTACAGAATACACCCATGTAAGAACTATAGCTTAACTCTACTTAACTGATACTTAAATTTACTCAGCAAACTTGTTTTATAGATTTTTTTTTGGCCCGAATATACTCATGACTGTCTCGTACATTTTATGAATGAAAAGGTGATACTTATAGTTTAATAATGTATTAAAAACAAAGTACATACCCATGTTCGAAGAATCCAGAGAGATTTCTTGGTTTTGTAGAGAACACAACAGTTTCGTAATGCACAGAAAAGTGATTAAGAATAGTTGGCGTCGAGAAAACAAACGTGTAACTAGCACAACAGATGAGTTTCGACTGGCATGGAGGGGGTATGGCGCGTGTTAGCGGCGCGCATCAAAACCGGTTTCGCACTGATAGGTGTCCTTTTGTTATTACAATACAAAGGGGACCAGTGTGGTCAATTTTATGAAATGGACTTATGGCCACTTTTTAGAGTCAAATACCCGTACGTGGCTGCGGCCGCACAAGTGTGTGGACCGCCCCCTGGTTTAGTAGCACCAAGCCTTGGGACACCGCCCACTCTACCATCATCTCCTCCCGGGCATCGGTAGCCGGAGATCCCCACGCCCGAGAATGAGCGTTGAAATCCCCGGCCACGACAGCCGGGGTGGGGTGCACTTCCGCCAGCAGAGCCCCGACCTCTGTGAGCAATTGCTCGAACTCGGCGAGGCTCCTGCTAGGAGGACAGTACACCCCAACCACTGCAGCACCGCCCAGCACAACGAGTACGCACCCACGGCCCCTTCGCACTCTGTCGAAGGGTGGGGTCGCTCGCTGGGCGACGATAGCCACCAAGCCGCTTTGGTCGCCGGCCCAGTTCGGGACGTTGCGAACGTAGTACGGCTCGGCGACTACTGCCACTGTTGTCTGCCACTGCGCCATGGACTGGGCCAGAAGGTCCTGGGCGATGACGCAGTGGTTGACGTTGGCCTGCAGTATGGAGATGGGATGATCCATTATCCTTGGGCGGTGTCCATCTCCTCCTCGCGTTGCTGGGTGGAGGGAGGGGCAGGATTCCCACCACCCGCAACTATACTCTTTCGGGGGGCCCCCCTTTTTCGGGAGGTCGCCCTGCAGTCACCGGATCCCAGCCGGTGACTCGACGCCACCCCCTCCGCCGCACAGACGGGGCAATTGGGCTCCGCGGAGCAGGTGGCCGACTTATGGCCCGCCTGCCCACATCGGAAGCACAGCGCACTGCGGTCAACACCCGCAGTGCACTTGACCCCGACGTGCCCCGGCTCCAGGCAGCGGAAGCACCGCGCCTTCCTCGGCTCTAGGGTGGTCAGCCTGACCGCCGACCATCCAACTGTAATTTGTCGGCCGTCGGTCAGGAGCTTGGCCGCCTCAATCGGGCACCGCAGCCATGCAGTGCCCTGGCGACCAGATGGGCGATGAATGTCGCCCACCTTGATGGCGTCGGCAGAGCAGCTCCCCTCCGCTACCAGCGCTGCCGCCACGCTCTCTTTTGAGGCCGTGTCGCTCAGGCCAGAGATGCGCAGCTCCACGCACCTCTCCGGCCTAGCGACCCGGACCTCCTCCAGTGCCTCCTTGAGCTTGGCAGCGAGGATGTCGGCCTTCTGGACTCTGTCGTCGCCAGCCACCTCCAAGATCCGACCCCCGGTAATCGCGGTGCGAAACCGGAGGCCGTTGATGCCCAAGGCCTTGAGGTCAATGACCCCTTCAGCCTTGGACATCACATCACGATACGTGATGCTCTGCTCCTGCGCGCCCGGCTGCAGAGTTAAGCACACCTCAGCAGTTCGCGGGACGCGCAGTTTTCGAGGCTTGCGGGCACCACGTTTCCGTTTCCTGGGGGCTGGCGTCGCCAGAGTCGCAGTCGTTGGCGGGGCAGTAGCCGCCCGGGCTGGAACCGGCCTCGAGGTCCTCGGCCGCGCCGCGACCTTATTCCACCCGCCAAGGGGAGCCGACGAGGACGCTGCCGGAGGCGCAGAAGAGGGCGGCTCTCGGTTCCTGCGGGCAGCTTCCACCTCCCTGGCAGCGGCCGACTGCTTTTTGGTCTTTCTTCTTTTCTCACTCCCTTGTCCAGAGAGGAGCGTTAGACCCGGGAGCTCAGAGGTGAGCTGCGGCTGAGGCTCAGGCCTGCTGGCAGACCGAGCCGCATTTCTCCTGTCCGCCTCGAGAGGCGGACGGATGCGGGTCTCCGGCAACAGCCGGTCTGCGATCCCCGCGAGCCGCGCGTCGATGAGAAAACCGATCTCATCGCGGCTCATTGGGGTCGGCGCAGATTGCGCTTGCTGCTGCCAGGCCCGCATCTCAGCTCGCACAGCAGCCAGCTCGGTCTGAAGCTGGGCCACCTCCTCCGATTCCGTGCGGGACCGAAGCACGCGCACGTTCTCCAGGATGGAGGAACATGCTAGCTTTAAGTCCCGCACGTACTGCCCCTTTAAGTTCGAGGACTTTGTGGCGACGGTTTGCACCACCGCCACCGCCGCCTCGATCGCACCCGTCAGCCGCTATATAATCCGTAGGTTTTAATCGACTTCGCTGTCGGGTTTTATAGACTTTTCCTTGTCGCGGGCCGGCCAGTTAAGGCAAGCCCCACGTTCTCCAAGATCACGGCTTCCCGAGTGTGGCTAGCACTCAGGTCGTTGTCGATCACTTGAAGGGTACGCGACGCGGGCAGGCAGCCAACCCCCCGAACTCCGACGGTGGCACGAATGCCAGTTAGCCCCCGCGCGAGCAGTGGGCCAACCCGTCACCTGATCCTCTCGGATCCCACCTCGCGGACCTAGCAGGTCCGCCGCACCACGACCCCCCTTCATGGGGTCAACTAGCCCTGAGAAGGGCTGTTGGAGTAGCCCTGAAAAGGGCTTGTCGGTCTCCCTATGGAGGGATTCCTCCTCGCGGGCCTTGCAGGCCCGCCATCCCACGACCCCCTCGTGCAATGGGGTCAGCTAGCCCTGAAAAGGGCTTGCCGGGTTATTAGTCGACGGCTAACAGAGCTCCTACTCCTTAGAGTCAGAGTCTATTAACCGCCGTCCAGGGTGCACCAGCCCCCCTGCTTCCGATCCCCAGGACCGTGGTCCAGAGGGAGAAGAAACGAGGAAGCCAACGTGAAGGTTACCCGACCAGCACCCCTCCATGGGCCAGGGATCCATCAGGGTAGCGCAGCGGTGGCAGCGAAGGCTGACAGAAGTTGGCCTGCACGGCTTTGGCCAGTCGCCAGTATCCACGGCTGCCCGTGGGATGTGCCACTAGCTCTTGACCAAGCCGCGCAATGCGCAGGGCATCCGCTCTGACGTAAGCCCTCTTGCAGACCTTTGTGGCTCTGTTGTACGCCGCCTTGAAGTGGCCCACATTGGGATCGTGCGTGGCACGCGCCCTTACCCAAGTGCGATACGCGGACTGCTTTTGATCAACAGCCCTCGCACACTCGCGCCCGAACCAAGGGCGCACTCCTCGGGCACCGGTGACATCAGTGTACGGGATATAGTATTCCATACCCAGACCGATCTCACCGGCAACAGCAGTAGCACAATCTGAGGGTTTCTTACCTTCAAAGCAGCGTTCAACCCACGGGATGGACGCAAAATAGTTGCGCAGCCCATCCCAATCTGCTGACGAGTAGTGCCAGAGACGCCGCTTCCCCTGCACGGGTCGCGAGGGCGCTATAATTGGCACCTTGGAGCAGACCAGACAGTGGTCGGAATTGCCTAAAGCGGCTTGTACCGAAACACTGTACAGGTCTGGGTGCCTCGTCAGCAGAAGGTCTAGCAAAGAGGTTGCTAGGCCCGACCTTCTTGGTATTCTAGTGACCTCGTGTACCAATTGGGTCAGGCCATGCGCCAGAGCAAATGCATGGGCGGCTCTTCCCGCATGGTCTGTTTTGGCGGAGCCCTACCAGGTTTCGTGGTGGGCGTTAAAGTCCCCCAAAAATACCACTTCGGCGTTCGGAAACCGTTCCTGCGCATCATCTGCCGCCTGACTCAGATATTCATAGAGTCGAGTTGTCTCAGCATCTCCTGTATGGGAACGGTAGAGGCACACATAGATCTGACTCGTAGAGCCATGGTCTACGTGTACCCATAGGGTTGAAAAGGATGGGTCCTCAAGGTAGCGCAAACGGCGACAACAAACATCCGCCCTAACAAACACGCACACCCCGGCTTTTGCACGGAAATTTTCCTCGATAATATAGCCGGGGTAAAGCAAGTAGGTCGTGTCATCAGGGCGGCCTATTTGTGTCTCCGTGAGAAAGAGCATACCTGTGAGCATATAAAGAGCAAGAAATACCCGCAGAAACAAATTATAAGCTTTGTTTAATTGATAATTAACTAAAAATAATAACAATCCCTTCCCTTTTCTTTAATATAAATTGAATTATTAATTTTTTGTGTTTATTATTGTGATCAAGTATTTTATGTAAGAAATTGAATAGAAGGTATTGTAGAAATGGGATACGAAATACAGGCAGAAATTTTAAAATAATTGGGTGATGCAGTGAGTACGTGATCAGAAAAATATAATTGAATAACATTTGCAGCGAGAACGGGATGTGAAACCACGTGGGTGGAAAAAAATATGGTGGTACGAAGTTCACCGGGTCAGCCAGTAAAAATATAATAATAAATCGATAAAACTTAGAAAAAAGTCATTACTACACAAGGTTGTCTAACATAACATATAAATTCCAAGAAGTGTACTTCAGTAAGATTACCATACCCACCCTTTAGGCCGCTGTTTTATCTTCCCATCGACGACGTTCCTCCACCCTGATGCATTATAACGAGACTTATTTCCACCCCTAGCCGTAATAATATTATCTTTGAAGAATTTTAATAGAACCGAAGTCAATTAAGAGCTTATAGTTTATTCATAACCGAGGATCAAAGGCTGACCTGCAAAAGTGATTTGTTATTTAATCCGTTTTTAAGTATATAAGTTGTACTGAATATATTAAAATATGTTTCAATATTCTTAGAATTTTGAACAAAATGCTAAGGATAGGTTTAATTTGAAAAATTACATGAACGCACACAATAGTGCGTACACTCACTCGTCGATGAGCGATGGAAGTGGCGAAAGAAGTAGGCAGAGAAGTAGTGTGGATGGTAGATTGATAGATAGATGTTTCATCGATGGGGAGGAATTATAGTATATATTTCACGCCGGAGCAGCGGTGTCTTCTCTATAAGACACAAATTCGCTCCTGCGTGGAATACTGCTCGCATCTCTGGGATGGCTCCGCGAAATACCTACTAGATGCTCTCGACAGGTTGCAGCGACGCGTGGTCCGAATTATTGGGAACCCTGAGGTCACGAACACCCTCGAGCCTTTGCAGATGCGTAGAGATATTGCTTCCTTGGCTGTATTTTACCGTCTCTACCACGGTGAGTGTTCTGACGAGCTCTTCCAACTAATCCCACCATCTCCTTTCCTACATAGGACAACACGTGCAGGCCTTAGATGTCACCCTCACACTGTGCAGAATATACGAGCAAGAACCAAGCGGTTCGGAGACTCTTTTCTTTGCCGCACCACCAAGACCTGGAATTCATTACCAGCACACGTGTTTCCTTCTTCCTACAGTCCCGGGGCCTTTAAGCGGGGCGTGAAAAAGCATCTGATGAGGCCGCCAAGCTGAGTGCCACCATTGTAGCACTTAGTGTCTGTAATGGTGACCCTCTTTCCTGAGACTTTGCCTTTAGCTTACCATCAGGCGAGGCAAGGTCAAGTTGGCGTGTCCTATATAAAAAAAAAAAAAAAAAATAGTATTTTATTATTTATATTTTATTTCATATTTGGTATTTCTTTATTTTTTTTTGTATTGCATTTTTAAGTAATATTTTATAAATACATACAATTAATTTATTATGATTCATAGATAGATAGATATATTGATAGATAGATAGATAGATAATTCTTAATTGTACACCAATAGATTACAGTAAAACTTGTAGTTAGCATGCATACAGTTTAATGTACAATGGGCGGCCTTATTACTGGAAGCGTGATACCCACCGCAATCCACTGCTGGAAATATCCAGCAGTGGATTGCGGTGGGTTAATTGATTTATTGACATAATTCACTATAACGGGTTAAAACGATTGAATTAGGACAGACGCAACTTTTACAGCTCTTCTAGCATTGTTAATTTAATCAGCTCAGTTAAATAGTTTATTTTAAACTACAGACAAATGCCCAATTAAAAACAATAAGTAGACCCTGGGCTCCAAAGCACAAAACTTTGAACACTACGGGGAAATTGAATGAAAACTTTAAAGCATTCAGTATGCTAACTATTCAAATGGAATAAGGTAATAAAAATTTTATCGATTCAGGCGGGATTCAATTGTTTGGGCGGAGTAATCAAAAATCAATGTATGAATAAAGGGTTGTAACATCCAAGCCTGCGTGATCGCGCACCGCTGGTGGACCAGACTCCGTAGGAGGCGTAGCCGAACCGCAGATACGGAGCCCCGAGTGACGGAGCTTCATGTGGGATACAGGGAGGCCAGAGATGCCCTCCGAGCGGAGATTAAGCGGGCGAAAGCCGCGGCTTATAAGGAGCTCATGGAGACGCTGGAGCGGGACCCATGGAGGCGGCCTTACCTTATGGTAAGAGGAAAGCTGCGCCCCCGGGCCCCGCCGTTGACCCAGGTTCTCCAGCCAGCTCTGCTCGATGGAGTGGTCCAGTCCCTGTTCCCGGCGCGAGCGAAACACGTTCCGCCGCAGATGACTCCGCCACCTCGGTCGCCTGTGGCACCCAGTGTGGTAGTTGACGACGAAGTCCCCGAGGTCACTTGGGTAGAACTGGAGCTGGCGGTGCGAAGGCTTAGAACCAAGAAGAGCACCGCCCCGGGACCCGACGGCATTCCAGGCCGCGCGTGGGTCCTAGCTCTGGGAGAAGACGGTCTCGAACCCCGACTGAGAGGGTTCCTCAGCGCATGCTTGGAGCGGGGCCAGTTTCCGAAGATGTGGAAGACGGGGAAACTGGTCCTCATCCGAAAGGAGGGTCGCGCGGCGGACTAACCGTCCGGCTACCGGCACATTGTGTTGCTCGACGAGGTGGGCAAGCTCTTTGAAAGAGTTGAGTTTCTGTTTGAGTTGTTGTTGTTTGAAAGAGCACCTCTCTGGTAGGGGGCCAGACCTGGCGGATGCCCAATATGGCTTCCGCCGGTGGCGGTCCACTGTGGATGCCATCATGCGCGTGAGGACTTTGGCGGAGGAGGCAGTCGCCCGGGGCGAGGTGACGTTGGCGGTGTCCTTGGACATCTCCAACGCGTTCAACACCTTGCCCTGGAGTTGCATCAGGGAGGCACTCGTGTACCACGGTGTGCCTCTCTACCTCCGCCGCATAGTCGGGGCGTACCTGACGGAGAGAGCCGTCATCTACCCAAGTGCGACTGGCGTCGGTCGGCGTGAGATGTCGTGCGGTGTTCCACAGGGATCGGTCCTTGGGCCGCTCTTGTGGAACGTCGGATACGACTGGGTGCTTCGCGGTGAGCTTGCGGACGACGCCGCCGTCACGTGCTATGCGGACGACACACTAGTGACGGCGAGCGGGGCTACATACCGCGAAGCGATCCTGAGGGCCACGACCGCGGTTGCTCAAGTCGTGGAACGGATCCGGCGGCTGGGCCTTGAGGTGGCTTTGCATAAATCCGAGGCCATGTTCTTTCATGGAGCTCGGCGCACGCCACCACCTGATTCCAGTCTCACAGTGGGAGGCACTCTCATCGGCATCAAGCCCCAGATGAAATATCTGGGGCTCGTGCTCGACGGCCGGTGGGACTTCGGGAAGCACTTCCGAAGTCTGGGCCCCAAATTGGTGGGCACAGCCAACGCTCTGGCGCGGCTACTGCCCAACCTGAGGGGCCGGAGGACTCCTGCAGGAGACTCTACGCCGGTGTCGTGCGGTCCATGGCCCTGTACGGGTGTCCCGTGTGGGCGGACACCCTGAGTGATCGGCACATGCCCCTGCTGCAGCGTCCGCAGCAGAAGTTGGCGTGCCGCATCATAAGGGGGTACCGCACGATATCTTTCAACGCGGCGAGTCTCTTCGCCGGATCGCCACCATGGATCCTGGAAGCGAGATCCCTTTCGGCGCTATACCGGTTCCGAAAGGCGGCGCGGGAGCGGGATCACGATCCCGAGCCCGAAGAAATTCGGGCCGTGAGATCCCGGCTCCACAGGGAAATGGTGGTGGAATGGGAGCTACGACTTGGGCGACCAGGCGCAGGGCGCGCCGTAGTAGCGGCGGTAAGACCCATCATGGGGGAGTAGAGAGGCCACACGGCAGCCTCTCGTACCGTCTGACGCAGATGATCACCGAGCACGGGTGCTTCGGGAAGTATCTGCGTCGGATGGAGAAAGAGCCAACGTCCTAGTGCCATCACTGCGACGCGAGCGACAACTCAGGGCCGCACACGCTCACCGAGTGTCCGGCGTGGGAAACGCCGAGACGGGAGCTTGTGGCGGCCCTGGGAGTGAGAGTTCTCACGCTCTCCACCTTGCTCGCGGTGTCGATAGTCCGCTGCGCGGATGCGTGGGCGGCCGGCGCCTCCTTCTGCGACCAAGTAATGCTCGTGAAGGAGGAGGCGGGGCGGGAGCGGCAGCGGGAGCGACGAAGGATCGCAAGCCAAGCTGCCCGCGTACGAAGGCAACTCGGGCGTCGGAGGTCAATGAACGACCTCCGCCCCCCATGAGCGCCGGCCTGGGGGTGACAGGTGGAGCCGCCTGTCACCCTGGCAGAAGCAGGCCGCGGCGGTGGCGCATCTGGCGCGCCTCCCTGTTTCCGGGGACGAGTTGGGGACTCTGTACTCCCCACACCCGAGAAGAGGGCCAGATCGTGAGAGATGGCCCTGGGTCGGCCGGGGTGCGAGGGATATGCCTGTCAACCTCACCTTCGGCAATCAAAACGACCCACAGGCGGCGTGCGTTTTAGTCGGTTCGAGTCCGACATAAGTATCCGTGGGGATTTTGCGAACGTAAAAAAAAAAAGGGGTTGTAACATCATTCATTGGTTTCAACCCTTGTTGCAAGATTTGGATGGCTTCTGGCGTGGTTCAGTAGTTCAGTGGTCTGCGCATTCCCCCTGTAAGTCGGGTTCAAATCCTGAAACTGCGATGTTTGCCTTACCGATTAATTTTTTCCTATCTTCAATCAATCAATTCGCCCATCGTAGCCCATTGCTGGAATTAAGTCTCTTCCAATGTTAGAAGGCCCTACCCTGACCTACTATTTCGTTGTATTTTTTCGTCGACGGGTTGGTACAGGGTTCTATTTCGAGACTTTCCTATATTAGTCACCTCTTACGACACCCGTCGGATGAGATTTGGTGGTTATACTTATATTCTTTCTCCGTCACCACTTAATTCTATTCCTATTTTATTTTCCTATTCTATCCCATTTCTATCTTAACCACTGGGAAATATCTACGGGATGATGAATGTAATAAAGTCTGCACAACTTTTTAAATTAATTTTCGTCTAATAAAGTATTTGTTCCAGCACTTGACCGGTTTTCAAGCGCTCTACACATTGTTAAGGCTCTATGTAAGCCTAGAGAGTCTTTTGTTCTACCAGCTATTATACGTACTGCTTCCACAAAGCACCCTTAACATTTAAAAGGGGCACGTAGTGGCATTATTCGTAACGATACTTTAGTTTTGAAGTTATGTGGGATATCGGTTTTAATTACATGAGTTATCGACAATTGGGTATTTTCCTGCAGTTAAAATATTAAAGTAAAATTATTTAACTGATCTCATTAAATTAAGAATGATTAAAGAGGTGTAAAAGTTGCGTAGGTTCTTCTTTTATCAATTTTATTTATTTTTAATCATCTACTCAACCTATAATAGTAAATTATTTGATTATTGAATATAATGACGTCACAATAAATTATTTCATACAGGTTCTCTTACAACTTACCGTTTTGATGTTTAGTAAAAAGTAACTAATTTGACTAGTCAGTCAAAAATCCAATTACAACATGAAAAGTATTAAACAAGTCGTAGTGATTTTATTATTATTACTGATATCAATGATTGTTATTACAAAATTAGGTATTTGATTGTCTAGTTCAATTATTTACTTTTTATTAAACGTAAAACGGTAAGGTTTTTTTATACAACGTAGGCAGACAAGCACACGGGCTAGCGGATGAAAAATAGTTATTACATAGGCTTATGGCCGTGTACCTGCAGTATCAGAGGAGTGAGAGTATTCTGTGGTTTAAAAGTAGGTTGTTGTGACGTCATAGTGATGATGATGATGATGATGATGAGTGTTGTCAAATAAATTTATTGATATAGACGGGAAGATGATTAAAAAAAATAAAAACGATAAATAAAACAAGAAAAAATGCAACGTTTAGCGCTTTTATGCCATTCTTAATTGAATGACTTCAGTTGAACGTTTAATTTTAACTGTAGAAAAGTTTCAAATTATTATTGAAGAGAAATAGTACTGACGTAGTAGTCTATACTCTATTTTAAATTATATATTAATCGTGTCTGTATATTGAAAATTGCAATCCACCATTAACAGGGGCGGAGCCGCGGGTATCAATTAGTAATATCAAAGCGAAGGCATAATTATATTATTATATTAAGGCATAATAATAACATTAAGGCCTGGAATTCATTACCAGCTCACGTGTTTCCTTCTTCCTACAGTCCCGGGTCCTTTAAGCGGGGCGTGAAAAAGCATATGATAAGGCCGTCAAGCTGAGTGTCACCATTGTCACACGGTATGTGTAAGTAATGGTGACCCTCTTTTCTGGGATTTTGCCTTCAGCTTACCATCAGGCAAGGCGAAGTCCAATTGACGTGTCCTATATAAAAAAAAAAAAAAAAAAATAATAGTCATGATAAATTACATCAAATGGAAAAAAAATATCACATTGACATGTGTTTCTTAGAACTTTTCGTTTCATCCTCGTACAAGAAAAGATCGAGAAAAGAGAAAACTCTCATGTGTTTTTTTCCTTTTCCCTGTGTTCAACAAGAAAAGTTGCATGGTTTCTGACAGAGTAGAATTTGGACCACCCCATCTCTTCCCATCCGGTGTTGTACAAGGCGACTAAGGGATAGGGCTGTTTAACATCAGACGGATATATACAGCCCAGACTCAGACTCAGATGCATGCCTCGAGTCAAAAATTGTGTCCGGAAAACGTCAATAGGCTCACCCCCTATTACGTGGGACCGAATACAATGACTGGTGAAATGTGGGTGTTAATTCACCTCTGCCTAACCCTCCGGGGATAAAGGCGTGATTATATGTATGTATGCATGTATAAAGATCAATAAAAAAATAGTCCACGCATGTAAGGTAGTGTGAGATATCAACCATAGATAAAATAATATTTAAAAAAAGTCCAGCTACTCAGGAAACTAACACAAAAGTCACAAAAGGCATCTCAGGGGAGAAAGATAACAATGCATGTTGTTATACAGAACCATTTTTCAATATAAGTCACTATTTCGGACAGTACAAATTTACGTGTATTACCGTAGGGATGACGTAACGCCGCAAACACACTACAACGGGCTTATGGAGCGAGTTTTTAGAGCTGTAATGGAGCACTTAAATTTGAAATTCTACTAATTTCAAATTTAATAATAGTTTGTTGCGTGAATGATATTTGTTTGAAACTGAAATTCAACGTTATTAAGTTTTGTAACTTGTGCTATGTAATCATACTTATTATTATATTTATATTGTTATCTCTCTCTCTCATTGTATATAGTATCAATCTTCTAATTAAGTCTAGTTTTATTAGTCTAAATATTGTAATTGCCGCGTGGTTCCCGGCAGAGTAGAATTTGGGCCACCCCATCACTTCCCACGCGGTGTCGTACAAGCCAACCAGACAGATATATACAGTCCAGACTCAGCTTTAGATTAATTGCTCGAGTCAACTATAGTGCCCGGAAAACGGCAATAGGCTCACCCCGTGGGGCTGAATTCAATGATTGGTGAAATGTGGTTGTTAATTCACCTCTGCCTAACACTCCGGGGATAAAGGCGTGATTATATGTATGTATGTAATTCTTGAATATAATTAAAATCAGTATTTAAAAAGACTAGTTGTTTCCGGCACCTAACACTAGTAACGATAAAATAATGAATTTTCTTGTCTAATAATTAACATAAAGAATTTGCTATAAATAAAAATATATAATAGGTATATCATAGACAGCAAGTATCCAGCGCTAGTTCACTTACTAAATATTTCACTTCAAGCACACAACAAAATAGGTTATTTTTAAAAATATAAGCGAAAAACAAATGCAACATCTATTATTGTATTTATTTTTAGCTTATTCCCAATAATACAATATCCACTTATACGATTGGAATAGGTACCTTACCTATTCCAATCGTAGATTTCGAAGTGTCTACAATATAAGTACTAGAGATGTTATTAGGCAATTTATCGGTCTAAATCGCCGTATAGATAGACTGTAATTCAAACCAAAATAGGGCGAAATATATTACTATAGTAAAGCGCGACCCAAAAGTGTCTGCCCTGTTATTGACAGACTCAATAAAACCCTTTCAGAAGGTATGTATTGTTGAAAAGTTTCACATTCCCTGGAGTTATAACGACAATAAAAGACATGGTAGTAAGTGATTTGAGGACATTGCGAGAATGTAGGTAGATCGGAAGAATTTTATTGATCCTGTTTCTATAGATATTTCAGTAAGAATGTATAGTCGATATGTATTGGTAAGTTATGTGACCGGCAAGATTGAGAATGTGTACACGGTTCAGGGTTCATGTTTTCGCGGTTGAGTATGATACTTCAATTATTTGTATTTTGTAGCGCATACATACATACATACATATAATCACGCCTTTATACCTGAAGGGTTAGGCAGAGGTGAATTAACACCAAATATTTTTTTATAACACTTAGCTTTTTTACACACGTCCACCTGATGGAAAGTGTGGACGTGGACGTGCGCAACACCAGGGGCATTATAATGACGACGTCGGTGGTGTAGCGGTAGAACATTCGACTGTTATGCAGCGGGCGCGGGTTCGATTCCC
Organism: Eilema griseolum; assembly: GCA_963662185.1. Classification (NCBI taxonomy): domain Eukaryota; kingdom Metazoa; phylum Arthropoda; class Insecta; order Lepidoptera; family Erebidae; genus Eilema; species Eilema griseolum. The sequence goes on from OY759243.1 coordinate 5,751,082, forward strand.
GCTCAGTGCAAATATTTGTATGCATGAATATGTATATTTGCATTGGTTTGGGTGTTTCTATGTATAATATGTATGTATTTACAAAAAAAAAGTATCTAAGTAGTTAAGCTATGCTTACCATGGGTCTAGATAGCGTTGTGTAGAATGTCGTAGAATATTTATTATTACTATTATATAAACCTTTCATAATTACACCAATTATAGTCTTCGGCATTGTATAAGTAGCGCATTAAATTTATATACAACTATAATCACTGATAAACTACACGAAATCTTGAAAAAACAAACAAGCATACTCTTGTTGTTGAAGCCCCTCTGGTTACAATTAGCATTAAATTAATAAATTAGACTTGTAGTTCTGTGAACAGTAGACATCGCGAGCAAGTTAGGTGAAAATCGGTAAGGAATAAGTAAAAAAAACGTGACTTGAATACACTACTAAGAAAACGAATCTATAAAAGTTGCCTGGAAGAGATTGCTTGTAGCGATAAGGCTGCCATTTTATAATTTTTCATAATGTTGTCCGTACAAGTACTGTAAATTGCGAATATCTAAAACGTTTTTGAGTAGCTTTGTTGGTTAGAGCATTCCCTGGAAAGGACTGGTCTGGTGATTGAAATTACATCTTGGACATTCACTTTTCCTATCTAATATCTAAATCCTATCTAATGAATTATTGAACCATGATTATGTGTGATTATGATGATGTAAATGACATAAATTGTAAATGAAATTATTATAATTATGTTGCTACTCTGTCGCATTGGGTCTGCCTGTAATGACATTGTATGTATGGAATTAATAATAAATAAAAATAAATAAATAAATCAATCGTAAAAATTAGAATACTTAATTGCTTTATTACAAATTTAAACATTATAATTAGACAACTTGAAGATTTTGCTTGCCTGACTTTTCCTACTCTTTTAATTTTTTAAAGAAATATGCATGTCATTTGTACCACTGCAGAAGTGCGTTGTGGTACACGCTATGCTATTATTATGACGGCAATATTTTTAGTTGCTTTGTATACCTATTTATCTATGTTTGTATGCCAAGTTTATGGCAAAATGTGCTTGGATATTTTTTTATTTCCATATCTTATTGTACCATATTACACGCAAATAAATAAATAAATTTGGATTTTATAGTTGATATTTTGTAAGTTGTTTGTTGTTTCATCGAAAATTACCATTTTTTAAGCACCGGTAGCTTAGTGGTTAAAGAGTCGACCTTACGATTGAGAGGTTTATTTATTATTTATTTATTATTTTATTATATACTTTATTGTACACCACTAATAAATATCATTACAAAGTCTTATCGCTTTAAGCGATTTCTGCCAGGCAACCTTTGGATGGTGATTAAAGTTGTAGGAATGAGTGGTAGTTGTTTGGCGTACTTTTACAATACAAATATAATAAGTAAATACATACATATATTATATCTAATACACACATAGATATAACTGTATATGTACATAAATACATATAATAAAGTAATCCTATCTAAGACATACAAATAATAAATATAATATACATAAATATAATGCATATACAATATATATCAGACAATAACTTGATATAGTAAGCATGGTATATAAGAGCAATTTCACAATGATAAATAGTGCTCCCTCATCATAGTTTTCAATTTATTTAAATTCCGAGCTTTTTTAATGTCCACTGGTAGCTTATTCCACAGACGGATTGCCGTAACTGTGAAGGATTTGTCGTAAAATATAGTTTTATGTGACGGCATCCTTAACCTTAATTTTTTATTTTTGTGTGTTTATGCCACAACTACCCACTATAAGTTCCCTGGTTCGAATCCTGGCCATCACACTATTGACGTGAACCCACTCCTAACACAAGCAAATTAGCTTAGCTGAGGGAATATTAGTAATTGCAGTTACTAATATTCTTTAAAAAAATAAATTACCCTTAATTCAAGGGTTATTGTTAAGACAATTAAAACATTTCCATTCAGTGGTTGCCTGGAAGAGATTGCTTGTAGCGATAAGACACTTTTGTACATTTTTCATAATGTTGTCCGTACATGTACTGTAATGTGTTGGTGTACAATAAAGATTATCTTATCTTATCTTAATAAGCCTTTACTTAAGCAGGTCCAAAAAATTTATATAATCATGTTTTCCGACATTGTAGAATGATTACCTTCAGCCAAACTCGGCATTCGTTTTATGTACCTACTATATTTTCAGCACGGCCTGTTACTAAAGAGATAATGAAAGTAACGGAAAATAAAATGAAAAGTTATGAGTTGCGGTCTTTACACGAAGCAATTAATTTTCACAAGGATTAACAACGATGCTTGAAGCGGAATACAATATCGCATAATTATTCCACCTTGCATTCATCGTGGTTACCTTAACAAGGTACATAATGAACAGATTAAGTCTTAGAGGATCACTCAGACGTACCCATTTTCAAATTTAGATTTTTTTTATTTATACCACTTAGGTGGCAGACAAGCATATGGCTCACCTGGTGGAAAGTGGTTACTATAACTTATGGTCGTGTGCAATAAGTACGCAGAAAGTTTCTCTACCCGGTCTGGTCTTCCCATAGTACAAAAACTCTCTAGCAAGCTCTGGCTACCCCACTCACAGCCTAGAACACAATACATCTCGTATTGTATATTTTAAGTGTTTTAAGTGTTCATAGTACGGGGCCAGGTTAATAAGGTAACAGCACCCAAAAACACTGTGAACAAATCATGGATATTTGAAATTCGTTAAAACAAATGTCTTTGAACCTGAAAAAGGAAACAATTGTAATATCATTAATTTGTTTCCGTTCGTTCGCAAGAACTTTGGTAACTGGCTCCAACGGGAGCTTGTCGTTTTGCCGGAAAGATTTTGCTAAAATTTCACTACCCTAACCAATTTTTTACACCTTTTGTAATGCAATGTTTGGAACGATTTTAGTACGCACTTTTTCATTTGGTATTTGTTCTATTTGGCAGAATATTATCAAGGACAATATCATTATGGCATTTAATCTTTAATCAAATGATTTATTACAGAAAACAATCTTAGACATCATCATCATTTTCGATGATGTAACACCGAAACGGTTCGGTCTTATTTTAATTTGCGTAAAATCTGTTATTGGAACTGAAACATTTGACTAAATAAAAATTGGTAAAAGTAATACTGGGTAAACAAGTTATTGTTTAAATTAAACGTTCACTACCCGTTTGTGTTACAATTATTTATGAAGAAGTTTATTTATTCATTTATTTATTCATTCATTATTAGCAATATAAGCTTATAGTTTGCACCAAAGCGCTTATATGCTGTCAGTTACAAACAGAATTACATCATACAATACATTACATAGATTATATTTTTTTTTTTGAAGTGAAAACTTCTTTAGCGGCGCTGTGTACTTTTTTTGGAATGGGTAAAAATTTCTAAACTCGCGTCAGGACACGTGACCTGATCGAAAATTCGTAAGACGGATGGAGAGAGGACAGGCGGCGCAGGGCGCTTGCGTGAATGTCACACGACTGTCACATGTGTGATGGCGGTGATAAACTTTTTAATGTAAAATAATTGTAATAATTCTGAAGTGTTGAATTTTTAATGTAATATAAATTGTCATGTTTGTGTACGATAGCGCAATAAATGAATATTGTATTCCACCACATAAATAATAGTACTTTTATACTGATTATGAAAGCAATTCGTACAAAATTATTCTCTAACCATTCCAAAATATCAAAAATGCACGTTAATATTCAAGTTTTCACTTCTGCCGCCACTCCCGGAGTGCAACCCGACATTTTTTTCCTAAGTAATAATTTGGCAAATCAAATTACGCCGCGTGGTTCCCGGCAGAGTAGAATTTGGGCCACCCCATCTCTTCCCATGCGGTGTCGTACAAGGCGACTAAGGGATAGGGCTGTTTAACATCAGACAGATATATACAGCCCAGACTCAGCCTCAGATGCGGGGCTCGAGTTAACTATAGTGCCCGATATACGGCAAAAGGCTCACCACCTATTACATGGGACCGAATATAGTTATTGGTGAAATGTGGGTGTTAATTCACCTCTGCTTAACCGGAGGGTTATATAACCGGGGGGATAAAGGCGTGATTTTATGTGTGCATGTATATAAATTGACCAGGTGGAACGACGACCTCATGAATGTCACCGGGTAGCGCTGGATGCGGGCTGCTTTAGATCGGTCATTCTGGAAGTCTGTGGGAAAGGCCTATGTTCAGCAGTGGACTATGTGTGGCTGACATGATGATGATGTATGTAAATTATGCGAAATTTTTTGTGGAAAGTGATAATTTGGCAATATCTTTTCGGTTAAACATAGGTTACCCGGCTCCGACCTAAGACCAATATGGTATGTATAGTATAAGTTGTACAGTTTTATACAAATAAATTAAATATTCGTTTCTGTGTTTTAGGGGTTAACATTTAATAATCAAGGAAACAGAAAGACAGAAATACTTTACATTTATATTATTAGTGTCAATCGGATGTTACATTGCGGTAATTTTATGAAATACCTGTAGTGCGTCCCTTTCGTCCAATCATGTCACTGATCTTTGACCAAACCAGCTACGAACATGGATATGTTTTCCAGCTCCGAAAGAAGAATGAAATTGTCTTTGTTTTCGTAACCAAGTTCCACACAAATCATTTTTTGTTCTCCCAATACCGGTACATGTGAGTAACGAACCGAACTCAAAATGGATATTCAAATGAACCATTATAATTTCAATGTACCCCCTTAAGTTATTCTGTATTAAATTGACCTGTTTTGACGATATAATTAAGTTAAGGTAACTTCAGTTTTGTTTAACGTCTAAATATTGTGAAGGTATTTGTAGACTTAAGAACATTAGATTATAATAAATACTCGTATAAACAGTTATTCGATTAGCAGTCCCAGAATAACTCCACCCACAGAACTCCCACACTGGTCCCATACTTGAACTATTACTATGAATTTTGGTAGATGTATGTTTGTCCATTTATCCCGTGAATAGTTTCTTGTGCGTCACGAGATTTGGAGTCACGTGACTAAATATTATTAACAACAGAATGGAAGCAAACCTCGCCTTTATCCCCGAAGGGTTTAGGCAGAGGTGAAATAAAACTGGTTGTTTTTTTTATACCACTTAATTGGCAGACAAGCACACGGCCCACCTGATGGGAAGCGGTTACCGTGGACTATTGGCGTATGCAACACACTCGCGCTGCCGACCATGAAGAAACCTTCTGAGGCCCCTCTTGAAGAACCCCATATTGTAGGCATGTCGTAATAGGGGGTGAGCCTATTACCGTCTTCCGGGCACTACTGATGACACAAGCCATGCATTTGAGGCTGAATCTGGACTGCATATAAATGTGTGATGTTAAACAGCCCTATTCCTTAGTAGCCTTGTACGACACCGCATGGGAAGAGATGGGGTGGTCCAAATTCTACTCTGCCGGGAACCACGCGGCTTACACTGACGCCAATTTTTGTTTATGTTGTACCTACTTATTTCAAGCGATAAATAGAAAAGTGATTTTACTATATTACATATTACTAAATGTAAAAAAGACGACTGTAGCGGATTCTTGAGGGCAATAGAAATAAAGAAAGAGTAGACTGATGTGACTGATGTGACTATGTTAATGCGAATAAAAAAATACATAAATTTGCCTGGCAGCCCCGTACAAAGCTTTCAATTAAGTTCGTCGTTTATAGAAAAATATCACTATCCTTCCTCCGCGCACCCTGGCGTTTGATTGGTGCAATATCACGTCATAACCAATCACAGCGCGTGCTTTCTTATAGCGTGATATGAGTGCATATGCAGCTGGTGCCTCAACTACAGCCTCCAAAAGACTAAAAATATAATTTGAAAAACGTTAATACCACTTCAAATCCATCCTTAAAATAATAGACCTGCAGAAATACGTTTAACGCTCCAATTCATAGGTACATTTAACAAATGTCGTTAAAAAGCTGCTTACCACAGCGGTCGAATATAATTTATTAAATAAAGGTCCACAGAAGTTACTGATAAAAGTTAATGAGGTGGAACTAACAGTCAGGGTGCAGATGACAGGAGGTAAATTTTCATGCCCGTTGACCAAATTAACTTTAATATATCAGAATATTAGGTTGCGGAAACTGCCGTTAAAGTTAAACTTCTTGTTATGGATTTGTTTGGCAGGTATATAATAGTGTATCAAACCTACAAGACGACCAAAATATTCAATAGATTGTTAGAACAACCAGAGTAGACTCTGTTAACATTTTTTTATCTAGGACACGCCAATTTGACTTTACGTCGCCTGACGGTAAGCTAAAGGCAAAGTCTCAGAAAAGAGAGTCACCATTACAGACACTGAGTAATGTTACACTGGTGGCACTCAGCTTGGCGGCCACATCAGATGCTTTTTCACGCCCCGCTTAAAGGACCCGGGACTGTAGGAAGAAGGAAACACGTGAGCTGGTAATGAATTCCAGGTCTTGGTGGTGTGGCAAAGGAAAGAGTCCGAACCGCTTGGTTCTTGCACGTATATTCGGTATCGGTATCGGGAGGGAATCGGCAATAAGCTGTATAAATATGTACATATGTATATACAAAAAAAAACCTTGCAATAATTTTATGCAATGGTTGTGCTGATTTCAAAAGCATCTTGCAAATTCTCTCTGTTTTCTGTTTGCGTTAAAAGACCACATCAAAAGTATAAGCACACATCAAAGAATTAACTTTAATCAGTTTCGAGAGTTTGAATGTTTTTAACAATTAAAAGCAAGAAAGCGGAATATAATAATGGCATCCCAAAGCGAGAATTCAGAGTGGTATGCCCGCCTCGTACTTAATTACCCAAACACGCGTCGCTATCTACACGATGAATTAGAATTCATACAATTTCATCAAACCCTAAAACATCTAGACGGTAAATAAAAAATATTCTACAACATTCTGTGTAACACTTTCTAGACCCATACTAAACACAACTTACACAAGATAATATTTAGATATTTTTTTTCTAAATATATGTAAAATATGTGATGACGAAGAAAGAATACAAATATTACTACCCCTTCTCATCTGAAGAGTGTCGTAAGAGGCGGCTAATGGAAAAATATGCAGATGATATTACTGCGAGAGAAGGAAAACTCGAAATAAAACCCTGTACCAACCTGTGTGGTCACCATGGAAACAGGAGGCCAAAGCCTCCCAACATTGGGAGAGGGCTATCTATATCCAGCAGTGGACTGCAATAGGTTAATTTATTGATTGATATACATACAATACAAATAAAAAGGGTGTATTTTCGAAACGGGGCAGTACCTTAACCGTTGTAGTTACAGCAATATGTTCGTCCTTAACTTTTTGAGACAAATCTAGAAGAAAGCACACGCTATGCATATTTTGAATCTAGACGGTACTGTGTCCAAGCATATGGATATTTTTGTAAGTACTAATATAATTTTTCAGCACTTCTTGGCACAGTGCCACCTTCTTGGAAAACTAACATTCAGAATTCACCATTGTTGTCGAAATGCACCTTCCGCATACTTGTAGCATTAATATCATTACTTTTATTTCCTCGTTGTCGAAAGGAATGGTTACATTTTGCAGCATATTTTGGACCTGCGTTTTACTCAGTGCGTAAAGATTTGACTAATTTGGATTATATTTGGGGGTTGTATTAAGTTATTCAGCACCAATCACGGAAAAGCTACGAGGAAATCGTTTGTCCTGGTTCTGACATGTAAAGCGTAGGGATGAAAGTAACGTCGTAAGGAAGGCACTCACTTTGGAAGTGGATGGCTGCAAGGGAAGAGGAATGAGGTGGATGGACTGTGTGAGAGATGATATGGTTAAGAAGGGAGTGAATGTTGAGATGACTGCAACTAGAGATGAATGGAAAAAGAACACATATTGCGCCAACCGCTAATAAACTTGGAATAAGGACAGGAGGATGATGATTAAGTTATTCAGTTGAACCTAGAATACAAATAGAAAAATGGAGTGTTAGAATGAGTGTGTGTTCGCACTCTTACTGCTATTCCCGACGAACAAAGAATTCATCTAAAATATGTAAACCAAATACGATATAAATTCGAAAATTGGAATATATCAAGGATTGCACAAAATCAAATGAACATTTATCTAACTTAAAGACAAAGAAGTCTTTTAAATAAGTTATTCTAAAAATAAATAAAATATTTCTATTTTAAAGGTTAAATCCTATTTTTAATCATTCATTTAAGAACAGTCTCGAAAGTCTTTAGAAACGTTAATTAAAACATCGAAATTGTTTCTGATTTGTTACTCTGTTCGAGACCTTTTCTTTGTACTGATTGCCTTTTAAGAATATACTAATAACTGTATTTTGCAGATTGCAAATTAGATCCATTGTTTTTTTAATTTTAAATCGTACCCTCCCATCTCCATGTTGAAAAGACAAGGGATTTTAAATGAAAAGAATCCGTTGTTCGATGACACAGTAGTAATATTTAAGAGAATGCCCAAGGTGAGCGCAACTCAAACACTGTCTGAAAAATATATTTTCTGGAATCATTTCAATCGATTTATGAACCTTTATATTTTTAATAAAAACACAAGGTGTTTCTGGGACAAACACGACTCGAAAAATATGACGCTACGAGCAAGATCTATATGACGCTTATAAGAAAAAATTGTGACCTTGAATTCGATTAAGATATGAAAAAGTGAAACTACGCAGGCGGGCCTCCATCCTGCTACCAGTCCCTTACAGGGGGAATGCTCTGATCACTGAGCCACCGACACCTTGCGCAAAATTCTTCTATGTATTCCAACTTGGGGTGATTTCGATCGATACACCGATTTAAATAGTTAGCATACTATAGCTGCGGCACGCAATGATGGCCGTTTTGACACGAATAGTTTTGCTCGTTTTTCCTTTTTTGGTGTGTTAAGTTCATTTTCTAATTGCTTTAAAATTTCATTGAAATGACCTTGTCTTATTTCCAAGTATTTCCTTCGTACGCATGTAATTAAAAAGTTACCTTTGTTGTAATAATGTCGTTCTTCCGCTTCAGCCGCTGTCTTAATTGACGAATGACGGCTTTACAATGGCATGGATGACAACATGTCAGGAACACGTATGAGCGTATATAAGCACTCATATTATGGTGAATGATTTTGATACCCTAGACTCCGCCGTCTTGCTCGCAGCGATGGTCCGCTGCACGGATGCAAGTTGCCGGCACCTCCTTCTGCGAGTACTAAATGCTCGTGAATTAAATACAACATTTCACTCTTAAGTATAAATAACCCTAAAAACATTGCAAATCTATTAACGCCACACCCGGATGTTCCACGATTATATTGCCACGATTATAAAACTAATACAATTTGAAGTAAAAACAACTTCCCTAAAATCACAATTGTCTTTTATAATTCACGTCTTTTGCCTGGAAAAAGTCAGAGGTACATTACCCCAATATTTCAAAGTCAAAACTAGACAAATGTTGTGCAAAATGTATGTGAAATGTATTTTGACGCTTATAACAATAACCAACCTATTTCAATTCCATACATTGATGAATCTATTCAATCTACAAACATATTTAATATAACGTTTTAACGTTTATTTCAGAAATTCTTCCATATTTGTTAGTTAAACTTAACACTAATGTTAGTAGGTAAAAATACAATTAAATAGTTTGGGTGCGCCACCCCGATCCGGGGACTGTGTCAGACTTTATTGCATGTAGTTTTATGCACCGCCCCAGGATCGGGGAGTCCCACCGATCAACCAACGCTCTAAGGATGGTATTGGGACTGCCGCGGGTACGGCGTAAGAGTGAGGCGCTTCTTTTGCGCATGATCGCCGAAAAACTGTCTACGTTTGCCTCGGCAAACATGGCAGATGCGCTACAAAAACGCGGCAGTCCCATCAGCACCCGGAACGCGTTGTTGTATTGAATACGCAGATCGCTGTATGCCCTCTGCGTAAAGCCCGTCCACAGGCTGCACGTATAAAAACACTGGCAAAACGCTTTGAAAAGCGTCAGCTTTACCTGCCTGTTACAGTGTGCAAACCTGTGGGCCAGCATGACACATCGGACAGCCAGCGATCTGCGCTCCCTCTCAATGTCAGCGTTATCTCTTAAATCCTCCGAGACCCAGTGGCCCAAATACTTAAAATTTGCAACTCTTTTTAGCGGTGTACCACACAACATGACTGGTGGTATTCTGTGAAAATCTTTCTTACCTGCTTTGAAAAGCATGAACTCGCTCTTGAGTGCGTTATATTTGAGCCCGTGCGCCCCGGCGTAGGATTCACAAATTTTAATAAGTGTCCTGAGGCCTCTGATCGATGGGCTCAACAGAACCATATCATCAGCATAGCTTATATTATTAATACAAATACCATCAATATGACACCCGATTCCGGTCCCGCTGAGCTCATCGATCAGACCATTCATATACAGGTTAAAAAGTGTGGGCGAGGTTAACCCTCCCTGCCTAACGCCACACTCCAACCTGTATTCTGCCGAATAGAATTCAGCCCACCTTACACGGTTTTGTTGGTTGTCATACCAATATTTGAACAGATTAATTATTTCCGACGGCACACTTGTATCTCATTCCATTTTTCCCCATAGCACTCTATATGACACCAGATCAAACGCCTTTGATAGGTCCAGGTAACACGCGTAAACAGGCGTATTTCTTGCTGTATAGTACTGCACAGTCTGCTTGAGACAAAGGATTGCGCTCTCTGTTGACAATCCGGGCCGAAACCCGAATTGAGCATCATTAAATAATAAATGTTGTTCTAGCTGTCCTTCAAGCAGACTGTCCAGCACCTTAGCAATCACTGTTGCCAACGAAATAGGCCTATAATTGGCTAATCTAGAAGAGTCACCAGTTTTATTTTTGACTATCGGTACCACAACTGTTCGCATTAATTCACCGGGTATGTATGAATGACCCACACATAAATTAAAAAACATTGAGAGAACGCGAGGCAAGTGCACCCCCGCATGCTGTAGGTGCTCGATGCTGAGACCGTCGTGTCCGGGTGACTTACCCCTCACCATGCTCTTTATTATGGTCCTGACTTGTTTTGTCGTAAAAGTTACGTCGCGCTCGGCACAGACGGCCTCAGAATCAGGCACAGGAAATGGCTGAGAATTTAAAGGTGACTTTATTTCAAAATGTTGGCGGAACAGGTTCGCTATCCCGCACGGATTGCACACACCCTCAACGCTCACCGGCAGGCCCGGCCCGGGACACAGCCTATTAGTTGATTTCCAGAATTTACTAAAATCTTTATTTAGGTGATGTTTAGCTAACATGTCCATTTTTATTTGGTTTTGGTGGGCTTGGCACCATTTCAACTTGGACTTAAAAATTCTTCTGGATTCGGTCATACCAGTAAAAGTCGCGCCACATGTAGGCCTACCGCTCAGTAACCAAGTTTTGTACGCAAGCCGGGCCCGCCCGTGCGCGTCACGGACGTACCTATTCCACCCGATAACATGTTTATGTCTGCGCCGTCCAATCGCTTTGTCATTATAACTGCATTCAGCCGCAGTCACAAGTACACTTACAATGTTATTATACATTTCATCTAAAAGTTTTAAATGACTATCTTTATTACACATTTTATCACAACAATTATTAAATTCTAAATTAAAGTCAATATGTTTTAAGTGTAAATGACAATAACTATGATATTTATCAATTTGAACAGCATCCCGTTCTCCCCAAATAGTTTTATTGACTTGTGAAATTGGTTTCGATAAGATCGTATGAATTATATTAAAACAACATTCTAACATGACAGGTAAATGGTCCGACCAATATGAGTCATGCAATACCGACACACTGATAACGGCGGGCAACGCCGCTTCGGTCACTATGCAGTGATCGAGCCACCGCAGGCTCCCGTGTGCATCACTGATAAATGTGTGCGTGTCCGACGGCAGGGCGTTCATGTCTACACACGCCCACAACTGATCCGCACAGAATGACAACAACTCGCGCATAAACAATTCACCCGGGTGCGCATTAAAATCCCCCATTACAAAAACAGACTCAATGTTATTATTTTCAATTATCGCATTTATTTCGCCTAGGCACTCTGTAAATTCTAATAAATTATCACTACTATCCCAGGGCATAATATACAGGGTAATTTTAATAGCCGCTAGTCGTGCACTACTACACTCCACAACTGATACGATGGGGAAAGCACTTTTACGCCAGAGGAAGGCCAGGCCTCCATGTGGTCGTCCCCGCTGCACAGTGGCCGGGTCCATCGCCGAGGTAGCCGTGTAAGCAAAATTGCTGTCTATGGTCTCCAAGAAAGGCAGGTCGTGAGGCCTTAACCATGTCTCCTGTAGCGCTATTAGGTCCACTTGTTGACAGAGACGTCTTACAGCATCTATCTCCCTTTTAACATTCTTACAGTTGAACGTTACGAGTTTGGCAGTTGTCATGATTTATTTATTTGTTTTTTTTTTACACTTGAAGACAATGCAGTCTCAGACCTATTTTTGTAACTAAAATCTACATACCGCCGATAATGTATTCCAACCGGCCAAAAATCATCTTGTAGAAATAGTTCCACGTTATCTTTAGGTACGAATATTTTGTAGGAGTTGTACTCTTTTTCCGTTTTCATATTGACCTTTTCAACTCTAATATTGAGATTGGACTTACTCGTAACGTATTTTGTAATGTCACACACGGAGACATCCTTAGCCACATTATAAATATAAAGAGGTACCTTTATTTCAGCAGCCTTGAAGTTCACGCTGGTGTCCAGCTGGGCTTTCCCTCTGTTCACCGCGAAACGGTTCCTGTGTTTTCGCCTTTGGACTCTAATCCACTCATCATTATATTTTTCACGCTTCCATTCACCTTCTTGTACTATTTCAGCCATTGATTTCTTTTTGTTTGTTTCAATTGTTTCATTCTGTGCGATGACCTTGGGATCTGTGTGTCCCGGCTCACAGGTGTCCATACGCATAGATTGCTGAGGTGGGTGACTCATCTGCTTGTTTTTCAAATGCGTGAGCGCAACTGCACTTTCATTTAGGACAGCGAGAATCTCACTCTTGTCACTAACGACACAGGGTTCAGTTTTACTTGTGCTTTGATGCGGTGACGGTTGTATATTTGTTGTTCTTGATGTAGTTTCACCGTCAAATGCAGAATTATGAATTTGCACTATTTCACGACATACTGTTTCTGGGGAGGATTTCAAACTTGAATCCCCTATAGAAGGTCCCAAGGTGTCTTCGGTATACTCAAAATCATCCACATTATGTGCTCCACGTTGAGTGTTAACATTACATTCGTATGTATTGACGAAAGAAGAATGTTTCATAATTTCCATCTCGTGTCTTAGAGTGTCAAACTGATCGTTCGTGACAAACGTATCCTTCATGTGGCTGATGTTTTGCTGCATTATTAACAGATCTTTCAATATCTTTGTCACATCTACATGATCAAAAAGAATTGGGGGTAGTTTCTGTAACTCACGAGCAACAAAAATTGGTAATTCCTCCGGATCGGTTTCTTTTAATACACAGATAATATCATCTATATTGCGGAGCTTTTTCCCGTCTCGTTTTCTAACTTTTTTCTGCTTTTTTATAGCTGGTATCGATTCAAATAATAAGTCCTTAGCTAACACTATATCGTTCTCAGAAAAAGCACTTACACATATACGACTAATACTTTCTTCGTCCATCACATCTAGTTTGTTATTTATAAATGCAAGCACTTCATTAATAACAATGTTACATTTCGCACATTTTACTCGATTCGAAGTCATTTTTATTAATTACGTCCTACACACGAACGTAAACACGACCCGCGCGAATAGTGGTCTGACGTCGAACTGTCACTTGTCTAAAAACGACAAAAAAACTCAGCGAATATTTTTGGTCTTTTTATACAACTGATGGAGAGTAGTTAACGTAACCTATTAACTTGTGCAACACAAGAGGAGTCACATCCGTGCTTCTGACCCTGTAAGAACAGAGAGTTTCTGTGCCGTCAGTGCAAAACACACAATCAGGGTAAACCATTATTTATTTAAAAACATGTTTATAGTTATATTCTATCATCCCACCGCTGGCCATAGGCAGGGAATGCATCCTCACAGATTGCGACCTGAGACGGTGCGCACTATCCGGTATGAAATAAACTTCATCCCACGCACGCTAAAGCTGTGGAATGAACTCCCTGCTGCGATTTACCCAAGTGCCTAAAATATGGGGTTCTTTAAGATTGTAACGCCCCTGTTGTTGTATACGAACATAGGCTATGGTAACCACTTTCTATCAGGTGGGCCCTGTGCTTGTCTGCTATCTAGGTGGTTTAAAAGAAAAAAAACTTATTCTAATTACAAAGCTTTGTTTGAGTACCATTGTAGGATAGACAGTATATTTCCAAGCTCGTTAGTCATCTAAATATTCTTCAATTTTATAATATCTTTTTTGGTAAATTTCGGTTAAGAATAGACTTTCAATTTTATTAAAAGGTAAGTTCCTAATTTCATTAGTGAGCTTATTGTATACAGTTACCTTAAAATGGATTATTAAAATTGGTGTTAACCCTTCAAGACTCGTTACCAAGCTAAAGCGTTATCCGTTATTTCAATATCGGGTGGTATTTACTCTGAACCATGTACCTTTCTAGGAATTATGGTACTTTGCTTTCTTTCCTAACACTCGTAAGGCGATCATAAAGTGGGGTGCGGGTTGGGTAACCTCCACGTTGGCTTACCTGTTTCTTTTCCCTCTGGACCGCGGTCCTGGGGAACGGAAGCGGGGAGGCTGGTGCACCCTGGACGACGGTTAGTAGACTCTGACTCCAAAGAGAAGGAGCTCTGCTAGCCGTCGACAAATAACCCGACAAGCCCTTTTTAGGGCTAGCTGACCCTGGGGGGGGTCGTGGTATGGCGGGTCTGCAAGGCCTGCGGGAAGGGACTCGTAGAATCCCTTCCATCCCAAACAGCCCTTTTTAGGGCTAGCCTGTCGCTCCCGGTATCCCTCTGCTTTCAGAGGGGACATGGGGGCGACACAAGGATCCATGGGATCCAGGGACGGGCCGGCCTACTGCTCGCGCAGAGGCTGGCAGGCATTCGTGCCACCGTCGGTGTTGGGAGAGTTGGCTGCTCTCCCGCGTCGCGTAACCTCCAGGATATCGACAACGACCTGAGTGCTAGCCACACTTGGGAAGCCGGTATCCTGAAGGCCGCGGGGCTTGCCTTAATTGGCCGGCCCGCGACAAGGAAAAGTCTTGAAAACCCGACAGCGAAGTCGCTTAAAACCTGTGGATACCTGGGGAACTCCACAGTATGTACCCCGCTTCTCGGAATGAGCGTCACCCGGGAAGTGTATCTTAAATCGTCTCAACTCGTGGGATTTGAATGGATACAAAACAAAAACAAAATAAAAAACCATCACCAAGTGAAACAGTCTGCGCGGAGGTCGCGCAGCACCAAGACGCGGAGGTCGCGTCCCAAGCAGGGACGGTGTCGGAAGACTTCGACACCGCCACTGAGAGGAGCAGGGCGAACAGCCCGGTGGGTCTGCAGACCCGGAAATCTGCACCACGGCGGAAGCGGAACCGCAAAAAAAAAATCATCCCCCCACAGAAGACCGAGTCGGATCTCGAGTTGACCCTGACCGACTCGTCTTCCAGCAGCTCCGGTGGGGATGAAATAATGCGTCCCCCCCCACCCAAGCAGTTTGCGGTTAGCCGCCGAAAGCTGCAGGGTGGGGGCACCAAAGCCGCCCCCTCACGGGCCTCAGCCGGGGAAGATGTGAGAGCGCCGCCGAGTCCCTCCGTCTCGGCGGCGCCCGCGCTTCGTACCGACGGCTCCACGTCCAGGGACGTGATGGAGGCCCTGGAGAGACTGGCCGGGGCCCGCTCTGGAGCTCTAACGCCGGAGGAGGACCGGGTCCGGCTGGCTGCGACGCGCCTCGTTGAGCAGTTTGAGCTGCTCAAGGCGGAGCTGGCCGAGTCCCGGAACGAGCGAGCTCAACTTGGCAGGAGGCAAGTTGAGCTCCTCAACAGCGTGGAGCGTACAGCGGCTGAGCACCGCAAGGAGATGGACAGGATGGCGGCCGAAGTGGCGAACCTCCGTCAGGTCGTCGCCGGGCTGCCCGCGGAGCGCGTGACGCGGTCGGCGCGGCGGCGACTAGTGGTGCAGCCGGAGCGGCCGGTGCCGTCGGCGCCGCAGCTGTCACCGGTGCGGTCGAGGTCACCGGTGCGGTCGGAGGCACCGGTACGGCCGGAGACACCGGTGCGGTCAAGGCCGCCGGTGCGACCGGTGCGGCCGGAGACACCGGTGCGGCCGGAGACACCGGTGCGGCCGGTGTCACTGGCGCAACCCGCTCGGCTGGAGTCGCCGGTGCTGCAGCCGGCTAGGCCCGCGGACCCACTGGCGGCATGCATGGCGGCAATGGCCGCCATGGAAAAGCGGCAGGAGGCGGCGCTGGCTGAGCAGCGGAGGTGGCAGGTGACGCAGGAGGAGCGCACCCGGAGGTTCAAGGAGGCGGTCATGGACTCCAGCCGCCGCCCGCCCTTGGCGCCGCCGATGGGGTATGCCGGAGCGGTTAGAAGAGGTCCCACCAGTCCAGCGGTCGCAGGGGCCCTGCAGGAGTCGGCTCGCAGCCCGTCCGCTGCGCCTGCCGCTCCTGCCACTCCGGTCACTCGAGCCACTGTCGCTCTCGACGTGGGAGCTGGGAGCTCCCAGGGTGCCCGGGTCAAGGGCAAGGGGAAGGGGAAAGGCAAGGGGAAGAAGTCCCCGGCCCTAGCCTCAGCCCCAGCGCCGGCCCGGACCCCGGTGGGGATTGCCTCCACAAGTTCCCCGCCGGAGGGAGGCTGGGAGGTGGCCGGAGCCTCCAAGAAGCGGCGCAAGGCCAAGAGGAAGGCAGCCAAAAATGCCAAGAAGGCTGAGGCTGCTGCGAGGGGAGTGCCGGGGAGGCTGCGCGTCCCCCGCTCAACCGCCGTCGTGCTAACGATGACGGCGGAGGCAGCGGAGAGGGGCGTGCAGTACGCCCAGATTGTCACGCAGGCGAGAGCCTGCGTTGACATGAGGGCTCTCGACATGTCGGGCCCCATCCGGGTGAAACCCACTCGGACGGGTGCTCGGCTACTGGAGATCCCCGGCGCTTCAAGCGGTCCCCAGGCCGATGCCCTAGCGGCTAGGCTTCAGGACACGCTAGACGCAGCCGACGTCCGGGTGTCCAGGCCCAACAAATGCGCAGAAATGCGCATTTCGGACCTGGACGACTCCATCACGGCGGAGCAAATCCGCCTCACCGTGGCGGAGGCCGGGGGCTGCCCCCTAGAGGCGGTGAAGGTCGGAGCAATCCGCTTCGGCCGCCGTGGACTGGGGGCGGCAGTTGTCGGCTGCCCCATCGCAGCAGCCAAAAAGGCTGCCGACCGGGGGTTCCTCGCCGTTGGAGGCGTGGTGCGGGTGCAGGTCCGGCTCCTGCAGGCTCGACCGACCAGGTGCTTTAGGTGCCTGTCGGTCGGCCACGTGGGGGTGCAGTGCACGGCGGCGGTGACGGTCGGTGACCGCTGCTTCCGCTGTGGCCAACCCGGCCATACGGCCGGTGGATGCGAAGCTCTGCTGCACTGTTTCAGGTGTGCAGCGGGGGGCAAACCGGCCGACCATAGGGTTGGCAGCAAGGCCTGCACCGGGGGGGGAGCCGAAGCCGCAAGGCGGGAGCTCCACCCAAAGTTCGCGGCGGGATGCGGAGATGGTTCCATAATGGATCCTCAGCTCCGCATCCTGCAGGCGAACGTGGGCCACGGTGCCGATGCTCAGGGTCTTCTGCTCCAGAGCATGGCACAGTGGTCCATACACGTCGCCGCTGTCGCCGATCCGTACACTCACCGGCCCCTTGGGCCTGCCTGGGTGGTCGACCTGGACGGGTCGGCGGCACTGGTGTACAACGCCGCTATGGGTGCCCCCCCCTCCCTGTTGTCGTGGCAAGGGAGCATGGCATCGTAGCGGCGCGTGTGGGGGAGATTGCGGTCGTGGCCGTCTATTTCACGCCGAGCCTACACCGACGCATAGGGGAGTACCGGCAGTCGCTGGAGCGACTGACCGACGTCGTCAACGCCTGCCATCCTCATCCGGTTCTTGTGCTCGGGGACTTCAACGCCTGGTCAGTGACCTGGGGGTCCCGGCACACGAACCCACGAGGTAGGGCTCTGGAGAGCTGGGCCGCTAATCACGGTCTAGTTCTCCAGAATCGCGGGGCCGAAGCCACGTTCGTGACCGCGGAGCGCAGTTCGATTATCGACCTATCGTTCGCAGGCGCTTCGCTGTCGCACCGTGTGCGGGACTGGCGTGTTGTTGTGGGGGTGGAGACACTGGCGGATCACCGATACGTTCGGTTTGATGTCTCCCCCCCCGCGGGTGATGCGCTGGTCATACCGGCCCCACGCGAGCCACGCTGGGTGCTTGGGAGACTGAATCGGGAGGTCCTCCTGGAGGCCGCCATCGTACAGGCCTGGGCCATTGCGCCGGACAGGCCTGTCGATATCGACGATGAGGCGGTGTGGTTCCGGGAGGCCATGACTCGTGTCTGCGATGCGGGTATGCCTAGGGCACCACCCTATAGTCCGAGGCGTCGGGTCTACTGGTGGTCTGCGGAGATCGCGAGGCTACGGCAAGCCTGCGTGATCGCGCACCGCCGGTGGACCAGACTCCGTAGGAGGCGCAGCCGAACCGCAGATTCGGAGCCCCGAGTAGCGGAGCTTCATGTGGGATACAGGGAGGCCAGAGATGCCCTCCGAGCGGAGATTAAGCGGGCGAAAGCCGCGGCTTATAAGGAGCTAATGGAGACGCTGGAGCGGGACCCATGGGGGCGGCCTTACCTTATGGTAAGAGGAAAGCTGCGCCCCCGGGCCCCGCCGTTGACCCGGGTTCTCCAGCCAGCTCTGCTCGGTGGAGTGGTCGAGTCCCTGTTCCCGGCGCGAGCGGAACACGTTCCGCCGCAGATGACTCCGCCACCTCGGTCGCTTGTGGCGCCCAGTGTGGTAGATGACGACGAAGTCCCCGAGGTCACTTGGGTAGAACTGGAGCTGGCGGTGCGAAGGCTTAGAGCCAAGAAGAGCACCGCCCCGGGACCCGACGGCATTCCAGGCCGCGCGTGGGTCCTAGCTCTGGGAGAAGACGGTCTCGAACCCCGGCTGAGAGGGTTCCTCAGCGCATGCTTGGAGCGGGGCCAGTTTCCGAAGATGTGGAAGACGGGGAAACTGGTCCTCATCCGAAAGGAGGGTCGCCCGGCGGACGAACCGTCCGGCTACCGGCCCATTGTGTTGCTCGACGAGGTGGGCAAGCTCTTTGAAAGAGTTATTGCGAAGCGCCTCGTCGAGCACCTCTCTGGTAGGGGGCCGGACCTGGCGGATGCCCAATATGGCTTCCGCCGGTGGCGGTCCACCGTGGATGCCATCATGCGCGTGAGGACTTTGGCGGAGGAGGCAGTTGCCCGGGGTGAGGTGACGTTGGCGGTGTCCTTGGACATCTCCAACGCGTTCAACACCTTGCCCTGGAGTTG
This sequence comes from Eilema griseolum, assembly GCA_963662185.1. Lineage (NCBI taxonomy): Eukaryota > Metazoa > Arthropoda > Insecta > Lepidoptera > Erebidae > Eilema > Eilema griseolum. The sequence continues at coordinate 5,770,673 of OY759243.1, forward strand.
CATCAGGGAGGCACTCGTGTACCACGGTGTGCCTCTCTACCTCCGCCGCATAGTCGGGGCGTACCTGACGGAGAGAGCCGTCATCTACCCAAGTGCGACCGGCGTCGGTCGGCGTGAGATGTCGTGCGGTGTTCCACAGGGATCGGTTCTCGGGCCGCTACTGTGGAACATTGGATACGACTGGGTGCTTCGCGGTGAGCTTGCGGACGGCGCCGCCGTCACGTGCTATGCGGACGACACGCTGGTGACGGCGAGCGGAGCTACACACCGCGAAGCGATCCTGAGGGCCACGACCGCGGTTGCTCAAGTCGTGGAACGGATCCGGCGGCTGGGCCTTGAGGTGGCTTTGCATAAATCCGAGGCCATGTTCTTTCATGGACCTCGGCGCACGCCACCACCTGGTTCCAGTCTCACAGTGGGAGGCACTCTCATCGGCATCAAGCATCAAGCAGATGAAATATCTGGGGCTCGTGCTCGACGGCCGGTGGGACTTCGGGAAGCACTTCCGAAGTCTGGGCCCCAAATTGGCGGGCACAGCCAACGCTCTGGCGCGGCTACTGCCCAACCTGAGGGGCCCGGATGACTCCTGCAGGAGACTCTACGCGGGTGTCGTGCGGTCCATGGCCCTGTACGGGTGTCCCGTGTGGGCGGACACCCTGAGTGATCGGCACATGCTTCTGCTGCAGCGTCCGCAGCGGAAGTTGGCGTGCCGCATCATAAGGGGGTACCGCACGATATCATTCAACGCGGCGAGTCTCCTCGCTGGATCGCTACCATGGATCCTGGAAGCGAGATGCCTTTCGGCGCTATACAGGTTCCGAAGGGCGGCGCGGGAGCGGGGTCACGATCCCGAGCCCGAAGAAATTCGGGCCGTGAGATCCCGGCTCCACAGGGAAATGGTGGCAGAATGGGAGAGACGACTTGGGCAACCAAGCGCAGGGCACGCCGTAGTAACGGCGGTAAGACCCATCATGGGGGAGTGGCTAGAGAGGCCACACGGCAGCCTCTCGTACCGTCTGACGCAGATGATCACCGAGCACGGATGCTTCGGAAAGTATCTGCGTCGGATGCAGAAAGAGCCAACGTCCAAGTGCCATCACTGCGACGCGAGCGAGGACTCAGGTCCGCACACGCTCACCGAGTGTCCGGCGTGGGAGACGCCGAGGCGGGAGCTTGTGGCAGCCCTGGGAGTGAGGGTTCTCACGCTCTCCACCTTGCTCGCGGCGATGGTTCGCTGCGCGGATGCGTGGGCGGCCGGCGCCTCCTTCTGCGAGCAAGTAATGCTCGTGAAGGAGGAGGCGGGGCGGGAGCGGCAGCGGGAGCGACGAAGGATCGCTAGACAAGCTGCCCGCGCACGAAGGCAACTCGGGCGTCGGAGGTCGATGAACGACCTCCGCCCCCCATGAGCGCCGGCCTGGGGGTGACAGGTGAAGCCGCCTGTCACCCTTGCAGAAGCCCACAAGTAACCCAAGTCACACAAGTCACCCGTTTCCGGGGACGAGTTGGGGACTCTGTGGTCCCCACACCCGAGAAGAGGGCCAGATCGTGAGAGATGGCCCTGGGTCGGCCGGGGTGCGAGGGATATGCCTGTCAACCTCACCTTCGGCAACCGAAACGACCCACAGGCGGCGTGCGTTTTAGTCGGTTCGAGTCCGACATAACCTCCTCCACCGGCTCCGGTGGGGAGGTATCCGTGGGGATTTTGCGCACGTAAAAAAAAAAAAAAAAAAAGGCGATCATAAAGTTAATTTAAAAGGCGTCTTTAACTTTGGTGTGAATGAGGCCTCACCAAGATCTTAGATCTTCGAGACTCAAGTTTACTTCATCTACTGACTGATCGACAAGGTTCAAGCGAAGACTTACCTCTCGGGGTTGAGGGTTCAGAGGGCAGTAGCTCTTAGAAAAGTCAATAAACCAATTTTCACAGGCTTTTGAAAGAGCATCTCGTTCTCGAAAGTTAAAATTTTGAATGTAACCGTTATGAACGCTCTAATGAAAACAGATTACTATTAAAACAAATCTGTTATATGTTGTTGTGTATGTTTACAGAGCCGCGTATTGACTGTATCGGATGCGGAAGCGCTGCGCCTCAATGGTCCGCAAGGTGCGCGCCAGTGCCAACAGCATCCTGAGCATGATGGCGAGCAGGCTGGACTGTTGCTACACTTACTGCACCAAGGTTTCACGTGCGCCTGTTACATTGCTGCACTGAGTGCTGTATTATGTCATTAAATTTTGACAATAAAAATGAGTACCTACTACTTAATATAGGTTTTGTTGGTCGTTGAATGACCTGCGTTCGCCATGAGCACAGGCCTAGGGCTGATGGGTAGAGCCACCTGTCGCCCTAGCAGAAGCAGGAGAGAGAGATGGCTCTAGGTCAGCCGCGGTGAGAGGGATATGTCTGTCAACATCACTTTCGGCAACCAACAATGACCCACAGGCGCGTTTTAGTCGGTTCGAGTCCGACATAACCTCTTCCACCAGCTCCAGCGGGGTGGTGAGTTTATCGCACGTAAAAAAAGTCATTATTGTTACTAACACAATGAGTCTGAATTAATCAAATAAATAAATATTATTATTATTATATTATAAACGGTTTGGAAGTTGGAAAACATTGTAATCGATGGTTGAATGCACAGTCAGTAACAAGAACACGGAGTTATCAAATTATATTAGCCTTTGTTACCTTTTGTCGCGCCAAGTGTAACATGTTGCTAACAAAATTATTACCTTCAGTGTCATGACGACACAAATTTCATGTAAACGTAAATTAAGTAGTAACTTATTACGTGTATTGGCTATTGTTGTAATTCTTTTTCTTAATCTTGGAATTCTTTTCCAGCACACAGAGCTTCTTTCTTCTTACAGTCCTGGGTCCTGTAAGTGGCCCTCAAGCTGAGTGCCACCATTTTTACATTGTATGTGTCTGCAATGGTGGCTCTCGTTCCTGAGTTCTCTTCCTTCAGCTACTAAAGCTTACCGTCAGATGTGACCTATTTAACAAAATGGTAGTAAATGTGAAATATACTTATGAAGACAGAGGTGTATGGCCAAGGTTGGGGCCAAGTCAATCTCATCTGCAAGACGGTAAACCTACCAATTATACCGAAGTTAACAAGATTAACTTTGCACACTATTCGAGAATTGATTATTTATGGAGGAAGAAAAGCGTGAATATTACCCAACTGAGCAGTCTGACTGGGGAAGCACCTCCGCCTTAAAGAATACCATGGCTATAATAACCTCGTGGTGTGTTCCCGGCGGTGAATAGGGTAGCTAGAGCTCAATGGAGAGTTTTGTGCTGTCAGTGGAAAGTGAGTCAGTGTTACAGGGTTGGCAGCACGGTGTGACTCCCTTTTTTTTTTTTTTTTTTTACGTGCGCTAAATCCCCATGGATACCTCCCCACCGGAGCCGGTGGAGGAGGTTATGTCGCACTCGAACCGACTAAAACGCACGCCGCCTGTGGGTAGTTTTGGTTGCCGAAGGTGAGGTTGACAGGCATATCCCTCGCACCCCGGCCGACCCAGGGCCATCTCTCACGATCTGGCCCTCGTCTCGGGTGTGGGGACTACAGAGTCCCCAACTTGACCCTGGAAACGGGGAGGCGCGCTAGGCGCGCCACCGCCGCGGCCTGCTTCTGCCAGGGTGACAGGCGGCTCCACCTGTCACACCCAGGCCGGCGCTCATGGGGGGCGGAGGTCGTTCATCGACCTCCGACGCCCGAGTTGCCTTCGTACGCGGGCAGCTTGGCTTGCGATCCTTCGTCGCTCCCGCTGCCGCTCCCGCTCCGCCTCCTCCTTCACGAGCATTACTTGCTCGCAGAAGGAGGCGCCGGCCGCCCACGCATCCGCGCAGCGGACCATCGCCGCGAGCAAGGTGGAGAGCGTGAGAACTCTCACTTCCAGGGCCGCCACAAGCTCCCGCCTCGGCGTCTCCCACGCCGGACACTCGGTGAGCGTGTGCGGACCTGAGTCCTCGCTCGCGTCGCAGTGATGGCACTCGGACGTTGGCTCTTTCTCCATCCGACGCAGATACTTTCCGAAGTATCCGTGCTCGGTGATCATCTGCGTCAGACGGTACGAGAGGCTGCCGTGTGGCCTCTCTAGCCACTCCCCCATGACGGTGTGACTCCCTTGGTTATTTAAACACTTTCCATTAGGTGGCTTGTTTGCCACCTAAATTGTATGAAAAAGTATATATATTTGACAGCCTCTGTGGCTGGACGGTAGTGAAAGCGGCCGATACACAGAAGGTGCGGGTTCGGTCCCCGCTCATTGCAAATATTTGTATACATGAATATGGGTATTTGTATTAGTCTGGTTGTGTCTCGGAGAGTACGTTAAGCTATCGGACTCGGTTACCACACGAATAAATACATATGGCAGTCGTTACAGGAAGTTGGAACCCTAAAAGTCCAACAACGGGTCTAGCTGCAATGCTTCGTTATTGCCTTTGGGTTGTGGAGGTCAGAAGCCAAATCCGCAGTTAGACCGGTAGATTGGAACCCACACTCCGAGGTGAAAGTTAGGATAAAGAAGAAGGTCCTAGCTGAAGCAGGCACAGGGTGACAGAGTGTGCCTCTTTATAGGGGGTTACAAAAGCAGATATGGGGAGACACAGTGCGGTTTTAGTCGGTTTGAGTGTGATATACCGTTAGTGCCGGTGAGCTGCAGCCCGATGTCATCCGCACGTGAAAAATAAAAACTCCTCACCGGTTCTAATAGTCAGTCAATAATTTCCTTCAATTTACAAATCCAACTAAACACATCCAATGTTCATCACAAAGAACTTATCTTAATATCAAAGCAAAAATAATAGGTACGTGTAACTGTGATCTTATAACCTAATTACGGGGGGTACTGTATCACAATTAATTCTCATAAATAAATTACTCTCAGTGAATTCCGTTAGAAATACTCGTACTCATGAAGGAAATTCGTAAATCAAAACCATGTCTCGTGTTTCAAAGAGCTTGCCATACTGAGATACAAACCGTAATTTCACATATGTACATTAGACGCCAATTAAACATGAGAATATAATGAGTAGTAGAGTCGGCCTTAAGATTAAAAGGTCGCGGGTTCGAATCCTGGCCATAGATACAACAACACATCGTCTGTCAAAGACCAGAAAAAAACGGGGTGGAGGAGAGTTCTAACAGAGAACTAAAAACGCTATTAAAGCCGTTAAAGCTAGAATTCGTCGAAACCTAAGGAAGCAAAAAACTTATCGCGAGAAATGAAGATTCCCGCTTGGACTCTGTCACGTATTATAAAACAAGACCTGAAAGCTTGGTGCTTATCGTCGATATACAGGACATGCTGTAAATAAATCTTTACGATTAAAGTGAGTGGATCGTTCAAAGCGCCTTCTGTCGCGATACGCAGGTGAAAGGCACAGAAATATCCTATTTACCCATGAACAAATTTTCACGATTGAAGAACACTACAATAAGCAAAATGGTAAGTGCACGCTCACAGGTCTAAGGAAGCTCAAGTGGTCGGAAAGGTACAACGTGGTCATCATCCTGCATCAGAGACGGTGTGGTGGGGTGTGTCTTATCAGGGAGTCACAAAATTACATGTTTGTGAAAAAGGAGTGAAAATTGCAGTCAAAGTGTATCAAGATACTGTCTTGGATCATGTTGTGAAATCTCTCAGCAATACACTTTTTAAAAATATACTGGTAACTTTCCAGCAGGACTGTGCTCCTGGTCACAAGACACGAACTACCTAAGCCTGGCTATAAAACTACGTTCTGGACTTTACAAGAGCTGAAGACTAGCCCTCATCTAGCCCAGACGTCAATCCTTTAGACTACAAATTATGGTCAGTTTTATAAGTACGGCGACATTGAGTCTCTTAAAATATCAAAGATTTTTTGCAAACAGTGGCAAAGCAAGCAGTGGCAAAATTTCCCTTGGAAACAGCGCGTAAATCCATAAATTCGTAGCCAAACAGATGAAAAGTCTGTATAAAACCAAAAGAGGCATTTCGAATAAAATATATTTTTCGTTTTTTGCTAAGACTTTAATAAAATTTTAAAGAACGGCAAATGTCTACTTTGGGACGCAATGTGTGTCAATAAGGTAGCCGCCAGCCACCTTAGTCGCACCGTTCACTCTCCGTCGGCCGCCGCGGAATACGCCAGCTCAAGGAAGAGGAAGAACCGCTGTACCAGTTCGTGCCAATGGCAGTGGAGACTCTGGGGAGCTGGGGCAAGGAAGCTAAAAGCCTTATTAAAGAAATCGGACAGAGGCTCATCAAGGCGACCGGTAACACTCGTTCCGGGTAGTTCCTGGTTGTGATGGTACGGCACCTAACCAAAGCTGAGTAAATTTCGATTTTACACGTTCGATATAAAGCTATGTTGGAAGTGCCAGCTCCCCTCTTCTGAGGGGAGATATGAGTGCTCCTCCAGCCGCACAGATATTGTGAAATTCATCCAGAGACAATAATTTCCCCACTGGCATTGGCCATCTCAATGGACAAAGTATGCAATCGCGAATAGAGAATACTCAAGACATATACAATAAACAATTAAATACGCTGATGTCTGTTACTTATCTCGCATATATTCAATCGCACGTATAAATTCGGTGTACAAGCTACCGTACTTCATTGACTCGGTCTCCGTACCATAGGATTTCTAAATCCTAATCTTCCGTCTGTCATATCTGGTCGCACCGGCCTCTGTGCTTGAGAGAGCTGCACTTCGACGCTAGGTCTCCCGTGGGAATCGAACCACACCCGGTCCTAGTTATCACAGACGGCTGTAATTGCATTATACGATAGCAGGGTACGATCTCGGTACGATAACTTGCTCCTCACCAATACGCCCGATGCTCACCACATGCTCACCATCAAGCAAAGCCGCCATCGATTGTAGATTGCAGGGTACGTGGACGACGACCCAAGACTATTCCTTTGAGGATATCCCCAGGTCTCGGAACTAACAGGTCCCTGGTCTACCGCCTGACTCTTTACATGTGGTGCTTTTGCATTCATCAAGTCTAAAGGCCATGTAACAACCATCAACGCATTTCGCAACTTCAACAAATAGGTTGATTAATTATACTGTACACTTTTATACCTAAAACGCTGTATTACTCAACCTTAGATAGCATTATAAAAGTACTTAAACATTGATATAAAACAATCACTATAAGACAATCACTATAAAACAATCACTATAATTACAAGAGTAATATGAAAGCAACTCACCACGTGTGTAGAGACTTGATAGTGTTTCACTTGATAGTGTTACACCTTAACTTACTCGAGTAACGCCTATGACCCCGATCCTTCACCAGTTGACGAGCTCGCTTCCAACGACCGACGTCCTCTCCAGACCCAAGTCGAATGCCCCCCGATCCTTCGCTCAGTCTCCGTCTCGTAAAACCCTTCCCGAGATGTCCTCATCCCTTGTTTTTATAAGCCTGCACGTGTTTTACCAATTTCTATGGAACACTCGTAATAAATCTAGCGTCTTAATAGTTTCTTTAAGCGTTGCAAAAACAATGACCCTCACTTTAGGCTTTTAAACAAAAGGTCTGCTTTATCTGATTTATGGAGGGTCGAAATAACAACGATGCAAGCCAGATGACTATAAGTGAACGACTCCTAATAAATATCAAATTACAAATATATTACAGATGTACCTAGTGGGGTTTATTAATTTCTTATCGTTGAGTAACTAGTGTACCATCACATGGTGCAAAGGCTGGCCATCGCCATCCAACGTGGCAACGCAGCAAGTGTTATGGGCACCGGGAGCGATCAGGAGGGTTGTTTGATTAGTTCATGGACTAAGCATTACGTGTTGTACAATTTTGATATTTTGTATTATGTTTTTTAAAAAATATGCATTTTCATTTGTAACAAAACTTATGGCTGGTCTAGGTATAGGAATGAAAAGAAATTTAACTCAAGGAACTTCAGTAAATTTTCTGATCTATATACTCGTATTTCTATAAGATGTAATGTAAAATGAGTCTAAAATGTAAAATTAACATATTAATGAAAAATGCGATTAAACACCTGCTTAGTGGAGAAGCGTGAGTACCTTTTTTTGGATTTTAAATAATGTATTATGTTATCTGCAATCTGTGTAATTCAGGCATTCTTAACAATGTCTAGGCAATATAGAATGCCTGCTGTACCACCGGCAATGTATGAAATATATATATCTTGGTCTATATTTGCGGATGGCTTTGCGGAAACTCTATTTCTGATTAATTATATCCTTATATATCGAAGTCCAAATTACGCGGTGTTATTACTGCAACTCGAAGTGGATAGATAGATTGTAGGTTGGAAGGTTAAGTCGGTAGCGGAGCTCCCCCATTAGCTTTCGTGGTTGTTTTTGTTATAACCACCAGGTATGCTTTTTGATACCATTTCTTACACTGCTGTGCACTCGTTATTTTATACATTGCCTAGGCATACTAGTCTAGCCATAAATATTGTTACGAAGAAAAATCATTTTTTTTTATTGCAAATAATATTTATTACTTTTACAGTGTGCTAGTTTAATACATAAATATAAACCAATTTAAAATATAAAAAGCTTATTCCAAGTGGTCTCCATTGGCTGCAACACAGTCCTTTAAACTGACCATAAATCATAATCCAGCTTATTAAGATCGGGACTAGACGACGGCCAGTCTTCAGCTCTGATGAAGTCCGAAACGTTTACTTCCAACCAAGGTGTGCGTGCGTGGTGTGTATGCGTGGACCGAGCTTTATGACTCGGCGCTGAGTCTTGTTGGAAGGAACATACTTGGTTATTGAACATGGTGTTGTTAAGGGGTTTAACTACCTTCTCAAGAATGGTATCTTGATACACTTGTGCCGATGTTTTGATACCTTTTTCACAAAAATATGGCTCAGTCACTCCTTCATAGCTAACACCCCACCAAACCATCACTGAAGTCGGATAATGCCCACGTTGTACTCTGTCGACTAATTGGGAAGCTTCCTTAGAGCTTTGAGCATAAATACGGTCATTTTGTTTGTTAAAATGTTGCTCAATTGTAAAGATTTTCTCATCCGTAAACAAATTTTTTCTGTGACCTCCCTTTGCGTACCGCTTCAGTAGTTGCTTCGATTTTACCACCCTATTCTTTTTTAAATTATCAGTTAAAAAATGACCAGTGTGTCTCTTATAGGCTGCAAGTCCTAAGTCATCTTTTAAAATGCGCGACATGGTTCTGGGTGCTATCTTCATCTCCCGAGATAAAATCTTTTGCTTTCGGACAGGATTTCTTCGAATTCTTTCCCTTACTGCTTTGACCACCTTTTTCGTACGAACACTACGTGGACGGCCAGATCTTTTTCTGTCACAAACAGAAGAGGTCTCATTGTACCTAGACTAAGTATACTTTGTCGGTAAAAATATATTGTTCATAAGTTTGTACTTAGGTTCCTACCTACCTAACTAACTAGTATGCAATAAATAATTTTGACGTCATAATTTTCATTGTTGAAAAAATTACTATTAAAGGTTGGGTGGATGATTAACCCCTCATTTTCACCTAGGTATAAAACATGTATTTGACAAGTTTCAATATGTCACAGGCTAAAGTGTGAATGCAAATATGTTTTATACTTGTTTTCAACTTGTTTGCCATACATACTATGTGAGCGAAAGTATCTGAGATACATATATATACCAAGTAATGTGTTTTGATTAGTCTTCTAGAAGTCTTCAACAAGTTTGTAACTTGTTTCGTGGTGAAAACAAAAGCGATAAACAGAGGTAAGATAATACCGCTCTTAAACCATTCTTAGGCCCATATACTAGAACGATACAGTTCTGCCTCTCTTTTTTTTTTTTTTTTTTACGTGCGCAAAATCCCCACGGATACCTCCCCGCCGGAGCCGGTGGAGGAGGTTATGTCGGACTCGAACCGACTAAAACGCACGCCGCCTGTGGGTCGTTTTGGTTGCCGAAGGTGAGGTTGACAGGCATATCCCTCGCACCCCGGCCGACCCAGGGCCATCTCTCACGATATGGCCCTCTTCTCGGGTGTGGGGACTACAGAGTCCCCAACTCGTCCCCGGAAACGGGGAGGCGCGCCACGCGCGCCACCGCCGCGGCCTGCTTCTGCCAGGGTGACAGGCGGCTTCACCTGTCACCCCCAGGCCGGCGCTCATGGGGGGCGGAGGTCGTTCATCGACCTCTGACGCCCGAGTTGCCTTCGTGCGCGGGCAGCTTGTCTTGCGATCCTTCGTCGCTCCCGCTGCCGCTCCCGCCCCGCCTCCTCCTTCACGAGCATTACTTGCTCGCAGAAGGAGGCGCCGGCCGCCCACGCATCCGCGCAGCGAACCATCGCCGCGAGCAAGGTGGAGAGCGTGAGAACCCTCACTCCCAGGGCCGCCACAAGCTCCCGCCTCGGCGTCTCCCACGCCGGACACTCGGTGAGCGTGTGCGGACCTGAGTCCTCGCTCGCGTCGCAGTGATGGCACTCGGACGTTGGCTCTTTTTGCATCCGACGCAGATACTTTCCGAAGCATCCGTGCTCGGTGATCATCTGCGTCAGACGGTACGAGAGGCTGCCGTGTGGCCTCTCTAGCCACTCCCCCATGATGGGTCTTACCGCCGTTACTACGGCGTGCCCTGCGCTTGGTTGCCCAAGTCGTCTCTCCCATTCCGCCACCATTTCCCTGTGGAGCCGGGATCTCACGGCCCGAATTTCTTCGGGCTCGGGATCGTGACCCCGCTCCCGCGCCGCCCTTCGGAACCGGTATAGCGCCGAAAGGCATCTCGCTTCCAGGATCCATGGTGGGGATCCAGCGAGGAGACTCGCCGCGTTGAAGGATATCGTGCGGTACCCCCTTATGATGCGGCACGCCAACTTCCGCTGCGGACGCTGCAGCAGAAGCATGTGCCGATCACTCAGGGTGTCCGCCCACACGGGACACCCGTACAGGGCCATGGACCGCACGACACCCGCGTAGAGCCTCCTGCAGGAGTCCTCCGGGCCCCTCAGGTTGGGCAGTAGCCGCGCCAGAGCGTTGGCTGTGCCCGCCAATTTGGGGCCCAGACTTCGGAAGTGCTTCCCGAAGTCCCACCGGCCGTCGAGCACGAGCCCCAGATATTTCATCTGGGGCTTGATGCCGATGAGAGTGCCTCCCACTGTGAGACTGGAACCAGGTGGTGGCGTGCGCCGAGGTCCATGAAAGAACATGGCCTCGGATTTATGCAAAGCCACCTCAAGGCCCAGCCGCCGGATCCGTTCCACGACTTGAGCAACCGCGGTCGTGGCCCTCAGGATCGCTTCGCGGTGTGTAGCCCCGCTCGCCGTCACTAGCGTGTCGTCCGCATAGCACGTGACGGCGGCGCCGTCCGCAAGCTCACCGCGAAGCACCCAGTCGTATCCAATGTTCCACAGTAGCAGCCCGAGAACCGACCCTGTGGAACACCGCACGACATCTCACGCCGACCGACGCCGGTCGCACTTGGGTAGATGACGGCTCTCTCCGTCAGGTACGCCCCGACTATGCGGTGGAGGTAGAGAGGCACACCGTGGTACACGAGTGCCTCCCTGATGCAACTCCAGGGCAAGGTGTTGAACGCGTTGGAGATGTCCAAGGACACCGCCAACGTCACCTCACCCCGGGCAACTGCCTCCTCCGCCAAAGTCCTCACGCGCATGATGGCATCCACGGTGGACCGCCACCGGCGGAAGCCATATTGGGCATCCGCCAGGTCCGGCCCCCTACCAGAGAGGTGCTCGACGAGGCGCTTTGCAATAACTCTTTCAAAGAGCTTGCCCACCTCGTCGAGCAACACAATGGGCCGGTAGCCGGACGGTTCGTCCGCCGGGCGACCCTCCTTTCGGATGAGGACAAGTTTCCCCGTCTTCCACATCTTCGGAAACTGGCCCCGCTCCAAGCATGCGCTGAGGAACCCTCTCAGTCGGGGTTCGAGACCGTCTTCTCCCAGAGCTAGGACCCACGTGCGGCCTGGAATGCCGTCGGGTCCCGGGGCGGTGCTCTTCTTGGCTCTAAGCCTTCGCACCGCCAGCTCCAGTTCTACCCAAGTGACCTCGGGGACTTCGTCGTCAACTACCACACTGGGCGCCACAGGCGACCGAGGTGGCGGAGTCATCTGCGGCGGAACGTGTTCCGCTCGCGCCGGGAACAGGGACTCGACCACTCCACCGAGCAGAGCTGGCTGGAGAACCCGGGTCAACGGCGGGGCCCGGGGGCGCAGCTTTCCTCTTACCATAAGGTAAGGCCGCCCCCATGGGTCCCGCTCCAGCGTCTCCATGAGCTCCTTGTAAGCCGCGGCTTTCGCCCGCTTAATCTCCGCTCGGAGGGCATCTCTGGCCTCCCTGTATCCCACATGAAGCTCCGCCACTCGGGGCTCCGTATCTGCGGTTCGGCTACGCCTCCTACGGAGTCTGGTCCACCGGCGGTGCGCGATCACGCAGGCTTGCCGTAGCCTCGCGATCTCCGCAGACCACCAGTAGACCCGACGCCTCGGACTATAGGGTGGTGCCCTAGGCATACCCGCATCGCAGACACGAGTCATGGCCTCCCGGAACCACGCCGCCTCATCGTCGATATCGACAGGCCTGTCCGGCGCAATGGCCCAGGCCTGTACGATGGCGGCCTCCAGGAGGACCTCCCGATTCAGTCTCCCAAGCACCCAGCGTGGCTCGCGTGGGGCCGGTATGACCGGCGCATCACCCGCGGGGGGGGAGACATCAAACCGAACGTATCGGTGATCCGCCAGTGTCTCCACCCCCGCAACAACACGCCAGTCCCGCACACAGTGCGACAGCGAAGCGCCTGCGAACGATAGGTCGATAATCGAACTGCGCTCCGCGGTCACGAACGTGGCTTCGGCCCCGCGATTCTGGAGAACTAGACCGTGATTAGCGGCCCAGCTCTCCAGAGCCCTACCTCGTGGGTTCGTGTGCCGGGACCCCCAGGTCACTGACCAGGCGTTGAAGTCCCCGAGCACAAGAACCGGATGAGGATGACAGGCGTTGACGACGTCGGTCAGTCGCTCCAGCGACTGCCGGTATTCCCCTATGCGTCGGTGTAGGCTCGGCGTGAAATAGACGGCCACGACCGCAATCTCCCCACACGCGCCGCTACGATGCCATGCTCCCTTGCCACGACAACAGGGGGGGGGGCACCCATAGCGGCGTTGTACACCAGTGCCGCCGACCCGTCCAGGTCGACCACCCAGGCAGGCCCAAGGGGCCGGTGAGTGTACGGATCGGCGACAGCGGCGACGTGTATGGACCACTGTGCCATGCTCTGGAGCAGAAGACCCTGAGCATCGGCACCGTGGCCCACGTTCGCCTGCAGGATGCGGAGCTGGGGATCCATTATGGAACCATCTCCGCATCCCGCCGCGAACTTTGGGTGGAGCCCCCGCCTTGCGGCTTCGGCTCCCCCCCGGTGCAGGCCTTGCTGCCAACCCTATGGTCGGCCGGTTTGCCCCCCGCTGCACACCTGAAACAGTGCAGCGGAGCTTCGCATCCACCGGCCGTATGGCCGGGTTGGCCACAGCGGAAGCAGCGGTCACCGACCGCCACCGCCGCCGTGCACTGCACCCCCACGTGGCCGACCGACAGGCACCTAAAGCACCTGGTCGGTCGAGCCTGCAGGAGCCGGACCTGCACCCGCACCACGCCTCCAACGGCGAGGAACCCCCGGTCGGCAGCCTTTTTGGCTGCTGCGATGGGGCAGCCGACAACTGCTGCCCTCAGTCCACGGCGGCCGAAGCGGATTGCTCCGACCTTCACCGCCTCTAGGGGGCAGCCCCCGGCCTCCGCCACGGTGAGGCGGATTTGCTCCGCCGTGATGGAGTCGTCCAAGTCCGATATGCGCATTTCTGCGCATTTGTTGGGCCTGGACACCCGGACGTCGGCTGCGTCTAGCGTGTCCCGAAGCCTAGCCGCTAGGGCATCGGCCTGGGGACCGCTTGATGCGCCGGGGATCTCGAGTAACCGAGCACCCGTCCGAGTGGGTTTCACCCGGATGGGGCCCGGCATGTCGAGAGCCCTCATGTCGACGCAGGCTCTCGCCTGCGTGACAATCTGGGCGTACTGCACGCCCCTCTCCGCCGCCTCCGCCGTCATCGTTAGGACGACGGCGGTTGAGCGGGGAACGCGCAGCCTCCCCGGCACTCCCCTCGCAGCAGCCTCGGCCTTCCTGGCCTTTTTGGCTGCCTTCCGGAGCGCCTTGCGCCGCTTCTTGGAGGCTCCGGCCACCTCCCAGCCTCCCTCCGGCGGGGAACTTGAGGAGGCAATCCCCGCCGGGGTCCGGGCCTGCGCTGGGGCTGAGGCTAGGGCTGGGGACTTCTTCCCCTTGCCCTTCCCCTTCCCCTTGCCATTGGCCCGGGCACCCTGGGAGCTCCCAGCTCCCACTTCGAGAGCGACAGTGGCTCGAGCGACCGGAGCGGCAGGAGCGGCAGGCGCAGCGGATGGGCTGCAGGCCGCCACCGCCGGACCGGTGGGACCGCTTCTCACCGCTCCGGCGTACCCCGTCGGCGGCGCCAAGGGCGGGCGGCGGCTGGAGTCCATGACCGCCTCCATGAACCTCCGGGTGCGCTCCTCCTGCGTCACCTGCCACCTTCGCTACTCAGCCAGCGCCGCCTCCTGCCGCTTTTCCATGGCGGCCATTGCCGCCATGCATGCCGCCAGTGGGTCTGCGGGCCTAGCCGGCTGCAGCACCGGCGACTCCAGCCGAGCGGGCTGTGCCAGTGACACCGGCCGCACCGGTGTCTCCGGCCGCACCGGTCGCACCGTCGGCCTTGACCGCACCGGTGTCTCCGGCCGTACCGGTGCATCCGGCCGCACCGGCGACCTCGACCGCACTGGTGACAGCTGCGGCGCCGATGGCACCGGCCGCTCCGGCTGCACCGCTAGTCGTCGCCGCGCCGACCGCGTCACGCGCTCCGCGGGCAGCCCGGCGACGACCTGACGGAGGTTCGCCACTTCGGCCGCCATCCTCTCCATCTCTTTGCGGTGCTCAGCCGCCGTTCGCTCTACGCTGTTGAGGAGCTCAACTTGCCTCCTGCCAAGTTGAGCTCGCTCGTTCCGGGACTCGGCCAGCTCCGCCTTGAGCAGCTCAAACTGCTCGACGAGGCGCGTCGCAGCCAGCCGAACCCGGTCCTCCTCTGGCGTTAGAGGTCCAGAGCGGGCCCCGGCCAGTCTCTCCAGGGCCTCCATCACGTCCCTGGACGTGGAGCCGTCGGTACGAAGCGCGGGCGCCGCCGAGACGGAGGGACTCGGCGGCGCCCCCACATCTTCCCTGGCTGAGGCCCGTGAGGAGGCGGCTTTGGTGACCCCACCCTGCAGCTTTCGGCGGCTAACCGCAACCTGCTTGGGTGGGGGGGGACGCATCATCTCATCCCCACCAGAACTGCTGGAAGACGAGTCGGTCAGGGTCAAGTCGAGATCCGACTCAGTCTTATCTGGGGGGATGATTTTTTTTCGGCGGTTGCGCTTCCGCCGTGCAGATTTCCGGGTCTGCAGACCCACCGGGCTGTTCGCCCTGCTCCTCTCAGTGGCGGTGTCGAAGTCTTCCGACACCGTCCCTGCTTGGGACGCGACCTCCGCGTCTTGGTGCTGCGCGACCTCCGCGCAGACTGTTTCGCTTGGTGATGGTGTTTTAGTTTTCATTTTTAAATTTTTAGTGTCCATTTCAATCCCACGAGTAGAGACGATCTAAGATACACTTCCCGGGTGACGCTCATTCCGAGAAGCGGGGTAAATACTGTGGATTTCCCCAGGTTTCCACAGGTTTTAATCGACTTCGCTGTCGGGTTTTTCAGACTTTTCCTTGTCGCGGGCCGGCCAATTAAGGCAAGCCCCGCGGCCTTCAAGATACCGGCTTCCCAAGTGTGGCTAGCACTCAGGTCGTTGTCGATATCCTGAAGGTTACGCGACGCAGGAGAGCAGCCAACTCTCCCAACACCGACGGTGGCACGAATGCCTGCCAGCCCCTGCGCGAGCAGTAGGCCGGCCCGTCCCTGGATCCCATGGATCCCTGTGTCACCCCCATGTCCCCTCTGAAAGCAGAGGGATACCGGGAGCGACAGGCTAGCCCTAAAAAGGGCTGTTTGGGATGGAAGGGATTCTACGAATCCCTTCCCGCGGGCCTTGCAGGTCCGCCATACCACGACCCCCTCAGGGTCAGCTAGCCCTAAAAAGGGCTTGTCGGGTTATTGGTCGACGGCTAGCAGAGCTCCTTCTCCTTGGAGTCAGAGTCTACTAACCGTCGTCCAGGGTGCACCAGCCTCCCCGCTTCCGTTCCCCAGGACCGCGGTCCAGAGGGAAAAGAAACAGGTAAGCCAACGTGGAGGTTACCCAACCCGCACCCCAGTTCTGCCTCTCTAGAAAAGTGGCACTTTGTTCAACGGTGTTTTTTTGTAATTTTTTATATGCGAAAAATCTCCACGTATACCCCAGCTGGAACTGGTGGTACAGATTATAACGAATTCGGACTGACTAAAACACACGGCGCCTGTGGGTCGTTTTTGGTTGCCGGAGGTGAGGTTGACAGGCATATCCCTCGCTACCTGGCCAACCCAGGGCCACCCCGGCGGCGTATTGTAGAATGGAATGACGAATGAAATTTGACGTATATGACATATGTTCACGACTGTAATTTTTGTTATTTATTTGGGTGTTATTTCAAGTTTTGTCGTACCAATTGTAACATTTTTATATTGTCATTTCTAAGCATGGCTCTAATCATGTCATATTTATTATTCTTCATCGTTAGGTCAATTCCAGCGTTTCCTATTGTGCCCTTTGTGTTCATTATTTATATCTATTGATATTCAAATATTCACTCATTGAGTTTTAATGATATTCTTTATATCTTTTTCTCCGTTTCTGTAGGTTATTTTGATACGTTTCATAACATTACTAAATTAGGTATATTATCAAATATTTAATAAATTACTTAAAAATGCTTTAAATCGATTACAGATTTTAACATTTTGTGCAAGCAACTAAGTGCAGTGGCTCACAAAAGACAAATAAATTTGTTTTTATCTTTTTATATTTATACGATTACTTATCAACGTTCTTGGCCTCACATCAGTAAACCCATAGCCGCCACATAGATGCTAGTTTTCAGAATTAAATAAAATTAGTAATTAAAATGTATATTTATTTGACTTGATCTAGCCCAACTTTATAACTTTAGAGGTTTAGAGACTTTTGTTACTACAAGTGGCACCAGCAAAAAATGTGAAATTGATTTTCAAATGTTTATCAGTTTTTAACTACTCAATAATCTTACATTATGTTGTTGTAAGATTAGTTATATAGAGTACACATTCATATGTGTACTCCCATTGTATACTTGCCCAATAGTATAGACATAAATGTACCATCACTCATACTTCATCAACTATCTTTCTTGACATCATGGGGGAGTGGCTAGAGAGGCCACACGGCAGCCTCTCGTACCGTCTGACGCAGATGATCACCGAGCACGGATGCTTCGGAAAGTATCTGCGTCGGATGCAGAAAGAGCCAACGTCCGAGTGCCATCACTGCGACGCGAGCGAGGACTCAGGTCCGCACACGCTCACCGAGTGTCCGGCGTGGGAGGCGCCGAGGCGGGAGCTTGTGGCGGCCCTGGGAGTGAGGGTTCTCACGCTCTCCACCTTGCTCGCGGCGATGGTTCGCTGCGCGGATGCGTGGGCGGCCGGCGCCTCCTTTTGCGAGCAAGTAATGCTCGTGAAGGAGGAGGCGGGGCGGGAGCGGCAGCGGGAGCGACGAAGGATCACAAGACAAGCTGCCCGCGTACGAAGGCAACTCGGGCGTCCGAGGTCGATGAACGACCTCCGCCCCCCATGAGCGCCGGCCTGGGGGTGACAGGTGAAGCCGCCTGTCACCCTGGCAGAAGCAGGCCGCGGCGGTGGCGCGCGTGGCGTGCCTCCCCGTTTCCGGGGACGAGTTGGGGACTCTGTAGTCCCCACACCCGAGAAGAGGGCCATATCGTGAGAGATGGCCCTGGGTCGGCCGGGGTGCGAGGGATATGCCTGTCAACCTCACCTTCGGCAACCAAAACGACCCACAGGCGGCGTGCGTTTTAGTCGGTTCGAGTCCGACATAACCTCCTACACCGGCTCCGGTGGGGAGATATCCGTGGGGATTTTGCGCACGTAAAAAAAAAAAAAAAAAAAACTATCTTTCTTGATCCGAAGAAAATGATAGGTTATGGACTAGAATAATTGTTGTTCTGTCTTTCTTTCTTTCAAGCGCTTTTCATGAGCTGTTTGTTATTATTAAATAAAGTCTTGTATGTATCATACCCACGGGGTCTAAAAAACCCTTTCACCTATTTACACTTACTTTGCCGGAGGCAATGTAAATAGTACTAATATTATTGAAAAGTACGAATATGATATTATTGTAATGTTGGAATAATAATAACAGTCTCAATTTTTACAGTCAATGATCAAAGTGGCTCGATAGAAAATATTTACAAACCTTGTTTAACTAAATTGTTTAACATGTACAAAATAATTTACGTATAAATAATAACCTGGATTATTTATACTACAAGCATTATTTGGACCCAAAATAAGCATAGCATAGCTTTATTTTATTTGTACCATCTACTATTTTTTTTGTAAATACCTACGTAAGCGATAAGACCGCCCATTGTACATTGAACTACTACTTGTCCTACTGTAAATCTGTTGGTGTACAATAAAAAAATATTTATCTATCTATATTATCCTCTTAAACAGTAAGTCAATACTATTACTGTCCAGGCTTTCTTCATTACATTTTGAAAAGTTTAAGGTGTCCACATTTAATATGAATTTATCAAATTACTTCTGACGTTGATTGTACATCAAGTATTTGCTTTCGATCCCATATCGATCGGGTTCGATCCCAGGTTGTACCATGGCACACACCAGTGACTTTTCAATGCTTTTCGAAGTTACGTGTGTATTTATCGCAGGTTTACAAGTGCCCGGTTAATCGCAATAGGCTCGCCCACCTCTTACATTGGGACCTAAACATAAACTGGTGAAATGTGGGTGCTAGCACCTATCCCTACCCCTTTGGGGATATAGGCGTGAGTTTATGTTATGTTATGTATTTTCTTTCAGTAATGCGTAACTTACAATATTGTTTATGTTCTATTTAAATATGATCAAACAAAAACAATAAACAATCGAATATTCAAATTGTTCATAATACTGCGGATTACCGAGCTCTTACGTCATAACTACTCAAAGTAAACATATCAGAGAACAACACGAGCTTAATTAACTGATGAATTTGCGATTCAAATCCGTCTCAATCGCCCGAAGTTCGTTCAACGGAACCTAATGAATTGAGCAAAACTTACTTTGCCCAACTTTCTTAAGATAACAATAATATTTTGTTATGATCAAGTCTATTAACAGCAAGAACTCGAGTCGAAAAATGTGTTTTTTTTAAGTGCGGCAATTTTTTTTTTTTTTTTTTTTTTTTTTTTTATATAGGACACGCCAACTTGACCTCACCTCGCCTGATGGTAAGCTAAAGGCAAAGTCTCAGGAAAGAGGGTCACCATTACAGACACTAAGTGCTACAATGGTGGCACTCAGCTTGGCGGCCTCATCAGATGCTTTTTCACGCCCCGCTTAAAGGCCCCGGGACTGTAGGAAGAAGGAAACACGTGTGCTGGTAATGAATTCCAGGTCTTGGTGGTGCGGCAAAGAAAAGAGTCTCCGAACCGCTTGGTTCTTGCTCGTATATTCTGCACAGTGTGAGGGTGACATCTAAGGCCTGCACGTGTTGTCCTATGTAGGAAAGGAGATGGTGGGATTAGTTGGAAGAGCTCGTCAGAACACTCACCGTGGTAGAGACGGTAAAATACAGCCAAGGAAGCAATATCTCTACGCATCTGCAAAGGCTCGAGGGTGTTCGTGACCTCAGGGTTCCCAATAATTCGGACCGCGCGTCGCTGCAACCTGTCGAGAGCATCTAGTAGGTATTTCGCGGAGCCATCCCAGAGATGCGAGCAGTATTCCACGCAGGAGCGAATTTGTGTCTTATAGAGAAGACACCGCTGCTCCGGCGTGAAAAAACGTCTCACTTTGTTTAAGAGTCCGAGTTTCCGCGAGGCTGTTTTGATGATGCTCTCGATGTAATTTCTGTTATTCAGTTTGCAGCGAATATCCATGCCTAGGATATAGAGATTGTCCTGCAGTGGAAGTGGCGTGCTCTGAAGAGTGGGAAGGGGAAGGAAAGAAGATACCTTTGCTGTGAACGCACAAGCCTGCGTCTTCTTGGCATTGAACTCGACCATGTTCTCGGAGCCCCATTGAGAAATGTGATTCAAGATCCGGTCCAGTTCAGTGACAAGAAGCTGTCTTTTTTCCACGATATCAGACTGTTTGGCCGCAGGTTGTCCGTGATAACTCCCGTGTAAGGTGCTATCGTCTGCATAGCAATGTATGCTGCCGGTGGACAGCATGTCGTTGATATGCAGAAGAAAGAGAGTGGGAGATAATACAGACCCCTGCGGTACGCCAGCATTTATTTGCAAGAACTCCGAAGCCCGTCCATCACAGAGGACGCGGATACGGCGCTCCTGCAGGAAACTAGCAATCCAGTTGCACAGTCTAGGAGGCAGACCAAAGGCTGGTAGCTTGGAGAGAAGCGATTTGTGCCAGACTCTATCGAAAGCTTTGGCGATATCAAGACTAATTGCCAGTGACTCGCCGTGCTTGTCCATAGCCTCACCCCAAAGATGGGTAACGTATGCTAGAAGATCACCCGTTGACCGTTTCGGCCTGAAGCCATATTGCCGGTCATTAATTAAGGAGTGATCCTCTAGGTGACGCATGAGCTGTTTGTTAATGATGTGCTCGAAGACCTTGCACAGCACTGAGGTGATGGCTATGGGTCGATAGTTGGCTGGCTCTGAGCGATCCCCCTTCTTGGGGATCGGCTGTACATTCGCCTCTTTCCAAGCCGAAGGCACTGTACCCGAGCTGTAGGACAGTCGGTACAGCCGCGTAAGCATCGGAGACAACTCCGCTGCACATTTTTGTAAGACCACCGCTGGAATACCATCCGGGCCACTGGCTTTCCGGACATCGAGTGATTGAAGCACCGCACGAACATCGCATTGCCTGATACGTATTTCAGGCATTACGTGGTCACCATTGGGTAGTGTCGGCGGCTGTATACCGCAATCATCGACTCGGGAATTGGCCGCAAAGAGATTTACTAGCATATTGGCTTTCTCTTGCGGTCCATGGGCCAGGGATCCATCAGGGTAGCGCAGCGGTGGCAGCGAAGGCTGACAGAAGTTGGCCTGCACGGCTTTGGCCAGTCGCCAGTATCCACGGCTGCCCGTGGGATGTGCCACTAGCTCTTGACCAAGCCGCGCAATGCGCAGGGCATCCGCTTTGACGTAAGCCCTCTTGCAGACCTTTGTGGCTCTGTTGTACGCCGCCTTGAAGTGGCTCACATTGGGATCGTGCGTGGCACGCGCCCTTACCCAAGCGCGATACGCGGACTGCTTTTGATCAACAGCCCTCGCACACTCGCGCCCGAACCAAGGGCGCACTCCTCGGGCACCGGTGACATCAGTGTAAGGAATATAGTATTCCATACCCAGACCGATCTCACCGGCAACAGCAGTAGCACAATCCGAGGGTTTCTTACCTTCAAAGCAGCGTTCAACCCACGGGATGGACGCAAAATAGTTGCGCAGCCCATCCCAATCTGCTGACGAGTAGTGCCAGAGACGCCGCTTCCCCTGCACGGGTCTTGAAGGCGCTATAATTGGCACCTTGGAGCAGACCAGACAGTGGTCGGAATTGCCTAAAGCGGCTTGTACCGAAACACTGTACAGGTCTGGGTGACTCGTCAGCAGAAGGTCTAGCAGAGAGGGTGCTAGGCCCGACCTTCTTGGTATTCTAGTGACCTCGTGTACCAATTGGGTCAGGCCATGCGCCAGAGCAAATGCATGGGCGGCTCTTCCCGCATGGTCTGTTTTGGAGGAGCCCAACCAGGTTTCGTGGTGGGCGTTAAAGTCCCCCAAAAATACCACTTCGGCGTTCGGAAACCGTTCCTGCGCATCATCTGCCGCCTGACTCAGATATTCAAAGAGTCGAGTTGTCTCAGCATCTCCTGTATGGGAACGGTAGAGGCACACATAGATCTGACTCGTAGAGCCATGGTCTACGTGTACCCATAGGGTTGAAAAGGATGGGTCCTCAAGGCAGCGCAAACGGCGACAACAAACATCCGCCCTAACAAACACGCACACCCCGGCTTTTGCACGGAAATTTTCCTCGATAACATAGCCGGGGTAAAGCAAGTAGGTCGTGTCATCAGGGCGGCCTATTTGTGTCTCCGTGAGAAAGAGCATATCTGGTTTCGCCGTCTCAAGGTGTTGGTGGACGGCGTTGAGGTTCGCATGGAGTCCACAGATGTTAGTGGACTCCACCTCAAATAGCGAGCTTGTGGGAGTCTGTAGAGCCGCTGTGTTGCCCAATACTCTTAAATGCGCTGCCATGATGAAAAGGAGAAAAGGGCGTGAAAAAAAGAGGTGATTGTCGTCGCAGCACCGCGTGACAAAGTGCGGGATATTGGTTTTGTCTATGATTATGAGGCATGGCGTGAGCCGACACGCCGTACGGAAGGGCCCCCGTACCCCCCCGAATATGGTCGCCTGGCCCCCACTTCCGGTCACCAACCGGCACGACGAGCCATACCGGGATTATGCGCGGTCTGGTGAGGCAGCCTTCCAGGGTGGTTAGTCCCAGTTGGGCCTCTGTACTATACCGCGGGCGGCCAGCGGCACCACCGTTTCTACGGGTCTCCCTGACCGGCGCGTCGCCCCGCACCATCCTCACTAGACTACGCCAAGACCCACTGGTCCCACTAGTGCTGCGACCACCATCACCCCTACCCGGCTATGCATTTGCTGATCCCTGAACGCAATCCAACCGAAATTGAATTACTATGAAGGGTTTTTCGCAATATTGCACGGTGGTACCAACCCGGTCGAAATTTGTGACAAATTTGTGCCGTCAAATCTCTACCACCAGTAAAATCACGGATGCCAGTGAGAGTATTTTATTTTTATTTTTTTACATGTGAAAAATTCCCACAAATACCGCCCCCGCCGGAGCCGGTGGCAGAGGTTAAGTCGGACTCGACCCGACTAAATGTCACTTCAGCGCCTGTGAGTCGTTTTTGGTTGCCGAAGGTGAGATTGACAGGCATATCCCTCGCACCCCGGCGGACTTAGGGCCATTTTATTTTTAAACTTTCGCGGTGTGAATTCATAATTATACTAGGTATCGGGACTTCTCGCGAATTATCTCTTGGAACTTACTATTTCTGCCGACGTTCTGTCGTTCATAATAAGTGTAATGGTGGGTAGGCGCTCAAAAAATATTCCCCGCATACATCTCGACTCTCGAAGACTAGTCAAGTCGTGACCACGGGTGCTGCAACGCATCCGAAACGTCGGCAGAAATAGTAAGTTCCAAGATATAATTCGCGAGAAGTCCCGATACCTAATATAATTAGGGCCATTTCTCTCGTCATGCCAGTGAGGGTGGTTATGTCGAACTCGCGTCGACTAAAACCGATTAGAATCGTGATCGATTTTAACATTAAAAATTTTTTTTTTCTTAAAAACATTTGGGTGATTAAGAGTAGATCAATAGTGAATTCTGAACATCTTTATATTTCTAATATAAAGATATATATATAGGATTGGCCCTCAGGACAGCAGTTAAATTGTCAAATAAAAAGCTATTATTTTTCTGTGAAATTGTAAACAAATTATTTCAATATAACATGAAATTAACCATGTTCAATCTGAAATTATTTTTCACATAGTATGTCCTCCATGTGTTCTTCAATCCAATCATAATAATATCCCACATCAGTAAAGACGGCAACCCTGTCGACTGACCCGAATTTAACGTAAGAGCTAATGCCGATTTGGATGTAGCCTTTGACAACAAGAGCACTGCCGGAATCGCCGCTGTAAATAGATAGGTCTTGGTTACAATACTAGCCTGCACCACAAAAATTAATTTCTCACCCTGGATAGTAAACTGGAAATTCGTGTGGTGACGGAGAAAGAAAACAAGTATCACCACTCCATTTCATCCGCAGGGTGTCGTGAGAGGCGACTTATGGAAAAATATATACATACATACATATAATCACGCCTTTATCCCTGGAGGGTTAGGCAGATGTGAATTAACACCCACATTTCACCAATAATTGTATTTGGTCCCCCACGAAATAGGAGGTGAGCCCATTGCCGTATTTCGGGCACTATTGTTGAATCGAGCCATGCATCTGAAGTTGAGTTTTAGCTGTAAATATCTGTCTGATGTTAAACAACCCTATCCCTTAGTCGCCTTGTACGACACTGCATGGGAAGAGATGGGGTGGCCCTGATTCTACTCTGCCAGAAACCACGCGGCAATGGAAAAATACTCAGACGAGAGAAGCAAATCTCGAAATAGTTAGGAAAATCATTCTCACACATTGCGACCTGTGACGGTGCGCACTGTGCGGTATGAAAGAAAATCCACCCCTAAACTTGTGGAATGAACTCCCTGCTGCGGTTTTCCCAAGCACCTACAAAATGAAGTTCGCCAAGAGGGGCATTAGAAGGGTTCTTCATGGTCGGCAGCGTGAGTATAACACCCCTGGTGTAGCACACGTGCATAGGCCACAGTTACCTCTTCCCATTAGGTGGGTCTTGTGCTTGTTTGCCACCTAAGTGATATATAAGTGGTACCAACCGTGGAAACAGTGGGTCAATGCCCCCATCATTGGTTAGGTGCCTGTATCTGGTAATGGACTGCGTTGACGCTGGTTAACATACATTGTTCCGACTCACCAGGCGTGTCATCTTACCTGAACGGAGGTTACCATCACCATATCTCTTTCTGTCGGAGAAACATTACACCCTATTGTTCCCCCAAAGTACTTAAAGTCAATAAAATGATCATTAAGGTATGCTTCCGAGGCCGACCGCAGACAGCACCAGCAGACGCAGAGCGTACGATAAACTAGACCTAAATACTATAATTTTGTTTAATGTATTATTTCAGTGCGGCTTCTCATTGGTACCGTTTAGGGTCTTATCGTACTAATGGATTACGAGCGGTCTAGAGCCAAGCGGGCGCGCAGTGCATGTCACGCGAACACGCTGCGGCTTTTTTTTTTTACGTGCGCAAAGAGGAGGAGGAGTCCTCCGGGCCCCTCAGGTTGGGCAGTAGCTGCGCCAGAGCGTTGGCTGAGCCCACCAATTTGGGGCCCAGACTTTGAAAGTGCTTCCCGAAGTCCCAACAGCCGTCGAGCACGAGCCCCAGATATTTCCTCTGGGGCTTGATGCCGATGAGAGTGCCTCCCACTGTGAGACTGGAACCAGGTGGTGGCTTGCGCCGAAGTCCATGAAAGAACATGACCTCGAATTTATGCAGAGCCACCTCAAGGCTCAGCCACCGGATCCGTTCCACGACTTGAGCAACTGCGGTCAACACGCCGCGGCTGTGCAGTGGAGTGGTCACGGTAGCGCAGAGACGACCACATAATCCGACCGTAAATAAATGGGCCATAGAAATAAATGAAAATCAGTTCCACAATCCGTTCATTTGTTTAATTTATATTTTTTCACGTACATTACTTGTCAATGCTGTATATGGGTAAACGACGCCATTAAGAAGCCGCAATGAATTAAAATAATAAACAAAATTATCACATCAAGTCTATATTATGGTATGCTCTGCGTCTGCTGCTCCTCTCTACAGTTGGCCTCGGAGTCATCCCTTAACTCTCATAGCGATTTCCCAGTCGTTTCCAAAGTTCGTACTTTACAACCTAAGTTCAAGTATGTCAGTTTTTTCTAAAAAGAAAAACTGTGCCAGAGTCTTGGGCGTAGTTTCTTTTTTATAGAACACGTCAATTAGACTTCGCTTTGCTTGATGGTAAGCTGAAGGCAAAGTCTCAGAAAAGAGGGTCACTATCACTTACACATACCATGTGACAATGGTGACACTCAGCTTGACGGCCTCATCATATGCTTTTTCAGGCCCCGCTTAAAGGACCCGTTAGTTTAGCAGGTCGACAAACTTGCAGGTGAGGTAGACTTGTCCCCAAAGATGTTGGTGTACATCCAAATGTGTGATAATAGTATCTTAAACATATCTTACTTGAATATATAACCACGGCCAGTTTTACGAGCACAGAAGGTGCCTTTTGGCATACTGCTCAATATATCCAAACATTGTTTTTCTTCTAACGCAGTGTAAGATGTATACTTGAGCACATTTGTCAATTTCAACTTTACAGGCTGTAAATTACGTAAGACAATTTAATAAATTAAAATTAAAAAGATTGTGTAAATACCACGGCCATAATAACCTCGTGTTGTGTGTGTTCCCGGCGGTGAGTGCCAGAGTAGCCAGAGCTCACTGGAGGGTTTTGTGCTGTAAGTGGAAATATCAAAAGCTTGTCCTGCTTTGTCTTTTACACTGACGCGGACGGCACAGAAACTCTCAATGCTTGCGGGGTTGGCAGCGGGAGTGTGACTTTCTTAGTTTAGCACGCGTCCATAGGCCACGGTGACCACTTTCCAACAGGTGGGCCGTGTGCTTGTCTGCTAAGTGGTATAAAATAAATTGTACATATATCGCACTCACACTGCTAAATCACGCTCAAGTACAGAGATAGATTTTAGTATGAAATATCAAATGGGCTACATTTTTATTTATTTACATACATATAATCACGCCTTTACTCCCGGAGAGTTAGGCAGAGGTCAATTAATACCCACATTTCACCATCATTGTATTCGGTCCCACGTAATAGGGGGTGAGCCATTTCCGTTATCCGGGCACTATTGTTGCCTCGACCCATGCAGATTAAACATCTGAATGTCAATTAAAAGTTTTAACTTCTAGATTTAATAAGTCAAATAAAAAACAGACAAAAAATTAAGCATTAAAACTAAAACCCGACTACTGGAAAATCATTTCAGGTTTTAGTTTTTATAGGTACTTATTTTTTATTCATATTATTTTAGGGCAGGCAACAGCTAGGTATAATATAAACATATTTGAAATGTGCTAATTATGCTACTTCATATAATACCAAACACGGCATATTTATCTCACATTTATTTTTAACAGTCATAGTATAGGAGCTGGCAACGTTTTTGAGAGAGAATTTCAGGTCAGCTGGTATTCTGATATGTTGTTCTTCTTACTCTATCGGTTAGAATCTGGGCTATCTGTTTGCCGGTAGCAGTTGTGTTGATTACTGCGCATCCTACCTGTTCAGGTAATAATCCTGAATTTTTAAACAATTTTTAAAAACTTGATTTTCATATTTTGATCTTTAAATAGGTCTACCAGACATAAATTTTTTATTGCCAGACATTTTTATTGTTGTTAATCATGTGCCAAACGCCAATTTTTAATTTTTTTTTATAAAAAATTTAAACTATTTTTTAATGTCTGTAATTTTTATATTATGTTCCTTAAAGATAAAAAAGTCTAAAATTAATTTGCCAAACATTAATTCGGTTGTTAATATTGAATAAAAATTAAAAACTCATGGAAAGTGTTACCGTATGATGCTGGTAGTCAGAGAGAGACAGTTACAAAATATTATCGAAAATGAGACAGAAAATGATAGCACTCATCTTAGTAAGGACAAGTTTAAACGGAAAATTTGTAACATAAAGCTGAAAATAAAATCTGAATAAGTTATCAATAAGTGAATTAAAAATGCTTCATCAAGTTTCAAAAATAATATTTTTTTTATTTAAAATGCCTTGATTTACACACGCGAATTACATACATTTAGTATAAATTGTTAAAGACTTTTTATTTACAAAGAACTGTTCAGTCTATAACAGTGTCACAGGCGACATCTTCATAGTCATCTTCGTCGTCAGTCTCATTGACAACATCATTTACATCATCCTCTTGGGAATTGTCGTCATCTCTATCATCTGTAATAAAAAAAAATTAACATTAGTGTAATTCTTGTTCGTTATATAGTATTTTAGTTTTTATTGATAAATGGTATATTCTATACTTACTTTGAATTATTACATCTGCAACTGATGACGGTAATTGCTCTCCCACAAACCAGACAAAATCATATTTGTCATCGTTGATTGTCCAACCAGAAGCAACAGGAGATAAAGATATTGGATGTTTTGAGTGAGCATTTCTCCATAGCTTAGTTACGTAGCGAACCCGCAACAAATGCTGAAGCAATTCTGCTTTACAGGGTGGCAAACTGGATGAATCGAAATTTTTAAATTTTTTATCAAAGTTCTCATCGGATTTTTTTGACTGAAAATTACTCGAGAATAGATGAAATCGAACATCATTGACATGCGAAGAATTTTTAACTCCATACATCTCACAAATAAATTTTTCAAGAATAGCATACGTAGTTTCAAGTATTTCGTCGTCATCCGTAATAAAAATTTTAAAAGTTTGGTACTCGTTAGATTTTTTTAAAAATTTAAAAGGCCTAACTTGGCCTTTTCTGATAAATGCTGGCGTATAATCACACCCGGTAAGTGCGTGGAAGCACGGTAATGCTTTTGATAAAGATTCACCAAGAATTCGGTATAGTTCGTTGACGTTTATGTATCGTTGATGATTACCCACGCCCATATTTATCCAAATTTTTAAAGATGCGTTTAAATGATCCATATTTCCCAGAAGTATTATCAAAATATCAACTCTCTCTCTCTAACTACCAGCATCATACGGTAATACTTTCCATGAGTTTTTAATTTTTATTCAAGATTAACAACCGAATTAACGTTTGGCAAATTCATTTTAGACTTTTTTATCTTTAAGGAACATAATATAAAAATTACAGACATTAAAAAATAGTTTAATTTAAAAAGAAAATTAAAAAAAATTGGCGTTTGGCACATGATTAACAATGATAAAAATGTCTGGCAATAAAAAAATTATGTCTGGTAGACCTATTTAAAGGCTAAAATATGAAAATTAAGTTTTTAAAAATTGTTTAAAAATTCTGGATTATTACCTGTACAGGTAGGATGCGCAGTAATCAACGCAACTGCTACCGGCAAACAGATGGCCCAGACTCTAACCGAAAGAGTAAGAAGGACAACATATCAGAAAACCAGCTGACCTAAAATTCTCGTTTTCCAAACGTTGCCAGCTCCCATACCATCATTTATGACCGCTAAAGGGCGCCACATCAAATTCAGTGATACGTCATATATAGCCTATAACCAGTGGACGCTTCTAAAGATATCTCATTAATCCAATTCAAATAAGTAGTTGAGTAGTTATGAAGGAGCAGATGAACCTACATACATACATGGTTTCTTCATGGTCGGCAGCGCGAGTGTGACACCCCTGGTGTTGCATACGTCCATAGGCCACGGTAACCGCTTCACATCAGGTGGGCCGTGTGCTTGTCTGCCAACTAAGTGGTATAAAAAAAAATACATAGCCTGTCGAAATCATACCCTCCTTTGGTTTCACCGTATTCGGGTAAAAAGGTGAAATCATACAATACATTTCTTAAGAACCAAAAATAATTAAGATGACATAAATAAACTAATTGTACCTGGAATAATTTCCCATGGGTTGCCATACCACTTAGGTGGCAGACAAGCACACGGCCCACCTGATGAAAAGTGGCTACCGTGGCCTATGGACGTGGTGGACTAGTGCTGCCGGCCCTTAAGGAATCTTCTAATGTCTTGAAGAACCCCATGTGGCAGTCACTTGGAAGAACCACGGCGGGATTGCAGAAATAGGGTCAAAATTTTCAATCAATGTTATCTACAACAACTTTACTTACATCAATTCGCCCCCATCCAGTAATTTTTGCTGGCTCTTCATAAGGTGGATGTGGCATAATAGCAACTCGGCTGATAGCCGGACCAAAATCTAGTGGTAGTTTCAGTCTCACCAGAGCTATGTCACCTGATAGATCCGTTTTAAAATCACTATGAATCAAATAATGATGCGCAAAAACGGTGGTGCCCTTAAATGTAAAAATATATTTCAAGTGAATGAGTTTGGAATGAACAATTCTGGGGTTACTGACAACCTGAAAAAGGACTGAGCGAAGGATATATCAAGCAGTATCGCCGGTGTTAACGTCGTAGAAGAAATTGAAGATTTATAAAAAAATAGGTCAAAAACAGCAGTGGACTGCCATAGACTTATCGATTGATTGAAATGATTTATATATAATCTAAGTATCTATAAACAGAAGACACTTTAAATAAGATCAACAGAATCAGATAAACAGAGAGAAGACGCTTTAAATGAGAAAGAGACATGACAATATTTCTACTTAAATCGATAAATATCAATCAATTAAGCCTATTGTAGTCCATTGCTAGACCTAAACCTCTCCCAATATTGGGAGGCTTTGCTATTTCCACGCTACTCAGACGGGTTGGCACAGTTTTATTTCGAGTTTTCCTTCTCTCGCAGTGATATCGTCTGCGTATTTTTCTGTTAGACACCTCTTACCCCTTCGGATGAGATGGAGTGGATATACTTGTATTCATTCTCCGTCACCACACGGATGAGACCAATAAATAGGTGCACTGTCTTAAGAATAACCAAGAATACCTTTAGTCTGTCCGCATTCCCCACAGTAACTGCGATCACTACATCTCCACATACTTGTGGTGCCACACAATGTGCCGCAGTTAGTAGTACATATTGATTCAAAATTGACGAACCACATCGCCACGATTTCGCAGGTTTTTGCACAGTATCCTTGCACTGAATATGAAGGCACGCTGCATACGGAAACTGATTACTTGTAGCGTTGACACCGTCAATAATAAAAGGTTTCATTTTTGATTCAACAGAACTTATCAAATAAGATACGATTATGGCAGCTAGCATTATTGATTTGATATGTACTTAATAAACTTCATTGATTTTCTTATCGACAAGTTTTATTACTACTGTTTGATTAATGTAGTTACGATCAACTACTTTATGGACTAATTTTGACTTGCCTGTACTATTATTTACTTAGATGACTCAGATTTCTATTATTACTAGTAATGAAGTTGATTCATCCAATAGATAATGTAGGAAGCTATTTTGCACTTCATTGATTATATTTTAATTACAAGTTAAAAATCTCCTTCTCTTTACAATTATTATGAAGCTGAAGAGTTTGATTGCACGCGCTAATCTCAGGAACTACTGGTGCGAATTGAAGAAATATTTTTGTGATAAATAGCCCGTTTATCGACAAATGTTTTAGGCTATGTATAATTACGCCACTATTTAAAGCAGCGGAGCAGTGATCATAAAGGTCAACCAATCCGGCAGCTTTCCATACATTATTTTGAAGACTAAAAAAATACTGACTCGAACGGATGATAGGAGGTGTCAAAATATGCCACGTGTGAAACCAGGGCAAGTCAGTTAGTTTTTAATAAAAAATATACAGGTGTTAAGGGTTAAAAAGCTTTCAAAATTACAAGAAATCTTAACTGAAAATTCGAAATATAAATAAGGATAAATTACACATATTGAGAAACTCACTTGTACCTACTTTTCCACATGTAATTAATAAACTTTACTTAATAAAGTTTCTCAATACGTGTAACAACAAATTCCACCAAGTGCCATCAACAGTATAAATAGTAGAAAAAAAAGTATACATTATTTATATAATACCTAATTCTGAAAAGTCAATTAAAAATCAATCTCTTCGCAATCCTAAGGCTTTGATAGCTCCATAATAAATGAGTAAATTCCTTGATAGCCCTTAAGTAAAAAATAATTATGATAAAATTCAGAAATTCTTGGCATTCTTCGCGAAATTGGTTGATTTACTTTAGTATTCCATCAAGGTTAGCCTTGTAAGTTATTGCCATGATGTCAGTTGATTCAATTTCAATATTATATTCCTAAGTATTTAAGACTCAATCACTGTATACCTCTGAAAAGGTAAGCAGAACTGTATGTATTTATATCTACTTTTCCCCTATGTATTTATTTTGTCACATACAACACTGTGTCATTTCTTTCAAAGATTCTCGAATAGCCTTTCTACAAACTAAATCACTTTATTAATTAAAATACCGTTTGTAACTTCATTATGTTTAGCCAGTTAATTTAAACTGGGTCGGTCCTTTCCTAAATCAACAAAAGGTATGTGGGTCCCATAAATTTTGACTTTTAGCATTTGGTTTAATTTTATAGTTTACTTTATTACACGTGGGTCGTTATTAGATTCGATTTGAGATTAAAGGAGACGTAAATAAATTAAATTGCTTTTGATATTTGACAGTTTCGACTACACGGGTAAAGATTTTATTTTGCAGACTAACCGTCAACTATAAAATATTACATACATATTGTGTCTGGCGACGGCGTACGGGCAAATGTAGCGTCGGACGCCCAACGGCCAGGTGGAAGGACGACCTCATGAAGGTCGCCGGGAAGCGCTGGATGCGGGCTGCTTTAGATCGGTCATTCTGGAAGTCTGTGGGAGAGGCCTATGTTCAGCAGTGGACTATGTGTGGCTAACATGATGATGATGATGATTGTGATCTGAATAATAGGTTATCATATAGCTTGTACTTTGTTTCCACCTAATCCCACCCTCTCCTTTCCTACACAGGACAATACGTGCAGGGCTTAAATGTCACCCTCACATTGTGCAGAATATACGAGTTAGAACCAAGCGGTTCGGAGACTCTTTTCTTTTCTGCATCACCATGACCTGGAATTCATTACCAGTTCACGTATTTCCTTCTTCCTACAGGCCCGGGGCGTGAAAAACCATCTGATGAGGCCGCCAAGCTGAGTGCCACCATTGTTATAATGACTTCGTGTTGTATTCCCAGCGGTGAGTAGGGTAGCCAGAGCTCACTGGAGAATTTGCGCTGTCAGTGAGATGACTAAAGGCTTGTCTTGCTTTGTTCTCTACACTGACGGCACAGAAACTCTGTGGTTACACGGTCGACAGTGCGAATGTGGCTTACACTCGCGCTGCCAACTGGTGTTACACACGTCTATAGGCCACGGTAACCACTTTCCATCAGGTGGGCCGTGCGCTTGTCTGCCACTTAAGTAGTATTAAAAAATTTTAACATTACTTAGTGTTTGTAATGGTGACCCTCTTTCCTGAGACTTCACCTTTAGCTTACCATCAGGCAAGATGAAGTCAAGTAGGTGTGTGTGTGTCCTAGAAAAAAAAAATAGATATTGCGTTTCATTAAGTCTAATATTCTTTATGATTCAATAAATAAATAAAATAAATAAACATATTATTAAAGGTATGAGAACCGCAGTAGCCTAGTGTTATGGGTAATGGACTGCTGAGACGAGGTTCGCGGGTTCGATCCCAGGTTTTACCATGGCACACTTCAATGACTTTTCGATGCTTTTCGAAGTTATGAGTGTATTTATCGCCGGTTTATAAGTGCCCGGTTAATGGTAATAGGCTCGCCACCTATTACATTGGGACCTAGACATAAACTGGCGAAACGTGGGTGCTAGCACCTCTGCCTACCTCTTAGGGGTTATAGGCGTGGGTTTATGTTATGTTAAAGGTATGATTTCGACCGCAGATCGCAGCAGCAGATACAGCGTACCGTGATATTCGAGTGGAAATTATATTGTTTATTGTATGAATTTATTACGGCGTCTCAATGTTACAATTTATCCGTATCGAAATATTACAAATTATATAGGTGAAGAGACGGCACGTCATCCGACCACACATATTACTGCATAGAAATAAAAGAGTTTCAGTTCCGCAAACCGCACATTTGTCTACAAGTCCATGTTTAAAAATTTTTACACACATTACTTGTTAAACTTCATTACGGGTAAACAGCGCTATTGAGAAGCCGCAATGAATTTAAATAATTTAACGACCTCCATGGTGTAGCGTTAGAGCATTCGACTGCTATGCAGGGGGCGCGAGTTCGATGCCCGGTTAGTGCAAATATTCAAATATTTGTATGTATGAATATGTATATTTGCTTTGGTCTGGGTGTTCCTATCTATAATTATCTCTAAGTATGTTTATCCGGATTCTAGATCCCATAACATAAGCTAGTTAAGCTGTGCTTACCATGGGTCTAGATAGCGTTGTGTAGAATGTCGTGGAATATTTATTTATTTTAAATAACATCATCATCATATTTAAATCTATTTTATGGTACGCTGTATCTGCTGCATACGTTTGTTGCTGCAGTTAGCGGTCGGCTACGAATCCATACCTTTACTTTAAAGAAAACTACAAAATTCAGTTGAATATTATGTGCTCAAATATCGGAATCCAATTTAAACAAACTCGTGAGTTTGTAATATAGCGCGTATACTATTTGTGAAACAAACTTCGCAATGCACAACAAGTTGTGCGCCTAGATTGAACTTGTTGAACTAGAAGTGATCAACAGTGCTATATTCGACTTCGAAACTTAGAATCCGGGTATCTGGAAATCGGGTAAACATATATTAGTTAACTAAATTCAATCTTGACTTTCTGCATAGGAGCACACATAGAGCAATCAATTTGTAGTCACGAAAGGATGCCGGTACCCCAAAAATGTCCGCTTAGTTTCTTGAACCCGCGATCTTTTTGTATGATTACGGGCGAAGGTTCTATGATTTAGTGGTCAGAGGATTCCCACTGTAAGGGAAAGATCGCGGGCTCGAATCCCGTGTGAACCGATGCAATTTTTTCTATATCTTAATCGATTTGAAGTTTGAATTAGTCTTGTTGCTTGTGTGAACTACCTCCCACAGTAGTTTATGCATATTTGGATTTTTCATTTATATTTAAAAAATTGAAATGCAGCGACTTAAATCTATGTTTTGTACTAAGCTTGTAACGATATAAATAGTTATGTATTAGTTTTGTATCTATTGACCAGAAAATAAATTTCCAAATAACTTTGCAACCTGTAAAACGTATGTAAATAACTTATTACTATAAATTAATACGATGTTAATAAATTAACATCGTATTAATTAAACTTTGTATTTCCTAAGTTCTGTCAATTAAGGTATTTAAAAAACAAAACCAACTGTACAATCTATACTCAGATTATCAGTTATAAATCGAGATTCCGGACTGAGTATCGCTCTGGAATATGAGCAGTGCAGGGCCCTACCAACACCACCACAATAGAGGAATGTTGAGAGGCCAAAAGCGATTGCCTCTCGGAAAAACTGACTTATCAATCAATGACAATAAGCGGACCTCGGATTCTAAAGCATAGACTTTGGACACCACTGGAAAATCACTAGCAAGATGTTGAGGCTTTCGATGGCTATATGTCGAAACGGCCGTGCGTTTTTGGTCGGTTCAAGTCTGACATAACCACCACCGTTGGCTCCGGCAGGGAGGTATCCATGGATATTTCTGCACATTAAAAATGACAAAGGAAAATGATGATAAAGAAAAGATTACGGCTGTCTGACAGCAGTACTGACATGCGTAAATCGGCGCGCTAGTGTACAGTAACGTAGACAAAGTCAACAATCTACACAGCCTATTTGCCAACAAGCCCTCAGTTGACACGTTTGTTTGTACACTAATGGCTGCTCACATTTGGGCCGCAGTACCACGGAGAGCGGATTTCTTTTTGTCTAATAAAGTACAAAATACTTTATGTATATTACAATCTAGCCTATTGACTAATAAGCAAATAAATTAAAAAAACAAAACCAACTATAAAATACGGCGGTATTTCCGCCCGATTGAGCAGTCCGACTGGGGTAGTACCTCCGCCCTACAGAATACCGCGGCTATAATAACTTCGTGTTGTGTTCCCAGCGGTGAGTAGGGTAGCCAGAGCTCACAGGAGAATTTGTGCTGTCAGTGGGCTTGTCCTGCTTTGTCTTCTACTGACAGCACAGAAACTCTGTACTTACAGGGTTAACAGCGCGACTGTGACTCCTCTGGTGTTACAGACGTCCATTGGTCACGGTAACCACTTTCCATCAGGTGGGCCGTGTGCTTTTTTTTTTTTTCATACCACTAAGTTGGCAGACAAGCACACGGCCCACCTGATGGGAAGCGGTTACCGTGGCCTATGGACGTATGCAACACCAGGGGTGTCACACTCGTGCTGCCGACGAAGAAGAAACCTTCTGATGCCCCTCTTGAAGAACCCCATATTGTAGGCGCTTGGGAAAACCGCAGCAGGGAGGTCATTCCACAGCTTGAGTGTGCGTGGGATGAAGTTTCTTTCATACCGCACAGTGTGCACCGGCTCAGGTCGCAATGTGTGGGGATGAATTACCTGCCTATGGCGAGAGGTGCGATGATAGAATGTAGCTACGGGCATCATGTCAAACAATTCATCTGAGCACAAACCATTGTATAGGCGGTAGAACACACACAGTGAGGCAAAATCCCTCCTAAGGCTAAGAGGTTCCACTCTACCTGCGAGTATGGGATTGTCAACCAGCCTCAATGCCCGTCTTTGCAACGAGTCGAAGGGGTCAAGCAGGTATGCAGGTGCTCCAGCAAAAAGGTGACAGCAGTACTCCATGTGAGGCCGGACCTGTGCTTTATAAAGAAGGAGTTGCTGCCCCGCAGTGAAGTACTGCTTCGCCCTGTTGAGCACTCCGAGTTTTCTTGATGCCAACTTAACCTTGTCCTGCAAATGACTTCGGTATTGGACGTCGCTGGAGATATCGACACCAAGGATCCCGATACTCGAGGAGATGGTAAGCGGTGTGCCCAGGAATTGCGGCGCCACAACGAATGGGGTTTTCTTAGCGGCGAATCCACATACTTGTGTCTTAGTGGGGTTGAATTGGACTAGGTTTAGTCGTCCCCAATCGGATACTCCAGAGAGAGTAGTCTCGATTTTAGACACAAGTTGGTCGCGACTCTTTTCCACCTCGGACTGAGGGATATTTGCACGGCCCGTGTAACACGTGTCCCCGGTACTGTCGTCCGCATAACAATGAATGGAGCCATCAGAGAGCATGTCATTGATATGCAGCAGAAACAGCGTCGGAGACAACACGGAGCCTTGTGGGACACCAGCGTTTATGTTCATGCGGTCCGAGCAGCTACCGTCGACGACGGCTTGGATGCTTCTGTTGGACAAAAAGCTGGCGATCCATTCGCAAAGTCCCTCGGGGAGTCCATAGTACGGCAACTTCGCAAGAAGACCTTTGTGCCAGACCCGATCGATGGCCTTCGCTATATCGAGGCTGACCGCTAGTGCCTCACCCCGACTCTCGATGGCTTGCGACCACCGGTTTGTGAGATACACAAGAAGGTCACCGGTTGAGCGACGGTGGCGAAAGCCGTACTGTCGGTCACTTAGTAGATCGTTTCCTTCAAGGTATCTCAGGAGCTGTGTATTAATGACACGCTCCATAACCTTCGAGAGTAGGGAGGTTATAGCGATAGGCCTGTAATTGGTCGGATCTGTCCTGTCACCTTTCTTAGGTACAGGGTGCTCGAATGCGGTCTTCCACGAGGCTGGGACCTGCCGCGCGGAGTATGAGAGTGCGAAAAGGCGTGTAAGTACAGGGCACAGCTCGGGGGCACAGTGCTTAAGCACCATCGCCGGTATACCGTCCGGCCCACTCGACTTCCGGACATCTAGGGACTGAAGCTCGCGCCGGACCACCCGTTGCGTGATTTTAACTTCGGTCATGGAAGCACCACAGCTGGGGATGATGGGTGGTTCGGCGTTCCCGTCGTTCATAGTCGAGTTTGACGCAAAGAGATTACCCAAAAGATCGGCCTTCTCCTTAGCGCCATGGGCCAGACTACCGTCGGATTTTTGCAGCGGCGGAAGGCAAGACTGGCAGAAGTTTCCCTCGGCAGCTTTGGCGAGCGACCAAAATGCGCGACTGCCAGATGGGTAGCGCGCAAGCCGTTCGCCAATTCTGCCGATGAACTCAAACTTTGCCCTAGACGTTGCCTTTCTACTGGACCTCGAAGCAGCATTCAACTTCCGCTTCACTTCAGCGATGTTCGGATCCTTATTGGCAAGAGCCGTGGTCCAAGCCTTGTATGCAGATTGCTTGCGGTCTCTAGCTTCCCTGCAAGGCCTATTAAACCACGGGCGTTTGTTCGCTCCTGTCGCGACCCAGCGGTTAGGGATGTAGCATTCCATACCCACTAGAATCGCGTCGGTGACTGCTGTTGCACAGGAGCTTGGATCATCAGAAGTAAAGCAAAGCTGCCTCCACGGGTACGATGCGAAGAATTCTCGCAGTCCGTCCCAGTCTGCCGACTTGTAGTGCCACACGTGTCGCCACTGAGGTGACCGCGGTGGTTCAGGCCGCGCGAGTGTCACTTGCGCCCGGACGAGGCTGTGGTCCGAATTACCAAGAGGTGCTTCCACCCTTATGGAATATTCATCCGGGCGCGTAGTCAGCAGAAGGTCCAGTATAGAGCTTCTGTGGGTCTCAATTTCTGGTGTTCTAGTGATAGAATGTACCAGTTGAGAGAGCCCATAGGTCAGGGCAAAGTCGTGAGCAGCCCTTCCCGCGAAATCAGTCCTGGGAGACCCCAGCCACTCCACGTGGTGAGCGTTGAAGTCCCCCAAGAATACTAAATCCGCAGTGGGGTACTGCTTGTCTGCCAACTAAATGGTATAAAAAAAAACCTAATTGAATAAGACACTTTGTACTCGGGTAGAGCCGCCTGTCACCCTAGCAGAAGCAGGCCGCGCGGCGCGCGTCTCCCCGATTCCGGGGACGAGCTGGGGAATCTATGATCCCCACACCCGAGGAGGGCCAGATCGAGAGATATGGCCTTGGGTCGGCCAGGGTGCGAGGTATATGCCTGTCAACCTCACCTTCGGCAACCAACAACGACCCTCAGTCGCCGTGCGTTTTAGTCGGTTCGAGTCCGACATAACTTGTCCCATCGGCTCCGGCGGAAGGTATCTGTGGGGATATTTCGCACGTAAAAAGAAAGATACTTTTTACTTTACCATTGTAATTTATTTTTCACCTTACTGATTTCGCCTCACGGAAAACGCAAAGATTTGTAATTCACCTAATACGACAGTCAGTAATGTCACTTAAATTGCTACATAAACATAAATTCTAAGAATGTGTCCAGTAACACTTACTTAGTTTTTGTTATGGCGAAGACACTTTGTTCATGTGTCCTTTGTGTGCGGCTCTTCACTGCATTTATTTCTCACTAAAACACTACACTAACTCAAACGGCTTTGTCCGTTTCAGTCTTCTCGCTATGTTAGTGAGATTAAAGAGCTGGATTACCTCGACGTTCACATGATGTTGAAGTCTCTTTTCGTGGGTTTCAGCATATATTTGTATGACTTGATCTACAACATCCATGTTCAGCTTCCAATGTAGATCACAGTTACAAGTGTACCAAGATGCATTGACAATATCCCTGAACACTTAATTTTGGTATCGTTGAATAATCTAACAATTACTTTTACTGGTACATCCCCATAGTTGAATACCATAAGTCCATACTGGCACCGGTACCTGTTTATACATACATACATACCTAGTCTAGCCATAAATATTGTTACGAAGAAAAAACTTTTTTTTTATTGCAAATAATATTTATTACTTTTACAGTGTGTTAGTTTAATACATAAATATAAAACAATTTAAAATATAAAAAGCTTATTCGAAGTGGTCTCCATTGGCTGCAACACAGTCCTTTAAGCGTTGAGGCCAGTTATCAATAGAAGCACGCACTCTTTCCATGGGAAAATTCTTCACTGCCAATAGTATGGATTGTTTTAGGGACTCCAAATTATCATGGCGTTTAGAGCAAGCCATACTCTCTAAAACTGACCATAAATCATAATCCAGCGGATTAAGATCGGGACTAGACGACGGCCAGTCTTCAGCTCTGATGAAGTCCGAAACGTTCACTTCCAACCAAGACTGTGTGGACCTAGCTTTATGACCCGGCGCTGAGTCTTGTTGGAAGGACCATACTTGGTTATTGAACATGGTGTTGTTAAGGGGTTTAACTACCTTCTCAAGAATGGTATCTTGATACACTTGTGCCGATGTTTTGATTCCTTTTTCACAAAAATATGGCTCAGTCACTCCTTCATAGCTAACACCCCACCAAACCATCACTGAAGTTGGATAATGCCCACGTTGCACTCTGTCGACTAATTGGGAAGCTTCCTTAGAGCTTTGAGCATAAATACGGTCATTTTGTTTGTTAAAATGTTGCTCAATTGTAAAGATTTTCTCATCCGTAAACGAAATTTTTCTGTGACCTCCTTTTGCGTACCGCTTCAGTAGTTGCTTCGATTTTACCACCCTATTCTTTTTTAAATTATCAGTTAAAAAATGACCAGTGCGTCTCTTATAGGCTGCAAATCCTAAGTCATCTTTTAATATGCGCGACATGGTTCTGGGTGCTATCTTCATCTCCCGAGATAAAATCTTTTGCTTTCGGACAGGATTTCTTCGAATTCTTTCCCTTACTGCTTTGACCACCTTTTTCGTACGAACACTACGTGGACGGCCAGATCTTTTTCTGTCACAAACAGAGGAGGTCTCATTGTATTTATTAATAGCCCGGTACACAAACATTTGACTAATACCAAGCGTATGGAGAGTTTTAAAAATTACATTCGGCTTCATACCAACTTTGTGTAATGCAATCACAGCGATTCGGTTTTCTTTATCACCCCACTCCATTTTAATATAGCAAAATATTGTACAATGTATTGGCGCCAAAATTAGAAAACACAATGAACAATCGTATAAAAATGACAGATTCAAAATTCAAATGTAATATCGTTTTAATTTTAATTGTAACAGTATTTATGGCCAGACTAAGTATAATCAAGCCTTTATCCCTGGAGGGTTAGGCAGATGTGATGTAACACGCACATTTCACTAATAATTGTATTCGGAACCACGTAATAGGGGGTGAGTGTTAATATAATAGAACTTTGATGTGTACTGAGACAGGAGAGTTTTTCCCACGCAGCCAGTACATTTTCTGATAGCGTATTTTTAGTTCTGATTTTTTTGTTCCTGACGTGTGCTTTCCAGTGCAGCTTGGCGTCTAGAGTCAGGCTGAGGTATTTAGTAGTATTAGCGTATGATACTTGTTCACCATTCATGTATACGGGGAAATATTGTATTCTCTTATTTGTAAAGTCCATGTGAATTGACTTGTATTTATTCAGCTTGATAGGCCATTTTTCAGTTCGGGATATTACATCATTGATTACTACTTGGAGAGTGGATAACGTAGAAATATTTTATTTGGAGTAACAGAAGCAAAATAAACAGGGTGTTAAGCCACTAAACCTTCCTTGCTAGTTAAAACACTTGCTTAACAAAGGCAGAGACTCCGGTGCAAGCTTTCTTCTCGGGTATGGAGGAGAGACTTTAGTCACTCTCGCGAAAATCAAGTTCGATTTCCAAGTCTCGCCACGTGACTACTCAAATAGTTTGGGCCCTACTTAATATAGACTGAGCCTGTATTCATCAACAAGACATTTTTATTCCTATCGGGAACCTAAACCAGATATAAACACTTATATATTTACATATAAGTATATATTTATATTAAGATAAATGAGCATGTAATTTATTTACCTATAACCAGTATATAATAAAAACGTATTCGACATATCCGTTCACGATTGTCCAAGGAAATAATTTTCCGCACCCTTTGTGGACGAATCAGTGATGCAACAAGGCTTTTACGCGACAATGAACACCAAAGCGGTGGCGAAAAGGTTATAAGATGAACTAGTACTGAGGGATGTGATAAATAATAGAATATTGATTGCGCATTTTTCGTAAAGAATATTAGTAACCGGTACTACTAGTGTCCTCCCTAAATCCTCCAGCTAAGCTAAATTGATTGTGTTAGGTTTTCTATAACGTCGGTATCGTAAGTGTGCAGGATTCCAACCTCTGATTTTTCGGTCGTATCGTTAACTCCTTTACCTCTAAGCTACTGACGCTTCATAGTTTTCACTGAGGTTTGAGGTGATGTAGTCCTAGTTTCAACAAATGATTAAGTATTTTACTATTTGTTTTTCTTAGAATTTTTTCCCTCCCTCTAACCCCTCCAGATAACATAAATTGCTGGTGTTAGGAGTAGGTTCACATGGATAGTGTAATGGCCAGGATTCGAACTCGAGACCTTTCGTTCGCAAGATCGACTCCTTAACCACTCAGCTACCGACGCTTTTATTCAATGGTACAGCATCAACTAAATTCAAACAGCATAGTTTTAATATGGATTTTAGGATGTTACTTATGCACATTTTCATTTCATTACTAAACACACCCAGGCTGATACTTATAACCTCTGGAGAAATATCAACCAGTTACAACATATCTTGATGCACAGTAACATCCATAACTCCATATCATCCGCTTCCGCTCCCGCTGTCGCACTAGGAACCCGAACACTAGGCATTCAGTGTGACCGCGGCCTAAGAGTGGTAGTAAAGTGATATTAGAGACGTCACGCACCTCTGACTTATCGACTCATGTTCACATTACAAATTATGTACTTATCATTCGTAAAACATCGTAAGAAATTGAATAAAACAAGATTTCTGGTTAATTTTACCAATTTCGTTTACAAACAAAACTCGCTCTTGTGAGCCCAAAGTACACTCTCCTACTACTTCTGTCGTTATGAATTGGTCTATCTTGGCTGTCACAGAAGATACTTCCATCTGCTCACCCCAATCCGAGACTAAAACCAGGTTTACCGGTTACATACCGGCTAGCAAGTGGCAAGCGACTACAATATAGCGACTACAACATTCTATCATCGCACCGCTCGCCATAGCAGGGAATTCATCCCCACACATTGCAACCTGTGCGGTATGAAAGAAACTTCATCTCACGCACACACAAGCTGTGGAATGAACTCCCTGCTGCGATTTTCCCATGCGCCTACAATAAGGGGTTTTTCAAACGCGGCATTAGGAGGTTTCTTCAGGGTCAGCAGCGCGTGTATGACGACCTTGGTGTTGCACACGACCATATATTGCGATAACCACTTACCATCAGGTGGGTCGACTACTTGCCGGCCCTCTAAATGGTATAAAATAAAAAAGTGTGTACTTTATCCTGTGGAACTGTGCCACACCAGAGCTTTTATATAGTAAAACTGAACCTACTAGCTAATACACAGTACTGATTTATGGACAACACTCCAGTTCAGGATTCCCTCTCAGAGATGGGGATCAGTCAACAGTCGCTTCCATAAAAGTCAATTCCAGGTGCCTAAGCACAAGCCTTAGATGGACCTATGGCTGTGGCGATAATGATAGTAGAACTGTACATTTGTAATCTGCACAATATATAATAATAATTATAATGTTTATTTCTCACCAAACCGTTTACATAAGAAATCTCAAATAAAATACAGTAGAACGTAATTAATAAATTAGTACAAGGATCAATCAGAATTGTGGCAGGCTGGTACCTGAACTAGGAGAATCCTGTGTCTCAGGTTACCAACCCTCCACCCCTGGCCAGAATCTAATATAATTTATAAATAAGGATGTGTGAAAATATGTGGGTGTGTGTGTGTGTGTGTGTGTGTGTGTGTGTGTGTGTGTGTGTATGTGTGTGTGTGTGTGCGTGTGTGTGTGTGTGTGTGCGTGCGTGCGTGCGTGTGTGTGTGTGTGTTATGTATATGTTCTTGGATGTGTACGTATGTGTCTTGTTTGTCTTTGGGTGTGAGTTGAGTACCTATGTGTGAGTGTGTATTGCGTCTGAGTGAGGGTTAGGCGTTTGCGGCTGCATGTATATCGTTTGTGTAAGTATGCGAATGTGCATCTGGATATGTAAGGATTCAAGTTCCTAGTGGTTTTTGCTTTGTTTGTGTTTTGAGTACTCATGAGCCATTAGATATTCTTTAAGTATCGATTTTAACCTAAACTTAGGCATTTTGTAGATTTGGTTCAAATCACTACAATAACATACTTCACAATAGTACAATATACTTCACTTAAAATCACATACAAATTACTGTCCTAAAATAAAAGCAATACAAAAGTTATTCTTAAGGAGAAAACCTTTGTCGGTGTAATGAAGCGTTTGACTGGGTATATTCATAATTTTCTTTTTATTCCATTTGATTTTGTTATTTCTTTGATTTATACATGCAGTATAATATAATATTAAAATTGGCTGCCTTCAATTTTATCAATGGGTAAGAAGAGCTGGGGTACACCGAGGTCTAAAAAAATACTTAGGCTAATGTATACCTCAGGGTCCTCTGGAAGATAGAGCCCCTTTATCAAGATTCTTATTAATTCAGCAGCCTTTTCTTCCTGCAGTCTTTAGTCCTGGTGCCCTAGGTTCTAACGTTATTAGTCTGTAGGTAAATCATGCTCTGAACGA
Organism: Eilema griseolum; assembly: GCA_963662185.1. Taxonomy (NCBI): domain Eukaryota; kingdom Metazoa; phylum Arthropoda; class Insecta; order Lepidoptera; family Erebidae; genus Eilema; species Eilema griseolum. The sequence continues at coordinate 5,815,047 of OY759243.1, forward strand.
GCCCGTGTTAATTTCATCTATTTCCAAGAAAAGTTACTTTAAAATTTCATTTCTGAAACTTAACATTAAACTTTGTTAATTACTATGCAGCAGTTCTACAACTCATATTATATTTGTGAAATATACTGGGTTCTAGATAGAATTCTCCGTAACTAGTAGAGATAGTCCATTCAAAGAAATAAACCAAAAAGCTCGTCAAAAGATGAGTGTTGCTTTGTAAATTTATTTTCTAACTCAAACTCGTTATAAAATTAATTATGAATGACATTAACTACGCTCTCAAGGAATGAGTATTTTTACTTAATTACCTTTATCTCTTTTTCCTCTGGAAACCCCTTTTAGGTAATAAGCCTCACCGGGACTAGCGGTGAAATAAATACATAATTCGAAATCGCCCCGGTACACAACCCACAAAAGCATTGAAGAGACCCCTTTCACAATATTATCGAAGTTTTGTGGTCTCTTGACTCGATATAATCCATAAAGTCTCATGGAAACTAATAATACCTGAGTTTGTGTTTCTCTGAATCTAGGTACACTTCACGTACTGCAATATATGGTGTTGGTAAAACTACTGTGACACAGATATATTGTTTATCACTTTAAAAATACAATATACTTGTCACCTCATATCTATTTGTCACCTTTACAGTACTGCCTGTTCATCGCAGGCAACAGCTCCCAGTTCCAGCAGAGTAATTCCCCAATACTGCGGTAGCTTTGAACACGGAGTCTAAGCATCATTATATTTTACCTATTTGTTTCAAAATTAAAGAGCGAGTAGGTATATTCTACTTAAATCTATAATAGGTATATCATTTATTTCACAAAGTTGTCGGTTGAGTGCGGAATGGTTTTTAGTTGCCGGTTGAATTATGATGCATAATTTTATAATTAGAAAGGTCAATCGGTTACTAAGCATAAAATATATTTTCTGAGACATTAGTTAGACGTCTATAGTAAAAATTAATAACTGAGATGACTACTAGATTACTGGTCGAGTTATTTACACATAGAAAACTAATAAATGTTGGTGAAGTCAAAGTCAAAATCAAAAATCATTTATAAAATATAGACTATTAAATCGGCACTTACAAAATGTCAATATAGAAAGATATATACATATAAGACTAGTTTAACAATTGGACCACCAGTTCGAAACGCGGCCCCGACCTGAGAAAACACCGGCAAGAAACTTCAGCAGGCATTTTTTTCTTTTTTTTTTAAATAACTTAGGTGGCAGACAAGCACACGGTCCGCCTGATGGAAAGTGGTTACCATGACCTATGAACGTGTGTAATACCAGTGGAGTCACATCCGTGCTGCCGACCCCGTAAGAACAGAGATTTTGTGCCGTCAGTGTAGAGGACGTCAGTGTAGAAGACGAGAAAAACATGTCAATAATGATAAATTAATAATTTCCTATTTAAAACATTATCTAATTCCTAATTTAAAACAATCATAGGTAAATAATTCAGTTAATAATTGCAATATAAAGCAATATAATAATTTAAATATTAATTGAAACAAATAATAATTTGTATAGGTCGTGCCTCGGAGAGCACGTTAAGCCGTCGGTACCGATTGCGATACGAACATCTATGGCAGTCGTTGCGGGTAGTCGGAGCTCCAATAAGTCCAACAACTGGTCTAACTGCAATGCTCCGATATCGCCTTTGGTTTGTGGAGGTGAGATGGCAGTCGCTTGACAGAAAATATCGAAGTTCAGCCAAATCTACAGTTGTTGGTAAAGCGGACCCCAGGCTCCGAGGTGAAAGCAAAAGACTCCAAGGTGATGTTAATTTTAAGCTATTTTATTACTCAGTTACAAGGTTCAGATACAATGTTAATTCAATATAAAAACAGTAGCAGTCTTTATATGTCAGAAAGGTACTGGCACACTGAATTCCAAACTAAGCTGTAATAACCTGTATATTGGAACACAGCGATTCAGTTATGTTTATTTCTAAAGAGTTAACTGCTTTTTGGCACTTTATAGCTATACTTACTATGAATAATTCGTTTGACATTCGCACGCGTGTGTGTGTGTGTGTATAGGTATGTGTATAGTGTTCTAGTGCAGATATCAGAACAATCAGTCAACAGAAAGGGAGGAAAACCAAGGCTTGATGTCTTAATGTTCATCATGTTCGATGTCTGTACAGAATTGATAACAAAAGTACAACCTTATTTCTACAAGTGTTCAAAGGTAACAGTATCTCTATCTCTCCCTATATACATATGTATATATATATATATATATATCTCTCTCTCTATGAGGCAGATCGTGTCGTTCTTTGTAGCCTGAATAGTTGGAATTATGAAAGTGTTTTTACTAATATGAATCTTATTGCGTTAGTCAGAAAGGACATTATTTCTTGTAAAAGCTGCCAAAGAGTTTCTCTGGAGCAGTCGTTTTCAAAGTGCAATTTACTAGCAACTTAAATGTTCGAGTCGATGAAGTGTTTATTTCTTTTTTCTTTTTATTAGTATCAGTTTATTATAAACTGGCTTCGATCCGTGGTAGGTAAGACTCGCAATTGATATATCATAAATAAACGAAGTTTATTTGATAATCAATCCTACCAATATTTAAAATGTGAAATATTTGGCTATTTGTTATTTAATCGCACTCCTAACGGATGAACGGACATACATAAAATTTAGTGCAGGGATAAATTATAGTCTGGAATAACATATAGGCTACTTTTTATCCTGGGATTTGGTTCCCATGGGTTGCGGGAACGTTACCAATATTTCACGAGGGTGGAGTGAAGGCAACAGCTAGTTTAGGTAGTAGACTTAAAGCCAACAATATTCATTTATTCAATTCATATATTTATTTCATGTATACAACAGAGTCGCCAGGCATTGTGATATTAAAAATAGGTCTGGAAATGAGGCTAAGAACATTATATATGAGTGGCTAAAGACATTGAATTATAACGCTACAGAAGATCTTCTAGAAATAACATGCTAGTATGTAAGCACATATACCAATCCTTCTGTTGAAATCTACACTCGAGAGCAATGAATCCGGGTCACTTAAAGAATGTTAAAAATCTCGGAAACTAAAAATGATAGGTTAATGCAATAAATTGTATTTAATAGACAATGTAATACTCCTTAAATGAAAGTAAAAAAAATATGAGTCACCATACATTTTATTAACACAAAATTACATAAAGAAAAAAACTGCTGATCTCTCCTTAAAACAAAAATAGGAAACATGAAATTTTTGAACTTTATTACGATTTTCTTGAATTTTAATACTTCGTATTGCCTCCTCGTGCTTCCATTACTGCGTTTACGCGGTTTGGCATGCTGTACACCAAGTTCCTTATACGATTTTGGGGAATATTCTCCCATTCCTCTGTGAGAGCAATTTTGAGCTCACGAAGCGTGATTGGGGGAGGGTTTCGTTGTTTTACGCATCTGCCTAGCTCGTCCCAAGCATGCTCGATCGGGTTGATATCCGGGCTGCGCGCTGGCCACTCCATACGAGTAATGTTCATCTCTTGAAGGTAGTCATTCACAATCCTACCTGTATGAGGTCTGGCATTGTCATGCATAAATATAGCATCCTCACCTAAATTGACCATAAATGGACCAACGTGATCATTGAGGATTTCTTCCACATATCTTACGCTAGTTAAAGAGCCGTTTTCTATGATCACCAGCTCTGTGCGACTTTCAGAAGAAATTCCGGCCCACACAAGTACAGACCCACCACCGTAGGCTACTTTTTCTTCGATGCATGCTTGCTTGAATCTTTCCCCTGGTCTTCGATACACTCTGTGTCTTCCATCGTGCTTGTAGAGCATAAATTTTGATTCGTCGGAGAACATAACTTTTGACCAATCTTCAATACTCCAATTTACGTGGCTCTGGGCATAACTTAGTCTCGAAATACGATGCCCACGCTCCAGTTTAGGGCCGTTTGCAGGTCTAAGGGGTTTTAAGTTAGATTCAGCAAGCCGACGTCTTACTGTCCATGCACTTGGGTTACTTCTTCCGAGGCGTCGAAACGTATTGGTGAGTTCAGTTCCTGTGAGAAAGCGATTTCGAAGCATGGTGTTCACCAAGTATCGGTCTTCTCGTGCTGTGGTACACCTGGTTCTGCCCGTTCCTGGTCTGCGTAGGTTAGAACCAGTTTCTTCGTAACGTCGGAGAACTCTTTGTACTGTTGACAGCGACACACCGACAGTCCTGGCTGTATCGCGCTGACTCCGGCCGGTTTCCAGCATTGTAAGTATTCTGGTGCATTCTTCAGGCGTAAGCGACATAATTTCAGCTTGATTAATGAATATAGAGCACTATCAACATGGTTTATGTACCCACATAAATGACAGATTACAAACAAAAGCAACACCAAATGCTGTAATTTCGTAGTTCCATCTTCGAAAGTGGCCCTTTTTCAAATTTGATTTTTTTATGATATAACTTTACAATAACTAAGAAGTTTTAATACCTTCATTTAAGGAGTATTACATTGTCTATTAAATACAATTTATTGCATTAACCTAGCATTTTTAATTTCCGAGATTTTTAGGATTCTTTAAGTGACCCGGATTCATTGCTCTCGAGTGTATTATTTGAATTATGCCTATCTATGTAGATAATAATCTATTAGAATTGATTGTTTGCTGAGGTGAGAGACAATTTATTAATAGTGATAAAGCAATTATATGTTTAAATAGGTTTCCTCGATACAGGCTTGCCTAGTGAGGAAACCACAGATAGATCTAGGTTAAGTTAAGTGGGTTTTCTGCAGAATGTTTCTCATTAGATCATAACATACTTATTACACAAAACTTGGTCAGAGTTACCCAAAATGACTATACTTGTTGTGTTATGAAATTGTGTACCTATGTAACATTTTGCATCAATAAATATTTTTTCATTCATATCAGTATCAGAATAAACGGGATATTTACCATGTTTCATTATTTTGAGTTTCCGATATTTCGGCGCTGTTGCAAGCACCATGATCACGGAGGAACTGGAGTAGTGGCGGTGAACAAAGAAATAGTTTTTTCTAGGAGTAATTATATCGATCTACCCTCTTTCGAGTTCTTTTACTACGCGTATCTGCACTACTATTGGTTTCACTCTCACTACAAACTCGAACCCGATCTCGATCACGTTCACGACATACGATGCTCACTGTATCCACTCGCGATTTTGTTTTAGCTTGTGCCCGGTTGTTTTTGCAAAGACGGACCACTGGATGCCAGACGTTCGGCAGTTGAAACCCATCCTCACGATTGAAATTTTTATACTTTTTTATTTCAATTGCTTCCCTAACCAGTCTTGGTATATAGTGGCGTTCTGTCGAGAGCATCTGAGGGTTATGTAGCTCGATCCAGTGGTTTGTACCGGACTCCAATAAATGTTGAGCGATTGCAGATTTATGCGGTTCATTGTTTTTGACTGCCCTGATGTGTTCCTTGATTCGGCATGTAACCGTTCTTTTTGTTTGTCCTATATAAGAACTGCCACAGCTACAGTGAATCTTGTACACTCCCGGTCTGTCCAGTGGGGAACCATCTTTGGGTGAGCACAGGCATTGCGACAGCTTTTTAAAAGGAGTGAAAATAGTTTTGACAGATACCTTCTTCAGGATGTTAGCGATCTTATCTATCACTCCTTTGATGTAGGGTAAAAAGGCTGGCTGTCTTTCCACCTTATAGTTCCGGGGTTTATTTATTTATTTGTGGTGAGTCCTCCGTGATCATGGTGCTTGCAACAGCGCCGAAATATCGGAAACTCAAAATAATGAAACATGGTAAATATCCCGTTTATTCTGATACTGATGTGAGTGACCATGATAGTTTAAATACCTATATTTTTCATTCATTTTCATTTGCTTGCAATGTGGTACAACAAAAGATGGAAATAAAAAATATAGTAATCAAGCACATTTCGCTATAAAATAATACAGGAGGCGAAGAAGGAAATTATATTTAAGGACTTCAGAGTCAGTACGTTATTTGGTCCAGAATATTGGCCACAGTAACCACTTTCCATCAGGTGGGCCGTGTGCTTGTCTGTCACGTTAGTGGTATAAAAAAAATGTGAATAATGCAGTAGATACTTCTTGATTGATCAAAAATTATAATTAATCAAAAACCTCCACAAGTGCAAAGCAACGTTAAAATATTTATAAGTCTTTTTTACATTGGAAGTTAATATATTTCATGTATTTTTTATTATTTTGTAAAAGTTTTAAGAGATAAGTAATCAATAAATAAAATTTATAAAGCTACTATCGTAGTTGAATACTATTTAGGTGAATGAATTTATAAATGACAACCTCTGACGTAATGTAATTTAGTTAAATTTTATTTTATTTGCCTATTTGACATTTCAATACTTATCATTCACTGTCATTCATAATTACATTAAAATTTAATTAACATAACACAACCTAAACTCACGCCTATATCCCCGAAGGGGCAGGCAGAGGTGCTAGCACCCACATTTCGCCAGTTTATGTTTAGGTCCCAATGTACACACATAACTTCGAAAAGCATCGAAATGTCGGACTCAGGTCCGCACACGCCCACCGAGTGTCCGGCGTGGAGTGGCGGCCCTGGGAGTGAGGGTTCTCACGCTCTCCACCTTGTTCGCGGCGATGGTTCGCTGCGCGGATGCGTGGGCGGCCGGCGCCTCCTTCTGCGAGCAAGTAATGCTCGTGAAGGAGGAGGCGGGGCGGGAGCGGCAGCGGGAGCGATGAAGGATCGCAAGACAAGCTGCCCTCGTACGAAGGCAACTCGGGCGTCAGAGGTCGATGAACGACCTCCGCCCTCCATGAGCGCCGGCCTGGGGGTGACAGGTGGAGCCGCCTGTGACCCTGGCAGAAGCAGGCCGCGGTGGTGGCGCGCGTGGCGCGCCTCCCCGTTTCCGGAGACGAGTTGGGGACTCTGTAGTCTCCACACCCGAGAAGAGGGCCAGATCGTGAGAGATGGCCCTGGGTCGGCCGGGGTGCGAGGGATATGCCTGTCAACCTCACCTTCGGCAACCAAAGCGACCCACAGGCGGCGTGCGTTTTAGTCGGTTCGAGTCGAGTCAAAAAAAAAAAAAGCATCGAAAAGTCATTGGTGTGTGCCATGGTAAAACCTGGGATCGAACCCGACACCTCATCTCAGCAGTCCATTACCTTTTATTAACTTTTTTTTATACCACTTAGGTGGCAGACAAGCGCACGGCCCACCTGATGGAAAGTGTTACCGTGGCCTATGGACGTGTGTAACACCAGAGAAGCCACACTCGAGCTGCCGACCCTGTAAGCACAGAGTTTCTGTGCCGTCAGTATAATTTTGTAATATATTCTTATTTGGTTTTATATAATAATATGTAATTTATATATTAACTATTTAAAAATGTTTAATTGTTATTTACGTATGCCTTTAGACGGAACATGGAAGAACATATTGTTTAATGTAACACCTTTGTACCACCTATGTTAGACGAAATAAAATTAATTACTGTTTATTATTATAGGGTTATAACAGACATATTAACACGGAAGCTGATGGCAACCGTATGGCCTAAAATAAATAAACCAGTCGTGTCAAAACGGCCATCATAGCGTGCCACAACTATACTGGCAATTCGTAGGTCGGCGTATTGTAGATTATATATGGGATTTGACGTTTATGACATGCGTTGACAACTGTCAAATATGTCAAAGCCCATACATTTATCATTCTATTCTACAATGCGCCGGTTAAAAGGTTTTCGATTCTCACATTCGAGTCGATCTAAAAACAATAAAACCAACCACTTTAGATTTCATTTCGAAACACAATATGTTCTGAGCGTTCATGATATTACCACAGAATAAACATGTCGTATTTTACTACACGAGTGTCGACTTAATTAGATATTTTGTTGATACAGATGCTATTAAGCCTCCACATTAATGAAACTGCCTATTCGCAATCTTTTGTGACGAAAATTATTCATTATTTGTCAAATTTGACGCGGGTAGCCCATCAAGCGTTAAGTACAGAGACTACAGCTTGCCAATTAACTCTATCCTTACATACTTCACGAGCTTCATCTACTGCATATTTCTGCTTCTAAAAATATTAATGTAACAATGTTTACAATTTTGGTAGACAGTTGTCATCACAGTACATAGAAGAAGAGGTCCCCAGACTCCGAGGTGAAGGTCTCGGATACTATTGGATTACAACGCTAAGATAATGGTGAATTGTAATACTGGTCAGATATTTATTCCTCATAGCGTGGAATTTGTTGCAATAATATGGCCGTACCAGCGAAAACAGATCTTCTTATTTGACTGGGTCTTTGGAGCCCCGAGTCCGCACTTTCCAAGTTTAGGTTTGGTTAGTTTTTAAGCCAGTAACTGCTGTATGATACAACCCCAAGAGTGAAGCCTGCGCCAGGGCCATCAATCCGCAGGTAAATTTAGTTTGAGCTGCACAGATCTTGATAGGGCCCCTTGTACTCAATCAAACACGAATCTCACGCCATTTGCGATGTCATGAACACTTCAGCTGCGTAGCATTCTATACAAAAGTTATTGCTGACTCTAATACCTGCTCTATTGTATGAAAGCTGTGTTACACATTTTATTAAAGAAAAAATCATAAAATATCAAAGTACTAAAAACGGTCTAACGACTCGCCCGCCTGTAGATAAATAAGTAATTTTAATTTCAGTAGCGCCCTCTTACAGGAAGGTCCAACACTGAATTAGCAATGTAAGTGGACTAAAGAAGTTATGCCCTTTTATTTTTGAAATTAATGTACGAACAGATGACGTTTATTGCGTAATTACGACTCACGATGAAAGTTTGTTATTATTTCTTGCTCTATCATGCCTGCGACATCGCCTGTTTCGATATTTTGGGAATTTAACATTTTGAGATTCAATATTTGGCAAATTCAAAATTTTGAGATTCAATATTTGGCAAATTCAAAATTTTGAGATTCAATATTTTGCGAATTTCACAATATAAATTCAACATTACTATCCAGAAGGGATATTACGTTTTTTGTAGAATAAAATAGAATGATCAATATGGTATTCAATTATATAGTACCAGATACGTCGTGCACATGGCGGCTTTCAAAAATGGCGCAAATACTAATTTTAAGAGAATATAGCTACATACATACATACATAAAATCACGCCTGTTTCCCATAGGGGTAGGTAGAGATCACGGATCTCCACTTGCTACGATCCTGACATACTACTCTCGCTTCATTCACTCTCATTACATTCTTCATGCATGCTCTTCGGTTTAGAGTACTCCTGACCTGCCCCTTTTCTAAAACTTCCCCAATTTGGTTCAGGTATGTGCGCCGTCTTCCCCTTCCGACGGTACCATCCACACTCGCCTCATACACCTGTTTCGTTAGTCTTCTTTCATTCATTCTCTCAACATGACCAAACCATCTCAACATTCCTCTCTCAATTCTCATCACTACATCTTCTATCACTCCACATCGTTCTCTTATCACGCTATTTCTCACTCTATCTTTCAAGGTCAAGCCACACATACTTCGCAACGCACGTATTTCCACTGCATTCACTCTACTCTGATGCTTTTTCTGCCACACCCAACTTTCACTACCATATATAAGAGTCGGCACTAATACTCCACCATGTACAGCCAGTCGTGCCTTTTCGGACACTTTCCGGCTGCTCATAAAGTTGTGTAGTGCCCCATTCACTCTATTTCCAACTATCACACTCCTTTCAACATCTTCTTCGTGCTTTCCATCTCTCGTAAACAATGTTCCCAAATGTATGGACTCATTCACTTGTTCCACTTTTTCTCCATCTATACAAATCCTACACTCTGTCACGCATTCATCTCTTTCAAAAACCATAACTTTTGTCTTACTATCTTTCACTTTCATTCCTTTCTTCTCAAAAGCTTCATGCATAGTTGTTACCATCTCCTGCAACTCATCTGCCGATGACGCAAGTAAAACCTGATCATCAGCATAGAGAAGACATTTGACGAGTAAATTCTTCATTCTTAAACCACATTCTTTATCTTTAAAATCTTGCAAACAACTGTCCATGAATAAGTTAAACAGCCATGGTGACGCTACACATCCCTGTCTTACCCCCTTTTGGTTGCTAAACCATTCAGTGTATGACCCATGTATCCTCACGCAAGCTCTGGAGTCCTCATAGAGAGACTTCAGAGCTCGAATAAGGTTGCTGCTCACCCCCCATACATAGACAGTACCGACCAAAGTTCATTCCTCACCACTTTGTCATAGGCCTTTTCCAAATCCACAAATGCGCAATAGACCTTTTGACTCTTGGCCAAAAATTTCTCGGCTATGCTTCGCAATGAAAAGACCTGATCCGTACATCCCATTCCCTTTCTAAAACCCGCTTGTGCATCCCATATTTTCTCATGGGTTTCTTTCATAACTCTCTCAATCAACACTTTCGCATACAGTTTGCCGACGACGCTGAGTAGGCTAATGCCCCTGTAGTTTTTGCAGTCTTGATGCGGGCCCTTTCCTTTGTAAAGCGGAACTATAACGGCCTTACACAAATCACTTGGTACACGACCGTTAACCCAACATATGTTGAAAAGGCGGCACAACTGACTTGCTACAAGGCCCTGTCCAGCCTTCAGCATCTGGACTGTCACCTTATCATATCCTGCTGCTTTACCAGCTTTCATACTTCTTAATGCACTCACAACTTCACTCATACTAACACCACTTTTTTTTATATTAGCTATTTACTAATAATATGTCATTGATGGGACTGACATACGTTGACGACTGTCATAAACGTCAAATTAGGTGTCAAAATTGACGTATCAAAGTACCGAGCTTCAAACTCTGAAATTAGATATTGATACGTTGCTGATGGTAGGCGTTCTGGTTTGATTTCTTTAGTTACTTTTTACAAGATACTTAGTATAACTTTAAAATTACTTCTTCGTTTCTCTTAGTCTACCTACATTAGTTCATGTGTTATTATTTTTTATAACCACCTAAACAAAACCGGTAGGACACGGCAGTATTTCCGTCCAATTGAGCAGTCCGACTGGGGAATTACCACCACCCTACAGAATACCGCGGCTATAATAACTTCGTGTTGTATTCCCAGCGGTGAGTACGATAGCCAGAGCTCACTGGAGAATTTGTGCTGTTAGCGAGAAGACTAAAGGCTGCCCTGCTTTGTCTTCTACACTGATGGCACAGAAATTCTGTGCATACAGGGCCGGCAGCGCGAGCGTGACTCCTCTGGTGTTACACACGGCCATAGGCCGCGGTAACCACTTTCCATGAGGTGGGCCGTGTGCTTGTCTGCCACCTAAGTGGTATTAAAAAAAACCATTTTGTACTTTGAAATTTCGTGCTTTGGGTGTGTTATACTTTCGTTATTGTTGTGGCGTGTATAAATCCAAAAGTTTATGTGGGCAAATTTTAGTAAACTGGAGGGTACTTGTAATGACATGGTATGTGAGTAGATCATTCACGAGAGATTGGCCGTAATTGGCAATTGAGTATCCGACTTTGGTCCCGCTCTGATTTTCGGAGCAACTCGCCGCGCCCACAGCAACTACTGCTAATGAAAAATATACGTAAATGAAGCGTGAGTAGTATGTCAGGATCGTAGCAAATGGAGATCTTTGATCTCTGCCTACCCCTACGGGAAACAGGCGTGATTTTATGTATGTATGTATGTATGTATGTACGTACTTGCTATTCTGTCTATTATAGGTAGGTACTATCCGGGACGTGGAATCCAGTGATTAAGATGCTGAAACCAAAAACACAGTGCCATTAAAAACTTACATCACAAAATGTTCCCCGCATACCTCTAGAAGTCTAGACGCCTGCAAGTCAGTCAAATGGTGCTCACGGATGCGTTGCGAAAATATCCGAACCGTAATGTTTATGAATTCACACCGCGATAGTTAAGCATATCAGGATGATGCCTGGCAGTCTACGTTTTAATAAACAAAACTATGAAATTGTACCATGCCCAAAAATGCTATTTATTCCGTATAGTTTCAAGAATCCAATTAATTAAATCACTACTTTCTATGAAATAGCGTGCGATATAAAGGTCAATCAGTGGCCATTTTGTAAATGCAAAACATGCAATACATGACATTTACTATACCAGTTAAATAAAATAAAAAAACATTTTCATATAAAAAACTTTGGATGATTTTTATTAATAAGTTGTGACATTACATCATTGATAAGTGTATAATATGCTTTTACATTCAGATCGTCAACTAACTACAATATATACAAATATACATATATATAAATGTAGAAAAGTGGCCTATTTATTTTATTTATTTTACACCGAGTAATTTATTTTATTTTATATTACATGATTAAAAACTAAAAAAAATATGAAAACAGTACAATGGGCGGCCTTTATCGCTTTAAGCTATTTCTTCAAGGCAACCTTTGGAGGGTGACTATAGTAGCTGCAGGATTGAGTGGTAGTTGTTTCGGCGTACTATGACTTTTTTAGTTATTTTTATACAACTTAGGTGGCAGACAAGTACACGGCCCACCTGATGGAAAGTGGTTACAGTGACCTATGAACGTGTGTAACACCAGTGGAGTCACACCCTTGCAGCCGACCCTGTAAGTAACCTGTCGACCTGTAAGAACAGAGATTTTCTGTGACTTCAGTGCAGAACACAAAATCAGGTCAAGCCTTTGGTCTTCAGCACAAAAACTCTTCTAGTAAGCTCTGGCTACCATACTCACCTAAATATATTAAGTACTTAATACACAGATATATTCATTCCTCATATATACATTCACCCATAAATATATCCCCATATGTACATATAAATACATGTAAAAAGAAAAATGCAATCAATAAGAATCTTTATAGTCGTGTATATTTATGTCGAACACCCAAGAAAAGATGGATGGACTCTGTGATTGAATGATGAAATAGTATCCATCGATAGGTAGATAGGTAAGTATATTGATCGAACCTGAAGTATATGGGACCAGAATATAGAACTTTTACATTATCGATTTATTTTTATTTGACTGCAACCTGCGACTTCGTCCGTACGGAACAAAAACGCTTAATTTTTACAATGGTTTTTTTATACCGCGGTAGCCTAATGGTATGGGTGGACTGCTGAGACGAGGTGTCGGGTTCGATCCCAGGTTTTACCATGGCACACACCAATTAATTTTGGATGCTTTTCGAAGTTATGTGTGTATTTATCACAGGTTTATAAGTGCCCGGTTAATGGCAATAGGCTCGCCTCGCCACCTATTACATTAGGACCTAAACATAAACTGGCGAAATGTGGGTGCTAGCACCTCTGCCTACCCCTTCGGAGATATAGGCGTGAGTTTATGTTATGTATGTTACATGTTATCGATTTATTTTTATTTGACTGCAATCTGCGACTTAGTCCGCGCGGAACTAAAACACTTGTTTTTCACAATGGTACTTTTGAATTAACTTAAAAAACTATCACACCTAAATAGAATTTACAAAATAAATGAACAAATATTTCGTTTTATTTTTATTTTTTTTAATACCACTTAGTTGGCATACAAGCACACGGTCCACTTGATGGAAAGTGATTACCGTGGCCTAAGGACGTTTGCAACACCAGAGGAGTCACAGTCGCGCTGCCAACCCTGTACGTACAGAGTTTCTGTGCCGTCAATAGAAGACAAAGTAGGACAAGCCTTTAGTCTTCCCACTGACAGCACAAATTCTCCAGTGAGCTCTGGCTACCCTACTCACCGCTGGAAACACAACACGAAGTTATTTTAGTATTCTGTAGGGCGGAGGTACTTCCCCAGTCGGAAATACCACCGTGTCCTACCTCCTTTGTATTATTATAATTGTAGGTTTTATCACCTCTGTCACTTTATGGGTATTAGTCGACCAACTTATCCATACTCCATGATTAATTAAATTATAAACGCGAAAGTAACTGTCTGTATGTTTGTTACGCTTTCATACGCTATCTATTTTTATGAAATTTGTTATAGGGGTAGATTATAACCTGAAATAGGACATAGTTTGGTCGTGAAACCAACATGCACGCGGGCGGAGCCACGGACATACCATATATAATTCAATCAAAGATGCAAATAATCAATTTCATTTATTCAGTTTAGGCACATAAAGAGCACATATGAACGTCAAAATTTTACAATTATGTATGTCAAGAAATAATATAAAAATATTAAATAATGTAAAAATAAACCATTGAAAAATGATTCTTTCGCTGGTTCGGTAGATTAGTTCTACTGAGAAGATACCAGCAAGAAACTCAGCGAACTACATTAAAAATAGTTTCTTTTTATTTTTTAAATTTGTTTTAGTTTACAATTTATTTTGTGCGAACAAGCAAGAGACTTGTGTTGACCACGCATTAACATCATTAAGGTACTCATCCACTTTATAAGTAACCTTTACTCATTAAATTAACTATCGAGCCCTTGGCGGGCATGACCCAATACTTTGTTATTTATTTGTTTAAATCAATCAGTTATTTTAATCGATTCTATAAGAACCTCCAAATAATTTACTTTCAAAGTCACAGCATACTAAAGCAGCATTGAATATTTTGCCAGTGTAGCTGATTCGAGGGTAGAACTTTGATAAAAAAAGGTGCGAAGCTGTCATAGAATTTAATTAAAGTCGAATTAATATTTTCCCATGATAAACAAGGGACGAGGTGAATATAAAAATCCACTTTAGTCGTGCGACCCTTCGTGAATACAAGGGCATCATAAATTGAAGTTGTTTTGAACAAGTTGAACTTAGCGTTGATTTCATAATTGATAGTATCATGCGACATAGCTTTTTTTAATATAGCATCGTAGTGTTTCAAGTAGTAGTGAGCTACCAGTCTGATTGATAAACTGGGCAGAGTTGTGGGTATTTATTGCTAATATTACTATCCCCTGTAGAAGCAGAGAAGGTAAGCAAATATCTGGACCTGATGCGCGAGGTAACTGATATGTGGAGGTTTCAGTCTACAAAAATAGTCCCAATTTTTGCTGGAGAGGCTCTATCTCGCATTTGGGGATTAGCAGGAATTTGCTAGCAGCTAATTTGCGTACAGCGGTCTTGCTCGACTGTACCCGAATAGTGCTTCGGTTCAATTCTAAGAATACCTAATAATAATAACCAATACCATGGCAAAAATTTCATACATACATACATTAAATCACGCCTCTATCCCCGGATGTTTAGGCAAAGGTGAATTAACACCCGTATTGACCCAATCTTTGTATTCGGTCCCACCTAATAGGGAGTGAGCCTATTGCCGTCTTCCGGGCACTATTGTTGACTCTAGCCAGGCATCTGAGGCTGAGTCTAGGCTGTATATATATATTATATCTGATGCAAAACAGCCCTATCCCTTAGTCGCTTTGTGCAGGCTGGGAAGAGATGGGGTGATCCAAATTCTACTCTGTCGGGAACCATGCGACTTTAAATATAACGCGTATTAAGACTAGGTTATAATGTAAGAATGGAGTGTTTATTTTTTGAGATTTATAAACTATTTCGCAATTTATTGAATTTAAATGTGAGAACATCGTGCATCATCTCGAAATTTACTTCAACAAATACATACACCAATTTAGATATATGTACTACTTACATATATAGGTACCTTTTGATTGAAGGGTGACGTAAAACGGGAACCGGGACGTCCTTCGTAATTACTTTTCCCAAAATTAGATTCTCAACTTGTGTGCGCAGAAGAGCTCGCAGGATCGTAATTTTATTGGTTTTCCGCCACCTGTGCAGAATTTCAAATATTCAATAAACTTTTGCTTCAGTATAATGTGTGAAATCTTAATAATGTGTCTTTCAATGTACATAGCACACTCACTCCACTTCGTACCGACTTTTGAAGTATTGATTGATATCGAATGAAATTTTAAGTATTTAATATGCTAACTATTCAAAATCGCGACCTTTCCCTTACAGGGGGAATGCTCTGACCACTAAGCCACCGAACCTTTGCCTTCTTTACATATATATCCCGTTCGAATCCCGCCTGGTCCGTTTCAATTTTTTCTATCTTAATCATAACATAAACACACGCCTATATCCCCGAAGGGGTAGGCAGAGGTGCTAACACCCACATTTCGCCAGTTTATGTTTAGGTCCCAATGTAATAGGTGGCGAGCCTATTGCCATTAACCGAACACTTATAAAACAGCGATAAATACACACATAACTTCGAAAAGCATCGAAAAGCTATTGGTGTGTGCCACGGTAAAACCTGGGATCGAACCTAAGACCTCGTCTCAGCAGTCCATTACCCATACCACAAGGCTACCACGGTTTTCTATTTTAATCGATTGATTGATATCGTTTCTAAGAAAATTCTACTAGCTATAGGCACAGAGTAGACGTCCAAAGTTTACATTTTGGAGTCCAGAGTCCGCTTTTGTAATTGAGCGCTATAATAACAAAAAATATTTTCTGGACACGCGCAAATCTTTTTTTTTTTTAAACACATCACGGTAATGTAATGAAAAGACATAATCCATATATTCAATTCCCTTGCGAAATTCAGCTTGCACATCCCTTATCATTAATCATGCTTACTGCCCTATCAATAAAAATTTGGGCATATTTTTCAACCATACTTAGGAGGTAGATTTATTATTTGATTAGGTAATGCTGCCATCGGAGACTGGCAACTTAAAAATAAATGTTTATCATTTAAACTACTTGAATGTATTCTATTGTACATGGCGATTGTTATTAGAATTTTTCGTTTTTTAATGGTAATGTATTTTGTGCGAGGCAACACTTTGTAAAGCAAATGCAGTACAAATCATGGTTTTAGTAATGAACTGCTGAGACGAGGTCTCGGGTTCGATCCCAAGTTTCAACCATGACACACACCAATGACTTTTCAATGCTTTTCGAAGTTATTTATGTATTTATCGCAGGTTTATAAGTACCCGGTTAGTGGCAATAGGCTCGTACATTGCATCGCACATTGGGACCTAAACATAAACTGGCGAAATGTGGGTGCTAGCACCTCTGCCTACCCCTTCGGGGATTTAGGTGTGAATTTATGTTTTATATGAGTTGTATGATTGTGATTGTGCATGATTGTGTGTATAAGTTGTATGAATTATATTAAGATAGAGAAAAAATTATCGGTTCAGGCGGGATCCTAAAATTATTCGCGGGATTCATATATAATAAACCATAAATTGCCAGATTCGGTTATTTTATAGAGCCTAGAGAACCTAGTACTTTATTTAAAGAGTACTAGTTAAATTACTAGTTAACTCCTCTCAGCTTAGGTCTAATATTTGTCTTTAAAGTAAATACTCATATCTATAGTGGGTTCTCGTAGTAGAGAGTAATCCATAAGCCCATCTCAGGACCAATAACTCAAAGAAATATAACTTACTTGTTTACAAAGACCTAAATTATTCGTTAATTTGATCACTGTGCTAACTTCAGTCGTATGAATTGATTTATTGAAACAATTCAAGTTCTTTTAAACACTAACTGCTACTTTAATTGTGTATCTGTTTGAATTATTCAATTGCCAAATAATTTACGTTGTAGCCATTTAAAGTTTGGACAGTTCTTTCAACGAATAACTTGCCAAAAAATAAATCTATCAAGTAAACTTTTTGTCTTCTGACAGGCAGGGGAATACGCAGGACTTCAAGAAACAAGTGACAAGTCACAATAAAAGATAGCCTTTCCCAACCTCAAGTCTATCTGTGTACCAAATTTCATCAATATTGATTTTAAACCCCTGACGCAAAAACGACGGGGTGTTATAAGATTGACGTGTTTGTGTGTATGTGTGTGTGTGTGTGTGTGTGTGTCTGTCTGTGGCATCGTGACTCCTAAACGGATGAACCAATTTAAATTTAGTTTTTTTTAAAGGTTTATTAGTCGGGAGTGTTCTTAGCTATGTTTGAAAAAAATTAGTCCAAGATGGCCGCCGTTACATAATGACGGAGTTCATATTTTTTCTCAACTCCCTCAATATGGGTATCAAATGAAAGGGATTGACTAGTAGAATACCATACAATATGACAAATCCAAGATGGACGCCACCACAAAATGGTGAATTACATTTCATTTCACAACTCTCTCAATATAGGTATCAAATCAAAGACCTTGACGAGTAAATTAATTTAAAAAGTGTAAAATTTTTTTTTTATTAATAATTTAAAAAACCCCCGTCACAAAAAACAACCCCTAAAAAGCAAAAAATAAGTTGTGTTAGTTAGCCCTATAACTTTGATATACCTAGTAATCACTCACAAAAAAGCTCTACTGGTGGTAGAAACTTGGTGGCACAAATTTGTCTCAAGTTTCGACCGGGTAGGTACCACCGTGCACTATTGCGAAAAACCCTCCATAGCAATTCAATCTCGGTTGGATTGTGTTCAGGGGTCAGCAAGTGCATAGCCGGGCAGAGGTGGTGGTTGTCGCAGCACTAGTGGGACCAGTGTGTCTTGGCGTAGTCTAGTGGGGATGGCGCGGGGCGATGCGCCGAACAGGGAGACCTGTAGAAACGGTGGTGCCGCTGGCCGCCTGCGGTATAGTACAGGGGCCCAACTGGGGTTAACCACCTTGGGAGGCTGCCTCACCAGGCCGCGCATAATCCCGATATGGTTCGTCGTGCCGGTTGGTGACCGGAATTGGGAGCCCGGCGACCATACTCGGGGGGGTACGGGGGCCCTTCCGTTCGGCGCGTCGGCTCTCGCCATGCCTCACATTCATAGATAAAACCAATATCCCGCGCTTTGTCACACGGTGCTGCGGCGGCAATCACCTCTTTTTTCACGCCTTCTCCCACCCAAACTCATGGCAGCGCAATTCAAGGAAATAGGCAACACAGCGGCTCGACACACTCCCAAAAGCTTGCTATTTGAGGTGGAGTCCACTAACATCTGTGGGCTCCATGCAAACCTCAACGCCGTCCACCAACACCTAGAGACGGCGAAACCTGCCATGTTTTTTCTAACGGAGACGCAAATACACCGCCCTGACGACACGACCTACTTGCTCTACCCTGGCTATGTTCTTGAGGAAAGTTTTCGTGCAAAAGCCGGGGTGTGCGTGTTTGTTAGGGCGGATGTTTGCTGTCGCCGTTTGCGCTGCCTAGAGGACCCATCCTTCTCCATCCTTTGGGTACACGTAGACCATGGCCCTACGAGTCAGATCTATGTGTGCCTCTACCGTTCCCATACAGGAGATGCTGAGACAACTCGACTCTTTGAATATCTGAGTCAGGCGGCAGATGATGCGCAGGAGCGATTTCCGAATGCCGAAATGGTGTTTTTGGGGGATTTTAACGCCCACCACGAGATCTGGTTGGGCTCCTCCAAAACAGACCATGCGGGAAGAGCCGCCCACGCGTTTGCTCTGGCGCACGGCCTGACCCAATTGGTGCACGAGGTCACTAGGATACCAAGAAGGTCGGGCCTAGCACCTTCTCTGCTAGACCTTCTGCTGACGAGTGATCCGGACCGGTACAGTGTATCGGTGCGAGCCGCTTTAGGCAACTCCGACCACTGTCTGGTCTGTTCCACGGTGCCCATTATAGCGCCCCCACGACCCGTGCAGGGGAAGCGGCGTCTCTGGCACTACTCGTCAGCGGACTGGGATGGACTTCGTGACTATTTTGCGTCCATCCCGTGGGTTGAGCGCTGCTATGAAGGTAAGAACCCATCGGATTGTGCTACTGCTGTCGCCGGTGAGATCGGTCTGGGTATGGAATACTATATCTCATACACCGATGTCACCGGTGACCGCGGGGTGCGCCCTTGGTTCGGGCGCGAGTGTGCGGAAGCTGTTGAACAAAATCAGTCTGCGTACCGCGCTCGGGTAAGGGCGCGCGCCACGCGCCATCCCAATCTGGGCCACTTCAAGGCGGCGTACAACAGAGCCACAAAGGTCTGCAGAAGGGCCTACGTCAGAGCGGATGCCCTGCGCATAGCGCGGCTTGGTCAAGAGCTAGTGATGCATCCCACGGGAAGCCGTGGCTACTGGCGACTGGCTAAAGCCGTGCAAGCCAACTTCTGTCAGCCTTCGCTGCCTCCGCTGCGTAACCCTGATGGATCCCTGGCCCATGAGCCGCAAGAGAAGGCAAATCTGCTGGCTAATCTCTTTGCGGCCAACTCCCGAATCGATGATTGTGGTACGCAGCCACCAACACTACCCGACAGTGACCACGCGATGCCTGATATCCATATCAGGCAACGCGATGTCCGTGCAGTGCTGCAATCACTCGATGTCCGGAAAGCCAGTGGTCCGGATGGTATTCCAGCGGTAGTCTTGAAAAAATGTGCAGCGGAGTTGTCTCCAATGCTTACGCGCCTGTACCGGCTATCCTACAGTTCGGGTACAGTGCCTTTGCCTTGGAAAGAGGCGAATGTTCAGCCGATTCCCAAGAAGGGGGATCGCTCGGAGCCAGCCAACTATCGACCCATAGCCGTCACCTCAGTGCTGTGCAAAGTGTTCGAGCACATAATCAACAAACAGCTCATGCGGCACCTAGAGGATCACTCCTTAATTAATGACCGGCAATATGGCTTCAGACCGAAACGGTCAACGGGTGATCTTCTAGCATACGTTACCCATCTTTGGGGTGAGGCTATGGACAAGCACGGCGAGTCACTGGCAATTAGTCTTGACATCGCCAAAGCTTTCGATAGAGTCTGGCACAAATCGCTTCTTTCCAAGCTACCTGCCTTTGGTCTGCCTTCTAGGCTGTGCAACTGGGTTGCTAGCTTCCTGCAGGGGCGCCGTATTCGCGTCCTTTGTGACGGACAAGCTTCGGAGTTTCTGCAGGTTAATGCTGGCGTGCCCCAGGGGTCCGTCTTATCACCCACTCTCTTTCTTCTGCATATCAACGACATGCTCTCTACCGGCAATGTTCATTGTTATGCAGACGATAGCACTTTGCATGGGAATTATCATGGACATCCTGCGGCCAAGCAGTCGGATATCGCGGAGAAAAGGCAGTTTCTTGTCACTGAGCTTGACGGGATCCTGAATCACATTTCTCAATGGGGCTCTGAGAACCTGGTTGAGTTCAATGCCAAGAAGACGCAGGCATGTGCGTTTACAGCAAAAGTATCTTCTTTCCTTCCCCTCCCCACTCTTCAGAGCACGCCAATGCCACTGCAGGACAATCTCAATATCCTAGGTATGGATGTTCGCTGCAACCTGAATAACAAAAACTACATCGAAAGTATCATCAAAACAGCCTCACGAAAACTCGGAGTCCTGAACAGAGTGAGACGGTTTTTCACGCCGGAGTAGCGGTGTCTTCTATACAAGACACAAATTCGCTCCTGTGTGGAGTACTGCTCGCATCTCTGGGATGGTTCAGCAAAGTACTTACTAGATGCTCTCGACAGGTTGCAGCGACGTGCGGTCCGCATCATTGGGAATCCCGAGATCACGAACACCCTAGAACCTTTACAGCTGCGTAGAGATGTTGCGTCCATGGCTGTATTTTACCGTTTGTACCATGGGGAGTGTTCTGATGAGCTCTTCCAATTAGTCCCACCCTCCCCTTTCCTACACAGGACAACGCGTGCAGGTCTTAGATGTCATCCGCACACGGTGCAAAACATCCGATCAAGAACCAAGCGGTTCGGAGACTCTTTCCTCTGTCGCACCATTAAGGCCTGGAATTCATTACCAGCTCACGTGTTTCCTTCTTCCTACAGTCCCGGGTCCTTTAAGCGGGGCGTGAAAAAGCATATGATGAGGCCGTCAAGCTGAGTGTCACCATTGTCACACGGTATGTGTAAGTAATGGTGACCCTCTTTTCTGGGACTTTGCCTTCAGCTTACCATCAGGCAAGGCGAAGTCCAATTGACGTGTCCTATATAAAAAAAAAAAAAAAAAAAAAAAGAGGCTGGCGGCATTACCACGCTGAATGGCGATACCAATTCTTTGAGCGAGGTAAAGGCCAGCCTTATGGTCACGGGAAGCGTCGATTAGTCGCTTCGCTATTTCTTTGAATAGTGCGCGCGCGCTTGGACCCCACGGACCCAACGTTTCGACTCCAAACGGCTCAAAAATATAATTACCAGTTAAATTGGTATATTTTCGCCGTTTGAGAGTCTCCGCTGATGCAGCAGCAGCGCATGCGCAGTCCATCGTACTTGGAAGATGGGAAGGCGCCAGGGTGTCGACGCAAGTTGCATCCCACACCAAAGGCCTACCCATCTTCCAAGGTATCAACGACATACCGTCCGTCAAATTTAGTAATTCAAATTTCACCCTCTTCCTGTCAACCGATTAATCTGAAATTTTGTATACACTTTGGATTTTGGTGACAATACAATTATGTTTATTCATTATCATTATAAATTCAAGATGGCCGCCGCTACAAAATGGCGGATAATTTATGTTTTATTAATCCCATCAATATGGGTATCAAATGAAAGGGCTCAACAAGCAGAATACAATATACTATAAAAAATTGAAATCCAAGATAGCGGCCGCTACAAAATGGCGGATAACGTAAGTTTTATCAATCCCATCAATATAGGTATCAAATGAAAGTGCTCAACCAGTAGAATATAATGTACTATATAAAATTAAAATCCAAGATGGCGGCCTCTACAAAATGGCGGATAACTTAGCTTTTATCAATCCCATCAACATGGGTATCAAATGAAAGGTCTCAACAAGTAGAATACAATTTACTATGCAAAATTGAAATCTAAGATGGCCGCCGCTTGGAAGCGGAGTGCAATAAACTAACGGGCAAGAAACCTTGCAATAATGAAGCACTAAATGAATTAAACAGAATGCGAAATAAAAACTGTAGGGTACCTAACGTACCTCATAATTTATACAATTTTTACATAAATATTATTTATTACATGTATACTTATTTTATTTGCCGACTGTACATTTTACTTAATCTACACAGCTTACATATTATCTAATATTATTTTATGTGAATTATATTGGTTGGTCGATGTAACTTGTCGATATCATAAATTGACCCTCTTTTCTGGGACTTTGCCTTCAGCTTACCATCAGGCAAGGCGAAGTCCAATTGACGTGTCCTATATAAAAAAAAAAAAAAAAAATATCGACATTAAGTTATCGACAGTGTCTCAACTCATTGCCATGTAGATGTATAAGTTCTATATAGGTACCCGCTCCACCGATGCGCACGCGCAGAGGACACGGCCAGTCGCTAACCATACACGACGCGAAGCGCTTGCTATTTCCTTCCGCTAAACCGCATGTTTATTTACTTTAATCGATCTTGTTGCTTATATGTCTAAGTGTAGTATATACCTAAATATAGTCTTTGTCTGTACCTATCGCTTATCGTCCAATCTATTCGAACTATAGTGAACTGTACCTATCTTTCTGTGCCTGTGCTTAAACTATCTTTCTGTGCCTGTGCTTAAAATAAACTTTCCTTTCTTCTGTTGGTGAGTGTTTAATTGTGAGTACAAACATAAACCCCATACTGGTGACCCCTATATTGAACAAAGTCAGAGGATAAAGATTTTCAAGACGCAGTGGGGCAGCCACGCCCTAATTTAAGTGATGGGAACAAGTCGATAGAAAACATCGATGTTTTTCGAGTAGGCGTGCGAGTGCCACCATTCTGGGCGGAAGAGCCTGATATTTGGTTTGCTCAAGTCCAAGGACAATTTTCCATTTCTGGTATTACAATTGACCATACAAAATTTAATTACTTCATAGGTCATCTCGACAATCAACATTCGAGGGAGGTTAAAGACATAATTGTAGATCCACCAGCGACCAATAAGTATGAGAAGCTCAAAACTGAACTTATTAAGAGGCTTAGCGCGTCCAAGGAGATTAAAATCAAGCAATTATTAATGCACGAAGAGCTCGGGGACCGCAAGCCATCGCAATTTCTCCGACATCTTCGTGGCCTTGCTGGTTTAAATATTCCTGATGAATTTCTGAAAACGATATGGATAAGTCGCCTTCCACATTGTATCCAGACCGTACTGGCAGGACAAGCCAGTTCAACTTCACTTGAAGAGCTAGCTGATTTAGCGGACAGGGTGAACGACCTCGCTTCTTCGACTCCAAAGGTTGCTGCTGTAAATGAAATCCCTGGCTCCGTTATTAATGATTTGGTGCGGGAAGTTGCTGAGCTGCGGAAACAATTTCAGAGTTTATCGTCGGGAAGGAACAGCAGAACTCGTTCATCGCATTCTCCACGTACTCAACATAACCGAAGTACCTCAAGGCAGCGGTCGCAGTCAAATTATCGCAAGTTTCAAGTGCATACGGCCCTGCGACTACAAGGCGGAAAACTCCATGGGCGGTCGGTAATGGCGGCTGACGATTGCCCTTCTTCATCAACTGGTCGCCTGTTTGTCACGGACAGATCTTCGAAGATGCAATTTCTAGTCGACACTGGTAGCGACCTGTGCGTCTTCCCAAGGTCAGCACTGCGAGATCGTCGTCAGCGGACTGAGTTTAGCTTATCGGCTGCAAATGGTTCTAATATCGCGACATTTGGTTATATACATTTAAATTTAGATCTTAGCTTACGTAGAAGTTTTGTATGGCGTTTTATTGTTGCTGACGTCACAAAACCCATCATTGGCGTAGATTTTTTAAATTATTATAGTCTTGTTGTTGACGTTCGCAATAAACGTCTTATAGATAATTTAACGTCAGTTTCCGCTATTGCTAAAATAGCTCATTGTATCGATGTTTCTTCTGTAAAAGTGGTAACAGGTGAGTCACGGTTTCACAGAATTCTCGACGAGTTTCCCGACATTACTCGACCAGCCGGTATACATCACACTACGCCACACAATACAGTACACTATATAAATACGACCCCTGGCCCTCCAGTTTCTTCAAACCCTCGTCGTTTGGCTCCTGACAAGTTAAAAATAGCTCGAAAGGAGTTCCAAGACATGTTGTCCAACGGTACAGCTAGGCCTTCACAGAGTCCTTGGTCATCACCTCTGCACCTAGCACCGAAGAAGAACAACGGGTGGCGTCCTTGCGGTGACTACCGTAAATTGATTGCTCGGATCGTGCCTGACCGGTATCCGATTAAGCATATTCAAGACTTCGCCCATAATATCGCTGGTTGCAAAGTATTTTCAACTTTAGATCTTGAAAAAACTTACAATCAGATACCGGTTAGCCCCGAGGACATTCCGAAAACAGCCATTACGACACTATTTGGAATGTATGAGTTCCCTTACATGACGTTTGGACTGCGAAACGCCGGTCAGACGTTTCAGCGTTTCGTAGATGAAATGACCCGGGGACTCGACAATGTGTATTGTTATTTGGATGATTTTTTTAATTTTTTCGGACAGCCCAAACAGTCATGCACAGCATCTACGCGAAATCTTCAGCAGACTGAAGAAGTACGGTATGCTGGTTAACACCTCCAAATGCGTACTTGGTAAGAACGAAGTGAAATTTTTAGGATACCACATTTCAGAGCATGGATGCAGACCTTTTGACGAAAAGGTGCAGGTGATAAAGGATTTTCCACCTCCTACGAACGTGCGGCAACTGAGAGCGTTTCTGGGTATGCTTAACTTTTATAGAAGATTTCTTCCTAAAGCAGCCCAGATCCAAGCTCCATTGCATGCCCTACTAACAGGTTCTGTCAAAGATTCACATCCCATTAACCTATCTGGAGATACTTTAGCAGCTTTTCAAGCTTGCAAAGACAGCTTGTCCGACGCCGCCTTATTGTCACATCCAGATTGTTGTGCTACACTCGCAGTGGTTACTGATGCTTCCGACAAAGGCATTGGTGCAGTTTTGGAACAATACAAAGACGGAGCACGGCAACCATTAGCTTTCTTTTCAAGAAAGCTTAGCCCGTCTCAAATCAAATATTCACCATATGACCGGGAGCTTCTTGCCATCTATGAAGCCATTAAATATTTTAGGCACATGCTCGAGGCTAGGCATTTTGTTGTCTATACTGACCATAAGCCAATCAGTTTTGCTTTCCACGAGAGGAAAAATACCTGTTCGCCAAGGCAGTATAGACATTTAGATTTTATTTCCCAGTTCACCACGGACATACGCCATATATCCGGTAAGGATAATGTCGTTGCGGATACATTATCACGTATTGAGGAATTGGAAGCGCCTGTAAGCCTCGAGACATTAGCTGAGAGACAACTAGTAGATTCAGAACTACATAAGGTGTTGAGCGAGTGTTCGTCTCTGCACCTGCAGAAACTTAACGTTCCAGGAAGTTCTGTTTCGTTATACTACGACGTTAGTAACGCAACTTCCAGACCTTACATACCCAAGACTCTCCGCAGGCAGGTATTTGATAGTCTGCACTCACTTAGCCACCCTGGCGCTAATGCATCGGCCCGACTAGTAGCCGAACGATTTGTTTGGCCAGGCGTGAGGAAAGACTGTAGAGAATGGGCGCGCACTTGCTTACTGTGTCAGCGAGCAAAAATTCACCGCCACGTGAACGCACCTCTTGGCACTTTTGCCCTTCCACGCGCCCGTTTTAAACAAATCCACAAAGATTTGGTGGGACCCCTTCCTTTATCTCATGGCTATCGGTACTGCTTGACGGCAGTAGACCGGTTTACCCGATGACGGTTTTATTTTAGTCTAGTCTATGCATATGTTTATAATTCCCACGACTGTATCTATTTTATTATTTTTTGGTTTTTAGTACATTTATCTTAAACATTGCAATGTATGTTTAACATAAAAGAAGGCTGGCTTTTTCTTAGGTCAGAGGAAAACCTCTGACCTAAGAAAAAGCCAGCCTTCTGGTTATGAGAAGTGTCGACCATACGCTTCGGACCCATGGCCCAAACGTTTCAACTTCAACGTCACACATTCATAATCACCAATGAGATTGGAGTATTTATTTTCCTTTAAGAGCCTCTGTAGAAGCTGCAGCAGACCGATACAGCCAGCCGTTGAATAGTTTTACTTCATACATAGTTAATATAATAAAATTACGCACCATTAAGGCCTGGAATTCATCACCAGCTCACGTGTTTCCCTCTTCCTACAGTCCCGGGTCCTTTAAGCGGGGCGTGAAAAAGCATAATATGATGAGACCGTCAAGCTGAGTCTCACCATTGTTACACGGTATGTGTAAGTAATGGTGAACCTCTTTTCTCAGACTTTGCCTTCAGCTTACCATCAGGCAAGGCGAAGTCTAACTGACGAGTTCTATATAGGTATATAAAAAAAAATATTACAAAATTATATTGTTCAACTAAACAAGTAACCCCAAAAAGTTCTAATGTTCTCATTATGGAGAAATAGAAATAAATAAGCATAAAGTATAAAATACCACCTAACAATAACTTGAAAAAAGTATATCATGCGTAATTATTACATTCTGAGTCCAAATAATTCCATCTCTTTACGTGGGTATTTTACTCTCAAAAAACCGCGGTTAAAATCACAATTCTGGTAGCGTCTCCATCCTTAAACGATTTCGGTACACACATAACATAATGTATTGTCCGCGACCCACTCAGAATACAAAAGTCTATTTAAAGATATAATACATCTCACATTAGTGTTCAACTATATATACCATAAATAATCTAGTTCTAATATAATTCGCTGAGTTTCTTGCTAATATATTCGCAGTAGAACTAATCTACCGAACCAGCAAAAGAATATTTTTCCAATGGTTTATTTTTACATTATTTAATATTTTTATATTATTTCTTGACATAACTAATTGTAAAATTTTGAAGTTCATAAGTGCTCTTTGTGTGCCTAAACTGAATAAATGAAATTGATTCTTTGACTCTTTGATTAAGTCGTGATATAATATGATAGAGTAACTGAACATAAATACATTTAAGTTGAATGAAATTTTAAAGCATTTAGTGTGCTAACTATTGAAATCTATTACGATAGGAATAATTAAATTTGTTCAGGCTTGAGGCAAACCCGCAATCTTTCCCTTACAGGAAGAATGCTCAGACTACTAAACCACTGAACCACACCCAAAACCATCCAGATCTTTCTATTTATCCGCCTTGGGGTGACGGTGGGAGCCATCTTACCGATATTCATATGAACTAGCGGGACCAATAAATGATGTTACAATCATTTTTAAACATTGATTTTTGATTACTTTTTTTTTATTCCACTTAGGTGGCAGACAAGCACACGGCCCACCTGATGCAAAGTGGTTACTGTAATACCAGAGAAGCCACACTCGCGCTGCCGACCCTGTAATCACAGAGTTTCTGTGCCGTCAGTGTAGAGGACAAAGCAGGACATGCCTTTAATTATCCCACTGACAGCACAAATTCTCCAGTGAGCTATGGGTACCCTACTCACCGCTGGGAACACAACACGAAGTTATTATAACCGCGGTATTCTGTAGGGCGGAGGTACTTCCCCAGTCGTACTGCTCAATTGGGCGGAAATACCGCCGTGTCTCGCATCTCGCAGGCATAGAACCCGCACCTCCTTGTTAGTGGCCGCGTTCACTACCATGGCGCCACAGAGGCTGTCCTGTATTTAGTTGCCTACCCTATACTAAGTATCAAAGTCAAAGTCAGAAATCATTTATTCTGTATAGACCATTATATCGGCACTTATAAAACGTCGACAAAAAAGGAACATGAATATCAGTTTAGTAAATGGACCACCGGTTCGAAACGCGGCCCATACACTTAGTCTACTTAATCTACATACAAAAATTTACTTGAGTAGCATAGTTGAGCGAACAGCCCATTTCCAAGCTTGTTTATCATCCAAGTATTCTTGGATTTTACAATAGCCTTTCTGGCACACTTTACTATTAACAATATTTTTAAATTAATACACAGCTAAATTCCTAATTTCATTAGGGAGCATCTTATTGTATATCCTCTTACAGCGTACACTATGTGCCTACGGTTGAACGGCTCGAATGAACAGAATTTGCTAACCAATATAACTGCAAAACAATTCTCAACTCAATCCATTCAAGAGAATATCCACACACCCTTATCAACCCACGTTTCCAGATCGTATGTCTGTTTACTAAATTGATAGGATATTGGTATTTGCCTCTATCACAGTCCAAGATCACTTCGGACCGTTAGCATCGGTTTCGACACCCGATATCGTACACCACTGGAGCGTGTTTAGCTAATCTGGTGGAAAAGTACGCTCTCTTATTGTTCACCGACTTTGAAAAAAGTAAGATTCGTATACTTTTGTATACCGCTAAAGTTAAAAATGTGGGTTTTTTTTTATACCACTTAGTTGCCGGATAAGCACACGGCCTACCTTATGGAAAGTGGTTACCGTGGCCTATGGACGTTTGTAACACCAGAGGAGTCACAGTCGCGCTGCCAACCCTGTAAGTACAGAGTTTCTGTGCCGCCAGTAGAAGACAAAGCAGGACAAGCCTTTAGTCTTCCCACTGACAGCACAAATTCAGCTCTGGCTAGCCTACTCACCGTTTGAAGGGCATTCGAAGATTTTGATAGGGTCTACAGCACAAGTGTGACTCCTTTGGTGTACCTACCACATACCCACAGACCCATAGGCATTTTGAAGCCTGGGTTTGGTTTTCCTAATCTACATACATATATACAATCACGCCCGAATCCTCGGGGGATTAGGCAGAGAAGAATTAATACCTACATTTCACCAATCATTGAATTCGGTCCCACGTGATAGAGGGTGAGCCTATTGCCGTCTTGCAGGCACTATTGTTGACTGAAGCCATACATCTGAGGCTGAGTCTGGACTGTATGTGTAGTTATATCTGTCAAATGTTAAACAGCCCTATCCCTTAATCGCCTTTTACGACACCGCATGGGCAGAGATGGGTTGGTCCAAATTCTGCTCTGCAGGGCACCACGCGGCTGCTTACCTAATTTAGCTTTCCTTAAATACATATCTTAACTTTTTCGAGAGCAATTTATCTTTTACTTACCGACCGCGAAAGTATACTCTGCGCGAGAGTATACTCTCGCTATCTATAAACTTTAATATCAAAATATGTTATTCATTATCCAAGAAGTCCGGATCTGATGCTAATTAAAAAATTGTATTAGCAATCAACGCCTGCTTAATTTGTATTAGCAATCAACGACATCAATATGGTTTCACTTTCAAAAGAAACAAATTCCACCGCGCTTTCTTTTAAAATTACGATATAGTGAAAATTAACAAAATACAATTTATTAATTTTACTTTACAGCACGTACGTATTAATATAATACACATTATAATTATAATACACATAGTATACATTAATGATCGAGAGAATACAACGCAGGTTCGCCCGGTATCTGTACAAATGCTCATACGGATACTATCCATTTTTGTATCCCTCCCTATTTGTTGCAGGGATGGTGGGTCTTGAAACCCTATAGCTCAGGCGAAATTTCTTGCATATAATACACTACTATCAAGTACTTAATAATAAGGTAGATAACCCAACTGTCCTAGCTTGTCTTAATTTATATATCCCTAATAACTATATGCGCGCCACTGGGCGTCGTCAGCATCGCCTTCTCGTAACGCCACCGACATGGCGTGTGCCACAGGCTGCCACTTGCCCCACAGCAAGGGCGATCGAGCTCATAAACGGTCTACTAAAATCAAATTCAGATGTTGATATATTCTCCGACAGTGTACATCAAATGGCGAGAAACGTCTTGATGTATCTGACCGTAGCCTCATTGATTAATTAGAAAGACGATCCATGTGCCTACTTAGTAGATTAAGTTAGCTTTAGTTAGTAAGAATTAGCATAACATTATAAGCGATTTGGTGTTTTTCACTGTTAGTTTATATTGTTTGGAATGAATAAATAAAAAATATATATTGATAATGATATTCATAATTTTTAAGTACCTGCGTGTTCTAAATGGCTTTGGTAGGGAGCGTTCTCAGTAGGTAAGAATTAGGGCAACCAGATACGCCATCATTCAGCGTATCTGGTTTGCCCTAATTCTTACCTCACTTAGCTGTTCATTCGTACATCAAGTACTCATGCATACACTGGTCTGTATTAGAATATTACATGTCACAACATTTTATTGTACTGTTCATTCATCCATCAGGAATGTGCTGACCCGCTCCGTATGAAATATTACACGTAACAGTATGTCAATATGTTTTATTAAGAGAGGTTTGATTAAAAATACAAAGTCATATGTACTTATCTCCGAATATGGAAAAGTGAATTACTACGCTAGCGAATGCCTGCGCATTCGTCTTATAGAATTTGAATCATAGAATATGTATGAACATAAACTGTAAAAGTCTGTTCATCAAGATCATTCTATATAGAACTAGCCAACACCTACGACTTAGCTCGCTTATAATTGAATAAGAAGTATCCTACGTGTTAAAACTAGCATATCTGCTACCTCAGTCAGTTTACAAACAAACAAACCTTTGTGCTTTATATTATTTATTATTATAATATATAGGTAAGGAACTATTATTTAAGCAGAGTGAAAAAAATACAGAGATGATGTGGATACATTATTTATTACAATTAATTTTTACAAATAAATACATAGATTAAATAAATAATTTTAAGAAAGAAGACACATTTGGTGGATTGAAAGGAATAGAGGTTACCGCTGGAGCGAAGGATATATAGACTACAGAGAATTTTCTAGAATAATCAAACCCTATCTGAAGGAAAAAAAGGTTCTTGTTAAAGGTAGTGAAAAAATTAATTGGGTCAGTCAAGAGCTATGTGGTCATAATAATGTTTCTGACATATGTGAAAATAAAAGTGTTCCTAATTTAAAGACTCTTAGTGATCTTTACTGTAAAGATCTATTTTTGTATAATTGTTTTGCTCATAAGAACTATTGTGCTTTAAGGAATGTATTGTGTATTAAGCAATGGTGTTTAGAAAATAATTTTTGTATTTCATAAGTTTAATAAACTGAATAAATGTTTTATTACTATACTGTGTTTGTTTTTCATACTATGAGCAGTACAATGCTATATTAATACCTTGCCAGAGAAACAAAGACAGAATGTCTAAAATCTGTTTCAGAGGACTCATGTTATGGGCTCGGGTAATAAGAATTCATAAGAATCTGATCGACCTGATCGAAGAAAGTGATTAGGTATATAATTAGACTTGTCAGATCTTAGTGAATACACCTCGGAGCACCACATCTTTATAAATTGAAAACAAACTCATTACTCTTCTATAGTAGCCCGAATCGGGACCTTCTTAAAAATGATTCGCAATTATTTCAAACCGCTGTATGAAATATATAATATACATAAAATTCGATTATGTTCTTTCCGACACTATTTGAATACTTGATGTACGAATGAACAGCTAAGTGAGGTAAGAATTAGGGCAAACCAGATACGCTGAATGATGGCGATATCTGGTTGCCCTAATTCTTACCTACTGTTCTCCCCCGTACTTAGTAAATGCGAATACACAACATGTATGCAATTTTAAGCGATATTGGAACCGTGTAGTTTGCATTCTGTGTTGACTTTTCACATGCAATGTCAGGGAAGATATTGTTTTCCGTTCAACAAACCAAATACAATGCTGCGAGAAACAATAGTTGTTGCGTGTACACGAAATTTTATAGGAAAATTATTATTCACTATTTCTGTCAACTTCGATGGCCTTAATTTCTAATAGTACTGGCATCGCGCCATGGTTTCATCCTCGTAAGTCCTGTTAATAAAACGTGAGAAGAGAACAATATTTTATTAAACCACTTAAGTAGCAGACAAGCACACGGACCATCTGATAGAATGTTTTTACTGTGGCCTATGAACGTTTGTAATACCAGGGGAGTCACACTCGTACTGCCGACTCTGTAAGAAAAGAGAGATTCTGTGTTTTCAGAAGACAAGCCTTTGATACTTCCACTAACAGCACAAAAACTGTCCAGTGCATTCCTATGTAGCATTTCAATGTGAAAGACTAATGTTTTCATTTCTTTTAATTTCACTTGAGGTAGGAAACGACGGTATTTCGGTCCAATTGATCCGACTGGGGAAGTACCTCCGCCCTACAGAATACCGCGAACATAATAACTAAGTGCTGTGTTCCTGGCGGTGAGTAGGGTAGCCAGAGCTCACTGAAGGGTTTTTGTGCTGTCAGTGGAAAGACCAAAAGCTTGTCCTGCTTTGTCTTTCACACTGACGGCACAGACACTCTCAATGCTTGCAGGGTTGGCAGCGTGAGTGTTACTCTCTTGGTTTTGCACGAGGTCATAGGCCACAGTGACCACTTTCCATCCAGATAGGCCAAGTGCTGGTCTGCCACCTAAGTTTCCAACAGTTTATGTTTTTTTTATTGTATTGTATCTATTTATTCATGTAGGTATGTACTGTTATTTAGAAAATCTATAGAACTGATTCTGATAATTTCTTTTGTATATACACAAAACAAATTACTGGTAAACCGGTAAAGTTAATGTTTAAACTTGAGATGAGCCTGAGGGTGAATCCACTACCGAATACTTGTTACGTATATCTCAAATCATTTCGGATACAATAATAACAAAAACCAACTGAATAATTCATATTATGAGTAATGAAAACATTTCATAAATTACTTATTACATAATTTATGAAATGTTTTCTTTAGTGGATAATATTTTCTCATGTTTTGGTTACTCAAAGCAGTCAATTTTGTTATTTAAGTATTTCAGACGAGAGGATATTGCCTTAACATGTTTAGGTAATTTGGAAATTTTGTTGGGAATTTGTTCTATAAACAATAAATAATATCCAATCCAATTTTATTTTTATGTACTACTTAGGTGGAAGACACGGCCCACTCATTGGGAAGCTAAAATGCTATCGATCCTGTAAGAACCTTCTTGAAAACCCCATAATGTAGTAGAAAAACCACAGCAGAGAGTTCACAGTTTGAGATTGCGTGGGATCCAAAATTTTGTTGACAAACTTCAGACAACGGTTGAAGTAACAAAAGCTTATCTAGGAGGGTATTTAGGTAGATAATTCTTTATTGTATACCAATAGATTACAGTAGAACTAGTAGGTAGCATGCATATAGTTTAATGTACAATGGGCGGCCTTGCCTTATCGCTGAAAGCGATTTCTTCCATACAACCTTGATAGAGTAGACATGCGGTGTGAATGTTGAGTTTACTCCACAGATCATGCCCCATTAACTAATATGTGTTGCATGCCCATGCAGGTTTACCGGAGGAACCCATAAGTTCCTCCGAGAACGTGATTAAGGTAGGAACACACTGAATAGATAAAATTTGATATCGATTAAGATTTGAATCGGTACAAGCGGGATTTGAACCAGCGATCTTTCCCTTACAGGGGGAACGCCCTGACCACTAAGTCACCGAACACTCGCCTAAAACCATCCAAATTTCTCTATGCATATCTCCGTCTTGCGGTGACGAACGTGCGATGGCGAATAGTTAGCACACTAATTTCTTTAAAATTCTTTAAAAAATTGGATATGTCATCTTTTTTTTATTTAGTGTGTAAATCAGCAGAGGTCGGTTATTCCGACAGCCTCTGTGGCGTGGCGGTAGTGAACGCGACTGCTACGCAGGAGGCGCAGGTTCGATCCCCGCTCAGTGCAAATATTTGTATGCATGAATACGGGTATTTGCATTGGTATGGGTGTTTCTATGTATAATATGTATGTATTTACAAAAAAAAAAGTATTTAAGTATGTTTATCCGTATTCTAGATTCCATAACACAAGCTAGTTAAACTATGCTTACCATGGGTCTAGATAGCGTTGTGTAAAATGTTGTAGAATTTATTATTATTATTATTATTATTATTATTATTATTATTATTATTATTATTATTTCGCTGACTTTATCATTGCAGCTGCAGCAAATTCGAGTCAAAAGCGTTTCCATACCAAGGTTTGTTTTTTTCGGGCTCGAACGTACTAAAACTGCACACTACCTAGGGTCATCAGTTGCTTTACACTGGCATGTCTCTCGCACGATATAGGTACCATGTATACGAAAGAAGAAAATCCTATGTTAAAATGTATGAATGTCCACACCCATACGTCTGAATATTGCCTCCCAAAATATAGAGCCATGTTTAGAGATCAATATTCACCATCTTGAAAAAAAAACCTAATCTTCACTCAACTGTCTACCATTT
Organism: Eilema griseolum; assembly: GCA_963662185.1. Classification (NCBI taxonomy): domain Eukaryota; kingdom Metazoa; phylum Arthropoda; class Insecta; order Lepidoptera; family Erebidae; genus Eilema; species Eilema griseolum. The sequence continues at coordinate 5,850,166 of OY759243.1, forward strand.
GCGACAATTGTTTTTTTAAACTAACTTTTAAACATTTACGTTCCATTAAATACAATAACGTTACGGAAATTAACACGGACATGGTTTAGATAGATAGATAATTCTTTATTGCACACCAATATTATAAAAGATTTACAAACATAATAAAAGTTACAGTTAAATGCACAATGGGCGGCCTTATCACTAATAGTGATTTCTTCCAGGCAACCTTAGGATAGACAGGAAATAAAGTATATAAGTGAGTGTTGGTGTAATTTGTCAAGATTTATAAAATAGTGTGTTACATGAATAATTATATAGTATACAAATATGAAATATAGATAAATAAATAATATGTGAATATGAGAAGACTTCAACGACTACGCTGTAGAGAGATAATGGCTCTTTACCATTTTTTTTAAATATTTATGGATTGTGCCTCTTTAATATTTACTGGCAATGCATTCCGCCTTCACCGTAAAAGATTTGTTTAGGTGCATTACCCTTGATGACATACCTCAGTGAGCCTGTGACCACAGCCGTTGTATTGGCCTCAATTCTGTTAAAGCAAAGCCACAGTTATACCGTGGACACTACTAAAAAAAAACATTTATTTTTAGACTTTCTTTAAAGTCCAAAGTCAAAATTTTGCAGAATGAATGCAAAAGTGTAAAAAAAGTCTTTTCATTTCATTTTGGTCTTCACACGTGTGTGTTCTAGATTTAAAATTGAATGATATTTTTAGAATCTATAATTTGTAGAATCGAGGTACTGCTCAAAACGTCAGACAAATTAAAGTAACCTCCTGGAGCGTAGCGTCATATTTTTTTTTTATACCACTTAGGTGGTAGACAAGCGCACGGCCCAACTGATGGAAAGTAGTTACAGTGGCCTATGGACGTGTGTAACACCAGAGAAGCGACACTCGCGCTGCCGACCCTGTAAGCACAGAGTCTCTGTGCCGTCAGTGTAGAGGATAAAGCAGGACAAGCCTTTAGTCATCCTGTCCGTGACAGCACAAATTCTCCAGTGAGCTCTGACTACCCTACTCGCCGCTGGGAACACAACACGAAGTTATTATAATCGCGGTACTCTGTAGGGCGAAGGTACTTCCCCAGTCGGACTGCTCAATTGGGCGGAAATACCTGCGTGTCCTACCTCCTATAAAAAAATCATATATATATATATATATATATATATATATATATATATATATATATATATATTACATCGAACGTGAAAAAATATATTCTGCTTTATTAACTTCATATACTTACTGCCCGATTCGAAAACTTCATTTACTGCTTGATTCGCAACATACGGTCAAAATCATACCACTGAACCAAGTAATTAATTCATACCTACTTCTAATACACAGAGGACAGAATATAATCACATAATTCCTCCATGTTGTTACATTGTTTTCATTCATACATGTAATAATTGCAAAGATATATCAGCATTTCACAACGATCGGTCAATGGACGTTTATATGATTCCAATTATCGATACAATGTGATGGAACTTTGTAATAATATTGGTTCATTACTTTAAATTCCAATATTTGTTGATCGTAAATGGGAACGTGGAGAGCAAATTAAGATATTAATAATAAAAATTACAACCGCCGCTGTACGTATTTTTTATACAACTTAGGTGGTAGATAAGCACATCGGCCACCTGATGGAAAGTGGCTACCGTGGCCTATGGACCTGTGTAATACCAGGGAAGTCACACTCGTGCTGCCGACCCTGTAGTTTGAATGAATCGATTTGGATTTAAAAGCCCCCATCACTAAAAACATTCTCCAAAAAGTTGAGATAACTAGTAATATTATGGTTCAAGCGTTGTCGTTTCGGGGGACCTTGAATCGTTTCAATAATATGACGTAGTGCTTTACCAGTTAGGGCCCCTGACACGACAACCTTTGAATCAAATTACTAGATATATCAAAGTTATAGGGCTAACCAATATAATTTTTTTAACTATTTAGAGGTTTTTTTTTGTTTTTTTTTTTTTGTTTTTTTTGTTTTTGTTTTTATTTTACAATTTTTAAGCATGCAGTCAATGCCACAATTGGTTATTTCACTACCAGTCACAGTAACTAATTGTTACTTTTTCATAATCTCAAACGGTACATATACATACGTACATACATACAATCACGCCTTTATCCGCGGAGGGTTAGGCAGAGGTGAATTAACACCCACATTTAACGAATCGTTGAATTCAGTCCCACGTAGTAGGGGGTGAGCCTATTGTCGTCTTCCGGGCACTATTGTTGACTCGAGCAATGCATCTAAAGCTGAGTCTGGACTGTCTATATCTGTCTGGTGTTATACAGCCCTTTCCCTTAGTCGCCTTGTACGACACCACATGGGAAGTGATAGGGTGGCCCAAATTCTACTCTGCCGGGAACCACGCGGCTGTCAAACGGTATGTTATAAAAAAACTTGTATGAAACCACCTAAATTCAACCACACGTCCTGATCAACCAGCTGAATCTGTGAGGGATGGACACGATTTACTGGCGTAGCTAACGTGACACTGGAAGACTGTCTTGAAAAACTTGACATTGGCGTCTTGCCATTAATAATATTATAAACATTTATCATGTTGTTGGAATCGCCATAAAACAAAAAAAAATACTTGTATGAAATAATTTATTGTGACATCATATTCATATTTAATAGTCAGACAGACCCTCGACTATAGGAAAATTTAACCTCGTAGCTCCAAATATCAAAATTTTGGAGAAAGCTTCACTGCGCCTCCTAGGGTCCCCAGTTTTGGAAGATGGATTTCATACATTTATCGAGGAAAAAATTCTAAATTTTGAATACATCACTGATCATTTGCAAAAAATAAGTGTTCATTCCGCCTTTACTATACTTCGGTTTTGCCTTTTTGTCCCTAATTTTACCCATGCACTTCGGGCATCCCAGTTTTGGCAACATTTGACACTTTTGACAAAAATTGACAACATTCTGCAAAACACACTCAGCACAATTTTAAATGTGGCCTTGAATGACCGAGTCTGGCTCCAAGCGTCCTTACCAGTTCGCTTGGGTGGTCTCGGCGTTCGCAAAATTTCAGACGTTAGCCTTCCAGCATTTCTGTCGTCGGTACACAGCACTGAGGAGTTAACCAGGAAAATTCTCATAAACACACAGGTTAACTCTGAGGTGTCATGTAAGTCCGATGCTATTAATGCTTGGAAGGCTGCTTGTCCCAACACTGAGTTGCCTGGTAACCCTTTCTCCCAGAGACAATGGGATGCGCCGCTCTGCAGGCTGGTAAGAGATACCTTAATACACACATCTTCCCATGTTACAGAACGTGCGCGCCTTCTGGCTGTGGGGGAATGGGAGTCAGGCCTCTGGATTCAGGCACTTCTATCGCCCAACATAGGTACTATGTTGGACGATACTACTTTCCGCCTTGCCACTTGCCTTCGCTTAGGAGCGCCGTGCATTTCTCCGCATCATTGCCACTGCGGTGAAGCTGTCGACAGTCTTGGGCACCATGGCCTTTCATGCAGCAGAAGCGCTGGGCGTATACCGTGACACGCCTGCATCAACGACATTATCCGCCGTGCTCTAGCTACCGCTGGCGTGCCAGCCATTCGTGAACCTAAAGGGCTGGTGCGTAGCGATGGCAAGAGACCGGATGGTATGTCGTTGCTACCTTGGAAGATGGGTAGGCCTTTGGTGTGGGACGCTACGTGCGTCGACACTCTTGCGCCTTCACATCTTTCAAGCACAGCAGGGTGTGCCGGTGCTGCTGCTGCATCTGCGGAAAACCTCAAACGGCGCAAATACTGTAACCTGACAGGTGATTATGTTTTTGAGCCGTTTGGGGTTGAAACGTTAGGGACATGGGGTCCAAGTGCTCGGTCTCTATATAAAGACTTGGCAAAGCAGCTGATCGACGCTACGCGTGACCAGAAGGCTGGTTATTATCTTGCACAGAGGATAAGCATTGCCATTCAATGTGGCAATGCTGCCAGCCTTCAGGGTTCGTTACCGGTCGGTGAGGATGCGGAGGAATTTCATGACGCATTATGTATGTAATTTTTATGTTTATTTTATTTTAGTGTATTTTAGTAGCTATCTAATAATAGTTTTAGTTTTAATTTTCAATTGCATTGTAATAATACTCGTTCTGAATAGATAAATAAACAATTTTAATGCATAGTCAAATCACACAACATAGGTTGGGTGGATGATTAGAAATTAATAAAAAAATTACCGACGGAACTTTTATCGTTCTTTTACCATTCTTAATTTAATGAACTCAGTTAAATAATTTATTTTAACTACAATAAAATACCCAATTTAATTTACTTAGGTTTGATATTTCTTACTAAGTAGGGACAAAAGAATTTCACGCAAGAAAACACGGAACATCTTAATAAAGGGCTGGTTTTTAATATTCGTTCAACTCGGAACTTTTTCGTTCAATTGTTCCATCAATTTTTCGTATTCATTCCCCTTCGCTTAAATCATCGTCTTAGTAGATAAGTGTTTTTATTCAGTGAGGGAATATATGGATAGCAAATTTAATTTTAAGGACATTTGACTGATGTAAAACAAATAAATGACTAATAAAATAAATAATTATTGATTGCATGCGTGATATATTTGATATTATTATCGTAAAATTTAAATTATTATTGTAAAACGTAATAGAAATAAATAATTAATTGATTGCATGAGTGACATATTTGACATTACTATTGTAAATCTTAAATATTATTATTATAAAATTTAATATTTCTACACCAGGGTATGGTAGAATATGTTTGAACAAGTGAAATAACATAAAGACCTCAATGTACCATATTCTTAGAAATAAATTATTATTATTATTATTATTATCAAATCTAGCCTTTAACTCCGTCTTCGTAAAGGTTAAGTTTGTTTATTATATATGTATTGTCCGCGGCTGCTTTCGACATAATTGATCCCGGTCCCGCAACTCACAACTCGAGTGAACTGGGATCAAGGGTTCGTGGCTTTTTACTTGGTTAATAAGCATTCACTGTTGTTAACCTACTCGTAAAACATGCAATTCAACTTATAACAATGTAGTTGATTAGGTAGTTAACATGTGTGGAAACAATTATATTATGAAAGTAGAAAAAGCATAAGGCGGTATGTCAGGGTCGTAGCTAGTGGAAATGTGGTCTCTGAATTGCTAAGAATCGTGATGGTATGTATATGTTACAATGGGTGTCCGAAATGCAGTGTTTGTTAGAATACAGAATACCGCGGCCATAAAAATTTCGTGTTGGGTTCTCAGCGGTGAGTAGGGTAGCCAGAGCTCACTGGAGAGTTTGTGCTGTCAGTGGGAAGACTAAAGCTTACCCTGCTTTGTCTTCTACACTGACGGCACAAAACCTCTATACTTACAGGATCGACAGCGCGAGTGTGACTCCTCTGGTGTTACACACGTCCATAGGCCGCGGTAACCACTTCCCATCACGTGGGCCATATGCTTGTCTGCTACCTAAGTGGTATAAAATATAAATAAATAACATCCTCCAAGGTTTTGGTGAATAACCGCTATTTATCCTTTTCACGACGGTTTTCGGTCATTCACCAGTCATTTAATCAATTAGTCCATCGCAGTCCACTGTTGGACACAGGCCTCTCCCAATGTTAGAAGGCTTTGATCTACTGTTTCCATGCTGACCAGAAGGTTTGGTACAGGGTTTTGTTTCGATTGTTCCTTCTCTTGCTGATTATAACATTCACTGTTATATACACTGTGTATGTTAACATTCATCAATGTGTGTCCGATTTAAGTTTAAATTAAGAACAGTTACGGAGTTACACAATAAATGGTGATCGTCGACATACACCTGCATCTTAACATTCACTAATTTCGGACTATTACTCTTATCGACGTTGACTAGCGACTTCACACATCCAGTAATTAGTCGAGCGACGTCAAATCGCAAGGTCTTAGAGGCCAATTCATAGGTCCAAAATTATTTCAGCATGAGCTGTGTGACATGTTGCACTGTCTTGTTGAAACCACAGCTCCTAAACATCATGGTCATGGTTTCAACATTCCAAATATGGCAGTTATGTTTATAGACGTGTCTATTCAACCAAAAGAGAACTCAATCACTGCACAAAATTCGGACGGAATGCGCGATACGTATTGCGTACGGAACCGTGATTTTTTAAATAAATCACAATTTGTAAGCGTTGTTCAGGCCTCAGTCTATTCATATTGCATTGCCAAAACTATCATCATCATCCTGCCCTTATCCTAAGTTAATTTTGACGTAATAGTGTATTTTTATTGATTGTATGTATTTATTAGTTAAAATTGACATTTCAATGCAAACTATGTTTGTTTAGAAATAAATAAATTGAAATTGAAAAATTGAGTTTATTTGGGTCGGTGCAACAGATTTTCTTTTTCCATTCATCTCTAGTTCATCTCACCATCATTCTCTTCTTAACCCTACCATCATTCACACAGTCCATCCACCTCATTTTAGGTCTTCCGCTCCCCTGGTAGTTATCCACTTCCATAGTTAGTACCTTCCACGACATTACTTCATCCCTACGCATTATATGTCCGTACCAGGACAAACGATTTCATCGTAGCTTTTCCGTGATTGGTGCTACTCTCAAACTTCCTCAAATATATTTATTCCTAATCTTATCCATTCTTGTCACACCACACATTCATCTCAACATTCGCATCTCGGCTACATGCAACCGTCTTTCATCCGTCCCCGATACGGGCCAGCTCTCCGATCCATACAGGACGGCAGGCCGGATCATGTTCTTATAATTATCACACGTAGTTGCTGTAACCTGCTGCCAATTCATCCAACCAAGGTTAATATTTATATGTATACTGTTGGTGTGTCTATTAATAAATAAATAAATAAATAAATAAATCCGGTGCCAAAACAAACTAAACATTAATCATTTGAAAACTGTTAAAATTGCCGCCAAATAAAAAGTATCGTCAGTCTATTGTCTATAGTATCTAACACCCTTCACAAAACTTACTGTGAGGATAACTACTTATATCTTGATGGCTCATCTAACTAGTGATCCTGTTTGTACACGAAAGTTTCATATCAGAGCCCGGAATTCTTTTTCCTCTGCTATCCCTTTTCTATTTAGAATATTTTCACAATAATAAAACCGACTGCCGCTTGGGACCCCGAGAGGGAAGCCGACAACAAAGTCTCGTCTATTTATCGGTTCGTGAAGTTTCAACAAGCGTTGTCTATGATAAAGTTTTTAGTTCTATACAATAATTACGAAGATAGCTGGCTAACTAATTGGCAGGCACCAATGTTAAGTAGTATTTTTGTTAGTTCACTTGGAAATCATGAATTTATTTTATGCCAAAAATTTTATTTCGTATCAGTTGCAGTAGAGACCCTGGGGAACCCTAGTTCCCTCAGCAAAGAGGCTAAAAACCTTGAAAAGGTGATTGAGCAGAGGCTCATAGAAGCTACTGGCCTCCGAATCGTTCCTGGTACAGAGAATCCAGCGTACAAACGCAGCAAGAGTGATGGGCACCTTAGCACCGTTCAAATTCAAATTATTTATTTAGTATTAAGGTGACATGGATTAATTTGTATCTGTATTTTATTTGTATAAATGTTTAATAAAAAAAATCAGTAATAAAAAAATCGTAATTCGTTTTTACTTCAAAACTCAATCTTTTTTCCTATTTTGGATGTACAGACTCATCCGTTAACCAGCAGATGTATCAACTTGTAGATGAGGTTGGTTTAGCCAGAAAGGTCTTAGTAGTCCCGGGGCCTTTAAGCGGCAGATGATCACAAAAAATCTATTGAGGCTGTCAAGGTACAGACCGTCATTTATTTATTTATTAAACAAGTACAACCACATTACACGTATTACACAATTCACACAACATTAAATTGTTGGTAAAGTCTCCGATACATATAACAATTACGGTGTACACAACATTCACAAAAATATTAAAACAGTGAGAAAAGCAATGCATCAACTACGATCAGCAGTGTAGTAGGGCCAGTAGCAAAAACAAATTGTAATGGTGATAACACATCAAATACAAACATGAAACTATAATTTTCAAGTAACACAACTAGGTAGTAACTTTGATTTCAAGTGGCCTAAGTGGATGTTAAAAATGTCAGGGTCTTAGATGTCTGCCTCACACTGTGCAGAATATACGAGCAAGAAACAAACGGTTCGGAGACTCTTTTCTTTGCCACACCACCAAGATCTGGAATTCATTACCAGCACACGTGTTTCCGTCTTCCTACAGTCTCGGGGCCTTTAAGCGGGGCGTGAAAAAGCATCTGATGAGGCCGCCAAGCTGAGTGCCACCATTGTAACACTTAGTGTCTGTAATGGTGACCCTCTTTCCTGAGACTTTGCCTTTAGCTTACCATCAGGCGAGGTGAGGGCAAGTTGGCGTGTCCTATATATAAAAAAAAATGTCGAGATCATCGCTTTCGCTGACCTTATCATTGCAGCTGCAGCAAATTCGAGTCAAAAGCGTTTCCATACCAAGGTTTGTTCTACATAATGGTGTATAAAAAAGTTTAACTATCGGTAGTCTGTATGAGGGACAGAGAATGAGATCTTTCCAAGCAGTTCGTTAAATTTAAACTGACCGTTTACCACCCTATGCAGAAAGCATTTCTTAAAACATCTGTAATGGCAGCTACACTTTGAACTGCACCCCAATTTATCATCAAGCGAGGTATAATCAATTTGACGACCTAAATAAAAAACAACACCCCAAGTAGGTACCTAACATTTATCAAACCTTTTCTTGTGGGTGGAAACCCTAGAGCAAGCGTTGACACCATTTTCCGGGCTAGATGTGGTCACGTATGGCGTGATATATTAATGATTTTGTAGGACAAATGCAACTGGCCATTAAGGCACGAATGGTTAATTAACTACCTCATGCAATGAAGCTGAAAATACAGTTATTAATTTACATAATGGTGGTAATAAGGTTAATGAGTTAATTTACACAGGTAACAAAAGAATTCACGACAGTTCACCAATCTCGTAGGAAACAGCCTCCACCCAGAACTATGGGGCTAAGCCAACCTTCAATCAATCAATTAGCGTATCGCAGTACAATGCTGGATATAGACTTCTTCAAATATTGGGAGGCTTCGGCTTTCTGTTACCACTGTGATCAAAATAGTTACACTGTTTTATTTCAAGTTTTCCTTCTCTCGCAGATATTATCTGCGCATATTTCCGTGCCGCCTCTTTTGATACGCTTTGGATAAGATGGGGTGGGGTAATCCTTGTATTATTTCTCCGTCATCACATGAATACAACCTAAGAAATATTTTACTTGAGATATTGCTAGTTACCTTACCTGTGCTTACTTTTGACATATTTACAATATTAAGGAAGACACTGTCGTTATAAATAAAAGCTTGTCCTGCTGTGTCTTTTACACTGACGGCACAGAAACTCTCTGTGCTTACAGGATTGGTAGCGTGAGTGTGACTCCCTTGGTTTTGCACACGTCCATAGGCCACGATAACCACTTTCCATCAGGTGGGCTGTGTGTTTGTCTGCCATCTAAGTGGTATAAAAGAACACGTATTGTGATACTCTTCTATCTCTGTCTATCTTCATAGTGTCAATGCAAATTGCGTCTGAAGTTTTCACTTTTTCGGATTTTTTCTGGTGTTTAGAAGTTCAACCTTTCACTTTTACGGATTCCTCCTCTTCTGGTAGTTGACAGTCGATGCCGAGACTACTAGGGTGGTTTGTACTAGACTACCGCTGTGCCCTGTACTTACACGCCTTTTCGCACTCTCATACTCCGCGCGGCAGGTCCCAGTCTCGTGGAAGACCGCATTCGTGCACCCTGTACCTAAGAAAGGTGACAGGACAGATCCGACCAATTACAGGCCTATCGCTATAACCTCCCTACTCTCGAAGGTTATGGAGCGTGTCATTAATACACAGCTCCTGAGATACCTTGAAGGAAACGATCTACTGAGCGACCGACAGTACGGCTTTCGCCACCGTCGCTCAACCGGTGACCTTCTTGTGTATCTCACAAACCGGTGGTCGCAAGCCATCGAGAGTCGGGGTGAGGCACTAGCGGTCAGCCTCGATATAGCGAAGGCCTTCGATCAGGTCTGGCACAAAGGTCTTCTTGCGAAGTTGCCGTACTATGGACTCCCCGAGGGACTTTGCGAATGGATCGCCAGCTTTTTGTCCAACAGAAGCATCCAAGCCGTCGTCGACGGCAGCTGCTCGGACCGCATGAACATAAACGCTGGTGTCCCACAAGGCTCCGTGTTGTCTCCGACGCTGTTTCTGCTGCATATCAATGACATGCTGTCTGATGGCTCCATTCATTGTTATGCGGACGACAGTACCGGGGACACGTGTTACACGGGCCGTGCAAATATCCCTCAGTCCGAGGTGGAGAAGAGTCGCGAACAACTTGTGTCTAAAATCGAGACTACTCTCTCTGGAGTATCCGATTGGGGACGACTAAACCTAGTCCAATTCAACCCCACTAAGACACAAGTATGTGTATTCACCGCTAAGAAAACCCCATTCGTTGTGGCGCCGCAATTCCTGGGCACACCGCTTACCATCTCCTCGAGTATCGGGATCCTTGGTGTCGATATCTCCAGCGACGTCCAATACCGAAGTCATTTGCAGGACAAGGTTAAGTTGGCATCGAGAAAACTCGGAGTGCTCAACAGGGCGAAGCAGTACTTCACTGCGGGGCAGCAACTCCTTCTTTATAAAGCACAGGTCCGGCCTCACATGGAGTACTGCTGTCACCTTTTTGCTGGAGCACCTGCATACCAGCTTGACCCCTTCGACTCGTTGCAAAGACGGGCATTGAGGCTGGTTGACAATCCCATACTCGCAGGTAGAGTGGAACCTCTTAGCCTTAGGAGGGATTTTGCCTCACTGTGTGTGTTCTACCGTCTATACAATGGTTTGTGCTCAGATGAATTGTTTGACATGATGCCCGTAGCTACATTCTATCATCGCACCTCTCGCCATAGGCAGGGAATTCATCCCCACACATTGCGACCTGAGCCAGTGCGCACTGTGCGGTATGAAAGAAACTTCATCCCACGCACACTCAAGCTGTGGAATGACCTCCCTGCTGCGGTTTTCCCAAGCGCCTACAATATGGGGTTCTTCAAGAGGGGCATCAGAAGGTTTCTTCATGGTCGGCAGCACGAGTGTGACACCCCTGGTGCTGCATACGTCCATAGGCCACGGTAACCGCTTTCCATCAGGTGGGCCGTGTGCTTGTCTGCCAAAATAGTGGTATAAAAAAAAAAAAAAACCTCCTAGCTTCTGAGAGGTTAAAGGTTGTTTTTTGTTTAGCTGGTTTTTTATTATTTTTTTGTGAAGGACACTTCAATTAAACTTCACCTCGCCTGATAGCCGCTCGGTTGATGCACCGATTTACTAGGTTTAGGCTTCAAATGAGTCAAATGTATTGATAGTGCTATGTGCACCTATAACAGTAGAACTTTATTAAATTTCACTTCATTACTCAAAGACGTAGCAGTCGGATATTGCTAGAATCGTACACGAAGTCTTGTAAGATCGGAATATATGGTTTCTGCACGTTTTGTCGCTTGCAACATGTGCACGTTTCTCATGTAGCTGATATTATGAACAGTGTATTATATAATAATGTGCGTTAGAAAGAACGAACATGGAAATAAAATAACAGTCAATTGTCAATTAAATAATCTATCAGTATGAAAATAATAGGGATATTTAAATTAAATTAAAATTAAATAAAGTTTATTTCGGGACAAGCCCATAGATGGTTAGTACGTACATTATTCACTTATATACTATTGTTAGTAAGGTATATATATTTTTATGTTTGTGTTTTTAGCGGTGTGAACCACCATCCACCTTTTAAATAGGGGGGAGTCCCACCGGTTTGATAACGCAGCCAGGATGCTGTTGGCGCTGCTCCTGGTGCAATTCAATAAGGAAGCACAGCGCTTTCTTATTATAGTTGCGAAGTCGTCGACACGCTTCTCCGCAAACATCCCTGAGGCGCTGCAATGCCTCGGCAGACCCATCAGCATCCTGAATGCATTATTATATTGGACTCGCAGGTCATCGTATGCCCGATGCGTGAAGCCCGCCCACAGGCCGCACGTGTAAAAGGATTGGCAGTATGCTTTGAACAGCGTCACCTTCACTTCCTTCGTACAAAGCGCAAACCTGCGGGCGAGCATGTTACACCGGACAGTCAAGGACCTGCGCTCCCTCTCAACGTCCAAGTTATCTTTGAGGTCAACCGAAACCCAATGCCCCAGATACTTAAACCTATCGACGCGATTTAAAGGCAAGCCACATAGTGAGACTTTAGGCAGATCAGTGTAGGTCTTAGGACCCGCTCTGAACACCATAAACTCACTCTTTTGTGCATTGTATTTGAGGCCGTGGGTCCTGGTGTACCCTTCACACATATTCAGCAGCCTTCTCAAGGCACCAATCGACGGACTCAGCAACACCATATCGTCAGCATAGCTGATGTTGTTTATACAAACACCGTCAACATGGCAACCAATTTTGGCACTGCTGAGTTCCTCTATCAGTTTATTTAAATAAACACAAAACAACTTAGGTGAGGTCAGGCCCCCCTGTCTCACTCCACATTCTAGCTTATACTGCTCAGAGCAGCTCTCCCCCCATCTTACCTTATTGTTTTGGTTATTGTACCAGTATGTAAACAAAGAAACAACCTCAGAAGGCAAGGTTGTCTCCGTTCTCAATTTTTCCCAGAGTAGCCCATAAGATACCAGGTCGAAGGCCTTTGAAAGATCCAGGAAACATGCAAATACTGGAGTCTTTCTAGCAGTATAATACTGTACAGTCTCCTTGAGGCAATAAATAGCACTTTCTGTGGATAACCCAGAACGAAAGCCAAATTGCGAGTCATTAAGTTCTATGTGCTTGTCTAATTGCCAGCCAAGCAGACTGTCCAGCACCTTGGCAATGACACAAGCCAAGGAAATCGGTCTATAGTTAGACAGGTCAGATGGATCGCCGGTTTTATCTTTTATTACAGGTACAACCACTGTCTGCATGAGCTTATCAGGTAAATAGGAGTGTCCCATGCATAGGTTAAAGAACATAGCGAGCACCCTGGGTAGATGTATTCCGGCATACTTCAAGTGCTCAATACTAAGGCCGTCTAACCCTGGAGATTTTCCTCTCACCATATTCTCAATAACAGTTTTCACTTCTTTTGTTGAAAAAGTTACATTTCGGTCTGAGATGACAGTCTCCGTATCGAGCACCTGAGAGACGGGACCCAGTGGTGACTTAATATTGAAATGCCGCCTAAAGACCTCCGCAATCTCACTCGGCCGATGCACACCACCCACGCTCACTGGCAAACCCATTCTAGGATTCAACCTGTTTGCTTGCTTCCAAAAATCACTAAAGTTTTTCTTAGAATGATGTTGAGCAATAATGTCCATTTTAATCTGTTGCTGGTTGGTTTGACACCATTTCAATTTAGATTTAAAGTTTTTTCTGGAAGCACACATACGGTCGAAGGTTAAGCCAGTTCTAGGTTTGCCATACAACACCCAGGTTTGAAAACAAAGCCGGGCCTCCACGTGCGCTTCACGCACATATTTGTTCCAACCGGTTACATATTTAGGTCTGGCCTTTTTATTAGGCATATAGGTACACTGTGCAGACTTTTTAAGTATATCAATTATATTATCATACATGTCATTTATTATTTTTTTATGATTTAAGTCCGAACACATTCTATCACAACATTCATTAAAATTAGAATCAAAATCGATCACTTTTAGTCTATCATTACATAACTCGTGGTACCTATTGATCTGACTCACCTCCCTCTCACCCCATCTTACATTATCATGAGTACCACTCGATAAATAAATCTTGGGAGGTACTAACTCGAAGTTACACTCCAAGTAGAGAGGAAAATGGTCAGACCAATAAGTATCATACAAAATAGACATATTTACAATAGATAACCGAGCCGCATTTGACACTACACAGTGGTCTAGCCAGCTTCTACTCCCGTGAGCCTCACTGATAAAAGTATAAGTGTCCGCCGGTAATAGCTCCAAATCCAAACAGGACCACAACTGTTCGCTACAAAAGTTAGTTAGTTCCGTAAAGAATGACTCACCGGGATGCGCATTGAAGTCACCTAACATGTATACACATTCCACATCTTGACTCTCAATTATCGCAATAATTTCACTTATGCACTGTGTAAACTCGATTAGGTTATCATTAGTGTCCGTTGGCATGTACACTGAAAATATGAGCAGAGAACGATCACTTAAAGTTACCTTGATCGCAGACAATCGCGCACTATCACACCTTACAACCGAAACTGTAGGTAACAACGCTTTCCTCCAGAGCAGAGCCACCCCGCCGTAGGGTCTGCCTCGGAGTAACCCCGTCGTCATGTCCACCGCTGATTTACCCGTAAAAGCAAAGTCGTTATCAATAGTGCTCAGGAATGGAATGTCATGCGGCAACAGCCAAGTCTCTTGGAGTGCTATTATGTCAGCTGATTTACATAGTTTTCTCACACAATCCACAGATCTCTTCACATTCTTGCAATTAAAAGTTACTAATTTTATGGAGCTAATCATGCTAGTTAGTGTTATTGTTATTCGAAGTCTGTGCCTTATTTACTTCTGTCTTCTTAAAATAAATAAATTTTCTATACGCTATACCCTCAGGCCAAAAGTTATCCCGCATAAATAAATCTAGTTTATCCGTTGGCACAAAAACCTTGAAGGCACTATAGGGTCTTCGTGATTTCATGTCAACTTTGTCAACAGTGACTTCAATCTTCGCTTTATCATTTATGTAGTTCATGATGTCACTCACGGTCACGTCCATCGACACATTGTAGACATAAAGAGGTGTTTTCGATTTCACAGCCTTAAACTTAACCTCCGGATCCAACATTGCCTTCCCCCTATTGCCCTTGAACCTATTTCGCAATCTGTGATCCTGCTCTTTAATCCACATTTACCAAGTTTCATTGTTTTTGAGTTTCCGATATTTCGGCGCTGTTGCAAGCACCATGATCACGGAGGAACTTAGTTCAAATTCCTAAACAGTCATCTAAATCCAAATTAACCATTTCTGCCACTTAAGTGGTATTTTTTATACTACTTGGGTGGCAAACAAGCATGCGGCGCACCTGATGGAAAGGGCTTACCGTGACCTATGAACCTGGTGTTAACCAGGGAGTCACACTCCCGCTGCCAACCCTGAAAGCATTGAGAGTTTCTGTGCCGTCGCCAGTCAGTGTAAAAGACAAAGCAGGACAAGCTTTTGGTATTCCCACTGACAGCACAAAAGCTCTCCAGTGAGGCCGCCGGGAACATAATGGTTTAAAATTAATTAACCATATTAATCAACTACACCCTCCTTTTATGTATTTTTCGTACGGAAGTCTCCAGATTTTCTCCCTGCCGCCCGGCGGTTATGTCAGATTCGAACCGATTAAAACCTCACGCTGTGACGGGTCTTCAAATGCCTATAGAGCACTATCCTGGCACTCCGGCTAACCCAGAGTCATATCCGGTTTCGAGATGGTCCTCTTAAAAAACTACTGCGTGCTTAGTCCGGTAAAAGAGTAAAAAATCTAAATACAAAACCTCATTATAGTTGTTGCACTTTTAAAGATAAACTGTTTAGTTACTGCATATAACTGAACTGAACTCTGTGTAGGTATCTCTCCGAGGTATGTACCTTGACTACAGAACTTTCACGCCATTAAAGAATACGGCTTTGGTGAAGTTGCAAATAAGTTTTTATTGGATTTGGGAACAAAACTTAGCTTTTAAGTTCTTGGTTCGCCTTTTGGGCTACACGTGAATTTTCCATACGTTCTTGCTAGTTTTTATGTCAACTAAGTCATTATTAATACACGCTAAATGAAAGAAGTTTGTGCGGAATCAAGAGGCTTTCTTTTACCTATAATATTAATCAACTTTTTAATACCCGACGCGGAGGAATATAAAAAATATTATAAAATAAAATCTATAACCGACAGAAAATATACATTATCAAGAATTCGTGAAACCAACTGACGATTCGTAGGTACCTAAGGTACCTAAGTTAGAAAGAGACAGAGAAAGAAAGAAAGAAATAAAGATAGAAAGAAAGAAAGAAAGATAGAAAGAAAGAAAGAAAGAAAGAAAGAAAGAAAGAAAGAAAGAAAGAAAGAAAGAAAGCATTTATTCAAGATCACACAATGCACAGAGGATCAAATAAATATGTATAGAGATGTAGACCTATATCTTAACCTACTTAATAATAATAATAATAAAGCCATTTATTCCATATTTTACAGCGTTGCAAATACAGTGTTGTAGTTTAATGTTAGTATATTTTTTGTTTTTCTTTCTTTATTATGACTTATAATTAATGTTAGTATTACAAAATATGGATCCCTGTTTGGGTAAAGGCCTCCTCCATCCTCTTCCATGACTCCCTGTCCTTGCCTGACTGTATCCAGTCGTTTCCTGCTATGCATGTTATGTCATCAGTCCACCGTTTTAATTGACGACCAACACTCCTTTTACCTTCTGGTCCCTTCCATCTGGTAGCTTCAACAGTCCATCTCCTATCCGTGTATCGTGAGATATGGCCGGCCCATCTCCACTTTAGTAGGAGTGCGTGCCTCAGAGCATCGGTGAGTTTAGTCTTTTGACGAATGCTTTCGTTCTTAATTTTGTATATTCTTCTAATTTTCAACATGCTTCGTTCCATTGATGTTTGACTGCATTTAATTCTCTGTTTTATTTTGCTTGTAAATACCCAAGTTTGGCAACCATACAACAAGCAGGGTAATAAACATGTATCGTATACTGTCTTCTTCATGTGCAAGCTGTAGTTCCCTTTTAGGATTTCTTTTAATGCCCAAAATTTTATCCAAGTTGCGTTGATTCTTCTTGTTACCTCTTCTTCATTACTCGATGTTTTGAATGAGATTTGCTTTCCCAAGTAGATGTAGTCATTAACGTATTCTATATTGTTGTTTTTTATCATAATTGGGCGTTTGCGGTTGTTGGTTAGAATCTTGGTTTTGTTTGCATTCATTTCTAAGCCTATTTTGGAGCTTTCGCAGTCAAGTGATCTCATCATATACTCCAGATCTTTGGCAGTTTCTGCCATTATAACAATATCATCCGCGAACCGCAGATGGTTTAAATATTGTCCATTTATGTATACTCCTTTGTTCTTCCAGTCTAGTTTTTGAAAAATATTTTCAAGTACTGCTATAAAAAACTTCGGTGATAGAGGGTCCCCCTGCCTAACTCCTCGTTCTATGTTTATTTCGTCTCCTCTTGTTTCTAATTTAACTCTGCTTGTGCCTTTTGTATAGATATATTTCAAGATATTAATGTATTTGTAATGGATATTTGATTGTTGCAGTGCGTTCCAGATTGAATAATGACTAATGGTGTCGAAAGCTTTGCTGTAGTCGATGAAGGCCACATACAGGGGTCTATTGTATTCTCTGTATTTTTCTATGATTTGTTCTAGTGTTTGTATGTGGTCCATTGTGCTAAAGCCTGATCTGAATCCCGCTTGTGCTTTAGGTTGTTGTCTATCAATGTCGTCAGATATTCTCTTTAAAATTATGGATGAGAATAGTTTGTACGCACTTGCTAACAGGCTTATGGATCTGTAATTCCCTATGTCCAAGGGGCTTCCTTTTTTGAAGAGCAAAATTATGTCCGATGTACACCATTCTTTTGGTACTTTTCCTATATCTAGTATCATATTAAACAATCGCGTGAAATGGTGAGTTAAGACAGGTGCCCCTATTTTAAGGGCTTCGTTGCATAATCCATCTGGTCCGGGACTCTTCTCATTTTTTAGCTTTTTAATATGTTCGTAAACTTCGGAATCATCAATTGGTCTGATGTAGTCTGCCGTGATCATGTGAGTTACTTCCAATTCTATGTCCGTGTTATTTTGTTTCTTGTATAAATTTTTGTAGAAGTTTGTTGCTTGTTTTATTACATCTTTTCTTGATTTTGTTTCTTGTGAGTTATGTTCGAGTTTTTGAATCCATGACTTATGCGTAGTTAGTTCTCTATAGGCTCTTTTGGCGCTTCTAAAATTCTTGATGTTCCTCGAAATAGTCTCGTATCTGTGGTTGGAGTAGTCCTTTCGGATTGATCTATTCGTTATTTTATATAATCTACTAAGTTCTTCTTTCATTTCCTTTGTTTTGTTCTTTTTGTGCAGTAGTTCCGTGCGTCTTTCTATAAGTTGGACTGTGTCTTTAGAGAAAATATTATTTTGATGATGATGTGTCATATTTTTACTTTTTAGACTCTCTGTTATTCCTCTTTCCAGGATATTATAGTATGTTTGGATATCAATACCATCTGTTTCGATATTTTCTGTGTGTGTTTGTAGGTCTTTGATGTAACTTTTGATTTCTACTTCTGTCTTGGGAACATTAGTTGGCGTTGTGTAGGATTTTCTGCTCTTTTTGGGATGACTTAGAAGTAATGTTGCTCTCATCAATCTGTGGTCTGAAGAGAATTTGAATTTGTTAAGTACCTCAATATTTGTTATAAGTTTATGGTGATTTATCATTATATAATCTATTTCGTTTTTAATGTTTTGACCAGGTGACAACCATGTCCATCTGCGACTCTCTTTCTTTTTGAAAAAAGTGTTCATTATTGACAATTTGTATTGGTAAGCGAAGCTTAAAAGCCGTTCGCCTCTTTCGTTGCGCACTCCATAACCATAGGTTCCCATTACTGGATAATAGTCTGTTTTTGGGCATCCTATTTTAGCGTTAAAATCTCCCATTACTATAACCTCTCCTTCAGCCATGGTATGAGCATATTCAATGTCTTTGTAAAATTTGTCAATCTCTTCTTCTGTTGAACGTTCAATTGGTGCATATGCTTGGATTATTGATAGGGAGAAGCATTCAAACTTAACTTGTAAAAGTGCTACTCTTTCAGAGATTCCTATGAAGTTAGTAATGTTATTCTTGTATTTTTTCTTGATGAGAAATCCCACTCCATAAAGTCCTTTAGTTTCACCAATGTAGCAAAAAATAAGGTCGCTGTACTCTTCGATACTACACCCCATTCTTCGCACTTCTGCGAGGCCTAGAATGTCCCAGCTAATACTATTTAGAGCATTAGTTAGTTCGAGAAATCGTGCTGTCGATGCAAGGGTTCTTACGTTGTAAGTGCAAATCTTGAGGGTTGTTTTTTTATCATGGTATATTTTTGTATTTGGTGGAGGGTTACAGTCTAATTCCCCACGAGGACAAATCGGCTTGGGGAATGTTTTGTTTATTTTATTTTTAGGTTCTTGTTTCTTTAGTGTTTCGTTCCGGTGGCTGATGGCAATATCCTATGCATTCTTGGTAGTTGGTAAATTGGCAGAAGGTAGAGAATTGCTTCTATTTCTCATAACGTCAAAGGCATTTAAACGATGTTTTTTAATTGACGATTGTTGTTTGTGGGGGTTTTCTTTTGCATTTGGCGAGGTTGACATTTTCCTTTTGGGTCCTATATTATCAGGTTTTCCCTGTTTAATAACTAGCTTATCGTAATTTATGTATGCATAATTGCCTTTCTTCCGTTCTTCTTCCAATTTTGACTTTAGCTCTTTTCTCGTCTCGATTATTTCTTTAGGGTAGTCTTCAGATACATATACATTTTTCAATTTCTTTTTGTTTACCATTATCTCGTTTTTCTTCCAAAAGTTAACGAATGCTAGGAGGATTGGCCTTTCCTTTCCATTTTCTATATTATTTTTGCCAATTCTGTAAATGTTATTCACGTCCCTGTCTTCCAAAGTAATATTTAAATCCTCTTTAAATTTCTTATTAATTATTTCAATTAGACTGGAGGTCGATTTTTCAGTTTCTTTTATTCCATATAAAATTAAGTTATTTATTCTTTTTGTTTTTCAAGATTATGTATCTTTTCCTTTAATTTCTCATTTTCTGACCTCAATTCCTGCATTTCTAGTCTAAAAGGAATTAATTTCTCGTCAATTCGTGTCATAATGTCGTCGGTTTGTTTAGACATTTCTATTTTCATTTGGTCGAAAAAAGATTGGAGGTTCTCCATTTAAGTTTCTGTTAATATTTATGCGTGAAATGGAACGCAATCTTGTGAACGCAGCTTATTAGAGCTGTTATGTTGGTAGCAAAGTGTTGTTAATTATTTTGATATGACAACACTGAACAGACTTTGTGAATGTTTGTGTCTATGGTCTACACTCAGTTGACAGATAACCTCTAATTATTTTTTGTTTTGCCACTTGTTATTTACCTTGATAGCACTGTTATCCTTTGTATCCCCACTTTGCCGTGCAGTTCAACACGCCAGGTACAGACCTCAGATGTTTATAAATAGAATTTCACGGTAAGTTAACGTTAAAAGTCGGAGCACAAAACACTACGTGTTTACGTTTACACAGCCGAACCGGAAGTCCGACAGACCTACTTACAATACCATAATTATACAATACTGCCTGAAGTCTAGCAGTTAAAGACCGGCGTTAGTAAAATAAGGGTTCTAAAAAAATTTACCAGACCCCAGTAAAAGAAAAAGAATACCCAAAAAGTACTGGTGTGTCGTCGAGTCATACAGAATGCAAATTTTCTCACGGTCAGTGATGCTGAAGTGGAAAAAATGTAACTAAGCGGACCCCGTACTACTATATGGAAGCCTCGGAAACATCCAGGTCGATGAACGACCTCCGCCCCCACATGAGCGCAGGCCTGGGGGTGACGGGTGGAGCTGGCTGTCACCCTGGCAGAAGCAGGCCGCGGCGGCGGCGCGCCTGGCGCGTCTCCCCATAGCCGGGGACGAGTTGGGGACTCTGTGGTCCCCACACCCGAAGAGAGGGCCAGATCGAGTAAGGGCCCTGGGTCGGCCGGGCTACGAGGGATATGCCTGTCAACCTCACCTTCGGCAACCAAAAACCACAGGCGTCGTGCGTTTTGGTCGGTTCGAGTCCGACATAACCTCTTCCACCGGCTCCGGTGGGGAGGTATCCGCGGGGATTTTGCGCACGTAAAAAAAAGCCTCCGAAACATCCAGGCCCTCAGTTCTACTAAAGCAAAACCACTGTCATACCACAGTCACCGCAAATAGACTTTATTTCTATACAGCTAAAGTCCAAAATTAAATGAATAGAGTACGTTACACTGTCATTCACTCTGTTAAAAAACCTTTTAGTTTAGGAATTTAACCGCATTGTTTTAAAGTCAAAGTGACACAGAGGTAGGACACGACGGTATTCCCATCCGAATTGAGCAGTCCGACTGGGGAAGTACCTCCACCCTACAGAATACCACGGCTATAATAACCTCGTGTTGTATTCCCGGTAGTGAGTAGGGTAGCCAGAGCTCACTGGAGAGATTTTGTGCTGTCTGTGGGCAGACCAAAGGCTTGTCCTGATTTTGTGTTCTGAAGGCCCCTAAAATCTCTGTTCTTACAGGGTTGGCAGCACCGATGTGACTCCACTGGTATTACACACGTTCATAGATCACAGTAACCACTTTCCATCAGGTGGGCCGTGTGCTTGTCTGTCACCTAAGTTGTATAAAAAAAAGTCTAAAATTTAGTGGATTTTTAGCAGTATGACAGTGGTTTTGCTTTAGCGTATTCGAGGACCTGAACACACGCTGAAATGCTGATAATAATATAAAGCGAAGTCTTCCAAATACTACAGCTTTTGTGCTTTTCTTTCGCTAAGCCATCGTTATATAAACGAGTGAATTAGCTTAAACACGAATTATAATTAAATTATGCGATATGCCAGACAGTCGTGACCTAGTTAACCAGATAACTTGTGGAATAATGTTGCCCGTTCTAAAAATTAACACAGAACAAGAAATAATTTAACGCCAAGTAATTTGTGTGAGGAATAGCGTTTGCAGTAAGAATTTAATCATGAAAGTGCTCGCGACGACTTTTTTATAAAGTTAAGTTCGTGAAAAAGCGGACATGGTATGTAGATTACAGTTAATGTAATTTTGATAGTATTTGAATTTTGTTTTGATTACGCAGGCTAAAAAATAGACTAAGTTTATATTTGCATACCATTGAATGGTAGATGTGCTACTTCTTCTTCATTCTAACGTTTATCCCAGTCGCATCGGAAATCATTCATTAACCTCGGCGTCTGGGGTCTAACTGCGGATTTGGCTGAACTTCAATATTTTCCGTGAAGTGACTGCCATCTGACCTCCACAACCCAAAGACGATATCAAAGCATTGCAGCTATACCAGTTGTTGGACTTTATATATGTATGGCAACCGGGACAGACGGCTCGACGTGATCTCCGAAGCACGACCAGACCCTGAATGGTAGATGTGTTGAACTGTAATAATTTTATGAAACACATTTTGTTACATTTCTGAAAATAAATGAATTTGAATATGTAAATAAATGAGAAGTGACAGAAATTGGCAAACTTAGGCTTTTTTTATGTATAGAAAACAGGATAATTTAGTTGCGCATTACGGCAACGTTGCCGGATACCTTGTTGAGAATTTTTCTATAATCCAGTTTCTGAAAGAAAGAAATAAAGAAAGAAAGAAAGAAAGAAAAAAAATATTTTATTTAAGTTCCACACAGTGAGCATCCTACTAAGTACAAATAGGTAGGTAAGTATAACAGTTATATTTAGTAGGTATATTAAATTAAGCTACAGTTGCAACATACCACACTATGTGAACCCAAATAGGGCCCCATCTTAGCATTGAATGCTGCGCACACCCTTCGTTGAGTATGCACAGCGCTGGTTTTCAGATGGGGCCACTAGGTAGCGCTGAAGCCACGCATCATTTTATAGGTTGCTGCAGGCAACTATACAATCATTTTTATAAAAATCACTGACTACCAATTGATAAAGTTGTACTCGAAGACGGCGCGGCGGGCATGCACCTCTGAGCCAGTAATTTTGGATTTAAAACGTATAGAAATAAGGCGGTCACCCATCCTCATGCCAATCTTGCCTACCTAGGCGAGATTGCCCTTAGAATGGGTTACCTAGCTTAACCCACTGACTGTTTATCGAACAGATAGCGTCCGTGCCCACGAGCGCTTCGTGTCCGTACAAAAAGAAATATTGTTACATGCACGGGGTACAATTAAATGCCGTTTACTCAACGAAGAGATTTATTAGCTCACCACAAACTAGACAATTAAATCACTAGTACACACAGTACTCTTCAACAGTTCCAGTCGCTCAGTAGTTCACATTTCATAGTAGTCCACAGTCGTTGCTCAGGTCGCAGGTATAATCTTCTTCGGTCGCTTAAGCTCGCTGTGTTCGTTATCGATCTCCAAGACAGAATGAATGGTGTTGCTATGCGAGCGTGTTTTTATACCTCTCAATTTGGAGGGTCGAATCATCTAGAAAATACGCGAGTGATAACTCTTTTGAAGTTTGCCGCCGTTGCTGACCTTTCGAGTTCATTGTCGATATTTACCCATTGTTTGTTTTTATTAAAGAGAGTAGATTTTTCTATGCCAATCGGTAGAGTACCTCGTCACAGTCGTCACTAACAATGCGTTTTTGTTTCTTGAAGATTCGATTATTAGTTTTCGAGATATAGACGTACGTCGTAACAATATTTATTAAAAGTTGATTATTCACCTGTTGAAAACTACTCTATGAGTATATAACGACAAAGCGTTCAATCGGGTTTCTGCAAATTTTAGATCATGTCAAAGTCATTGTCATACCTACCACTGACACTTTGGGGTAGGTTAGACCTTGAGAAAGGACATAGGATATTTTGTCGCGAAAACTGACATCCACGCGAGAGGAGCTGCGGGCAACAACTAGTACTACTATAAAACATAGTGATATCTCACGATTGTTGCTAAAGCCTTAAAGTTTTAACGAGAACGTTCCAACATCATTAGAACTCGTACGCTCGCTGATTTATGTACGCTTCAGCTAGAGAAGTAGCGGTGGTTTTGTTTCATTACAGACATTGGGGACTTTTTTTTTATATAGAATACGCCAACTTGACCTCACCTCACCATTACAGACACTAAGTATTACAATGGTGGCACTCAGCTTGGCGGCCTCGTCAGATGCGTTTTCACGCCCCGCTTAAAGACCCCGGGACTGTAGGAAGAAGAAAACACGTGTGCTGGTAATGAATTCCAGCTCTTGGTGGTGCGGCAAAGAAAAGAGTCTCCAAACCGCTTGGTTCGACTATACAAAAATGTTAACGGGAATTAACGCGATGTACATGGTTCATACACACCACTGAGCCAGTCAGCCTAGGGACTTTGTAAATGTGGTATGTGACGGAACATGGCAAAAATTTAAGGAGGTAGGACACGGCGGTATTTCCGCCCTATTGAGCAGTCCGACTGGGGAAGTACCTCCGCCCTACAGAATACCGCGGTTATAATAACTTCGTGTTGTGTTCCCAGCGGTGAGTAGGGTAGCCAGAGCTCACTGGAGAATTTGTGCTGTCAGTGGGAAGACTAAAGGCTTGTCCTGCTTTGTCTTCTACTGACGGCACAGAAACTCTGTACTTACAGGGTTGGCAGCGCGACTGTGACTCCTCTGGTGTTACAGACGTCCATAGGCCACGGTAACTACTTTCCATCAGGTGGGCCGTGTGCTTGTCTGCCAACTAAATGGTATAAAAAAAAAAACTAAAATATAACGGGAATGTGTGGGTAGAGGAAGAACCTTCTACATCACGAGCTCGAAGACGGCGGGCGTGCACTGCTGAGCCAGTCAGTCTGTGACCACGGCCGGTGTAACCTGGTCGAAACGTCAGGCTAACCAAAGGTACGTATGTAGGTACCTATACCATGATCGCGTTAATTCCCATTATTGTATATCATGGAACGCGATAGTTTAAAAGTTATTATTAATGACTATTTTGTTTCTTATCAATAATCACTTTCATCGCTTTCACTTTTATTTTCTATCGCAATTTCGGGTCAAGATATATGCCAGTAACTATATCAACACATAAAAACACCATACCATTTTTTTTTTTTACGTGCACAAAATCCCCACGGATACCTCCCCACCGGAGCCGGTAGAGGAGGTTATGTCGGACTCGAACCGACTAAAACGCACGCCGCCTGTGGGTCGTTTTGGTTGCCGAAGGTGAGGTTGACAGGCATATCCCTCGCACCCCGGCCGACCCAAACACCATACTATATACAATTAATAATAATAACTACACTAAGTACTTCGAACTCTTTGATGTGCCCCAAAGGACACATCACACGCACGTTACGCGTACATTTCGCTTGAGAGAACAAAGTTTACGAATGTGCTAATTACTTTATGTTGTATAAAGAGCAGTCATTCTCTTTATGCGCCTAGAGTACAATTACCAACTATAGTAGGCCATTTTATATTAGACCAGCTGTTGCCCGCGGCTGAACATTATAGAAACTGATCCGATGCCTAGAGATATAGGACTTAGGGTTATAGGACATAAGAATCTATTCCCGCCTTCGGCTTAGTCGAAGATACCAGCCAATGTTGTACATGTTGTCACGGGAATGAGAGAAAAACATAGAATGCGTCAGCTGGCATATGTTCCCGGGCAAGCCGTTAAGTCGGCAGAAGAATTTTTTAATACCACTTAGTTGGCAGATATACTTGCGGCTCACCTGATGGAAAGTGGATACCGTGGCCTATTGGACGTGTATAACACCAGAGGAGTCGCACTCGCGCTGCCGACCCTGTAAGCACAGAATTTCTGTGCCGTCAGTGTAGAAGATAAAGCAGGACAAGCCTTTAGTCTTCCCATTGACAGTACAAACTCCTCCAGTGACCTCTGGCTACCTTACTTACCACTGGGAACACAACACGAAGTTATTATGGCCGTGGTATTTTGTAGGGCGGAGGAACTTCCCCAGTCGGGCAGTTTTTAATTGATGTTTACCATGTTTATTATTTTTACTGAGCAACCGATATTTCGGCGCTGTTACAAGCGCCATGATCACGGTGTACTGACGACTAGTTGTTATTGGGCAGACAGTAGGTTGCTCGGTAAAAATAATAAATATGGTAAATATTCCGGCGAGTTTTACACTAATAATGTGAATGATCATGTCAATCTCAAATCATACATTGTTTGTTTGTTGTTCCCGAGAGACGCAAAAACTACTGAATGAATTTTGATGTTATATCTTCATATGAAAAGTCGTGTCCAGATTGCAATTGGTTAAGAAGAACTGGAGATAAATGCACGAAAATGATAACACCCACGTGGGTGTTGGTTATCATTTATAATATAAATCGAAACAAAATAAAAGACAAGTATTTATTACTTCAGAAAGAGAAGTTATGAGCAGTGTTTACGGATACCTTGCCCGCAAAGAGATGATCTACTAACCTCATATTTTAACTTTATTACACCAATTTCTCTTTAGCAGATTATCTACCACGCGGCTCGAATTTACACCTAATGGTATAAAAGGAAATAAAATAATACTTTACTCGATATGGTAGGCAGTTTGTTTATTCAGTTTAGGTACAAAAATACGATATATAGAAAAAATATGTGCAATTACTTATAAATTTATACTAAACTATGGTAACTATACAATATATACAAAAATGAAATAGAGAAAAAGAGGGAGACTGCAACTTTAGACATCGAAAAATTCCTCCCCATCGATCTCTACTGGTATCGTGACCAAAAGGCTGGCGGCATTACCATGCTGAATGGCGATGCCAATTCTTTGAGCGAGGTAAAGGCCAGCCTTATGATCGCGGAAAGCGTCGATTAGTCGCTTCGCTATTTCTTTGAATAGTGCGCGCGCACTGAGACCCCACGGACCCAACGTTTCGACTCCAAGCTACTCAAAAATATAATTACCATCAGATGTTAATAGCTCCCGTAAAAGCCAAAATACGGATATTAACTATTTTTTTACTCTCGAAAAATGATCATTGTATAATAATATAATGAACTGCTGAAGTAAAATATTCTTACGACAAATAGTTTTAATTATATTTGATTTTGAAAATTCAATTTCCGCGCCGCCTGAAAACGCTCCATATAAAATCATACTTGTGAGTGACGTCATACGCCTAGAGAATATTGCATAAATCTCGATCTAAGTTTCTTTTACACTGATATAGTTCAGAATAAAAGTAGTTTTAAAATTTTTACAAAGAAACTAAAAAATTGGGTTAGAATTTGATTTTTTTAATTTTCACTTACTTTGTGAATAAAAATAATGAAAAGTCATCGTTCAGTTTAGTTAGGCAATACATTATTTCTCAAGGCATATGCTTTCAGAACAAACTAACATATAAAGCAGCCGCCCATTGTACATTGAACTGTATACATGCTACCTACTTGTCCTACTCTAAAACTGTTGATGTACATTAAAGAATTATCTATCTATTTATCTATCTAAAGCAGTATTGGGCAGAATCGGACAACCTTGTCAAATAGACTAAATTCAAACGTCGAGTAAAAATAATATTTAGTGGTCAAATGATAGTCCTCGCTTATAATCTAAGATAAACCATCTCGAGAGAGCTTAGAAGAGTGGACCTCGAGCTCTAAAAGCCTTGGAATGCTATCGAAACTAACGTTATGATAATGATGAACTAATAAAATATGAATGTTATACTTATATATATTATGGTCAACTAGCTATTACTCGCGGCTCCGCCCGCGTGGATGCCGTTCATCGCGACAAAACATAGTCTTTGTCCTTTCTCAAGGTCTAATCTACCCCTATACCAAATTTCATCAAAATCGCTTTGCTGGTTTAGGCGTGAAAGCGTAATATACAGACAGACAGATAGTTACAGCATTTATAATCTTCCAATAAATAAAACTTTGGTAAATGTGTTCAAAACTCATAATAGCCAAGCAATCAAATTAATTCACTCAAACAATTGAACCGGAAGCTGTAAATATACGGATGACATCACTTTGCCAATATCCGAAATGAGTTTCACATAACAATCAGTAGTCAGGGAGACAGGCGTCTTTTTTAACAACCTACGCTTGAGGTAAAAAATGGATGTTAGATTTCTGCAAAATTGAATATTATTGCGTCTTAAAGGTATTTTTACACCATTTAGGTGGCAGACAAGCACACGACCCACCTGATGGAAAGTGGTTACCGTAGCCTATGGACGTGTGCAAAACCAAGGGAACCACACTCGCGCTGCCAACTCTGTAAACAGAGAGTTTTTGTGCCGTCAGCATAAAAGAGAGACAAAGCAGGACAAGTTTTTGGTCTTCCCACAGACAGCATAAAAACACTCCATTGAGAGAGCTCAATGGAGTGTTTTTATGCTGTCAGGCATGTCAGGCTGTCGGCTACCCTACTCACTGCCGGGAACACAACACGAGGTTATTATGGCCGCGGTATTCTGTAGGACGTAGGTACTACCCCAGTTAGACTGCTCAATTAGACGGAAACACCGTCGAGTCCAATCTCCTAAATATATGCAATAATGGTGAATTATATATATGATGGTAATTATGATATTAAAAAAGTAAAGGGATACTTTAACACTACTGCACTAGCTACATTCTATCATCGCACCTCTTGCCATAGGCAGGGAATTCACCCTCACACATTGCGACCTGAGACGGTACGCACTGGCGGGATGAAAGAAACTTCATCCCACGCACACTCAAGCTGTGGAATGACATCCCTGCTGCGGTTTTCCCAAGCGCCTACAATATGTGGTTGTTCAAGAGGAGCATCAGAAGGTTTCTTCATGGTCGGCAGCGCGAGTGTGACACCCCTGGTGTTGCATACGTCCGTAGGCCACGGTAACCGCTTCCCATCAGGTGGGTCGTGTGCTTGTCTGCCAACTAAGTGGTATAAAAAAAAACTAGGGAATCAGTTACCCTTAGTCAACTGTTTCCTACATTGATCATACATAACATTACTGAGCAACCCCCTAGACAAGTGGCAATTCTTTGGCCGGCCTATTATTACGAAACGTAAATCATACAATACACCGGCCAATAAAATAATTGTCTAGAGGGGCAGGTGAGATAGTATTGCCTACTACACGTCTATTAAAAATAAAAAAAAATTACTATTATTCTTATCCATCTTACAACGAAATCTAAACCACCAGCTCCTCACCTATATCATCTCGCAGAGCACATAAATAAAATCGTATGGCTGAGTCACGTTTCCCCATTATATGATTGATGAGGTCGGCCTGAAGAGTTGAGCGATCCGGAGCCGATGTAAACTCTCACTCACTTGTGCCTGGAGAAAATATTGTTAGAGTAAATTTGTTATAGTCTAGGCGCTGTATGATGATATATTTTTCGATATTATTATTATATTTTATACAACTTTGGAGGCAGACAAACACACGGCCAACCTGATGAAAAGTGGTTACTATGACCCATGAACGTGTGTAACACCAGTGGAGTCACATCCGTGCTGCCGACCCAGTAAGAACAGACATTTTGTGCCGTCAGTGTAGAGGACAAAGCAGGACAAGCCTTTGGTCATCCCACTGACAGCACAAAACCTCCAGTGGCTACCCTACTCACCGCCGGGAACATAACACGAAGTTATTATAACCGCGGTATTCGGTAGGGCGGCGGTATTTCACCAGTCGGACTGCTCAATTGGGCGGAAATACCGCCGTGTCCTACTTCCTCAACAAAAATAGTATTGACAGATTTGGTTAGAGCTTTTATTTTATTAGAAAGTACCTTTTGTCCACGGCTGTCAGCGTAGGTCCTGGTTGTATCTTAACTTTTCACTTTGGAGCATGAAATCCTGCTTTAAGTTTGGCTTTTTTAAAAGCTGCTTCAGCGACTGCCATCTGACTTTCTAACCCCAAGAGGAAGATTTACGCCATAGTAGTATCCCTCAATCAGCAGATATAACGGCTTTCAGATGCTTGATCCCAAAGGTTTTGCGGGCTTCAATTCAAGACAAGGATTAAAATTTGTCTTATTTTGGTTATAACTACTCCCGTTACTGCCATGTGAACCTACAACACTAAAATGGAAGCCTGCAAGAAAGCTTACTACGTTGAGTAAGTACTCTATTCGAGCGAAGTTGCAGGCAACAGTAAACTAAATTTAAACTTTACACAAGCAGTGAAGTAATAGTAAAAATAACTGATTGTTCGTTAAAAATCGAAATAATAGAATTGATTAAAAGAGCTTGAAATTAAAAGCTTTGTTTTACTTTTATTCGTAATTATTAGATTTTAATTGGTACCGCTGTAGTTGCTAGTGTCTGACAAGTGCTGCAAAGGTCATTGTACTCGTTCCTTTGTCGAAAGGTGGCGGACCGCGATATTGCAAATTGGTTCGGTCGTTCTGACGAAAATAGCAATTCAACAAATAACAATTATTAGGTTTCTCACGCTTATTCTGATAGAAATAGACGTTTCTATTTAAAGCTCAATATAAGTAGATAGGTACAACGGGCCTCAGAATGAGATAACAAGAATGAACCTGTGAAATGGTCCGTGAATTACGTTTAAGAGGCTGCTATAAACTATTATTAATACTAGCTTTAGCCTGCGACTTTCATAATAGTAATAAAATTGTAAATGTGACAAAAATATCTATACATCCCACCCTCTCCTTTCCTACACAGGACATCACGTGCAGCGCTTAGATGTCACCCTCACACTGTGCAGAATATACGAGCAAGAACCAAGCGGTTCGGAGGCTCCTTTTTGCCGCACCATCAAGACTTGGAATTAATTACCAGCTCATGTGTTTCCTTCTTCCTACAGTCCCGGGTCCTTTAAACGGGGCGTGAAAAAGCATCTGATGAGGCCGCCAAGCTGAGTGCCACCATTGTAACATTACTTAGTGTCTGTAATGGTTTACCCTCTTTCCTGAGACTTTACCTTTAGATTACCATCAGGCGATGTGAAGTCAAGTTGGCGTGTCCTAGATAAAAAAGATAGTTAAAAATACTTCTTAAATACTACTACTCAAAAAAATTTGGTTGTTTGTCACTTAGGCCGCGTTACGTTCGGAATATATTAAGATATGTACATATTGAGATTCACATGGTTATTCACATTAATAGTGTATATCTCGACAGAATGTTTACCATGTTACTAGCGCCATAATTGAGGCGCTTGTAACAACGCCGAAATATCGGTTACTCGGAAAAAGCAATTAACATGGTAAATATCCCGGTCACTTTTACACTATTAATATTAAGATATGATCATCACATAAGCCATTTAATAATAATTGAATTGAAGATATGATCTAGGTATTTAAACTATCATGGTCACTCACATCACTATCAAAATAAACGGGATATTTACCATGTTTCATTGTTTTGAGTTTCCGATATTTCGGCGCTGTTGAAGGCAACATGATCACGGAGGAACTGGAGTAGTGGCGGTGAACAGAGAAAAAGTTTTGAAAAACAAAAACAATGAAACAGTAAATATCCCGTTTATTTTAATAGTGATGCAGCTATGATCATTTATGTAACTTGGACCTATGTTTTATTATCTATTTTTATATTATTCATATTATGGACAAAGTTTTTTTCGAGCCACTGACTAATACTGATTATTACTTATTATTAATTACTGTCAAAATTTATAGTTTTTAGATTTTCAACAATATTTAACTATAGACAAACTTACGTTTAGCTGTCATGTGCATTTTGTTATTCCAAGTCAGATGCAATTTTGTATACCACGTTTTATAGTGACTTGTATTCTCTTTGAGGTTTTATGTCACGTCACATGGAAACGTGATCGAACAGCATAAAAGTATCCTATGTCCGTCTCCTGGTTCTAAGCTATACACCCACTAATTTTCAGCCAAATCGGTGCAGCCGTTCTTGAGTTATAAATAATGTAACTAACACGACTTTCTTTTAAATTTATATAGATTGTGAAGAGAGAGGCTGACTTTCATGAATTTGTTTATAATTATGTCTGGAGTAATCGTGCTTCGATTACCCCAGACATAATTAGCAGCAAGCAGTTATTTAAAGCTGGTGTGATCTTTACCTCCGGATTACTGTGTCTTCTAAACTTAGGAACAAGGGTGCTCCATATTGTTTAGACTGCACACTAGTTCCTTACCGTTCTGCAGGGTTCAGTCTATTAAAGAAAGTGATTCTATTAGGATTTTTTTTAATTCTATTTTCAATTTGTTAGGTACTTTAACTAAAGGGAAAGAATCTTGATGTGTCTTTTAATATTTTTCATTTTACCGGTACTCTTTAAATCTCAAAAATAATAATTTAAATAATTTAAATCTTAAAAAACAACCGCGGTAGCCTAGTGGTATGGGTAATGGACTGATGAGACGAGGTCTCTGGTTCAATACCAGGTTTTACCATGGCACACACCAATGACTTTTCGATGCTTTTCGAAGTTATGTGTGTATTTATCGCATGTTTATAATAATAATAAATAAATATTCCACGACATTCTACACAACGCTATCTAGACCCATGGTAAGCATAGCTTAACCAGCTTGTGTTACGGAATCTAGAATGCGGATAAACATACTTAGATACTTTTTTTTGTAAATACATACATATTATACATAGAAACACCCAGACCAATGCAAATATACGTATTCATGCACACAAATATTTGCACTGAGCGGGAATCGAACCCGCGCCCCCTGCGTAGCGGTAGAGCATTCGACTGCTATGCAGGGGGAACCCGCGCCCCCTGCATAGCAGTCGAATGCTCTACCGCTACGCCACGGAGGTCTATGCATGTTTATAAGTGCCCGGTTAATGGTAATAAGCTAGCCATCTATTACATTGGGACCTAAACATAAACACATAAACATAAAAACATTCCCTTCGGGGAATATAGGCGTGAGTTTATGTTTTTATGTTAAAAATTAAAGGTCTTTTTGTACGATCTCTGTACTGTTTCTGTGCAATAAAGAATTAAGAATTAAGAAAGCGAGCTAAAAGCCTAAATCGAACCACTAGTTTAAGCAGTAGCTTATTTTTTTAATATATGTTTATGTACAAAGAATTTGGACCACCCCATTTCTTCGCATGCGGTATCGTACAAGGATAGGGCTGTTTAACATCAGACAGATATATACAACTCAGACTTAGCCTCAGATGAATGGCTTGAGTCAACAATAGTGCCTGGAAGACGGCAATAGACTCACCCCCTATTACGTGGGGGTGGGACGGTGAAATGTGGGTGTTAATTCACCTCTGTCCAACCCTCCGGGGATAAAGACGTGATTATATATGTATTTATGTACAAAGACACATCAAGATTGTTCACCTTTAGTTAAGTACCCAACCAATCGAAGCACAGAACTTATATAGCAAAACTACACTGCTAAGAGCTACAAAACAAGTTTCGGAAATTCGATATCATTCACGGGTTGAAGAAAAACATTTATTGCTTCTGTTTGCTTGATATTGCGAGGTTATAAGTAACTTTGTTGATCCTTGTACTTTTTCAAGTCACATAAGTGGGTAAATAATACAATAATGTTATAAGGAAGAAGGTTATACTTTTGATGTTTTATTTCCAAAATTAGAGAGGAATAATAGAAATATGAATCAATATGGTCACTAATTGGTTTGATATCAATAGATTTATTAGTAAAAAGTAGTATTTCTTGGATGATAATAGTTTAACATTATCGGTGTTGGAAGACGACAGCCGAAACAAAACAGCATTTCCACACAGATCCGGTAAAATCGATCCGATACGTCCATTAGCACGATAGCACAGACTCAAAAAAAATTAACCATAAGGTCAACCACAGACTCCTTAGAAATCCGTACCATTGAAGATAACATAACATGTTTTTTTATTACTTTGCTGTTGTGGTGACTGAGTGATATTGACATTCGATATCGGGTGAACACAACACAGCGGTGTCAGCTCGGATATTCGATATCAGTTCGAAATGAAAGTCTACATGAAAGGCAGATACATATTTCATACATTTTACTTCCTGTGTCCTGTCACCTGTGTCGATTATCGGATGTCGGATATCAGAGCAAACACTGATATCGGATCGGATAATGGAAAAATGCTCTTGGGGTAGATCAGGTACTCGAAATCGGTGTGCTTACATGGAAGGTTGTCTTTGCTATCTCTGAAGGGAAATAGCGTGAGTTATATTACCTTCTTTATAAGGCACAGGATCGGCCCCACATGGAGTACTGCTGTCACTTTTTTGCCGGAGCGCCTGCATATCAGCTTGATCCCTTCAACTCGGTGCAAACACAAGCATATCTACAAATCATATAAATCATATCATACACGGCTCTTCGACAATCCCATACTCGCAGGCGATGTGGAAACTCTAAGACTTAGAAGGGACTTTGCTTCGCTGTGTGTATTCTACCGCCTATACAATGGCTTGTGCTCAGAGTAATTGTTTGCTATCATCGCACCCCTCTCCATAGGCAGAGAATTCATCTTCGCACGGAAATGCGCACTGTGCGATATGAAAGGAACTTCATCCCACGCACGCTCAAGCTGTGAAATAAACTCCCTGCTGAGGTTTTCCTGAGCGACTACAATATGGGCTTCTTCAAGGCCATTAGAATGTTTCTTCAGGGTTGGCAACACGAGTGAAACATACACAACTATAGACCACGGTAACCACTTCCCATCAGGTGGGCCGTGTGTTTGTCTTATTTATATATGTACATATCTACATACTAATATAATAAATTCAACATAACCTACATATTGGAGATTTCTAACGTGATAGGATTCCATTATTGAAATTATTCTAATCGGACACACGAGCGAAAACAGACAGCAGAGTGCTATTTTCTGGTTGATATTGTCAATGACCATAAATATCTCTTACATAATAGATGTTCGCGTAATTGTTTATCGTACAATAATAACTAATAAATTAGTTCACACAGTTATCTGACTTAACGTCAAAGTTCATTTTACATGTCCGATTTATCATCGCAATCAAAACATTTCTTAGCATAGTTTATTCTTGGATACATCTCTTTATTTCATTCAGTGTACTCGCGTTATTGAGACTCGTCAACTTACACATATTAAATATGAGAGTCATCGTAACTGGAGCTGCTGGTTTCCTCGGTTCAAGAGTAGCAGATGCATTACTTAGTGACTCAACGCTCCTGAAAGTGACTGAACTAATTCTTACCGATGTACAAGCTCCACCGCCGAGAAAAGATAACCGTGTGGTAAACCTAGCACTTGACCTTGCAAGTCCAGAAGCTGCAGATAGCCTCATTGAATCCGGTTGTGATGTATTCTTTCATCTTGCTGCGGTTGTAAGCGGCTTAGCTGAAGCAGACTTTGATTTTGGTATGAAAGCAAATTTGGATGCAACACGTTACCTTTTAGAAGCCTTACGAAGGGAATCACCTAATGTGATATTTATTTTCGCTAGTTCTGTGGGAGTTTTCGGTGGTAATCTACCACCTACAGTAGATGACTTAACTGCAGTTATGCCACCAACATCTTACGGTACTGCTAAAGCGATCTGCGAGTTACTAGTGAATGATTATGGTCGTCGTGGTTTTGTTGATGGTCGTACTGTCAGGTTACCAACAGTGAGCATTCGACCTGGAGCTCCAAATACAGCCGTGACGTCATTTGCTAGTGGAATCATCCGAGAACCTTTAAATGGAGTAGAATCAGTGTGTCCTGTGCCTCCTGAGCAAAAAATGTGGTTAACAAGTCCAGCCACTGTAGTTCGTAACATTATTTACACTGCTACTTTACCTAAAACTGCTTTTGGATCCTGGCGTACTGTAAATCTTCCTGGAATCACAGTTTCAGTTGGTGATATGGTAGCAGCATTAAAAACAGTTGCAGGAGATAAAGTGGCTTCTTTAGTCAGCTTTAAAAAGGATGAAAAGCTTGCTCGTATAAACGCCATCATTCCAAGCAAGTTTGATAATACACATGCACTAAAACTTGGATTTTTTGTGGATTCCAACTATGAAGATGTAATAAAAAGGTACATTCGTGATGAATTGAATAAATCAAAGTGAGCAAGTGAGCATGGTCGTTTATTATTTAGCAAAACCTTGAAAAATGTAAATGAGAATTGTTTTTATCAACTCTCATACCGAAATGAAAACATTAAAAAATTTAAAAAAATACTTTAATGGTAGTCTTTACGCACAGAATATCAAAATAATTTTAAAAATTTCATTATGACACTGGTCTTCTATAGGCAACTTTATCATAATGTAACTTTTTCCATACAGTTTCAGCAGGACACAAGAATGTGTGAATGCATTTTTTCTCTTCATAATCTGTGGTCGCCGCGTAAACGCAATGTGCAATAAGCAAATGGATTTTGGCGCTCAGCTTAAGCAATTTATGTTAAATATTTATTGAGATAAGATAAAGTAGCCTATGAAACTGATCATAACAATGACATGATCTTATTATGCAACAGTTCCATAAATTACTATTTCATTCCCTTTCTTTTGTTGGTCCTGTTCTGTGTACCAGTTTCTGTGTCAATAACCTAACGATAAAAGTTACAATAGGTATGTAGTATAAGTTTTAAGTCCCGGTCTACAAAATCATTTAAACGATCCTTTATTTATTTTATATTATTGGTACAATCATGAAACAAACTAGTTGTTTGTCAAAAGACATTAGAGACGAAAACAGATGTCTTGGGCATGTCGCTTGGTAAAACATTCTAGTATTCTGGGTACATCACATACATTTATCAAAATCACACTAATCTAACCTAACCTAACACGGAGATACACCATTTTTCCTTCGGACAGCAGTTTTCTTTGATGTGTCTTATTTATCATGATGCATATTTTATGAAGAGGTTTTACCATTGAGTTAATGTTACGTTATATTTGATTTTATTTATTCACATTTACTATTCTGATGTACTAAGTTTAATAAACAAATCAAGAAATAATTTATAAATATTAAATACAATAAAAATAAAATAACTATTATACAACTTATAGCTAAGAACAATTAAAATGCGTCGTAGAATTCCTCCGCATCGCATGCCTCTTGTGGTAGCGTTCCCAGAAGACTGACAGCATTGCCACGTTGTATGGCAATGCTTATTCTCTGTCCTAAAAAGAGGCCAGCCTTCTGGTCACGAGAAGCGTCGACCATTCGCTTCGCAATCTCACGGAAGAGGTTGCGAGCGCTCGGACCCCATGACCCCAAAGTCTCGACTCCAAACGGCACAAATTCATAATCTCCGATGAGATTGGAGTATTTGAGTATTGGTGTATCTGATTCATTTTTATAAATCTGTATATAAAATTCATATAGAAGAAAGGTTCATGGAGGATGGTTAGTTTTTTGTGTATAACATATTTACACAAATACTTAATAGAAACAATTAAATGCTTCCTGAACATTTATCAAACGTACCTATGTTTAAACTTAATACCTATATTCAATATGAAAGGGATTTAACACATGTCAAAATGAGAAAGTACATTTAGACGAAGACGAACAAGTACATTTATTTCTTTTAAGTCTAGTAACACTTATTAATAATAAAATAGATTCGTTATTAATCAAAAATTTCATTCGTTTGTCAACCCAAAGTCTGGAGCATAAGGAAAATTTAGATAAGAT
Source organism: Eilema griseolum (assembly GCA_963662185.1). Classification (NCBI taxonomy): domain Eukaryota; kingdom Metazoa; phylum Arthropoda; class Insecta; order Lepidoptera; family Erebidae; genus Eilema; species Eilema griseolum. The sequence goes on from OY759243.1 coordinate 5,887,771, forward strand.
GCGATAAGATATTCTTTATTGTATACCATTTAAGTGGTATAAGATAACAATAATTATAATGCACAATGGGCGGCCTTATCGATAAAAGCGATTTCTTCCAGGTAACCTTTGGATGGAAAGAAATAATAGAAATGATCGTATAATTATTTTTAAAATCTAAATTTACTTATTCATATTCTCTCTTCCGTGAAAAATATACACTAGTACCGCCATCTATGTTGCCAAATAGTAAATACACAATAGGTAAAGCAACAACAATCCAACCAAAATATCCCCTACATAAATCCTCTGTGGGATCTTATAGCAAGGTTTTATATGCAAGTCATTGAGTGCTGAAAATTAAAAAGTAATTGCTTAACTTAGCTGAACTTTTTAGGGCTCCAACTACCATGAGAAATGTAGGTACATAAAATATTCTATTATAATATACAATTACTTACAAATTAATATAAAACTATGCTAACTACCCAATTAATGTCCTTAGATGTTCTTAGCGCAACCGGGGCCGACGATCTTGCTCTCCGAGGCACAGAGAAGTATCACTGGCCCAAGAATGGTCACCCATCCTAAAACTAACCTGGCATAACATAACATAACATAAACTCACGCCTATATCCCCGAAGGGGTAGGCAGAGGTGCTAGCACCCACATTTCGCCAGTTTATGTTTAGGTCCCAATGTAATAGGTGGCGAGCCTATTGCCATTAACCGGGCACTTATAAACCTGCGATAAATACACACATAACTTCGAAAAGCATCGAAAAGTCATTGGTGTGCGCCATGGTTAAACCTGGGATCGAACCCGAGAGCCTTTATTGCTTAACCTTACAATGTGCTCACCTACTTGATACCTATCATTTATGAACGGTACCCTCAAGTATAGGTAAGAAAGAGAGAAAGAAAAAAGGTTTATTGCGACACAGCATACAGTACAAAAAATAAAAATAAAAACAGAATGCAAAAAGAGAAAATAAAATAAAAATACAATATAATTTTTATATACTGTGGCGGGTGAGGTGTCACGTCATTTTGATGCCAAATATGACATTTGACAAGTCATTGTCAAATCTGTCAGCAACAGGACGTGACGTGTCACATAGCACACCGCTACGTGGCAGATTCTTCTTTTTACACTACTAAATAAAAACACAGGAGGTACTTAACCCACAGGTAAACAAATAATCAATCAATTAGCTTATCGCAGTATTCTTCTGGATATAGGCCGCTCCCAATGTGCACTAGTGTTCCCGTACCTACCTCCGCTTTTGTATCCAGTCTGTAAAAAAAGATATTAATGTTATTAAATTATGTAAAAACATTTGCATATTCATCTTCTTCTTCCTCTTCGTGTTAATCCCAGTCGCATCCGAAGCTTTGGCCTCGAGGTCTGGGGTCCGCTTCATCAGCTTACTGCGATTTTTTTTCCTTTTTTTTTATACCACTTAGGTGGCAGACAAGCACACGGCCCACCTGATAGTGAAGTGGTTACCGTGGCCTATGGACGTGTGTAACACCAGAGAAGCCACACTCGCGCTGCCGACCCTGTTAGCACAGAGTCTCTGTGCCGTCAGTGTAGAGGACAAAGCAGGACAAGCCTTTAGTCATCCCACAAACAGCACAAATTCTCCAGTGAGCTCTGGCTACCCTACTCACCGCTGGGAACACAACACGAAGTTATTATAACCGTGGTATTCTGTAGGGCGGAGGTACTTCCCCAGTCGGACTGCTCAATTGGGCGGAAATACCGCCGTGTCGTTGGCTAAATTTCGATATTTTTCCGTAAAGCGACTGCCATCTGACCTCTGCAACCCAAAGACAATATCGGAGCATTGCAGCTAGACCAGTTGTTGAACTCTTTAGGGTTCCAACTCCTCGTAAAGACTGCCATAGAAATTGTTATGGCAACCGGGACCGGCTTTACGTGTTCTCAGAGGCACGACCAGAAGAATACAAATACCTTTGCACTGAGCGGGAATCGAGCCCGAGACTCCTGCGTAGCGGCCGAGTTCACTACGCTACGCTACGGAGGCTGTCTTCGCATTCTCTCATTTCCTAATTTTTTTAAAACATCCTCCTGTATTTTTAGCAGCGACCCTCTTCACAATTGCATAATTAATATAGGTATTTAAACTACCATGGTCACTCACATCAGTATCACAATAAACGGGATATTTACCATGTTTCATTGTTCCTCCGTAATCATGGTGCTTGCAACAGTGTCGGAAAACATTATAATATTCCGTTCAATATCGGAAACTCAAAAAAATGAAACATGGTAAATATCCCGTTTATTGTGATACTGATGCATAATTAATGTTTCTAAACACAACAGATTTGACCCGACAACATACCCTATTCCCTAAAGAGCTGATACCTGCTGTCTGCATTGCGAAATGTCTCTTTTTTATTACCTTTTTAGCTAGTTGCAACTAAGGCCCATGCCTCATAAACCTTGTAAGCCTTTGTAACGTGGACTGAAATTGAAATGTCGAGAAACCCCTAAGTACCTACGGTCGTTTTAAATTCATATGTTTTCTTAATAATAGAAGGGACGGTAATTTTTGGATTGTAATGAAAGAAGACCTTTTTCTTACTGAGGTAAATAATTTCGGGATAAATAATTAGCCTTTTGGAGTCCGCTGCTGGACATAAGTTTTCATACCTAACTTATGTCAATGTACGTCATAGCACTCGATTCACCGCATCCGATCAAAACAGAAGGTATGACACGACGGCATTTCCGTATAATTGAGCAGTAAGCAGTCCGACTGGGGAAGTACCTCTGCCCTACAGAATACCGCGACCATAATAACATTGTGTTGTATTCCCGGCGATGAGTAGGTTAACCAGAGTTCCCTGAAGAGTTTTTGCACTGTCAGTGGGAAGACCAATAGCTCGTCCTGCTTTGTCTTTTACACAGACGGCACAGAAATTCTATGCTTACAGGATTAGCGGCGTCTATGTGACTCCCTTGGTTTCGAACACGTCCATAAGCCACCGTATCCACTTACCATCAGGTGGGCCGGGTGCTTGTCTGCCACCAAAGTGGTATAAAAACCTCGTAGTTCTAACCACCCTTTTCATGTTGTTCGATTAATGGCAATGCGAAGGATTTATGAAAAGGGACTATTTAATCCTTCATTGGTGCATCTTACCGCAATGGCAAACTTAGCTCGTTAGTGAGATAAATCATGATATTAAAAACACTTAAGCACAGAGAATTTACCACCGTTGCGCATAATTACTAAAACTTTCGCACTTGGACAAGCTCAGACAAGTGAAATTATTTTTTAAAATGTGTCACTAAAAACGCTGCTTTCCATTAGCTAACCATTTTTCTACTCTGAGACTATACCTTCAGCTTATTATCGGGAGTGGTGAAGTCATCTTGACGTGACTAATATAAAAAACTAGCCTCCGTCCGCGTGGTTTAGTAGAACCGCAGAGAAGAGTCTCTGCGGTTCTACTAAACTGATTGCAATCAGTTATAAACTAACGTAAGGTTTTAAGTTCGACCTAGAACTTTCTAAAATTAAAAATACATCAAAATTCGTTCAGTAATTTTTGTGTCTGTCGCGGACAAACATTTACAATGTACAATTATAAAAGAGTGTAGATAGATACAAAATTTCGGATGTATGGGACCCAAACTAGTCTTACCTACAAGCATGTCCACCTAATGAATGATGGCATAGAGTCTAGCACAGGTTATCCTCTCGGGTCAGGTGGTAGTCACTGCCGGAAAAGGTAACATACCAATCAAAACCAATAAGTGGACAGAACCGCGGTCGCAGTGGCACACACCAATGACTTTTCGATGCTTTTCGAAGTTATGTGTGTATTTATCGCAGGTTTATAAGTGCCCGGTTAATGGCAAGAGGCTCGCCACCTATTACATTGGTACCTAAATATAAACTAGCAAAATGTAGGTGCTAACACCTCTGCCTACCCCTTCGGGGATAAAGACGTGAGCTTATTGTATTTTTTCTGTATCCCTTCTTTGTGTACATGCAATAAAGAGATATATTATTATTACTATGTTATGTTAGACAGAGGAGATTTTTTTCAAGAGGGGCATCTGAAGGTTTCTTCATGGTCGGCAGTGCAAGTGTAACCCCCCTGGTGTTGCATACGTCCATAGGCCACGGTAACCATTTCCCATCTGGTGGGCCGTGTGCTTGCTGCCACCTAGTGGTACCTATTAAAAAAAGACATTAGACTCCAAAGTACAAACTCTTAGAAAACCTTTATGAAGATGATGATGATGTTAAAATACAATGGCAGACGAAAAATAACCGTATCAAGTTTTTTTTTTTTACTTTAATCTATATTTGTCAGAGATTATGTACCCACGTTATCTAAAAATATTATTATTTACCGAAAGCATTTGCAATTTATCTCAAATATTTCACATAACAGATATTTTGCACAATACAAAAGATATTGATACAGTAATCTTTAAATATTGACAATATTACGTAAACACAAATCGGATTACAACATACAAATCTGCTTATACAAACATATTGACATATTAAAAGCGGCTGCTCTTTGTTCCCACATATAAGGATAATAGGAAAAGATATGTAGTTGAAATTTATTTATTCTGTAGACGTTCGTTAGTACCTAAGGTCCATATTATTATCTTCCATATCACAATTATTACTAGTAAAATACATCAAAATACCTACAACATTCGGAAAGAAGAAAAATAATAATGATTTGGGTTTCGTAACGTAAAGTATTTTTTTATCTAGGACATACTAACTTGGCTTCACCTCGCCTGATAGTTTTTTTTATACCATTTGGGTAGCAGACAGGCACTCGGCCCACCTGATGGGAAGTGGTTACCGTGGCCTATGGACGTATGCAGCTCCAGAGGTGTTACACTCGCGCTGCCGACCATGAAGAAACCTTCTGATGCCCCTCTTGAAGAACCCCATATTGTAGGTGCTTGGAAAAACCGCATGGGATGAAGTTTCTTCCATACCGCACAGAACGCACCATCTCAGGTCGCAATGTGTGAGGATGAATTCCCTACCTATGGTAAGAGGTGCGATGATAGAATGTAGCTGTGGGCATCATGTCAAACAATTCATCTGAGCACAAACCATTGTATAGGCGGTAAAACACACACAGCGAGCAAAGTCTTTCCTAAGGCTAAGAGGTTCTACACTACCTGCGAGTATGAGATTGTCAACCAGCCTCAACGCCCGTCTTTGCACTGAGTAACGTGGTAAGCTAAAGGCAAAGTCTCAGGAAAGAGGGTCACCATTACAGACGCTTTTTTTTTTTACGTGCGCAAAATCCTCACGGATACCTCCCCACCGGAGCCGGTGGGAGAGGTTATGTCGGACTCGAACCGACTAAAACGCACGCCGCCTGTGGGTCGTTTTGGTTGCCGAAGGCGAGGTTGACAGACCATTGCAGACGCTAAGTAATATTACAATGCCATCAGCTTGGCGACCTCATCAGATGCTTTTTCACGCCCATCATACATACCATCATACATTGTCATCAACATCCATAGCCACTTACCGATTCCAATAACTGCACTAAGTGGGAATCCAACCCGTGAATAAAGGGAGCGAGTATCTGTGCGTAATTTATCTTAATATATATAAATCTCCTGTCACGATGTTTGTCCGCGATGGACTCCTAAACTACTTAACCGATTTTAAATTAAATTGGCACACCGTGAGCAGTCTGGTTCAACTTAAGAGATAGGATAGCTTAGATCTTTAATTATAGTCGCAATTTTATTTTATTGCAAATTATTGGTCTATAATTAATTGACAGTCACAATTATCTGTTAACTCCAAAAGATTCTAACAGATGTCGATACTTTTCGACTGGATTGAGTAAATAATCAATAGATGGCACTGCTATACCGACAAACGTGTCATATAAGCTACAATTCAATATCATGATTACCACGTAGATCTATATGGCGCTTTACAGCATATGATTTAAAAAATATTTTCGAAGATATTACAGATTTAAAAATTGCGGGACGTAGCGTTTGCGGTGCTACTGTAGTGTATTTAGTATCAGCACTGCACCTGTGCGAAGCCGGGGCAGGTCGCTTATATGTATATAGAATTCTGTACATCATTGTGCGTACTGCCAAGGACTGGAAAGCCCTGCTCGAATCTGTATTTTCGGATAACTAAACTTGGGGTTCTTCAAGGCTAGAGTGAATAGGTTATTTATTGACAAGCGTGTTTCACTGTCAACCACATTCTCACTTACTAACAGGTGACATAGTGGTCAAACCCGATTCTATCAACCATAAAAAAATATATAAATTCTAACTGATATTTAGGGCACGTTTATACGTACACGGGCAATTACTTTAGAATGATCCCCTTGACCACTGTGTATAGCCAAACTCACAGACTACATCGATTTGCACTCTACTTTTGGTATAAAAAACGAAACGTACTTTTTCCTACACGTACGTGATTGGCCTTTACCGGTATTGCTAACTTCAATTCATAAAACGAACATATCAACTCTTTTTTCATCACGATTTTTCATTAAATTAATACGAAGCCATGTATTTTATTACAATTTAGGTTGCGAGAAGCCCTACAGTCATTTTAATACGAAAAAAGGTCGCCCCTAAGGTATTTTTGTATTATGTGGCCTTCGGAATCATTACATAGATCCCGACCTAATAAAGGACTTCTTAAAATAGCAGATACTGCTAAAATATTACCAGCACATATTTGTATTGAGTTAATTAAAAAGTTGATGATACGGGTACGTCGAGATTATAATACATCAAACTATGAAATACACTTTTTTTATCGTGCGAATAATTCTCACGAATACCCCACTCACCGGAGTTGGTAAAGAGGTTATATCAGACTAGAACCGACTAAAACCCACGCCCTCTGAGGGTCATAGATTGCCGGAGGTGAAGTTGCCGGAGGTATATCCCTCACACCCCGGCTGAACTTTGTAATTAATACACTTGAATATAGGTTGCATCGGGATGTAGCGATAAGTAATAGATCTAGCTAAGAGGCTTTTTGTCGAGAGTTAATTCTAATAATAATCTGCAGTGTTTTAATCAAAAAATAGGTAGGTATTTCATTTAGTCTATCTACTGTTTCTTTTTCCTTATATAAGCAAGTATTATTACTCGTAAAAACTTGTTATTGACCTTCAGTTATTCATTATTTAAAACTATGAACTGTATACTAGCTGTAAGTTTTCCAAATGTAATAAAATAAAATACACATATGTTGGAAATTTCAATCCTATTTACTCAAATGAGTTCACAGATAAACTGTTTTAAACAGTTTTGTGAACCAAGAGTAACCGCAATTGTTATAAATTGTATGTATAATAAATAAATGAAATAATAATAAAAAAATAATAAATTAGTTTTGCCAAATAGCACTCGCATGAATAGCGCCTAGTCTAGTCCAGGCATCTATCAAAATTGGCATGTGCGGGTAATCTAAAATATTCAACTACGTTCTAGTTGCATCGTACCATCATTACGCTTCAAGCTCACCTCAAATAGGGTTAGGAATATCCCTTATGATCGAGAAGTCCTGAGTTTGAATCCTGGCAATGACCAGGCATCTTCTGGAATGGGTCCACGTAGGCAGCGTAATGACACTGTCTATGTGATGGGTTTACATTGGCAGTGTCCTCCTAAAAAAATAATTTAGCTCAGCTGGAGGAGTTATGGGGGACTAGAAATTTCGGTTACTAGTACTCTTGTAGGCAGCTTCTGTGGCATGGCGGTAGTGAACAGGGCCGCTACCCCGAAGGCGTGGGTTCGATCCCTGCTCAGTGCAAATATTTGTATGCATGATTATGGGTATTAACATTTACATTAGCACGTTAATCTGTTGGTCCCGTTTGCTTTACAAACATCTATGGTAGTCCTTACGGGTAATTTTAGTCTTCAAAAAGTCCGACTAGTCTAACTACAGAAACTATCGCTAATCGGGTGTGGAAGTTAGATGGCAGTCGCTTCACTTAAAACATCGAAGTCAGCCGCATCTTAAACTAGAAAGCCGACCCCAACTGAGTTGGAAAAGGCCCAGAGAATAATGAGTACTCTAAAACTCCATTAAGGAAAACACGCATGAATAATTAGCTCAAGGCAAGCTTAAGGCCAAATACTCACCTTTTTTCTGTATAATTCACGACTAAGACCAGTTGATAAAAGAAGGATGCAGATTATGCATATGAGAGCCATCGGTGTGACTTGGTATGCATGTAGTGACGAGGGTTAATATGGGTATACTGAGGTTTAGGCATGAATAATGAATGAATACATCAACTAATATAGTAAACTGCGATAGAATATTGACTCAGCGAGCCTATCGTGGTAGTATACTAGCACGATTCTTCGAATAAGTAGAACTATTTTAATTATGTACCTATACGGTAGCGTGCTAACTCTTACGATTACTGTTACAAACGATTATTGACGAAGATAAACAATTCACTACCGAATGAATCCGCGTCTTACCGCGTCACGCCCGCGCTTCACTAACTCGCTATTTTTTTTTATACCACTTAAGTGGCAGACAGGCACACGACCCGCCTGATAGAAAGTGGTTACCGTGGCCAATAGACGTGTGTAACACCAGAAGAGACACACTCGCGCTGCCGAACCTGTAAGCACAGCGTTTCTGTGCCGTCAGTGTAGAAAACTAAGCAAGACAAGCTTTTAGTCTTCCCACTGATAGTACAATTCTCCAATGAGCTCTGGCTACCCTACTCACCGCTGGGCACAAAATACGAAGTTATTATGGCCGCGGTATTCTGTAGGGCGGAGGTACTTCCCCAGTCAGACTGCTCAATTGGGCGGAAATACCACCGTGTCCTACTTTCTACTAAAATCGATACTCGTTTCGTTAGCTATAGGAGTCAGGTGGTACGCGCGCACGCCTTTGAACCTACTTATCTTTTAATATGTAACTATGTAATGTGTAAGATTAAAATAAAGATACCTCAAAGATTATTCATGTTTCTTTTACTACGAAGACCCGTACCTCATACTATATATTTACATACAAACAAATGTTAGTGCTCAAGATAGACCGGTATAAATTATGTACTGAAGGTACATAATTTTGAAAAAAATGTATTATACACTTTTGTCGTATAATATATTGAAAAAATATATTATACGACAAAAGTGAGGGCTACCATGAAACCATTATTTCGGGTTTTCAGGTAACATGAACGAAAAAGGATGTAAGTTTCCTTCATGTTTGCTACAAGCCTGTGAAATTCGTTGTTATTTCTGATCGGTAAAGTTTAGTAAAAGAAATGTCACCACAGAATATATAATAGTCCTAATGCATGATGTCACACTGTCGGCATCTTGGAGTTCTGCCGTTTCGTGGTATATCCGTTGCTCGAAATTTCGATCTGCAACTTTGGAGGTTACTTTCATGGTAGATTGGACTGTTTCTGAGGGGTTATTTCAATAATAATAATAGCTACTGATCTAAATATAAATTTATTGAAACAAAATATTACATACCAAAATCAGATTATTAAAAATACTAACAATAAAATATAGCAACTTGGAGACAGAAACACTAATATTCATATTAAAAGACGATAATATATCTGGTGCATTTTAATGTGTATTGTAATCACAGAAACACTATTCCCCTTCCTACCCCCTTATTAATAAAAAATGTGCATTAACCATTTCGTTCTTATATATCTATGAATAAAAATGTAACTCACAAACTCACACTCACAAACTCATACAACACAAACTATAAAGATAAACTATATATGAGTAAAATATTCAATGCTTTTGTGTATAGCCAATACTAGCCCAACAGTTTAAAATTCGAATACATAACAATCACTTTAGACAAATATTACAGGTAAATTTTGTGCTGTTATGCCCTATCTCTTCCCAAGTATGTTGTAAAAGGCAATAAAGGGAAAGGGCTGTTCTCCGTTCGACAATAAACAGCCCATGACAATGTGCCCGCTTGAATGCAATAGGCTCGCCTCATATTAGGTTGGCCCGAAAATCATAGATGAAATGTGGGTGTTAATACACCTGTGTCTACCCCTCATCCTCATAATCATAACCAAGAATATCTAAAAAGTGATGGCTTGACGTCACAAGAAATTCCCCTGTTTATCAATAGACTCCGGATAGGGATATCGAAGACCGTGCGTAGTAATAGAGTAAATGCTGGCCAGCGGACCTCAGGTACAGAGACGAAGCATTCAGATGGGATTGACCAAGAATAATATGTGGAATTTGGAATGATCTCCCTGCTGTGGTTTTCCGAAGCGGCTACAATATGGGTTTTCAAGAAGGGCATCGGAAGGTTTCTACAGATTTATCAGCCACATGTCCATAGGCCACGGTAACCACTTCCTAGCAGGTGGGCCATGTGCTCCTGTCTGCTACCTAAGGGGTTTAAAAAAGGAACAAGTGACCAAATTAGCAACTAACACTAATCAGCTGGTCTAGGCTATACATAAAGGCCTTCATAAAAATATCACTTTGTGCATCACAATTAACACTTTATTTATATTACCTCAGCACATGTGCTAAAACTAACTATAACAATTTTCAACTGAAATAGTCTTTCTTCCTAATTCTTAAAAGTTCACATTGTTTAATATACTTGTACATATTTCACAAAAAACTACATAATCAAATTGAGATTAAGAGGCAGATATCATTGGACGACATAAAAATTATTTCAAAATTCTAACAATTATCTACCATCTTAGTTCTAGACATATTGCTTAAACATTGACTCACATTAATATTTGACACTGTTATTTTTAAACAATTGATAAACATTGACACGTTAACTGTTTTCAATTATATTATTGATGCCATGATTGACAAGATTGTTAACATCAATACTCTCAGTTCTATGGCTCCTATTGAACAGGTACTCAATAAGTTACCTAACAATATTACATTCGATGAATCATAAGAATTTGAAACTGGCTTTGATCCCATAAAGGTAGTTAATTAGTAGAAACTTAATTTATTTAATAGAAAATTAAAAATAGGTACTTAAATTTAACAATTAAATAAAAATACTGGTTTATTTGACAAATGAAATTAAAAAGGAAATGAAATCTAGAGATGGAATAAAATTTATAACCTTAATGAATAAAAATTGAATGATTAAATCTTTGACATTATTCAGCTTGTAATTAGTTCTTTTTGAGCTTGTTTTAACTTGTGAATTACTAACAAAGACTATACCACTATTCAACCTTGTTATTCTTATGCATCACTAAAATTAATTACAATTCAAAGGGTGTGCATTCATATAAGTATACGGAACCCATATAATCTTTAACGAATACGTAAAAAGACTTAATGGAAACTAATTATCTTCTCTCTCTTTACACAATAGTTTAGGTCTTTGTCGGTTAAACTGTATCCAATTCGTCCTCCTAATCATTAGACAGAATATTCATGATTAATTAAAAATATATCTCTTTTCACGACCTTCTTAATTTTGTTCTGTGTTTACGTCATTCATTTCTCGTTCGCATTTGTCTACCTCATATTAGTGTTGTTTTCAATTCAAATAATTCTGATTTGATACAAATATTGTACGCTACATTCTAATTTTACATTGCCTCGTCAAATTCTATATCAATATAATTGTAATCTTAATTGTTAAACATGTTTCAATTAAGTAGAGACATCATTAGGTTGTTATATTTCAAAATATGTAATGATCCAAAATTGATACATATTTTGATATCCATTGATATCGTAATATCCCTGTGTTCCAGATTTTGACATCACTATCAAATACTGCAATCTTATCCTCCAAAAAGATGTTATTGATTCTTTAATTTAATAATAATTAATTACACTCGTATAATCTGAATTGTATACTATAATTAGAAATTTTGAAAGCACTACATTTACACAATAAGTCGTGTCACACAGATCAAGTGGTAACACAATAAGTGGTCTTACCATTTATTAGCTAAATATATATTTTATTAATTATTTGCCTGACTACAATATTTATTAATTGTAAAACGAATGAGAATCATTCACATCTTATTCTAAAATATTGGAAATATTACAGTTATTATACACCTAATATTATATTTTAAATATATATCTACATACAATAGAGACTAACAGAATTCATAAGATTATACGTGTAAGGAATAATGTGAAAATTAATAATCAATCTAATTGGAAAGTGTTTGCCTTATGTTTAAAATAGACATGCCTGATTTTTCGAAATTCATACGTTATCATTATATTAAAATGCATAACCACCTTGCCTTAACAATAAAAGTGAGTATGCATGAGATTTCTCAGGGGCGGGTATAATATAGAATTTGGATTAGACTGATTGTTAATTTCAACCGTAAGTTTGCGAAGTATCACGAAATAAGAAAATATTTCTTTCATAAAATTTGTGCTCTTAGGAATAGTAAATAACTCTCAAGTTTCTTTAAAGCTACACTAAATATCTACAGGACAGGGGCCCTTTTCTTATTATTATGATAAGGCTACGGGTTTAGGTATTCTAGTTATCAACTAATTCTATACAGGATCTAGGCTACCTGCAGCAGTAAAAAGGCCATTTTCAATCTTCACGAAAATATGAAACAGGTATTTTATACATTTCATAAATTCCTAAACACTTTTCACCGTTTCGCATTTTCGTGAAAGATATTTTTAATGTAGGATTAGGTAATTGTTACAACTTAATATTTTAACTAGGGTTAGTAAATCGATAAGCGTAATTTAGTAGTCATTGTGCACAATAGTATAGATTTTTTCGGTAAAAAATAAATTCACTCCAAAAATATCGGGTACTTTAAATATTTTTACTTCAAAGCTGGGAACGCGAATTTTTCCAAAGCCGCACCTGTGAAAGAAAAGACGTCATTGTAATAAGACACACAAATAATCTGTAGACATCACGTACTATTAATTACAGAGCTAGACAGTAGAGGAATTTGCAAATTTTATAGATGTGCAAGATTGTGTAAGGGTTTAAATGTTTGAATGGTTGCGGGAACGGGATCAAATACGAAGGCGGAGTGACATGTAACGGCAGTTAAGAATAAAAGCATATTCACAATGTCTGCGACGATGGCATTTCGTAAAGATGTCACATCGATAGATCAATGTTGCACCGAAATATTAAAATCCCACGATCCTTCATAAAATTTTGCACTGCGACGTCTGCAACTGGTTTAACGACCTAAAACCACTCTTAACCTAAACGATTTAGCTTATTTGGAGGGTTTGACAAGAGCACCAAGAAGATTTAGCTTAAAATATGTAAACCATATTCATAGCTAGCTAAAAATTTTTCTGCCTCTGCCAAAAATTTAACGATATTTGCTCTATAGACAGATGTCTGATATTGTATATAAACTACTGATACAATGACCTGTAGTATTCATATCATAGTCTTTTTTTTCTGAATTAGGCGACCTATACAATGGACCACAGCAAGTATTAAAAATGAAATTTAAGATTCACAATAGATTCTACGAAATTTCTTGTCAGAATAAATGAGAAAACAGGGTTATGTAATTTACATAATGTCAAAACATTTCTACATGAACCTTGTTGTTATTTTCTGGAGGCGTACACAGGAGGACAAACTGACACACAATGTCACTAAGAAAACGATGTTTTAAGCCTCAGGGAATAATAATGATGAGTGACAGCAAATTATATGGGATAAGGCAAAGCGTACATTATGTTATTACGGTTTAGTATTGTATTAATCACTAGGCTATCTGGCACGCCAGATTTCGACGAGATTTGAGAAGAGACTAAAAACATTGACGTTAAATAGATAAAATCGAAAAATCCCAACACTGTGAATTTGTACATGAACTGAGAGCTTTTTTATTCATTATAAATATACAAAATTATGTGGCAATGCTGCCAGTCTTCTGACGTTACCGATCGGTGATGATGCAGAGGAATTTCATGACGTATAATGTATGCAATATTTTTTATTTTTTTTTATTTTAGTACCTAATAATAATAATAAATAAACATGAAGTTATAAAATATAAATGTTATGTCTACAATTTAACATAGTATTCGTAGTTCACTCTATACGTTGGCGAACACAGTGGCAAATGCCACAGCCAACACCTGTTGGTTGTTGGTAGGTAACTAGAATATAGAGCAGAAGTTAGTGCCATTCTTGATCAGTGGCGTGGCATCGGATGGACGTGTTGGCCAAAGTGTTCGACGTTGTTGTCAATTGTGTTTGTTTGAATGACATTTTTATACATGCAATACTCACCCGTGACAATAACTGTTAGAATTGACTTTGTGTCGGTGCCCCATCAAATGACTCCTCGTTAATGAGCCTCAACTTCACAGACTCTCTTCGAAGGTTATAACTTGTAGAAATGTGGCAATGCTTCACATCAACAGTCAGCAAGTCTTCATTTAATTCCACTCCACTTTTTTCCACATCTGCAGCCGCACTTGGCTTCCTTTTGTGTCTGAAAGATGTCGCTCGCTGCGAACTCGAACCCAAGTAACTATCTGTCGTTGTATTACCATTAAAAGTCTTCTCAGATGGACCAACTCCCAACTGTTCTAATTGCATATTACCCCTCAAGTTTACAGAAGAATCAATACAAGGTATCAGTTGTTTGAACTCCTTTCTAAAGTTTTCATTCATCCAGGCGTATATAAAAGGATTGTAACACGTCGAAGACATAGCAATCACATGGCCCATGAAGAACAATAAATAGTAATATTTTAAATGAATGGCATACATATAGTAATCATTGCATAGATTTATAATATTCAGCGGTAACCATGACAAACCAAATATAGTGACCATAGCAATCAACATTTGGTTAGTTCGCCGCTTTCTATTTTTGTCCAATTCTTCTTTACGTGAATTTTTGCTTGCAGCTTTTGCTTTAGCCCTGTCATTCAATTTGAAACTGACACACGTATAGCAGAACGCAATCACGATGAAAGGCAAAACAAATTGCATTATAGATGTCACCGAGCCAAAAAGTCGCCGCAATCTCTCTGTAGGCCATGTTTCCTCACAATACCGACCAATATCTAGGTCATAGTACGTCATGAAAATGGCATACGGCATTGTAACTGTTATAGCAAAAATCCAAATCAGGACAATGACGATCAAACAAGTTTCAATTTTCATCCTAGGTCTAAAGGGGTAAATGATTACGAAGAACCTATCAATTGCTATAGACATAAGCGTTAAAGTGGATATGTATACACTGCATCCCTGTGCAAAAGGCATGATGTGGCAGAGCAAAGCACCCCAACACCAGTTTCCACCAAATGTATATAACGGAGTGAAAGGAACTGCAAAAAGGCAAAGTAAAATATCGGACACAGCCAAGTTACTGATAAAGAGATTGGTGACAGTTTGCATGGCTTTGTTTCTAATAACCACGAAGCATACAAGAAAGTTGCCTAGCAATCCAAGCACGAAAATAATGGTGTAGATGACACAGAAGATAGCTTGTACAATTTTATTTGAGATGATGTTTTCATAGTTGGCTTGAGTGGGCAGAGTGTCAGTCAAATTGAATTTATCTGTTACATACAGTTCTGTATAATTTACGGCTGTTTCTGTTTTGTTCATTTTTACTGCGTCTTCCCGCTGTAAAGTGCGAATACCAATTTATTTTGGGTTTAAAGCGTTAAGTTTACGAGCATTTGCGTTCTCAATTTTATCTTGGACGAAATCTGTAACAAAATAAAGGCTTCGTTTAACATCTACATCTTACTTAACAACCAGTGAAATGCTCAAAATAATTATAGTTTTTCCAATAATAAACTGAGGACATTGTCAATAACTGTTTTATTGTCTTTAAATAAAGACATCTTTAAACCATTCAGAATTACTAAAAGAATAACGGGACGTATTTTAACAAAAAAAACTAAACCATTCACACTAATGGCAATGCTGCTTACATTTGAGCTCAGCATAAAATGAAACTATATTTGTCGGAAAAATGGGTACCTATATTTTGTATACTTCTAATTCTTATACTTTGATTTAACTTTCCATACTTCAGAATTGATGCCTACTGAGTTGGTCATTGCATCCTAATTCCTTTTGCACCCCTTGCAACCAAATGATATATTAGTAACTAATAAATATATCATTAAAATGAAAAGATTTTAGGGCGGTAGCGTCGCGAAAACAAATATCCTTCATTTGTAAATTTATTTGTACGTATATTTGTAAGTAGATTACGATTGTTGTCCAAAGACAATATTGTTTTAATGTTGAAAAGTAAGACTGGATAATTGTCTTCAAAGCTGTCAGTTTAAATGGTTCCGACCAGTGTTACCGAAACGCGAAATTCAATTTAAATTAAACATTCCAGACATCTCTTTGATGGAGCCTGTTCCTCGAGTTAGTTGTGTGGGGTGTTCGGTTGCTGTTTTATTTTACTGTGAAGATAGTATTACACTATGTTTTACTGCAAAATTATGGGTTATTTCACGCTCTTATGTACACACTTGGGTGATCTTATATGTTTTACATATACCATTTGACTTTATTGTTGTTGAGCGAAAGATTTTGGGCACAGTTTTGATAACAAAATCATATGCATAACAGTAAAACATTTTTATCCTTTTTCAACTTAATACTTCCAGACAATTTTGGACAACAAATATAAAATCAGATGTGGAAGTAGGACACGTCAGTATTTCCGTCCAATTGAGCAGTTCGACTGGGGAAGTACCTCCACCCTACAGAATACAGCGGTCATAATAACGTCCTGTTGTGTTCCCAGCGGTGGAGTAGGGTAGCCAGAGCTCACTGGAGAATGCTGTCAGTGGGAAGACTAAAGGCTAGTCCTGCTTTTTCTTTTACACTGACGGCACAGAAACTCTGTGCTTACAGGGTCGGCAGCGCGATTGTGACTCCTCTGGTGTTAGGTACACAAGTCCATAGGCTACAGTAACTGCTATCCATCTATTGGGCCGTGTGCTTGTCTGCCACCTAAGTAGTGTAAAAAAACGGGTGCATTGATCTCAAAGACATCCTATAATAATATACTAACATTTCACATGTTCGGAAGCTGCTGTGGAACACTTTGTACATATCGTACTAACTGAGATGTTCCTATATGACCTTAACTGAGAGTGTCTAATATATAATTCAAGAGGATGTGTGGACGGCCGACCTGTGTGGAATGGTGAAACGGGATAGGAAATTAAACCCGTGTAATTGTGTGATGTATACGATGAACGAACCGCTGTGATACTAGTACAGGATGTTTTATGTAGTAGCGGTATGAGAATAGGAAATGATGTGTGAATAATAGTTACCTAGAAGTAAATGCATAAAGCGATAAGGCCACCATTTGTACTGATCTTGTCTTCTTAATTTCTGTATCATGAATACCGTAATTGGCGTACAATAAAGTGTATAATAAATAAAATAGTTAAATAAGTGGTTATACAGAATTTCAACCCGGGACCTCTCGATCTAATGATAATCTGATGACCACTAAGCTACCGATGCTTCAATATTTAACGTTTGATGATTTTTTAGTAAACAATTTACAAAAGGTAAACAAGGCACGAAAGAAGAGGTAGTCCACAGAAAAAGTACTTTATTCGCCCCGGGGCGAAGCCAGAGGCTAGTGACGTATATCAGGTACAGTTTACAGATTAAACATCTACTCAACAAAGTCAAAATAAATCAAATTACAGTGAATCCCGAGACACTAAAGTGCAAGCCAAGGAACTGGGGTTGGCGCTCGGATGAAGAAGATTAGAAGAAATTCGTGTGTAAATATGCATGGTTTTCCAATTGACATGTGACAACAGTCAAAATATTTACAGGAGAAATTCGTAAGTGCCTCCGACAACGCAAATGACAGCACACTGTAAACACTAAATTTGACAGATGACATGTCATTGACACGAACACAGAAAACACCGATCGCGTGACACTCAGCTTTTGACAGATTCGAGCGCTGAAGTAGAACAGTTTTGGTATGTAATTTTTTTCCGTTTTTTTTTAAGAATATTGGAACCGAAATTACTAATATTCCCTCTAACCCCTCCAGCTGAGCAAAATTGCATGTGTTCGAAGTGGGTTCACGTCGGTAGTGCAAAGTGCAATGGTTATCTAATAAAACGATTGAATAATTTATTTGTGTTTCTGAACTGTTTTATACTACTCTCGGGGCAGACAAGCACGCCACCGACTTGATGGAAAGTGGTTGCCGTGGCCTATAGAAGTGTGAAATACTAGGATAGAAACCTTCTAATGGCCTTCTTGAAGAACCCCATATTGTAGTCGCTTAGAAATGTACCTATTTTTTATACCTATCGTGAAGAAGAAATAATTTCAATTCGTAAGGTAAAAGACATTTCAAGAGGTGTATTTCCATCCCAGGTCCTTTAAATGAGGCATGAAAAAGCATCTAGCGAGGGCGTCAAATAACCATTATTTGAGCATTGTTCAATTATAGGATTCCGTACCCAAAGGGTGAAAATTTTCGGGGGGGGGGGGGAACCAAGAGAGAGAGAGAGAGATGGCCCTTGGTCGTCTGAAGTGCGACGGATATACCTATCAACCTTCGGCAACCAAAAACGATCTTAGCTTCTATAACGGTGACCTTCACTTTTTATACTACAGCTTCTTACGTTCTGGAGAGTGTCATACTTATAATTGACAAAACAAACCTCGCTTCAGTGTTTCGTGGTGGCATTTCCAATTAAGGTTCCTTGAAGTTGATTTTCTTTTTTAAAATGTTACGTTCATTACAAGAATCCTGGGGTCTTAATGGGACGGCAATAAACTGGGTTCTTTGTAATCTCAACTAGTATTTACAGCGTGCTGTATAATCCTAGGAACAGATTGGACGGATGCCAAATTCCTGCGGTTTGATTGTAATACCGAAACCCCGAGAGAAATCGCACGGCTTCCACGTATTGCATTATAGTATTTAATACAATGTATTTGTGCAGCATTTTGGTATTTGATTTCTGATTTTCTTTATACAGTAGGTATGGGTACAGTAGGTAAGAGACAGGCGTATGGCCCACCTGATACAAAGTAGTTACCGTGGCCCATAGGCGTGTGCAACACCAGAGGAGTTACACTCGCGCTGCCGACCTCGTAAGCACAGAGAATTTCTGTGCCGTCAGGGTAGAAGACAAAGCTCTCCAGTGAGCTCTCGCTACCCTACTCACCGCCGGGAATACGTAACGGTATTCTGTAGGGCGGAGATACTTCAATGGTCAGACTGCTCAATTGTATGGAAATACCGTCGTGTCCTACCTACTATCAAAGTACCTAATAGGTACCTAATGATGTAATTCATCAGCTAATAAACACCTCAACAAAGTCTAGGGAACAAGATGACCCCAATTATTTTTTTTCGTGTAAATCTTGTTTTGCAAATAACTGGCAGCAAATAAATAAAAATAGAATAAAGTAGATTACAGAGTTGTTCGAAATTTAAAAATAAATTTAAATAAGTAATGATTTTCGAATATGGAGGGAAAACTTTTAAAAGTGTTTGATGGTGCAGTTTCTATGTGGCAAAATAAAAATTATTTTTTTTGATTCTAAATAACGTTTATTATCAATAATACGTCTTTTACGTATGGTTTGTGCATTTTTGTGACTGTAGTCATCATGTCACGTCGTCATTTAAGTCGCGAAGAGATGTTAAGGGCTGTTGGTATGCTGCAAGCTGGACGAACTCAACGCGACGTAGCGGATGCTGTCAACACCCAACCAAGCGTAATTTGCAGATTATGGGCACGCTACAGGTCTACAGGGGATGTTGCCGAACGTCACAGGGGACGAAATAGGGTTACTACCCCGCGACAAGATCGTTTCTTGCAAAATTCCGCAAGGCGGCAACCCACGATTACTGCTCGTCAGTTGGTCGCAGGCCTCCAGTCTCAGCATCAAGTGGTTATTAGCGATCAAACTGTCAGAAGATGATAGTTTAAATACCTATATTGTCAGAAGAAGACTACACGAAGCCAATCTTTATGCTCGCAGACCGCTTAGGGTTCCAGCTCTTCGACGTGGAAATCGAGGTCGTCGCTTATTGTGGGCTAACGCACATTTACAGTGGACCCGACCATCAATGGGCACGGGTTCTGTTTTCCGACGAATCTTGCTTCGGTTTTCATCCTGATTCGAGAAGAGTGCGTATATGGCGAGTTCCTGGACGTCGGAGTCGTCTCCAGAATCCGCAAGAAGTTCATCCTTACCAAGGTGGAACAATCATGGTATGGGCTGGAATTCGCCTTGGTGGAAGGACCGACCTCGTTTGGATACGGGGCAATTTGAATGCAAACCAATACATTCAGGAGGTTATACACCCCATGGTAATCCCTCATCGACAGCAGTTTGGTAAAGATTTTATGTTCATGCAAGATAATGCACGGTCACACACCGCGAGGGTAGTGGTCAATGCGTTAAGCGAGCACAATATGACGACGTTGGAATGGCCTGCTCAGTCTGCCGACCTCAATCCCATAGAGCATGCCTGGGATTTGCTTGGGAGAAGAGCTTTCAGTGATTCTTTGGAAAATCTGAACACTGAAGAACAACTTTTTTTACACCTTCGCAGTGTATGGAGCCATATTCCACAGACGATGATTGACAATCTCATACTAAGTATGCCACGCCGTTGTCGAGCTGTTGCTAATGCTTTAGGAGGTCCTACAGATTATTAAAAACGTTTAAAGTACGGTTAATTACTGTATTTCTTACTACCTCGTTATTTTTGTGCCTAATCATAGAAGGTTGTAATACTCAATATTGGCACTATTCAATTCTTTCTTAAAAAAAAAAAAATTTGGTATGAAAATGTTTTTATTACAATTAAAATTAAAAACGGTATAAAAATACCCTTCTATTGATATAAAACACTCACTATTACAAGAAAGGGTTTTTAGATAAAAACTAGAAATGTCCTTGTTCCCTAGACTTTGTTGATGTGTGTATATTCAGGCATACGTGATAATTTGTGAGCATATCACATTCAATTAAGCATTATAGCTGACCTGTCTTTAGTAAGGAATGTTAGGTTTTGGAACAGAAGTGTTATATTTTATATATATATATATATTGAATGACAGGGTAGATATAAATATGTTCGTAATGTGTATATTTGAGTGCGATACCAACGTATAATGGTTCACATTGCATAAGTGAAGAAATAAATTGAGTGCTACTTTAAACAGAATGTAAGGGAATGTCGGTGGTGGCAGTAACTTACATGCGCAACCAGTAAACCGGTTCTGACTTCGCACCGATGTCACATAATAGAAATGAACTACCTACTCATGTGCCGATACTGCTTATTGTTCTTATCTAAACTACAAATCCCGATATTTTTTATTTTTGCTGCCACTGCCATCATTTTAAGTTTTTAATTTTCGGTGTGTTTTGTTTGTTTTTTTGTTGTTGTTTGCAATCGATCTGCTTAGCTTATACACAATGTGGATAGCTGTAATTGGTCATTGTTTAGTAATTATTTACGGGTAAAAACTTTTGTAAACGACTGTTGTTATCCCAAATATAATATATAAGTAAATCAATATAGGTACCATAAAACCCAAACGACTTCCATCCATCAGATCAGACCTCAAATTCATAAGTACAACCTTTTTACTACGTCATTAATTAGCTTTATTTGTTAAGCTCAGTAAAACTATTTATTTGAACTAAACAGAACTACCCTATTACCAAAGGCGTGGATTGTTCTTGTCATACAAAAAACGTGTACTGCTAGTGTTTTACGCAATTTACGGAATGGACAGCAATTCCCGAGGGTTCGCAACTTCGCCATCAACAAAAACTGTGTAACCAGCGAAAAGACTTTGTTAGCATTATCCGAGTACTCATAAAAACGAAACGAGATGGTCACTCGTGTGTACTCAGGCATACATAATGCGTGTCAGGACACAAATATAAAAAAAGAACAAACGGGCTAACACTATAATAGATAATATAATGGTAATTGATGACAGTCAGCATTTGAGTTTCTATCGTGGAAATTTCACTATAATCAACTTTCTCTTAGTGATTACCCGATTACATCCAAAAAGTACCAAAGTTTTGACTGGTTAGTTGACTTTTATGAGAACGACTCCCGTTTGACCCCGAGAGAAATGTCAGCGCCAGAGTGTCGCCCATTGTATAATAGGTGCCCTGAGTAGCAGGTGAGGTTATCTTGTCCCATATTGCTTAGTATTGGATGGATTAATCAAGTTTCCTTTTCTTTTCCTCGATATACTCTTCGCCCCTTTCCCATCAAGACGCTTACAGGTACATAAAGAGTAATAAATTTTATTAAATTTGTAAAAAATAATTTTAAAATAGTTTATACACTCATTTTCGCAACTCTGTTTTGACTTTATAATTGCTGGATCCATGTGGTGACGCAGAAAGAATACAAGAATTACTACCCCGTCTAATTCGAAGGGTGTTGTAAGAGGCGACTAATGGCAAAATACGCAGACGGTACGGTAATGGAAATGGGTTCAAAGTTCCATACAGGCGAAGCCGCGGGCAACAGCTAGATATACACGACTTAAACCACGATGAAATTTAGTTCTGTGATAATTTTTATGAAGGTTAGTATACTAGTAAACTACCAACCAAATCAAGTGTCCTTGCTTAGAAAATGACAGATGTGGCCGTCTGTGACCGAGTTCATTTGCGAGAGCCTTTAGAGACATGACTCATGACAAATGCTTTCGAGGCAATCAGGGACAATATTGCTGACTGTCCAAACGTCCTTTTCGTCGTACATCCAGCTAAAGGTCACAGTTAAGTTCCAAAAAAAACTGACATGATACTTCTTGCGTGTAGATCGATTGCTGTAACATACTCATTGCAATCCATTAGACGTTAGCGCAATTATATAAAGTTATCTTATATATATCAATTATATATAGTTATATAAGGTATCATATGAAGTCAGAATGATTGGAACATTGAAACGTAAACCTAAAATGTTGTAAATAGTACTCCAACAGAGGCACAGACGGGTCCAAATTAAAATGAAGAAGATAAAGGCTTATCTCCTCTTACTTTTTTTATTCTAGGCCAAGAATTTTATACACACATTTAGAAAACTACCAATTTTGGAGAATTTTACAACATTCATAAAGGCACCCATTTTGTAGCACCTTAATATCTAAAATTCTAATAAAGACATCGTTGAATAAGTTTAGGAAAGGTTTTCTACGCAATTATAGGATTATAACGATTCACTGGTTGCAACATGAAATTTAAATTAGACTCCATGTAAGGAAAATATAAAACTAAACTCGGAAGGTGCTTTGTTTACTAAAAAAAAATTACAAGCTAAGGTAAGGGCTCACCCCCTATTACGTGGGATCGAATTTAATGGTGAAATGTGGGTGTTAATTCATCTCTAACCCTCCGGGGATAAAGGCGTGATTATATGTATGTATGTATGTGTGCAGGGTGTTACGTGACAGCGATAATACGAGTCTTTTTAAAAAGTGTTTTTAGTTTACACACTAATAATATAACTATTACAACAGAGAGTCGATGCGGAATTAGAACTGCAGGCACACGTTGTAAGAATATTTCGAACGATCGAACGAATTATGCAGTTGAATTCGCGGTGAGACTTCAATTGCGCATGCTCTAACTTTGGTGAGCGTTAGAGCATGCGCAATTAAGATAATCTCACCCAGAATTCAGCTGTCAAGTCCGTTCTATCGTTTGAAACGGTCTTACAGCATTTTCCTGCTGATAGAGATGTGCCAGAATTCGGGTTTTTTTTTTTATACCACTTAGGTGGCAGACAAGCACACGGCCCACCTAATAGAAAGTGGTCACCGTGGCCTATGAACGCGTGCAAAACCAAGAGAGTCACACTCGTGCTGCCAACCCTGCAAGCATTGAGAGTTTCTATGCCGTCAGTTTAAAAAGCAAAGCAGGACAAGCTTTTGGTCTTTCCGCTAACAGTACAAAAACCCTTCAGTGAGCTCTGGCTACCCTACTCACCGCCGGGAACACAACACGAGGTTATTATGGCCGCGGTATTCTGTAGGGCGGAGATACTTCCCTAGTCGGACTGCTCAATACGTTCGGAAATACCGCAGTGTCCTACCTCCTCGAAACAAATAGGATGGTCGAATATATAGGATAGTCGAGGTGAAGATACAGTGTAAACTGTATGTATACATGTATGTATATGTGTATGTATGTATTTGAGTATATATTCCTATTGCCTGAGGTATAGGTACATCTTGTATGCCTCTTACATTAAAATCTCCACTTTCATGTACACTAGATTTTGCCTCTCGTATTGCAATTCCTCTGTGCACTCCCGGGTTTGCTGGAAGATAACTCAATTTTGAGTTAAGCTCGCCTTTGTACATTACTTCTATTTTTCTGTATAAATGTAATTTTGTGTGTGTGTACAATGAAGTATGAATAATAAAATATTAAACTGTAATAGGTAATCTTAATTAGATGGTTCCAAGTCTGAAAAGGAACATTAGAAATCTTAACATGAATAACATGTTAGTTAAAGTTAAATAACTCATCAGTGTTTGCTTACAATCTACAATTCATAATGTTTGATAATACATGAGTTCAAAATTTGTAAAAGGACATTAGCAATTTCAAGTTAAATAACATGATAATGATGATTTGTTATATAATACAATGAGATAGATTTTCCTCTTTTAATACACATTCTATTTAGTTTAGTCGATAACTACACCATATCTTTTGTTTTTATAACATTACTGTCCATCCCAAGGTTGCCTGGAAGAAATCGCTTCAGCGATAAGGCCGCCCATTGTACATTGAACTGTATACATGCTACCTACTTGTCCAACTGTAAATCTGTTGGTGAACAATAAAGAATTATCTATCTACCTATCTATAGAACCATAAAGCAATGGAATGATATGGGATATGCCTACATAACAAGGGCCACACCAACACCTTTAGACTATAAGGGACTGTTTGCGGCTTCAAGTTCCCTTTTATAAATTAAAAATTTTCCAATCTTAATCGACTTGAATAGTTTGCATACTAATTGCTTAAAAAAATCACCAAACCTTTAAATTCTTCATCAACTCGCTAGCGTGAAACTCGCAAATTCGCGCGAGTTGGCACTTTCCAATTCTTACTAATATTTTTTATCGTCAACTCATTTGATTGCAAAAATTTGACGTATTTGTATACAGTCACATACAAAAGTAACTGCTCCTGCTAATCATTATAGGTAGGTAGGTTTGTACCTAAAAAACAACGGACGAGTGCAAACTTTCCTCTCGGAGCTAGAAGAATATCCCAAGAGATGGAAAATTGGTGAGTGTATTTTCCTACATAAAGCAGGTAAGAATC
Organism: Eilema griseolum; assembly: GCA_963662185.1. NCBI lineage: Eukaryota > Metazoa > Arthropoda > Insecta > Lepidoptera > Erebidae > Eilema > Eilema griseolum. Next base: position 5,913,155 of record OY759243.1, read on the forward strand.
ATCGGGAAGCTAAATCTTACCAACCTATTACTCTCCTAAACATCATGGGTAAATTATACGAAAGGCTCCTGTTGTCGCGCCTGCGAGAAACGACCGACAGTCTCCAACCGTCCTTCCAACATGGTTTCACTAAGTACAGAGGAACAGGTACACAGATTCTTCGCACTGGCAAGTTCATTACGGATGCACTGGAAGCGAAGGAAAGTGTGGCCATGGTCTTGACGGATCTCTCGAAGGCCTTCGACTCAATGAACCGCGAAGGTCTAGCGAAGAAGCTTCAAACAGCTGATGTGCCAAACAACATCATAAAAATGATAGAAAATTATTTGAGTGGCCGTAGAACATACGGGCGCTTCAGAACCACCCATGTTGATGAAAAACCAGTGCCACACGGAGTCCCTCAGGGATCTATCCTGGGTCCTGTAATTTTTAACCTTTACGTACATGACGTTTGGGATCATCGAGACCGTATCCGCGGACTCAAGCTTTCCGAATATGCCGATGACCTATGCATCCTTAATCGGTCTCCGGATCTAATCAGCGTGACAGAACGCGCTGGCTGGACCGCCAACATTATCATCGACTACTACCATCGCTGGTGGCTGAATGTAATGTAGATAAAACGGAATGTGCTATGTTTACTCTCAAGAAGAACTACTGCAGAACCATTCGCAGCAAAGAAGAGATAATCCAATATAAAAGGAACATAAAATATCTAGGGGTACACTTAGACAAAACCATGACTGTGGGCAAACAGACGGATTACGTCGTGCAGAAGGCGCGACGAGCACGAGGCACGCTAGCCCCCATCATAGGCTGGCACGCCAAGACGGATAAAACTGTGAAACTTGCTGTAATTCAAGCTTGCCTACTTCCTGTACTGGATTATGGTGTAGTACAATTACTGTCCCGCTACAGTAAGAACAATCTGTTAAAAATTTAACGACAGTACCGAATGTCTCTCAAGACTAGTGGACAATTTCCAAGACCCCTGGAAACATCATTTTAGTGGGAAATGCTTGATTGGGATCCATGGCATCTTCGTGCACAAGACCTAAATGAAGACATGCTACGCCGACTCCGTGAAATGCACATCGCGGATTTAGGAACCCCTGGTGACGCCTATCTTGGATTTGGACAGCACAATCCCCTCCTTACTAATGTTAGACTAGGTGAAATCACATATATACCAAAAAAAGACAGGAGTCGATCGCTCAGCAAATGAACGACAGCTCCACGTCCCTATAGATTATAATTATGTACCTGTAAATAGGATAGGGCAATAATAAACAACATTATAAATTTATATAAATTCACACTGTACATATTAACAAGCATACAGCACACGTAACACGACACTTATACAGATCTCTTCCAGACAAACATAAGTAGACTGAAGTGTAGCTGACACAACCACAGGTCGAACACATCATCGACCTATGGACATACTGTAACATAATTTGAACCAGAGAAATAAAAACCTTTCTATTTCTATTTCTATTCTATTCTATCCTAGAAGAATTCACGCCCGGAAAAGCTGACATACCAATAAAATTATTTAGTCGCAACTGGGAAATTGCAAATCGCTATGAGAATCATATTAAAAAGTTCCAAAAACAAGCATAATTTTAACTAGCCCATCGCAGTCCACTGCTGGACCAAACCTTTCCCCGTGTTGGGAAGCTTTGGCCTACAGTTTCCACGCTGGCCAGACGGGTTGGTACAGGGTTTTATTTAAAGTTTTCCTTCTCTCGCAGTGATATCATCTGCGTATTTTTCCTTTAGTCGCCTCTTACGACAATCTTCGGATGAGTTGGGGTGGTGATACTTGTATTCTTTCTCCGTCACCACGTGGATACCAGTAAACAACTTAACAAAAGTAAAGTCGAAAATAAAATTGCCTTTTTTGTAGTGTCAGTGGTATGAAAATTATTGAAAATTATGAACTCAAAGTCAAAAGTCAAAGTCATTTTCAATATTGAACAAAACAATAAAGTTGTTTCTTATTGACGTCTATAATAATTCTACTTAAGCTAAGTTTACGAACTATTTTTAAATAAGATTAAAGGTCAGTAAACCTTTAATAGAATCTAAATATGGTGTTTAGCGACCTTTCCAAAAATAGCGTTGTGTTTTTATTGTGTCTTAATTAAGGCCTGAGGGAACACCCACGTAATATGTGGGTAGGTATACATGTAAAGATATCATGCGAGGAAGGAACCTTTGTTATTTAATGTTTACAGGAAATGTTTACATGTTGGTAAAACACTGTCTTAATAAAGCAATTTGCCCGGTAACAACGTACCCGAAGATTATATATTTTTAATTATCTGTAGCTCAGCAGTCAGTTGTTATCATTATCTTGTTGGCAAAGACACTGAGGGGGGTTAAGAATGATCACCTAACCCGTTTACACCTAAGTATAAAACATGTATTTGACAAGTTGCAATAAGCAACATGCTACAGTGTGAACGCAAATGTGTTTTATACTTGTTTATAACTTGATGACTGTACATATTATGTGAACGAAAAAGTATTTGAGATACATGTGTAAAACAAGTATTGTGTTTAGATTAGTCTTCTACAAATCTCCAATAAGTTTTTTATAAACAAGTTTACAACTTGTTTCGTGGTGTAAACGAGGGGTAAGAGTTATTTTTACCCAATTTATCGCTTACCGCACAACCAAGCGTCTCTCGGCAAACTTAGTGGCAAGTTACTAAGTTACGGTCTGTATATCGACCCCAAATACGTCACAAAATACATTATTTATGCCCAGTAGGCGTTTTTGGGCGTCTTTTGAAGGTAGCATGGGTTACTACGGCGACGAAGGAGTTCAAATCCACAAATCATATATAATACCGAACCAATCGTGTCTCTCGTGATTTGAGATTAAGAATATGTTGGTAACTATATTATAATACTATTTCTTTTATACCAATAAGGTACCACACTTGCACTGCCGACCCTATAAGCAAAGAGTTTCTGTGCCGTCAGTGTAGAAGACAAAGCAGGACAAGCCTTTAGTCTTCCCACTGACAGCACAAAATCTCCAGTGAGCTCTGGCTACCCTACTCACCACTGGAAACACAACACGAGGTTATTATGGCCGCGGTATTCTGTAAGGTGGAGGTACTTCCCCATTGCTCAGTTGAACGGAAATACTATCGTGCCCTATACTAGTTTAATATCTCTGATTTTTTAAAGAATAAACCACACACTCGCAATCGTACAGATAAGGAAATACGCCCTACGGAATTGATTGTCCACAGTTAACAAGATATTCACAGCCGAAGGGTAGAAATAACCCTTGTAATTTCATGACGTTTGAGATCCATTCGACATAACTCCTTATATGTAAAAGGTTGGAAGAAAATTATGTTTCATATTTACATACCATATTTGTGTTCGATTCTGAATATAATTGAGAGGGTTTATCATAATACGCGGAGTATCGGTAATTTAAAAAAAATAAAATGATGATATTGGAATAGACCTTTTTGTTTACGTTCGCAAAATCCCCACGGATACCCCCCACCGGAGCCGGTGGAAGAGGTTATGTCGGACTCGAACCGACCAAAACGCGCGCCGCCTGTGGGTCGTTTTTGGTTGCCGAAGGTGAGGTTGACAGGCATATACCTAGCAACCCGGCTGATCCAGTGCCATATCTCACGATTTGGCCCTCTCCTAGGGTGTGGGGACCACAGAGCCCCCAACTCGTCCCCGGAAACGGGGATGCGCGCACCTGTTTCTGCCAGGGTGACAGGCGGCTCCACCCGTCACACCCAGGCCTGCGCTCATGGGGGGTGGAGGTCGTTCATCGAACTCCGACGCCCGAGTTGCCTTCGTACGCGGTCAGCTTGGCTTGCGATCCTTATTGGAATAGACAAGGAGTTGGGATTTGTAACTTGTTGGAATTAATTTGTAATTTGTTTGAGTTGTAACTCGGTCAAATAAGCATGAAAAATAGTGTTCAAGCCCCCCACCGGTTCAAGCACGGGTGTTCAAGCACCAAAGATTCTTATAGAGCTGAAATTTGACAGAGACCTTGGCAGACCACTAGAAATTAAAAACCAAAACATCCCCATTCTTTTTATTTAAAATGTCTATTTTGATCGAAATATTGGCGCAATACAATTCTGTAAACGTATGATATGCGGATGTTTGTTACTCAATTACGCTTAAACGGTTGAAGGGATTGGGCTGAAATTTGATTCAGGGAAAGATACCTAGTCTAGAAAAACGTTTAAAAAAGGAGAGCTTCCCAGGACTTCCTCCAATTCTAGAACACGGTCTAGGTAAACCTGCTTCTAGTATGGGTGCGCCACTGGGCGTATACTATGCATGCCAAAGTATAAGAAGTGTTTAACCTCCAGCTAAAAGCCCAGCCAGGGGCAGATTGCAGCACCAAGGGAGTAAAAAAAAATGGATAGGATGGAAACTTATTCCCAGGAAAAAGCCTTGAAATATGTTCATGGAAAGGGACCATAACTTCACGCGGGCGAATCCGCAGTTTTCTTGTATATTTATCTATTGATACACGCGAGTGACAATATAAATGGCCTCGTTTAGTTAGGTGGAGTTTGAAAAACGAACCAAAGTTATTACCGAATGAATGAATAACGAAACGAATTTAGTTCACAGACTTTGCTTCAACTAATATGAAAACATCTTACGTCAGCATTAGAAGTACGTATTGGTAAAACTTATCTCAGCAACTCAGGAATCTTAAACAACAACAAAATATCTCACGAAGAATTCTTAAAGCTGATTAAACTGAGTGACGAGGCTTTATTTATGACAGAAAATCTTTTAATGCCCACAGAGTATAAATATGCCAAAAAAATAAGTTCCGTGCGAAACACGAAACTAATTAATTTGCAGCGCGATCCTATCCGGCCGTTCTATTTGCGGTGTGGCCGTGAACAAGCTTATATTTAATTATACTAACTACGCATAATTTCAAAGGTTTAATAAAAAGGTTATCGGTAATTTTAGGCTGCCTTTCTACCGGAGATGTGTTAAGCAGCTGCGCTACGAAGAAAAACTAAGCTATGAAACTGTGTGACCGTTTCCATTATGAATACAGCGTAGCGAGTAAGATATGCTATGATACTTCCTACAAAAGTTCAAAATTCGAATCATTCTTTTCTCCATCCATAGCACGCACCAAGCTGCCCGCGTAACAAGGCAACTCGGGCGTCGGAAGTCGATGAATGACCACCGAGCCCCATGAGCACAGGCCGGGGGGTGACGGGCTCCTTGAGTGTGGGGACCACATCCGAGGAGCCCGAGGGGCTTGATCGAGAGAGATGGCCCTGTGTCACCCGGGGTGCGAGAGATATGCTTGTTAACTTGACCTCCGCAACCAAAAACGACCCACAGGCGTCGTGCGTTTTGGTCGGTTCGAGTCCAACATAACCTCTCTCACCGGCTCCGGTGGTGGCGGTACCGTGGGGATTTTTCGCACGTAAAAAGAAATTTATAGCACGCATCTTTCTATATTAAAAACATAGCTTAACTGAATCTATGTGGATGAATGAATTGGTGAATATCAAACACATCCATTGCAACGTAGCATGGCACATTTCTTGCAGAAAGGTAGGTCAAACTTCAGCAATCAATCAATCAGCCCACCGCAATTCACCGATGGACATAGGCCTCTCCCAATGTGCGCCATTTCGTCCTGCCTTCTGCGTCCAGTCTGTCCCAGCTACCTTATCCAGGTCGTCAATCCATCTGGCTGGAGCTTCTCGCAATCTTCACTCTAGAACTCGTTCGCTCTGCAGCTTGCTTATTCGGCGAGCTTTAGGTCTTTGTCGACTAACCTCGTTTCGAACTCTATCCGTCAGAGAAACTCCAAGCGTAACTCGCTCCATACCCGCTGCGTGACTTTTACGTTATGAACTAGCCCCACATCATCTACCTCAACAAATCATCATCATCATGGATCATCAGGGAGACGTATTTTTCTAGTTGTATCTGAGGGCAAGGTGTACTCGAAGCTCAGGATTCACTCTCAACTTTAACAAATGGAAAGGGTATAGATGCTTACTCGTACTTCATTCATTTCCGACATTTTTTTATACCACTTAGTTGGCAGACAAGTACACGGCCCACCTGATGGGAAGCGGTTACCGTGCGTACACGGTAACCAGCATACAACACCAGGGGTGTCACACTCGCAATGCGGACCATGGAGAAACCTTCTGATTCCCCTCTTGAAGAACCCCATATTGTAGGCGCTTGGAAAAACCGCAGCAGCAGCTTGAGTGTGTGTGGAATGAAGTTTCTTTTATACCGCACAGTGCATACCCTCGTAAGCTGGTGTGCAGGTACTCCAGCAAAAAGGTGACAGCAGTACTCTATGTGGGGCCGGATCTGTGCGTAATAAAGAAGGAGTTGCTGCCCCGCAGTGAAGTACTGCTTCGCTCTACATTACATTTTCCGTCATTTTCCGACCTCCGACGCCCGAGCTACCTCCACACGAGGGCAGCGCAGTTTGCGAGTCTCCGCTCCTGCTCGTAGAGATCAGTCTTAGAACGTCTGACCATTCTTAACATAATGAGATCTCTGTATCTCGTAAAACATGTTAAGTTATCGTTCGCGTTTGCTACGCGAATGAAACGGCAAAATAAAGATTGTGATTTTAAACCGTACCTATAATCATTGTCATAAATAACAATGATTGCGAATAACATTGGTGATAAAAAAATATATAAATAAATGTTTCGCATAACGCTATCTAGACCCATGGTAACCATAACTTAACTAACTTGTATTATGGAATCTTGAATGTGAATTTTAAATACATACATATCATACATACAAACACCCAGACAAATGCAAATATACATATTCATGAATACAAATATTTGCACGGAGCGGGAATCGAATGTTCTACCGCTACGCCACAGAGGCCGTCAATCGTGCACTCAGTGTCTACTTGGGCGTCCCAATCTTAAGTAATGAAGGGTGTATCAATAAAATCATTCTGCGTATAGCCATTATGAGATAATATACAAACTGTGTACAATATACAAAGCGCAAGGATTACAAGAATATTACCAATATTTTCCCTCTGCCTCACGATCTTTGATTATATAATATAATCAAAGCTCACGATATGGCTTTTCATAATATTGCTTTACGCAACAGCTCCGAAACTGATTGAATCCTGAAGTATGCCTAGCGTATTCACAAATATCAGTGATATCTGGTTTGTACAACGCTCGAATCTGAATAATCCGAATGAATTCAAAGCAAACGTCTGGTATTTGATATTTATGAAATTCAAAAGCAATGGAAGGCTACTTGATGATTTTTAACTGTAACGTGTTATGTATCGGTGCCGACGTATGCATTCTCGCCGGGACCTCAACCAGTACTCGAAGCATGAACCAACCGTCTTAGGAAACTACATAGGCAAACCCGCATGATACGCTATACTGAATGACCCAAGTTGTGAAGACAGCAAGTACGAGTTGCAGAATCAGCACCACGTGCGTCGATTGACCCAGTGTCTTCGCCTCGTGCCGCACCGTCAGCAGAATAATGGCGTGATCGGAAATTGATTGCATCACTGTGCGAACTGATTTATAATTTTTATTAAAATAAAGATTCACTTCTGTTCTTGCATCGAACGTGGTCACTAGACTTAATTAGAGTTAGTAGTTAGAATGTAGTTCGCATCATCGAACTCATTCGCTTAGGCTAGTATGGTGTAATGTAGTTCCAACATCGAGTGCATTCATCTTTAGGCTAGTTAGATTAAATTAAATAAGTATAATAAATCTCGTTTTAAGTGATTCTAGTTTCCTTCTTGTACCCTCTGGCTACGGGAAAACTTAATTAACGTCTTATTAAAATTAAACATGGTGGTCTATAATAACATTTAGCACTTCAGATGTACGAAAAAAATTCCTTTATTACTCAACGTTTCGATTGATGAAATCCAATCGTGTAACTCGACTCGAACAAAGAAAGGCACTTATTTATTGGTAGTACTAAAATAAATAAGTACCTTCGATCGAGTTGATTTATTGGAAGTATTGAAATATATAAATACCTTTGATTGATTCGAGCCATAGGACCTAGCTCGATCAAAGATTACTTATTTGAAGTACTCAAGTAAATAAATAGCTGCGATAAAGGTCAAGTCTCATTGTTAATCGAAACCTCGGGAAATAGAATGTTATACCTACCTCTACTAGTAATCATGATTAAGACTTGTCAAAGGTTTTTAAAAGTGGTATAGAGAATAGACCTAGATTTTGAATTAGGAAGATAGTGGCCAGTCGTAGAATGATAGAAGAAAAACCTTTGTGATTTTTTTTTATTCCACTTAGGTGGCAGACAAGCACACGGCCCACCTGATGGAAAGTGGTTACCGTGGCCTATAGACGTTTGTAACACCAGAAGAGTCACAGTCGTGCTGCCAACCCTGTTAGTACAGAGTTTCTGTACCGTCAGTGTAGAAGACAAAGCAGGACAAGTCTTTAGTCTTCCCACTGACAGCACAAATTCTCCAGTGAGCTCTGGCTACCCTACTCACCGGTGGGAACACAACATAAAGTTATTATAGCCGCGGTATTCTGTAGGGCGGAGGTACTTCCCCAGTCGGACTGCTCAATTGGGCGGAAATACCGCCGTGTCCTACCTCCTTGAGAACTCATAATTAATTGCTTATTTCGCTTATGTTCAATTAATTAATGTACTGACAATATGTATTATCTATTATCTTGCAAATTAAAACAATATAAACAAATGGAATATTTATTAACTATAGATTACTATGATAACCTTTTCGTTATTCATGATACGATAGTTTCAAATCTGCAATGAAGTAAACGTTAAATCTGACCTTTTAATATAAAATTGTATTCGGTAAAATGGGAAGAAAAGGCTACGATCATTCTTTGTGCAAGATAATATTGAATCTTTAGGTCATCTGCAGGATCGAAAAGTCGCTTTGCTAAATCTTTGTACCCTTCTTCATCCCTATGGATGGACCCTTTGACCTCAATCGGTTCAAAAACATTATCACCTGCTATAATATTATTATTATTACGTTTAAAAATATGAATATGAAAAAAAATTATCACCAACCATCATGGTACATTATTTGGCTAATTACATTTGTGTAAGTATTGTATACAGTTAAAGAAAACTATATCTTTCTTTCGATTGCTTTTACGTACACGTATTTTGTCATTAAATATCTACGTTTTACAAAGAGAATATTAAAATAATATAATTTCATACACTTAGTTTTATACTCGTAATTGCAATGAAATCACAATTACAGGTACAAATCAAAATTACACGTGTAGACAAATCGGATTGGTCTTGTCAATACTTATTTTGTTATAAACTTGACAAAGAAAGCTCATAAATATAATGAAAAGTGAGTTCTTAGAAACCTTTTTTGCCATTATAAGATCAAATTAGTATAACGAAATCAATTACAGGTTGACAGTAACCAAAAAATTTTAAGGTTATTTATTAGTACGGGCAGAATGTCTACGTGATGTTACTTACGAAAATCGAAGTGAAAGCTGCCACGAAACCACAGATTAAACAGACTTTAAGTTAATAACCAATTAATACCTCTTTGGTTCCATTTTAAAAAACAAAGAACACTCGAAACGTATTTGTTTTTGGAAGAATTGAGAGCTACACACTTGACATGATGACATGCGCGGTTGTGTTCCACGCATGCGCCGTAAAGGGTGAGGTAAGTACAACGGGGCAATTATTTCTGCGAAATTTCCGCCTCACTATCCTGTATCGGAAATATTTAGGGGCTTGCCCTGTCTCCGTCGCGTCAAAGGCGAAGTTCTGACAGGTAATCGTGACTAGCATTTATGCCGCAAAATAATACGGTTTGATTAATAGAATGATGTCAATTCGCTTGTTTAGGGAAAGTAATCGGCGAAAAACATTTTTATTTAGGCTACAAAATGTACAATGTATACTCTTGTTATAAAGTTGTAAGGACAGACAGGTCGCTAATTAATCTAAATAAGTACACTTACGTACATTCTGCAGGTTTATGTCTGTCTTTAAAGAAAATTAATAGGTCGGTATCAATTAAAAATGATACATAAAATTAGGTGGGCATAAGAGTCACTTTTGCTAATCAGATAAATGGTCTAGTCAGTTCTATTGTCCTTTTCACAAGGTTCTTGAATCAGTCCAGTGACCATTATAAACTTCAGTTATATTAAAGCGTGAAATGATAGCCTTATCTTGTGAGCTATGATCCTTATATAGTAAGTAAAGGATTTAGTCATAATAAAATAAGTTCTCGGTCCTAGTAATTACGTATCCAATAAACTATCTACATATATAGGCATATCCAATAAAAAATAGACAGACAAAACAGTTTGATCTTTTTAATGTGTAACTGTTTAGATTTTAATACTCTTTGTGGCTGTGCTATTGTTTTTTGTAACTCCTAAGAAAATAAACGACCTATCTTATGTTTACATCGGCCATTCTAAAGTCACACAGACAAACAAACACAAAGGTGATGCTATAAAACTTTAAGTTCAGAAACCTAAAAGTAAACAAAACAAATTCAAAAAGTTTTTGTCCACTTATTGCTTGTACTAGTAGTAGCTTGTACTAGGCGAAGTCTAATTGACGTGTTCTATAAAAAAAAAACTTCCGTGAAAAATAAAACGCATAATTTAAACTCGTTAAGTGACGCTACAATTGAATTATTTTCGTGAAAGTTTCCCATGGAAAGTCTGAACGGGTTAATACATACAAACATACATACATATAATCACGCCTTTATCCCCGGAGAGTTAGGCAGAGGTAAATTAACATCCACGTTTCACCAATCATTAAATTCGGTCCCACGTAATAGGGGTGAGCCTATTGCCGTCTCCCGGGCACTATTTTTTGACTAAACCCATGAATCTGAGGCTAAGTCTGGGCTGTATATATCTGTTTGATGTTAAACAGCCGTATCCCTTAGTCACCTTGTACGACACCGCATGGGAAGAGATAGAGTGGTCCAAATTCTATACAATAAATTTACAATAAAATTTAAACAATAAATTTAAAATACGAACAAAAATCACCACAAAGCGAATCGACACGACTTTCGATAATATAACGCTAGCGAACATGAAATAAACGCTGGATAGGCCCCATGATACTTAACGCCGGCGGTCTATTGTACAAGTTGTCGCTGCCGTCGTTCGCTACGGAAATGGAGACAAACTATTTTCCTGTCTCTGATATTGCGATATGAATATTATCTACACTTTGAGCGCTGAGATATAGTGAAGTGTTTTGATAGCGGTGAAGGGTTGCTTTTTGAGATTACGTTTGCTTTGAGACTTATTGTAACTTATCTGTATTTTATTTCGTGTTTGTAGATTTAGTTAGAGCTTATTCTATTAAAGAGTATATTATGTATCTTGCTGTGTGGTTTCCGGCAGAGTAGAATTAGGGCCACCCCATCTCTTCCCATGCGGTGTCGTATAAGGCGACTAAGGGATAGGGTTGTTTAACATCAGACAGATATATACAGCCCAGACTCAGCCTCAGATGCATTGCTCGAGTCAACAATACGAATACAGCAATAGGCTCACCCCCTGTTACGTGGGACCATATATATATATATATATATACCGGACAGTTGATCTACCCATCCGTATGGGTCATTCCACTTTAGAAGTTTTCTCCCAGGAATACTACTCGACTACAAAAAACATAAGTACATATATATACTTATGTATATAATTACGAGTACAAAGTGGAATGACCTGAATGATGAGTAATAAAACTTCTGCCCGACTACTAAAAACATGAGTACAAATACTTAGTTACGAGTACAGAGTGGAATATTATCTTTACGTGTTCAAATTGCGCCACATAAACACGTCAACTACATCTCACTATCACTGTACGCAGGCCGCCAAGGCTTACATATTTAATGTTTTAATAAATCAGAATAGAATACGAAATAGTTCCTTAAATAAGACTCTCTTTCATATTCTGAATTGGGTATTTTCCTGTATTTAAAATAAATGATTTGACACAGCTCATTAAAATAGGTTTGCTGAGAGAAAACTCAATAATGAGTTAAGCTCTTTTGTACATCAAGATGTATTAGTGATTGCCTGTTAATGTATTATTTTCTTGTGTACAATAAAGAATTAAAGAATAAAAATAAAATAAGAATGGTAATAGAGTGGTAAAAGTTTGCATTGGTTATTATTTTATTTTTATTTTTAATAATCCACTTAACCTATTATAGTAAATGATTTGACTAGTAAATATTATGACGTCACCGTAAATTATTACATACAAGTTTCCATTTATCTTACCGTTTTCATGTTTAGTAAAACGTCGCCAATTTGACTAGTCAGTCAAATACCTAATTCTTACCTTGACAGCCTCTGTGTTTGACTGCCAAGCAGAGCGAGCGGACTCCCACTCGGTGCATTTCATACATGAATATGTATATTTACATTGCTCTGGGTATTTCTATGTATAATATGTCTGTATCTTTTTATATAGAACACGTCAATTACACTTCGCCTTGGCTTATAATAAGCTGAAGGCAATGTCTCAGAAAAGAGGGTCACCATTACTTGCACAAACCATGTGACAATGGTGACACTCACTCGTCATATGCTTTTTCACGCCCCGCTTAAATGACCCGGGACTGTAGGAAGAAGGAAACACGTGAGCTGGTAATGAATTCCAGGCCTTAATGGTGCGACAGAGGAAAGAGCACCATGTGCGGGTGACATCTAAGACCTGCACGTGTCGTCCTTGTAGGAAGAGGAGGATGGGACTAATTGGAAAAGCTCATCAGAACACTCACCATGGTGCAGAAGGTAAAATACAGCCATCGACGCAACATCTCTACGCATCTGTAAAGGTTCTAGGGTGTTCGTGACCTCAGGATTCCCAATGATGCGGACCGCACGTCGCAACCTGTCGAAAGCATCTAGTAAGTACTTTGCTGAACCATCCCAGAGATGCGAGCAGTATTCCACACAGGAGCGAATTTGTGTCTTGTATAGAAGACACCTCTACTCTGGCATGAAAAATCGTCTCACTCTGTTCAGGACTTCGGTTCAGTTTACCGAGGCTGTTTTGATGATACTTTCGATGTAATTTTTGTTATTCAGGTTGCAGCGAACATTCATACCTAGGATATTGAGATTATCGTGCAGTGGTAGTAGCGTTTACAAAAAAAAAGTGTATTAACTCAAGCATAACTTAACTAAAGTTATGCTTGTTTTGAGTTTAGGTGGCATTGTCCAGAATTTTGTAGAATATTTATTTTATTTTACTATATTATACTATATTTTTTGTCGTCATTTTAAAGTACCGACAACATATCTATAGTTTATAATACATAATTGATTATCAATCAATTAATTGCAGAAACTTATATGTGTACAATATTAGTAAGTACTTAATATTAGTTTAAAAACTTAGAGATTAAAGAAACGGCAAGCCCACGACGATCTCCTAAATAATATATAGGTAATAAAAAAATAATTTACTAGCTGTGCTGTTACCCGCAGCTCCACCCGCGTGGAATTCAGGTCCCGTTCCCTCAACTCATGAAAACCTATTTCAAAAATAAAAATCCCAGAGTAGATATCCCTGCGTTAAATTTCAAATGCGTATTTGCAAAGTAGAATTTGGGCCAGCCTATCTCTTCCTATGCGGTGTCGTACAATGCGACTAAGGGATAGAGCTGTTTAACATCAGACAGATATATACAGCTCAGACTCAGCTTCAGTTGCATGACTCGAGTCAACAATAGGCTCACCCCTATTATGAAAACAATTTTGGTGAAATGTAAGTGTTAATTCACGTCTGCCTAACCCTCCGGTTATAAAAGCGTGAATATATGTATGTATGTATATTAAATTTCAGCCAGATCTGTTCAGCCGTTTAAGCGTAAATGAGTGTTTGACTGACTAGTCAAATTAATTAAATAATTTATTTTAATTACAGGAAAATACCCAATAGAGTAGCAAACATTTAAATCTTGTCACAAATTTCTCACAATTCATAAGTTTAGTAGGAAAAATAAGAAATGAGTAATACAATATTCATTTTCCCATTACACACTTATTTGTATTTTACAGAAAAAAAAATACAATTAAATGTATTCTTTTTCCAATACGATTTTGTTTGTGACATTTATTACATCGTAAATTGTAATAATGCTTGCTTTGCACAAATGAAATGCAAATTTCATCCAATTTGTACCGGAATGCTTATATCGTTTACTCAGTAGTACCGATGCATGTATTAATTATATCTGCCCCTTTAGAAAAGTGGCAATACTTATCTGTGTGGTGACGGAGAAAAATTCGAAGTATCACCACCCCATCACATCCAAAGAGTGTCATAAGAGGCGATTAAGGGATAAATACCGAGACGATTGCACTGCGAGAAAAGGAAAACTGAAAATAAAACACTGTACCAAATCGTCTCGCCAGTGTGGAAACAGTAGGCCAAAGCCTCCTGACATTGGAAGAGGCCTATGTTAAGCTATGGATTGCGATGGGCTAATTGTTTTTTTATTTTTTATTTATTTCAATAGTATAATTCATCTCATAGAAGCACCCATAAAACCCGCATAGGTTTATCTTGGGTGTGAGTGTACATTAAATTTAATTTATATAATCAACAATAATTATAATTATAAATACATATCATACAGAAATATAAATAAGTTAACATATAAATAACATATAACTAACATATAACATATAAATAAGATTCAATACGTTAGAGTAGAATATATAGATCAATGTATGAGATTCATATATTATGTTGACGACGTCAAAAAACGTATCACTCCCTACAGAGGAAAGTCGACTAAATTGTACCGCCTTTTAAATCGTACCACCACTAGATTTCTCTTTAAATAACACTTTTTATCTACACTGGCAACACCAAACTATGCTCTAGTGTCGCCTCCAACTTCCCACCATTTTAAGTTGACATCTAACGAGAATTGTGCATGGGAGCGAAAAAAAAGAGTTTTCAGTGGTATTTGTTGTGACTTTTCATACTGGTTTGTAACACGTGATAGAAAAACTAAAACTGCGCAGTCTACGTTATATAACTACAAATTTAAACTAGATTTTTGTGCATTTGCGTGGTGTGACCAGGTTTTTAAGTTTTATCGTTGAATTTGTTTAATTCAAAATTTACCCGCTATCCTTGGCAAAACCACAACATTTTTTTTTATTTTTTTTTATATACATATAGAACACGTCAATTAGACTTCGCCTTGCCTGATGGTAAGCTGAAGGCAAAGTTTCAGAAAAGAGGGTCACCATTACCTACACATACCGTGTGACAATGGTGACACTCAGCTTGACGGTCTCATCATATGCTTTTTCACGCCCCGCTTAAAGGACCCGGGACTGTAGGAAGAGGGAAACACGTGAGCTGGTAATGAATTCCAGGCCTTAATGGTGCGACAGAGGAAAGAGTCACCGAACCGCTTGGTTCTTGATCGTATGTTCTGCACCGTGTGCGGGTGACATATAAGACCTGCCAGCACGTGTTGTCCTGTGTAGGAAAGGGGAGGGTATTTGATATGTGTGTATGTATTTACAATATTTGAATATATTATTTCAGTTTTTTATTGTGTATGTATTTCTTTCTTTCTCTCAGATAATATACAAATATATGTATTATTATTCAAATCACATGGCAAGTCTTCCAAATTCTCAATATTATCATAACAGTATCTTTATATTACAGACCAAACAATTGCAAAATCTCAGTCCTAAGTCCTTGAAACATCTGACGTAGAAACAGGCTTATCTCGGTCATTATCTGGCATATATAAGAGGCGGTTGTATTTGTGTTCAAGCGGGTATAAAATAAAATAAGTAAGTACAAAAGATAACAGGACCATTTCATGTCGTAACCAAAATCTTAAAACGACCACTTTAAAACTTATACAAAAGTAAAGCTCTAAAAAGCAGCCATTTTGGAAAGAGAAGCTGCCATTTTGCATTTAAAAGTTAATGAGAAAAAATTTGCATACTAAGATCAGAATTTGCATGGCTTATGTGGAATTTCCTTTATTGCAATCGAGACCCTGTAGAACGTACTGGCTGAATGAATTAGTTTTAGGCATTTATGTTCGTATTTTGAACGTATTATTTTCAGTCATTTATATCCGTCAGGCAATTTTAAATTTGGAATTAAGTTCTGTATTTAAAAAAAAAATCTAAGTAGGTATTCTTATATATATACCTTCGTCTTCGTCCCCCATGAGGCCCGCGCTCATGGGGGGACCAAGCATAATTTCCGCAGTTCAAACTATTCCAATGTCTATACACAAGTTAAAAACAAAAGCCATGAGCGCGGGACTCATGACGCCTGTCACCCTAACAGAAGGAGGTCGTGGCGGCGGCGGTGCGCGATGTGCGCCTTCCCATACCCGGGGACGAGATAGGGACTCCGTGGTTTCCACACCTGGAGAGGGTCGTCTCATAAGAGACGGTTCTAGGCCAGCCAGGGTAAGAGAGATATGTCTCAAATAATCGCTCCTACGCTTTAGTCGGTTTAAGTCCGACATAACCTCCCTCATTGGTTTCGGTGGAGGGGGTATCCGTGGGTATTTTGCGCACAATAAAACAGGTACTCTCATACTAAAATATAAACATTAAAAATTAAAAATAAACCTTTAATGACGGTCTTTACGCACAAAATATCAAAAAAAAATAAAAAAAAAATTTATTATGATGCAGTTTATCGTAATGTAACTTTTTTCCGTAACTGTATTATAAAGGAAATACCTACCAGTATGGCCACTGGAATGGGCCACTAAATTACGCTGGATTTTTTCTACATAGCCTGTGGACGCAACGCTACATGTATGCGTGCGATCAGCAAGTGGATTTTAGCGCCAAACGTTTCTGTCACATTACGTAAATTATATTAATTATATCATGAGATAGATTAGATGAAGTAACCATATGATACCCTGCAGACCCTAAAGAACTTGATTCGGCTTCTTCTTTTTTGTTGGATGGCAACTCAAGCCCTTTTAGGGGATATTTTTGCAAGTGTCAAGTTCGATTTTTAATGATAGTTACCATGGTGGACACCTTATTAGAGGTGTCTAAGGTGTTTTGAAACCCACACGAAATGTCACAAAATACGTTAATATATACCACTTTCCTACTCTTGTTATCATGTGTGCGTTGTCAAGATGTTATGTCGAAAAATCCACCATTTTTATGTATAAAACTCGAATTTGCACCAATTTCAGAAAATAGAACAATATCGAATGGTCTATTTCCGCACTGGCGCCATAACTCTAAATAAATTTAGTAGAACTTAAATTTCTTCTACGTCATTATTACACCTTAGATATATAATTAATATGTTAAATGTTCAGCAATACAATATTTGATTTGATTTGATAATACGCATTTTAATTTTATTGTTCTTAGTTATAAGTTGTATAATAGTTATTTTAGTTTTATTGTATTTGATATTTATATATTATTTTTTGACATGATTGTAAAATTAATATGCCTTGTAAGTGTACAATAAAGTAATAAATACACACATCAACAAAGTCTAGGGAACAAGGACATTTCTAGTTTTTATTTAAAAACCCTTTCTTGTAATAGTGAGTGTTTTATATCAATAGAAGGGTATTTTTATACCGTTTTTAATTTTAATTTTAATAAAAACATTTTCATACCAATTTTTTTTTTTTTTAAGAAAGAATTGAATAGTGCCAATATTGAGTATTACAACCTTCTATGATTAGGCACAAAAATAACGAGGTAGTAAGAAATACAGTAATTAACCGTACTTTAAACGTTTTTAATAATCTAGAGGACCTCCTAAAGCATTAGCAACAGCTCGACAACGGCGTGGCATACTTAGTATGAGATTGTCAATCATCGTCTGTGGAATATGGCTCCATACACCGCGAAGGTGTAAAAAAAGTTGTTCTTCAGAGTTCAGATTTTCCAAAGAATCACTGAAAGCTCTTCTCCCAAGCAAATCCCAGGCATGCTCTATGGGATTGAGGTCGGCAGACTGAGCAGGCCATTCCAACGTCGTCATATTGTGCTCGCTTAACGCATTGACCACTACCCTCGCGGTGTGTGACCGTGCATTATCTTGCATGAACATAAAATCTTGACCGAACTGCTGTCGATGAGGGATTACCATGGGGTGTATAACCTCCTGAATGTATTGGTTTGCATTCAAATTGCCCCGTATCCAAACGAGGTCGGTCCTTCCACCAAGGCGAATTCCAGCCCATACCATGATTGTTCCACCTTGGTAAGGATGAACTTCTTGCGGATTCTGGAGACGACTCCGACGTCCAGGAACTCGCCATATACGCACTCTTCTCGAATCAGGATGAAAACCGAAGCAAGATTCGTCGGAAAACAGAACCCGTGCCCATTGATGGTCGGTCCACTGTAAATGTGCGTTAGCCCACAATAAGCTACGACCTCGATTTCCACGTCGAAGAGCTGGAACCCTAAGCGGTCTGCGAGCATAAAGATTGGCTTCGTGTAGTCTTGTTCCGACAGTTTGATCGCTAATAACCACTTGATGCTGAGACTGGAGGCCTGCGACCAACTGACGAGCAGTAATCGTGGGTTGCCGCCTTGCGGAATTTTGCAAGAAACGATCTTGTCGCGGGGTAGTAACCCTATTTCGTCCCCTGTGACGTTCGGCAACATCCCCTGTAGACCTGTAGCGTGCCCATAATCTGCAAATTACGCTTGGTTGGGTGTTGACAGCATCCGCTACGTCGCGTTGAGTTCGTCCAGCTTGCAGCATACCAACAGCGCGCATCTCTCCGTGACGGGCGTTGTTTGAGCGTACTCCGAGTGTGTTAAAATGTCGATCGTTAAGTGCAATACATGCAATATAGTGATAAACGAACTATTATCGTATATACAAAACAAAATTTCGATAGTGGATGAAGAGACACTATAATATTTTTCACGTAGCATGGGTACGGTGACATTTGACTAATTCCATTTCATGCATGATTCATTTCGAAACAATTTACCTAACGCGGAATACAGGAAACAACACTTAATACGAAGATAAAAAGAAAACTGTTTTATTTTGCATTTTTAACTTAAAACTATTTTTATTTCTCCGTAATTATTTAAACTTTAATTATAAACATTCCAAATACATCATTCTTGATGCGTGAATCGGAACAGGTTGCGTTAGAGATTGACATAGTAAAATCGTTATAATCGATAAATTGTCGAATAAAGTATCATAAATCGTTAGTTGTATTTTTAACTAAAATACGATTATAAAATATAATTATGTAATAATAAACTTTAAACAAAGCATTTTTGTCTTTGTGGAGCTTTATTATAATATAGCAACACTGCTTAAGCATGAGCTGGCAGCCATCTTGTTATATCAACTCAGTACGAGTGCGTCTGCCTTGTATGCGGTCTGTTTTCTTTGTTTTGAGCTTGCGTGGTGTTTTTGTTACTTGTTTTTGTTATTGACTATCGTTGTGCTTTGTTGTTTTCGTTACCGTTTTTTGTTATTGACTTTTGTTTTGTTGTTTTTTTTGGCAAAATGCCAAAAAGAACGAAAAAGACTGTGCTTGGTAGTCAAGCCCGTGAATTTGTAGTTCGATTGCGGGATTACTTTGAGCGGGAACGTGAGAATGGCGGAACGCTATTGCCTGTGTCCAACGTTTTGGATCGAGTGGCAGATGCGTTAGACATTGGGCGGAACACGGTTTCTCGAATCACTCGAGAAAAATATGGTGCTCACGATACAGAAGAAAATAAGTTGTCCACCCCTAATAAAAAGCGAACCAAAAAGGCATCTGTAACAGATGTAGACAGTTTTGCGGCCGATGCTATACGGAGTCACATTTATAACTATTACCAGAATAAAGAATTACCGACGCTTCTAAAGCTGGTCAAGTCTTTAAAAGATGCTGATTTGTTTACTGGAAGTCCTACATCCTTGTGGCGCGTATTGAAGGACATTGGTTTCCAATTCAAAAAAGTAAACAAAAGAAAAATTGTCATGGAGAGGGGCGATATAGCACTTGCGCGGGTTACCTTTTTGAAAAAGGCTAAAGCGATTACCGATTGGAGCAATGTCGTCTTCCTGGATGAAACTTGGCTGAATGCCAATCATACGGTCGGTAAAATGTGGACTGACGATACACCTCATGCCTCGACCAAAGTGCCAGAAGGAAAAGGGGAGAGATTGATTATTTGTCACGCAGGCACATCTAAAGGATTTGTAGAAAATGGGCTACTTGCTTTTAAATCGAAAAAGACGGGAGAATATCACGAAGATATGAATGCGGAAGTATTCACGGAGTGGTTTCAAAATATGCTTAGCAATTTAGAAGAACCCAGCACAATTATTATGGACAATGCCCCATATCACTCCGTGCAATTGAACAAACCGCCGACTTCTTCCAATAAGAAGAGCGAGTTGATCGAGTGGCTCCAAGCCAATAATGTGGAAGCCGATGAGACGAAATTAAAGGTGGAGCTAGTGAAGCTCGTAAAAATGCACAAGCCCCAAACGACATACAAATTAGATATGATGGCAAACGAATATGGTCACGAAGTCCTGAGGCTTCCACCGTACCACTGTCAGTACAATGCCATTGAATTAATTTGGGCCCAAATCAAAGGTAACTTGTTTAACCATAGTCTATTTACATACTGACAAAAATATGATTATGTTTATTACTTGAATTCTATGACTCAATTTGTTTTTATCTTGTTTCAGGATACGCTGCACGAAAAAATACAGCTCCGCCTTTTACAGCCACAAAAATGATGGGGTTATTGAAAGAGGGATGCAAAAATGTCACTGGCGATGACTGGAAGAAAGTAGTGGAGAAAACCAAAAATCTAATCTTACATGACTGGGAGCGAGACATTAGAATAGACTGCATAATTGATTACCAAATAATTATTCACGTCGACGAGTCAGATGACGATGATGATGATGAAGATGATGAACATGTTTGATTTTTAATAAATAATTAAACAGGTTATCAATTTTGTTTTACTTTTTTTCTTCAAAATTATTAGTTAATAGAATCGATTTCTTCTTCATTAATAAATGATCTCGATAAGATATATAATCGATTTTATTTCATGCGATTTTATCTTGACTACATCTCTAGTAACTTCAAATCCCAAACGTCACCGTACCCATGCTACGTGAAAAATATTGTAGTGCGTATATGTACGACATCGTTTTCTAGTGAAGAAATCAAGAATGCGAAGACGTTACTGTTTGAATCTGTTCCAACAGGTATAGCGAAAACAAATAGGAAAAACAAAGGGAAGGAAAGCAGGGATTTATTCGATATATTAAACGTTTTGAAATCGACAGAATCCGATATTGTTCCTATTTTTGTGGCCCGAGAACTGGAAAAACTACCTCCCATACTATTTGACCACCTTGACTGCACAAAACTATTGAAGGATCTCCTTAAAATGCAAAACGGGTTAGAGGAAATTAAATCTAATTATGTTACCCATGAACAGCTGAGTGAGTGCCGAACAGAATTATTATCACAATTAAAATATGACTCATTACCGCCAATGATTACACAAAACGTTAATTTGAGGCGAGGCGCATGGCAGCAGTGTGATAGTGGGCCTATAGGTATTTCTCACCATAATATAAGTAATTCTACTTTCAATGATTCGATAGATGTTGTTAACGAGAAATCAAGCGATCGCCGTGATATGCGACAATATCGAGATATATTGAGGGTAGGCAATAAAAACAAGCGCGAGTTAGCTGTGTTGGAAGGTGCCGATAATCGTCGTACAATAACAAGCGGCGAGGAGCATCGGGTCGAGGTGACGTCACCGCTACCTGCGCCGGCAGATAGCACGCCTACTGAGAAGAACGTCGAGCGCCACAGCGCAGTAAATTCAGTACACGAAACCGAGCCTAGCGGAAATGATGATCAAGAAGGATGGAAAATCGTTTCTAAACGAAAGAAACCTTTTTACCGTTTTCACGGTAAATCTGGTATTTCGAGGGACACGGAAGGAAACTTTAAAGCTGCAGATAGAAAAGTCCCAATATTCATAACGAGAGTACATATAGATACTACTGATAAAGATGTTATTGACTATGTATTTAGAAAAACGAAAGAAACGATAAAATTAGAACAAATCTCAATTAAAGCGGAAAAATATTATAAATCATTTAAATTTTTTGTATCGGAGAGTAAATTATCAATGTATTTAAATGATAGTCTGTGGCCAGAGGGAATCGTGTTTAGACGATTTGTAAATTTTAAACAACGATATGCGAATGGCAATAACGCTGTATCGGCCAATAAGAACAATAATGACACATAAGGACTGGTGTAATTATAATATGGTGAGCTTCAACTGCAAAAATGTGAAGCGCTCCATACAGGATGTCCGGCAGCTATGTAAAACATGCCACATTATTGCTTTACAAGAACATTGGTTGTTGCCGCATGATATACATTTCCTGAGCGGTATAGATAGTGATTTCGCTTATACGGGTATCTCGCCAATGGATACGTCGAAAGGGATGATTACAGGACGACCGTGGGGCGGAGTGGCGTTATTATGGGACACAAAGGTATTTCAAAACGTGACTGTAGTGGAGTGTAATAATACGCGTGTGTGCGGCATAAAAGTTGTACTAGGTCAAAGGTCATTATTAGTGTTCAGTGTGTACATGCCTACTCACAACAGTGTTAATCTGGCAGAGTTCACGGACTGTCTGAGTACTTTAAACGCCATAGTGGACAGTGAAGACATTGAGAGTGTTTACATGCTCGGTGACTTTAATGCGCACCCAGGTGAGCCATTTTATAAAGAACTTTTAAATTTTTGTAACGACTCTAATTGGTTATGTGCGGATGTTCTTAAATTGGGTGTAACTTCCGACACTTACAGTTTCATTAGTGACATAAATGGGTCGCTAAGTTGGTTAGACCACTGCATTGTGACTGAGACGGCTTTTCACACTGTACATAAGACATACATTAAATATGATCCCGTGTGGTCCGACCATCTGCCTCTCATTATTCAGTGTAACCTAGACAATGTACCATTGAAAATTAACAATAGTAAACATATGTGTAATAAGGTAAAATGGGGTGAAAGAGACCAAGACCAGATAGAAAGATATAGTACATTATGTAATAATCGTTTGAAATTAATTGACTTCCCATCTGAACTTCGACAATGCTGTAATAAATATTGTAGTGAGCTAAACCATAGGTATGTGATTGATAAATTGTATGATGAAATTATTGATGCCCTTAGTATGTCTGCCTCTGAAAGTCATACTGTTGTTGAGCACAGGAGGAAGCAACCTGTAGTCGGGTGGAACAGACATGTGCGTGAGGCTCACGGGGTGGCCCGGTCTAAGTTTTTGGAATGGGTACAGGGGGGTAAACCGGGACGGGGTCGTGTTTGGGACGAGATGCGTGAGAGTCGTAAAATTTTTAAATCGCGCCTGAAGTGGTGTCAGGAGAATAGGGAGCAGATAAAGATGGACATGCTCGCTTCTCATCATTCCAATCATGACTTTCGGAGCTTTTGGAAAACCACAAGCAAATTAAACAACAGGCCGGGCTTGCCCGTGAGTATCAACGGTGTTTGTGATCCGAAGCTCATTGCGGACAGTTTTAGGGACCACTTTGCTGTAAGATCTCCATTGGGGCCATCCCGGTCTTCAAGTGTGGAGGAGCGTCATGATCGGGAGCTTGGCACTAGATTTGATGCGAAGGAAGTGAGGAGAGCAGTCCAGTCAATGTCGAGAGGTAAGTCTCCTGGTCATGACAGTTTGAGTATTGAGCACCTCAAGTATGCTGGCGTACACCTGCCTAGAGCCCTTGCAATGCTGTATACATTCTGCATTGGGCATTCGTATCTACCCACAAAGATGATGGAGACCGTGGTGGTGCCAATCGTTAAGAGTAAAACCGGGGACTTAAATGATAAGAACAATTATAGGCCAATCTCCCTAGCGACGGTACTTGCGAAGGTGCTTGACAGTTTGCTAAATACACAGCTTGACCAGTACATAACTTGCCATGACAATTAATTTGGTTTTAAACCAGGACTGTCTACTGAGTCAGCCATTTTATGTTTGAAGCAAACTGTCAAGTACTACGCCGATAGAAGTACATCTGTATATGCCTGTTTCCTCGACCTTTCGAAGGCGTTTGACCTGGTTAATTATGACATCCTGTGGCAAAAACTTGCTGATATTTCTATGCCTAGAGAACTAATACATATTGTAAGGTATTGGTATCTGAACCAGGTCAACGTCGTTAGATGGTCGAGCGCATTGTCGGAGCCGTATAGACTGGAGTGCGGGGTGAGGCAGGGAGGACTGACCTCGCCGAAACTCTTCAACCTTTACGTAAACGCGCTCATCGAGGAGCTCAGTAGCACTCGTGTCGGTTGCCATATTGATGGAGTTGCTATCAATAACATTAGTTATGCTGACGACATGGTCCTGCTGAGCGCCTCGGTGTGTGGCTTGTCTAGGCTATTGAGAGTCTGCGAACGTTATGCGCTGAGTCACGGTCTGGTGTATAATGGATCGAAAAGTGAGTGCATGGTCTTTCGGGCCATGGGTCGGAAATGTCCTAGTACGGTTCCACCAATTAGACTGAACGGTATCGAACTGAAAAAGGTTCAAAACTTCAAGTATCTCGGGCATATCGTGACCTCTGACCTGAGAGACGATGCAGATATCGATAGGGAGCGAAGGGCGTTGTCTGTGAGGGCCAATATGATCGCCCGCAGGTTTGCGCGTTGCTCGGGGAGTGCCAAGGTGACTCTTTTCAAAGCATTTTGTACGTCCCTGTACACGTCCAGCTTGTGGGTGTCGTATACGCAGAAGCAGTACAGCGCCCTTCATGTACAATATAATAATGCGTTTCGGGTGCTCTTGGGGCTGCCACGGAATTGTAGCGCGTCGGGGATGTTCGCCGACGCTCGCATCGACTGTTTCTATACGACGATGCGAAAGCGGTGCACATCCCTGGGGCGCAGGATCCGGGGCAGCGGTAACACTATCCTGAATGTATTTGCAAGTAGGTTTGATTGTCGGTACATCAACCATGCGTGCATGGTTCATGTGCTGACAAACATACAAATGACTCAGAGGCAGAGCATGTTTTATTAAAAATGTAAATTTAATTGTAATTATTGTGATATTTGATTCGGAATAAATTTAATTGAAATTGATTTTATAGTAATTTTCTTTGACATTTTAATCTGTAATTGAATTAATTAAATTGTAATTTTTCGTTGACATTTTATATTATATTGCAATTTTTATTTTTATTTTAATTGAATTAATTCCAGACTTTTCTTAAATTATTATACATACTAACATAGATTTATATAAGTCAATTGTTACTAACACATTGAGTCTTGTTGCTCGAAATAAAGAAATTTATTATTATTATATTATTATTATTATTAACATCTCTTCGCGACTTAAATGACGACGTGACATGATGACTACAGTCACAAAAATGCACAAACCATACGTAAAAAACGTATTATTGATAATAAACGTTATTTACAATCAAAAAAAAAAATTTTTATTTTGCCTCAGAGAAACTGCACAATCAAACATTTTAAAAGTTTTCCCTCCATATTCGAAAATCATTACTTATTTAAATTTATTTTTAAATTTCGAACAACTCTGTAATCTACTTTATTCTACTTTTATTTATTTGCTGCCAGTTATTTGCAAAACAAGATTTACACGAAAAAAAATAATTGGGGTCATCTTGTTCCCTAGACTTTGTTGAGGTGTTTATAAGCATTTGATAAATACTTCAAATCGAACTATAATGAAACTCTTCGATTTTTAAAATTATTGATAAACACACAGAATAACTAAAAGCTAAGCTGGATATGCTATGTCACTACACCGTCGACCCAGTATTTCATAGCTATCTAATAGAACAATAGAATCTCTATTAATTATTATGTTGGAGCGCTTAGGGCTCACCCTCGTCTGTCACGATTTGATTGGTAATGTCCGACCGCACAAGAATAACAATTACTAAAGGTCTATGTGTATATGTTATCGGCAATGTGGTATAAACCGGTATACTATACAATGCCTAGGCAATGTATAGAAAACAGAGTGCGCAGCCAGCATTGTATGAAATATTATCAAAAAACATTGTGGCATCCATCCTAAGGCTATTTCAGTCACCAATAAACCTCGAAAACACAAGACGTATTTGCTCGGCTGGGATGCGAGGGATATGCCTGTCAACCTCACCTTCGGCAACCAAAACGACCCACAGGCGGCGGCGTGCGTTTTAGTCGGTTCGAGTCCGAACCTCTTCCACCGGCGCCGGTGGGGAGGTATCCGTAGGGATTTTGCGCACGTAAAAAAGAAAGACGTATTTGCTGTCATTCACTCCAAGTTGCAAAGTGAACCTTAGCTACACCAACAAACATAAATGGTCATTTTAAAAGAATAACCAGGAAGGCTAACGTGAGAGTTCCGCTTCCGCCTTAGCCTTCTAACCTATAACTATCCAATTTGTGGCGCAGTGTCTAGAACACGCAGTTAGACTTAGATAAAATAGGTTAGAAGGGCCTCGTGGCTATTATTTTTAATAACCGGTAGCCTAGTGGTGTCGGTAATGGACTGCTGAGACGAGGTCTCGGTTTCGATCCCAGGTTTTACCATGGCACACACCAATGACTTTTCGATGCATTTCGAAGTTATGTGTGTATTTATCGCAGGTTTATAAGTGCCCGGTTAATGGCAATAGGCTCGCCACCAATTTAATTTCAAATACATTGGGACCTAAACATAAACTGGCGAAATGTGGGGATATAGGCGTGAGTTTAGGTTATGTTATGTTGTGTTATGTAATATCCATTAGCTGGTTGCCATCTCCGATTCTGCAGCCCACCAATAAGTAATAAGGGGTGAGCCTATTGCCGTTTTTCGGGGACTATTGTTGTCTCAAGCCAAGCATCTGAGGTGGAGTCTGGGCTGTATATATATCTGCCTGATGTTAAACAGCCCTATCCCTTAGTCGCCTTGTACGACACCACATGGGAAGAGATGGGGTATATAACATAACATAGCATAAACTCACGCCTATATCCCCGAGGGGGTGGGCAGAAGTGCTAGCATCCACATTTCGCCAGTTTATGTTTAGGTCCCAATGTAATAGGTGGCGAACCTATTGCCATTACCCGGGCACTTATGGGGTGTATATGTAATAATTAATTGCTATAGTGACTTTATTTTAATGAGTGATATTCTCCTGTAAGATTCCGACAACTTGAGTAAACTAAAATCTACTGTATACTCTGGCTATATTTTGAATGAAACCACAGATTAATAAATAGTTATTACGTTTGAAACTACAGTACCTACTATGCGCGCAAAACTACGAGAGATAACGCCCTCACTATATTTATATTAGCAACAAAATGTACACGTTGGTGATTATGAAATAAGCCGATTACTCCCTTACATTGTACATTTGCGTCACGAAAATTTAATCCGGCGATCAATCATATATTTCCACGGTGTCATCATCATAAATCTTTGTCATTCTACTTGTTTCGAGTATTGTTTGAATTTTCCTTCCTATTGTCGTATTTTGTCATGAAAGATGTAGGCCGCGGTTCTGGCTTATTATTTTCAGACTTTTGGCGGAGAAAAACCTAGGTACCCTAGATAGAATGATAGAATTATTTATTCTTTAACACACTTACAAGGCATGTTATACAAAGAAGTGAAATATTATGTACAAAGGCGAGCTTAACTCAATGTTTTTTTTATTCTATTACATTCTACACAACGCTATCTAGTCTAGATCTATGGTAAGCATAGCTTGTGTTATGGAATCTAGAATACGGTAAACATACTCAAATGTTTTTTTCTGTACTTACATATATATTACTAGCTGACCCACCCCAGCTTCACCCGGGGTATATTTTGAAGCTTCATATCCCTTTGAGCCCGTATGTTTTAGTCTTCAAAATATGTATGAAAAATTGCCGGATTTGTTAACATTTATTATCAGAGTAGTAGCGTGATGATATATAGCCTAAAACCTTTCTCGATAAATGGACTACCCAACACTGAAAGAATCATTCAAATCGGACCAGTAGTTCCAGAGATTAGCGCGTACAAACAAACAAACAGCTCTCTCATCAACTCTGCAGCTTTATAATATTAGTATAGATATATATAATATATATTATAATAAATAGACCACCCAGATCAATACAAATACCCATATTCATACATACAAATATTTGCACTGAGCGGGGATCGAACCCGCGCCTCCTGCGTAGCGGTTGCGTTCACTTCCGCCACGCCACAGTGGCTGTCTTCTAGATGTTGAATGTTGAGTTCTCTTCCAGATAGATTCTAGAAATATAGATAGATAATTCTTTATTGTACACCAATAGATTTACAGTAGAACTAGTAGGTAGCATTTACAGTTTAATGTACAACGCGCGGACTTATCGCTGGAAGCGATATCTTCCAATCAACCTTGGTTTCTAAGCACTTTTTATACTATTTTTAACATGCGAAATATCCCTACGGATACAGCTGTTACTTCGATGTTTTCCGTGAAGCGACTGTTATTTGACCTCCACTACCCGCTGATAATATCGAAAATGTTGAATGAATTGTTGAATTCAACTGTATAAATAACATTTTCTTTTTATAAATTCCTTTAATATATATAATAAATAATAATATAATGTAGTATAATGATAACTTAAAATGATACATGCGGTTCACTTGTAAGTAATTGTAACATTATTTTTTGTATTTTTGAATGTATTTGGTGTAAGTTATGTTATGTTATGTTAACAATTGTTGGTAGACCTAAATAAATAAATAAAAATAAATAACGCGGCCAGCATCATGGGCACCTTTGCGCCGGGAACGATGCGGAGTGGGTTGTTTGACGGGACATGATCGCGAGTTTGTTTCGTGTATCATAAATAAAAAAATAAAAAAATATATAAAATTATTGTTTCTTTCAAATTAACTCATTAATTTGGGTGTCGGCATTAATAAAAATCTATAGTTAGATCAAGTTATCGGACTTCCATCGACCATCGATGGCTAAAGGTGTTCTCTTAAGCACGAAAGTGTGTCACTGTGGTGAAAGTGGTCAACCATCCTAATAATGACCCAGCTAGTATTATTTAATTATCGTTCTGTCTTATTCTGATCTAATCAATTTTTTTATACCACTTAGGTGGCAAAAAAGCACATGACCCACCTGATGGAAAGTGGCTACCGTGGCCTATGGACGTGCGCAAAACCAAGGAAGTCACACTCGCGCTGCCAACCCAGTAAGCACAGAGAGTTTCTGTGCTGTCAGTGTAAAAGACGAAGCAGGACAAGCTTTTGGTCTTCCCACTGACAGCACAAAAACTCTCTAGTGAGTTCTGGCTACCCTACTCACCTCTGGGAACAAACACAAGGTTATAACCGCGGTATTCTATAGAGCGGAGGTACTTCCCCAGTCGGACTGCAAAATTCGGACGGGAATACCGTCGTGTCCTACCTTCTCGATCACGATTTCCATCGGTTTTAGTCGGTACGAGTTCGACATAACCACCCTCACTGGCATGACGAGAGAGATGGCCCTAGGTCGGCTGCGTACGAGGGATATGACCGTCAATCTCACCTTCGGCAACCAAAAACGACCCACAAGGGCCGCCGTGCTTTTTAATTGGACGGAAAACTCCTACCTCCTCGAAAATCAATTGTAGTACACCTATACCTATATGTAAACAGGTTTAACCGGCTATCATTCGTCACGTTAACCGTTGATCACGTGATCGATCACTCCAAATAAAATTAATTACATCCACCTTGAGTGCTGATGTATTAACGTCCTTTGTTTATTGGGATAGAGGACTTATCATGAGCGAGGTACAGCTGAAAATAGAATCGAAAATACTTTTAATAATTACTTTTGTAATGCCGGTAAATGGCTGGTAAGTACTTTTATTTGTTTTTTTTAACTATCGCGTACCATGATATACGTTAACGGGAATTAACGCGATCATGGTACAGATACATACACACTTTTGGAGCCGGTGGAGGAGGTTATGTCGGACCCGAACCGACTAAAACGCACGCCGCCTGTGGGTCGTTTTGGTTGCTGAAGGTGAGGTTGACAGGCATATCCCTCGCACCCCGGCTGGGTACATACATACCTTTGGTTTGCCTGATGTTTCGACCAGGTTACTTTTTTATGGAGGTAGGACACGACGGTATCTCCCGTCTCAAATTGAGCAGTCCGTCTGGGGAAGTACCTCCGCCCTACAGAATACCGCGGTTATAATAACCTTGTGTTGTGTTCCCGGTGGTGAGTAGGGTAGCCAGTGCTCACTGGAGAGGTTTTGTGCTGTCAGTGGATAGACCGTAGGCTTAAATTGACACCACTGACTTGTAGGGGCGTGAAATGTTGGCGCGGCGGTCAGGTAGACCCGGTGAAACGGTTATCCGCTGGCCGCCCGCAGGTTGTACGGTTCCCGAACCTGGGGATCACTTAATCTCCGCCCCAGGAGGCTGAACCAGCAGCCTGTGTAAAGTGCCCAATGCTGTAGTCGTGCCGGAGGAGGAAACCGGAGTGGACTCGGCTACAGTATTTGGGAGGGGACCGGGGGCCCTTCCGCCCGCCGCGCCAGCCACTCACACAACCCCAGCTTGTCAGTGGTGGTACGAAGCCTAGCTTTGTCTTCTGCACTGGGAGCACAGAAACTCTCTATACCTTCCTCCCCCCCACCCCCCACATAGGTCATGAAAGGAAAAAATAAGAATAAGGTTACTACAGCGGTACCATCGTCCACAATACATGTGGATTTCTGTAACATCAGGGGCCTACACACCAACCTCAACGCGGTCCATCTACATTTAGAGACCGCGCAGCCCACCTTGTTTTTTCTGACGGAGACGCAAATATCATGCCCAGCCGATACAGCCTACTTAATGTACCCCGGGTACAAACTCGAGCATAAGTTCCTGAGTCGCGCCGGGGTATGCTTGTACGTCCGGGATGATATTTGCTGCCGCCGTCTTCAAGGCCTTGAAGACAGGGACCTGTCAACTCTTTGGGTACGTACGGATCACGGTGGCCACACCCGTATCTTTGCGTGCCTCTACAGGTCTCATAGCGGTGACTTGGATACAGCTCAATTGTTTGAGCATCTGCAGCGGTCTGCGGACAAGGTAATTGAGCAATACCCTACCGCGGATTTAGTATTCTTGGGGGACTTCAACGCTCACCACGTAGAGTGGCTGGGGTCTCCTAGAACTGATTTTGCGGGAAGGGCTGCTCATGACTTTGCACTGAGCTACGGATTCTCTCAACTGGTGCATTCTATTACTAGAACACCAGAAGCTCTATACTGGACCTTCTGCTGACTTCACGCCCGGACGAATACTCAGTAACTGTGGAAGCACCACTTGGTACTTCGGACCACAGCCTCGTTCGGGCGCAAGTGACTCTCACGCGGCCTGAACCACCGCGGCCACCTCAATGGCGGCATGTCTGGCACTACAAGTCGGCAGACTGGGATGGACTGCGAGAATTCTTCGCGTCGTACCCGTGGAGGCAGCTTTGCTTCACTTCAAATGATCCCAGCTCCTGTGCAACAGCAGTAGCTGATGCGATCCTAGTGGGTATGGAATGCTATATTCCGAACCGCTGGATCGCAACAGGAGAGAGCAAACGCCCTTGGTTTAATAGGCCCTGCAGAGAAGCAAGAGACCACAAGCAATCTGCATACAGGGCTTGGACCACGGCTTTAGCCAATAAAGATCCTAATATCACTGAAGTGAAGCGAAAGTTGAATGCCGCCTCGAGGTCTAGTAAAAAAGCTACGGCCAGGGCTAAGTTTGAGTTCATCGGCAGAATTGGCGAGCGGCTTGCGCGCTACCCATCTGGCAGTCGTGCATTTTGGTCGCTCGCCAAAGCTGCCGAGGGAAACTTCTGCCAGTCTTGCCTTCCACCGCTGCAAAAATCCGATGGTAGTCTGGCCCATGGCGCTAAGGAGAAAGCCGATCTGTTGGGTAATCTCTTTGCGTCAAACTCGACTATGAACGACGGGGACGCCGAACCACCCATAATTCCCAGCTGTGGTGCTTCCATGTCTGAAGTTAAAATCACGCAACGGGCGGTCCGGCGTGAGCTTAAGTCCCTAGATGTTCGGAAGTCGAGTGGGCCGGATGGGATACCGGCGATGGTGCTTAAACACTGCACCCCCGAGCTGTGCCCTGTACTTACACGCCTTTTTGCACTCTCCTACTCCGCGCGGCAGGTCCCAGCTTCGTGGAAGACCGCATTCGTGCACCCTGTACCTAAGAAAGGCGACAGGACAGATCCGACCAATTACAGGCCTATCGCTATAACCTCCCTACTCTCGAAGGTTATGGAGCGTGTCATTAACACACAGCTCCTGAGATACCTTGAAGGAAACGATCTACTGAGCGACCGACAGTACGGCTTTCGCCACCGTCGCTCAACCGGTGACCTTCTTGTGTATCTCACAAACCGGTGGTCGCAAGCCATCGAGAGTCGGGGTGAGGCACTAGCGGTCAGCCTCGATATAGCAAAGGCATTCGATCGGGTCTGGCACAAAGGTCTTCTTGCGAAGTTGCCGTACTATGGACTCCCCGAGGGACTTTGCGAATGGATCTCCAGCTTTTTGTCCAACAGAAGCATCCAAGCTGTCGTCGGCGGCAGCTGCTCGGACCGCATGAACATAAACGCTGGTGTCCCACAAAGCTCCGTGTTGTCTCCGACGCTGTTTCTGCTGCATATCAATGACATGCTGTCTGATGGCTCCATTCATTGTTATGCGGATGACAGTACCGGGGACACGTGTTACACGGGCCGTGCAAATATCCCTCAGTCCGAGGTGGAGAAGAGTCGCGAACAACTTGTGTCTAAAATCGAGACTACTCTCTCTGGAGTATCCGATTGGGGACGACTAAACCTAGTCCAATTCAACCCCACTAAGACACAAGTATGTGTATTCACCGCTAAGAAAACCCCATTCATTGTAGCGCCGCAATTCCTGGGCACACCGCTTACCATCTCCTCGAGTATCGGGATCCTTGGTGTCGATATCTCCAGCGACGTCCAATACCGAAGTCATTTGCAGGACAAGGTTAAGTTGGCATCAAAAAAACTCGGAGTGCTCAACAGGGCGAAGCAGTAGTTCACTGCGGGGCAGCAACTCCTTCTTTATAAGGCACAGGTCCGGCCTCACATGGAGTACTGCTGTCACCTTTTTGCTGGAGCACCTGCATACCAGCTTGACCCCTTCGACTCGTTGCAAAGACGGGCATTGAGGCTGGTTGACAATCCCATACTCACAGGTAGAGTGGAACCTCTTAGCCTTAGGAGGGATTTTGCCTCACTGTGTGTGTTCTACCGCCTATACAATGGTTTGTGCTCAGATGAATTGTTTGACATGATGCCCGTAGCTTCATTCTATCATCGCACCTCTCGCCATAGGCAGGGAATTCATCCCCACACATTGCGACCTGAGACGGTACGCACTGTGCGGTATGAAAGAAACTTCATCCCACGCACATTCAAGCTGTGGAATGACCTCCCTGCTGCGGTTTTCCCAAGCGCCTACAATATGGGGTTCTTCAAGAGGGGCATCAGAAGGTTTCTTCATGGTCGGCAGCACGAGTGTGACAACCCTGGTGTTGCATACGTCCATAGGCCACGGTAACCGCTTCCCATCAGGTGGGCCGTGTGCTTGTCTGTCAACTTAGTGGTATAAAAAAAAAAAAAAAAAAAAAAAAAACACCGGTCGTGGTCACAGGCTGACTGCCAACCATCTCGTGACCACGGCCGGTGTAACCTGGTCGAAACGTTAGGTTAACCAAAGGTATGTATGTACCTATACCACGATCGCGTAACACACATTACAAGTTCATCTTCCAAAATCGGTTTTGATTATGTACTTGTTGTTTCAGTGGTCAGAGCAATCTCACTGTAAGGGAAAGATCGCGGGTTTGAATCCCGTCTGGACCCATTAAAATTTTCCTATATTAATCGATAAGTAGGTAAATGTACATCTTATGAATTAATAAACCGTCCCACAAAACTGTACAACCGGTTTGACTGCGGGAGTCGAACCCGTACCGCTGCGTAGCAGTTGAACGCTCTATGCTACGCTACAAAGACTGTTCATTGGTCGTCATTGTTAAGTCGTTTAAACTCTATAAAATATCTCCTAATTTTGTTCAGCTGTGCCACATAAAAGTTTCCATTTTATTTTATTTTTTCATATAGGACATGTCAATTAGACTTCGCCTCGCCTGATGGTAAGCTGTAGACAAAGTCTCACAAAAGAGAGTCACCATTTCACATATACCACGTTACAACAGTGACATTCAGCTTGACGGCCTCATCATATGCTTTTTCACGACCCGCTTAAAAGACCCGGGACTGTAGGAAGAATGAAACACACTGCCAAAAACGCAACATCTCTGTGCATCTGCAAAGGCTGTAGGGTGTTCGTGACCTCCGAACTCCCACTAATTCGGACCGCATGTCACTGCAACTAGTCGAGAACATCTCGTAAATTAAGACTGAAACCCAACTACTGAAAAATCACGATGTAATTAACCTATTTTTTTTTGGACAAGCAATAGGTATAATTGTACATATTTATAATGTCCTAAGCCCCTTCAGTTGATATAAAACACGACATATTTATCTCAAATTTATTTTTAACACAGTACTTTATAACCGCTAGAGGGCGCCACATTAGATTCAGTGACACATTATATATAGCTTATAACCAGCGGACGACTTCCAACGATACCTTTTTAGTCCAAATCATAACCCTCCTTTTGCTTCGCCGTAGTTGGCTAATAAGTCATTTCACTGCCATTTATTGTTATTGATTCATGTAGCATTTGTTGTGTTAAATTACTATGCAGATTTTTTTTTATACCACTTAGGTGGCAGACAAGCGCACGGCCCACCTGATGGAAAATGGTTACCGTGGGAACACAACACGAAGTTATTATAACCGCGGTATTCTGTAGGGTGGAGGTACTTTCCCAGTCGGACTGCTCAATTGGGCGGATATACCGCCGTGTCCTACCTCCTATTAACGCATTCGAAATTCGAATTTTGTATGCATGAATATGGGTATCTGCATTGGTCTGGTCATACTTCGGAGAACATGTTAAGCCGTTGGTCCCGGTTGCCATACAAACATCTCTGGCAGTCTTTCCGGGTAGTTGGGAGTCCTAAAAAGTCCAACCACTTGTTTAACTGTAGTGCTTCGATATCGCTATTGGGTTTGGGAGGTCAGATGGCTGTCGCTTCACGGAAAATATTGAAATTCGGCTAAATACGCAGTTGGACTGAATAAAGTAAACGTTCTAAGCTACAAAGTGAACGTTTTGGGTGCGACTGGGATTAACGTTAGGATGAAGGGGAAGAAATATTGTTCTAAATTCCTTTTCTATTAATACGTACACTATTTGATTGCCATCTATAAAAATAATCTATTTTTATTAAAAAAAACCAATGAACTGGTTCCCTGCTCTCTCACGCGCCAATCGTTTTAGTGAATGCGTTCGTTAGCCGACTGTAGTGTGGCTTGTTAGCCTGCTATATTACTTACGAGTATGTATCTTGTACCACTCGTAAGGGGCTGTCCATTAATCACGCGAGAGGGTTCTGAAATAATCACGAACTATCACCAGCGGGTAGGTATAGTGAGTTACGTGTATTTATTTATTTTAAAAAAAAATCATTTTTTAAATTACTTGTACCAAATCATTTTAAAAAGTTTAAAAAATTGCTTAGAAAGCATTACGTGATTACCATTAAGCCGTACAACCATACAGCCCCTAATAAAACTATTGGTTGCCTGTAAAGTCGGTATACGGGCGAAAGTTTTACGTGACAACGACTTTGAGTGGTAAAATAATTTTAATGTGAATATTCATTCGTATAGTAGGAAGAAGGATGAAATAATAGTAACAATTTAAAACATTTATTTATACAAAGAATTATATTTAAAACATTAATTTATACAAAGAATCTCGCACTGAATTTCATGGTAACAAAATTTTATTTTTACCTTTACACATATTGGCAATTCATTTACACTCAGTGTGTATGCCTATCTCTCTCACTCTCTCTCTCTCGCTCTGTCTCTCTCGCTCTTAGGCGGGCTAACTGTGCTCGAGTGGAAGGGACGCGTGCCTTTCACTTTTTATGTCTGTCTCTCTCGCTCTTAGGCGGGCTAACCATGCCCGAGTGGAAGGGACGCGTGCCTCTCACTCGCTCTCATTGTGAGCGCATAACGTGAGCGGAGCGTAACGCAGTTTCTTGAAGTGTCACCCGGCAAACCAATTTATAAGACGTTGTCACGTCAAAAGAACTAGTATTAGTGTGATTTAAAGGAAGGATAAATACAGATCTCACGTTGGCCGTGACGGCTAATAGCTTAATTGTCCGCCATATTTAAGTTACTTAGAACATTTTACTAACACAGATTTAGATGAAAAAATGGCAACAAAAAGAATACTCGACAGGAAAAATTTCCAATTCAATTGCTGCAAAATATCGCTAAACATGATAACTAAAAGGTAATATAAAAAGTTTAGTGTCTATGGCCTATATTCTAGAGCGACACTCAATCTTGAATATCGATTTATCTAAGGGTAGATTGACAGATTAGACAGACTGTCTATACCTTTATACAATCTATCTTCAGATAAATTGAGATTCAGAATGACACTGTTTGTTTATTATAGATTGTATATTTTTTAAATGAATGTCTAGATCAGTGGTGGGCTTTTAATGGAGGGCCAATAGAAGGAGGACCAAAATTGTACACTGGAATACAAGCCACAACGGTGATTGATTAAGAATTTGCTATAATGAGCAAATCAGGAAAAAAAAATGCAAAACGGATATGTCAATCTTTGTCCCCTCACCACATTGTTTTTTGCTTTTGCGCCCCGCGACCCCCAACATAATCATAAACTACGCAGGTAGTAGCTGATGCCTTTAACTATTCGTCTATTATTTTAATAATATACATCATAACATAACATAAACTCACACCTACATCCCCGAAGGGGTAGGCAGAGGTGCTAGCACCCACATTTCTCCAGTTTATTTTTAGGTCCCTATGTAATAGGTGGCGAGCCTGTTGCCATTAACTGGTCACTTATAAACCTGCGATAAATACACACATCTTCGAAAAGTTATTGGTGTGTGCCATGGTATACCTGGTATCGAACCCGAGACCTCGTCTCAGCAGTCCATTACCGATACCACTAGGCTACCGCGGTTTTAATAAAATTAAAATCTACTTAAAAGTTCTGAGCTACCAAAATTTCAATTCGCGGGCCCTATACCATTCAGATTAAGCTACCGACCGACGCTTAAATTATTAAGTGAATTATTTTTGAACAAATTCCGTAAAAAAACAAAATTTTTATTTCGACATCAGTGAATTTAGAAATCGAATATATAAAAAAATGTAACAAGAAATATGTAACTAAGTTACTTTGACGCTTTGACGCTCGCTCGTTCGGAAACAAAAATATTGGGCGCATGTTGGCGCGAAAAAAAATATTTGCCGCGAATTCATTGGAAAACGTGATGTGGTCACAAATCACGCCGGTATAATGTACAATCATTCGGGGACGTAGGTTTATTTGAAAGGTTCGAAATGTTGAACGTTAATTTAGTTTACTTACACTTATTTTATCTTAAAAGTATTTTATCCTGATCTCTTTGATATCTTTTACGTAGTAAATAAAGGAAATGTGCTAGGTAGTTTACTTGACGATCAAAAGATTTAACAATATAATATACATCGATTAAGAATCAGTCAAGGGCGAGTCGACCCCATCAAGACTTTCAGGACCAACTCAACTTCACCGGTCAGCTTGTCGTCCAGCTCACACATTTTTGATGGAAGTAGGGCGGTAATTCCATCCAATTGAGCATTCCTACTGGGAGTACCTCAGCACTACACAACCATGATAACCTTGTGTTGCGTTCCCGGCGGTGAGTAGAGTTGCCATAGCTCACTGGAGAGATTTTGTGCTGTCAGTGTCAAAACCAAAGCCTTGACCTGATTAGTCTTCTACACTCGGCCTGGGGGTGACAGGTGGAGCCGCCTGTCACCCTGGTAGAAGCTGGCCGCGGCGGTGGCGCACCTGGCGCGCCTCCCCGTTTCCAGGTGTGATGGTACACTAGTTACTCAACGATAAGAAATTAATAAACCCCACTAGGTACATCTGTAATATATTTGTAATTTGATATTTATTAGGAGTCGTTCACTTATAGTCATCTGGCTTGCATCGTTGTTATTTCGACCCTCCATAAATCAGATAAAGCATACCTTTTGTTTAAAAGCCTAAAGTGAGGGTCATTGTTTTTGCAACGCTTAAAGAAACTATTAAGACGCTAGATTTATTACGAGTGTTCCATAGAAATTGGTAAAACACGTGCAGGCTTATAAAAACAAGGGATGAGGACATCTCGGGAAGGGTTTTACGAGACGGGACTGAGCGTGGGATCGGGGCATTCGACTTGGGTCTGGAGAGGAGGTCGGTCGTTGGGAGCGAGCTCGTCAACTGGTGAAGGATAGGGGGTCATAGGCGTTACTCGAGTAAGTTAAGGTGTAACACTATCAAGTGAAATACTATCAAGTCTCTACACACGTGGTGAGTTGCTTTCATATTACTCTTGTAATTATAGTGATTGTTTCATAGTGATTGTCTTATAGTGATTGTTTATATCAATGTTTAAGTACTTTTATAATGCTATCTAAGGTTGAGTAATACAGCGTTTTAGGTATAAAAGTGTACAGTATAATTAATCAACCTATTTGTTGAAGTTGAGAAATGCGTTGATGGTTGTTACATGGCCTTTAGACTTGATGAATGCAAAAGCACCACATGTAAAGAGTCAGGCGGTAGACCAGGGACCTGTTAGTTCCGAGACCTGGGGATATCCTCAAAGGAATAGTCTTGGGTCGTCGTCCACGTACCCTGCAATCTACAATCGATGGCGGCTTTGCTTGATGGTGAGCATGTGGTGAGCATCGGGCGTATTGGTGAGGAGCAAGTTATCGTACCGAGATCGTACCCTGCTATCGTATAATGCAATTACAGCCGTCTGTGATAACTAGGACCGGGTGTGGTTCGATTCCCACGGGAGACCTAGCGTCGAAGTGCAGCTCTCTCAAGCACAGAGGCCGGTGCGACCAGATATGACAGACGGAAGATTAGGATTTAGAAATCCTATGGTACGGAGACCGAATCAATGAAGTACGGTAGCTTGTAAACCGAATTTATACGTGCGATTGAATATATGCGAGATAAGTAACAGACATCAGCGTATTAAATTGTTTATTGTATATGTCTTGAGTATTCTCTGTTCGCGATTGCATACTTTGTCCATTGAGACGGCCAATGCCAGTGGGGAAATTATTGTCTCTGGATGAATTTCACAATATCTGTGCGGCTGGCGGAGCACTCATATCTCCCCTCAGAAGAGGGGAGCTGGCACTTCCGACATAGCTTTATGTCGAACGCGTAAAATCGAAATTTACTCAGCTTTGGTTAGGCGCCGTACCATCACAAATGGTGCCAGTGGACCAGGATCCTCGTCAGAAAATGCATTGATTCAATTCAGTGCAACGAGGTTGAACTGAAATGGGTTACTACAAATAACACAACGTAGAATAATTTAATATATAACATATCGTAGACGGTCTCAAAATGGTCTGTAGTGTAAACAAACGGACGATGTGGCGTTATTAAGTAAGATATCTTACAATGCAACGTACATTCAAACAAAGGCAAAATTTGCTTGTTTTGACATAAAATACTTAGTGTTTTAATTATGTATACCTATATATAATTTAAAACCTTGTGCTTACAACGTTACGTATGGTCAGTCTACAATACCACATGCCAATAGCTCCTCTAGGGGCTGGGAGGTCAGAAGAGTTGCTTCCGGGAAAGTCGTTAACGGCTCATCCGAAACAACATGCGGACCCCGCGCTCTCCAGTATTTACATAGGTACTTTGGACGCGACTAGGACATGACTATAAGGACGATGACCATACTAAATCTCACGACTTGATAGTACTTAAGTTGCTTGCGTGGATGAAATAATGTCAAATGGCAGAAGTAGGCCAACTAAAATGTTTAAGGTGTTATCTCGATTACTTAAAAGTCGTAATGATATTTTTATAATGACTTACCTGCATGGGTTGCTTGGGTTCGATCCCGAGTTTAAAGTATTTGTAATAGTAAAAAGAAGGGAAATTATTTTAAGTTTATTTCTTATTTACAAGGTTATTTCTTATTTACTTAAGAATAATTAATTATCTTTGTTGTAGTGTATTTCATTATAGTAACTATAATAAAGCACTGGGTTTAAGACCTAGACTGACGTAGCTTGCATCGCACAATACATTGAATAAGTGGCTTTTGGAACTACTATTATTTTGAATTGAAGATTTTTGTCGATTTATAGCATTGTACGTTTGTGACGCAGTTTTAGCGACATAGCTCAAATTAAGAATGTTCTTATGTAAAGAGCTCGCTAAATAGTTCCAAAACCAAATCTGATAGCGGGTTCGATTCCCGAAGTTTCAGAATACGGCAGGATATTCTGGTGTGGTAAACAATGGGTTGCCCTAGTGGCACAGCAGTGGCTTAACCATTTAAGTACTATTCACGAGGGTTCGATACCCAGGTTGAAAAAATTGTTAGTTCCAGTTCTCTGTTAGGAGATCCTGACTTGCAACACGGAGAAGGGAAGGAGATCAAGTGGGAATCGCCTCTTTTTTATGCAGTATAAGACAAATGACAACCGGGTGGTGTCAGAACATTTCTGCGTACCCATGCTGACATGAACTGGCGTGAGCATATAAAACGCTTAAGAAAAAAAAACGATTCTTGAATGGATGGTTAAAAGTTGAATGGAGAAAGTGGTAACAAAAGACCTCTAAAAAAAGGGTCTAGGCATTTGACTCACCATCTGGTGGGTATTGTTGGTACGAATTTCATAACCAACAATAAAATTATTGTTATGGGTTATTGGGCGCTATTAAAACTATGATAGTTAGTTGTTACTAACATAGGTCATTATAACATAATGGGAGAAAAATACACTAAGAGATAGTTGCTTGACGTCTGAATTATCTTGCATCAGATTCTCTACTCGTGTGCTATAACATTCCAGTGATACCGGACTTCGAATTTACTGGCGTGGCGTAAAAGGCTGTTTGGAAGACTCATCGCTTCGTGAATTTGAAAATCCAGCGTTGTGCAGTATGGAGACAGCGCATCGTGTTTCAACCTGCAGAGTTATGGGGTAGCCGAGCATCGTGACCACGGGAACCTTCACACTAGAGGCATCTAATCGGTGAACAAATTACCAGATATCTGGTAAAAGCACGTAATCGTATATGTTGAGGTATTTATACTTTATACTTATAAACTAAGCTGCAATGGATCAGTGGAATAACGTGTATCGATGAGTTAGATACCTACGTTTAGAAGATAAACACAATCTATTTTGCAGCGTCAGCCGCATATCCAAATACATGCTGATTGTTTGACACCTTCACATGACAATGGAAGAAATACCTTCCTTATTGTACTTAATTAGACTGGACTAAACGTTTGCTTCGTTGTTATTATCTTGAACATTACTAATATGATGGTTCGACGATGATCAGGCCGTCGTCAATCGCCAATCCCGATATGCGGACGGAAGGTTTATCCTTACTTACAGTTATTATAGTT
This sequence comes from Eilema griseolum, assembly GCA_963662185.1. Taxonomy (NCBI): domain Eukaryota; kingdom Metazoa; phylum Arthropoda; class Insecta; order Lepidoptera; family Erebidae; genus Eilema; species Eilema griseolum. The sequence continues at coordinate 5,955,048 of OY759243.1, forward strand.
AAGAAAGGAATTATCACTTATTTAGGCAAGCGTTATGTCTGTTGTATAGTGAGTATTACCACTGTAGTGGTACGATAGTATTTTCAATAATGGACTTGAGTAATGGGTTCCCTTAATTTCAAATTGGTAATCAATTCAGAAGAAGCTGGTGACCTTAGATGATTGGGAATTAATTAGTTGTGTATGTGCAACTGAGATAATATAGAGTACAGGTTTGGAGAAGCTATAAATATAGCATATGCAAACTAATGATTGGGAGATTTCAGTATGTACGACGTATGCCAGCATCTGATTATCAGGGGGGAATCACGTTTTATGACATAAGGAGTATCAGAAACAATTAACTTGAAATTCGATACGTCCTCGTTTGTTGTCAACCTCTAAAGTTAGCATATGTTAAGTACGTACTCCGTAAGCGGTCAATCGATATAAAAACTGAGTCGTCAAGAGAGGGATCTTGAGAGTTAAAAAAAAAAAAACAAAAGTATAACAGATTAAGCGGAACGACAGATTTCCTCCATAGTTTAAATTGCGCAATCTGTTGTGTATAAGTGAATGAATAACTAGTCCTGACAATTCACACCAGTTGGAGATTCAAGTACCTTGTAAGATTCTGACTAGAAATTCTTATTAGTTACTATGGCCTGTACGATGGTTTGTGACGTGGCAGCTTGAAATATCAAATAACATTCCTATCAGTAACTATTATTACAATAGTCTGATTGACATTATAATAATCACTGTGGCACGCAGGCTGAAAGTACAATTATGTGCGTTGCTGAGATTCTGACTAGAAATTCTTATTAGTTACTATGGCCTGTACGATGGTTTGTGACGTGGCAGCTTGAAATATCAAATAACATTCCTATCAGTAACTATTATTACAATAGTCTGACTGACATTATAATAATCACTGTGGCACGCAGGCTGAAAGTACAATTATGTGCGTTGCTGAGTGAGTGTTTATCTGAGATGTGTCTGGGTGAATTATACGTAATTATGGGAGGTGAAAGTGAAATTCCATACGCGATGATAGTCCTCGCGTCTGAATTTCAGGGGGGAATATGTGATGGTACACTAGTTACTCAACGATAAGAAATTAATAAACCCCACTAGGTACATCTGTAATATATTTGTAATTTGATATTTATTAGGAGTCGTTCACTTATAGTCATCTGGCTTGCATCGTTGTTATTTCGACCCTCCATAAATCAGATAAAGCAGACCTTTTGTTTAAAAGCCTAAAGTGAGGGTCATTTTTTTTGCAACGCTTAAAGAAACTATTAAAACGCTAGATTTATTACGAGTGTTCCATAGAAATTGGTAAAACACGTGCAGGCTTATAAAAACAAGGGATGAGGACATCTCGGGAAGGGTTTTACGAGACGGGACTGAGCGTGGGATCGGGGCATTCGACTTGGGTCTGGAGAGGAGGTCGGTCGTTGGGAGCGAGCTCGTCAACTGGTGAAGGATCGGAGGTCATAGGCGTTACTCGAGTAAGTTAAGGTGTAACACTATCAAGTGAAATACTATCAAGTCTCTACACACGTGGTGAGTTGCTTTCATATTACTCTTGTAATTATAGTGATTGTTTCATAGTGATTGTCTTATAGTGATTGTTTATATCAATGTTTAAGTACTTTTATAATGCTATCTAAGGTTGAGTAATACAGCTTTTTAGGTATAAAAGTGTACAGTATAATTAATCAACCTATTTGTTGAAGTTGAGAAATGCGTTGATGGTTGTTACATGGCCTTTAGACTTGATGAATGCAAAAGCACCACATGTAAAGAGTCAGGCGGTAGACCAGGGACCTGTTAGTTCCGAGACCTGGGGATATCCTCAAAGGAATAGTCTTGGGTCGTCGTCCACGTACCCTGCAATCTACAATCGATGGCGGCTTTGCTTGATGGTGAGCATGTGGTGAGCATCGGGCGTATTGGTGAGGAGCAAGTTATCGTACCGAGATCGTACCCTGCTATCGTATAATGCAATTACAGCCGTCTGTGATAACTAGGACCGGGTGTGGTTCGATTCCCACGGGAGACCTAGCGTCGAAGTGCAGCTCTCTCAAGCACAGAGGCCGGTGCGACCAGATATGACAGACGGAAGATTAGGATTTAGAAATCCTATGGTACGGAGACCGAATCAATGAAGTACGGTAGCTTGTAAACCGAATTTATACGTGCGATTGAATATATGCGAGATAAGTAACAGACATCAGCGTATTAAATTGTTTATTGTATATGTCTTGAGTATTCTCTGTTCGCGATTGCATACTTTGTCCATTGAGACGGCCAATGCCAGTGGGGAAATTATTGTCTCTGGATGAATTTCACAATATCTGTGCGGCTGGCGGAGCACTCATATCTCCCCTCAGAAGAGGGGAGCTGGCACTTCCGACATAGCTTTATGTCGAACGCGTAAAATCGAAATTTACTCAGCTTTGGTTAGGCGCCGTACCATCACACAGGGACGAGTTGGGGACTCTGTAGTCCCCACACCCGAGAAGAGGGCCAGATCATGAGAGATGGCCCTGGGTCGACCGGGGTGCGAGGGATATGCCTGTCAACCTCACCTTCGGCAACCAAAGCGACCCACAGGCGGCGTGCGTTTTAGTCGGTTCGAGTCCGTCATAACCTCCTTCGCCGGCTCTGGTGGGGAGGTATCCGTGGCGATTTTGCGGAAGTAAAAAAAAAAAGTCTTCTACACTGACGGCACAGAAACTTTCTGTGCATATAGGGTCAGCAGCTTGAGTGTGATTCCTCTGGTGCTGCACACGTCCATATTGGCCACGGTAACCACTTTCCATCAGGTGGGTCGTGTGCCGTTCTGCCACCTAAGTGGTATAAAAAGATACCTACTGAGGTTGCCTGCTGAATGACAGAGTAAGATTGACGAGAGTTTTCTTAAAATTAAATCATTTTAAGTTTCTAAATAGATAAATATCTACAGAAGTTCAATAAATATAATTTTAACAACAAGGACCAAGACGTGTTTTTCTTTGTATATTCAGCATTTCTACAAATCGATGTTGAAACTGATCCAAACTGATTCATATGGCAGTACATTTGAATCGGTTTGGGCTAGTTTTGAACAAATCAAAGTAGACATTTTTATTCTAATCCAAGGTTAAGGCAGCTACATTTTTTTATTTTTCAAACTTTATATAGTTGTTATTAGTTGTTAAGCAGCATATAAAATACAAACTGACCTATATATATTAAAACTTCATATCCTTTTTCGTCTTCTATTAATGTATGGAAAATTGCCGGATTTCTTGACATTTATGATCACTACTCCACTCTCTTAAATAGTAATGTGATGATGTATAACCTAAAACCTTCTTTGATAAACAGACTATTCAATATGAAAATATTTTTCTCAATTCAAACTAGTAGTCTCTGAAATTACCGCGTTCTAACAAACAAACAAACTCTTTAGCTTTATAATATAAGTATAAATATGTGCGACGCCTTCTCTCGTACACTTATTATGTATGCCGCTGTTATTCACGATGTCAATCTGTGGGGACTTCGTGAGTAAAAATTCAGACTCATGAAACAACATTAATTCATTTGATATTAAATATAAATAAACATTGTACCAGACAATAAAGAAATAGAAAGAAAGAAAGAAAAGAAAAAACATTTATTTAAGAACACAACGAACGGAGAGTCAGACAAATATATAAACACAATATGGCAACACAACAAGAATACACTCACTGCACATCGTGCGCACCCAAATGGGCCACCATCTCAGCATGAATGCCCCGCACACCAGGGTATGCGAAGCGCTGGTTTTCAGAGGGAGCCGCTCATCACCAGTATTTGTACAGTTAGCAAAAAAAACAAGTAGAAAAAGATTCAAAATAGTCTCACTTAGTTTCAATTTAATTAATTAATTTTATGTATTTATTTACGTTTTCCAACCACCTTTAAAGGATAAACCCAATGCGATAGTGCACTTAAAATTATTGTTCGTACAACCTCAAAATACTGAAAGAAACCTTGGTTTATTTTGAACCCCATTTATTATCTATATAATTATTTTTCGTTGACGACTGTACCCATACTCTAAATCTAGAACTCGCTTCAAACTTATAAATATGTAATAGGAAGATATATGGAAAAAGTTCTTTGATTTGTGACTTCGAGATTATTGCGACTTGCTTATCGATGGTTGTTATTTATGGCTCATGTATATTTTTTCGTTTTTTAACCTTATTATACTTAAGTACAAGCTGACGCATGCGACTTCGACCGCGTACTATTGGTCCCACTCCGCAACCAATGGAATGCTATTCCCAGGATAAAAAATAGTCTATGTTAATTATCTTAGGGCCTTATCATACTGGCGGTTTCAAGAATCAAAGAATCAAAGAATCAATTTCATTTATTCAGTTTAGGCACATAAAGAGCACATATGAACGTCAAAATTTTACAATTATGTATGTCAAGAAATAATATATTTGAATTTTTACTGGTGGTAGAAACTTGGTGGCACAAATTTGTCTCAAGTTTCGACCGGGTAGGTACCACCGTGCACTATTGCGAAAAACCCTCCATAGCAATTCAATCTCGGTTGGATTGTGTTCAGGGGTCAGCATGTGCATAGCCGGGCAGAGGTGGTGGTTGTCGCAGCACTAGTGGGACCAGTGGGTCTTGGCGTAGTCTAGTGGGGATGGCGCGGGGCGATGCGCCGAACAGGGAGACCTGTAGAAACGGTGGTGCCGCTGGCCGCCCGCGGTATAGTACCTACAGGGGCCCAACTGGGGTTAACCACCTTGGGAGGCTGCCTCACCAGGCCGCGCATAATCCCGATATGGTTCGTCGTGCCGGTTGGTGACCGGAATTGGGAGCCCGGCGACCATACTCGGGGGGGTACGGGGTCCTTCCGTTCGGCGCGTCGGCTCTCGCCATGCCTCACATTCATAGATAAAACCAATATCCCGCGCTTTGTCACACGGTGCTGCGGCGGCAATCACCTCTTTTTTCACGCCTTCTCCCACCCAAACTCATGGCAGCGCAATTCAAGGAAATAGGCAACACAGCGGCTCGACACACTCCCAAAAGCTTGCTATTTGAGGTGGAGTCCACTAACATCTGTGGGCTCCATGCAAACCTCAACGCCGTCCACCAACACCTAGAGACGGCGAAACCTGCCATGTTTTTTCTAACGGAGACGCAAATACACCGCCCTGACGACACGACCTACTTGCTCTACCCTGGCTATGTTCTTGAGGAAAGTTTTCGTGCAAAAGCCGGGGTGTGCGTGTTTGTTAGGGCGGATGTTTGCTGTCGCCGTTTGCGCTGCCTAGAGGACCCATCCTTCTCCATCCTTTGGGTACACGTAGACCATGGCCCTACGAGTCAGATCTATGTGTGCCTCTACCGTTCCCATACAGGAGATGCTGAGACAACTCGACTCTTTGAATATCTGAGTCAGGCGGCAGATGATGCGCAGGAACGATTTCCGTATGCCGAAATGGTGTTTTTAGGGGATTTTAACGCCCACCACGAGATCTGGTTGGGCTCCTCCAAAACAGACCATGCGGGAAGAGCCGCCCACGCGTTTGCTCTGGCGCACGGCCTGACCCAATTGGTGCACGAGGTCACTAGGATACCAAGAAGGTCGGGCCTAGCACCTTCTCTGCTAGACCTTCTGCTGACGAGTGATCCGGACCGGTACAGTGTATCGGTGCGAGCCGCTTTAGGCAACTCCGACCACTGCCTGGTCTGTTCCACGGTGCCCATTATAGCGCCCCCACGACCCGTGCAAGGGAAGCGGCGTCTCTGGCACTACTCGTCAGCGGACTGGGATGGACTTCGTGACTATTTTGCGTCCATCCCGTGGGTTGAGCGCTGCTTTGAAGGTAAGAACCCATCGGATTGTGCTACTGCTGTCGCCGGTGAGATCGGTCTGGGTATGGAATACTATATCTCATACACCGATGTCACCGGTGACCGCGGGGTGCGCCCTTGGTTCGGGCGCGAGTGTGCGGAAGCTGTTGAACAAAAACAGTCTGCGTACCGCGCTTGGGTAAGGGCGCGCGTCACGCGCCATCCCAATCTGGGCCACTTCAAGGCGGCGTACAACAGAGCCACAAAGGTCTGCAGAAGGGCCTACGTCAGAGCGGATGCCCTGCGCATAGCGCGGCTTGGTCAAGAGCTAGTGATGCATCCCACGGGAAGCCGTGGCTACTGGCGACTGGCTAAAGCCGTGCAAGTCAACTTCTGTCAGCCTTCGCTGCCTCCGCTGCGTAACCCTGATGGATCCCTGGCCCATGAGCCGCAAGAGAAGGCAAATCTGCTGGCTAATCTCTTTGCGGCCAACTCCCGAATCGATGATTGTGGTACGCAGCCACCAACACTACCCGACAGTGACCACGCGATGCCTGATATCCATATCAGGCAACGCGATGTCCGTGCAGTGCTGTAATCACTCGATGTCCGGAAAGCCAGTGGTCCGGATGGTATTCCAGCGGTAGTCTTGAAAAAATGTGCAGCGGAGTTGTCTCCAATGCTTACGCGCCTGTACCGGCTATCCTACAGTTCGGGTACAGTGCCTTTGCCTTGGAAAGAGGCGAATGTTCAGCCGATTCCCAAGAAGGGGGATCGCTCGGAGCCAGTCAACTATCGGCCCATAGCCGTCACCTCAGTGCTGTGCAAAGTGTTCGAGCACATAATCAACAAACAGCTCATGCGGCACCTAGAGGATCACTCCTTAATTAATGACCGGCAATATGGCTTCAGACCGAAACGGTCAACGGGTGATCTTCTAGCATACGTTACCCATCTTTGGGGTGAGGCTATGGACAAGCACGGCGAGTCACTGGCAATTAGTCTTGACATCGCCAAAGCTTTCGATAGAGTCTGGCACAAATCGCTTCTTTCCAAGCTACCTGCCTTTGGTCTGCCTTCTAGGCTGTGTTTGCTAGCTTCCTGCAGGGGCGCCGTATTCGCGTCCTTTGTGACGGACGAGCTTCGGAGTTTCTGCAGGTAAATGCTGGCGTGCCCCAGGGGTCCGTCTTATCACCCACTCTCTTTCTTCTGCATATCAACGACATGCTGTCTACCGGCAATGTTCATTGTTATGCAGACGATAGCACTTTGCATGGGAGTTATCATGGACATCCTGCGGCCAAGCAGTCGGATATCGCGGAGAAAAGGCAGCTTCTTGTCACTGAGCTTGACGGGATCCTGAATCACATTTCTCAATGGGGCTCTGAGAACCTGGTTGAGTTCAATGCCAAGAAGACGCAGGCATGTGCGTTTACAGCAAAAGTATCTTCTTTCCTTCCCCTCCCCACTCTTCAGAGCACGCCACTGCCACTGCAGGACAATCTCAATATCCTAGGTATGGATGTTCGCTGCAACCTGAATAACAAAAACTACATCGAAAGTATCATCAAAACAACCTCACGAAAACTCGGACTCCTGAACAGAGTGAGACGGTTTTTCACGCCGGAGCAGCGGTGACTTCTATACAAGACACAAATTTGCTCCTGTGATGTTTCAGCAAAGTACTTACTAGATGCTCTCGACAGGTTGCAGCGACGTGCGGTCCGCATCATTGGGAATCCCGAAATCACGAACACCCTAGAACCTTTACAGCTGCGTAGAGATGTTGCGTCCATGGCTGTATTTTACCGTTTGTACCATGGGGAGTGTTCTGATGAGCTCTTCCAATTAGTCCCACCCTCCCCTTTCCTACACAGGACAACGCGTGCAGGTCTTAGATGTCATCCGCACACGGTGCAACACATCCGATCAAGAACCAAGCGGTTCGGAGACTCTTTCCTCTTTCGCACCATTAAGGCCTGGAATTCATTACCAGCTCACGTGTTTCCTTCTTCCTTCAGTCCCGGGTCCTTTAAGCGGGGCGTGAAAAAGCATATGATGAGGCCGTCAAGCTGAGTGTCACCATTGTCACACGGTATGTGTAAGTAATGGTGACCCTCTTTTCTGGGACTTTGCCTTCAGCTTACCATCAGGCAAGGCGAAGTCCAATTGACGTGTCCTATATAAAAAAATATATATATATTAAATAATGTAAAAATGAACCATTGGAAAATGATTCTTTCGCTGGTTCGGTAGATTAGTTCTCCTGAGAAGATACCAGCAAGAAACTCAGCGAACTACATTAGAACTAGATGATTTTTCTTTTTTAAATTTGTTTTGGTTTACAATTTATTTTGTGCGAGCAAGCAAGAGACTTATGTTGACCACGCATTAACATCATTAAGGTACTCATCCACTTTATAGTAACCTTTACTCATTAAAGATTTTTCACTTCTATTTTAAATTTACTTATTGGCATATTAATCAAGTCCTGAGGAATTTTATTAAATATTTTTATGCAGCTGCCTACAAATGAATCACAAACCTTGTGAAGCGTAAGTTTTGGTACAAGTAGTTTATTTTTATTTCTCGTATTAAAATTGTGTACATCAGATAGTTTTTCGAAAATATTTAGGATTTTTCGTACATATAAGATATTTTCATAGATGTATTGAGAAGCAACTGTTAAAATATTAATTTCTTTGAAAAGTTCTTTCAGCGAGTCACGGGGTCTGAGGCTATAGATCGCTCGTATCGCTCGTTTCTGTAGTACAAATATAGTTTCATTATCGGCAGCTGAGCCCCACAGCAGCAGACCGTATGACATAACGCTATGAAAGTAGCTAAAATAAACTAGTCTTGCAGTTTCCTCATCAGTCAGTGACCTTATCTTTCTAACCGCATAGGCAGCGGAGCTAAGTCTTCCTGCCAAGGCTGTGATATGAGAACCGCATTGCAGTTTACTATATAGAGTTATTCCAAGAAAAACTGTGGTATTGACTATTTGGACAGATTCGTTATTCATTTTAATATTAATATCTGCCTGTCTTACATTTGGCATAGTAAACTTTACACATTTAGTTTTCTTCGCATTGAGCAGCAAGTTATTACTTGTAAACCAATGTAATATATCAGAAAGGGTATTATTCACTTCGTCAAGTACTACTTCATGTCTATCAGTCTTAAAAATGAATGATGTGTCATCAGCAAATAATACAATTTCACAAAGATTTGTCGCGAAGTAAGGAAGATCATTAACATATATCAAGAATTGAAGGGGTCCTAATATCGAGCCCTGGGGTACTCCCATAACTAATGGGGCACCAGAAGAGTCAGTGCCATTAACATTAATTTTAAGGCGGAGCGGAAACGCTGCAATTAGGCAGCGCCTCTGCAGCGCGCGATGTAGTGATTTTACGATATACTAACAATACACTCAGTAACAAAATGGAATCATACGAGGAAACACTATTGTTACCTTTGTTAATGCGAAAACGCTGGAGACGGTAACGAAAACACCGGCTAATTTGAGAAGATCCATTATCAATTAATCGAATGGAAGAGAGCGAAAACTTCCTGTTATTTTGCAAACGAATAAACGAATCCATTTTGTTACTTAGTGTATTGTCAGTACATCGTAAACTCGCTACGAATCTGCTACATCTCTACTACGCAACCACCCCAACAAACCGCTAGTATGATAAGCCCCTATATCTGTACAACATTTCAACAAGATTCAGTCGTTAGCGCGTGATAGAATAACAAACATCTAAGCATCTTCATAAACTTTCACATCTATAACGTCAGTAGGAAGTAAGATAGGATAGAAGGCATTGTCGTTTATTAGACGAGAAAAAAACGATTCCTAAATTTGACAACAATAATTGTACCTACTATGGCAACTACGTCTGTGTAAATTAAACAAATAAAAATAAAAATTGTGTCACTGTTCTTGAGTGAGGTGGGAATGATTTAACCTTTATATGACCTGGATAACATTTTCATTCCCTTTCGATTTCTTTTTTAACACCTTGATTTGATTACTTTGCCGGAGCAAGAGTGGGTGAGCATTGAAGACTCACCTTTAGATACCTTCATTGTTTGTGGCCATGTAAATGGCCTAAATGGTTCTAACGTCCCTTTGTTCGAATGCATTGGTAATATAATTAACGACACGACCAGATTCTACTGCCAATGATAATAATCATGTTTCAATAGTTCTCAAACAAAGCCATTAAGCTGTTCATTTGACCGTGCACCACACCCAATTTGTATTGTACAGCCTTATCATGTACATTTGAATTGATTATACATGTATGTAATGTTAAACTATAACACAGTTGTAATATTATAAAACTACCTGACCAAGCTAACGTTGTTCTATCATAATACTTTTGACAGAATTTTAGATTATCATGTTTTGACGACAGTACAATCAGTAAATTTATAGGTCAATTACTCAAACACCAACTTTCAGAAATATTGTAACTCTAGCGACAGTTGACATAAATATCATTCAGGTGTTTTGGCACTCCGTTCTCAGTCAACTACTTTTGCTGTTGACCTTACCAAAAAGTAAGCGAACGTGAGTATAAATAAATTATATTATATTATCTGTGATAAAATGCAGATTGAAATGTCAAAATGTCGTGACAATATGCGACGACAACGGCGGTTAAAATATGTTGTAAAAAATAATTAAAAAATTGTGTGTGATGGGCAGGATGGGCACCTTTGTACCGGATGTGATAGCTTCCGATGCAAAGATCCTGCCCGGCGCCCAGAGCGGGTTATACGATTAATATTAATATTGATAAAAAAAATGAAATATAAAAATAAGTAATAAAAACAAAAATAATAAACAGAAAGGCGGGGAAATAGGAGGGTGAAAAATATTGTAAGTTTTAATGAACTCCAATTAATTGATACGAAATACGTGCAACATTTTGTATTGGGAAACAATTAAAAATAACGAGTACACAAAGTAAAGAGTTTTAATGTCAAAAAAATAATCTTCATTTTTTTTATATAAAACACGTCAATTAGACTTTCACGAGATTCGTTTCAGTTTAGGTATGTTTTAATTGGAAATTGTTTGTTAAATTTGCCGTGTGTCATTACTTCCCAGAATATGATCCTTAATAACAACACTATCGTATGGTGTAATAATATATGGTATGGTTTTTCTTTTTCAAAATAAATGGGTTCGATTCCCAGCTAGGATTATTAAGAGATGAGGTTTTAAGTTTCATCAAAATCGGGCTCGTGACTCGTTAGAGCATTTTTCGCTATTCCTTTAGATATAGCTTCAGATTTGTTCATAAAATCCCTTTTAAAAAATTCATCCTGTATATAAAAACGCCTGTAAATCCTCTAAGGGGTAGGCAGAGGTGTATTAACACCCATATTTCACCAACTATGATTTTTGATCCTACTTAATTGGGCGCGAGCCTATTTCTGCCAAGTGGGCACAAAAATCAAGCTAATTACTTGTATATAATAATTAAATTATATGTATTTGTATAAAAATATTCGGGTAACTATGAGTGGTACGACTTAACAAACCAGATAAATTTTGATTTTTTTTATTTCTTTATACCACTTAGGTGGCAGACAAGCGCACGGCCCACCTGATGGAAAGTGGTTACCATGGCCTATGGAGGTATGTAACACCAGAGAACCCACGCTCGCGCTTCGGACCCTGTAAGCACAGTCTCTGTGCCATCAGTGCAATTAAACTAATGCAACAACATAACTTCAAAACCTAGTCACACCACGCAAATGCACAAAAATCTAGTTTAAATTTGTAGTTATACGTAGACTGCGTAGTTTTAGTTTTTCTATATCACATGTGACCTTACAAACCAGTATAAAAATTCACAACAAATTCCACCGAAAACTGTATTTTTCGCTCCCATGCACAATTCTCGTTAGATGTCAACTTAAAATGGTGGGAAGTTGGCGGCGACACTAAAACAAAGTTTGGTGTTACCAGTGTAGATAAAAAGTCTCATTCAGTTAAAATCTAGGGGTTGTACGATTTAAAAGGCGGTACAATTTACTCGACTTTCCCCTATATTTTTTTTATTTTTATGTTTTGTAAGTTCCGTTTTATTTGTCTACACCGAATGATTTTTTTAAAACTTTGCAATCTGTTCCTGTTGAAGATTCAGCAAATGATTAGGAATGGATAATTTTTCTTGGAGGGCAGCCAGTCCAGCGACTTACATTCCCCATACCCCATTTGTATGTTATTTCTCTCAGGTGTTGTTGTGCCGTTTTTTGTAAGTTCTGTTTTAATTGTCTACAAATAAATAAACATAAGGTCAATCATGATACTTGAACTGATAATAAATTAGCTTTAGGGGCAACTTGGACATAAAATATCTGCACCATGGCCGCGTTTACTATTTTCAAAAGTTGCAGGCCTTTGGGCTGAATTTTATTTTACAATTTGAAGTAATCAATTTGGACAATGATTGCTTTTTAGAGGAATAGCTAAAAAATTACATACCTAATAAAAGGATTATTCTCTAAGACTCTAACCATTGTCTCTACATCTGTATGTTCACAAGACTGTCCGTTTACTCTCCACTGAATCGAAAGTATGTAAGTACCAGCCTAGCCTTTACCAAATTATTCTTTTTACCGCCTCATTGGACAAAGGAAGGAATGAGGTTGTATTTCCAAGCGGAAACGACATGGATAACAGGAATTCTGTTAAAGGAATAGATCAATGGGAAGAAACTATTTATCTACCTGCTATGTAAGTTGGATAGGTATTTATGAGGTTTTCTTAAAGTTGGGTGCTTACTGATTCGATATTACTCATATCTCGATAACTCATTTATTCATTAGGATAATCATTACACGTCATATATCATTGCCAATCGTTGCAGCAAGTTTGTCACTTAACTTTCCATTCTTAATAATAAATAACATTCTCTTTTTTATTTATTTATTTTTTCTTCTATGGCGATACCAACGATTCCGCCAACAACTCAGTTTTTATATACTGATCGAAATAACGTGTGAAAGTACAAGTGTTAATAAACAAAGTAAAACAAAATTTCTTTTCCATACATAACATTCTCCTGTCAAACACGAAATCAATAACTCAACACTGTCAAAAATGTTGTATCACAGGTTTCAGTCCAGTCACAATATTGCATCAAAAAATTTATGAAAATCAGTTAAATTTTACGAAGCTCAAATTCTAATAGGAGTCAAATTTAGTAAAAGTCATAGCTAAATTTCTATATAATAGCAATAATAATAAGAGTTAATTAGATAACGTACAATTCATTATAGGTATTTCACTGTTATCAGTTCGTCGAATGAGTAGAATGCTTGCTCGCATAGCCAATGCTTTAGTCGAAGTTTGAAGGAGCCCATTCTTGGAGCACAAGTCACGTTAGGTAGCAACTTGTTGTACACTAACGGCCTCATGACTTTTGCAAGTGTTTATTTATTTATTATATACTTTATTGTATACCATTAACACATAACAATACTAAAGTCTATATAACAAGGGATCAGTACAATGGACGGCCTTATCGCTTTAAGCGATTTCTGCCAGGCAACCTTTGGATGGTGATTAAAGTTGTAGGAAGGAAGGTAGTTGTTTGGCGTACTTTTACAATACAAATATAATAAGTAATTACATAGGTATATTATATTTAATACACACATAAATATAACTATATATTGACAAATAAACATATAATAAAGTAATCCTATCTAATACATACAAATAATAATAATAATAATAATAGCCTTTATTTTCGGACAGTGTAAAATTTAACATATTCTCTGCTTTACAATATTTACTTATGATGCTATCCGTGTGCCACAATTGACAAAGGCCTCCTCCAACCTTTTCCATTCCACCCTGTCCCCCGCCGTCCTCATCCATGTACTACCTGCTACGGCTTTAATGTCGTCCACCCATCTTCTGAGTGGTCTACCTCTTTTCCTTTATAACTCGTGAACCAGTTCATTATTGCCTTTGACCACTTCTCCCTACCTCTAATTGTATGGCCTGACCATCTCCACTTTAACTTTTGAATTGTCATTGTTACATTATTTGTTTTTGTATGTTTCTTTATACTTTCTATTCTTATTCGATCGGATAGCTTTATGCCCATCATACTCCTTTCCATGAAATTTTGGCAAGTTTCTAGTTTTTTGATGTTGGCTTTCGTCAGTGCCCAGGTTTGGCAACCATAAGTGAGAACTGGTAGTATGCTAGTGTTGAAGAGCTTCCGTTTGATGTTTATGTTAGTGTCCCTATTTTTCATCACTTCCTGAAGACTCCAGTACCGTTTCCAGGCATTCCCAACGCGTCAAATCTCTTTTGTGGTTTGATCCATAGGAGAGACTATCTGACCTAGATAGATGTATTCGCAAACATATGCTATTGGGTTACCACTGACCAAAATAGGTTCTTCTTTGCCGTTGGTCATTTCATGGCCTTGGTCTTTGATGTGTTCATGACCAATCCCGCCTTGCCACTTTCTCTGACCAAGTCACTCAGCATCCCCTGCAGTCCTTTACTTGACGATGAGAAAATTATTAATTCATCGGCAAATCTCAAATGAGATAGGTTTTCACCGTTGATAGACAGTCCACATGTTTCCCAATCCAACTGACGGAAGATTTCTTCTAGAACGGCCGTGAACAGTTTTGGCGATAGCGGATCACCCTGACGTACGCCTCTTTCTATTATAATATCTTCACCTTCCTTCTCTAGTTTTATTTTTGCCTTACTGTTTTCGTAAATATTTTTTAGGATTCTGATGTATTTATTTTCGACCCCTTGGTATTTTAATGCCTGCCAGATTTTTACATGCTCTATTGTATCGAAAGCTTTGCTATAGTCCACAAATCAGCAGTAGAAAGTACTGTTATATTCTTTGCCTTTTTCGAATAGTTGTTTGATGACATGAATGTGGTCTAGAGTTGAATAGCCGGTCCTGAAACCCGCCTGCTCTCTTGGTTAATTTTCATCCAATGTATTAGTTATTCTATTGAGTATAACTTTTGCGAAGATTTTATATATATTCGACATTAAACTTATGGGCCTATAATTATTAATGTTGTTTTTATCTCCTTTTTTATTTAGTAGTACTATGGATGATGTTGTCCATTGGTAAGGTATTATCTCGTTTTCTAAAACTTCGTTGAACAGATGTTTTAGAATTGGGTCAGGTGATGTCTGTTTAGAATGAGGAATTCGTTACTTATGCCATCTGAGGCTGGCGCTCTATCTGCTTTTTGAGTTCTCACAGCTTTCTCTATTTCTTCTTGCATTATTTCTGGTACTTCAGCTCCTCCTGTTAAGATTATTGTTTCTGCAGTGATTTTTCTTGAATACTAATACATACAAATAATAAATATAATATACATAAATATAATACATTTACAATATATTATCAGATAATAACTTGATATACTAAGCATGGTTCTGGGTGTTCTGGGTATATCTTTCAGTTTTCCGCGATCCCGTGTTTGATATGAGTGTAATGTTTTTCGTGCGTACGTATGTATGTAGTTTTCCATGTTCCCCTCTCCAGACCTATCGGCTGGAAGAATTTCTATGAGTAGGGTATCAAATGAATGGTATTCATCTCCCGAGTGTCATAGGGTACATAAAATGTCAACAAAATCTATACTGTGAAATTTTGATGCTGAAATGCGTGTTGTCAAAAAAATATTTCATTCAAATTTATCGAGTAGGGTATCAAAATGAAAGGAATTAGAACGAGATAGCAAAAAAATGTGTGCACATACACATTTTTCATATCATAACTAAATATTTAAAATAAAATAAAGCATGCACTAATGAGACGAGGTCTCGGGTTCGATCCCAGGTTTCACCATGGCACACACCAATGACTTTTCGATGCATTTCGAAGTTATGTGTGTATTTATCGCAGGTTTATAAGTGCCCGGTTAATGGCAATAGGCTCGCCACCTATTACATTGGGACCTAAACATAAACTGGCGAAATGTGGGTGCTAGCACCTCTGCCTACCCCTTCGGGGATATAGGCGTGAGTTTATGTTATGTATGAGTATATGATTTTTCAGTAGTCGTGTTTTAGTTTTCAAATTATGTTTTTATTTATATTACTTTAGGGCAAGCGAAATATATAACTTATACATATTTGAAATGTGACAATTAAGCCCCTTCATTAAACTATTTTTTTTTATATCAATATTATTTTAAACACTGTACTTTATGACCGCTAGAGGGCGCCACAATAGATTCAGTGACAATTTAAATAGCCTATAACCAGCGAAAAACTAAAACGCTTCTAACGATACCTCATTTGTCCAGTTCATCTGGTTTTAACCAGCAATCTCACGATCGTAAAGCCGACTCCTTAATCACAAAGCTACCGCTGTTTCAAATAAATATTAATATAGTAATTTAAACCAATTTTTTTATCTAAAAGGTTCCCTTTAATTTAAAAACATGGTTTAAAAAGGGCCTAATTGAATAGTTTTACCCATTAGCCTCTATTTAGAACACTGCATACTTTAGTCTCCACTTGAAACTTTTAAGGGCATAATTAAAACCATTACACGATTTAAGTGCTTTAGGGGAATTCCCTTGTTGTAAACCCAAAAATTTTGGTTAGAAGTTCCAGTAACTGAATAAAAAATACTTATAAATATTTTCGCAGGAAAATACCTTGGTATTTGCGCGTTTGGAACCTACAGTGATCTTATTCTGTAACAGAATAATATAATACAATGAAATATTCTTCCTTAATACTTTAATTCAGAGAATCATTCCAATTTCAAATTCTTTATTTATCAGTCAGTGCAACATAGTTACATCTTTTTGATGTCTGCTTAAAACTAAGTTTACCACTGCTTCCTAAGCGCTAGTGGAGAAGAAACGGCGCTACAAACTTCACTGCGGTTTTTTCGAGACGCCAGCTTATAAATAGTTATTTCTTAAGACTAAACAGGAAGGAATGGACATTTTTATCTGGTGTAGTTGAAAGTTAAAATAATTGTAGAAAGTTAAAATATGAAGAAAAAAAGTTCGTACTTATCCCTATATTTTAGCGTAATTGTAGAGTTTTATGAGCGGCCTGCGCCATGCATTGGTGTTGTCACGTGCCCTCAGTGTACACGAGAGTTCACCGCGAAGATCGGCTATATTAGCCATCTTCGAGCGCATCAGCGCCGACCCGACTAGTAGTCGAAGTGGTCGCCATGGCCGAAATCGGTCGGAAGCATCATCATCACTGTGAAGAGCTTCCAAAAAATCAAACTGAGATTGTGTTAATATTCTAAATAGATTAAGATAGAAAATACGAAAACAGTCCAGGCGGGATTCAAACCCGCGATCTTTACCTTACAGGGGGAAAGAAGCGAAGGTTCGGTGCCTTAGTGGAGAGAGCGTTCCCCCTGTAAGGGAAAGATCGCAGGTACGAATCCTGGCTGGACCGTTTCAATTCTTTCTATCGATTTTGAACATTATTTTTTATTTCTATTTATAGTTATATATAATAACCGCGGTAGCCTAGTGGTATGGGTAATGGACTGCTGAGACGAGGTCTCGGGTTCGATCTCAAGTTTTACCATGGCACACACCAATGACTTTTCGATGCTTTTCGTAGTTATGTGTGTATTTATCGCAGGTTTATAAGTGCCCGGTTAATGGCAATAGGCTCGCCACCTATTACATTGGGACTGGTGGCGCTTGGCAGCGTGCGGTAATGGACTGTATTGCGGGAAGTAGCTAACTGTTCTATTGACGCTTTACACACAAAACAAGACAGGTGGCCGGGCTGCCGCGGATTCGATCCAGGCAGTGAATGCAGCCCGAGAAATTAGGAGAGGATGCACTAACCTTCACGACACACGTGTTTTCATCGCAGCCGGTACACGGATCTTCTCTTCCTTGCTCAGGAGCTGCCGTCAGCATCACTAGATCGCTTGAGGAACACACGAGAGGCACAATCCGATCGGTAAAGGTCTATGAAGCGGTAAAAATGTAACAAATATTATACATTTCTGAGAGACGCGAGCGCGGTCCGTCCGTCTTTACGCTGGCTAGTTCAAAGCGAGACTGAGTGTCTATATTTCACAAATGGCGGACGGAAGCTACATCTATGGTTAGTGCGGAAGAGGAGACGGGTATAAAAGGAGTGTGTTTCCGTGTCAAAAATACAGTTTCCACTTCGGCGCAACCATTCCCCCCCGGCTTGAAGGGTTACCTTCGAAACGAAAATGTGGAACAAATCTAATGTCTAATCTAAATCTAGGTTTGTGAAATAACAACTAAAATATAAACATAGATTGGAACTCGTGCCTACTGCTGGCTAGGCAGAGGGCAGAGGCGAACAACCGGGCGCAGATACGATCCGGTTGCAGTTTTAACCCGTACAACACGAGTTATCCCGCGGGCATCGGGAAAAATTTCCTCTACTACTCCCAGAGGCCAATGTAAAGGAGGAGCATTCTCAGTCATAAGGACTACCACCGTACCTACAGTAATTGGGTTGGATGGAGTATTCCATTTTTGACGTGACTGCAGCGTGTGCAAATAATCGGTTCTCCAACGATTCCAAAACGATTGGACCAACTTATCTAAAAGAGCGTGACGAGTTAGAAGGTGCATTCTATCGTCATCAACATCTATTGCGGGCAAATATTTTAGAGGAGTCGTATTCAAGAAGTGAGCTGGCGTCAGAGCTAATGGCTCTGACGGATCGCTAGATAGAGTCCGACACAGCGGACGCGTGTTCATCACTGCCTCTACTTGAGCGAGTACGGTACTCAACTCCTCGAACGAGAGAATCTGCTCGCCTATGACGCGAAACAGATGCGACTTAAGGCTTTTAATATTCGCTTCCCAATTACCACCAAAATGACTAGCGGCAGGCGTGTTAAAGTACCATTCAATGCGATTTTCGGCTAAGATGTGAGCGAATTCACTTTGGTAGTACTTAGACCGTAAGAATGTGTGCAATTCCGAGATACTACGTCGGGCCCCTACATAGTTTGTACCGTTGTCCGAATACATGCGCTTAACCGGACCCCGACGCGACAAAAAACGTTTAAAAGCGGACATAAAATTTTGCGTACTTAAATCACCGGTCAACTCTATATGAACCGCGCGAGTTGTCATACAAATGAACAAACAAACGTAAGCTTTCGTGGAGCGAATGCCACGACCACGAGCAATGGTGACTTTGAAAGGCCCAGCAAAGTCTGTGCCGGTGTGTACGAAAGGTTTTGCGGATTGAACAACACGACAAGAGCGATGATCGGCCATTTCAGGCGCGATAAAACGCGGGCGGAGCTTAAAACAAGGTACACATCTGTGTACTCTAGCGCGAACCAAATTACGAGCGGAAATTATCCAGTATTTCTGTCTCAAAATAGACATCAACAAATCGGGACCAGCGTGACAATTCACCTTATGATGATAATCTACTAACAAATCTAATACGTGGTCCTTACGCGGGAGAACTACTGGATGCCTTTGTTCAAATCCTAAACTTGAATTTCTCAAACGACCACCTACTCGAATGAGTCCATCCTCCAAAAATGGTTTCAAGTGTCGGAAAGAACGACTACAAGGTTTGTTAAATTCTAAATTTTTAAATTCAGAAGCAAAATAACCTTTCTGCAACTCGCGAAGTATGACCAATTCAGCCTTATCTAAATCAGCGGCGGTTATATGACCGCGTGTAGATAGAATTCTCAAAAATCGGCCCACATAAACAACACAACGCAACAGTCTCGACCAAGACGAGACGCGACTAGCCAACAACAAAATAAGGGACTCTTCACGCGGGACCGATACAACAAGCGAGTGCTTCTTTTCCTCGGGTGGTTCGGAAACCGTAGTGGGATTGAATTGAATAACTGGCCACCCATCCAACGCGGCATGAATCCAGGACGGTCCACCAAACCACAACGGGTGATCCAAAATTTGCGAAGGAAGCAATCCACGAGAGAGACAATCGGCTGGGTTGTCGGTGCCAGCAACGTGAAAGAGATTATGTGGCGCCAATTCAGATTGAATTTTTGCCACTCTATTAGCGACGAATGTGTCCCAACGATGGGGCGAAGAGTGGGCCCAACACAAAGCGACTGTTGAGTCCGAAAAAGCTAAAATTCTACTAATATTAATGCGACTACTACAAGCATTGGCGATAGAGGTGATCAATCTAACTAACAATAGTAAAGCGCATAGCTCGAGGCGTGCCAGAGAGACGACCTTACGGGGAGAGACCTTTGATTTCGCGCTTATAAGGCTAATTGAAACCTTACCTACATTCGAGACATGAAAGTAGACTACTCCTCCATACGCCCTCTCACTAGCGTCCGCGAAGCCTACTACCGTAACAACACTATGTTGCGATATACCTACATGACGCGGAATTTGTATTTGGTCAAGCACAGAAAGTTCTTTTCTAAAGCGAGCCCACAACTTAGCAATGTTGTCGGGCGCGGTGTCGTCCCAATCACAATTGGAAAGCCAAAGCTCCTTTATAAGTAGTTTGGCGTACAAAACGACAGGAGCTACGAATCCCATTACGTCCCATATCCGTGCCACACACGACAGGATAATGCGTTTAGTACAAGTTTGCGGGGTCGAACTAATTTTCAAACTAAACGTATCAGATGCGGGCGACCAGCTTAAACCAAGCACCTTGTGCGTATCACTTTCATCGAATTCCTTAACCGAAGACAATCGGTGCGACGGTGGAATCGACTCTAACGCAGTTTGCGAGTTGCTCGTCCATTTCACGAGATCAAATTGACCAGCCTTCATGAGACTTATAACTTGAGCGGCCGTCTCGACAGCCTCTGCCTCGCCATCTACACTATACACGAAGTCATCCATGTATAAGCCAGTCTCAATGGTGGCTCTCGCTTTCGGAAATGCATCGCCCTCGTCAGCGGCCAGCTGCTTGACGGTGCGAAGTGCGTGAAAAGGGCTAGATTTAAGCCCGAAGCAAACACGATTAAACTCGTAAACCATTAAAGGTTCTTGCGGTGAAAATCTATACAAAAATCGTTGAAACCTACGATCGGGTTTGCGCACTTCAAGGCACAAAAACATTTGTCGAATATCTGCAGAGAGTGCAACAGCGAATAAGCGAAAATTTACAATTATGTCAAATAAATTACCTTGAAGATTTTGACCACAATACAAAATGTCATTAAGCGACACGGAAGTGCTAGTCTTAGCACTGCCATCTAAAACTACGCGGAGTTTAGTAGTAAGCTTATCTTCTCTAATAACTCCGTGGTGCGGGATAACGTACGAAGGCTGGGTCTCGTCAGTGTCCGCAGGCGCAGGTGAGATGTAACCTTTATCTAAATATTCGTTAACAACCTCATCATAGGCTTGCTTTAACTTTGGAGACGCCTGCATCTTTCGTTCTAAACAAAGAAAGCGTCTTTCAGCGGATGCACGGGAGTCCCCGAGCGAAAAAATATCTCCCTTGAAAGGGAGCGCGACCACATAACGACCCTGCTCATCACGAGTAGTCGTGCGACAATAAATCTCCTCAGCCATCTTGTCATCGGGGCTTAGGATTGGTGGGACATTGACCTCTTCAATCTCCCAAAACTTGCGGATGGTAGACTCCAGTGGCGGCTCGACGGTGCAACAGAACGAGGCAGTCGAGTGACTAAAACTATCTATAGAAGCGGGTGCGGAACCAATTATAACAAAACCCAGAACTGTTTCCAGGGCGTGCGGAGCGGGGTACGTCGGTCCCCCTTTGACCTTACGTGATAACTGGAGGTGCGGGAGAATCGAAGCGCCGATCAATATATCGACGACTCCAGGAACAGCGTAAGTCTCATCAGCTAAAGGCAAGTCTTTAAATTTCGTTAATAAAGACGTGTCAACTGGGACGGTAGGCAACTGTTCAGTTATTTTATCTGTAACGAGCGAATCCATGTCAAACCAAATATTATTATTAAAACGAGATCCAAACCTTGTTTTAATGGTGCCATGAACAGCTGACTGCAAACCCCCAAACCCTTTCACCACTGAATGGGTTGAACGCTTATCAACATTGAAACCAAGACGTTGACAACAATCTTGAGTAATAAAATTACTTTGCGAAGCGCCATCTAATAGCGCTCGAACAAGGTGCGGTTTACCTAATGTATCAACAATAACAACGCGAGCGGTCGCGAGACACACAGTGGTGAGTGCAGCACTAGCGGAGAACGAACACAAGGTGACGTCATCCGCAGCGGTCACCGGGCGGGCCGGAGCGCGCGCGGGCGCGGGGTGCGGCTGCGGCGCAGGCTGCCGTGTGTCACCGCTCGACGGGCCAACTGTACTCACATTGGATGCGGCATTACTATTCTCAAAATGAAGCAAAGTGTGGTGTCTCGCTTGACATTTGCGACAACCATTTCCACTATTACATAAAACAACGCGGTGTTTAGTACCGAGACAATTAAAACAAAAATTATTAGCGCGAACAAATTTATAACGATCACTAGGCGACAATTTTAGGAAACCAGGACACTTGTACAGTTGCGAATGATGAGTACTACACAAAGAGCAAACAGATGATTGTACACGTGCTGGTGCGGTATTAACATAAGTATGGGTTGACCTCGGTGACCTCGATGAGGCATCTATTTTGCGTTCAGAAGTAACAACCTTCTTCGCGCCTTCATGTTTCGATGAAGAGCGTTGCAATACCTTTATATGCTCGCGAACAAAACTTTCTAAGTCTTCGAACTTAGGAATTTTACTGCCGCGATGATCCGACTCAAACAAACGAATGGTTTCGGAATCTAATTTCTTTAAACCCATATACAAAAATACGAAGTCGCAGAGGTCATCGATCTTCAAGTTCTTTACGGCGCGAACAGCTGACGCGAAAGTATCTAGAAATTTCTCTAAGTTTTGATCGTTACATGCCGTAATAGATTTCAAATCAGACATCTGATCTAAATAGGCGTTAGCTACCGATCTTTTATCCTCATACTTAGCTTTCAAAGTATTTAAAATTAAATTATAATTCCCGGCACTAAACGTAATTCCAGCGCAAGCGGTTATAGCTTTACCAGTCAATTTTTCAACGAGATAATGCAATTTTTCGTGATCTGTCAACGAATCGTTCTTATCTATCGTATTCTCAAAACTATCTATAAATAGACACCAATTGCGAATGTTACCATCAAATTCGGGTATTTGAATTGGTGGCAACTTAGGTCGGTCGCGAGTGGGGTTGGGTAGGTCAGCCGGTTTCTCCAAACTCCTAGCGACGCGTTTGATACGACAATACAAATCGTCAAACGACGACAAGGCTTGATAACTCACTGAGTAATCGGGATTCAAATTCAACTCTAAAACGTTGATGTCATGTACTAAGGTTTCGAAATCCGCTCGTAGACTATCTAAGTTTTCTATAGAACACAAGAACGAATCTCTGATGACCAAATCAGAGGTTTTAAGTGCATTATCATAGATCGATTGTACGCGAGAGTAAATCATTTCTTTTTTAGCGTATAAAAGTTTCAATTGAACCTTACCGGTCTTATCAACCTTTGGGGACATGTTTACAATTAAATCTCAAACTAAAGTGCGGTAAATAACAAATATGAAATGACTTAATCTTAGCGGTACAGAGCAGCGAGGCGGCGCGAGCGATAACCGTAGGTAGGTAGGTACTTATGACTGCCAGTGCAAGCTTGAACTAACGCGCATAGCAACAAGGTCGTACCTACGCGATGGTCGCTGTCTAGGTTCAACTATTATTTCAGAGATTAAGTATTGCGTAATATCTATTCAAATTAAAATACTTTCGTATGAATTGGGATGAGATGCGAGCGAGGTAGGTACAGCCACGTGTCCACCCACGCAGGTACTAGGCAAATACGACGCGAGCCGAGAACAACGTAATTGAAAAAAACAAAACAAAGCCAAATGCGTTAGGTATTACACTGTGCCTATGCACTAGGGTGTCTGAGTATACCTAAGATCTAAGCCTAAATGTCTGGATGCGGGGTTTTCTACTAAAATAACCAGGCACTTAGGTGCGATGCGAAAATTGCGAACTACGATTAAGTGTTGATATGATACCTAACCTATTTATGTATTAGGTAGGTACAATGCGAGCCAGCGGCGAACGGACAACAAATCTAATCCTAAGTGTCTGGATGCGGGGTTTTCTACTAAAATAACCAGGCACTTAGGTGCGGTGCGCTCATTCCCATTAGAATAATAACAAAATACGAACTACGGCTAAGAATCCGGCTCGATCCGGACCAAAAATGGTGGCGCTTGGCAGCGTGCGGTAATGGACTGTATTGCGGGAAGTAGCTAACTGTTCTATTGACGCTTTACACACAAAACAAGACAGGTGGCCGGGCTGCCGCGGATTCGATCCAGGCAGTGAATGCAGCCCGAGAAATTAGGAGAGGATGCACTAACCTTCACGACACACGTGTTTTCATCGCAGCCGGTACACGGATCTTCTCTTCCTTGCTCAGGAGCTGCCGTCAGCATCACTAGATCGCTTGAGGAACACACGAGAGGCACAATCCGATCGGTAAAGGTCTATGAAGCGGTAAAAATGTAACAAATATTATACATTTCTGAGAGACGCGAGCGCGGTCCGTCCGTCTTTACGCTGGCTAGTTCAAAGCGAGACTGAGTGTCTATATTTCACAAATGGCGGACGGAAGCTACATCTATGGTTAGTGCGGAAGAGGAGACGGGTATAAAAGGAGTGTGTTTCCGTGTCAAAAATACAGTTTCCACTTCGGCGCAACCAGGGACCTAAACATAAACTAGCGAAATATGGGCGCTAGTACCTCTGCCTACCCCCTTCGGGAGTATAGGCGTGAGTTTGTTTGTTTTGTTTATGATTTTGAACAGTTAGCATACTAAATACTTAAAATTTCATTCAATAGTTTGAGCGGAGTCATCAAAAATCAATGTTTAAAAATGATTGCAACATCATTCATTGGTTTCGATAGTTCGTACAAATATCGGTAGATGGCTCCCACCATTGCAGAAAAACGGATATATGTATAGAAGAATTTGGATGGTTTTGGGCGAAGGTTCTGTGGCTGAATGCTCTGACCACTAGTCAGAGCATTCTACCTGTAAGGCAAAGATCACGGGTTTGAATGCCGCCTGGACCGTTTAAATTTTTTCTATCTTAATTGATTTTGAATAGTTACCACACTAATTAATGCTTAAAATTTCATTCAGTATATTAATATTTGCTAGAACATAAGTTACTGTTGATATAAATTGTAACCGACAAAGAATATCGCTGTTAACCTTGCAACCTTACACGCAAAGGGAAGCCCACGTCAAAAGGAACGAGAAACCTAATGAGTCTAGGCCCGAGCAAAGGCGAAAGAACTTTTATATTTTCCTTCCAATTGAGGAGCCATTGGATGGAAATTGAAAAAATCGCGCGAACTGATTAGGTGGCTGAATTTTCAAGCATGCTACATCTAATCCAAACGGATATTATGATATCAGATTTTTTTGTATAGTTAGTTTTGAAAGATGATGACTACAAAAGTAAATAAATAACCGCCACGGGATATATGGCCACTGATGGAAAACGTCGAAAATATTTTGAATTATAAATATTCATAGAAGGATGCTGTACTCAAAAATATAGCATTGTAGTAAGTATATACGCAAGTATAGTAGTATGTATTATATCTATAAATATATAATATATCAGAGTATAAACAATAATATAAAATAAATAAGATATGTACACCGGAAGCTGTCCACTATATCTATCTATTTATCTAACTCAATCCATCCCATGGTTGCCTGGGATTGCCTTGTGCAATAAAGCCGCTATTTGTTATGCCACAAAACTGTACCAAATTTTGTCTTTCTGTATGCATTCTCTGTGTACATACAATAAAGAGATATATTATTATTATTATTATTATTTATATACAATTTTAACCCGACTGCGCCAGCAAGATTAATGTTTTACGCATGTGTGTATGTATGTGTGTAACGGCTAGACGGATTTCAAAAAATGGTGTCTCAAATGAAAGTTATTTTTCCCCGAGTGTCATAGGATACATAAAATATCAATATAAAGTTTACGGTGGATTTTTGAAGCTAAAATGCGTGTTGTCAAAACAACAAATAACTCTAACTTAACGAGTAGGGTATCAAAATGAAGGGAATTAGGTGGCAATTACAAAATTATATAAACATACCATGCTAAAAAGTTTAAAGTAAAATAAAATAAGGTAGCCAGAGCTCACTGGAGAATTTGTGCTGTCAGTGGGAAGACTAAAGGCTTGTCCTGCTTTGTCTTGTACTGACGGCACAGAAACTCTGTACTTACAGGGTTGGCAGCGCGACTGTGACTCCTCTGGTGTTACAGACGTCCATAGGTCACGGTAACCACTTTCCATCAGGTGGGCCGTGTACTTGTCTGCCAACTAAGTGGTATAAAAAAAAAATAACCAGACTGCTGTCTAAAACCCATTAAGTTTCTTTCAGTTTAAGATTTGCAAATGGTACCACCTGCTATAAAACTTGTTTTGATCTTTTAGACAGTAGTCGGGTTTTTTTTTTTTTTTTTTTAATGTTATATTTTATTTTTCAACGGCATTTTTAAGAGACGCATGGTGGTACAATCACCATGTCAATTACTGCCTTATTATTACTGCCTTTTTACAACTGCCTTATTATTACTGCCTTATTATAGCCGCCTTATTATTACTACATAACATAAACTCACGCCTATATCCCCGAAGAGGTAGGCAGAGGTGCTAGCACCCACATTTCGGCAGTTTTATGTTTAGGTCCCAATGTAATAGGTGGCGAGCCTATTGCCATTCACCGGGCATTATTATTACTACCTTATTATAACTGCCATATTATTACTAGATTCCTGATTCGTATCCTGAACATAGTTGTCCTGAACGCGCATCTTCGTACACTTGGTTGACGTTATAGACTTCGAGTATGTGGCATGAATTTCAACTTGATACTGCCACGCATTCCTGAGAAAAATGTCTTGACAGACAGACAGACAGACAGACAGGTGGATGTACAACGAAGTGATCCTGTAAGGGGTCCGTTTTTTTTTTCATTTTATGTACAGAACCCTAAAAATGGAGGAAGGCTTATCTTTTTTTTTTACATACATACAATCACGCCTTTTTCCACAGAGGGTTAGACAGAGGTGAATTAATACCCACAGTCCACCAATATAATTATTGTATTCAAATTTTTTTTTTTTTTCTTTTTTTTTCATATTTATTGTAAATCATAGGTACAGAAGATGTTCTCATAATAATTAGTTCAGCTATGTTTCACCATTTGGGTATACAATATTAAGCAGATTATTAATTTTATCAAATTATTAGATTATTAATTAAATTGTCAATTTAGTTATCACATAAAATTAAATAAAAAATACAAATAGCACAAAGTCAATCGTAACAGAAATTAAATTCATCAATAAATTATCATGCACCAGCACCACATTCATTTTCATTTTGTCATTATAGGTATATACCTATTAATTACAGTGAGTTATCCTCCAAAAATTCATTAATGGTATAATAACATTTTTCAATTAATAATTTGCGAAGTTTTAATTTAAAATTGTCCATTTCAATTATATCTCTAATTTTTATTGGTATTTTATTATATATTCGTGGACCTAGGCAAAACACACTGTTATGTAATAATTCTGTTTTACTAGCTACTATGGACAATTTATCACAGTTTCGAGCCCTAGTTCGGAATTCAAACAATTCTATGTTAGATTTAATAAATATTGCAACTTCATATACATAAAGAGAAGGTAATGTCAATATGTTTAGTGTCTTAAAATGAGGTACACATGAATCGGTCTGTTTAAGTTGGCAGATGCTTCTAATACAGCGCTTTTGAGCAACAAAAACCTGGGCTTTATATGTTGAGCTACCCCAAAAGATTATTCCATATCGTAAAGTAGATCCTACGTAGCCATGATAGGCAGTCAGCAAAGTGGACTGATTGCTAATTTTACGCAACCTATAGAGTGCGTATGAGAATTGACATAGCTTTTTACATATATGTTCGCAATGAGTTTTCCAATTCAATTTACTGTCAATGTAAAGGCCTAAGAATTTGGTGACAACAATCTCTTTGATTTTTATGTTTTGACAAGATATGTGCAGATTGTTTTGCGATGTGTGACGTTGTTTAAAGAACATTAAATTAGTTTTGTCTATATTGATATTTAAGTCATTTTCAGTCAGCCATTGTATTATTGATGTCATAGATGTATTTATATTATGATTTAAAGTTTCTAAATCACCACCAGTATAAAGTATAGTGCTATCGTCTGCAAATAGTGTCATTTTATATGTCGTTATTGTGGGCATGTCATTAATATAAATAAGAAACAAAAGAGGGCCTAATATACTACCTTGAGGAATTCCTGAAATTACGTTTCTTATATCAGAACTATGTGTTTCCTCAATTTTACTAGTTACCGATACCCTTTTTATTTTCGTCACTTGTTTCCTATTGCTAAGATAAGATTTCAGAATCTCATGTACGTTGCCTCTTACACCATACGTATATAGCTTATTTAATAGTATTTCATGATTGACACGGTCAAATGCCTTGGACATATCCATGAAAAGAGCTATTGCCGGTAATCGCTTGTCCATGTTATTTAGCACTTCATGCAAAAATTTATACATAGCTAAGTTTATTGATTTACCCTTTCTAAACCCGTATTGACTTGTAGTGAATAAACCATTAGCTTCGAAGAAATCATACAGGCATATATATATGATTTTCTCAAATATTTTGGAAAATATAGGCAATAAAGCGATAGGTCTATAATTATCTATTATTGACTTACTATCTTTTTTGTGGATGGGTTTTATTACAGTTAATTTTAATCTTTCCGGAAATATACCTTGTTCTATGCATAGATTCATAATGTGGCTTAAAGGGTCTGCAATGATGGTTGCTACATCTTTCACTGTTCGTTTAGTAATCTCATCATATCCTACGCTATAAGTATTCTTTAGGGTAGTTATTATTTTTAAAATGTCTTGGGGAATAGTAGGAGGCATGAATACAGATTTACTATTACATTCAATTTTAGACGTCTTAGTAGATGGTCGTTGTTCGATATTTTTGAGTGTACTGTCTTTTGCTATGTCTGTGAAATAGTTATTAAATGCATTTGCTATGCATGAACCACTAGTTATTGTTTCACTATTTATGGCAAGTTTTTCAACACCTTCATTTGGATATTTATATTTAATATTATTTATCACCTGCCAAGTTGCTTTTCCTTTATTTGCAGAGGTATTAATAAAATGATTATTTTGACATCTTTTTGTTAGTGTAATTATTTTCTTATAACGCCTAGAATAGTTGTGAAAGATCATTTTATTTTCCTCGGTAGGATGCCTTCTATAGTTCCATAGAAGATCCCTTCTTCGTTTACTACAGGCTTGTATACCTTTAGATATCCATTTGGGTTTTGTGATAAAGCTTACACGAAGTCTTTTCAGGGGGAAACACACGTTATAAGCTAGGTTAAATATGTCTGAGAACAAATTGTAAGCTAAATTCGGATCTGAGGTTTCGTAAATACCATCAAAAGAAACTTGTTTCAAATAAGTTTTAAACATATCTCTGTTATTCCTAGCAAAACAGCGCTTATAAGTGTACCAATATTTTAACATGCAAGTTCTTTTTACAGGACACGTTAGTATTTGGGCAGAGTGGTCAGATAGAGAAAAATCTATGATTTTTCCTTTACACAACTCGTCACACATCGATCCTACGTAATAGGAGGTGAGCCTATTGCCGTATTCCGGGCACTATTGTTGACTTGAGCCATGCATCTGAGGCTGAGTCTGCGTTGTCTGATGTTAAACAGCCATATCCCTCAGTCGCCTTGTACGACACCGCATGGCAAGAGATGGGGTGGTCCAAATTCTACTTTACCGGAAACCACGCGGCTGTCTTTTTTTTTATGTGCGTTAAACACCCACGGATACTCCTAACACCGGTGCCGGTGTGGGAGGTTATGTTGGTCTTGATCCGACTAAAACGCACGCCAACTGTGCCGCAGGTTGCCGGAGGTAAGATTAGCTGAGACATAACCCACACCCCGGCCGACAACCTAAAAAAAAAAAAACATCCTGAATCTAAACCAAAATAAATTAGAAGAAAAACAATGAAGAAGAAATACAATCAGGAGTCAGACACCGTGAACAGCTCCTAATGTAGTTTTTGCACTAAAAGAAAACCAATCTGTGGAACATTCACACTCAGAGCGCGCCTAAGAGTACAATCCTATTGATAGATATTATAATTGCGTGTGTTTGTATTGTTTGTTACTACATGAAGAGTTAGAAAAAGTACACATATTTAAATACAGCCACCCCTCTTTCCCAGTGAGATAGGCAGAGACAACAGCAAAAGAACAGCAAGAGTAATTATAAAGTGGTAGTGTCTGTACACTGGAGATTTAAGAAAAAATTTTTTTTTTATTCTTGTCTGTTTATCTGTTTACAACTGAACGGACATTTGGTGCGGTTTTTCCAAATTCTTTTTTTTTCTAGTAAAGCATCGAATACGAATACTACATCACAATCCAGCCTTATTGGCTAATTAGTATACAAATATCACCTAAATTACTACGTTTTTTCAAATTCAAATTCTTTCCACAATAAACTTTTCACAACAAACTTTATTGTGTTATTTTAAACTATCGCGGTGTGAATTCATAAAATTATACAATAAATAAATAAATAAATAAATAAATATTCCACGACATTCTACACAACGCTATCTAGACCCATGGTAAGCATAGCTTAACTAGCTTGTGTTATGGAATCTAGAATGCGGATAAACATACTTAGATACTTTTTTTTTTTTGTAAATACATACATATTATACATAGAAACACCCAGACCAATGCAAATATACATATTCATGCATACAAATATTTGCACTGAGCGGGAATCGAACCCGCACCCCCTGCATAGCAGTCGAATGCTCTACCGCTACGCCACGGAGGTCGTCAAATGACAATGGTGCGGGACTTTTGGCGATTAAACTTTATTGTGAAAAGTTGATTAGTCTTGTTCAGTTATATGTATGGGCATAGTCCTGTTTTGTCTTTTACATTGACAGCACATAAACTCTCTGTGCTTACATGGTTGGCAGCGCGTGTGTGACTCCCTTGATTTTGCACACGTCCATAGGCCACGGTAACCACTTTCCATCAGGTGGGCCGTGTATTTGTCTGCCACCGAAGCTGTATAATTTTTTTTTTAATAAAATTTGTTGTATGTTCAACTAAATTGACTGATACATTAACATAACGCTTTATTTTTGTTAGAAAGGTGGTTGCGCCGATGTAGAAGCTGTATTTCTTGACGTGGAAACACACTCTTTCTATACCCGTCTCCTCTCCCGCACTAACCATAGAATAGGACTAGATAGCTTCCGTCCGCCATTTGTGATATAGACACTCAGTCTCGCTTTGAACTAGCCAGCGTAATGACGGACCGCGCTCGCGTCTCTCAAAAATGATTAATATTTGTTACATTTTTACCGCTTCATAGACCTTTACCGATCGGATTGTGCCTCTCGTGTGTTCCTCAAGTGATCTAGTGACGCTGACGGCAGCTCCTGAGCAAGGAAGAGAAGATCCGTGTACCGGCTGCGATGAAAACACGTGTGTCGTGAAGGTTAGTGCATCCTCTCCTAATTTCTCGGGTTGCATTCATTGCTTGGATCACGCCCGCGGCAACCCGACCACCTGTCTTTTGTGTGTAAAGCGTCAATGGAACAGTTAGCTACTTCCCGCAATACAGTCCATTACCGCACGTTGCCAAGCGCCACCATTTTTGGTCCGGATCGAGCCGGATTCTTAGCCGTAGTTCGTATTTTGTTATTATTCTAATGGGAATAAGCGCATCGCACCTAAGTGCCTGGTTATTTTAGTAGAAAACCCCGCATCCAGACATTTAGGCTTAGAATTTGTTGTCCGTTCGCCGCTGGCTCGCATTGTACCTACCTAATACATAAATAGGTTAGGTAGCGTATCAACACTCAGTCGTAGTTTGCAATTTTCGCACCGCGCCTAATTACCTAGTTATTTTAGTAGAAAACCCCGCATCTAGGTATTTAGGCTTATAGGTTTAGATCTTAGGTATACTAGACACCCTAGTGCATAGGCACAGTGTAATACCTAACGCATTTGGCTTTGTTTTATTTTTTTCAATTACGTTGCTCGCTCGCCGCTGGCTCGCGTCGTATTTGCCTGGTACCTGCGTGGGTAGACACGTGGTTGTACCTCATTCCAATTCATACGAAAGTATTTTAATTTGAATAGATATTACGCAATACTTAGTCCCTGAAATAATAGTTGAACCTAGACAGCGACCATCGCGTAGGTACGACCTTGTTGCTATGCGCGTTTGTTCAAGCGTGCATTCACAGTTGTAGGTACCTACCTATCTGCCGAGTGTCGCTCGCGCCGCCTCGCTGCTCTGTACCGCTAAGATTAAGTCATTTCATATTTGTTGTTTACCGCACTTTAGTTTGAGATTTAATTGTAAACATGTCCCCAAAGGTTGATAAGACCGGTAAGGTTCAATTGAAACTTTTATACGCTAAAAAGGAAATGATTTACTCTCGCGTACAATCGATTTATGATAATGCACTTAAAACCTCTGATTTGGTCATCAGAGATTCGTTCTTGTGTTCTATAGAAAACTTAGATAGTCTACGCGC
This sequence comes from Eilema griseolum, assembly GCA_963662185.1. Lineage (NCBI taxonomy): Eukaryota > Metazoa > Arthropoda > Insecta > Lepidoptera > Erebidae > Eilema > Eilema griseolum. The sequence continues at coordinate 5,987,679 of OY759243.1, forward strand.
GGATTTCGAAACCTTAGTACATGACATCAACGTTTTAGAGTTGAATTTGAATCCCGATTACTCAGTGAGTTATCAAGCCTTGTCGTCGTTTGACGATTTGTATTGTCGTATCAAACGCGTCGCTAGGAGTTTGGAGAAGCCGGCTGACCTACCCAACCCCACTCGCGACCGACCTAAGTTGCCACCAATTCAAATACCCGAGTTTGATGGTAACATTCGCAATTGGTGTCTATTTATAGATAGTTTTGAGAATACAATAGATAAGAACGATTCGTTGACAGACCACGAAAAGTTGCATTATCTCGTTGAAAAATTGACTGGTAAAGCTATAACCGTTTGCGCTGGAATTACGTTTAGTGCCGAGAATTATAATTTAATTTTAAATACTTTGAAAGCTAGGTATGAGGATAAAAGATCGGTAGCTAACGCCTATTTAGATCAGATGTTTGATTTGAAATCTATTACGGCATGTAACGATCAAAACTTAGAGAAATTTCTAGATACTTTCGCGTCAGCTGTTCGCGCCGTAAAGAACCTAAAGATCGATGACCTCTGCGACTTCGTATTTTTGTATATGGGTTTAAGGAAATTAGATTCCGAAACCATTCGTTTGTTTGAGTCGGATCATCGCGGCAATAAAATTCCTAAGTTCGAAGACTTAGAAAGTTTTGTTCGCGAGCATATAAAAGTATTGCAGCGCTCTTCATCGAAACATGAAGGCGCGAAGATAGTTGTTGATTCTGCACGCAAAGTAGATGCGTCATCGAAGTCACTGAGGTCAACTCATACTTATGTTAGTACCGCACCAGCACGTGTACAGTCACCTGTTTGCTCTTTGTGTAGCACTCATCATTCGCAACTGTACAGGTGTCCTGGTTTTCTAAAATTGTCGCCTAGTGATCGTTATAAATTTGTTCGCGCTAATAATTTTTGTTTTAATTGTCTCGGTACTAAACACCGCGTTGTTTTATGTAATAGTAGAAATAGTTGTCGCAAATGTCAAGCGAGACACCACACTTTGCTTCATTTTGAGAATAGTAATGCCGCATCCAATGTGAGCACGGTTGGCTCGTCGAGCGGTGACACACGGCAGCCTGCGCCGCAGCCGCAGCCCGCGCTCGCGCGCGCTCCGGCCCGCCCGGTGACCGCCGCGGATGACGTCACCTTGTGTTCGTTCTCCGCTAGTGCTGCACTCACTACTGTGTGTCTTGCGACCGCCCGCGTTGTTATTGTTGATGCATTAGGTAAGCCGCGCATTGTTCGAGCGCTGTTAGATGGCGCTTCGCAAAGTAATTTTATTACTCAAGATTGTTGTCGGCGTCTTGGTTTCAATGTTGATAAGCGTTCAACCCGCTCAGTGGTGAAGGGTTTTGGAAGCTTACAGTCAGCTGTTCGTGGCACCGTTAAAACAAGGTTTAGATCTCGTTTTAATAATAATATTTGGTTTGACATGGATTCGCTCGTTATAGATAGAATAGCTGAACAGTTGCCTACCGTCCCGGTTGACACGTCTTTATTAACGAAATTTAAAGACTTGCCTTTAGCAGATGAGACTTACGCTGTTCCTGGAGTCGTCGATATATTGATCGGCGCTTCGATTCTCCCGCACCTCCAGTTATCACGTAAGGTTCAAGGGGGACCGACGTACCCCGCTCCGCACGCACTGGAAACAGTTCTTGGTTTTGTTATAATTGGTTCCGCACCCGCTTCTATGGATAGTTTTAGTCACTCGACTGCTTCGTTCTGTTGCACCGTCGAGCCGCCACTGGAGTCTACCATCCGCAAGTTTTCGCTCGGTGGCTCCCGTGTATCCGCTGAAAAACGCTTTCTTTGTTTGGAACGAAAGATGCAGGCGTCCCCAAAGTCGAAGCGGGCCTATGATGAGGTTGTTAACGAATATTTAGATAAAGGTTACATCTCACCTGCGCCTGCGGACACTGGCGGGACCCAGCCTTCGTACATTATCCCGCACCGCGGAGTTATTAGAGAAGATAAGCTTACTACTAAAACTCCGTGTAGTTTTGGATGGCAGTGCTAAGACTAGCACTTCCGTGTCGCTTAATGACATAATTGTAAATTTTCGCATTAATATTAGTAATTTTTAGCTTTTAGGACTCAACAGTCGCTTTGTGTTGGGCCCACTCTTCGCCCCATCGTTGGGACACATTCGTCGCTAATAGAGTGGCAAAAATTCAATCTGAATTGGCGCCACATAATCTCTTTCACGTTGCTGGCACCGACAACCCAGCCGATTGTCTCTCTCGTGGATTGCTTCCTTCGCAAATTTTAGATCACCCGTTATGGTTTAGTGGACCGTCCTGGATTCATGCCGCGTTAGATGGGTGGCCAGTTAGTCAATTCAATCCCACTACGGTTTCCGAACCACCCGAGGAGAAGAAGCACTCGCTTGTTGTATCGGTCCCGCGTGAAGAGACCCTTATTTGTTGTTGGCTAATCGCGTCTCGTCTTGGTCGAGACTGTTGCGTTGTGTTGTTTGTTCGCCTCTGCCCTCTGCCTAGCCAGCGGTAGGCACGAGCTCCAATCTAGGTTTATATTTTAGTTGTTATTTCCCAAACCTAGATTTAGATTAGACTTTAGATTTGTTTCGCATTTGTCGTTTCGAAGGTAACCCTTCAAGCCGGGGGGAATGGTTGCGCCGATGTAGAAGCTGTATTTCTTGACGTGGAAACACACTCTTTCTATACCCGTCTCCTCTCCCGCACTAACCATAGAATAGGACTAGATAGCTTCCGTCCGCCATTTGTGATATAGACACTCAGTCTCGCTTTGAACTAGCCAGCGTAATGACGGACCGCGCTCGCGTCTCTCAAAAATGATTAATATTTGTTACATTTTTACCGCTTCATAGACCTTTACCGATCGGATTGTGCCTCTCGTGTGTTCCTCAAGTGATCTAGTGACGCTGACGGCAGCTCCTGAGCAAGGAAGAGAAGATCCGTGTACCGGCTGCGATGAAAACACGTGTGTCGTGAAGGTTAGTGCATCCTCTCCTAATTTCTCGGGTTGCATTCATTGCTTGGATCACGCCCGCGGCAACCCGACCACCTGTCTTTTGTGTGTAAAGCGTCAATGGAACAGTTAGCTACTTCCCGCAATACAGTCCATTACCGCACGTTGCCAAGCGCCACCAAAAGGTATTGGACAGACTTGAAAGATTAGGTTTGTTTGAGGGCAATTGGTTGCAGGAACCGGAGTTATGATCAAAAACGACAACCAGGTGGGCAGAACCATGGGCATAATTTAGCACATACCTAGTATCCCTACTAATATTATAAATGCGAATATAACTTGTTACTGGATTGAGTATTTAAACTATCATGGTCACTCACATCAGTTTCAAAATAAACGGGATATTTACCATGTTTCATTGTTTTTCCCTATAGAAATTTCTATATTTTTTAAATTCAATAGCTTCGCGAACAATCCGCGAATAGTAGTGGCGATCAGTGGAGAGTACTTTGGAGTGATGAATCTCAATCCAATATCAGTATCAAAATAAACGGGATATTTACCATGTTTCATTGTTTTGAGTTTCCGATATTTCGGCGCTGTTACGAGCACCATGATCACGGAGGAACGCTTGCAACAGCGCTGAAATATCTGAAACTCAAAACAATGAAACATGGTAAATATCCCTTACCATTCATTAATAAAATAATTGTGAGTAGGCGTACACAGAATGTTTTCCGCATACCTCTAGACGCTCGCAAGCCAGTCCAGTCGTGACCACGGGTGTTGCAACGCATCCGAAACGTCAGCAAAAATAGTAAGTTCTATGATTTAATCGCTAAAAATCCCGAACTGTTATATAATAATGAATTCACACCGCGATAGTTTAAAAATAACAATTACTCTGTCTGTCTGTTAAGCTTTCATGCTGTAACGATTTTGATGAAATTTGGTACAAAGCTAGGCTAAAAATTCGTCAATCGTCGGCAACTTAGTGGTTCGAATCCTGGCTATTACACTACCGACCTGAACTCACTCCTAACACAAGCTATTTCGCGTAGCTCTTCTTCTAATATTCTTCAAAAAAAATTGGAAGAGGGCAAAGGTAAGTTTGCTTGTGGCTACCTGCATCACCTTTCACCATCACCATCAGCATCACCAACCATACAGCAAGATGCAGTCAACTGACGGACGGACTGAAAATTAAAAAAAAGAACAAAGTTTTAGGTTCTATTCCGAGCTTGTTCGTAAAACACTTTTATTCAAACTAAGCTAATATAAAACCGACATTTTCAGTAATCGGGCCACAAAAGCCTTAAATATAAATGGACGCAGTGGGACGTAACTGGAGATAGCCTGACCTTTCCTACATTGTTGGCGAAATCTAGATCAGATGCATTATGGAACTATGTCCTAGCTTTTATCCGCAGTTTTGTCCGTTCTGCCATAGAAACGATGATGTAGTGATGTGATTGTGTTATTCCGGACTATAATCTATCTGTGTACCAAATTTTACCCAAATCTGTTCAACCGTTCTTGCGTGATTGAGTAACAAATTACGTGACAATAATGTCTTTCTTTCCGGCGGTCTACGCGTGTCGTAGCTCCGTAGCAACGTAGCATAATTAGCATGACTCCCGAATGTAACTGTCTGTTACACTTTCACGACAAAATAACTGTACTGATTTTGATAAAACTTTATACAGAGATGAACTAGCGATTTTAAAAGACTTGAGCTGCTTTTTATCCCGAAATGAAGGCGGGAAGGTGTTGTTCAACTTCACATACTTAGGGTATAGATTGACAATAACTAGATGTTTTTATATTTTTTCAATTTAAACATAATAGTTACCCAAATGAGGGTGTTAATATAGCTCTGCCTACATCTTCGGGGATTTACAGGCGTGTATATATAAGTTTGCATGTATTCAAGATAGTAGATACTGGTTAAAAACTAGTATGTTTTATTTTTATTTATTTATCCCAAAAAATCACACTGTTTTTATTCTGAAATATAAAAGTTCCACCTCAGTCGACATTAAACATTTCAACGCTGTACATTCCTGAACCACAAAACACATTTGTACCCGAGTGTACGAATAAAATAAACACGCTAAGTCCTAAGTACATTCGCGTGTAGAGCACCATACCTAGAAGATAACCTGAGATTTATTGCTGTCACTTACTATCTCGACTATATTTCTACTAGAAATAACACAGTATAAAAGACTCATTTATATTACAACGGTAGAGCTATGTACAGTTGTGTACAGTCAACAGAGGAGATACGGTTACACCTTTACAGTCTAAGTTGTATGTACAGTGCATTCTCTAGGAGGTAGGACTCGACGGTATTCCCGTCCTAATTGAGCAGTCCGACTGGGTAAGTACCTCCAACCTACAGAATACCACGGCTATAATAACCTCGTGTTGTGTTCCCGGTGAGTAGGGTAGCTTTTTTTTTTTTTTATATAGGACACGTCAATTGGACTTCGCCTTGCCTGATGGTAAGCTGAAGGCAAAGTCCCAGAAAAGAGGGTCACCATTACTTTACATTAAGCTAGAGCTCACTAGAGAGTTTTTGTGCTGTCAGTGGGAAGACTAAAGGCTTTTGTGTCTTCTGCACTGACGGCACAGAAACTCTTTGTTCTTACAGGAATAGGGTTGTTCTGCATTAGATTGTAAACATACAGCCCATGACAAAGTGCACGTTTAATGGTATTAGAATTAGACTCGATTACATGAGATGATCATTATATATAGATGTCAATTACATTTCTGACGTAATTGCTTCACCGCACTTTCTTTTGGTCAATGATGAATTAACCGATACATCACGACTTTCAAAAACGGTGCAACACAAAATATGAAAAAAATAACTACTTACTCGCGTGAAAAGTAATACTTACGTCAATATTATTAATTTATATGAATTATATAAATAATAATATAAAGAACCTTTACAGCTGCGTAGAGATGTTGCGTCCATGGCTGTATTTTACCGTCTGTACCATGGGGAGTGTTCTGATGAGATCTTCCAATTAGTCCCACCCTCCCCTTTCCTACACAGGACAACGCGTGCAGGTCTTAGATGTCATCCGCACACGGTGCAAAACATCCGATCAAGAACCAAGCGGTTCGGTGACTCTTTCCTCTGTCGCACCATTAAGGCCTGGAATTCATTACCAGCTCACGTGTTTCCTTCTTCCTACAGTCCCGGGTCCTTTAAGCGGGGCGTGAAAAAGCATATGAAAAGGCCGTCAAGCTGAGTTTCACCATTGTCACACGGTATGTGTAAGTAATGGTGACCCTCTTTTCTGGGACTTTGCCTTCAGCTTACCATCAGGCAAGGCGAAGTCCAATTGACGTGTCCTATATAAAAAAAAAATAAAAAAAAAAATCTGAAATTAACAATTCATTCATTAATTCACAAGGAAACGTCGTAGATTTATTGTCAGCTAATCAAATAACACAATAAAGGCAATCACACGCTTCCGTGGATATCTCACTGGATAACTCTATGAATAATATTAGATATTAATATTTGAGATTTAGTATTAATGACGTATTTGTATTTGCATGGTGTACTGTTGTTGCTGATTGGTGCGTAAAATGAGGACGTTCATTCTCATTTTTATCGCCGTTTTAGTGTGCGGGCAACATATCTATAGTTTGTAATATATTATTGCTTTTGGTGGTGTATTGCGTGGCTATAATACACTTTTTTTTATATACCACTTAGCTGGCAGACAAGCACATGGCCCACCTGATGGAAAGTGGTTACCATGGCCTATGGACGTTTGTAACACCAGAGGAGTCACAGTCGCGCTGCCAACCCTGTAAGTACAGAGTTTCTGTGCCGTCAGTGTAGAAGACAAAGAGGGCAATCCTTTAGTCTTCCCACTGACAGCATACATTCTCCAGTGAGCTTGTGCTACCCTACTCACCGCTGGGAACACAACACGAAGTTATTATGGCCGCGCTATTCTGTAGGGCGGAGGTACTTCCCCAGTCGGACTGCTCAATTGGGCGGAAATACCGCCGTGTCCTACCTCCTTATATTCATTAATGGAGATCACTAGCGTGGGCGGAATCAATGAAAACATTTTATCCTTGAAGCCGACATACCCTCGTTAACGCACGGTGGCTACACCAGCAGCTGTCTGACAGAACTAATTTAAAACAACTCCAAACCATATCACATCTGTCCGAAGTCGGAGATGTTCACAAAAGTTGTTATTAACGTAATAGTTAAAAATTAAATACAACGTTCTAGGAGCTTTTTGTTCTATTTTTAACTTCCATGTGTCTGATAGCTCGTTTTCCACTCCAATCAATTGAACGAATCAACCAGTTGATCAGAGTGGAAGTCGATTCAGGCATATGTTCCTTTCGAATCAACTAGTTGATTCGATATTTTTTTTACTAAAGTTTCTTTCAGGTGTGTTCCTACCGAATCAATTTTTATTAAAAAAAAAAAAAAAAAACGTTTTGCTGAATTCATTGGATCTTTGATTTTTTAACTGTCAAATGTCAAAAAGAAAAAAACTCTGATTATAAGCAAGTCCGATTCGCCAAGTGCGAGTCGGACTGCGCAAAGGGTTTCCGTACAAAATTGTTAGCAATATAAGAAGAACATTTGACGTTTATCGTTTATTCTGAGGGGAAAAAGGCTCATTAAAGAAAAAAATATGTATTTACAAAAGAAATATGAAATATCTACCTATGTATGTTTATCCGTTATTGCAGTATCCATAACACAAGTTCTTAAATGATACTTATATATTACTTTGGGCTATATAATTGGTGTCTACGTTCTAACTGATTAGTCACACTGGTGTGATAACCTGGTGTGATTATGTGAACCTGGGGAGAGACCTGGAACGATTTTTTTATTTTTCAACCTCTTGGGTCAAGCTACGCTATCCCCAGGTAACATAGGCTATATTATATAACCGACTTCGCAGCACGAATGAGGGTGCGCGGGTGAAACAGCGTGGCGCTGCTAGTCTCATATATTTTTATTTTTTATACCACTTAGGTGGCAGACAAACACACGGCCCACCTGATGGAAAATGGTTACCGTGGCCTATGGACGTTTGTAACACCAGAGCAGTCACAGTTACGCTGCCAACCCTTTAAATATACTAAACGTTCGCTTTGATGTCGTAGTAAGAATCGACTATCGAAATCGAATGACCGTGATTTTTTACGGAATTGTTTTTTTAAGCAAAATCATTGATATTTGCCCTCTATTCCTGATTATGTTCTCTATGTATGTAGAGCATATCTGTGTCCGGCAGTCTAGATATTACAAAATAAACTTACATTCACAGTAATGCTTCCGTTACACTTCGGCTTATTGTTTTTTTTATAGTTTATACATCTTAAAAAAGTAGCACCACTTTTATACATTCGGACTTTCGTATATTGATAATTTTTGTACAAAATGACTTTGCCACCATTTTTTTCAATTACCTCCATGGTAATACAACCCCGTTTTTCAACGTAAAATAATGAGGATGATTAGGTAACTCAGCGGACAATATAAGAAAATTAATATAAAAATATTTTCTATGATAATGTCAATGCTTACATCAAATAATCAAATTTACAGTTCTCAAGAATAATACTCGGAAAAGGTTTTATATCCCTCTATTAAGTTGTGTAGATAGGAACAAACTAGAAGAATAATAAATGTTCCTATCGGATCAACTAAAAGGTGATTCGTTGGGAACAAAAAATAGTTGATTCGTTTCAGTTGATCGCTTTAGTTGATCGGAGTGGAAAATGTATGTTTGTGCATCTTTGATATATGTCGCAGTGAAATTTGTTGCGGCCAAGAAGAAGGAATTGATAATATATTCTGTCCTCCATTGTTGCGCCGTTTCTTCTCGACTAGCATCTAGGTTGAGGTAAACTTAGGTTACGTAAGTAGAATATAAATGACGTCATTTATATAACCATGTTACATTATGTTGAAAATAAATAAATCGAAAAAAATAACTAAATAAATAGACCTATATAATTGAATTGCAATCAGTTTTGTGCTTCAATGGGTGTTCTGCAGATCTTACATATATTTTCGACGTCCAAGTACATACATACCCAGCTTCTTATTTAATTGACGGGAGCTGGTCACTGGTGCTGGTGTGAGAGTTCTCACGTTCGCCACCTTGTTCGCGGCGATGGTTCGCTGCGCGGATGCGTGGGCGGCCGGCGCCTCCTTTTGCGAGCAAGTAATGCTCGTGAAGGAGACGGCGGAGCGGGAGCGAAGGAGACCCGCAAACCGTGCTGCTCGTGAGCGGAGGCGGCTCGGGCGTCGGAGGTCACAAAATGACCTCCGTCCCCCGCACTGAACCGCCTATCACCCTAGCAGAAGCAAACCGTGACGGCCTCCCCATTCTCGAGGATGCGATGGCGACTCCGTGGTCCCCACACCCAAAGAGGGCCGTCTCATAGGAGACGGTCCTGGGCCGGCCGGTGTTCGTGGGATATGTCTCAGATAATCTGACCTCCGGCAACCTTCGGTCCACACAATCAGCGTGCGTTTTCGTCGGTTCAAGTCCGACATAACCTCCCCCGCCGGCCTCAGTGGTGGGATTTTTCGCACGTAAAAAAAAAGCCAGAGCTCACTGGAGAGTTTTTGTGCTGTCAGTGCAGTGGGAAGACTTGTCCTGATTGTGTCCTCTACAATGACGGTGCAGAATCTCTTTGTTTTTACAGAGTCGACAGCACGGGTGGGACTCCCCTGGTGTTGCAGTGGTGGTGAGGGTATCCGTGGGGATTCTGCGCATATTAAAAAAGCTTCTTATTTAATTAACCCCTCCGCTGCTGAATAAACACAGACAGTACGTGAGCTTTCTGAACATAAATCGCATATTATTCCAATCTTATCAAAATTAAACGACACGTTAATATTCCATGCACGGCTGGCTGCAAAGAGATAGTCACTAATTTATGATATCTTAGTCGTTAAGTAAGTAAAATGGCGACGGCTCTTTTATTTCAAAATAAACTTAATGTGCAGTCAGCGACAACGGTTAAAAGCTGATTTCATCAACGCAAAGAGTCAAGATCATTATAATGAAACTGCGTTGTCCATGAAACCAGAGTATCCAGACTATAAAATGTTAAAAATCGCAATGCAGTAAGTATTATATAATACATATTTGCGCGCCTCCCCATGTCCGGGGACTAAATGGGGACTCCGTGGTTTCCACGCCCGAAAAGGGGCAGCTTGAAAGATATGGCCCTGGGTCGGCCGGGGTGTGAGGGATATGTATCCGGCAACTTCACCTCCGGCAATCTACAGCCCTCAGAGGCCCACAAAAACGACGAAGACTGACGTGTCTGTGTGTGTGTGTATGTGTATGTGTCTGTCTGTGGCATCGTAGCTCCTGAACTGATGAACCGATTTAAATTTAGTCGAAACTCAGTTTATTTTTAACTTTTTATGGCTGTTTTTTGTGACGGGGGTTTTTTAAATTTTAATACATATAATCACGCCTTTATCCCCGGAGGGTTAGACCGAGGTGAATTAACATTCACATTTCACCATTCATTGAATTCAGTCCCACGTAATAGGGGGTGAGCCTATTGCCGTCTTCCGGGCACTATTGTTGACTCGAGCAATACATCTAAAGCTGAGTCTGGACTGTATTTATCTGTCTGGTGTTAAACAGCCCTATCCCTTAGTCGCCTTGTACGACACCGCACGGAAAGTGATGGGGTGGCCCAAATTCTACTCTGCCGGGAACCACGCGGCGTTAAATTTTAATTCAATTTTTTAATCTGTTCAAGTCCGATATTAACTCTCCCATCGGCTAACACGGTGCAGGGGGTGTATACGTGGGGATTTTTCGCATGATAAAAAAAGAGTATACTTGATACATATTTTCAACATCATCTGTACACGTGTTTCTACAAATAAATGTATTTTCATATTTATCTTTCAATCGTGTGGATTCAGTTTTTCATTGGCTCGGAATTTCACTGAGGAAATATAACCTAAAAAGTTATTCGTTTGAGCGTGATTCAGTGACAAACTTGCACATTTATAATATTAAGGGGGTTGAAGAAACTCAGTAAAGTAATTACTCAGGACATATATCTTGAACCTAAAATATACTCAAAATGTGTTCTGTACATGCAGTACCTATACGTTTCTTCATTTACAATTATAAATATTCAAAGTACTGACCTTAGTGCATTAAGAATATTTACATAATATACACGGAAATTATAGAAATAAAAATATATATAAAAAAGAATATATATCTAAATAATCCTGCAGGTTCAGGCGTCAAAGAATTCCTCGCCATCGATGTCAACCGGGAATGTGGCCAGAAGGCTAGCGGCATTGCTACGGCGGGTGACAAGCTCAAATTCACCGAACAAAGATTATCACAAAACAATCCGTCCGCGCCAGGGTCTCGTTTGTCTCGCGATTTAAACCCAAATTATGTGTCCTGAGGCATATACGATTGATTTTAATAATAGGAAACCATTTAATAACTTACCAAGTAAAAAATATAACGAAGCAGAGACTTGGAATTTCTGCGAAATGGAATAATAAAGGAAAAGTCCCCCGGTCCTGATTACCCAACATTCTGAGAAAACAATAGAGCCTTCGTTGGCAGTTGGTTTTAATATTTGTAGAACAAAACGATTGGAGCAAGGAGCTGATTACTGGCGGCCCTGCTGCACTGGGAACTCGTTGTGCTAATACAGAGGAAGTTTGAATAAAAAATATAATAAGAATTTCGTATTTTACATGCTTATGTTAGGGTAGATTGAACGAAGTAATAACATACATTTATTCATAAAGTTACGCGACATTGTAGCAAAAAGAGACAACTACCTTCCACATGCGATGATCATTTTGAATACTTTATTAGTCAATATCGATTTAATGCTTACTGTACTTCACTTGGCCTTGACTCAAAACGTCTGTGCGCTGAGTAACATACGTACCATGCCTGTTTTGACCTTTCCTGCCTTGAACATTTACCCTCAACTCATAAATCAGTCTTGTTATTTTTTCTTAAGGAATTAAACATATGACGTCGTTGTACAAAACTAGTTCGCTGATTTTTTTACTATTCAACTTTTTCTTATTATAATATCATAGCTATATAAAGTTTATGGTAGCTTAGTAATTCTTGTAAAAACACCACTAACTTAAGAAGATTTTCGTTGTAGAGAAACTGCATTACAAAATAATATTCACTATTTAAAAAAAAATCTCTCAATTTATTCGTTAAAAGAGAATCAAATTTCTTTATGAAAAAAGGTAACTTAAACCCAGTGCAATCAGAGCTCTTTGAAGCTAAGTGTTTCTTTTAAAAATACGAAGAATCGACAGCACTTTGGATCGCATCCAAGACCGCTTCAAAACGAAACTAATGTACTTACAGATACTGTCCAGAAAAATTCAAGATGGCTGCCAATCATAGACATTGTTAGTGGTAGATTGTATTACATTCATTTTTTGTGTATTAGTTTATAAAAGAGTATGATAAATTGATTGTATTAATAATTATGTGTAAGTCCGTTACAGTTTTGGGGGTATCCTGTTAAGGTGGTGGATGTAGGTCATAAATAAATAAATAAATGTTTAAATAAAAAAGTGCTTTAATTTTGTCCGAAGAAAGAAAAATCTAAATAGTGCCGCCATTTGTACATGTAGTCGTACATGTACTGTAATGTGTTGGTGTACAATAAAAATTATCTTATTTTATGAATCCTTCACAAGGGTAATTTTTAAATAGAAGTAGCACATTATGCTTCATAACATCTGCTAATACAAGTGAAAGTCTAATAAAAATCGGCTAATATTTTCAAAGATAAGTCAAGTCAGAAAGACGGATATAAAAAAATTAAACCTTTCTATAAAAATGTAATTTTAGCATTACAAACAGAGAGTTCGATTGAAGTATTTGTATGAAGGATAATAAATCAACGGTAATGTTACTTTTTATTGTTTTATTTGTTTTTAATCATCCACCATTTTCGAATTATTAATAAAGAAGTATGACGTCACTCTTCTGTGTTTCAATAAAAAAATCATAGAAGAACAAACCGTTATGAAATAAATTTAGACAGTTAAGCACAACTTCTGTAACAATTTGAAACAACGAAATCCCATAATTATTTTAGAGAGATTCAAGAGATTCGCAATAACTAATTACTGTTACCCCAAACATTCATTACAAATAATGCTAGTCGTAATTTAAGAAACAAAATTGACTCAACTCCTTTAAATATTTTTAGTTTCACGTTAAATATCTACTGAGATGTAATTAATCTTTTTGTTAGATTAAATATACTCACTGGATGTTTAACTTAATTTTATAGTCAGAATAAAAAAAATGTCATTCAATTTTCACATTTAAAATCCAGCGCTCTTTGTAGAAAAAGACATTTTGGTCTAAGATTAATTAAATTTCAAGACTTTTTCTAGACAAGACATGACAACAATACTTAGACTTATTGTTATTAGAGACAATAAAACCTCCATCATAGCAGTTAAACCACGAAGGACGGAATATATATATTTGTTAAAGTGGCAGGTTAGTTACCACTTTAAGTGGAACAATCGAAAATCGAACTGTGTGTACTAAGTTGGAGACAGTAAAACATTAAAACTCAATTTATATTTGATCTATACAATTGTTCAAAACTAATAAACTAACTTAAGATTATATACTCTCAGCGGTAACGAAACCATATCGCGATGTAACTTGATGTTTACGCCATCTATCGAGCTTCGAGAGAAACTTTAAAAAATAAATTAATTTTATACAACTGTTTTCATTTGTACTGAACAATATTCCTTCTCCACGAATCCTACAATCTACTATCACGCTATGACGTCGTCGTGATCCGTCACTATAATACTACCTACCTACTTACGGCTGTCCCCAATAACTCACTCACAGTTATATTTAGATAGCTACTTCTGGTAATCAGTCAATTTCGTTGTAAGTGTATCTACTGTCCCAATATTATAAATTACACATGCCTCTGTAAGACCAAAGCTGTGCTGTGCTATCTCTATCTCTGATGGCTATAAGAATATTTTTTGAGTTATTATTGACTGATCGCTGCAGTTGGCCCGTTAAACATAATTCTTACTAATAGGATTTGTTCTAAACACCCATTGTAAATTAAACTGTATGCATGCTACCTACAAGTTCTACTGTAATCTATTGGTGTATCTATCTATCTAAACGATATTGGGACGCGTTCTTTTTTCTACAAATCTCTATCTATCTATGAGGCAGGCCTTCCCATCGGTAGATAAAGTACGGCAGTCGGATTACATATTAATGGTAGAAATATAAGGACACTAAAATCAGAGATTGATGACGTTTCTGATCTTTAGTCTACCCAAACTGGCAGTAGATAGGATAAAGGGAACGGCCGTTAGTTAAATCATTTTTTTTTTAATATACCACTTAGGTGGCAGACAAGCACACGGCCCACCTGATGGAAAGTGGTTACCGTGGCCTACGGACGTTTGTAACACCAGAGGAGTCACAGTCGCGCTGCCAACCGTGTAAATACAGAGTTTCTGTGACGTCAGTGTAGAAGACAAAGTAGGACAAGCCTTTAGTCTTCCCACTGACAGCACAAATTCTCCAGTGAGCTCTGGCTACCCTACTCACCGCTGGGAACACAACACTAAGTTATTATAGCCGCGGTATTCTGTAGGGCGGAGGTACTTCCCCAGTTGTTCAACCTGCCTCAAGTAAAAAAAACACATTACATTGATTTCACAATCTACAGGCCCGGATCATGGCCCCTATGACCCTTCACATTGAAAACACCGTTGAGTACCTAAACTTAAGTAATGAATTCTCAAATGGAAGAATAAGATTAAGATTTCAAGAAAAAATTTCAATAATTGCTGAGAAGCTCTTCGACATTCATTCCAATACTTTTTATTCCGTTAAGAGTATTTAAATATTTAAGTGTTACTCCTGGTTACTTTCAAAGTCGGCTTAAAAAGGATTATATTTATAGAAATATATTTTAGGCCATTTTCACATGTTAGCTAAGAGGCATTAGGATATTTTTTTCAATAATAATAATCATTTTATTTTCAGTCTTCGGTCTATATGTGTTAGTAACAATGATCTTATAACTATGTTAGTACTACATTAAACAAATTAAATTGAGGACACGCTCTAGCATGCAGGCGCGTCCACCTTTGCAGGACAGGAAGGTCCCACTCCTCGGACAATACCTTCAGGATGCTGTTGGAGCTACCTAGCAGTCGAGCAGACATTGACGCGCTCCGCTATCTTATCATAGCGTAAAAATAATCACAATGTGCCTCCGCGAACATCTTTGATGCACTACAGAACCTCGGCAGGTTCAGCAGCACCCGCAAGGCATTGTTGTACTGATTATAAAGATGTTTAATTGAATATGTCGCGATTTGTATTATGTTTCCCTATGACGAAAGGCAATTGTAACTGTTGGTTATCCTTTTTATACAGGTGGTAACGCAGTAATAATAATAATAATAATAATAATAATAATAATAAGCCCTTTATTCAGACCAACTTAAAATCTATTTACAAAGTATTATGAACTATTTTATTTTGTTAAACTAATCTTAGTCTATTTTCTAATATTTCCTAACTTTTTGTAGGTCTGTTTGCCAATCGGCAAAGGCCTCCTCCAACCTTTTCCATTCTCGCCGTTCTTGAGCCACCCTATTCCAGGTTACACCTGCTACTTGTCGGATGTCATCGTCCCATTTTTTCTCTGGTCTACCTCTTTTTCTTTTACTTTCTCTAGGGTACCATCTTGTGACAATTTTGCTCCATTTCTCTTCGCCTCTTATCATATGCCCTGCCCACCGCCATTTGAGTCTTCTGATTTTGGATGTTATATCTATAACATTTGTCTTTTTCCTGATGGTATGGTTTTTTACTCGGTCCGATTTTTTTACGTTCAGCATACTCCTTTCCATGGCATGTTGGCAGGTTTCCAGTTTTCTTGTCGTATTTTGTGTTAGAGCCCATGTTTGGCTGCCATACGTTAAGACTGGTAGTACGCAGGTGTTGAACAATTTTGTCTTTAAATTGATGTGAAGTGTCTTGTCCTTCATGATCTCCTTCAGACTCCAGTATCTCTTCCAGCTATTTATTATTCTTTTCACCACTTCCTTACATATGGGGTTCTCTTGTGTTATTAGCTGTCCTAGATATACGTATTCGTCCGTGTATTCGATTTGGTTATTACCTAGATGTATGATGGATTTCTTCCCGTTTGTCATAACCTTTGTTTTCTCCGGGTTCAACTTTAAGCCTGTCTTCTCGCTTTCATTTGCTAGTTCGTATATCATTTGTTGTATGTTTTCCGGGGTTTCAGCAAACAACACAATATCATCTGCAAACCTCAAGTGTGTGAGAGAGGTACCGTCGACATTGATTCCAAGATTTTCCCAGTTAAGACCCCTAAAGATTGTTTCGAGAACCGCTGAAAATAGTTTTGGGGATAGTGGGTCGCCTTGTCTAACACCTCTTTGTATTCTAAATGGGTTTCCTTTCTTTTCTAGTTGTATTTTCGCAGTACTGTGGCTGTAAACATTTTTTATTAGCCGGATATATTTTTGTTCGATTCCTTGTTCTTTCAGAGACTTCCATATGTTTTCGTGATATAAAGAGTCGAATGCTTTGGTGTAGTCGATGAAAGCGATGTAGTACTGGCGCTGGTAGGCTTTGTACTTGTCTAAGACCTGGCGGACTACATGAATGTGGTCGATCACCGAGAATCCTTTCCGAAAACCTGCCTGCTCGATGGGTTGGTGTTCGTCCAGGGTTCCTTCGATCCGTTTTAAAAGTGTCTTTGCGAATATCTTATAGATATTAGACATGAGACTGATTGGGCGAAAATTCCGGATGTCGTGTTTGTCCCCTTTTTTATATAGAAGGATAATGTTTGATTCCGTCCATTGCCGTGGTATAGTTTCTGTCTCTAAGATATTGTTAAACATTTCCGTGAGGATCGGTGTGATAACCTGCGTATTTTGTACTAAAATCTCATTGTTTATACCATCGGGTCCTGGTGCTTTGTCTTTCCGTTGTGTGTCTATTGCTCTCTCTACTTCTGCGTGTAGGAATTTGGGAGTAGCTGAGGTCTCTTCTAAATTTGTTTCTTCAGATGAGGTGTGGTTGTATGCATACAGTTCCTTGTAATAGGATGTTGCAATATCCAATATATCTGTTCTACCGTGGTTCCAGTCTCCTCTTTTGTTTCTCATTTTTACTACCCAGTCTATAGATTTTGTTAATTCTTTATATGCTTTTCTGACTCCACCCGTTTTTATTACATGTCTTTCGATGATCTCCATTCTATTTCTATTCCTATCTAATCTTAAGTTTTTCTTTATTTCTTTGTTAATTTCAGTTAGTTGTTTCCTTCTATCTTTTGAGACTTTTGAGTGAATTAAATGGCGCCTTTGTTCTAGTAACTGTATAGTGGTGGTTGTAAGCCATTGTTTGTGTTCTCTAGTGGTATTTGCAGCGAGTTTTGTTTCAGTTTTAATAATATTTTCCATCCAGTTGTATTTTTCTTGTATGGTTAGGTTATGTGTGTTTTCGCTATAGTTTGCGAGTTTGTCTTCCAGTCTAATTCTTAGTTGTTCCATTTGGTGGTTTCCGAGCTTTAGGTTTGGTGGTTCTTGTCTTGGTCTAGGTTTACTTGGTTGTGTTGTTTTTAATTCTGCTCTAATCAGTCTATGGTTGGTGTTGAAGTTGAATTGGTTGATAATGTTGAAGTTGCTGAAGTAGCTGGTTTTGTTAGTCATAAAGAAATCGATTTCATTTTTTGTGTTCCCGTCTGGTGAGATCCAGGTCCACATCCTTTTTTTATTTTTTTTGTATATGGTATTTAAAATGGTAAGCTTGTTTTCTAGTGTGAAGTTCATTAATTTTTCCCCGTTCCTGTTTCTGGTTTTGTTGCAGTAAGTAAAAGGTCCCAGTGTGTTTTCTTCTGGCCTTTTGGCTCCAATTTGCCCATTGAAGTCTCCCATTACTATTATGTTTTTGTGTGCTTGATCTCGAATAACTTTATTTAATTCAAAGTAAAAGGTGTCTATTGTTTCTAGGTCTGACTGTTCTGTAGGTGAGTATATTTGTATGATAGACCATGGGTCTTGGTATCCGGGCAGTTTTAAATTCATCATTGCTATGCGCTCCGAGATGCCCATGAACCCTGCTATACAATCTGTTAGATGTTTCTTTACAATAAAACCGACCCCATGTCGTCCGGGGGTGGTCCCTATATGGTATAATAAGTAATCCTGGTACGAAACAATTCTTTCTCCCAGCCTTCTCACTTCACTAAGGCCAACAATATCTCATTTGATTTTTTCTAGAGCGTATGTTAATTCTGTTAAGTTTTCTTCATTTTTTAAAGTAAGGGTGTTCAATGCAGCAATATAGATTTTTCTGTTTCTTCTGTTACTTTTTTGTAGTATTGGAGGGTTGTGGTCTTCATCCCCCACGAGGACCAGTCGGCTTGGGGGAGATTGTGGTGTTGTACTCTGTTGGTTTTCGTGTTTTGTTTCGGTTTCCGGTGGTCCGAATGTTGATTGCTATTTGTTTTTGTGTGTGGAAATATTCGTAAGAGAGTTGGATTTTATTCTCATGGCATCAAAGGTGTTTGTTCTGTTGTTTTTTAGGGAGCTCAGCGTTTGTTGTTTTTTGGTCTGAGTATTTGACAGTGAAGGTGGTGAGGTAGATGGTTGCCTTTTCCTTTTTTCATTGTTGGTGTTAGGTATTTTGATTATTATTTTATCATATTTTAGAAAGGCTATGTTTCCTTTTTTCCTTTCCTCTAGTAGTTGCGGTTGTAGAGCTTTCCTTTTCTCCAGAACTTCTTTCGAATAGTCTTCCGATATATAGATTCCATTTAGTTTCTTGCTGTTCTTCATAATCTCATGCTTCTTCAATTCGCTTAGAAGGGAAAATAATACAGGCCTTGGTTTATTTTGGGATATTTGTTTTCCTAAGCGGTATAATTTATTTACTTCGTTTTCCACCAAATTAATGTTTAAGTCGATTCTAAGCTTCTCTTTTATATTCTGGAATAGCTCATTTGTTGAGATTTCTCCCTCTTCTAGTCCGTGAATAATTAGGTTGTTACTTTTCTTTTCCCTTTTCAAATGTTCTATCTCTTTCTCTAAATTGCCGACTTTTTCTTTTAGTTTTTCATTTTCTTCTTTAATAGGCATTAATTTTTCATCCAACCGGTCCATGATATTTTTTGTGATTGATTCTGTTAGTTCAGTTGTCTGGTTTTTCATTTCCAATTTCATTTTTTCAAATAGTATTTCAAATTGTCCCTCCATGCTGATTGAACAAGAAGCGTAGAATGGAACGTAGTAGTTTGTAGTAACTTTTTGTTTTCTTTTACTGGCAACACCGAACTATGTGACAGTTACAGTGTCATCCGTGACATTGACATTTGAGGTAACGTGAAAGTGAGTTTGTTGAAATACAATATGGCTCTTAATTAATGTGCTAACCTCAATATGTTGTTGTTGATCTTCGACTTGAATTTGTAGAATAGATGTAGTGAAAATTCGGTGAGTTATTTCTTCCTGAGTACCGAGGCACTTGTAGTGTTGTTTTTCGCTCTGTTTTTGTTCGGATGCGCCGTATAACTATTTTTAAGTGTGATTTTCACGAGATATATGATCACTCCAGTGTTCGCACTTTGACAGCCGGAACCGGACTATACGGACGGTAATGCAGTACTCGGGCGTTATTTAATTACAAACAATCAAACATCTTCACAAACTATTTTTTTATACAACTTAGGTGGCAGACAAGCACACGGCCCATCTGATGAAAAGTGGTTACCATGACCTATGAACGTGTGTAACACCAGTGGAGTCACATCCGTGCTGCCGACCCTGTAAGAACAGAGATTTTGTGCTGTCAGTGTAAAAGACAAAGCAGGACAAGCCTTTGGTCGTCCCACTGACAGCACAAAAACTCTCCAGTGAGCTCTGGCTACCCTACTCACCGCCGGGAACACAACACGAAGTTATTATAACCGCGGTATTCTGTAGGGCGGAGGTACTTCCCCAGTCGGACTGATCAATTGGGCGGAAATACCGCCGTGTCCTACCTCCTCAAACTTTTCACATTTATGGATTTAGCAGGAAGTAGAGTATATTAACAAATATAAACATTTTATGTATTTTTATATTATTATGTGAATATAACTCATACAAAGTAGAAAAAAATAATTAATGTTGGTAAGTGTGTTTGCCTTCTGCATTCTAATGCATAGCGCTTTTTATACATATACTACATATCTCATATCTCTTTTTATAGCGCGGAAATCAGACAGCTCCTCCCGGCAGGGACCGTGATGACAGGTGCGAACCTACGAAAATCACACGCCGTCTTGTGTCTTCAAATGACGGAGGTGAGATTGTAATCTCCCGCACCCCGGCTGATTTAGTGTCCTCACTATTACCTCACCTATTTTATACCTAACTCGCTGTGTGTGTTCTACCACCTATACAATGGTTTGTGCTCAGATGAATTGTTTGACATAAGGCCCACAGCTACATTATATCATCGCACCTCTCGCCATAGAGAGGGAATTCATCCTCACACATTGCGAACTGAGACGGTGCGCACTGTGCGGTATGAGAAACTTCATCCCACGCACACTCAATCTGTGGAATGACCTCCCTGCTGCGGTTTTCCCAAGCACCTACAATATGGGGTTCTTCAAGAGTGGCATCAGAAGATTTCTTCGTGGTCGGCAGCGCGAGTGTGACACCCCTGGTGTTACATACGTCCATAGGCCACGGTAACCACTTCCCATCAGGTGGGCCGTGTGCTTGTCTGCCACCTAAGTGGTATAAAAAAAACTATAACCTAAAGTTCTAGTTATTCAGTTAAAATATTGTCTAGACTAAGTGATAAGTTTAAAGAATAAATGCAAAACAAACGGCTGAAGTGCAATTTGGAATTTATAATGGCGTCACTACGTCAGTACAAGATTTCTCGTTAAATAACAATATCATGAATATTTTATGGGGGAAAAATGCATGGGCAACTTTGATACTTACTTTTTATGGGCGTGCGCGAGGGTGCATATTCAAGGGTAACACGCATATACGAAACTGTATAAACTAGCTACCCTGCCCCGGTTTCGCCCATAGCATACTTCGAAACACAGTAGGTAGGTAACCCCTTCAAAACATACCTGAAAAAAATCAATCATCTAGCCCATAGTAAAAAAATAAGTACCTATTTCTTTTCAATAAATGTATTGTAATGCATTATGAAATAAGTAGTCATTTCACAATTCGTAGTGTTACCTGTTAAAGCCTTCTGTACAATACTCATTACAATTAGAATAATTATAATTTATTTAATTGAAAAATAAGACAATAAATAAAATTATCATAATGAGAAATTAATGTGTGCGAATTTGGCGAATTTGTCAACATTGTCGTAACCTCACTCGATAAACGGGGTATTCAACACAAAATAAATTTTTCAATTCAAACTATTTGATCCTGAGATTAGCGATTATATAACAAAAAGAAGTATTTGAAGTCCGTTTTCTTATTATTTTAACTGGTTTCAGTAATTATGATAGAAGTTATGAAAAGTCAGCAGAAATGAAATAAGAGAATGCAAGTAAGAAAAGTTTGGATTTGGTTCGGTCTTGATGGGGTCATATATGAGGCTCTAACGGCTTTTCTCTCAAGATTGGGAGATTATTCCTTTCCCAATTGAGCAGTCCGACTGGGGAAGTACCTCCACCCTACAGAATACTACGGTTATAATAACGTCGTGTTGTGTTACCCAGAGCTCACTGGAGAGTTTTTGTGTTGTCACTGGGAAGACTTGTCCTAATTGTGTCTTCTCCACTGACGGTGCAGAAACTCTTTGTTCTTACTGGGTCGGCAGTACGGGTGTGACTACGGGTGTAGGGTAATGCATGCTATATTATATGTGGGGAAAGTTAATAACTATTGATTACGTAATCATTTTTAGATCCCCACCCCCATGTGATCAAAAGTTAGCAATATAAAGACCCCCTCGCTCCCTTAATGCTTACGTAATATTTGAACGGCCCCAGAGGAGAATGGAAGCCCTTCTCGCATCCAAAGGTTGCACTCAAAGCCATCATCCACTCTCCTTATTTCCGTAATTTAGTTTCTTTTTTTTATACTACTTACTTTCTTTTCTAGTCCATTCGAAATCTGTAGTATATCTGACCATCTGCGTATGCAAAGAAAAGATTCCTTTGTGATTGTATCACATCGCAATATTGGGATGGAATCCTGAAATCCGTTGTCTGGCAAACGTATAGCGTACTCCTTTTTATCCGTATTTCTTAAGGTGCTGATAGAATGGCGGTGTGGCAGTTATAGTGAGCATTCTAGCAAATCTAAGCTCATAAAAACTAAAGGTGCGTTTTAACGAACATATTAGTGTAAGCTGTGTGGTTCCCGGCAAGGTAGAATTTGGACCATGGGTGTCATACAAGGCGACTTAGGGATAGGGCTGTTTAACATCAGACAGACATACACAACGCATACTCAGCCTCAGATGCATAGCTTGAGTCAACAATAGTGCCCGGAAGACTGGCAATAGGCTCACTCCGACTGTGGGACCGAATTCAATGATTGGTGAAATGTGTGTGTTAATTCACCTCTGCCTATCCTTACGGGGATAAAGACGTGATAATATATCTAGCGAAAGGACATTTGGTAAATCCGCTTCAAGGTATTTGCCGGGCGGAGTAATTTTACCATTGTTACCCACACCACACTACCCACTTTATTTACTGACGTTTGCCAGAATGTTCGATAGCTGGCTCTATGCTTAACGCTATAATCGAATTCGACAAATTTAAAATCAGCGAATGTTCTATTTTCAAATACAAAGGAATGCTCAAGTCTGTTAGCAGCTTTAGAAAAAGGGATCGAAAATATTTAGTACTCAGATAGTAGACCACTGTTGCCGAAACGTATCAAGTGTCTCAATCAATTTCATTGATGGGATTACCTTGTACACAAAAATCTTATTGTTATTGACACAGAGACTCAAATACAATGGGGTTACCCATGCTGTGTTTGTGTCCCAGTGTCATACACTGCTTTGTGGAGCTCCACTTTCATTAACGTGATTTGATTGGTTAGTGATTTTTTTTTATTATTGGCGAACGCAGACATATTTAGTGATTAACAAACACTGTAGAAGTCAATTATGTTTAATAAACCATAGATACGTCATACAGGAACATCACGACTTTAAAAATGGCGCAAACACGTAAGGATAATAAATATTGCTACTTATTCGCGTGAAGAAATAATACGTCATAATTATATAAATGTACCTACATACTCTGTATACACATACATACCTACATATAATCAAGCCTTTATCCCAGAAGGTTTAGGCAGAGGTGAAATTAACACCCACAATTCACCAATCATTGTATTCGGTCCCAGGTAAAAGGAGGTGAGCCTATTGCCGTATTCCGGGCACTATTGTTGACTCCAGGCATGCATCTGAGGCTGAGTCTGGGCTGTATGTATCAATCAGTCTGATGCTAGACAGTCCTATCCCTTAGTCGCCTTGTACGACACCGCATGGGAAGAGATGGGGTGGCCCAAATTCTACTCTACCGGGAACCACGCGGCCATGACTTTGAATGAACATGAATTTGAATTTGAATTTGACGGGAATGAATTGTTTTTTTTAAATTTACGGATTTATTATTAATGACATAGCTTCGTGACATAACGCGTCTCTGATTAGGTAGTGCGAACGTCATAATTTTTTGATCGCCATTTTAGAGTACGGACAATAAATATTCATAGATTATAAACATTACTAACATTACATTCATAGATTATAAGCATTACTAACAAAACTATGGATTATAAAAAAAAAAAAACAATCTGAAATTAAATATTTATTATTATTATAATACATCATTGATAGAAACTTTTGAATGAAATTATTAAGCAATGAGTATACTAACTATTCATATCGTTTTGCATATGAAAAAATTAAAGCTCAGACGGGAGCCCGTCCAACCTTTTTTTTTTACGTGCGCAAAATCCCCACAGATACCCCCCACCGTGTGGAAGAGGTTATGTCGGACTCGAACCGACCAAAACGCACGCCGCCTGTGGGTCGTTTTTGGCTGCCGAAGGTGAGGTTGACAGGCATATACCTCGCACCCCAGCCGACCCAAGCGCGACCAACCTAAATCGTCAATAGAAGCTGGCCCTAAAAGTGATTGCAATTCTTCATAAAAACTAAAATGTACACATATCTTGGACCTAAAATGTGCTCAAAATGTGCTCTATACTTGCAATACATGTTTCATAGGCGTCTTTTGAGAATAACGCGAAGTGCTACTGCGGTGGATGAGCTCAAATTCACCAAGAAATGAATATTACAAAGCAATACGCGCGCGCCTCATTTGTCTCGCGACTTGGGTCTAAGATAAGTTACCCGAGGTATAGGTAGAGTAATAAAAGAACTGATATGGTACTTAAGTATAAATAGGCTTTATGGCAGTCTTGGTAAAAGGAAGACGTGATTTCTATAAGGGTATCTTATTGTATAAATAATAATGTTTAAGTTAGGAAATCACATCATATGCAAATTAGCAAGATTATTAGACGCGACACTTTTTGCCAGCTCGCACAGCTCCCCGCTCCAAAGTTGTGTAGAATCATAGTATTTAAGATGTAATCACTATTTAACATCAATCAATAAAAAGTCATTAATAACCACTTGTGGTATTCTCTTCTTCACTCCATACGCGATAGTCCTTCTCTGTATATTTTTAAAAGACGTAAGTAGTAGGTATTCCCGGAGACTAGACCAACTCTCCAAACCACCACCTCCCCCCTGTCATTCCCTCCCCCCGCCATGCCCTGTCTCTCGGCTTCAGGGTGGCCGTCACGGCTAAAAAAAAAAAAAAAAAGAAAAAAAAAAAAAAAAAAAAAAAGTTTGGTGTCTATTCGGGGGTTTTCGGCCATGCTGAGTCGATTGCGCTAATCCGTTTTCGCGTACGACGCACCGTTACAAAGTTACAGAAACGTAATCTGAGGTAATTGACGAACAATTGATAACGGCCGACCCTTGATAACGACCAGCCGTCGTCGCTCAATGTTATCTCGGGTCTGTTGTCTTTTTTGTCAATGTCTGCGTCATAGCCAATGATGACTAAACCTATGATGTAAACGGGTATGTATATGATTTAAAAAAAAGTCCTTTCGCAGTACTAATGTTCTTTATTATTTTCAAAACAATATTTGAATAACTTACTTAGTATGATATCGTTATACAGCGTATTGTTAGTGAACAGGTGCTGGAAATCGGCTAATGACATACCATAATGTTTATAGTATAAATACATTAAACAATATTCGCCACATACTGGAGTGTAATCGTTTTGGATTCGATTAGTGTTGTAATTCCATACTCTGCAATTTCGATCTAAAAACGTACGATGGAAACCTGTGGGTGCTCTACCATAGGAATCAAAGTACTGACCAACTCCATTCGCGTCTATGTGTATAGCAACCCAGTGAGAACCAGGCTTATTGTCGCTATCTAAGTTGCTTATGATATATGTAGGCATATCTACATGAATCGGCAAGCGATTTGCGGCATAAACATTACATTCACTTTTTGAATCCACTTGTCTCAAGTATCTCCGTATTTCTAATGTATTCATGATCGCGTTACGATGTTATCAGGCTCGTAGATTATAAGCAAATAATGAGATCAACAATAATTTAACATATTATAGGGTCTATAAAAACTTTTGTTTTAACTGTAACATGACGTACGAGCTCCCTTTGCTCGCTCCCGCGCATAATAATTTCACTCATAATGAACATTGACCAAATTGGTCTGGTCTATGACAGAGTATCTTAACATACACTGCATTTCGAACATTCACG
The DNA here is from genome assembly GCA_963662185.1 of Eilema griseolum. Lineage (NCBI taxonomy): Eukaryota > Metazoa > Arthropoda > Insecta > Lepidoptera > Erebidae > Eilema > Eilema griseolum. Next base: position 6,013,642 of record OY759243.1, read on the forward strand.
GTAACATAATATATACAAACACATTGTTAATAAAACAAAGAAATACTTTGTATGAATATATTTTATTGAAAGGATCAATATACAATAATGCAGACTTATTTCTAAAACATATTTAATTCTAATACGCGCTTAATTCTAATACACACTTAATTTTAAACCATTTAAGTTTACTTAACTACTATAGTCAACAGAAATGTTACGGTTTTTATCGATTTCTATAACATTATCAAATTCTGCATAGACAATACAATTAATAGTTTGTGTTAAAGCCGTATCAAAGCGAACTTCTATTCTTACGCTACCATGTTTTATAAGGTTCCAGTGATTAGAAGCATTCGCTGATAAGTCAGGTGTTAAATCGAACGCTAGCAGACAAAACCCTTTGGAATATTGATCTCTAGATATCCCGTTGCCTTCATTAAGGAAATGTATACCTGTACCCGAGAACAACGTATGATAACTAGAAGTAAAAATATTATTCCCAAATGATGGTTGTAAAGCTTTTGAAGGTATTTGTTGTCCGTCTATGTATAAACAAAATGTACTAATATCAAAATTTTCAAAGTTAAATGGGTTTTTAGAGAGATTTCCATTGAATGCTGCATTATTCACAAAACCAACTATACACCGTTTAGGTACTTGACCAAGGAATATGTTATCAAGAGTTTTACCCTGAACACCTGATGGTATCGTTAAAACTTTAACTTCAGCTCGTGTGATAGGATATTTAGCTGTCGTAGATGATAACACTTTTTGATGTGCAAGTAACACAGTTGGATTAATTCGTGCTCTACGAACAATCAGGGTTGCATCTGTAATAGTAACTTTAAATTTAAGGTCATGCGAAGAAGCCATTAGATTAAAATTTTCCCTGGAGCGAACTAATTTTACACACATATCAACACCATTAATCAAAAATTTTTCTTGATTAAATATATCACCATGAAGATGACCAATCATTTCTATTTCTCTACTTTCACTAGCCATTTGTTGTCTCTTTGTAAATCCTTCATTTTTATCATCCATCTCGTCCATTTTCCCAGCTACGTCTTCATACCAAAGACTGCATGATAGATGCGAGTTTTTAGCTGCAGGTGCATAGTTCAATAGTGTTTCTATGTAAGCTCGATAAGCATATGTATTATTTGGAGGTGATACAAGTTTTTGGTTTAAGTACACATCGAGTTGACTAAAAAGCGAATGTAACCAATTGTTAACTGGAGCAACTACTGCACTAGTAGCAAGTTTTGTATTATCCTGGGTTAATATTTTCGCTTTTAGTTGAAGTAAAGTATGAGATAAATCAACGTAGTCGTCGCCTGCTCCGGGTATTTGAAATTCAATAGGTCCATCGTCAGCAAGGGACGAAATGGGCTTATAGTGTATCCATATTCCACTTTCAATACTAGTTTGAGTTGTTGGTAATGCAAATAAATCTAGTTCAGACTTAACACATTCACAAGATTGACTATGTAAAAAAGACATAGTTAATTCGAAAATATATCTTTAATATGATCACTTTTCAATTTTTTTGCGGCTTTCACTCTCGCTGTTATCGAAGGAATGAATGTAGAAAGACGTTTCCGTTTCGTTATATATCCTGATCCAGACATGTTGATGCTATTTATTTTCTTATCAGCTCTGCGTTTCAAATTGGTACCGACCTCTTTGAGTCGGGATTTAATTGATTCCTCCATAGGACGTGCACTGACCATATCCGACAACAGACCAACGCCAGCATTTAAGGCTTCTTTACCAATTGCTTTAGCTCCACTAGATAGTAATGGAAAAACAGATCGAAATAATCCCCCAAGAAAACTTCCAATACCATGTCCTTTTTGATATGGTGCTCCCCTATAGATCACTCCTATACCTGATCCAGCTTGATGGGAATAATAGTGTTGGTAAGGACATGAGATATTATCATGTTGAGAATACATTATAATTTTTGAAAGTGAAGTTTAATGCACACTGTCCCAAATTGGAATGGTATCTTTTGACCAGTGGTTGATCTTATATCTATTTCAATGGTATCAAATTCTCTACGCATAACAGGCAAATAATGGGGTGGAGAAAAAACATGCATTTTATTAGCACCATAAATGTATTTCGAGGGATCTAATGGTATAATTCGCAGAAGTGGAGTCATCACATCCCCAACAATTTGTGGTTCAACTATATCACAATAAACAAATATTTGCGATGGTAAGCCTAAGTGTAAATTAGCCGGACATTTTCCTATATTTTTTTCTACTAAGTTTCTATTTGGTTCAAAACCTAATTGAAGGGCTAATCTGGATGATAATGTTATGGATTTAATATTTTCATCTGATACACTAACCACAACAAACTTTGATATCTCATCATAACGAAATCTTATTTTTTCTCGAATATTATTCATTGCCTTTAAAATGTGATTAATATTGTCATAATTCGTTGCTGGAATGTGTATTTTGTAATATATTAGAGATTCTTTTTTTTCATTAGGCATTTGTGCTAATTTTGCAATGTATATAACATTTTCATGTTCTTGAACCGTAAACATGGTGCATGGATACTGGAATTCCACAACGCCAACCTTCCATTCTCCTTCTAGTATTATTGGTTTCGGTAATTTTGTGGAAAAAATTGATGTTTTGTTATCTGGAAAGTATTCCATGGAACTATTACTTAGTAAAGTTAGATAAAAGCTTTGTTTGTTCATATTTCTTTCAAATTAGTAGCCAAGACCCAGCTATTAAATTTGTCTGGATAACCTCTCCACTTGACTAACACTTCTTTTCTAACACCAGAATATCGAGAACGTATTATTTTATCTACTTTAAAATTGGCAGTGGGGTCAAAGATGATTTTCTGTAACTCTTTTTCATAGAAAGTTCCTATTATCTCTTCGCCCTCTAGGTCTTTAAGAGTGTATACTAACCATGGAGACCGGCGAACTACGGAAGATATTATGAATATTTCATCACTCCAGTTAGATTCATAACCTTTTTGAAAAATATGTTTATGTTTCGTTATTCTGACAAACTCACCAACGCGAAACTTCGATAAAGCAATGTTAGAAGGTTTGTCTTTTCCTTTCTTGTAATATAAATTTTCCCATACAGTAATGATATTATCACGATTAACTTCAGATGGACACATTTTGATACTAGAATGATAACTATGATTATACGAGTACAGCAAATCTTGTAAAACATCAATATATTTATGCGTGTTCTTATGTGTGAAATACCGCCACATTTTCATCTTTAGAGTTCTCTGGAATCTTTCTACAATGCTTGCTTTAATATCAGGATTATTAGTAGTATAATAATTAATATTTTTTGAAGTAAAGTATTTTCGTACGTCTTTGGATACGAATTCTGTCCCTTTGTCAGATTGTATATGTGTAGGTGTAACTTTAGCTTCCATGAATATACTCTTGAAACATGCTTTGATTGTTTCAGAGTTTTTCTTTTTCATTGGTCTCGCAAAGGCATATTTACTAAACACGTCAATAACACAAAGAATATAGTTGAACCCATCATTATAATTTGAGTAAGTTCTCATATCACTCAAGTCAGCCTGCCACAGTTCGTTAATATTAGATAAAATATATTTATTTCTTGAAAAGTTTCTTTGTACAGGTTTATGTAATGTATATGTTTCTTGTGACTTTAACCAGTTCTTCACATCATCTCTTTTCAATTTACCTTTCATTGCTTTGGTTAATTTGCTAAGGCTACTGTACCCTGCAGGATGTGAAGAATCATAATAAATCTTATTTAATTCTAATATGGGGTCCATTTTTCCCAATCTATTTTTCTTTTTATCTTTTTACGAAATTTACTTTCAGTTATTGGTGTAGAAAATAATTCATCTGCTGGGATTGAATCTTGATGGTCTTGTGATTGTAGCTTTTTAATATATTCAGATCTTTTTGTGTTACCAATATATATAAGCGGTACTTTGATTTCCTTTAAAGCTGTAGCGAATTTTTGCCATCCAGTAGGTTCACTATTTTTAAGTGTCCTCAATGAATCATTTACCAAATCAACAATATTACTTTCAGGAACTTTTTGACCATCTATAACCACAGTGCCTGTCTCATCCCAATTAATCTTATATTTATTCAAAGAGAGTAAGTTCAACAGTGATTCCCCCCTTTTTATATAGGATTTTGGTATAAGTTTTAAAATGTAATTAGATGTGTATGGTCCTTCATTAGTTTCTTGCAAACTTACTTCCTTTACTGATGTGTTAGAATGAACTGTAGATATATTATCTTCATCATCAGTAATATACTTCACCGATCTTTTCGAGTCTTGATTTATTATTGGTATTTCATAGGGCTGTCGCTCCTCTTTAGTGAAGTTTAAATATCTTTGTAGAGTTTGTAAATATAAAATACACTTCTTTCGATCATCCATATCGCTATTTAAAATGTTTTGCATATCTGTGTCTAAACGAGATAATGGAGTATCAACCGCGTTAGGTTGTTTTAACTTTTCTAATAGAGATGGATCGATGAGTAACATTTTTTTAGCATTATCCATTTTTCTTAGACAAGTGTACTAACCAAGGCACTTAGAACAGAACCCAATATTAGTGGTAGAAATGCACCACCTTTTTGTATTATTAAATGTTTTCTAATTTTGTGTGATCCCTTCCGTACTATTTTTCGTAGAATATTTTTGTATTTTTTCAATTTTGATCTTTCTTTTTCTTTCAATTCTATTTTTCCTTGTAAAACGTTATGAATACATTCACAAATACAATTTATTTCTTCTTCATCGCAGGCTTTTAAAAGAGCTTTTTGATATTTTGGTTTAAGTGTAATCAAAGCGCTTAATAGGCCTTTATGCGTCTTTGTGCTTCCATGCATTGTTAGTAACTAATGGATATCTGTTGATTTCTACTATATTGATGGATGATCGATGGAGTTTGTCTCAACAATATCAGTTACGCGGACGACATGGTGCTGCTGAGTCCCTCCATCGGTGCATTGAGGAGCCTGATCACTGTATGCGAGTCCTATGCGGTGACTCATGGGCTCAAGTACAACGTCAAAAAGAGTGTGTACATGGTGTTTAAAGCTGGTGCAAAAACTTTTATGCATACACCGGTACTCTCACTATGCGGAACTCCACTGTGTAGGGTCAGCAGCTTCAAGTATTTGGGTCACTGGGTCACCGGGGACTCGAAAGATGACTGTGACATTGATAGGGAACGGAGGTCGTTGGCTGCCCGTGCTAACATGCTCGCCCGCAGGTTCGCACGCTGCTCGCAGCCAGTTAAGATCACGCTGTATAAGGCATATTGCCAATCTTTCTACAGTTGCGGCTTGTGGGTGAACTTTAAGCAGCGGGCATATAGCGACCTCCGCGTCCAATACAATAATGGTTTCAGGGCAGTGATGGGGCTGCCGTGGAGGTGTAGCGCGTCGGGCATGTTCGCAAGCCACAACGTTGACAGCTTCGCGTGTATTATGCGCAAGCGCTGCACGTCAGCTCTCGAGCGCCTGCGCGGCTGCCCTAACGCTCTCCTGAAAGTGTTTGCGACGAGATGGGACTCGCCTCTGCTCGGGAGGTGGATACGGATTCACGCCATAAAGGTGTGAATCTGTCTCCTCCTTCCGCGTATTTGTATTTTTATTTTTGTTTTTCATTTTAATTCATGTCTTACTAACATTAGATCGTAAGGAAATTGTTACTAACACCTTTATGGACCCCGAAGTCCGAAATAAAAATATTTATTATTATATTATTAAACCCTTTTGATGGTATGTAAACAGTGCAATATCCATCACATGGAAATATCTTTGTTTTAATACGACACATGTCATTTGTTTCTTGTTTTAAATCAATCATAAGATATCCATGTGCATTGTTAGTTGCGTCTTTGTAAGAATCTTCCAAATATTTTGGATTTTCTGGAAATACTTGTCGTGCCAAGTATCGTATTTGTGTTTTATCTCTTGGATTTTTAAAATAAATTATATAACTTGAATTCAGAGATATGTCTCGTTGACCTTTTCCCTGATGAAATAAATTTTGTGATATGTAAAACACACTTAAATTTCTATGATGACTTCCTTTTGTGAATATATCAACAATACGTTCATCAGACTCTCTCATTAAGTCATCAATTATTAGGAGTTGAGGATCCTTTCCACTAAACATAGTTAGATCTGGTATGCCTTGGATGTAATTAACATTTCGTATATTGTATAAAGGTTGCATTTCATCAAAACACCATGTTATTTGATCAAAATTTGTGTTACAAACATCTTTAACAAATTTTATAAAATTTGTTACAAAGACTGACTTTCCACATCCACTTGGACCAGCAACTATCGCAGTAAATGGATGATTGAAGTGGATCATTTTGAAAAACGTCTAAGTAAGTTACGATTTAGACAAAGAATGAAACAATTTGTTAAGAAAATAAGCATTTATATATTTTATTTTAAAAAATTATTACTTAAACAGACTTATAATGATAAACATTTATAACACAATCATATAAACAAATTTACTATATTTTATACATTTATTATACAATCTTATAATAGACAGACTTATAATGATAAAAATTTATGGCACAATATTATAAACAAATTTGTTAAATTTTATTTTATATAATTATTACACAATCTTATAATAGAGAGACCTATAAGGACAAACATTTATAGCAATCTTAAAAACATATTTATATTACAATTAAAGCACGAAGCAAGCGTGTTGCGGCAGTAGATTGTAGAATATTTATTATTTATATTTACAACATACATAAAAAGTTAAATGTTCTTAATTTTATAGTGCCCCCAAGCTAGGGTATTGATAGCGTCTTCCAATATATATCGTTTAGTGTCATTGTGCGAAAGAGATATTTTATTAACTTTTTGTGTGTATATAGTATGTTTTATTGACTTAAATCTTAACATTTCACTATAATGTATTTTTTCTTCTAACAAACAGCTTTTATAATCATTTAAAGTAAATTTTTTTGTAACACATTTATTAACACCCTTTGCTTTAGCTATACATTTATTTTGTACGTCCATAGCATACATTTTTGCTCGAAGTCCTACAAACTCTTTAAGAATTTTGCCATTGTTTTCGTCTTTAAAAAATCCTAATCGCTTTTTATTTATTAGAGGTAAACCATATATATTGTCAGGAGGATAATCGGATGTATCAAAGTAATTTTCTAAATTTTCTTTAATATCATGATAAAAATTATTGGTAAATATCTGGTATACTAAACTATCAGTATCTGTATATAATAGTTTAATATTTTCCATATATTTTTCTTTCATAAAATCATAATGAAAGTCATACATTAAAGTTTTTGAAATATCTAAAATACAAAATCCAAGGTAAATCGGTTTGTTGTATAAAACTTGTGTTTTGTTTAATTGTACAGCGATTAAGTCTTCTGAAAATACAGATAAACTATGAAATTCAGGTCTTGCTATTAAAGTTTCAGCTCCCTGAGTTTTCCCACAATTTGTCCAACGGTTCACTAATTTTACATTTACTCGTTTTAAAACATTTTCCATTGTTTTACCAAAAACAGAGTTATTCATTAATTTAAAGAAATCTTTTTCAAAATCTGAAGTTGCCAATGAACGCATGCGAGTGTTCAAATCTATATAAACTTTTAACCACGCTGATTGATTGAACTTAAGAATTTTGTGAATTTTAAGCAAACGAAGTCCTCTTTTCAAACATTGTTTAAGATTCCTATAATGAATGACATAGTTCTTTTTATCATTTAAATTTGGAATCAATTTTTTGTCTTTACTACCACCATAACATATATTTTCAGGACATAACGGCAGATCCGAATGTAAGTCGTGTAAATGTTTTGGATATTCTAAGTCCACTTCCAAAATGAAACCATAATCAGCATCGTCAGGAACATGAAAGTTAGTATTAACATCAACCCATTCAAATTTTCCAGTAGGGAGACATTGAGACATAGCCCAACCGTAAAGGTTATTTGCATCCAGATACATTAGAAAAGAAGATGGTACAGAAGGATCATATTCTGACATATAAGAATTATTTGCTTTAGCATGTCTGTTACTACATTGAGATATACCACCGCGAATATTTTTTGCAATAAAAGTAATTTTGTTTATATCAGTTAACAACTCTAAATTTATTTTAGTATGTACTAACATGGCATCCCAACTCAAACCCGGTGCTGTATAATAATGGGCTGGGTCTAATTCATATGTTTTAAGACACACATCTCTAAAATTTTCAAATATATCGGCCAACAATAAAACATCTGTTTTTAAATATAAATCAGAGTATTCTTTCATATTTTTACAATGGAAATGATGCCATACATCTTGAGCATGCTGGTAATCATTTTCAGTAACATGCATATCAGTTAACGAACTATAAAATTTGTCATGAGTAGGCAGACATGTTAAGTTTAAACATTCGAATGAAGTCATATATTCATAAGGATAAATACCTTTACGTATTAAGCGCCGAAAGTCTTCCTCACATGGAAAATTTAATTTGAGTTCTTTGAATTGTTCCAATAATAAATTTTGAGCCAATTTTTCTAGACTACTAGACATGAATTTAAAAGAATCAAGAAATCTTAATTTCATAACACGGTTATTAATATTTAATATTTTTGAAAAAGAAATGTACTTTTCTTTATTCTCAGGAATGATTTCTATATTACCATCTTCAAAATTGAGACCATGAACAATAAAATGCGAATCATAGTTACCCAAGTTATGTAGAAATATGGGTACGAAGTTTGGTACTCTATACTTTTTAGAACAATGTGTATGTCCAACTCCTTCATATAAACCAGTAAACCAATTATAACAAATCTCAAAATTTTCATTTAAACTATGATTACAAATATAACAGACTTTAGTTTGATTAGACATATTAATATTTTCTTCCGTTAATGGTAACGGACTTTTAACAAATGTATTTTTTTTACAGATATTAACTAAATCATCTTTTATCATTTTCATAAACATAAGTGCACAATCTTTACCAGTATGTGACCTATACTTTGAAAGCCTATCATCATATGAACATTTAATGTAATAGCCAAAGCTATACGTTTCATGTTTTTGGATGTTTTCGGTTGATGAATTATTTGGGTTATTAGAACATCCGTTAATAGGATTCAAAAAAGCTTCAAAGTCAGCGTATATTACGAAGGGTACTCTTAATTTTCGTTCATAATTGTTAAATGATATTTGGTTCGAAGGTGTTAACTCATTAAACCAATTACTTTTTTTATTAGATTCCGATGGTAGTTTTGTTGAAATGTGGAAACAATCTTTTTCTTGATGTTGTTTTAAATTATTATGCGATGTAAAGTTTAACAAACAACCATCACAAATATGAACTGCACATTTACTTGATGAAATTTGTTGAGCTACTAACCTTGAAATATTTTTTATATAACAATAATGACCTCTGTTAGCCTGAGTTATGTATAATAAGTTTAAATGGATGTTTTTTTTTTCTTTTGTAAAATATAACGGGCCAACCACAATATTTTTCTTTTTTCTAGAATCGTAATCTAAACCAAAAACATTTATACTAATATCATTAAGTTTTTCAAATTTATTAATGTCTTTCAATTTTACAGGAAATGAAATATTACCAAATTTTAATTTATTTTTATAAGGAATATAACATGTTACCCTGTCAACATGGGTTTTAGCTGGATATAATGCTGATAAAACTGCCCATCGAAAACATTCGTTATCCCTATTTTGTACATTTATTACTGCTTTTTTAACTTTTATGTCTAATGGTAGGTCTATGTAGAAGGAGCCCCGCAATGGGTTAAATTTATTAACATTCATATCCATGTAATTTATTTTTAGTAAACTCCAACCACTATCTTTTTTTTCAAAATTTGAAATTTTAGTACTTATTTCAGAAGTTATTAAAGAAAAAATCATATCTTTATCATCACCACGACTGAAAACGTAATTAGTTATTTGGAAGTCGAATGTGTTACGTAAGTTTTTAGTTAGCTGTATAAAGTCTGTATTGAGGATAAAATTTACTTTTACAATAAAAAGATCTATGATACATCGTTCAAGTAAAGTAAATACGACATCTTTGATTTCTTTTAAAAATAATTCAGGTGTTTGAAAAGGTTGTGGATTGTTGTCAATAATGATATCAGATTTAATTCTATTATTTATTTATTATATTTATTATAAGTATTTGGGATAACAACAGTCGTTTACAAAAGTTTTTACCAGTAAATAATTACTAAACAATGACCAATTACAGCTATCCACATTGTGTATAAGCTAAGCAGATCGATTGCAAACAACAACAAAAAAAACAAACAAAACACACCGAAAATCAAAAACTAAAAATGACGGCAGTGGCAGCAAGAATAAAAAACAAAAAATATCGGGATTTGTGGTTTAGATAAGAACAATAAGCAGTATCGGCACATGAGTAGGTAGTTCATTTCTATTATGTGACATCGGTGCGAAGTCAGAACCGGTTTACTGGTTGCGCATAAGTAAGTTACTGCCACCACCGACATTCCCTCACATTCTGTTTAAAGTAGCACTCAATTTATTTCTTCACTTATGCAATGTGAACCATTATACGTTGGTATCGCACTCAAATATACACATTACGAATATATTTATATCTACCCTGTCGTTCAACACAAATAACTACGTAGATGCAAGTTACACAGAAAAAAATTAAAACAACAATTTGCAGTATAGGCATCAAACCAATTACACATCGAGCTCAACTGAGACATAATTCTCACAATGTATTACTGTGCGTTGGTTAAAACCTCCCTAATTCTAGCCAAAAATGCATTTTTAGATGTAATAAATGGGTCCACACTACTAAATGTTGCATTATAGGATCGCACTATTCTTGTAGTCACAGCATTCTGCCCGTATGATGTAGGATGCGATGGTACGCACAGCATTTGTGTGTGCCGCGTACGATACATTGGTGATTTAAATGTTATTCGAGCCAGTAAGTTAGGGCAATCTATTCGACCACGAAGTATATCAAAAAGTAGTGCCATGTCCATCACAGATCGTCTCTCTTCCAGTGTAAGCAAGTTATACATTCGGCAGTTATCAGTGTAATTACTTTCAGATTTATAGAACTTGAAGTTTAGATGACGTACGAATTTTTTTTGAATTTGTTCGATTCTTTTGATATGAACTGCGTAGTATGGTGACCAAATCTGGCAAGTGTACTCCAGAATGCTTCTAACATATGCGAAATATATTATTTTTAGAGTGATTAGACTGTTGAAAGGTTGACAGGTGCGTATAACAAATCCAAGATTTTTATAAGCTTTATTTACTATATTATCAATATGAGTAATCATATTCATCTTTGAGTCAAAAGTTATTCCCAGATCTCGCACACTGTTGACTCTTTCTATGGCCACACCGTTAAAATTGTAATTATAAGAAATAATATTTCGCCCACGGCCGAAACTTATGCATTGACATTTAGATATATTTACTGATATTTTATTTTTTGTATAATAATTGTATAGACTATCCAAATCCTTTTGCAGATTAATGCAGTCAGTTACGCTGTTAATTTTAAGGAATATTTTTTTGTCATCTGCATACAGTAGGTGATTAGTGTTTTGAATGCATTGGTAAATATCATGAATGTATGAATTATAGAAGAGCGGTCCAAGGTGCGAGCCCTGGGGAACGCCGGATGGTATCTGAATATAATCAGATCTAAAACCACCCAGTACAACTGCCTGCGATCGATTCGAAAGATACGAAGTTATCCAACGCAATAAATCTCCGTGGATGCCTAAAGCTTGTAATTTCCTTAAAAGGATGGCGTGGTCTACCCGATCGAAAGCCTTTGCAAAATCTGTGTAGACCACGTCAACTTGTCCTCCTTTTTCCATGTGTTCCAGTACGAAGTCCGAATAAACAGCCAAATTAGTCAATGCTGAACGCCCTCGAAGAAATCCATGTTGCGACTCAGAAATACCCTTCGAAATGATATGATAGATATTTTCATAAACTATTTTCTCAAGCATCTTACCAAGAACGTTCAGAATCGAAATAGGGCGATAATTTTCAATTTTAGCTTTGGCCCCCTTTTTATGAATTGGTACTATGTGGGCTTTTTTCCATATTATAGGAAAACTAAATTCCCTGAGAGATCGTCTAAAGAGTATAGTAATTGGATACACTAAACTTCCTGCACATGATTTTAAAAATATTGGAGGTACACCATCACAACCTGATCCCTTTGATATATCTAAAGATCGCAATACACGAAGGACTTCGTCCTCCGCAATGTGAATACTTGATAGTGTCACATTATTGGTGTAAGTAATTTCAGGGCTACTAGAGGTGTCTGTAACGGTACCAGAAGCAAAAACGCTTTCAAAGAAACTATTAAACGCAGAACATACAGAGTTGCCACCATCGAAAGTTTGATCATTGAATGTAAATCGCTGAGGGTAACTTGAGCCACCTCTTCTTGATTTTACGTATTTCCAGAAATATTTAGGGGAAAGTTTTATATATCGTTCAACGTTATCCGAGAAATTATTGAAACATATGCTTTGTGCTTTATGTTGACGGTTTCTGAGTAGAGTGAATTCGTCATAGTCCCTAGGATTATTATACTTTTTCCATTTTTTGTGTGCCTTAAATTTCTCTTTTATAATTTTAATTAGAGCGGGCGTATACCACACAGGATAAGAACTATTCCTAACGGACAATGGTACATATAAAGCAAAACATTTATTCAGTTCAGTATAAAAATTATCGAGTGCAGTATCAATATCATCTGAATCCAAAACCTCCTCCCAGTTAACCCTTTTTAAATAATTATTAATGAGCTCGTAGTCACACTTGTGAAAGTTATAGAGTGGTACTTTCTTTTCTTCAAAACTTTTCATTTGTAGATCTGCTATGTCAATACTAAGTGGTGGGTGAAGGGGATCCATCTTTGATATAGGTTGAGTCACGGTAACTGTTACCGGCAGGTTACAGAAGCAGAGATCAAGAATATTTCCACAATTATTTTCAATATAAGAAAACTGACTAAGACCTAAGAATTGCAGATCGTTGGCAAATGATTGCGCAGTCTCCTGTACCTCTGTTGTATTAATATGTCTAACTGTGTAACCTATGTCTGTCCACCTTAAGCATGGCAGATTGAAGTCCCCTACCAGTAAATGATAATCCTGGCTGTGCATATTAAAAAATTGATTATAAGCGTCGGAAATGTTTGAGATATTTCGAGAAAGCATTGGACTATCATCCGGGGGGACATATACTAGTACTATATGCAAGTTAGCAGTTGAGCTTAGTTTGCGGGATGATATTGTTACACAGATTGTTTCAATTAATTCACACGACCATCCAATATTAATTTCCGCAGCGAGTTCATGACGGATACATACCATTACGCCGCCACCCGTGTTTTTACAAGTGGAATCGAGATTACGGTCGCATCGAAATACATCATATCTTTCGTCGCACACCTCCGAGTCGCTAATGTCACTCTGCAACCATGTTTCAGTAAGAAGTATAATATCAAACTCCTGTGACAGAATGCTGTTATATACTGCTGTACATTTAGTGCGTGCACCCCGCAAATTTTGATAAAAAATATTTAATTTCGGTGAGAATGACACGTTTTGTATAAATCAAGAGAATTCAACCCGTGATATAATAACATTCCAAACTTCACCGCATTATTAAGTTTTATGCTGATTTTAACCATGCTACAGCAATTTAAACCACAACAACAAGACAAAGTGTATAGTAGTAGTAGTGAAATCAGACAGTGAATCAATGTCAGTGACTTTGTACACTGTATTTTATGATAAGATATTGATGAGAGTGCATTATTGATCTGATTCAAAATGATTACAAATATACCACAACACAAAAATAGGGGCATTATTACATTCGATACACATGCAAACTGCGGCAACTCATAACCACAAACATAATTTAATAATATGTGATATTCCGTGGGTAGGTTTTCAATACTTATACAATTAATAACATAAAGAATATATTTTAGAATGCTGATTGATATTTCTGTAAACTTAAGTATATAACCAGAAATATCAGAATAATCAAATAATAAAGTGATGATTAGATTATTTTCTGTAAATCTTCTGAATATTTTATCAATATTTTGGGTGATGACGCATCCTTTCTTACAAAAACCTTCCCGTCGCGTATCCAAGTGTACTGATACTTTTTTATCTTCGACTTTTCGCGAGTGTTTTTATACAGTAACTTATTTGTAGGTGTTAAGTGTTCATTTACATATATCTTAATTCCCTTGGCATCGCCTGGTTCACCGATATCCGCAGTAGTGATCCCTTTTTTAGAGCGTATTCCTGACAAAATAGTGTCTCGTAAGTATCTGGATCTAAGCTTCACCACTATAGATTTGGGGCGACCGGGTATTACTGTGCGAGGTTGAACCCTAGTAGCATGTATTATATCATCCGGGGTCAGTTGCACGCCCGCATAACGAGCAATGGCTGTAATCCATGTACTTAAATGTTCGTTCGATTTCTCGGGCACACCGGTAATTTCTAGATTCTCCGAGCGTTCACGTTGTTGTATATAATTTAATTCGGCGTGCAGTTTAGCGTTTTCCTCTTTCAATAGCATGCATTCTCTTCCTACCCTGCTTTGTAGCTCCTTATGTTTCCCGTCGAGGAAGTTCAATGTATCTTTTAGATCATTAATGTCCTTGTAGAACTCTGACTGCCTAGCCTGGAGTGTCTGAATGTCTGACTTTATTTGCTCGAGATCTTTTTTTATGACACTATTGATATCATGTTGCACTTCGGTAATTTTACTGTAAAGATTAGAATTCATTGAAGTTAGTTTTGAGGATATTTCCGTTTTGAATTTTTCAAATAACATTGAGAGGTCATCATCTTTTGCCTTTCTCTTTTGACGCTGTTGTTTTTCTTTTTGATTATTTATGGGTTGTAAGCCATCATCAACAGTGGGAACATCAGGGCATGAAGTACCTTCCGAACTCATTGTTTTTTAAAAATTCTATACGTAATAACTCTATTTCCGAAAGCACTTTCAACTATTTTAACATTTCTTAACTCTGAATCATTCTTTAAAGAATTATTTTTATGTGTATTACTTTTCAAATGGTTACTCAAAAAATTTTTTTTTATCGACACATTGCACTGTGAACATTTAATTGTATCATAACTTTCTGTACTCACAGTTTGAAAAAACACTGATGATGTGGATGGTGCTTCAAGATGTATTCTTTTTGCAGTTGAGTCTTCTTCTGTTGTTGTCACAGATTCTGATTTTCTTTTTCCTTTTCCAGTTTGTGATATATGAAATTCCTGGTTGAATTCAGATGACATAAAATCTAACGACACTTCCTCAGCAAGCACCACGAGTTCCGAATTATATAAGTCACAGTTTAATGTATCCATGGTGTATCACTATTAATCTTTATATTTAACACAAGGATTCTTGAATAAGCACTGTTTTACTAGATAGATTGTACTACACAATAGTTCATACACTATCAAAACTAAATTAAGGTAGAAGTCTCTGTGTATCTTCACTACTTCAATTATTCATGAAGTATTTAGCACAATCTTCGGTAGCAGCGAGCTGTTTAGTTATATCGTATATGATATCACGTACATTGTTTAGATTCTTGTCCCCATCGTTTGCTGTATAATATTTTACACGCAGCTCGGCATGTTTCCATAGCTCCGTCGGTGCAATTTCTTTAGTCTTCTTCAGATCGTAAATTTCAATTTTTATGAGGTGGGATGCATTATCTCCATCGTCATTGTTTGTAGAGATATATGCTGTACCCCCGTTTGATAAGCGTCCAACAGTAGATGACTTTTTGGAGGCCTTCTTCTTCTTCTTCGATTTCTCAAAGAATTCCTCTATGTCTTTCTTCCTTTTTAGTAGAATGGCGTTCTTTACTTTGTACTCCAGAGTACCTTCTTCGTCACTGCGCTCATCCTCTTCCCCTGGATAGTAAAACTGTTTATATGTATTATCTAGAAACTGAAATAATATAAAATATCTTTTTGAAAAATTTGACATGGACACACGAATAAAAAAGTATAAATGTAATTAAGAACACTATTTGAAATATGATAATACTTACAGCCATAGTAACCACAACGTATGAACAGCACACTGTAATGTATGAAGAATACTATGATATTCAGTTACCAAACTTGTACTTTAGTCTTTTTATTATAGTGTACTAACTTATCCACTGTTGACTACAACGTTTTAACTGAGTTTAGTGAGAGAGAGGGCTCTCTTTTATACACAGCGCATATCTCGTTGCTTTTAGAAACGTAGTAATGATATCCTCAGATAATTTACCTTCAGATAGCGAACCAATTTGTTTGAATTGTAAGCTAAATACCTCAGATAACTGAACTTTTTTGTTGTATTCGATAACCACAAATCCCTACCTACTTAGTCATATTCCCAGATAACAGAAATTTTGCTTATAACGAGTGGTCATTACTTTAGATGACACATACATTTTTGTTTTTTTTGTTTTAGATAGCGACTGACTCGTTCTAATTGTTTGCTGACGACCTTAAATTTAAAGTTACTATTACAGATGCAACCCTGATTGTTCGTAGAGCACGAATTAATCCAACTGTGTTACTTGCACATCAAAAAGTGTTATCATCTACGACAGCTAAATATCCTATCACACGAGCTGAAGTTAAAGTTTTAACGATACCATCAGGTGTTCAGGGTAAAACTCTTGATAACATATTCCTTGGTCAAGTACCTAAACGGTGTATAGTTGGTTTTGTGAATAATGCAGCATTCAATGGAAATCTCTCTAAAAACCCATTTAACTTTGAAAATTTTGATATTAGTACATTTTGTTTATACATAGACGGACAACAAATACCTTCAAAAGCTTTACAACCATCATTTGGGAATAATATTTTTACTTCTAGTTATCATACGTTGTTCTCGGGTACAGGTATACATTTCCTTAATGAAGGCAACGGGATATCTAGAGATCAATATTCCAAAGGGTTTTGTCTGCTAGCGTTCGATTTAACACCTGACTTATCAGCGAATGCTTCTAATCACTGGAACCTTATAAAACATGGTAGCGTAAGAATAGAAGTTCGCTTTGATACGGCTTTAACACAAACTATTAATTGTATTGTCTATGCAGAATTTGATAATGTTATAGAAATCGATAAAAACCGTAACATTTCTGTTGACTATAGTAGTTAAGTAAACTTAAATGTTTTAAAATTAAGTGTGTATTAGAATTAAGCGCGTATTAGAATTAAATATGTTTTAGAAATAAGTCTGCATTATTGTATATTGATCCTTTCAATAAAATATATTCATACAAAGTATTTCTTTGTTTTATTAACAATGTGTTTGTATATATTATGTTACCGTGAATGTTCGAAATGCAGTGTATGTTAAGATACTCTGTCATAGACCAGACCAATTTGGTCAATGTTCATTATGAGTGAAATTATTATGCGCGGGAGCGAGCAAAGGGAGCTCGTACGTCATGTTACAGTTAAAACAAAAGTTTTTATAGACCCTATAATATGTTAAATTATTGTTGATCTCATTATTTGCTTATAATCTACGAGCCTGATAACATCGTAACGCGATCATGAATACATTAGAAATACGGAGATACTTGAGACAAGTGGATTCAAAAAGTGAATGTAATGTTTATGCCGCAAATCGCTTGCCGATTCATGTAGATATGCCTACATATATCATAAGCAACTTAGATAGCGACAATAAGCCTGGTTCTCACTGGGTTGCTATACACATAGACGCGAATGGAGTTGGTCAGTACTTTGATTCCTATGGTAGAGCACCCACAGGTTTCCATCGTACGTTTTTAGATCGAAATTGCAGAGTATGGAATTACAACACTAATCGAATCCAAAACGATTACACTCCAGTATGTGGCGAATATTGTTTAATGTATTTATACTATAAACATTATGGTATGTCATTAGCCGATTTCCAGCACCTGTTCACTAACAATACGCTGTATAACGATATCATACTAAGTAAGTTATTCAAATATTGTTTTGAAAATAATAAAGAACATTAGTACTGCGAAAGGACTTTTTTTTAAATCATATACATACCCGTTTACATCATAGGTTTAGTCATCATTGGCTATGACGCAGACATTGACAAAAAAGACAACAGACCCGAGATAACATTGAGCGACGACGGCTGGTCGTTATCAAGGGTCGGCCGTTATCAATTGTTCGTCAATTACCTCAGATTACGTTTCTGTAACTTTGTAACGGTGCGTCGTACGCGAAAACGGATTAGCGCAATCGACTCAGCATGGCCGAAAACCCCCGAATAGACACCAAACTTTTTTTTTTTTTTTTTTTTTTTCTTTTTTTTTTTTTTTTTAGCCGTGACGGCCACCCTGAAGCCGAGAGACAGGGCATGGCGGGGGGAGGGAATGACAGGGGGGAGGTGGTGGTTTGGAGAGTTGGTCTAGTCTCCGGGAATACCTACTACTGACGTATAAGAGATTACTTTCTCTCTCAATAATAGTAGACATATATAATATGTGTGTATTTATGAATGTATATATGTATGTGTGTATGTAGGGTAAAACCGTTAGAGATAGCCGTAGTTTTTTTGTAGCTTGATAAAATGAAAAATATTTATATTATAATTAAATCTTTATTCTCTAAATAATTGTACATAATTAGTCTTCGCAAAATCAACATTAGATAAACTTTTTATAATGAAAATGACACATAAAATTTACCATAAAAGAAAAACGTAGTTGGCCATCACACCCGGCATATCAGGGGGAGTTGGCCTTATTAGTACGGGATAGATGGCCAGTACTAGACTTGCCTCTTCCCTTTCCTTTTCCACAAATTTTTACTTGGTTTTGCTCTTTTTTCTTCTGTTGTCCGCATTTTGAACACATATCGTCAAATTCTGTACAATTTTCGTGTACCCACCTTTCACAAATTAAGCATTGAAGCCAATCTTCCACTAGACGTGTTTTATAGTAATTTTCCCCGCATCCCACGCAGTTATCTGTATCGCTCTCTTCGCCTGAACTATCACACAACACGGGTTCATCACTATCTTCATCGGTGTCACTCATTTTAATCTGTCTAACTGCTTTACGTTTCCTTACTATCACAGGTTTATCAGTCTTATATTCTTTGGTTTTAATTGCAGTGCCTTTTTCTTGCTTAACTCTACGCTTAAATTCTTTCAAGACTTTTTCTTCTTCCTTTTTTTTTCTTAACGCTATATGCTCTGTGGAAGTTAACAGCTTGCCAAGTTGCTTGCTGCGTTTACGTACCTGTAATAATTTTTCCGGAATAGGAGATATATCTTTTAATACTTGAGAGGGTGTCCACTTCTCATTGCCCTTATTTTGTTCCAATGATGTACCTGGTATTGGTTCATTTTCAATATTTTCTTGGGTTTTGAATATTTGAGAGAGTGGTGTCCGCTTACCGTTGCCCCTATTTTGTTCAGTTGATGTACTTGGTATTGGTTCATTTTCAATATTTTCTTGGACAATTTCTGAATCCGATAACGGCATAGTTGGAGTAGCTAAACGTGGAGGTGAGTTGAATACATGCGGTAAGTCAAAAAAGGCGTAATCTGGTATTATTGCAGGATTAAGCGGTACAACGCCGCAAGCCTTAAATCCAGAAACTGCATTTTCTGTTGAAGCAGCCTTACCCCAAGCTTTATTCAAAAGAGAACCAAATGTCAGTCTTGTGATTCGGCGATTTTGATTTTGATTTAACCATAAACGGCATTGTTCGTAGAAATGATGTTTCAAGGATTTAAACACTGCCCGATCAAGAGGCTGTAAAAAATGGGAAGTGTGGCTAGGCATAGACAATAAAATTATTTCATTTTGAGTAGCATATTCAAGCATTTCCACTGAATTGCAATGCGTGGAATGTCCATCAAGCAACAATAAAACTTTTCCAGCTGGTTTCCTTGGCACGAAATGAATTTTGAGCCAGTCTAAAAATATTGCAGAAGTTATGTAAGCAGATTTTTCGGACATAATCACTCGAGACCCAGGAGGCATGCCGTCTTCAAACTCACTTTTTTTGTTCTTGCCCTTCATTATGCAGGCTGGTGGTAAAAACATGCCTTCTGCGTTACAGCAGGCAATCACGGTGATAGTCTCACCTTTTTCGGTTGAGGTGGTGGTAGATACAGCTTTTGAGCCCTTTCCGGCGAGTACATGTCCAGGACGATTATTTAATTGTAGTCCTGTCTCATCCATATTAAATATGCAGTTTGGTTTTGACATTAAATCGTTTTCTATCAAAACGTTTTCTAGCAAACGGAAGTAAACATTCACTTCAACCCGGTTCATGCCTTGACATCTAGCCATTGAAACTCCTTCTGATTTTCTTAAAACTATGTCGGGATTTCGTCTTAAAAACATCTGTAGCCAGTCATAGCCGGCTTTCTGCTCTGATTTATTAAATTTATGACTTAAATTTAGCTGTTCCGCAAATTGAAAAGCAATCAACCTCACATCTTTAATAGTTAAAGGGAAACCTTTGTTTTGCATCATTTTAATATGACTAGATAATTTTTTTTCATTCTCATTTCCCAGCATAGATGTAGGACCCATTGGTCCTTTTTTATCATTATTAGTTTTATACCGTCTTTCGAGTGTTTTTCGAGGTATTTTATAGATGATAGAGGCTTTGTATAACGACATCTCCCCATTTTTTATGCTGGTCATGGCGGCTTTCAGTGAATCCTCGCTCCAGTTGCCACGAGTAGCAATAGCCTTTCTTACGTACTTATTTGGCATCTGTAACAAACAAATATACCATTAAATATATATCAAAAAATAACAACCAATAAGGCCATCTTAGCCCGACTTCATATGGCCATCTCTCCTTTTTGTATGGGAGAGATGGCCATACCGAATAATAAAGTAACAATAAACAAATTGAACGCCATTTTGAGGTTAGAACGAACACCTGTTGATGCAAAATACAAAATACGCACAAAAGTATAAGTTCCTAATCAAAATATATGAATTTCGAGCCAAAACATGAACCTAATATAAAATTTTAGCAACACTATGTATTTTAAAATATGATTTACTTACTTTTTCAATTATTTTAGCGCAAAGTTTTGATCGCCTGCCGCTCTCGAGCACTGTACGCAGCGAACTGAGTGCAACACAACGCCATCTAATGACTATTACTGGAAAATATTTCGACTGGCCATCTCTCCCGTACGGCCATCTCTAACGGTTTTACCCTATATATGTATGTGGGTATGTGTATATTTGTGCCTATTGTCGGGGGGTAGGTATACACATTGTATACCTTCTTATATTAATTCTACACTTGTGCCAGACTTAGCTTAGCTGCCTATGCGGTTAGAAAGATAAGGTCACTGACTGATGAGGAAACTGCACGATTAGTTTATTTTAGCTACTTTCATAGCGTTATTTCATACGGTCTGCTGCTGTGGGGCTCAGCTGCCGATATTGAGACTATATTTGTACTACAGAAACGAGCGATACGAGTACGAGCGATCTATAGCCTCAGACCCCGTGCCTCGCTGAAAGAAGTTTACAAAGAAATTAATATTTTAACAGTTGCTTCTCAATACATTTATGATAATATCTTATATGTACGAAAAAACCTAAATATTTTCGAAAAACTATCTGATGTACACAATTTTAACACGAGAAACAAACAATAAACTAGTTGTACCAAAACTTCTAGGCTTCACAATGTTGGTGATTCATTTGTAGGCAGCTGCATAAAAATATTTAATAAAATTCTTCAGAATTTGATTAATATACCAATAAATAAATTTAAAATAGAAGTGAAAAAAACTTTAATGAGTAAAGGTTACTATAAAGTGGATGAGTATCTTAATGATGTTAATGCGTGGTCAACATAAGTCTCTTGCTTGCTCGCACAAAATAAATTGTAAACTAAAGCAAATTTAAAATAGAAAAATAATCTAGTTCTAATATAGTTCACTGAGTTTCTTGCTAGTATCTTCTCAGTAGAACTAACCTACCGAACCAGCGAAAGAATCATTTTCCAATGGTTTATTTATTAATTGTTTATTATTTGTAACATTTTGACGTTCAAATGTGCTCTTTGTGTGTCTAAACTAAATAAATGAAATTGATTCTTTGATTCTTTGTGCGCTAGACTTAACCTCTCGTATTGCAATTCCTCTGGGCACTCCCAGGTTTGCTGAAAGAGAACTCAACTTTGAGTTAGGTAAGCTCGCCTTTGTACATTACATCTCATCTTTTTATATAAATGTAATTTATGTGTACAATAAAGTAAAAATACCATAAATACAACTGAACCCCGCAATAGGCTTCTTAAATTACCATAAATCGGGTACGCATACTTGCGTACAGCTAATGAAAATATCCAAACAGAAAAGTCCAAAATACACTGCCCTGCGCTGTACGACACGATGTAATCAAACCTAGAACTTTACCACATAAGAAGTACCAATTCGAGTCAAAAAAACCATAATGATCGTTATAGACCAGGCCCGACCTGAGAAAACTCCGGCAAGAAAGCAACGGGGTTATTTTTAACTATTTACACAACACTCACTAGCGTTGCTCCGACGAGGCATACCATTATTTAAAAGTCACACTATTTTTTATTCTAAACAGTCTATATATTAGAATAGAATACATTGTCAAACAGCAATTTAATTTTAATAAAGAGCCTTGTCGAAATAATGTATCGCTTTGTTCCAAACTCAAAATGTGGATGAAATTCAAGTCACGTTTTTCGTCATTGAATTTGTCCCGCCAATTTGGTAGTGCCATTCATTTGAAATATTGACCGTCTTCAGACGCGTCTGAACAGACAGCGATTATTTATCAAAGGCGGTTAGTGCGATTGACGTATCGATTCTTTTGATTGATTGGAGGGTCTCTTAGGTAATCGTCACTCGCAAAAGTATTCGATGGAGTTTAGTAATCGACTGGACTTAATGGAAATAGAAATGATAACTCAGTGTTGAGAGCTCATGAGATATGATGGAAGGTTTTGTCATCGTGTTACGGTCGAAATCGATGATTCAAATAAATGAATGAAATGAAACAAGACGAAATGAAACGAAATGAGAAAAGTCGAGACGAGATGAAACAGAGCAAGAAAAGGTTAAACCGTTATAGCACAGATAATATAATATAATTCTTATTTTTTTTTTACAACTTAGGTGGCAGACCAGCACACGACCCACCTGATGGAAAGTGGCTACCGTGACCTATGAACGTATGTAACAACAGTGGAGTCACATCCGTGCTTCCGACCCTGTAAGAACAGAGATTTTATGTGCCCTCAGTGCAGAACACAAACTCAGGACAAGCCTTTGGTCTTCCCACTGACAGCACCAAAAGCTCTCCAGTGAGCTCTGGCTACCCTACTCACCACCAGGAATACAACACGAGGTCATAATAGCCGAGATATTCTGTAGGGTGGAGGTACTTCCCCCGTCGGACTGCTCAATTCGGACGGGAATACCGCCGTGTCCTACCTCCTTCTAAAAATTATTACTCATTATTGTTATAGTCGTGATAATCAGGACTATCTGTAACCTTTATTAAGGAGGTAGGACACGGCGGTATTTCCGCCCGATTGAGCAGTCCGACTGGGGTAGTACCTCCGCCCTACAGAATACCACGGCTATAATAACTTCGTGTTGTGTTCCCAGCGGTGAGTAGGGTTGCCAGAGCTCACTGGAGAATTTGTGCTGTCAGTGGGAAGATCAAAGGCTTGTCCTGCTTTGTCTTTTACTGATGGCACAGAAACTCTGTACTTACAGGGTTGGCAGCGCGACTGTGACTCCTCTGGTATTACAGACGTCCATAGGTCACGGTAACCACTTTCCATCAGGTGGGCCGTGTTCTTGTCTGCCAACTAAGTGGTATAAAAAAAAAAAAAAAAAAACCTACGGGAGACTCTGGATATTTTAGGATAATGGAGATATGGCTATAATGTCAGATGACTATTTTATTGATTCAAAAGTAATACAGATTTATTAGGCTACTTACTAAACGAGATGTTTTTTTTTTTAATAGAATATTAGCAACCGAAATTAGTAATATTCCCTCTAACTCGTGGAACTAAGCTAAATTGCTTATGCTAGGAGTGGGTTCACGTCGGTAGTGTAATAACCAAGATTCAAACTCGAGACCTCCCGATCGCAAGGCCGACTTCTTAACCACTATGCTACCCGACGTTTATATGTATGTATAATACCCTTAGAAACCCACTCCCGGAAGTGCAATTCCAGACTATGATAAAATAATGACCTTGCAATTAATCACTTTTTTTTTTATACCACTTAGGTGGCAGACAAGCACACGGCCAACCTGATGGAAAGTGGTTACCATGACCTATGAACGTGTGTAACACCAGTGGAGTCACATCCGTGCTGCCGACCCTGTAAGAACAGAGATTTTGTGCCGTCAGTGTAGAGGACAAAGCAGGTCAAGCCTTTGGTCATCCCACTGACAGCACAAAAACTCTCCAGTGAGCTCTGGCTACCCTACTCACCGCCGGGAACACAACACGAAGTTATTATAACCGCGGTATTCTGTAGGGCGGAGGTACTTCCCCAGTCGGACTGCTCAATTGGGCGGAAATACCGCCGTGTCCTACCTCCTGCTTATCTAAGCCTATGGCTATATTTTTTTTTTAAAAGATTATTAAAAAGAGAATTATAATTATAAATAATATACCTCTAGACAAGGATCACAAGTTATTATTGTGAAGCCTTTAAGATTATTCTTCTCAGATATAAACTCTTAATGCTTGCAGGGTTGGCAGCGCGAGTGTGACTCTCTTGGTTTTGCACGCGTCCATAGGCTACAGTGACCACTTTCCATCAGGTGGGAGGTGTGCTTGTCTGCCACTTAAGTGGTATAAAAAAATCATGGTAGACATAGAGTCTTACTTTGCAGTTTAGGTACAATATCAATTAACCCATCGCAATCCACTGCTGGACATATTTCTCTTCCAATATTGGGAGGCTTTGTCCTACTGTTCCCACGCTGGCCAGACGGGTTGGTACAGGGTTTTATTTCGAGTTTTCCTTCTCTCGCAGTGATATCGTCTGCGTATTTTTCCGTTAGTCGCCTCTTACGACACCTGTCGGATGAAATTGGGTGGTGATAATTTGTATTCTTTCTCCGTTACCACACGAATAATTACAATAACGTGAGAGCTAGTTAAGACGCACTCTACTCACGCTCACAATATAAAAGGTACCTAGTAGGTAGGTACATGATATTTTGATAAGTATGCTTAATAAATAAAAAAATATTTTGTGCACAAAAAAAATTATTTAAAAAACGAAACGCGTAAACGAAAACGAAACGTATACTTGCATACTTTTGTAAATACGCTTCCAGAATGACCGATTTCACAAATTTCGTTAATGTATTCAAAGATCACTAGATTTTTGACATTTATGTCATTTTGTCAAATCCCGCCATATCTGTCCACAACTTCCACACATTCTGAAATAAAATACAGTCAAAAGTATCCATTCTAATTTATAGTTCAATGCTTATCTCTGCCTAACATAGCCTTTAATAAAATAATAAACGAAACGAAATAAGATATACAATTTTGTCCTCAGAGCATTGTAATAATACGTCTGTATCAATTTTGTATTCATGTACTTCAATGTAAGTAATTTAAGTAGATACCTACCTATTAGTATGTATAACATATTTATATTTTTATCCCCGGAGGGTTAAGCAGAGGTGAATTAACACCCACATTTCACCAATCATTAAATTCGGTCCCACGTGATGGGAAGTGAGCCTATTGCCGTCTTTCGGGCACTATTGTTGACTCGATCTATTAGTCTTCAGCAATTAGTAAGTATTTATATCCATTTCTCGTAAGAAAGTAAATACTAAATGAACTGTTTTTAATTTAATACTTTACTTACAATTTTAATTAGCCCATGAGACTCGCTTCGAATATCGATTTTAATAATGAAACATGAAATGACAGATTTTTGGAGCCACACATATTATAGGTATTTTAAGTTTATTACAATTCTTTTTGTCAACTGTATTTCAGAGTAGATAGGAGTTGATATCGCCCTTATATTTGCCAGTATTTCCGCCCAATTGAGCAGTCCGACTGGTGAAGTACCTTCGCCCTACAGAATACCGTGGCTATAATAACTTCGTGCTGTGTACCCAGCGGTGAATAGGGTAGCCAGAGCTCACTGGAGAATTTGTGCTGTCAGTGGCCTGTCCTGCTTTGTCTTCTACTGACGGCACAGAAACTCTGTACTTACAGGGTTGGCAGCGCAACTGTGACTCCTCTGCTGTTACAAACGTCCATAGGCCACGGTAACCACTTTCCATCAGGTGGAGTGTTTGTCTGCTACCTAAGTGGTATAAAAAAAATATATTTTAAGTTTATAGGTAGATAGGAGTTGATATCGCCCTTATATTTGCCAGGTATTTTTAAGAGAAGATATAAAGACTCTACGCGGGTGTCGTGCGGTCCATGGCCCTGTACGGGTGTCCCGTGTGGGCGGACACCCTGAATGATCGGCACATGCCCCTGCTGCGGCGTCCACAGCAGAAGTTGGCGTGCCGTATCATAAGGGGGTACCGCACGATATCCTTCAACGCGGCGAGTCTCCTCCCCGGATCGCCACCATGGATCCTGGAAGCGAGATCCCTTTCGGCGCTATACCGGTTCCGAAAGGCGGCGCGGGAGCGGGGTCACGATCCCGAGCCCGAAGAAATTCGGGCCGTGAGATCCCGGCTCCACAGGGAAATAGTGGCGGAATGGGAGCTACGACTTGGGCGACCAGGCGCAGGGCGCGCCGTAGTAGCGGCGGTAAGACCCATCATGGGGGAGTGGCTAGAGAGGCCACACGGCAGCCTCTCGTACCGTCTGACGCAGATGATCACCGAGCACGGGTGCTTCGGAAAGTATCTGCGTCGGATGGAGAAAGAGCCAACATCCGAGTGCCATCACTGCGACGCGAGCGAGGACTCAGGTCCGCACACGCTCACCGAGTGTCCGAGCTTGTGGCGGCCCTGGGAGTGAGGGTTCTCACGCTCTCCACCTTGCTCGCGGCGATGGTTCGCTGCGCGGATGCGTAGGCGGGCGGCGCCTCCTTCTGCGAAAAAGTAATGCTCGTGAAGGAGGAAGCGGGGCGGGAGCGGCAGCGGGAGCGACGAAGGATCGCAAGACAAGCTGCCCGCCTACGAAGGCAACTCGGGCGTCGGAGGTCGATGAACGACCTCCGCCCCCCATGAGCGCCGGCCTGGGGGTGACAGGTGGAGCCGCCTGTCACCCTGGCAGAAGCAGGCCGCGGCGGTGGCGCGCGACGCTCCTCCCCGTTTCCGGGGACGAGTTGGGGACTCTGTAGTCCCCACACCCGAGAAGAGGGCCAGATCGTGAGAGATGACCCTGGGTCGGCCGGGGTGCGAGGGATATGCCTGTCAACCTCACCTTCGGCAACCAAAGCGACCCACAGGTGGCGTGCGTTTTAGTCGGTTCTAATCAGACATAACCTCCTCCACCGGCTCCGGTGGGGAGGTATCCGTGGGGATTTTGCGCACGTAAAAAAAAATAAAAAAAAGAGAAGATATAAATATACCTTTTCAATTTTCCACATTAATCTTTTCATACTTATCTTCGAAAGACGTCGGCCAATCCGTCTCTAAATATATTTTTATATTTAGTAAATTTCTGTCCACATCACTAGATAGGTACCTGCCTACCTTCTTATTTTTTTCATATCCTTACTGGAGTTATATGGCTAGCTTCTTAAAGCTAAATCTGTAATAAAGCAGGTATTACGCGGCGGTAAGCGCAATATCATTTTATTCAAGAAGATTACTGCGGTTAAGACTCAGTTAAAATAGAATGGATTATGAATTATTTTCATCACAGGCTTGTAGAGGCTGGTACCTACATACATGGCGTAAATAGAGCTTTACTATCCCTTATTCATAAAGGATTATTTACCTACGTCCTACGTTAGAAGACTTACATACATACATACATAAAATCACGCCTGTCTCCCATAGGGGTAGGCAGAGATCACGGATCTCCATTTGCTACGATCCTGACATATTACTCTCGCTTCATTCACTCTCATTACATTCTTCATGCATGCTCGTCGGTTTAGAGTACTCCTGACCTGCCCCTTTTCTAAAACTTCCCCGATTTGGTCCAGGTATGTGCGCCTAGGTCTTCCCCTTCCGACGGCACCATCCACACTCGCCTCATACACCTGTTTCGTTAGTCTTCTTTCATTCATTCTCTCAACATGACCAAACCATCTCAACATTCCTCTCTCAATTCTCATCACTACATCTTCTATCACTCCACATCGTTCTCTTATCACGCTATTTCTCACTCTATCTTTCAAGGTCAAGCCACACATACTTCGCAACGCACGCATTTCTACTGCATTTACTCTACTCTGATGCTTTTTCTGCCACACCCAACTTTCACTACCATACATAAGAGTCGGCACCAATACTCCTCCATGTACAGCCAGTCGTGCCTTTTCGGACACTTTCCGGCTGCTCATAAAGTTGTGTAGTGCCCCATTCACTCTATTTCCAGCCATCACTCTCCTTTCAACATCTTCTTCATGCTTTCCATCTCTCGTAAACAATGTTCCCAAATATATGAACTCATTCACTTGTTCCACTTTTTCTCCATCTATACAAATCCTACACTCTGTCACACATTCATCTCTTTCAAAAACCATAACTTTTGTCTTACTAACATTCACTTTCATTCCTTTCCTCTCAAAAGCTTCATGCATAGTTGTTACCATCTCCTGCAACTCATCTGCCGATGACGCCAGTAAAACCTGATCATCAGCATAAAGAAGACATTTGACGAGTAAATTCTTCATTCTTAAACCACATTCTTTATCTTTCAAATCTTGCAAACAACTGTCCATGAATAAGTTAAACAGCCATGGTGACGCTACACATCCCTGTCTAACCCCTTTTTGGATACTAAACCATTCAGTGTATGACCCATGTATCCTCACGCAAGCTCTGGAATCCTCATAGAGAGACTTCACAGCTCGAATAAGGTTGCTGCTCACCCCATACATAGACAGTACCGACCAAAGTTCATTCCTCACCACTTTGTCATAGGCCTTTTCCAAATCCACTCTCGGCTATGCTTCGCAATGAAAAGACCTGATCCGTACATCCCATTCCCTTTCTAAAACCCGCTTGTGCATCCCATATTTTCTCATCGGTTTCTTTCATAACTCTCTCAATCAACACTTTCGCATACAGTTTGCCGACGACGCTGAGTAGGCTAATGCCCCTGTAGTTTTTGCAGTCTTGATGCGAGCCCTTTCCTTTGTAAAGTGGAACTATAACGGCCTTACACCAATCACTTGGTACACGACCGCTAACCCAACATATGTTGAAAAGGCGGCACAACTGACTTGCTACAAGGCCCTGTCCAGCCTTCAGCATCTCGACTGTCACCTTATCATATCCCGCTGCTTTACCAGCTTTCATACTTCTTAATGCACTCACAACTTCATTCATACTAATACCACTTTTATCAGCATCAACATAGTCATCCATCACCGAGGTTAGTGCATGTACACCATCCTCTCTTTCAAACAAGCTTTCAAAATAGTCCTGCCATCTTTTTAACACACATTCCTCACCTTTTACAATACTTCCATTCTGGTCTCTAATAGCGTTCAGCTCGGAGCTCTGTGTTTCTCCTCTGGCTAAACGAATGGACTTCCAAAAGAACTTAATGTTCGTCTGGAAATCCTCAGATAACCTTTCATCAAACACGTCTTTTTGTTCCTTTTTCTTTCTAGCAATCACTCCTTTCACTATCCCTTTCAGTCTTCTATATTTATCTTTCGCTTCATCCACATTCTCAATTGTAGCTTGCTGCATTCTCTCATTAGCTCTGACTGAGAGCCAGTCAAGCCACGCTTTCTTTTTCTCACATACCAACTTTTGCACTTCTTTATCCCACCATGCATGCTTCACCTTTTGCACTTTACTTCTTTTACTTATACCACATACTTGGGAAGCCACACTCACAATCTCATCTTTGAATACCTTCCATAACTCCTCAATCTCACAAATACTATCAAGATCATGAAACCTTTCAGTTAATTTGCTTCCATACTCCTCTCTCACTTTATCTTCTTGCAAGTTTTCTACTTTTATTCTTTCTAGAACACTTATGGGCTCACGCCTTCTACGTCTCCATCCTTTAAAGAGATCACTTATACGGCACATAACCAAAAAGTGATCTGTATGGATACCCACACCGCGATATACCCTAGCGTCTAGAATATTTTTTCTCAATCTTTCATCCACTATTACAAAATCAATCATACTTTTACTGACATTCTTCGCTTCTCTTGTATACATATGAATCCTTTTGTGTCGAAACATCGTGTTTGACACACAAAGGTTCCATTCCAAACATACTTCAAGCAAACCTTTACCATTTTCGTTCACTCGTTCATCTCCGTACTTGCCAAGAACCCTTTCAAATCCATCTCGTTTCAGTCCTACCCATCCATTAAAATCACCTAGCATTATGATTCTTTCATTATCCTTACATTCTCTTAATACATCTCTTAAACTCTCCCAAAACTGTTCTCTTTCTTCTTGTACTTCCTGGGACGTATTCGTACCGGAGTCTACAGGAGCATAAACCCCTACGACAAAAATACGAGTGAGTCCCACTTTCATTCTCATCCACATCAGTCTAGCATTCACACATTCGAATATATTCACACACTCAGCCATTCTAGCAGATAGGATGACACCAACTCCCTGGCAAGCTCTGTCGGTATTGGGTACTCCCGACCAGTACGCGGTGTAGGGTCCGTGCTTGGTGGTGTCACATCCTTTCCTCTTCGTCTCATTCACACAAAGCACATCAATCCTTCTTTCATCCATCATCTTACAAACATCATTCATTTTTTCTTCCATTCCTCCTCCAACATTCAACGTAGCAAAACGGCTCTCCGTGAGCCACTTTTCGCCCCCACTGGAAACGAGACGTGACGGGTGGCGTACCGCGTCGCCGCCATGCGGATGATTATTTTTTGGAATCATTGCGTTCCCACGAGTCATAGGGAAAATATGGTCCACCCCCGCAGAGCCCTTTACGGAGGTAAGGCGGAATCTCAAGTGTGTCCTGTGACCGCCAACACAGACACCCTCCGTTACACCAGCTTGCCCTCTGGTCACGAATCCTTGGCACGGGTCGGCTAACACCTTGGATCGGGGTTTTTTCTCGGGTATACTCCCTGAGAGTTGGTTTTATTTCGGAGTGACCTTCTCCTAGATGGTTGCAGACCAATACTGACGAGGCCCATCTCCCCGGTTTTGATTTCAGAGTTTTCCTTCTCTTAGACGGGTTGCAGCCCAATGCTGACGAGGCCCATCTCCCCGAACTTGTTTTTCTTAAATCTCTACGTTAAAAGTTACATTGCACATTGCTATGACGAATAGTGCAGGCGCGTCACGATCAAATATTGGATAATTAATTTAATATAAAATTGTATTAATCACACAATCAGCCAGTAGTAAAATAAATGAGTAAAATAAATATTCCACAACATTCCACACAACGCTATCTAGACACATGGTAAGCATAGCTTAACAAGCTTTTGTTATGGAATCTAGAATGCGGATAAACATACTTAGATTTCTATTTGTAAACATATATACATCATACATAGAAACACCCAGACCAATGCAAATATACATATTCATGCATACAAATATTTGCACTGATCGGGAATCGAACCCGCGCCCTCTGCATAGCAGTCGAATGCTCTTCCGCTATGTCACGGAGGTTAATATCGGGTATAATTTTATTATGATAATAAATAAATAAGTGATTGTCGTATCACTATGCGCGGGAGTTGCTCGTCACGTGTCCCTTTAACTAGTACAAGGCATAGTGGAGAGCAGGTAAGGGGCGAGTGACACCTTGCTTCCCACAGAGGATCATCTTAAAACCGTAAATTACCCAAGGTCAAACGGGATGTGAGGGAAATGCCTTATTGGTTATAAATAAATATTAGAAATGCGAAAGTAACTCTGTCTGTTTCTGTAACGCTTTCACTCCTAAACCGCTGTCTACCCCTATTATTATGGTCTGTCTCATGAACCAGGTTAGCTAAACATTGAAATTTTCACAGATGGAGTATCATAAATGAAAGCAAAGGTAAAGTATCGGTCTAAGTATTGAACACCCGAAATGATGCTTGAAATTACTGTAGGTATAATTTATTTGGTCCTTTTCGATGTTTTGCGACTCACTGGAAATATCATGACATACCTACTGAAATCATGTCTTGAAATGCACTTAGAAAACATCTCAACCAAATTTATATGTTATGAATAAATAAAAATTCACTTCTACAATAATCATCGATAAAGGCGTGATTATATGTATGTATGTATGTATGTATGAAAAATACAGCTGCATACCCCGTGTATTTTTATTAGTAAGGGCCTAATTGCAAAGAGGATATAAGACCTAAGTGGTTAATGCAAAATGGATCAAGAATGTTCAAAAACGTCAAAGTAAAGTACAAAATATTGGTTAGATCCTAGGTAAGTAACATAACCACAACAAATATGTAAACAATGCTTTAAAACATAAAATGTTCACCTAAAATACTTTTTAATAGATTATACTTCCCACACTGTTTTCAATACCTATTCAAGTGAATGTTGAAAACAATTTTACCGTTTGGTCATAAACATCGACCAAATCGGAAAGCAGCTTGCCGATTTGAAATTCGGCCATTTAAATAACATGTATGGGGGAGACGTCAGTCTCAGGGGAATGAATAGTTTCACGAGATGTGAGTATATAATATATTTCAAAGATTGATTTACACTGATAATGTTTACGGGGTTACAATGCCTGAAAGTCAGTAACACTACGTCGAATACAGTAAGTATTGCTCCGGCGAGCTTAGGTAGGTACCAGCGAGACGTGTGCGTAAGCGCGGTAGCCGGCGGACTGCCCTTGCGGCCGTGTGTCGAACTAACCGCTTATGTGTCAGAGGGAGACGCATAGCGCGCGGGTAACCGTCCACGCGTGGCGCGTATAGAATGTCTAGGAACCTGGGTTGCTATATACTCCCCCTCCAGTTCTGGAGAACGCCTTCGCTCCTGGACTGGTGATTCAACCTTCTTTGTAGGACGTCCGCGATTCCTTTTTGGAATTACGGGTTTTGGTACAGTGCTGTCCTCTCTACCTTGATAAAGGCTAAGATCCTGAGTATGATATTTACCTATGATTTGATTAGGCCTTTCCTGATTGCTATCGCCCTGTAATAAAACTGCACCTAAGGCGTAGTTACTTGCGTCTGTACGCAGAACAAAAGGACGACTGAAATCGGCTTGAACCAGTATGGGAGCTGTGGTCAGTAGACGCTTTAGCTCGGTAAATGCTTGGGTCTGTTCTGAGCCCCAAGACCATTCTTGGTTCTTTCTAGTCAAACGGGTTAATGGTTCGGCAATTTTTGAAAAACTCAGTATGAATTTTCTGAACCAAGAACAAGTTTGTAGGAAGGTTCTCAGGTGTTTAAGGTTACCTGGCTCCTTCATATCAGTTACAGCCTTCACCTTTTCCGGATCGGCCGATATACCTTGTTGAGTTATGACATGACCGAGGTATTTAACGCTAGCTCTGGCGAAGACACATTTCTCTCTATTAACATGGAGTTTGAAGTCGGCTAGACGTTTAAATACTATTTCGAGGTCTTGCAGGTGTTTTTGGTACCCCTGGGACATAATCAACAGATCATCTAAGTAGCATAGCATAGTTACCTCTTGAAGTGCAGAGCAGGACCGGAGACGATCAATAAGACGCTGGAACGTGGCCGGACCGTTGCGGACCCCAAAGGGCATCCTTTTGAACCTATAGGTCCCTAAAGAGCACACAAAAGCAGTTTTGTCTTTATCTGATTCCCTTACCTTTACTTGCCAGTAGGAAGATCGAAGATCCAACGTACTCATGTAGCAGTCCTGTTTCGTACTCTGTAGTAACTCGTCGATGCGTGGCATCGGGTATGTGTCAGCCTTAGTTATTGAATTCAAACGCCTATAGTCTACACAAAAACGGATACCACCATTAGATTTTGGCACCATAAGCGCCGGTGAACACCAAGCCGATTCACATTCTTCAATGATGTCGTCTTGTAGCATCTTCGCTATTTCAGCTTTCATCAGCTGGTTTTTTGAAGGGTTAAGGCGATAAGGGGGTACCGCTATTGGCGGATGGTCACCTGTATCAATGCGATGCTCTGCGTACGGTGTTGGACCTCCCCCTGCACTGAAGACGCGAGCGTGCCTGTTAATGATGTCAGCGAGCGCTTGACGCTCAGCTGGCGTGAGGTGAGTACCTTCATCATCCCGAAGTATTTCAGTCGAGGCGCAGGACACGTTAGGAGAGCTTGGTTCAAAACACAGCTTGTATTTTATTTGATTATTGTTGCTAAAGTACCAAGTTTCTTTATGAAAATTAATAACAACCCTGGCGGCAGTTATAAAATCTATACCTAATAATGTTTCATTATTAGTTGAGTTGGGAAAAATTAAAAATGGCATGGTGATAACTGAAGTCTTTAAAGTAACCTCTAATGTAGTCGTTAGTACATCCATTAATCGCACTATACCATCGGCGAGCTTTACTTCCCTTGTGGAAGGTAAGAGTGGATGTCCTTGACGTAGAAGGAGAGTATACAGCGAATGACCCGCAATGCAGTGTTTAGCAGCCGTATCTATCAATGCGGTTCCGTTAAAACCCAGAACTTGAATTTCGAAAATCGGGCGTAAATCGCTACCTATACGTCCGACAGGACGGTTACCGCACGATGAAGCATCTCCATTACAACATATAGAACTACCATAACAAACATTCTTAATTTCTAAAATTTGTGGGTTACAATACTTTCCCACTGTGCGTACATTTCTATCAATGTAGAGGTTATTAACCTTTTGGTTCACATCACTACTTTGATCTGATAATCTAGACTTATTACACTTTTGTTTTAAACGTATTTGTTTACTATCGTATTTTGAACAATTTCGCGAAACGGAACTTGAATCCAATTCGGAGCAACTACTATTATTATTACAAAACAGAAATGACTTGTTAACACATTTATCACAAGAAAAATTTGAATGAATACTTCGATCACATTTAGGTATACATACACACTTATGACTATTAGAATTATACGTACGAGAAGTATTATTAGCGTAAGAATTATTAAAATTATTCTTAGAGTCTGTAGGTATAACACGAGAATGAACACAATAAAATGAGTTATTTTGTTGTTTATCACAGACATCGGGTTTTTCACGCACGCGCACTTCCGTACAGCTATGAGATTGAGACTCACCTGAATGTTTTTGTAACTTACGGCACTGGTCCCTAGTGTGACCATATTTCTTACAGTAAACACAAACGGGTCGTTGATGCTTCGCAGTACTGGCGGAGTCTTGACTCGGCGGCGGCGGCTGAGCGGGCGGCGGCGGGCGCTGGGTTTCGTAAACGGCGGGAACGTTTCTAGCGGGCAGCGGAGCGCTGCGAGCCGGCGCCTGAGCCCCGCGGGTCGGTAGCGTGTTAGCGACGAGTTGTGTCTGTTGCGTAGATGTAGACAAGGGGCGCATCTTTGTTTGTATCTGGCGCTCACTTGTAGTAGGCATCGTGTGTTTATCATCAAATGAATCCTCTATGTTACGTGAAAGCCGAAGTAATTGACTAAAATTTGTGCAGTCTTCTCTTCGAAGCCTTTTTCTTATCCTAGAGTTGAGAAGGCCATACGTCATGTCTATCTGGGCAGATTCGGTTACGTCTCCCGTAGGTAAACGTGATAAAAGGGCGCGAATGCGTGCCACAAACAGGTCTGTATTCTCCTCTTGTTGTGTTGTTGAAAAAATATCTCTATATATACGATGCGGTGGACGGCGGTCGCCGTATGCACTTATTAAGTTTTCTTTAGCTTGCCGCCATGTTGACACGGTATGTTTGATTCCTTGCCACCAAACAGCGGCTTCGTCCTTGAATAAGTATGCAAGGCCGCGTATAATGTTTGAGTCTGAAACTTGTGCACAGTCACTGTATGCTTCTATACCATCGATGAAAGCTTCTACCGATTCTTTCGGTGTGCCGGAGAACGTGACTTTGCAGCGAGCTAGGGTGCTTTGCCCTGAAAAAGCAAATGACTCCGGAGTCGATGCGTTCGCGCGTGGTACCGAGGTAAGTAGCTCCCTGAGCGCTTCAGTCTGTGAACGTTGAAGGGCAGCTATTATGGACGTTACGTGCTGTAAAGAAAACGTAGCGTCGGTACATTGCGGAGGAGAGGACGCGTTGGCGCCATCTTGAAACGCAGACTCGGCGGGCGGCGGCGTGTTCGGTCGCGAGACAATCGTTGATGTGTTTTCGACATCGTCCCTGCGATTCAAACTAGCCGCTCTACTCCTGGTCACTGGCATGATCACTGATATAGTCACTTATTCACTGGTATTCGAGAAAAACGTTGGGCGCCATATATGGGGGAGACGTCAGTCTCAGGGGAATGAATAGTTTCACGAGATGTGAGTATATAATATATTTCAAAGATTGATTTACACTGATAATGTTTACGGGGTTACAATGCCTGAAAGTCAGTAACACTACGTCGAATACAGTAAGTATTGCTCCGGCGAGCTTAGGTAGGTACCAGCGAGACGTGTGCGTAAGCGCGGTAGCCGGCGGACTGCCCTTGCGGCCGTGTGTCGAACTAACCGCTTATGTGTCAGAGGGAGACGCATAGCGCGCGGGTAACCGTCCACGCGTGGCGCGTATAGAATGTCTAGGAACCTGGGTTGCTATACATGACTTTTTTGACGCACTATACCTACGTTACATTAAACGTCAAAAAGTCAAAATAATTCAATCATAGGTTGGCAGAATCATCGGTATCTATATCAAAGAGAATACAATACTACGTAAGAATCTATATAACCGATGCAAGGCGCCATTTAAATAAAAGAAGAAGAATCATCAATACCATCATGTAATTTAGGAATGCAGTAAATAAAATTAAATAAATATTTTAACGTCAAATAAACATTTCTACAAATATTATTATAATAATTTTTCACAAGGATTTTTAGTTTAAATTAGTGAAATTATGTATTGATGTATTTAATGGGATGTACACACTGATCTCATATCACTTGAAACGAAACGTATGTTCAGCTCTGTGTCAAACATTTCAAAAACTTCTAACAAAACGGTTCTCAAGAGTTTGTTTTGTTTCCTGTAATTGTATTATTTTGTTACGATTTTGATTTCAATCTTATCTAC
Organism: Eilema griseolum; assembly: GCA_963662185.1. NCBI lineage: Eukaryota > Metazoa > Arthropoda > Insecta > Lepidoptera > Erebidae > Eilema > Eilema griseolum. The sequence goes on from OY759243.1 coordinate 6,051,100, forward strand.
GTATGTTATATTTCTTTCCATAAGATTCGGAAAGAATACCTTTTAATGAAGTGATACAATAATTTAAGTAATATTGAGGTATGTGAATAAACTAACAAATACACCACACCACTCAAAAACAAACGTAGAACTTGTAATTTTTATTGTATATTTGGTTTCCTAACAATGTTTAGTTCCTCAACCTCTTAAACTATCGACAAATGTCAATATTTGTTTGTGAAAGAACCGATACAGCGATTATTACCGATAGTTTTACAGAAGCAATTATTAACACACAATTCAACGTACTTTAACCACTGCTCTATCCCTTTACCCTAAATAGGGGAGTAATCGGAGTTTTGGTGCCAACACGAAGAAGAGCGCATCGCGGTATTATTTTATTTTCTGAAATTGGTGTGAATTCGAGTTTTTATGTATAAAATATTGTGGTTTTTTGGACAACGTCTTCGACAATGCATACAAGTGTAGGAAAGTGACATATATCAGTGAATTGTGTCTTTTCGTGTTGGTTCCAAATATCCCTAGGGAGCTTCTAGTAAAGTCCCTTCAACTTTACTGAGGCAGAAATCATCTCATTGATTATCATCATCACCAATGAGTTCTGCTTGAAGCGTCGAAATGAGTTAGGTGCAGAAGAGAAATAATTAAAGTTACAGATTGTAGAAAAGAAATGTTTACTTTTTACCTACAGACTCATTCAGAATGTCGTCATTGAAATCAAGATGGTCCGTATTGACAGACAACACAGATATTGAAGAACCTCGATGTAAGTAAACATAGAACTTATTTTACTATTAGGTACTTTCTGTTCACATTACATACTTATTTCCCTCTGGGGTAGGCAGAAACAACATGGTTCTAGTTCCCATTTGTTCATTGTATATTGGTAGTATGAAGTTAAGTTAGTTGCAAAAAATTAAATACTACATGTCGACATTGGCAGTTTTTATTTTCACTTCCCAACCAAGAAACCAGCCAGAACAATACAAATGTGCCTACTCTTTTAGTTTGTTTCCCACACCAAAATTCAAAATTCTCACTTCACCCAAGAACCGTGGTGGATTTTTTTCTAAACGGCTTGTTTAAATGTACATGTATGTCAAGGAAATACAACTTTATATTTATACTGTTGATTGATGTCACTTGGTGGAATTTGTTGTTATACAAATTGAGACAGTCACTTGTACTTTTCCACATTATTTTTAATATATATTAGACCTGACCGGTTTCCTCAAAAGTTTACATTGTATTCTATTGTGTAAAAGGTTTATATTATAAATCTTTGAGGATGACATAAGGTGAAACCGGTCAGGTCTAATATATATTAAAAATAATGTGGAAAAGTATAAGTGAGATTCGCAATATGCGTAACAATATTATATAATGGTTCGGGACTTATCACAATTATATCATGGAAGTTACTTTTGCCGACTTTACATTTATGAATTTACACTGCAGTAGTTAGTAAATAACATTATTTAAAAAGATGTATACTTATTTTTTTTGTCAGCTATACATAGGTGACATTGTGTAATACCGGTAATTTGGTCATTGTAAATTCAACCAGCTTTACTTCAAATATTATTTAAAATTGAAAGGTCATGACCACATTGATTCCAATTTCAAAAATATCTCCTTTGTATATGTATTGTACTACTCATTCAATTGCTATTTTCAGGTCAAAACTGGTGGAAAAATTTGAATGAGGACTCACAAGATCTAATGATGGCGCTAGAGGACAACAAAGCAACAGACTCCAACAATTCTGTTGAAGATATCAGTGATCTTGAAATTTTAAGGTGCATAGCCATTTTTAATTCCTACATACTGCATGTAGAATAGCTATAAAACATTTTTTTGTTGTAGAAATCTTTGCCTATGTTCTAATTATATGTTCAGTCACATAACAACATATAATTGGAGTGAAAAGTAATCCTCATGGAACAAATTCATCTTATTTTATGTTCATAACTATTATAACATTCAATGGTATATTTACCATGTATAGTTGTTTTGCCATAATTTCGGCAACTAGTTGTTATCAGCACTTGTTTCTTACATGTATCGCCAATATTGCTGTCTACGTTCTCAATTTGATTACTTCGAGTTAGGTTTTAGGGACATCGCGATCATCTGTATCTTCTAACAATAACAATAACTCTAGTTCGAAATAATACATGATTCTTATTTCATTTACAGCCAAGAAAACAAGAACTTCTCTCTAGATTTACCAGAAAGTAGTGACAGTGAATCAATTCATAGCATAGTAATTCCTCAACGTAAGCTATTCACTCAGAAAGAGAACAAACCTCAAAAGAAATTTGGCCAAATAGTAGGCGCAAGAGAGATATTAACCAAGCTTCACAAAAGTAACACTACATTCCATGAAAAAAGTATTGCTGCAGGCACTAAAGAATTATTTCAAGGCACAAAAAGATCAAAACCAGTATTTTCAGCTGCATTACTAAATGTATCTGCAAACAAGACAGCTGCAGATAAAACTACAGAAAATGTTACTACCGAGTCAAATGTAGTAGTTAAGAATATCTTTGGCTACAGGCCTGTTAAGAAACGCAAGAATATGTTTTCCGATTTTATTTTACCAGAGAATGAATCAGAAACATCTGAAAAACAACCAAAGATAGGTACAGTTAAAAAGATTCAAAATACAAATGAAGAACAAGACCAAGTAAAAAGTAATGTAAACCCTGAGAAAAGTAAGAAAGGAAACTTATTCACAATCGTGAATCAAGAAATGGATGATCATAATGAGAATGAAGATCAAATAATAAATGAACAAGCTAAAGATAATGTGGAATCCAATCAACCTGAAAAGGAAACTCGTAAAATAGTTGGCTCGAAGGAAACAATGGATGAACTTCATGAGCCCAACAAGTCACATGATGAAATAATAATTGCAAGCACTAAAGACTTGTTTCAAGGCTCAAAAAGGTCAAAAGCTGTATTGTCATCTACCTTACTTAATATAACTGTAAACAAAACAGTTGCGGATAAGACTAACATGAATATGACTAATGAACCAATAATGCCTGTTAAGAATATATTTGGCAACAGACCTGATAAGAAACGTAAAAATATATTTGCTGACTTTGTTGTGTCCTACAGTGAACATGAAACCTCTGAAATACAAACCCCAGTAAAAGCACCTGCAGGTATTAAGACCCAAAGTATAAATGAAACAACCAGATCAAAACGAGCAAAAGAAACAAATGAAAATAAAAAATTAAACACTGAACAAAGTGAAAGAATGATCATAGAAGATGGAGTAAATCAAAAAGAGGATGATGGTATTGAAAGTGAAGATGAAAGAATAGATGAAGGCCAAGAGGTATACTCTGAGGCAACTGAACATTTTAAATCAAACGAACCACAAAAGAAAATTCGTAAACTAGTTGACACACGAGAAACAATGGACAAACTTCATAAAACCAACATCTCACAAAACGATGATATAGTCACTGCAGGCACTAAAGAATTGTTTCAAGGTGCCAAGAAATCGAATATAGTATTTTCATCTACCTTACTTCATATTTCTCCTAACAAAACAGTTACAGACAAGGCTGAAACAAATGTTCTGGATCCAAAAATGCTAGTTAAAAACATCTTTGGTAACAGATCACCTAACAAACGTAAAAATATATTTGCTGACTTTCTTGAGTCAGAAAGTGAACATGAAATATCTGAAATACGAATTCAAGAAAAAGAAGATTCCATTACTATCATGGCTCCACATACAAATGAAGACCAAGAAAATGAAGCTCATGAAATTAACGAATTAGACGCTGTACAAAGTGTGAAGGGAAATCAAGGTAAAGAAGGAACTAATAACAGTGATGAAGAAGCACAGCAAGATAAAGAGGTAGCCAATAAAACTATACAAAATAAAACAATGAGCACTGAACAAAGATCGGGATTCCTGAAAAAAACCTCATCTCGAGAAGAGGTGGTAAGTCAAAAAGAAGTAGAAAGTGATATTGAAGGTGAAAATGCAGCAAGTATCAATCAAGAACATGATGGAAAAATCTCGAAAGAGATTGAATGTTCAGAAAAGGAGTGCAATGAAGATGGAGAGAAAAAAAGTCATGAGCAAAGTAATGGTGATAATCGGGGTATTATAGAAAATCAAATAAAGGAGGTAACAGCTATTGAAAGCGAAAGTGATGAAGAAATGAACCATGAAGAAATCCAAGAAGCAGTAGGAAGCCACGAAGAAGAGTGTGTAATAGATAAAGAAGATGATGAGATTTGTGAACAAAGTGGTGAAGGTGATCAAGAAAAGATTTTAAGCTATAATGAAAACGATAAACAGGAAGACAGTCATGAAAGTGAAAATGAAGAAGAGATGAACTATGAAGATAGTGATGAAGAAATCCCAGAACCAAATAAAAGTCATGAAGAGGTGTGTAATGAAAATGAAGAAGATGAACAAATGAATGAAAATCAAAAAGTAATCGATGAAGTTGACGAACTTATTGAAGATGATAAAATTGATAACAAAGAAGAAACGGCAAATGTAGAAGATAATGAAGAAACAAATGAACATCTAGAAGACAACGTTGAAGCTAATGAAGATGAGGAAAATAATGAAATTCACAACGAAGAGGCAGAAAACGACGAAAAAGAAGATGGAGTGAATAAATCCTTAGAAGTCCAGGCTGAAGTTAACGAGTTTAATGAAGTTGAAGAAGATAGCGAAATAGATAAAAATGAAGGAAGTTACAATGAAATAAATGACCTAAATAAAAGTGAAGAAGATAACAATGATGAAGGTATTAATGAAACAGGCGCACATGACGAAGTTAACGAGCTTAGTGAAGAAGTAGAAGACAATGAAAGTGAGAGCGAAGAAGAAATGGACTATGAAGAAAGTGAAGAAGAAATCCCTGAAGTGAATAAATCTGAAGAAGAAGAATCTATTGATAATGAAAAAGCTGAAGAAACAGAAGACCAAGAAGTACACGACGAGGTTAATGAGTCTAATGTAGAACATGATATTGAAAGTGACCATGAAGAAATGGTATACGAGGAAAGTGACGAAGAAATCCAAGAACATGTTAATACTCAAGAAGAAATAAGTAGAGAGAATAAAGAAATAGAACAAATTAAACAAAATCAAGAAGTACACAATAATTTTAACGAGTTAAAAGAAGTTTCTGCTCCAGTTGATTCTAGTGCAGAAGGCTCGGGTTGGGATTCGCACAGAGTTACACGGAAAACTCTGAGACAAACATTTGGAAAAGAATTTACTCCGCGAAAGTCCTTGAGAGCGCTTGTAATGGAAAAATCCGCAAAGCAAACAGCAAATGTACCGAAATTACATTCTGAAACGATTATGTTACCTCAAGCTAATTCTACAGAATTTCCTGAACATTCCAATGTTGAAGATGATGTAAGTGTGGAATCAGATCATGAGCTGTCGAGAAGAACGCGACAGACTACATTAGAAACGTACTTACAAAAAATGAAACATCAGAATATTGAGAAGAAATTGAAAATGGTGAGTTATTTGAACATTATTAGATAATTTTGCTGACAGAATTTAATGGCAGTAGTGGCAGAGGCGTGGGTTCGTGGGTTCTATTCCCGCTCTGTACAAATATTTGTACAGAGAGGGATAAGTAATATTTTGTGTGAGTACTGAAATATGGCTTTAAATATGAATTTGCATTGGCCTGGTCGTGCTTCGGAGAGCACGCTGTCAGTCCCAGATGTCATACAAACATCTATTGCAGCCATTGCGGATAGTTGTAAGTGTTGTAACCCTAAAAAAAAGCTATAACTGGTCTAACTACAATACTCGATATTGCCAATGGGTTGTGAAGAGCAAAATAGCAGTTGCTTCACAGAAAATGTCAAAGATAAGCCAAGCCCGCAGTCAGACTGGAAAAAGTAGATCCCATATTCCTAGGTCAAAGTTTCGGATGCCACCGAGAACGGGAACTGACTCCTCCTTTTCAGCCCTAACAGGGTTAAATGACTTTTTTGGAAACAACTGAAGGTAAGATAAACCTTCTAACCCCGAGAGACCTACGACAAATCCACGTCACTATTATTGGCATATCTACCGGTTTGCAAGTGAGATATGACTTGGGCCCAAATATCTGTATGTCTAATTCATTCACTGGTACATCTCTTTACAGAATCAAGCTATAAGGAACTCCTTACAAGCCCCTCAATCACGAGATACTCTGAACTTATTTAAGGTACCATTAAAACCGGCCCCTCGTAAGCTTATTAAACCTACCACAAACAAACCAAAGAAGCAGTTGAAATCGATATTGTTCGGAGAATTACCTTCGGAAGTGATTGAAGATATGAAGTATAAGCCTCCTAAGCGGTTCCAGCCATCCAATGCGTCGTGGATTACTAAAAGACTGTACAAATTCTTGGAACAGAAGTTAGAACCCAAGTAAGTTTACCTGGAATTACAATATTATATTCTAATGTAATTGCCGCGTGGTTTCCGGCAGAGTAGGTCCACCCCATCTCTTCCCATGCGGTGTCGTACAAAGCGACTAAGGGATAGGGCTGTTTAACATCAGACAGATATACCTAGTCTAGCCATAAATATTGTTACGAAGAAAAAACATTTTTTTTATTGCAAATAATATTTATTACTTTTACAGTGTGTTAGTTTAATACATAAATATAAAACAATTTAAAATATAAAAAGCTTATTCGAAGTGGTCTCCATTGGCTGCAACACAGTCCTTTAAACGTTGAGGCCAGTTATCAATAGAAGCACGCACTTTTTCCATGGGAAAATTCTTCACTGCCAATCGTATGGATTGTTTTAGGGACTCCAAATTATCATGGCGTTTAGAGCAAGCCATACTCTCTAAAACTGACCATAAATCATAATCCAGCGGATTAAAATCGGGACTAGACGACGGCCAGTCTTCAGCTCTGATGAAGTCCGAAACGTTCACTTCCAACCAAGACTGCGTGGACCGAGCTTTATGACCCGGCGCTGAGTCTTGTTGGAAGGACCATACTTGGTTATTGAACATGGTGTTGTTAAGGGGTTTAACTACCTTCTCAAGAATGGTATACACTTGTGCCGATGTTTTGATACCTTTTTCACACAAATATGGCTCAGTCCCTCCTTCATAGCTAACACCCCACCAAACCATCACTGAAGTCGGATAATGCCCACGTTGCACTCTGTCGACTAATTGGGAAGCTTCCTTAGAGCTTCGAGCATAAATACGGTCATTTTGTTTGTTAAAATGTTGCTAAATTGTAAAGATTTTCTCATCCGTAAACAAAATTTTTCTGTGACCTCCCTTTGCGTACCACTTCAGTAGTTGCTTCGATTTTACCACCCTATTCTTTTTTAAATTATCAGTTAAAAAATGACCAGTGCGTCTCTTATAGGCTACAAGTCCTAAGTCATCTTTTAAAATGTGCGACATGGTTCTGGGTGCTATCTTCATCTCCCGAGATAAAATCTTTTGCTTTCGGACAGGATTTCTTCGAATTCTTTCCCTTACTGCTTTGACCACCTTTTTCGTACGAACACTACGTGGACGGCCAGATCTGTTTCTGTCACAAACAGAGGAGGTCTCATTGTACCTATTAATAGCCCGGTACACAAACATTTGACTAATACCAAGCGTATGGAGAGTTTTAAAAATTACATTCGGCTCCATACCAACTTTGTGTAATGCAATCACAGCGATTCGGTTTTCTTTATCACCCCACTCCATTTTAATATAGCAAAATATTGTACAATGTATTGGCGCCAAAATTAGAAAACACAATGAACAATCGTATAAAAATGACAGATTCCAAATTCAAATGTAATATCTTTCTTATTTTAATTGTAACAGTATTTATGGCCAGACTAAGTATACAACACAGACTCAGCCTCAGATGCATGGCTCGACTCGAGTCAACCATAGTGCCTGGAATACGGCAATAGGCTCACCCCCTATTACGTGGGACCAAATACAATTATTGGTGAAATGTGGGTGTTAATTCACCTCTGCCTAACCCTCCAGGGATAAAGGCGTGATTGTTTGATGTTGTTGTTGTATTCTAATTTTAACTTCAAAAGTGACTTGCATCAACAAAATAGTGGAAACAAAATTAAAAAATCTGTCATTGGTTCAAAACACTCGAGATGCTCGAAGAAATGCCGTGATTATATTTCATAACCATTATTATACTAATAAGCATGTAGTTGGGATGCCCCCTAGTCAAATGGACTGACAGCCTGAAAAGGTGGCTGGGGTAAACTGGATTTGGAAGGTGGAGGATCGGAAGCAATGACGTATATTAAATAAATGAATATTCTACAACATTCCACACAACGCTATCTAAACCCATAGGCATAGCTTTACTAACTTATGTTATAGAATCTAGAGTACAGATAAACATACTTAAATACTTTTTTTTTTGTAAATACATACATAGAAAGGAGGATAGGCCTATGTTCAGCAGTGAACTGCAATAGGCTAATTGATTGATTGATGTTGTATGTAAATAAACTCCTGGGTTGCCACCAAATGGAGTAAAAAAAGAGAAAGGACATCTGTGGAAAAATCCCGAAACTATTGCTATCATGTAGTATAAATATAATGAGAACTTTCATAGCGCGATGCAGAATCAGCAGTTCCCACAAAGTTCGAATAGTTTTTTACTAGATGTCGCTAGGTGTATGGTGCGCATGTTTGGTTTCAGTTTCCGATTTATTTGTGTTTATTCAACTTTTAGATACGATTACAAGGCGCGTGTTCGAGCTGAGAAGTTAGTAGAAACAATATACCACTTTGCCAAAGACCTACGTCGACACAACGTGGCTCCAATCGATTCAGTGGACGTACTGAAACACGAACTAGCCAGGCTCGGCATAGTGAAGACACACTTCGAGTTCTATGATTTCTTCCATGAGTTCATGCCTAGAGAAATTAGAGTTAAGGTAAGGTAACAATTTTACTTCTTACTAATATTAGAAATGTGTGTTACTCAACCACACTCAAGAAGCTGAACGGGTTAGGCCCCGTATTCTGAGTTACAATAATTTTGTAACTACGCATGTCCATAATAGCTAGATTTATGTTGAGTATTTTTGCGCCATTTCGCCTTCTCTATGTTAATCAATTTACTTCCCACGTTACTATTACGTTTGAAACTCGATATTATAAATCTAGAATACCAATTCTAGACTAATCTATCCTTGTAACAAATACTAGCCGCGTCGAATGCTGATCTATTCATACAAAGTATCCCATGACCACATTTGATTTTACACAAACACACGCACGCACGCTTATAGACCCGCACGCTTATACACACACACACACACACACGCACGTTCGCACACACACACACACACGCACGTTCGCACACACACACACGCACGTTCGCACACACACACACACACACGCACGTTCGCACACACACACACACACACACACACACACACACACACACACACACACACACACACACACACACACACACACACACACGCGCACGTTATAAAATATTATATCCAAATTCTTGAAATCTACGTAATATGTACTTTGCTAAACTATTAGAATGAATTAATACATGAGAGGTCTGATGCTTAGCATGGGTATCAGTGTTCAACTTAACACTTGTAAATTGGTCTATGATACTTTGAATGTTTAATTGTAGTGTTTATTATTGTACAACTTCGTGGCAAATAAATAAATTTTAATTATAGGATTATTTGTATCCCCGGAATAGATGAAAATTCGACGCGCGGATGGAGCCGCGTATCACAGCTAGCAATACTTGTTTCGCCAATTTTATCTCATTATTTATCATTCTTTTATACTTACGCTACTGAGAATGGTCACACACTTGGCATGACCCGAGAATCTAACCTACAACCACAGACACAACCATAGCACTCCCTACCGCTGATGCAGTGTTAATTTTACTATCATAGTTTTAGTTTTTATATTACACAAGTCTATCTTGTTACTGCTGAAACATAATTTTGTTTTCTTTTAGGTTGTTCCCGATGTAGTTAATAAGATTCCACTGCCGCGACATGGTGTATTCGCAGACATTTTGAAGGCAAACGCTGTCTAGGGATGAACTGTTCACCGGTCGTTATATTTAATTATGTACAAGTTTTGTTGGTTATGAATTAGTATTATATTATAAGAACGTATGGTTTGTATTCATTTAATTTTGTACCTTCGCAACCCAATACATAGTCTTTTCGTATGCTATCCTACAATTATTATGAAAGAAGCGACTACAATATGGGGTTCTTCAAGAAGGACATCAGAAGGTTCTTCAGAGTTCGGCGGCGTTAGTGTGACGTCCCTGGTGTAGCATTCGTTCATAGGCCACGATAACCACTTTACATCAGGTGGGCCGTGTGCATATATGCCACCGAAGTGGTATAAATAAAAACATAAATTTTGTTACGTTTTCACACAAAAGCGAAATTCGGCCCATAGAAACATTATAGTCTGTAATAAAAAGCATGTAATTTCTATAGCAAGATTGTGTTCATGTGGGTGATGGGAATGGAATCTGTAAAAAAAATGAAATAAAATGTCTTTTATCCGGAATCTAGGATTTTATTTTTTAATTATTAGGATACAATTGTAAACCTATGTTACAATACAATGGAGCACCATACACATAAAATTATATTGCAATAATACATACAGGGAACATACACTTTCAACATAATACAAATATACTTTTCACTTACACAGCTTATCTATTATGTATATTAAAGGATTAAAGGCGAAGCTTAGTCTTAGATAATCTCCTATTTGGGGCACATTTTGTCTAACATTCCTTATACAATTACTTACGTCATACTAGCGAGAACACTTCGACAAATATCAAACGTAGTGAATTATTACAGTCATCAGTCATTGTTTTACAGAACTCCGAATTGTGAAGTCTGTATAATCGTTAAGTAGGTTATTTCACAAACTTGTGATTTTATTAACGAGACAGATTATATTATTTATATATCTTTTTTTATCCAGTAAACCCCTCTGATGGACCATCCAAAATCTACAATGACTGACTGTTTTTGGTACACCTCGCGTCACAATTACTCAATCGTGCAAATTATAGTAAGCAATACAATACTTCTAGCGTCTGAATATCCGCAATATAAGCTATTCAAAACATCTACTTATTAACTAATTTGTTTGAATGTGTTCTCGCCAGTGAAATGAAACAATACATCCAAAAAAATAACTTTGTATCATTGGGTACTTTACTGTAGTTAAAATACATTATTTAACTGAGTTTATTAAATTAAGAATGGTAAAAGAGCGGTAGACTTAATTGTGACAAGTTCTTTTTGCCAAAAAAATGTGAACTAATGTGAGTTGGATTGAATTAGTATATTGTAAAAATATCACAAAAAAGTCAGTTTACTATGCAGTATATTGTGACAGTATTTGTTGCTATACAATTAAAATGCCGCGTGGTTCCCGGCAGAGTAGAATTTGAACCACCCCATCTCTTACCATGCAGTGTCGTACATGGCGACTAAGGGATAGGGCTGTTTAACGTCAAACTGATAAAGTCCAGACTCAGCCTCAGATGCATGGCTTGAGTCAACAATAGTGCCCTGAAGACGGATATAGGCTCATCCCCTATTATATGGGTCATCTACCTAATCCTCCGGGATAAAAGAGTGATTATATGTATGTACGTACAATTTAAAGATAACAGAGTAAATACTGTAGCTACAAAAATATTTTTGTTAATGACAATGTATAAACAAAATGTGATATCTTTTATTACAACTATAGACAAATAAGACTGAGAAACGGTATTGATATTGCAGTGCTAGCAAAAGTAAATATTGATTCAATAGTTCACACTTAAGCTTAAGATCAGCTGCAAATAACATGTTCATGTATCCAAAAAATTTTGTTATCGAACAAAGCAACTTAATTTAAAAAACGTTGGGTATCAGGTAAGATGCAACCTATGTTGAACCAGTATTACCCCTCGTTTACACCTAAGTATAAAACATGTATTTGACAAGTTGCAATATGTCACAGGCTACAGTGCGAACGCAAATGTGTTTTATACTTGAAACTTGTTGGATGTGAACGAAAGTATTTGAGATACATGTATAAAACAAGTATTACGTTTTGATTAGTCTTCTACAACTCTTCAACAAGTTTACAACTTGTTTTGTGGTGTAAACGAGGGGTTAGTGGTTAGTCCATACAGTTTAGTTGAATTATGTACTTAAATCATTAATCTCATTTGTTTCAAACTTTTTAGAGAGGTTGGATCGGTACCTAATAAAAGTTTTAACACTTAAGGCCCCTTGATTCTGCTAAAACAGAACGAGTCATACCATGGACACTGCTTAAAATTCACTTAATTGTAGACTTTAAAGCAATTCAGTTAAAGCTGAAAATTAAAAGGCTTTTTGCAGAGTGAATAGAGAGTATAATGAAACTTTTCATTTAATTTTACGCGCATATAATTAAGAATACACTCCGCGATAGTTTAAAGATAATATTAGTCTATAGTTAGAATATAAGATCTAATAATAATTGTTATGTATAAATTAGACTATACTTTAGTAGAATATTTTAGTGTTGTGACAATACAGTGACCATTTCTTATAGCGGTAGACTTTTGGCACTAAATATACACCAGTTCAAAATATATATATGTATACTCGTAAATATACTGTTCAAAATTAAACTTTAATAATCAATAAAATTATTGAACAAGACTGTCTTAACTTCAACATATTTTTTTACTAAATATAGCTACAAGCTTCAATAGAAATTAAGCTAAAACTAGATATACTGGTTCATATACACATGGCGAGTACTAGATAAATAAGAATTATAATAAATATTACGTATACTGGAAAAAATCTAGAAAATAAAATGTAGTTCAGGCTATGTTCTATTTGAATTTCTTGAACAGGTTTTTTTCACTAAATATTTTCAGCAGAGGTAGGACACGGCCGTATTTCCGTCCCAATTGAGCAGTCCGACTGAGGAAGTACCCTACAGAACACCACAGCCATAAAAACATTGTGTTCCCAGCGGTGAATAGGGTAGCCAAAGCTCACTGAGGAGTTTTTGTGTTGTCAGTGGGAAAACCAAAGGCTTGTACTGATTTTGTGTTCTGCATTGACGGCACAGAAACGTTTTAGGGTCGGCAGCACGAGTGTGTCTCCCTTGGTGTTCATAGGTCACGGTAACCAATTTCCATCTGGTGGACCGTGTGCTTGTCTGCCACCTAAGTTTTATAAAAAATTATACAGAACACTTAGCTGGGATGTCCAATCGAATGGAAATACCTGCTGATAAAATACAGAGTGAACAGATTTTTTTATTTATCTCCCAAACAGTGTAAGTTCCGTATTCTAGAACGACATTCAGTCCTGAGACTTGATTTATCTATCCTTAGATTAATCAAGTGTCAGAACAGAACAATATTACTTGTACATTGTACGGAGTATATTGTAAAAAAAAAACACAGAATGACCTTCTGAGATAGTGTTATTTAATATCAAAGTAATCGGGATATTTACCATGTTGTATTGTTTTGAGTTTCCGATATTTCGGCGCTGTTGCAAGCACCACGATCACAGAGGAACTGGCGTATAGGAACAGTTACAACAACATGGTGAATATCCCGATTACTTTGATACTTACGTAGAAGATTTGATAATATAAGTGACCATGATAGTTTAAATACATATAGTGTTACTGAAATAAATTCATAACTACATGTGTAAATGAACCTTGAAGCAGTCAAATAAAAGCCTATAGTCTATTCTGTTATATATTTAACTAAACGTATACAATCTTGATGTGTCTTTTTAATATGTGTTGTTGAAAAACTTAAGTTTATCAACATTTTTCTGTTAACTCATTTTAAAAACTAAAAACCGAAATTTAACCACTAGTTTGTCAGTTATTTTTTATAAAAAGTCTCTACAAAATTGTTTACCTATAGTTAAATACCTAACATTCAATATGTCACCATAATACAAAATATCCTAAAAATATTCCATTCCTTCTCACTTTGGCCAAAACGTTGGCAACGTCCAATTTTCGCGCAGTCAATAAATTAGCTCAAGATAAAAAAATGCAAAATAGTCTTTTTGAAATAACAATTATGCCTAAAATTCATAAAAAAATGGCAGTCAAAATGACTCGACAAATCAAATAAAATTATAATTACAACAAAATTAAAATCTAGATAATAATACAAGCTCTTTAAAAAACATACTTATACGAATCAACTTATTGCTTTGTAAGTCAGTACATAAAGCAAATATAATACATTACATATCTCAATAGTACATAATAATTTGATAAATGAAAGATATATAGAATAGCTGGTTCCATATTAACGCACACTGCTTCATACAATGCTGATAGATACACATATTCGCCTTATTCGGCCGCATACGACGATGTGTGAAGTGCTCATTCATCTTCCTCGTATATTTTATAATATATGTTTATTTTCCATCAATTTTCGCTGTCAGGCTTTTAATATGAAATTTGTAGGTTAGTGTGTTAATTATTGCACGATGTTTTTAGTTATTATTTGTCCGTTTTTTGTGCTAATTTATTTGCACGATGATTGTGCTAATTAATTGCACGATGTTTGTGCTAATTATTTGCACGATTTTTGTGCACGTTATTTTGCAAAAAGTAGGCCCTCGTACGTGCATACGAGGTAGCGGACGGGCTTAAGCCCTATATCTTATTGTATAGAATGCTTTTTAATGTAGTATATCAGAATTTGTTTGCTAACAGTTCGTTAAAAGTATTAAACTCATTTTTATACTGAATATATTAGTCCAGGATAGCACACCTGCTATGACACTCGTCTGTATGAAAAAAAAAACATATGTATTACATAAGTAAGTCTTAAGATAATGTTAGTTAATCCGATAATCCAGTGAATAATTAAAACTATAACTTAAACAAATAAATACAAGTACAAAAAAATCTAATCAAAATTATAGTTATGACGTCACTATTTTGCTTAACAAGAAACTAAATATACATAAAATAACAGTTAATGACGTAATTGAATTAGCTTAAGTTTACCTTTTGATAGTTCTACGTGTATTATTGTTATCAGTGTCAATTTATAATGCAGTCACATTATTGAAACTAGTTGGACATTTTTATTAAAAACGTAACCTATTGAACAAAAATGTCCAACTAGTTACATACAAATAAAATTCTTAATTAACTACTTTGAACAAAAATGTCCAACTGGTTACATTAGTGTAACACAGAACTATAGACCAGAGATATACACAAACATATTCAAACACGATACAGTAAACATGGTGATACAGAAGTAGGGTCTAAGGCCCCGATTCTGCTAATTTTCAACCACTGTCATACCAGTCACTGCCAAAAAAACCATTATATTTTAGACTTTTGCATTATGCTGTCCTTTTTTTGCACTATCCGTGTCGTGACGGAGAAAGAATACAAGTATCACCACCCCATCTCGTCCGAAGGGAGTCGTAAGAGGCGACTAATGGAAAAATACGCAGACGATATCACTGCAAGAGAAGGAAAACTTGAAATAAAACCCTGTACCAACTCGTCTGGCCAGCGTGGGAACAGTAGGCCAAAGCCTCTTAATATTGGGAGAGGCCTAGTCCAGCAGTGGACCGCGATGGGCTAGTTGTTGTTGTTGCATTATGCTGTTAAACCACCGACTGCAGGCAATCAAAAGTGGCTATGCCATTGGTAAATAAAGGACTCACGAAACGTCTCCTAAAATTAGACAGAACAAGTCTAAGAACAATAATACTATTGGTGTCACGGACAGTCCCCTTTGCAGGGGATGTTTTGCAGCCGAGAAAACGGCCGCCCACGTAATACTGGAATGGGAGGCAGTAGCCTATCAACGATCACAAATCCTCGGTACAGTGAGGTCGCTCCGCGAAGCCTGTGAAGCCCCCAGTAAGCTTCTGCGCTTCTGGGCGGAGCTAGGCTGGCTACTCTAGCCAGTACTCTTCACGCACAATGGCCCAAAAGGGAGGCTAAGTGCGGACAAGGGAGTCCCTTTCCATTCCTTTCCATTATGCTGTTAAAGTCTTATTAAATGGCATGTTTTTTAGTGCATGAATAAATTTATAAAAAATGTTTTCATTCAATTTTGAACTTTAAATGTGCTAAAATAAAGTCTAAAATTTCATGGCATTTTTTACAGCATCAGTGATATGACAGTGGTTTTACTTCAGCTGGATCGAGGCCCAGGCCTGTATCACACTCCTAATACAAAAGCTTGTTCACCTCAGCGCGGTTGACAGGGCAGTAGCTCGACGTAGTTGGCGGGGAACAGTCCGAAGACGCCCTGGGGCCCGAGCCCTTGCCACCAACCCGCGTCGATCTGTTCTATGTGGGTGATGATGTCGCCCGGGTCGAAGGTGATCTCAGACTCGTCCGCTGGGAAAGTTAAAAATACTGTATACCGATTCGGTTCGATAACATTAGCTCTATGAACTAAAAAAAGGCGTACCGATATATTCAGACGTCCTTCGATTGCTAAGTGTTCGATTCTCCCTCAGTGCAAATATTTGTGTATTGGTGTGGTTATAATTTTTAATATTGAGTTCGCCAATTTTTTATTTATTTTAATAATATTACAATAGTTAATATATCATAGAAGCACCCATAAAAGCCGTATAGGTTTATCTTGGGTGTGAGTGTACTCGTACATTAATTTTAATTGAGTGCACTCCACGTGCAAGTAACAAATACATAATATGCCAACAGAAACTATGCGGTGGAATTTTCGTGCCAAAAGGCGTGTTGCCAAATAATTAATATTCAAATTTACCGAGTATGGTATCAAAATGAAAGGAATTGAAAGGAGTCATAACATAGGAATCATAACTAAAATGTTTAAAATAAAATAAATAATTAAAAAATAACAAAACCCGACTGCTGTCTAAAAAACTGAAACAAGTTTGATAGCAGGCGGTACCCATTTGCCTATCATAAACCGAAAGAAAATTAATCCGTCTGATGTTAAACAGCCCTTCCCTTAGCCTACTTGTACGACACCGCATGGGAAGAGATGGGGTGGTACAAATTCTGCTCTGCCGGGAACCGCGCGGCTGTTTTGTATTCAAAATAGCAAATCTACTAAATATGATAAATCTGTCTCCAAAAATTGCAATTTTCCCTAAATATATCGATCATTGTCCGGAGAATATGAGAGCACGCACATCAACACGGATAGATAAAGTTTTAAAAAATGTTAGGTTACTTTTGTTATAACGCTAGCTCGAGCCCACTTTTTGGCGGCAGATCTACTATTTGTCTGACAATCCACGAGGTAGGATACGACGGTATTCCCGTCCCAATTGAGTAGTCTGACTGGGGAAGTATCTCCACCGTACAAAATACCACGGCTATAATAACCTCGTCTTGTGTTCGCGGCGGTGAGTAGGGTAGCCAGTGCTCACTGGAGAGTTTATGTGCTGTGAGAGGCAAGATCAAAGGCTTGTCCTGATTGTGTCTTCTGCACTGACGGCACAGAAACTTCGTTCCTACAGGGTCAGTAGCACGGGTGTGACTCCTCTTCACACGTTCATAGGTCAGGTGGGCCGTTTGCTTGTCTGCTACCTAAGTTGTATAAAATAATGACTTTTAAAGCGTGCATACAATTGGAAACTTACCAGCTTGGTAGTCATACAGGGCTCTGGCTGCAAGGCCGGGATCATCATCTAAGTCCTCGTATATCGCTTCTTCTTCCATACCTTCAGGCGATACGTCTATTGAACAAACATAATATGTTATATATGGTACATATATGTTATATAATATATGTTATAGGTATATGGTATATGTTATATAAACATGTTGCTTGGTAGAGATTGCCTTGTGCAATAAGGCTGCCACTTGTAATGCCACAAAGATATACCTATTTTATTTGTTCTGTATCCCTTCTTTGTGTACATGCAATAAAGAGATATATTATTATTTATTATTATACAATACTAGTATTATAAAGCTGAAGAGTTTGATAATATGAACGAGCTAATTTCAGAAACTGCTGGTTAGATTCGAAACATTCTTTTTGTTTTGAATAGTTCCTTTATCGATGAAGGTTTTAGGCTATATATCATCACGCTACTACTTAAGATACGATAGATACGGAGCAGTGATCATAGATGTCAACAAATCCAACAGATGTTCATACATTATTTGAAGATTAAGAAATTACATACATACATATAATCACGCCTTTATCCCCGGAGGGTTAGGCAGAGGTGAAATAACACCCACATTTGACCAACGATTGAATTCGGTCCCACGTATTAGGGACAGCCTTTTTTCCCTCGGACACCCACACCACCGGAGCCGGTGGGAGAGGGAGAGGTAGTTTTTAGTTGCCGAATGTGAGGTTAAAAGGCATATCCCTCGCACCTCGGCCGACCCAGAGGGGTGGGTGAGCCTATTGCCGTCTTCCGGACACTATTGTTGACTCAAGTCATGCATCTGGGCTGTATAGTGTATATATCTGTTTGATGTTAAACAGCCCTATCCCTTAGTCGCCTTGTACGACACCGCATGGGAAGAGATGGGTGGTCCAAATTGTATTCTGCCGGGAACCACGCAATTACGGGCTCAAAGAGGCGATTGAGGTTTCAAAATATTCCACGGGCGAACCCAGGGCGGTGCAGCTAGTATGTTATACAAATAATAGCATTGTGTACCAACTTTTAATCGGTACTTCGGGTTTGATTCCTGGACATTAGGGTCTAACGCGCTATTGTCTTATCGGACAACATTTAATGCTGCTTAGGATTTTCAGCCTTGTCTCAATGGAATAAGGTTTAAAATGAACATTCAAAAGTGTTCGAGCACTCATCCATCGGAGCTGAATTGACGTTTGTAATTTTATCGTGAACCCACTTACGGGGCTAACAAGAACTATTAATTACGGTTTATAAAAAATTGTCCCAATTAAAAGTCCTGTCGGAATAGACCCAGCCACTTCGAAGATTACGCGAACAAACAGACAGACAAACAGAGTTTTATCCCTGTAAGAGCTGGTCTCACGTTAAATTCCAGTCTTGGACATTCATCTATATCCATACAGAATATATTTACATACAGGCAAACGTACCTACTCATTATAAAGCTGTTATTTTAATACTACAAACAGAGAATATGTTATAATTGTAGTAAAATTTAATTAGATACATGTGCATACAGCGTAAAGTAGGAAAAACGTAACACGTGACGACATTTTGAAAGTGTGCAATAGGTCACACTATGAAGCCGCGCAATGTACAGTCGCCTTCAGAAGTTTCTCGTACCTGAGGCAAAGGTTGGCCATCGCTATACAGCGGGCAACAAAGCCAGCGTGATGGGCACATTTGCCCCAGGTACGGTGTGGGAAGGGTTAATAGATTAGATGTATTGTGTTGACTATGTGACTTTGAATGTTTATTATTATTATTTTATAAATGTATTTCGGTGTGAATTACATATTAAGATACTAAAAACTACGATAAAAAAAAGCGGTAGCCTAGTGGTATGGGTAATGGACTGCTGAGACGAGGTCTCGGGTCCGATCCCAGGTTTTACCATGGCACACACCAATGACTTTTCGATGCTTGTCGAAGTTATGTGTGTAATTATCGCAGGTTTATAAGTGCCCAGGTAATGCAATAGGCTCGCCACCTATTACATTGGGACCTGAACATCAAGTCATCAACTGGCGAAATGTGGGTGCTAGCACCTCTGCCTACCCCTTCGGGGATATAGGCGTGAGTTTATGTTATGTAAAACAAAAAAACACAGTGCTGGTAAAAACTGAAACACTGAGTGTGGTGTGTCACCAGCCTAACCGTTCATAATAAAAGTAATGGTGGGTAGGTGCATAAAAAATGTTCTCGACGCACCCAAACTAGTCAAATCGTTACCACGGGTGCTGCATGGCATCCGAAACGTCAGATGAAATAGAAAGTTAATCGCGAAAAGTCCCGAATCGTTGTATTATTATGAATGTTACAAAAAAACTCATACCTTCATCATTTTAAATTTAATGATGGTATCAACATATTTATTTACTGTTCAGCTACTTTTGACGCCAACTGTACCTTCTATACATAATACAAATAAGTTCACAAAAACGTATACACATTTAAAAACACTCACCGTCAAGCGTAGTCCCATTCGACTCCTTCTTATAATTAACATTCTCTATGACAGTGTTCTGTCTACTCAACTCGGACCTCTCTTTCTCTTCTGGAACATTACTCTTACTGTACGGCGACCGTTTTATCGTACTAAATTTATTATCACTATCATCGTCATCATTCTCGTTCGAGCTAGAATACGACGCATCGAACATATCGTTCTCTAGAATATTCTGTTTTATCATCGGCTCACTCTGTTTCAAAGGCTCAATATCTCTATACGTATTCTGTTCTTCATATTCTGTATTGTTTATGGCACTAAAACCGGTTGGTTCCGTCTCTGTACTGGGACTTAAGTCTGTAGACGGGTCTATGATTGGTTCGTATTGTATTTGCGAAGGGGTTTCAAGGCTCATTTTGATTTTGTCTATATTTTTCAATGGGCTGGTTTTATTCGCGTCTGGGGTTATCTCTGGGACGGGTATTTTGGGTTGAATTTCTGTTATTGGGGATTTTATTGGTGATGTTGGTTGTGGTGATTGCGCTTTTGTGAATGTGTTGATGCGTTGGGCGATTACAGAACTGCGGACTGGCTTTTCTGGTGTGCTGGCGTTTGATCTGTAAAGGAAATAATATTTTTTTTTTTTATAAATTCAGAGAATACCCATAAGAATCTATTCATGTCATAAAAAGTAGCCTGTGTTATTGTTACTCCAGATAATAATCTATTTTTGAACCAAACTTCTGTAAGATCAATTCGGCCGTTAGAGCGTAATTTAATAACAAACATTTAAACATATCCACAAATCGTCAAGCGAGCACTTTGTCATGCTGCTCTTTCAATTTTTTGTGATTAACCGACTTCCAAAAATGAGGAGGATCTCAATTCAATTGATTTTTTTTGTTTTGACTATTATGTTATGGGAGCGACTGAGGTCAAACACATATCCTCTCAAAGCTCGCTCTGTCTCCCACGAACCCCGAGAGGAGAGCATGCACCAGATGTAAGAAAAAAAAATGCAGCATCAAACTAACCTGGAGGTGTTGAGTTGTCCCTGCGCCAAGTTCTGCTGGAACATGGCGCGCGCTGCGGCTGTCGAAGCGCCGATGAGCTGGCGTGCTTCGGCCGAACGCTGCCGCCGAAGCGCTTCACTCGAGTTCAGGCCTCCGGCCGGCGGCGCCGCCGTTATCACACTCCTGGGGAGATTAGTATATTGTAGGTGCGTTGAGTCTCCCCCCTTTACACTTAACCAAAAGGGAGTATTAAAGAAGTTTAAAACTCCCTTTTGGTTAAGTGTATTGTGATATTAACCAAAAGGGTATATTAAACTGTACCTAAGTTAAAAAAGTATTTTATAGCTTACGACCGCATCTTCATTTTCACTTGTTTGGAAGCCTAGATAAATTCATAATCCAGGTTCTGTGACCCACAGGTTACTCTAACAGGAATAAGATTCTTTCTTCGTCCTTTTCCAGTCCATTTTTGCACGATTAGGTGAAAACGTATGGATTGCCATCCTCATAAATTTTCACATTTCTAATATTAGTAGGAAGTAGTAGAAGATTAGTAGGAAATAGTAGAAGATTAATAGGAAGTTAAGTTATAAGAAAAATAAAATTGTACTAACTTCTTCTGTTCAGCATTGGCTCTTCTCTCTGCTTCCATTGCATCTCTTTTTCTTGCGGCTTCGTCTGCTTTCCTTTTTTCCTGAGTCATGGAAATAATGAGATAAAAAATACAGACTGAGTCTCGCGAATAATCTAAATTCTAAGTGAAATAAGAAGCTGACGATTAAATGGGAAAATTACCCAACAATTTGGGAGATAGTAATTTTATGATATGTATGTATTTAGAAGAAGCTGAAATGAAGAATCCAATTACATCTACTGTGGCTTGTTCTACCCATTTTGAAATTGTGGATTTGTACTACAACCGATGCCAATACGTTAAATATTTGGAAATTAATAAACAAACGACTCAAGGGGGTCGAAGTCTACCATAGACGAAGGCGGGATGGACTGGCTTGTAAAAATATAAGTTAATCATGAATCTCAATATTGTGGATGATAAATTGTAGTGCAATTCAGTTAAAGAAAAGGTAATTGAGAAAAAAGAATAGAAAATGGGGTAAATATATTCAACACATGGCATCACATTTGTTCACATTATATTAGGTCTTTACCTATGAAATTCCCGAAATTTTCTTGCAGATTCATGAGTTCGTTATTCCTGTAATTTAATAGCTATTTCCATTACTTATATTTTGTTTGAAAGTTGATATCAAGATTTTACAATTCTATATTAAATTTTGTTTTTATTGGCCGCTTAATAAATCTAATTCGATCTTCAAAAATAGTACTTCCTAAATGCTATCCATTTTGATGATAAATTTCGTATTACTTTTTTACAGTGTCACTTTTAAAATGTAATAAAAGTATTATGTATATTCATACACACAAAATTTGTTATTCCTTAAAAAATTGCAATAATGTTAGTACTGAAAATTGGGTTTCTTCCAATTTCTCCAAATAATCAGCAATTTCATTTGTAACGACCTCTTATTTGACAGTGAAAATGTTATTCTTTATAAACAACGTTAAAACCTAATCGCCGACAATTCCCAAAGTTTTTGACTTTCAGTCGATGTTCTGTGATACTCCGTCCATATTTTAAATAAGTCCGAGGTAAGCTATGTTTAAAAAATCCACACATTATTTATTTCTCATTAACTTTTCATTTCAAAAACGATGGACACAATTGATTTAAATCTAATTTACAGAAAGAAATAAAAACATTAATACAATACCTCTTCTCTTCTTTTCCTCTCAGCTTCTACCCGTTTCTTCTCCTCCTGTTCTTCTTTCAGCCAGAACTGGTCCCTTTCCTTGGAATTAATTTCCTGAACTGTAACCATAACAAAGGATATCATTCATTTTGGCCAAAATTACAGTAACATTTTTATTTATGGCGTGAAGGATCACTGCTTTCGGTTTTATTTGAGGATTTAATTGAACGAATTATTATAAAGGAATGAAAAATGCACTAGGTATATTGGAAAAAACAGTTAATTAACCCGGCCAATACTTTAAATTAAGATGTACCTCGTCTCAAACTGTTTTTTCTCCTTCTAATTTCCTCCGCACATTTTCGTGACATAATTTCTGCACAGAAGTGCGGCGCGACCGCCCCGGTCATTTTCAAGTTTTACTATAATTTCACTATCATTATCTCATTCGAATTGTGTCACGCTGTTTCGTAGAAGGTTTCGTTCAAGTTTATATATTTGTGTTTTAAAACTATTATAACAGTAAATAAATATTTTGGATGATACACTATTGTTATTGTTAGTGATTGTAAACAGTTCCAAGATGAGTTAGTCGATGGTAGTAATAGCTCTTGGAAATCGTGAATGAATTATGTTTACATAATAAAACTTGGCGTACCGCGGAGTTTATACACGAATCATGAATATCACGATACACAATTCACAGCGGCTTTCTAGGTGAAAACTTGATCGGCGCTATTGACGAGATTGCTTGTGGATTGCAGCTATATATTGGTTGACGGCTCTACAACACTTTTAGAATTCGCCGATAGAAAATACGCAGCGAAAATATACCTACAATGTTTTTTTACATCATATTAAACTTTACTGTCACTAGCGTTCTTGGCTAATCGTTTACCCATGAGTCTGTGAACATGTTTGTCACTGTCACACTTTACCGCTGCTGAAAACGAACCGAAATGTCAGGGATAGGTGAAAACTTGATCGGCACTAACGAAGCGATTGTTTGTGGATTGGAGAATACGCGGCGAAAATATACAATATTAGCAATATTTTTTTACATCATATTAAACTTTAGTGTCACTAGCGTTCTTGGCTAATCGTTTACCCATGAGTCTGTGAATCTGTTTGTCACTTGAATACTCACACTTTACTGCTGCTGAAAACGAACCGAACACAAATCTGTTTGATTTAGTTCTAAGTAATTTTACGTACAATTTCGACTTATGTATAAAAAACTGTAATAGAAAAGTACCTCACGTGCCAATCCTGTTGTTATTTACATTTACAATAACCTTATAGCTTTATTCCACTTTTATACAACACTCAAATAATTACACTATTTTTTTTTTTCAATATGATATCGTGTCGAGTGTATCGATGCTTCCTTCGCGCTCTATAAGAATTGCACACCATTCAAGTAGGGTGAAGTGTGGTTTAACAAAAGATAAATAAATGCGCCATACAAGGGCAGAACATCCTTTTCCATTGTCCGTGATCACATTTAGACCGACCAGAAGGGTCAGGCGTTATAACAAACTTCCTTTATTTGTTTTTAATCTTAGCCTATGCCTCCGACTGAATCGAGTTTTCATCCATTGTTCAATCAATTAGCCTATTGCAGGCCACATGCCGGTAGACCTGATAAGCGGACAGCGCAGGTATTCCTCTTGAAGTTGGGAGATTGTCTGATAGTAATATAAACCAAAAAGAGAATTGGATCCAGGTTCCTAAGTGTTAGCCTTGGATGCAACCGGGACAATTGATATATTGATGAGGTAAAAGGAAATTTTGTATAACCTCATTCAGACACTCCCACGTACCGTACGAAATATAGCACCAGGAGAGGATCGTCTACTTGGTGTCAGATTGTATACTATCTGTATACAATCTGACAACCATTCAATTTAAATACATGGCTCTATAGGAGCATCTTCTTTGCATTGCGAGAATGCCAGTTTACCAGACACCCTAACTTCCCTTCCTTTGTCACATTCCTGAGAGAAGATATCACCTCTTACCTGGATTAACCTTGTGATAAACTGTCCCCACTGGTCCGCTAGGCGGAAGCTCCTCAGGCCGACTAGTCTTAAAGTTGAATGCTGAGCCAGCTTTAGCTAGCTTGTCGAGAATGACCTTCTCGTCGAGATCATCTTCCGTCCGCGCGTGCATCGTCAGGTGGAATCCATGGAAGAAATTCGCGATATGCTTCACGTGATTCGCACATGTGCCTTTGCGGACTGTTGGAGCACCTTCGCCCTAAAACAATTTTAAGAATTAGCGATAATGCTCACCACGTTCTTCGGGGCTTTTTTTAGGTGTACGCAGGAAAAAGTACACCTTCTGCAGGGTAAGTGGGGCTCTCACCACCCTAAAGCAAGCTGCCGTGTGCCTTACGCCGCGAGTAAGTGAATGAACTATCTGAAACACCACAGTCTCCTGGACGGATCGCGATTTTCGGGGTCCAAACCAAACTCAGAAGCAAGCGGGTCTGCCTGCTAATTGACAAATGTGCTTTTGGTACAGATATACCTCTCGGAGACGGGAGTTTGTCTGGCGTCCCATATCTGTCGCTTAAGTACAAAGCCAACTTAAACCAAATTAAGGATAGGAGGATTAAGAAAACGAACACTGGGCAGCAGAATGTGAGTTTACTGATTGGATGATCATGATGTCTTCCTAGAAACTTATCGTTATTTGTTTATGTGAAGGTGAGCCTGTAGCCGTCTACTGGCAAACTTACCAGGCTGCTTACTACTACTTAAAATTTGCAAATGGAAAACCCTATTATGCAATGTGTTTTAGTAATTATCATTAACATATTATATTCAGCTCTACATAGTCACTGTATTAACTATTTGAATTGGCCTTGAATCTAATAATATTATTATAATCTAACGATTAGGTCACCGTGTTCATATCTACAGGAAGTTTTATTAATATTATGCTGCATATTTACATAATAGCTTCACCAGATAATGTAAAGACCAAGTTGGTATTCATAAATATAGAAAATTCACGTTTAAAAAAAGTAAAATGAAATCTACTCATAAAAACAAGAGGGCTGTTGCTGCAAATTAACTGAAAGATTACTTAGCACTATTGAATACGTCCTGTTATTAATAGTTATTAAAGTGGAATATTTAATTCTAACGTTGAAACAAAATTTTATAAATTGAAATATTGCAAGAAGAAATAGGGGCCCCGCCCCGCGAGGGACGTCGCACAAGACTACATTTTGGCGCAAAGAATAGTCTAAAACTCTGCCAGAAGCAGTTCATCTTTGTCCCAAAAGGACCATTTGATGGTTTGAATAACCGGTTTGGCTGCATATCATCATTATAAAGAGGAAAGCAGACGAAAGGTCAATTAACTTGTTTATCGATTCAATGTTTTCCCTTTTTGACGGGAACTCGCGATACTAACAGCGAGTTCAATAACTCTGCACTCAAAGCTATTTATTAAACATCGATATGATTGCGTAAACATTCCGTGTCAATTGCAGTTGCAAAAAAACCGCTGAGATTTATTGTTTTGTTTATATTTTTAGCTGCTTGATTAATACACGGCAAAGGAGTTATGATTTTTTATACCACTTGGTTGGCAGAAAAGCACACGGCCCACCTGACAGAAAGTGGTTACCGTGATCTATGGACGTGTGCAACACCAAGGGAGTCACAATCGCGCTGCCAACATTGTAAACACAAGAGTTTCTGTGACTTCAGTGTAAAAGACAAAACAGGATAAGCTTTTGGTCTTTCCCCTGACAGCACAAAAATTCTCCAGTGAGCTCTGGCTACCATACTCACCGCTGGAACACAACAAGAGGTTATTATGGCCGCGGCATTCTGTAGGGTGGAGGTACTTTCTCCAGCCTACAGCCAGCCACATGATCAAATAACTTTGAAATATTTCCGCCTTCCGGGATAAAAGTGGCTATGTGCTATTCCTGATTATGGTCCAAGAAAAGATAGATGGTTTGCGTGAAACAGGATATAGTGTTGAAGGCCGTGACTGAAGAAATTATATCTGACCGCTACGCAGAACACAAACAACTGGGACAAGGGACAAAGGTAGGTAGATGAATCTATCCAAATGTAGATCATCCAGAACCAATCAATCGTTTTGGCGAGAAAGAGCAAAGAATAGGCATCCATACTGGCTATACATTCACATCCATCCACGCTAACTTTCACATTTATAATATTAGTAGGATAATTGGATTGTATTAAAATGCAGGTGACTCCTCCTAAAATGCTGCAATTACGGCATAATTTTGTATGGCACGCGACTTTTTTTTGTACTTAGGTTAATTATTTTATTATAAGGTTTTTTTTTCTTTTTTATAAAGTTTTTTATATTTTTTTAAGTATCTTGACACGAGACTAATGTAAATTCGTCCATATTTAGCCTTAAGAAAATACTAGTTGTAAATTGACTTAGTTTTAAGTAGAATTTGACGTCAAAAAGACGTAATAACTTTACATTATTTTGAAAAATAAAGAATTTGAAATTTGAATAATCACAACTTCCTTATACTATTTATATATAACTGTATTATGCAAATATTATTTACTATTGTTTGTTTTCCTGACGTTTGCTATTTGCGTGAATACAAATATTGTTATTGCAACTACGATAAGACAATATGACATAACAATCTATTATGTCATAATTTTAGTTATATACATAGTTATCATTTATCTATTCTTTTCTTATACTAATTTGATGAATATCCCCAGCAAAATTTCACTGATTGGGCGAGGGCATAGCGGAGAAATAGCATGTGATTTAATGTCATTTGCATAATATTTTATTTGAACAGCTCGCGGCCATGTGTGCTCACTGTTCAGTAACCGATCAGTGGCTTAAGCTACCTAGGTGCGTTTGCCGTTTGGATGGGTTACCGCCTAGAGGCCATCTAGCATGGTTCGGAGGGCACCTTAAATAGGCTATTTCACAAGGTCGTCCGATTCTTCCCAGAACCTCTTAATATCTTATTATTTTCTGGAAAAATATACCATGCAAAGTCAGACATTGCCTAATACAACTGAAACTATGACTTTTCATTATTTTTAATTCCCTAAGTATATAAGTGTAAGTGTGTAAGTAAGTATATAAACAATCAAATTAAATTTAAATTTATAAATTTTTGTATTCCTAATTAAATTTCAATAGTTCACAAACTATACATATGTAAACGCAACGTAGACTGAGATAAATGCGATATTCTCTTGCAATACGCGCATTTGCCGTATTACGTCACTTGCACGAAGTACGAATTTTTATGGAACGTTTTCCGCCGGCTCGATATAATATATATTTAAAAGTATTTGTCGTAGCAATATTTCTCTTTAGCAGTTCATTATATTATAAGAAAGTTATCATATTTCGACAGTAAGTAAAATAGTCAATAGTCTATTTTACAATAGTGGTTTAATCAAGAGGGAGTTCTATATGGATGACCGGGGGGGCGACCTGAACATCTCTGTCAGTGGTTGGCCACTAAATACAACTCAGGCTGAGAGGTTAGACGGTAGGCGCTCTCAAAAAATAAACGAGATATTCGTCAAAAGTGACCTAGTAAGATGAAGTTATGATGTAGTAACGATTACTTTTTAATAAGTGTAGGTGTAAGTATTCAAATAAAAAAAGTCAATTATTACTTCCAATTAGACGAAATGCCAAACTTTCTACAGTTCAGTTTACACTGTTCTTATTTTAAAATTGCAGTGTGAAGAAAACTATGAAGAAATATTTACAATTTCTAGAACAATTCTGTAAATGATTCAATTTCAGGATTGTGTTAGAAAGAATACTTTAGTTTAAAACAGTCTATGATTTGTGGTTGCCGGCAAAATAGAATTAGGACCACCCCATCTCTTCCCATGCGGTGTCGTACAAGGCAGCTAAGGGATAGGGCTGTTAAACATCAGACAGATATATACAGCCCAGACTCCGCCTCAGATGCATGACTCGAGTCAACAACGGTGCCCGGAAAACGGCAATAGACTCACCCCCTATTACGTTCTCAACATGTTTGGAGTCAGCTATCAGTCTTACTATGAAATGGCTGAACTGTAATGACTTCAGTGAACAAATCATCCATGATTAGGTGAGGTGGTCAGTGGAAAAAGTCTTGTCTATCAGAAAAGGAGTCAATGTAATACATTTCTGCCTGCCCCTTTAAATATAAATAGAATGAATATATTACCGCGTAGTTTCCGGCAGAATAGAATTAGGGCCACTCTATCTATGCGGTGTCGTACAAGGCGACTAAGGGATAGAGCTGTGTAACATCAGACAGATATATACAGCTCAGACTCAACCTCAGATGCATGGCTCGAGTCAACAATAGTGCCGGGAATACTCACTTCCTATTACATGGGACCAAATACAATTATTGATGAAATGTGGGTGTTAGGCAGAACCCTACAGGGATAAAGATGGATTATATGTATGTATAAATATATTAGAGGTAATAATAGCTTCTGTGGCGTAGCGGTAGTGAACGCGGTTGCTACCCAGGAGGCGCGGTTTCGATCTCCGCTCAGTGCAAATATTTGTATGCCCTTTTTTTTACGTGCGCAAAATCCCCACGGATACCTCCCCACCGGAGCCGGTGGAGGAGGTTATGTCGGACTCGAACCGACTAAAACGCACGCCGCCTGTGGGTCGTTTTGGTTGCCGAAGGTGAGGTTGACAGGCATATCCCTCGCACCCAGGCCGACCCAGGGCCATCTCTCACGATCTGGCCCTCTTCTCGGGTGTGGGGACTACAGAGTCCCCAACTCGACCCCGGAAACGGGGAGGCGCGCCACCGCCGCGGCCTGCTTATGCCAGGGTGACAGGCGGCTCCACCTGTCACCCCCAGGCCGGCGCTCATGGGGGGCGGAGGTCGTTCATCGACCTCAGACGCCCGAGTTGCCTTCGTACGCGGGCAGCTTGGCTTGCGATCCTTCGTCGCTCCCGCTGCCGCTCCCGCTGCCGCTCCCGCTGCCGCTCCCGATATTTGTATGCCCTAATATGCATTGGGTTGAGCGTGCTTTCGAGAGCACGTTTAACCGCCGGTCTCGGTTGTCATACTAACATCTATGGCAGTCGTTATAAGTAGCTGGAGCTCTCAAAAGACCAACTAATCTAACTATAGTACTTTGATATTCCCAATTGGTTGTGAAACTTCACGGAAAATATTGAAGTGCAGCCACATCTCAGACTATAAAGTAGAACACGACTGAGTTGGAAAAAGGTAAGAAAGAAAGAAAGGGTTAGAATAACACAAACTATTATGGGCAGAAGACTGGCTTTATATTGTCTAAAGAAATGAAAGAGTCATCAATATACACATTACATATTCAATCTTATTCAATCAATATACATATGTACAGTAAACAATAGCATTGAGAGATCAATCATAATATTATCTTGTTATGTGACTATTGTATAAGGAAAACAAAGGGTACTAATATTAAATACTAGTATAACTTTACTTGGGGACTCTGTAGTCTCCACACCCGAGAAGAGGGCCAGATCGTGAGAGATGGCCCTGGGTCGGCCGGGGTGCGAGGGATATGCCTGTCAACCTCACCGTCGGCAACCAAAACGAACCACATGCGGCGTGCGTTTTAGTCGGTTCGAGTCCGACATAACCTCCTCCACCGGCTCCGGTGGGGAGGTATCCGTGGGGATTTTGCGCACGTAAAAAAAAAAGTATAACTTTACTAATACAATATACTAATACAATATACTAATACTAGTACAGAATATGAATATTGTAAGCTTTAACTTCTCTTGTCTACAATGTTTGCATGTGGCTGACCACATCTATCCATCCATTCGATGAGTCCACTCATCTGATGGATTCATCCATCCAATCAATAGATTGTAACGACGCGCTCTGCGAACGTCGTCACACCGGTTTTAATTCTATTTTTGAACGAAGGGTTTCGGAACGCGGAGTGAATGACATTTTGACGTATGGCTGTCAAAGCACCTTTCTTCCTAGCATTGAGGCTGGATGGTCGATATTCATGGCTTCGTAACTTAATTTCAATAAATCTCATAAAAATGAGAGTATTTTGGCCTAAAGGATAATAGTTTGTGTCTTCACAACTATCCTCTTGTGGAATTATAGTTTATTTCTGGTGAGTTGTCATTTTTTAATAAGATTCACTCTGATGGAAATCGCCACGCTCCTAATTTGAAAAATAATTGTTAAAATTCTATTGTTTCAGCTCTTAATCTGAGAATATTATGATTTCTTTTGCTATTGGCATTGTTCCAGCAAATTAAGGCGGTAAGTCGCCCAAATTTATAAAAAAAATTAGGACCTCGTGTTCATATAGTTTGTTCTAATGACATGCAATTTTGTTACAGGTTTCCAAATTGGAACCGCCTTTGTCTTTGCCTTTTCTCTTTTCTTTGGACCTTTTTCGGCGTTCCTTTGTCTTCGGTCATCTGCATTTCCTTATGGAGGGTTTGGACTTTTCACCTCAAACATGGATGTACCGCATGGGCTTAAACTGAAAACTTCGCCTGCTACGAGCTTTCTCGCTGCTGTGTTTACATATACTCGCCGAGGGATGCCGTGAGCTTACTTTAATTATATTTTAAATCTAAACTTCAAAATAACCTAAAAATGCATTGGTGACATAGAATCATATTGACATAAGATCATTTTGACCTAGCTTATAAAACTCTAATTTTAAATTTAAGGTTAGATATACATTAGGAATGTATCCTTGCAACTATTTCTAAATGCACACTGGAGTGGACAATAAAACCTTAAACCTCACAGTTTGGTTTCATTTAGCTCACCTCCGGAAGATTAAAAGTTTCCAATATCCGCTGATTATCTTAGGCATGTGTATCTCCAAGGCGCCCGAACTTTTATGGTAATGTACTTACAAACCAATTTTATTTATATTTCTTTTAATTAGGAGATTACACACTTACTTTTTTACATTGTCACATGACACCCTTTTTTTTATTATTACATCTGACGCTTGTGAACCAATTTTTTTTACTTTGTAATAACACATATTTTTTAATTATTACAATTGGCACTCGCGAACAGGGACATGACAGTGTGCATATATCTTTATTCCTTGTCACCTTTGCATTATTTTTTACCTTATCATGTTAAGAACAGTGTTTTCTTCATGTATTTTACTGTTACATAACTGTGTATTACAGTAAATCTTTGTTATTGTTTACTTTGCAAAACTAATCATACTACAAGTTAGTACTATTGTTTGTATCTCTCAATTACAGGTGAATGTTTCAATTTGTATAACATGGTTACTGTTATAATTGTTTTATCTTGTATAACCTTTGCTTATTACAGGTAAGATTTTCCACTTAGTAATATTATATAGTTGCTGGTTCTTAACCTTTATTCACATGTGTGAAAACATAGTAATATTTGAATATTTGCTGTTTACCTTAAGTAGACATAAATAATTTATTTTGTGAATCACTAATGCATTTTTGTCTTTATAGGCATTTGACCTAAATAACTTTTGCGACAATGGCATTCCATTCTATGAGTTTGTTTGACTTTTGAGTTTAGCGTTTTGCTATCAATACAATTAACTTCATTCATAATTTAATTAACTTTAATTAGAAACTTTAATTGATACTTTAATTAGAAACTTATAGTGTATTTAATACAACTTTTTATTAGATTTTCGCATCCTTTTATAAATCAAACATGGATAAGGAAATACAGGTCCCGCCTTTGTTTGAGAATATTGTTAATGATGTTCCAGTTGGTACTTATACTCATGAGATGCCTCATGTCATGGCTGATTTATCTGAAGTTGTTGATCCATTTTCGAATAGTCGAGGAGCTGGTGATCATAGTCTGAGAGCCGCATCTTTATTTAATATGATGAGTGTTTTATTTAAATTTTAATATTAATAATAAATTTTATTCAGGTTTGTTAGATAGTGGAGCTTGTAGTTGTGTACTCGGTTCTAATATTCATCAAACATTTTTGCAATTAGGTTATAAATTTAAACCTTATAAAGGTAACGCGGTTACTGCTGATGGTTCTGCACACAGTGTTATTGGAACTATGGTTTTGCCTATCACTTGTGATAGCTTAACTCAAAATGTAGATTTTTTGATAATACCTTCTTTTAAACCTTCAATTATTTTGGGATTTGACTTTTGGTTGAAATTTAATCTTGCTAAAGACTTATGGAATAATATTACTTTTGAATATGAATCCACTACTTGTGTAAATGCAGTTACTTCTGTTTCTGAACTTTCTCCTTCTGAGAAACACGAGTTAAATAAAATTATTTCACTTTTTGAAAATATTTCTTATGAAAAGAGAGGCTTAGGTCTTACTCATTTAGTTAAACATAAAATTTTTGTTTGTGATAATGGAAGCCAATTTACAGCTGGGCGATTTGTAGATTTTCTAAAAAGTTATAATATTAGTAAAATATTTTATAATACTTTATATACACCTCAAAATAATCCTGTAGAGAGATATAACAAAACAGTCGAAACATGTATTTCTTGTTTTGTTAAAGATGATCATAGAACTTGGTCAAAATATTTGCCTCATGTTCAATTAGCTTTAAATAGTAGTGTGAATCTAGCTACAGATTTCACTCCTAATTTTCTCATGTTCGGTAGAGAACTTATTTTTGATGCTTCATTGCACCGTTTTAGTAATTCTTTTGATAACCTCAATCAACTTGATGTTTTTGATAGGTCTTCATTTGCTTTTTCACTTAAATCACTTAGTGATATTTTTATAAAAGTTCAAGCTTCATTGCTTAAAGCTTATAAGCGTAATGCGCGTTATTATAATCTAGGAAGGAAGGTCATTTCTTTTGAAGTGGGAGATATAGTGTGGAGGAGAAGTTTTGTGCAGTCTAATGCTCCTGCATTCTTTTCGGCTAAGTTAGCACCTAAGTTTGTTAAGTGTGAAATAATAGATAAAATTTCCTCTAATGTTTATGTTTTAAAAGACCTTAATAAAAACTATACTGGTCGTTATCATATTAAAGACATAATTAAATATTAAAATTATTCTTGTTTTGACAATGTCTATCTTTGTCTTCGGTACTTTGTTTGAAGTAATGAACCATTAAAAGGTGATGTTTGGTAGGTTTATGGTTCTTGAAAGGAGATGTATGTTAGGAACTTCACAACAATTTATTAATTTCAATTTTAGTTTCTTTCAAAAATAACTTAGGTCATTTTAGGACTTATTTTTATGTAACTCTACTCCATATTAACAAATAGTTCCACATCAAAAGATCTTATATTTTTATTTATCTTTGTTGTATAGGATTATTTTCCTGTATATATTTTTATACACTTGTATATTTAATATTGTATATTTTGTACAAATTTAGGAATTTAGTTTCTACTCTAATATAGGAGTGAAATTTAATATTCATTTTCTACATTAAATTCACTTGACTTATTTCCACTCACTTAGGGAATGGAAAATTAAGTTTCTTGAACTTTATTTTTGTACAGTTCTGGGTTATTTTCTTAGTATTAAGATTCTCGGATTGGACGCATTTTATGCATTTTTTACACACCTTGTTATACCATTTTTTGGGAAACTTGTGTCTTACTGGACTTTACAATTTTTTGTGCTATTGTGTTTCATACACATAGTCACACCTTACGCTTTGCGCACGGGAAGCTGGTGGTGTTGAGCCGGTCGTAATTGTCG
Source organism: Eilema griseolum (assembly GCA_963662185.1). NCBI lineage: Eukaryota > Metazoa > Arthropoda > Insecta > Lepidoptera > Erebidae > Eilema > Eilema griseolum. The sequence continues at coordinate 6,085,755 of OY759243.1, forward strand.
TTTTTCTCTTTTTGTACGATTGTGTTTTTATACACATTGTTACATTTTTTATGCTTTGCGCACGGGATGTCGGTGGTGTTGTGCCGGTCGCAAATGTCATACTTTTCTTATGCGGTTGTGCTCAGAAAGTCAGTGGTGTTGTACTGGTCACAATTGTCATATTTTCTTTATATTTTGCTTGTGCTCGGAAAGTTGGTGGTGTTATGCCGATCACAATGCTTATAAATATATTATTACGACACTTTTGTTGTGATTTTGTTTTGACGTTTTAGATGTTGGAATAGGAATTTGAAGTCGGCGGCTTTTCAACCTAACCGACAGTGGGAAAACTTCATTGTTTTTACCGATTTTCTTTCAGATTCGGCAGCGTTGGTGCTTAACCGATATCTTGTTAGTTTCATATTTTTGTTTCAGGAATAGCTGGTATAGAGTCGGTGGCGTAGGAGCTCAACCGCACTTTTGTATTGATGCTAGAAGGCTGGTTAAGATCAAGGATTAGATTCGACGGCGTTGGTTGCCTAATCGATATCTGGAATGGAATTGAGTAGGGATTGTTTAATTTGTTTTATTGAAGGATTTATTTTCGCTTTTGTGTTGAAATAAGTTTTTACTCTTTTCTGAGTTTGGTTTCGGTTATTCCATTAAGTTGGATAGTGTCCTTTGTTTCCATTTGAAACTGGAAATTCTTTTTCAACTTAATTCTTTACTTTTCGAGTGTTTTCACATTCTTTGATTTTAAGGAATGCTTTCCCATTCTTTAATTTATAATTATTTCTGCAATACCCATTGCAAGATGCTTTCGCATTGCCTTTTTGTTTATTGAAAAATGTTGCAAGACATTTTGTCTTTTGAGGTTTTTTGGAATTTTGTTCTGGACTCTCATAATTTTCTTTAGAAAAGGAAGTTTCTTTCTTTCTTTTTTCCTTTTGGGGAGGGATGTAATGTAACGACGCGCTCTGCGAACGTCGTCACACCGGTTTTAATTCTATTTTTGAACGAAGGGTTTCGGAACGCGGAGTGAATGACATTTTGACGTATGGCTGTCAAAGCACCTTTCTTCCTAGCATTGAGGCTGGATGGTCGATATTCATGGCTTCGTAACTTAATTTCAATAAATCTCATAAAAATGAGAGTATTTTGGCCTAAAGGATAATAGTTTGTGTCTTCACAACTATCCTCTTGTGGAATTATAGTTTATTTCTGGTGAGTTGTCATTTTTTAATAAGATTCACTCTGATGGAAATCGCCACGCTCCTAATTTGAAAAATAATTGTTAAAATTCTATTGTTTCAGCTCTTAATCTGAGAATATTATGATTTCTTTTGCTATTGGCATTGTTCCAGCAAATTAAGGCGGTAAGTCGCCCAAATTTATAAAAAAAATTAGGACCTCGTGTTCATATAGTTTGTTCTAATGACATGCAATTTTGTTACAGGTTTCCAAATTGGAACCGCCTTTGTCTTTGCCTTTTCTCTTTTCTTTGGACCTTTTTCGGCGTTCCTTTGTCTTCGGTCATCTGCATTTCCTTATGGAGGGTTTGGACTTTTCACCTCAAACATGGATGTACCGCATGGGCTTAAACTGAAAACTTCGCCTGCTACGAGCTTTCTCGCTGCTGTGTTTACATATACTCGCCGAGGGATGCCGTGAGCTTACTTTAATTATATTTTAAATCTAAACTTCAAAATAACCTAAAAATGCATTGGTGACATAGAATCATATTGACATAAGATCATTTTGACCTAGCTTATAAAACTCTAATTTTAAATTTAAGGTTAGATATACATTAGGAATGTATCCTTGCAACTATTTCTAAATGCACACTGGAGTGGACAATAAAACCTTAAACCTCACAGTTTGGTTTCATTTAGCTCACCTCCGGAAGATTAAAAGTTTCCAATATCCGCTGATTATCTTAGGCATGTGTATCTCCAAGGCGCCCGAACTTTTATGGTAATGTACTTACAAACCAATTTTATTTATATTTCTTTTAATTAGGAGATTACACACTTACTTTTTTACATTGTCACATGACACCCTTTTTTTTATTATTACATCTGACGCTTGCGAACCAATTTTTTTTACTTTGTAATAACACATATTTTTTAATTATTACAAGATGCAGTCATAACATAACATAAAGTAACACCTAAATCCCCGAAGGGGATCGCAAAGGTGCTAGCACCCACATTTCGCGAGTTTATGTTTAGGTCCACATGTAATAGGTGGAGAGCCTTTTTTATAAACCTGCGATAGATGCAGTCAGCTAGTGGGAAATGCCTCTTTGATCAAAGCATCAAAAACTGCAAAATGAGATCCATTTTGCAGTTTTTGATTAAAATTATTATTTTGGCTAAAATTTGGAGCAAGGATATTAATATGTTTGTGGAAAAGATTTACTAAGACCACCTGTGTTGAATACCGGATTGGAGTAGGAAATATACCTACTCCACTCAGGAAATGAATTCAGGAACATACTTATTTTGCTAGACTGTTGAAAATGTTTGGAATTTGCAATTCCTATTTGGTCTCCTTACTACAGCTGTTATGTGAATAGGCTTGAAACGGTGCAGAAAAAATTTCTTAGGTCGATGCATTACAGATGCTGACAAGATTGACAATGTCCTATCCTGAGACCCTTGACCATTACAAACTTATTAGCCTGGAGTCTAGACGTAATCTTCTAAAAGTCATGATGCTGCATGGAATGTGTAACAATAGATTTGATTGTTCCAATATTTGTAACAATATATGCTACATTGTACCAAGAACTGTAAACCGGCGAGAGGCGCGCGTGCCCAGGCTCTTCCACACTGCGAAGTGCAGAACCAACGCCGGGGTACGCGCGCCCCTGCGTCGTCTTTTGGATAATTATAACACGCACTTCCCTAATTTAGATATTTTCGCACTTTCGCACAATGAATTTAGAAAGCAAGCTATATCTTCACTTCTTTGAGTCAATATGGCTCAGGATTAGCACAAATTTAACTCTAAAGAGTTAAATAAATTTACTATATTATTTTGCGGACATAAGTGTGGGTTATACATTTACCAAATTTAACAATGGTAACTTTCATTTTGTATGACATAATGTGTAACTGTTTTGTGTCCCAATAAAAGAAAATAAAAATAAAAAATGGTCAGGGGAATGGACTGTTGAAAATTTGTATTAACAAAATTTCAACAGTGTAGCAAAAGAAGTATTTTAAATAAATAAGTAGAGTGAGCTTATTGACTTAAACAAACTCATTATATGGGAACCGTGACTTATACCTAACCTAACTAACTTATCCCTTATTAATATGTGCCTACCACATACTAGCTCACCAATGGTAGACTTTTAGAGAATGCCTATGGCATTAAGTCCGCTAATGTACATTGTGCATAAAGAATAAATAAATGTATGAAAGGGACGTAGGTATTAATCTGTCCTTAGGGATTACAAAAACATGTACCAAAGTTCAATACAGATTAAACTCAGCAAACAGATTATGACAATAACATTGCTATCTTATCTACATACTATATAAAGGTGAGTCTTACCTGCCAGTTGATAAGAACATATTTAGATACACTTCCGGTTGGAACATCAACTTTGAGGAATGCATACTGTATTTTCCCACTGTTGAAGTCATCAATCAATTCTATTAGGCCTCCGTCACCTTTGCTGATAAACTTTAAGTCATTTGTCATTCCCTCATAACCAAATAAGGCCCTGAAACCAAAAGAAAGTGGAAACATGTGGATTCTGCCTACCCCATTAGGAAAGAATAGTAGAAGAGTATGTATGTATTGACAGTAACACAAAATTTTATGAATCGTGAAATAAATTACTATATATTAGGGTTATAACATACCTAAGTTTTGTTTCTACACAGGCAATGAATAATTCATTAACTAAATTCGAGGGCTTACTCCTACATAAATAGTAACTGGTTAAAGAAAAGTCATAACAGTAACCAGACAAACCACTTTTTCATCTGAATGTTTTCGCAAAGCTATAAATTCATTAAAATCTATTTAGTATCTGGTATACCAATGTGAATTATAAATGCATGTAAGTGCACTGTCCTAAGTGTCCTACGCTCGAAATCATTGTTACAACTTGCAAGGCACTTTGTAATCGACACGCTAATGAATTCAATTCATCATTTTAATAAGTGACGACTGTTTATTTAATTTCCCCAGCAAGTAGGTCGGTGATACTAAAATTTACACTTACCAGTTGGTTTCAGTTTTCTCGTCTAATACATCTTTCCAGGCAGTGATTAACGCCTCCTTGTGTTTATCTAAATTTATGGCCATTTTACATTATTTGTACTAACTTCTACGCGAAATAAAGAAGCCGAATTGTAGGAAAAAAAGCAAAATAAAACGCCGATGAACCGCCTGACTCACAACAATTTCTGACACAGATAAAAAATCCTGAAAGGTGTATGAACTTTGTGACAGTACCGATTGAGTGTTACCATTAAAAAATACACTATTGTTTCACTCAAAATATTGAAATTCAAAGAAACTAAAAACTTCTGTTTTTTTTTTATTATTTGTATTAAAGATATACAAAAAATACATAGTCAATTAAACACAACTACTGTGTGGATTTACTGTTGAAAAAACGCCTAGTTACGCAATACAGCAACACTGCACTATGTTTGGAAACAAAACAAATTGCTCATCTATTATTCACAGGCGTCATTGAAATTCCCCTCATATTGCAAAGAATGAACATTAGGAGACATTACCGCGTCCTCGAAATACCTTCAGAAACTATATAGGGGTTTCCCTTGCGCGCGCATAGCATTTTAGAAGTAAGTCCTTAGTACAGTAGGTATCACAGAAACTTTCATTCATAACAAAACGAAACTCGGTAGTCACGACAGCGATCGCTTAGCGAACAAACGCCGCGGTACGGTCATCATGGTTTATTTTTGTTTAACAATTTGTTATAAATAATAACAAAAATGTGGGTAGATGTAAGTGCGCGTGAAAAACAAAACTATACCACGCAAACGAATGGATCTTTCATACCCGGGTAAGTGATATTTGTATTGTTTGTGTTTTGCTTGAATGAAATTATTTAAAGTGAAAGTTTATAGGTGACTAAACAACGACGACAATCTCAAAAATAACATTATGAATCAATAAAATAGAACATTTTATTTATAATTAGGCTGGTTAAAACTGCTATCTCAAATGGTCTAGTTGTAAGTAGCAAACTTTCTTTCTTGATGATATTCCACAAGTTTTTTATTTAATTCTTCATCTGTAAGTAGGTATAATTTACATGCAATTAATTAATACAAAATAGTAAGTACTTACAGCAACTATCAATTGTACTAATAACTAATTAAAAAAAAGAAATACCTAAGTAATAAGTATAAAGCAAGTGATTATTCTGACCTGGATTTTTTGGTCTAATATGTTGCGAGCGGCCCCACGCTCTTATAGATATATACCTACCTACTCTACAATAAAGGAAAATTCAAGAAAGCACCTGACGGCACTGTCCCAAATTTTCACGATAGTAAGTCCTTATAGGGTTGTTTTTAAATACATGAAACCATCTAAAAATTCACGCATACAAATATTTACACTGAGCGGGAATCGAAGCGAGATCGTTCTGACTAGCAGTGGAACGCTCTACCTCTACGGGCTCTACCATCACACCACAAAGGTCGTCAGTATTAACAATCCCGACAAACCTTTGTCATCTTCCCATTAAAATAACAACATACCTATTCTATCTTACCTCTATCTTAATCTTATCTATATACGAGTGCCTATGTCATACCTAAATCTCATCTCAACTGCCAGAGAATAGGTAGGTATATGTATTACTGACATGACATGTGCTATCGCGATTTCAAAAATGTGTTGTGTCCTATTTTTTTATTATTATCGTAAAATGTACAATTTACAATAATATGATGAAATGTAAAACTGAAACTTTCTGACAAAGAGTTTGAATTGATTTTAAAAATTGTAAGTATTTTACGAGCCGCCCGAATACGCTCCATACAAAATCGTGGTATGTGATGACGTCACAGCGCACTGGCGCGTTGTGCAAAATAAGGAATTTAAAAATTCAAATTAAAATTTTTTATTTAATAAATAAGTAATTTAAAAAAGTTGTAAATTTTGCTTTATTCGATTGTTTATGTTTTGACCTACTTTGGGAATTAAAAATAACGAAAAGTCATAGTTTCAGTTCAGTTAAGCAATATCTTAGTTTACTATGCATATTTTTAGATAAAATCCTAAGATAATAAGTAGTATTGGTAAGAATTCGATGACTTAGGAAACTACCCTATTCACACGTTGCTCTCGTTCATATTCACCAATGGTGGGGCAAAACAGGTGCATTAACCTCATTTTGAGTGTCCCTATTTGAACGACAGTGCCATATTCTCCTGTTTTTATATAATATAAAATAATATAATATAAAACATACTTCTGAATATAATTTTATACTTACCGTGAGTTATAAATTTAAATAGGAAAATAATCAGTTTAAAACTAAAACCCGACTACTGAAAAATCACGGTCTAAAAAGTATTAAACAAGAAAATATCAAGGATATCCGGACGTATGCCACTTTTACCTAGAATGTATTGTCTTGTTAGATTAAGTAGCATACGAACACGGCTATCATTTATATTTTCTTGTTTAATACTTTAAGAGCGTGATTTTTCAGTAGTCGGATTTTAGGCTTAAACTTATTTTTTATTTATATTATTTTGGGGCTAGCAATAGGTATAATTTATACATATTTAAAATTTGCTAATTGAGCCCTTTCAGTTGATACCAAGCACGATATATTTATATCAAATATTTTTTTAACCAAGTACTTTATGATCGCTAGAGAGCGCCACAATAGATTTAGTGACACGTTAAATAGCCTATAAGCAGCGGACGACTGGCGCTTCTAACGATACCTCATTTGTCCAGTTCTAATAAGTGGTTGAAAAGCTATGAGGGAACAGATGAACAGTATACACACAAAACAGCCTATCAAAATCATAACCCTCCTTTTACTTCGTCGTAATCTTTGTAACTATCCTACAAATGCAATTACAGAAGGACGTACTAAGACAGGACTGTAGTACCTTCAGATAGGTGTCACAAGTTAATAATCATAATATTCATGATATACCTAGGTAAGTACCTCTCTAGTTCCTGCATCCCTTTCCGAATTCGAAATTATTTTTTTTATTTAAACTATCATGGTCACTCACATCAGTATCAGCATAAACAGGATATTTACCATGGTTCATTGTTTACAGTTTCCGATATTTCGGCGCTATTGCAAGCACCATGATCACGGAGAAACTGGAGTAGTGGCGGTGAACAGAGAAAAAGCTTTTTCTAGGAGTAATTATATCGATCTACCCTCTTTCGAGTTCTTTTACTACGCGTATCTGCACTACCACTGGTTTCACTCTCACTACAAACTCGAACCCGATCTCGATCTCGTTCACGACACACGATGCTTACTGTATCCACTCGCGAAACATGGTAAATATCCCGTTTATTTTGATACTGATTAAAATTCTTTTCCGCCTGGTGGCGCGATTTGGCCACGTGCGCTAGTGGACTGTATTGCGGGGAAGTAGCTAACTGTTCCATTGACGCTTTACACACAAAAGACAGGTGATCGGGTTGCCGCGGGCGTGATCCAAGCAATGAATGCAACCCGAGAAATTAGGAGAGGATGCACTAACCTTCACGACACACGTGTTTTCATCGCAGCCGGTACACGGATCTTCTCTTCTTTGCTCAGGAGCTGCCGTCAGCATCACTAGATCACTTGAGGAACACACGAGAGGCACAATCCGATCGGTACAAGTCTATGAAGTGGTAAAAATGTAACAAATATTATCCATTTTTGAGAGACGCGAGCGCGGTCCGTCTTTACGCTGGCTAGTTCAAAGCGGGAGTGAGTGTCTATCTATCACAAATGGCGGACGGAAGCTATATCTAGTACTATTCTATGGTTAGTGCGGGAGGGGAGACGGGTATAGAAAGAGTGTGTTTCCGCGTCAAGAAATACAGCTTCTACATCGGCGCAACCATTCCCCCCGGCTTGAAGGGTTACCTTCGAAACGACAAATGCGAAACAAATCTAAAGTCTAATCTAAATCTAGGTTTGGGAAATAACAACTAAAATATAAACCTAGATTGGAGCTCGTGCCTACCGCTGGCTAGGCGGAGGGCAGAGGCGAACAAACAACACAACGCAACAGTCTCGACCAAGACGAGACGCGATTAGCCAACAACAAAATAAGGGTCTCTTCACGTGGGACCGATACAACAAGCGAGTGCTTCTTCTCCTCGGGTGGTTCGGAAACCGTAGTGGGATTGAATTGACTAACTGGCCACCCATCTAACGCGGCATGAATCCAGGACGGTCCACCAAACCACAACGGGTGATCCAAAATTTGCGAAGGAAGCAATCCACGAGAGAGACAATCGGCTGGGTTGTCGGTGCCAGCAACGTGAAAGAGATTATGTGGCGCCAATTCAGATTGAATTTTTGCCACTCTATTAGCGACGAATGTGTCCCAACGATGGGGCGAAGAGTGGGCCCAACACAAAGCGACTGTTGAGTCCTAAAGCTAAAATTCTACTAATATTAATGCGAAAATTTACAATTATGTCAAATAAATTACCTTAAAGATTCCGACCACAATACAAAATGTCATTAAGCGACACGGAAGTGCTAGTCTTAGCACTGCCATCCAAAACTACGCGGAGTTTTAGTAGTAAGCTTATCTTCTCTAATAACTCCGCGGTGCGGGATAATGTACGAAGGCTGGGTCCCGCCAGTGTCCGCAGGCGCAGGTGAGATGTAACCTTTATCTAAATATTCGTTAACAACCTCATCATAGGCCCGCTTCGACTTTGGGGACGCCTGCATCTTTCGTTCCAAACAAAGAAAGCGTTTTTCAGCGGATACACGGGAGCCACCGAGTGAAAACTTGCGGATGGTAGACTCCAGTGGCGGCTCGACGGTGCAACAGAACGAAGCAGTCGAGTGACTAAAACTATCTATAGAAGCGGGTGCGGAACCAATTATAACAAAACCAAGAACTGTTTCCAGTGCGTGCGGAGCGGGGTACGTCGGTCCCCCTTGAACCTTACGCGACAACTGGAGGTGCGGGAGAATCGAAGCGCCGATCAATATATCGACGACTCCAGGAACAGCGTAAGTCTCATCTGCTAAAGGCAAGTCTTTAAATTTCGTTAATAAAGACGTGTCAACCGGGACGGTAGGCAACTGTTCAGCTATTCTATCTATAACGAGCGAATCCATGTCAAACCAAATATTATTATTAAAACGAGATCTAAACCTTGTTTTAACGGTGCCACGAACAGCTGACTGTAAGCTTCCAAAACCCTTCACCACTGAGCGGGTTGAACGCTTATCAACATTGAAACCAAGACGCCGACAACAATCTTGAGTAATAAAATTACTTTGCGAAGCGCCATCTAACAGCGCTCGAACAATGCGCGGCTTACCTAATGCATCAACAATAACAACGCGAGCGGTCGCAAGACACACAGTAGTGAGTGCAGCACTAGCGGAGAACGAACACAAGGTGACGTCATCCGCGGCGGTCACCGGGCGGGCCGGAGCGCGCGCGAGCGCGGGCTGCGGCTGCGGCGCAGGCTGCCGTGTGTCACCGCTCGACGAGCCTACCGTGCTCACCTTGGATGCGGCATTACTATTCTCAAAATGAAGCAAAGTGTGGTGTCTCGCTTGACATTTGCGACAACTATTTCTACTATTACATAAAACAACGCGGTGTTTAGTACCGAGACAATTAAAACAAAAATTATTAGCGCGAACAAATTTATAACGATCACTAGGCGACAATTTTAGAAAACCAGGACACCTGTACAGTTGCGAATGATGAGTACTACACAAAGAGCAAACAGGTGATTGTACATGTGCTGGTGCGGTACTAACATAAGTATGAGTTGACCTCAGTGACTTCGATGACGCATCTACTTTGCGTGCAGAATCAACAACTATCTTCGCGCCTTCATGTTTCGATGAAGAGCGTTGCAATACCTTTATATGCTCGCGAACAAAACTTTCTAAGTCTTCGAACTTAGGAATTTTATTGCCGCGATGATCCGACTCAAACAAACGAATGGTTTCGGAATCTAATTTCCTTAAACCCATATACAAAAATACGAAGTCGCAGAGGTCATCGATCTTTAGGTTCTTTACGGCGCGAACAGCTGACGCGAAAGTATCTAGAAATTTCTCTAAGTTTTGATCGTTACATGCCGTAATAGATTTCAAATCAAACATCTGATCTAAATAGGCGTTAGCTACCGATCTTTTATCCTCATACCTAGCTTTCAAAGTATTTAAAATTAAATTATAATTCTCGGCACTAAACGTAATTCCAGCGCAAACGGTTATAGCTTTACCAGTCAATTTTTCAACGAGATAATGCAATTTTTCGTGATCTGTCAACGAAACGTTCTTATCTATTGTATTCTCAAAACTATCTATAAATAGACACCAATTGCGAATGTTACCATCAAATTCGGGTATTTGAATTGGTGGCAACTTAGGTCGGTCGCGAGTGGGGTTGGGTAGGTCAGCCGGTTTCTCCAAACTCCTAGCGACGCGTTTGATACGACAATACAAATCGTCAAACGACGACAAGGCTTGATAACTCACTGAGTAATCGGGATTCAAATTCAACTCTAAAACGTTGATGTCATGTACTAAGGTTTCGAAATCCGCGCGTAGACTATCTAAGTTTTCTATAGAACACAAGAACGAATCTCTGATGACCAAATCAGAGGTTTTAAGTGCATTATCATAAATCGATTGTACGCGAGAGTAAATCATTTCTTTTTTAGCGTATAAAAGTTTCAATTGAACCTTACCGGTCTTATCAACCTTTGGGGACATGTTTACAATTAAATCTCAAACTAAAGTGCGGTAAACAACAAATATGAAATGACTTAATCTTAGCGGTACAGAGCAGCGACGCGGCGCGAGCGACACTCGGCAGATAGGTAGGTATTTACAACTGTGAATGCACGCTTGAACAAACGCGCATAGCAACAAGGTCGTACCTACGCGATGGTCGCTGTCTAGGTTCAACTATTATTTCAGAGATTAAGTATTGCGTAATATCTATTCAAATTAAAATACTTTCGTATGAATTGGAATGAGATGCGAGCGAGGTAGGTACAACCACGTGTCTACCCACGCAGGTATTAGGCAAATACGACGTAATTGAAAAAAACAAAACAAAGCCAAATGCGTTAGGTATTACACTGTGCCTATGCACTAGGGTGTCTAGTATACCTAAGATCTAAGCCTAAACGCCTAGATGCGGGGTTTTCTACTAAAATAACTAGGTATTTAGGCGCGGTGCGAAAATTGCGAACTACGATTAAGTGTTGATACGCTACCTAACCTATTTATGTATTAGGTAGGTACAATGCGAGCCAGCGGCGAACGGACAACAAATTCTAAGCCTAAATGTCTGGATGCGGGGTTTTCTACTAAAATAACCAGGCACTTAGGTGCGGTGCGCTTATTCCCATTAGAATAATAACAAAATACGAACTACGGCTAAGAATCCGGCTCGATCCGGACCAAAAATGGTGGCGCGATTTGGCCACGTGCGCTAGTGGACTGTATTGCGGGGAAGTAGCTAACTGTTCCATTGACGCTTTACACACAAAAGACAGGTGATCGGGTTGCCGCGGGCGTGATCCAAGCAATGAATGCAACCCGAGAAATTAGGAGAGGATGCACTAACCTTCACGACACACGTGTTTTCATCGCAGCCGGTACACGGATCTTCTCTTCTTTGCTCAGGAGCTGCCGTCAGCATCACTAGATCACTTGAGGAACACACGAGAGGCACAATCCGATCGGTACAAGTCTATGAAGTGGTAAAAATGTAACAAATATTATCCATTTTTGAGAGACGCGAGCGCGGTCCGTCTTTACGCTGGCTAGTTCAAAGCGGGAGTGAGTGTCTATCTATCACAAATGGCGGACGGAAGCTATATCTAGTACTATTCTATGGTTAGTGCGGGAGGGGAGACGGGTATAGAAAGAGTGTGTTTCCGCGTCAAGAAATACAGCTTCTACATCGGCGCAACCACCGCCTCTCCCAATAATAGTAACACAATTTTTATTCTATACTGCTGGTCTAGTCTCTATACTTAAATACGTATGTACTTTGAATTAAGCTCACACAACTCGCGTCCTAATAAACAAAACAAAGCAGCGAAGTAAACTATTTTATTATATTATGTAAATTCTACTGCGTGTCTAGAATACACATATAAAATTAACTATTTAAATTCTTTAGAAATTGCTGGCAAAGTTACACCGTTACAAACGAGGTCAATTCAAGTAAGTACCCACCTAATTAATGTACAATAAGTAGAGTAAGTACCTACTTAGCCCTCAGTAGAGTACCTACCTATTTAATTACAAACGCTAGTCTTTTGTTGAAGTAGATTTTGACTGATAAAAAGAAGGTTGATTCACCGGATTAGTTTTTGGTACCAGTATCATTTGGCTGCATCAAGTACAAAGCTTGTACTTCTGAGCTCTGAGTCTGAGTCTACTATCCAACTCCTTCTCTTGGTTTGCTTTATCTTACAGTCTAATTAGAGAGACTGCAGTCTAATTAGGGATCAGCATATAATATGTCTGTAACTATACTTAAGAGCAGTCTACAGCTGTTGAAAAATGAAAATGTATAGTTTTAGACAAATGAGCGGATAGCGGGTCTGATTTTCTTTTATTTCTATGGACCATTTATGTGCGGTCGAATGATGTGTCGTATCTTCGCATACATGAATAAACTTCAATACGGATAAAACACTAAGAATGAATTAAAACAAACAAAATTATCATATCCAAGTCTATTTCTTGATACGCTCAGCGTCTGCTGCTGCAGTCTGCGGTAGTGCGGCCGGCCTCGGAATAATATCTTACAGCAGTGCCCCTAGCACGAAAAACTATCGTAGTTGTATCGTAAACGTAACGAGAGAATGGAGCATTGTGATTGGCCGGCTTCACACACTAACAGGGTCAAAGTAGGCAGGCGGCCAGTCAATATCTTACAGCAGTGCCCCTAGCACGAAAAACTATCGTAGTCGTATCGTAAACGTAACGAGAGAATGGAGCATTGTGATTGGCCGGCTTCACACACTAACAGGGTCACAGTAGGCAGGCGGCCAGTCAATATCTTACAGCAGTGCCCCTAGCACGAAAAACTATCGTAGTCGTATCGTAAACGTAACGAGAGAATGGAGCATTGTGATTGGCCGGCTTCACACACTAACAGGGTCACAGTAGGCAGGCGGCCAGTCAATATCTTACAGCAGTGCCCCTAGCACGAAAAACTATCGTAGTCGTATCGTAAACGTAACGAGAGAATGGAGCATTGTGATTGGCCGGCTTCACACACTAACAGGGTCACAGTAGGCAGGCGGCCAATCAATATCTTACAGCAGTGCCCCTAGCACGAAAAACTATCGTAGTCGTATCGTAAACGTAACGAGAGAATGGAGCATTGTGATTGGCCGGCTTCACACACTAACAGGGTCACAGTAGGCAGGCGGCCAGTCAATATCTTACAGCAGTGCCCCTAGCACGAAAAACTATCGTAGTCGTATCGTAAACGTAACGAGAGAATGGAGCATTGTGATTGGCCGGCTTCACACACTAACAGGGTCACAGTAGGCAGGCGGCCAGTCAATATCTTACAGCAGTGCCCCTAGCACGAAAAACTATCGTAGTCGTATCGTAAACGTAACGAGAGAATGGAGCATTGTGATTGGCCGGCTTCACACACTAACAGGGTCACAGCAGGCAGGCGGCCAGTCAATATCTTACAGCAGTGCCCCTAGCACGAAAAACTATCGTAGTCGTATCGTAAACGTAACGAGAGAATGGAGCATTGTGATTGGCCGGCTTCACACACTAACAGGGTCACAGTAGGCAGGCGGCCAATCACAATGCTCCGTTCTCTCGTTACGTTTACGATACGATTACGATAGATTTTCGTGCTTAGGGCACTGAACAAGTTTTGTGTTAAAACTTGGAGTTCATTTATCTTATTTGCTTATTGCTAGATATGTTTTACAATAGTAATAGTAGTCCAACCCGAATTCAACTTCAACTTAAATGATAGCCGTGTTCGTATGCCAACTGTATTAGAGTGGCCTCTGTGGTAGTCTGCCACAACTTCGCCAATGTCATGTGTCAGAAAGACAATCTGTCAAATGATAAACATAGGGGAGCCAAAGAGAATTTAGAGAGTTCACAGAAAATCCGATAAACATCAAACAAAACAGATAATATTTTCGCGTTCAGTAAAAATACTGATTGTGCATCTAATTAAGTTCAGAATGATCACCACCCACCCCGAAATAGATTTTTTTATAATTGGTTGGTTGGTTGGTTGGTTGCTAACTAACTACTTACTTGCAGTAGTTTGTTGGTGCTCAATCAGTATTTTTGATGTGAATTTGGATTATTTTGTCGTACAAAATGTACTCTTTTTGATATACGTTTAAATACCATCCAAACAAAACTAGTATTTAAATTCAAAAAAATGACGGAGGATAAATTACAAAGGTCATGTAATGTCACTATTTCTGTCAATGGTACAGGTCGTAAAGATATAAATACATAACCTTGTTTGTTGCTGATATAATATAGTGACTCTCAATAAAATTTTGTGACACGCAGCGTTCGTATTATCTGATTTTGGATTACGTCACAGTTTTATTTGATTTGATTACGGTCTCATCCACAGAACATAAATTGATCAGGAAATGCCCTTGAATATTGTCACATAAATATATGAGGGTTTAACTATAGATAATCTAATAATAAATAGTGCATTTTCTCGATCTCGCGAAAGCATTCGATTCGATTTTAATTTTCGTGTTATTTTCTAAACTACTCTGGATGTAAGAGGAACGTAATTATCTTTATTTCGGAGTTATCTTCATAATAGAACAACAATCTCTTTTATATGTGATCGCATTCTTGCTCTAAAATGTCAGTAACTTCCGGCGTTCCTCAGGGCAGCATCCTTGGCCCAAGATTGTTTCTTGATTCACATTAATGACATAGTGCAATCATCATCATCTACATGGAAACGTATTTTCCTGATTGCATCCAAGTGCAAGGTCAAGGTGCCCTCGGAGTTCAGGGTGCCATAATGTATTGTACAATATTAGTCTCATAGAGGGGACAATTGTTTCAAACAAACTAGATAATAATATACTTTCGTTTCAACTTTTAACACATTCTAAGTTATCAACCACTTAGCTCTTAAAGTTTACATAAAATACATACATATAATCATACATATAATCACGCCTTTATTACCGGAGGGTTAGGCAGAAGTGAATTATCACTCACATTTCACCAATAATTGTATTCTGTCCCACGTAATAGGGGGTGAGCCTATTGCCGTATTTCGGGCACTATTGTTGACTCGAGCCATGCATCTGAAGCTGAGTCTGGGCTGTATATATCTGTCCGATGTTAAACAGCCCTATCCTTAGTCGCCTTGTACGACTAAAGGATATGGCTGTTTAATAAAGGATATGGGATTACATAAAATATGAACACAATAAAAAATATTGTTATTCGGGTGACCCCATTTTTTTTTATTTATCTCATCGCATAGGTACTATTTATTTATGGATCATACAAAGAACAGTATCTGTCCATTAATCTGTGCACCTCAGGGCACATATCTTCAACCTAGTCACGAGATAAACGAGGCTCTGGCGCACGCTGATGTTTGTAATAATCTATTCTTGGGTAATTTGAGCTCGTCCACCGCCGTAACACCCAATCCTATCCTTAAAAGGAAAAGACCTGGAATTCTTTACCAGCTCACTTGTTTCCTTCTTCCTACAGTCCCGGGGCCTTTAAGCGGGGTGTGAAAAAGCATCTTATGATCCCGCCAAGCTGTGTGCCACCATTGTAACATTACTTAGTGTCTGTAATGGTGACCCTCCATCCTGAGACTTTGCCTTTAGCTTACCATCAGGTGAGGTGGAGTCAAGTTGACATGTCCTTGATAAAAAAAAAGACTCCCACGAAACGTGTACCTACCTACTTGTTGTGCGTATAGAGCACATTTTGAGCTCCAAGATATGTACACATGTCCCTTACCAACATACTTAACAATTGACACAGTTGCAAATGCTGAGATCACCACTTGTTCTAAAAATTAGAAATTGTAATTTATTTCAATTAAATAGCAAAAAGAAAATTTTTACCGTTTATCTACAGTTCTAATATTTGTTGTAATAAACAATGATATTTCATTAAATTAATAAGCCGCGCGGTTACCGGCAGAGTAGAATTTGGGCCACCCCATTTCTTCCCATGCGGTGTCGTACAAGGCGACTAAGGGATAGGGCTGTTTAACATAAGACAGATATATACAGCCCAGACTTAGCCTCAGATGCAAGGCTCCGGAATACGGCAATAGGCTCACCCCCTATTATGTGGGACCGAATACAATTATTGATAGTGATTATTGTGCATGTGCAACACCAGGGGAGTCACACGTGGCATAGCTTGTGATAACTTGAAGGGGACTGGAGCAGCACAGATTAATGAATAGTCACTACGTATGTAGTAGCCGAAGGACCGATGGCTGTTGGAACAAACGAGTCCTAGAGTGGAGATCGCGAGAAGGTAATCGCAAGGTAAGACGCCCCCTAGCCAGTTGGACGGACGACCTGAAATAGGTAGCTGGGACAGGCTGGATAGGACACTGAGAGAGGCCTATGTCCAGCAGCGGATTACGGTGGGCTAATTGATTAATTGATTTAGCAGTCCGCCTGTACCTATACAATAATATGTACCTACCTACAAACATAATTACGTGCATCACGTTTTAACATACATAACATAACATAAACTCACCCCTATATCCCCGAACGGGTAGGAAGAGGTGCTAGCATCCACATTTCGCCAGTTTATGTTTAGGTCCCAATGTAATAGGTGGCGAGCCTATTGCCATTAACCGGGCACTTATAAACCTGCGATAAATACACACATAACTTCGAAAAGCATCGAAAAGTAATTGGTGTGTGCCATGGTAAAATCTGGGATCGAACCCGAGACCTCGTCTCAGCAGTCCATTAGCCACACCACTACCGCGGTTCCTATCACGTTTAAAATACAAAGAAATCTCCTATTTCGAAATTGATTAAAAACAGATCACAACCTACTTAATTAAACATGAATAGAAAATTGGAAGGTACAAAATTAGCATGTTCTTCAATGGTAATTTCTTTCATGTTAAATTGATTACTTATTACTTAGGTAGGTAATATAATACTGTGCCCTTTGACCTTCACGTTTAAGGGCTTGCTTTTGGCCTTGAATAAACCCAACCGAAGTACTTGAAACGAGGCTATCATCAGAAATTCAAAACAATGGCATGTACAGTCAAAGACATAAGTTGATTAACAGTAAAATATTTAGTATCCTTTTTTTAAACGGGAATACCTACATGTATCAATAGTTATTGGTACCTATTGTATAATAATTAAAGGGAATAAGAATATAACACTAAAAATATAACTTAAGTTAAACAATTAAGTAAGAATATAAATAAAGAAGTAGAACTCTTCGTCTCTCCAAATACTATGCTGTGCCCGACAGGGTCCATAATTGTAACCTTTTTCATACTGAACAACTGTAAGTATATATTATGTCACATTATGGAACACAATAAAACATGATCGCGAGTTTGTTTCGTGTATTTATGTTTTAATTATTTTGTATGTGATAAATAAAGTTTAGATAAAATAAATAAATAAATAAATTTGTTCATTACATTATGAGATGTTTGTTAAGAAAAGTGGGCTTTAAATAGCGAAATGTGGGGTCACGGACAATGGACACAGTTTTTTTATACTTTTAGATGCATAAAAAACAGGTATGTACGTGGTAAATTTTAAAGCGTTGGGAGATTGATAGATAATATAGATGTTTGTAAGACAATCAAGACCAGCAGCTCAACGTGCTCTCCAAGGCACGTACAAACCAATTATATATTCACACACACCCACATATAATCACACCTTTATCCCGGAGGTGAATTAACATCCACATTTCACCAATTATTAAATTCGGTCCCACGTAATAGGGGGTGAGCCTATTGCCGACTCCCGGACACCTTATACCTTAGTCGCCTTGTACGACACCGCATGGGAAGAGATGGGGTGGTCCAATTTCTACTCTGACAGGAACCACGCACCCATATTCATACTATTTGCGACGAGCGAGGTTCGAACTCCCACCTCTTGCGTAGCGTCCGCGTTCACTCCCGCCACGCCACAGGGGCTGTATATACTACTAAACTGTAGTAACCACTATTACTATGTACCTACTAGACAAATAATAGTTCTATTGAAACTCATTGCTTGTTTACGCCAGCGTTTCACCAGGGTTTCGCGAGTTAATTGCCAATAAATTACCTAGCCTTAACAGATATTTATATCGCGTAACTTGGATTAAGAGGGTGCCTTAAAGCCATAAAAATATTCAAATTACCGCGCCATACGGCTTTAGCCACAGTTTATTTATTAAGATTAGTATTAATTACCTAATCACAGAATAAATAATAGTAAGTACTACGTACAGAAGTTGCACTCCTTTGATTTTGTAGAAAACCTCTGTTTTAATAACCTACGAAACGTCGTAGGTACCGCCCTTTGTTCCGAACACACAAAGCCGACAACTCGAGTGTTAGGTCACTTTGCCAAAAAAATAAAATAAACAATCCAAATAAACGTTTAGTGTTATTTTTATTTTACAATATACTTACCTAAGTGTTTAATGTCTGATGATTTTTTTACCTTTTCTATACCTATATTTTAGTGCTGCAATATCTTCAAATAATTTTCGTGAATATTCTGTCACTTGTATCAAATCAAAATTTATTTTATAAGCGTTGTACAGTATTTTACATGGTTCTTAATCTATCATGCGTTGGTATAAAATGAACGTTTTTAAAAGCGATAATAGTAGTTACAAGACCGACTACAATATTATGTATGCTCAAGTCACGCGTGTACTCGCAAACGAACGCAAGCCCTGACTGCTCTTGCAGCCTGAGGCTGTAGAGCGCCGTAGGTACTTATCTCCGTAGTTTGAGCAAGTGACGGATGCTTGCCTATGTTTCATGTGATCCATGTTGTTAGGATCAATCGGAGTGCAAAAGAAATATTGAAAATTATTGAGCCACTTTACTATATCAAGCATTTGAGACCCTTTTTTTTTTACGTGCGCAAAATCCCCACGGATACCTCCCCACCGATGGGGAGGGTATGTCGGACTTGAACCGACTAAAACGCACGCCGCCTGTGGGTCGCTTTGGTTGCCGAAGGTGAGGTTGACAGGCATATCCCTCGCACCCCGGCCGACCCAGGGCCATCTCTCACGATCTGGCCCTCTTCTCGGGTGTGGGGACTACAGAGTCCCCAACTCGTCCCCGGAAACGGGGAGGCGCGCCACGCGCGCCACCGCCGCGGCCTGCTTCTGCCAGGGTGACAGGCGGCTCCACCTGTCACCCCCAGGCCGGCGCTCATGGGGGGCGGAGGTCGTTCATCGACCTCCGACGCCCGAGTTGCCTTCGTAAACATTTGAGACCCTAGATGGTGTGCAGTTTTAGTCAGTTAGAGTCTGACATATCCTTCGCGCTGGCGGTATTGCTCGAAACATATATCTTAGACCTAACAAGTTTTTTTTTATACCACTTAGTTGGTAGACAAGCACACGGCCCACCTGATGGAACATGGTTACCGTGGCCTATGGACGTTTGTAACACCAGAGGAGTCACAGTCGCGCTGCCAACCCTGTAAGTAGAGTCTCTGTGCCATCAGTTTAGAAGACAAAGCAGGACAAGCCTTTAGTCTTCCCACTGACAGCACAAATTCTCCAGTAAGCTCTGGCTACCCTACTCACCGCTGGAAACACAACACGAAGTTATTATAGCCGCGGTATTCTGTAGGGCGGAGGTACTTCCCCAGTCGGACTGCTCAATTGGGCGGTAATACCGCCGTGTCCTACCTCCTCACATACGCTCTATACGCGCAGTAAACGTTTGTTGGGTGCGTTTTGAGTACAGTACGGGGTGCTACGGTGGTGGACTAGCTCGAATTCACCAATCATAGATTTTTATAAAACAATCCGCATGCACCAAGAACATGTTTGTCTCGCGAGGTCCAAGATACTTGTCCCGAAGTATACCCATGAAGATTTCTCCACGAAAAACAAATTACTACGTTGTATCTCCCTCCACCGGAGCCGGTGGGGGAGGTTATGTCGGACGACGCCGACTGTGCGGGCTGCAGGTTGCCGGAAGTGAGATTATCGGAGACATATACCTCGCACCCCGACCAAGTAATCTACCCCCAATATAAGACAGCGCAACTCCAAAAGCATGGAGACAGTGCTGATGGACGGACGAGATGAAACGTTGCCTAACTTGTTGAGCTACATGTGTTACATAACATAAACTCACGCCTATATCCCCGAATTATTAGACAGAGGTGCTAGCACCCACATTTCGCCAGTTTATGTTTAGGTCCTAATGTAATAGGTGGCGGGCCTATTGCCATTAACCGGGCACTTTTAAACCTGTGATAAGTACACACATAACTTCGAAAATCATCGAAAGGTCATTGGTGTGTGCCATGGTAAAACCTGGGAACGAACCCGAGACCTCGTCTCAGCGGTCCATTACCCATGCCACTATTAGACTGATGATGAGATGATGAGATGTTGTCAGATATTACCTAATCTTGAATATAGGCTAATATGAGTCGGATTTCGTAGATCCATTCAAACCAAAGGCCCGTTAAAGTTTTTAATGTTAAACCTACCTATCAATTACCGCATCCAAATATAAACATTTCGAATGTTTCAAATGTGTTATTATAAGATCTAAAGTACTTAAGAGCCAGCCCGTATCGTACCCATATGACCCCATCCTTAGCCAATTTATGACGAAATTTGCATTAATATGTTATATGGTTATGATATGTTACTTATATGCATGAGAATTGACCCAATTCGGGATACATATGAACCCATGAGTTTACTTATATAGAGAGTGGTTTATTTGTGGTATTGTGGTCTAGCAATATCTTTGTGACACTCCACCTGGCACTCGATTCTACTAAAGCAAACCACTGTCATGCCATAAACACGGCAAAAAATGGCATTTGATTTTAGACTATATTTCTGTACAATTTAAGTCCAAAATGGAACATAAAGTTTTATTACCTACATTTTTACAATCACTCTTCTTCTAAAGTCTTGTGATTTTGGACTTTAACAGCATGGCTTTAAAGTCAAAAATTTAATTATAATAATAATAATTATGACAGTATTTTGCTTTAGCAGAATTGAGGCCCTGGAATGCAGAAAACTTTTGTAAGTATTAATTAATAAATTAAACACACGGCGCCTGAGGGTCATTGTTGGTTGCCAAAGGTGAGGTTGACTGGCATCACCCTCCCACCCCGGCCGACCCAGAACCGTCTCTCTCAATCTGGCCCTACTCGGGTGTAGTACAGACTATTATAGTATGCAGTCAGCAAGAGTTACCGTATAGTACAATACCATGGTTTTAAGACCTTTTTGAATACTTTGCTAGTCAAGATCGATCTGATACTGACATTTGGGCTTTGGGTCATTTTACAAAAGGGCTTATCTTCGATATTTCCCGTGATGCGACTGCCACCTTATCTGCACAACTTGCCTACATTTAATTTAGAATTATTTGACATTTCTTATTATTTTTATAAAACTTAGAGGGGCAGACATGCACACGGCCCACCTGATGGAATGTGGTTACCGTGACTTATGAACGTGTACATCACCAGGGGAGTTACACTCGTGCTACCAACCCTGTGAGAACAGAGAGTTTCTGTGCCGTCAGTGCACGTCTAGAGGGTTTAAAGATAATACAATAATACAATAGTAGATACAAGCAGTATCTTTAAATCATCAAAGTAGGTATTTTACCGTAAAAAGTCCAAAATTAATTGAAAAGAGTTTCATTACACTTTTACATTCACTCTGCATAAGCCTTATAATTTTAGCCTTTAGGGACATTGCTTAAAACTCTAAAATTAAATGTACTTTTTAAGCAGTGACCGTGACTTGACAGTGGTATTGCTTTAGCAGAATCGGAGCCCAGATCTTATTGAGGGCCAAGCTAACAAACCCATTCATCAATTAGTCCACCGCAATCCACTGCTGGACATAGGCCTCTCCCAATGTGCGCCATTTTCTCCGATCCTCCGCCTTCCGCATCCAGTCTGTCCCAGCCACCTTTTGCAGGTCGTCCGTCCATCTGGCTAGGGGGCCTTTCATTTACCTTCTCGCGGTCTCCACTCTAGGACTCGTTTGCTCCAACGGCCATCGATCCTTCGACAAACGTGGCCAGCCCACTGTCACTTCAACTTGCTTATTCTGTGTCCTATGTCGGTAACTTTGGTTCTCTGTCGGATAACCTTGTTCCGAATTATATCCTTCAGAGAAACTCCAAGCATAGCTCGTTCCAAAGCCCGCTGCGCAACTTTTAAGCTGTGGACCAGCCCCACTGTAAGTGTCCACGTTTCGGTACCGTAAGTCATAACAGGTAGGACGCACTGTTCAAAGACCTTTCCATCCATTCGACTGACATATTTCACATATTGTTTTGCATGAAAAATAATTTTAACCTCTCTACAAACCCTTAGCTTAGTCTTAGTCGTTCCGTTACTCAAAACCCTATCATAACAAAATTAAATGCGAGCCTAGGTATATAACATAAAAATAACGCCTGATGAATTACTTTCTCATAAGCCTTTTGGTGTCTCATATATCTCTTAATAAAAACATAAGAGATACGTAGAGACACCTCCCGCGGGCTTACACTTACGCTTCACGTTATGTTTTTACAAAAGTCAATGCTTATTTCGTAAACGACTGACGTCTGACACCCAAACCTAAGAGGAACGCCTGCGTCAGATAAATTGAGAGCGCAGAGATAGGACTTGAGTAAGTCTTGCAACATGCAATCTATACCTTACCTTTTTTATCTAGGACAGTCCAACTTGACTTCACCTCGCCTGATGGTAAGCTAAAGTCTCAAGAAAGAGGGTCACCATTACAGACACTAAGTAATGTTACAATGGTGGCACTCGGCTTGGCGGCCTCATCAGATGCTTTTTCACGCGCCGCTTAAAGGACCCGGGGCTGTAGGAAGAAGGAAACACGTGTGCTGCTAATGAATTCCAGGTCTTGGTGGCGCGTCAAAGAAAAGAGTCAGTTACCTTTGCGAAAGAGAGAAATAAAACATTAATTTTATTACTCTACATACATAGATATAATCACGCCGTTATCCCCGGAGGGTTAGGCAGAGGTGAATTAACATAACATCCATATTTCATCAATCATTGTATTCGGTCCCACGTCACAGGGGGTGGGCCTATTGCCGTCTTTCGGGCACTATTGTTGACTCAAGTCATGCATTTGAGCCTGAGTCTCGACTGATACCTGTCTGATGTTAATCAGCCCTATCACTTAGTCGCCTTGTAGGACACCGCATAAGAAGAGATGGGGTGGTCCAAATTCTACTCTGCCAGGAACCACGCTGTTATTTTATTATTCTGGGATACAGCATTTTAACTAAAGTGAGCTGTAAAGAAAGTATTTGTGGTAAAAGCTATACATTATGCATTCAGCCCCGAAGGCCAAACAAAACAAATTAGCTAAAAGTTTTCCTCATCTGAATCACACGGAACAGTAGCGACACAGACGTGGTTATATTGATCACATGAAAAGATGAAACTTAATTCTGTGAGTTCTTTGCTGTAGAATGTTATGCGACAAAAACACATACTTAGTTCTAAGGAAGTACAATCAGTGACCTCAATATGAAAACTGTATCGATTTCTTTATATTCACCGCTGATTTAGATGAATACCCACGAGGCTTTGTCACACTGAGGCTTTGGCTTGTTTGTTCGACTCGGTAATCATTTACTTTAAGGAAATTATACGCATTCGAAATCATTCTTTAAAAGAAGTAGGAACACCTACCAGCCAATTTACTTAATACACACAACAGTGTGTATTAGGTAAATTGGCTTTTTTTTATACCACTTAGGTGGAAGATAAGCTCACGTCCCAACTGATGGAAAGTGATTACCGAGGCCTATGGATATGCCACACCAAGGGAGTAATACTCGCGCTGCCAACCCTGTAAGCACAGCAGGACAAGCTTTTGATATTCCCACTGACAGCACAAGAACTCTCCAGTGAGCTCTAGCTACCCTACTCACCAGCGGGAACACAATACTTATGCATTAAAATCGCAGTAGATATATTTACTTTATTATTGAGAAGGTAGTACAAATAATTTCTAGAAATATAACATAAACTCACGCCTATATCCCCGAAGGGGTAGGCAGAGGTGCTAGCACCCAAATTTCGCCAGTTTATGTTTAGATCTCAATGTAATAGGTGGCGAGCCTATTGCCATTAACCGCTCACTTATAAACCTGCTATAATACACACATAACTTAGAAAAACATCTAAAGAGGTCATTGGTGTGTGCCATGGTAAAACCTGGGATCGAACCCGAAACCTCGTACCTATCAGCAGTCCATTACCCATACCACTAGACTACCGTAGTTTTGAAATATAATCTTATCAAAATTCGCCATATGTAGTTTGAACTCTGAGAAATAAAAAACCTCCATGTCTTGGACTGCTAGTTAATCATTGAAACATTTGAACTCATCAATAAATTGATGCCTCCAAAATATTGATGAGTTCATAAAAGTATAGATGAGTACTCTATATTCTACTCATCTAGGTCTCGAATTCAAAAGACTATCCATTTATTATTCACTCCAAGTCCAACCTTTACTTTATTATCAACTAACTTAACTAAGTTCTCATGATTATGGTGTTTGTGCCGTTTGGACGTTTGGACCGTGGGGTTCGAGCGCCGCAATCTCATCAGTGAGATTGCGAAGCGTATGGTCGACGCTTCTCGTGACCAGAGGGCTGGCCTCTTCTTAGGTCAGAGAATAAGCATTGTCATACAACGTGGCAATGCTGCCAGTCTTCTGGGAACGCTACCAGAAGAGGTATGCGATGCGGAGGAATTCCACGACGCATTTTAAATAGATAAATAAATAATAAATAATAATAAATAAATATTCCACGACATTCTACACAACGCTATCTAGACCCATGGTAAGCATAGCTTAACTAGCTTGTGTTATGGAATCTAGAATGCGGATAAACATACTTAGATACTTTTTTTTTGTAAATACATACATATTATACATAGAAACACCCAGACCAATGCAAATATACATATTCATGCATACAAATATTTGCACTGAGCGGGAATCGAACCCGCACCCCCTGCATAGCAGTCGAATGCTATACCGCTACGCCACGGAGGTCGTCAAATAAATAAGTTTACTAAGTACTAACCTAAACATAACCTTTCTACGTAAGCAGGCTGTCAATCATAAAAGAAAGATTATGGTTGGTAGGCATTATCTTAACTACAAAAACAAGGCATTTGTGGTGATCGGCCATTACTTGATGTTACGATGCTTAGTAAGCAGAAAATGGAAACGTCTGATCAGAAAATATGATAGTGTTATCTACTCGCGGTTCGTTTCAACTAAGTTTGGTATTCTGTCATATTTGTCTCTTTTGTTAGGTAGAAATGGAACGACAATATTAGACGTAATTAAGCTGGATTTCACCAGTAAATGAATAACAATAATAAATAAATCTTCTATCGCCGCGTGGTTCCCGGCTGAGTAGAATTTGGGCCACCCCATCTCTTCCCATGCGATGTCTTACAAGGCGACTAAGGGATAAGGCTGTATAACATCAGACAGATATATACAGCCCAGACTCAGCCTCAGGCTCGAGTCAACTATAATGTCCGATATACGGCAATAGGCTCACCACCTATTACGTGGGACCGAATACAGTTATTGGTGAAATGTGGGTGTTAATTCACCTCTGCCTAACCCTCCGGGGATAAAGGCGTGATTTTATGTATGTCATATCCCTTAGTCGCCTTGTACGACACCGCATGGGAAGAGATGGGGTGACCCTAATTCTACTCTGCCGGAAACAACGCGGCAATTCATCAAGCACATTATTATTACCAAGCATATTGCGGATATTGTCCCGATGTATGTCTATTGGTGGACACTGCAATCACTTACTATTTGACACGAGTAGCAAATATGAATTGTAATTTTAAATTTTATTTCAGTAAACAAATACTTACCTACCTAACTAGTAATAAAATGACGTAGGTACAACTATTGTCTTAGTTTATTCACACAACTCAATGGAGACTGCTATTCAGTAATTTGTGGAGAAAGTCGTTTTCTGACGACCGTATCAGACGCTAGGATCTCAAACCACTTAAGTAAGTAGTTCGATTCTTTCATTTATAGTGAAACTGTTCGAATTGTTCTTGCAGACTTCGATTCGTAGGATTTGCTTAAGTCTTATTATATTCCATAATATTCATCTTAAAAAAAAATATGCTCTACATTGAATGATACACATTCAATGTAGAGCACAATTTTTTTTATACGATTTAGGTGGAAGCCAAGCACACGCAAACTGATTACCGTGGCATATGGACGTGTGCAAAACCAAAGGAGACACACTCGTGCTGCCTACCATATAATCACAGAGAGCTTCTCTGCCGTCAATGTAAAAGAAAAAGCAGGACAAGCTTTTGGTCTTCCCACTAACAGCACAAAAACCAGTGAGCTTTGGCTTCTGGCTACCCTGCTCACCGTTGGGAACACAACACGAGGTTATTATGGCCGTGGTATTCTGTAGGGCGGAGGTACTTTCCCAGTCGGACTGCTCATTGGACGGAAATTGGACGTAGTAGGGTAGCCAGAACTTACTGGTTTTTGTGTTGTCAGAGGGAAGATCAAAGGCTGGTCTTGATTATGTCTTCTGCACTAACGGCAGAGAAATTCTCTGTTCTTATAGGGTTGACAGCACAAATATGACTCCCCGGTGTTGCACACATCCATAGGCCACTGTAATCATTTTTCATCATTTGGGCCGTGTGTTTGTTTTTCACCTAAGTTGTATAAAAAATGCATCTACTGTCTCGTTTCTTCCCTTTTTGCTGCTTGCACGACTCTTATAAAATAAACTCGAAAAGAATTATAGCATTTCGGTAACTTATCAACTTACGGCCGCTTCAAATATTCGATCGTCAATCTAAGATTATTTTCAATTCCGATTCAACCGATCGATCGACGCAGAATCTGTATTTCAAAATGCCTATCTCGCCACTAACACCCAAACAAAACCAGCAATCACTTTGGTTACGTAGTATCTCTTATTATTCTGTGCTTTGGTACAGTTGGGTTTGGTAAAGTTGGTGTGGCAGAAAAAACATCAGAGTACAGTGAATGCAGTAGAAATGCGTGTGTTGCGAAGTATGTGTGGCTTGACCTTGAAAGATAGAGTGAGAAATAGCATGATAAGAGAACGATGTGGAGTGATAGAAGATGTAGTGATGAGAATTGAGAGAGGAATGTTGAGATAGTTTGGTCATGTTGAGAGAATGAATCAAAGAAGACTAACGAAACAGGTGTATGAGGCGAGTGTGGATGGTACCGTCGGAAGGGGAAGACCTAGGCGCACATACCTGGACCAAATCGGGGAAGTTTTAGAAAAGGGGCAGGTCAGGAGTTCTCTAAACCGACGAGCATGCATGAAGAATGTAATGAGAGTGAATGAAGCGAGAGTAGTATGGCAGGATCGAAGTAAGTGGAGATCCGTGATCTCTGCCTACCCCTATGGGAAACAGGCGTGATTTTATGTATGTATGTATGTTGGGTACAAACGGTGACCTAAAAGTTTCGATCCGTCCTTCCAAAGATTGATTACAAAAATAGATCGGCATATCTATCTAAAGGTTGTTTATTGAATTAGTAAAATCAAGACACTGTTTTAAATATCAATCTTGGATTACGAAATACGGATTGAGATTGCATTTAGAAAGTAGCCGTTTAGTTGTCTACTACTCGCTTTACTACTCGTAAAGGTTTTACGTCCTCCTACCCTATAAAAGTGTTACCCAATAAAACATCCAATATCGGACATTACACGACTACCTTTTTTTTAAATAGCTACTTACTACATCCATGTCACAGTAATACTATCTATACAGTATTGTAACTCGGCCATATTTTTGAGATAAGTGCCTAGAGCCGCGCGCTACGTACACATGCGATAGGGCTGCCCACCTACAGCGGTTACAGCATTTTAATTACAATACTGTGTCTATGTTTTAGAAGGTACTTATTTATCACAAAGCGTAAAATTAAATCCTCTCCAGCAGTTTTCACGGATTTACTGAACTAATATTGTAAATGCGAAAGGGAAGTGAACGAAAACCAGCGCTTGATGTTTTGTCCCTCACCGAATACTACATCACAGCAACAAGACGAGAAGCTACCAATTTTCGCAGCTGCAGCGCATAATAAGCTTACTTTTTTTATACAACTTAGGTGGCAGACAAGTACACGGCCCAACTGATGGAAAGTGGTTACCGTGACCTATGAATGTGTGCCAGAGGAGACACACCCGTGCTGCCGACACTATAAGAACGGAGAGTTTCTGTGCCGTCAGTGCAGAAGACACAATCAAGATAAGCCTATAGTCTTCCCACTAACAGCACAAAAACCAGTGAGCTTTGGCTTCTGGCTACCCTGCTCACCGCTGGGAACACAACACGAGGTTATTATGGCCGTGGTATTCTGTAGGGCGGAGGTACTTTCCCAGTCGGACTGCTCATTGGACGGAAATTGGACGTAGTAGGGTAGCCAGAACTTACTGGTTTTTGTGTTGTCAGAGGGAAGATCAAAGGCTGGTCTTGATTATGTCTTCTGCACTAACGGCAGAGAAACTCTGTTCTTATAGGGTTGACAGCACGAGTGTGACTGCCTGGTGTTGCACACGTCCATAGGCCACGGTAATCATTTACCATCATTTCGGCCGTGTGTTTGTCTGTCACCTAAGTTGTATAAAAATGCATCTACTGTCTTGTTTCTTTCCTTTTTGCTGCTTGCACGACTCTTATAAAATAAACTCGAAAAGAATTATAGCATTTCGCATTTCGGTAACTTATCAAATTACGGCCGCTTCAAATATTCGATCGTCAATCTAAGATTATTTTCAATTCCGATTCAACCGATCGATCGACGCAGAATCTGTATTTCAAAATGCCTATCTCGCCACTAACACCCAAACAAAACCAGCTATCACTTTGGTTACGTAGTATCTCTTATTATTCTGTGCTTTGGTACAGTTGGGTTTGGTAAAGTTGGGTGTGGCAGAAAAAGCATCAGAGTAGAGTGAATGCAGTAGAAATGCGTGCGTTGCGAAGTATGTGTGGCTTGACCTTGAAAGATAGAGTAAGAAATAGCGTGATAAGAGAACGATGTGGAGTGATAGAAGATGTAGTGATGAGAATTGAGAGAGGAATGTTGAGATAGTTTGGTCATGTTGAGAGAATGAATCAAAGAAGACTAACGAAACAGGTGTATGAGGCGAGTGTGGATGGTACCGTCGGAAGGGGAAGACCTAGGCGCACATATTTGGACCAAATCGGGGAAGTTTTAGAAAAGGGGCAGGTCAGGAGTGCTCTAAACCGACGAGCATGCATGAAGAATGTAATGAGAATGAATGAAGCGAGAGTAGTATGTCAGGATCGAAGTAAGTGGAGATCCGTGATCTCTGCCTACCCCTATGGGAAACAGGCGTGATTTTATGTATGTATGTATGTTTGGTACAAACGGCGATCTAAAAGTTTCGATCCGTCCTTCCAAAGATTGATTACAAAAATAGATCGGCATATCTATCTAAAGATTGTTTATTGAATTAGTAAAATCAAGACACTGTTTTAATTATCAATCTTGGATTACGAAATACGAATTGAGATTGCATTTAGAAAGTGGCCGTTTAGTTGTCTACTACTCGCTTTACTACTCGTAAAGGTATTATAGTTCCTCCTACCCTATAAAAGAGTTACCCAATAGAGCAAACATCCAATATCGGACATAACACGACTACCTTTTTTTTAAATAGCTACTTACTACATCTATGTCACAGTCATACTATCTATACAGTATTGTAACTCGGCCGTATTTTTGAGATAAGTGCCTAGAGCCGCGCGCTACGTAGGTACACATGCGATAGGGCTGCCCACCTACAGCGGCTACAGCATTTTAATTACAATACTGTGTCTATGTTTTAGAAGGTACTTATTCATCACAAAGCGTAAAATTAAATCCTCTCCAGCAGTTATCACGGATTTACTGAACTAATATTGTAAACGCGAAAGGGAAGTGAACGAAAACCAGCGCTTGAGGTTTTGTCCCTCACCGAATACTACATCACAGCAACAAGACGAGAAGCTACCAATTTTCGCAGCTGCAGCGCATAATAAGTTTACTTTTTTTATACAACTTAGGTGGCAGACAAGCACACGGCCCACCTGATGGAAAGTGGTTACCGTGACCTATGAACGTGTGTAACACCAGAGGAGTCACACCCGTGCTGACGACCCTATAAGAACGGAGAGTTTCTGTGCCGTCAGTGCAGAAGACACAATCAAGATAAGCCTTTAGTCTTCCCACTGACAGCATAAAAACTCTCCAGTGAGCTCTGGCTCCCCTACTCACCGCCGGGAACACAACACGAGGTTATTATAGGCGTGGTTCTGTAGGGTGGAGGTATTTACCCAGTCGGACTGCTCAATTGAGACGGGAACACCGTCGTGTCCTACCTCCTACGAAAAATAGAGATTACTATAGAATTACTATACAATGTCAACAATTGTGTGTGAATGGTGATAACAATTTTTCTGAGCCAACACAAAATGGAATAATAGGTTTACCATAGAGTTGGAGTGGCTACACTTACGCTATGGGTAGAGGTGGATAGTGTTGCCGTTACAATTTTATTATTTTTATTTTTTATTACTCATTTTAGTTTCATATTATAAGTTGAAGTACTTAAGTGTAATGAACCGTTTTTATGTGCTGCAGTTATGCAAAATAAACGATATTTTTTTATTTCTTTCATAAATCACTGAACCAATATTTTTAGAGGGAAAGGACATAATATGCTGTTTGGTCGCGATAACCGACATCTATGCGGGCAAAGCCGCGGGTAATAGTTAGTAGTCTATAACTCTCAACAGTTTTGTTCAACAAGCAGTTACCTACAACTCAAATGTCCTTGCGTCCTCGAACCTAGATCCAGTGATTAGTTTAATTGTCTATGCCGACGTGCCCAAATCGAATTTAGGTAATCCAATATGAATGCTAGACAACAATCGAAGTATCGATTTTCAGATAGACTGCAGGAAATATCAAATATCTCTATGACTCAATAAATGAGGGAAAAACACAAAGAAATGAATCAAATTATAATTATAAACTAGCAGGTCGTAATATTACATGATCCCGCATATTTTTTATGGAATGTTGTAACGTTAAGTGTAAGAAAAAATACGATACAAAATGCCTAAATATTAGACCAGACACTTTTAAGAGCTTTACGCTGGAGTACAAGAAAAAATGGATATGTCCTGATTGCGTGGCCGTGACACCTAAACCAAGAAAAGCTGACGATACACCAGTCAGCACTGAGAACAAAGCTGCAGCCTCGCCAAGTTACGTGAATCTTGTACGAGGTAGTCAAGCTAGTTTTTCACCTACAAGATCTGATTCAGTGGAATCTGTAATGTTAGATGAGCTCAGGGAATTAAGGTCTGATATGATAGCTCGCATGGATAGCCAAGCGAAAACAATTACAGATCTCAAACTGCAATTCTCGGAAACAAAGGCGGAACTAGGTCGATTGATCAGCATTATAAATTCACTGGAACAAAGGGTTGGCAGGAATCAGTCAGTTAATGGCCCAATACATGTGTCGGAAGATATGGCACGCGATACATCTGCTGCCACCCAGGCTATCGTTACTGGTGAAGCCGGAAGCCAAGGTAGCTCATCACATCTGCGACGGACTATCCCGGTGAATAGTTACGCGGTGATGGCAAGTAAAAAAGCGGAAACCGCAACTCCAAACAACAAAAAAGCTGATACCGTGACTGTTGACAAGGATAGTGAGAACTGGACAGAGGTAAAAAATAAAAAGAGAAAAACCCCTATTATTAGAGGGGGCAATGCTACAATTTCATCGTTAAAAGCAGTCGAGAGGAAGAAATACCTTCATGTATGGAGGCTAGACAGAGCTACAACCGAAGACGATTTGAAAAACTATATTAGCTCAGCCCTGAATGTAGAAGGTGATACCAACATCTCTGTGGTGAAGATAACACCAAAAACGGAGATAGACTACGCGTCGTTCAAGGTTGGTGTTACAGAAAGGCTGTTTATGAAACTGAATGATGCAGCTGTGTGGCCACTGAACGTGGAGATTAGTGAGTGGGTGTGGTTTCGTCCCTCAACAAAATCATTTCAAAAATAAACCAAACAGTTACATTAACATATTGTATCAGAACGTGAAAGGCCTTCGAACTAAGACGGGACAGCTGTTGTCGCTGCTACAGTCATCAGCATCTGACTTATTCGCCTTCACGGAGACTGGTTTAAGTGTAGGTATTCATAATTCAGAAATTATACTACCAGGATATCAAATACTAAGATGTGACCGGGCTGATGGGCGAAAGCTGGGCGGTGTCTCTTTAGTGGCCACACAGCCATATGAGTTGCGTCGAGTGCCCACACCGGATGATATTGACATTGACCACCATGGGTTCGAATTGGTTTGTGCTACAGTATACATGCAGACGAAACTTTTACTTGTATATTGTGTTGTTTATATACCGCCTGATGCTAATGAGGGAGAATATTTGGTAATGTTTAGTATATTGGAAAAACTCTGTTTGAAATATAGTGGCAATTTGGTGGTTTTGGGAGATTTCAATTCGTATTCGTGCAATATTAATGTTAATAATTATTACGAGTATTTCTTGGCCTACTGTGGATTCACTCAGTTTAATACGATACCTAACTGTAACAACAGGCAGTTAGATCTAGTGTTGAGCGCGCGCGCGGGCGTATCGGTGTGCGCGGCTGGCGAGGGCATGTCCCCCGTGGACCCGCACCACCCACCGCTCGCCATCAGCTGTGCGTTCCGCGGTCGCCGAGCGGCCGAGCTCGGGCCCGAACCGATCTCGCCGTCGACCGCGTCGTCGAACTCAAACACTTACCTACCGAATGCAAATGCACAGTGGAACTTTCACAAAGCAGACTATTTCAAACTATATGATATGATAGCTAACATAGACTACACTGATATGCTTTCTATGAAAGATCCTAATGAAATGTTAGACTCATTCTACAATAAAGTCTATGACGTTTTCGACGCTTGTGTTCCATCTAAGTCACCTGTACTAAAAGATTCAGTTGATAATAATAAGTACATTTACCCTCCTTGGTATACTTCTGACATTATCAAAGACATAAAGTTGAAATACACGCTTTTTAAGAAATACAAAAAAAGTAATTTACGGAGTGACTACGACGCATTCTCACAATGTAGGGCGCGAGTGAAGGCGGAGACTTCTCGGGCACTCGAACAATACAGGGATCGCGTGCAAAGAAATCTAAAAAAGGATCCACGAGCATTCTGGAATTATATCCGATCGTTACGAGCAGATTCGGGTAAAGCCAAATTGATTTCGGATGGCCGAGTCTTGACGGATGATGAATGTGCGGGTGAGTTTGCTCGATTCTTTCACTCTGTCTACAGTAATAAACCGGCCGTGTTGGATGTGGCGACGGCGAGCGCGATGGCGACGCCGGGCACTTGGGCTCACTTAGCACAACTGAGCACCGCTGATGTTCAATGTGCTCTTGCCCGCTTGCTGCCGAAAAACTCTGTGGGACCTGACGGGATACCATCGTTTCTCTTCAGAGATTGTCGCAAGGTATTGGTGAGACCTTTGATGCACATTTTTAATACATGCATTGAAACTGCCACATTTCCCAATAACTGGAAACTCACAAGAGTAATACCAGTGCCAAAGGGCGGTGGAGGGACAACACCTAGTGACTACAGGCCAGTGGCGATTTTAAGCACTCCCGCCAAGGTGTTCGAGGCTGCCATTCACAGCTCCATGTACAAACAGGTGAGTGCCCAGCTGTCTGACGCACAGCACGGATTCCGTCCTGGGCGGGGGACAACGGGGAATTTACTGCATCTAATGACCCATCTGGTTCCTGCGGTGGATGATGGTTTTCAGGTAGACGTGGCATACCTTGATTTCCGGAAGGCTTTTGATACAGTCGATAACGACATACTTCTTCAGAAATTAGCGAATGTCGGCTGCACTCCTCGCACGCTGTCGTTCTTCGCGAGTTACCTACGGGACAGATGTCAGTACGTGGACTGTGGTGGTAATGTTTCGCACCCTTACTTCACGTGGTCGGGCATAAGTCAGGGCAGCAACCTGGGCCCGCTTCTTTTCATAATAATGATAAACGACTTGCCAAGTATAGTCAATGAATCAACGCCATTATTATTCGATGACGATCTGAAATTGATACGTGAGATCAAAAATGAGGCAGATCATAACATACTGCAACGGGATATAGATAGGGTTGTTCAATGGAGCCATGACAACAATCTCTTTTTTAATACAGAGAAGTGATCCATTCTCACATTTACTCGTGCTCGAACACCACCTCAACACCAGTACCTCATGGAAGGGATCCAGTTACAGCGCGTCACCGCTGTAAAAGATCTGGGTGTTCAGTTTGCGGCTGATCTCAACTTCCGAGAACACGTTACCAATATATGTAAAAAAGCTTATCGCAACTTAGGCTTTGTGTTGCGCCAGGCAAACCAGTTTGAAAACATTGGTGCGTTGAAAGCTCTGTTTGAGGCTCACGTGAGGAGCCATCTGGAGGGCAGCTCTGCTGTCTGGTCCCCACATGAGGAGAAGTATAAAGTCATGCTGGAGCGTATCCAGAACAAATTTATTAGGTTCCTGTACCTAAAGATGTATGGGGTTTACCCAGGATATCCGCTACTGTATCCTACTTTATTTGTTCTGGGTATGGTGGGTTACTCTAGCCTCGAGGTGAGGCGGGGGGTGACTTTGGCAACATATGTGGTCCAAGTCTTGAGGGGACTAATAGACAACCAAGAGGTACTGAAGGAGGCCCGACTGTGTGTCCCGGATGACTACAAGGGTCGGCGTAGGCGACCGCCACTATTCTCGATGCCGTGCGCGCGCACCAACCTCCTAAAGTTCGCGCCGCTGACGCGTGCTTTGCGCGTGCTCAATGCGGTATCACATAAGGTGGATTTGTTTTCGTGTTCGCGGAGTGAATTGACAGTGGTCTTGTCTATTGAGTTATGTAAATAATTAGTTAAGTATAGTTAAGCATTGTATTGTCTATGGAAGCCTTTTTTCTACCATTGTATATATCTATCCTGTAAGAATTTTGAAAATGAGGTATTTAAATGGAATCTTTAATCATTTGACATAACATATTGCCATGAATTTGACATTGAATATACAGCTTTGACATTATTGAATTATAATTTAACATTTGCAATAAAATTTATATTTTGACATTATTAACTGACATAATTATTTTTTGACATTATTTTTATTTAATTATAAATCTGACATAAATAATTGAATAATTGTTATTTCTGATGATATGACGTGTAATGAATTAAATGGAAATGATTATTATATGTACTGTTACTACTTTAATTATTTTTATATTTTTTAATTAATAATATTGTACCATTATTAGTTTTGAAGCATGATATTGTAAATTCAATTATTATTATTATGTTACTACTCTGTCGCATTGGGCAATACCTGTAAGGACACAGTATGTACGAATGAAAAAAAATAAAAAATAAAAATAAATATACGGGATCCTTCTTAAGTTCTCTATAGCGAAAAACTAAAACACCGAAGGTACTTAATTCTCCTAAAAAAAGACAATTCATTCTCGAACTTCCTAATGTCAATAAGTTTAAAAATAAACCCGACTACTGAAAAAGTATTAAACAAGAAATTATCAAGGATAGCCGTGGTCGTATGCCACTTTTATCTACAATGTATTGTTTTGTTAGACTAAAGTGGCATACGACCACGGCTATCCTTGATAATTTCTTGTTTAATACTTTGTCAGTAATCGGGTTATAGTTTTAAACATATTTTTTTATTTATATTTTTTTTTGGGGCAGTAAATAGGTACCTATAATTTATACACATTTGTAATGTGCTAATCAAGGCCTTTCAGATGATACCAAACACGGTATATTTATCTCAAGTTCATGTTTTATCACAGTACTTTATGAATGCTAGACGGCGCTACAGTAGATTCAGTGATACGTCACATAGACTATAACCAGCGAACGACCTAGGGCACGCCGTAGTAACGGCGGTAAGACCCATCATGGAGGAGTGGCTAGAGAGGCCACACGGCAGCCTCTCGTACCGTCTGACGCAGATGATCACCGAGCACGGATGCTTCGGAAAGTATCTGCGTCGGATGCAGAAAGAGCCAACGTCCGAGTGCCATCACTGCGACGCGAGCGAGGACTCAGGTCCGCACACGCTCACCGAGTGTCCGGCGTGGGAGACGCCGAGGCGGGAGCTTGTGGCGGCCCTGGGAGTGAGGGTTCTCACGCTCTCCACCTTGCTCGCGGCGATGGTTCGCTGCGCGGATGCGTGGGCGGCCGGCGCCTCCTTCTGCGAGCAAGTAATGCTCGTGAAGGAGGAGGCGGGGCGGGAGCGGCAGCGGGAGTGACGAAGGATCGCAAGACAAGCTGCCTGCATACGAAGGCAACTCGGGCGTCAGAGGTCGATGAACGACCTCCGCCCCCCATGAGCGCCGGCCTGGGGGTGACAGGTGAAGCCGCCTGTCACCCTGGCAGAAGCAGGCCGCGGCGGTGGCGCGCGTGGCGCGCCTCCCCGTTTCCGGGGACGAGTTGGGGACTTTGTAGTCCCCACACCCGAGAAGAGGGCTAGATCGTGAGAGATGGCCCTGGGTCGGCCTGGGTGCGAGGGATATGCCTGTCAACCTCACCTTCGGCAACCAAAACGACCCACAGGCGGCGTGCGTTTTAGTCGGTTCGAGTCCGACATAACCCCCTCCACCGGCTCCGGTGGGGAGGTATCCGTGGGGATTTTGCGCACGTAAAAAAAAAAAAAAAACCAGCGAACGACCTAGACGCTTCTAATGATACCTCATTTGTCAAGTTCTTAATTATTTATAATTCAGGAGCTAAGAGGGAACAGATGAACCTACATACATATATACCTACATAGCCTGTCAAAATCGTAACCCTGCTTTGGCTTCACTGTAGTCGGGTAAAAACATTTAAAATAACAAGGAAATGGATCCAATTATAATTATAAACTAGCAGGTCGTAATATTACATGATCCCGCAACATACGGGAACCATCTTAAGTTCTCTATTGCTAAAAGCCGATGGCTAATTCGCCTAAAAAAGACAATCCACCCTCGGTCTTCCGAATGTCAGAAACTGGAAATTCTCGTACACAATTCTGATAGAAATCGCGATCATTTTTGACATTATGGGAGATAAGATTAACAATAACAAACAACTAGCCCATCGCAGTTTACTGCTGGACTAGGCCTCTCCCAATGTTGGGAGGCTTTGGCCTACTGTTCCCGCGCTGGCCAGACGGATTGGTACAGGGTTTTATTTCAAGTTTTCCTTCTCTCGCAGTGATATCGTATGTGTATTGTTCCGTTGGTCGCCTCTTACGACAACTTTCGGATGAGATGGGGTGGTGATACTTGTATTTTACGTCACCACACGTATAAGATTAGATCGAGACTAAATTTTGAACGTCTTTTTATGTCCACAAAGACCATAGATTCAAGTATTGAAGCAAAACATAAATAGGTATTAGTTATAATTTTGTTTAGTGTATTGTGTGATTTATTTTGTTTATTGTGATTTAATAATCTAATAAATATTATCTAAAACTCATTTGAAACTTTAATAAGTCAACTTCGAAATCGTACCTAGTCTGAAGTCAGTAAGGGTATCAAATATTAATACAAAGTAGGTTATTTCGTGTTAAATAAGAATACACAAGCATCTGAAATATAATTTCACACAATTACATGACAAAACCAAGGCGTTTAATCCACATAGGGGTGAAATTTGGGTCATGGACAATAACCCGACCTAGGCTTGACCTGACCAAACCCACATTCCTCTGATAACTAATCTAGCGTGGCATATCGTTTATCATTTTTATACAGGTGTAATGTCATTTATAAGGAGGAGGAGGTTTTTAGGTCAGTGTTAATAAGTATTCGTAAGTTTTAAAATAGCTTTTATAGCTTCCCCTACATACAAGTTACTACACTTGTATGTAGTACGTGTACCTGTAGTATGTGTACCTAAATAAGTAGAGGAGTCATATTTTACCGACTTGTAATTGTCATGGTTACATAGGGACATACGTACATACATTATAATCACGCCTTTATCACCGGAGAGTTAGGCAGAGGTGAATTAACACCCACATTTCATTAATCATTAAATTCGGTTCCACGTAATGGGGGGTGAGCCTATTGCCGTTGACTGAAGCCATGCATCTGAACTGCCATGCACTGAATCACGCCTTTATCACCGGAGATTTAGGCAGAGGTGAGTTAACACCCACATTTCATTAATCATTAAATTCGGTTCCACGTAATGGGGGGTGAGCCTATTGCCGTTGACTGAAGCCATGCATCTTAGACTGAGTCTGGGCTGTATATACCTGTCTGATGTTAAACAGCCCTATCACTTAGTCGCCTTGTACGACATCGCATGGGAAGAGATGGGTTGGTCCAAAATCTATTCAGC
The DNA here is from genome assembly GCA_963662185.1 of Eilema griseolum. NCBI lineage: Eukaryota > Metazoa > Arthropoda > Insecta > Lepidoptera > Erebidae > Eilema > Eilema griseolum. Next base: position 6,124,782 of record OY759243.1, read on the forward strand.
CGGGACGGCACGGGAATATTCATGCCTGAGAACCCTTGAAGGGTGAGGCAGAGGTGTATTGTTAACATTTAACACACATTTCGCCAACTATGATTTTCGATCTCTATGTCGCATTGCATACCTACTCATCTCATGTCATGTTGACGTTCATATGTGCTCTTTGTGTGCCTAAACTGAATAAATGAAATTGATTCTTTGATTCTTCATCGTTTATTATTTCCACTTATTATAAATACCTAGGTAACACACAACCATCTTACATAAATACCTATTCAAGTACGTACAAGACACAAATTCGCTCCTGTGTGACTGTGGAATACTGCTTGCATCTCTGGGATGGTTCAGCAAAGTACTTACTAGATGCTCTCGACAGGTTGCATCGACGTGCAGTCCGCATCATTGGGAATCCCGAGGTCACGAACACCCTAGAACCTTTACAGATGCGTAGAGATGTTGCGTCCATGGCTGTATTTTACCGTCTGTACCATGGGGAGTGTTCTGATGAGCTCTTCCAATTAGTCCCACCCTCCCCTTTCCTACACAGGACAACACGTGCAGGTCTTAGATATCATCCGCACACGGTGCAAAACATCCGATCAAGAACCAAGCGGTTCGGCGACTCTTTCCTCTGTCGCACCATTAAGGCTTGGAATTCATTACCAGCTCACGTGTTTCCTTCTTCCTACAGTCCCGGGTCCTTTAAGCGGGGCGTGAAAAAGCATATGATGAGGCCGTCAAGCTGAGTGTCACCATTGTCACACGGTATGTGTAAGTAATGGTGACCCTCTTTTCTGGGACTTTGCCTTCAGCTTACCATCAGGCAAGGCGAAGTCTAATTGACGTGTCCTATATAACATAACATAACATAAACTCACGCCTATATCCCCGAAGGGGTAGACAGAGGTGCTAGCACCCACATTTCGCCAGTTTATGTTTAGGTCCCAATGTAATAGGTGGCGAGCCTATTGCCATTAACCGGGCACTTATAAACTTATAAACGTGTCCTATATATAAAAATAAAATGTATTTATCTATTTTTACGTGTGTAAAATCCCCACGGCGGAGCATAAGCTCCGTCCATTCTGACGTCATGACTCAATGGAATGGAATGGAATGGAAAGGGACTCCCTTGTCCGCACTTAGCCTCCTTTTTGGGCCATTTTGCGTGCAGAGTAGAGTAGCCAGCCTAGCTCCGCCCAGAAGCGCAGAAGCTTACCGGGGGCTTCACAGGCTTCGCGGAGCGACCTCACTGTACCGAGGACTCAATAGAAAGGCTCATGACTCGATTCCCTTGCAACAACTCTGATTTCCTTCTTCGTGCCCTCACTAGATTCATCGACGCACCTTTTATTTCGTAAGTTGAAACTGTAATCCGTCTTGAGTGTGTGTGTGTATCATATCTTAGACGTGTACAGTACCCATGTACAATTAAAGTGTAAAATGTAAAATCTTAAGTGTATTGCCCTTGAAAATAACTCCGATTAAGGAAATCGATTTCCATAATTAAATACAGCGATTTTCTGAAAAACAATACATTAGTGAATTGAACATAACATAAACTCATGCCTATATCCCCAACGGGGTAGGCAGAGGTGCTAGCATCCACATTTCACCAGTTCATGTTTAGGTCCCAATTCCCTAATAATCCAATAGGAGCCTATTGTCATTAACCGGGCACTTATAAACCTGCGATAAATATACATATAAATTCGAAAAGCATCGAAAAGTCATTGGTGTGTGCCATGGTAAAACCTGGGATCGAACACGAGACCTCGTCTCAGCAGTCCATTATCCATACCACTAGGCTACCACTGTCGTCGTACGTGAATTGAAGATTGTATGTAATACATAACTACCAAAACTTTTATTAAAAAAAAATCAGTTTAACTTAATCATTTTTTTATACCACTTAGGTGGCAGACAAGCGCACGGCCCACCTGATGGAAAGTGGTTACCGTGGCCTATGGAGGTGTGTAACACCAGAGAAGTCACACTTGCGCTGCCGACCCTGTAAGCACAGAGTATCTGTGCCGTCAGTGTAAAGCACAAAGCAGGACAAGCCTTTAGTCATCCCACTGACAGCACAAATTTTCCAGTGAGCTCTGGCTACCCTACTCACCGCTGTAACGGTATTCTGTAGGGCGGAGGTGCTTCCCCAGTCGGACTGCTCAATTGGGCGGAAATACCCCCGTGTCCTGCCTCCTCCTTAATCATCATTAGACCGAAAAAAAACGGATCCCAAACTCCGCGGTGAAAACTTCGGATGGGATTTATACAAAGAGATAAGAATTCAAATGTTAAAAGTGCGTTACTGTGATTCCACAGTTTACTGAAAGAGACAGCTTGAGACAACCGACCTCTAACTGTGTTGAAAAACAAAGGAATCGAAGAAGGAAATTCATGAATAATTCAATGATACCATTACCGCTATGATGAGTTCACTAAGCGCCTGATATCATAGCCTAAGCTGGTACATTCATTCGAGATTTTCAGTTCCAAAATTGAAGTGAACTTATCTGAATGTAACATGGCACGATGCCATGCAATCTAACTCTGATTATGTTCACCGACAGTTTAGTATCTAGTTACAGTGCTCTTCAGAGAAATGGTTTCATGTTTCTTATTGTAAAATTAAAGGTTTGATTCCGAAGGCGACCGCATACGACAACTGCAGACGCCGAGCGTATCGTGCTATGCAGTTGAATTTGATCATTTTGAGTAGGTATCGTTTTAATTCATTGCGGTTTCTCAATAATTATGCCGTTTATCCGTATCGAAGTTTAAGAAGTTAATATGTGTGACAAAACTAAAATCCCTATCCCTACAATGTATTGTTTTGTTAGACTAAGTGGCATACGACCACGGCTATCCTAGATATTTTCTTGTTTACTTAATACTTTTTCAGTAGCCTGGTTTTAGTTTTAAACTTATTTTTTATTTATATTATTTTGAGGCATGAAATAGATATGAATTATAGATATTTAAAATGTGCTATCACTTGATACAAAACACGACATATTAATCTCAAATTTTTTTTCATGAACACTAGAGGGCGTCCAGTCTAATTAGTGGTTGAGGAGCTATAATTGAACATCACCTGTTCCATCTCTACATACATGGCCTGTCAAAATCAAAACCCTCCTTTTGCTTCGCTATAGTAGGGTTAAAATATGTAAATGTAAACCGATTTTCTTCTATTTCTATGAAATATTTTCGTGCGTACGGGTGGACGCGACATCTCTTCACATACATTACTTGTTAAACTTCGATACGAATAAACGACACTATTGAGAAGCCGCAATGAATTAAAACCATAAACAAAATTATCATATCACATACCAAGTCTATTTGTACGGTACGCTCCGCGTCTGTAGTTACTGCAGTTGTCGTATGCGGTCGTCTTCGGAATTATACCTTTACCTATGCTTTCAGCAATGGGACCTACTTAACGCATTGTGTTATAATAATATGCATTGCTAGGTCGATTTGAATAATGTTGGGAAAAATAGTGTTAAGTTAATACCGATAGCTGCTGCTACTGTAGTCACCGAATAAATCAAATCAAATCAAATCAAAGTTCATTTATTTCAAGTATCAGAGACTCATTACACATATTTGAGTTCATATTTCATCTATGTATTATCATTATTACAATACAATATACATAAAATACAGTACACAAGTGACATGAAATCCAATTTAAATTAATTTTCACCATAAAGCATTACAAAGATAAAATTATTAAATTAAATTGAATAAATAAATAGAATAGGTTTAGATTAAGTGTAAAGATATTTATTCTCATAATAAGATTTACATCACTTCCATGAGAACAATACTAAATACAAATACAAATTATAAATATCAGTTCGTCGTCGCCAAGAGAATTAATATAAACATTATGTACCATGTTTTAAATATTTAAAGTACATTAAATTACATTAAATTTAAAGAATTAAATAAATAATAGTACCTACTACGTATTTAGGTAGATAGATACTTATTTAGCCGCATAATAATGACGTAAATACTTATTCAGCATTGTGAGTAGGTACCTATAGTAGTCATGGGTATTAGCACCATTAATTAATTACTTATTAGGTAATCTTTTTTTATCGTGCGATAAATCCCCCCAGAGCCGGTGGGAGAGGTTATGTCGGACTCGACCCGACTAAAACGCACGGCGCCTAAGGGTCGTAAATTGCCGCAGGTGAGATTGCCAGAGGCAAATCCCTCACACCCCGGCTGACTTTTAATTATCGGCTATTTTAGCTTTAAAACTTTTAAAACATTAGCAACACGAATTACTTCTTTATTCAAACTTCTAAAACTCAATGTCCATGTCGATGTCCTCAATGGCAAAAATACAAAAAATCCTACGATTTTTCCATATCACGGTATTTCCCCTTAAATACATATTAGGTAGGACACGACGGTATTTCCGTCCAATGGAGCAGTCCGACTGGAGAAGCACCTCTGCCCTACAGAATACCGCGGCCATAATAACCTCGTGTTGTGTTACCGGCGGTGATTAGCGTAGCGAGAGGTCACTGGAGGGTTTTTGTGCTGTCAGTGGTAAGACCAAAAGCTTGTCCTGCTTTATCTTTTACACTGACAGCACGATACTCTCAATGCTTGCATAGTTTTTTTTTTTTTACGTGCGGAAAATCCCCACGGATACTTCCTCACCGCTGCTGCTTGCAGGGTTGGCAGCGCGAGTGTGACTCTCTTGATTTTGCACACGTCCATAGGCCACGGTGACAACTTTCCATCAGGCCGTGTGCTTGTCTGTCACCTAACTGGTATAAAATAAAAGGTAGGTATAATTTACTCTACGTAGAGTATGTTTACGTAACCTTACCTTACCTAACCCCTTTGCAGCTTATTCCATCTACAAACTATTCAGTAAACTCTACACTTAATCAACCGCAGTAATTAAAAATTGCGAAATTACCTACGTTACGATGGAATTAATGTGCCTGGTTCTGCCAACGATTGGGTGCAGGAAGGTCGCACGCCGCGTGCCTCGTACCAGGCACACTTTGATATCTTACGTACCTGTATATATTCAACCTCCTCGTCTATATTTCATAGCCTTAAACGGGTCATAGTTACGTGATCAAAGCTCGTTTGTTTGGATTCACTAACAGCTGTTTCCCTTTGATACCACTTACCAGGAAACTTCTGATAACACTTTTAAAGTTTCGCCTAGCAATTGGTTTGTATAACTGTTTGTGTAACTATGTTTTATGCTAATAGGTAGCTGTTTTTATACTTGAATCTTCATTATAATTTAGTACTCGATTATCACGACAAACAATTTTCTCTTTTATATTACACTAGCTAGACGCATGGTTTCCGGCAGAGTAGAATTTGGGTCACCCCAACTCTCCCCATGCGGTGTCGTACAAGGCGAGTAAGGGATAGGGCTTTTTAACATGCCCGAAAGACGGCAATAGGCTCACCCCCTATTACGTGGGGCCAAAAACAATGATTGGTGAAATGTGGTTTTTAATTCGCCGCTGCCTAATCCTTCGGGGAAAAAAGATGTGATTATATGTATGTATGTATGTAGCGGACCTGCCCTAGCTTCGCCTGCGGTATATTTTGAAACTTCATTTCACCACTTTCAGCCAGTATTTCTTTAGTTTTCAAATAATGTATGGGAATCTGCCGGATCTGTTGATATTTATGATCACTGCACTGCTCCCTTAAGTAGTTGTGTGATGATATGCATAAACTAGCATAAACTCACGCCTATATTACCGAAGGGGTAGGCAGAGGTGCTAGCACCCACATTTCGCCAATTTATGTTTAGGTCCCAATGTAATAGGTGGCGAGCCTATTGCCATTAACCGGACACTTATAAACCTGCAATAAATACATACATAACTTCGAAAAACATCGTAAGTTATTGGTGTGTGCCATGGTAACAACTGGGATCGATCCCGAGACCTCGTCTCAGCAGTCCATTATCCATACCACTAGGCTACCGCGGTTGTGTGCCTAAAACCTTTGTCGATAAACGAACTATTCAAACAAACAAACTTCAGCTTTATAATATTGGTATACATCAAAGCTACAGATCAAGTACCATAGAGGACATTACCAGCAGCTTTGTGAAACAGTAGACTTGAATATACCTATGACTATCAACAATAAAACTACAACAGAATCGGTGGTAGCCCAGTAGCTAAGTTGCCCGAATTGCGATAACGAGATCACGAGTTCGCACCCTGCGGGTGGCGGGCATTACACCGAGACGTGAAGTAATGTAACTCCCAACGAAAAAAATTTGCATAGCTGAGACGAGTGATCGAAAATACTAGTAATTTTGATGACTAATATTCTGTAATAAAAGAAACCGGTCAAGTGCGAGTTGGACTCGCGCACCGAGGGTTTTTTTTATACCAATTAGGTGACAGACAAGCGCACGGCCCACCTGATGAAATATGGTTACCGTGGCCTATGGACGTATGTAACACCAGAGGAGCCACGCCACACTCGCGTTACCGACCTATAAGCACAGAGTTTCTGTGCCGTCAGTGTATATGACAAAGCAGGTCAAGCCTTTAGTCTTCCTACTGACAGCACGAATTCTCCAGTACGCTCTAGCTACCCTACTCACAGCTAGGAACACAACACCAAGTTATTATAGCCGCGGTATTCTGTAGGGCGGAGGTACTTCCCCAGTCGGACTGCTCAATTGGGCGGAAATACCGTCGTGTCCTATTTCCCAGTAAAAGGGTTCCGTAAATAAACTGCAATGTATTTTGTAATGTGTTGACTTAGAAGTTTGATTTTTGCACAATTTTGCAAGACGTTATAGATCTGAGTTTATGAATTTCCACTTGATACCTTCACTCATTTCTGAGGAGGAAGATCTTGCTTAACAGACAGACGGACAATAAAGTGATCCTATAATAAGGGTTCTGTTTTTTTCCTTTCGAGGTACGCAATCCTTATTCTTCATCATTTTCATTGTAGCGTTAATCCTAGTCGCATCCGAAGCTTTCCCATCGAATTCTGGGTTCCACATTACCAGTCTAATTGCGGATTTGGCTGAACTTCGATATTTTCTGTGAAACGACAGCCACGGTGACAACCCAAAGGTGACATAGAAGGATTGCTGTTAGACCAGATGTTAAACTTTTTAGTTTTTAAGGCTCCAACTATCCGTTACATAACGACTGCCATAGACCGGGTGCGACGGCTTAACGTACTCTCCGAAGCACGACCAGACCAATGCAAATACCCATATTCATGCATACAAATATTTGTACTGAGCGGCAATCGAACCGGGGCGCCTCCTGCGTAGCGACCGCCTTCAGTACCGTCACGCCACAGAGGCTGTCAAATTCCGTACCATTTGAGGTCCTACGGAACCCTGAAAAGACACAATTACAGTTTGACCTGTGGTTTGACCTTAACTGCATGACTACCGACGTAGTAACTATTTTTATTAATCTGTGCTGCCGTTGCCGTGTTCCTCGAATATTCTGTGCCGTGTTCAATTTTCTGCGTTAAACATAACCTCACGCCTATATCCCTGAAGGGGTTAGGCAGAGGTGCTAGCACCAACATTTCGCCAGTTTATGCTTTAGGTCCCAATGTAATAGGTGTCGATCCTATTGCCATTAACCGGGTACTTATAAACCTGCTATAAATACACACATAACTTCGAAAAGCATCGAAAAGTCATTGGATTGTGCCATGGTAAAACCTGGGATCGAACTCAAGACCTCATCTCAGCAGTCCATTACCCATACCTACCAACTGCGGTTTCTGCGTTAAACTCACAGAGAAAATCACCTCTATATGCAGAAAGGCACAGAACTGATTTCTCACATAATGTTGCGGTTTGTTAGCAAAAGTTGAAACAATGAATGGTCTGAATGCGGAATGAGCGTGGGATAAACAATGATCCAGTGTTACCTCAAACATGGTTTGTACTTGTTAACTTTATTTTTGCAAAACCACTTTCTCTAAGTATAACTGTGAGCCCGAGATGTTTGTATTATTAGTCATATGAGGTAGGTATTACAATAGATTTTATTTATATCTCTGAAGCGCTAGTATAGGTAGGTATAGTAGTAAGCCTTTTTTTCATACATACATATAATCACGCCTTTATCCCCAAAGGGTTAGGCAGAGGTGAATTAACAACCACATTTCACCTATCATTGAATTCGGTTCCACGTAAATGGGGGTGAGCCTATTGCCGTTTTCCGGGCACTACTGTTGACTCGAACCATGCATTTGAGGCATAGTCTGGACTGTATATATCTGTCTGATGTTAAACAGCCCTATCCCTTAGTTGTATTGTACGACACCGCATGGGAAGAGATGGGGTGACCCAAATTCTACTCTGCCGAGAACCACGCGGCTAGTGTATTATAAAAGAGAAAATTGTTTGTCGTGATAATCGAGTACTAAATTATAAATAAAGAAGATTCAAGTTTACAAACAGCTACCTATTAGCATAAAACATAGTTACACAAACAGTTAGACAAACCAATTTCTAGGCGCAACCACCCCGGTCCAAATTCTACTCTGCCGGTAACCGGTATACCGCCGGTATACCGGACGGTATACCGGCGATGGTGCTTAAGCACTGTGTCCCCGAGCTGTGCCCTGTACTTACACGCCTTTTCGCACTCTCATACTTCGCGAGGCAGGTCCCGGTCTTGTGGAAGACTGCATTCGTGCACCCTGTACCTAAGAAAGTTGACAGGACAGATCCGACCAATTACAGGCCTATCGCTATAACCTCCCTTCTCTCGAAGGTTATGGAGCGTGTTATCAATACACAGCTCCTAAGATACCTTGAAGGAAACGATCTGCTGAGCGACTGACAGTACGGCTTTCGCCACCGTCACTCTACCGGTGACCTTCTTGTGTATCTCACAAACCGGTGGGCGCAAGCCATCGAGAGTCGGGGTGAGGCACTAGCGGTCAGCCTCGATATAGCGAAGGCCTTCGATCGGGTCTGGCACAAAGGTCTTCTTACGAAGTTGTCATATTATGGACTCCCCGAGGGATCGTACGAATGGATCTACAGCTTTTTGTCCAACAGAAGCATCCAAGCCGTCGTCGACGGCAGCTGCTCGGACCGCATGAAAATAAACGCTGGTGTTCCACAAGGCTCCGTGTTGTCTCCGACGCTGTTTCTGCTGCATATCAATGACATGCTCTCTGATGGCTCCATTCATTGTTATGGGTTTCTTGGTGTCGATATCTCCAGTGACGTCCAATACCGAAGTCATTTGCAGGACAAGGTTAAGTTAGCATCAAGAAAACTCGGAGTGCTCAATAGGGCGAAGCAGTACTTCACTGTGGGGCAACAGCTCCTTCTTTATAAAGCACAGGTCCGGCCTCACATGGAGTACTGTTGTCACTGACTGACTGACTTGACTTCCCTGCTGCAGTTTTCCCAAACGCCTACAATATGGGGTTCTTCAAGAGGGGCATCAGAAGGTTTCTTCATGATCGGCAGCGCAAGTGTGACACCCCTGGTATTGCATACGTCCATAAGCCACGGTAACCGCTTCCCATCAGGTGGGCCGTGTGCTTGTGCCGTGTGTAGTGCTGCCAACTAAGTGGTATAAAAAAAAACCACGTGGCGATTTTTTGCGTGCGAGAAATCCCCACGGATACCATCCCGCCGGGTGCTGGTGAGAGAGGGTATGTCGGACTCGAACCGACTAAAACGCAAACGCATGTCGGTGATTGTTGGCTGCCGAAGGTGAGGTTGACAGGTTATCCCTCGCACCCCGGCTGATCCAGGGCCTCTCGATCTGGCCATCCTCGGGTACCTCAGGGTCCCCAACTCGTCCCCGGAAACGGGGAGACGTGCAACACGCGCCGCCTCCGCGCCCTCTTCTACTAGGGTGACAGGCGGCTCCACCCGTCACCCCCAACAGTACTGAGCCTATTGATATACTGTTGCAGGTGTCATTTGTTGTTTGTTGTAACACTTGTACTTTTTCCACTGTATTTTTTTATTAGACCTAACGGGTTTCGCCTTCTGGTATCCTTTAAGGTTTACATTGACAGATGAAGGTTTACAATGAGGATGCCGTAAGGCTAAACTGGTCAGGTCTAAAAAAAATACTGTGGAAAAAGTACATATGTAAGTGTTTTCTCAATGTGCGTCCTATCTACGTTTTCCGGATGCTGCAACTGATCCAATAAAATTGTCCATCAAAATCGAAACCGGGCCTCTTAAATAGATATGCACTGAAAATCAATGTTGTGTTGGCTGACACTGACAGCGAAACTTTGCGAAGTTTAACACTTCGCAAGGTTTCGCTGCCGGTGTCTCGTGACAAAATTTTCGCCTGTCAACCCAACGGTACCCACTGGTACCCTTGAGTGGTGTCGTTGGGAACAATTGATGACCTACATTTCGCGCCGAGACTTATCACCATTATCTTAGTCTTTTCCCAATTTGGTTGGGGTCCACTTTCTGCAGGTCTAATTTAATATATTGTCTTGCGGCGATATTTAGACGAAATTAGAATCTGTTTACTGCATGAAATATTGTAATTCGGCTCGTACCAGTGATCATTTCATGAATTTTATAAGAATCTATAAGATCTACTGGAAATGCACTGGAGGTAGGACACGACGGTATTTCCATCCAATTGAGCAGTCCGACTGGGGAAGTACCTCCGCCCTACAGAATACCGCGGCCATAATAACCTTGTGTTGCGTTCCCGGTGGTGCCAGAGCTAACTAGAGAGTTTTTGTGCTCTCAGTGGGAAGACCAAAAGCTTGTCCTGCTTCGTCGTTTACACTGACAGCACAGAAACTCTCTGTGCTTACAGGGTTGGCAGCGCGAGTGTGACTCACTTAGCTTTGCACGCGTCCATGAGCCGCGGTAACCAATTCTATCAGGTGGGCTGTGTGCTTGTCTACCACCTAAACGGTATAAAATATAATAAAGTTGCTAGTTTTAAGCAGAATCACTCAATGTAACATTTTTAGACCCGCTGGTCTAAGATACCGCTGAATTTCGATATTTTCCGCAAATCGCACCTATTCACAAACAAGTGTAAAGTCGGCTTTAGAGCTTAAACATTCACTGCCATCTGATTGAAACGTCGAGAACCAATGGATTCTATTTTCAAAACACAGTTAATAATTGTAAACTGTTACGATTATAAAAGAGGATACAGGCAAAGCGTCAATTATTCTTACTTTCAGTTATCTCATGTCCTTTGACTAATATAGTCTAAGCTTATGCCATTTAGTGCTAAGTACAATAATTTGAAAAAAAAATGCAAACAGATATAATTATATTCCTAACCGTCACTCTAATTTCATTATTCACTAATTGCTACGCAGAATTGAATTTCAAACATCGTTGCTTATTATACATGGAAAATTGTAAGTGTTAATTTTTAATTGATTACTTCTCTAATCTAGTGTGTGATTTAGTGTTGAATGTACCTACATACATACATATAATCAGGCCTTTATCCCTAGAAGGTTAGACAGAGGTGAATTAACACCCACATTTCACCAATAATTGTGTTCGATCCTACGTAATAGGGGGTGAGCCTATTGCCGTATTCCGGGCACTATTGTTGACTCGAGCCATGCATTTGACGCTGAGTCTGGGCTGTATATATCTGTCTGATGTTAAACTGCCCTATTCCTTAGTCGCCTTTTACGACACCGCATGGGAAGAGATGGGGTGGCCCTTTTTTTTTAATACTACTTAGTTGCCAGACAAGCACACGGCCCACTTGATGGGAAACGGTTACCGTGGTGTATGGACGTATGCAACACCAAGGGTGACATACTCGCGCTGCCGACCATGAAGAAACCTTCTGATGCCCCTCTTGAAGAACCGCATATTGTAGGCGTTTGGGAAAACCGCAGCAGGCCCTAATTTTTTATTTTCGTTTTTTTTATACCACTAACGTGGCAGACAAGCACACGGCCCACCTGATGGGAAGTGGTTACCGTGGCCTATGGACGTGTGCAACACCAGGGGTGTTACACTCGCGCTGCCGACCATGTAGAAACCTTCTGATGCCCCTCTTGAAGAACCCCATATTGTAGGTGCTTGGGCGGCGGTGTTAATGTATCATCTATAAAATTGAGAATATGTTATTTCAGGTGTAGATCACTGTCCACGCATGATGCATCCGTATAACACCCGGTGTGATGGCGACACGTTATCACAAAGGACTTGCAATGATCCAGAATTAAGGGTGTTAGGTACCTACCTAAAGTTGTGGACGCTGTAGTGGCCGTTTTGAAACGGCTGGTTTTGGTTTTGCTTTTTGCTTTGCCCTTTTTTTATACAAGGTGGCAGACAAGCACACGGCCCACCTGATGGAAAGTGTTTACCGTGACCTATGAACGTGTGTAACACCAGTGGAGTCACATCCGTGCTGCTGACCCTGTAAGAACACAGATTTTATGTGCCCTCAGTGCAGAAGTCTTCCCACTGACAGCACAAAAATTCTCCAGTAAACTCTGGCTACCCTACTCATCACTGAACACAACACGAGGTTATTATAGCCGTGGTATTCTGTAGGGTGGAGGTACTTCCCCAGTCGGACTGCTCAATTCGGACGGGAATACCGTCGTGTCCTACCTCCTCGTTTTCTCTTTTTTGATGTGTGAAGTTTATTTTCTTATGTGCCAGTCCCGCCATATTTTACTTTAAAAAGAGAAAACGAACAATATTAGTCGTGTTAAAACGGCCATTATAGCGTGCCGCAACCATAGTTATCTTATTTACCTACTTACATATGCATACATACATATAATCACGCCTTTATCCCCGGAGGGTTAGGCAGAGGTGAATTATCACGCACATTTCACCAATATTTGTATTCGGTCCCACGTAATAGGGGGTGAGCCTATTGCCGTATTTCGGGCACTATTGTTGACTCGAGCCATGCATCTGAGGTTGAGTCTGGGCTGTATATATCTGTCCGATGTTAAACAGCCCTATCCCTTAGTCGCCTTGTACGACACCACATGGGAAGAGATGGGGTGGTCCAAATTCTACTCTGCCGGGAACCACGCGGCCTTTACCTACTTATTATCTAATAATTCCTAATTACTAGTTTTAATAATTAAATACATTTAAAGTCTATGGATGGAATTCTCACAATGGCGACAAGTGTTAGTCTAGATCGGAAACTCAAAACAATGAAACATGGTAAATATCCCGTTTATTTTGGTACTGAGGTTAGTCTAGGAGTACTAGGACAGCCAGATTGCATATCATGAGTGGATAATCTCTTTATTTTACGATGTTTCTACGTGAATTGTGAGTCATGGCTTAACAACTAACTTATATGAGATGAACTAATGTAATACTATTGGAATTGAAATGGTCGGCAGCGCGAGTGTGACACCCCTGGTGTTGCATACGTCCATAGGCCACGGTAACCGTCAGACTACCCATCAGATGGGCCGTGTGCTTGTCTGCCAACTAAGTGGTATAAATTTTTTTTTTAAAAAACTGCTGAACCAATTTTGATAAAAGTTTGAAACAAAGTAAACTTTCCGTCAAGTTTTTGATTCTGGCCCTCAATTCCATCAAAGCAAAACCGCTGTCATACCATAAACACAAATTAAATTTTAGACTCTATTCCTTTGCCATTAAAGTTCAAAATTAAATGAAAAGAGTTTCATTACACTTTTTTATTCGGTCTGCAAAAAGCCCTTTAATTTTGTACTTTCAGCTCATTCATTTAAAGTCTAAAATTTAATTAATTTTAGCAGTGTGGTATGACAGTGGTTTTACTTAAAGTATATAGTATAAGGTTATTCAGTAGCTGGCCGCGGCGGCGGCGGCGCGCCTCCCGCGCCTCCCCATTTCCGGGGACGAGTTGGGGACTCTGTGGTCCCCACACCCGAGGAGAGAGCCAGATCGAGAGAGAAGGCCCTGGGTCGGCCAGGGTGCGAGGGATATGCCTGTTAACCTCACCTTCGGCAATCAAAAACGACCCACAGGCGGCGTGCGTTTCACCGGCTCCGGTGGGGAGGTATCTGTGGGCATTCTGTCCACTATATAGTCTACCTCTGCATTTAACCCTACCAGTAACAGCGCATTGCCTGAATTACAATAAATCTATACTCATGAAATCACACTGACATGTTCTCGATTTCAAATCATAATTTTAGGCTTCACATGCGGCTGGTCCCGATGTGACTGCAACGGCGATTTCGTGTTAGATGAAGAAAACGGACTCTGTGTGCCGCTACGCGAATGTTCTGCGGACTTACCACCCAAGTACCGTCGCAGGCCAGATGAAGAACCGCAGCAGGGGATGAACACCAGAGTTAAGATACCCAGTGAAGGGATTGAAGAAGACAAAACTAAATTTGATAAAAAATAAATATTTTCTTGATAAGATTTGTTTCTATAATAACTAGCTGATCCCCGCGGCTTCGCCCGCTTGGAATTCTGATCCTGTGCCCTGTGTTCCTATGACCTTTTTTAAAACTTCCGTGAAACAAAAAACAACCCAAATCGGGTGAGTTCTCGAGTTTTGCGGTTAGCAACAAAAAAAATTATTAAGTAGATTATCGTACAGTCCTACTCCGAGCGGTTCCCAGCAGAGCAGAATTTGGATTTGGACCACTCCATCTCTTCCCATACGGTATCATACATACAAGGCGACTAAGGGATAGGACTATTTTACATCCGACAGATATATACAGCCCAGACTAAGACTCAGATGCATAGCTTGAGATAACAATAGTGCCCGGAAGACGGCAATAAGCTCACCCCCTAGTAGGTGCGTTGGACTGAATTCGATGATTAATGAAAAATGGGTGTTATATCATCTCTGCCTAACCCTCCGGGGATAGAGGCGTGAATATATGTATGTACATTTATTTGTTAAAAGTGGCAAAAGTGTATTGGTTTTTATATGTACTTAATGTTTTATAGTGCGCTCCCATGACCAGCGTGTCGTGGCGGGGGACGAGGTAAAAAAAAGAGAAAGAAAATGTAACAAACGAAAGCAAGAGAGATACCGCTAGCAGCACTCACGGCGCTATCTCGCTCGCTCTCAGCTAATGCTCATTCTTTCTTTTTCTTTACCGCATCCCCCTCTATGCCGCGCATACTACGAAGGCTGTACAACGCTCACGGTCAGTTTATACCTAGTACTTATTAGTCTATACACTGACGGCACAGAAAATCTCTATGTTTACAGGGTTGGCAGCGCGAGTGTGACTCCCTTGGTTTTGCACACGTCCATAGGCCACGGTAACCACTTTCTATCAGGTGGGCCGTGTGCTTGTCTGCCACCCAAGTGTATACTATAGTAGGTAGGACACGGCGGTATTTCCGCCCGATTGAGCAGTCCGACTGGGGAAGTACTTACCTCCGCCCTACAGAATACCGCGGTTATAATAACTTCGTGTTGTGTACCCAGCGGTGAGTAGGGTAGCCAGAGCTCATTTGTGCTGTCAGTGGGATGACTAAAGGCTTGTCCTGCATTGTCATCTACACTGACGGCACAGAAACTCTGTGCTTTCAGGGTCGGCAGCGCGAGTGTGGCTTCGCTGGTATTAAACACGTCCATAGGCCACGGTAATCACTTTCCATCAGGTGGGCCGTGTGCTGGTCTGCCACCTAAGTGTTATAAAAATAAAAAATAAACAAATAATTTTGTATCTCGTCATGAGTCAGCATGGAACCACAGCCGGTGTAACGTGGTCGAAACATCGGGCAAATCAAAGTGTATTGTGTGTACCTATTCCATGATCGCGTTAATTCCTACAAACATTATTCTACATGACATAACATAAACTCACGCCTATATCCCCGAAGGGGTAGGCAGAGGTGCTAGCACCCACATTTCCGCAGTTTATGTTTAGGTCCCAATGTAATAGGTGGCGAGCCCATTGCCATTAACCGGGTACTTATAAACCTGCTATAAATACACACATAACTTCGAAAAGCATCGAAAAGTCATTGGATTGTACCATGGTAAAACCTGGGATCGAACCCGAGACCTCGTCTCAGCATTTTTTTTCTTTTTTTTATACCACTAAGTTGGCATAAAAAAAAAAAAATAAAAAAAAAATACCACTAAGTTGGCAGACAAGCACACGGCCCACCTGATGGGAAGCGGTTACCGTGGCCTATGGACGTATGCAACACCAGGGGTGTCACACTCGTGCTGCCGACCATGAAGAAACCTTCTGATGCCCCTCTTGAAGAACCCCATAATGTAGGCGCTTGGGAAAACCGCAGCAGGGAGGTCATTCCACAGCTTGAGTGTGCGTGGGATGAAGTTTCTTTCATACCGCACAGTACGCACCGTCTCAGGTCGCAATGTGTGGGGATGAATTCCCTGCCTATGGCGAGAGGTGCGATGATAGAATGTAGCTACGGGCATCATGTCAAACAATTCATCTGAGCACAAACCATTGTACAGGCGGTAGAACACACACAGTGAGGCAAAATCCCTCCTAAGGCTAAGAGGTTCCACTCTACCTGTGAGTATGGGATTGTCAACCAGCCTCATTGCCCGTCTTTGCAACGAGTCGAAGGGGTCAAGCTGGTATGCAGGTGCTCCAGCAAAAAGGTGACAGCAGTACTCCATGTGAGGCCGGACCTGTGCCTTATAAAGAAGGATTCGCTGCCCCGCAGTGAAGTACTGCTTCGCCCTGTTGAGCACTCCGAGTTTTCTTGATGCCAACTTAACCTTGTCCTGCAAATGACTTCGGTATTGGACGTCACTGGAGACACCAAGGATCCCGATACTTGAGGAGATGGTAAGCGGTGTGCCCAGGAATTGCGGCGCTACAATGAATGGGGTTTTCTTAGCGGTGAATACACATACTTGTTGAATTGGACTAGGTTTAGTCGTCCCCAATCGGATACTCCAGAGAGAGTAGTCTCGATTTTAGACACAAGTTGTTCGCGACTCTTCTCCACCTCAGACTGAGGGATATTTGCAAGGTCCGTGTAACACGAGTCCCCGGTACTGTCGTCCGCATAACAATGAATGGAGCCATCAGACAGCATGTCATTGATATGCAGCAGAAACAGCGTCGGAGACAACACGGAGCCTTGTGGGACATCAGCGTTTATGTTCATGCGGTCCGAGCAGCTGCCGTCGACGACAGCTTGGATGCTTCTGTTGGACAAAAAGCTGGCGATCTGTCCCTCGGGGAGTCCATAGTACGGCAACTTCGCAAGAAGACCTTTGTGCCAGACCCGATCGAAGGCCTTTGCTATATCGAGGCTGACCGCTAGTGCCTCACCCCGACTCTCGATGGCTTGCGACCACCGGTTTGTGAGATACACAAGAAGGTCACCGGTTGAGCGACGGTGGCGAAAGCCGTACTGTCGGTCGCTCAGTAGATCGTTTCCTTCAAGGTATCTCAGGAGCTGTATATTAATGACACGCTCCATAACCTTCGAGAGTAGGGAGGTTATAGCGATAGGCCTGTAATTGCTCGGATCTGTCCTGTCACCTTTCTTAGGTACAGGGTGCACGAATGCGGTCTTCCACGAGGCTGGGACCTGCCGCGCGGAGTATGAGAGTGCGAAAAGGCGTGTAAGTACAGGGCACAGCTCGGGGGCGCAGTGTTTAAGCACCATCGCCGGTATACCGTCCGGCCCACTCGACTTCCGAACATCTAGGGACTTAAGCTCACGCCGGACCGCCCGTTGCGTGATTTTAACTTCAGACATGGAAGCACCACAGCTGGGAATACCCATAGGTGGTTCGGCGTTCCCGTCGTTCATAGTCGAGTTTGACGCAAAGAGATTACCCAACAGATCGGCTTTCTCCTTAGTGCCATGGGCCAGACTACCATCGGATTTTTGCAGCGGTGGAAGGCAAGACTGGCAGAAGTTTCCCTCGGCAGCTTTGGCGAGCGACCAAAATGCACGACTGCCAGATGGGTAGCGCGCAAGCCGCTCGCCAATTCTGCCGATGAACTCAAACTTAACCCTGGACGTAGCTTTTTTACTAGACCTCGAGGCGGCATTCAACTTTCGCTTCACTTCAGTGATATTAGGATCTTTATTGGCAAGAGCCGTGGTCCAAGCCCTGTATGCAGATTGCTTGTGGTTTCTTGCTTCTCTGCAGGGCCTATTAAACAAAGGGCGTTTGCTCTCTCCTGTTGCGATCCAGCGGTTCGGAATATAGCATTCCATACCCGCTAGGATCGCATCAGCTACTGCTGTTGCACAGGAGCTGGGATCATTTGAAGTGAAGCAAGGCCGCCTCCACGGGTACGACGCGAAGAATTCTCGCAGTCCATCCCAGTCTGCCGACTTGTAGTGCCAGACATGCCGCCATTGAGGTGGCCGCGGTGGTTCAGGCCGCGTGAGAGTCACTTGCGCCCGAACGAGGCTGTGATCCGAAGTACCAAGTGGTGCTTCCACAGTTACTGAGTATTCGTCCGGGCGTGAAGTCAGCAGAAGGTCCAGTATAGAGCTTCTATGGGTCTCTATTTCTGGTGTTCTAGTAATAGAATGCACCAGTTGAGAGAATCCGTAGGTCAGAGCAAAGTCATGAGCAGCCCTTCCCGCAAAATCAGTTCTAGGAGACCCCAGCCACTTTACGTGATGAGCGTTGAAGTCCCCCAAGAATACTAAATCCGCGGTAGGGTATTGCTCAATTACCTTGTCCGCAGACCGCTGCAGATGCTCAAACAATTGAGCTGTACCCAAGTCACCGCTATGAGACCTGTAGAGGCACGCAAAGATACGGGTGTGGCCACCATGATCCGTACGTACCCAAAGAGTTGACAGGTCCCTGTCTTCAAGGCCTTGAAGACGGCGGCAGCAAATATCATCCCGGACGTACAAGCATACCCCGGCGCGACTCAGGAAGTTATGCTCGAGTTTGTACCCGGGGTACATTAAGTAGGCTGTATCGGCTGGGTATGATATTTGCGTCTCCGTCAGAAAAAACAAGGTGGGCTGCGCGGTCTCTAAATGTAGATGGACCGCGTTGAGGTTGGTGTGTAGGCCCCTGATGTTACAGAAATCCACATGTACTGTGGACGATGGTACCGCTGTAGTAACGTTTTTCTTCTTATTTTTTCCTTTCATGACCTATGTGGGGGGTGGGGGGGAGGAAGGTATAGAGAGTTTCTGTGCTCCCAGTGCAGAAGACAAAGCTAGGCTTCGTACCACCATTGACAATCTGGGGTTGTGTGAGAGGCTGGCGCGGCGGGCGGAAGGGCCCCCGGTCCCCTCCCAAATACTGTAGCCGAGTCCACTCCGGCACGACTACAGCATCGGGCACTTTACACAGGCTGCTGGTTCAGCCTCCTGGGGCGGAGATTAAATGATCCCCAGGTTCGGGAACCGTACAACCTGCGGGCGGCCAGCGGATAACCGTTTCACCGGGTCTCCCTGACCGCCGCGCCAACATTTCACGCCCCTACAAGTCAGTGGTGTCAATCTAAGCCTACGGTTTTTCCACTGACAGCACAAAACCTCTCCAGTGAGCTCTGGCTACCCTACTCACCACCGGGAACACAACACAAGGTTATTATAACCGCTGTATTCTGTAGGGCGGAGGTACTTCCCCAGACGGACTGCTCAATTTGAGACGGGAGATACCGTCGTGTCCTACCTCCTCCTAACATTTCATTACCCATACCACTAACCTACCGCGGTTTACACATTATTCTATAGCTGGGTAGATAAAAAGTAAGATTAATTAATCTAGGTCTTCAAATAAACAAAATTCTTGTATCTAAACAATTCTCTAGGTTAATCTTAGTTGTTGGTCCGCTGCTCACCCGAATACAGAACAATAAAGAGGACACAAAACGGCAAACAGTGCAACATCAATTCCTTTTAACACTTCATCGAAGAAATTCGACAAAATCGACCCAGTTTACAAACTGGCATGGCTCCAATTTGTACCAAACACCATTCAAGTTAAAGACAATACCTTTACCTACTAACAAAGACACCTACTGACCACCAGTTCAGTTCATACACACACAGTGTGAAAGAAAGCCGCCATGAAGCTCTTTATTATCTTCGTGTGCTTTTTTATACATATCATAGAAGCATCATATTACGGTACAGTCGGGAAGAGAGGCTGTCTATCTTATAATGGAACTTGTAAGTAACTAGTTTTTTATCTTTTTAGTTTTATTATTCTTAAAGATAACGATTAGAAGTACCTAACTTCCAATGGAGTCACCTGCTGCCACCAGTGTTTGTCGAGAACAATACTTGATCTAGTAATATCTTACGACCTAATGATATTTATGTACAGATGAGCTTATCATTCTCGAATCATATAGAATTGAATTGATTATCGTAGTGTTTACAACAAAATTTAAACTGGAGTTAATATATGTATTTTAAATATCCTTCATTATTATCTTCTAACACCATTGATAAAAAACTTTATAACGTGACACACTGATAGATGCAGATCATGATTACAAATGCACCCTCATCAGCTTGCTGGACAACTGACTATCCCTGAATCGATTCGCCGACTAAAGAAAAGGCGAGACATCTTAGATGTGTAATCGTCGCTAAAAGCTGCCTCAGTCACATAAAGAGGAGTGACTCTGCTGGGGGCAACCCTCTACAAACCCTTAATACTTCACAACATCTGCTCATAGTAACTGATTCCAAAATTCTGAAGGAAACACAAAAAAACCTCTGATTTAGAGCCCAAGTATTTGATCTAAGAATCCAATCTATAAATAAGATACACTATTTAATTGGCTTTATGCCTTTCTCTAGCGTTTTCAGTGTAATGCTATCAATTTGGCTAGTCAGAAATATATGTAATCTGATTGATCAAGTTTTAAATGTCAACCAGGGATAAACATTGGTGGTAAGCATAAAATGTCATACCGGACCCGTGGCACCCCCAGTTTTCAATTCCATAGAACAGTGTACCAGGAGTATCAAAGTTCTACTTACCTGTCCCATGAACTCCCCGATCAAAAAGTGATGGATTGGTGATGAATTTGTCAAAATTTGCAGATTATAATTGACATAGATCAACGCTCTTCTAGACTGTTCATAAGTATAGAGGTACCTGCGTACCTAATCATATCTATATCCTGTATTATATCTTTTTCAATATTTCAGGTTTACAAGAATGTCCAGAGAATATGCATCGTGTGAACAGCGAATGTCGTCCAACTCCTTCACAGCGTACCTGCGACGAACCAGTCGCAGTATCCATGGGAGTGATCTGCGACTGGTCGAGATGTGATTGCGATTTCCCCTTCGTGTTACACCTCCCGTCGGGATATTGCTTCCTCTACGAAGATTGTCCGTGATCCGTGAATTATTAGATTCCGTTACCAATATTTGGATGAATGCTATAAGCGCGAATTGATTCGTTATAAGAAATAAATTGATATTTTCGATTTTTCGTTTTATTTCTAGATGTTATGGGGGAAACCATATTGTATTACTGATTTTTACGACCTGCCTATACTATCACCTTTGTAATAAATCGATGGTAGGACACAACGGTAGTCCCGTCCCTTAAAGTATCAATTTTCTTAAAAATTATGATATCTAGAAGAGCGGGCGATATCTCATATACCGAAGAATTAACTAGGAAAATCCTTGCACCTACACTAGTTAATTCTGAAGTATTGTGTAAGACTGATGCAGTGAACGCTTGGAAAATTGCATGTCCAAACACCGATCTCCCAAGGAACCTCTTCTCACAGCGTCAGTGGGACGGGCCGCTCTGCAGCTTAGTTGGAAAAAAATTACTAAATACATGTTCCAACGCTGCTGAGCGTGCCCGTTTACTGGCGGTTGGAGTGTGGGAATCGGGTCTTTGGCTACAAGCTCTTCCGTCATCTAACGTAGGGACTATGTTAGATGACACTACCTTCCGCATCGCAACTTGTCTCCGTTTAGGTGCGCCGTGTGTTTCTCCGCATCAATGCCGTTGTGGAGAAGCCGTTGACAGACTCGGACACCATGGTCTGTCGTGCTGCAGGAGCGCAGGGCGAATTCCACGGCACGCCAGCCTCAATGACATAATCCGCCGTGCTCTTGTCACCGCCGGTGTACCAGCTGTACTAGAACCAAACGGTTTGGCGCGTGACGATGGCAAGAGACCGGATGGCATGTCGTTAATGCCATGGAAGATGGGTAGGACTCTGGTGTGGGACGCCACATGCGTTGATACCATGGCTCCTACCCATATAACTAGCACGGCTGGCTGTGCTGGAGCTGCTGCTGCTTCTGCAGAGGCTCTCAAGCGGCGCAAATACTCCAATCTCATCGGAGATTATGAATTTGTGCCGTTTGGAGTCGAGACTTTGGGGTCATGGGGTCCGAGCGCTCGCAACCTCTTCCGTGAGATTGCGAAGCGTATGGTCGACGCTTCTCGTGACCAGAAGGCTGGCCTCTTTTTAGGTCAGAGAATAAGCATTGCCATACAACGTGGCAATGCTGCCAGTCTTCTGGGAACGCTACCACAAGAGGCATGCGATGCGGAGGAATTCTACGACGCATTTTAATTGTTCTTAGCTATAAGTTGTATAATAGTTATTTTATTTTTATTGTATTTAATATTTATAAATTATTTCTGTATAGAATTTTTATATAATATTTCTTGACATGATTGTAAAATTAATAAGATTAATAAAAAACCTCACAAAAAGATGCCAAATTAATCTGTGTGTAGTTTAAGGATACGAACCCGCATCTCCAACGCCAGCCGAACACTTAGACCGTGCCGTATACCACTAGGCTATCGGTTCACTTGATCGCAGCGGCGAAAATATGAATAACATTACTCCTATTATCGAACAAAGTTGATTACGGTGTAATTTTCTAGACCTTAAGGTTTAAATTTCAACATCCACCAAATGTGATAATAATAACTGCTCAATTGACTAAAGGATAAGGTTGAAATTAGATCTCGTTTAGTTCTATAGATTACGCTTAATACAGCTTGTTGCACTACCGTCACGTTATACTTCAAAAACTTATTTACTGTATGAGCTGCGGTTATAGTATTATAATATCTGTCACAGCGCGCTAAGGTTGCAATTAGAATACGTCTTTGCCTTATTTACTAAACTGTGATTGAAGGTAACTTCATAATTCGTGGTAATTTGCATTGGTGTTGTGTTGATCCTCCTCGTAATATTATTCAATTTATTAAGTTTTTGATCAGATTTTTGAGTAAATTGAAAGTATGGTTCGATTAACAACATTTTAAAAGCTACAATTGTTGTTTTTTGGGAGCAAAGAACAAAGCATAAAGAAAATTGCACGAGTTATGGCCATAACGGTAAGAGTTACGATAAAAATATATTATATATCTATTTATTGCTTAATCATGTTACATTTTCGTTTACAAGTTAGATTTTGGAGTTTCTTTTATTTATTATCATTTTCATTACAGTGAAATACAGTGCGTAGATGGATTCGAAAGTATCAAGGGACGAGTGATATGAAATGTGAAGGCCAAGGACCTCGCCCAGTTGCTTACACTCATGATTCAGAGCGGCACCGTGATATTGTGGAAGTTCACTCAGTGGCAGCCTTAAAAACTACGCGCTCAAGTGCTGAAACTTTTGGAGTGTCGCTGAGCACTGTTCGACGACATCTACACGCTGCGAACATCCATAATTATAAGCCAGCCAGAAAGAAACAACTCACTGACGATCATCGCACCAACCGAGTAAATTTTGCTACTCGTTATTAAAATTTCAACTGGGAAAACGAAATTGTTATATTTTCCGACGAAAAATGCTTCAAGTCAGATAGGGATGGCCGAAAATTTTATGGAGAAGAAGTGGCCAACGGTTCAACCCAAAAAATGTATTAGACTTAAGAACAAGAGGGCGGCTAACATTAGGTAAGCAAATTTTTATATTATTTAACATATTTTTTTTTATATTTTACACTTTTTAAATTTTTTCGTTACAATGCAATTAAATATAAAATTTGTTTATTCTAAATCATTATTCTCTACCCCGAAATTATATATTTCTAATTATTATTGCTACTGACATTGGTTTACATATTGCAACAGATTTGAAAAGGTTTATTATTTTAGGTTACTGGGGATGGATGTCTTCAATGGGCCCAGGCGAGCTAGTGGAAATAGGTGGCCGCATGAACAGTGAGCACCTTAAAGTGTTGAAAAACGTAATGCTGCCTTCAGTGCGGGTCGGATATCCAGAAGGACAAATTTACCTGGCTCAGGATAACTCTTCGGTGCATCGGTCCCGAATTGTGCAAGATTGGCTTAATGCACAAGAAGATATAACCAGTGTTTGAGTGACCGGCTAAAGGCCCGGATCTTATTCCTATAGAAAACTTGTGAGGTCAGATGGTTTTAAATTGGGACTTAAGTGAAATAAAGTCAAAAAAATAATTGTATGAATAGGTAAACAGAACTTGGGAACTAATGCGAAATAGTCCCATGTCTCGCATGTTTTAATATGGTTTCGGGGATGAAAAGTCGTCTTCAAGAAGTGATAGACAGTGAGGGCCATCCGCTCCGTTGTTAATGCAGATTATTCATTCTTACCCAGAACAAATCTTTGTGTGATAAGTTACACAATTATTTGTTATGTGCTTGGGTGTAGTTTATCTAAAAAAATATCTAAAATAAGTATTATATCAGTTGTCTATTATCCATGTCACATTTAGGTGCTTATTTTGGGATAGATGACGCTGTGTATAAAGTGTCCTAACATTCATAATCATATTATTATATTATCAATACCCAATCAAATTACTCTTGTTTACAAGTTTAGTAATCTTCTAATGTGTTAATGATGCACCATCTGACCTCACATATTTTTCTAAAGTTGTGTTAAAAGGGTTACTTATCAGAAATGTGATCAAAGAGGAAGATGTATATTGCTATACTGTTTTAGTTTAGCATGTTGGTTCTTTCTTTGTGATTCACATGCACAAATTACATTTCATTATATTCATCATTCTTTTATATTCGAAGGTTATACAGAGTGTAAAAAATTAATGTTTACAACTTTAAATAAATACGTAAATAAATATTGTAGTTATGTTTCTAGAGTTATCTAATATTAAACATTTTATACTTCACTTAGGGTATTGTGTTTTGTCAATCAATTAGGTCAGGTAAAATGTGAAAATAAGTAACCCCAATTTAACTCAGATAGAAAAACTGTATACTCAACCGGAAATGGACTCAATGTAGTCCTAGAAATGTAATTCGAGAAATAAATTAATATTGTTTATGCAACAAGCCTATCTTTTCTTACAAACCTCATATCTACTATAAAATTTTATTCCTTAAGTAATAATTAACAAAAAGTGCTTAAGAGAATAAAAAAATAATTATAAGAATAAAAAAAGAATTTTGTGTATGTGGATTTGAATTCCCGCTTGCTGTATCCTTTAAGTATCAGTCATAACCACTAGACCAACATGCCATTTAAACTATATTTCGAAAAACTTCAATACTTTCATGTCATTATCAAGGGGGGTTCGTTTTCTCTGAAGCTTACTGTACATAGTTCACGGTTACCACTTCCCAACAGGTGGGCCGTGTGCTTGTCTGCCACCTAAGTGATTTAATAAAAAAACTTAAATAGGAATATGTGACATTAAGCCTCATTAAGTCAATTTCACTTGCAATACGGAACAACTGCTGAATAACGCCCGAGACTCTGATAAGCTTTTAGTAGGTCAGACGATAGTCCCTTCGGAGAAACTAACATCAAAACAATACTCGTACCAAACAAAATAATAAATGGACCTAGGTTGCGAAGTGCAAACTTGGGACGCAACTGTGAAAACCCTATACTTACTTTTTTTTTTTACGTGCGCAAAATCCCCACGGATACCTCCCCACCGGAGCCGGTGGAGGAGGTTATGTCGGACTCGAACCGACTAAAACGCACGCCGCCTGTGGGTCGCTTTGGTTGCCGAAGGTGAGGTTAACAGGCATATCCCTCGCACCCCGACCGACCCAGGCCATCTCTCACGATCTGGCCCTCTTCTCGGGTGTGGGGACTACAGAGTCCCCAACTCGTCCCCGGAAACGGGGAGGCGCGCCACGCGCGCCACCGCCGCGGCCTGCTTCTGCCAGGGTGACAGGCGGCTCCACCTATCACCCCCAGGCCAGCGCTCATGGGGGGCGGAGGTCGTTCATCGACCTCCGACGCCCGAGTTGCCTTCGTACGCGGGCAGCTTGTCTTGCGATCCTTCGTCGCTCCCACTGCGGCTCCCGCCCCGCCTCCTCCTTCACGAGCATTACTTGCTCGCAGAAGGAGGCGCCGGCCGCCCACGCATCCGCGCAGCGAACCATCGCCGCGAGCAAGGTGGAGAGCGTGAGAACCCTCACTCCCAGGGCCGCCACAAGCTCCCACCTCGGCGTCTCCCACGCCGGACACTCGGTGAGCGTGTGCGGACTGATGGTGAGTGATGGCACTCGGACGTTGGCTCTTTCTGCATCCGACGCAGATACTTTCCGAAGCATCCGTGCTCGGTGATCATCTGCGTCAGACGGTACGAGAGGCTGCCGTGTGGCCTCTCTAGCCACTCCCCCATGATGGGTCTTACCGCCGCTACTACGGCGTGCCCTGCGCCTGGTCGCCCAAGCCGCATCTCCCATTCCGCCACCATTTCCCTGTGGAGCCGGGATCTCACGGCCCGAATTTCTTCGGGCTCGGGATCGTGACCCCGCTCCCGTGCCGCCTTTCGGAACCGGTATAGCGCCGAAAGGCATCTCGCTTCCAGGATCCATGGTGGCGATCCGGCGAGGAGACTCGCCGCGTTGAAAGATATCGTGCGGTACCCCCTTATGATGTGGCACGCCAACTTCTGCTGCGGACGCTGCAGCAGAGGCAAGTGCCGATCACTCACGGTGTCCGCCGCCCACACGGGACACCCGTACAGGGCCATGTACCGCACGACACCCGCATAGAGTCTCCTGCGGGAGTCCTCCGGGCCCCTCAGGTTAGGCAGTAGCCGCGCCAGAGCGTTGGCTGTGCCCACCAATTTGGGGCCCAGACTTCGGAAGTGCTTCCCGAAGTCCCACCGGCCGTCGAGCACGAGCCCCAGATATTTCATCTGGGGCTTGATGCCGATGAGAGTGCCTCCTACTGTGAGACTGGAACCAGGTGGTGGCGTGCGCCGAGATCCATGAAAGTACATGGAACCCTATACTTACTTACGTAAGTACTGACAATTATTTCAAACAATAATGAAAAATGATTGTATGTATTGTTTCTAATGATTAATGACACATTGTCTGCTTCGTTATTGTTTCATTCAGTAAGATTATTAAATCAAACATTGAAACACTACGATAATACGATCAAAAGGACTATTCAAGTAAGTTATCAATTTATTTCTTTCAATATAATCTTAGTCATATCGACCTAGTTGTCCTAGTCTCACGCTCCTCAAGGTACCTATGGCTATCCCTCTTCCAATAATCGAGGAATCTCATTTTCCGAAATTTTCCGTAGAAAATTTCATTATTTCCGGAAGTCTAATTAGACAACAAAGTATATTTATTTACGTCTAACCCAAGATTCGGAACCCCGTCCCGAAAAAGCGCCGGCATGATACTCAACGGAATTATGTATTTTCGGTCTATTTATTTTTGGTATATTTAACATACATACATACATACATAAAATCACGCCTTTATCCCTGGAGGGTTAGGTAGAGGTGAATTAACACTCACATTTCACCAATAAATATATTCGGTCCCACGTAATAGGGGATGAGCCAATTGCCGTATTCCGGGCACTATTGTTGACTCGAGCCATGCATCTGAGGCTGAGTCAGTGTATATATCTGTCTGATGTTAAACAGTCCTATCCCTTAGTCGCCTTGTACGACACCGCATGGGAAGAGATCGGGTGGCTCTAATTCTACTCTGCCGGAAACCATGCGGCAAAGAGCAAAGGGAGAACATTTCAATATGTGTAACAACAAATTGCACCAAGTGTCATCAATTAACATGTAATTTCTAGTTCTACCAATGCTTTTTTATTTATTTATTTCCATATTATTACATTAGTTCATCTCATAGAAGCACCCATAAAACCCGCATAGGTTTATCCCGCATATGTTGCGGAGCGTGCTCGCCTTTTGGCTGTGGGGGAATGGGAATCCGGTGTTTGGCTTCAGGTCCTACCGTCGTCTAACATTGGTACCATGTTGGACGATAACACCTTCCGTATCGCTGCTTGCCTTCGTTTAGGTGCTCCTTGCATTTCTCCGCATCGATGTCGCTGTGGGGAAGAAGTTGGTAGCCTTGGACATCATGGTCTCTCTTGCAGCAGGAGCGCAGGATGGCTGTCGCGGCACGGGTATATCAATGACATAATCCGTCGGGATCGTGTCACCGCTGGCGTTCCAGCCATATTAGAACCCACTGGCTTGGCGCTTGGCGCGCGACGATGGCAAGAGTCATTGGTGCCTTGGAAGATGGGAAGGCATTTGGTGTGGGATGCAACATGTGCTGACACCCTTGCGCCTTCACACCTTCCAGGTACTGCAAACTGCGCCTGCGCTGCTGCTGCGTCGGCAGAGACCCTCAAACGGCGCAAGTATAGTAATATAAGTGGTAATTACATATTTGAGCCGTTTGGGGTCGAGACGCCGTTTGGGATCATGGGGTCCAAGTGCCCGTCTTTTGTTTAGAGACATTTCTAAACGTTTAATTGACGCTACCCGTGACCAGAGGGCTGGTTTATTCCTTGCGTAAAGGATTGGTATTGCCATTCAACCTGGCAATGCCGCCAGCCTTAAGGCCACCTTCCTGGTTGACATCGATAGGGAGGAATTCTTTGACGCCTGAACCTGCAGGATTATTTAGATATATATTCTTTTTTATATATATTTTAATTTAGATAACATCCGTGTATATTATGTAAATATTAAATATAGATTATGAATAAATATTAACAGTATATTAAAAATACATACATACACACAGTCACGCCTTTTTCCCAGTGGGGTAGACAAAGACTACAGTTTTAAACTTGCCACGATCCTGGCATACCTCTTTCGCTACTTTCATAATTGTTTTCATATATGCTCACCGGTTTCGGGTACTCTTATTGAATCAATTTGCTTTTTGTCTCTCTTTTGCTGCCTCTGAGTTAGTACGGAGAAAAGTTTCGGGTGACATGACCTGTTAATCGCATTGTAAGAACTCGAAACACGAGCTAATTGACGTCCAAATTTACTCCATTACCTGTCAAAAGTCACTGAAATCGTTCACTGACGACTAACATTAGACAAAATAAAAACCTTCAAGCGCAGTAGAAAAAAACCACTGCCTGCTTTCTCTTAACTCATAAATATTTTTATGATGGACTAAGGCGGAGGATCAGGTCAGGCATCCGATTTTATTAAAGCAAAAACACTGTCATACCACAGAAACTGCAAAAATGTCATAAAATTATAGACTTTATTTCTTTATGGATAAATCCAAAATTATATGAAAACAATTTAAATATACTTTATCAATCACTCTGCAAAAAGCATTTTACTTAGTCATTCACTCTGCAAAAAGCATTTTAATTTTGGACTTTAATGGTATTGCTTTATAATCTAAAATTAAATGGAATCGAAGACCTGGTGCCTGACACACATTGGGTGGGAGTCTATATTCAGCAATGAAGTGCAATGAAATGGGCTTATAGATTGATTGAGATTAATGAATTTGTAGTTATATACCCTATGTAGTTCCAACTTCCATCCCTCTCCCTCTGTATCGCGGCCCAAAATACGATACCATAAACCCTAAAACCACAAATATAATTCTATAAAACTAAACGCCACTAGCGTATTCCAAAGATATAATGTTAACCTTTGCAGATTCATCTTTGCTCCTATTCAATTATAATAAAAAAATTTGAAGCCACGTCAAGATCTTCGAGACCCAAGCCAACCACCTCACCTGCATGCTGGAACACCTGCATACTGGAACATTTGCTGGTATATGAACGAGTCTCTGGTGCACGGTGTCCTTTCGGGGTTTCTTTAGTTATTTTCATGAAATCTATAGCACTATTAGATAACCTGTGACTATAGGTTCATATTAGTTAGGTACGTCTATAGTTTTCATGAAAATTTCTTACGAGATACAGTGAGAACATAAACTGGCGAAAAGTGGGTGTTAGCACCTCTGCCTACCTCTTCGGGGAATATAGGCGTGAGTTTATGTTATGTTTATGTTATGATACAGTGAGATTAGCTTCGACTCCGAAAATCTTGGCAGTGCTCCAAACACTTACATCTGAAAGATAGCCTATTGTAGTAGATTATTGACCTACTCTCTCGTCTTGTTTCAGGTACACAGGCCACTGTCCTATGCTAAAATTCCGGTTTGGAAAATGCTACGGAGATAACACGCGTCAAATACTTAAAGAAATACGATCAAAAGGACTATTCAAGTAAGTTATCAATTTATTTCTTACAATGGAATCTTTGTCATATTGACCTAGTTGTCCTAGTCTATTGCTCCTCGGGATAACTACTCCTCTCCCTATAAAAGAGAAAATACTTTCATTGTTTCCGGAAGTCTAATTAGACAATAAAAAATATTTATTTACATTTAACCCAATTCGACGAAACCCCGTCACGAAAAGGCGATGCATGATAGCTACTCAGCGGAATTATGTATTTTCGGTCTATTTATTTTTGGTATATTTAACATACATACATACATATAATCACGCCTTTATCCCTGGAGGGTTAGGCAGAGGTGAATTAACACCCACATTTCAACAATAATTGTATTCGGTCCCACGTAATAGGGGGGTGAGCCTATTGTCGTATTCCGGACACTATTGTTGACTCGAGCCATGCATCTGAGGCTGAGTCTGGGCTGTATATATCTGTCTGATGTTAAACAGCCCCATCCCTTATATATTTAATTTGGTATATTTAAATAATCTAAAGTAATTACAATGTTTTGTTAGCATAGCATTTTAATAGCACACATGGGGACATAACTGATAATAAATCTAAACGGTTTTGTAATGTGGTAAATAAAAAAGAAATAAAATAAACTCCTCAAATCGCTTAAGATAGGAAATTTTTTGAATCAGTTCAGGAGGGTTCAAATCCACGATCTTTCCCTTACCTTACCTCGCATGAAGCCATCCAAAACTTGATGTTTATCCGTCTTGCGGCGACAGTAGGAGTCATCTACCGACTCTCGTACGAACTAACGGCACCAATTAATCATATTGGTATTATTCTTAAACATTGATTTTTGATGACACCGCCCAAACAATTGAATGATATTTTAAAGCATTTAATATGCTACCTAGTTAGCTAAATGCTTTAAAATTTCATTAATAAATAAACTTAAACACCCTTAAGATGGAGGCGCACTGAAGGCTGCTGTTAAAGCTGGATCCCTTAAGGTTCCTGTGCTGAGGTTTGAGCTCACCATGGTTTTTTCCAAAATTCGTAGTACCAGCTGAGTACTGCCAAGGTAATGATGATGTATAAAAGTAGATACCATCGATGGTCAGCTGGCTGTAATAGAAGGAAGTTCAAGTCTTCGTCCGAAATGTTGACCTCGTTTATTTGCTTTAAGGCATCTTTCAGGGCATCAAATTTTACATCTTCTAACTCAATTTTCATCGGTGAATTTGACCACGTTTTCCAAATTCTGGGTTCCAAGACCACAAGTTTCCAAGTATGTTTAAGTGTCACTAATACTCTCCATAGGATCTGCATCTAGCATATTTCAATTTTTATCTGTTTTTATTAGGAAAACTCCTTTATTGCCTTTGTATTGCGACAATGTTATTTCACGTTGTCATGACTTCTTCTTGTCTTCTTCTTCTTCTTGATTGCTCCATTATATAATCACGATCCAACTGTTTATTTTTATTCGCTGATAACTGGCAGCTCCATAAGTGCCATTTCCGATGTCTGCTTATCTTCCGATATCTCGGTAAATGGTTCGAGGATATGCAAACTCATTAATTCCTAAGATCATGAGAGAGTTATTGAGACGAGAATGGTGTCATTAGTGTTAGAAATGAATATGGACTATAGGTGTAGTTTATAAGAATATAGAAGTACGAAGATCAGGGTCCCATAAATACTATTTATACCGTTGATTGATGGCACTTGAAGGAATTTGTTGTCACAGACATAAAATACACTTCTACTTTTCCACAGTATTTTTTATTGTTACACTTGACCAGTTTCGCCTTACGAAAAATACTGTGGGAAAAGTACCAGTGTATTTTAATATGTGTCCCATAAGTACCTATTGAAGGTTTTTACAAAGTATTAACTCGTGTGGTATTACGGATAATTTCCAAAAGTGGATGAAATTTAAGTTAAATCGTCGAAAAAGATTTCACTAAGCTCGTTTTGAAGTGTTTCATATATTAAAATGTCTATAATTTCGGAAGCATTTTATAACGATGAGAAAACGTTATTATAAGATTTTCCATTGCTTCTGAGCTGTTGAAGAGTTTCGAGACAACGTGTCTCGATCACAGATTAATAAATAGTTACTACGTAACGTGTCTCGACTTCGTTAAATATGCTAAAATATTAGGTAAATAATTTGTTTCTAGGTTTGTGTTATTTATTTTTTGCGCTACTGAGGTGGCAAACAAGCACACGCTATCACAATTTGTAACTTGATAATTTTTCATGTGCTTTAAGTTTTTTAGTAATTTTTCATTCTGGTGGCTTATCTTTGAATTAGTTATTATAGTAGGTATTGCTTTAGGAAGAACAGATTTTGTTCAAATTCAACTCCTGGTGTTTTGCAACGATAAGTTGCAACGATAAGTGCTTCATCTATATCCGTTATGTTATATTTTTCTTTTATGAGATTTGACGTGATCGGATTCAGATTATCTAAAAATATTTCAAGTGCCATTTTCTCATAATAGGTAGGCACTCTTTTCTGGGTTTTTCAAGATGAGGGTTTTCAAGGTATTATTAATGTTGACGCCAAAAGCCTCTAGTGGGTTATAATTGTCCCTATTCATTTGCTCAACTCCGAAGCTTTGTAATAATGTTGCTTTAATATCTGTCCAGGTTTTGTTTCCTAGGCTTAGAGACAAAGCCTCAACAGCGTTGCCCGTAATTTTGGGACTTATCAGATACATTACACGCAGGTCATCCTTATCAGTTAACATATTTAGAGCAGCTTCTACGCCTTGTGCGTAAATATATAATGTTTTTATGTTCCCGTCGTAACACTCGTAACTGGGTATAAATTCTGAAATAGTTGCGATATCGGTGATCCCTAGTCGGGTAATTCACCCCAGGTATACTTTTTACTAGACATTTTAAATTAGATAAATTGAGGGTTTAATATGTGTAAGTAAATTTCTCAAGGGTGTTTTGT
The DNA here is from genome assembly GCA_963662185.1 of Eilema griseolum. Classification (NCBI taxonomy): domain Eukaryota; kingdom Metazoa; phylum Arthropoda; class Insecta; order Lepidoptera; family Erebidae; genus Eilema; species Eilema griseolum. The sequence goes on from OY759243.1 coordinate 6,158,111, forward strand.
CGGTATTATTTTTTTATACCACTCAGGTGGTAGACAAGTACACGGCCCATCTGATGGAAAGTGATTACCGTGGCCTATGGACGTGTGTAACACCAGCGGAGTCACACATGTGCTGTCGACCCTGTAAGCACAGAGTTTCTGTACCGTCAGTGAAGAAGACAAAGCAGGACAAGCCTTTAGTTTTCCCACTGACAATACTAACTCTCCAGTGAGCTCTGGCTACCCTACTCACCACCGGGAACACAACACGAGGTTATTATGGCCGCGGTATTCTGTACGGCGGAGGTACTTCTCCAGTCGGACTGACGAATTTGTACCTTATAACACAGAACAAATAATAGTAAACTAACTAAATACGTACTAAAACTAAACTAACTAACGAACTACAAAGTTGCAGATTATAAGTGTATCAGGAGTGGAACAAAGGGATCTCGGGAATAATAAACAAAGGGATCTCGGGAATAATAGAGTTAGGGACTCACCACACGACCACAGTCGAGTTAACTTGTCGTCTTGTATGTTTGTACTTCGTTTGTTACACTGCACTTAATTTATCCAAGCATTGCACTATAAAATAATAGGTTCTTTCTCCGTGATGAAAAATGACGATTTATTTTAGTTACTTCATAACATAAAATAAACTCACGCCTATATCCCCGAAGGGGTAGGCAGAGGTGCTAGCACCCACATTTCGCCAGTTTATGTTTAGGTCCCAATGTAATAGGTGGCGAGCCTATTGCCATTAACCGGGCACTTATAAAACTGCGATTTAGTTACTTCGAAATTCCAAAACACACTTTATCGTTGGGATTTACAGACTGCGCCAGTTGCAAAGTTGAAGTGTGAGCAAAATACTTATTGAAAACACGCTGGAGAATCTGAAGATGTCGATTTGCGTTCGATAGTTATTTTTTGCTTCAAAATTTTAATACTCATCTTGAAGAACATTTCGGAACTGTTTAGAAAAAGTACATTATAGCAACCCAGGTTCCTAGACATTCTATACGCGCCACGCGTGGACGGTTACCCGCGCGCTATGCGTCTCCCTCTGACACATAAGCGGTTAGTTCGACACACGGCCGCAAGGGCAGTCCGCCGGCTACCGCGCTTACGCACACGTCTCGCTGGTACCTACCTAAGCTCGCCGGAGCAATACTTACTGTATTCGACGTAGTGTTACTGACTTTCAGGCATTGTAACCCCGTAAACATTATCAGTGTAAATCAATCTTTGAAATATATTATATACTCACATCTCGTGAAACTATTCATTCCCCTGAGACTGACGTCTCCCCCATATATGGCGCCCAACGTTTTTCTCGAATACCAGTGAATAAGTGACTATATCAGTGATCATGCCAGTGACCAGGAGTAGAGCGGCTAGTTTGAATCGCAGGGACGATGTCGAAAACACATCAACGATTGTCTCGCGACCGAACACGCCGCCGCCCGCCGAGTCTGCGTTTCAAGATGGCGCCAACGCGTCCTCTCCTCCGCAATGTACCGACGCTACGTTTTCTTTACAGCACGTAACGTCCATAATAGCTGCCCTTCAACGTTCACAGACTGAAGCGCTCAGGGAGCTACTTACCTCGGTACCACGCGCGAACGCATCGACTCCGGAGTCATTTGCTTTTTCAGGGCAAAGCACCCTAGCTCGCTGCAAAGTCACGTTCTCCGGCACACCGAAAGAATCGGTAGAAGCTTTCATCGATGGTATAGAAGCATACAGTGACTGTGCACAAGTTTCGGACTCAAACATTATACGCGGCCTTGCATACTTATTCAAGGACGAAGCCGCTGTTTGGTGGCAAGGAATCAAACATACCGTGTCAACATGGCGGCAAGCTAAAGAAAACTTAATAAGTGCATACGGCGACCGCCGTCCACCGCATCGTATATATAGAGATATTTTTTCAACAACACAACAAGAGGAGAATACAGACGTGTTTGTGGCACGCATTCGCGCCCTTTTATCACGTTTACCTACGGGAGACGTAACCGAATCTGCCCAGATAGACATGACGTATGGCCTCCTCAACTCTAGGATAAGAAAAAGGCTTCGAAGAGAAGACTGCACAAATTTTAGTCAATTACTTCGGCTTTCACGTAACATAGAGGATTCATTTGATGATGAACACACGATGCCTACTACAAGTGAGCGCCAGATACAAACAAAGATGCGCCCCTTGTCTACATCTACGCAACAGACACAACTCGTCGCTAACACGCTACCGACCCGCGGGGCTCAGGCGCCGGCTCGCAGCGCTCCGCTGCCCGCTAGAAACGTTCCCGCCGTTTACGAAACCCAGCGCCCGCCGCCGCCCGCTCAGCCGCCGCCGCCGAGTCGAGACTCCGCCAGCACTGCGAAGCATCAACGACCCGTTTGTGTTTACTGTAAGAAATATGGACACACTAGGGACCAGTGCCGTAAGTTACAAAAACATTTAGGTGAGTCTCAATCTCATAGCTGTACGGAAGTGTGCGTGCGTGAAAAACCCGATGTCTGTGATAAACAACAAAATAACTCATTTTATTGTGTTCATTCTCGTGTTATACCTACAGACTCTAAGAATAATTTTAATAATTCTTACGCTAATTATACTTCTCGTACGTATAATTCTAATATTCATAAGTGTGTATGTATACCTAAATGTGATCGAAGTATTCATTCAAATTTTTCTTGTGATAAATGTGTTAACAAGTCATTTCTGTTTTGTAATAATAATAGTAGTTGCTCCGAATTGGATTCAAGTTCCGTTTCGCGAAATTGTTCAAAATACGATAGTAAACAAATACGTTTAAAACAAAAGTGTAATAAGTCTAGATTATCAGATCAAAGTAGTGATGTGAACCAAAAGGTTAATAACCTCTACATTGATAGAAATGTACGCACAGTGGGAAAGTATTGTAACCCACAAATTTTAGAAATTAAGAATGTTTGTTATGGTAGTTCTATATGTTGTAGTGGAGGAGATGCTTCATCGTGCGGTAACCGTCCTGTCGGACGTATAGGTCGCGATTTACGCCCGATTTTCGAAATTCAAGTTCTGGGTTTTAACGGAACCGCATTGATAGATACGGCTGCTAAACACTGCATTGCGGGTCATTCGCTGTATACTCTCCTTCTACGTCAAGGACATCCACTCTTACCTTCCACAAGGGAAGTAAAGCTCGCCGATGGTATAGTGCGATTAATGGATGTACTAACGACTACATTAGAGGTTACTTTAAAGACTTCAGTTATCACCATGCCATTTTTAATTTTTCCCAACTCAACTAATAATGAAACATTATTAGGTATAGATTTTATAACTGCCGCCAGGGTTGTTATTAATTTTCATAAAGAAACTTGGTACTTTAGCAACAATAATCAAATAAAATACAAGCTGTGTTTTGAACCAAGCTCTCCTAACGTGTCCTGCGCCTCGACTGAAATACTTCGGGATGATGAAGGTACTCACCTCACGCCAGCTGAGCGTCAAGCGCTCGCTGACATCATTAACAGGCACGCTCGCGTCTTCAGTGCAGGGGGAGGTCCAACACCGTACGCAGAGCATCGCATTGATACAGGTGACCATCCGCCAATAGCGGTACCCCCTTATCGCCTTAACCCTTCAAAAAAACAGCTGATGAAAGCTGAAATAGCGAAGATGCTACAAGACGACATCATTGAAGAATGTGAATCGGCTTGGTGTTCACCGGCGCTTATGGTGCCAAAATCTAATGGTGGTATCCGTTTTTGTGTAGACTATAGGCGTTTGAATTCAATAACTAAGGCTGACACATACCCGATGCCACGCATCGACGAGTTACTACAGAGTACGAAACAGGACTGCTACATGAGTACGTTGGATCTTCGATCTTCCTACTGGCAAGTAAAGGTAAGGGAATCAGATAAAGACAAAACTGCTTTTGTGTGTTCTTTAGGGACCTATAGGTTCGGCCCTGGGAGTGAGGCGGCCCTGGGAGTGAGGGTTCTCACGCTCTCCACCTTGCTCGCGGCGATGGTTCGCTGCGCGGATGCGTGGGCGGCCGGCGCCTCCTTCTGCGAGCAAGTAATGCTCGTGAAGGAGGAGGCGGGGCGGGAGCGGCAGCGAGAGCGACGAAGGATCGCTAGACAAGCTGCCCGCGCACGAAGGCAACTCGGGCGTCGGAGGTCGATGAACGACCTCCGCCCCCCATGAGCGCCGGCCTGGGGGTGACAGGTGAAGCCGCCTGTCACCCTGGCAGAAGCAGGCCGCGGCGGTGGCGCGCGTGGCGCGCCTCCCCGTTTCCGGGGACGAGTTGGGGACTCTGTGGTCCCCACACCCGAGAAGAGGGCCATATCGTGAGAGATGGCCCTGGGTCGGCCGGGGTGCGAGGGATATGCCTGTCAACCTCACCTTCGGCAACCGAAACGACCCACAGGCGGCGTGCGTATAGTATAGGGACCTATAGGTTCAAAAGGATGCCCTTTGGGGTCCGCAACGGTCCGGCCACGTTCCAGCGTCTTATTGATCGTCTCCGGTCCTGCTCTGCACTTCAAGAGGTAACTATGCTATGCTACTTAGATGATCTGTTGATTATGTCCCAGGGGTACCAAAAACACCTGCAAGACCTCGAAATAGTATTTAAACGTCTAGCCGACTTCAAACTCCATGTCAATAGAGAGAAATGTGTCTTCGCCAGAGCTAGCGTTAAATACCTCGGTCATGTCATAACTCAACAAGGTATATCGGCCGATCCAGAAAAGGTGAAGGCTGTAACTGATATGAAGGAGCCAGGTAACCTTAAACACCTGAGAACCTTCCTACAAACTTGTTCTTGGTTCAGAAAATTCATACCGAGTTTTTCAAAAATTGCCGAACCATTAACCCGTTTGACTAGAAAGAACCAAGAATGGTCTTGGGGCTCAGAACAGACCCAAGCATTTACCGAGCTAAAGCGTCTACTGACCACAGCTCCCATACTGGTTCAAGCCGATTTCAGTCGTCCTTTTGTTCTGCGTACAGACGCAAGTAACTACGCCTTAGGTGCAGTTTTATTACAGGGCGATAGCAATCAGGAAAGGCCTAATCAAATCATAGGTAAATATCATACTCAGGATCTTAGCCTTTATCAAGGTAGGGAGGACAGCACTGTACCAAAACCCGTAATTCCAAAAAGGAATCGCGGACGTCCTACAAAGAAGGTTGAATCACCAGTCCAGGAGCGAGGGCGTTCTCCAGAACTGGAGGGGGAGTATATAGCAACCCAGGTTCCTAGACATTCTATACGCGCCACGCGTGGACGGTTACCCGCGCGCTATGCGTCTCCCTCTGACACATAAGCGGTTAGTTCGACACACGGCCGCAAGGGCAGTCCGCCGGCTACCGCGCTTACGCACACGTCTCGCTGGTACCTACCTAAGCTCGCCGGAGCAATACTTACTGTATTCGACGTAGTGTTACTGACTTTCAGGCATTGTAACCCCGTAAACATTATCAGTGTAAATCAATCTTTGAAATATATTATATACTCACATCTCGTGAAACTATTCATTCCCCTGAGACTGACGTCTCCCCCATAACATGCATAAAAAGCCATATCTTAATTACATGTATGGACACAAAGGATTGTTGTACAACACTAATGTTTCCTGTTTCCAATAGTAGGGGAGGCGTAGCAAAAAGTTCGGTTATATATTGACAAGATTTTCTTTTAAATCAGTACGAATGGCAACTTCCGCCCATATGAAACGTAACTAACATTTACGACGAGGCTTGACAATGCTGCGGAAATATCAGCGCAGGCTGCGACTCAGGCCACTATAGTCTATAATCCTCTAGCCAGTAAGTAAGAGACTTTAATATGAGTGGGCACGCAAAAAAATCGGTCATTGGATTTACTCGGACGCGTCAGTTTTTTTTTTATATAGGACACGTCAATTAGCCTTCGCCCTGCCTGATGGTAAAATAAAGGCAAAGTCTCCGAAAAGAGGTCATAGTCAAAGTCAAAAATCATTTATTCTGCATAATCCATTAAATCGGCACTTACAAAACGTCAATAAAAAAGGAACATGAAAATTAGTTTAGTAAATGGACCACCGGCACCGGTTCAAAACGCGGCTCCGACCTGAGAAGACTCCGGCAAGAAACTCAGCGGGTATTTTTTTTTTCTATTTACAACTAATCTAGTCTACTTATTCTAAATACAAAAAATTACTAGATCAGCATAGTTGAGCGAACAGCTCATTTCCAAGCTTGTTTATCATCCAAGTATTCTTGGATTTTATAATAGCCTTTCTGGCACAATTTACGTTTAACTATATTTTTAAATTTATCTGCAGGTAAATCCCTAATTTAATTAGGGAGCTTGTTAAAAAACCATTACTTACATAAATCACCTTAACTTACATTCATTCATTACCAGCTCACGTGTTTCCTTCTTCCTAGAGTCCCGGATCCTAAAAGCATCTAATGAGGCTGCCAAGCTGAGTGCCACTATTGTAACATTAGTATGTTACAATGGTGGCACTCAGCTTGTCCGTCATGGTGACCCCCTTTCCAGAGACTTTACCTTTGGCTTACCATCAGGCGAGGTGAAGTCAAATTGCCGTGTCCTATATATATAAAAGTACCTGGAATGAAGATATATGCCGGTAGCTATACCCAAAGTTAGTCCCACAACTAAAGTAAGTACCTAGAGGTAGGTACTTAGTAAATTACGCACATTTTGTGTACTAATAATAAAGTCCTTCTAGATAGGTAATCCTTTTGTATCCCTTCCCTAATTAAAGTTCTAATGTTATCGTATTATGTGGATGTTACTTTATCTCTTTAGTAGTTTACCGACGACGTCATGGTAGATTACTCTTTTCATTATTCTCTAGGATAGAAAGATAGATAGGACTTTTATTTATTTATTTCTACGATCTGCGACTTATTTACTATAGATAGGTACAAACATACCTACTCGGCAGTATCAAATACTATCTAGTCTGGCCAGCGAAACAAGGTTAAAAAAACAGCGGCAAATTTGAAAAATCGACAGATTGCAACACCGATTATACATCGATAAAACGGAGTTGATACCATGATTTATTTTTATTTTTTTATAAGGCAAAAGTAAAACCCAGCCTACACGGCACTAATGACCGTTGACTAATGTTTATTGTACTTTTTGTATAAAGTTCCTACAATAAATTAAAGAAAGAAAAACATGTGTTTGTGCCGTCAAGGCTTGAAGACTTGTATTTCCGGAAAAAGCTGACGTGTTTGTACTCTACAACACAAACATTTTTTTTTTCAGATATTCATGACTAATAAAACAGGACCTTTAAAGTTTACCTTTATGAACATCAGATTCCTACCCTATATTTAAAAATAATTATTGGCCAATTAGGTACTATAAAATACTGAATAATTACTTAAAATCAATAATTTATTCAACATGAATGAATTGTTTTTTTAATACTGGCCAGTATTAAAAAAACAATTCACTTTGAGAAATTATTCGTAAATTATAACATTATATGAGTATCAAGAAGTTTTCGAAGACTATAAAATACTAACTCACAGGGCAAAAACTGTAGCCATATAAAAGTTTATAAAAAATGATTTTTTCATCTTTCGTTGGCCAGAGTCTAGATATGCTTTCTTTACCAACACCGAGTTCTCGTAAAAGTTTCAGGCTCGTATACTAGAATAATACTCAGTCTGAATCTAGATTTAGCTGAGGACAGATTGTACAAAAAATCTGTCCTTAGATCAATCGATACTCAGACTGAGTGACATTTTAGAATACGGGCCTCAGTTCTTATATCTTGTATGTGTTCGATTCATTAAAAAATTCATCCTTCGATCTTAAGATATTTTGAGTCGATATTGAACATTTATCCCGTTATTTCAACAGCAAGCCCCTTGAATACCGGCCACGAGACAACTACGAGCTTGAGCGCCTTCCTCGTCACGACCAGCCCCAGAGAGACGTTTACGACGGCATCAGGAACAGACCGACAGCACACATGACTGGATACACTGGCTACGTTCCCGGGATGAACTTCAGGTAGGTGCTGGAAGATAGTAGGTATTACTACTATCTTTTTTTCATGCAGAAATACACTCAGATGCCTCCCCGCCGCCGTCCAGTGGTTATGTCGAATTCAAATCGGCTAAAACCGCACACCGTCTTGGGTCTTCAGAGGTGTGAGATTGCTTAAAACATATCAGATGCTTTGTACTACCTACTCACGTTTTCACACGTTAAATAGGCTATGAAGTATTTCGTGAGTTTCATAAAAATATTAAAATTACTTCAACATCGTAGTGTACGGCGCGCAACGGCGCGCGGCGGTGTAAAAGAATCAAGACTGGTTCTGTTTTGAAACCACTGACTTCTTCTTTATTGAATTAAATTAATCGCTTCCTCGCTTAATCGCGAGGTAACGCGGTCAGCATCATGGGCACCATTGCGCCGGGACCGATGCGGAGTGGGTTGTTCGACGCGACATAATCGCGAATCTATTTTGTGTTTATGTTTTAATATTGATAATTTGTACTTTAAATTAATGCTGAGGTAAAATATTCCGTAAATGGGATTTGTCCTTATATGGATTCATAACTTCACCAAATTCACAACTTGGTATGGTTCAAGTAATTGTACTATGCGGAGTCTGAACCCGCAATACTAAACGGACAGTAAGTAGCTAGTAAGTACCTATATAGCAATATGAATGACCATCCAAGCAGCTCTACAAAACTAGCAAATTTCCCTCAAAATTTAGTTTTAACCAACTAAACTTCGTAGGTACCTACATACCTACTTAATTGTTTTGTGAGGCAGCAACTAAACTTGTTTACGTATAATTATCAATGAATATTGGTTTCTAGTCCTACTTCGTAACAAGTTTGATGGAAGTCATTCTAAGTTCGTGGTTTAATGTTTTGAAGGACTACAAAAGGCCTAATTTCGCAATTGAGTTTTAAATTTACTAATTAGTTTACCCTTGCGAAGTTTGTCATGAACCGAATTCGTTTTAAGCACGCACTTATTTAGACATAAATTTGCGAAAGCTGCATCACGACATAGATTTTATAACTTTTTTTAGACACGCACCAGTCAAGAAAATATCAGTAGATTTTTGCTATTTAGGGTTACGTACCCAAAGGACAAAAGCGAAAACCTATATTAGACTCCAATATCTGTCTGTCAGCAGGTCTATAAAAAATTATAGGAGGTAGGACACGGCTTGAATAGCTTATATCGACGGTATTTTCGTCCAATTGAGCAGTCCAACTAGGGAAAGTACCTCCGCCCTACAGAATACCGCGGTTATAATAACTTCATGTTGTGTGTGAGTAGGGTAGCCAGAGCTCACTGGAGAATTCGTGCTGTCAGTGGGATAACTAAAGGTTTGACCTGCTTTGTCCTCCACACTGACAGCACAGAAACTCTGTGCCTACAGGGTCGGCAGCACGAGTGTGGCTTCTCTGGTGTTACACACGTCCATAGGCCACGGTAACCACTTTCCGTCAGGTGGGCCGTGCGCTTGTCTGCCACCTAAGTGGTATAAAAAAAAATGTCATATCTCATGCACAGTGATAGCTAGCTCGAAAAACTTTCGTATTCGTATCGTAAACGTATCGAGAGAACGGATATTGCAATTGGCTGCCTACCTAATGTGTGTGTGTGTTTTTTTTTTTTTTACGTGCGCAAAATCCCCTCGGATACCTCCCCACCGGAGCCGGTGGAGGAGGTTATGTCGGACTCGAACCGACTAAAACGCACGCCGCCTGTGGGTCGCTTTGGTTGCCGAAGGTGAGGTTGACAGGCATATCCGTCGCACCCCGGCCGACCCAGGGCCATATCTGACGATCTGGCCCTCTTCTCGGGTGTGGGGACTACAGAGTCCCCAACTCGTCCCCGGAAACGGGGAGGCGTGCCGCGCGCGCCACCGCCGCGGCCTGCTTCTGCCAGGGTGACAGGCGGCTCCATCTGTCACCCCCAGGCCGGCGCTCATGGGGGGCGGAGGTCGTTCATCGACCTCCGACGCCCGAGTTGCCTTCGTACGCGGGCAGCTTGTCTTGCGATCCTTGTGTGTGTGTGTGTATGAAGCTTGCCAATTGCAATGCTGCGTTCTCTCGATACGTTTACTATATATGATTACGATAGTTTATCGTGCTAGGGGTACAGATGTACTTCTGATGACGCTATAATTACAAATACCTAAGTAGCTTCTAAAAATGGAAACCTTTGTTTTTTTTTTATACCACTTAGTTGGCAGACAAGCACACGGCCCACCTGATGGGAAGCGGTTACCGGCCTATGGACGTATGCAACACCAGGGGTGTCACACTCGCGCTGCCGACCATGAAGAAACCTTCTGATGCCCCTCTTGAAGAACCCCATATTGTAGGCGCTTAGGAAAACCGCAGCAGGGAGGTCATTCCACAGCTTGAGTGTGCGCGGGATGAAGTTTCTTTCATACCGCACAGTGCGCACCGTCGTCGTAAGCGAGTCCGACTCGTACTTGACCGATTTTTAAAAAAATATATGATTGGAAAGACCAACAATTCTATGTTATTTTATCATTTGCTAAATACACTTAATTTCCTTCATACTTTTGTTTTACTATGTATAATCTTAACATGAAAAATTTCATCTATTCATAACTCCTAATTAATACTTGATAATCTTGTTTTTATTGTCATAATAGGTGACATTATTGCATGCCAATCCGGCTGAATTATGGTGAAACTCAAATGTATTGCTTGTAACATCTTTGTACCCATATATCGCAATAAAATAAATTGAATTGAATATACTAATATCATAAAGCTGAAGAGTTTATTTATTGGTTTCTTTTTGTTTGAATCCCAGGAACGACATATTCGAATTGAAAATTGTTATTCGTGTTGAATAGTCCCTTTATCAGAGAAGGTTTTAAGCTACACACATCAACAAAGTCTAGGGAACAAGGACATTTCTAGTTTTTATTTAAAAACCCTTTCTTGTAATAGTGAGTGTTTTATATCAATAGAAGGGTATTTTTATACCGTTTTTAATTTTAATTTTAATAAAAACATTTTCATACTAAATATTTTTTTTTTTTAAGAAAGAATTGAATAGTGCCAATATTGAGTATTACAACCTTCTATGATTAGGCACAAAAATAACGAGGTAGTAAGAAATACAGTAATTAACCGTACTTTAAACGTTTTTAATAATCTAGAGGACCTCCTAAAGCATTAGCAACAGCTCGACAACGGCGTGGCATACTTAGTATGAGATTGTCAATCATCGTCTGTGGAATATGGCTCCATACACTGCGAAGGTGTAAAAAAAGTTGTTCTTCAGAGTTCAGATTTTCCAAAGAATCACTGTAAGCTCTTCTCCCAAGCAAATCCCAGGCATGCTCTATGGGATTGAGGTCGGCAGACTGAGCAGGCCATTCCAACGTCGTCATATTGTGCTCGCTTAACGCATTGACCACTACCCTCGCGGTGTGTGACCGTGCATTATCTTGCATGAACATAAAATCTTGACCGAACTGCTGTCGATGAGGGATTACCATGGGGTGTATAACCTCCTGAATGTATTGGTTTGCATTCAAATTGCCCCGTATCCAAACGAGGTCGGTCCTTCCACCAAGGCGAATTCCAGCCCATACCATGATTGTTCCACCTTGGTAAGGATGAACTTCTTGCGGATTCTGGAGACGACTCCGACGTCCAGGAACTCGCCATATACGCACTCTTCTCGAATCAGGATGAAAACCGAAGCAAGATTCGTCGGAAAACAGAACCCGTGCCCATTGATGGTCGGTCCACTGTAAATGTGCGTTAGCCCACAATAAGCTACGACCTCGATTTCCACGTCGAAGAGCTGGAACCCTAAGCGGTCTGCGAGCATAAAGATTGGCTTCATGTAGTCTTGTTCTGACAGTTTGATCGCTAATAACCACTTGATGCTGAGACTGGAGGCCTGCGACCAACTGACGAGCAGTAATCGTGGGTTGCCGCCTTGCGGAATTTTGCAAGAAACGATCTTGTCGCGGGGTAGTAACCCTATTTCGTCCCCTGTGACGTTCGGCAACATCCCCTGAGACCTGTAGCGTGCCCATAATCTGCAAATTACGCTTGGTTGGGTGTTGACAGCATCCGCTACGTCGCGTTGAGTTCGTCCAGCTTGCAGCATACCAACAGCCCTTAACATCTCTTCGCGACTTAAATGACGACGTGACATGATGACTACAGTCACAAAAATGCACAAACCATACGTAAAAAACGTATTATTGATAATAAACGTTATTTACAATCAAAAAAAATAATTTTTATTTTGCCTCAGAGAAACTGCACAATCAAACACTTTTAAAAGTTTTCCCTCCATATTCGAAAATCATTACTTATATAAATTTATTTTTAAATTTCGAACAACTCTGTAATCTACTTTATTCTATTTTTATTTATTTGCTGCCAGTTATTTGCAAAACAAGATTTACCTACACGAAAAAAAATAATTGGGGTCATCTTGTTCCCTAGACTTTGTTGAGGTGTTTATATATCATCACGCTACTGTTTAAAGGAGCGTAGCAATGATCATAAGACTCAACAAATCCAACAAATTTACATACATTATTTGAAGACGAAAAAGCTACGGGCTCAAAAGGGTGATGTACCAAGGTTTTAAATATGTGCCACAGGCGAAGCTGGGGCGGGTCAGCTATTTATTTTATGAAAGGTTTAAAATTTATAATATGATGTATTGCTGTAATTAGAATTTGGCAAGCTACTTTTGTTGTTTACTGTACCGTTTTAAGCCTATTTGTTAGGGTGATACCACTGGAGTACTAATATTTATTCCGTGCCACTGGGAGTATAAATTGAGTTATGTAAACGAAATTACAGGCATCGCATCGTTAAAAAGACATTATCTACACAACGAAACTAAGTTAACTTTGTCACGTCACGAACTTTCAAACTTCAATAAAAATTGATGACAATTTTTTATTTGGCAAAATTATTTTTATTGCATAGGTACAGTATCTACCTAATTGACATTATTTTCTGTCATTGTTTTGTTCTCTCATTGGTATTTATAACAGGCAAAATAATCCAAATATTCAGTTGAAAAAAAAAATGTGATTCATATTAATTATACTAGCCGTTGCCCGCGGGAAATCGGATTCGGATCCAACTTTTTTTTGTGCGGAGGTTCCTTCTGACACCACTCTCATCGCCATCAGGAGTGGTTGGATGTATGTCGAACCGACGAAAACCACATGCCATCTCGGGTGTAAGATTGCCTAGAGCATCGCATGCTCCCTGGCTGATCTGGAATGGACCTGGTCATCTACTGTTTTAGATGACGTCCTCAGAAGTGGGACGTCAATGGCGGGGTGGCGAAAGCCTGCTCCTTGTATGCTCTCCACTGTGCCCTCTGATCAGAGAGACATGAAGGAAGTCTTTTTTTTTTTTTTTTGTTTACGTGGTGGAATGCATTTACGCACTTCGCTCACCCCCCGCGGGGGCAGGAGGCTCGCTTCGTGTGGGACTCCTGGCCTTGGACAAAGGCCATACTACCCACTAAACCACCACGGTGTTCCTCCTTCGCCTAATCCGAGCCGCGGGATAGTCTGCTCACCGCGACTCGGCTAGGGGCGCCCTTGGTAGGCCCGCTACTTAAGACCCCACCATCCAGGCAATCAGGCCGGAATGGTGGGGGTTTTTCATCTCAAGAATGCACCCCAGGAACACACAGGGGCGCATTCCGCCACATCAGCATAGGGGCAGCGGGTCCCCCGACCCACTGCCCGTGGCCACTCTCATTCGGGGACGCGGGCGAATTGAGTTCGCCGGCGTCCCCTCGCCGGGGGCCTGCGGGGCGGAAGAGTGAGCCCAGCTCGCTCCCGCTCCCGCAAGGCCTCTCTCTTTGCCGCCATCACCTCGCTAGCGAACGAGGCGACGGCGGCCCAACACTGTTCGCTGCCGGCCATAGCTGAAACTACGGCCGACAGCGAGAGGTCCACACCAATGATGCTTGTGAGGGCCGCCCTTTGGCCGCCCCACGCGTCACACACGGCCAAAGTGTGGTGTGCCGTGTCGGGGTCGCCGCTGGTGCAGTTTCGGCACCGGGGCTCCGCTTCCACCCCCACATGAAGGAAGTCTTAGGGCAGCCTTTTACAGGGTCCCTCCCGTTAGGACCGGTATTTGCGTAGAGGGCAGCGCCTCCGCTGGGCGAGAGGCGCTGCCGCCTTCGTTGCCCAGGGTGCACCGCACAGAGGTTCCGGAGCACGTAGTCGGATCCCGTTCCCGTTGCATGTTCTGTTCAGCAGAAACACCTACTTCAGCTTCCCCTTCAATATCTTTTGGATAGAACGTCCGATTTCAGTAATTCAAAAGTAATCAACAGGTATTTAAACAGTCTTGAAAATGAAATAATTTATTTGGATAAGAATTAGTTAAAATGTATAGTCTGATTTTGATCGACTTTTTTGCTTGAATTTATTTCGGTGCACGTAAATTTATAAATTGTGATATCCCTTAGGTAAATTATTAATTGTAATTATATAGTTTGAATGGCAATTTTGATCGAAGTATAATAGAAGCACAATATATCTAACGTATTTTAATCTAAGGAATAATACTGTATTGCTAAAAATAATTTCGAAAATGACACATTATTATATTGTAATTTGTAAAAAGATAAAAATGGTTACTGTGGGTTTTCATTAGGAGATAGACATATTCGCGGATTTTTATGTAGACCTTTTTAAGTTATACATTTCCGCAGTACATTATTTTGTTCATCATCAATAGTTTTCACAGCGCACGCGATGTGAGGAATTTTTAGGTCATTTTTTTTACACCTTGAATTGCAATATTGGGTTTTAGTAAAGATCCCTAAAGATTTCAAAAAAAAAATTTTTGAAATCGTCGAATTTTACGAGTTTATTCGATTACAAAAAAAAAACCCTTATTCTTTAATACCTAGATGTATCGAAATCTGCCGGATATGTTTTTTTTTTTTTACGTGTGTAAAATCCCCACGGATACCTCCCCACCGGAGCCGGTGGAGGAGGTTATGTCGGACTCGAACCGACTAAAACGCACGCCGCCTGTGGGTCGTTTTTTTTGCCGAAGGTGAGGTTGACAGGCATATCCCTCGCACCCCGGCCGACCCAGGGCCATCTCTCACGATCTGGCCCTCTTCTCGGATGTGGGGACTACAGAGTCCCCAACTCGTCCCCGGAAACGGGGAGGCGCGCCAGGCGCGTCACCGCCGCGGGCCGGATATGTTGACATTTATGAGCACTGCTCCGCTCCCTTTTGTAGTAGTGATGTTTTTTTTTACGTGCGTAAAATCCCCACGGATACCTCCCCACCGGAGCCGGTGGAGGAGGTTATATCGGACTCGAACCGACTAAAACGCACGCCGCCTGTGGGTCGTTTTTTTTTGCCAAAGGTGAGGTTGACAGGCATATCTCTCGCATCCCGGCCGACCCAGGGCCATCTCTCACGATCTGGCCCTCTTCTCGGGTGTGGGGACTACAGAGTCCCCGGAAACAGGGAGGCGCGCCAGGCGCGTCACCGCCGCAGGCCGGATATGTTGACATTTGAGCACTGCTCCGCTCCCTTTTGTAGTAGAGTGATGTTATATAGCCTCCGTCGATAAATGGACTATTCGACAGTACAAGATTTTTTTAATTCGAATCGATAATTCCTGACATGTGCGTTCAGTGAAAATCCAAGACGGAACTTGAACACGTGCCCAGTCCCTTTCAAATGTGTGTATTGTTTGATTTCTACGCGTTTAATAAATATTTATTTCCAAATATTTTCAGTTACGGCAAATCATATGGACGAACATCAGACGATTGCATGGCAGATTTCTCGGAGAGGCAACGGGAACTGAGGCGCAAGTCAGACTTCCATAAAAGTTACGCGAGATCCCGAAGTGCGCCGAAGATGGAGACGGTACATTCGAGAGACGAAATACGACGGGATCTCAGCAGATTTAGAGAAATTAACAAATATAAAGGTGAGCTTTTGACAGATTACATCTTTTGACAGATTTAATTCAATACAATTCAATTTAATTTAATAATTTTATCTTTGTAATGTTTTATGGTGAAAATTAATTTAAATTTGATTTCATGACATTTGTGTACAGTATCTTATGTCTATTGTATTGTAAAAATGATAATAGATAAAATATGAACTTAAATATGTAATGAGTCTCTGATATTTGAAATAAATGAACTTTGATTTGATTAAATTCTATGGCCCGTATTCCAGAACGGTAGGTACTCAGTCCTGGGTCTCGATTAATATATGTCGTTTTTGTGCCGTCAGTGTTAAAGACAAAGCAGGACAAGCTTTTTATTTACCCACTGACAGCGCAAAAACTCTCCAGTGAGTTCTGGCTACCCTACTCACCGCTGGGAACACAACACGAAGTTATTATGGCCGCGGTATTTTGTAGGGCGGAGGTACTTCCCCAGTCGGTCTGCTCAATTAGACAAATACCGTCGTGTCCTACCTCCTGGTAAACAATGTAACTAGTCATGTTATACATGTTTGATTGATATTATTTTTCTTTATTACTTAATCACTCGATTATTTTATTTACAGAAAACACAATATCCCCTGAATTCCCTCCAATCGCGGGCTACACGGGTCACATACCGCGTATCAAAGGCTCAGAAGCGTCACTCAGTCAAAGATACCACTGCGCGGCCAAACGCGGCTTGGAACTAATAAAAATCGAGAAGGAGAAAAGAAAAGAACTTCAAACAGCCAACGCGAACGTCAGAGCTATACTGAAAAAAGACGAGAGGAAATACTCCTATTGGAACTGGGGATAGCATACAGCCAGAAGGATGTTCTTCCACAAATGTCGGTAAACATTCTTCTATAAAAAGGAACAATCAGTATTTTCTTAGCAGAAAAGCAATGAGTCAGTATACTAGAAATAAATATTTATTTCATAGTTTTATAGGCCTGTTTTTATGTGAGTGTTGACAGCTAGTTGGAATTGAGCCTTTTTCAAGCTGGTAACATTGAATTCACCAGTTGTATTGATGCCGTTCCAGTCCTGCCTTAGTGAAAATATTTAAAATATTTTCGTATTAAGTTCATAAGTTGCTGTTCTAAGGTGAATGTTCCTGAGAAAATGTGATGAATTCTACATTTTAAATTCATGGTCAATAGAACACTTTTTTCACTGAAAATTTTGCACAGATTAAAAAAGCATTCAAAGAGTATATAATTCTATACTCCTAATTTGGAAATGCATTTATTTAGTACAGAAGCTAGCCTGTTAAATTGTCTGTAAGAAAAAAGTTAAAATTAAACTACATAGTTAGTAATACTTGTTTTATTCATATATTTATTAAATATTTTATATATAATTTAAGAGAACTTAAATATCAACATACAAAAATATTAATTTTTATCAGATAAATATATTTATTTTATTATTTTTGGCTTGAAATATAACTGGCTGGTCATATTCAACCATACACAATTAGTAATTATTAGAATCTGTCATGTTGTACATGACTGCATAATATACATCTAAGTTAACATAAATTAAAACTATTTGGTCTTGGGATAACAATTTAGCTATTTGCTAGACACTTTTACTTTTAAAGGTCTATAACGCTAGAAAAATATTAATATGATCACGTCACATGTGTAGACAAGGAATATAAATCAATTATAAGGATTTGAAACTCTATATCATATTCATTATACCCGTGACCAGAGGGCTGGTTTATTCCTTGCGCAAAGGATTGGTATTGCCATTCAACGTGGCAACGCCGCCAGCCTTCTGGCCACCCTCCCGGTTGACATCGATGGGGAGGAATTCTTTGATAATAACTTTTAAACTTTCGCGTTCCATGATATACAATAATGTTAACGGGATTTAACGCGATCATGGTATAGGTACATTATATAACTTTGGTTTGCTTTATGTTTCGACCAGGTTACACCGGCCCTGGTCACAGGCTGACTGACAGAGTCAGCCTCAGTCAGCCTCTGAACACGACCGGTGTAACCGAATGGAATTCTTTGATGCCTAAACCTGCAGGATTGTATAGATGTATTCAGTGCTGTTTTTATATTTTAATTTTAATTTAATTTTTAATTTAAGCTAAAAGCCTTATTAAAGAAATCGGACAGAGGCTCATCGAGGCGACCGGTGACACTCGTTCCGGGTCGTTCCTGGTCCAAAGGCTGTCCATTGCCATCCAACGTGGAAACGCAGCAAGTGTTATGGGCACTTTTGCACCGGGAGCGATCAGGGGCGTGTTATTTGATTAGTAGTTTTGACATATTGTATTGTAATCAATGTATTATGACTTAATAAATTACGTAAAATTTAGATAAATTGATTATAGGTATATCTTTATCTATACTATTATAAAGCTGAAAAGTTTGTTTGAATGCGCTAATCTCAGGAACAGGTTCCAATTGAAAAAATCTTTATGTGTTGAATAGCCCGTTTATCGACGAAGGTTTTAGTCTATTTATCATCACGCTATTACTTAAGGGAGCCGAGCACTGATCATAAATTTTAACAAATCCCACTTCCATGCATTATTTCAAGACTAAAAAATTGCGGGCTCAAAGGAGTTATATGAGGTTTCAAAATATGCCTTTTTTATACAACTTAGGTGGCAGACAAGCACACGGCCCATCTGATGGAAAGTGGTTACCGTGACCTTTAAACGTTTGCTACACCAGAGGAGTTACACCCGTGCTACCGACCCTGTAAGAACAGAGTTTCCGTGTCAGTGTAGAAAGTGTATGAGTTAGTGTACAGGGGACGCTGAGGTCAGCTGGTATAATTACATAAAGTTATATATCATATTCATTACATAGAGTTCAAATCCTGGTGATTGATTTATATTCCCTGTCTAAACATGTGTGGTGATATAAAATAGTATATAACCTACAACTCGTCCCGACTATTAGACTTGGAACTTCGAATACTAATGTGATAGTGATGACTTGTTCTCACTGACTGTCTTATCAACGAAGATCCTAAACGGCTATGACGACAAGCTTGTGCTTTGTAAGCGTCCTCAATTAAGTTGTTTGTATTGGAAATTTGGTGTCGGTAGGGAACATAGAACTGTCTGCTGGTAAAATCCATATATAGAAGGATAATTGAGACTCGTAAAGCAATCTCGATAATTTCTGTTATTTTTAAACTTCATAATTATATAATGGACGTAGTGGTTTGTCGCCAGCCTTACCATTCATTATTATGGAGGGTAGGCGCACAAAAAATGTTCTCCGCACACTTCTCGACACTCGCAAAACAGTCAAGTCGTGACCACAGGTGCCGCAACGCATCCGAAACGTCGACAAAAACAGTAAGTTCCATGATTTTATCGCGAAAAATTCCGAACCGTTATATAATTATGAATATTTTTTCTAGTAAAATAACTAAATTATATATCCCAAAACATAGAGGTACATAAACTTAAGGCACATACATCAATCTCGTTAAACAAGGGCCTTTACAATTAGACGCCTACTTAAATAAATCTTTTTTAATATTAAACTTTAATTACAATTAAAAAGTAACGAGAGCATAGTTTAAAGGAACCTACTGTACGGTCAGCAGAGAAATCTAACCTAAAAATGCTGCTTCATTTTGTATTCCCATGAAAATGACTTGTTTTTTTTTTATCAAGTTCTTGACACTCATACATTCTACTTGAGTGAGTTCATTTCAAACAATTAAAATAATTGACTTTAAACCTGTGTATTGTAGAAATGTATACGAATTCGATCTACTAGACTCAGTTTGATAGACAAAAAGGACCCCGATTACTGCAAAAAAATGCCATTTAATTTTTATTGTGCCTTAAAACCTAAAATTAATGGCATCTAGAAGATGGTATAAAAAAATGTAATGAACTAACAATTTTGGTCTTTATATCTATATTTTTGAAGTATAAACAGTAACAGTGCTTGAAAATAACAAGAATCGGTATCCAGGTTAAACCAGTGTAACCACACGTGACGTAGCAATAGGATCAAATTTTTCATGTTAAATATTATGAGGAGGACAAAAACGAACTTAGAAAAACATATACACAATTACATATTTCATTAGCCGCACATTTAGGAACTAGCTTTTTTATACGACTTAGGTGGCAGACAAGCACACGGCGCACCAGATGGGAAGTGGTTACCGTGGCCTATGGATATTTGCGACACCAGGGGCGTTACACAGGCGCTGCCAACCCTGTAGCAACCTTCTAATTTGCCCCTCTTGAAGCTTTTTAGGTTTGTTCCGTACCTCAAAAGAAAAAAAAACAGAAACCCTTATAGAATAGCTTCTTTGTCCGTCTGTCAAAACATTTTTCTCAGGAATATGTGGAGGTATCGAGTTGAAATTATTATCACATACTCAAGTCTGTAAAGTCTTGAAACTGTCCAAAAATTCAAATCAACGCAATCAAAATATATTGTGGTTTATGCAGTATAATTTCGTCCGTAAATAAAATTTTGTACGGAACACTTGGAGTGCGACTTCAACTCGCATTTGGACGACTATTTTTACAAAGTAGTTTAAGGTAACTTTAGAGCACTAAAAATAAAATTGAAATAGGTTTTATCTTTTTTTTTAAATATAAATAATGTCATGTAGTATCGAAGGAATGTGATAACATGACTCACACCGGCTTTCCCATTAAAATAGTGATTAATATTAATGTAGAAATTATTAGTATATAATCTACAATATACCTTAAGGCCTTAAGGCCTTAAGGCCTTGCTTATCTCTTGAAAGTTGTAAATATTCAGCATTCAACACTAATATGAATTGACTACGTTCTAAGAAAAAGTTATTATGTCGTGCATACACCTTTCTCAATGGGGTAGGCAGAAGCTACATATTTCTACTTGCTACTATACTGACATACATCTTTTATAATAGTTTTCTTATACATGTTCGCCGACAAGGCCTTTCTCTAAATAAAAGTTCCACGATAACGATACAACACAAGTAAAACAAATGTTTAAGATATAATATAACCCTCACATACAGTTACATTTAGTTTATATAGCACCAGAAGGGTTTAAAGGAGGCCCTTACATTTCTCTTATTTCATTCAATGTAAGGGGGCCCTTACATTGAACGAAAAAAATTCGATTCCTTAGTTTTCGTGTTTTCCTTATAAGTAAAATCTGCCTTTTAAATGACATTTGAAACTTATTTGAACTTTTTATGTTAGGTCTTTGAAATTGCCGAAATTTTCTTAGAAATTCATGAGTTCGTTATTCCTGTAATTTAATAGCTATTTCCATTATTTATATTCCATTTGTTTGAAAGTTGAACTTTGTATTAAATTTTGTTTTGATTGGCCGCTTGATAAATTAAATTCGATCTTCAAAAACAGAACTTCCTAAATGCTATAGTCCGGACGCGAAGCAGAAAGAATTTCGTACGTTAACCTATTATTACCTATCTCTGTCACTCCCGCGTAAATATAATGTGTCTCGCTCACACAGATGCAATAACCGCCGTGGTCAGGAACTGTAAACCTTTTATTTGAAACGTAAGGTTTGTTCTTGTTTGCATGTGGTTTTAACACAACATTTAAGATGGCAGATGTCAAAAAGTTGCTTCAGGATGCTTTAGGCAATATTTCAGCAGAAAAATGGCAAAATTGCATAAGTCACGTAAAAAAAGAGTAATCGAAATAAGATAGACTAGTAGTTTTGTCTACATTATCATCTAGATAATGTAGACAAAACTGTTGATTCTTTTGTTATAAATGTGACTGGCGAGAAGTCATCAGAAAGCAGTAACTCCGATACAGAGGAATCGGATTCTGATTTATGAATTATATTTTTTTTTATTTCTACTAAATTAGTAATTGTAACTCGATTTTTATACTGTTGTTGTTATTTTTGTACTTTATAACAATAATTTATTTAATAAGTTAGTAATTTATTTTTTCTCCAAATATTTCATGTAAACTTCACTTAATAGATAAATGTTTGTGACCACTGTCAGTAGGTAAAGAGGTCATTGTACGAAATTCTTCCTGCTCCGCGACTGGACTTTATCCATTTTGATGATACATTTCATATTACTTTTTTTACAGCTGTCACTTTTCAAAAATGTAATAAAAGTGTTTGTTAGCTTAATGTTGTCTTATTCGAACACAAAAAAAAAACATAAAATTTGAATTTGTCATTCCTAAAAACAATGCTAGAATGTTAGTACTGAAAATTGCGATATCCTCCAATATCTTCAAAAAACCGGCAATTGCATATGTAACGACCTATTATTAAACATAACAATTGTTTGACAGTTGCTGCCTTTAACCAGTGCACATAAAATAATGAAGACCCGTTTTGAATTCAAAAATGTGCTTAACAGTGTATGTATAATAAAAAAAATACTCTCTTTATTCAAACTGTCCAGCAGTGAATTGCGATAGGCTAATTCATTGATTCAAACTGTATCTAAGTCTAAACATACAATAATTACTGAATGAAATTTTAAAACATTTTGTATGCTAAATAAATCGATTATGATTATATTATCGGTTCAGCCGGGATCGAACCCGCGATCTTCATCGCATTCTGACCACTAAGCCACAGAAGTATCTGTGGCTTAGTGGTCAGAGCGTTCCCACTGTAAGAGAAAAATCGTGGGTTCCAATCCCGCCTGAACCTATCCAATTTTTTCATTATCTTAATCGATACAATAATTATAATTGGCGAAATTATATAAAGGTACAGTGGGCATCAAAAATAAAGTATAACGAGGCAAAATAAATATTTGAATTACTATAACTAAATATTTTTAATCAAACTCAACGGCCTTACGAATCTTACGATGGCGAGGTCCCGGGTACGAATCCTGGCCATTATACTACCAAGGTGAACCTACTCCTAAGTCCTAACACAAGCAATTTAGCTGAGCTGGAGAGGTTAGAGAGAATATTAGCAATTTCGGTTCTAAAAAAAGTAATTAAATAAAGAATTTTTTTTAAACGGATCTCGAAAATTACTTTTGAAGCTGAACTATTTGAGTACACATAAGCTGTCAAATAGTAACCTTGATTTGAGTATTGTTTATTCGGCCAGACATTACCCAACAGCCACGCTTAATACCACCAGGTGTACACACAAATACTTTTGCATACTAACAGTAAAATTCCAAACGATCATGACTAATTGAAGTTCGATGTCTGTATTTCGTATATTACTAAGTATAAAAAGTTATTGTCGAATAATTATTACGAACTGCTTATATAAAGTTATAGCAGCGATATAATGTAAATGCTATTGTCCCAATTACAACGTAATTGGAAAAATCAGATTGTTTTAAACAATTTTCTTCAATAAACATCCATTTTTTTTAATGTGCGCAATATCCCTACCGAAGGAATGGAAAAGCTACTTTTTTGTCCGCTCTTAGTCTCCTTTTTGGGCCATTGTGCGTGCATTCACAACTTTTGACAAAATCGTACAGTCAATCATTTTAATTTTTTTATTGCCTATCGATCTTATTTCATGTGGGAATGAAAAGACTATGATACCACTTAAATTTGTGCAACAAAAGTGACAAAAATCGCCAAAAGCGTTTCACATACATTTTGTAAGGAAAAACAAAAATCAACTCAAATTTTAACTATCGCTAAATGATATTAGTTCTTAATGTAATCAAAAGAATGTTTAAGATCAAGTGATATTTGAGTATGATATACATCGACGATGTATGTTCATCTATTTGTCTGTCATGCGTGCACTGATTAAAAAAATATCTTTATTTGATAAAGCATACTTCCTTCCGAGGTAGGTAGATCCATTGCCACCAAGCCGGGATCAAAATCAAAATCAGTTTATTATCATTTTCTTACAAGTTAGTACTTAAACAGTGTTAGCATGTAAGAAAATGATAATAAACTGATTTTGATTTTGATTTAGGCTCAGTGGCAATAAAACCTCCTCGGAAGTATGCTTGTCCAAATAAAGATTTTTTTTGAAAATCTGGTAATGGAGATAAAACCTCAACCTTTGTTTTATATAATATCTCATAATAATTATTATGTTCGCGACCTTTCAACTGAAAGTAGTGTAGATCGATATGCAGTCGATATTTATAATAACTAGATCTTATAATAGAAGCTAGCTTTGTGGAGTGAGTTCAACTATCTTACCAGTCTTTTCATCCACACCATCGACAACTATAGATTTGTCATCTTCAATAGGTGGAGTATTATCTATGACAGGTGTTGCGTTAATTTTATCTGTGGCAAGTTCTAACATTAAAGTTTCGAGTTTTTGTGCTTTTCTCGTCTCGTTGTGGGTGATCAAGGCGCACAAATGTTCAGTTAACAACTCTTTCTTTTCTTTCTCCTTCTGTAACTGGATTTTAGCTTGCAAGAACTCCATTTCTACCTTTAGGTAGTGCTTTCTGAAATTTAAAAGAAGACACTTTAAGTCTTAGTTGAAATGTTGAGAGCGGATATTTTTTTTTATACCACTGAGGTGGCAGACAAGCACACGGCCAACCTGATGGAAAATGGTTACCGTGGCCTATTCTAAAAAAAATTGCTCATGACAGTGACTATGACACGATTTTGTAGTATTTTTTATTTATTTAAAAATACTTTCTTTTTCTTAAAAAATCGGTGTATTTATGGAAGTTATCTAAATAAAAATATAAAAACAATACATCATTGGGTCCCCGTGCCCGTCTTTTGTTTAGAGATATTTCTAAACGTTTAATTGACGCTACTCATGACCAGAGGGCTCGTTTATTCCTTCCGCAATGGATTGGTATTGTCATTCAACGGGGCAATGCCGCCAGCCTTCTGGCCACCCTCCCGGTTGACATCGATAGAGAGGAATTCTTTGATGCCTGAACCTGCAGGATTGTTTAGGAATATTCTGTATTGGTTTTATATTTTAAAAGTACAATTTGCAACTGATAAGGTGTGGTTAGTGGCTAGTGGCTATGATATTGGACTTGTGATCGACGGGTCGCAGATTCAAACCAAACCATAACACAATAGTACCTTTGTCAAGCTAGACCTACTTCTCTAGAAAAATATCTAATCTTGGGGGCTCCATCGGACTCTGATAGGAGGGGTAGATTTGCAGCTTGCTAGCGTTCTTTGATGAGTTGGGGTGGATCGAATGAAATACCCACCATCACGGAAAAAATAACCGCGCCATGACGTGGAGTGGATACTCGCCCTCGAGTAGTAGGTATTCCCGGAGACTAGACCAACTCTCCAAACCACCACCTCCCCCCTGTCATTCCCGCCCCCCGCCATGCCCTGTCTTTCGGCTTCAGGGTGGCCGTCACGGCTAAAAAAAAAAAAAAAAAAAAAAAAAAAAAAAAAAAAAAAGTTTGGTGTCTATTCGGGGGTTTTCGGCCATGCTGAGTCGATTGCGCTAATCCGTTTTCACGTACGACGCACCGTTACAAAGTTACAGAAACGTAATCTGAGGTAATTGACGAACAATTGATAACGGCCGACCCTTGATAACGACCAGCCGTCGTCGCTCAATGTTATCTCGGGTCTGTTGTCTTTTTTGTCAATGTCTGCGTCATAGCCAATGATGACTAAATCTATGATGTAAACGGGTATGTATATGATTTAAAAAAAAGTCCTTTCGCAGTACTAATTTTCTTTATTATTTTCAAAACAATATTTGAATAACTTACTTAGTATGATATCGTTATACAGCGTATTGTTAGTGAACAGGTGCTGGAAATCGGCTAATGACATACCATAATGTTTATAGTATAAATACATTAAACAATATTCGCCACATACTGGAGTGTAATCGTTTTGGATTCGATTAGTGTTGTAATTCCATACTCTGCAATTTCGATCTAAAAACGTACGATGGAAACCTGTGGGTGCTCTACCATAGGAATCAAAGTACTGACCAACTCCATTCGCGTCTATGTGTATAGCAACCCAGTGAGAACCAGGCTTATTGTCGCTATCTAAGTTGCTTATGATATATGTAGGCATATCTACATGAATCGGCAAGCGATTTGCGGCATAAACATTACATTCACTTTTTGAATCCACTTGTCTCAAGTATCTCCGTATTTCTAATGTATTCATGATCGCGTTACGATGTTATCAGGCTCGTAGATTATAAGCAAATAATGAGATCAACAATAATTTAACATATTATAGGGTCTACAAAAACTTTTGTTTTAACTGTAACATGACGTACGAGCTCCCTTTGCTCGCTCCCGCGCATAATAATTTCACTCATAATGAACATTGACCAAATTGGTCTGGTCTATGACAGAGTATCTTAACATACACTGCATTTCGAACATTCACGGTAACATAATATATACAAACACATTGTTAATAAAACAAAGAAATACTTTGTATGAATATATTTTATTGAAAGGATCAATATACAATAATGCAGACTAATTTCTAAAACATATTTAATTCTAATACGCGCTTAATTCTAATACACACTTAATTTTAAAACATTTAAGTTTACTTAACTACTATAGTCAACAGAAATGTTACGGTTTTTATCGATTTCTATAACATTATCAAATTCTGCATAGACAATACAATTAATAGTTTGTGTTAAAGCCGTATCAAAGCGAACTTCTATTCTTACGCTACCATGTTTTATAAGGTTCCAGTGATTAGAAGCATTCGCTGATAAGTCAGGTGTTAAATCGAACGCTAGCAGACAAAACCCTTTGGAATATTGATCTCTAGATATCCCGTTGCCTTCATTAAGGAAATGTATACCTGTACCCGAGAACAACGTATGATAACTAGAAGTAAAAATATTATTCCCAAATGATGGTTGTAAAGCTTTTGAAGGTATTTGTTGTCCGTCTATGTATAAACAAAATGTACTAATATCAAAATTTTCAAAGTTAAATGGGTTTTTAGAGAGATTTCCATTGAATGCTGCATTATTCACAAAACCAACTATACACCGTTTAGGTACTTGACCAAGGAATATGTTATCAAGAGTTTTACCCTGAACACCTGATGGTATCGTCAAAACTTTAACTTCAGCTCGTGTGATAGGATATTTAGCTGTCGTAGATGATAACACTTTTTGATGTGCAAGTAACACAGTTGGATTAATTCGTGCTCTACGAACAATCAGGGTTGCATCTGTAATAGTAACTTTAAACTTAAGGTCATGCGAAGAAGCCATTAGATTAAAATTTTCCCTGGAGCGAACTAATTTTACACACATATCAACACCATTAATCAAAAATTTTTCTTGATTAAATATATCACCATGAAGATGACCAATCATTTCTATTTCTCTACTTTCACTAGCCATTTGTTGTCTCTTTGTAAATCCCTCATTTTTATCATCCATCTCGTCCATTTTCCCAGCTACGTCTTCATACCAAAGACTGCATGATAGATGCGAGTTTTTAGCTGCAGGTGCATAGTTCAATAGTGTTTCTATGTAAGCTCGATAAGCATATGTATTATTTGGAGGTGATACAAGTTTTTGGTTTAAGTACACATCGAGTTGACTAAAAAGCGAATGTAACCAATTGTTAACTGGAGCAACTACTGCACTAGTAGCAAGTTTTGTATTATCCTGGGTTAATATTTTCGCTTTTAGTTGAAGTAAAGTATGAGATAAATCAACGTAGTCGTCGCCTGCTCCGGGTATTTGAAATTCAATAGGTCCATCGTCAGCAAGGGACGAAATGGGCTTATAGTGTATCCATATTCCACTTTCAATACTAGTTTGAGTTGTTGGTAATGCAAATAAATCTAGTTCAGACTTAACACATTCACAAGATTGACTATGTAAAAAAGACATAAGTAGTTAATTCGAAAATATATCTTTAATATGATCACTTTTCAATTTTTTTGCGGCTTTCACTCTCGCGGTTATCGAAGGAATGAATGTAGAAAGACGTTTCCGTTTCGTTATATATCCTGATCCAGACATGTTGATGCTATTTATTTTCTTATCAGCTCTGCGTTTCAAATTGGTACCGACCTCTTTGAGTCGGGATTTAATTGATTCCTCCATAGGACGTGCACTGACCATATCCGACAACAGACCAACGCCAGCATTTAAGGCTTCTTTACCAATTGCTTTAGCTCCACTAGATAGTAATGGAAAAACAGATCGAAATAATCCCCCAAGAAAACTTCCAATACCATGTCCTTTTTGATATGGTGCTCCCCTATAGATCACTCCTATACCTGATCCAGCTTGATGGGAATAATAGTGTTGGTAAGGACATGAGATATTATCATGTTGAGAATACATTATAATTTTTGAAAGTGAAGTTTAATGCACACTGTCCCGAATTGGAATGGTATCTTTTGACCAGTGGTTGATCTTATATCTATTTCAATGGTATCAAATTCTCTACGCATAACAGGCAAATAATGGGGTGGAGAAAAAACATGCATTTTATTAGCACCATAAATGTATTTCGAGGGATCTAATGGTATAATTCGTAGAAGTGGAGTCATCACATCGCCAACAATTTGTGGTTCAACTATATCACAATAAACAAATATTTGCGATGGTAAGCCTAAGTGTAAATTAGCCGGACATTTTCCTATATTTTTTTCTACTAAGTTTCTATTTGGTTCAAAACCTAATTGAAGGGCTAATCTGGATGATAATGTTATGGATTTTATATTTTCATCTGATACACTAACCACAACAAACTTTGATATCTCATCATAACGAAATGTTATTTTTTCTCGAATATTATTCATTGCCTTTAAAATGTGATTAATATTGTCATAATTCGTTGCTGGAATGTGTATTTTGTAATATATTAGAGATTCTTTTTTTTCATTAGGCATTTGTGCTAATTTTGCAATGTATATAACATTTTCATGTTCTTGAACCGTAAACATGGTGCATGGATACTGGAATTCCACAACGCCAACCTTCCATTCTCCTTCTAGTATTATTGGTTTTGGTAATTTTGTGGAAAAAATTGATGTTTTGTTATCTGGAAAGTATTCCATGGAACTATTACTTAGTAAAGTTAGATAAAAGCTTTGTTTGTTCATATTTCTTTCAAATTAGTAGCCAAGACCCAGCTATTAAATTTGTCTGGATAACCTCTCCACTTGACTAACACTTCTTTTCTAACACCAGAATATCGAGAACGTATTATTTTATCTACTTTAAAATTGGCAGTGGGGTCAAACATGATTTTCTGTAACTCTTTTTCATAGAAAGTTCCTATTATCTCTTCGCCCTCTAGGTCTTTAAGAGTGTATACTAAACGGAGACCGGCGAATTACGGAAGATATTATGAATATTTCATCACTCCAGTTAGATTCATAACCTTTTTGAAAAATATGTTTATGTCTCGTTATTCTGACAAACTCACCAACGCGAAACTTCGATAAAGCGATGTTAGAAGGTTTGTCTTTTCCTTTCTTGTAATATAAATTTTCCCATACAGTAATGATATTATCACGATTAACTTCAGATGGACACATTTTGATACTAGAATGATAACTATGATTATACGAGTACAGCAAATCTTGTAAAACATCAATATATTTATGCGTGTTCTTATGTGTGAAATACCGCCACATTTTCATCTTTAGAGTTCTCTGGAATCTTTCTACAATGCTTGCTTTAATATCAGGATTATTAGTAGTATAATAATTAATATTTTTTGAAGTAAAGTATTTTCGTACATCTTTGGATACGAATTCTGTCCCTTTGTCAGATTGTATATGTGTAGGTGTAACTTTAGCTTCCATGAATATACTCTCGAAACATGCTTTGATTGTTTCAGAGTTTTTCTTTTTCATTGGTCTCGCAAAGGCATATTTACTAAACACGTCAATAACACAAAGAATATAGTTGAACCCATCATTATAATTTGAGTAAGTTCTCATATCACTCAAGTCAGCCTGCCACAGTTCGTTAATATTAGATAAAATATATTTATTTCTTGAAAAGTTTCTTTGTACAGGTTTATGTAATGTATATGTTTCTTGTGACTTTAACCAGTTCTTCACATCATCTCTTTTCAATTTACCTTTCATTGCTTTGGTTAATTTGCTAAGGCTACTGTACCCTGCAGGATGTGAAGAATCATAATAAATCTTATTTAATTCTAATATGGGGTCCATTTTTCCCAATCTATTTTTCTTTTTATCTTTTTACGAAATTTACTTTCAGTTATTGGTGTCGAAAATAATTCATCTGCTGGGATTGAATCTTGATGCTCTTGTGATTGTAGCTTTTTAATATATTCAGATCTTTTTGTGTTACCAATATATATAAGCGGTACTTTGATTTCCTTTAAAGCTGTAGCGAATTTTTGCCATCCAGTAGGTTCACTATTTTTAAGTGTCCTCAATGAATCATTTACCAAATCAACAATATTACTTTCAGGAACTTTTTGACCATCTATAACCACAGTGCCTGTCTCATCCCAATTAATCTTATATTTATTCAAAGAGAGTAAGTTCAACAGTGATTCCCCCTTTTTTATATAGGATTTTGGTATAAGTTTTAAAATGTAATTAGATGTGTATGGTCCTTCATTAGTTTCTTGCAAACTTACTTCCTTTACTGATGTGTTAGAATGGACTGTAGATATATTATCTTCATCATCAGTAATATACTTCACCGATCTTTTCGAGTCTTGATTTATTATTGGTATTTCATAGGGTTGTCGCTCCTCTTTAGTGAAGTTTAAATATCTTTGTAGAGTTTGTAAATATAAAATACACTTCTTTCGATCATCCATATCGCTATTTAAAATGTTTTGCATATCTGTGTCTAAACGAGATAATGGAGTATCAACCGCGTTAGGTTGTTTTAACTTTTCTAATAGAGATGGATCGATGAGTAACATTTTTTTAGCATTATCCATTTTTCTTAGACAAGTGTACTAACCAAGGCACTTAGAACAGAACCCAAGATTAGTGGTAGAAATGCACCACCTTTTTGTATTATTAAATGTTTTCTAATTTTGTGTGATCCCTTCCGTACTATTTTTCGTAGAATATTTTTGTATTTTTTCAATTTTGATCTTTCTTTTTCTTTCAATTCTATTTTTCCTTGTAAAACGTTATGAATACATTCACAAATACAATTTATTTCTTCTTCATCGCAGGCTTTTAAAAGAGCTTTTTGATATTTTGGTTTAAGTGTAATCAGAGCGCTTAATAGGCCTTTATGCGTCTTTGTGCTTCCATGCATTGTTAGTAACTAATGGATATCTGTTGATTTCTACTATATTTAAACCCTTTTGATGGTATGTAAACAGTGCAATATCCATCACATGGAAATATCTTTGTTTTAATACGACACATGTCATTTGTTTCTTGTTTTAAATCAATCATAAGATATCCATGTGCATTGTTAGTTGCGTCTTTGTAAGAATCTTCCAAGTATTTTGGATTTTCTGGAAATACTTGTCGTGCCAAGTATCGTATTTGTGTTTTATCTCTTGGATTTTTAAAATAAATTATATAACTTGAATTCAGAGATATGTCTCGTTGACCTTTTCCCTGATGAAATAAATTTTGTGATATGTAAAACACACTTAAATTTCTATGATGACTTCCTTTTGTGAATATATCAACAATACGTCCATCAGACTCTCTCATTAAGTCATCAATTATTAGGAGTTGAGGATCCTTTCCACTAAACATAGTTAGATCTGGTATGCCTTGGATGTAATTAACATTTCGTATATTGTATAAAGGTTGCATTTCATCAAAACACCATGTTATTTGATCAAAATTTGTGTTACAAACATCTTTAACAAATTTTATAAAATTTGTTACAAAGACTGACTTTCCACATCCACTTGGACCAGCAACTATCGCAGTAAATGGATGATTGAAGTGGATCATTTTGAAAAACGTCTAAGTAAGTTAGGATATAGACAAAGAATGAAACAATTTGATAAGAAAATAAGCATTTATATATTTTATTTAAAAAAAATATTACTTAAACAGACTTATAATGATAAACATTTATAACACAACCATAAAAACAAATTTACTATGTATATTTTATACATTTATTATACAATCTTATAATAGACAGACTTATAATGATAAAATTTATGGCACAATATTATAAACAAATTTGTTAAATTTTATTTTATATAATTATTACACAATCTTATAATAGAGACCTATAAGGACAAATATTTATAGCAATCTTAAAAACATATTTATATTACAATTAAAGCATGAAGCAAGCCGTGTTGCGGCAGTAGGTTGTAGAATATTTATTATTTATATTTACAACATACATATAAAATTAAATGTTCTTAATTTTATAGTGCCCCCAAGCTAGGGTATTGATAGCGTCTTCCAATATGTATCGTTTAGTGTCATTGTGCGAAAGAGATATTTTATTAACTTTTTGTGTGTATATGGTATGTTTTATTGACTTAAATCTTAACATTTCACTATAATGTATTTTTTCTTCTAACAAACAGCTTTTATAATCATTTAAAGTAATTTTTTTTGTAACACATTTATTAACACCCTTTGCTTTAGCTATAAATTTATTTTGTACGTCCATAGCATACATTTTTGCTCGAAGTCCTACAAACTCTTTAAGAATTTTACCATTGTTTTCGTCTTTAAAAAATCCTAATCGCTTTTTATTTATTAGAGGTAATCCATATATATTGTCAGGAGGATAATCGGATGTATCAAAGTAATTTTCTAAATTTTCTTTAATATCATGATAAAAATTATTGGTAAATATCTGGTATACTAAACTGTCAGTATCTGTATATAATAGTTTAATATTTTCCATATATTTTTCTTTCATAAAATCATAATGAAAGTCATACATTAAAGTTTTTGAAATATCTAAAATACAAAATCCAAGGTAAATCGGTTTGTTGTATAAAACTTGTGTTTTGTTTAATTGTACAGCGATTAAGTCTTCTGAAAATACAGATAAACTATGAAATTCAGGTCTTGCTATTAAAGTTTCAGCTCCCTGAGTTTTTCCACAATTTGACCAATGGTTCACTAATTTTACATTTACTCGTTTTAAAACATTTTCCATTGTTTTACCAAAAACAGAGTTATTCATTAATTTAAAGAAATCTTTTTCAAAATCTGAAGTTGCCAATGAACGCATGCGAGTGTTCAAATCTATATAAACTTTTAACCACGCTGATTGATTGAACTTAAGAATTTTGTGAATTTTAAGCAAACGAAGTCCTCTTTTCAAACATTGTTTAAGATTCCTATAATGAATGACATAGTTCTTTTTATCATTTAAATTTGGAATCAATTTTTTGTCTTTACTACCACCATAACATATATTTTCAGGACATAACGGCAGATCCGAATGTAAGTCGTGTAAATGTTTTGGATATTCTAAGTCCACTTCCAAAATGAAACCATAATCAGCATCGTCAGGAACATGAAAGTTAGTATTAACATCAACCCATTCAAATTTTCCAGTAGGGAGACATTGAGACATAGCCCAACCGTAAAGGTTATTTGCATCCAGATACATTAGAAAAGAAGATGGTACAGAAGGATCATATTCTGACATATAAGAATTATTTGCTTTAGCATGTCTGTTACTACATTGAGATATACCACCGCGAATATTTTTTGCAATAAAAGTAATTTTGTTTATATCAGTTAACAACTCTAAATTTATTTTAGTATGTACTAACATGGCATCCCAACTCAAACCCGGTGCTGTATAATAATGGGCTGGGTCTAATTCATATGTTTTAAGACACACATCTCTAAAATTTTCAAATATATCGGCCAACAATAAAACATCTGTTTTTAAATATAAATCAGAGTACTCTTTCATATTTTTACAATGGAAATGATTCCATACATCTTGAGCATGCTGGTAATCATTTTCAGTAACATGCATATCAGTTAACGAACTATAAAATTTGTCAGGAGTAGGCAGACATGTTAAGTTTAAACATTCGAATGAAGTCATGTATTCATAAGGATAAATACCTTTACGTATTAAGCGCCGAAAGTCTTCCTCACATGGAAAATTTAATTTGAGTTCTTTGAATTGTTCCAATAATAAATTTTGAGCCAATTTTTTCTAGACTACTAGACATGAATTTAAAAGAATCAAGAAATCTTAATTTCATAACACGGTTATTAATATTTAATATTTTTGAAAAAGAAATGTACTTTTCTTTATTCTCAGGAATTATTTCTATATTACCATCTTCAAAATTGAGACCATGAACAATAAAATGCGAATCATAGTTACCCAAGTTATGTAGAAATATGGGTACGAAGTTTGGTACTCTATACTTTTTAGAACAATGTGTATGTCCAACTCCTTCATATAAACCAGTAAACCAATTATAACAAATCTCAAAATTTTCATTTAAACTGTGATTACAAATATAACAGACTTTAGTTTGATTAGACATATTAATATTTTCTTCCGTTAATGGTAACGGACTTTTAACAAATGTATTTTTTTTACAGATATTAACTAAATCATCTTTTATCATTTTCATAAACATAAGTGCACAATCTTTACCAGTATGTGACCTATACTTTGAAAGCCTATCATCATATGAACATTTAATGTAATAGCCAAAGCTATACGTTTCATGTTTTTGAATGTTTTCGGTTGATGAATTATTTGGGTTATTAGAACATCCGTTAATAGGATTCAAAAAAGCTTCAAAGTCAGCATATATTACGAAGGGTACTCTTAATTTTCGTTCATAATTGTTAAATGATATTTGGTTCGAAGGTGTTAACTCATTAAACCAATTACTTTTTTTATTAGATTCCGATGGTAGTTTTGTTGAAATGTGGAAACAATCTTTTTCTTGATGTTGTTTTAAATTATTATGCGATGTAAAGTTTAACAAACAACCATCACAAATATGAACTGCACATTTACTTGATGAAATTTGTTGAGCGACTAACCTTGAAATATTTTTTATATAACAATAATGACCTCTGTTAGCCTGAGTTATGTATAATAAGTTTAAATGGATGTTTTTTTTTTCTTTTGTAAAATATAACGGGCCAACCACAATATTTTTCTTTTTTCTAGAATCGTAATCTAAACCAAAAACATTTATACTAATATCGTTAAGTTTTTCAAATTTATTAATGTCTTTCAATTTTACAGGAAATGAAATATTACCAAATTTTAATTTATTTTTATAAGGAATATAACATGTTACCCTGTCAACATGGGTTTTAGCTGGATATAATGCTGATAAAACTGCCCATCGAAAACATTCGTTATCCCTATTTTGCACATTTATTACTGCTTTTTTAACTTTTATGTCTAATGGTAGGTCTATGTAGAAAGAGCCCCGCAATGGGTTAAATTTATTAACATTCATATCCATGTAATTTATTTTTAGTAAACTCCAACCACTATCTTTTTTTTCAAAATTTGAAATTTTAGTACTTATTTCAGAAGTTATTAAAGAAAAAATCATATCTTTATCATCACCACGACTGAAAACGTAATTAGTTATTTGGAAGTCGAACGTGTTACGTAAGTTTTTAGTTAGCTGTATAAAGTCTGCATTGAGGATAAAATTTACTTTTACAATAAAAAGATCTATGATACATCGTTCAAGTAAAGTAAATACGACATCTTTGATTTCTTTTAAAAATAATTCAGGTGTTTGAAAAGGTCGTGGATTGATGTCAATAATGATATCAGATTTAATTCTATACGTAATAACTCTATTTCCGAAAGCACTTTCAACTATTTTAACATTTCTTAACTCTGAATCATTCTTTAAAGAATTATTTTTATGTGTATTACTTTTCAAATGGTTACTCAAAAATTTTTTTTTTATCGACACATTGCACTGTGAACATTTAATTGTATCATAACTTTCTGTACTCACAGTTTGAAAAAACACTGATGATGTGGATGGTGCTTCAAGATGTATTCTTTTTGCAGTTGAGTCTTCTTCTGTTGTTGTCACAGATTCTGATTTTCTTTTTCCTTTTCCAGTTTGTGATATATGAAATTCCTGGTTGAATTCAGATGACATAAAATCTAACGACACTTCCTCAGCAAGCACCACGAGTTCCGAATTATATAAGTCACAGTTTAATGTATCCATGGTGTATCACTATTAATCTTTATATTTAACACAAGGATTCTTGAATACGCACTGTTTTACTAGATAGATTGTACTACACAATAGTTCATACACTATCAAAACTAAATTAAGGTAGAAGTCTCTGTGTATCTTCACTACTTCAATTATTCATGAAGTATTTAGCACAATCTTCGGTAGCAGCGAGCTGTTTAGTTATATCGTATATGATATCACGTACATTGTTTAAATTCTTGTCCCCATCGTTTGCTGTATAATATTTTACACGCAGCTCGGCATGTTTCCATAGCTCCGTCGGTGCAATTTCTTTAGTCTTCTTCAGATCGTAAATTTCAATTTTTACGAGGTGGGATGCATTATCTCCATCGTCATTGTTTGTAGAGATATATGCTGTACCCCCGTTTGATAAGCGTCCAACAGTAGATGACTTTTTGGAGGCCTTCTTCTTCTTCTTCGATTTCTCAAAGAATTCCTCTATGTCTTTCTTCCTTTTTAGTAGAATGGCGTTCTTTACTTTGTACTCCAGAGTACCTTCTTCATCACTGCGCTCATCCTCTTCCCCTGGATAGTAAAACTGTTTATATGTATTATCTAGAAACTGAAACAATATAAAATATCTTTTTGAAAAATTTGACATGGACACATGAATAAAAAAGTATAAATGTAATTAAGAACACTATTTGAAATATGATAATACTTACAGCCATAGTAACCACAACGTATAAACAGCACACTGTAATGTATGAAGAATACTATGATATTCAGTTATCAAACTTGTACTTTGGTCTTTTTATTATAGTGTACTAACTTATCCACTGTTGACGACGTTTTAACTGAGTTTAGTGAGAGAGAGGGCTCTCTTTTATACACAGCCCGTCTCTCGTTGCTTTTAGAAACGTAGTAATGATATCCTCAGATAATTTACCTTCAGATAGCAAACCAATTTGTTTGAATTGTAAGCTAAATACCTCAGATAACTGAACTTTTTTGTTGTATTCGATAACCACAAATCCCTACCTACTTAGTCATATTCCCAGATAACAGAAATTTTGCTTATAACGAGTGGTCATTACTTTAGATGACACATACATTTTTTTGTTTTGCTAGCGACTGACTCGTTCTAATTGTTTGCTGACGACCTTAAATTTAAAGTTACTATTACAGATGCAACCCTGATTGTTCGTAGAGCACGAATTAATCCAACTGTGTTACTTGCACATCAAAAAGTGTTATCATCTACGACAGCTAAATATCCTATCACACGAGCTGAAGTTAAAGTTTTGACGATACCATCAGGTGTTCAGGGTAAAACTCTTGATAACATATTCCTTGGTCAAGTACCTAAACGGTGTATAGTTGGTTTTGTGAATAATGCAGCATTCAATGGAAATCTCTCTAAAAACCCATTTAACTTTGAAAATTTTGATATTAGTACATTTTGTTTATACATAGACGGACAACAAATACCTTCAAAAGCTTTACAACCATCATTTGGGAATAATATTTTTACTTCTAGTTATCATACGTTGTTCTCGGGTACAGGTATACATTTCCTTAATGAAGGCAACGGGATATCTAGAGATCAATATTCCAAAGGGTTTTGTCTGCTAGCGTTCGATTTAACACCTGACTTATCAGCGAATGCTTCTAATCACTGGAACCTTATAAAACATGGTAGCGTAAGAATAGAAGTTCGCTTTGATACGGCTTTAACACAAACTATTAATTGTATTGTCTATGCAGAATTTGATAATGTTATAGAAATCGATAAAAACCGTAACATTTCTGTTGACTATAGTAGTTAAGTAAACTTAAATGTTTTAAAATTAAGTGTGTATTAGAATTAAGCGCGTATTAGAATTAAATATGTTTTAGAAATTAGTCTGCATTATTGTATATTGATCCTTTCAATAAAATATATTCATACAAAGTATTTCTTTGTTTTATTAACAATGTGTTTGTATATATTATGTTACCGTGAATGTTCGAAATGCAGTGTATGTTAAGATACTCTGTCATAGACCAGACCAATTTGGTCAATGTTCATTATGAGTGAAATTATTATGCGCGGGAGCGAGCAAAGGGAGCTCGTACGTCATGTTACAGTTAAAACAAAAGTTTTTGTAGACCCTATAATATGTTAAATTATTGTTGATCTCATTATTTGCTTATAATCTACGAGCCTGATAACATCGTAACGCGATCATGAATACATTAGAAATACGGAGATACTTGAGACAAGTGGATTCAAAAAGTGAATGTAATGTTTATGCCGCAAATCGCTTGCCGATTCATGTAGATATGCCTACATATATCATAAGCAACTTAGATAGCGACAATAAGCCTGGTTCTCACTGGGTTGCTATACACATAGACGCGAATGGAGTTGGTCAGTACTTTGATTCCTATGGTAGAGCACCCACAGGTTTCCATCGTACGTTTTTAGATCGAAATTGCAGAGTATGGAATTACAACACTAATCGAATCCAAAACGATTACACTCCAGTATGTGGCGAATATTGTTTAATGTATTTATACTATAAACATTATGGTATGTCATTAGCCGATTTCCAGCACCTGTTCACTAACAATACGCTGTATAACGATATCATACTAAGTAAGTTATTCAAATATTGTTTTGAAAATAATAAAGAACATTAGTACTGCGAAAGGACTTTTTTTTAAATCATATACATACCCGTTTACATCATAGGTTTAGTCATCATTGGCTATGACGCAGACATTGACAAAAAAGACAACAGACCCGAGATAACATTGAGCGACGACGGCTGGTCGTTATCAAGGGTCGGCCGTTATCAATTGTTCGTCAATTACCTCAGATTACGTTTCTGTAACTTTGTAACGGTGCGTCGTACGTGAAAACGGATTAGCGCAATCGACTCAGCATGGCCGAAAACCCCCGAATAGACACCAAACTTTTTTTTTTTTTTTTTTTTTTTTTAGCCGTGACGGCCACCCTGAAGCCGAGAGACAGGGCATGGCGGGTGGAGGGAATGACAGGGGGGAGGTGGTGGTTTGGAGAGTTGGTCTAGTCTCCGGGAATACCTACTACTCCCTCGATATCATACCATACCCTAGAAGCGCTGACGTAGTAGAAGACGACATGCGTGCCAATGATCTCACTCCCACGGAACCCAAGACCATACGAAATGAAGGAATAAAAACAGGAAAGCGGACTCCGGCCTCTTGGTTGAAGGCTTCGTATGCGACAGCTGGTCATATTATTATAATATAATAATAAATTTCGTAAATTTGATGCTTCTTTACTTTAAGTCCGTTTGCCAGTTGGTAAAGGCTTTTATACCTTGGACAGCTGATATCACTCAAAGAAATCAAAAAGAATGGCAAAAAGTTGGAAGAGGTATTGGAGCCTAAGCGAAGTAATGATAATTAAAACCTTCATATATGATATATCAAAGAAGTCGAAATGATAAATTATTCAATGTGTGGATGCAATCTTAATATTATATGGAAACCAAACATGGACCTTAACAAACACAACAGAACCGATAGAATTACTATTTGTCAACAAGCATGATAGGAGTAAAGAGGAGTGATAGAATAAGCAACTGTAATATTAGGAAATAGTCCAAGGTACAAGACGTAACTCTGAAAATAAAGTTTGAAATGGAAGTGAGCGGGACACATGGACAAAAGAAAGGAGAATGGAGCAATATAATTACACGTTGGTTCCCAAGGGAAGGTAAAAGAAAAAGAGGCAAACAACAAAAAGATGGGATGATGATATCAGGCAGGTTGGCGGTCAAATTGGAGTAGATTGGATGAGACCTATGCCTTTACCCTATTTGTTATAATGTCGCGAATTCTTTCAAGTAAGAATAAATATCTTTACTTACTCAGCATCAGCGTAACTTAAGCATGCCTGGTCAATTTTCCCTCTCAGAACAGCGACGTCTTGTGAGAACTGACTGTCCAGAACTTGAAGCTCTTTCTTAATCTTCTCCAGTCGCATCACTTCCTCTGCTGTTTGTTTTGTCCTGTAATGGAGAATGAGAGGAAAGGGTGAGTTCTGGAGATTGATACCGTCAAAAAGCGTCCAAAGTTTACACTTGGAACCCGATATCCGGTTATTGTTTTTGATTGGTGGCTTTTCTGGGTGAGACCGTCTGACCTCACAAACCGGAAACGAAATCGATTTAGATCGCAAAAGTTAGCGTGCAAGACGTGGCTTGAACACGAGACCATTCCCTTACAGAGACAATGCTCTGACTTCTGTTTGAGTAGCTCAGTTGCTACTCAAACAAAAGTCAGCATGCGAATAAAAAAATAAAAAAAAAATATTAAAAAAAAAAATGTTTTAAAATTGCATTGCATAGGTCTCTTCGGTTACAGTGCCAGGCACGGCGGTCGAGGCACCAATTAATCCATCATAGATTATAATAAACCAATCACGGGTTCTAAGGGCTCTCTTCATCGGTTCATCAGTCCCTTTATTGATATTTTAGTTATTTTAGTAAACGCACATGCGTGCGCGTATTGGGTATTTGTCTGACTAGTTTGACTAACTGCTTGTGGACGTTAACAGTAGACAGAACTCATACAACCAAAAGTATAATAAAACACAAAATACTGACCAAATAGCCTTGCTAACAAGATTATAGAACTTGTTAAAGTTAACCATTACTAAAAACGCTATTTTCAAAACACAAATCGATATAAACGTTAGACATTTGTATTGAGCCACAGTGGACTGTTAAGAGATATCTCGAAACCACTTGAACACTGATAGATAACACATCTCGACGGAATCTTCCCTAAATAATCAATTGCTGATAATATATTTTTGTGAGTTAAGAGACGCCAGTAGTAGGGGATTAATGTACTGTGACTAACTATCTGAGGGCACGCCGTAGTAGCGGCGGTAAGACCCATCATGGAGGAGTGGCTGGAGAGGTCACACTGCAGCCTCTCGTACCGTCCGACGCAGATGATCATCGAGCACGGGTGCTTCGGCAGTATCTGCGTCGGATGGAGTAAGAGCCCATATCCGAGTGCCATCACTGCAACACGAGCGAGAACTCGCTGCTACACACGCTCACCAAGTGCCCAGTGTTTGAGACGCCGAGACTTAAAAAAAATATTTAAAAAAGAACTAACTGGCTGACTCATTTGGCTCTTATACTAGTAAACCTTTTAAAAAATTCTATACTCTGATTGCAACGTCGCCTACCGAATCTACGTTTAAACTAAACAGTCATGCTAAATGTTCAGATGCGATCAATGCAGTTATCGCTTGTATCTGAATCACAATGCTGATTCAGACTGCTAACTGACAGTATTAATAATCACGCGTGGTCCTACGCGTAATAGAATACAAGGGCCAGTCCACCCAAGGGCGGGTGGAGCCGCCTGTCACCCTAGCAGAAGCAGGCCACGGCGGCGCGGCGGTGCACGATGTACGCCTCCCCATACCCAGGGATGAGACGGTCCTGGGCCGGTCAGGGTGCGATATGTTTCAGATAATCTCACTTCCGGCAACCTGCGGCCCACATAGTCGGCGTGCGTTTTAGACGGTTCAAGTCCGACATAACCTCCCCCA
Source organism: Eilema griseolum (assembly GCA_963662185.1). Lineage (NCBI taxonomy): Eukaryota > Metazoa > Arthropoda > Insecta > Lepidoptera > Erebidae > Eilema > Eilema griseolum. The sequence goes on from OY759243.1 coordinate 6,199,760, forward strand.
CCGGTCAAAGCGGTGGGGTTATCCGTGGGGATACTGCGCATAATAAAAAAAGTCCACCTTTTCCCCAAAGTATGTTTCGTTCAGGGTGAATAATGAATAGGGATATCAGCCGATACTCTATATCCCAGAGTCCCCTGCGTGCGATGAGTAAAGAAGAAGCGATGGGTAACCTAAAAGTTCACACAATATGTGGGCTCAAATACAGAGATTGTGTAAAATGTGGATTTATTCACCTCTGTAATTTGTATGTCTATTTTTTCAGTATGGATCATGCGATCAGTCTTCTGAGTATAAGCAGATGAGTTTTAGTAGGATTTACAGGTGGAAATATTCCTCATGTTAGGAACATCTACGATAGTAATGTCTCTTGAGACTGTTTAAGAAGTCCGTACCTTCCACTCAGGTGACTAACACCCACTAGTCCACTAGCTAGGTGATTGTGTTTTTTTATGCACCTGTGTGATGTTATATTATTACGGTATCGCATGTGCGGTATTGCAGATGCAGTGCCCCTAATGTTGCAGCCGTGTGCAATATCAGGGGAGTCGTACTCGTGCTGCCGACCTTGTACGAACAATGAGTTTCTGTGCCGTCAGTGTAGAAGACAAAGCTGGACAAGACTTTGGTCTTCCCACTGAGAGCATAAAAACTCTTCAGTGAGCTCCGACTACCCTACTCACCGGTTACACAACACGAGGTTATTATGGCCACGGTATTCTGTATTGCGGTGGTAAGTCCCCAGTCGGACTGCTCAATTGGGACAGGAATACCGTCGTGTCTTACCTCCTACGAAATTACATTAATTCTAGGTAAATTTCTAGTCGAGTCTTGTACTTCTGAGCGTAAGCTTGTAGTCTCTCTGTATTTACGAAAGAAATACGTACTTACCTACAGGCTTTGTATTGCTATACAAAAAGTATGAGTCCAAATTTTGAACGCATAATAGATATTTAGAACATAATAATTATTACGAGTACAGTGCTCCTACAGCTGCAGTGCCGACAAAGTATTGATAAAACTATTTCCTCCACAATCTGCATATGCATTGTTTATATTTTATGATTAGTGATTGGTTCGTTTGCATTATCACCCACATTTCAATCATTGAATTAGGTCCCACGTAATAGGGGGTGAGCCTATTGCCGTATTTCGGGCACTATTGTTGACTCGAGCCATGCATCTGAGGCTGAGTCTGGGCTGTATATATCTGTCTGATGTTAAACAGCCCTGTCCCTTAGTCGCCTTGTACGACACCACATGGGAAGAGATGCGGTGGTCCAAATTCTACTCTGCCGGGAACCACACGGTTTTATACATTTATATGGAACAGTCCGGCCGGTTAACCTAATTTTAATTCAGATATACTTTTTATACAACTTAGGTGGCAGAAAAGCACACGGCCCACCTGATGGAAAGTGGTTACCGTGACCAATGAACGTATGTAACACCAGTGGAGTCACATCCGTGCTGCCGACCTTGTAAGAAAGCCTCAGTGCATAACACAAAATCAGGACAAGCCTGTTATACCATGGCGCAGTTAGGGAATTGCTGATACTGCGTTCACCTCATTACGGTTGCATCAGCCATTGAATACACGAGTTGCTGACATCGCGGAACGTGACAGCGATCGCGCCATCGGATTCACCGAAGAGGACACCACTTCGTGTCTTACATCGAACGTTGTCGCTTCTTTTAGTTTTAATAATTTCAATGTAATAATTGGTTTTAATTAAATTACTTTAAATAATTTTGGTTTTTTTTGGATCATCCGGCTGCAGAATACATAATTGGCGCAGTCGGTAGGATACTCGAAGCAGTGTACGGCGCGTTTAAGAACTCTTATATCGAATTCTGTCGGCTCCGTATAGCCGCTGCGTGTGCTCTCAAGCCTTCGTCGAGTGTCCTGAACCACAGTAAGCTGTAACCGGTGCATCCAGACATAGATGCTGATCCAGAAATACCAAGACATGATATTGTAAGTACACTTGAATCGCTCTTGTGTTGCTTTCCTTATATTTTATTCCACTCCAGTCTTACGTTAGTCCTTCAAGATTTTCCATCCAAGGCAATCTGGTTCTAGTACCCCTTCTCGGGTCGTAAGATTAAATAAATTAGATATTAATAGGGATTTAGGTAGTATAGAGGAAGAAGAAGAGGAAGAACAAGTTCAGCTACACAGCAGTATGGGTGAGAGAGACCCAATTGATGCTATATTTAAGGCTCTTAGGCTAGTACCGGAATTCGATGGAAATCCGAATATTTTAACTAGGTTTATTAGTTTATGTGATGAGTTAGTTAAAAGGTTTTTAAATCCCGCCGAGGGACATGAATTAGAGAACCAATCCTTGCTTAACGGAATACTCAATAAAGTGACGGGAAATGCTGCCAGGCTAATCAACTCGAATGGTATTCCGACAGACTGGAATGGAATTCGCACTGCATTAATCAATAATTTTGCAGATCAACGTGACGAAACGGCGTTATACAATGATCTTTCTTTGTTGACCCAGGGCCATAGTTCGCCACAAGAATTTTATGAACGCTGTCAAAATTTATTTAGCATCATAATGACCTACGTTACGTTACACGATGATCTGTACAGTACGGTAGAGGCTAAACGTCAACTTTACAAGAAACTTACGTTACAATCTTATTTACGAGGATTAAAAGATCCATTAGGTGCTCGAATACGTTGCATGCGTCCCATATCCATAGAGCAGGCGTTGGAGTATGTACAGGAAGAAAATAACACTTTATATTTGCAACAGCGTAATGATAACTTTTTAGAAAGGAAACACCCGCCAAATGCCATGCACGCTCCCATGTATCAAAAAGGTCATAATGCTTCACACACTCTAATGCCAATTTTTAAATCTAATAATCCTAATAATTATAATATCAGTATACCAGGGCCTTCACGGTATCCTTCACCTCAGGTTCAACAGAGTTGGAAGCCTAGTAATTATGGAGCCCAACTTTCTCGTGGTCCAACACGAACACAGCAGATGTTTAGGGCTCTTCCACCGAACTATAACGAGCGCAGTAATGTATTTAAACTGCCTCCGCGTAATGTGCCTAATATGCCTAGTGGATCGGCACACCAAAGGCCAACCCCTATGAGTGGAGTTAGTCATTTTGTCAGTAAACCCATGCCATTTAGGGGACATGATTGGTCCAAGGCCGGTAACCCACCTCCAAACAATTATTTTAGGTCTCGTGAATTAAATATTAATGAGTGTCCTGACTATGAATACGGTCCCTATTACGAACAATACTGGGAGTCTAATTACTACGAGCCGGATTGTTATGATTTTTACACCTACGCTGATAATAATGAATATTATCTTCAATCTCATTATAGCGACATGTCACCGGCAGTATCAGAGGTTCCTACTAATCCTATTGATTCTTCTTCAACTGCTCCTAAAGAGGATTTTTGCAAGGACCTTCAGTCCGACAAGCCAAAATAGAAATTAATACGCAAACTCAACGACAACTTCCATATATCCAGATTGAGAATCCGCCTTTAAAATTACTTATCGACACAGGTGCCAACCAGTCCTTTATTACCCCCGAAGCAGTACAGAAATATTATTCATATATATCGTTAGATTATGAACCGTTTCAAGTTGTAAACATACATGCTACCACCAGGGCAAATAATACTATTACATTACCATGTTTTTCGGAATTTAATGATACGGACGACATGAAGTTATTCGTGTATAAATTTCATAAGTTTTTTGATGGATTGATAGGGTCAGATTTATTAGGTAAATGGGAAGCAAATATAGATTATAAAAATATGCGTCTTAATACAAAAAATGCGACTAATGCTATTATGGTATATGACTCGCGGAATGTAAATCTTTATGAAGATATTATACCAGCACATTCGTCCAAATTAGTGAACTTGCCGATTAATATACAGGATGGTCCAGCGTTTGTCCCAGAACAAGTCATTTCAAATTGTACTATAAGTGAGTGTCTCACATCAGTTAGTAATAACCGCGGTATTTTAGAGGTTGTAAATTCTAGCCAACATGATTTAATATTTTCCGTTGATCGACAAATTACAGCCGAAATGTATAATACTGAGTGTACGCGTAGCAAGCAACTCTCATCGCGAGCTCGAGCTGTAATATCTAAACTACGTACTAGCCATTTGAATCTGGAAGAGCGAGCTAATCTCGAGATGTTATGCGAGAGATATGCTGACGTATTTTACATAGAGGGAGAGACATTAACTTTTACCAACCAAATTAAGCATTCGATAAAAACTACTGATGAAATACCTGTCTATACAAAAAGCTATCGCTATCCCTTTGTACATCGAGAGGAAGTTAGTAATCAGATTAAAAAAATGTTAGAACAAGGTCTAATTAGACCGTCACATTCAGCTTGGAGTTCACCGATTTGGGTTGTACCTAAAAAATTAGATGCATCAGGTAAAACTAAGTGGCGCCTAGTAGTAGACTTTAGAAAATGAAATGAAAAAACAATTGACGATAAGTACCCAATACCCAATATTACAGACATTTTGGACAAATTAGGAAATTGCCAATATTTTACGACACTTGATTTAGCAAGTGGCTTCTATCAGGTGGAAATGGACCCTTGTGATATACCAAAAACCGCATTCAATGTGGAGCATGGGCATTTTGAATTCTTGCGAATGCCTACAGGTCTTAAGAATTCTCCTTCCACGTTCCAACGTGTTATGGATAACGTACTCAGAGGTCTTCAGAACGTCATATGCCTTGTATACTTAGATGATGTCATCATCTTTAGTACTTCCTTACAGGAACATATGATCAACCTTGAGAAAGTTTTCCAAAGATTGAGGGAGTCTAATTTTAAAATACAGCTCGATAAATCAGAATTTTTAAAATTAGAAACTGCTTATTTGGGACACGTTATCAGTAAGGAAGGTATTAAGCCTAACCCTGATAAAATAATTGCCATTCAAAATTATCCGTTACCTAAAACTCCTACAGAGATAAAGCGTTTTCTTGGTCTACTTGGTTACTATCGCAAATTTATTCCAGATTTTGCTCGTTTAACAAAACCTCTAACTCAATGCTTAAAGAAGGGTTCAAAAATCACTTTCAATACGGAATATACAAATTGCTTTGAGAAATGTAAAACTCTTCTGATGAATGATCCAATTCTCCAGTATCCGGACTTTGCTAAAGAATTCATACTCACTACGGATGCTTCTAATCTAGCAATAGGTGCTATACTATCACAAGGTACTATAGGTAGTGACAAACCAATAGCCTATGCCTCGCGAACTCTAAACACCAGCGAGATTAATTACAGTACCATTGAAAAGGAGTTACTTGCGATAGTATGGGCAACTAAATATTTTCGCCCATACTTGTTCGGACGCAAATTTAAAATAATTACAGATCATAAGCCTTTACAGTGGGTAATGAACTTAAAAGAACCCAATTCAAGGCTAACCCGCTGGCGCTTGAAGCTAAGTGAGTACGATTTTACAGTAATGTACAAACAAGGCAAAGCAAATACCAATGCAGATGCCTTGTCTAGAATAGAACTCTGTAATGAAGAAAGTAGTTCTGTAGCAGTTAACCCTACCATTAATGCACCTAGTCTAGATGAATCAAGAACTCTCACGGTCCATACGGATGCAGAAAGCCCCATATTGGAAGTACCCATAACAGATGACCCCCTCAATAAATTCAATAGGCAGATTCATTTTACAGTAGTAGGAAATTATAGATCCAAAGCAGTAGTTACAAAACCCTTTGAAACTCATACGCGAACCGCTATTCAGTTAAGGAAACCCATACTAGAACTAGATCTTGTAGATGCAATTAAAGAATATGTTAATCCCAAGGTAAAAACAGGAATACTGATTGATCCACCATTAGAAATGTATACCATCATTCCAATTATACAGAATCATTTCAAAAGTTCCTCTATGAACTTAATATTAACTAAAACGGAACTTGAGAATGTTAAAGGGTATTTACGTCAGCAGGAAATAATTCAAAAATATCATGATGGAAAAACCAATCATCGTGGTATTAATGAATGTTACAATGCATTATCCCGGAAATACTTTTGGCCCAAAATGAAGGAACACATTACCAAGTACATTAATGAGTGTAGTATTTGTGGGCAGAGTAAATACGATCGTCATCCGATCAAACAACAGCTTCATTTAGTCCCACCGCCATCGAGACCCTTTGAAGTGATTCACCTTGACTTATTTACAGTAGAAACTGAAAAGTTCTTAACAATTATAGATTCCTTTTCAAAGTATGCTCAAGCATACCATTTAAGGGATGGAACTGCAATGAGTGTCGTTCAGGCTTTGCTAATTTTCTGTACTCATCACGGAGTCCCATTAACAATAGTAACTGATCGCGGCACCGAGTTTACTAATCAATTGTTTTTAGAGTTCACGAGGTTACATAAAATACAACATCATAAAATCCTAGCCCATTCACCTAATAAAAATGGAATGGTTGAGCGGTTACATTCAACTCTTTTAGAGCATTTGAGAATACTCAAACTACAGCGTCGCAATGAACCTGCTATTAATTTAATGCCCTATGCTATTTTAGGTTACAATAGTACTATCCATAGCTTCACTAAGTGTAGACCCTTAGAAGTTATAAGTGGACACTTTGATCCTCGTGATCCATTAAACCTAGATGTAACAGAACATTTAATGCAACAGTACATGCAAGACCATCGTTCCAAAATGAATAAAGTGTATGAAATAATAAGTGAAAATTCGTTAAGCAATAGGACCAATATAATAAATAATTTAAATAAGAATCGTGAACCAGAGGAATGTTACATTCCTGATCAACAAGTATATATTAAAAACCCTTTGGCTAGCCGTCAAAAATTAGCTCCAAGATTTACACAGGACACGGTATTAGCAGACTTGCCAATACATATATATACTAAAAAGAAACGTGGTCCTGTAGCTAAATCTCGATTAAAAAGGGTTCCTAAGGCTGCACGCTTGTTACAGGACGATCCTGATGTTCCTACTACCAGCGGTAGCAGCTCAAGAGATAACACTTGAGAGCCTAGAAGATGGGCCAGGACTTCTACCTTTCAAATTAGGACCAGCTAAAATAGTTTCTCAATATCATTCATTTTTACAATTTATTGACATTGAAGATATAGGATCTAAAGTTTCGATTGTAAAGGATCAGTTAAATGTGCTACGTCCCCAATTGAATAATAAAACACATTCACTGTATGAAATCCATCTTGTGTATCTTAGTGCAAAGTTAGATAAAGTTGCAGAGCAATTGCAAACGTTTGTTTCAAGTCGCATTAAGCGAGGACTTATAGATGGACTAGGCTCTGTAATAAAAAGTATCTCAGGCAACTTAGATTATACCGATGCCATACGTTATAATAATGCTATAAAAACACTTCAAGATAATGAAGAGGAATTAGCTTTGCAGTACAATCATCATATAAGTTTAAGCAAGGAATGGATGTCCCAACAATCAAAGAATTTAGATAGTTTAATAGAAAATCAGGAAAAGATTGTTGAGATGGTTAATGGGTTAATAAATACTACAAAAGTAGTTAGTTTAGATCTAGATAAGTTTGCTCATCTTACGCAATTATTAGTTATTCTTAATGATAATATCGATGAGTTATCAGATGATATTATAGGAATGGAAAATCTTCTAGCTTTCATTCATGCAAAAAGTACTCACCATTCGATGCTTAATGTAAATGCACTGAAATCTATGATAGATAAACTGTGTAGCCTTTATGGTGAGGAAGAAATATTGAAAATAAGTATTAGGGATTATTTTGACATAATTAAATTGGGTTCTTATTATAGTAAAAATAAATTAGTTGTAGTCTTTAAGGTTCCGATTGCCTTACCTAAAATCTACTACCTATATAAGTTAGCTATTATTCCTAATAAAAACTTTGAGGTCCTTATTCCACCCTCTCCTTTTATAGCAATACATGAGACAGATTTTATGTACATGGAGGCTGAATGCCCGAAGGTAACTACTTGGTATATCTGTGAGAAACAAGCTGGATACTATCATAAGGAGCAAGGGGATTGCATCCAACAAGTTATTACGAAGCAGAATGTAGACTCGGCATGTAATCGCACTTCAATTACTCTCAATATGGAAGCATTTGAACAATTGGATGATAGACATTACACCATCTCATTCCCGAAACCTACCAAAGTGGAGACTTCGTGCGAGAGGAACGTCTATGAAACATTGCAAGGAAGTTATCTAGCTGTGCTACCCGAACACTGCTTTCTACGTACACCTGAGTTTACTATATTCAACAGTAATAATCTTGTAAAAGGTCAAGCTATGAAGATTATTGATCTACCACTGGAATCCAAGGAAACTTCATCTCTACAGCCTGCACTCACTTTGAACTCTATAAATCTAGAAAATCTACATGCTGGCGATACCAAGATTTTGATGCAGCCTCCGATCAATTTAAGGACGCCTCAAGATCCAATATTATACCACACTACAATACCGTTGTACGCTACCCTATTAGTTGCAACCGTATTCGTTATCTACGTTCTTTTTCGGAGATACCGAAGTCGATCAGCTAGAATGCCAGTATCAGATAAAAATTCAAGCCCAGCCTTAAGTCAAGATGGTAATACTGAAGCTGCAGACTCGCATCAACCTAAGAGTACTTCAGATCATTATTCAACACTATTCTCGACGAAAGTTCTCAAATAGTTGCTGAACTACGGCGGGAGATGTTATACCATGGCGCAGTTAGGGAATTGCTGATACTGCGTTCACCTCATTACGGTTGCATCAGCCATTGAATACACGAGTTGCTGACATCGCGGAACGTGACAGCGATCGCGCCATCGGATTCACCGAAGAGGACACCACTTCGTGTCTTACATCGAACGTTGTCGCTTCTTTTAGTTTTAATAATTTCAATGTAATAATTGGTTTTAATTAAATTACTTTAAATAATTTTGGTTTTTTTTGGATCATCCGGCTGCAGAATACATAATTAGCCTTTGGTATTCCCACTGACAGAACATAAACTCTCTAGTGAGCTCTGGCTAGCTGTAGAATTCTGTAGGGTGGAGGTACTTCCCCAGTCGGACTGCTCAATTCGGGAATACCGTCGTGTCCTACCTACATTATTATAGCCATAATAATTATGGCCTCAATATACGTCTATTTTGATCCTAAGTATGTTTCTTTATCTCTCTAAACTAAATTATATCATACTGAAATGCTGTGCTAACTTACCTATCAGCTAGTGCTCTCGCAAGCATCTCCTTCCTCTTCTTGTTCTGTTCTTCCATAAGCTTCTGCCTCAGTTGCAACTGTTCTAACTTCACTTTATGATTCACTATATCCTCTTCTGAATAATTATCCCTGCCTCTTGCAATCTCTGCTGTCAAATCAGTACTGTTCTTTCTATCAATAAGACTACTGCTAAATGTTTCCATATTATTATTATTATTTGTGTTAGTTACTCCAGGATTATCAGTATTATTTTCTTTAGCAGGAATATTCTTATTTCTGTCGACGTTTTCTTTATCATCATTATTTAGTTCCATGTCTGGCGACTTTACTGGAGACCTCAAGCTGAGTTTGCACTTTTCGAAGTCTATATTGTCTATGGCTTCATCTGAGTTCTGTTTAATAATTGTTTTAAATTTCATATTTATATTCTTGGTATATCGTGACTTTCCGAGTAGTGCAGGCTTTAAATTATTTACGTCTTGACCTATAATGAAAAAATAATTAAGTGAATAAAACAATTGAAAACAGTACTAGTCTGAGATTTACTTCTTTTTTTATTCAACAAATAGGAGCAAGGAGGATCAATCATTTTCTGAATAGGTCGTATTCACTGAAGAATTCCAGGCATACATGCTGATGGACAAGCCCACAAGGTTTCATTTGTGGACTAACAATTAACATTACTGCCTAGTTGAAATACTGATTTGTTGTATTTTAAACTGCATGTTTGCATACTACCCTAGTAGTATAAATATACAATGTTGCTCACTTGATCTGGAAAGCACATGCCGGAAAGAATCCTACCAGAAATAGTGAGAGAACAAAAGTTTTGGGTGTAACAGAAAGGGAGGACAGAAAGCTAAGGTATATATTGCTCTCAGAAATGTTAAGAACTACAAACAATATCTATATTGAAATATATAGTAAAAAAATAAAATGAGAGCACGTTATTAGGTTTGGCTGCTGTTCTCTGAAGTGTAAACAACATACATAAACATGTTATATTTTACATTTATGTCGAGTAACGAAAACAATTAGCGTTGTTGTACAAAATTTATGAGTAGACTACTACAAACAGAGCATTGAAAATATGAAAACATTAAGCCCGCCACAGACGTAGCTATAATAATATATACTAGCGGCTACCTGCGACTTCATACATGTGGACCCGTTTTATCCCCCTAAGGGTGGAGTATTGTAAAATACGTTCTTAGCGGATGTCTACAACCTATAAGGACCTGTCAAATTTCAAGTTTGTAGGTGTCACAGTTTCATTGTACAGATGATTTTTTTTAACAAATTTTTTTTTTTATTTATACAACTTAGGTGGCAGACAAGCACACGGCCCACCTGATGGAAAGTGGTTACCGTGACCTATGAACGTGTGATTAATCAGTGAGTGGTATTTCGCAATTACTTATGGAATATAAAAGATAGATTAGTATGACTATTATAGCGAGAGCAAGGCGTATTAATATATATTTTCCATTCTTCCTCTTCGAGTCAATGGCTAGGCTAGCATTTAATGTTCTGGTATTTAAATTTAGTTGGCCCAAAATTTGGCCACAGCAACAGTGGTCACCGTTGCTCTACAGAGGACAGGAAAGCAAATGCAACATGAAGACGGTTTATAGATTTCCAAGTTGGCTACTGGAGATGGAATACAGGCGGCAAGTCCTCGTTTGCTTGTCTTCCCACCTTTGCTCTCTAGCTCGCAATGAGCATATTTTCCATACAAATTTTCGAGTGACAACACACGCAGTATAGCTGCGTTTGCAGTCACTTGAAAATTACATATTACACGCATAAATTTCAATGACGTCACGAAAATGTCGACAGATATATCTCGGTATATTTTGGCATCTCTGACTACAGTCATCAAGACTGTAGACAGAGTTAGATCAAAATAATCTCGATATATTAATATCTCATCAAGACTGTAGACAGAGTTAGATCAAAATAATCTCGATATATTAATATATAGTATAGCTATGTCTGTGATGGGCTTTATGAACATTATTCATCTTAAATAATTATATAACCAGTGTTTGATGGCTTAATTTGCACAACATCTCATAATTTCACAAAACATAGCCCACAATAAAACCATACACTCATAATGTAATCAACAAATCAGATTGTAGCAATACAATCAGATTTTATCAATTTATTGCCTTGGCTATTATCAAATAGTACATTTCTGAAACAAAGTACTTGGGCTGCACTGAGTTTTCACTCAAGGAGTATATCCATATATTCATGCCTGTAAATCTCTGGAAGGATAGGCAAAGATGTATGAAACAGCCACTTTTTGTTAACTATGAGTATAATTGTATTACAGTATGATGTTTTTATACTCTGGGACACATTATATGTCATATAGACCGAGACCTAAATTAAACAGATTGCCATGTGAGTTCTAGAATACAGATAAACATACTTAGATACTTCTTTTTTTGTAAAAATAGGTATCTATATAATTATAGGCAGAAAAACCCAAATACAAATATGCATATTGGCAATAAGTAGGCTGGATGCTCTAGCCAGCAGTACTATACACGCACAATTGCCCAAAAAAAGAGGGTAAGTGTAGACAAAATTTCCCTTTCCATTCCATTTCAATGAGTCGAAATCAAAGTTTCATTGAATAAAATTTGATATATCAATGAAACAGCTTTTCACTTCAGTTTATCCTAATTATAGCAGTTCTACTAATTATAGATAAATAATCTTTGTTATTGTTGCCTATATGTGTTGCATTGCATCACCATGAGATCATAGGTATGTGATTGCATAATCGTGTGGTTATGAAATAAAGTGTATAATTTACATATTATATGCATAGCAAGAAAACGGAATAATTGCTCAATTGTTAGGTGCAAAATTTGTAGTTAATCAATGCCAAGATAGAAGAGGAAAAAAGAAACCAGATTAATATTTTAAAACATGAAAAATATGAAAAATGAAGTAGGATGTAAGATGTCTGAAGTAGTTAAAACAAAAAAAAGCATAAGTAAATTTTTTTGGTTTTCTCTTACTATGCAACATAATAGATTCTAGATTTCTAGACTAAGATAGCAAAAATTTAAGCACAGCAAGACCTCTATAGTCCATGGTAACTACTTTACATGTGTTTGTCTCAAAGAATCAATTTAATCTATTCAGTTTAAGCACATAACGAGCACATATGAACGTCAAAATTTTACAATTATGTCAAGAAATAATATAAAAATATTAAATAATGTAAAAATAAACCATTGGAAAATGATTCTTTCACTGATTCGGTAGGTTAGTTCTACTGATAAGATACCAGCAAGAAACTATATTAGAACTAGATTATCTTTCTTTTCTACATTTGATTTATTTTGTGTGAGCAAACAAGATACTTATATTGACCACGCATTTACATCATCAAGATACTCATCTAATTTATAGTAACTTTTATTCATTGAAGTTTTTTGATCTGACACCTAAGTGACATAATAAAACCATAACGTGTCACCTGGCACAGGCAAATTTTGCTTAAAAGGTGACTTTGATCACTGTACATTTAAACTGTAACTTATTTTTAACGAAAATAAATTATTATTATTATTATAACAACATAGAAGTTTAGGAATTAGACTCATGATTGCAAGCTACGTATAATGGATTTAAATCTCACTCAATATGTGAGTGATGGGAATACTCTCCTTGTCTTCTACCATTGTCCAAATTATTTGAATTGTCTTTACCCTCCAAAAAATCATATGAGGTGTTGTCTCCTCAGCGTCTTTTACACAGGCATTCCTCTTTCATAAATATAATTTTTTTAATGAATAGGTACAGTATTAGATTTCTAATGCAGTCACTGAACTCATAGCAATATGACAATAGCAATATGTAATAGTGAGGTAATTACACTCACATGCCATTCATATGTTAACCTCATTTTATGTTAGTGCAGTTTTCAAATAAATAAATTTTATAAAGTCTAATAAAGTATTAAAAAAGTTATGCTATGTTATCATTTTTAATTATTTGTTCTGATATTGAAGTTATAATACTTACATAATATTTAAATTGCAGAATATTGAACAGATATTTGTACCAACGTAATTATTTTAAGCATTTTACATAAAAGGACAATCCTCTGCTGCAAAAATTAGTACCTATTGTTTTAAAATTGGAATGTGAGAATGAATTATTGTCGTGAGCCGTGACCCAGTCAGCGTCTATTCGTAACTAATGTGTAATCAATGTGTGGTGAGAAACTAAAAGAGTTATGCAGACTCTCAATAAAGCATTTAAAACAGAAGCAAAGAATTATCAAGGCTAAAATTAAAGTTTAAAATAATGATTATAAATACCGCTCTGTACGCCAGATTCACCGGATTTGATCCGTTTTAACTCTTCTTCACTAAATCCCGAAAAAGAAGACATTTTGATGAATATATATCTATTAGAACAGGTAATTTATTGATTCGTAACGCATTATTTTTATATTTATCATTAGAAAAAAAATTACTTTTGCGAGCAATAGTTGTATTGATAAATTTGACGTTTGACAATACACACACAACACTTCAAAGTTTTGACATTTTGCTGACTGCTGACGTATACTTTTTAAACGTGTAGAAAAACAAAAACGAATCCACAGAACAAAGATGTAAATTCATCATAATCTGAATTCAGAATTCAGTATGAGTGTACCGCTTGTGTAAACGTTATGTGTGTGTCAGAGCCCAGATCAAACGATTACATCATCGATTTATCGTCAGATGAAGAAGTCCTACCTACCAGATTACGATGGCCCGGTGTGGCCCGGTGCACTCTGTGTAACAGATGACTGGAATGTTCTCCACACGAGCCATAAAATAAAATCGTGCCATCACTCAAACTTATGTGACACTAAATCTGATGGATCAATTCTCTTAGAGATCCATTGGTTCTTGTATAAGAACGATGTGTTAATATTAGATAGAGAATACCGAGACTGCATTGGAGATGTGGATGGAAAGTACAAGTCATGTCACAGCCTTGGCAGGAAGACTTAGCTCAGCTGCCTATCCGGTTAGAAAGATAAGGTCACTGACTGATGAGGAAACTGCACGATTAGTTTATTTTAGCTACTTCCATAGCGTTATGTCATACGGTCTGCTGCTGTGGGGCTCAGCTGCCGATATTGAAACTATATTTGTACTACAGAAACGAGCGATACGAGCGATCTATAGCCTCAGACCCCGTGACTCGCTGAAAGAAGTTTTCAAAGAAATTAATATTTTAACAGTTGCTTCTCAATACATTTATGATAATATCTTATATGTACGAAAAAACCTAAATATTTTCGAAAAACTATCTGATGTACCTACACAATTTTAATACGAGAAACAAAAATAAACTAGTTGTACCAAAACTTAGGCTTCATCAAGGTTGGTGATTCATTTGTAGGCAGCTGTATAAAAATATTTAATAAAATTCCTCAATTTGATTAATATGCCAATAAATAAATTTAAAATAGAAGTGAAAAAAACTTTAATGAGTAAAGGTTACTATAAAGTGGATGAGTATCTTAATGATGTTAATGCGTGGTCAACATAAGTCTCTTGCTTGCTCGCATAAAAAAGAAAAATAATCTAGTTCTAATATAGTTCGCTGAGTTTCTTGCTGGTATGTTCTCAGTAGAACTAACCTACCGAACCAGCGAAAGAATCATTTTCCAATGATTTATTTTTACATTATTTATCATACATACCAATTGGATATGTCAAGATATAATAACACACAAAGAGCACATATGAACGTCAAAATTTTACAATTGTAAAATTTTGACATTCATATGTGCTTTTTGTGTGCCTAAACTGAATAAATGAAATTGATTCTTTGATTTTTTTAATTGAGCCATTATTTGGATTATAATCGTAGTTGAGTGAATAAAAGAATAGTGCAATAGAATAATAACCTTTTGATTTTAAGAAGTCCTTAAACAGGGTGGAATTTTTCGACTGTACCTGGAGGGAAGTACTCTCAGACGAACTGTAGAAAGGTATTTTCACTCAGCATTCCCTTAGTTATAAAAATAGACAAAAATGCATTCAAAGATTTCCGAAAATGCCATACCGAATAGTCGCAACGGCTAAAATTTTTCTAAACCTTCTCTTTCATGAAACTGCTTTTTTAATTTACCGGGTTAGTTAAAGAGATTTGATCCATAAGGATCTTAATAAATAAGATTGACCCTATGGATTCATGCAATAAAAATACAGATGTAATTTTTTAGGACTTTAGGCAATTAAAAATACCTATTTTTCATTTCCTAGGTACTCTAAATACCGGAAATATCTATTTTCATTCAAAGAATACATTTCTTTGTTTTTAAAAAGAAACGAAATTGCATTTGTAGAATTCCGAAAAATCGCTTGCCCCACCTGGTAATCGAACCGAGTAAGAGCCGAAAAAATAACATTCTGTATTTTATTGCATCATTCGATAGGATCAAGCATAAAGATCAAATCTCTCTAAAAATAAGAGAATATTTCCCATGGATCCGCCACCACACCCTGAAAAAATTACCGAGCTTTCGAACGTAACAATGCTGCTGATGCATGCGATTTGAAACTATTCCATAATGTATTTTTGTTATATTACTTATTTTTAATTAGTTGTATACAGAATGTAATTTTCAGATGGGGCAGATACGTTAAACGTTATCTACAACAAACATTCCTAGAAGACTAACTTCCCAGAATAAGAGACCGATAAGCCGTAAACAATAAGAAATCAGGTAGACTGCACCGACTATTGTTATCGGAACCGGTTATCAGGGTAATTAGCGCAGGTAGTGGGTGGCGAGTTTCTATACAATATGCCAAACCAACGAAGATAAAGATAAGGGATATTGTCTGTCTCACTTGCTCTTACCACTTATTATTATTATTATTATTACTGTCATGCTCATAATAACGCAGTCGCTCGTGGCATCAGTTGTGGTCTGTACCTTGTGGTAGCGTCACGTTTATAACTACTATATCTACGCGTGTTTGCAATCGGATAATTAGTTGGTGCAACAAATATAAATTAAGAAGACATTAAAAGGGAATGTGAGATAGCTGGGTGTTGTGAAATTTTAAAGTTATATTTAAATTTGAATACTCAGTTAACATTATTTCGTCAATATCAAGATGTCAGACTATTTTATACCTCTAAATCACAGCACGCCAATTCAACAAAAATGGCAGCCTAGACAGCATCCACTACAAAGATTCCGAAACTATCATAATCACGCACAGAACATTTACAGGAGAAGTGCACCTTATAATAAATGTAGGAAGAGTCCAAGGAGCAGTTTTAATGTAAGTATTTATATGCGTACAGCCCATTACTATATTATTTTCTTAAAAATGTTGGCTATAAAATACCACGTTTGCCTATATTTTTGGGTTGGCCCAATATGAATGCTTTTCTATTCATCTCTAATTGTTCTAAACATTCACTTCTTTACTAGCCATATAATAATTTATCGAAATTCCTGGATCTTCTTATCTCTTATTCTATTGTTATTATCCATTTCACTAATAAGTCCCGTAATTTCACTAATGAGTCCTCTATTTTTATTAATGAGTCCCCTAATGTCACTAATGTAAAAGAATATGTTTTTACCAAACTATTTAACTAATTATTTAACATTTCGTTACTCTTTATTTTTGAAATTTTTAATACATTTCCGTAATTATTAATACATTAATACTTATTATAACACAAAATTACTGAACTAGGACAAGATTTTTTTTTCTATATTTTCTGTGAAATTTGCTATATGCTTTCAAACATAACATAACATAACATAAACTCACGCCTATATCCCCGAAGGGGTAGGCAGAGGTGCTAGCACCCACATTTCGCCAGTTTATGTTTAGGTCCCAATGTAATAGGTGGCGAGCCTATTGCCATTAACCGGGCACTTATAAACCTGCGATAAATACACACATAACTTCGAAAAGCATCGAAAAGTCATTGGTGTGTGCCATGGTGAAACCTGGGATCGAACCCGAGACCTCGTCTCAGCAGTCCATTACCCAAACCACTAGGCTACCGCGGTTTTATACGCGCTATATGCTTTCAAACATTCATTAATTGCTCTTATAAAATCTGAGAGCAGACCTTGTGCTCCAAACCATAAGATTTGGATGCCACTGGGACTAAAACTGCCTTGCCACCAGAAATGTACTATGCAGTAATGCTAAGAGGGTGTAAAAGCTTAGCTATAAAACTATGTGACCATTTCCACTGTACTATCCTATTTAGCGTAGCGAGTAAGATGTGCTATGAAGATGCGCAGCTTGAGGTGTGTGTGATATATCTACCACCTGAATAGTGAACAGTGAGGAATGAAAACTTCCTACAAATGTTAAAAATTCGAATCTATTTATCATTGGGCTGTTACTCTCTCGCATCTACTGCACACATTCTCATATTTTAAATAGTAATCTGTAGTACACATCCATAGCACGTATCTATCGTGCACAACCATAGCACCCATCTTTCTATACAAAAATATAGCTTAGCTGGACCATTGTATATGATTGGTGGATATCAAATACATCTATAGTGTCTTAGCATTATAGGGCATGTAATATCGGAAGGAATTCAATTCCGATATTGATTTCCGATATTTGATTTCAATATCGGAATTCCGATATTAATATCGATATAAAATCAAATCAATCAATTTTCACGCATGTACGCATGTACATTCCATAAATTCGGTATAAAGTTGAAATGAGTACAATAAATAATTCTATAGGTATTTAATCCATCATGGTCACTCAACACAATGAAACATGGTAATTATCCCGTTTATTTTGATACTGAAATAAATAATTCTCTTTGTTTTTCTTAAGAAAATATCGCATATTGTCAAATAATAATTTTTATGGCAGGGATATGACGATTCGAAAAACTTGTATCGCGCAAGTTCCGTCTGTTCACTCCACAAGCTTTTCAAATTGGCAAAATTCTTGCATAAAATTATTATTATCATTTTAAAAGTTAGTAATAGATTTATTTCAAAATCGAAATCAAACAAATATATTATTTGTATATTAGTCTGATTCCGATATTACTAAATTAGAATTACTCAATATCGGAATTTTAAAATTGGAAACTCGGTTCGTGATTCCGATATTTCGAGATTCCTAGTTGCCAGGATTCTGAGTTTCATGCCCTAGTAGCATAGCTCATCTCTGGTGGAAAGGCAGCCTAATGTTAGATGATGATGGTGTTGATTTTCACATATTATGATGAAAGGCAGTTTTAATACGAATTGAATATTGTAAACATTATCACAAAATACAAATAGAATAATGTAATTTATTATTTGCATGCCATTACTGGTGATAATACATTTTACTTATTTTATTTTTAGTTGCCAACTTATTATGACTATTAAGTATGCAAATACAGTTGACTCTCGTTAATTCGAAACTCTAGGGACTCTTAAAATATTACGAATTATCGAGTGTTTGAAATATCAAATGGTTCGAAATTTGTGAGAGAAAATAAATAAAACTTCGAATTATTAAGTGTTGATCAATTATTATTTATTAACTGCTATTCTATAACAATGTCAAAAGTTTAGAGGTACATTCGTGTACCACTGATTTAATTATTTATTATTAAATTAATCTTTCGAAAGAACTTTGTTATACTGGTTTGCTTCAAAGCACATTGCTGCTGCTCAGATTGCTCAATAACTTTTTTTAAGAGAAAAAGTGCCTGAAATGCTTTTTTTTTTAAACACAACTCCATTTCTCTTTTTGAAATTTGTAAGCCACCCTTCACTTGCCGCAAAGTTTTTGATGCTTAGAGTAGACGCGAACTCTTTTGCTTTTTTTTCCGTACTCCAGCAGCTCGAGCAGCGTTAATTTTCTCCTTGTGCTTTATTATGGTTGAGAGAGTACTCAGAGGAATCTTAAATTCTTTTGCAACATCACTTTTCTTCTCAACTTCCTCTACTTTTTCGATTAACTTCTTTTTTTCAGCAATCGTCAAACATTTATACTTTCTAGGGCTCATAGCTAAGACAAACTTTTAATCTGTATACCAACGAAAGACTAACAGTAGTAACTGAATGATAACTAAACAAACCCATTTGTAAGAAGTGTGTGTCAAATAGTCCAACTATAAACTAAATCATAAAAACAAAGGCTCGTGTACATACGTTGATACAAGTTTGAACTTGTCGCAAAATGTACTTACAATCTGTCCGCCTGTTTCTCTCTGCAACTTTGAATTGTCGAGTGTTGGACGCCTATGAGTTCGAATTAACGTGTCGTTTTGTTATATAGCAATGATTTTTTCGTTCGAATTATCAAGTGCATTAAAATGTATTGATTTAGTTCGAAATATAAAGAGATTTTGTAGGGAACTCGTGATAACTTTGAATTATGGAGAGGTTCGAATTATCGCAGGTTTGAATTAACGAGAGTCGACTGTAAATGAATAAATAAATAAATCAATAAATACGAAGAGGTTGATCGCGGAAATTGGCCGCCGCATCCATGACCATGGCGGTAACTTCCGATCCGGCTCGTTCCTGGGGCAAAGGTTGGCTATTGCGATTCAGCGGGGCAACGCGGCCAGCATCATGGGCACCTTTGCGCCGGGAACGATGCGGAGTGGGTTGTTTGACGCGACATGATCGCGAGTTTGTGTCGTGTATTTATGTTTTAATTATTTTGTATGTGATAAATAAGATTGTAAAAAAACGAATCAATTAAATAATTTATATTACCCAGAAAGTGAATAAATAATAAATACATTTAGACAAGAATATACCTACCTATCTATTTTACAGCTTGTGGAAAACCATGTTTCATATTATTATCAGTATACTAAAACTATCATAAATATTATTTGCAGAGTACAGCAAGCAACATCAGTTATGTAGAGAGCAGCTCCAATATTGATGCATACTTACATCCGTCCATGTTACAAGATCCATGGGAAAGCTTGCGGCAAGAGAGCCAGCGCAAAAGTGAAAACACGAGTATGGTGCACTAATTTTTAGAAAACTGACGTTATTATCTATCAAGTGTCGTATACAATGTGAATATAAAAGAAGCAAGGCAGATTCTCTAGCAGTCTGGCACGCAGTGATAATGAATTTAAATAGGACTTTATTTACATTTAAGTAGAGTAGAGAGAACAACATGGCATAGTGATATTTACCTACCATTTATTTAGTATTTGGTAGTACCTATTGTATGTTTAAAGAATAATTACGTTTTGTTTATCGGCTAAGTCTGTGTAAATACTCTTTTGGTTATTATATTAATAAAATATGAAATCATAATCAAAGTATTTTATTTATTAATCAACTATAACTGTTGCTTGTGCCACTTTACTGGTAGACTGATTAATTCATCAACATAAAGCTTAAATCACTACTACAGAATTGATATTGTGCCGCAGCAGATACCTTACCTAGGAATCATAAAGCAATTTGTATTTCATGAAGGAACTTCGTGACATTAGTGTTGCAGCCTATTGATTTTTTCTAATTTGCCGCCGTTTACTTTAACAACACAGAACATTATCAACAGACAGATATCCACAACCCAAACTCTGGCTTAGGTTCATACCTCGAGTCCAAAAGTATATAAGTGTCCTCGAGTTAACAATAGTGCCAGAAAAATAGCAATAGGCACACCCGGCGGTATATCCGCTCGATTGAGCAGTCCGACTGGGGAAGTACCTCCGCCCTACAGAATACCGCGGTTACAATAACTTCGTGTTGTGTTCCCAGCGGTGAGTAGGGTAGCCAGAGCTCACTGGAGAATTTGTGCCGTCAGTGGGAAGACTAAAGGCTTGCCCTGATTTGTCTTCTACTGGCGGCACAGAAACTCTGTACTTACAGGGTTGGCAGCGCGACTGTGACTCCTCTGGTGTTACAGACGTCCATAGGCCACGGTAACTACTTTCCATCAGGTGGGCCGTGTGCTTGTCTGCCAACTAAGTAGTATAAAAAAAAAACCCCATTACGTGGGACCGAATACAATGATTGGTGAAATCTGCTCTGCCTAACCCTCCGGGGTTAAAGAATGTTTTTTAGACAATCTTTCGTTTGCAGATTTCGTTTTAGACAACATTACATTTTATGCGATATACAATACCTATGACATGAGAAAATTTTGATCCTATTACACCCGCAATCTATAGGAACCTATTTTGGCCATAAATAGTAGTCTGTGTTATTTTAGGCTATACCGTAAAGAAATATCCCTGCACGAAATAGCAGCACTCAAAGTTTACTACATCTACTAAACATCCAAACATCTTCACAAACTTTCCTATTAATATTAGTAGGAAGTAAGGATATATGTAGGTACGCGGTCGCCATTCCAGAATTTTTTTGCTCCATCGGCCATCTGTTCTGCGCGCTATGTGTCCCGCCTATTGCCACTTCAACGAGCTAATCCGCTGGGCTACGTCGGTTACTTTTGTTCTCCTACGGATATCATCATTTCTGACGCGATCACGTAAGGAAATACCGAGCATAGCCCTCTCCATAGCTCATTGAGCGACTTTGAGCTTTTTTAGGAGACCTATATGTGTGCGGTACTCTTGTGGTTGTTTATTTGTATAGAACAAAATTACATTTGTATGGAATTACGGGTTGTCTAAATTAAGAAAAATATGAATTCAGAATCATTTTGCCGACTGCTGACGTATACTTTTTTAACGTGTAGAAAAACAAAAACTAATTCACAGAACAATGACATAAATTCATCATAATCTGAATTCAGAATTCAGTATGAGTGTACCACTAAATACAAATGATATCCATATGATCCATATGTTTCATGAAGTGTCAGATGTCAGTAGACATAATGTGCAAAATCACACGTTTGAAGTTCACCCTAAAAGGCTCAGAGGATGATACTTAGTGCAAACGTTATATGTGTGTCTGATTACGACGTCGTATCGTCAGATGTAAAAGCCCTACCAGACGAACAAATTTGGTACGGACCGAACCAGCGACCCATGTACGATAGCCCGGTGCACTCTGTGTAACAGACGACTGGACTGTTCTCAACACGAGCTAGTAAATATAGTTCATACCAAGTTCAGTGGTTCAGTTCGTCCCGAATCCGAAGTATTGTTTATACGCCTTACACTTCGCTATCTCCCCGACAGGGGCGAATCCAACATTTAGTCAGAGGAGGTCATGGTGTAGCCAAAGCTTAGCTTGGGGAGGGGAGGGGCTATGCATCTGACTGCCAACGACTCGCCATGCATCTGTCTGCTGCCAACATGTCCATAGCTTCGCCACAAAATCGTTATCTGCTGTCGTTCGTCATTACTTGTTGGTTTCCTTTCAGCTCAACCTTGAGTAGTAAGATAAGTGGCCCTGGCGCCAATCTTATTTCAGAATCACTCTCCAGTGATTCTATTCCTCCGAATAGAAGTGGATGAAGAGTATCTGTGGTGTTCACTCAAAACGTCGGATTGCACGGCTTTCACCAGTTGTCACGGCTTTCCACGATTTGACAGAATTGGTCGACCACAACTATGCAGATTGGTGTTACGTATTCTTCTTGTGGGAGTGCAAAGAGGCGCTTGAAAAGGGCGATGGTAAATTGGCGCTTGTGACTAAGACTGAGTACTTGACGTTGATTCAACAGATCCTACATCCATTACAGATCATTATTATTTGTTTTTAATAGTAATTGATAGCATAAATACTGCAATAGAATAAATAATTTCTTTCTTGATTTTAATATCAAAGGAAACAATCCCTTATTTTTTAAAAGAATCAAAACTGTATTCATTGATTTCCGAAAAGTCCCTTTAATTTATTGATTTCTCTTGCCCGGTAATCAAACCGACTAAAATCAGAAAAAATAACATTCAGCACATTACCATGAGACGCATGCGATGTGAAGCTATTCCATGATGTATTTTTATTGCGTTACTTATTTATAATTAGTTGTATACATAATGTAATTTTCAGATGGGGCAGATACGTTAAACGTACAACAAACATTCCTAGAAGACTAATTTCCTAGAATGCGAGACCGATAAGTCGTTTACAATAAGAAATCAGGTAGACTGCACCGACTATTGTTATCGGAACCGGTTATCGAGGTAATTAGCGCAGGTAGTGGGTGGCGAGTTTCTATACAATATGCCAAACCAACGAAGATAAAGATAAGGGACATTGTCTGTCCCACTTGCTCTTACCACTTATTATTATTATTATTACTATCATGCTCATAATAACGCAGTCGTTCGTGCCATCAGTTGTGGTCTGTACCTTGTGGTAGCGTCACGTTTATAACTACTATATCTACCCGTGTTTGCAATCGGATAATTAGTTGGTGCAAAAAATATAAATTAAGAAGACATAAAAAGTGAATGTGAGATAGCTGGGTGTTGTGAAATTTTAAAGTTATATTTAAATTTGAATACTCAGTTAATATTATTTCGTCAAATCAAGATGTCAGACTATTTTATACCACTAAATCACAGCACGCCAATTCAACAAAAATGGCAGCCTGGACAACATCCACTACAAAGATTCCGAAACTATCGTAATCACGCACAGAACATTTACAGGAGAAGTGCACCTTATAATAAATGTCCAAGGAGCAGTTTTAATGTAAGTATTTAAATGCGTACATACTGCTCTTTACTATATTTTCTTAAAAATGTTGGCTATAAAATACCACGTTTGTTTTGTGTTTTTGGGTTGGCCCTATATGAATGCTTTTCTATTCATCTCTATTTGTTCTAAACATTCACTTCTTTACTAGCCATACAATAATTTATCGAAATTCTTGGATCTTCTTATCTCTTATTCTATTGTTATTATCCATTTCGCTAATAAGTCCCGTAATTTCACTAATGAGTCCTCTATTTTTATTAATGAGTCCCCTAATGTCATTAATGGAAAAGAATGAGTTTTTACCAAACGATTTAACTAATTATTTAACATTTCGTTACTCTTTATTTTTGAAATTTTTAATACATTTCCATAATTATTAATACATTTCTTATTATAACGCAAAATTACTGAACTAAGGCAAGAATTTTTTTTCTATATTTTCTGTGATATTTGCTATATACTTTCAAACATTCATTAATTGCTCTTATGAAATCTGAGAGCAGACCTTGTGCTCCAAACCATAAGATTTGGATGCCACTGGGACTAAGAGTGCCTTGCCACCAGAAATGTACTATGCAGTAATGCTAAGAGGATGTAAAAGCTTAGCTATAAAACTATGTAACCATTTCCACTGTGCTATGCTATTTAGCGTAGCGAGTAAGATGTGCTATGAAGATGCGCAGCTTGAGGTGTGTGATATAACTACCACCTGAATAGTGAACAGCAAGGAATGAAAACTTCCTACAAATATTAAAAATTCGAATCTATTTATCATTGGGCTGTTACTCTCTCGTATCTACTGCACACACTCTCATATTTTAAATAGTAATCTGTAGTACACATCCATAGCACGTATCTATCGTGCACAACCATAGCACGCATCTTTCTATACAAAAAATATAGCTTAGTTGGACCATTGTATATGATTGGTGGATATCAAATACATCTATAATATCTTAGCATTATAGGGCATGTAATATCGGAAGGAATTCAATTCCGATATTGATTTCCGATATTTGATTTCAATATCGGAATTCCGATATTATCAATCAATTAATTCAAAAAATAATTCTCTCTGTTTAAGAAAATATCGCATATTGTCAAATAATAATTTTTATGGCAGGGATATGTCGATTTGAAAAACTTATATCGCGCAAGTTCTTTCTGTTCACTCCACAAGCTTTTCAAATTGGCAAAATTCTTGCATAAAATTATTATTATCATTTTAAAAGTAAATAATAGATTTATTTCAAAATCGAAATCAAACAAATATATTTGTATATTAATCTGATTCCGATATTACTATATTAGAATTACTCAATATCGGAATTTTAAACAGGCAACTCGGTTCGTGATTCTGATATTTCGAGATTCCTAGTTGCCGGGATTTTGAGTTTCATGCCCTAGTAGCATAGCTCATCTCTGGTGGAAAGGCAGCCTAATGCTAGATGATGATGGTGTTGATTTTCACATATTATGATAAAAGGCAGTTTTAATACGAATTGAATAGTGTAAACATTATCACAAAATACAAATAGAATAATGTAATATTTTCATGCCATTACTGGTGATAATACATTTTACTTATTTTATTTTTAGTTGCTAACTTATTATGACTATTAAGTATGCAAATAAATGAATAAATTAATAAATCAATAAATACATTTAGACAAGAATATACCTATCTATTTTACAGCTTGTGGAAAACCATGTTTCATATTATTATCAGTGGTGGCGCATGGCCGAGTGCGATAATGGACTGTATTGCGGGAAGTAGCTAACTGTTCTATTGACGCTTTACACACAAAAGACAGGTGGCCGGGCTGCCGCGGATTCGATCCAGGCAGTGAATGCAGCCCGAGAAATTAGGAGAGGATGCACTAACCTTCACGACACACGTGTTTTCATCGCAGCCGGTACACGGATCTTCTCTTCCTTGCTCAGGAGCTGCCGTCAGCATCACTAGATCGCTTGAGGAACACACGAGAGGCACAATCCGATCGGTAAAGGTCTATGAAGCGGTAAAAATGTAACAAATATTATACATTTCTGAGAGACGCGAGCGCGGTCCGTCCGTCTTTACGCTGGCTAGTTCAAAGCGAGACTGAGTGTCTATATTTCACAAATGGCGGACGGAAGCTACATCTATGGTTAGTGCGGAAGAGGAGACGGGTATAAAAGGAGTGTGTTTCCGTGTCAAAATACAGTTTCTACACCGGCGCAACCATTCCCCCCGGCTTGAAGGGTTACCTTCGAAACGACAAATGCGAAACAAATCTAAAGTCTAATCTAAATCTAGGTTTGGGAAATAACAACTAAAATATAAACCTAGATTGGAGCTCGTGCCTACCGCTGGCTAGGCAGAGGGCAGAGGCGAACAAACAACACAACGCAACAGTCTCGACCAAGACGAGACGCGATTAGCCAACAACAAAATAAGGGTCTCTTCACGTGGGACCGATACAACAAGCGAGTGCTTCTTCTCCTCGGGTGGTTCGGAAACCGTAGTGGGATTGAATTGACTAACTGGCCACTTATCTAACGCGGCATGAATCCAGGACGGTCCACTAAACCATAACGGGTGATCTAAAATTTGCGAAGGAAGCAATCCACGAGAGAGACACCCGGCTGGGTTGTCGGTGCCAGCAACGTGAAAGAGATTATGTGGCGCCAATTCAGATTGAATTTTTGCCACTCTATTAGCGACGAATGTGTCCCAACGATGGGGCGAAGAGTGGGCCCAACACAAAGCGACTGTTGAGTCCTAAAAGCTAAAATTCTACTAATATTAATGCGAAAATTTACAATTATGTCAAATAAATTACCTTAAAGATTCCGACCACAATACAAAATGTCATTAAGCGACACGGAAGTGCTAGTCTTAGCACTGCCATCCAAAACTACGCGGAGTTTTAGTAGTAAGCTTATCTTCTCTAATAACTCCGCGGTGCGGGATAATGTACGAAGGCTGGGTCCCGCCAGTGTCCGCAGGCGCAGGTGAGATGCAACCCTTATCCAAACATTCGTTAACAACCTCATCATAGGCCCGCTTCGACTTTGGGGACGCCTGCATCTTTCGTTCCAAACAAAGAAAGCGTTTTTCAGCGGATACACGGGAGCCACCGAGTGAAAACTTGCGGATGGTAGACTCCAGTGGCGGCTCGACGGTGCAACAGAACGAAGCAGTCGAGTGACTAAAACTATCTATAGAAGCGGGTGCGGAACCAATTATAACAAAACCAAGAACTGTTTCCAGTGCGTGCGGAGCGGGGTACGTCGGTCCCCCTTGAACCTTACGTGATAACTGGAGGTGCGGGAGAATCGAAGCGCCGATCAATATATCGACGACTCCAGGAACCGCGTAAGTCTCATCTGCTAAAGGCAAGTCTTTAAATTTCGTTAATATAGACGTGTCAACCGGGACGGTAGGCAACTGTTCAGCTATTCTATCTATAACGAGCGAATCCATGTCAAACCAAATATTATTATTAAAACGAGATCTAAACCTTGTTTTAACGGTGCCACGAACAGCTGACTGTAAGCTTCCAAAACCCTTCACCACTGAGCGGGTTGAACGCTTATCAACATTGAAACCAAGACGCCGACAACAATCTTGAGTAATAAAATTACTTTGCGAAGCGCCATCTAACAGCGCTCGAACAATGCGCGGCTTACCTAATGCATCAACAATAACAACGCGAGCGGTCGCAAGACACACAGTAGTGAGTGCAGCACTAGCGGAGAACGAACACAAGGTGACGTCATCCGCGGCGGTCACCGGGCGGGCCGGAGCGCGCGCGAGCGCGGGCTGCGGCTGCGGCGCAGGCTGCCGTGTGTCACCGCTCGACGAGCCAACCGTGCTCACATTGGATGCGGCATTACTATTCTCAAAATGAAGCAAAGTGTGGTGTCTCGCTTGGCATTTGCGACAACTATTTCTACTATTACATAAAACAACGCGGTGTTTAGTACCGAGACAATTAAAACAAAAATTATTAGCGCGAACAAATTTATAACGATCACTAGGCGACAATTTTAGAAAACCAGGACACCTGTACAGTTGCGAATGATGAGTGCTACACAAAGAGCAAACAGGTGACTGTACACGTGCTGGTGCGGTACTAACATAAGTATGAGTTGACCTCAGTGACTTCGATGACGCATCTACTTTGCGTGCAGAATCAACAACTATCTTCGCGCCTTCATGTTTCGATGAAGAGCGCTGCAATACTTTTATATGCTCGCGAACAAAACTTTCTAAGTCTTCGAACTTAGGAATTTTATTGCCGCGATGATCCGACTCAAACAAACGAATGGTTTCGGAATCTAATTTCCTTAAACCCATATACAACAATACGAAGTCGCAGAGGTCATCGATCTTTAGGTTCTTTACGGCGCTAACAGCTGACGCGAAAGTATCTAGAAATTTCTCTAAGTTTTGATCGTTACATGCCGTAATAGATTTCAAATCAAACATCTGATCTAAATAGGCGTTAGCTACCGATCTTTTATCCTCATACCTAGCTTTCAAAGTATTTAAAATTAAATTATAATTCCCGGCACTAAACGTAATTCCAGCGCAAGCGGTTATAGCTTTACCAGTCAATTTTTCAACGAGATAATGCAATTTTTCGTGATCTGTCAACGAATCGTTCTTATCTATCGTATTCTCAAAACTATCTATAAATAGACACCAATTGCGAATGTTACCATCAAATTCGGGTATTTGAATTGGTGGCAACTTAGGTCGGTCGCGAGTGGGGTTGGGTAGGTCAGCCGGTTTCTCCAAACTCCTAGCGACGCGTTTGATACGACAATACAAATCGTCAAACGACGACAAGGCTTGATAACTCACTGAGTAATCGGGATCCAAATTCAACTCTAAAACATTGATGTCATGTACTAAGGTTTCGAAATCCGCGCGTAGACTATCTAAGTTTTCTATAGAACACAAGAACGAATCTCTGATGACCAAATCAGAGGTTTTAAGTGCATTATCATAGATCGATTGTACGCGAGAGTAAATCATTTCTTTTTTAGCGTATAAAAGTTTCAATTGAACCTTACCGGTCTTATCAACCTTTGGGGACATGTTTACAATTAAATCTCAAACTAAAGTGCGGCAAATAACAAATATGAAATGACTTAATCTTAGCGGTACAGAGCAGCGAGGCGGCGCGAGCGACACTCGGCAGATAGGTAGGTACCTACAACTGTGAATGCACGCTTGAACAAACGCGCATAGCAACAAGGTCGTACCTACGCGATGGTCGCTGTCTAGGTTCAACTATTATTTCAGAGATTAAGTATTGCGTAATATCTATTCAAATTAAAATACTTTCGTATGAATTGGGATGAGATGCGAGCGAGGTAGGTACAGCCACGTGTCTACCCACGCAGGTACTAGGCAAATACGACGCGAGCCGAGAACAACGTAATTGAAAAAAACAAAACAAAGCCAAATGCGTTAGGTATTACACTGTGCCTATGCACTAGGGTGTCTGAGTATACCTAAGATCTAAGCCTAAATGTCTGGATGCGGGGTTTTCTACTAAAATAACCAGGCACTTAGGTGCGATGCGAAAATTGCGAACTACGATTAAGTGTTGATATGATACCTAACCTATTTATGTATTAGGTAGGTACAATGCGAGCCAGCGGCGAACGGACAACAAATCTAATCCTAAGTGTCTGGATGCGGGGTTTTCTACTAAAATAACCAGGCACTTAGGTGCGGTGCGCTCATTCCCATTAGAATAATAACAAAATACGAACTACGGCTAAGAATCCGGCTCGATCCGGACCAAAAATGGTGGCGCATGGCCGAGTGCGATAATGGACTGTATTGCGGGAAGTAGCTAACTGTTCTATTGACGCTTTACACACAAAAGACAGGTGGCCGGGCTGCCGCGGATTCGATCCAGGCAGTGAATGCAGCCCGAGAAATTAGGAGAGGATGCACTAACCTTCACGACACACGTGTTTTCATCGCAGCCGGTACACGGATCTTCTCTTCCTTGGTCAGGAGCTGCCGTCAGCATCACTAGATCGCTTGAGGAACACACGAGAGGCACAATCCGATCGGTAAAGGTCTATGAAGCGGTAAAAATGTAACAAATATTATACATTTCTGAGAGACGCGAGCGCGGTCCGTCCGTCTTTACGCTGGCTAGTTCAAAGCGAGACTGAGTGTCTATATTTCACAAATGGCGGACGGAAGCTACATCTATGGTTAGTGCGGAAGAGGAGACGGGTATAAAAGGAGTGTGTTTCCGTGTCAAAATACAGTTTCTACACCGGCGCAACCAATCAGTATACTAAAACTATCATAAATATTATTTGCAGAGTACAGCAAGCAACATCAGTTATGTAGAGAGCAGCTCCAATATTGATGCATACTTACATCCGTCCATGTTACAAGATCCATGGGAAAGCTTGCGGCAAGAGAGCCAGCGCAAAAGTGAAAATACGAGTATGGTGCACTAATTTTTAGAAAACTGACGTTATGTAACGACGCGCTCTGCGAACGTAGTCACACCGGTTTTAATTCTATTTTTGAACGAAGGGTTTCGGAGCGCGGAGTGAATGACATTTTGACGTATCGCTGTCAAAGCACCTTTCTTCCTAGCATAGAGACTGGATGGTCGATATTCATGGCTTCGTAACTTAATTTCAATAAATCTCATAAAAATGAGAGTATTTTGGCCTAAAGGATAATAGTTTGTGTCCTCACAACTATCCTCTTGTGGAATTATAGTTTATTTCTGGTGAGTTGTCATTTTTTAATGGGATTCACTTTGATGGAAATTCGCCACGCTCCTGATTTGAAAAATAATTGTTAAAATTCTATTGTTTCAGCTCTTAATCTGAAAATATTATGATTTCTTTTGCTATTGGCATTGTTCCAGCAAATTAAGGCGGTAAGTCGCGCAAATTTATAAAAAATTAGGACCTCGTGCCCTATATTGGAGTTTGTTCTAATGACATGCAATTTTATTACAGGTTTCCAAATTGGAACCGCCTTTGCCCTTTGTCTTTGCCTTTTTCTTTTTCCTTTGGACTTTTTCTTTGGACCTTTGTCTTCGGACATCTGCATTTCTTTATGGAGGGTTTGGACTTTTCACCTCAAACCTGGATGTACCGCATGGGCTTAAACTGAAAACTTCGCCTGCTACGAGCTTTCTCGCTGCTGTGTTTACATATACTCGCCGAGGGATGCCGTGAGCTTACTTTAATTATATTTTAAATCTAAACTTCAAATTAACCTAAAAGTGCATTGGTGACATAGAATCATATTGACGTAGGATAATATTGACATAGCTTATAAAAATCTAATTTTAAATTTAAGGTTAGTTATACATTAGGAATGTATCCTTACATCTATTTCTGAATGCACACTGGAGTGGACAATAAAACCTTAAACCTCACAGTTTGGTTTCATTTAGCTCACCTCCGGAAGATTAAAAGTTTCCAATCTCCGCTGATTATCTTAGGCATGTGTATCTCCAAGGCGCCCGAACTTTTATGGTAATGTACTTACAAACCAATTTTATTTATATTTCTTTTAAATAGGAGATTACACACTTACTTCTTTCATTGTCATATGACACATATTTTTTTATTATTACATCTGACGCTTGCGAACCAATTTTTTTTACTTTGTAATAACAATATTATTTAATTATTACAGTTATTATCTCTATCAAGTGACGTTTACAATGTGAATACAAAAGAAGCAAGGCAGATTCTCTAGCAGTCTGGCACGCAGTGATAATGAATTTAAATAGGACTTTATTTACATTTAAGTAGAGTAGAGGCACATACATTGGTATAGTGACATTTACCTACCATTTATTTAGTATTTGGCAGTACCTATTGTATTTTTAAAGAATAATTACGTTTTGTTTGTCGGCTAAGTCTGTGTAAATACCTACTCTTTTGATTATTATATTAATAAAATATGAAATCATAATCAAAGTATTTTATTTATAAATCAGCTATAACTGTTACTTGTTCCACTTTACTGCTAGACTGATTAATTCATCAACATAAAGCTTAAATCGCTACTACAGAATTGATATTTTGCCGCAGCAGATGCCTTTTATTCTATTAGGAAGGACCTTTAGAAATTTCAACTGAGGAAGTACAATAAGCGAGAAAATAGGAAAGATAAATCTATTCAAATTATCTAAAGTGTCTAACTTCCTAACAGTAAACAATGACGTATGGTGTGAGAAAGTACAATACTATGACCCTTGTCCTTCTTCCTACAGTCCTGGGGCCTTTAAGCGGGGCGTGAAAAAGCATCTGATGAGGCCGCCAAGCTGAGTGCCACCATTGTAGCACTTAGTGTCTGTAATGGTGACCCTCTTTCCTGAGACTTTGCCTTTAGCTTACCATCAGGCGAGGTGAGGTCAAGTTGGCGTGTCGTATATAAAAAAAAAAAAAAAAAGAATAAAATAACAAAGTATCAACCCCGTTATTTCGGTGTATTGTAAGTTGTCGCCAAACAACAAGGGTTCGATGTAGGAAACTTAATGTTGGCCCACCGATTTGTAAGAATGAGCCATTCCTGTCAAATCTCACCGTGGTCGTAAGATCTGGGGACAAAAGGAAAGTACCTATCTGTTAGTTGGAATAAGTCAGATCTCTCGCGCTTTATTATTTACCACAGATACTCAATACAGCCGAAATGAGAGCCCCTCGCTAGACGGTTCACCACGTATCCACAACCAGTTAAGGTCACATCGTTTACCTTCTGAGGGGTATTATGAAAAATTGTCCTCACCGCAGCCGCGCCGCTGCCTATGAACACTTAATTTTGGCCTAACAAGTATTGGCTCCCACTTAGCATGGGCATGGAAATGCTGAATGAGGAGAGAATCACTAAATCCAATAACTATAGCCTCAAATCTTATAATAGGGTAAACTAATATGACATGATACCGGCCTTCTATGAATCCTTATTGGCCGCAGCTAGACGTTAATAGTTCGATCTCCAGATGAACAGAACACATAAACCAATTCTCTTACTTAGTTCAATACAGTTCTCATTGAATGGCTTCTGTGTGTTACTACAATTATCTTACTTTTTTTTTTTTTTTTTTTTTTTTTTTTTTTTTTTTTTTACGTGCGCAAAATCCCCACGGATACCTCCCCACCGGAGCCGGTGAAGGAGGTTATGTCGGACTCGAACCGACCAAAACGCACGCCGTCTGTGGGTCGTTTCGGTTGCCGAAGGTGAGGTTGACAGGCATATCCCTCGCACCCCGGCCGACCCAGGGCCATCTCTCACGATCTGGCCCTCCTCTCGGGTGTGGGGACTACAGAGTCCCCAACTCGTCCCCGGAAACGGGGAGGCGCGCCACGCGCGTCACCGCCGCGGCCTGCTTCTGCCAGGGTGACAGGCGGCTTCACCTGTCACCCCCAGGCCGGCACAATTATCTTACTTAGTGACTATTAGTATAACGTATTACTATTATGTAGCGTTAATCAAACAACATAGAGTAAGCTGCCAGCAAGACAACCAAGGAGTCTGCGAATCATAAAGCAGTTTGTATTTCGTATTAGTTTTGCAGCCTTTTTTCTAATTTGCCGCCGTTTACTTATACAACACAGAACATTATCAACAGACAGATATCCAGAAACCAGACGCTTAGGTTCATACCTCAAGTCAAAGAGTATATAAATGTCCTCGAGTTAACAATAGTGCCAGAAAAATAGCAATAAGCACACCCCCATTACGTGGGACCATGGGAAATCTGGGTGTAAATTCAGCTCTACCTAATCCGGGGTTAAAAAATGTTTTTTGGACCATCTTTCGTTTGCAGATTTCGTTTTAGACAACATTACATTTTATGCGATATATAATACCTATGACATGTGTTTTGATCCCATTACTCCCGCAATCCATAGGAACTAGGGAGTAGGGACCTATTTTGCCCATAAATAGTAGTCTGTTATTTTAGGCTATAACGTAAAGAAGTATCCCTGCACGAAATAGCAGCATTCAATGTTTACTACATCTGACATCTACTAAACATCCAAACATCTTCACAAACTATCATATTAATATTAGTTAGAAGTAAGGATATAATGTGTGCGGTACTCTTGTGGTTGTTTATTTGCTTAGAGCAAAATTATACTTTGTATGGAATTACGGGTTGTCTAAATTAAGAATATGAATTCAGAATCATGTAGGATGTTCGTGGCAGCCTTAATGTTTATTGTCTATGTTTGTTTCGTATTGTTTATGGTTTGGCGAAATTGTCAATTGTTGTCTGTGGTTGAAGTTGAAGCGGCATTATTATTTTACTCTATAAATTTAGAGGTTATATTTTTAAGTTTCACCGAATCACCTAGACCAAAAGTATGTAATAAACAAATAGCTTTTGTATATTATATACTATAAACGTTACATATTTAACTCTTAACTTTAATTCGAATCTTTTTTTCAGAAAATCTCACAATGGCAGCGGCTATGCCCATAAACCCCAAACCTTTCCTCAACAGCCTAACTGGTAAATCCGTGCTAGTAAAATTAAAGTGGGGCCATGAGTACAAAGGTTTGCTAGTATCAGCCGATGGTTATATGAATCTACAACTAGCAAATACAGAAGAAATGGTTGACGGTACATGTACAGGTTAGTTGTACTTTGTCTATTAATTTGAGTCTTGGGCGTGAATTCAACCCAGTAAAAAACGAAGGCAAGCTACCAGGGCTTAAGTTAACATCCAGATATGTCTCTCCAGTGTATCCTATCAACTTGAAACCTTATCATCTTTGAAAATACTCTAAACATACAGAAAAGTGACTTCAATGAAGTAGTTCAAAAATAAGTTACTCATCTATCAATTAGGAAGCCTATCGCAGTTCACTGCTGGACTTAGGTCTCTCTGAATGTCGGGAGGTATATTTGTATGATATTGTGTTATCCCTATCAAAACCTTACAATTCTTTTTGTCAGGGGGTCCACACTTCTACTTTATTTATAAAAATACAATGACCAAGAAGGACCAACAATCAATCTAATAATTCAAACGCACTTATCTTTTTCATCCTAGCTATTATCCCAGTCGCATTTGAAGCTTTGACCTCTAGAGTCCGCATTTTTCTTTTTGATATGCACTTAATATATTATATGGTGATCATATATTTGTATTAAAAATCTATTTTTCTCTTTTCAGGCAACCTTGGTGAAGTCCTTATTAGATGTAATAATGTATTGTATGTCAGAGGAGCTGAAGAGGAAGATGAAGAAGGAGAAATGAAAGAATAGCACCTATTATTAACTTAAATATAAGATTTTGTCACTTAGATATATGTACATGATTCACCGCTAACTTTGTCTACATTAAAACCTTCAAGTTTCAATTGCACTGGAACTTTAAAAATGCAACACAGCAGCGAAAAAGAACTCTACATTTAAAAAAATACTGAACTATGATCATTTACTTGGAAATCCATTTTTGTTTGTGGACATTAAAATGTTCTCGTGCAAGTGACGTATAATGGCATTAACAGATTTTGTAATGCAATGAGTTCAAACTGTAACACATTGAAATTGATTATAAGCATCCAATATTTTAAGTTAAGTCTTCTAGCTAAAGCAGGTATGTGCTTACCTGGGACCATAAGTTATGTTAAAAAGGTAGGATATGTTTGGTGGACAATGTTTGGTTTCTGTACCAATTTGTGTTGTCAATTCCAATTACCTGGTAATGGATAATCTCCAAATAAACAACTGGAAAATATATATTGATCTTTTATTGTTTGTGTGCTATTGCAATTATGAAAATGGTAAGAGTATGCTTTTCTTTTTTTATAACACTTAGGTGGCAGACAAGCACACGACTCACCTGATAGAAAGTAGTTACCGTGGCCTATGGACATGTGTAACACCAGAGGAGCCACACTCGCAACTTGTCAACACTGTAAGCACACTTTCTGTGCCGTCAGTGTAGAAGACGATGCAGGATAAGCCTTTAGTCTTCCCACTGACAGTGCAAATTCTCCTGTGAGCTCTGGCTACCCTACTCACTCTTAAGTTACTGAACAAATTAACAATAGAATTTTGTTATTGATATCACAATAATATAAATTACATTATTTTCCAACATAATCAGGATCTTCAGAACTAGGTTGGTCAATAACTCTGTGTCTGTGGTTAAGCTAACACAGATGCAGATTGTACTGATTGATATACATTGGTTTACAGATAAAGCACACATTTAACTATAGTTTTGATTCCACAATTTAATTACAAGCCAGGCTATTGCTGTTTTTTGTGCATTTATTAATAGGCTATTTCATTACTATCATTAACATCCCTACACTTCTGTATCTAGTATCCCCTATTCCATATAGGTACATACATGCATACATAATTATAATCACGCCTTTATCCCAAGAGGGTCAGGTAGAGGTGAATCAACACCCACATTTCATTAATAATTGTATTCGGTCCCATGTAATAGGAGGTGAGCCTATTACTGTATTACAGGCACTATTGTTGACTTGAGCCATGCATCTGAGGATGAGTCTAGGCTGTATATATCTGTCTGATGTTATCCCTTAGTCACCTTGTACGACACCACATGGGAAGAGATGGGGTTGGCCTATATTCTACTCTCGCGGAAACCACGCATCACGTGTCATCTCTAAATGGTGTGTCACTTTATTCTAACCAAAAGTCTTTATACTGATAATGTGAGTACATGGAACCCCATGAACTCCACCATACACCCAGTGTTGTAGTCAGTGGTATAAAAAAAAATATTTGTATCTCATATTCTCTTTAATAATTAACTGATATTTACAAAGATCACATACACAATCACACATTATAAGGTCTAATAAGTCAATTACTAGGTTTAATCGTGTGCCAATATGCATGGTAATAAATAATATGCTAGTATCTATATACTAGCATCATCATAGAGTATCTCAAATCATGTTTTCATATGGGTCTAGAATGCGGACAAATGTCCCTGATAGATATTTTTTGTAAGTATATAGATAGGAATACCCAGAACAATGCAAATGTACATATATCGACGACCTCCGTGGCGTAGCGGTAGAGCATTCGACTGCTATGCAGGGGGCGCGGGTTCGATTCCCGCTCAGTGTAAATATTTGTATGCATGAATATGTATATTTGCATTGGTCTGGGTGTTTCTATGTATAATATGTATGTATTTACAAAAAAAAGTATCTAAGTATGTTTATCCGCTTTCTAGATCCCATAACACAAGCTAGTATGCTTACCATGGGTCTAGATAGCGTTGTGAAGAATGTCGTGAAATATATTTATATATTCATAAACATATTTGAACGAGTTGGAATCAAACCAGCGACTTATCGAACGTCATTCGTCGATTCAATCAAATTTTTAAGCAGATTACTGCTTTGTTTAAAATCCCAAGTAATTCAAAATGACTATTTTAAAGTTAGAACTATAGGATAGTATAATCTTAAAATAATTTTTACATACAATATATTTATCATATTCAAAATTTCACATGATTGTAAGGATTTATCAATATGCTATGCTTTGCTGCTTAAACAAACAGCTTGGAACAAAAGGAAAAAATATAACTCCTAGACAAGGTTATTCTATGGATAATTGAGTATGTATTTTTATTACTCAGTCCGATCAAAAAAGTAGTAAATGCCTTCATTCCTTTCATAGGAAAGAAGACATTAGTTTACTTAGTCTAGACTCTATATACTATAGAGTTTACTATAGACTCTATAGCAGACCTTCATTGAGTACATAATATGTATTATTTTTCGTTAGTTGTGCTATGAACATATTCTGGGGCAAAGCTGAACAATGTGACAAAAAAAAAGTCTGCCAACTGCTAAAGGACACAAAAAACACTAATTCAGAAAACAAAAACCATCATGACTTGGGTTCTATCATCTATCATATCATATCATCTTGCCAAACAGTGAAAATTATATATCTACGTGAAATAAGTAATGATTTTGAAATGCTGACTTTAGCGTACAGCATAAATGAAATACGTACAGAAGAAATTAAACAAACGGCGATTAATTACACACACACACACAGACATATCTACTAACGAGGATTTCAACATATTTTGGTCCACCAGTAGGAGTTCCCGTGCTTTGACGATATCTACTTACGCCTGTGTGAGAGTGCGTATAACTTTGTGTACACACGGCAAAGGATAATAAATAAACAACTTTATATGAAAAGATCGATATCGATAAGTGAGTGTGGTAAGGTTACCACACTCACTTATCGATATCGAACAGTGAAAAGTCACTGGTTTTACTATCAGTGACTTTTCACTGTTTACCGCCAATACTCCTGTTCTTTCGTAATCATGGGGCTTGGAACAGCGCCGAAATATCGGAAACTCGAAACAATACATGATTAATATTCCTATAGCTCTAATAGTATTATGAGTGACAGGGAGAGTTTAATAATTATTTATATTCATATAAATAATTATTTAAATGAAAGGGTGTATATGTATCTTTTTTGCCGTATGTATAGTCAACAAAGGAGATACAGATTCACCTAACATTCAACGTTATATGAAATAGTGCGACCGTATTTTCTTTGTCGACTGTACCTATATATTTCATGCCTACTAAATCCATCTAAATAGTATTATTTGGTAATAACTATACTTACTTTAAGAAAATAGTGACATACATAGTACCATTATAAAGACCTATCTGGGCCTTAAATGATTACAGCTGGAATTTGGCAGCTTTTTAATTAAATATTATGTCATTTTTTAATTGTATATCACAAGAATCTAATATTTGACACACTAAACAATAGTAATAAGACTACT
Source organism: Eilema griseolum (assembly GCA_963662185.1). Lineage (NCBI taxonomy): Eukaryota > Metazoa > Arthropoda > Insecta > Lepidoptera > Erebidae > Eilema > Eilema griseolum. The sequence continues at coordinate 6,238,517 of OY759243.1, forward strand.
AGTAATGGATATTAAGTTAGACACAATTATGAATTTATACATAATTTTATAATCACAATAGTTACGCAAAGTATGTAAAATCACAGATATTCTTAACATAATTAATAACTAAAAAAGCACGATATTTAGTCTGTATCCATTTAAAGCTAATCAGTAATTAACAAATAATTAAAAACTTATTTCTATATTTACAATTTCATTGCGAGAATCTAATCTATGACTGAGTTTTCAATCGTATTGTAATAAAAAGCTAAATTGATTACAAAATATGAAAAACTGACTTCAAAAAACTCTAAATAATAGTTTACGACGACTTGTTCACTAATATTTCGTGCGAAGTAATAATATTTTAGGTTATTTAATTCTCTCTATATAGGTAAGGTGTAACTGAACTTTGTGGGGTTGATCAATATCGATAAATATGCCCGAAAAAAGTAAAAATTATTGTTATTTTTTTCACTTACTATTTAATATTACTTATTTATATTATTGTTTGTATGCTAATGCTACCACAAGGCCGCAATTCAGAATTCGCGACCTTTTGAGTAGTGATGCGCGCGTGTCCGCTCAAGAAACTTACTTACGGAACACCCACCGGTCATTGACTTCCAAAAGTCAGCTGATTACTGCAATCCATGTGCTGGATACGGCTACCATCGGCATTGATGTCAATGTTTAAAAGCTTTGCAACTGAATTTTAGAGAATTGGGGTCACCCAATGTCTTTTATATATTTTTCCTATACATATTTTCCAATACTAAGTAATCCTACAAAATCACGAGAATTTATATTGTTACATGTTATATAGGACCATTTTTTAGATACTCTATTTCCAACGCAATATAAAAGCAATTCAAATATACTTTGACGAATTGAAAATAACTACTCTTTACAAGTCAATTATAAATTATATTTGTAATATTTTTCGCTGATGAAATTTTAAAAACCGAATATTCTCTTTACTAGTTTACATATTAATTACTTCATGCTATTCATGTGGTGTATATTAATTAGAATTTATTACTCAGTTTATAAACCGTGACGTACATTAATAATGTTGATAATAATATGCCGTTATAGCAACAAAACGTTTGTCCAGGAAACTCTGTTCTATTTCTATGTAGCCGCCGAGTTCTTTTGCCATCGATAACAACTGAAAAAAAGATATAATAATTAGAAACATATATATCATCACGCCTTTATCCCTGGAGGGTTAGGGAGATGTGAATTAACACCCACATTTCACCAATCATTGAATTCGGTTACACGTAATACGGGGTGAGCCTATTGCAATCTTCCGGGCACTATTGTTGACTCAAGCCATGCATCGGAGGCTAAGTCTGGGCTGTATATATATCTGTCTGATGTTAAACAGCCCTATCCCTTAGTCGCCTTGTACTACACCCCATGGGAAGAGATGTGGTGGTCCAAAATTCTACTCTGCCGGGAGTCACGCGGCTATATAATTAGATAAGCTAGAAAATTAGAAAGCCAGTTTTATTTTTTTATTTCTTTTTATACAACTCAGGTGGCAGACAAGTACACGGCCCACCTGATGGAAAGTGGTTACCGTGACCTATGAACGTGTGTAACACTAGTGGAGTCACATCCGTGCTGCCAACCCTTTAAGAACAGATATTTTCTGTGCTTTCAGTGCAGAACACAAAATCAGGACAAGCCTTTGGTCTTCCCACTGACAGCACAAAAACTCTCCAGTGAGCTCTGGATACCCTGCTCACCGCCGGGAACACACACAAGGTTATTATAGCCGGGGTATTCTGTAGGGTAGAGGTACTTCCCCAGTCGGACTGCTCAATTTAGACGGGAATACCGTCGTGTCCTATCTCCTATATTTTGATTTAAATTATTATTTCTATGTTTATGAAGGCCCTGTGGTTATTTAACAACTTAGTCCTAGAAATTCATGGTTTAACTTTTCATGATATCTTTAGAATATGTACAAACTTTTGCGAAAATGAATTTACTTCATTTTCTTAGAGGTTAGGGTTTTTACACTTTTTCACTTTCACGTAATTTTTATTATTTCTTTATGTCACGCTCATAACAAAATAATACACCGAATTCTTATCTAAATTTGAGTCAATCATGAACTTATTCCTATAGTTCACCATGAGTCGTATGTGACTCATGGTGAACATGTGTGTAAGTTGTTAACGTAAGAAAATAATTAACTAGACTAACCTGATCAGTTCTGGAGTTCCTCGGTAAATAAACGGATATATTCTCTGATATCGTTCGCGCCACTCTAACCAGCTCTGACAATGGCCGCGGCTCCAACATCGTTTCTAGGTCGTATTCTTGGTTCTGTGGAAAACAAATTAACATCATTCTCTGAACCTGTTTCCAACTTAGTTCGGGTTGGCTAGACTTAGACCTCTACAAATGTAATATGTGGAAAACAAATCAATGAATTAGTTTATCGCAGTCCACTGCTGTACAAAGACCTCTCCCAATGTTGGGAGGCTTTGGCCTACTGTTTTCACGCGGCCAGACTGGTTGGTACAGGGCACAGGGTTTTATTTCGAGTTTCCCTTCTCTCGCAGTGATATCGTCTGCGTATTTTTCTGTTAGTCGCTTCTTACGACACCCTTCGGTTGAAATGGAGTGGTGGTACTTGTATTTTTTCTCCGTCACATACTAAAAAATATGCTACATTTTAATTTTATCCCTGAAATAGGGAGACATGATCACTGTGATCAGTTTAGCAGCTAGTACAAATATAATTTTGTAAGCTGCGGGGCTACATTTTTTTTTACGAGCGCAAAATTCCCGCCGGAGCCGGTGGAGGAGGTTATGTCGGACTCGAACCGACCAAAACGCACACCGCCTGCGGGTTGTTTTTGGTTGCCGAAGGTAAGATTAACAGGCATATCCCTCGCACCCCGGCCGACCCAGGGTCATCACTCTCGATTTGGCCCTCTCCTCGGGTGTGGGGACCACAGAGTCCCCAACTCATCCCCGGAAATGGGGAGGCGCGTCGCCGCCGCGTCCTGCTTCTGCTGCGGGTGACAGGCGGATCCACCAGTCACCCCCAGGCTTGCGCTCATGGGGGGCGGAGGTCGTTCATCGACCTAGCTGCGGGGCTACTAACTTCAGGTCCGCACGAAGCACGCACGAATGACGTAGCATTTAGCCATGTGGATACCATAAAGTCACTTCGGTTTGCTTACGGTAGGGTTTTAGCCGATCGATCTGCAACTGCGGAACTTTAATAGTAGACATACTGACTATAAAAAAGTGCAGTACTCACATTGGAGTAGTCAGGTCCGCCCCAGGGCGGGCTGAGGAACACCATATCGGCGTGGAGCGTCGGTGCCAGTTCGAAGAAGTCCCCTACTACGAACTCGATGCGGTCAGCCACTCCGTACACTGTCGCGTTGTGGCGCGCTAGCTCGATCTTGTGAGGGTCGATATCCACTGCTATCACTGGGAAATGAGAAGAATAGGTTTGAATATTTCTTTGAAGTATGTTGTATTGGTTTCCGTTGGAGTACAGTGGGGCCACCCAATTTCGTCACATGGGTGTCGTAACATAATATAACATAAAGTCACGCCTATATCCCCGAAGGGGTAGGCAGAGGTGCTAGCACCCACATTTCGCCAGTTTATGTTTAGGTCCCAATGTAATAGGTGGCGAGCCTATTGCCATTAACCGGGCACTTATAAAACTGCGATAAATACACACATAATTTCGAAAAGCATCGAAAAGTCACGGTGAAATCTGGGATCGAACCCGAGACCTCATCTCAGCAGTCCATTACCCATACCATTAGGCTACCGCGGTGTCGTAAATGGCGACTGAAGGGGACCAAGGGCGATAATAAACATGCAGTCCATAACGAATGCCCGTTCGGGTAATAGCTCGCCTCCTATTATGTGGGACTGCTAATATAAAGCATATTTAGCGAAATTCATGGACCTCTGCCTACCCATTCGGGGATTTAAATGCGTCAATATAATATGTATGTTTACACATGCCATTACTGTAATGTCAACAGGAACTAATGCAGTCATGGTATAGGTAGGGGGTTCTCTGGAACACAGTCAAGCTTGCCAGCATGCCATTTATTTACGGACGGAGCGACCTGCGAATGTCGTCTGACCCAGAACCAGAGTTTTAGAATTTAGTAGTAGAAGGAGTAATGCTAGATCTAGATCACACGCACCGAGTGGAGTGAGACAGTGCTTTCGGCCGAGTGCGGAGTACGTGGAAAGTACTCCGTGCTATGACACACGCACAGTGATCAAGGTTACATTGATACCGGGCTCCGAAGCCTAGTGAAAGGCTTGAATCCAACTGGGATTATCGCGATGCAGAAGTTACAAAGCAGTTGGATTTTCTTCCCAGTATTATTATAAATCCCATTAATATAAAAAATGTTAAAGTTTGATGTTTCGATGTTTGCTATTCAATCACGATAACCTAATGACTGTCTGAAATTTGGATCAGGGACAGATTATCAGGTTTTTTTTATTTTATACCACTTAGGTGGCAGACAAGCGCACGGCCCACCTCATTGAAAGCGGTTACCGTGGCCTATGGACGTGTGTAACACCAGAGAAGCCACACTCGCGCTGCCGACCCTGTAAGCACAGAGTTTCTGTGCCGTCAGTGTAGAGAACAAAGCAGGAGAAGCCTTTAGTCATCCTAATGACAGCACAAATTCTCCAGTGAGCTCTGGCTACCCTACTCACCGCTGGGAACACAACACGAAGTTATTATAACCGCGGTATTCTGTAGGGCGGAGGTACTTCCCCAATCGGACTGCTCAATTGGGCCGAAATATCGCCGTGTCCTACCTGTTTGCGGGAATGGGAAAAAAAATGTCACGGGGGCGAATTCGCGGGCATCATTTAGTAGTAAATAAGAAAAGAACTCCTACCTTTTTTACAAGCGAGCGCGAACTGTATAGTGTTGCCTCCCGCGCCGCAGAACGCGTCGAGCACCACGTCGTGGGGGTACTTGTGCGCGATGTGCAGCGCCACGTTCTCGGGAGTCACGCTGAACCAGCTCTCGCGGTCCAGCTTTATGCCTTCATCGAACCTGATGATTACATTATTATATTAATAATATAATTAATAAATCATTAAAAAGAAAAATAATCTAGTTCTAATATAGTTCGCTGAGTTTCTTGCGTATCTTCTCAGTAGAACTAACCTACCGAACCAGCGAAAGAATCATTTTCCAATGGTTTATTTGTACATTATTTAATATTTTAATATTATTTCTTGACATACTCAATTGTATAATTTTGACGTTCATATGTGCTCTTTGTGTGCCTAAACTGAATAAATGAAATTGATTCTTTGATATATTTTTTATAATACTGAGGGTAAGCAGTTCCCGAAATCTTAAATTATTAGCAAATAATTATTTATTTATTGGAAACTTAATAGTTATTTTACATAATCATGGGTAAACTTAAGAATTACATAGGATTCTAAGCCAATAATAAAGTTTCCTGACAAGTAAAATATTGCATGCACAATTTAACTAAGTAACCAATACTTAATCACGCTTTTATGCACAGAGGGTTAGGCAGACGCGAATTAACACTCACACTTCACTAATAATTGTATTCGGTCCCACGTAATAGGGTGAGAGCCTATTACCATATTACGGGCATTATTTTTTAATCAAGTCATGCATCTGAGTCTGAGTCTTGGCTGTTTATATATCTGTCTGATGTTAAACAGCCCTATCTCTTAGTCGCCTTGTACGACACCGCATGAGAAGAGATGGGGTTTTTAATCTACCAGTAACCACGCGGCTAATAAATAATTAGAACTTAGAAAACCAGAAGTGTGGAGGATTACAGTCAATATGGTATTCCTACAGAGCGGTTCAATCATGCTGTAAGCTTTGTATTACTGTTTGTGTGAGTGTGTGTGTGTGCGTGCGTTCTTGCGTGCGCTCCCGTTTATTTTTGGTGTGTGTGTGTATGTCTGTGTGTGTGTGTGTGTGGGGCGTGTGCGTGTGCGCGCGCGCGTTTTTGTGTGTCTGGGGGTTATGCGTGTAATTAGGGAGTGTTTGTGAGTGAGTTTATGTGTGTATGAGGATGTGTGTTTATGTGTGTTTGAAGGTGTGTGTGTCTGTATGTATGAGGGTCTGTATGATGAACAAGTTAAGTGTCAGCTCACCTGAGAAATAATGAGTGCCTCTTCTTCCAATACTTGTACATCTTGGGGTCGTCCCTCAGCTCCTCGGGCAGAACAGCCGGGTCTACATCATCGTCCATCTTCGAGTACCGCTTCGGTTTCCTTTTCCTCTTGGACTGCACTTGGCGGGTCACTAAAGACAGAAATATTATCATGATTGAATGAAATTTGTAAGAGGGTCGAGTCGATCGCGGGTTCGAGTCCCGCCTGAGTTGATTCACTTTTTCCTATGTTAGTCGATATAAATCCTGATATTTACAATATTATATAATTATTTGATTTTTGATAAAGATATTGCTGAATGTGTAGTATATCAATGTAGAATGAAAACATTGAATATATTTTGGATGCAACTGGGAAGTCACGAATGGGTGATACAAAATCGTTACGATTGTACTGTACTATTTAAACTGCACAATGTAAGTGTGACACCCGTAAGAGGAATGAGAATATGTTGTCAATTATTATACAACCTACCCATTACCCCCGTTTTGAATCATCATGTTAATACTAGAAGAAAATAAAAGAAGTTGTTACAAACCTGGCTTCACTTCACAATCCTCAGTCTCTTTTTCTTCATCATCATCATCAGGCAAAGGCACATTGGCTGCTTCCACTAAATTGCTGCTATCGTGATCATCGAATGAGAGTTGTTTTACTGCCTCAGGCTCATTTTGCATCACATCAGTATCAGTAATATCTTCTGTTCTATCCATGTCCAATTTCACTTCAGTGCAATCATCATCAGTCTGCATATCTTTCTCATCTTGGGAACCTTTGGTTGACTGAAAATGTATACAACAATATTCAAACTAACAAACACATTTATTACATTTTTGAAAAGTGAATACAACAATATTCAAGCTAACAAACACTTTTATTACATTTTTGAAAAGTGAATACAACAATATTCAAGCTAACAAACACTTTTATTACATTTTTGAAAAGTGAATACAACAATATTCAAGCTAACAAACACTTTTATTACATTTTTGAAAAGTGAATACAACAATATTCAAGCTAACAAACACTTTTATTACATTTTTGAAAAGTGATAGCTGCAAAAAAGTAATACGAAATTTGTCATCAAAATGGATAGCATTTAGGAAATACTGTTTTTGAAGATCGAATTTAATTTAACAAGCGGCAAATAAAAACAAAATTTAATACAGAGTTGTAAAATCTTGAAATCAACTTCCAAACAAAATATAAATAATGGAAATGGCTATTAAATTACAGGACTAACGAATTCATGAATCTATAACAAAATTTCGGCAATTTCATAGGTAAAGACCTAATATTATGTTATGAAATACAAAAAAGAAAAATAATCTAGTTCTAATATGGTTCACTGAGTTTCTTGCTGGTATCTTCTCAGTAGAACTAACCTACCGAACAAGCGAAAGAATCATTTTCCAATGGTTTATTTTTACATTATTTAATATTTTTATATTATTTATTGATATACCTAATTGTAAAATTTTGACATTCATATGTGCTCTTTGTGTGCCTAAACTGAATAAATGAAATTGATTCTTTGATTAATAATAATAAGCCTCAGCCTCTTTGGCGTGTAGCTAGTAAATGCGACTCTACACAGGAGGCGGGGGTTCGACTCCCGCTTAGTGCAAATATTTGTATGCATGAATATGGCTATCTGCATTGCTCTGATCGTGTATCAGAGTGCATGTTAAGTTATCGATCCCGGTTGTCATAATGAACATCAATGGTAGTCATTATGGGTATTTAGAGAGTTATGGAGGAGTTAATAAGAAACATTATTATTTTACTTCGCATCCAAAGTTTTCACTTCGGAACCAGAGGTCCGCTTTACCAGTCCAATTGCGGATTTAGTTGAACTTTGATATTTTCCATGAAGAGATTGCCATCTGACCTCTACAACCCAAATACAGTTACTTTTTAAGGCTCCAAGTACCCATAATGACTGCCATAGATGTTGGTATAGGATATTTACCTGATCCATTGAGTAAGGATTGCCATCTTCATCAAAGTAAGTCTTCCTACCACTCATCAGTCTCTTATACCTCGGCAGACGTAGTTGTGGCAACCGCTTTCTGAACATAACCTCTCCTTTAAGCAGTTTATCAGTTTGAACACAGAAACCCATCATTTCAAGAGTCTCTTTCACTTTAACCTGCTCTTCTTCGTATTCTTGGTCAGCTGTTAGACCATGGCTGGAAAGACATAGAAGGAAATTAGCTTGCAAGGGTCAAAATCACCCTTCGTCACTGGTGTATTCATCTTGGTAGCTGCAATTGAACAAGTAGAACTTCTAATATAAGACTATTTACTACTACAAACCCTGAGTTGATTTTAATTTTGAGAAGATGGCAGTAAATAATTTTGCACCTGAGGGGTCACCCACTAAAGCTATGTACCATGCGATCCAGACTTGAACCTCGGAAACACTCTCCACCTAACCGTGTCGTTAGAGAGTGGAACAGCCTACCTGAAAATGTTGTTTTGGCACCCAGTGTTAATAGTTTCAAAAACAGACTTGACAAAATCTCCGGATCATGAGACACACACGCATCAGCCTAATGGCTGCTAGTGTGTTCAACATAAATAATAATAATAATGTCATACATAAAAATAATTGACACAAAACTAAAACACTTACATAACTTTCTTTGGCCACGCAGATTTTTCCTCTGGCGGCTCGTCATCACCATCATCATAACCATACGAGTTGATACTATTAGCTGCCGCAGATCTGTTACGATTTGACGAATCTGTTGTACTATCCGTTGCGTTTTTAGGGGCTGTTGTTGCAGACTGTTCCGTCTTAGACTGATTATCTCCTGCATCTACTGGTTCACTCTCATTACTGACGTTTAATGTTTCATCTTTTAACAAATTCTGCAGTAACACACCTACAGAACTAATGAACCGTGTACTATTTTTTTTCTTTTTCTTAGGTTTACTTTTCTCTTCGAGTTTAATTTCATTAACTTGATTACGTATCTCTACAATGGTTGGCATTTCTTGGGAGTTACTTTCACTGTTTTCGTAATCTATCTGGTTATGTAGCTCTAGAACAGTTGCCATTTCTTGAGAATGACTCTCACTGTTCTCACATTCAATATCTAAAGAATTGTCTTTTGTATTTAAACTTTGTTCTGGAACAACTTCTATATTAATTTCGGGCATATCACTATCTACTTTATCGTGCAGTGCTGTATATTTGGCTAAATGTAGTGCGTACTGTTCCCCAAAATGCTTTTTCCACAAAAACTGCCAGTACTGTTCAGTCTCTAACTCTTCAGAAGGGACTTGATCTAAAAAGTCGTCATACTTATCATCTATGTTGGCTATTCTAGTCTGATCGTTAGAAGGGTCATCGGTAGATGATGATGATACACTATAATCATCAGTGGGTGTCGAATCTGACGTCACATGGCTAGATGTGACGTCATAACTGGAGAATGTTAGCTTTGTAACGTTAGTCATGGAGTCTGTGCCCGCCAAAGTTCTTGGGCTCAAAATTCTCTCCTGTTCCGAGAATGATCGTCTCCTCCGGATTGGTAGCCAAGAATCATCTTTATTTGTGTCTTGATTTTTATCTATTTTCTCCTCCTTTTGATTAGGATTTGTAGTTGTCTTCTTATATGGATTTACTTTAGAATCATATGAAAATTTTCTTTCTCTCATATCCTCATCAACTGATTTTGGACTTGGATCCGACTGCTTTGTGTAAATCTCATCTACAGAATGTTGTTTTGGTATATTATTTTCATCCATTAAGAGGTCATTGTTGTCACCTAAATAAGCTGGGTTTATGTAATCACTGTATGTCTTGATCCATGATGCCCAAATGAGTCTTTCACCATTCACAGACCAAAATTTCTCAAATGTATCTTCTGAATTGTAATTTTCATCTGCTTCTGTGCTCCCAAAGTCCTGGTCCATACGTTCAAGTTTGTCATGGGTGTCTGAATGGTAATCTTGGTATGTGAGATCTGCTCCGCTATCACTCGGCTGCAGAGCATGGGGTGCTGCATGGTTATGGGCCAAGTCGTGTTCATCAGTGGAACAGCAATTCTCTGTATGGGAAGCACTGCAGTAGCAGCTGGCATTATCATCTCTCTGTGAAATTCACACATTCATAAATAATATAATAAAAATGCAGAAATTGTTATGGATATACATTGATGAAAAGTGATAAAAATATAAGGTATCTCTCATTCATTACGATCTTGAGATTAGAAGGAAGTAGTTAACTGAGACAGGATGGAGATAAAGCTGTAGTACTTATGTCTTAATTCATAGGTTATGTTATGTACATTTGACAAAGGAGATATGGTTGCACATATATACACAACTTTATATGTAAAGCCATCCATCTTCATCTCCTTTGTAGATTGCACAAGATCAAAAGGTTCAAAATAACAATACTATATTATCAGAATAGTATATTTAAGTAGATACAAAATATAGGTATGGTTGGTTTTGGTTAAGTTTGAAATTCTTTGAACTCGTCAAGCAGATTTTACTCACCTCACACTTTACTTTATAAGAAGTGTCTAACGAAAAATGCACATGGGAGTGATCATCCCAATCCTGGGACTGGGAGTCATGATGAGCTTCTGCATCACTCTCACTTACATACTGATTGTCAACATAGTAAGTCTTGACTCCATCCCTGGGAAAAAAAAATCATAATACAAATTAAAAAAAAAACATTGCTAAGTAAAATAAGGAGATTGCATCTCCAGCCATCAAGTATATCAAAGGAGTAGATCATTTAAAGTATCTATGCTTAGTTTGGATGTATTGAGTGGGTGTGATTGAGCTGTATAAAATGTGCTATGATATTTATTATATTTATCTAGCCTAATATCTTTCTATTTCCCTCAACTGTTGATACTTCAAAAGGAATTTTGGGCACAGACAGACATTCATCATAGCCTTATCATTTATACAAACTTAGTACACAAAGTGGCACCAATCAGTTCATATAGCTAAAACATTGTCAACAGACCATCACATAGACAGGTGATATCAAAAGTAAAATGGAACAGATAAGGCTCTGTGGGGCCTGGTGAAAATCATGAAAGCCAGTTGAAATGGGATATACAACCTCAAATATTCAATCAAATCTTGAATTGTAATTTCACTTCATTGAAAAATTGTTTTGGTTTTCTCATCAAACACTATCCTTTCTTTTTAACTTAATAAAGTTATATAAAAAATGATTAAATTACTAATTCATCAATTAAAACATGTATTATTATGAAAAGCAAACAACAAACCTGATGAATACTCTGCTACAAAAGCAGTAAATGTAGTTGTCTTCATTATCGATAGACTCCTCATTTTCATCATCACCAACATAAAAATTGAATTCTGCTAGAGTTTCAAAACGTTCGTGGTATGGACGTGAACGAATACCATAATATTCCGTCATTTTAAATAAAAAGAAACACTCTCACTGCTGATATAATGTTGTGCTAATTAATTTATGTTAAAATAAATTTTAACACAGAAAATCGAAAGCCCGCACCTCGTTCGCTGTTCGCTCGCATTTTACACGCTCCGTTCTCTACAAAACAATGAGACCTTTACTTTTTTTTTGTTTTGAAACCCTTGTTTTCGCTTAGTAAAAATATATCGATTTTCAAAACAATATGCATAGAATGAAACGCTTTGACCAAGGAGGAAAATAGAATATAGGTATATATTTTCGTTACGTTTAGTTACGTTTTCGGTGTGTTTATGATGAATATGAATAAAATTACGAATATACATGTATTTCATTAAAGTAAAACAAGAGCTGAAACACATATCATTTGATGGAGCAATGAAGGCGTGAAGGCTTTGATGAGTCAGAACAATGGGGAACCTGGAAGGACCTATATGTATAGTATAATCTGTAGGAAGGAACTGGAAGGAACCATGTGTTTTTTTTTTTTTTTTTTTTCCTTCTATGGCGATCCCAACGATTCCGCCAACAACTCAGTTTTTATGTAGGTACTGATTACTGATCGAAATAACGTGTGAAAGTACAAGTGTCAATAAACCAAATTTCTTTTCCATATAAACAGTTGATTTGGAAAGAGGCCAAAAGGTTTATGGAGTGTTGAAATACCTGAAAAGAGGAGACATCATTAAAGCAGACACAATGTTAAGTGTTAGAGCAAACGAGCACAGTTTTACAGATTAATATTGTTAAGATCTATGAAGTAACATAATGTATAAATGAGTGGGGAATTGACATAAGTCAGGAGGGTGTTAAAGTTGGCAGGAAGAGGGAAATCGTTTGAGGGAAGGAGATCATATAGGGATCCATTCAACCTAGAACATGAGAAGAAAATGTGGTCAGGAGTTCCTTCGTCCAAGCCACATTCACACAGAGAGCTATCCCTTATCCGTATCTTGGATAAAAAAACATTTGTGCAGGCATGACCCAATCGCAGACGGCAAATAACAGAGGTTGCTCGCTTAGAAGCTTTGCGGAATTTAAAGAACCAGGGTTTACACGGTATGTCATTTTGGATTGAAGCATAATGCCTACCCTTAGATGAGCTGGACTGGGACCAATGCACATTCCACTGAGATGCTAAACATGTTTTGGCGAGAGAGAGTAAGTCCTGAGAGAAGGATTTGAATTGGTCACGAGATCCACTAGTTGAAGCCGTCCTGGCAAGAGAGTCCACCACAGTATTACCCAAGATTCCACTATGTCCTGGTATCCAGGCTAATGAGACCACGAGGCCTTTATTGTGGCACCTAAAAAGTGAGTGTTTAATTTGGAGAATTAAGGGAGATCTAGATTTACTAGAGAATTGGTTAGCTATGATGGCCAGTAAGCAACTCTTGGAATCTGTGAAAATAACTGATTTGCTGATACTGTGAGATTCTACGTATAGTAAGGCCTCCAAAATGGCAATAGCTTCTCCAGTAAAAATAGTGTTAATGTTGGGGGATTTAAAAGACAATATAATATTATAATGAGGAATCCATACGGCAGATCCAACACAGGAGCCATCAGACAACTTGGAGGAATCTGTGTATATGGCTATTGAGTCCTGCCATTTTTGGCTGATTAGTCGTTGTAGAATCCTTTCGGCATCTACCAAATGTTTACTAATGCCAGTGTCCATATTGATATCAGGCAAGTGGATTATGGATTCAAATGGAATTTCAAAGAGGGGGTTAAGTTTTGATTGGAAACAGGGGAAAGGAAGGCGAACATAATTCACAAATGAATTGAATAGACGAGGATGATCTTTATGAGTCCAATACCCACCAGATGAAATATACTCAGACAGGGAATGTAGCTTAGGTATCAGAGGATGGAAAGCGAGTTGAGAAGTCTTATAGAGGTATCTATCGGAGAGGTATTGTCTCCTAAAGAATAAAGGAGGATCAACACACTCTTCTTCTTCTTCTTATTTTATTTAAATGGCGCCTTGCATCGGTTATATAGATACCGATGATTCTGCCAACCTCAAGGTGGAGAGTAGGTTTAATCGTTTATAGAGGTCTCCAGGTATTCATGGTATTCTTAGTAATTTGGGTTTATCCTTATTGGTCACTGAAAAAGGGGACATCACAAGTGTTAGTAATAATAAATATGTGGATATATATATATATAAATTAGAGGTCAGGGTTAGATTAGTTATATAGTAGGGGAGAGGGAGGGTTATTAGCACTATATTACAGATGAAAAGAGTGGAGGGGGGTTACAGTTTAATTTCATTTATAGAGATAAATTTGTGGAGGATCTTGATAAAGGGGGAGGATACCAGGGTAAGTAAGTAGGCCAAATTTATAGGTCGAGGAATCTGCTTTGGGAGAAGGTCATATAATGGAACAACTATTCTTGGACAGGTGTAGAAGATATGCTCGAGACTGCCTTCATCCAAGCCACACTCACATAGAGAGTGGTCTCGAACTCTAATTTTGGCCAAGAATACTGGTGTGCAGACAAATCCTAAACGAAGGCGTATTATAACTGAGGTAGTTAACTTATTGAACCGTTTATTCTTAAAGAACCATGGCTTAGAAGGAATGGATGGTTGTATGGTTCCATAGAATTTACCCTTGATTATTTTAGAGGATTGCCATAAATCATCCCAAGATTTATCCAGGCAAGAACCGGATAAAGTGCGTAGGTCCCGAGTGAAAGCGTATTTGTATGAATCACATCCTGTACCGGCTGCCAATCTCGCGCAAGAATCCGCAGTTTCATTACCGGATATGCCAATGTGGCTGGGTATCCAAGCTAAGACCACCTCGATACCAGACATGTGACATCTGAGCAGCATGGCTTTTATGTTGAGTGTGAGTGGAAAATTGTTTTTAGACTTAAAAGGATTTTTTAATAAATCAGAGAGACAGCTCAGAGAATCTGTCAATATGAGTGATTTTTTAAGATTATGTGATTCTACATAATTGACAGCTTCTAGGAGAGCGATAGATTCTCCTGTAAAAATGGAGTTATAAGGAGGGCTTTTAAAGCTCAGAATTATTCTAAATTTGGGAATCCATACTGCAGAGCCAACTGGAGCATCTAGGGACAATTTCGAAGCGTCGGTGTATAGGGTTGTCCAATCCGGCCAGTCACTACCTAATATGTTCAACAGACTTTGATTGGCTGATGTGCATTTTTTGGATATGCCAAAATCTAGAATAATTCTTGGTTGAAATATTAAGGATTGGAAGTCCAGATCAAAAAGGGGGTTTATAGGAAATTGACAGATAGGGACTGTGAGGTTGGCCAGTTTTCTATGTGAATTTATGAGGAGAGGAGGGGATTTATTCTTCCAGTAATCCGAAGAAGAGACCAAGAGACTAAGTTGTTGTAGTATAGGGAGTAGAGGATGAGAACCAATTTGGGCTGCATTAAAGAGAAACCTGTCGCATAAAAATTGCCGACGAAGATGAAGTGGAGGTTCCCTGCATTCAACTTGGAGGGCGTTGATAGGGGAGCATTTCATGGCACCTGTTATGATGCGAAGGCACTTCGACTGAATTCTTTCGAGTTTGGAAAGTGGCAATATGTTGCATGGCTCAAGTAGGAAAGTACCGTAGTCAAAGTGACTACGCACAATGGCATTGTAAATAAGTTTTTGGCAGAAGGGGTGAGAACCCCACCGGACCCCAGACAGAGACCGCATGACATTCACACCCTTCTCACACTTTTCTTCAACATATTTTAGATGGGGAGCACCTGTCAGTTTAGAGTCTAGAATAAGACCTAAAAATTTAACGGAGTTTAGGATTGGGATTGATTCATTAGCAACAGAGAGGTTGATGTATGGCGTGTTACGTTTGCGACTGAAAACAACTGCACTACATTTAGGAACTGAGAGAGAGAGGTTATGTTCGAAGAGCCAATTATTTAAATAAAAAAGAGCGGTATTGAGATTGGCGGCAGCCACTGAAAAAGATGGGGAAGTAGAGTAGAGAGCAACATCATCTGCATATTGCAGAATTTTGCAAAAAGAGTTGACAGAAAGATCTAGGTCACGAGTGTAGAGGTTATAGAGGATAGGGCTAAGGACTGATCCTTGAGGAAGGCCCTTCCAGACCACCTGAGAAGGGAGGGTGTTGCCCTGGTATCGAATAGATATTGTACGGCACATAAGCATGTTGCAAATGATATGAACCAACCTCACAGGTATACTCAGCTGAAGCATTTTCTGCCTGAGTAGTGGAAGATGGACATTGTCATAGGCAGCAGAGATATCTAGGAAAACCCCTATAGTATGCTCATTACGAGAGAAGGCCAAACGAATTTCGGAGGTCAGGATACTTAGGCTGTCCAGGGTTCCTTTGCCCTTTCTAAAGCCGTATTGACTGGGGGCTAATAATTGTCTGTTTTCTAAAATCCATTCGAGACGGTTTTTAATAAGAATTTCCATAATTTTGGCCAAGACAGAGGAAAGAGCTATGGGGCGATAAGAGGAAGAAATTTTTGGGTCCTTCCCAGGCTTCAAGATTGGAATAACTATTTGGCTTTTCCAGGAATCTGGAACTTGACCGGAGAGAAAGATAGCATTAAGAATGCTAAGGAAGAAAGATTTCGAAGAGTCAGACAGTTTACAAATGAATGAATATGGAATGCCATCAATACCAGGTGATGAATCCTGGAGATGATTAAGGGCACAAGATAATTCGCTAAACGTAAACATGTCATTCATATGATCTTGAGTAATGGTTAGATTGGGAGAGTGCAAGAGGGGAACACAATCAAATTCAGGTACATATGGAGGAGCCAGACTAGATAAAAAGTCATTTAGAAAAGAATTTGGGTCATTACTTGAAACAAATGTATCCACTGTGCTTCTTCTATATGCTTTAACCCTTTTCCAGACCAAAGAAAGGGGAGATCTGGGGGATAGGGATTGACAGAATTTACGCCAGCCTAGTGATTTTTTTTTTGATAAAAGTCTAGATGTAGTAGCTGCAGTCTTCTTAAAATTGACGTAATCTGTCATGGACAAGGTTAGAGCAAATTTATTCTCAGCTTCTGTGCGTTTCTGAACGCTCTCTGTGCACTCCGAATCCCACCATGGCGGGGAGGGGGTGAGCAGTTTGGGTTTTTTTTTGAGGGGAATGCAAGAGTCAGCAGCTGATTTTATTGCTGCGATTAGGCAGTCATACATGGAGAGAAAATTAGAAGGGTTTGGTTGAGGAAGAGACGTCAATTTTGTATCAAGTGAAGAAGAATACATCTCCCAGTTGGCGTTACTGAGTTTGTACTTTAGGAGAGGTTCGTAGCGAGACGGAGGCGGGGCAGAAGCCTGAGAGTAAGATATTAAGATTGGGAAGTGGTCACTACCAAGAGTATTTGGAAGAGTAGACCAAGACAGGAGTGGGGTTAGAGAATCAGAAGACAAGGATAGATCTGGGACACTGATGTTTTGTGTAGGAGGGACCCTGCGGGTTGCAGACCCATCATTTAAGACACATAAATTTAAATCATCTAGAATATTAAGTATTGATGTGGAAATAGTGTCATTTCGATGTGAACCCCATAGGGTATGACGACAGTTAAAGTCACCTAATACTATCATAGGCAAAGGGATGGATGAAAGAATTGAATTTACTTCTGATAGGAGAGTAAAGTCAGGATGAGGAATGTATACAGATATAATAGATATATTAATTGCTCTGATTGCAACTATGTGTAAACCAGCACTATGAGCAGGGAGTTGAATTTGAGAGAATGTGATGTTTCTCCTTATCAGCAGAGCACACCCCGCCCAACCATCGTCTCTGTCATCTCTCAGGCAAAAGAAACCAGGGATCCTAAAACGGGACATAGGTTTTAGTAAGGTTTCTTGAATAGCAAGGATAGCAAGTTGGTGTTGATTTATTAAATCAATAAGATTTGGCTTTCTGCGACGAATACTCTTACAGTTCCATTGAAGGAGATTGAGAACCATTGTTAAAATTATTTTTTGAGATAATCTCCAGTAATTGTTCTACAAGAAGGGCAACGTCGTGCGGTAGAGCATCTGACATTTTCGTTAGTATATTTATTAACGAACAGAGCAAAAGTTGGACAAGATTGTCATTGGGAGTGGCCAGAGGGGTAGTCTCTGTAGGAGGTTTAATGCAGCACCCATTGGGTTGAGTAGAAGGAGGCGAATTAGTCAATTCATTGTGTTCATGAACATCAAAAGATTTCCCAGGAACAAACCTTGGGCGTATAGGGAGGGAAATAGTTTTTTTATAAGATACAGTAGGAGGAGACAAGAGGGAAGGGGCAGGAGGAGAAATGAGAGAAGCATATTTGGGAGTTTGGGGCCTAGCAGCAGCCTCGGAATAGAGAGGTCTACGAGACTGAGGGAGTCTAGAAGAGGCTTCGGCATAACTTATATTTTCCTCAGACATAATAATTTTTATAGATTTTTGCCTGTTATGCTCAGGACATCTTCTGTCGGTAGCGGGGTGGTTACCGCCGGAACATAAAAAGCAAGAAATACCTGTATCAGCGACAGTACAGGAATCACCAGCATGGGATTGTGCACACTTATAACATCGGGGTTTTGACCGGCATTGCTTGGCAATGTGGCCGAATCGACAGCAATTCCTGCACTGTATTGTTGGAAGCTGGTAAAGAGAGACAGGAAGCGATGCATTAAAACAAAACACTTTATCCGGAAGGACCTGACCCAAAAAAGTTAGAACCACAGAGTTTGATGGAGCCCACACAGAAATATTGTCTCTTGTAATTTTTGTATTGAGACGTCTAGCTCTCACCACTTCTCCAGCAGTAGAAGATATACCCCCAACTAATTCCTCCAACGTCCAATCAGTGGGAATATCTCTCACTACTCCCATACGAAATATGCTGTAGCTCGGGATGTAGGCTACATAATTGTGGTCTTTAAGCAAAACAAGGTTTAAAAAACAATTTGCTGCATCTGCCGAATCGAACTCCACGCACACCCTATTACGGCCAATGTTTTTAATCCCTCCCGTTTTAATGTTTTCGACTTTATTTTTAAACAGGAACTGAGCAAACCTCAAAGATTTGAATGGTAAGCCGCTTGTTGGGTCCTGCTCCAATCTCGAGACATATACGTTATAGGGACCTTTGTCAGTACTTGAGTACTCGAGTTTAGAGTCAGAATCGTAACCCGGCTTTGAGTAGACGGATTGAATAGATTCCGCTGGCGAACGGGTCTTTTTATGATCGGGATCCGTCGAATCCGAAGCAGCAGAACGTTTTACCGTTTTTTTGGGTAAATCCGGAGGTTTACCTCCGCCCCCGTCAGGGGGTACATCCACGCTCATTTCCATTGAAATGAGCGCGGACGCCGATATATACGAAAAGTACTAACCTTATAAATACTATTCCACCACCAAAACAACACAAACACTTATTTTCCGAGTGGTAAACAAGGACAATAGTGTAGAAAAAGCCAAATATAACCTCAAAACGTACAACTCTCAACCGAGTGTCGGACCGAATCCCGCGCTTCCAACACACTCTAATTGTAGAGCATTTATTGGCGATGACTTCATGGCACCCAGGATTATTCGAAGGCATTTCGACTGGATCTTATCTAGCGAAGTAAGAGCCGTTTTGTTGCAGGGTTCAAGAAGAAAGGATCCATAATCCAGATGGCTGCGAATCAGAGCATTATACAGCAGTTTCTGGCAATAGGGATGAGCTCCCCACCAGACACCGCCCACAGACCGTATGATATTTAATTTTTTTTCACACTTCTGAATGGTATAATTAATATGCTCTGTCCCTGATAACTTGGAGTCCAATATCATACCTAAAAATTTGACATTATTTTTTACAGGAAAGATTTGGTTTTCGCAAGAGATCACACAATCGGGAATGGTACGGCGACGGCTGAAGACTACAACCGTGCTTTTCGGGATTGAGAGAGATAGTCCATGATCTGCAAGCCAAATGTGAAGGTAGTAAATAGCAGAGTTTAGTTTTGTCACTGCATCCGATATTTGCTCTGAGGATACATACAGAGCCAGATCATCTGCATATTGTAGAATGTTGACGAAGGAAGTTACAGAGAGATCTAAATCCGATGTATATATACTGTAGAGAAGGGGGCTTAGTACAGAACCCTGAGGAAGACCCTTCCAAATGATTCTAGAGGGGAGGATAGAATTTTGATACTTAATTTGAATATTCCTACCAGAGAGGAAATTCGATACAAAGTTAACAATCTTCTCTGGAACACTCAGCTTTTGCAACTTTTGCCTGAGCACAGGAAGAAGAACATTGTCATATGCAGATGCTATGTCCAAAAACAACCCCACACAGAAATTATTTTTGGACATTGCAATCCGAACATCTGTAGTAAAGATGGATAAACTATCGGTAGTGCCCAAACCCCTACGAAATCCGAACTGGGTTTTAGAAAGTAGACCCTGACTCTCTACGAACCATTCCAATCGGTTTTTAATAAGGTGTTCTAAAATTTTAGCCATTGTGCAAGAAAGAGCAATGGGGCGATAACTTAAGGGATCATCGCTAGGTTTGCCAGGTTTTAAAATTGGAAGTACAATTTGAGATTTCCATTCTTCAGGGGGAATACCAGAGCCGAAAATTAAATTTAGAATGCTTAAGAAAAATTTTTTGGTGGATAGACTACTCTTAACAATGAAGGAGTATGGGATGCCATCTACTCCAGGAGATGAATCCTTTAGTGGTTCCAACACCGCCAGAAGTTCGTTAAGAGTGAAAGGAGTATCAAAGTGATGATTAGGATGGGAAGAGGAGAGGTGAACAGAACACTCAGAAGAAGTAGGGACTGATGGAGGAGCCAATTTCTGCGCGAACTCTTGGATCCAGACAGAAGAATCATTTGAAGCTATGTGGTTAGATGATATGGAGTATTTAAACTTTCTAATATTTTTCCATACCAAAGATGAGCGTGTACGTGGAGATAGATTCTCGCAAAACCTGTGCCAGCCATCACGTTTCTTTTGGGAGAGGAGTCTGACTGTTTCAGCAGCCACCCTTTGATAGTCCAGGTAATTTGACCGGGACATATCTCTTATATATGCTTTTTCAGCCTCTTTCCTCTTTTTACATGCAACTGTACACGATTGATCCCACCAAGGTAAGGAAGGGAGATTCTTCCTAGGAGGTTTCTTGACTGGAAATGACTTGTCTGCAGCAATCAGGAGAGCTTTCTTGAAGCAGGAATATACAGAATGATAATTATCGGAGTTCGGAGTTGGCAATAGTTCTATCTCACGATCCAGCCAACTAGAATATACCTCCCAGTCAACTCTTGAGAGGTTGTATTTAAGAAGGGGATTGAATTTAGGGTTATGCACTTGGCTGGTAAGTGATGATATGAAAATGGGAAAATGATCACTTCCGTGGGAGTTACTTAATACCTGCCATAGAAGACATGAAGAGAGAGAAGGAGAACATAGCGACAGGTCAACAGCAGAAGGGCCAGGATGCGACAGAGTCGGTCTGCGAGTTGCGCTGCCGTTATTCAGAATGCAGAGGTTCAGAGAAACCAACCAATCAAGAAATGAAGAAGACAAGCTATCACATTGATATGATCCCCAAGAGGTATGGTGAGTGTTGAAATCCCCGAGGATGATGATAGGAGGAGAGATAGAAGATATGATGTGAGAAAGGTCAGCAAGTATGGAAGAATCAGGGTATGGAATGTACACAGAAAGAAAAGAAATGTTCATTGATCTAATGCCAACAATATGAAATAGGTCACTGTGAGGGGGGATAGAAATTTGGGAGAATATAATACTTCTGGAAACCAACATAGTGGCTCCAGCACGGCCGTCATTCCTGTCATCCCGAAAGCAGGCGTACCCAGACATCCTAAAACGGGAATTGGGCCTAAGCCACGCTTCCTGAATAGCAACAATGAGCGGCTTGTATTTATTAATTAAATATATTAATTCATTTTTTTTATTATGAATACTCCTACAGTTCCATTGCAGAAGGGGAGGGAATTTGACTGGAAAGACTTAACAGCTGAGAAAGTTTTACTTTAAATTTGTCAGGAAGCTCAGTGTCACTGAATCTGGTTAACATGTTGATGAGGGTGGAGAGAAGTAAGTCAAGAAGGTTATCATTTGATGAAGATTTTGCTTGTTCAACTAAGAGAGCCGAGCCATTAGGCATGGAAGAAGGGGGAGATTGGGTAATATGGTTATGAGCCTGTCTGTCATAGCCAGGACTCGAGGCAGGGTTATGTTGTCTATGGGGGGAGTATATTGTTTTCCTATAAGAGATTGGAGATGGGCCCTGAGAGAGGGGAGAAGACAATTGTTGGGAGCTGAGGGAGGAAAATTGTTGAGAACTAGGCTGGATATTGTTTGGATGTGTAGGACGAGTGGTGTCTGCAAAAGATTTTCTCACATGGGGGAATCGAGCAGAAGCCTCCATGTAAGAAATATTCTCCTGCGACATGGTTATTTTAATTGACTTCTGACGTGAGTGTTCAGGGCAAGAAGTGTCTTTGGCAGAATGGGGACCAGAGCAAAACAGGCATGTGGGGGATTGAGTGGAGCAAGTTGCACCCTCATGGGCTTGGCTACAAAGAAAACATCTAGGAGAGGATCTGCATTGAGAAGTGACGTGTCCGAATCTGCAGCACTTGAAACACTGTATTGAGGGGAGGACATATGTTTCAACGGGTAAAGAATTATAGAAACAATAAACATGGGGTGGTAATTTTTGACCCGAGAAAGTGACAACTATGGTCTGGGTAGGCACATATGTGGGGATGTTATTTTCACTTGTGACTCTCCTATTTAACCTCCTGGCCTTCATAACAGATCCAAAGCCCAGTGGAACCTCTATGGATTGAACCACCTCCTCCAAGGTCCATTCCACGGGCACCTGCCTAATAATTCCCATACGGGAACACGCGAACGAGGGAATTGAAGTTTCGTATTTAGCCCTAGCTAGAGCGGGATGGGATAAAAAATTGTTAGCATCGTTAGCGGACTTAAATTCGACGGAAACTCTGTTTCGACCAACGCGTTTTACGCCTCCAGGTACAATATTTTTAATATTATTGGTAGATAGGAAATGTCCAAATTTAATCGATCGGAATACTGTTCCTGATGACGCATCTCCTACATCTCTGGTGACATGGACTAAAAAGGGGCCTGAGTCCGATTCAGAATAAGTGGCAGGCTTATCTGCGTAATCCGGGTGAATATAAGTGGATTGGACGGAAGGAGCAGATTCAGTCGGATCTATTATTATTTTTTTATTAGCACCAGGGTCTAGCTGTGCTTCATTTGGGCGTTTTTTGGAGGAAGAACTAGTAGATCGATTGAGAAGTAACCTCAGAGGATCTTCATCACCTCCCGGGTCGGGTGGATGATGGTTATCCATATTACAATCCTAGGTTAAATGCTACTGTTAGGACTTACCCAGACAATATAAGTAGACTAAGCACACACAGACACCACAAAAGCAATAAAATACTTCAACAACACAGTATTAACAATGATATTTCTTTTGAAATTGACGACCACTTGTAGCAAGCACGATGTCACCGATCCAAAAAACAACCATGTGTTTATATTGCTCTCAAGCAGCTGTCAAGTGTCACTTTGACACGATTAAGTTCTAGAAAACCAAACCAAAATAACATCGATTCTGTTCTGTGGAACTTTAAATAAATCAATTTGTTTGCAGTTTTAACGTTACCACTGTACTATTAAAACTTGATTGAACTATGGGGAAGAAAAATAAAGAGTCGCTGGGCAGAGCCCTAATCAAGGATAGATTTTCAAAAAATCGACATCGAAAACACGTTGAAGACAATACTATGGTAAAGTTTATAAAATTATAGTAAAAGCTTTAATATATTGAATTTTGGCATAAACATCGTACTATGCTATTCTTAACCAATTAAACCTCTATAGTTAATTTTCATTAGATACATTTAAAAAATTTGCCTAGTGTAAATAAACTGATAACCTTAAACAAACCACATTTTACCGTTCGGAAACCGCAATATTGTGATGGGGCGTTATAGGTGTAAGTTTATAATCCAAGGAACAGTAGGAATAAACTTTAAAAATTCTAATTAGATACATTAACCAATACAGTCTGTCTGATCTCATAATAGGTTAGTGGTACCTATAATAGTAAAATTTTCAGCATAATAAAATAAATGTCTATCAATAACAATTTTTTTTTTTTTTTACTTTCAGTCTTTGCCAGCAAGTTTAAGTAGTTTACAGCTTTTATTAGATTGATACTCTTGCTACCAATTCTAATTGATATTAATATTTATCATCCAAGCACCAATCCCAGTCACATGCAAAGCACACCATTTGAAGCCTTCCTTTTTGACATTATCTTGGGCCCAGAAAATCTTAATAGTATTAGAGGGGACCTTACCCTGTGCCTGGGAATGCATATCCATGTTTTTTACTGTTGTTGGCATAGCCATTGAATATAAGGGACAAAAACAGTGTATAGAAGGTAGTACATTTATTACATTTACCCATTTATAATTTCAGTTACATACAACTGAAGTCAATGATGGCTATGACTGGGGCAGGCTCAATCTGCAGTCAGTTACAGCAGAATCTTCACTGCAAGAGTTCCTTTCTACTGCAGAGTTGGCGCAAAGAGAGTTCACAGCTGAGAAACTTAACTTGAAATATGTAAAATTCGCCTCCAGTGAAGTTGAGGTGGCCACATCTCAGCCAAACTTTGATGAGCCTTTGACAGTGCCAAGAAGGTGATTATTGTGTTGAAAATTCATTTTAAAAAATATATGCTGTTAAGCAGGAATCTACCCACATATGAAATAGTCATTCCGTTCCCGCTATCCATAGAATAGTTTCCTATTGGCCATTCCAGATGTAATCTGTTTCAGTGCCAAATATGACCCAGATTGAGTATTAAACATCTATTCAACTGAAGTTTTGATATTTAACAATGTCAGGAAGATTGAAATGGGACTTCTTTGTCCATACTTAGCCTGCTTTTTGGGCCATTGTGTGCAAGAAGATTTTGGAAATCCTCTTAACCTAAATCCCAGTCGCATCTGAAAGCTTTTACCTCGAAGTCTGGGGTCTGCTTTATATGTAAAATATCATAGTTTAGCCAAATCCACAGTAGTACTGGATAACAGTGGATTGGAAGCGACTCCCATCGGACTT
This sequence comes from Eilema griseolum, assembly GCA_963662185.1. Taxonomy (NCBI): domain Eukaryota; kingdom Metazoa; phylum Arthropoda; class Insecta; order Lepidoptera; family Erebidae; genus Eilema; species Eilema griseolum. The sequence goes on from OY759243.1 coordinate 6,263,330, forward strand.
CCCCAAAGGCAACCTCGAAGATTTTGGCAATAACTATGTCTATTTCATGCTTTCGCTTCCTGTACTGTTCATGATATTAGTTCTATATTTCAGACCTCTGTGGCGTCCTAGCATAACCGCCGAAGAGCAAATGTCGCGTGAAAGGGAGTCCTTCTTAGAATGGCGTCGTCATCTAAACGAGTTGCAAGCTAAGCTCGGCGCGGCAGTTACTCCATATGAACGTAATCCTGAACTATGGAAGCAGCTGTGGAGGACTCTGGAAAAATCCGATATTGTGCTCCTACTGCTAGATGCCAGAAACCCTCTGTTGTTCAGGTATGTATTGTTCGATTGAAGCTTTCGTTGCCTGAATAGCTTAAGGTCGGCAGGTTTTTTTGGCGTGTTGAATTGCATATTCGGCAGTGCTGTCATTGTTTTTTTATTTTTATTATTTTGAATTTCATTTTATCACGTACATGTGTGATGTGCAATAAAAAAACGATTTTCTTTCTTTCTATTTCTTTCAAAGTTATAGAAACATTTGCTGATGAATATAAGGGTTGTTCAGATGATGGGGAAAAGGGAGAAAAGGAAGTTGAACTTATACTTAGTTAAGATATGGTTGAATGTTCTGGCCATTGAGCAAATACAGTGAGGAGGAGGCCTAAGCAACTGCATTGTGACTGTGATTGTCATTGCCTAGCTAACTAATAGTGGGTGGATTCTAATCCCTCTTGATCTCACCAAATCTAATTACAGCCAACAAATTTTCATACCTCTCTGTATATTCCTCTCTGTATATGCAAATACAGATGGTTACAACTATATATATTGCCAACTTTCTCTCTCATATTAACATGAAGTAACTAAGAATTTAAACATATATAAATATAATAAATTTAAAAAAAAGGAGAGTGAGATCACCCAAAACCAGTTCGGTTTTATGCCGGGGCGGGGTACCACAGATGCCGTATTCGCATTGCGCCAACCATGTGAAAACTATAGACGTGCCCATAAAAACCTGCACATGGTGTTTGTGGACCTCGAAAAGGCGTACGATAAAGTACCACGAAAGGTCTTGTGGTGGGCCCTGAAGGAGAAAGGTGTGTCAGTGAAGTATGTAGAGTTAATCCGTGCTATGTATCGGCAATCTCATACGCATGTCCGGTCGGCCGCGGGTAACACCGATAAGTTTAGTGTGGCTTTTGGCTTACACCAAGGGTCGGCTTTAAGCCCGTACCTCTTCCTGTTAGTAATGGATGTTCTGACATCGAATATACAGAATGAGGCACCCTGGTGCATGCTTTTTGCCGACGACATTGTCCTTGTTGATAAGGATGGAACCGAGGTCCAGAGCAGATTGGTAAAGTGGCAACAAACGCTAGAGAATGTTGACCTGAAAATTAGTAGAACCAAAACAGAATGTTCATACATGTTCTGCGATTTCGGCGGTCTCTCTAGTCTCACAGTCATAGCGCTTGATGGTGTGTTCCTATACCAATTTGCTCCGATTTTAGGTACCTCGGTTCACTACTGCAAAGCGATGGAAAATTAGATGAGCCGTAAAGCATCGGATTAACGATGGTTGGATGAAATGGCGGCAGGTTACAGCAACTACATGTGACTCGCGAATGCCCCTTCGATTGAAGGGCATAATTTATAAGAGCATGATCCGGCCTGCCGTCTTGTATGGATCGGAGAGTTGGCCCGTAACGGTGACGGATGAAAGACGGTTTCATGTAGCCGTGATGAGAATGTTGAGATGGATGTGTGGTGTGACAAGAATGGATAAGATTAGGAATGAATATATTAGAGGAAGTTTGAGAGTAGCACCAATCACAGAAAAGCTACGAGGAAATCGTTTGTCCTGGTTCGGGCATGTAATGTGTAGGGATGAAAGTAATGTCGTAAGAAAGGCACTAACTCTGGAAGTGGATGGCTACAAGGGGAGAGGGAGGCCTAAAATGAGGTGGATGGACTGTGTGAATGATGATATGGTTAAGAAGGGAGTAAATGTTGAAATGACTGCAACTAGAGATGAATTTAAAAGGAACACATGTTGCGCTGACCCCAAATAATTTGGGATAAGGGCAGGAGGATGAAGATGAACTAAGAATTTAAACATTAAGTAGTAAGATTGTGTCCTTTCCAAATTCTCTTCTCCCAGTTCCTTCCTTTTCTTCTGTAGGACCTTTGGTGCTTGCACAGCACAGAAAGGATTATGTATGTGACAATTAAAAGAAAATATCAGCTTGGAGATAAAATTGTAACTATAATGATGATTAACAACCTTGCATGATCATTTAAATATTAATTTTATGAACATATTCTTAAGGTCCATTTTTATTTAACACACTATACCATGCTGCCACTCAGCACCTCCCCTGATGTGATGGTTTTCAAGGCAAAACAAAGAAATGTGATTAATAATTTTATTTTCAGATGTGCAGATTTGGAGCAGTATGCCACAGAACAAAAATGCAAGATCATACTCCTTTTGAACAAGGCAGATTTGACTAATGAATATGAAAGGAAATGTTGGGCAGATTATTTTACTAAAGAGGTAGGTTAGGTGCCTTTTTATGTCTTCCTCTCTATTATATCAGTGGGGACGCCGACGACTACCGTTGGCTGTATGGAGGATATACCCGTGATGCTCCAGTTCCTCTCTTAGAGTGAACTTTCTTGTTTCAAATGTCATCAATATGATTGTGTTTCAACAGAAGGAATAAAAAATCTGTTATTTGAGTCTTCCACCTCTAAGAATTTAAGACCTTTTTTATATTTCGAAATATGCTTGTAATAGCAATCACACTAAAAAAAATCAACAGTTTTAAAATACTAAAGCACTGTGACATCAATCGTATTTTTAAGTCCTATTTCTAGAAACCATTTTAATTTTCGTCTGCATTTTTCTTTCCAGAATGTATCAATAATATTCTTTTCGGCAGCCAAAAGTGCCAATGAGCGTAAAATATCAGAATCCAGTAGTGAGACTCCTCCAGATGATGACGATGAAGACTCCGAAACTGAATCAGCACATTCTGACGATGAATACGAAGCTGATAATGAAAATGAGAACTTAACATCAACAGAAGAAGACATAGAATCGTTTAAAATGCAATTGGCACAGATTGATTTAGCTGTATGTAATACGGAGGATAAAATAAATAAGATTCAAAAAAGATTAGATGAGGTTGTTGAATGTTTAAGACTTGGTAAGCCTGTTGAAGATTATATACCTAAAAGCTCAAATGATAAAGTAGAAGTACAGGAAACAGATGAAAGTATTGCAAAAGTACAAAATTCTCACGAAATATTTGACAGAGTACAATTGTTGGCAATATTGAAAAAGGTGCCCGTTGAAAAGTTAAAGAATCCACCGAGGTTGAGCGTTGGTATGATTGGGTACCCCAATGTTGGGAAATCTAGTACTGTCAACATTTTAATGCAGACCAAGAAGGTGAGTGCAAAATATCATCATTTATTTTTTTTTCTTTTTGAGCCTATTCGCAACTGAATTGTGGAAATACTTTCTGTGTACTTATGCAAATGCCATCTAACTTCTGCAACTCACTAGCGTAATCAAAGTTCTGCAGTTAGATCAACTGCTGTCGGACTTTTCAGGACTCCAACACAACTGCTATTGATGTTCTTATGGCAACCCGGACCGATTATGTTTTTGGGTCAATAGTTACCCATTTTAAAACTGACCTGATTAATATTGCTAAACTTGGCAATGAACTTCTAACTTACTACTTACTAAATTCGAGCACGAACTTCTGGTGACAGGACCAGTGACCTGCTTTTCTGTGTGAATGGCTCATAATTCATACATTTGCTCTATTCCTCTGTGAATCCACATCAGAATATCCAATAGGAATTGCATAGAACCTACCTGTTTCCTTGCAAAATCTTACGATCTATTCCACTTTCTCATCCTTGAAGTCTTCCATTTCTAGGATGTCTGTCCTCATAATCTTCCATCTTAATTGTATTGTTTGTCAAGTTTATTGTGAAATATGATATACCTAACATAACATATATATTGTAATGTAAAATTTACCCTAAAAACAACTTAATTCCGTTATCAGGTAAGCGTGAGCTCGATGCCGGGTCATACGCGACACATCCAGTCATTAATACTGGACAATGATATAGAGCTGTTGGATTGCCCTGGCTTAGTGTTGCCAGCTTACGCAGTTGCTCCCGACTTGTTATTGACGGCTGTGTTGCCAATTGATCAGGTGAGTGGTAATTTTTTAATATATTATTTTAATTTATTAATTTTATTTCTGTACAGTAATAATCCGACTTACATATCCTGTTTTACTACAATTCGGAAATTCATGGCTTTTTCTTCTTTTCTGTCACTTTATATTTGTAGATGCGTGCCCACGACGCAGCCATGGCTCGCTTGTGCCAGTTGGTGAGCAAACACACGTTTGTAGAGAAGTATGGACTGTTGCTGCCGGACGACGGCTCCAAAGACCCGGACTACAAGCAGATACTTACTGCACACGCATGTGAGTGCAAGAACCAATACTTTTTTAACCGACTTCAAAAAGTAGGAGGTTCTCAATTGGGTATTTTACTGTAGTGAACATAAATTATTTTAAGTAAGCTCATTAAATTAAGAATGGTAAAAGGGCGGTAAAAGTTGCGTCGGTTATTTTTTTTAATCATACACCCACCCTATAATAGTAAATGATTTGGCTATTAAATATTATGGCGTCACAGTAAATTATTTCATACGAGTTATTTTGACGTTTAGTAAAAAGTCACTAATTTGACTAGTCAGTCTTAATACCCAATACAACTGATATTTCTTTTAAATGTATTTGAGTGCTGTAATAATTGAAAGTCAATCCATATGGTAAACTTTTTATTAATACGCCTACCTTGTACCTACATGTAGTCAACGACAAAAGTAGCTTAACAAAATATTTTAATGAAATTACATAATAATACCTATTTATAAAAAAAACGTTTGTAAATATTTTATTATTTATCAACTAATGTCGTTCACTGAACTTAAGTTTGTATGTAAAGGAATATGAACTCGATTTTGGAGAACTTTAAAACGTGGAATTGATTTGAAAATTTTGACACTTATCAAGGACAACTATTAGACGTATCTACAAAAGTAACAGGATAGAGACAGTACAACTATTAGACTTACCTACAAAAGTAACAGGATAGAGACAGTACAACTATTAGACTTACCTACAAAAGTAACAGGATAGAGACAGTACAACTATTAGACTTACCTACAAAAGTAACAGGATAGAGACAGTACAACTATTAGACTTACCTACAAAAGTAACAGGATAGAGACAGTACAACTATTAGACTTACCTACAAAAGTAACAGAATAGAGACAGTACAACTATTAGACTTACCTACAAAAGTAACAGGATAGAGACAGTACAACTATTAGACTTACCTACAAAAGTAACAGGATAGAGACAGTACAACTATTAGATTTACCTACAAAAGTAACAGGATAGAGACAGTACAGCTATTAGAAAAATAAATACTTAATAGTTAAGTTTAAAAAAAACACGCTTAAACACAAAATTTTATTTATTGGGAACTTAACAACAATCATCGTCATATGAATAGTTTATTTGTGTATAATATACTTACATAGATGTTATCTTAAAACTAGTACTTGCAGAGTTTTAGAGTGTAAAATATGTCTTCATCCTAGCGTTTAATCCAGTAACATCCGATGGTTTCACCTCAGAGTCTAGTTTTCGCTTTTTCCAGCCTTACTGCCTGAAAAAAAAGTCGCTTCACGACTGACATCTAACCTCCACAACCAATTGGGTATTTACCTGTACTTAAAATAAATAATTCAACAGAATTATTAAATTAAAAACGTTAAAAGAGTGGTAAAACTTACGTCTCTTTTGCGTTTTATTCATTTTTAATCATCCACTCAAACTATAATAGTAATTTTTTGACAGTAAATATTATTTCAAACAAGTTTCCTTACCTTACGTTTTCACAAGTTTCCTTACGTTTTCACAAGTTTCCTTACGTTTTCACAAGTTTCCTTACGTTTTCACTACGAAACAAGTTATAAAACAAGTTGAAGACGTGTTTGTTTCAAAACTTGAGAACTTGAGAAGACTAATAAAAATACAATACTTGTTATATACATGTATCTCAGATACTTTTTCGTTCACATAGTATGTATAACCAACAAGTTGGAAACAAGTATAAAACACATATGCGTTCACATTGTAGCCTGTGACATATTGCAACTTGTCAAATACATGTTTTATACTTAGGTGTAAACGAGGGGTTAGAACGTACAGCTTTGACGTTTAGTGAAAAGCAAATTTGACTAGATAGTCAAATACCCAATTGGCGATGAAGAATAAGAAAAATAAATTTATGTTGTGGTCTGTTTCTGCAGTCAACCGCGGCTTCATGACGGCGGCAGGTCAGCCGGACGTGTCACGCTCGGCCCGGCTGTTACTGAAGGAGGCGGCGAGCGGCCGCTTACGATGGGCCCAGTTGCCTCCCGGGGCCAGCCCACAACCACTAGATGATATGATAGAGGATAAAAAGAACGAGCGGAGAAAGCCCACGCCCAGGGAGACCAGGGCTGTTGAGGTAAGTATCGTGCTACTGCTGGTTTTTTAACGTCCGGTAATCCACCAGCCATTCGGAGACAGCTGGATACCATACGACCGTCCTAGGCCATCAATTGTCGAGGTTGAGCAATCCTCTGGCATGTCCCTCGCACATATAATCACACCTTTATCCCCGGAGGGTTAGGCAGAGGTGAATTAGCACCCACATTTCACCAATCATTGAATTCGGTTCCACGTAATAGGGGGTGAGCCTATTGCCGTCTTCCAGGCACTATTGTTGACTCAAGCCATGAACCTGAGGCTGAGTCTGTGCTGTATATATCTGTCTGATGTTAAACAGCCCTATCCCTTAGTCGCCTTGTACGACACCGCATTCTACTCTACCGGGAACCACGCGGCATACTCCCTCGCACACCCTTTTTTTATACCACTTAGGTGGCAGAAAAGCGCACGGCCCACCTGATGGAAAGTGGTTACCGTGGCCTATGGACGTGTGTAACACGAGAGAAGCCATACTCGCGCTACCGACCCTGTAAGCACAGAGTTTCTGTGCCGTCAGTGTAGAGGACAAAGCAGGACAAGCCTTTAGTCATCCCACTGACAGCACAATTCTCCAGTGAGCTCTGGCTACCCTACTCACCGCTGGGAACACAACACGAAGTTATTACCTAGTCTAGTCATAAATATTGTTACGAAGAAAAAACATTTTTTTTTATTGGAAATAATATTTATTACTTTTACAGTGTGTTAGTTTAATACATAAATATAAAACAATTTAAAATATAAAAAGCTTATTTGAAGTGGTCTCCATTGGCTGCAACACAGTCCTTTAAACGTTGAGGCCAGTTATCAATAGAAGTACGCACTCTTTCCATGGGAAAATTCTTCACTGCCAATCGTATGGATTGTTTTAGGGACTCCAAATTATCATGGCGTTTAGAGCAAGCCATACTCTCTAAAACTGACCACAAATCATAATCCAGCGGATTAAGATCGGGACTAGACGACGGCCAGTCTTCAGCTCTGATGAAGTCCGAAACGTCCACTTCCAACCAAGACTGCGTGGACCGAGCTTTATGACCCGGCGCTGAGTCTTGTTGGAAGGACCATACTTGGTTATTGAACATGGTGTTGTTAAGGGGTTTAACTACCTTCTCAAGAATGGTATCTTGATACACTTGTGCCGATGTTTTGATACCTTTTTCACAAAAATATGGCTCAGTCACTCCTTCATAGCTAACACCCCACCAAACCATCACTGAAGTCGGATAATGCCCACGTTGCACTCTGTCGACTAATTGGGAAGCTTCCTTAGAGCTTTGAGCATAAATACGATCATTTTGTTTGTTAAAATGTTGCTCAATTGTAAAGATTTTCTCATCCGTAAATAAAATTTTTCTGTGACCTCCCTTTGCGTACCGCTTCAGTAGTTGCTTCGATTTTACCACCCTATTCTTTTTTAAATTATCAGTTAAAAAATGACCAGTGCGTCTCTTATAGGCTGCAAGTCCTAAGTCATCTTTTAAAATGCGCGACATGGTTCTGGGTGCTATCTTCATCTCCCGAGATGAAATCTTTTGCTTTCGGACAGGATTTCTTCGAATTCTTTCCCTTACTGCTTTGACCACCTTTTTCGTACGAACACTACGTGGACGGCCAGATCTTTTTCTGTCACAAACAGAGGAGGTCTCATTGTACCTATTAATAGCCCGGTACACAAACATTTGACTAATACCAAGCGTATGGAGAGTTTTAAAAATTACATTCGGCTCCATACCAACTTTGTGTAATGCAATCACAGCGATTCGGTTTTCTTTATCACCCCACTCCATTTTAATATAACAAAATATTGTACAATGTATTGGCGCCAAAATTAGAAAACACAATGAACAATCGTATAAAAATGACAGATTCCAAATTCAAATGTAATATCTTTCTTATTTTAATTGTAACAGTATTTATGGCCAGACTAAGTATAACCACCGGGTTTTCGTACCGCTGCCTCACAGCTACTCTATTAACATAAGAGCTCAAATAAGATAATTGTACAGCAATAACTAAGTGTACCTTTCACAGGGTTGGCAAAACAAATCTTCAGAGATTGACAACGCTTTCTTCGCTATGAACAAAAGTACTGCACATGTGAAAGGGAAGCCGATATTAGGGTAAGATATTTTTTTTAATAGCACTATTGGTGGCTCTATAGAGGTGTTAATAATATAAACTCACGCCTATATCCCCGTAGGCAGAGGTGCTAGCACCCACATTTCGTCAGTTTATGTTTATTTCCCAATGTAATAGGTAGCGAGCCTATTGTCATTAACCGGGCACTTATAAACCTGCGATAGATACACACATAACTTCGAAAAGTCATAGGTGTGTGCCATGGTAAAACCTGGGATCGAACCCGAGACCTCGTCTCAGCAGTCCATTACCCATACCACTAGGCTACCAATAATCACGATTGCACTCTAAGAGATCATTGTATAATTTGTTTCCTCGATGCAACGCTTCAATAACTAACCAAAAATAAAAAATCGGTTAAATGCTAGTCGGACTGAGGATTTCGTAAATCGTAATATATTTTGAATGCGTTGACTTAGAATATTGATTTTTTCATAGTTTCAAGACGATATAGACCTGAGTATATGGTAATAATTTCAACTTGATACCTTCACGCATTCCTGAGAAAAAGGTCTTGACAGACAGATAGACAGACGTACAACGAAGTGATAAGATAAGATGAGATGAGATGAGATGAGATAAGATAATATTTATTGTACACCAACACATTACAGTAGATGTAGGGACAACATTATGAAAAATGTACAAATGGCGGCCTAACAAGCGATCTCTTCCAGACAACCTTTGGATGGAAATGTTTTTATTGTCTTAACAATAATAACCCATGTATAGTTATTAGTGTAGTCATAAGCTACATATATATATAACGTAAATCTATTTATCTATACTAATATAATAATAATAATATATATTAATATTATTAATATATTATATAAATTTATAAAGAGGAAAGATTTGTATTTTTGTATATAACGAATAAACTCAAAAAGTACTAGACCGATTTTAATAATTCTTTTTTCATTAGAAAGCTACATTCTTCGTGAGTAGCATATGCTACTTTTTATCCCGATATTCCCATGGGATCAGGATTTACGCGGGTGAAACCGCGGCGCGGTGCTAGTTATATATAATTTAATAATATCTTACATGTACCTAAGTATACACATACATTAAAATTCTATAGTGACCCGTATTTTTCCTATATATGTATATATGATAGTGCACTTAGCAACCAAATAATGTACACAAAAATATTGCAATAAAAATGTTGAAAATATCTACTTATGTTGGCCAAGATTAAAGATCTCAGCGTTATTATCAATTACAGTTAAGGGAAATCTAAATAAACGTTGCGAAGCTGAAATGGCCACCCTGGATCCAAGCCAAGTGGTAATTCATAAACTTTGAGCATCTTTACGAGCTCGGGTAATGGTCGCGAAAATTGGTCTAGCATCGTAACCCGCGCCTTTCCGAATGTTGCTTAACTATGTGCCTACAGTACGTAAATACTTTCGCTAGTACTATAAAAATTGTGATATTACTTTATTTACTATGTTATATATATAAATATAACCGCGGTATGGGTTAATGGACTGCTGAGACGAGGTCTCGGGTTCGATCTCAGGTTTTACCATGGCACACACCAATGATTTTTCGATGCTTTTCGAAATTATGTGTGTATTTATCGCAGGTTTATAAGTGCCCGGTTAGTGGCAATAGGCTCGCCACCTTAGGACTTGAACGTAAACTGGGGAAATGTGGGTGTTAGCACCTCTGTCTACCCCTTCGGGGATATAGGCGTGAGTATATGTTATGTTATGTTACTATGTAATAAAAACTGGTTTACCAATAAAATTATCGTGTCAAAATGTGTTTAAATAACAATTTTTTATGATGGATATGAATGCTCGATGTAATTAAATGTATAATCGCATACAATTGTTTATTATGAATTAGGAATTTGGCATCGACTAATTCAAAATTGATATCGATAATTAAATATAGGATAATAAACTAACAGTAACATTTCAAAAAATAACGAATAAGTGCTCGTGCTTTTGACATTCTGCGCTTTTGACAATCTGCGCTTATGACTGTGTGCGCTTTTGACATTCTGCTCTTTTGACAATGGGCGATCGTTTGTCATTTTGCGCTTTTGACGTTATGCTCCTAATCGTTTTTTAGCATCTATTTTCGTAGGCAATTGTTGTGTTTGTATGCTTATAAGTCTTAACGAGACAATTTAATTATCAGTGTTAAAGTGTGGGCATAATAATATAAAACATGCATAATATTAATAAAATAAATCATGCGTATATTAGATATTTGTATTATTTTAATTGTTTAATGCATTTTAAAGTATTATTCATACTAGTCCATTATAGTTCTACAAAATAAGAGTCTAAAATATTATTCTTTAACCTACAAATTAATACTGTTTACTGCATTTCATCGAAAGATAAATTATTCCCTATCACCATCACAACTCGGAAAACAAACAAAAACAGGATTATAAAAATGAAAAATCAACATACTCAGAGATGATACTCGTTGTGGCTAACGGCTACTACTACTTTGTTCCAATCCCAAGCCGCCTAAGGGATCTCTCAAACAGAAAGCGTTGGCGTCGTCAAGCGTTAATACCTAATTCATTATTATTATAAGTAATCATTCGAACGTGGAACACTTTAACGCTTGTAGCTCTCTATCTGACGGACGGAACCCTAATAAAGAATTTGTTGACACGGGCTTTACCGTAGACGTAAATAAATCCTTAATGATTTAATAATCTGTATTTGCGAAAATAGATCATAACAGTGTGCTGCAGCAAAATATATACATCTAGTTTTGTACACAGAAGCACAAAACCAAAAAGTAGCAAAACTTTGAAGGCAGACGTCTTAATTAACTAGACTTTATTTATGAAAGACGGCGAGTCTAATTTGATATTCACTTTATAATAATTTGCACTAACACTTTTCTCTGTGAGTGTACTAAGGATTACACAAGAATTTGTGTGGGCCTAAAAATGTAGCTGTTATGAAAGCCTAATGATGATTTATGTTCAATAAAATATGTTATAAATATTATAATATATTGCTCCAATCAAAATATATCAAACACAACGTTCGCTCTTATGGCGCATAAAATAAGATGGATTTTGTTACAGGATCGTTGGTGCTCAGCCAGCAGCCAACGCTATTGGTGCTAAACCTTGGAAACAAGAGAAAAAACATAAAAACAAAAATAAAAGGGAGAAACTACGGAGAGTATATGCAGCTCTGGATGAACATTGATTTTGGGAATGGACAAAAATACGCACATTTCTGGAGGGCTACCATGGAACATCTGAAACTATGACTTGCGCGAAACACTGAAGAAGGACTAGCATTATTTAGCTATATAGGAACTATGGAATCACCTCGATTGTCTTCCAGTACGGTTTAGAACATAGCAGACATATCAACTTTGTAACGGGGCGTAACCGTATCGCCTAAAATAAATGAAATAATAAACAAATTAACACGCGCTTTCGGCTCACGATCGCCGCAGCAGCGCAAAAAAAATGCCATATATAATTAACTCTTTTCATTTAATTTTGAACTTTAAGCTAATACAAATAAAGTCTAGAATCGGGGTTCTGGTGAAATTCAGGTCAACCAGCGGTAAGCGAGCCGTAAGCGCGACGTCGCTTAACCGAAAAACGATACAGTGCCAATCCTTTTCCGAGTTATATCTGATCCTTAAGCCGAACCGAACTGTCACTTTCGGACACATTTCGGAATGAATCGTACGGAATTCTCCGAAACTTCGATCGACTTCGATCTCTCTTCAACTGCGAATGTTTCATGGTAGGCCTAGTGTTCTGTGCGCTTGCTGAGTGAAAGTGATACATTTTACTAACAATAATGTTGAATTACATTTTGATATAGACTGTCTGTGATTCCAATTGTTTCATATGTAACTTATTTGGCTGTAAAACGTATGTACAAGAAAAGGCAATAAATGGACGTTTTGTACATACTTATGTAGTAATTTCATTATCTTACTAACAATAAGGTGTGGTGACGGAGAAAAAGTACAGGTATCCTCACCCCACCTCATCCGAAGGGTGTCGTAAGAGGCGACTAATGGAAACATACGCAAACCATATCACTGCGAGAGAAGGAAAACTCGAAATAAAACCCTGTACCAACCCGTCTGGCCAGCGTGGAAACAGTAGGCCAAAGCCTCCCAACATTGGGAGAGGGTTAGTCCAGCAGTGGACTGCGATGGGCTAGTTGATGATTGATGGAGTTGGTGAGTAACAATAAGAAGTAATAGTTGATATTGCTCGGGACATATATCTAGGACCTCAAAATGGATTTGACGACATAGGGCGAGTTCTTTTAAAAGTCGTTTGCTTTATCGGTCTATTTCTTAATCTATGCTTCTGGTTGTAACTACTTCTGTTTCTGACCTATTGATTTCGTCGAATTCTGGATTGGTCAACGCTCGGTACAGCCAATATTGCATTATGCCCTATACACGTTTCTTCAGTGTCTTTTGAATATAGCACAGGGTTTTACGTCTGTGGACGAGAGACGAAGAAATTCTAAACAAAGATCATTACAAAACAATCTCTGCGCGCATTGTCTCGCAATTTAGGTCCAAAATACCTCCTGAGGTATACCACAGATTGAGACCGTTTTTCCAGAACAACACTCAGTCGTGCATCGACTCATTTGTCCTCAAATCTAGTTATAAATCGAGGTTCAGGACTGAGTGCCGTTCTGTAATACGGGTCTAAGAGTAGGATAGATTGTTCGTCCCAGGTGTGTCTAAAAGTGGTGCAGTGTATAAGCTAACCGCGCTTTTGGAGAGCATAGAGGGCACGTAAGGCAAGGACTGTGAATTGACCACCCACAGTGCTCGATATCTCCATTTCGCATCAGTGGAAATAGCGTAAGCTTAGCGGATTTCTAAAATAAAATATATATACAATACGCGTATAAGGTGATAGATCCATCATCGCGGGTAGAGTAGATTTATGGACTTCTCCAGCTCGGGTCACCTCTACACCGCTCCGCTTCAATGGAAATACTTGCCACTTTTCACCGTTCTGGTCCTCTCGGCCCCCACTCGTAGAATACTATAATTTAAGGAGGTAGGACACGGCGGTATTTCCGCCCAATTGAGCAGTCCGACTGGGGAAGTACCTCCGCCCTACAGAATACCGCGGCTATAATAACTTCTTGTTGTGTTTCCAGCGGTGAGTAGGGTAACCAGAGCTCACTGGAGAATTTGTGCTATCAGTGGGAAGACTAAAGGCTTGTCCTGCTTTGTCTTCTACACTGACGGCAGAGAAACTCTGTACTTACAGGGTCGGTAGCGCGGCTGTGACTCTTCTGGTGTTAGAAACGTCCATAGGCCACGGTAACTACTTTCCAACAGGTGGGCCGTGTGCTTGTCTGCCACCTAAGTGATATAAAAAAAAATACCTTCTACCGCTACGCTGCAGAGGTAGTCAGATTTTTCTGCAAGAGAAAACATGAGTTATGAGGTAGGAGGTTATACATATTGATAACTCACTTGTACTTTTCCACATTACTTTATTGCTTATTACACCTGACCGGTTTCGCCTTACGGCATCCTCAAGTTATCTTCAAGAGGTTCTTTCTTCATCAGAAGGTTGTCTGCCACCTTAGTTATATAGTGATTAGCATCTTCTCTGCAAGTCCGAGAAGTCTATAGTCACGTTTTACAAGCTTTTATTTAACTTACGCGGTTCGTATGCCTGTAAGTTGTCTATTAAAATTTATAACATTTTCCGAAATTTCTTTTACTGCTGCAATCTCCGTCTGGGAAGTCAGGCGAAATTTGAGGCCCTCGAAAGTCGAAAGTGAACTAGGCGACATATCGGGGAATGCTATGACTACGAGTAGATATATCAACTGTGCTCCAAGAATTCATTTTGTAATATTTAGTTAACGTCTTAGTAACGTACTCCAGAAGTACAGCAATTAGGTATGTTTCAGCCTTTGAAATAATGAGCTTGTACACAGTATACCGCGTTATAATAAACACTCTGTTCACAAATATGTGCGGTATTCTGGCGAAACGCTAAACGTGCCCCAAATCCGTAGATTTACGACTTACCCGCTAATTTAAGACAAGTGGTCGATTTTGCGGGACTCGTGCGTTGTGCCACCGGTGTACGACAACATTAATCAGGTATTCAGAACGTTAAGTGTGCTTCCTTGCTCGTGAGGACAGACGGCGATTAATTTGTAGTATACACCTAAACTGAAACAGATACACCAAATGAAATGCGATCTTATTGTTGCCTTTCGTAAGAGTTACAGAATAGACTCATATCATTGGGGGGCTCGTGGTTAAGTAGCATCCGTGCCTTGAAGAGAACGCTTTTGGTCCCGGTTAGACCAGGGGAGCCACACTCGTGCTGCCGACCCTGTAAGAACATAGAGTCTCTGTACAGACGACAAAGCAGTACAAGCCTTTGAACTTCCCACTGACAGCACAAAAACTCTCCAGTGAGCTTTGGCTACCCTATTCACCGCGCCGGGAACACAACACGAGTTTATTATGGCCGCGGTATTTTGTAGGTCAATCTTCCAAATATCAAAATCGGTCAAAAATCACTTTGAGATTGAGACAAGATCGAGATTGAATTTAGATTTTTATTGACATGAAAATTAGGCCTTGTACCTTATCTTGACTTTGACTTAATTGTGGAGGTCAGTAGGCACATGCTGTGAAAACGTTTCGAACTATCGAAGGAACTCGACAGCTGAATCCACGATTAAGTAGTAGGTAGTTACTAGTTATTATTTATTCTGTGACCGCGGTGAGAATTCAATTTCGCATGCTGTAAATTTGGTGTTGTCGAGGATATACTAAAACCACGGAGGATAGAATATGATTAACTATAAACATACATCACTGTCGACTTTTGCCCGACAACGTTACGTTATTTTTACTATCTTCTTAATCGATTTGGATAGAAGAAGAGTTCAAATTCTGGTAAATATAGAAGTCTATGTACCTAAATAAATAGCTTATTAATAGCTTATTTGCCTTCGTAGATTTATTACAAAAAAAAGTACCAAAATACATGCTAAACTATCTGCGCAAATGTTGTTTTAACTTATTTTGTCAGCTATAAATCCAGTGCTCAGAACATGTAGATATTTTCGCTGTTCATAAAGTAGGCACTTTTCGTGATAAAATACAACACTAAAGTGTTAAACAACTCTTGCAACTGAGATAAACTATGCTCAATATATTGATATATGGTTTTTGATCGTAAAGTTGACTACGCTGACCCAAAAGTGTCAAAATATCCTATTAATCCTTCAAATCTCACTCTATATAAAACTGATTATTCATTATTAATGTAGAAAGACTAAACAGTCTATATCGGGCTCACAAAAAATTCCAGGAAAAACATTTTCATGTAAAAAAAACCTTCAACAACTTGATAAGAAATTGATTTGGTTAACCTTTTAACTTTAATATACCTACCATGCAATATTTTGATTTAAGTGTTGTCATGTTGGGTATCCTAACTGGTAAAGCACTCCATCATATTATCGTAACGATACAAAGTCTCCCCGACATGGCAACGCTTGAATCATGAATAAAAAATAATGAAGTCATAGTTTCAGTTTAGTTAGGCTATATATTAGTTTACTACGCATATGTTTTGATAAAAAACTAAGATGTTTAGCAGTATTGTTAAGACTCAGGACACTACCCTATAATCGGAACCCGAAACTTCACTTCTCAACTTTGGATGTAGGGTTGTTTCTTGGTAAATCTACTGTTAAACTTTTTGCCTCAAATATACTTACTAATTTGTGATCGTGAGTGCACTCTTCCGTAATTACGATGGAAATATGACTTGTCTTAGTACTCAAGTAGTTTAATTATTTCTGCTGCGATAATTATATTCCGCATTCTTTGTTTTACGATGTCTGGTCAACTTGGGCTATATCCTAATTACTTTATTTTTAGTGGCGTAGTTACACTTATTTCCATGGAACTATTGCAATATCTCATTGCGGCAGTTACTGTGTGCGTTAATTTAGTTACAGATTTTAAATATTGCATTATTTCCTCTGTGTATATAGTAGATCAGAATATCCTCGCCATAATAACCTCGTGTTGTATTTCTGGGCGGTAACTAGGGATGTCAGAGCGCCCTGGAAAGTTTTTGTGCTGTCAGTGGGAAGACCAAAGGTTTGTCTTCTACACTGACGGCACAGAACCTCTCTGTGCTTACAGGGTCGGCAGCGCGAGTGTAACTCCTCTGGTGTTGCACACGTCCATAGGCGCGGTAACCAATTTCCATCAGGTGGGCCGCGTGCTTGTCTGCCACTTAAGACTTATAAAAAGAAATTTTCATTACTATCTACAGTCTACTGCCGGCGGTAGCCTAGTGGTATGGGTAATGGATTCCTGAGACGAGGTCACGGGTTCGATCCCAGGTTTTACCATGGCACACAACAATGACATTTCAATGCTTTTCGAAGTTATGTGTGTATTTATCGTAGGTTTAAACCTTAAAGACTTAAAACCTATTTCATTGGGATCTAAACACAAACTGGCGAAATGTGGTTGCTAGCACCTCTGCCTACCCCTTCGGAGATATAGGCGTGAGTTATCTACAGTCTACTCGAATTTCAGTGGGTTATAGCAATTGATAAATAGCGTAGAGCTTCAAATGCTCTAAACTGAGTACCTACTGTTCAGGTAGGTACTGCTTATTATCTTTTTTTTTATTTTAATAATTTGTTTCTTTTCTTTCTTAGTTTATCTTTTTTTTTTGTAATGTACACTTCACATCCCCCTTCATTATTATATGCTTCTCTGCTACTCAAAGGTTTGCTGGGAGAGAACTCATTTTGAGTTAAGCTCGCCTTTGTACATTTTCTTTGATATGTTTTATTTATGATCTCGGTACTGTGTGTGTGCAATAAAGAATAAAATAAATAAATAAATACTTGGAAGCCTTAAATGCTCTTAGATAGGTCACTTGTAAAGGCCAGCCCCGGAGAACCAGTCCGCCCCTTGCCTGCTCTGCACAATGCCTTTTGCTCTCGTGTCAAACTGTCAACAAAAGTGGCCCTGTAGAGGCTCTCTGTGTAGCCTCCGAGCAGTCCTCCAAAGGGCCGCTCCCGCCTCATCCGGAGTTATTATGATAAATAATAATCTACAACATTTTATACAACGCTATCTAGACCCGTGCTAACCCGTGCACAGTCAAACCCAACCAATGCAAATATACATATTCATACATATCTACACATATTTCGACTGAGCGGGAATCAAACCCGCGCCCCCTACGTAGCAGTCGAACTTTCTACCGCTACACCACAGAGGTCGTCCAGTTGGTCAATGTTTGTAGTGTTTCTCCTACATAAAAGGAACGCTACCGTCTCCGCTGAACAGGGTGCACAGTACACAGCGTAGAAGTCCTGAATTAAGCACTCCACTAATGTATACCTATAAATAGAATGAAGAGAACAAGAATGAAAGCGTGAAGAATTATGAGCAAAATTTATTTTACCTAATAATGAACAAAGAGAATATACAATAATGTTAACGGGAATTAAAGCGATCACGGTATATAGGTACCTACATACGTACCTTTGGTTTGCCTGACGTATGGACCATGTTACACCGGCCGTGGTCACAGGCTGACTGGCTCAGCGGTGCACGTCTGCCGCCTTCGAGCTCGTGATTTAGAAGGTTCTTCATCTACCCGCACATTCTCGATATTTTTTAGATTTTGTTTTCGCCATGTACCGACACATACACTCACAGAGTCCCTATTCTGTAAGCAAACTGTCCGGTTTCTATCCGGCTACACAGAAAAGCGAGGATGCATGTTTCTTATCACTGGATTCCATGTTGCCGATAATTTAAACCCATCTTTCCGATTGAAATTTTTATCCTTTTAATTTCAATCGCTTCACGTACAGCTCTTGAGTCGAAGTGACGTTTGGTGAAGAGGACTTGAGTACGCTCTGACTTGAGACTTGAAACGCGATAGTGTAAAAGTTATTAAAAAAAAAAATACTTTACCCAAAACATAGTGGCGAACAGACTCGGGTCGAAAGTGCTGGTATCAAAAAAGAAAATGCGTACCTATACGTAATTATGTAATAAACGATTTGGTATCTATTCCCTACAAGTATTAACTTTGAAGGAGGTAGGACACGGCGGTATTTCCGCCCAATTGAGCAGTCCGACTGGGGAAGTACCTCCGCCCTACAGAATACCGCGGCTATAAGAACTTCGTGTTGTGTTCCCAGCGGTGAGTAGGGTAGCCAGAGCTCACTGGAGAATTTGTGCTGTCAGTGGGAAGACTAAAGGCTTGTCCTGCTTTGTCTTCTACACTGACGGCACAGAAACTCTGTACTTACAGGGTTGGCAGCGCGGCTGTGACTCCTCTGGTGTTGCATACGTCCATAGGCCACGGTAACCACTTTCCATCAGGTGGGCCGTGTGCTTGTCTGCCAACTAAGTGGTATAAGAAAAAAATTAACTACACGAATTTAAAGAATAGAGCCATATTTTTTGTGGAAAGTAATTGTTTATGTAGTTCATGAATGATTAATATGTTTGAATCTTTTTACAAAGCCGTTGAAACGTAAGCAGGATGTTATTGAAACCGATATTCGACCTAATAAAGCAGAAAGTAGGTTGGTAGGTAGACAGGAATTCGTGAGATGAACGAAACTTAACCGGAAGGCGAGGTATGACGACAACCGAGCACATTATTCATGCATTATGGATCTTTCAGCTATTAAATATTCCACGACATTCTACAACAACGCTATCTAGACCCATGTTAAGCATAGCTTAACTAGCTTGTGTTATGGAATCTAGAATGCGGATAAACATACATAGATACTTTTTTGTAAATACATACATATTATCCTACATAGAAACACCCAGACCAATGCAAATATACATATTCATGCATACAAATATTTGCACTGGGCGGGAATCGAACCCGCGCCCCCTGCATAGCAGTCGAATGCTCAACCGCTACGTCACAGAGGTCGTCAAATCTATTGAGCTCAAGCTCTTGTCAAAAGCTATTGTGTTTATTATTATTTTATAGCAGCGACATTTACAATCAGTAAAGTATTTTTCCGCATCCAGTCTGTCCCAGCCACCTTTTTCAGGTCGTCCGTCAGGCTAGAGGGCGTCCTACCTTCCGTTTACCTCTTCGCGGTCTCCATTCTGGATTCGGAAGGCAGAGGATCGGAAAAAAATGGCGCGCATTGGGAGAGGCCTATGTCCAGCATTGGACTGCAGTGGGCTGGTTGATTAATTGAAAGTATTTTTAAATACATAGATATATGAGGAGGGTTTGGCAGAGGTAAATTAACACATACATTTCACTACTAATCATTTATTTTTTTATTTATTTAAGCTTTTTGCACAAACAGACAGAATGTACAAAGGCGAACTTAATGCCACAGGTATTTTCTACCAGTCAACCTTAGGGTGATGCAGAGATATTAAAAGTAGGTGCTCGAAGTGTTGTAGGTGCTATATAATATTTTTTATAATAAAAATTTAATTAAATAATTATAAATAATTATATATCCATATATAAATATATACAAACATCATAAACTACATACACATATAGACCAATATATACATAAATATATGCATAAAAATAAAAAGAACATATATATATAATTATATATATTGATACAAATATACCTACACGAATACATTTCAAATACATACAGATGCGATGTGAAATGATTTGTTTGCCAACTATGGATTGCTGTAGAGCTGGTGTACTCTGGTCTTAAATATGAAACGGTTTGTAGACATTCTGATTCATTGTATTCGGACCCACGTAAAAGGGGATGAGTCTATTGCCGTTTTCCGAGCACTATTGTTGACTTGAGCCATGCATCTGAGGCGGAGTGTGGGCTGTACATATCTGTCTGATGTTAAACAACCCTATCCCTTCGTCGCCTTGTAAGACACCGTATGAGAAGAGATCGGGTGGTTCTAATTCTACTCTGCTGGAAATCACGCAGCTATTTATAGTAAGCAAGGTTTTTATTTTGTATAAATATACAAAATAAAAACCTTTTTATTTATTTATCGGAACAGTACAATCAGCGTCAAAAGTAGATGGTGTTTGTAAAGATTACAAATACAAAAAATCTGAACGAAAGTTAATTATGTTTGAATCAAAATTTCGACAACCGACACAGACACACATTATGTCTTTATCTCCGAAGAGGTAGACAGAGGAGCTTATAATAATAATAACTTTTATTTCAGAATTTCTTCCATAAATTTGTTAGTAACATAACTTACAACTAATGTTAACAAGTAATAAAATTATTGTATAATTCAAATAGTATGGGGGCGCCACCCCGAACGCCCACATTTCGATTTTCACTTCGTTAACCCTGCTAATAGTTTTCGGGCACTCCCGTTAACCCCGTTTCTGAAGTCTGAGTACATTCGATAGAATCTCGTTCGTTTGTTAGCAGGTGGTAAAGATGTCTTGGGCCATGGAGATGTTAATGATGTTAATTTCATTTTCAGTAAAAAATAGATAATTTGAAATTAGGCACATCATTTTTTTATACAAGATGGCAGACAAGCACACAGCCCACCTTTTTTTTTTATACCACTAAGTTGGCAGACAAGCACACGGCCCACCTGATGGGAAGCGGTTACCGTGGCCTATGGACGTATGCAACACCAGGGGTGTCACACTCGTGCTGCCGACCATGAAGAAACCTTCTGATGCCCCTCTTGAAGAACCCCATATTGTAGGCGCTTCGGAAAACCGCAGCAGGGAGGTCATTCCACAGCTTGAGTGTGCGTGGGATGAAGTTTCTTTCATACCGCACAGTGCGCACCGTCTCAGGTCGCAATGTGTGGGGATGAATTCCCTGCCTATGGCGAGAGGTGCGACGATAGAATGTAGCTACGGGCATCATGTCAAACAATTCATCTGAGCACAAACCATTGTATAGGCGGTAGAACACACACAGTGAGGCAAAATCCCTCCTAAGGCTAAGAGGTTCCACTCTACCTGTGAGTATGGGATTGTCAACCAGCCTCAATGCCCGTCTTTGCAACGAGTCGAAGGGGTCAAGCTGGTATGGTATGCAGGTGCTCCAGCAAAAAGGTGACAGCAGTACTCCATGTGAGGCCGGACCTGTGCTTTATAAAGAAGGAGTTGCTGCCCCGCAGTGAAGTACTGCTTCGCCCTGTTGAGCACTCCGAGTTTTCTTGATGCCAACTTAACCTTGTCCTGCAAATGACTTCGGTATTGGACGTCGCTGGAGATATCGACACCAAGGATCCCGATACTCGAGGAGATGGTAAGCGGTGTGCCCAGGAATTGCGGCGCTACAATCAATGGGGTTTTCTTAGCGGTGAATACACATACTTGTGTCTTAGTGGAGTTGAATTGGACTAGGTTTAGTCGTCCCCAATCGGATACTCCAGAGAGACTAGTCTCGATTTTAGACACAAGTTGTTCGCGACTCTTCTCCACCTCGGACTGAGGGATATTTGCACGGCCCGTGTAACACGTGTCCCCGGTACTGTCGTCCGCATAACAATGAATGGAGCCATCAGACAGCATGTCATTGATATGCAGCAGAAACAGCGTCGGAGACAACACGGAGCCTTGTGGGACACCAGCGTTTATGTTCATGCGGTCCGAGCAGCTGCCGTCGACGACAGCTTGGATGCTTCTGTTGGACAAAAAGCTGGCGATCCATTCGCAAAGTCCCTCGGGGAGTCCATAGTACGGCAACTTCGCAAGAAGACCTTTGTGCCAGACCCGATCGAAGGCCTTTGCTATATCGAGGCTGACCGCTGGTGCCTCACCCCGACTCTCGATGGCTTGCGACCACCGGTTTGTGAGATACACAAGGAGGTCACCGGTTGAGCGACGGTGGCGAAAGCCGTACTGTCGGTCGCTCAGTAGATCGTTTCCTTCAAGGTATCTCAGGAGCTGTGTATTAATGACACGCTCCATAACCTTCGAGAGTAGGGAGGTTATAGGGATAGGCCTGTAATTGGTCGGATCTGTCTTGTCACCTTTCTTAGGTACAGGGTGCACGAATGCGGTCTTCCACGAGGCTGGGACCTGCCGCGCGGAGTATGAGAGTGCGAAAAGGCGTGTAAGTACAGGGCACAGCTCGGGGGCACAGTGCTTAAGCACCATCGCCGGTATACCGTCCGGCCCACTCGACTTCCGGACATCTAGGGACTTAAGCTCGCGCCGGACCACCCGTTGCGCGATTTTAACTTCGGTCATGGAAGCACCACAGCTGTGGATGATGGGTGGTTCGGCGTTCCCGTCGTTCATAGTCGAGTTTGACGCAAAGAGATTACCCAAAAGATCGGCCTTCTCCTTAGCGCCATGGGCCAGACTGATGGAAAGTGGTTACCGAGGCCTATGGGCGTGTGTAACACCAGAGAAGGCACACTCGTATTGCCGACCCTGTAAGAATAGAGAGTTTCTGTGCCGTCACTGTGAAGACAAAGCAGGACAAGCCTTTGGTCTTCTCACTAACAGCACAAAATCTCTCCTACTCACCACTGGAACACAACACGAGGTTATTATAGCTGCAGTATTCTGTAAGGCGCATGTATTTCACCAGTCGGACTGCTCAATTGGGACGGGAATACCGTCTGGTCCTACATTACTAAGGAACATCATCACATTACAATAGTACAAGTAGTAAATGTAAAACCTCACACATAAATGTAATAACAGACAAATAATAGAAACATAGTTTCAAGTCTTCATTTTCTCGATCTTCAAGTCTTCAGAATTCACGGAGGAAGTTCTCATAAAGCAGACCTTTTCGCTTTGCTGTTGACATGCCAATTGAATCAGCAGCAAAGCGGAAAAAGACAAATTTATGGAGAACTTTCGCTTCTTTCTTCTTCTTTGCAGTTCTTGAAAACTTTCTACTTTAGCACCACCTGATTAGTTAACTAAAGAGACAAATCTTAGATATAAGTAAAGAAAAAAAGTGATTGATTAGTGTGTAACCAGATTAGATACAAGATAACACAAAGCATAAGGTAAGTAAAAAAGAGCATAAGGTAAGAACCACAAGGATCAACTTTGTTGAAGAAAAACCTCATGACGGATAAGGATAGCAAGTAGTCTAGTTTAAAAAAATAAAGAGTTTTAAAGGAGAAGAAATGACGATATATATAAACACTGGCATTCGGGCATTCCTTTACATCCGGGAGATCATTGTTCTAACCCCTCGTTTTCACCGAGAAACAAGTTGTGAACTTGTTTTGATACAAAACTTGTTTATGACTTGTAGAAGACTAGTCAAAACACAATACTTACTTGTTTTAAATATGTATTGAGTGTGTGTTTTAACTCAGATACTATTTCATACACATATTATGTACAGCCAACAAGTATAAAACACATTTGCGTTCATACTGAAAGGCCGTGACATATTGCAACTTGTCAAATACATGTTTTATACATAGGTGAAAACCTAAGTAGAAATACCTTAATTTTGACCATCAATAGTCCAAGTCACCTTCCCGTTATCGCGGGCTCCTAAGTGATATATCTCCACGTTCCACCTGTATTTTTGCCTTCCAAAGAATTCCCCGAACCATTTCACCAGCTACCGACAGACGCCCAAATAAAACCGTAGAATGTTTTATTATTACCCAGAATATAGCTCTTGGCAAAGCGCAAGCGGCGAGAGGCACCTATTTATAGTATGGTGTATATATCATTGCACGGAAAATGTAAACAAAGTTACTGCTTGTGTAAATACATAGCTGTAACGCGAAGGCCGATCGTGAACTGAATGTTGAATTTGAAAGATATTTCAGTGTTGCCACTTAATAGTTTTAAAATTCGCTGATTTTGTAGACCGAGGTGGAGAGATGCCTATAACACACTTTAACAGAAATAATTATTTGGATTTACAGGGAAGTACCTCCTTAGGTCGGTTTATTAGAATACCGGAGGTGTATTCTACATTCTGTACTTTATCTCGTTCTCTTCCATTCCCTGCGTAAGTAACTCTGTCCGTAACACTTTAAACGCCTAAACCACTGAACCGATTTAAAAGTTATTATTGAAGATAAAGAACTGATTCCTAACTACCAATTCGGTTTCAGAGAAAAACACTCCACAATAGACCAAATACACAGAATAACCAATATTATCGAAAAAACATTAGAAGAAAAGAAAGTTTGTTCTACAGTATTTCTGGATGTAGCTCAGGCATTTGATAAAGTATGGCATAGAGGTCTTATATATAAATTAGGTAAAATGATCCCTAAACAATTTGTGGACATTTTAGAATCCTATTTAACTAAGAGGACATTTAGAGTGAGACATGAAGATGCTTATTCAGATATCAAACAAATAAAAGCTGGTGTACCGCAAGGAAGTGTTCTTGGACCTATCCTGTACCTATTGTATACCTGCGATATCCCTGAAACAAACAACAGCGTCATAGCTACATTTGCAGACGACACAGCTATCATGGCTACGGGTGTCAATCACAAAGAAGCAGTGGAGAAGGTACAAATTGCCGTCAATGCCATCACCGACTGGACAAAAAAATGGAAAATCAAACTATAAATGAGTCAAAATCGACACATATTGATTTCACAAACCAAAGAGCTGAACATACATCATTATACATTAATAATCGTGTAATACCATACGAAAATACGGCAAAATACTTGGGCATGACGCTAGATGCAAAACTTCGCTGGAAGGCTCATGTCAAAAAGAAACGACAGGCGCTAGACATACGTTATAAAAATATGTACTGGCTACTTGGCAGACATTCCACCTTGTCAGTGTATAACAAAGTACTTTTATACAAGCAAGTACTCATGCCTGTATGGACATACGGCATTCAACTTTGGGGATGTACAAGACGGACTAACGTTGAAATCATACAAAGATTCCAAAATAAGGTACTTCGGACTATAGTAAATGCTCCCTGGTACGTCAGAAATGAGGACATCCACCGAGACCTTGGAGTGGATCTTGTAACTGATGTTATAAAGAAACACGCTGAAGCACACGAACAAAGGCTTCTTCATCATGTGAACGTCGAGGCTATTCAGCTACTTGACACCACGGACATAGTGAGAAGACTAAAAAGAAATAAACCTTTTGAGTTACTTTAGTAAAGTCAGTGTAACTAAGTACAGTGAGTGCTACGTTTAAAGAACACAAGAACAAAGTGTCTTTTAATTTCAATAGAGACTATAAGAAAAGTGTCAATGGATACATTCTTAACTTGTAAGTGTTAGTAAATTAAGTTAAATTTAAATTACTTATTAGCCTCAAGGTCTAGATTGTAATTGTATGAGTAATCGTTTAACAACGAGTACATCATAATGAAAAAAAAAAAAAAAAAAACTGAACCGATTTTGATAAAATTTGGTACAGGGGTAGACTAGACCTTGACAAAGGACATAAGCTATGTTTGGTCGTTATAAGCAACAAGCATAAGCTAGTTTTATATATATTTACTGAGTGTTCAGTGTAGTGTCATTCGATTTGGTAACTTACTACGAGTAAGTATGTGATTCATTTCAGTAATTAAATTGGATCATGTTTATCCATGTTTATGACTGCTCCTATTATGCAGTCTGGGAATCTTATAAATATTATATGGTATATAGAATTCGGAACGAGGTTATCCGACAGAGAACTACAGTTACCGACATAGATCACAGTATAAGCAAGCTGAAGTGGCAGTAGGCTGGCCATGTTTGTCGAAGGACCGATGGCCGTTGGAGCAAACGAGTCCTAGAGTGGAGATCGCGAGAAGGTAAACGGAAGGTAGGACGCCCCCTAGCCAGATGGACGGACGACCTGAAAAAGGTGGCTGGGACAGACTGGATGCGGAAGGCAGAGGATCAGAAAAAATGGTGACATTGGGAGAGGCCTATGTCCAGCGGTGAACTGCGGAGGGCTAATTGATTGATATAAAAATCTGAAGCTCTGAAATACAGAGTTATATTCATTTCATACGGTTTCATTGATTTGAGTCACTTTAGCGAATTTCACAAAACATTTTGCTCCGTTCAATGTTACCTCGCCAAAAAATTAACTGTTTATTTGATTAAAATGTGAAAACAAGCTATCACTCTTGCAATACTATTACCGAATACATTTGATCGTTCGGTACAAGACAAAAGATCAGTATTTCATCGTGTCCTGAAGCTTCAGTGTTTTTTTTATCGTGATAGGTCTATAATAACGACACTTAACCTATTAATTCAATTAATGACGCTATATGTTGCCCGTGTCCAAAGAAAACATACCATTAAAATAACGTTGTGTTTTGAACGTCTTTATAACGGTATTTCTATCTAACATTTATCAGGGACTTATATAACTTGCATGTATTAGCCATTCCCGTGAATACGTAAATTGTCACATAAATACTGTTATAAATTTTCTCGATTACATAATGAATCTGCTATAAAATCATTTTAGGAGGAGGTAGGACACAGTGGTATTTCCGTCCAATTGAGTAGTCCAACTGGGGAAGTACCTCCGCCCTACAGAATACAATACCGCGGCCATAATAGTCACTTGTTGTGTTCCGGTGGTGAGTAGGAGAGTTTTTGTGCTGTCAGTGAGAAGACCAAAGGGTTGTCCTGCTTTGTCTTTTACACTGACGGCACAGAAACTCTTGTGCTTAAAGGGTTGCCAGCGCGAGTGTGACTCCCTTAGTGTTTGTTGCACACGTCCACAGGCCACGAAAACCACTTTCCATCAGGTGGGCTGTGTGCCTGTCTGTCAACCAAGTGGTATAATAATTACTTACTAACATGTTAAAGGACGTTTCTAGAAGCGAGGAGATACAACTTAATTCTGTGTTTTTGTGCTACCACTTGGCAGTAGATAACCAAACGGAATGTGGTAACCGTGATACCGTGGCCTATGGATGTGTGCAATACCAGAGGAGTCACACTTGCGCCGCCGACCCTGTAAGAACCTTCTAATGCCCTTCTTGAAGAACCCCATATAGTAGTCGCTTGGAAAAATCACAGCAGGCATTATAATAACAAACTGTTCGTTGTAGGAACAGTAGCTCTTCAGTACTTCGAGGAAGGAAATTTGTACAAACTACATTGTTGGTCACATATTACTGCCAATGCCGCCACTATCAGTGGCAGGTTTTGCAGCCTGTCACTGATAGTGCCTGGCAGAAGCAGGCCGCGGTGCCTGGCGCGCGTCCCCGTTTCCGGTCTCTGTAGTCCCCACACACCCGAGGAGAGGGCCAGATCGTGAGAGATGGCGCTGGGTCGGCCGGGGTGCGAGGGCTATGCCTGTCAACCTCTCCTTCGGCAACCAAAACGACCCACAGGCGGCGTGCGTTTTAGTCGGTTCGAGTCCGACATAACCTCTTCCACCGGCACCGGTGAGGGGGTATCCGTGGGGATTATGCGCACGTAAAAAAAAGCCTGTTATGTGATAGTTGGCATATGGCCAAGCCAACAATGGTTTCCTTACAGTGTCATTATGAATGAATTCATTTCTCTGTTTCCTATTCCCAGTTGTATCCCAAGTTTGGTCCAGGTCCAGGTTTTTTATACCACTTAGGTGACAGACAGCCCACCTGATGGGAAGTTGTTACCATGGCCTATGGACATTTGCAACACCAGGGGCATTACACTCGTGCTGCCGACCCTGAAAAAACCTTCTAATACCCTTCTTGAAGAACCTTATACTGTAGTCGCTTGGGAAAACCACAGCATCCAAAGCTTGAGCGTGTGTGGGATGAAGTTCTTTTCATACCGCACAGTGCGCACCGTTTCAGGTTATAATGTGTGAGGATGAAATTGAATCGGTGCGATAATAGAATATAGCTGTGGGCATCGTGTCTAACAATTTATCTGAACACAAAACATTGTATAGACAGTAGAACACACACAGCGAGGCAAAGTCTGAGAGGTTCCTAATCGTCTATGGGATTGTCGACGAGCTGGTTGACAATCCCATACTCGCAGTGGTTGGGTCGAATCGGATCATGGTATGCAGGCGCTCCGGCAAAAAGGTGGCAGCAGTACTCTATGTGGGGCCGAACTTGTGCCTTATAAAGAAGAAGTGGAGTACTTTTTTGCCCTGTTGTGCACTCCAAGTGTTAATGATGCCAACTTAACCTTGCTTGCCTGCCAAATGACTGCGGTACTAGACGTCGCTGTAGATATCGATGTCTTTATTGCCTGCATTTGTATGTTGGCGTATTCTGGACCGACTTCCTTATAACTTCCAAACCCTAAGTGGAAAACCTGCGCCACAGTCTCACCCATTGTTTAGCAGGTGAGTTTCGCTTGGACCTCAAGGAGAAGATATTATGATAAAACGCCAATAAATCATGAAACATGTAACACGGTTGAACACTATCTTATGGGTGGTGGCAATTAAAGAGAGTAAGATTTACTGATAGACATAGTACTCTATTTTCTGCTCTTATCATGTTGGCAACGGGCCGGATCTGAATAATAGATGTATATGTATGTCTCTTTTAATGTAATGGTTCGCGTCATGAGGCTAACTGACAAGAATGTTGAATACCCAGCAATGATGTTTATCCTGCACATTTTAGATGCGCGTTCCCGAGAGTATGTATCCCCACCCACAACCCCTTTATAGTTTGACCGCTACCGCTGTACCGCGCCCTAGGTATGTGCGGTGAGGCGGGGGACGGGTGAGAAAGAGCATGTGTTCACACGAGATTGACATTGTCGGACGGATCTTACGATATCATTTGACAGTTTTAATGTACGACTAGTGTGTAAAGCCTAAGATTATTAAAATTCCCTAATAAATATTTTTGACTTTACACGCCACTCGTACGTATTTAATTATTAAATTTAATAGGGAATTGTCATATCGAATGAAATGTCATATTAATTGTAAATATTTATTTGTTTAGATATTTAATGTTATTCTGACATAGATTCTGTTTCGCCATCGGAACCCTACCCCTTTATAGTAGTGAGTACTAAAGGGGTTGTGGGTGGGGTTTGTGTCGTAAAAGAAAAAATATGAAAGAGGAATAAGTCTTTTGCATGACTGAATACCATATTGTCTTAATATATTCTACTAATAAGTTACATAAGCTACTAATCAAATAAATGTGATTTGCGTGTTTGTTAGTTAATCACGCACAAACGACAACGAATTATGACTCCAAGTTGATACAGGTATAGACTATAATCTGAAATAACAGATAGGTTACTTACGATTGGTATATTATCACAAAAGGATGGGTTCTCTATAATATTACAATTGACAGGACAAAATATAGATACTAGTATATATATAGTGAGTAGGGTAGCCAGAGTTTTGTGCTGTTAGTGGGAAGACCAAAGGATTGTTCTGTTTTGTCTTCTGTACTGACAGCACAGAAACTGACTTATAAGGTCGGCAGCACGTGTGTGCACCCCTTGTGTTGCACACGTCCATATGCCACGGTAACCACTTTTAATCAGGTGGGCTGTGTGTTTATCTGCCATCTAATTGGTATAAAAAAAGATATGAAAGAAAGCAACCGCGGTAGCCTAGTGGTATTAGTAATGGACTGCTGAGACGAGATCTCGGGTTCGATCCCAGGTTTTACCATGGCACACACCAATGACTTTTCGATGCTTTTCGAAATTATATGTGTAGTTATCGCAGGTTTATAAGTGCCCGGTAAATGGCAATAGGCTCGCCACCTATTATATTGGGACCTAAACATAAACTGGCGAAATGTGGGTGCTAGCACCTCTTCCTACCACTTCGGGGATATAGGCGTGAGTTTATGTTATATTCTGAAAGAAAATTGTGGAAATTCCACAGGAGAAATCGTCACACGTATGGCGCTGGGTATGAGCATCTTGTATTAAAATATTACATTCCTTGTTACTCTGTTATCATACTGGCTTACATCCAACGTTATACGGTTCCAGGTGTTCACTATTTGACCGTTTTATTCGTACATTTTATATTTGAAATATATTTTTACACCGTCTGGCTTGATCGACGATCGAAATAGAACAAGGTTGATCTCTAAATAATCAAAAGCATTGAAGGAAGGCGTAGGTTTAGCTCACAGATTTTTTTTAATCTGTACAGACTAGAACATACTACTTCACAGTACTTATATCTAATTATGAATTGTGTTCATCTATTAAATGCCACTATTAATAAATAGAGTGTAATTAGGTCCACCCTATCTCTTCCCATGCGGTGTCGTACAAGGCGACTAAGGATGGGGCTGTTTAACATCAGACAGATATTTACAGCCCAAACTCAGCATCAGTATGGCTCGAGTCAACAATTATAGTGCCCGGAATACGGCAATAGGCTCACCCCCTATTAAGTGGGACCGAATACAATTAATGGAGAAATGTGGGCGTTAATTCATCTCTGCCTAACCCTGCCTAACAAAGGCGTGATTAATACATATATACATACATGTATGTATTAATTATGCACCTACTGAATTTATCAGTGTACAACCTTTGGTTGACTGTTAGAGAAAAAGAAAGAAGAAAAAGTTAATACACGACACAATATACAAGTTTATACAGTATGGGGCAGAAAATGCTGTAATTACGGCATTATATTGTATGTACTAGGCACGAAATAACTTTTATTATAAGGTTTTCTTCTTTCTTATAAATATTTTTTATGCCCACAGCAACATTCTATCATCGCACCGCTCCCACACATTGCATCCTGAGACGGTACGCACTGTGCGGTATGAAAGAAACTTCATCCCACGCACACTCAAGCTGTGGAATGAACTCCCTGCTGCGGCCTTCCCATGCGCCTACAATTCTTCTAGACTAGTTCTTCAAAAGGGGCATTAGGAGATTTCTTCAGGATCGGCAGCGCGAGTGTGACGCCCCTGATGTTGCACACGTCCATAGGCCACGGTAACCGCTTCCCACCAGGTGGGCCGTGTGCTTGTCTGCCATCTAAGTGGTATAAAAAAAACTTTTTAATTAACTTGACACAAGACTAATATAAATTCGTCCATATGACGTCTCGAAAATGCGGCAGTGGAGTTTGTAGTGTCGTTTCTTCTTCACTAGTGCCTAGGAAGCGGTGGTAAACTTAGTTTTAGGCAGAATTTGACGTCAAAAAGATGTAATAACGTTACACTATTTTGAATAATAAAGAATTTGAAATTTGACAGAAGTACATAGGTGGATGAATGAAAAATAAAAATATGGTCAACTTTATAGTAATTATTATCTACACATGCAGAAACTTGTGAATACCCACATTTCAGCAAAACAATAGTTGTCTTGCATATATTGTAAGTATAATTATTAATTAAATCTAAATGTAAAATTTGTACGTCATAACTGGCGGAATATGAGATTCGATATTATTATGAAAATTCATTCAATTCAACGAATAAAGAACTTTGACTTTGAATTAAAACCTTATTTTGTTTTAAATTATCAACTGCTAATTAAAACAAATTCTGAGATCATGCTAAACTGATTTAAGTTATGGTGGGGTGCTTCAAGGAACCTACCGGGACCAAGGTATAGTTTAATTTTTGTTGGTAATATTACTGGTGGCCCGTGAATTGGTCAAAATATAAGGTGATTCTCTTTTTTATTTTAAACTTCTTTATTGTAATATAAAGACGTTTAACGTGTTTATTTATTACACTAAAATCAAAATGGTAATAATTTAAATAGAATTAAAATAATTTAAAGACAATCAATGAGTATTTATAATACTCATTGATTCTATTTCCCTACAAATACTTAAAATTGTCTTTATGTAATTTTTTGTTGGTAATTAAGTTTGAGGTACCTAAGTAGGTATTGTCAGAACCGTCTTAACCATCATAGGCACCAGAGTGCGTCAATTAGCACTCATTATACTCTCCTACGGAAAGACTAGGTCTATCAAGTAACCGGTTAAGTTTCTGGGCAGGCCTATAGAAAAATAGGGTCTCAGACTTGACTTTATAGTGACGTCCTATTGTACTAATCACTATCTACAGAGGTTTAGTTTCGTACCACCTAATTCTAGAACTAAACTAATAGTCCATAATTTAATTTATAAAGCAACTAAAACAATTATTTATGTTCTTATTACACTGAATTCACCCACCTTAAAAAAGAACTCTATTTCCTAGTATAAAATGTAAATTGTAATGACGTACCAGCATGTATGGATAGAAAAATAAATCCTGGACTGGAAAGCACTTAAATTGTTATTGTTTACACGATTTCTTCACGGTGTGAATATTAACGAACCGATCCGAATGTTTTTGATGTGAATTATTTCGTATATTACTTCGCAGTAGTTTGCAATGTACATATAATGGTGTGGACGTCAAAGGCGCGCGCGCGTACTGCCTCCCACAGATATACTAATATATTTTTGTTTTCAATAGGAATTTGTGAAGTCATTGAACGCAGAATTTTGCATTTGGCGGAGAAACATAGTCTTTTAACACGACTGTGCCAGCGAGGCTAATATTTTACGCGTGTATTTGTTTGTATGTAGTTTCCTGTTAAGGTTTAATGGCTGGAGAGCTTTTATTGAATGAGCCCTCAAACGAAAGATAAGATAACTAAGGAAACAGGTGTATGAGGCGAGTGTGGATGGTACCGTCGGAAGGGGAAGACCTAGGCGCACATACCTGGACAAATCGGGGTTGTTTTAGAAAAGGGTCAGGAGTACTCTAAACCGACGAGCATGCATGAAGAATGTAATGAGAGTGAATGAAGCGAGAGTAGTATGTCAGGATCGTAGCAAGTGGAGATCCGTGATCTCTGCCTACCCCTATGGGAGACAGGCGTGATTTTATGTATGTATGTATGAAAAAGTCACAAAAGTCATTGTCCTGTCATCAGCAAAAGTTACTTTTTGGCGTTTTACGTTGAATTATGCTAAACAGGTTATTTTTGGGGGACCGTTTTTAAATTTTAGTGTCGTATCTACCTCATTTTATCATATGTTTACATTCAATTCACCATTATATGTGTCAAAACGTCGCTATTGACGTCATCTGCGACCTCAAATGTTTACGAATATCCTCTTATGAAACTAACAAGACGCTCGCCAGATTTCACAAAATAGCATTATAATGACACGAAATATTGACAGTGTACATTTGTCTTGCAAGTTTGTATTAAGAGGAGCCTTTAATTGGTGTAACAAATCTGTGAATTAGCCGTAGCTTCCGCCTCTTCCCTTAAACTTTTGGCATGTTCACAGCGGAAACGCAAATGACGCAAGTGGTTCAGTGCCGATATTAATAGAGCAGATATTTTAGTGACTTTTTGTACTTTCTACGAGTGGATATCTGGATATCGGAAACGTCATACATCAATTTTTATAATCAGTTGATGGGAGAACGTTATTTATAAACCAAAATAAGGAAATCCGTAATAGTGTGGGGTATTTTGGAATGAGGTTTGTTGACTTTGTCGGGATCGTGCAGTTCTCGGTTTGGATCATACGGTTTTGTAATGTTTCGGTGTGGTATTAGGAAGCACACCTACTGGTTTGTTTAAATGTATGGTCTATGGAGCCATATCAAAATCTTTGAGGCAAAAGCTTTGGATTTTCGAAGCTCAAACAAACCGCCCTGAAAGCCAGTACATCTGCTAATTGTTCAACTGACCTCACGGGGTCCTTG
This sequence comes from Eilema griseolum, assembly GCA_963662185.1. Taxonomy (NCBI): domain Eukaryota; kingdom Metazoa; phylum Arthropoda; class Insecta; order Lepidoptera; family Erebidae; genus Eilema; species Eilema griseolum. The sequence continues at coordinate 6,297,714 of OY759243.1, forward strand.
AAGATCTTGAAGCAGTCCATCTACAAAAACATAGACACTGATCGACATCCATCTTTAAAAGTCAGACCCAAAATCCTGGCTTCACTGCAGTTGAGTAAAATTATAACTTGTTTGTACTGTTTTATACAATAAAATTTCAAAGAAAAATACAAACATACAGTACACACAATCACGTCTTTATCCACGGAGGGTTAGGCAGGGGTGAATTAACACCTACATTTCACCAATCGTTGAATTCTATTCCACGTAATAGGGGGTGAGCCTATTGCCGTCTGCCGGGCACTTTTGTTAACTTGAGCCATGCAGCTGAGGCTGAGTCTGGGCTGTATTTATATGTCTGATGTTAAACAGCCTTATCCCTCAGTCGCCTTGTACGACACCCCGCCTGGGAAGAAATGGGGTGGACCTAATTCTACTCTACTTATTAATAGTGGCATTTAATAGATGAACACAATTCATAATTAGATATAAGTAGTGTGAAGTAGTATGTTCTAGTCTGTACAGATTAAAAAAATTCTACTCTGCCGTGAACCACATACATATACATACATACATCACATACATATACAGGCCACATATACAGATAAAACATTTTCACAGTACGTAAGTTAGGTGGAGAGTTGTTGGAGTTAGAACTTTTCTCATGAATCATACTCATAACTCATAAATACCCAAATATATTTTTGACCGGCTTCTCAAAATATCCAAACAGGACTTCAAAGCTAACTCCTTTCATCAAAATCTTACAATTCCTAACGCACACAAACTAAATCCTCCAAAAATATCTTTCATTTTTAAGAGCTACTTAGGAGACGAAACAAATTAGAAGTGACTAAAATTGAATAAGGAAAATTGGATCGGACGGGCTATTCACTGTAATACAATAAGACAGGTGTCATTCAAAGATAGCATTCGAGCTCATTCATATGTCGCTCGGTCTGCTTAAAAATAGAAGAAGACAATAAAATTCTGTCACCTATTCTTAACGCGTTTGATTTGATAGGTGTCGCAGTAAGCTTGTAAAATAGAGATTATCATGAGTTTTATTATCATGTGTGTTGCGGTTACCAACAGCTTTATGCTTCCGTCAGCTAGCGAGCATAACACAACTTTGTATCGGTGACTTTCATGTCGATGACAGGAGACTCTCATAAATGTCATCTATAATTTATCCCACGGGATTATCGTCGACAATACCACTCGCTATTTAGAATGACGTAAATGCCGCTGAATAAATAATAGTTATAAAAGACAACGGCATTAAGTCCATGAATGAATTTGTATTCTGGAAATCAATGTAAAATAAAAACGTTTTTATTTTACATTGCTTTTCCATTTTTTCGTTTTTTTTCCAGGGACATTTAAATTTGATACCTCTACACAACCAATAGCTCGCTATGTTGCTGTTTTTTTTCTTTATACTACTTAGGTGGCAGACAAGCACAGGGCCCACCTGATGAAAAGTGATTACCATGACCTATGAACGTGTGTAACACCAGTGGAGTCACATCCGTGCTGCCGACCCTGTATGAACAGAGATTTTGTGCCGTCAGTGTAGAGGACAAAGCAGGACAAGCCTTTGGTCGTCACACTGACAGCACAAAACTCTCCAGTTAGCTCTGGCTACCCTACTCACCGCCGGGAACACAACACGAAGTTATTATAACCGCGGTATTCTGTAGGGCGGAGGTACTTCCCCAGTCGGACTGCTCAATCGGGCGGAAATACCGCCGTGTCCTACCTCCTCAATGCTGACCATTGCTGACCGAGATTATCTAATTTGTAACCGAAATTATTTAATTTATTTAGCACGAGGAAGTTACCAAACATAATGCAACAGGCATGTAGGTAGATTGAACAAAGGAACTACGAAAACCCTGGTCACAGAATAGATAATAGTACTACCCGGTTCAATTAACTAAGTATCATAAGAAATGTACAAAACGTAAGTATAAGCATTTATAAAAAAAAAAAGTACCCGAGACGAGGGCCAGATCGCGAGAGATGGCCCTGGGTCGGCCGGGGTGCGAGGGATATGCCTGTCAACCTCACCTTCGGCAACCAATACGACCCACAGGCGGCGTGCGTTTTAGTCGGTTCGAGTCCGACATAACCTCCTCCACCGGCTCCGGTGGGGAGGTATCCGTGGGGATTTTGCGCACGTTTAAAAAAAGAAAGCATTTAAAAAAGTGTGAACTATCAAATTAATGAAGATTTTTTTACGTACAAATTTAGTTTCCGTAGAGGTGAAAAAGATAACTTTGGCTAAAAAAATCGTTTGCGTCACAGAAGAAATTTCATTATAAGCTATTATTTATAGTTATTACGCAATTTTTTTCACTTAGGTACCCTACAGTCTAGTTGGAATGAATTTGAAACAATTTTTTGGCAACAGCATATCTTTTGTCTGTCGTTTGTCTACAATGTTTCGATTTCGAGCGACAGATAAAATTTTATTTTCTGATCATTCTTTCATTGCATTTACATGATTACCCGCCCATCACCTTGTCATAGCTAAAACAAATGTTTTAAAATAAAAAGAACGACCAGCCAATATACATTTTTGTCGTAAACTATTTAGCTGAAATTCTTGTTGAAAATATTTCGGTCACGGTATGTGAAACTAATCATTTAAATCTAAATCATATCTTCACTGTCATAAGTTTCTTGATATTTCGGGATGCTGTAAAAAATAACAAATAACATGTGGTAGCTTTTGTTTTGATGAATTTATTGTGGTTTATGAAATAGTTATTTCTGTGTTCATCGGATCTGAAGCTGATTCATGAACATTAATGTGAGGTCACACTTCATTTTCCTGTGAGGCATTCATTATATTGGTCCCATTACTGTGAAATATAAATCCTCAATTTCAGCGTTTCTTTCTCGGATAGATTATTTTGGCCCACACACAGTTTTGTTACTTCGAAGACTAACAGAGTTTTCAAACATGAAATACGATTGCTTCTTATGAACCTACATTTCATTTTAACGCGTTTAATTTTATCCATTATCTAAAGCAAGATGGTGGTACATCCTTCAATGTCATGACAAAGTTTTTAAACAGAGAATGAAAGGAAATAAAGTTTCTTTTACTCTACTTGCATTACATTCTATTTACGATGCACATATGGCGATAGATGTACTGAAATTCCGACAAGCTCTCTCATTTCTGTCAAGTATTCAAGATGTCGAAGATCAAGGGAAGCTCGAAACCGACTCCCAAAAAAAGCTGAGGATAGAGAAATTATTTAACGGTTAAGGTGCCCCGCTTAAAATATAGCCTATATATATAAATACTATAGTTACATATATATTATATATTACTATGGATTAATAGAAGGCAATAATAATTTGAGACATACGCACACCTATGTGTATGTGGCGATACAGTGCTATCTAAAAAACCTAAACCCATGTTTTAGGGACAGTATTAACGAAATAATTTCTATGCTTATCCTTCAACATTACCAAATAATAGTTAATTTAAATATTAATGGCTGATAGAAGTTTTGCCTTTGAGGCCTAACTACATGGAGTCAAATACAAACACGTGAATAAATATTGTCAGGATCATAAATATAGCATTTATTGACTGTCTAATCCTGCCGTACCTTTATCAATAACAACCGAGGGTACACAGTATAGGGCTCCATTAAACCTGAGTAGTAGTAATATATAAAGAACATGGATAGTGCGTCTGCTGAATAGCAAGGAAAGAAAGATACTGTTATGTTCTGATGAGTTTTTCCAACTAATCCCACCCTCTCCTTTCCTACATAGGACCACACATGCAGGGCTTAGATGTCACCCTCACACTGTGCAGAATATACGAGCAAGAACCAAGCGGTTCGGAGACTCTTTTCTTTGCCGCACCACCAAGACCTGGAATTCATTACCAGCACACGTGTTTCCTTCTTCCTACAGTCCCGGGTCCTTTAAGCGGGGCGTGAAATCTGATGAGGTTCGCCAAGCTGAGTACCACCATTGTAACACTACGTAGTGTCTGTAAAGGTGACCCTCTTTCCCTCAGGACTCAACTTTGCTTTTAGCTTACCATCAGGCGAGGTGAAGTCAGGTTGGCGTGTCCTAGATAAAAAAAATATTGGACGTGACTCTGGTTCTGGACAGATTTTTCTCCTGGGATTGGGAATACAGACGGCGGTCACCAGTTAAATAAATATACCCGTAAAAACAATAGGCGCACCTCGGACTCCAAGTGCAAACTATGGACTCAGCTAAGAAATCGCTGTGAGGATGCTGACTCAATGACAACCCAATGCGACATTCGTTTCGATGTTATGAATGAACGCATGTGCACGAGTGCAGTCTCGAAATATCCCCTCGGCTAATGAATCGGACGCAATTTATGCGTTCAAGTCGGCGACATGATGTCCATTCACTAACTGCGTTTCGTTTTAGGTCGGCTTTCCGATCTGCTATTTATCGAGATCGTTAAATACACTAAGTACATACAATATAACATTTCATAGTTTTTTATTTATATTTATGCTTGTAATTACTCATAGTATGTATACTTCGAGGGGGGCTCGAGTGTAGGTACTCATTAATAATCAGATTGCATCAAAACTTTTGTACCTTGGAAAGCACACTAGGGCCAACGATCAACGGCATTCGTTATGGGTACTTGAAGCCCTAAAAATCCAACAACTTGATCTAACTACAGAAATTCAAAACCATCAGAACGTTTTGGTGCTGAAATAGTAGTCGCTTCATGATAAATATTGATGTCAAGCCGTTTCGTAGTTATACACTGACCCCAACTGAGTTGGAAAAAGGCCCAGAGGGTGACCTAGATAAGATGGGACAAAGGATTATTTAAATTGTAAGTGTGTTCTTAAAGACGCACATCTGAAACGCATTTTAAATTACACACGACATTATACTCGTCGCGTTTTCGTCTCATTAGTTTGACACGTTAGCCGAGCTTACTCAAACGTGACAGTTTAAGTTCGCCATGGATCTCGAGATCTCGTGAAGGCGATGCGCAGCCGTCGAGAGCGCGTGTCCCGTTACAAATCACTAGGGACAATCACTCACTGAAAAATATGTTCGTTGGTTTGGAAATTTGAGAAGACTAAAAACAGAATGTGTTGATTTTTATGTGTTTTGATATAAATATCAACAGTAAGTAGTCCAGTTATTGACTCAAGAGCATCTTTATGGAAGAAACGTGAGAATATTTATTATAGCTCATAAAGGATTTGAAATTGTGAGGTCGTTGAATTAAATTTGAGAGAAAGATGTTGTAAGAGGCGACTAACGGAAAAATACGCAGACGATATCAGTGCAAGAGAAGGAAAACTAGAATTAAAACCCAGCAGGAGACTTTCGTCATACCCTTCGTGTTAAGTTACTTTAGATAAGTCATATTGCAACTGCACGAAGAATTCCGGAGAAATAGAAACCCGTAAATCGGGCTTCCTTAAGAAATGTGTTATCGGTGATATATTTTTTTTATATACAACTTAGGTGGCAGACAAACACACGTCCCACCTGTTGGAAAGTGGTTACCAAGACCTATGAACGTGTGTAACACCAATGGAGTCACATCCGTGCTGCCAACCCTGTAAGAACAGAGATTTTGTGCCTCCAGTGCAGGACACAAAATGCCTTTGGTCTTCCCACTGACAGCACAAAAACTCTCCAGTGAGCTCTGACTACCCTACTCACCGCCGTTAGTACATGTACACGGTGAAATGGCCTATCGATCAAATTCCTAACCCATCGGATAAATAGCTCTTCAATTTTAAGATGGATATGAATTACAAATGTAAGTAGTATGTATCTTATGCCTACGCTGTGAACGCCATCCAGGTAGCAGCACACTGGGAGAACACAGTCTGAGAGTCGGGGCGCACTCGCCACGATAGAAGAAGAATGCCTACAGGAATAGTGCATTCCATAGGCGAACCGCACTAAGAGTTTGTGATTTATACCTGCATAGTTGTAGAGTGCACTGACTTTAATGTCGAGAATGTACCCGAAACGCAACAGGACTTACAATTACATTTCCGAATTGGTATTACAGTGCAACGGATCTCTTAAAGACATGGAATATTCCAATAATTTCATAAGGTACTATTTTAGTCGTAACTTTTGTATGAGACCTAAAATTCCTACATTAAAAAAAATATCACACGCCTCAACCAATCTATGACGCGCCTAAACCACTACATTCCAGAATGCTCACATCTATTTTAAAAATCATAAATATAACTAGGTTAAAAGTTGAATTTAATTAAATGATTTGACGAATTGAATCAAAAATGTTTACAATATGTTCAGCATCGTTGATGGAAATTAAAAACGGTGTATCAAAGAGTTTCATAGGAGTAGATCTATAATAAATGTTCGATATAATAAATAAACGCGTCAGGAAACATATTGTGCTATTTGAGGCACGTCTGCTAGCTGAGTTTATTTCCGAAGTAGGGGTAACGCCCCTATTTTAAAACTTCGCTTTAGGAATGAGGATGTCTGTTTTGCGATCCTTTTTGTTAGTGAGATGCCAGTTTTGATTTCCTTTTTGTGTGTAAGTGAGATGCCAGTTTTGATTTCCTTTTTGTGTGTAGGTATCTGCTTAGATAATGTAGTGCAATGTTGTGGTACTGCAAAACAGAGTGCTGTTGTTTTTCTACATACATACACATAATCACGTCTTTATTCCCGGAGGACATTTCACCAATAATTGTATTAGGTCTCACGTAATAGGGGGTGAGTCCATTGCCGTATTCCGGGACAACATTGTTGACTTGAGCCCTATCGCTTAATCGCCTTGTATGACACCGCATGGGAAGAGATGGGATGGTCCAAATTCTACTCTGCCTGGAACCTGTTGCATTTCTATCCTTTACTTAATAAGAGTAGATATCAGATATCGGTTATAAGTATTATGGTTTCTTTAAAGTTAATTTACATACTTTGACATTATAACGTAAAGATCATGGAGGAATGAAGTAATATTCTATCCTCTGTGGTTAGGATGATTTCGCTATTTTTCAAATAATTTGGATTATTATAAATTGGAATTTGCTTATATTATTGAAGAAAAAACGTCATCATATGGGATATCTTATGACTTTGTATCACCAAACTGGTGCAGATCACTAGCTTTCTGCACCTTTCGACGCTTCTATTTTGATTATGGTATAGTTGATAGTCAACATACCTAAATATGCCGAAATTTTCAAACCTATACGTTGCAATTGAAACAATGTCGTTTACAGTGAAAACTTTCACTAAAAGGCTCCCATGATGTCTTAGGCGGTGGTGAAAAATATCACACTCAGTTTTCAAACTGTTTAATACACGAACAATATCTAACTCTACGATTCTGTACCATTACTCATCACCTGTACACATTGAACATTTTGACTGTCAGAGCGTACATTACGCATAACCGTTGAGAGCTCACGGTGGCGATTGAAGAACAGGAATTCGTGCCTGCGTTACATTTCCACACGTATTATAAAGTGTTCAATGTAAACAAATGGGTTTACAGCTTGCTAACATACGCAATTAAATAACAGGTTTACATTTAAATGAATAATTCTTGGAAAAACCGTTAGTAACTTTTAAATTTAGACACTTTGAAAGGGTGCTTGAGAGAAAATAGCATCGCAAGTGTGAAAACACGAAGATAACTGCAATGTTGTTTGAATCATGATTCCAGGTTTACATTGTTGCAGTCAAGGTCAAGGAAGTAAATGGAGTTACCTAAATCAAGTTTATTTTTTAAATTGATTTATAGGGTTATCACGGAACACCGCCATTTATGAACCGATTTGAAAATTTCACATTGTATTTCGTGGATAGAAAAGGTTTATTTAATACTTTTAGAATTATTAAATTTCTCAAACCAACAAAATAATGGGTGCAGTGTAACAACACCTGTCAATTGACGGATGAGGCGCTTGCGCAGTATCTCATCTAATTTGGGGGGTCAGACGGTTAAAGCAGATCTCGAACTTCAACAAAGCAAGCTTTGGATACTGCCGAAATTAAGGGTCGGATCAAGAAAAGTATTTATAAAGTACTTTACAATTAGGAAAGATAATGTCTTCTTTTGAAACATTTTACTGCATATTCATTTAATAAGCAGGTAAATAGTAGGACGCTTAAACATTTTCATCGCTTTTCCCTCACGTACCTCTTTATTAGATCAACATATTATTTATTCAAATACACGTAAAAATCCGTCATAAAATATCTAAAACTTTCAACGAATGCGTAATGAATCACCATTGTATCACATCTAACATCTACCAGGGCTGCAGTCCTTAGAGGTGGTATTTCTGAGTCAGGCGACTACTGAATGCAACTTTTTTATTATTATTACGTTCCCATAGTGACATTAATGGACTATCAACTCGTTGATAACACGTCGTAAATTGCCGTGTTCGAGTATGAAACGGTGGTCTTTTTACATTGGTATAAATAGCCATCTTTATGAAGGAACGCTGCGGCTGTGTCATAAGCTGTTGGGAAAAGCAAAAGTAGGAAAATGATTTTTCTTATAATCTTAGAATATAAGGTGTAACAAAATTAATTCTCAGAATTTTGGGGGGTTGATCAGTATCGCCTCAATAACGCCTTCTTTTTTATCCGTGTGCCAGTTCTCGTCCCGGATTCAAAACTTGCTGTCTGCCATTCTACTCTTCCTGTAGGTTTTTTTTGGTTTATAGAAAGCGGCCTGACACCCTAACCCAAACTGGCGAGAGATAACTGCAGATTTATCGGTCGAGAGTCTAACGCAGGGTTATTTCGTCTAGGGGAAGTAAACAGTAGTCACCTCCGCAAAAGCCAGGATAATTCTAATCAAGACATAGAGTTGAAGGAACCCCGATATGCCAGTTAGTGGATGCAGCCAGCATCGTTAGTGTGGTGATGACGATTGCATGAGACGCCCATGCAACAGTATGAAAGTTCACATTCGTCATCATTATCTGTTTTTCAGGAAACAGCTAATTAGTTTGTTTCTTTAGACTATATTGTTATTTCAGTTTGGACTTCCACCCACGTATTGCTAATGTCTATTTTAGATTGTTTGAAGTGGATGTTTTAAAAATCATCTGTTTGTACAACGTGTTAAATTCTTTACGTATACGCCAGCGAAGTAATATTTTAGTGTTCAAGAATGACAGTTCAATTTTCATCGGCGTGGCGTTTAACTGTAGTAATATAATTGTTTGTATATGGATATTATATTCCAATTTTAGGCGCCCAGTGGAAGGGTATAAACTTTCATAAGAGAAGCCAGTGGGAAAGAAGCTTATCTCTTTCTAAATTCCATTAGAAAGCCGGTAGTAATTCCCTCGATTCAGCTAAAGCTAAACCACTGTCGCCACAAACACTGCTAAAAAATCCATTAATTTTTGGACTTTAAAACTATGCGGTTAAAGACCAAACTTAAAAGTTTTTTTACAGAGAGAATGAAAACGTGTAATTAAACTCTTTTCATTTCATTTTCGACTTTAATTATTTAGAAATAAAGTTTAAAATTGTATGCAATTTTTTGCAGTGTCTGTGGTATGGCGATGTGGTAAGTAATCGAGGGCCAGGCCATAGGGACCCCTCGCCACCGGTCCTTACGAAGACCTGCCAATTCCGTCAGAAAGACAGAACATGTCCTCATATCTGCTCACTGACGACTTAGGATTTGTATTAGAATTTATCTTGTTGTTACAAATTAAGATGAGTCCCTTACGTTTCCTTGATTCACTTCACTCGGAGTTTAAATACTTATAAAGGCATGAAAATGATGTTGATAGGACACGGTAACCACTTACTATCAGGTGGGCCGTGTGCTTGTCTGCCACCAAAGTTGTAGAAAAAAAATCCTATCCCAGGCCCATTTGTACCTGAGGATTCAAATCCTCAGGTACAAATGGGCATAACGCGAAAATAAATAGATCTTTGAACCGTGATGGCAGTAAGAATCATTATATTGAGACATTCCAGTTTTATTTATCTATCTAGTCAAATCAGAGGAGGGCTTACGGCAACATTGAGGTGGCTCACCATGACATGTTAAGCGTCCATGTTCCTTGCAAGAAAAACGTTTGGAGCTATGTTATATAGTGTCATTCCTCTTTTTCGTTCGGATGACGAACGCTTAAAGGAATGATTCGAAACGCCGCACCACGCTATGAGTTTATATGAGATTACACTCCGAGCTACCCAGCATCGTTGCGACAGCAAGGCAGCGAAAGCACTGCTGTGCGATAGTGTTTTATACCATTTAGGTGGCAGATAAGCACATGGCCCACCTGATGGTAAGTGGTACTGTGTTCTATGGACGTGTGGAACACCAGCGGCGTAACACTCACGCTTCCTACATTCTTGAAAATCAATCATCTTGTTAGCTCAAAGCAAATGAATGAATACAAGAGCACATCACCACGAAAAGCGCAACACTGCTGCACCGAATCAGCAAGGCAGGCAGCACGGCAGGTAACACCACAGTGACAGTACTGCTGCGTGCTGTGGAGTTCAGAATCAGATCTTGAATAAGGAATGGTTCAGGATGGAGCTAAGTATACACTCTATATGGCTAGCAACATCCCTCTTTCTCTCCGGGAATGCTTTAACACGTCATGATATGCCCTCTATGTTGTTTATATATATATATAATAGCAATTTACACTTGTATGCAATACGTGCTCTAAGGTGAAGTGCCAGGGATTTGTAGGCCGACGTGCGTCATTGCATAATGTTGCGTGTTGCCAAGCCAATGAGCAACAGAATAAATCTATGTATGAGTGCTCTATCTCTTCTACAGCATGTTGTACTGTATTTACACAGCTTTTGGGTCGGCACTTCGGGAAAAAGAGCGAGATATCGGGTGAGATCGGTTTGCTTCGGTTTTGTAACGCGTTCTCTCTATCGCACATCAGAGTGACAGTTTGATGTAAAATTCATGGCAGTTTCTATATTAAAGAAAACGTTTTACTCCACAAAGCCTAAAATTGAGCTCTTCCAATTAGTCCCACCCTCTCCTTTCCTACAACACGTGCAGGGATTAGATGTCACCCGCATACTGACCTTTGTCACAAAGACTTAAGACCTGGAATTCATGACCAACTCACGTGTTTCCTTCCAACCGAGTCATTTAAGCGGAGCGTGAAAAAGCATATTGATGAGGCCGTCAAGCTGAGTGTCACCATTGTAACATCGTATATGTATGTAATCGTGACCCTCTTTTCTGAGCCTTTGCCTTCAGCTTACCATCAGGCGAAGCGAAGTCCAATTGACGCGTCTTATATAAAAAAGCAAGCCGATCGTCACCGGACTCTCATCTTCTCGACGTATTAAGTCAAAAAACAGGTACAGTAGGGTACAATGTTAATTACGTTTGTATTCGTGTGTATATTCCTTATTAGTAGTTCTTTTTTCAAAAACTCTTTCTTTTTCTTTTATTTTACTTGGCCTCAATAGCCCATAATTCGTAACGGCTTTAACAGCCAATTCTGTAAACTATAAGATTGGACTCAATCGGCAAAAGTTCGTAACTGTGCGTTTGTGCCTCTACAGCCTAAAATTCGTAGCCAATCTTTCCGTACTTCCGTGTTCGTAGCTCTACGTTTGGCCTCAACAGCCACACGTTCGTAGCATCATCGTAGCAAGCTCGTCCACTCCACGCTCTACGTTTTTCAACATTGCAATAAAAGTAATTGAAACGAACAAAATTACCATAATCCATTTATTTTTATGGCCAATTACCGTAATCTTGAATAGCAGCATATAGATTTTATAATGTATATACTTGATTCACTATGTAAAGTCTCTGTTGACAGATTTAAACATCCTTAGAGTGAAACTTTAATAGGTGTCAGTCTTTTATGTTTATTTATGTCCGAACACATGAGAAAATAAAAAATATGTTTCAATTTCTAAAACTAGGTCATTAATGAGATAAAGATATCAATAGAGCAGGGGTAATAAGTCGATAATCTGAATTTATAAGTGTCGGCGCCTACGCCTTATAAGATTTTATTTTATTATAACAATTATTACGTATAGTGTTTTACTTTATTTTACATAGTTTAGCGGCGCCTTTGCCTATTTTGTTTAATAGAAATTAGCGGTTCCCGCACCTTATAAACCTTTTTATTTTGATTTGTATATATCGTATGGATTCGCGGCGCCCGCGCCTTTAAAACTGTTTTAGTTTGTCATAGCTATTAAGATTCATTATTGTTTAATGTCAATTGAGTAGCGTTTTTTTTTTATACCACTTAGTTGGCAGACAAGCACACGGCCCACCTGATGGAAAGTGGTTACCGTGACCTATGGACGTGTGTAACACCAGAGGAGTCACAGTCGTGCTGCCACCCCTGTAAGTACAGAGTTTCTGTGCCGTCAGCAGAAGACAAAGCAGGACAAGCCTTTAGTCTTCCCACTGACAGCACAAATTCTCCAGTGAGCGTATTCATTTCTATAGCTAGACACCTTGTAGATTTGTATGAAGATCATCCGATATGTCGTGAATGCGTATCAAGTAAGGAAGGCCGCATGCTCGCCATACGTTTAAGCGTAAGTCAGGCTTGCACTCTATGCGCGTAAGGTTTATTTTGTGCTGTATAAAGTTAGTTTGCCACTTCCAGCGGGTCTTGTGAGCCCTCGCCTTTTTGTGTACTCACTTTGCCACTAGCCACCTTCCTTGGCACTTGTTTCAAATAATTAATATCTTAAGAAATATTGTACCGACATTTAAAAAAAAATCTGGAAATAAGTAGACCTCATACCAATTATCTGCTTTCATTTCCCCCATTGTTCACGTCTTGAACAAAAAGAGTATTCTACTGAGGGGGTGATAAAAAAAAGTGGTAAGGGACAGATAAAAAGAGGTGTTTTCTTTTGATAATGGAATTGTGTGTCTTGGTCTAACCATGATCTAACACCAAAGAATGTAAATAGTAGAGATGTAAAACGTATTAAGTGCAGCACTATCTGTCAGAGTTAAAAGCGGTATCTGTAGAAATGTTACTTTAGTTACAAGCACACGGCCCACCTGATGGAAAGTGGATACCATGATCTTTAAACGTGTGCAACACCAGGGGAGTCACACCCAACCCTGTAAGAACCGAGTTTCTGTGTCGTCAGTGCAGAAGAAACAATCAGGACAAGCCTTTGGTCTTCCCACTGACAGCACAAAATCTCTCCAGTGAGCTTTGACTACCCTACTCACCGCCGGGAACACAACACGAGGATATTATAGCCGTGGTATTCTGTACTTACTAGCACTCATTTCTATAGCTCGAACCGGGTTATAAGTATTTTCAAATATTCCTATGGAAGAGAAAGTTTTTTCGAGTGACTGACTAATACTGATTATTACTTATTATTGATATCTGACAAAATATATAATTATCATTTTTTCAACCACACTTAACCATAGACAAAATTACGTAGAGCTGTCATTTGCGTTTTGTTATTTCAAGTCCGATGCGTTTTTGTTGTACCACGTTTTATAGTGTAGTGTGTATTGTATTCTCTTTGAGGTTTTATATCACGTCACACGGGAACGCGGACCAACAGGATGAAGGTCGAACAGGATAAAAAGTATCCTAATGTCCGTCTGCTGGTTCTAAGCTACATCCCCACAAATTTTCAGCCAAATCAATACAGCCGTTCTTGAGTTTATTTATTTATTAATAGACACACCAACAGTATACATATAAATCGTGGACATCGTAGAATACAAATTGTAACTATTTCTGTGATGTACACTTCTACTTCTTGTTCGTGTCTATGGCAATAATTAAAAGAAGCTAAATACGACCAGTCCAAAATACGACGACGGCGACATTGATCGTACCTTCCGTAGCTTCATTCAGGTCAGCTGGTGTAGTTTTGTGCTGGTGTAGTTATATAATAATAATAAACTTTATTTCACAGAAAAAGTTTCATGATTAAGCGCATAATGGTTTGCCGCTTGTTTAGAATTGACATAAAATTAGGGTACTCTGAATTCCAAACTAGATATTGAGCTGTATTCTGGAATTCAGTGAATTCACACCATAGGATAGCGTACGATTAAGTGCTAGTTAATGAATTGAGATTTAAGATTTATAAAATCCGCAAAGTCTATAAAAATGATCTCGATTTCTTTCTCCTAAAAGCACCAAACGAACGAGTCGTGGAATATATCCAGCTGGTCGAGTTTACTGTTTAGCGCATTGCACTCACAACACGCACGTGTCAGAGGTGAATTAAGACGTTAGTTCTCACTAGTGGTTGGCAGAAGGTTGAGTGATAAATAGTGTAATTAATACAACTTTCTTTTATATAGGTAGGTATATAGATTTCTTTCCTGTTATACCTAATTTACCACTTTTTGCTTTATTCGTTTTTCTCAAAGCTATTAAGCCATCCCACTCATTTCACCTACCTACTTTTATAAATTGTTTGTCTATATCGATATCCAATTGATTTATTTTAGAATATACCTTAGATTTAGGAGACTTAAAATACACTTCCAAAAAATTCCAAGTTAAACAACCTGTGCCTCCTGCTAAACAAAATCCGCACCGCAGTTAATAGACTACCAAAGTACAAAAGTGCTTCTTGCTATCATAACAAAAACAATTCTCATACATGTTCAACGAATATGCACAAAAGGAACGCCTGCGCAACATTTTAACCGCCTGCGGCGCCCCACATAACCAAAATATACGCAATCATCTGAAAAATGGGCTGCTGAAACTCAGTCTGCACCCACGAACACTGACTAACGTCTGTATATATATTAAGAGAAATATGTATACCTATGTTATATGTATACCTTACAGCACTTTTCCTTCACTATATGGCTTATATGTCCTCATTTTCAAACGTTTTATAGGTTATACTAAGCATTTTTAGTGAGTGATGAAATTGTAACAATGTTTGTTTAACTTTTTCGCGTCTGGTTTCGGTTTTCTCCTCTCGGTTTATAGGTACATGCCTGTACCATTTCGTACGGATGAAAGAATGTGGATAAAATAAATAATGAACACATTGGACTAATCGCAACGAGTTTGCACTAGCATCTTTGTAGGTTTATAAAGTGTTAAAGTTTATGTAGCGTGCGGTAACTAGCGCGAATTGGAGTGATGACTCATTCTTAGAACTTCTTGAGAATGCCATTAAAATTAATGCATTACAATTAGGTACTGTCGTATGGTTCAACATTTATTTTATTACTAAATACGATGGGAGACACAAGAAGGGCAGGTTTGAGATCGTGATATGTATTCCCATAGTCTCACTTCTATGGATGCTCAAAATTATAAGTGGTGGAGAAAATGTCGCAAAGCGGACTGCGAGCTCCAAGATAAAAGCCTCGGCTACAATTGCGTGACAGTGCTGAGATAATTATATATTTGTTCTTGTGTGTACATAAATAAAATAAAAAAAGAATGAGGAGTACTAATAAATTGGGTATTTGACTGACTAGTCAAATAAGTTACTTTTTTATTAAACGTCAAACCGGTAAGTTATAAGGAAACTTGTTAGAAATAAATTATTGTGACGTCATAACATTCAATAGTCAAATAATTTACTACTATAGGTTAGGTGGATGATTAAAAATAAATAAAAACGATAAAATAAGAACAGGCGCAACTTTTACCGTTTTTTTCTCAATCTTAATTTAATAAGCTTACTTAAATAATTTATTTTATCTACAGGAAAATACCTAGTTGTGAAATTAGGCATAGATAAACTTAGGCAAACTACTACTACCTTGCTTACTAAGACTGGCTAACATGAATATAATAATAATCACGATCACATCGTACTGCCATGTGGTTTCCGGCAGAGTAGAATTAAGGCCACCCCATCTCTTCCCATGCGGTGTCGTACAAGGCGACTAAGGGATAAGGCTGTTTAACATCAGACAGATTTATACAGCCTAGACTCAGCCTCAGATGCATGCCTCGAGTCAACAATAGTGCCCTGAAAACGACAATAGGCTCACTGCCTATTACGTGGGACCGAATACAATTATTGGTGAAATGTGGGTGTTAATTCACCTCTGCCTAACCCTCCACGAATAAAGGCGTGATGATATATATGTAACATCGTACTAAACAGCGTTATCACGTTACCACATAAGATATCGAGGAGAGGGCCAGATCGTGAGAGATGGCCCTGGGTCGGCCAGGGTGTGAGTGATATGCCTATCAACCTCACCTTCGGCAACCAAAACGACGCACAGGCGGCGTGCGTTTTAGTCGGTTCGAGTCCGACATTACCTCTTCCACCGGCTCCGGTGGGGAGGGATCCGTGGGGATTTTGCGCACGTAAAAAGAAACCACATAAGATATCTTGATCACAATTATTGAATGAAAATTCAAAGCATTTATTATGTTAACTATTAGACGGAGACTAGACGAATATGCGGTGCTTCAATCACTCGATGTCCGGAAAGCCAGTGGCCCGGATGGTATTCCAGCGGTGGTCTTACAAAAATGTGCAGCGGAGTTGTCTCCGATGCTTACGCGGCTGTACCGACTGTCCTACAGCTCGGGTACAGTGCCTTCGGCTTGGAAAGAGGCGAATGTACAGCCGATCCCCAAGAAGGGGGATCGCTCAGAGCCAGCCAACTATCGACCCATAGCCGTCACCTCAGTGCTGTGCAAGGTCTTCGAGCACATCATTAACAAACAGCTCATGCGTCACCTAGAGGATCACTCCTTAATTAATGACCGGCAATATGGCTTCAGGCCGAAACGGTCAACGGGTGATCTTCTAGCATACGTTACCCATCTTTGGGGTGAGGCTATGGACAAGCACGGCGAGTCACTGGCAATTAGTCTTGATATCGCCAAAGCTTTCGATAGAGTCTGGCACAAATCGCTTCTCTCCAAGCTACCAGCCTTTGGTCTGCCTCCTAGACTGTGCAACTGGATTGCTAGTTTCCTGCAGGAGCGCCGTATCCGCGTCCTCTGTGATGGACGGGCTTCGGAGTTCTTGCAAATAAATGCTGGCGTACCGCAGGGGTCTGTATTATCTCCCACTCTCTTTCTTCTGCATATCAACGACATGCTGTCCACCGGCAGCATACATTGCTATGCAGACGATAGCACCGTACACGGGAGTTATCACGGACAACCTGCGGCCAAACAGTCTGATATCGTGGAAAAAAGACAGCTTCTTGTCACTGAACTGGACCGGATCTTGAATCACATTTCTCAATGGGGCTCCGAGAACATGGTCGAGTTCAATGCCAAGAAGACGCAGGCTTGTGCGTTCACAGCAAAGGTATCTTCTTTCCTTCCCCTTCCCACTCTTCAGAGCACGCCACTTCCACTGCAGGACAATCTCTATATCCTAGGCATGGATATTCGCTGCAAACTGAATAACAGAAATTACATCGAGAGCATCATCAAAACAGCCTCGCGGAAACTCGGACTCCTAAACAAAGTGAGACGTTTTTTCACGCCGGAGCAGCGGTGTCTTCTCTATAAGACACAAATTCGCTCCTGCGTGGAATACTGCTCGCATCTCTGGGATGGCTCCGCGAAATACCTACTAGATGCTCTCGACAGGTTGCAGCGACGCGCGGTCCGAATTATTGGGAACCCTGAGGTCACGAACACCCTCGAGCCTTTGCAGATGCGTAGAGATATTGCTTCCTTGGCTGTATTTTACCGTCTCTACCACGGTGAGTGTTCTGACGAGCTCTTCCAACTAATCCCACCATCTCCTTTCCTACATAGGACAACACGTGCAGGCCTTAGATATCACCCTCACACTGTGCAGAATATACGAGCAAGAACCAAGCGGTTCGGAGACTCTTTTCTTTGCCGCACCACCAAGACCTGGAATTCATTACCAGCACACGTGTTTCCTTCTTCCTACAGTCCCGGGGCCTTTAAGCGGGGCGTGAAAAAGCATCTGATGAGGCCGCCAAGCTGAGTGCCACCATTGTAGCACTTAGTGTCTGTAATGGTGACCCTCTTTCCTGAGACTTTGCCTTTAGCTTACCATCAGGCGAGGTGAGGTCAAGTTGGCGTGTCCTATATAAAAAAAAAAAAAAAAAAAAAAAAAAAAAAATATATATATATTTTTTTTTTATACCACTTAGTTGGCAGACAAGCACACGGCCCATCTGATGGGAAGCGGTTACCGTGGCCTATGGACGTATGTAACAGCAGGGGTGTCACACTCGCGCTGCCGACCATGAAGAAACCTTCTGATGCCCCTCTTGAAGAACCCCATATCGTAGGCGCTTGGTAAAACCGCAGCAGGGAGGTCATTCCACAGCTTGAGTGTGCATATATATGTGTGAATACATATAGAAAGATTTGGATGATTTCAGGAATGGTTCGGTGCCTCAGTGGTCCGAGCATTCCCCCTGTAAGGGAAAGATCGTGGGTTCGAATCCCACCTGAATTGTATTTTTTGTTCTTATCTTAATCGATTTGATCATAATTATTTTCACTAGTCAAATCCGACCTAATTGAACCCCCATAGTAACATGAAAATGTTGCCTTTTCTACCATGGTGAGAGTTTTCATGCGTAGGTTTAGTAGTAAGACGTATTCATCCATTGGTGTTGAGACAATGGGACAGCAGGGCTTTACCTTTCCAATAGGTAGAGGTAGAGTCGCCCCCAGAAAAGACATTAAAATAACTCATGATTACAATACTCATTGAAGTAAGTTTGTAATCTTTGGAAAGAATAGCAGAATAGCCGCGTAGTTCTAGAGTATAATTTGGTCCACCCCATCTCTTCCCATGCGGTGTCGTACAAGGCGACTAAGGAATAGGGCTGTTTAACATCAGACAGATATATACACCTCAGACTCAGGCTGAGATGCATGCCTCGAGTCAACAATATTGCCCGGAAGATGGCAATAGGTTTACCCCATATTACGTGGGCCCGAATTCAATGATTGGTGAAGTGTGGGTTTTAATTCAACTCTGCCTAACCTTCCGGGGATAAAGGCGTGATTATATGTCATTACACATTACATTTAATGTATGTAATCTTTGGAAAATAAGTGTAATATTTATATTTAACGTTTTTTTGAACTCTTTGTAAAGTTTAGAACACATTTACAAAAATGAAGGAAGCCGGTTTTAACCTGACTCCGGCTCTTTTACCAAGCTGGGTAGATTTTCTATATTCAAACTCTAGTACTTTCTATATTCTATATTCTATATTCAAAGTACAGATATCCCATTTGAATATTAGAAAATGGATTAAGTATCCCTTCTTCGCACAAATCACGCAAGTAACCTATTCCCAACTACCAGAAACAATTAAATAAATTTAATACAGCCGCGAATGATGGCTCTGTTAGATGTATTAATTTCACAGCCTGTTTCACTGACCTATTTGGTTTAACGATTTCCGAAGACTTGTAATACTGATTCTTTGAAGCTCGCGTGGTTGGAGGTCTAATAGACACATATTCAGGTTTACTGCTGGATGTTAAAGTTTAAGAATAGGCAAGTGTTTAACGTAACATTTATTTGAATTACAATAATTGTGCAATGTCAGCCTTTTTGGCGTGATTATAGTGAACGCTACTGAACGCGAACCACACTATGAAAGTAAAATAAGATTGAAATAATATTTCTTTTAAGAAGTGCTGCCCTTCTAGTCATGTGGCAATTCGTTGGATTGTAGAATAGAATGACAAATGTTATGGGATTTAACGTTTATGACAGTTGTTAACGACTGTCTAAACCAACGAATTACCACTTGTCTGGAGCGGCTGGTAAGGTCACAACACTCTGGTGTAACCTTACCATGACATCGTCCACAGAGGGCGGTGACACATCGCATTTGCCTACCCAAAAGTTCGTCCAATTTTGACGGCCAAGCCCGGGAAGTTTGCAGGTGGTCCAAAGATTTTGGTGGAACTTAAAAATTTCAGATTGTTCGTGTCCTAACTTATAGTTTGCACTTGTACCTACTACGAGTATATTTATGTAATGCTCAGTTAACATTATATCACAATGGTTTGGTATAGGTACAACAGAGAACTATGTCAGCACTTTATGTTACTAAATAACTAAAGAAGTAGAATTGGCGTCGTCTAAACAAATGATCGCGATTAAGCACTCCTAGTCCGTTTCTTGGGACTGTTCTTCATGATCTTTCAAATGAGCCAGGTGTGGGGAAATCTTATATCTTCCCTGGATGAATATAGTTTGATTTATTTAGTATTCATCAATTTGTTAAGTTTCAGTGAGACAGAAAGATATGTTTTAATAACCGCGTGTTTCCCGGCAGAGTAGAATTTGGACCACCCCATCTCTTCCCATGCGGTATCGTACAACTCGACTAAGGGATAGGACTGTTTATCATCGGACAGATATACATATACAGCCCAGACTTAGCCTCAGATGCATGGCATGAGTCAACAATAATGATTGGTGAATTGGTTGTGGGTGTTAATTCACCTCTGCCTAACCCTCCGGGGATAAAAAATAATTATATGTAGGTATGTAAGTATGTTTTAAAAACGATTAAAGCGACATTCTGCTACTGCATCAAAGCAGTTTACCTGAAAGCAGTGGTGGCCTAGTGATTATTATAAATGTATCTTTCACCTCCGTTATTATGAAAGGAAATAAATCTGTGCTGTATCATCATATAGGCTATTTAGTATCATATTTTATGGGATATTGCGATATGTCGCTTTGATTTCTCGCGTATCAGGGAATTAATGTATCCGTTGCTTAAAAATATACGATCGTGATAAAATTTTATGCACGCCGGTAAATAAGTAGAATATAATTCTATTAAAGATAGGATTAAAATCGAATTAAAATTAGGGTGATAGGGATTAGGGTGATAGGAGTCGCTGTGGCGTAGCGGTAGAACGTTCGATTGCTACACAGGAGCCACGGGTTCGATTCCCGCTCATAGATATTTGTATGCATGAAAATGTATATTTGCATTGGTCTGGGTATTACGTATGATATGTATGTATTTACAAAAAAAAGTATTTAAGTATGTTTATCCGCATTCTAGATTCCATAACACAAGCTGGTTAAGCTATGCTTACCATGTGTCTAGATAGCGATATGTAGAATGTTGTAGAATATTATTACTATTATTATAGTAGTTATTTGTCTATGGTTACATACCTAATCTTTTTTCTGCATTGGAAATTAGTATCTGTTTAATCATAAACTATTTAGAAATAAAGGCAGGTGGTACGTTATAACTGTATTAAATATTAAGTAATCAGTATTATTAAGTATGTAATACAGAGATTTTTACTTTTCACTTTTACTTTTTACTAGATGCGACAATAAGAGATCGGATCCACGTATAGCGGGAGAATATTTCGTAAATAGACCTAAAACCTAAATGCAACGCTACGCCACACGCCACTTTCGCGCAAGACTCTTTTCTATAGGCAGACTTTTTGCTTCCATCTCGTATTTTTACTAGAATTACTATAATATACACTATCCAAACAAAAGCGTGATATAAGTCACGAGTACCAACACTTTTTACAGATAATTTACAGAAGAGGCCCCAACACACTACCCTGTGGAACTCACGGTATGATACATCTGTCATCGATTGGTCGATCACTCGACAACGCGGTAGATATAAAAAGGTAAAGGTACTCCTCTCCAAAGTGACTCTTTGATGTAAGTCGGTGACTCTTTCCTTTGTCGCACCATTAAGGCCTGGAATTCATTACCAACTCACGTGTTGCCTTCTTCTTACAGTTCCGGATCCTATACGCGGGGCGTGACAAAGAATGTGTTGAAGCCGTCAAGCTGAATGTCACCATTGTCACATGGTATATGTAAATAATGGTGACCCTCTTTTCTGAGACTTTGCCCTTAGCTTACCTTCAGGCAAGGCCAAGTGTAATTGACGTGTCCTATATAAATAAAATCTCCAGACCTCTCTTTAGTTAGGTGAACACAAAAAAAAAAAAAAAATCTTGTGTTAAGGACGTACCGTACCTACTCAGAATTCGCACCACGTACACTCAAGCTATGGAATGAACTCCCTGCTGCTGTTTTCTCATGCGTCTTTTTTTTTATAACACTTAGGTGGCAGACAAGGACACGGCCCACCTGATGGAAAGAGGTTGTTTTAATTGTCTCGGTACTAAACACCGCGTTGTTTTATGTAATAGTAGAAATAGTTGTCGCAAATGTCAAGCGAGACACCACACTTTGCTTCATTTTGAGAATAGTAATGCCGCATCCAATGTGAGCACGGTTGGCTCGTCGAGCGGTGACACACGGCAGCCTGCGCCGCAGCCGCAGCCCGCGCTCGCGCGCGCTCCGGCCCGCCCGGTGACCGCCGCGGATGACGTCACCTTGTGTTCGTTCTCCGCTAGTGCTGCACTCACTACTGTGTGTCTTGCGACCGCTCGCGTTGTTATTGTTGATGCATTAGGTAAGCCGCGCATTGTTCGAGCGCTGTTAGATGGCGCTTCGCAAAGTAATTTTATTACTCAAGATTGTTGTCGGCGTCTTGGTTTCAATGTTGATAAGCGTTCAACCCGCTCAGTGGTGAAGGGTTTTGGAAGCTTACAGTCAGCTGTTCGTGGCACCGTTAAAACAAGGTTTAGATCTCGTTTTAATAATAATATTTGGTTTGACATGGATTCGCTCGTTATAGATAGAATAGCTGAACAGTTGCCTACCGTCCCGGTTGACACGTCTTTATTAACGAAATTTAAAGACTTGCCTTTAGCAGATGAGACTTACGCTGTTCCTGGAGTCGTCGATATATTGATCGGCGCTTCGATTCTCCCGCACCTCCAGTTATCACGTAAGGTTCAAGGGGGACCGACGTACCCCGCTCCGCACGCACTGGAAACAGTTCTTGGTTTTGTTATAATTGGTTCCGCACCCGCTTCTATAGATAGTTTTAGTCACTCGACTGCTTCGTTCTGTTGCACCGTCGAGCCGCCACTGGAGTCTACCATCCGCAAGTTTTCACTCGGTGGCTCCCGTGTATCCGCTGAAAAACGCTTTCTTTGTTTGGAACGAAAGATGCAGGCGTCCCCAAAGTCGAAGCGGGCCTATGATGAGGTTGTTAACGAATATTTAGATAAAGGTTACATCTCACCTGCGCCTGCGGACACTGGCGGGACCCAGCCTTCGTACATTATCCCGCACCGCGGAGTTATTAGAGAAGATAAGCTTACTACTAAAACTCCGCGTAGTTTTGGATGGCAGTGCTAAGACTAGCACTTCCGTGTCGCTTAATGACATTTTGTATTGTGGTCGGAATCTTTAAGGTAATTTATTTGACATAATTGTAAATTTTCGCATTAATATTAGTAGAATTTTAGCTTTTAGGACTCAACAGTCGCTTTGTGTTGGGCCCACTCTTCGCCCCATCGTTGGGACACATTCGTCGCTAATAGAGTGGCAAAAATTCAATCTGAATTGGCGCCACATAATCTCTTTCACGTTGCTGGCACCGACAACCCAGCCGGGTGTCTCTCTCGTGGATTGCTTCCTTCGCAAATTTTAGATCACCCGTTATGGTTTAGTGGACCGTCCTGGATTCATGCCGCGTTAGATAAGTGGCCAGTTAGTCAATTCAATCCCACTACGGTTTCCGAACCACCCGAGGAGAAGAAGCACTCGCTTGTTGTATCGGTCCCACGTGAAGAGACCCTTATTTTGTTGTTGGCTAATCGCGTCTCGTCTTGGTCGAGACTGTTGCGTTGTGTTGTTTGTTCGCCTCTGCCCTCTGCCTAGCCAGCGGTAGGCACGAGCTCCAATCTAGGTTTATATTTTAGTTGTTATTTCCCAAACCTAGATTTAGATTAGACTTTAGATTTGTTTCGCATTTGTCGTTTCGAAGGTAACCCTTCAAGCCGGGGGGAATGGTTGCGCCGGTGTAGAAACTGTATTTTGACACGGAAACACACTCCTTTTATACCCGTCTCCTCTCCCGCACTAACCATAGATATGGCTTCCGTCCGCCATTTGTGAAATATAGACACTCAGTCTCGCTTTGAACTAGCCAGCGTGATGACGGACCGCGCTCGCGTCTCTCAAAAATGATTAATATTTGTTACATTTTACCGCTTCATAGACCTTTACCGATCGGATTGTGCCTCTCGTGTGTTCCTCAAGTGATCTAGTGATGCTGACGGCAGCTCCTGAGCAAGGAAGAGAAGATCCGTGTACCGGCTGCGATGAAAACACGTGTGTCGTGAAGGTTAGTGCATCCTCTCCTAATTTCTCGGGTTGCATTCATTGCTTGGATCACTCCCGCGGCAACCCGACCACCTGTCTCTTGTGTGTAAAGCGTCAATGGAACAGTTAGCTACTTCCCGCAATACAGTCCATTACCGCACTCGGCCATGCGCCACCATTTTTGGTACTACACTACGGACACTACGGACGTGTGCAAAACCAAGGGAGTCACAAACGCGCTGCCAACCCTGTAAGCACAGATAGTTTCTGTGCCGTCAGTGTAAAAAACAAAGCAGGACTAGCTTTTGGTCTTCCCACTGACAGCACAAAAACTCTCCAGTGAGCTCTGGCTACCCTACTCACCACCGGGCACACAACACGAGGTTAATGGCCCCGATATTAAGTGAGGCAGAAGTACTTCCCCAGTTGGACTGCTCAATTGGACGGAAATACCGTCTTGTCCTACGCAGCGCGAGTGTGACTTCCCTGATGTTGCACCCGTCGGTAGGCCACGGTAACCACTTCCCATCAGGTGTGCCGTTTGCCTGTCTGACACTTAAGTGGTATAAAAAAAATGTTGCCATCATGAAGCCGCTTTTTGTTACGACAGGAGAAAAATAAAATGTAATTAGATGAAAGAAATAGTGAGTTTTAAGTACTTTGTCAATCACAATAATTCTTGACTTGTCTTTGTTAAGACGGTATTGAATGAAAAGTATATGTCAGAGATTTGTCACTGTTCCCAGTGCGCAAGAGTACCTATCTACGAGTTGAATTTATGAATTTTGTATGAGAAGTTGTCAGAAATTTTGAAAACTAATGTCATTTTGCTCGTATTTCCCTAGTTACCAAATGATTATCAAATCAAATAATTTTTTCTTATACCACTTAGGGGGCAGACAAGCACACGGCCCACCTGATGGAAAGTGGTTACTGTGGTCTATGGACGTTTGTAACACCAGAGGAGTCACAGTCGCGCTGCCAACCCTGTAAATACAGTTTCTGTGCCGTCAGTGTAGATGAGAAAGCTGGACAAGTCTTTAGTGTTCCCACTGACAGCACAAATTCTCCAGTGAGCTCTGGCTACCCTACTCACCGCTGGGAACATAACACGAAGTTTTTATAGCCGCGGTATTCTGTAGGGCGGAGGTACTTCCCCAGTCGTATTGCTCAATTGGACGGAGACACCGCCGTGTCCTACCTCCTTAAAAATTGTATATAGAGGTCATGCCAAAAGCCATCTAGGTACTCAAATATTTCCAAATTCTAATTCAATATATATGATTTCAAAGTTCGTAGCGCAAACGAAAAACAGTAAAAGGATTTGTTTGCAATCATTGAAAGAACTTTCGTGTTGAATAAAATGAAAAACCCGACTACTGAAAAAATCACGCTCTAATGTAAACATAATAAACTCACGTCTGTATCCCCGAAGGGGTAGGCATAGGTGCTAGCACCCACATTTCGTCAGTTTATGTTTAGGTCCCAATGTAATAGGTGGCGAGTCTATTGCCATTAACCGGGCACTTATTAACCTGCGGTAAATACACACATAACTTCGAAAAGCATCGAAAAGTCATTGGTGTGTGCCATGGTAAAACCTGGGATCGAAACCGAGGCCTCGTCTCAGAAATCCGTTACCCATACCACTAGACTACCGCGATTTCTCTAATAAAACGCTCTAATAAAAAGTATTAAACAAAGAAATATCTAGGATAACCGTGGTCATATGCCACTTTTCCCTAGAATGTATTGTTTTGTTAGACTAGGTGGCATACGACCACGGATATCCTTGATATTTTCTTGTGTAAAACATATCGGAAACAGGCTCTTAGAGACAACAGATGACTTCGGTTCCGGAGCGTTCTTAGTGCAAAGGCTAGGCTGGTCATCGCGTGGAAACGCGGAGAGTATGATGGACACTTTTGCGCATGGAACGGTCAGGGGCGGGTTATTTGATTAATTTTATTGACTGAATTGTATTATGTATAGTGACTTTATACTTATTGATTATGAAAAATTTAATTAAATTTTAAACTTTACCTGCCTAGTCTTAAAGTTCAAAATTAAATGAAAAGAGTTTCATTTTACTTTCTCATTCACTTTGCAAAAAGCCTTTCAATTTTAACCTTATCCAAATTGCTATAACGTCTAAAATTAAGTGGAATTTTTAGCAATATCCGTGGTATGACAGTGGTTTTTGTAGGAGGTAGGTGACGACGGTATTTCCGTCCATTTGAGCAGTCCAACTGGGGAAGTACCTCCCGCCCTACAGAATACCGCAGTCATAATAACCTCATGTTGTGTTTCCAGCGGTTGGACAGAGGATTTTTGTGCTGTCAGTGAAAAGACCAAAAGCTTTGTCTTTTACACTAACGGCACAGAAACTCTCAATGTTTGCAGGGTAGGCATCGCGAGTGCGACTCTCTTGGTTATGCACGCGTCCATAGGCCACGATGACCACTTTCCATTAGGTGGGCCGTGTGCTTGTCTGCCACCTAAGTGGTTTTGCTTTAGTAGAATCGAGGCCCAGTTGTCGGACCTTTTAGCACTTTAACTACTCGTACCCACTGTCACAGCTGTTCATATCGTACGGCTTAACCTGCTCCTAAAAGGTAAGGAGGGAGCCCAATGCCTTTAGAATGGCTACCCATCCTAAGACCGTCATGGCTAGTATTGCTTAACCTTGTAATGTGTTAACTTACTCGGTTCCCACACTTTCCACTAAGACAAGTACAAATCTTTCTTCACTTCACACAGACGACCATGCATTGCGTTTTAGTACCTACCTAACATTACGGGGTACAGGGAAAACTCCGGGGACAGAGACTTTTCATACCCTTTATTGTACACATACATTTGTGAAAGTCACATCCAAGCACAAAAGGATATTAATGTACGAAGGCAGGCTTAACTCAATGCTGAGTTTTCGTGAGAGTGATAAAGGAAAACAAAATAGAGCTGTTGCAATGGTGTTTGAAGTTTTGTAAATTCCGATTTAAAGGTCTATGCAGAAGCTCACAATCGAATTGAGAAACTTCTCCTTTTTGAAGTCGGTTAAAAATGAGTGACGGAGCCGAGGGCATCAGTTGGTTGAATAATAAAGTTAAGATGCATTAGGTATTTGGTAAGAACCTATCGTCATAAAACTTTACGGCCTGGCATGGCTGTCCAAAGTGCTGCAACGTTCTAAAATAACATTTTCAGAGCTTTACTTCTGAAATAGTGTAGTTACTATGATTTAGAGCTTAGTTATATGAAAACAAAAAACTAGAGCAATGTTTAATCTGTGTTTGAATGTAATAAATCAACTAAAAATACACCTCGTCTGCGTTAAAACGATATATAGGTATATTTAAAAACAGAATTATTTGTTTATGCATGCTGTTAACACAAAAACCTTTTCCATTACATTTATATCGAAAATTAACTTCGGGAAGATAGGGAAGTTGTCATATTGATTGCTTTAAAATTTTATTAAAAAAATCTCTCTCAAAGAGACTAAACACTAACGTCCTTATTAATGAAACAATTACACAGGGTTCTTCTATACAGCTGTTATGTCAAAATTTCCATAAAAAAATTCACGTAACAGCTGTACATACTCTGTGTATTTTTTATTAGTAAGGGCCTAAATGTTACAAAATTATAATACGAATGTACTTACAGGTGTATCCGAACAAATGACACAACTTTTCACAGCAAACCCTTGCGCGCACGCACGACACACCGACGCCAACTCCACCCTGTTATATTTTTAATATAAAATTCTCTAGACGCGTATCGAATCATAAAAATATAAATATTTTAGGATGGACCGTGCGCGCACCACGGAGCTCTCTCCGCCTGCCCATTGACGCATTCGTTTCAGACTAATTTCGGTGCAGCGACTATTCCGCGATTCTGTAAACACCGCAGCGGTAAAACTTGACCAGAATATATTGGTCTCCGTCTTACATGTTCCCTACTTCATTTTCATCTGAAAAAGCAATAGAAGAGGGAGACGTGATAGGTCAGTTTACATTGGCATAACTACACTTTTACAAATTTTAATATGCCGCTACGTGGACCTTATGACGGTGGTGTAAGATCCTTTTTCGCGTGGTACAAGAGTAGTAAGAATATGGTAAGTAATAAGTTCTGTTTCGGGCACACCGTGAGTCAGCCGGGATGAGGAAATGCGTGCAAGTTATAATTTCGGAGCGGCCGACATTGTTGAATGATTTTATAAATCATTGCGGGACGCGTTACCATACAGTAGGTGTATTTGTGGGTGGCAATCTCACGAGAAAATGTACAATATTTTAAAATCATGGAGACAATACAAAGAAACTGATGGTGTATTAAAATTTCTTATATTTTTGATGTTACTTTTTTATTATAATATCTTCTTCACTGTTGGTGCTAAATTGTTACCAAATAAAATTGTGCGATCTCAACCGCGCTATAATATCTGAAACTTTTTTTTTTTTTACGTGCGCAAAATCCCCACGGATACCTTCCCACCGGAGCCGGTGGAGGAGGTTATGTCGGACTCGAACCGACTAAAACGCACGCCGCCTGTGGGTCGCTTTGGTTGCCGAAGGTGAGGTTGACAGGCATATCCCTCGCATAATATCTGAAACTAATAAATTAAATCAATTTAGAATAACGTTAACGGGAATCAATGCGACCTTTGATTTGTCTGATGTTTCGACCAGGTTAGACCGGCCGTGGTCACAGGCTGACTGGCTCAGCGGTGCACGCCCGCCGTCTTCGAGTCCGTAAGGCAGTAGGTTCTTCATTTACCCTCACATTCTTGATATTTTTAATATTTTCGTGTCGCCATGTACTGTTACATACTGCACCGTGTCCCTATTCTGTAACTGTCCGCTGTTTATCCGACTGCGCAGAAAAGCGAGGTTGCATGTTTTAGGTATGTATGTATGTAGGTATGTATGTCCCTATGCCATGAATCCATGATCGCGTTAATTCCCGTAAACATTATTGTGTATCATGAAACGCGAAAGTTTTAAAGTTAGTTTAAATCAATTTAGATTGGAAAACTGCGGTAGCCTAGTGATATGGGTAATGGACTGATGAAACGAAGTCTCGGGTTCGATCCCAGGTTTTATCATGACACACACCATTGCGATGCTTTTCGAAGTTATGTGTGTATTTATCGCAGGTTTATAAGTGCCCGGTTAATGGCAATATGCTCGCCACCTATTACATTGGGATCTAAACATAAACTGGCGAATGTGGGTGCTAGCACCTCTGTCTACCCCTTCGGGGATATAGGCGTGAGTTTATGTTAACACATAAAATGTTTTCACGACTTTAATGGCTGTTACACTGTACACATTTATCTAGGTGGTAAGTACCTATACCTGTACGCATAACGTTACCTTATACCTACTCGTATATGCTATTGTAATTTAATTTACCCAATATATCTTAATAGGTACCTTTTAAATCAATATCCCCACGGATAACCCCACCACCGGAACCGGTGGGGGAGGTTATGTCGGACTTGAACCGACTAAAACTCACGCCGACTGTGTGGGCTACTGGTTGACGGAGGCGAGTTTTTTTTATACCACTTAGGTGGCAGACTAGCGCACGGCCCACCTGATTGAAAGTGGTTACCGTGGCCTTTGGACGTGTGTAACACCAGAGAAGCCACACTCGCTCTGCCGACCCTGTAAGTACAGAGTTTCTGTGCCGTCAGTGTAGAGGGCAAAGCAGGACAAGCCTTTAGTCATTCCACTGACAGCACAAATTCTCCAGTGAGCTCTGGCTACCCTACTCACCGCTGGGAACACAACACGAAGTTATTATAACCGCGGTATTCTGTAGAGCGGAGGTACTTCCCCAGTCGGACTGCTCAATTGGGCGGAAATACCGCCGTGTCCTACCTCCTAACACTAATTTTTGATATTATCTGCGATATATCTCTCGCCGCCCTCGCGCCCCGGTCTCTTAATAGGTAGGTACCTAACACATCAGTATGTCAATATATCCCCTCACCTTTAGCTCTGTCACATAAGTCAAAGTTTACGATATATCGTTAAACGCTACGTGGTGTATTTATCCTTTAGTTTATATTCTTCACGTAATATACAGGGTGTATTTTTGAAACGGGGCAGTAAGGGCAAGTACCTTAACCGTTGCAGTTACAGCAAAACGTTCTTAGAAGACCTTCCCTAACTTTTTGACATATTTTGAACTGCATTCACAGATTTTGTAAAAAACTTACAGTTGGCAAAAAAAAAGCAAAAAGTCCAAAATTTTTTTTGTTATGCCATTCGATTCTATTTCATGTGGGGATCAAAAAACTCTATGAGACCATTTTAGCTTTCAGTACTAGGAAAGACAGAAATCGCCAAAAACGTTTCCCATACATTTCGGCAACAGAAAACAATTTCTACGATGGTCTAACTTTTTGTTATGGCCAGGAAGTGGGTAGAATTGACTGTAAAGTAAATAAAAAGAATTTTTACCCTCAAATTTCGAATTTGATTCGAAAATCTGTGTGTTATACTTAGTTTCAGCTGAGAAACTTCGTATGAGTTATTAATTAAGGATTTTCGCTAAAATGTCTTCTATTCGTGAAAAAATTGACTTATTAGAACCGTATTTTGTCAATAATCGAAATGCGGGAGCTGCATTAGTGTGGTACCGCAATAAGTATCCGTTGCGGCATGTGCCAACAAGAAAGGTTATTACAAATCTTTTGAAAAACCTGGAATTGCAGGGTTCTTTCAAAAGAAAGCGGCAGCCTCGTGTGGACATGGACACGGAGATTGCGGTTCTGACTTATGTCGAAGCATATCCAGAGGTATCGTCCAGGCAAGTCGCCCTTGAAGTAGGTGTATCCCACTACCTTGTGATAAAGATATGGAAGAAATACGGCTACAAGTGCTATCGATATGGGCGCATAGTTCAAGTGTTACATCCGGGTGATGATGTTCGAAGGCTTACTTTTTGCAGATGGCTAAGAGGAAAAATAAGCAGAGATCATGAATTTTTAAATTACATACTGTGGTCAGACGAAACGAATTTTTCCAATAACGGTATGTACAACAGAAAAAATCACCACTATTGGTCCAAAGAAAATCCACTAAGAGTTACGGCAAGTCATAATCAGGTTCGCTTCTCATTCAACTGTTGGTGTGGTATAATGTCCAATCGATACATAATGGTGGAATTTTATGAAGGGAAACTGAATTCTGCCAAGTATAATGAAGTCATTTTACACCATCTTGAAAACGAGATGGACGAATGGCCCCTGTCGGAATTGCGAAAAGTTCATTTTCAACAAGATGGTGCTCCGCCACATAACAGTCACCTTTCACGTTCCAATTTGAGCCGCCTATTCGGTACACAGTGGATAGGTACACATGTGGCCACCTCGTAGCCCCGATCTAACACCACTTGATTTTTTTTTATGGGGCTTCGTGAAAAACGAGGTGTATAAGACGACGTACGCCAGTGTTCAAGAGCTCAAGGATGCATTAATAACCATTTTACGTAATATTCATCCCAGAACATTATTAGCCGCCATTCGTTCAGTGCAAAAAAGGATAGACTTATGTATTCGTGAAAATGGAAATCATTTTGAGCAATTTATTTCATAAACCAATTTCTTAAATGTTTAAATGATTTTTTTTATTTAAAAAAGTTCAAAATTTTACGTGACCTATGAGTTTCGAGTTGATTTATCATATTTCCGTACGAAATGTATGGGAAACGTTTTTGGCGATTTCTGTCTTTTCTAGTACTGAAAGCTAAAATGGTCCCATAGAGTTTTTTGATCCCCACATGAAATAGAATCGATTGGCATAAAAAAAAATTGAACTTTTTGCATTTTTTTGCTAACTGTAAGTTTTTTACAAAATCTGTGAATGCAGTTCAAAATGTCCCAAAAAGTTAGGGAAGGTCTTTTAAGAACGTTTTACTGTAACTGCAACGGTTAAGGTACTTGCCCTTACTGCCCCGTTTCAAAAATACACCCTGTATGTCATTAAAAGTTCTAGCAGCTGTCCTAACAGTTTTTTTTTATACAACTTAGTTTGCAGACAAGCACACGGCCCACCTGATGGAAAGTGGTTACCATGACCTATGAACGTGTGTAACACCAGTGGAGTCACATCCGTGCTGCCGACCCTGTAAGAACAGAGATTTTGTGCCGTCAGTGTAGAGGACAAAGTAGGACAAGCCTTTGGTCGTCCCACTGACAGCACAAAAACTCTCCAGTGAGCTCTGGCCACCCTACTCACCGCTGAGAACACAAGACGAAGTTATTATAACCTATATAATATATATATATACATTTATAAATATATATAATAAAAAAAAATATATAGACTGTCAGAAACTTGGGAACATAATATTACTCAACGTAAATTCCTCCAACATACACACATCTATCTTAGCACGCTATATAGTACCTAATTCAAATCGATGTAGATATAAAAAATTGAATCAATTCAGGCGGGATTCGAACCCGCGATTTTTCCCTTACAGTTAGCATACTAAATGATTTAAAAATTTCATTCAATAGTACCCTAATTACCTACAATTTATCTCACTTTTTTTGTCCCCCTTTGCACACACTGCATGGGGTGTAAAATAGTTCGTTCATAGGTCGCGGTAACCACCCTTTCGGCGCTATACCGGTTCCGAAAGGCGGCGCGGGAGCGGGGTCACGATCCCGAGCCCGAAGAAATTCGGGCCGTGAGATCCCGGCTCCACAGGGAAATGGTGGCGGAATGGGAGTTACGACTTAGGCGGCCAGGCGCAGGGCGCGCCGTAGTAGCGGCGGTAAGACCCATCATGGGGGAGTGGCTAGAGAGGCCACACGGCAGCCTCTCGTACCGTCTGACGCAGATGATCACCGAGCACGGATGCTTCGGAAAGTATCTGCGTCGGATGGAGAAAGAGCCAACGTCCGAGTGCCATCACTGCGACGCGAGCGAGGACTCAGGTCCGCACACGCTCACCGAGTGTCCGGCGTGGGAGACGCCGAGGCGGGAGCTTGTGGCGGCCCTGGGAGTGAGGGTTCTCACGCTCTCCACCTTGCTCGCGGCGATGGTCCGCTGCGCGGATGCGTGGGCGGCCGGCGCCTCCTTCTGCGAGCAAGTACTGCTCGTAAAGGAGGAGGCGGGGCGGGAGCGGCAGCGGGAGCGACGAAGGATCGCAAGACAAGCTGCCCGCGTACGAAGGCAACTCGGGCGTCGGAGGTCGATGAACGACCTCCGCCCCCCATGAGCGCCGGCCTGGGGGTGACAGGTGGAGCCGCCTGTCACCCTGGCAGAAGCAGGCCGCGGCGGTGGCGCGCCCGGCGCGCCTCCCCGTTTCGGGGAACGAGTTGGGGACTCTGTAGTCCCCACACCCGAGAAGAGAGCCAGATCGTGAGAGATGGCTCTGGGTCGGCCGGGGTGCGAGGGATATGCCTGTCAACCTCACCTTCGGCAACCAAAGCGACCCACAGGCGGCGTGCGTTTTAGTCGGTTCGAGTTCGACATAAACTCCTCCACCGGCTCCGGTGGGGAGGTATCCGTGGGGATCTTGCGCACGTAAAAAAAAAAAAAACAGGTCGGGGTAACCACTTTCCATCGGGTGGGATATGTGCTTGTCTGGCACCTAAGTTATATTAAGAAAGAAAAAAAAAAAAGGTTCAATTATTTATTTAAGAAGTATGTTAAGTGCCTACTTGAAGGCAATAGTCTCCCCCATATTACGTGTGCCCGAAAATCACGGTTGGTGAAATATGGGTGTTAATAAACCTCTACCTACTCCTACGATGATTTACAGGCGTGAGTATATGTATGTATGTAATAAAAAGTACTAATATATTTAGGTTCAAAGCCAATTTCAACGGCTAGCAGATACATCTGCTGAGAAACCGACGAAGCTGAGAGTTGAGAGGTCAAGTGGCACAGTCAAACTGTGTAAACAGTTTTCCAGGACCAGTAACTATTGTTTGTATATTTTTTTTTTTATGTCACGTCAATTAGACTTCGCCTTGCCTGATGGTAAGCTGAAGGCAAAGTCTCAGAAAAGAGGGTCACATACCGTGTGACAATGGTGACACTCAGCTTGATGGCCTCATCATATGCTTTTTCAAGCCCTGCTTAAAGGACCCGGGACTGTAGGAAGAAGGAAACACGTGATTTGTGTTGTACAATAAATAAATTGAAAAAGACGAAAAGGCTGTCTAAATGGACCCCGTGCTCGGAAGCAGCCCGGGACCAGGATGAGGTACAGTCAGCATCAGATAGGTCTTGACGTACAAAATAATGGTCTGATATTTGGTACACACCTTTAGTCCGGACAATGATACGACGGTATTGGAGAAGGTAGGACACGACAGTATTTCCGTCCAATTGAGCAGTCCGGGGAAGTACCTCCGCCCTACAGAATACCACGGCCATAATATCCTTGTGTTGTATTCCCGGCGGTGAGTAGCCAGAACTCACAGGAGTTTTTGTGCTGTCAGTGGGAAGACCAAAAGCTTGTCCTGCTTTGTCTTATACACTGACGGCACAGAAACTCTTGTGCTTACAGGGTTGATCACGCGATTGTGACTCCCTTGGTGTTGCCCACGTACATAGGCCACTGTAACCACTTTTCATCAGGTGGGCCGTGTCCTTGTCAGCCAACAAATTGATATAAAAAATACAAGTTAAATCAATATAACAGTTTGATCTGACCTTAATTTTATGATCATTTTGAAACTTTGTAGTCAAGATCATTCTGAAGTGACTGTACCCTAAATAATGATGATTTAAAATAATAAATAAAAGGAACAAAATACGATTGACCAAAATGCAACTTTATTTGCTTTTTCTTACAGCTAGTTTTACTTAAATGTCATTTAGCGCTCCTTAATGCCTCACAAACCTCGTTCATCTTCAACCCCTCAAGTATGTACAAAAGGTTCTCGACAGACGCGTCTTCGTCATCGTCAAACCAAAGTGTGAGCATATTCTTAGCTCTTAGCGGATCAGAAGCGTTTTCAGTTTCAAAGAATTGTAGTTCATCAGTCTTGTAGCCAAGTTTGCTGCCGAGCTTCTTCCAGTCAGTGAGTTTGGCGCATATAGCGTCCATCTGCGATGAGGATATCATGGTGACACGGGAACGAGCTGTTTTGTCATAGTCGTCTTCGCCGGCGTGTGTCGAATCTGGTACCTAGAAAAATAAAGTTTTTTTAGTAGATTTTGGCTAGAGGACGTCCTACCCAGGGCCCCCTAGCCAGATGGACGGACGACCTGAAAAAGGTGGCTGGGACGGACTGGATGCGGAAGGCGGAGGATCGGAGAAAATGGCGCACATTGGGAGAGGCCTATGTCCAGCAGTGGACTGGGGTGGGCTAATTGATTGATAGTAGATTTTGAAGTCATTGATGGGTGATGATTTGCTACCTGGAAGGTACCATAAGGAACAAATTGTATTGTTTCTAGTTTTGACTATCAATTTGAGATAGTTGTGGGCAGTCATCTCAAAAAGATATTGGGAACTTTCTACAGTCCCGGGTCCTTTAAGCGAGGTGTGAAAAAGCATCTGATGAGGCCGTCAACTTGAGTGTCACTATTGTAACCATGGTATATGTAAGTAATGGCGACCCTCTTTTCTGAGACTATGCCTTCAGCTTACCATCAGGTCACACGAAGACTAATTGACGTGTCCTATTATAATAATGTACTTTTTTGTGCTGTATAATTTGTAACGTATTGTTTTGATAATAAAAAAATCAATTTATAAAAATGGGGATAATGATATCTTTTGTGTAAAAAATATAGACCAATAATTATGAGAAGATTTGCACACGTGACACTGTTAACGTTGGCGATATCTATTTTTTTTATAGTTTCTGCTAGCTGTCCTAAATTCGAAATTCATTCCCGCCTCACCTAGGAACCTTGATAGCTAATCTATTAATATATTATAAGGAAATCAATAATCTTTTACACTGACGACACAGAAACTTTTGTGCTTACAGGGTTGGCAGCGCGAGTGTGACTCCCTCGGTGTTGCACACGTCCATAGGCCACGGTAACCACTTTCCATCAGGTGGGCTGTGTGCTTGTCTGTCAACCAAGTGGTATAAAAACACATTAAAATACATAAATACATGCATATAATCACGCCTTTATTCCCGGAAGGTTAGGTAGAGGGAAATTAACACCCACATTTCACCAATCACGTACTTATACTGTCCCACAGAATAAGGGGTGATGACCTATTGCCGTATTCCAGGCACTATTGTTGACTCGAGGCATGCAATAATAAAATACAAACCTGTTCAATATCATTAGCATCTCCCTCCTTGATTAGGTCGGCTTCCATTTGTTCCTCTGTAATTTCTTCTTCGTTGTGTTCCTAAAACATTAGCAGTACTAAAAATAATTGCACTTGAGATAAAAAAAAACATTTAACATTACCACAACAGTTTCCCTCGAATCAATTGGGCGGCATTCTTTGTGATTGTTCCATATTTGGAACCAAATTTGGACAGATTTGTATTCCAAATATTTCAATATTTTTATTTATATATTAGGTCTTTTACCTATGAAATTGCCGAAATGTTTTTACAGATACATGAGTTTGTCATTCCTGTAATTTAATAGCTATTTCCATTATTTATATTATGTTGTTTTAAAGTTGATTTCAAGATTTTACAACGCTGTATTAAATTTTGTTTGGCCGCTTGATAAAATAAATTCGATCTTCAAAAACAGTACTTCCTAAATTTTGATGATAAATTTTGTATTACTTTTTTACAGCTGTCACTTTTCGAAAATGTAAAGTGTTTGTTAGCTTAATGTTGTCTCATTCATAAACAAAAAAAAAAACACATTTGGATTTGTCATTCCTAAAAAATTCTAAAATGTTAGTATCAAAAAAACGGCAATTTCAAAGGTAATAACGACTTATTATTACGTGAAAGTCTTTTATTAAAAGCAGAATACTCCATAATTGATATTAAAGTTTGTTACATTATTTTAGGCTTAGCGACCTTAGCATGCGAAAGTCAGACAATGCAATCGTATTTTTTGAATGTCTAGATCGGGTTAGCGTAAATTTGAAGTTTGTGGTCCATTGTCCTGCGGACATCTTGGAAAAAGTGTGCGAATGTTTTATATCCTATACTTGATTTATATTAAAAAATAACTTTTTGTTCTTAATTAAGTTAAATACAATTTTAGTTGTGTGACTTTTAGTCGTAGAGCCAAATATTACAATTACAAATTTAATGTCATATTTTTATGAGAAAGTAAGGACAAACTGTTGATTGATAACACTTAGTGGAACCTGCTACACATGTTGAATAAGACACTCATTATATTCGTTAAGACCGTCGCGGAGGCGAAGGTTCGATGGCTTAGCGGCAGAGCTTTCCCCCTGTAAGGGAAAGATCGCGGGTTCGAATCTCGCGTGAACCGTTTCAATATTTTCTATCTTAATCGAAGGTACTTGGTACTTTTCCACTATATTTAATTTTTCACTTGACCGGTTTCGCCTCTCAAAGGAGAATTTTTCACTTGACTGAGAATGCCTCTCAAAGGTTATTGGCGGTTACAGTAATTATAAAGAGTCTTATTCAATATGTTCAGCATAACATACTAAAGATATATGTTTCTGAATTGGTACCGTAATTGTCTGTGAGAAGAATGCTGCCTAAATGAGACGAGGTATTAATTAACAAACATTAATTAGTACAAAAATGATTAATACATTACAGAATTCCTGTTTACTGTGGCCTGTAAAAATTAAAACATCAAAAGCCTCTGAACAGTCTGACACTTATTGCACTTATTATAAAGCTCATATTGGTCAGAAAATTGTGGTACTTATTACAAATAGACATTACAATATAGAAATGAGAGGTTAAGGAATTATTATTTGAAATTAGAATGTTAATTAATAAGAATATCAGCACCTATACTCCATTCGTTTAGGTACTTACGTAAAGGTGAACAATCTTATTGCAACTTTTTATAACATAACATAAACTCACACCTATATCCTCGAAGGGGTAGGCAGAGGTGCTAGCACCCACATTTCGCCAGTTTATGTTTAGGTCCCAATGTAATAGGTGGCGAAGACTATTGCCACCAATTACCTTGCTATTTTTATAAAAACAAATAAATAAGGCTAACAGACATTTTTTACGTGCGAAAATTCCCCACGGATACAAGAGAAGAGGTTATGTCGGACTCGAACCGACTAAAACGCACGGCGTCTGTGGGTCGTTTTTTGTTGCGAAGGTGAGGTTGACAAGCATATCCCTTGCACCCCGGCCGGGCTAACTGACTAACTAGTGATTCAATTTCGGTTTTCAGACTTTTAAATGAGTATCTAAACAGAAAATTAATAAACTAACTTTTAAATAAAACATTTTAAAAAAACATATCAATATTGTTTACCTTTAATACCTAGCCAAATGGAGTAAAGCGATGTCCTACAATGTTAAAATTTCGGCTCTTGATCCTCTATTAAAAACACTCGTACAACTTTATCAACGACATAAGTAGCTTAACAAGTATAATTTATTGATCACAATAGTTCCTTAGCCTTTCATAAAACAATAAACGAAATATTAAATATATATTATTGTTCTCTGGGTATAAGTATACTTAGTTATCGTCCTACATGAGCGACAAACGCGACAACGCGATGAGTTACAACGCGGCGCGTAAATATCAAATGGTCATTGTTCTTTATTGTGTCCTACGTTGTATCGCCAATGCGTCATGTAAAGTATAAAAGAATATGTCATTAATCGCGTCGCGTTGCCGCGCTGTCGCGCTTGTCGCTCACGTAGGACAATGGTTTATATACATCACTGATTGTTCGTACGATTTTTCCAGTTAAAACATGGTTAGTAAATATTTGAGTGTTAAAACTTTTATCGTAAACTGGTCCTCATTTTAAGGTCCATTTCTAGAAAGAAGTTCCAAACCAAATCAAAGGTCATACCGGTATATAACTAAATTTTCACATCTACCCTCATTTCCGATAAAAAATAGTTATAATAGCAATAGAATGTTTTCTCATTTTCATTTATAAGTTATTGAGACAGACTGAACATAATTTGAGTTGATTTCACCAATGATGGAAGCCGAGATCAATTAAGAAATAAACTGCGTTATTGCGTTTACATAAATTAAGAATAATACTTGAATAAACGTGAGAACCCAGTTCACCTGAGGTCTGATTTCACCAGTGAATAGTAGGATTCTTCTTATGTAAGAGATTGTTTATATAAATAATACAATTACGAAAAAGTGGTTATATTGTTAATTTTTATTAAGAGCCCATCAGAAAATTCGGTAGTTTGTGAACAAGCAATAGTAATTATGCAATAAAATGTTATATCTGTATAAAATAAATTTTAATCACCTGTTTATTAGCTTTATCGTTGTGTTTCGAAGTTTCTCCATTAGCGTTGGCCGCAGCATTCGCCGCCACTTCGCGGGTGACACGATCAACCTAACACAACAGATAATATACGTTATCCTAACCCCTCGTTTACACCTAAATATAAAACATGTATTTGACAAGTTGCATTGTCACAGGCTTCAGTACAACCTATGTGAACGAAAAGTATCTGAGATACATGTTTAAAACAAGTATTGTGTTTTGATTAGTCTTCTACAAGTTTACAACTTGTTACGTGGTGTAAACGAGGGGTAATATTATATAGCTGAAAAGTTTGTTTGAACGCGCTTATCCTGTTGTCATAACATAGATCCTGATCTATGTTATGACAGTGGTTTTGCTTTAGTAGAATCTAGGACCTGATAGGAAGTGGTTACCGTGGCTTATAGACGCCCACCAGGAGCGTTACATCGCGCTGCCGACCCTGAAGAAACCTTCTAATGCCCCTTTGGAAGAACTCCATATTGTAGGCGCATGGGAAAACCGCAGCAGGGAGGTTATTCCGCAGCTAGTGTCCATGGGATGAAATTTCTATAATACCGCACAGTGCGCACCGTCACAGGCTGCAATGTGTGGGGATGAATTCCCTGCCTCGGTTGGCCGTGTGCTCGTCTGCCACCGAAGTGGTATATATTAAAAAAAAACGCCACCAGAATGTACAGTGGACCTGTAGACATCTCACTCTACTAGCTCACTGGAGAGTGTTTGTGCTATCAGTGGGAAGACCAAAGGCTTGTCCTGATTTTGTGTTCTGCACTGAAGGCACAGAAAATCTCTGTTCTTAGAGGGTCGGCGGCACGGATGTGACTCCACTGGTGTTACACACGTTCATAGGTCACGGTAACCACTTTCCATCAGGTGGGCCGTGTGCTTGTCGGCCACCTAAGTAATATAAAAAAAAACATGGGTCAGCAGTACGGTTACAACTTCCCATCATGTTGGCCATGTGCTAGTCTGCCACCTAAGTAATATAAAAAAAGACATGGGTCGGCAGTACGGTTACAACTTCCCATCATGTTGGCCATGTGCTAGTCTGCCACCTAAGTAATATAAAAAAAGACATGGGTCGGCAGTACGGTTACAACTTCCCATCATGTTGGCCATGTGCTAGTCTGCCACCTAAGTAATATAAAAAAAGACATGGGTCGGCAGTACGGTTACAACTTCCCATCATGTTGGCCATGTGCTAGTCTGCCACCTAAGTTGTATAAAAAAAGACATGGGTCGGCAGTACGGTTACAACTTCCCATCATGTTGGCCATGTGCTAGTCTGCCACCTAAGTAATATAAAAAAAGACATGGGTCGGCAGTACGGTTACAACTTCCCATCATGTTGGCCATGTGCTAGTCTGCCACCTAAGTAATATAAAAAAAGACATGGGTCGGCAGTACGGTTACAACTTCCCATCATGTTGGCCATGTGCTAGTCTGCCACCTAAGTAATATAAAAAAAGACATGGGTCGGCAGTACGGTTACAACTTCCCATCATGTTGGCCATGTGCTAGTCTGCCACCTAAGTAATATAAAAAAAGACATGGGTCGGCAGTACGGTTACAACTTCCCATCATGTTGGCCATGTGCTAGTCTGCCACCTAAGTAATATAAAAAAAGACATGGGTCGGCAGTACGGTTACAACTTCCCATCATGTTGGCCATGTGCTAGTCTGCCACCTAAGTAATATAAAAAAAGACATGGGTCGGCAGTACGGTTACAACTTCCCATCATGTTGGCCATGTGCTAGTCTGCCACCTAAGTAATATAAAAAAAGACATGGGTCGGCAGTACGGTTACAACTTCCCATCATGTTGGCCATGTGCTAGTCTGCCACCTAAGTTGTATAAAAAAAGACATGGGTCGGCAGTACGGTTACAACTTCCCATCATGTTGGCCATGTGCTAGTCTGCCACCTAAGTAATATAAAAAAAGACATGGGTCGGCAGTACGGTTACAACTTCCCATCATGTTGGCCATGTGCTAGTCTGCCACCTAAGTAATATAAAAAAAGACATGGGTCGGCAGTACGGTTACAACTTCCCATCATGTTGGCCATGTGCTAGTCTGCCACCTAAGTAATATAAAAAAAGACATGGGTCGGCAGTACGGTTACAACTTCCCATCATGTTGGCCATGTGCTAGTCTGCCACCTAAGTAATATAAAAAAAGACATGGGTCGGCAGTACGGTTACAACTTCCCATCATGTTGGCCATGTGCTAGTCTGCCACCTAAGTAATATAAAAAAAGACATGGGTCGGCAGTACGGTTACAACTTCCCATCATGTTGGCCATGTGCTAGTCTGCCACCTAAGTAATATAAAAAAAGACATGGGTCGGCAGTACGGTTACAACTTCCCATCATGTTGGCCATGTGCTAGTCTGCCACCTAAGTAATATAAAAAAAGACATGGGTCGGCAGTACGGTTACAACTTCCCATCATGTTGGCCATGTGCTAGTCTGCCACCTAAGTAATATAAAAAAAGACATGGGTCGGCAGTACGGTTACAACTTCCCATCATGTTGGCCATGTGCTAGTCTGCCACCTAAGTAATATAAAAAAAGACATGGGTCGGCAGTACGGTTACAACTTCCCATCATGTTGGCCATGTGCTAGTCTGCCACCTAAGTAATATAAAAAAAGACATGGGTCGGCAGTACGGTTACAACTTCCCATCATGTTGGCCATGTGCTAGTCTGCCACCTAAGTTGTATAAAAAAAGACATGGGTCGGCAGTACGGTTACAACTTCCCATCATGTTGGCCATGTGCTAGTCTGCCACCTAAGTAATATAAAAAAAGACATGGGTCGGCAGTACGGTTACAACTTCCCATCATGTTGGCCATGTGCTAGTCTGCCACCTAAGTAATATAAAAAAAGACATGGGTCGGCAGTACGGTTACAACTTCCCATCATGTTGGCCATGTGCTAGTCTGCCACCTAAGTAATATAAAAAAAGACATGGGTCGGCAGTACGGTTACAACTTCCCATCATGTTGGCCATGTGCTAGTCTGCCACCTAAGTAATATAAAAAAAGACATGGGTCGGCAGTACGGTTACAACTTCCCATCATGTTGGCCATGTGCTAGTCTGCCACCTAAGTAATATAAAAAAAGACATGGGTCGGCAGTACGGTTACAACTTCCCATCATGTTGGCCATGTGCTAGTCTGCCACCTAAGTTGTATAAAAAAAGACATGGGTCGGCAGTACGGTTACAACTTCCCATCATGTTGGCCATGTGCTAGTCTGCCACCTAAGTAATATAAAAAAAGACATGGGTCGGCAGTACGGTTACAACTTCCCATCATGTTGGCCATGTGCTAGTCTGCCACCTAAGTAATATAAAAAAAGACATGGGTCGGCAGTACGGTTACAACTTCCCATCATGTTGGCCATGTGCTAGTCTGCCACCTAAGTAATATAAAAAAAGACATGGGTCGGCAGTACGGTTACAACTTCCCATCATGTTGGCCATGTGCTAGTCTGCCACCTAAGTAATATAAAAAAAGACATGGGTCGGCAGTACGGTTACAACTTCCCATCATGTTGGCCATGTGCTAGTCTGCCACCTAAGTTGTATAAAAAAAGACATGGGTCGGCAGTACGGTTACAACTTCCCATCATGTTGGCCATGTGCTAGTCTGCCACCTAAGTAATATAAAAAAAGACATGGGTCGGCAGTACGGTTACAACTTCCCATCATGTTGGCCATGTGCTAGTCTGCCACCTAAGTAATATAAAAAAAGACATGGGTCGGCAGTACGGTTACAACTTCCCATCATGTTGGCCATGTGCTAGTCTGCCACCTAAGTAATATAAAAAAAGACATGGGTCGGCAGTACGGTTACAACTTCCCATCATGTTGGCCATGTGCTAGTCTGCCACCTAAGTAATATAAAAAAAGACATGGGTCGGCAGTACGGTTACAACTTCCCATCATGTTGGCCATGTGCTAGTCTGCCACCTAAGTAATATAAAAAAAGACATGGGTCGGCAGTACGGTTACAACTTCCCATCATGTTGGC
This sequence comes from Eilema griseolum, assembly GCA_963662185.1. NCBI lineage: Eukaryota > Metazoa > Arthropoda > Insecta > Lepidoptera > Erebidae > Eilema > Eilema griseolum. The sequence continues at coordinate 6,341,329 of OY759243.1, forward strand.
CATGTGCTAGTCTGCCACCTAAGTAATATAAAAAAAGACATGGGTCGGCAGTACGGTTACAACTTCCCATCATGTTGGCCATGTGCTAGTCTGCCACCTAAGTAATATAAAAAAAGACATGGGTCGGCAGTACGGTTACAACTTCCCATCATGTTGGCCATGTGCTAGTCTGCCACCTAAGTAATATAAAAAAAGACATGGGTCGGCAGTACGGTTACAACTTCCCATCATGTTGGCCATGTGCTAGTCTGCCACCTAAGTTGTATAAAAAAAGACATGGGTCGGCAGTACGGTTACAACTTCCCATCATGTTGGCCATGTGCTAGTCTGCCACCTAAGTAATATAAAAAAAGACATGGGTCGGCAGTACGGTTACAACTTCCCATCATGTTGGCCATGTGCTAGTCTGCCACCTAAGTAATATAAAAAAAGACATGGGTCAGCAGTACGGTTACAACTTCCCATCATGTTGGCCATGTGCTAGTCTGCCACCTAAGTAATATAAAAAAAGACATGGGTCGGCAGTACGGTTACAACTTCCCATCATGTTGGCCATGTGCTAGTCTGCCACCTAAGTTGTATAAAAAAAGACATGGGGTCGGCAGCACGGATGTGACTCCGATGGTGATACACACGTTCATAGGTCACGGTTACAACTTCCCATCATGTTGGCCATGTGCTTGTCTGCGCCACCTAAGTAGTATAAAAAAAAAATTAAAAAGAAAAATTAAAAAAAGAGACATGGCGCCTCGCCTCAGTGCTCACTCACCATAGCGTTGAGGTAGTCGGGCAGGCGGCCGATGGGGTTGTTGGTGTGCACGAAGAAGTGCGGCGAGCGGCGCGCCAGCAGGCGCAGAGCCCGCCAGCCCCAGCCGCCGCACGACGTGCGCCGGGCGGCCTCCGCCTCGCCGTCGCACACCATGTACGACTCTGGGGGCACCCGCACACGATACATACTCCACGACATTCTACACAACGCTATCTACACCCATGACCCATGGTAAGCACGACTTAACTAGCTTGGGATACTGTTGAGCCATGTACTCGACTGAGGCTGATCACAGATTAGAGTAACGACAGACTTAAGACAGACTATTGCTTTACAAAATAAATAGAGAGACGCACACTTAGAACGAAACGTTTCATAGACAAAGCTGTTTACTACGACAAAGCGACTAGTTTTCACGGCGGTATTTCCGCCCAATTGAGCAGTCCGAATGGGGTAGTACCTCCGCCCTACAGAATACCGCGGCTATAATAACTTCGTGTTGTGTTCCAAGCGGTGAGTAGGGTAGCCAGAGCTCACTGGAGAATTTATGCTGTCAGTGGGAAGACTAAAGGCTTGTCCTGCTTTGTCTTCTACTGACGGCACAGAAACTCTGTACTTACAGGGTTGGCAGCGCGACTGTGACTCCTCTGGTGTTACAGACGTCCATAGGTCACGGTAACCACTTTCCATCAGGTGGGCCGTGTGCTTGTCTGCTAAGTGGTATAAAAAAAAATACAATTACGATAAGCCACGAACCGTTATATAATTATAAATTCACACCGCGATAGGTTAAAAATAACAACAGTAAAATCTAACAAAACTTGAATATTTATCGTCACAATCGCAGTTAAGGGAAAGAATGGCCTAAATTTCTATTATGATAAGAATCGTATAATTGTTTAGTTTTAGTTTTAATAATTACCCAGTGAAGGCATATAGTCCCTCTCCTTTGTGCGGCATGCAGTAAGATTATCCGGGCACAAGTTCCACAGTTTAGTCAATTCATTGCTGCAAATAAAAAAAAACACTATTACTGGAAAGAAAAAGGCTTAAGTACACACGGCCAAAGAGATAAGTATACACCTTTACATGTGAAGGTGTATACTTGTTTCCTTGGCTGTGTGACGACATGACAAATAGTAGTAAACATTAGACTATACACAAATTTTATAGACGAAGTAAGTGGCACTACAACGCGGTGTAAAAAAGATCTACATCCCATAACATGTACACAATGACAGTTTACACATACATTCATATAATCACGCCTGGAGTGTTAGGCAGAGGTGAATTAACACCCACTTTTCCTCAATAATTGTATTCAGTCCCATGTAATAGGGGGTAAGCCTATTGCCATATGCCGGGCACTATTGTTGACTCGAGCCATGCATCTGAGTCTGGGCTGTATATATCTGTCTGGTGTTAAAGTTGTTTAAAGACCAATATTGACACTAATTTACTCACATATCAAGTCATTTTTTGAGACGGATTTTGTTAGAAATGTTGTGTCTGTACATTATATGGTCTAAATAGTAGACTTACTTTCCCATGTATGATTTATTCTGGGATTCGTACTCCTTGATGATATCACCTACGAGACGGCGGCGTTTCCTGGATTTCTTGACTTCGTCTGTTGAATCTACTTGCACTGGAGGTTTTGGCTTCTGGAATTCTACAATAGATTGGAAGATAAGTATTAATAATAATAATAAAGTCTTTTATTTCAGGCAAGCCCATAATTTGTTAGTAACATTGTTCTTATGACCTAGTGTTAGTAAAACATAATATCTTCTTTTTTTATGTAGTTTGGAGTTTCATCCAGGGTCGCAGCATTGGTTACTTCCATTGGTTATTTGCGAAAACAGACAAGACACTTAGTGCGGTCGCGTAGGAGAGCGTGCAGCGAGGCACTCCTCTTACGCATGATGGCCATAAAGTCATATATGCGTCTTTCGGCGAACATTGCCGACGCAGTGCACGTCCACGGCAGCCCCAACAGTATCCTGAGCGTATTGTTATACATGACAAATAATGAAAATAGTAACAGGATTTCTTTATTATTTGACGATTAGCCGGCCTTACGATCGAGAGGATATCATCATTCTCACAACGATGGCCTAGTTGCTTACGACTGCCGTCTGACCCCCTAACCCTGAAAGGAACGCCTGCGTTCGTTGTTTAGATGGTACATGGACTTGCAGCCGAGGCTTGGCTCTCAAGCATGTTGGGACGGTCCTAGGATGGCAGATTACTTAAAGACTAAGCTACTGACGCTTTTTTTTAAACAATCTTGTTGTCTGTGATAGTAAACTTAAAAAATTAGTCATTCTTTCCAGGGCAACTGTATACGCTTTTCTAACAAGCTCCCTAATGAAATTAGGGATTTACTTATGAATAAATTTAAAAATGTAGTAAAGAGTAAATTGTGCCAGAAAGGGTATTATAAAATCCAACAATACTTAGATGATAAACAAGCTTGGAAATGAGCTGTTCGCTCAACTATGCTACTCAAGTAAATTATTGTATTTAGACTAAGTAGACTTAGTAAATGTTTGTAAATAGACCAAAAAAAAAGGCCCGCGTAGTTTCTTGCTGGGGTCTTCTCAAGTCGGGGACGCGTTTCGAACCGGTGGTCTATTTGCTAAACTAATCTTTCATATTTCTTTTTATATTGACGTTTTGTAAGTGCCGATTTATTAGTCTATGCAGAATAAATGATTTTTGACTTTGACTTTGCTTTTACTGTCTAATGAATATTTTTCTGTTAAAATAGAACTGCATATGTGTATTATGTAATGTGTATATTTCCATGGTTATTCAAAGAAAAATATATGTGTAAGCACAGTGTACTAAAATACTAAACCGTAATGCAGCTGTGACAACAATACATCAAAGGATTGTTTTGAGATATAACGAAATATATGAACACAAGATATTGATTACAAAATATATCATACGAACTAGAATTCATTACATATACATATATTCACAGCTGTAAGTCCCCGAAAGGATAGGCAGAGGGCGAGCCTATAGCCGTCAAGTGGGCACTTTGTTATGGGCTGCATGTTTACTGTCAGATGATTAACAGTACTACCCTTAGTCGCCTTCTACGACACCCTCGGGAAGAGATATGGGTGGACCTATTCAACTCCACTGGGCACCAACAACTAATTAGGAAGTTTAATCATGTTCCCTTAACTTAAGTTGTTCCCGGTAGAGTAGAATTTGGACCACCCCATCTCTTCCCATGCGGTGTCGTACAGGCGATTAAGGGATAGGGCTGTTTAACATCAGACATATACACAGCCTAGACTCAGCCTCAGATACATGACTTGAGTCTACAATAGTGCTTGTAAGACGGAAATAGGTTCACCCCCAATTAAGTAGGACAAATTCAACGATTGGTGAAATGTAGGTGTTAATTCACCTCTGCCTAACACTCCGGGGATAAAGGCGTGATTATATGTATGTATGTATATAACTTAAGTGACTTTTTTGGATGGGGAGGAGACCAGCTTCCACCTGCTTGATGAAAGCCCCGTGTACTCATTAATAACATGAAACGCTATGGGGACAGACATACAAGACACAGAAGATCTGAAGGATGAGAAGGTGGAACAGATCATAAGATTTTACATCCTACCCAGAGAATAAATAGGGTAAATGGATGAATATACCCTCACAGAAAGACAGATCACATATTCTGGCAATAAGTAACACACAAACCTGAATAGGCCATAGGCCACAGTAACCACTTTCCATCCGTGGTTGTTTAATAAAAATAGATTTTAAATATATCTTCATGACTCACCTGGGCACCCATCATTCTTCCAACTATTCCAATGCTCTTCCCTCTTCAGTATATGTTTGACACACTCCGCGAACCTTTTGCCATGAGGGGGGGTTTCTCCTAACAGTTTGTACACCAGAGAAGATATCTCTTTCACCCATTCAAGCTGGTCGGATTTCAATTCTTGGGATTCCCTGCAAACCAAAATAGGATTACAAATAACAAAGTTACAAAACATACCAAAAAACCCATCAGTATGTTTAGACAATTTAAAACATACATTATAACAACAAAATAATGACCGAAGCAGATAGCAAACTTCTGTCTCTTTCTACCCTCTGCTTACGAAGTCGTCAGTTTATGTATGTATAATAAGATAATCACAACAAAAATAGAAGAAACATGAACAACTTTTATTCTTGTCACACTATTCTTTTGCAACACACCAATAGCAAAAATAAAATACTGATATTATTTTGTTAACAATCTAAGTACTAATCACTCTTTAAAAACATTGTATAGTGAATCTATAATTTATTTCTTTATCATAGACAATTATTGTGTTGTACTGTTCACCAGCTGTGGAACTAGAGCAAATATCACTATGAAAATATTCAAAGCACATACAGCCTTGTTATTTGTGTACTAACATTACAATATTTCTTGGTATGCATGTAATTTGAGGGCCTTCAGACCTTGAAAGCTGATACTGGAAGAAACAGCTGATTTGACAGTGGTGTGTAGTAACAAGGGATTTTTTTTTCTTTTTAAAAAAAAAAACGTGGGATACACACAGTACAGTAGCAAACTAACTGATTACCTAATCTACGGCTAATCAGCTGCTGATGCTATTCTGTATTCTTTTTTTATATAGGACACGTCAATTAGACTTCACCTCGTCTGATGGTAAGCTAAAGGCAAAGTCTCAGAAAAGAGGGATATTTATTTATTTATTTATTTATGAACAAGCAGCTACAAGCTGATGTGTTCACATCTAGTAATAAAATGTGTAGTCTCTCTATTGAAGCCTTAACTGTCCGTCACTTTTTTGAGCTCTGTGTTGTCTAGTCGTAGCCAGTCATCAAGTCTATTTTTGAATCCATTTATTGTGGTTGCAGCAATAACGTTATTTGGCAGTGAGTTCCAATTGTGGATAACTCTGTTACTAAAGAAGTGATGTGCGACCAGTGTGTTAGCGGGGGCCCGTGTCATTACTTAGTTATTTAACAATGCTCATTAAATTAAGAATAGTAGTTGCATGATTGTGTCTGTTTTTATTTCATAGCTTCATTTATTTTTAATTATACACACAACCAATAAAAGTAAGATCTAAAGTAGATTTTTTTTATAACACATAGGTGGTAGACAAGCACATGGCCTACCTTATGGAATGTGGTTAGCGTGGCCTATGGGCTATGGACGTGGCCAACACCAGAGGAGTTACACTCGCACACACTGTGCCAGCCCTGTAAGCACAGAGAGTTTCTCTGCAGTCAGTAGGACAGAAGAAAAAGTAGGACAAGCCTTTGGTCTTCCCACTGACAGCACAAAAACTCTCCAGTGAGCTCTGGCTACCCTACTCACCATAAGGAACACAACACAAGGTTATTATGGCCGTGATATTCTGTAGGGTGGAGGTACTTCCCCAGTCGGACTGCTCAATTGGACGGAAATACCATCGTGTCCTACCTCCATCATTTCATACAAGTTATCTTACCATTTTAAGTGTAGCAAAACATAGTGAAATACCTAATTCAGTAAAAAAATACTTACATTTTAAACTTGACAGTAGAAGTCAAATACTGGAACAGAATCAGAAACTGTATGAGCACACATCTTCTGAAGTTCGAGTCGGATAACTGCAACTCCAACAGCTTCTGATTTGTGAGAAATTTGGCAAAGTAATGTTGTTCCTTGGACTCCTGCATATTGACGTCAGCATTCATGGTTTTGAGACAAGTCAGTTTGGACTTCTGTAGCTCTATAGCTTCCAGTTTGTAGGACGAGAATGCTGAGAGTACACTGCCTGAATGCTGCAAGCAAATAAATATTAATTAGTGTGTAATATTTTGAGTCTGGGAACGGGCAAGACTGGTCATCAAAACCGGAGATGGCCTTGGGATAGTCGGGGTGACACAGTTGTGCCTGTGGCAATCTCACCTCTGGCAACTGATGACCCAGTGGAGAAATGCCCGTGGATAGAGAGCATCTTAAGGTTCAATGCTTTACAAGTGTGTGTATACTGTTTGAAAGTGAAAGTAGTTATAATTGGGGGAGATTCTTAAATTTGAATTAAATTACAGAAGTACATCACAGTAATGATCTGATATGAGACCTATTTATAAGCACCTGCAAACACTTATCAGTTGAAAACCCTGCTCCTATGAAAACCTCGTGAATTCATAATGAGAGTATGTAAACCTGACTTTAAACCTATAAATAATAATTTGAATTCATTGAAATTGAACATAAATGCTCCTTATTTACTACTGCAACTACTACCAGTATCAAAATAATCTAGATATTTACCATGTTGCATTGTTTCGAGTTTCCGATATTTCGGTGCTGTTGCAAGCACCATGATCATGTTCCTCCGTGATATTACCATATCCCGATATTTTGATACTGATGTGAGTGACCATGATAATTTAAATACCTATATTGCAACTACTATCATTCTATTGTTAAAAAAATATTTTGTGTACTTTTTTCCTGTCAGTTTTCATAAGTCTGATTAGTAGATTAATGATGATCAAACTTATGGCTTCACATAGCTATAAGTTTGAGAAAACAACTCTAATATTAAATATCTATGAATTTAAAAAGTGGATGTACACGGATGCTATATTATTGTAGGCCAGTATTAAAAGAAGTAGGATTTAATTTCCATCCATAGTTTGTTGTTGTCTATTAATAGACACCTAAGTGGTTTAAAAAAAAATAAGACATTTAATCTTATTAATATTATATTTAAAAAAAATTATAATATTAATAAAGGTAAAAAAAAAACAATACTCACAGCAACAAAAGTCTTCCACTGTATTTTATTATAACAAGTGTTTGGATTCCTGAAAAAGTCTTGAAGACTCCAAAATCGGCAATATAGATTATAATCTATGTTCAATTTACTTTTTTCATCATTCTCCACAACCATTTCTTCATCTAAAGAATCTTTCAGTGTGCTTGAACTATCACCGCCAAACTCAGTGACATTCTCAAGATTGAATTCAGACACAATGTTTAAACCAGACCTCTCAGAGAATGGGAAGAATTTGGCCAAGAACAATAATATACGGCCACAAAAGACAGTGTTTTGAGATCGCGATAGTCTCCTAAGAAGGTCATTGCACATTCTTAGCAGGTTATTCTTACAAGCGACGAAAAATAACTCTTCTTTCCAGATGTTGACACCATTTTCAACATATGAAAACATTTTTTCGCATTTATTAAGAGTAAGCGCATCGAAAATGTCTCCTAACAATACTACAGGCATTGTGGGGGTCACCATATGTCGCCTACAGGACTCTATACAGAATGAGACATAGTTTTCTAAGGTGTCTGGCTCTTCTATCAACAGTTCTAACAGTTTATCTCTGAAAGCTTGGTCCATCGCTGCTTTCCTATCTGTTTCATTCGTGTTTTTTGAAAATGAATCCAGTAAAACAATATTATTAGTCGTGAATGCTTTGGAGAGTACATCCTAAAAACATGAGATAGTAGTTATTAGATCGTATAGTTAAAATGTTTGGTCCACATAAACATGTTAGAGGTTATAAATTACCTTGTATCGATTCCGCAAGTCCTCAAAACCATATTTTTCCGACATTGTAACTCGGTATGCTTTATATACTACAATATAGTATTGTTCAATGGTTCATTTGCATTTCGACTAATATTAAAACAGTAATTTTATAGTACGCAATTAGGAAAAATAATTATAGGAAATGAAGCCAAGCCAAAGCTTTTATCATTTATGTACATAATAAATGTCAAACAAAAGTCAAAATTGTCAAATGTGTCAATCAAATGAAATATTTTATCAACGTAGTTATTAGATAGAGGTACAACTATGGGTACAACACTACCAACCATTCATGCCACCCACGTATATTAAATGCCACCACCTAGTATATACAGGGCCTGCTTACCCCATGCTTACCCCAAGACGTGGCCACTATCATACAAAATCTAAAAAATACGGGTAGTGTTGGTTATGATGAAATATCTACCAAAGTATTAAAAGCCGTCACACCGGAAATATGTAATCATCTGTGTTATATTATAAATCAATGTATAACGACAGGCATATTCCCAGATGCACTGAAATTGGCAGTTGTAAAACCACTCCTAAAAAAAGATGACCGAGAAATACTGAAAAATTATAGGCCTATATCACTAATTCCAACTATTTCAAAAATTATGGAAAAGTATGTTTATAAAAGGATATATGACTATCTAGACAAGAAAGATATAATATGTAAGGAGCAATACGGCTTCTGCAAAAATAAAACAATTAACCTAGCCGTATATAATTTTCTCCACGAAATTTTGACCAACGTTGATAAAAGAACACAAGTAGCAGCTATCTTTTGTGATATGACGCAGGCATTCGACTATGTTCGACATAGTATTCTTTTAGAAAAGCATAATGCCTATGGTGTAAGAGGTAATCTATTGAACTTAATTAAATCATATTTACACAATAGAAAACAACGGACAGAAATAAATAGAATCAACTTAAATACGAAACGAGAGGATAATTACATCTCAAGGGAACGTAGTGTGATTCATGGCGTCCCTCAAGGAAGCGTATTGGGACCCCTACTATTCACAATCTATATAAATGACCTACCAAAATCTAACCCGCATACTATGACACTTTTTGCAGACGACAGTACGGTGATAATTCCTTGTGACGATAATGACATGAACAACCATAAAATTGACATTTATAATACTTTGACATCTATTATTCAATGGCTTGAAATGAATAGTTTATTAATCAATTTGGAAAAAACTAAAATCATAAACTTTAGCCAACGCCCTAAGCCGTTTAACGGTAATATCACATTTAACGGCAAAACCATTCAGGATGTACCAACAACCAGGTTTCTTGGCTTAGACATAGATCAAAGGCTGGACTGGAAAGTACATGTTGAAAAACTCTGCAAAAGAACCTCTAAATGTGCATATGCGTTACATAAACTGTCAACCACAGTAAATACAAAAGCTTTGGTGACCGCCTACCATGGACTAGCTGCGTCTATCCTACGGCACGGTATAATCTTTTGGGGAAATTCCACAGATTTTGATGCAATATTTAAGGTTCAAAAGAGGTGCATTAGGTCAATGTTTCGATTAAAAACAACCATTAGCTGCAAACCGTACTACAAAAAATATAGCATTTTAACTTTGCCATGCATGTACATTTTTGAGGTTGCGGTGTTTGTCAAGACTAATCCCGATTTATTTCCACGACTCCAGGATTCCGTTGCGCGAAATAGACGTGATAACACTCGACTTCGGCTCCACAAAGCACAAACTGCACTTATGCGCAGAAGTATCTTTTGCATGGCGCCAATTATATTTAATAAGCTGCCTAAGAACTGTAAGGAACTTACCACTAGTTCATTCAAAAAAGAAATTAAAGGCCTACTCCTGCAAAAGGCATATTATAGCATAACAGACTTCCTGGCAGATAGCATTCACTAACTAGCATTAAATAGTAAATACTGCTATTATATAAATTATAGTAAAATACTTATTAGGTAGGCCTAATATTCTGACATTGTTGACTGTATTTTGACAACTAACTTAATATATACTTGCCATTGTTTGTTGCATTGTAGTACATTTTCTATTGTATTTTAATCTATTTGACATGATTATTGATAAGATATTGACATTTCTACTGTATTTCTGATTTGACATTACATTACATAATGATTTGAACTGTTAGTGAAAATTGAAAGCAATTAATGCGCATCTTATGACTAAGCGTCTCCTCACGCATATATTTGTACGCCGCTATATGGGGCAAAACATGACTGACCTGGGCAAAATACATACTTTACTATAATTGAAATACAAATTACAAAATACTGTAACGGCAAGTAATTAAAATACAAAATACAAAGTATTTGAAATATAAAATACAAAATACAGTATTTTAGCTGTTTATAATTGAAAGACAAAATACAAATTACAAAATACTTCTTCCATATACTTCATCCGTGAGTTATATCGGACTCGGACCGATTAGAATCTGTGGAGTAGCAGTAGTGTTCGTTCTCGCTCAGTGCAAATAGTTGTATGCATTTTTATATGCTATTTGCATTGGTCTGGCGTTTTTGTTCGTCTCGGTTACCATGCGAACATCTATGGTTGTCTCCATCTTGCCCCGGATAGAGGGACAGACACACCGTGCAACCGTCTTAACCTGATTTTCCAACTTGTACCTAGGCTCGGGCTCATGGGGGAAGAAGGTCATAGAGCGATGTGCGACCTCTGATGCCGGATTCGCCTCCGCACATTGCAAGCTTCGCGGGACAGAAGACTCCTGAGCCTTCTCATGACTCGCTCCCCCACCTCAATAGTTGACGACCTCTGTGGCGTAACGGTAGAGCATTCGACTGCTATGCAGGGGGCGCGGGTTCGATTCCCGCTCAGTGCAAATATTTGTATGCATGAATATGTATATTTGCATTGCTCTGGTGGTTTCTATGTATAATAGGTATGTATTTACAAAAAATAAATATCTAAGTATGTTTATCCGCATTCTAGATTCCATAACACAAGCTAGTTAAGCTATGCTTACCATGGGTCTAGATAGCGTTGCGTAGAATGTCGAGGAATATTTATTATTATTATTATTATCTTGAGTATTAGGTACTTGCTCGCAAAAGAAGGCGGCGGTAGTCCACGCGCTTGCTCCGCGCACCATCGCCCAGAGCAATGCGCTGAGCGAGAGGCCTACCTCGCCTACGGTCGCCATGAGGACCCGCCTCGGCGTTTCTCACGACGGGCACTCGATCAGCGTGTGCAGTTCTGAGTCCTTGTTTGTATCACAATGATGGCACTCACGCGTTGGCTCCTTCTAGAGACCGGCTTAAGTAGACGGGGCAGGTAATTCGCGAAACACTAATTTCCATTCCAGATCACCTGTGTATGAGAGGCCCCCGTGTGGTCTCTCAAGCCGGTCCTCTATGATGATTCTTACCGCTACTGGGTGGTATCCCCTGAAGACCCTGTTAGTTATCATGCGCTACGATTGTCGCAACGGTTGCGCAATACTGGACTTCAGGGTCTCCGCTCGTCCAGATTGAACACCCGTATAGGGCCATGGACAGAACAATTCCCCCGTACCTAGTCATACGACTCCCTCAAGTTGAGGAGCAGCCCCACCAAAGCACCAGCTGCGCTCTTCAGCTTGTGGCCCAGACTTCAGAAATACTCTCTGAAGTCCCATCGGCCATCGAGCACATACCCCGAGTATTTCGTAAGGGGCTGGATGCCGATGGGATTGCCTCCCACTATGAGGATGGTGCCTGCTGGTGGCGTGCGCTGAGACCCATGAAAGTTTTTTGTATCGTTGTTCGTATCCAATATTCAACAGGAGCGGCTTCAGGACTAACTTAGGAATACTCAGGAATACTCAGGCCTACCCGATCCAACGTGATATTTACTAAATAAAATATTTTAATATTCTTGTCATATTATTATAAATAAGAAAGATTTTTGAATGAATCGATGGAAGGAATCATGGTATCAGTGTTTGTGTTAACCTAGTACTTTTTGCACGAAATTCTAGGCTCACATAAACTTCAAGAAATATTTATCTAGGTCGTGGGAACGGGATTTGTATTTTACGGGGGTAGAGCCACGGGCAACAGCTAGTTTCATAATGTTTGAGCATACCTAACACATATTGATGATGTGACTGAGTATTCAAATATGAATTAGGATTTCAACGTGTGCGTTACGCCAAGAAAACTTCTTAATTGACAACATTTTTTAAATTTTGGATCCGAGAATTTATTATCGATTATATTATGGCTATAAATTCCTTCCATTGCTGTACCGAACTACTTAAAAACGTAATAACAAAAATAAGAAAATATCTTTATTATATTATGTAACTTTGATAAAGTTCTCACTAATTCTCAGTTTACATATAGTGCTAATTCGTTTACGTTAAAATCGATTACCTTATCTATTTTAACTATTAGACACCTCTCGCTTTTATTTCCCGCCGTATTGGAGCGTGTGAATTTACGCAATGCAATATTTGGTCTATGATTGGTCAACTTTTTAGCTAGGACTACCAATAACCAATTGTAGATCGAGTTCAACGTACGGAAATGCAGCTGATATTTAATTTGACTTGACAGATGTGTGTCGTCGTGTTGTGTGGCGTCCCGTCTATTTATCTTTAGAATTTTATTATTATTTACAGATTTTTTACATAATTCTTTGTTTAGAAATGTGTTAAAGTGTAAGTTTAAAATAGCTTAGTTATATATTTAATAATTATTATAAGGATTTAATCAAAAGATTAAACACTACACAGTATTTAGAAAAATGGACCGTAATATGAGGTAAGATAATATCCATCTGTTTTCGATGAGATTGCTTTCAAGTTGATCCAGATTTTTGTTTAAGGCCACTGATAGTACCTAGTTTATTAATATTTCTATCATATAGTATAATTCAGGCAGTTTTTATTTGAATTCATCTGTAGAGACGATAGGGATTGAAATGCTTGACTGTCGAGTATGCTTCATCAGGCTTCATCGTGGCATGGTGAGCAGGCACCCGTGATAGTTGGTATAACAAAGAACTGTAACATGTTTACCAAGCGTGCGCGCGTGGGTTTTATTTATATTATTATCACGCCACGCGCTCAGCTTATCACCTCGTTTGTGTATATAATAATGTTTATGCTTACTACTGCTGCATTGTATAAAGGATTTTACTTTTTTTTGAATGATTGTTTCAGTAACAGAAAATTATGAAGTTTTATGTATGTTTTCTGTGGAACCTTTATTGTTTTGTTGAAAAGGAGATAATGGTTTTAGTGACAATAGATTTTTTAATTCATGACATTAAATGTCCTTTTTTGACATCGGTTGAATAGTAATTATTAATACATATAGCCTACTGCAAATTGTAATGCTTTTAAACATTGATATATTGTAAATGTGACGGGGTTAGTCATGTCATTAATAATGATAAAGCATGTCATTTCTGGGTATTAGTGGTTAGTTTTTTATTGTTATTATTAAATGAAATGTTGTCGACCTGCTTTTATTTTTCATACAAAATGATACAATATGCCAGCAATCATAAATAAATCAAGTAAAACCTTCAATTTTAAAAAAAAATAACATGACACATTGCTGATTATCTTTATTTAACCAACTTGGTGAACCTGAGGTATTTTGTACATACATATATACAGAAATATAATCACGCATTTATCCCCGGAGGGTTAGGCAGAGGTGATTTAACACCCACATTTCACCAATCATTGTCCTACATAATAGGGGGTGAGCCTATTGCCGTCTTCCGGGCACTATTGTTGACTCAAGCCATGCATTGAGTCTGAGTCTGGGCTGTATATATCTGTCTGATGTTAAACAGCCCTATCCCTTAGTTGTCTTGTACGACACCACATGGGAATACATGTGGTAGTTCAAATTCTACTCTGCCGGGAACCATGCGGCTTTAGTATTTTGTTTGAATTCAAATTAGTGAAACCTCATGATTGTCAACTAAAACTTAGCCATTTATTCCTACCAATACTAGGCATCACATCTATATATTTAAATTGAATGGTTCCAGATCAACTTACCTGAGCAACAGTGGCCCACGCTCCTTGCCCCACATGGGTGGCAGTAAGCGCCACAACAATGGTAACGGTCACAGTCCACGGCTCAGTCCTCCGGCGCAGACGCCTCCTGTGCTCAACAACAATAATCAGAATGATGATGTCATCAACTATATTTATGATTCTTGGAATAAGGTGAGTTCAGGAGAAAGACCATTTTGTTAGAAAAAAATACTGTCTTGTGTGTACTGTGTGTAAAACATAGGGGTGTATATACAGCACTTAAATCCGTCAATATCACCTGGCAATCAACAAACGAGACTCTGATACAGGTTCTCTTCAGGAGTTAGTTGCTTCAATAAATGCCATAAGAAACCAATATACAAAGACCTAAATGAATACAGATATTGTATAAGCTATCACTTAATCAGTGTTACATCCTGTAACTACCAACCGGTTTTTTGACATGAGTAACAAATTTCATATAATTACAGAATTTAAATAAATATTTTAAATATTTATTTCAGTAATAATAGTTTCTAGTTTCAAATTTCATTTAGTATTATTTATGTTTTATTAAATTTAATAAAGTTGTTTCATAGCTGTAAAAGAAAACTAAACAAAATTCCAGGTTATAAAAATATGTATTATGCTGAAGAATACTGTTGGAATGTGTATCTAGCATAAAACGTGGATGCTAATTAATTATTACAGGCATTATAATACATTATGCAAATAGAATGTGTGTGTGTGTAAATATACTTGACCTCCTTAGTGCAGTTAGTTTTTTAAAAAATGAGTAAAATTTGTTGTATAAAGATAATTCTTGTAATGTAGTTTATGAATGTTCTGTTTACGAGTGTTTTTAAAAATGATAAAAGATTACTTAAATGAAGAAACTACTGAAATATAAGCATAATCTGTAAAGACAGCAAAATATATTATATGGTTTCTATGCATGAAGACCCCCTGTGGGCTCACTCTACCCCTCAATCCAAGCTCTCCAGCTTCTGTGCGGAGCTAGGCTGGCTTCTCTAGCCAGTACTCTACACACACAATGGCCTAAAAGTAGGCTAAGTGCGGACAAGGGAGTCCCTTTCCATTCCAAGCTCTCCAAGCATGCACTCTGTCACTATGAAGTGACAAGACTCCCAGGCTATGTGAGTACCTGCTTCGGCAGTTAGGAGAGGCTAACAAGGTGCTTTCACTTTTTAGACATTCCTCCTTGATGGGCCTTACCACTATCTAGAGTCTCTCACATTGAGAGAAAACCTGTATCCAATCATGGTTAATAGCAGCTAGCAGTTAACATGCTTGCTTTCCAAATTCCAGGTGACCCGCGAACTAGAACGCGGCAGTGAAGATGCCAGGTATTACCAGGATGTTCTGGCTCCGCGCCAGCTCGCCAACTTCAGACCATTCAACCTCGAGGAGTGGTGGGCCCGGCGCCTCCTGCAGAGCATAAACCGCAACAAGAACCGGTCTTAGTTCCATGGTGAAGAGCGTTCGGAAACTCGTCAGTTGTGCCCATTGCAGGAAACAAACTTTTTAATAGGATGGAAATTCAGTATGGTATACTTGGTTTTGGCAGCAGTTCTTATGTACAATGTGTTAAATATTTTTGCTCCATGGTTTGAGAGTTGGCAGTAATTTGATTAACAAAATGTTAATGTAACACCTCTTTATAATATCTGTAAGGGTCGTCTTATATTAGGCAACTAGAAAGAAGCTGTAGTTTCGTTTCCATAAAACGCAACTGAAGTTGACGAGTCTCGTACATTACACAACTGGAGACGTAAGATCTTTTTTCAATTTCTTGCAAAAATTTAATGTCAAATTGTTGTTCCACCAATTAAGGTAATCCATCTTGTCGATACTTTTTGAGAGTTGCTGATTTATTGTTGAGACGCGCGACGCGAGTTGCAGGCAACTCGTTGCGTATATCATTTAAATGAACGAAACTGATTGGCGATACAGTGGCACGCTAGTTGGCGACTCGAGTCACTTTTTAGTTGCCTAATGTAACAAAGGGCTTAGTGTGAGCTAAAATGAGGTTTACCAGCTCAATAAATCGTCAAAATGTTTTATATTATTTATGGTTCATAGTGTTGCCAATTAAAGATACAAATGGGTTGAGATTATATGGATGGGCATAGTGTAGACAAGTTTATGAACGAAAGTGTAGTGTCTCATTGTACAGTTATACAAACTACTACACTAAACATTCGTTGTTAAAAGACAATTAAAATATGGCAGATAGACTTCGATTCAGTGCATTAGACGCATTTAATATATGAAAAAATATACAATATATTATATTCGAAATAGGTATTTGTGAAATAACTTTATAATGAACGTAGTATTAAGAGTAGAATTATTTTGCTCTATGGTAGGCTTTTTCTATGCATTTATTTCTAGAGAACACTATTAAATGTTATATACACCCATTTTACATATTTCAAAATTTTAAAACGTAATATATTTAGTTTAATGTCACTGGATTTTTAAACTGTATAGAGGTGCATGTATTGTGAAAGATACATTTTTGCAATGAGACATTACTGTTACTCGAGATTATACATTACAATTTTTGTTTCCCTTCATTATGTAAACTTTTACCTCAACAAGACTATGAGTGATCATAGATCAGAATTCATAGATCTTCGAAATTCGAAAAACATTTTTTTTTAATATTAATTAAGAATGATAAGGAAACACTATGCTAGTGTTTATATGCATTTTGTTGTTTTTACCCGACTGCGCCAGAAGGAGGGTTATTAATGTGTATTTTCAGAATTGTGTTACTATTGGACGTACAACAAACTAACATTTGAGATTAGTACGATTATTTGAATAGTTTTCCAATGTTTATCGTAACGGTTTTAATATTAAAGTTGTATTATAACATCCTGTATGTTAAACTACATCTCATTCTTGAAACAAGATGATGGAATTGTTTTTTTTCCACGAACACAAAAGAAAATGTTGTTAATATTTTACAATATAAGCATTGATGTAACTAAAAATTAAAGATACTTTCTCTTTTTACTTTCTCGAAGAGTTCACTCAACAATCGGCGCTGTTCAAATTACGCATGCAAAACATGCTCACAGCTACATTTACAAGGTGGTTTAATATAATGATAACAAAGACAGACAAACAACAAATCACTTAAAACTATATTGTAAGGCCTAAAACATGCTTGTGGCTCACAATTTTCACAATTGTATATGATACTAGCATTGTCTCGTGGTTTTACCTGAGTAAGTCCTGATCCTGTAAAGATATCGATATAAAAATTAGCCTATGTTACTTTTGAATAAAATAGCTTTCTAATTGTGAAAGAAATGTTACAATCGGTTTATTGGTTGTGTTAAACAAAAACATTTTTTCCTCTTTATCTTTACTATTATTATATAGCTGAAGAGTTGGTTTGTTTCAACGCGCTAAACTCAAAAAATACTGGTTCGATTTTTTTTTTTTATCTTGAATAGCCCGTTTATCGACGCAAGTTTAAGGCTATATATCATCGCGCTTCTACTTAAGGGAGCGGAGCAGTAAATATAAATGTCAAAGTCTTACTGCTAGCGAGATATAAGTTAATATTCTTGCTATTTACCTATAAAGAAAAATGTAACGCCACGACAACATTTAAGTCAATCTAGAGACTACTTTAAATTTTTGTGACGAAAGTGAAAGTAAGAAATTATTAATTCTGTATATACCATTAAAACAGCACTTATATCAGTTTAGTAAATCGACCACCGGTTCGAAACGCGGCCCCGACCTGAGAAGACTCCGGCAAAAAACTCAGCGGGCATTTCTTTTTTTTGGTCTATTAACAAACATACACTTAGTCTACTTCATCTAAATTCGAAAATTTACTTGAGTAGCATAGTTGAGCGAACAGCTCATTTCCAAGCTTGTTTATCATCCAAGTATTCTTGGATTTTATAATAGCCTTTCTGGCACAATTTACGTTTAACAATATTTTCTGATAAATTTGTTATTTATTTATTTTTAAAAATAATTAAAACATAAATACACGAAACTAACTCGCGATCATGTCCCGTCAAACAACCCACTCCGCATCGTTCCCGGCGGAAAGGTGGCCATGATGCTGGCCGTGTTGGCCCGCTGAATCGCAATAGCCAACCTTTGCCCCAGGAACGAGCCGGATCGGAAGTCACCGCCTTGGTCGTGGATGCGGCGGCCAATGTTTTAAACAATATTTTTAAATTTATACACTGGTAAATCCCTCAGAAATGTATGGTATCCTTCTTTTTGGTTACATCTATGTATTGAAGTACATATAATGTGTGTTTATATTAAGATTGTGATATAAATTATTTGTAACTTCGTCAAAGCAATAATAGTTGGCATGATAATGGGAAACATTATTTATAAAATGTTATTCCAAGTAGGTGATCTTAGGTAATGTAAATAGCTTAGTGTGAATTTCTATTTTAATTTCCGGCCGCGAGTGTAACAACGGCCTAACTTTATTTTTTCAATAGATTTGCTATGAAAGCAAACTGGACTAACATAGTTTTTTGAAATCGTCAATAGATGGCAGTATAAAACAATGTTAAACAATTTTCGAATGGCTGTAGTGGATTGCTAATGCTAATGGATTGCATACGCTACGAGAAATCGTTACGATCGCACTGAGCGTTTTAAACTGTACCGATAAATCAATTGTGTGCTTGAACGTATCTAAAAACGGTACAGTTTTTATTACCCACATGCATCTATTTACTTGTGCGTGCTTGTGTATTATGTATGTATGTACTCATTACGAATTTTGATAAAATGTCGGTTAAACCGTTCTTGCGCTCGCGGCCTCAATTGTAATAATTAAGTGAAGTGTCATCGCAATTTAGAAATGGCTAGATATTGTGTTGTTTCATTTGATTTAATAGTATTGACTGTACGTTCTGTTGTGCTGATGCAAGTGATGGTGGCTCCTCGTGTTCTTAAGTTAATATCACTATATTAACTTTCTTTTTTCTAGAATATGGGCCTTAGTCTGAGGCCACTATTCTAGAATGCTAGGTACTCAGTTCAAACCTGAAGACAGATTTTATTGACAATCTGTCAAATATGTCAAATCTGTCAAATCTGTCAAATCTATCAAATCTATCAAATCTGTCAAATATGTCAAATCTGTCAAATCTATCAAATCTGTCAAATCTGTCAAATCTGTCAAATCTGTCAAATCTATCAAATCTGTCAAATCTATCAAATCTGTCAAATCTGTCAAATCTGTCAAGTCTGTCAATCTGTGTATATATCTTTCATCATAGAAATCGAGTTGTAGGACTGATTTTTAAAATACAGGCCTAACTGTCGTGGAGTTTATAACAGTTATAATTTCTCTACAATATGTTCTGGTTTCGTCCCCGCAGCCCGTGAACCTATTCTAGGAATAAAAAGCTTAACATACATACATACATATAATCACGCCTTTATCCCTGGAGGGTTAGGCAGAGGTGAATTGACACTCACATTTCACCAATCATGGAATTTGGTCCCACGTAATAGGGGTGAGTCGTTTGCCGTCTTCCGGGCACTATTGTTGACTCAAGCCATATATCTGAGGCTGAGTCTGGGTTGTATATATCTGTCTGATGTTAAACAGCTGTACGTACCCTTAGTCGCATTGTACGACACCGCATGGGAAGAGATGGGGTGGTCCAAATTCTACTCTGCCGGAAACCCGTATCTCAAGTATTCGGTAATCTATGATCTCTTCTGTTCTGTCTTATTTATGAATACAGTGGTTTTATTGTTCCTGAACATGTCATTTTTTCTATTGAGTACTTTTTTCTGACTTACTATCCAGAAATTCATTGATGCAAAATTTTTTTAGTCACAAGCATTTGTAAAGTCAATTTCATTTGATCCATTAACCCCATCAACGTACCCGGCGCCAAAGTGCCCATTACGCTGGCAGCATTACCCCGCTGGATAGCAATGGCCTTTGCGATTAAATCATGGAACTTACTATTTTTGCCGACGTTTCGAATGCTTTGCGGCACCTCAACGTCAAGTCAAATGACCACCACTTGTCTTTACGTTTTTGAAATATTAACTTTATGCACAAACAAGTACATAGGCGAATTTAATGTTACAGGCATTATCTGCCAGTCAACCAAAAGTTGTGCAGAGATAGACTCAGTAGGTGCATCATTTAGAGTAACATTAAAATAATGTCCCATAAACAGATATCTGAAATTTAAAGTTTCTGGTAAGTCTTTATAGCACTTGTAACAGCACAACAGTACTCGAGCTTTTACAGATAGACCTGAAGTTAGACCTGCCTAGACTGGATATGAACCGGCCGTGTCTAGGCACGCCCCGATGTACCTATAGAACATTCCATTGACGCATGTACTTAGCGTTCGAGACTTGTAAATACGTTGAACTTGATGCAGCGCTACAGATTATGGATTTGAATAAAAATGTTTTATAAAATTGTTGTTTTATGTTCTTGTAGTCAATGGTTAACATCATAAGTCGGTAGCTTTTTTTTTTTATACAACTAAGGTGGCAGACAAGCACACGGCCCACCTGATGAAAAGTGGTTACCATGACCTATGAACGTGTGTAACACTAGTGGAGTCACATCCGTGCTGCCGACCCTGTAAGAACAGAGATTAGAGCTTAGTGGTTAAGAAGTTGGCTTTACGATCGGTAGGTCCCGGGATCGAATCCTGGCCATTACACTACCGACGTGAACCCACTCCTAACACGCAGTTTAGCTAAACTGGAGGGGTTAAAGGTAATATTAGTAATTTCGTTTCTAACATTCTTAAAAAAAATATTGACTTTATTTTTGGTCGGTCCAATACTGGACCTTAAGCCAGAGTACCTATTATCCGGTGCCCTACACGGTGGTGGGGTGTAATGGGCAAAGCATGGTGAGAGCAAATGCAACTGTACTGGGATGGGGACTTCGCAATGGCATGGCACTTGTGATTTTGCCATGCAGCGGCCATCTCGTGGCACTATTATATACTTATTATGTGCTCGTGGTTTCGTTGGAGTGAAATATTATATGGGATTTATTCTCGGGACATATCTATACAAATATTATGGAGCTGAAGAGTCTATTTCTTTGTTCCAACGCAGAAATCTCAGGAATTATTGGTACGAATTGAAAAATTCTTTTTATGTTGAATAGTCTGTTTATCGACGAAGGTTTTATGCTATATATCATCACGCTACTACTTCAAGGGAACGGCGCGATGCTCATAAATGTCAACAAATCTGGCAGATTTCCTTACATTATTTGAAAACTAAAGAAGTATGGCCTCAAATATTAGATATTAGGTTTCAAAATATGCCTCGGACGAAGTTTGGGCGGGTCGGCTAGTTCATCACAAAAAATGTAGGTACCATTGCTTGGTACAGTGTACCATCGTGACTCGGGTCCAAGCCAAGCTCACCTACAGGCAGTGGCTTTCCTCTCGAGGTAGGGAGGTCAAACGGCAGTCGCTCCGAAAAAGCGGTATAAGATAAACTAAGTCATATATTACGACCGGAAACGGTGCGCTCTGTGCGAAATGAAAGGAATTTCATCCCATACTCGCCCAGGATGTGGAAGGTACTCGCTGCTGTGGTTTTTCCAAGCAACTACAATATGGAGTTCTTCAAGACGGGCATTAGAAGGTTCTTACAGAAATGGCAGCACAAGTATGACTCCACTAGTGTTGCACACATCCATAAGCCACGGTAACCAGTTTCCATCAAAGTGTGCTTGTCTGCCACCTAACTGGTATAAAAAAAAAACTCTGATGCAACCGGGAACAACTCTTTGATAACGAGTATTTCTAATTATAATGCGTAGCTTTAATTCTTGTACCTTAATTGAAATAAATATTCACAATTAATGCAACCGAGAATGTACATTTTCGATATGATCTTTTGAAGAAAGAAAGAAAGAAAAAGCATTTATTCAAGAACACACAACGTACAGAGAATCAAACACAGGTTTAGTTTCCAAGAAATTACTAATGGAAAACCTAATATGTGAGGCGGCAGTTCTGGGATTTTTTAAATTTAGTTTTTCATCGAGCGTCAATCCTGGAAGCATCTGGCACCCTCTCTTATCCATAATTAATTTTATTTTGACTTTTACGGAGGGATTATGTCGCACAAAAATGCACGGCGACTGTGGGTTGCCGAAGGTGAGGTTGAGAGGAGTTTATTGTACTCAACACTTTTGTAACATAATAATTCACATAAATTTTAAGACCAACATTGTATAAACTTATATTTGAGACAATAAACTTATCTTTTACAGGAGCGACTGCTGTTTGACAAACGAAATCCTGCACCCTAGCCACGTCCGTTGATTAGGAGGTTTACCGGCTTTGACTTTGAATATAATGACCCCTCCAGATACCGATATACATAATGTGGCACCTTATCTACCTACCTATGCCTTTTATAAGATTTTGTCATATCGTAAAATGTTTAGATGAATGTATATTTATCTAGACATTTTACAATATGACAAAATCTTATAATATATTATAGGTATCTATTGGAAGTGGCTACATGCTTTCGTGCACAAAACTGCACAAAATTTCCCCCGTCGGCTTGCGGGGTGGTTATGTCGGACTCGAACCGACTAAACCATCACAAAACAACTAACCCTTCGTTTTCACCACGAAATAAGTTGTAAACTTGCTTATAAGTACAAAACTTGTTGAAGACTTGTAGAAGACTAATCAAAACACATAACTTGTTTTATACATGTAGGTATCTCGGATACTTTTTCGTTCACATAGTATATATAGCCAACAAGTATAAAACACATTTGCGTTCACACTGAAGCCTGTGAAATATTACAACTTGTCAAATACATGTTTTATACTTAGGTGAAAACGAGGGGTAAGTATGTAGGTACCTACCTACTTTACAACAGTTAAATAATTCTCCACGACTACACAATTCATCTTACACATGTCGAAATAATGAAGTTAGAAAAAGTTGCGGTGTAATCTGTTTGTTAACTAGGACTTGGAAACTCGTTAGGTGGTGTGGCGCGCGCCTGCGGCTCTCCGTCAGCCGCGTGCGTCCTACATAAATAAATAGGAGCTGGGAACAACCGCAGTTGTTTGAAATACGACCGTACGCCGCTTATGAGAGGTTGCGTCTTGACGTATATGTGACAAACAGAAGTCAATACCTATCGGTATACTTAGTGACAGGATAGGGAGATAAGCTGAGACTAAAGTATAATAATATATGCCTAATGAAAGTAATGATTTTGCCAGGAGGTAGGACACCGTGGTATTTCCGCCCAATTGTGCAGTCCGACTGGAGAAGTACCTCCGCCCTACAGAATACCGCGGTTATAATATCTTCGTGTTGTGTTCCCAGCGGTGAGTAGGGTAGCCAGAGCTCACTGGAGAATTTGCGCTGTCAGTGGGAGGACTAAAGGCTTGTCCTGCTTTGTCCTATACACTGTCGTCATAGAAACTTTGTGCTTACAGGGTCGGCAGCGCGAGTGTATCTTCTCTGGTATTACACACGTCCATAGGCCACGGTAACCACGTTCCATCAGGTGGGCCGTGCGCTTGTCAGCCACCTAAGTGGTGTAAAAAAAATATGATTAGGTATATGCCTATTTAAACCCCCTGATATCTTAGGGGTGGACATACGGAAATCATATACTTATATGTGACAAACAGAATTTAATACCTATCAGTATACTTAGTGGCAGGATTGGGAGTAAAGTATACTAATAAGTAGGTCCCTAATGAAAATACTTACACCCTCTAAAATCGAACCACATGTTCTGGCCGATTACCTGATTTCGTAGGGGTAGATATACGGAAATCAATTTACCTGCGGATGGCTATCTATCCATGTCCTAGAGTAGTAGATTCAGTTGGAATGTTGGACGCCCTCCAGTCACCAGCCAGCCTTCATCAGTTCATCAGCCAGCAGATAGACTGATGAGTTTAAAAAGATGGCTGGGACAGACTGGATACGGAGGACCGAGGAGTGGGAGTTATATTCAGTAGTGGACTGCGATAGCCTAACCAAATTGATTGATTGAAGGCTAACGTGACTCTTGGAAATAAATTTTACATAAATATAAATATGAATTTTATTTTAATTTTTTTACATAGGTATCTTATGTTGGTGATATTTCTAGGAATTTTTTCTATTGCAAAAGCCATTAAATTGGGTATTTTACTGCAGTTCCAAACTATTTAACTGAGTTTATTAAATTAAGAATGCTAAAAGTGCGGTACAAGTTGTGTTGGTTCTTATTTTACAGTTTTTATTAATTTTTAATCAACCAATTTATATTTATATACACTGACGGACTCATAAACTGCATCAAAGTTCAGGTTTACTCTAAAAGGATTTTTTATAATAAGTATGCAAACTTTTTAGATTAAATTATATAAATATGGAAAGACTGGCTCTTAATCTTAAAAAAAAATTAAATTTAAAAATAGAACTGCAGTAAAACAAATGAATATAGCCGGGAAAGAAAATTTACTTGTAGTATCAGATTTGCGTGTTATTTATAGCAAAGTTTTAAATTGATTCTCATTGATTTTTTTTGTTTTGTCAATTGAATTATTGTTACCAGCATAATTGTTGGGTTAGTTTTTTAACACATCGAGAGTTTTTGAACCATAATATGGATACTTCGTCCGAACAAGCGGCACAAATTGTAGCATTGGTGCGGGAGGGCTTGGATCAACGAACGATTGGTAGAAATTTAAATTTAAACCAGTCTACGGTTTCTAGAATATACAGAAGGTTTGTAGAGACAGGTTCTTACAGGAGGAGACGTGGTACAGGCAGAACTCGAGCAACCACAGGTCGTGATGACCGATTTATTGTTATAACTTCCCTGCGAAATCGTTTCCTCACGTCAGTTAACATCAAAACCGAGCTTAATGAAGTGCGTGGAGTAAACGTGTGTGCACGAACAATAAGAAGAAGGTTAAAGGAAGCGGATATCACCCCTTTTAGACCAGCAAATGGTCCAAAGTTGTCTACAGCTCACAGACAAGCTCGCTTAAGATTTGCGCGTCATCACCTGAATTGGACAGAAGAGCAGTGGGCCTCTGTATTGTTCACGGACGAGTGTAGGACATGTTTATATGGTGCAGATGGTCGCAGAAGAGTCTATCGTCGACGTGGGGAGCGATATGCTCAAAGTTGCATTGAGGAGCGTGTTCCTTTTGGAGGCGGTTCATGTATGGTCTGGGGTGGCATATCGATGAACGGGCGAACCGAACTTGTGTTCATAGACATGGTCCGTCAAAACGGTAATAGAGGGGGTTTGACAGCACATCGCTACATAACAGAGATATTAGAAGATCACGTGGTGCCTTACATGGGATTCATAGGCGAAAATTTTACTTTAATGCAGGATAATGCCCGGCCGCATGCAGCTGCACAAGTTCAACATTATTGCGAAGAGGTTGGGATACGTACAATGAATTGGCCAGCACGCAGCCCGGATCTTAATCCCATCGAGCATGTTTGGGACAATTTAAAAAGAGCTGTATATGCGAGAAACCCTTCGCCCACGACAGTGGCAGCACTAAGAACAGCACTTTCAGAAGAATGGGACAATATTCCGCAAGATCTTTTAAAAACCCTTATAAAATCTATGCGGAACCGATTAGAATCCGTAATAAGGGCACGTGGGGGTAATACACCTTATTAAAACACAAATAAACCCTTGTATAAAGTTTGTGTCTATTGTTAAAACCAATTTTTTAATTAAACCAATTTTTCTTAAATTTCTGTTTTTTCTTCAATAAAAGTCTTTAAGGTCCTTTCCAGTACATAAACTTAAACTTAAAGATATGACCCTACGCTGTTTTAAAGTTCACGAACCAATCTAGAGGTTTCAATTTAAATCTGCATAGAAAGTATGCATACTTGGTTAAAATATTTATTTCAAAGTCGTCTATTACTTTGATGCAGTTTATGAGTCCGTCAGTGTATAAGTTATATTATTTCATACAAGTTTCCTTATGGCCGTTTTGACGTTTAGTCTTTTAGACGTCGTTTAGACTAGTCAGTCAAATACGCAATTAGAAGAAGGTGCTTTTCATCGTCATCACTATCACAGATATTATACTGTCACTCAGTCCTGTGTATGATAGAATACTCTATTTTTAATTTTTATAGGAGGTAGGACACGGCGGTACTTCCGCCCAATTGAGCAGTCCGACTGGGGAAGTACCTCCTCCGCCCTACAGAATACCGCGGTTATAATAACTTCGTGTTCAGGCATAAATTTTATTTTACATAGGTATCTTATGTTGGTGATATTTCTAGGATTTTTTTAAATTGCAAAAGCAATTAAATTGGGTATTTTACTGCAGTTCCAAATTATTTAACTGAGTTTATTAAATTAAGAATGGTAAAAGTGCGGTACAAGTTGAGTTGGTTCTAATTTTACAGTTTTTATTAATTTTTAATCAACCAATTTATAATAGTAAATTTACAATGACGTCATAATATTCAATAGTCAAATACTATTGAATATTGTGACGTCATTGTAAATTATTTCATACAAGTTTCCTTATGACCGTTTTGACATTTAGTAAAAAGTTTCTAATTTGACTAGTCAGTCAAATAGGTACGCAATTAAAAGGTGTTTTTCATCATCATCATCACCATCACAGATATGTATAATAGTAGTATTCAGTCCTGTGTATGATAGAATACTCTATCAAACCGAAGCAATTCAGAACCACACTTTTCGGCCTGAAGATCAAAATTAAAAGTCGGGTGTGATAAGTAGGTAGCCTATGTAGGCTTCCTACCTATCGCAGGGACAGGAAAGTAATAATAAAAAGTTTAACTTAGCTGTTAAATTCTTCATCCA
Source organism: Eilema griseolum (assembly GCA_963662185.1). Classification (NCBI taxonomy): domain Eukaryota; kingdom Metazoa; phylum Arthropoda; class Insecta; order Lepidoptera; family Erebidae; genus Eilema; species Eilema griseolum. The sequence goes on from OY759243.1 coordinate 6,368,603, forward strand.
TTTAGAAAATGAAAGGAAACGTTAATGCGAAATTGGGTCGTCTACCCTTCATCCTGTCACCGCGTAATTACAATTTACCAAACGCCTTAAATTCCTTTTCCCGCTAAAAATGCTCTGGTTGCTAGGAAAAATTATAGGAATCTTCTAGGGTATTCTGACTAAGGTTGTAAGTACCTATAGGGCTTTACGAAGATTTTTGGAGCCAAGTAAACCTCATTAGCAAGCTTACTGCTGATTGACGAATGAGGGTATGACGCATATCCTCCTCTTGGGGTGGGAGATCAGACCGCAGTAGCCGTTCTAATAAAAGATGTAGGTATAAGTCAAGCTAAAGAGAGGAGAAGTAGTAAATGAACACGGGGTCCGAGGTGAAAGCCCGAATGAATATTCTGCAGTGTCCTATGTAGTATGGGTTTTAGAATGCGGATATGTCCAGGCCTAGTCAAAAATTAATAAACATACCTATTTACGCATACAACTACTTGCTTGCGGGAGTCAAACCCGCGATCTTTCTGACTTAAGGGTACTTCGATTTTATATTTCGGACACACATTTGTACTGATAAAACATGGTACTATCGGCAGTTTGCATTTTAACAACCTTTGTGTCCAAATATTTTTAAAATAACAATCATTACTTATTAAAACAAAAATAATAGATATTTCTATGCATGGATTTTTTTATACCACTTAGGTGGCAGACAAGCGCACGGCCCACCTGATGGAAAGTGGTTACCGTGGCCTATGGACGTGTGTAACACCAGAGAAGCCACACCCGCGCTGCCGACCCTGTAAGCACAGAGTTTCTGTGCCGTCAGTATAGAGGACAAAGCAGGATTCTTCTGATTTCAAAACCTTACAAATAAAACAAAATACGTACACATATCTGAACACAAACATTGCTCCAATAAAACACTATTTTACCTTTTTCCGTATTGGGTCACACAGCGTCGCTTCTGTTGAAATGGAGCTCGTAATTCATTTCCAACCATCAGTTAATCATTGGAACAGCACCGCCGAAATTGAATTAACGTTTCAGGACTGGAACGGCGCGGCCTGATGAATCGAAGGCTGCCAGTCCCGACCGGCCTTTAATCGATGGGTAAAACCTCTATTTCACTAATTTAAATTCTGTTACGTTGACGATTTAATTTTGGTGAAAATCTTTTAATGAAATTTGTCGCTGAACCGAACTTACTAGAGTCAAGAGCTCTAGAGTAAGATCGGGTATAATTGTCGTTTATAAGCGTCGGTAGCTCAGTGGTTTAGGAGTCGGCCTTAGGATCGAGAGGTCCCGGGTTCGTATCCGGGCCATTACACTACCGACGTGAACCCACTCCTAACACAAGCAATTTAGCTTAGCTGGAGGGGTTAGAGGGAATATTATTAATTTCGGTTCTAATATTCTTTAAAAGTACCGCGGTAGCCTAGTGGTATGTGTAATAAACTGCTGAGACGAGGTCTCGAGTTCGATCCCAGGTTTTACCATGGCACACACCAATGACTTTTCGATGCTTTTCGAAGTTATGTGTGTATTTATCGCAGGTTTATAAGTGCCCGGTTAATGGCAACAGGTTCGCCACCTGGGACCTAAACCTAAACTGGCGAAATGTGGGTGCTAGCATCTCTGCCTATCCCTTCGGGAATATAGGCGTGAATTTATGTTATGTTATGAATGTTATTCTTTAAAAACAAATATCGAACTCATTTTCATAAATGTAGGTACTGAAATTGGAAGAACCAAACGTCATGCCACTGACACTGATCTATCATCAAAAACATCTGCACTATCATCAAGTGTCATCAAATCAAATCAATTTATTGCGATATATGGGTACACAGGTTATAAGTAAATACATTTAGGTTCCACTATATTTCAGCCAGATTGGCATGCAATAACGTCACACATATGACGATATTTGTTTATTAGAAGATAATTAGAAGCTAAGAATTTGCAATTTAATATAGAAAATTTCATAACATTAGATCAATCTATTTCTTTATTAACTACAGCATAGCTTACAACTCACTTAACGTTGTACTACATCCGTAGCAAATAAACTGGTGCAAATAATGATAGACACAACTACAGAACTAACTCGTAGTTGAAACTGTTAGCAATTACTCAGCGTAGTTAGTAAAACATGAAGTCTGACTAGTCTGCTTCGCTCGTTTATTGAGATATGAAACAACACACCACAGTCAACACTGAAAGTTTATGCGCTGAACAACGTTAACGAATTTACAATTAACTTTACAACCTGAAATAGTTAGGTAGGTACTTCGAGGTTTATCCATTTGATCTGAATAAAATTTTAATAAAAATCTTATACCGACTTCTAGAAACAAAATATAACAACTGAAAGGCGAAAGATAACTGCATTTAAAGATTTACTGATCTGTTAGAAGTAAATAGTAATAAAAAAACATACCGATCGAATTGAATATCTCGTTCTTTTTGGAAGTCGGTTAAAAATTGAACGGTTTTGAGCATGGCTTTACTGAAGGCATTCATCTTTTTTTTCAATGTTTTGTAATAATTTTTAAAAGGCTCTTATAGAAATTGAGATTGGCGTCTCGCCATTAATAATTTTATAAACATTTACAATTTACTGGAGATTGGCAAAACTGCGTCGATTCGCTCCAGAAGTCATTAATGAAAGAAAGAAAAATGCTCTTATGGAAAGAAGAATTTAGAAAATTGGATAATCTAGCTAGGTGGATGGCGTCTGATGGCGCATGGAGCTCCTTCCTTATTGGCGCATCTAGTAGTAAGATATATAATATACATACATACATATAATCACGCCTTTATCCCTGGAGGGTTAGGCAGAGGTGAATTAACACCCACATTTCACCAATAATTGTATTCGGTCCCATGTAATAGGGGGTGAGCCTATTGCCGTATTCCGGGCACTATTGTTGACTCGAGCCATGCATCTGAGGCTGAGCCTGGGCTGTATATTTCTGTTCGTTGTTGAATATAATAATATAATATAATCATGTTTAATAACTTTTTTCTAAATCAAACGATATTCATTTGTTTAAACATGTGTTTTACATACATGTCATGCCACAAAGATACACAAAATCCATAAATATGTGTACACTATACTATAATCTAATCATAATCTAATCACATTATTTCTTTGTTATCTCAAATCATTGTTACCCATAATAAAACCAAGGTTCTGAACGTGAATTGAAGAAGGCCGCCTCTTTCCGTTCAATAACATAAAATTGACTTAAATTGTCTTTGATTTGTACAAAATGTACCTAATGTATACATATAATATGTAATAAAACAGTATACACATTTAGCAGTGACAACCGTTTTTCCTATTTTCGCTATTACACGGATATACCATGTTATTTTCAACAATATATGAAAGCCACAGCCCCCGTAAGGTGGACTAACCGCGGGTATCTTTGTCCCGACTCACAAATCGCTCAACTTTCGTCGTTCACTACATCATAAGCACAACAAACACATTCTTACTTCAAAACCATTTTCGCTACTAAAATTCCCTCTTAAAATACAACAACGTACTTTGTTAATTATTTGTAAGCCGATTTTAAAGTTGAAAAGCTCTTTCACCACGTTGAGAATATCACACAATTATTAGACGACATTCCTTTACATACAAAGACTTGTAAACTTTTCGTTACAAACACTTCTACAGTAGGTCAGTAGGTAATTGGGTACCCGTTTTTTCATTTGGTACAAACGTCGGTTTAAAATCCAAAGGTTCAGGTTGTGACTATGTGGTTAAAAAATCTCATAAGGTCTACATCACAAAATTTACAATCAAAATATTCAAGTTTATTTCCATGTTTTATTGTTGAAACTATTTGGATAGAAATGGACACTGCAGGCACTCCGACATACGATAGATTAGGTTAGACGGATATGGCGGAGATCAATCAATGTACATGGTTTTTTGAAACGATAACCTTTGAAACTACTTGACCGATGCTAATATTATCTATACTAATTATTACTGTTTACCTTGGGCTACTTTGTATGCTGATATTCATGAATCAGGGTTTACGCAAGTGAAACTACGGTCTAATATTAGTACTTTATATTTTACAAAGTAGAAATGAAGTGAAAATCGTTTGGTGAGGGTAGTCATAAAATTGTATATCTTGGAGTTTACTGTTCATTAGTGGCGGTTCTCAGTGGCCGATAAAACGGCTCGAAATGTAAAATTCTTCGCTGAGTCTCATTACGTGATATTTTTTTTCGTCACTAAAATATGAATACTTTTTGTTTCGTCAGACTAAACAGAGTTGTGAATAATGAGATTTGCGTTTAGTTACTAAAGATTAACGAGATGTGAGACTGAATAGACGTCATTTTAATTGGATGTCGCGAAAAATGTCAACTAAAAGATTTTTCTGCCAGACGCCATTTTATCTTTTTAATTCGAAGCTTGAGCTCTTGAATACATCGGGGGAAAGATCGGGGCTCTTAATTAGTAGTTTTTTAACCATAATCAAGCATAATAAGTGATCACCTACCATCCAATAGCTCAATAGGCCATTAGACAAATCGTACTCGTTAGACGAAAACGACTTGTGTGATATTCAAAATATTACCTATACTACTAGGCCCACAGGGTTCACTTTCCGCTCAGTGAAAAATTTGTACGCCAAAAGACATGCACCATATATACGCTGTTTTTATATTCGTTTCGGAGCGAATGATTTTGGATACAGTTTCGATAGCAAAATTTTTTACCCGTTTACGGCGAAGCCAAAGTTTATTGGTTATTGGAAGTATTAATCTGGCGAACAAAAATATTTACCCATATATAATATAATTATTCCCATAAATAATTTTTTCGCTTTTATACTTTGATACGAAACTGCCTAAAATCCGAAGCGACTATGAAATCACCCAGCATACTCAAACTAAGCTTCTAGAACACTTATTGTTCTATTCATAAAGAAGCGAAAGAGGTACGCCTGGATCGTGGCAAGTGGAAAACTTAGTCTCTGCCTACCCCGCTGGAAAAAGCCAGACTATGTGTGTATGCCTAAACAGTCTTTAAATTCATCCTTCAATGAAATCTATCAAACATGGCTACATAAACAGGTACAACACATGATTAAATTTACAAGATGAGAGTATTTTCTCTTCAAAATTAAAGTCATATTTAACAATGTTCAAACAGTTAATGAGATGCTAACGATATCGCTCCAAACTCCGCTATCTCGCGAGAAACAGCGAAACATTTAATTAAGAAATAAAACAACGTAATCAGTTGCATCGTTATAATTTTATTTACTTATAAACAACATTCGCCGAGTCGTTGGTTTTCGTCCGTATTTTTTTTTGCTTTTTTATGTTTGCTTCGTAAAAAAACATATTTGTATTATCGTAAAACATTGGTCTAGCATACGTTGCCGTCGTTAGATAAATAGAGATTGTACAGTTGCTATGAAAACTAATATCAAGTATTACTTTGTAGGATTCGTACATTTTACTTAAAAGGTTCTATAACATTTTCAGAAACTTAAAAGTTTAGTCCAGTTACTGTACTTAGAAATTATTTTGTAAAATAAAATAGCTTAGCATATACAATTTTTTTTGACAACAAAGTTAGTTCTAAAATGTTATTGTAAAGTTTAATGAGAAAAAATCTGTCTATGGTATTATCTTGTCTATGAATCCTATATAAGGAGGTTACCATTAACAAGTTTTCATAGCATTACTCTTAGAGTTATTGTTCTAAGCTTCTGCTACTTGAGCTTGAGATTGAGTGGTGACTACGCTGGTGTTGTTGGACACAGAGTCAGGGTCTTGCTCACGGACTCCCATCCAGGGGAGACGCTTCTGCAGTTCCGCCCTGTAATAAAATAATTTTAATTTTAATGCATGCATACATAATGTACTCACGCCTGTAAATCCCCGAAGGGGTAGATAGGGACGTATTGACATGTACATTTCGCCAATTATGATTTGACCGAAAATCATAATTGGCGAAATGCCACGGCCACGTAATAGAAAGCGAGCATATTTTCGTCAAGCGTTTACTGTCGGTTGAAGAACAGCCCTATACCTTAGTCGCCTTTTACGATACTCACAGGAAGGGGGGGGGGAGGTTAATTTTTATTCCTCCGGTAACCAACACGGCTTGGTAATGGTATTTTGGAAATATCGACTTCAATCATGCACGTACAGCGTCCAAAGTTTTTACTTCGAAGTCCGAGGTCCAGGTACATCCAGGCGAATTAAGAACTAACCTGTATCTGGGATGGTTGATGGCATACACCCATGGGTCTATACAGGAGACCACCTTAGCGCAAACAGCTGGCACCATGGTAGCGATCGGCGTCAACAGGTTCCTGTGAAGAAAGATCGATGTTCAATTCTGTTATCTAACATGGCTAATATTGTCTGTCTGTAGCCCTTCAGTGCCCATAGCACGAAAAATAATTGAATTCGTAACGTAAACTTATCGAGAGAATGCAGTATTGCGAACGCACCTGTGTGTGTGTGAAGCCAGCTAATCACAATGTTCTGTTCTCTCGATACGTTTTAGCTGTGAATACGATTATTTTTCGTGCTCGGGACACTGTTCTTTATCCAAGGGTTAACTAAACTTGTAGGTACTTTATGGTGCCCGAGATCTGCTCTCTTACTTGCCCTTTCCATAGTTTGGTTTGAATGACTTTTAAGGAACGTTTTAAGTGTAGTAAAGTGTAGTGTTATACATTAATTATCTGGTGTGCTGTAATATTGGTTTAAGCTTACGAGATCTCAGTAGAGCCCCATAAATAAACTGATACCTATGAGCTCAACATACCAAAGCACTCGCCTCAGTATCTGGGAGAGAATTTTCAATAAATCCATCAAAAAATATATTATTGATACTAACCTATCTCCAAAGGCACCGGTCATAGCGACGAACGCGTATGGTGTCCAAGAGCAGATGAACAGGAAAAATATCGTGAAAGCAACTTTGGCTATTCTGATCTCCACGCTGCGGCCTGCGTCCTCCTTGTTAGCAGCCAGAGATTTGACATTCATCTTTTTCGCTTGCTCTTGTAGCATGCGCTCGTGGAGACGTACCTGGGAATAAATATAAATTATATCATTTGATGAGTATTTTGTATTTGAAGGCAAACGGCAGGTGGGATGCCCCCTACCTAGGTGAATTGCAAACCGGAAAAAGGAGGCTGGGACAGACTGGACGCGGAGAGCGGAAGATTGTGAGACATGACGCCTATGATTGGTAGAGGTCTATGTCCAGTAGTGGACATAGACCTAACATAGTGGACATAGACAATAGGCTAATTGCTCCTTAAATAGTATTTGTTAAACCTGTAGCAAAACCTTGCCCATAATGAAACCAATACTTTTATGATTATTGCTTAATCAAACGCGAGAAAACCGAGGACATGATATACATTTCAAAATGAGTACCTCTTTCTTTTGAATTCAGATAAAAATAAATATGATTAAGTTATTATTATATAGACGACAAGATTGCCGTCACCGTCTGCCATCTTGGAATCATATTAGCAATGGACCACAGGGGAATTGTTGGATACCACACTCAATTTGTTATTTTTATAATTAAAAATAAATTGCTGCATATCTGGACATTACTTCTAACTTCGTGTTCTATCTATCATAACATCTAACACAACTTCATGTTGTGTTCCCAGCGGTGAGTAGGGTAGCCAGAGCTCACTGGACAATTTGTGCTGTCAGTGGGATGACTAAAGGATTGTCCTGCTTTGTCCTCTACACTGACGGCACAGAAACTCTGTGCTTACAGAGTCGGCAGCGCTAGTGTGGCTTCTCTGGTGTTACACACGTCCATAGGCCACGGTAACCACTTTCCATCAGGTGGGCCGTGCGCCAGTCTGCCACCTAAGTGGTATAAAAAAATAACAGCTGCATGCGCTGAAACTGTCAGAACAGGGTTTCTACCTAGATTTTCTGAGAATAAGTCAATATCATCTGCAAGCTAATATACGTAATAGAGCTGATTAACGAACGAGATCTGACGCAGTTCTCTTTCTTGGGGTAGAGAATCTGGTAACATTATTGGCGTAGAAGCAAAATTAAAGCCATGAAAAGGGAGAGAGCAAAATTTCAAAAAAAATCCCGCGGACTGTCGGAACACGGGTAACGCTGGGCATGAGCATCTGGCTAAAAAATATATCACCAGATAAGAAAGGATAACAAAAGTTAATTTACCCTTGTCATATTTGAATTATAATTCTTGTTGCGTGTAACCTACATAATAAACTTTACACATGTAACCATAATGAATTAGATTTTTCCCTAAATAAGTAATTCCTTTTATTCGTGTTTTTTTCCTCATGTCCCTCGGCAAAGGAAACTCTCTGTGCGGCGTGTGAGGGCTCCAAAGAGTTCGGATTTTTGAATAAATTAACTCGCTGCGAATACAATTTAAAAGGATGATGGGGTAATTTTGAAGGTATAAACGAGTAATTATTATGGGTGTATTCTTTTGTGTCGAAATTGGGCTGATATTATAATTTGATTTAATCTTATTAGTAACTGAAATTTGTAAATTTACAGGATTTTTTTATGTTATGAACGAGGGTGGCAATTGGCAATAATACTAATTGGTTGAATACAGTTTTAAAGGTATTTAAGAGGGTTATAATATTCCTTTACCTAAGTTATAATATTTGTCCTGCCAATTTATGCAATGACAGCGACTTTTTCTCATTAAGGTAGGCAAAGATAAAAAAATAATAATGACGAAGATATTACAAAGCCTCTATTAATTGTGATAATGTTATTATTAAAATTAACAATACTTAGCCTCCTCGAATCCTCATGCAGAGTCTAAACGTAAATAAGTATGGTATCGAAATAAGTTTGAAATGACTTATGAGTACATTAATAATCACTTACGCGTGTAATGCGATGAGAACGCGAGATAGGTGCTGCCATTTGCTTTTTCTGATAAAACCGATACACATATCTAAATGCCGCGTGGTTCCCGGCAGAGTAGAATTTGGACCACCCCATCTCCTCCCATGCGGTGTCGTACAAGGCGACTAACGGATAGGGCTGTTTAACATCAGACAGATATATACAGCTCAGACTCAGGCACAGGCTTGAGTCAACAATAGTGCCCGGAAGACGGCAATAGGCTCACCCCCTATTACGTGGGACCGAATTCAATGAATGGTGAAATGTGGGTGTTCATTCACCTCTGCGTAACCCTCCGGGGATAAAGGCGTGATTATATGTATGTATGTAGGTATGTACATATCCAAACATATTTTCAGGCCTATGTATCTATCAAAAGGATAATCCATCAAAGTATTCTTACCCAGTCTGTATATCCCCTTTTTCCCCCTTTTTTATATAGGATACGCCAATTTGACTTCACCTCGCTTGATGATGAGCTAAAGGTAAAGTCAGCTCAGGAAAGAGGGTCACTATTACAGACATCAAGTAATGACACAAGTATGTGTATTCACCGCTAAGAAAACCCCATTCATTGTGGCGCCGCAATTCCTGGGCACACCGCTTACCATCTCCTCGAGTATAGGAATCCTTGGTGTCGATATCTCCAGCGACGTCCAATACCCAAGTCATTTGCAGGATAAGGTTAAGTTGGCGTCAAGAAAGCTCGGAGTGCTCAACAGGGCGAAGCAGTACTCCACTGCGGGGCAGCAACTCCTTCTTTATAAAGCACAGGTCCAGCCTCACATGGAGTACTGCTGTCACCTTTTTGCTGGAGCACCTGCATAACAGCTTGACCCCTTCGACTCAGTGCAAAGACGGGCACTGAGGCTGGTTGACAATCCCATACTCACAGGTAGTGTGGAACCTCTTAGCCTTAGGAGGGATTATGCCTCACTGTGTGTGTTCTACCGCCTATACAATGGTTTGTGCTCAGATGAATTGTTTTACATGATGCCCGTAGCTACATTCTATCATCGCACCTCTCGCCATAGGCAGGGAATTCATCCTCACACATTGTGACCTGAGACAGTGCGCACTGTGCGGTATGAAAGAAACTTCATCCCACGCACACTCAAGCTGTGGAATGACCTCCCTGCTGCGGTTTTCCCAAGCGCCTACAATATGGGGTTCTTCGAGAGGGGCATCAGAAGGTTTCTTCATGGTCGGCAGCGCGAGTGTGACACCCCTGGTGTTGCATACGTCCATAGGCCACGGTAACCGCTTCCCATCAGGTGGGCCGTGTGTTTGTCCGCCAACTAAGTGGTATAAAAAAAAAAAGATACAATAGTGGCACTCAACATGGTGGCCTCATCAGATGCTTTTTCACGCCCCGCTTAAAGGAACCGGGACTGTAGGAAGAGGGAAACACGTGTGCTGGTAATGAATTCCAGGTCTTGGTGGTGCGGCAAAGAAAAGAGTCTCCGAACCACTTAGTTCTTGCTCGCATACTCTGCTCAGTGTGAGGGTGACCTCTAAGGCCTGCACGTGTCGTCCTATGTAGGAAAGGAGATGGTGGGATTAGTTGGAAGAGCTCATCAGAAGCTCACAATGGTTCTCAGCAAATTGGCCGTATTCTTATTAAGGGTTAATCTTCCATACTTATCAACTATTTTTGCTTGGAATAACAAAACTTTATAAATGCCAAGATTATACAAAAGCAAAAATTATACAAATGCAAAGTAATGAAAACTGGCAGTGCACTGTGCGTTCACTGGGTAGCGTAGTGCGGTCAATAGTGCACACCTTGTTTCATTTTATTGGAACTCTGCACAGCATTATAGCAACTTATGTACAGTTGAGTAGAAAAGTGTTTCCGAAGAATATTATTTAACTGATTTAACATAGCTGATAATTATAATCGATAAACAGGAATTAATTTTATTGGAACTCTGCACAGCATTATAGCAACTTATGTACAGTTGAGTAGAAAAGTGTTTCCGAAGAATATTATTTAACTGATTTAACATAGCTGATAATCGATAATCGAGAATTAATTTTATTGGAACTCTACACAGCATTAAAGCAACTTATGTACAGTTGAGTAGAAAAGTGTTTCCGAAGAATATTATTTAACTGTTTTAACATCGCTGATAATCGATAATCGAGAATTAATTTTATTTATTGGAAGTAGAAAAGTGTTTCCGAAGAATATTATTTAACGGCGAACTTTGTGCTCTCCTTTATGTATTATAACATGATTTAACTATCAAGAAAACTTTATGATGAATGTAATGGTAGTACCAGTTTTTAAGAATGATTAATAACTGCAAGTTGCAAGTTTGCATTATTACTTTCCATGTAAAGAAATTAAATGGTTGAATAAATTGTCAACGAAGTCACTCAATAGTGATTTCACTTTTATTATTTATAGTATTTATAATACACTCGAGAGCAATGAATCCGGGTCACTTAAAGAATGTTAAAAATCTCGGAAACTAAAAATGATAGGTTAATGCAATAAATTGTATTTAATAGACAATGTAATACTCCTTAAATGAAAGTAAAAAAAATATGAGTCACCATACATTTTATTAACACAAAATTACATAAAGAAAAAAACTGCTGATCTCTCCTTAAAACAAAAATAGGAAACATGAAATTTTTGAACTTTATTACGATTTTCTTGAATTTTAATACTTCGTATTGCCTCCTCGTGCTTCCATTACTGCGTTTACGCGGTTTGGCATGCTGTACACCAAGTTCCTTATACGATTTTGGGGAATATTCTCCCATTCCTCTGTGAGAGCAATTTTGAGCTCACGAAGCGTGATTGGGGGAGGGTTTCGTTGTTTTACGCATCTGCCTAGCTCGTCCCAAGCATGCTCGATCGGGTTGATATCCGGGCTGCGCGCTGGCCACTCCATACGAGTAATGTTCATCTCTTGAAGGTAGTCATTCACAATCCTACCTGTATGAGGTCTGGCATTGTCATGCATAAATATAGCATCCTCACCTAAATTGACCATAAATGGACCAACGTGATCATTGAGGATTTCTTCCACATATCTTACGCTAGTTAAAGAGCCGTTTTCTATGATCACCAGCTCTGTGCGACTTTCAGAAGAAATTCCGGCCCACACAAGTACAGACCCACCACCGTAGGCTACTTTTTCTTCGATGCATGCTTGCTTGAATCTTTCCCCTGGTCTTCGATACACTCTGTGTCTTCCATCGTGCTTGTAGAGCATAAATTTTGATTCGTCGGAGAACATAACTTTTGACCAATCTTCAATACTCCAATTTACGTGGCTCTGGGCACAACTTAGTCTCGAAATACGATGCCCACGCTCCAGTTTAGGGCCGTTTGCAGGTCTAAGGGGTTTTAAGTTAGATTCAGCAAGCCGACGTCTTACTGTCCATGCACTTGGGTTACTTCCTCCGAGGCGTCGAAACTGATTGGTGAGTTCAGTTCCTGTGAGAAAGCGATTTCGAAGCATGGTGTTCACCAAGTATCGGTCTTCTCGTGCTGTGGTACACCTGGTTCTGCCCGTTCCTGGTCTGCGTAGGTTAGAACCAGTTTCTTCGTAACGTCGGAGAACTCTTTGTACTGTTGACAGCGACACACCGACAGTCCTGGCTGTATCGCGCTGACTCCGGCCGGTTTCCAGCATTGTAAGTATTCTGGTGCATTCTTCAGGCGTAAGCGACATAATTTCAGCTTGATTAATGAATATAGAGCACTATCAACATGGTTTATGTACCCACATAAATGACAGATTACAAACAAAAGCAACACCAAATGCTGTAATTTCGTAGTTCCATCTTCGAAAGTGGCCCTTTTTCAAATTTGATTTTTTTATGATATAACTTTACAATAACTAAGAAGTTTTAATACCTTCATTTAAGGAGTATTACATTGTCTATTAAATACAATTTATTGCATTAACCTAGCATTTTTAGTTTCCGAGATTTTTAGGATTCTTTAAGTGACCCGGATTCATTGCTCTCGAGTGTATTTTATTATTATCGAAATAAATAATGATGGTAGAGTATTCTAATATTGATAAAATGTTTGATCGCACCTGAATCAATTAAAACATATTAATGTTTTTTTTATACCACTTAGGTGGCAGATGAGCACACGGCCCACCTGATGGAAAGTGGTCACCGTGGCCTATAGACGCGTGTAAAACTGCAAGCTTTGAGAGTTTCTGTGGCGTCAGTGTGAAAGATAAAGCAGGACAAGCTTTCGGTCTTTCCACTGACAGCACAAAACCCTCCAGTGAGCTCTAGCTACCCTGCTCACCGCCAAGAACATAGCACGAGGTTATTATGGCGGTAATACCGTCGTGTCCTACCTCCTACAAATGTACATAGTTTAGCTTTAATACATAACATAATTACCTACTTGATATGTCCCAAAACGTTTCTTCGGTGATTGTACTCCAAACAAAAGTACATAGTTGCGCGAACGTTAACCGATACAAGCTAGAATCATTTCCTTCTTTATAACATTCCTTTGGCCATTCCCCAGCCCGCTCTACATCGGGAATTTGTGCACTCGTTCAAATATAAATAATGCCTCTTTCACAACCGAAAGGAAAACTTCACGATTTGCCGCTTAAATTGTTACTCAAAGAATTCTTGGCCGAAAGCTTTGGAATAATTCTCATTTATTTGTCCAACTTTCCGTTTCGAATAAACGAAATTGCAAACTTTAAATTGTTTGTAATTGGAATAATATTTTGGTTAGTGCCGATCTGCCGGTTGGTAAACAGCTGACAATTGAAAATAAACTTTGTATTTTGATAACCTATATTAATTACTTTTTTATAGCATCTTTTTTTATACCACTTAGGTGGCAGACAAGCCCACCTGGTGGCAAGTGGTTACCGTGGCCTATGGACGTATGCAACACCACGGGTGTTACACTCGCGATGCCGACTATGAAGAAACCTTTTGATGCCCTTCTTGATCGTAATCTAACATCGTACCTATTGTGGTAAATAGTCAAGTAGCCTAAAAAAGTTTATTATTTTATCACCAGGTCTACCTAGTATAAAATAATATCTATAATTACATACATTACGCTGATTACACACAACTCGCGCATGGAGCTTTCCATAACATTATCTATACAATATAAGATTAGAAAATATAACAACATAAACTCACGCCTATATCCCCGAAGGGGTAGGCAGAGATGCTAGCACCCACATTTCGCCAGTTTATGTTGTTATAACAGCAATTGAATAGTTATACAGTCTGATGACAGCCCGCCTATCACCCTGGCAGAAGCAGGCCGCGGCGGCGGTGTGCCTTGCGCAACTCCCCGTTTCCGGGGATGAGTTGGGGATTCTGTGGTCCTCACATCCGAGGAGAAGGCCAGATCGAGAGAGATGGCCATGGGTCGGCCGGGGTGCGAGGGATACGCATGTTAACCTCACCTTCGGCAACAAATAACGACCAGTCGTCATGCGTTTTAGTCGGTTCGAGTCCGACATAACCTTTCCCACCGGCTCCAGTATCCGTAGGGGTATCCGTGTGGATTTTTCGCACGTAAAAAAATGCCTGATGACAGACGGACATACAGTGCAGTCTTAGTAACAGATTTTCATTTTACCCCTTTGTGTACGGAACCTTAAAAACCATTTATCCATTCCTGAGTTTGCAATTTCAGTCGAACTAAAACGCTCAATTTTCCTTCAAATAAAAACTGAACAATCAGAGTTTTAATTATCAGCCATGTTAAATCACTTTTCAACCGAGGATTTTTAACTGAAAAACAATGAAATGAACTTCATTCGTTGTCCGTTTCATAATGACTTAATTGTCGTGTGACAGTGTTTTGTGTCGCTGCAATTTGGAGACATTTTATTTTATTTGGAAAACTTACAGCTAGTGTTTTAATAGTCTAAATATATATTTTAGTCACAGAAGTTATGTAAATTGAAATATATCAAAAAAAAACAGAATATGTATCTAAACAATTCTGCAGGTTCAGGCGCCAAAGAATTCCTCCCCATCGATGTCAACCTGGAGGGTGGCTAGAAGGCTGGCGGCATTGCTACGTTGAATGGCAATACCAGTCCTTTGCGCAAGGAATAAACCAGCCCTCTGGTCACGGGTAGCGTCAATTAAACGTTTAGAAATTTCTCTAAACAAAAGACGGGCACTTGGACCCCATGATCCCAGCGTCTCGAACCCAAACGGCTCAAATATCTAATTACCACTTATGTTACTATACTTGCGCTTAAAATATATAGTCTTAAATAATAAATAGTTGAAAGACATTAACAAGTTTGCACGAGTATAAAAGTAAAATATATTCTATAATATTGTTGGAAATTTATGCTTACATCCATGCCAATCAATACTAATATTATACAATCGAAAGTAACTCTATCTATCTCTATATTATGATTTCAGACTTTTTTACCCACTGAACCGTTTTCGATGAAATTTGGTATAGGTGTAAATTAGACATACAGACTTAGACATCCACACGGGTGGAGCCGCGGGCAACAACTAGTATTGGAATATATTTATAACGGATTCCTTTGCAATTTTTTTGGTCTCAACAAAAACATCGGAGTCAGTGAAATAATAAAATAACATCAATAGTATTATCTCATTTTTGTTTCTGACACGTATAATAATTTTTTATATAATATATTATTACTGAAATCAATCACAATGTACCTACCCTAATGGTCAGTTGACTATGATGGTGTGTGAAGTTTATTTTCTTCTGTGCCAGTTTCGCCATATTTTTCTTTAGTTATTCGTCTAACAGTTCGTTGTCTAAGCGCGCCAAAAAAGAAAAAAAAAACGAGCAAAATCAGTAGTCTCAAAACGGCCATCATAGCGTGCCACAACTAAAGTAATGAAAATGTTCTGAAGAAAAGTATTTTTAGAACGAAAAGTTTTAATAGTGTTTTTTATGTAAAAAAAGAAAACGTTGATTCACAATGTATAAATAAGAAAACGTAAGTATCATGTAGAAGAATGAACCGTGTTTAGAATATTAGAAGTTACCTAATAGAAAGAATAAATAATAACCCTAAACATGAGCCTTGTATTGTTAAACCTTACGAAACTCGGACGGCATATATTTATTTTGTACCTAAAATGTTGGCGAGAAAGATTGGCAACACTCTTTTTCTAGAATCCTGCTTTTTACGACATACATTGTATAACATAGACTCAGATGAGTTTTTTTAATATTGAACTAATAATGACTTATATGTAGCTGTTTGGATTTCCCGATTTTATTGGTTACTAGCTGTTAGTAGCTGTTACCCGCGGATTCACTCACTTAGTTTTTTTATACAGCTTAGGCAGACAATCACACGGTCCACTTGATGGAAAGTGGTTACCGTGACCTATGAACGTGTGTTCTCTGTTTCTCTGCCGCCAGTGCAGAACACAAAATCAGGACAAGCCTTTGGTCTTCCCACTGACAGTACAAAAACTCTCCAGTGAGCACTGGCTACCCTACTCACCTGTTCCCTGCGGTGAGTAGGGTAGCCAGTGCTCA
The DNA here is from genome assembly GCA_963662185.1 of Eilema griseolum. NCBI lineage: Eukaryota > Metazoa > Arthropoda > Insecta > Lepidoptera > Erebidae > Eilema > Eilema griseolum. The sequence goes on from OY759243.1 coordinate 6,385,053, forward strand.
CTGGAGAGTTTTTGTGCTGTCAACACGAGGATAATCCTACAGAAAAGCACGTCTATATTATTATAGCCGTGGTATTCTGTAGGGTACTTCCCCAGTAGGACTGCTCAATTGGGACGGAAATACCGAGGTGTCCTATCTCCGCCCAATGTTGGTTATTGCGACGAAACATAGCCGATGTCATTTCTCAAGATCCAATCTACCACCATACCAAATTTCATCAAAATCAATTCAGCTGTTTAGGCGTGAAAGCGCAACAGACAGACAGACAGACAGACAGAGTTATTTTCGTATTTATAATGTTAGTATGAATTAAAGTCGATAAGCAACACTGACACGACCACCCTTCAACTCACAGATGCGTTGTAACTTGTAGGACCACACCTACCAGGTGTTGTTTATCATGCCATATTGCACTCGAAACAGATTAATCATGCAACTTTAATACAATTAGATAGACAGCTGTCACATTAAAACACATTAGTACAATAGGTGATAACCTTACTGGTATAATTTTATCATATACGTAAAAGTTAATTATTTAATCACAATTTAGTAATTGTTTTTTTTGGAAGGCAGGGTTGAAAGAGGAGCTGTACACCGGTCTTTTGCGTCTGGAACACGGTCAGTGCAGCACGTCATGGTAGACTCAAAATAAATGGTCGTCATTATTATAGTATACAAAAATGTCAGCGGGTTTTAACGTAATCAACAAACAACTGCCCTTCGCTGTCCACTGCTGCACTAGGCCTCTTCCAATGTTGGGAGGCTTTAGTCTACTGTTTCCACGCTGGCCCGACGGGTTGGTACAGGGTGTTATTTCAAGCTTTCCTTCTCTCGCAGTGATATATCGTCTGCCTATTTGTTCCGTTAGTGCCTCTTACGATACCCTTCGAATGAGATAGGTGGTGAAACTTGCATTCTTTCTCCGTCACCACACAGATCATAGTATCCCATATAGCCATTTTGGTCGCAGATGGTAACAAGTCATAATAGTTTCGTAACTGTAAACGACACCTTGCGAATGTGTCGTAACTAGTGTAATATTTGCCAGGATATTTACCATGTGTAATATATTTCTTGAGGAACCGATATTTCAGCGCTGTTACAAGCGCCATGATCACGGTCAATCTCAAATCATAAAATGTGTCGTAACTGTTACGTAATGTTACCAAACAATAGTTATATGGGATAGGTATGGTACCTATGCCATCATGGAGTTAATACCCCTTAATATTGTTGTATATCATGGAAAGTGAGAGTTTAAAAGTTAGTAATGTTATAGTATTATAATAACTATACACGTGCAAACTGCCCTATCATTTCGAAATAGTTTCAAGAAGTTTTAAGCATCTTGTAATAGAATGAATAGTGAGGTGCTGCGCTTGAATTTGAAAATGAAATCTGAAATTAAATTCGCTTGTTCCTGGTGTGTTCGGAAGTTCGTTCATCGTCGAGTTTATCCCAAAACAATTCGAGGTGACAAACTTCTCCAACAATGTACGCTCGCGCGGCGCTCAGAACTTAAGCGATTCGACATTTTTTGTCGCGTAGCAGTTTAAGATTTGTTCTGTGTTGAGATTAGAACAATAAATTCCGTTATTGTCCAAAAGTTTAAAATTGACTACATTTTTGGTTAGAATATTAGGGTGCTTTTTCTTTTTGAGAGAGCGAATTAACGAAAGGAATGGGTCATTATGGAAAGAATTTAAATAATTTATTGAAATTGTGAGTCACAATTTCAATTTTTTGATAGGTACAATTTAGGTGGCAGACTAGCGCACGGCCCACCTGATGGAAAATGGTTACCGTGATATATGGACGTGTGTCAACACCAGAGGAGTCACACCTGTGCTGCCAACCCTGTAAGAACGGAGAGTTTCTGTGCCGACATTGCAGAAGACATAATCAGGACAAACCTTTAGTCTTCCCTCTGACAGCTCAGAAACTCTTCTGGCTGCCCTACTCACCACCGGTAACACAACACGAGGTTATTATATTATATTCTGTAGTGTGGAGGTACTTCCCCAGTCGAACTGCTCAATTAGGACGAGAATACCGTAGTGTCCTACCTCCTTGAAAATTCAATAAGACTAGGTCTTCACGTCAGCTAGTTTACTGACACTAAATTGAACAATCATGACGCGTATATATTTTTTTAATTATGAGCATACAAAGGTAGCAAATGGTAAGTAGATATTGTGTTTTATTAATGCTTGCAATACCAGAAAAAATACTGGCGTGTTAGCACTTGTAAGCGGTAACAGGTAGATTATAAGTGAAGGGGAAAAAGGAGAGGCGAACAAAAATTTGTTTAGCAATATTGCAAAACCGTTTTTGATCCCTCGTAATACGTCTATTGTAGTCTATCGGGCACTTTTTACCTGACTACGTGCTCCTACTGAGAATTTCTTAACAGAAAAACCCCATGGACATTTTGGTCGATTCAGAATTCGAGCTCGACGATACATGCACAATAATTACACTCCAAATAAGTACTGCTCCACGAGGTAGGTTAAAGTTTCATGCTAGTTTTAGAGCTTCGATTAATAGGTACATAATAGTTACTAAATAAAAAACTTGGAAAGAAGTTCAACTCATTAATTAACTTTTTAACTTAAAAAAAAGAAACCGTGGATTTTTTTTTCTTAGCGTGTTTATAGGTAGGTTAACCTATAGATTGTTAGAGAATTATAATTTAAATATACCTACAAAATGTTATTTAACACACAATAAAACGATATTATTATCATCCTCAAGCAATATTCAAAACGACACTTTTGAAAACAATTGAAAGAGAATCGAGTTATCACCCGCAATTATCGCGGGAAGTACTAGGGTCGACGAGAATTTAATAGATCGGAAAAACCTTTGGGGCTTTGGAGTGAACACGAAAGGGAATTGATAAGTTTTGAAGAACGATTTATTGGAGAAAGTGTTATTGTAGAATTCGTTAAAGGGTAAATTACTTGTTGTGGTTCGTTGATGAAATGGTTTGTATTCATGCGATAAGGGAAGGGAATATTGTAAATTATAAACTTTTGATTATTTAGAGCACAACAATATCAATTTCAGAACGTATCAGATTAACGATAAAATAGTATCAATGTTTTTTTTATATTTTAGTAGCCTGTAGTTTTAATAAAGTACTTTGAGGAGCAATATGTGTCAAACCTTACTACTCAACAGCTCATGATATGTTTAAATAGAAATTGCATTTGAAGAAACTTGCATTTTGAGCAGTTATTAGAGTCACTATTATGTTATTACTCAATACCTAGCCCCAAATGCGGATAACCTACTCATATCCTATGGAAATTGACATAACATGAACTCACGCCTATATCCCCGAAGAGGTAGGAGGAGTCCATCAGTCACCCCCAGGCCTGCGCTGATGGGGGGCGGAGGTCGTTCATCGACCTAGGCAGAGGTGCTAGCACCCACATTTCGCCAGTTTATATTTTGGTCCCAATGTAATAGGTGGGCGAGCCTATTGCCATTAACCGGGTACTTATAAACCTGCGATAACTTCGAAAAGTCATTGGTGTGTGCCATGGTAAAACCTGGGATCGAACCCGAGACCTTGTCTCAGCAGTCAATTACTCATACCAATAGGCCCTCGGTAGCCTTTTCCTTAGTGGTTTGTTACTTTCTAGCTTAGCCCGATATTTATGCCAATTTTGATTGTCGTTTTTGGCTGCATATTTCAGTCTCTTCGGACTAGCCGACGAGACGGTTATTCGGTTATGTCGGACTCGAATCGACTAAAACCACGCACTCTCTCGGCTTTCGACTTCCGAGGTATAAGATGGCCCAGTAAAGCATTTCGTATCCACCCCGGTAATATACATTTAAAGTTATAGAATATCCTAAGACGTCTCGGGACTGGCATGGTCTAATACCGTAAAATCTGTATCCCTCCTCAGTCCCGACTCAGTCATAACTACTTTGTGAGTATTAAGTTCAACCTTGAAATATCACTGGTTGTATACCCCAACTTCGTTCAAAATTAACATAATTAGGTGAATATATACTGGTGTTTGGAGCAATCTGTTGCCGTGGGCGGTTAATGATGAATTTTGCAAGTTACACGCTTATTTGCATGATGTATACCTACATGTTTACTTTTCTAAGTGAGTGTTTGAGTTAAGAGGGTGTTCAAGATTTACATGAACAAGTTTCGGTGAATAACAACTGTTGTGGTTGGTTGCGTTTATGAATTATGATGTACTTGAAAGTTCTTTGAAAAGTGTTCGTAGGATTTGTTTAAAATGTTTGTGAACAAAATGGTGATATGGACCGGTGAGAATTGTTCTTACAGTGAGGTAGTATTATCAAAATAATAAGATCAGCGGAGACTCTCAAACGGCGCTAATACACTAATTTAACTGGTAATTATATTTTTGTACCGTTTGGAGTCGAAACGTTGGGTTCGTGGGGTCCAAGCGCGCGCGATATTCAAAGATATAGCCAAGCGACTAATCGATGCTTCCCATGACCATAAAGCTGGCCTTTACCTTGCTCAAAGAATTGGCATCGCCATTCAGCGTGGTAAAGCCGCCAGTCTTTTGGGCACGGTACCAGTAGAGATTGATGGGGAGGATTTTTCGATGCCTAAAGTTGCAGTCTCCCTCTTTTTCTCCATTTCATTTTTGTATGTATTATTATAGTTAGCATAGTTTTGTATAAATTTTACAAGTTATTGCATATATTTTTTCAGTATATTATAATAGTTTGTGAGATATTGACGTCAAAAGACATGTTTAAAATCTATATTATATATTTTTTTCTAAACTAACCACAGCAATGAATGCAGTTCGCTCGTGTTAGTGCTACTGCCTTAGGTGATGGCGAGTGAAGTACGAAATACAGTGTGAATATAAGTTTAGTGTAGCTCGTGATAAAATACCCATTATATGGGAGTGATTAAAATGTATGCTATCAGTTTTTGAAGTGAAAACTGTTGTCAGTATTCACATTTGTGATATATATATAAAAGAAAACGTTTTTAGGCGCATAGAGCACTTTTTTGTAATTTAAATACATTTTTATACAGACTGTTATCACTACTGTCGATATCAGTTGTGCTACAATTTTACATACATACATATAATAACGCCTTCATCCCTGGAGGGTTAAGCAGAGGTGAATTAACACCCACAATTCAACAATAATTAAATTCGGACCCACGTAATATGGGATGAGCCTGTTACCGTCTTCCGGGCACTATTGTTGACTCAAGCCATTCATCTGAGGCGGAGTCTGGTCTGTATAAATCTGTCTGATATTAAACAGCCCTATCCTTTAGTCGCCTTGTTCGACACCGCATAGGCAGAGATGGGGTGGTCCAAATTCTACTCTGCCGGGAAACACGCGGCTCAATCGGATCAGTCGGTGACATTTTTCCTTCAGTTATTTTATCTATATTAATATAATTCAAATCCAACTCATTCACCTAAAGGTATTCTTTTAGAAATATTAGCGTAATATACGTACGGCCCCAAAGAGCTGAGAGTAGAAGTAGCAAATCAGGCTCATGGGGATGCAGTAGCTCCAGACGAAGATACAAGCCACGAACACCTTGGTGTCCTGGTCATCGGTGAAGTAGTCGAACGAGCAGGTAGTGAGGAATCCCTCTGAAAGGAAAAATCGTATACCGATTACTCTGAGATTTTATGATCATTTTCGTGATTATTTTTTAGTTTGATGCAGAATAGTTTTCATTTGGTCCCATAAAAACTTAACATAGTTTATCCCAGTAGTTACCGAAATTAAGTTGACACAGACTTCAAACAGATCAATAAATCTGTAAATTCAGTAATTTTTCTCTTAGGTATCTTTATTAACTTATTTCATACCTTTCAGTTTTTGAAGTCGGTTTTTTAAACGTAGTTTTATTATAACATTACGACCGAAAAAGGTTACAAACTGTGCGTTATGAAAGGAATTACATCCCACACACGTTCAAGCTGTGGAATGAACTCCTTGCTGCGGTTTTCCTAAGCGACTACTATATGGGGTCCTTCAAGAAGGGCTTTAGAAGATTTCAGGGTCGGCAGCACGAGTGTAACTCTTCTGGTGTTGCATACGTTCATAGGTCACGGTAACCAAATCAAAGGGGCCATGTGCTTGTCTGCCACCAAGAAGTATAAAAAAAAAATGTAAATTGGCTCTAATTTTTAAAAGCCTGAGTAACCTAAGTGACACTGTCTAATTTATTTTTGAAGCAAACGTATACTGTTTTGTTTTTCAATATACAACAATTAGAAAAGACACTTGCAGAAATGAATTAGAAGAGATGCAAATTACAACCATTATGAATGCTCAATTTCTATACGTTTCTTCTCCATATCTGTATTACGCACCCTAAGGGATGTATACCCACAAGATTGAACAACTGCAAACAAGTACCTACGCAGGGAAACGAAATTGCTCATAAATAAAGTGTAAATGTAAGTACAGGCTGGTTGGGCAAATCAAAAGGCAATTGAACGTCATCGATCTGTGGGTTACGCTTCTCTACATTTTATTGAATTGTGGACGCTCTACGGAAATCTAAGGAAAGAATTGGAAACGGATATCATTACAAATGGAAATTTGTTGTTATTTATATAGTCTTTCGAAGGTTGCGAAATTATAGTAGCAAATATTTCTATCCAGGGATCATATAAGTTGGAATGTCACCAGCATCGACAAATTAATGTTTTAAAAAACGAACAGAAAGTCTAAAAGGTTCCTTTCTTGGAACAACAGTATTAGGATAATATTTAATCATGCGGCAAATCATCACCATCATCATCATGTCAGCCACACATAGTCCACTGCTGAATATAGGCCTCTCCCACAGACTTCCAGAATGACCGATCTAAAGCAGGCCGCATCCAACGCTTTCCGGCGGCAAATACTTACACGAAATTAAAATCTGCTCGGTAAATAAATTGCTGTCATTCTACTCATATATGTATGAGTGACCATTTCACGAATTTAATAGGAATCTATTGAGATTTAAGGGGAATTCATAAAGTTACTAGTTTTTAGCAGAAGCGCTCAATGTAGCGTTTTTAGACCTGCAGGTCAAGGTTGTGAAGTGAAGAAAGCTTCCGATTTAATTCTATCCTCACATATCTCAGGCTGCGAGGTTAGGATGAAATGGGAGACTATTCCCTATATTTACTTGGAGAAGGGTATGCATTTAAGAAAGTAGTTGAAATTGAAAGACAGGTCTGGATTTATTTGCATTTTATTCACGGTAGCAGATATTATGAAATCGATATGGCTTGGGTGAGATCGTACCCACCCTTCGGCTAATAAAATTTAAAGTCGATTGCTCATCCAACGTCGCGAATGTTCGCAAGACAATGGCACAATCTCCTGTTTTCAACAGTAAAGCGCAATTTGACGCACGATTGGTGCCTGTAATCAGTCAGTTGGAGGGACTTGGCTGAGGGGAATGCATGTCATTTGTTTAGCACGCCATTTTTTTTTCAATGTTGATATTAATGTTTCTGTTAACGGACATGAATTACGATCGATAATATTTTTTATACATTCGTCACTATCTTTATTTTTATATCTAGGCTTAGGTCATATATATAATAGTACCTATGTATATATATATAGGTCTATTTCATATTCACTGTATATTGTCCAATTCTGACCTAAATAAATTTTTGAACTTGGAACTTGAATTGTGGGAAATATTCCTTTTTTTTTATACAACTTAGGTGGCAGACAAGCACACGGCCCACCTGATGTAAAGTGGTTACCGTGACCTATGAACGTGTGCGACACCAGTGGAGTCACTGCTGCCTAACCTGTAAGAACTTATTATGTATTACAAAGCAACATAATTCCAACCTAAATACTATTTTTTTCTCTTAAACATGTAGTCATGCGTCAGTTTTGTGGACGATCGCTGGTTGTGATTTTGATATTACTATGAAAAGACTAGTATCAGGTCCAATTAAATTAAGATATTATGCGGATGTACTGCGTCAAACCTTATCACTGACTTATATACTTATTGGTGTGTTGTCTTATGGGTGCATAGATATAGCACACATTACACACTACTAATACACTACTAATATAAGAAGTACACCACCCACCATTTGGAAAGCGGTTACCCTAACTTATAAACGTTTACAAACTTAAAGCTCAAAATGCGTCACTAACCTCAGTGTGGTCCCTAAGGTTTGCAAAGGTTCAGGTACTCGATAGACCAACGAATGATAAAACGACAATTAAATGAACAACTTACGTTGGAATAACATAAAAAGTTGGTACTCACCAGGTACGAACTTTCCCCAAACTCTCAAAGCAGGTAGGATAGTGAATGGCGTCGCCCAGAACCAGGTGAAACCAATGAGAATAGCGGCTTGTACTTTATTTATCCTGCCGTCTAAAGGGCATGAGATTGTCCTGTCGAGTTAAGATGACATTTTATAGAGAAAAGAAAGAAAGTATTAACTAAGTCTTGCAATTAGGAAGTTGTAGGTTTGAGCCTGCTGCTAGGGTTTGAAACCTTATCAGCATGCCTCCAGCGAGCACCCGCTTCTTTTAGCAATTTACCTTAAAGTCTTAAGGTAAACTGCTAATAGAAGCGGGTGCACGAAAGTATCTGATGAGCTCTTCCAACTTATCCCACCATCCCCTTTCCTACATAGGACAATACGTGCAGGCCTTAGTTGTCACCCTCACACTGTGCAGAATATACAAGCAAGAACCAAGCGGTTCGGAGACTCTTTTCTTTGCCGCACCACCAAGACCTGGAATTCATTACCGTGAAAAAGCATCTAATGATGCCGCCAAGCTGAGTGCCACCATTGTAACACTTGGTATCTGTAATGGTGACCCTCTGGCGAGGTGAAGTTAAGTTGGCGTGTCCTACATAAAAAAAAACTGCTAAAAAGCGGGTGCACGAAAGTAAACTGCTAAAAGAAGCGGGTGCACGTTGGAGGCATGCTGATAAGGGTTCAAACCCTAGCAGGCTTTTTGAAAGATTCTTTAGTAAAAGAGGTTTTGAAAAAGTCTTTCAAAAATGGATGTAATTTTGGGTGAAAAATGGGAAGAATTATTGCAGTGGGTAGAAAACGGAATTATTATTATTCTTTTAACCTGTCGGTAGTAACGTTTTTTTTATCTAGGACACGCCAACTTGACTTGACATCGCCTGATGGTAAGTTAAAGGCAAAGTCTCAGGAAAGAGTGTCACTATTACAGACACTAAGTAATGTTACAATGGTGGCACTTTTGCAGTGGGTTGAAAACGGAAACATTCAATTTGAACAGTTCTTTTATCTTTTTTTACTAAATTCAATTACAGGAAACTACTTCTACTACGGATATAGTCATAAAAAATGACGAATAATATCTCCCACAGTATTCCAGAATATTCTTGAACTTTTGGAAGTGTATCAAAACGGACAGTGCCAACAAATGATTGAGTAAGGAACAAATTCCGAGTATAGGCAGATGTATATCCATGTTCTAGATTTGTTTGTTTGGCACATTCCCAACATGAAAGTAAAATAAATAGGTACATTAATTCTGTTTGGGACCATAATGTTTGCGGGTAATGAAAATCTTGACTGTAGTTATAAAGATAGGATTGTTTTTATACCCGTCATGTGATTCTTCAACGACAATCCACTGCTAGGTTTTTTTTATGGAAAGCAACCGAAATCTCAAATTGTTTTTTTTTATACCACTTAACACACACAAGCAAGCACACGGCCCACCTGATGGAAAGTGGTTACCGTGGCCTATGAACGTTTGTAACAACACAGGAGTCACAGTCGCGCTGCCAACCATTAGAAGAAAAAGTAGGACACGCCTTTATTCTTCCCACTGACAGCACAAATTCTCCAGTGAGCTCTGGCTACCCTACTCACCGCTGGGAACACAACACGAAGTTATTATAGCCGCGGTATTCTGTAGGGCGGAGGTACTTCCCCAACCAGACTGCTCAATTGGTCATCGACCATTCCAATAGAGTTATAATGACTGTTCGAACTTGTAAATCTTAGGAATGGAAGGCTGTTCAAGTTTCAAATATAGGAAAAAAGGAAACTCATATAAATTAAAAGTAAATAGAAACTTGATAACTGTGGGAAGCTTCGGATGAAGACAATCTCATTTGTAAACCTGTATACCTGCTCATTGGGGAGACTGCACAGTGATGAGGGGCTGATGGCTGTCTCCGAGACTAAGCGAGGAAAAATTCCGGAACCGGGAACAGAGTTATGATAATGGTGATGACTCACTTATATCTGTCGAAGGCAATCACAGCATTGGTGATGGCTCCTCCGATGCCTGACAAAGAACCTAGTATGGCGTAGATGTCACATCCGAGCTGGTAGCCCACGGGACGCTGGTAGAACGAGTTGATGATCAGCAGTGGCATTTCCAGCATCATCATTAAGTCGAATAGGGCGAGGTTGATGACGAACATGTTGCTTGGGCTCCGAAGGGCTTTAGAACTGAAATGAAAGAGAAAGAAATATGTTACTGGCCGCACACTGCATAAATTAAATGTGACACGATAAGCCGCTGATTCGACAGAAGAAGAAAAATAATTATTATAAATGCGAGTTTTGGGTGAATGAATTAATCAGCAAAAGTATCACTGACTAATAAACTCCAAGAAAGTAGGTTGGAAAGCAACAGCACTCTGTCTGATTCAGAAATTAAAAATATATAATAACAAAATAATCAGCTAAGAAAGTAATAAATTTGTGTCATTTGTTTCATAAATTGAAACAGTATACTTAATGACCGCTGATGATCGCATCTGTCGCCATTTTAATCCTTTGAGCCCACTATAGCTCGATCAGAGATAGAGTCGGCTCTTTATGAGCGCGGGGCTGGAGGTGACAGTTGGCGCCGCCTGTCACCCTAGCAGAAGCAGACCGAAGGAGAAAGATCCCCTATCCACGGAAATGCACACTGTAGTTCCACAACCAGCGGGCTTTCGATGTCCCTGGGTCAGTCGGGACATGAGCGATATGCCAGAGGCTACCGCAACTTCGGCAACTGATGACTCAAGATGGAGTGCGGTTTTAGTCGGTTCGAGTGCGACATTATCACCCCTGCTGGCTCTGGTGAGGGGCTCCGGAGAGGAGCACCATTACAGCATACACCACTTGAATAGCGCAGTAAATTAAAAAGTAAATAAAAATCATTCTATGAATGCTATCATTTTTTTCTTAATATTAAAACGATTGTCTACGAGGTACTTACAGTTTTAGCGTAATTAAAACCTTGATTAAGGCTTGTACTCACTTACTTTTATTTGTACTTACAAAATCGTCCGTTCAGGGATTTATTACAAACAATTAACCGGATTGTTTTCATTGTTTGTTGTTTTTTTGTGTTCAATTCCAATTAGCCGATTGATCTTGAGCGAGGAATACTTTTAATAGGAGATATTTAAGTTAAGTAACGGTGGAAATGTTACGATAGATAAATTCCTTTCTATGTATTTACCGTTTAGTGAAACTTTGGGTAGAAATGTATAAACTATAGACCTTGTCGTTATAGGTATTTTACCTTTGAACCACCTGGTTTGAACAACCTGGTACAATTTTAATTAACACTTGGCCTCTCCCAATATACGGCAGTGCATCTAAACCTCTGCTTTCGGTAGCCCATACCGTACATATTTTGGTATTACATACCTCAAATAAAGTTTTCAGGTCCTTAAATAATAAAATCAAGTGAAATATTATCTCAATAGATTCTCTCTCTAAATTGAAGAGTTGTGCTCGCCACTCTTCTCTCTCCTCCGCCAATCCTTTGACCTCTTGATACTTATATCTTTTCCTTTATCTCTGCCATAAACGTTTCTTTTGGTCTACCTATTCTTCTCTTTCTTTCTACCTTCCTTTCTATGTTATTTTTTAGAAAGAAGTCGTGTCTTAACAGGTTTGTTAGATTACGTTAAGTAATAACACATTACATCATAAGCGGTTCTCTATCTAGCTAACATTATTTAAAACCCTAAAACTGTAGCCTAGTGGTATGGGTAATGTACTGCTGAGATGAGGTCTCGGGTTCGATCCTAGGTTTTATCATGGCACTCACCAATGACTTTTCGATGCTTTTCGAAGTTATGTGTGTATTTATCGCGAGTTTATAAGTGCCCGGTTAATGGCAATAGGTTCGCTACCTATTACATTGGGAGCTAAACATAAACTGGCGAAATGTGGGTGCTAGCACCTCTGCCTACCCCTTCGGGGATATAGGCGTGAGTTTATGTTATGTTATGTAAAACTGTATACATTGAGAGTATTTTAAATATTTCCACACATTTATGTTAACAAGATGAATTTTTCATGTAACAAAAAAAATTACGCAGCTACCCTATTCAGTGTCAAGATTTCTCTTTCATCAAGTTGGTATTTCTCCAGAGAAAAATATCTGATTCGACAATAGACTATGAAATATTTCCTACAGGAAATATACTGCTTACAATGTGATAGGAACATCAAGAAATACAGTCCCATTTGCTCGGTGAGATAACGGGTAGATGTAAATTTATTCCCTCTGGCGGTGTGGCAATCGATGTAGATGTACTGAACAGTTTTAAACTTTAAAGTTCTTCCAGTTTTGCAAGTTATATGGGACAGGTCGTAGTTGAAAATCTTGATAATGGAATTGTATGAACATTTGCAGACGTTCGCGCCATACGTCTTGTTAAAGACTTTGTAATATATGATAATATGGGAGCATATGCAGACTGATGATTAATGGGAAATACGCTTTTCAAATATCAAAATACTGGTTGTAATAAAATGGTAAATTATATTATTTCTAAGAGACTTTTACATAATCTTCACCTGGTAGAACTCTCGTCTATAAAACCGATGGGTTATTTTTATGAAAAGTGTAAAGATAGCAGAGGAATCTTGAGAGGTGTAAAAGGACCGAAGTAAATTGCGACCTACCCCGGATGATAGTTTAACTAATCGCAAAAAAGGAATAGGTAAATGTACAAAATGTGTACGGGATTATGGCATTATATATATATATATATATTTTCCTTTGAGTTAGCCTGTGACTTCGGCCGAAACGTCAGGCAAATTTGCATAAATATTATTGTATATCATGAAACGCAAAAGTTTAAAAGTTAATAGGTAAATGTTTATGAAGATGATAATAATAATAGCCGCGTGGTTACCGGCAGAGTAGAATTTGGACCATCTCTTCCCATTCGGTGTCGTACAAGGCGACTAAGGGATAGGGCTGTTTAACATCAGACAGATATATACAGCCCAGACTCAGCCTCAGATTCATGGCTCGAGGCAACAATAGTGCCCGGAAACGACACAAGGCTCACCCCCTATTACGTGGGACCGAATACAATGATGGTGAAATGAGGGTGTTAATTCACCTCTGCCTAACCCTCCGGGGATAAAGGCGTGATTATATGTATGTATGTAATAATACAAACAACTTACAAACGAAACGATTTGGTAAATAAAATAATCAGTAATCGGTCGGTTACTATAACCAACAAATATTTCCATCCGTGATCTCTGCCTACCCCTATGGGAGACAGGCGTGATTTTATGTATTTCCATCTAAAGGTTTCCTGACAAAAAATGCTGCAGCGATAAGATATAGCCTATTCTATTGTATTGTTCTTTTTCTCTTTAATTTCTTTACCATAAATGTTGTATTGTCTTAATTAAAGAAATATCCACACAAAAGCATCCTTCTAAATAATGATTAAAAACAAAAGCTGCAGAGATAAAACGTGGCACTCCACATCGGAGGCTGTACTCGGCTCGTATCAGGAGTAAAGTTCTAAACCACTCCTCTCAAACAGTTCGGAAAATGTTTCCGATGTTCTACCGCTAACATTTTTATAACGAACTGGTGCGCCAGCGAAATGCGATAAATATGGCAACATTTATTTAATCTTAACTCAACAAGGTGTACTTACTATCAATTCAGATATCACAGATTAACAAAAAAAAAACAGTCTGAATTAGAACCAAAAACCTGAGTTACTAATAAAAACTGAAGTTTTCAAATCTGGAATTCTTTCTAGGCAAATGTATTTCATCGCAGACTACGTTATCACATGCAATCTCAAGTCTCAGACCTTATTAATGACAACTCAAGAGAATAATGTAGCAAGTGTAAAAAGGGTGATACCATCTTTGTATTCAGAATCCATGAAAATTAAACTGTAATAAGGAAGTTTATTGGTGGTCAACTAGCTTTATAATGAACGGCTCTTCTATAATATAATAACGATAATTATCAAGTAACCAGGAGACACAGCTTCTTTCTCGCGTATCATGCACTACACATGATCCTTTACTTATCTTGGTCGCTTTGTTCGAAATCTGTGTCACTGGGCGGGCGCGTGCAGATTTTAGATAGTCATCATGTTTTTCCTAAACATTATTTTGATGTCTTCTTTTAGATTTACACTAATTATAAAGCAAAATCATTTAAAAATTTATGGTTAATTTATAGGTTAATGGCAATAGGCTCGCCTATTACATTGGGACCTAATCATAAACTGGCGAAATTATGTTAGAGTTTATGTTATGTTAATTTATAGGTTGGGATTTTTTTACTAGATCCAGGCAGCACACGGTCTATCTAATGGTAAGCGTTAACCATTACCTATCAATGCTTGCAATTAGTTATCAACCCCTCTAGACGTGCCAAAATCGTTAGTAGAAAAGAATAATATATGTATATTTATATATATATAAGTATATATATCAATCCCATACTTTAGTTGCTCTCTTCTATTCTACTTACTGACGAATTGCCACTTTACTAGGCGGGCAGTGCTAATTGAGTTTAAGTTATGCTGCAGAGAGGAATGATGGTGCGGCTTCATAGCAAATTTACGGGTCCATAATAACCTCAAAGTCACATACACACACAAACACACACACCCAAAACAAAAGTACAATCTTTACCCATAATTAATCTTATTTATATTAGCCTTGTGTAATTTTGAGTTTAAGTAAAACCATTGTCGACCATAGAAAGGGAAGGGCACTGCTTATCCTTAACACAGGCTACCTGTAGCCTATCTAGGAAAGCAGCTGGCCACTCACTGTATCACTGTTCTGAATAAATTTTACCATGGCACACACCAGTGACTTTTCGATGCTTTTCGAAGTTATGTGTGTATCTATCGCAGGTTTATAAGTGCCCGGTTAATGGCAATAGGCTCGCCACCTATTACATTGGGACCTAAACATAAACTGGCGAAATGTGGGTGCTAGCACCTCTGCCTACCCCTTCGGGGATATAGGCGTGAGTTTATGTTATGTTATGTTATGTTATTTAAAAAAAAAATACAAATTAACCTCAAAAAAGCAAGAATACCTACATCAATTTATTTAAATAGTATATTACCTCCCATTCAATAAAATTTACGATTACAATCGCTTAGTTTTACTAATCGGTTCAACTTTAATGTGAATTAAACCGGATAACGACCTCCTTGTTCGTCACCGCCGTCGTTCGGAAATTAGAGGCACTCTCGTCTTGGTGCGTTTAGAAACTTAATTAAATCACTGTCAAGTGACGTCAGAGTACACGAAGCGTCAAATTGTCCCGCGTTATTAAATAACGGGTAAATAGGTTTTTAGATTATAATTGAGTTAGTAAAAGGTCGTTTTCAGATGAAATTAAAGAAAGTGTTGTTGGAAATAATGGTATTTAAAAGAAAGATGAGTTCCTTTCACACTGAGCTATGTTCAGTTATCGTTGCTTTTTGTATTCGTAATTGAGTATTTGATTTTTTTTCATACCACTTAGGTGGCTGATAAGCATACGGCCCACTTGATGGAAAGTAGTTACCGTGGCCTATGGACGTTTGTAACACCAGAGGAGTCACAGCCGCGCTGCCAACCCTGTAAGTACAGAGTTTCCGTGCCGTCAGTGTAGAAGACAAAGCAGGACAAGCCGTTAGTCTTCCCACTGACAGCACAAATTCTCCAGTGAGCTCTGGCTACCCTACTCACCACTGGAAACACAACACGAAGTTATTATAGCCGCGGTATTCTGTAGGGCGGAGGTACTTCCCTAGTCGGACTGCTCAATTGGGCGGAAATACCGCCGTGTCCTACCTCCTTTTATTACTTAGTTACTTTTTACGAAACGTCACAACGGTAAGTTTGAAATTAATAATTGTGACGTCATATTTTTTACTGTTAAATAATTTACGATTAGGTAAGTAGGATTAGGTGGCTGGGACAGATTGGATGCGGAAGGCGGAGGATCGGAGAAAATGGCGCACATTGGGAGAGGCCTATGTCCAGCAATGGATTGCGGTGGGCTAATTGATTGATTCATTGAAGTAGGATATAAGTGGACGATTGAAAATAAATAAAATATTATAAAAAAAGAACTTTTACCGCTCTGACATCATTTTTAATGAAATGAGCTCAGTTAAATAATTTGTTTTAACTACAGGAAAATACCCAAAACTATTAGAATCTATATAACACAATAATAACTAAATGTGCAATTATAAGTCAGCACTCACAGCAAAAATTCTTGTCAAGCAAATAGCCACTGTCGCAATTTTCTTTTACGAAGAAAACATATTACATTTCGTTCGTTTTCAATCTCAACTGGGAATCTGTTGTGAGAATTTAAGCTAATTTGTTACAATCGATTCTCATGTCTATGTGTTCCTTAAATTGGAATCGATTTATTACTCGCTGGTATTCGAATCAATCGAATGATCAATTTGATTGAAATTTTGGCTCGATTTGTTCATTGTGTAGGGAGCTAATGATTCAGTTAATGAACACAATTCATATCCGATTGGCTGACACGTTTGGGCACACAATAATAATAATAATAAATAAATAAATATTCCACAACATTCTACACAACGCTAACTAGACCCATGGTAAGCATAGCTTAACGAGCTTGTGTAATGGGATCTAGAATGCGGATAAATATACCTAGATACTTTTTTTTGTTAATACATACATATTACACATAGAAACACCCAGACAAATGCAAATATACATATCCATGCATACAAATATTTGCACTGAGTGGGAACCTAACCAGCCCCTCCCCTGCATAGCAGTCGAATGCTCTACCGCTACGCCAGCCACAGAGGTCTCATTAAATTATCAGTTAATTGACAATTCATTGTCATATTAACTGTTAATTTTAGATGAATATATATGGATACTATGTTTTAAAAGCTGCATATTACGGTATTTAATGCTGTAGTGATAACGTGAATCAAATCACCGTTCACAGACAAGTCTCTAATAAGAATCCTACTAATGTGAAGATGCTTGGATGTTTGTATGTTTATAAAGACTGGACGGATTTAATACAGGGAGAGATTCAGTCTGGAATAATACACAGGCTTTCCAGGAACAGGTTCCCATAGGTTGCAGGCGAAGCCGTCTGGATTATGCAGCCAAATAGAAAACGGTTGATAGAGGCATGCAACAAATAGATAAACTATTGACAGAAGTCGTATTCTGGCACGAAGTCTTTGACTCAGGCGTCAGAGTCGTATTCACTTTCTGCCTACAACACCATCCTCCTACCCTATCCCATTTTTTATTTAGTGAAGGTTCAATATATATGCTTTTTTAATAATCTCAGGTTGCAATCATATGAACATTCACTCACTTCCGAGCAATATATACAGTCCATACATCTCCTATTAGGTCTTCATCTCCCCTTGTAGTCATCCACTTCGTGCTGTGTGGTTTCCGGCAGAGTAGAATTAGGGCCACCCCATCTCTTCCCATGCGGTGTCGTACAAGGCGACTAAGGGATAGGGCTGTTTAACATCAGATAGGTATATACAGCCCAGACTCAGCCTCAGATGCATGGCTCGAGTCAACAATAGTGCCCGAAATACGGCAATAGGCTCACGCCCTATTACGTGCGACCGAATACAATTATTGGTGAAATGTGGGTGTTAATTCACCTCTGCCTAATCCTCCAGGGATAAAGGCGTGATTATATGTATGTAACTATGTAATTATATAACAATAAACTCACGTGCTGAAGATCCAGATGACGATACCGTTGCCAGTGAGCGATGTGATCATCAGCATGGTGTAGATAAGGGCCAAGCAGTAGTGCCAGTACTTGCTCACGGCGGGGAAGTTCCTCCAATGGTCGTGGACTAGGTCCTGGTGTTCTTCGGGGATGTTCCAACCTAACATGTGGTCTACGACCTCTTTCGACACCCTGACGAAATAAAATATAGTTTCTGAACGAAGTCAATAAATTATTGATACAAAATCTTTCTTTTTAATTTTTAAAGTCACACTATACCAAAAGCAAAGAAAATTTAGGTATACTTTTAAACATTCGAAAAACAAACAAGTATAATTATTACGATTTTTATGTGATTTAAATAAGAGTCAAAAATTATTAGGTAATATAAAAACTTGAATTGAATTAACAGCAACAAGATTTATATGGGAACGAAGGTTTTACTTCAAAAATATATTTTAAATTGGAATAGCAACGCATTATCATAAAAATGTTTTATGAAGTTATAACTTGGAGAATGTTACAGAAATGGAACAGGTTTCACTAATTGGGCTCTCTTTGAAATATTTCATGGGAAAAAAATAATTTATTTGAGTATCTATCGATGTTTAATTAGCATAATTAGAATTTAGTGTAAAGTGAGATTTTTTGCGAATCTTTAAATAAAATATTGCAAATTAGTAAATGAAAATCAATACGAACATTTTTAATGGATTGGCTATGGGTCCAATGTCGTAAGTATAATTGAACACCATTTTATTAGCGTTTTATTACAGACTGACTAAAGTATATATCTTTTTTTCATGGATTTTATGTACTTTATTATAGATTTATTTATAAATTAAAAAGATTTTATGACGAAGTGAGTAGTCCGACTTCAAGTCGCTTCTCACTTGTGGTTTGTTGAGGGTGGAACATGGTTTTATATCGTTTCCAATAGTGCGTGTCTGTTAATTCCTTAATTCAATAAAATAGTAAAGCTTCTTATTTATTTGGTCAAGCGTGAAACACATTGATGCCATTAGTTCTCAATCTGTTTCTATGATTGTCCTGATTTATTTAATTGTACATGTTTGTGTCAGAAGGGTCTGTATTGTCTCCGACCCTGTTTCTGCTGCATATCAATGACATGGTGAGGCTCGTCGACAATCCCAAACTTGCAGACAATGTGGAACTTCTCAGCCTTAGGAGAGACTTTGCCTCGCTGTGTGTGTTCTACCGTACAATGTTTTGTGCTCAGATGAATTATTTGACGTGATGTCCACAGCTACATTCTATCGGAGGAGGCGGGGCGGGAGCGGCAGCGGGAGCGACGACGGATCGCAAGCCAAGCTGCCCGCGTACGAAGGCAACTCGGGCGTCGGAGGTCGATGAACGACCTCCGCCCCCCATGAGCGCTGGCCTGGGGGTGACAGGTGGAGCCGCCTGTCACCCTAGCAGAAGCAGGCCGCGGCGGCGGCGCGCCTGGCGCGCGACCCCGTTTACCGGGAACGAGTTGGGGACTCTATAGTCTCCACACACCCGAGAAGAGGGCCAGATCGGCAGAGATGGTCCTGGGTCGGCCGGGGTGCGAGGGATATGCCTGTCAACCTCACCTTCGGCAACCAAAGCGACCCGCAGGCGGCGTGCGTTTTAGTCGGTTCGAGTCCGACATAACCTCTCCCTCCGGCTCCGGTGGGGAGGTATCCGTGGGGATTTTGCGCACATAAAAAAAAAAAAAGCTACATTCTATCATCGCACTATTCGTCATAGACAGGGAATTCATCCTCACACATTGCGACCGGAAATTTTGCGCACTGTGCTCTATGAAAGGAACTTCATCTCACCCATGCTCACGCTGTGAAATGAATTCCCTGCTGTGGTTTTCTCAAGCGAATAGAATATGGGGTCCTTCAAGAAGGGCATTGGATTTTCAGGGTCGGCAGCACGAGTGTAACGCCTCAGGTGTTGCATACGTCCGTAGGCCACGGTAACAACTTCCCATCAGGTGGGCTTGTTGACCATTTAAATAGCATAAAAACAGCGGAACCGATTAGGGTCAGGATAACGTGCCTGGTTGACGGCTATTGGTTCGTCGTTCGGTGATATGAAGTGGATCATGAACGTACCTTTCCTGATGTTCGTGCCAAAAATTTTGTTGAACAAAAATAATATAATAATAATAATAAATATAAATATTCTACAACATTCTACACAACGCTATCTAGACCCATGGTAAGCATAGTTTAACTAGCTTGTGTTATGGAATCTAGAATACGGATAAACATACTTAAATCCTTTTTTTTTTGTAAATACATACATATTATATATAGAAACACCCAGACCAATGCAAATACCCATATTCATGCATACAAATATTTGCACTGAGCGGGGATCGAACCTATAACCTAAAAATAATTAATTACTCATTTTTCATTACTTTATTAATTACTGAAAAAAAAACTTAATCGACCAAAAACAAAGTGTCGAACATTCCTCCCTTTTTAAACATACCTAACAACCCAATGATTTATTCTACAAGGACGACAACACTGCCTCTAAAAGTACTATATTCCAATTACTGAAATAGGAGACGGCTTTTTTATTCAAACGCGTACATAATGGAGACGGGCTTAGAGCGCCGTCTCGTTGGGAATCCTGGCGTCATCGGGGACAACGTGTCCGGAATTCTACCCCTTTTATGAGAAGCCCTGGCAAGTACTTAGTTGAACATGGAATAAGATACTGTTCAGATAGATCTTGATTAGCATGCACTCAAAATAATCTTAGAAGGTCTAATGGTTTTAATACCAAACTGTTTTACTGATTTAAATTGT
The DNA here is from genome assembly GCA_963662185.1 of Eilema griseolum. Classification (NCBI taxonomy): domain Eukaryota; kingdom Metazoa; phylum Arthropoda; class Insecta; order Lepidoptera; family Erebidae; genus Eilema; species Eilema griseolum. Next base: position 6,405,893 of record OY759243.1, read on the forward strand.
ATCTATTATTATGATTTGAATAGTAACCCTGGTGACCGAGGCATTCATGCTGAGATGGTGGCCTATTTGGGTGCGCACGATGTGCATGAGTGTATCCTTATTATGTTCCCTTATTATGTTTATATAAACACCTCAACAAAGTCTAGGGAACAAGATGACCCCAATTATTTTTTTTCGTGTAAATCTTGTTTTGCAAATAACTGGCAGCAAATAAATAAAAATAGAATAAAGTAGATTACAGAGTTGTTCGAAATTTAAAAATAAATTTAAATAAGTAATGATTTTCGAATATGGAGGGCAAACTTTTAAAAGTGTTTGATTGTGCAGTTTCTCTGAGGCAAAATAAAAATTATTTTTTTTGATTGTAAATAACGTTTATTATCAATAATACGTCTTTTACGTATGGTTTGTGCATTTTTGTGACTGTAGTCATCATGTCACGTCGTCATTTAAGTCGCGAAGAGATGTTAAGGGCTGTTGGTATGCTGCAAGCTGGACGAACTCAACGCGACGTAGCGGATGCTGTCAACACCCAACCAAGCGTAATTTGCAGATTATGGGCACGCTACAGGTCTACAGGGGATGTTGCCGAACGTCACAGGGGACGAAATAGGGTTACTACCCCGCGACAAGATCGTTTCTTGCAAAATTCCGCAAGGCGGCAACCCACGATTACTGCTCGTCAGTTGGTCGCAGGCCTCCAGTCTCAGCATCAAGTGGTTATTAGCGATCAAACTGTCAGAACAAGACTACACGAAGCCAATCTTTATGCTCGCAGACCGCTTAGGGTTCCAGCTCTTCGACGTGGAAATCGAGGTCGTCGCTTATTGTGGGCTAACGCACATTTACAGTGGACCGACCATCAATGGGCACGGGTTCTGTTTTCCGACGAATCTTGCTTCGGTTTTCATCCTGATTCGAGAAGAGTGCGTACATGGCGAGTTCATGGACGTCGGAGTCGTCTCCAGAATCCGCAAGAAGTTCATCCTTACCAAGGTGGAACAATCATGGTATGGGCTGGAATTCGCCTTGGTGGAAGGACCGACCTCGTTTGGATACGGGGCAATTTGAATGCAAACCAATACATTCAGGAGGTTATACACCCCATGGTAATCCCTCATCGACAGCAGTTCGGTCAAGATTTTATGTTCATGCAAGATAATGCACGGTCACACACCGCGAGGGCAGTGGTCAATGCGTTAAGCGAGCACAATATGACGACGTTGGAATGGCCTGCTCAGTCTGCCGACCTCAATCCCGTAGAGCATGCCTGGGATTTGCTTGGGAGAAGAGCTTTCAGTGATTCTTTGGAAAATCTGAACACTGAAGAACAACTTTTTTTACACCTTCGCAGTGTATGGAGCCATATTCCACAGACGATGATTGACAATCTCATACTAAGTATGCCACGCCGTTGTCGAGCTGTTGCTAATGCTTTAGGAGGTCCTACAGATTATTAAAAACGTTTAAAGTACGGTTAATTACTGTATTTCTTACTACCTCGTTATTTTTGTGCCTAATCATAGAAGGTTGTAATACTCAATATTGGCACTATTCAATTCTTTCTTAAAAAAAAAAAAATTTGGTATGAAAATGTTTTTATTAAAATTAAAATTAAAAACGGTATAAAAATACCCTTCTATTGATATAAAACACTCACTATTACAAGAAAGGGTTTTTAAATAAAAACTAGAAATGTCCTTGTTCCCTAGACTTTGTTGATGTGTGTATTTGTCTGATTCTCTGTACGTTGTGTGTTCTTGAATAAATGCTTTTTCTTTCTTTCTTTCTTTCTATTACCATCTGAACTAAAGGTGTGTACAAAATATCAGAAATTAGTCTACAGGAAGGAGGGAATACCAAGGCATTAAGGGCATTTCCCATCTCCGTCTCATCCGAAGGGTGTCGTAAGAGGCGACTAACAGAAAAATAGGCAGAGAGAAGGAAAACTCGAATTAAAACCCTGTACCAACCCGCCTGGTCCGCGTGGCAACAGTAGGCCAAAGCCTCCCAGTAAGCTACATGAATGTAAAAAAGGGTATTTTGAGTACCTACGTACTTTGCTAGTCAAGAACGATCTAATGCTGACTGTACTTGGTTGATCGTGAAGTATGGTCAGTATGTGGAATTCGTTCAGTGGTTAAAGATATTTTTAATTTAGATAAACTTTATATTGTCTATTGCTATGGTTGAATTTTATTTCCCGGAACGTTTGAGTTTAACTGTCTCATTTTAAATAGGTTACGGTATATTTTCTTCTGTAATCTAGATTCGAACTAAGTACTTACTAGGGAAATAAGTAATTACTATTGTAATTTGATTAGGTATTTATAATTATGCATTCAACACTGTTATAAAGATATTACATAAATTATACTTACATATAAGGATTTTTATATTAAAATGTTGATTAAAAATCACATTTTAAAACCCATATTACTTAACTACAAGTTTACTTAGTTAGGTCTTGTAGTGTTATGTATTACCAGAGGATTTATAAATTTAAAGTTATGACTAGAGTTAGCAGTATCTCTTAGAGCGAAGAGAAATAAAAATTGGGTTAATTTAGCCACTAATGGGGTCAGCCGTTCCGTCGCTACGAACATTTCCTTTTCATGGTGCCGAAGTGTTTATATTCTACTGAATAAATAAAGCTCATTGATAATTAAAACAGATTCATTTTTACTGTTTGAGAGGTAGATAAACATTGCACCTTTTTTATACCACTTAGGCGGCAGACAAGCGCACGGCCCACCTGATGGAACGTGGTTACCGTGGCCTATGGACGTGTGTAACACCAGAGAAGCCACACTCGCGCTGCCGACCCTGTAAGCACAGAGTTTCTGTGCCGTCAGTGTAGAGGACAAAGCAGGAGAAGCCTTTAGTCATCCCACTGACAGCACAAATTCTCCAGTGAATTCTTCTCTCTTCTCCACGTTTGTTTTTTGTGTAGAAATTCCTACGGATTCTCCGCGTCAGCCAGCCCGTCCGGAGGTTATGTCTGACCGACTATTCTGATATCTGTGTTTGGGAGGCCAATAAGCCATTTCCCTCGCACACCAGGGATAAACAATGTATCTACCTTTTCTTCATGCATGTTGCTGCAATTGTTAATCCAACTGTAACACTTTCAAATACTATTTAATATTTTCATAATGTACATGGGAGTTATCTAAATTAAAATATAAAACAATACAGAATATACCTAAACAATCCTGCAGGTTCAGGCATCAAAGAACTCCATCGATGTCAACCGGGCAATACTAATCCTTAGCGCAAGGAATAAACCAGCGCGTTCCAGCGCACCGGTCACGGGTAGTGTCAATTAAACGTTTAGAAATGTCTCTAAACAAAAGACGGGCACTTGAACCCCATGATCCCAGCATCTCGATCCCAAACGGCTCAAATATGGAACTTTAGTAGATATTATAAACTAGTTGTTTATACTATGTTTTTAGCGTGTAAATAATCCCCGCGGATGCCTCTACCGCCGGAGCCGGTGGGACAGGTTATGTCGGACTCGAACCGACTAAAACGTACGACACCTTTGGGTCGTTTTTCGTAGCCAAAGGTGAGGTTAACAGGCATATCCCTCGCACTGGCCCTCTCTTCGGGTGTGGGGACCACAGAGTCCCCAAATCATCCTCGGAAACGGGGAGGCGTGCCACCACCGCGGCCTGCTTCTGCCAGGGTGACAAGCGGCTCCACTCTTCACCCCCTGCTGTTTATACTTCAAATCGACTGACAAGTGACGGAATTCAAGTGACGATAAGTATTGCTGTTTATACTTCGTCGTATTTGAAGTAAAAATCCTTAATCGATTCCACCGTATTCTTGATAGTTTACAGGTCAATTTTGTTATTTATGATACATTCTACATACAACACTCAAATACTGTGCATCAAAATGATCTTATCATCAAAACTTTCATGTCTAAACACAGCAAAAACGTGCACATTATCTGGTAAACTTGCTGAGGGGGTCATGCCAGGCTGGAACCGTCGCGCAGGCCCCAAAAGGCATTCATCATTCATAAATGTTAGTGACAGGGACAATCCTAATTGGGATATTATGTAGTGTGCAGACAAGCGGTAAGATCGCAGCAAAAACAATGAGGATGGGGAATGGATACGATTAATGGAATTTCTTTTTACCAGCATAGAGGTGCTCTTTTTTCTCAATTATCAAAACTTCAAGGTATATTATATAGTCCAACGATTTAGGCTCTGCGTTAATGAATTAGTTAGTCAAGACTAATAGATTGTATTACAAGGGAGCAGAATTGGTATTTTTTACGGCGAGGACGATACTTTAAATCTAGAGCGAAGCGACTTTCTATGAAAATACGTACTGATTACAAGAACAGAGAAAAACTCGCGCGCTTTTTTTTTATTAGCAAGGTTCCTTTTCTCCTTGCCACGCGACCAACATGTACCAGCCAGTACTCGCAATTTACGTTCAAATCATTCCATTCATCAGGTATAGTATAGTGACTTATGGTTTGCTTTTTTTCCATGTAATAAGTTCTTTGTAAAATGGTTATAAATAAGTTTAAAAAAGCTATGAAATGGTTATAAATAAATTAAAAAAATTCGCCCTCTAAAAAGTTCTTAACAGAAAAGAGCTATTATTTTGCTTCCGCTTATAGAGAAACAAAGTGACACCTTACCAGTCTAACTTTTATATATATTTTCCGTGAAGCGCCAAAAGTTATTTTATACATTCCATAACAGGCCTCTCTAACTGCGTGGTCGCAGTCATCATCATCATCCTTCTCTACGTCCGTTCTGGTTACATCCAAGGCCTTTATTTCGAGGTCCGAGGTCCGCATGCCGGCTTTTTCTGTTAAAAGTTTTGCCATTAGTGATAAAATCTGTGATTTTCAACTTGGGCCCCGATTCCGCTAATTTTATATCATGGCTAAACCATTGTCATGCCACAGACTGCACAAAATGACATTTATTTTAAACTTTACCTTCATGTTGTAAATTAAATAGCATCTTGCCTATATCAATAAAGTTTAAAATTTAAAGCCATTTTTTGCAGTGTATGTGGTCTAAGTGATATTACTAAGAGGTAGGACACGACGGTATTTCCATCTAATTGAGTGGTCCGACTGGGGAAGTACCTCCGCTCTATAGAATAACGCGACCATAATAACCTTGCGTTGTGTTTCCGGCGGTGAGTACGGTAGCCAGAGCTCACTGGAGAGTTTTGGTGCTGTCAAAAATAGAAGCTAAATGCACCCAGCCCAAAATTCGGCGACATTGACTGCACCTTCCGTCACTTCATTCAGGTCGTCAATTGTGCAGGTGTAAGGCACAGTGGGCATGACAGGAGGTGGTCTCTCTTATACACTGACGGCACAGAAACTCTCCGTGCTTACAGGGTTGGCAACGCGAGTGTGACTTCCTTGGTTTTGCACACGTCCATAGGCCACGGTAACCCCTTGCCATCAGGTGGGCCATGTGCTTGTCTGCCACCTAAGTGGTATAAAAAACAAGTCGGGGGCCTGTAATGGCGATTATCTTATTAACGAATTATTGGTTAAAACTGATTATGTGTTTACTGGATCAGGCACTTATTATCCCGACTATGGTATATTACAGTATTTTTTCAACATAATATAACATAAACTCACGCCTATATCCTCGAAGGGGTAGGCAGATGTGCTAGCACCCACATTTCGCCAGTTTATGTTTAGGTCCCAATGTAATAGGTGGCGAGCCTATTGCCATTAACTGGGCACTCATTAACCTGCGATAAATACAAAAAACCTGGAATCGAACCCGAGAACTCGTCTTAGTCCATTATCCATACCACTAGGCTACCGCGGTTAGATTATTACTTTTTAATAGTTTCATATTCAATATTATATAACTTTATTATGTATTGCACAGTAAATTATATCTATCTAGTATCAATATTAAGTAAACGCATTTTGCTAATATAGATATGAAAATAAGATATTAAACAAACCTTTCAAAAGTTTAAGTTCGTTTCCAAATAAGATTTGGACATTACAAAATGGAATGTCTGACCTCGTTCTAGCCTTACCAAAATATGAAACAAGATAAGGTAAAATAAGTTCGCGAAACTCGGTAATAAGGGACAGAGGCTGCTCCAAACACAATTTCAACTTTTTTTTTCAATGTCTTGCATTTTCTTTGGGCACTTTAATTTCACGGCCATTTTGAAGCAATCACTTCTAATTTACATTTGAAAAAACTTGAATATATAACTTTTTAATACTTACCATAATTATCCACACTAATATCTTTGCAAAAGCAACGAAATATTGGAAACTCGAAACAATACAATATAGTAAATATCCCGACACCAAGAGGTATTGGGATATTTACCATTTAGTTGAGTATAATGGTAAGTACCGAGTTTTCTGGGCTGAAGGTTCTTCTTCATCATCCATAGAGTTCTGCACAATCGGTTTTGGAAGAATGTTTGTGATATTATCTCGGACATGCTTTGACAAAATTGGAGCTTGGAATCTTGCCGTAATCCACGGTTCAGATAACTGGAGATTTCACTTTTTCATGTATTCTCTCTTATCTAGAGGCTTTTAATTTTTCGTAATAATGTTGTGTCCTTTTATGATAGACCAGCTATGTTGGTTCTTACTCCTAATCACATGGCTATTAGGAACATATACGTCAGTCATGACTTGATATCTCCACCAAATCCATTCACTCTTAGAGCATAGTAAAACCTAAATTTGCTTTAGAACATCGAAGCATAAACTACCAAAAGATATCTCAATTTGTAAAGTAAAAACGGAGGGTACGTACTTTAAAAGGTGTAGTGTGCCTCCGGCATATATCTGGCCTACCCTCAGGTGATAATACATATATACATATAGTCACATCTTTATCCCTGAAGGGTTAGGCAGAGGTGAATTACCTAACATCCACATTTCACCAATAATTGTATTCGGTCCCACGTAATAAGGGGTGAGCCTCTTGGCGTATTCCGGGTACTATTGTTGACTCGAGTCATGCATCGGAGGCTGAGTCTGGGCTGTATATATCAGTCTGATGATAAACAGCCCTATCCCTTAGTCAACTAGTATGACACCGCATGGGAAGAGATGGGGTAGTCCCAATTCTACTCAGGTTATAATCAGAACTAGAAACTTTACTATCGTGAATTAGGAGCAATCTACGAGTAAAAGTATCAGATGCCGCTCATAACATTTGCCATAAATTATGTATCTTATACCTTATAGCCTGATAAACTTCGACACAATACCTATGATCTTTGAGCACTTTGAGTATCTAAAACTTTCAGCAGAATTTAAATAAGCAAATGTTTATTTCAAGTTACGAGTTGGGAACAAATAACAGAACAAAGTCGAGAACACCTGCTGCGATCGGCAAATTAATACAAGTTGGATCTTTACCGAGTTTAAGATAACAATTATGTTTATTGTCTACAGGAAGCTTGTACGTCAGAGAGCTTCTTGTGGGTATACAATGACGTGCTTATAAGATCGTGTTATAGGCCACAATCTTGAGGGAGAGGGATAGAGCTATACATGACGTTTAGCTCCATCTCTCTCCTTTTGGATAGAGGCAGAACAGATTGTGTTAGAACAGTTGATCAGTTAAATTATGAAGTAAGAAGGAGTTCATTATCATCCCAGCAGTACACCAGTTGTATCCAAAGATAAGTTGTATCCAAAGGTAAGAACGGATAGTTTCTGTGCTATCGGTGCAGAAAACACAATCAGAACAAGCATTTAGTCTTCCCACTGACAGCACGAAAACTCTCCAGTGAGCTCTGGCTACCCTACTCATCGCCGAGAACGCAAAACGAGGTTAATAAAGACGTGGTATTCTGTAGGGCGTAACTCTTTATTGTACATCAAGCAATATGCAGTAGTGACATAGCTTAGAAGTAGATAGAATACAAACAGTTGAATATCCATTTTTTTACGATTAAACCGACTAGTTAAAAGTAATCGTGCTAAAAACTGACAAAAAAAAATGTTATGGATTGTAACACAAAACTGTGGACGCGAAATGGACGGTTTCATGCAAGAGGCTCACAAACATTACACCAATAGCCTACTCTTTTGTTCTTTTGTGCTTGTTCACTCTCGTTTCTCAGATGTTTTCCGGATCCCTTTTAAAATCCTTGTTAATCTGCGCATAAATCTTGTGAAATGTCGTCGTGACAGATTGCGTTTTAGCTTGCTCGTTCACTTTTATTTATTTTAAATTCAAAGTTGAGTGCCATATGTCATTTATATACTACAGCTATATTTTTATTTACTCGTATATGTACCGTAAAACGGGGTAAATAGAGATCAATGGGAGAATAGAAATATATTGATCTTTAGATATCTTTAAATAATTTCTTTTACAAAAGTTTTTGAAAATTGTGTTTATTATTACATTCGACTAGTACATAGATTCGTTTAAAAGAAAATAACTGCGGAATCTAGCTGACCATTTTATTTCTATTTTAACTCGGTACTTTATTTTTTTATACAACTTAAGTGGCAGACAAGCACACGGCTCACCTGATAAATTGGTTACTGTGACCTATGAACGTGTGTAACACCACGGGAGGCACACCCATGCTGCCGACCCTGTAATAACAGAGATTTTCTGTGCCTTCAGTACAGAACACAAAATCAGGACAAGCCTTTGGTCTTCCCACTGACAGCACACAAACTCTCCAGTGAGCTCTGGCTACCCTACTCACCGCCGGGAACACAACTCGAGGTTATTATAGCCGTGGTATTCTGTAGGGTGGAGGTACTTCCACAGTCGGACTGCTCAATTGGGACGGAAATACCGTCCTATGAATTTATTTCATTTAGATTTTTTTTATTCCACTTAGATGGCAGACATATGCACGGCCCACCTGATGGCTTAGAAGCCCATGATTTCAACACAAGCTCATTTTCCCCTTCCTTATTAGGTCAGTACATCTTATCTAAAATGAAGAGTATTACACTGTACAAGAGGGTAGTCATAAATTTGCCGCCGTTGAAGCAATTCATAAATTCATGTCCCTCATATATCGTGGCGTTGTGTACATAATTGGTTTCTGAGTCGAGAAGCGTGTGCGATGTATGAACATATCGTGGTGCACGATAGAGAATGGTCGCATGTGTTGCAAGCCGATTATTCTGACACTTTGTCTTGTAACAAGAGTGTGGTTGTAAAGCCGGACAGAGTTATTACACTACAAAACAATTGTTTTCTTAGTAGGTATCTACCTAATAGGCGATTTGAATTTCAATAGAACCTACCTATTAGGAGATTTGAATTTCGAAGAATTTTATTTCTGGTTTGCGGTTTACAAAAAGAACTTTCGTTGATCGCGCGTTATTCTCTTTGAGCCCTATCATATCCCACTAATGTTATAAATATGTTTGTAATAAGTTTGTGAATATGTTTGTATGTTCGTTATTCAAACACCCTCTTACAGCTGAAAGAACATAACATAACATAAACTCACGCCTATATCCCTGAAGGGGTAGGCTGAGGTGCTAACACCCATGTTTCGCCAGTTTATGTTTAAAACCGCAATAGCCTAGTGGTATGGGTAATGGACTGTTGAGACGAGGTCTCGGGGTCGATCTGAGGTTTTACCATGGCACACACCGATGACTTTTCGATGCTTATCGTAGTTATGTGTGTATTTATCGCAGGTTTATAAGTGCCCAGTTAATGACAATGGGCTCGCCACCTATTACGGCTGAACGAAAGTGGCAGAATTTTGGTACAGGAAACTACCCTATAGGTATTAAAGCAAAAGAGTTTCTTCGTTTGGCTGAACGCGCTAATCTCAGGAGTGCTAATTGCGGCTAAATTTTCATACATTCAATTAATATTTCGGACAAACAATGCAATTAAATAATGCATTCTATATTATTTGCTAATGACTATGTGAAAATTTCTAGGCCACAGTTTGCGGCTAAAGTAAATAAATAAATAAATTATTCTATTCTATTGAGGAAGGTCTATAATCTTCCTTGATAAACAGGCTTAATATCATCACCCTACTACTCAAGAGAAGTGAAGTAGTATTCATAAATGTCAATAAATCCCCAAATCCCCATAAATTATTTGAAAATTAATGAATTCCGGGCTTATATACTTAGTTTAAAGGTTGATATGGGGGTTTCGAAGTATGCCAGGGTCGAAGCCAGGGCGGGTCATATAATAGAATATAGTCGCGAATAACAAATAAAAATTAAATGTACGAGAAATGAGATTACGGGCTGTAGAAAGTTTAAGACATAAACTGAAGAAGGGCATTATTTTCACCGTACGGAGTGATTTGCCCCGGGCACAGATTGCCGACGTCTCTTCATCGTCCATAAGTGGTAAACTTTATATTAGATGGGTCGTAACGTTATCCTATCTACCTCCATTGAAAATATGCAAAAAGTAAGCTACTGAAATGTTGTTTTTTTTTTGTAAAGTGAGACATATAATACGTACTTACTTGTTAATAGGTCGTTACATATAAAATTGCCGTTTTTTTGAAGAACTTGTAGGAAACCCAATTGAATGACAAATTCTAATTTTTTTTTTTTTTTTTGTATAAATGAGACACTTAATGTTGTCTAACAAACACTATTATTACAGTTTTGAAAAGTGACAGCTGTAAAATACTAAGATAAATGTGGCTTAACATTGAATTATGAAACATTTTTGGCCAGAAAAATATTTCTGGGCAATCATACAGATCATAAAAAATGAAGAAACGGTTATTATCGCAATAGGTAGGTACCTATCTTTGGCTTCTCGAGCGTCGGAGGGCACAGAATGACCTCCGTTCCCCATGAATGTGGGTCTGGGGGTGATGGGTGGAGCCGCCTGTTACCCTTGCAGAAGCAGGCCGCGGCGGCGTAGCGAGTTGTGCGCCTCCCCATGCCCGGGGGTTGAATGAGGACTCCGAGGGCCAGTTTGAAAGAGATGGCTTTGGTTCGGCCGGGGTGCAAGGTATATGTCTTCGGCAATCTAACCTCCATCAACTTACGAACCTCAAACGGTGTGCTTTTAGTCGATTCGAGTCCGACATAACCTCTTCCTCCAGCGATGATAGAATATAGCTGTAGGCATCATGTCATGCTTTAATCTGAGAAATACTCAAGTGACAAGTTAGATACTTGTCACTTGTGTACTTACTCAGATTAATTGTAGTAAGCATAACATAACGTAGATTACGTGTCGTGTAACGTGTCATAAAGCAGATTAGAAGAATAAATGCATCAAAGTTTGTAGTGGGGAGTAGAATCACTCGCTAATAAGTTATTATCCTCATACCTTCTTCTTAGAATAAAATCCTCGTATGATTTATTCAATTCCTTCCAAAGTCCACATTTTGGAGCTCTAGATCCGCTAATAGTTTTCGATTTGTATGTTGACTTTCCAGGAAGCCCGAGTCTCGCTCTCGTTCGTTGCCTAGCAAGAGTCTCAGTGGCTTGAGCCTCAAAGAGGCTGGTTTCTGAAGTAAATAATATTCAAAAACAGTTTGCACACTTAGAACTTTTGAGGCAACTTTTATATCCCACTAAACTGGTATATTATACATATGACCGCCAAATAATTAGTACTTTTTACTGTAGCTTCGGGTAATCTGGTGGTAGATATTTGCCAAGTTTGGTTCATGTTGTTTTGTTTCCCAAATTAGTATGCCATGTGAGGTCATTTTCCTCATACGACACATATACTTCTTTCAACTCGTTATACAGAATATTGTGAAAGAAATAAATCGATTTTCTTTCACAATATACTTCATAACAAAATAGTATTTCACCGAATATTCAACTAACTTTTTATAGCAATATAGAGCTTATTTGTAGCCTTAGATACTAGTGACAACCGCCATTACAGTAACGAAAAGAATATAAGCAAACAATTTATCAATCCTAAGAGACGTAACTGATTTTCAGGCGAAAAATATTTATTTTCGGTTCGAAAATCTTGTTTCACTTACTTAGATATAAAGCTCGTGGTAAAGAAATGTAGGTACTTGGCGAATAAGCTTCTTAAATCCGATCTAGGCCGATAAAACATATTCAGGCGATGATAAATGTATTTTGCACGTACGATACGGTTATGAAAAGGATAAGGCTTTTGCTATTTATAAAATTGTCTATTAAGAAAAGTATTGGACATTTTGGCTCTTTTGCACATTTTGGTTCTTTCGTATTTGTAGTAAGAGCGAAAGTCAAATATTTAAAAAGAAAAGAAGTTTGCACTGTTTAATCGTCATACCGACATACAGTCATTAAATTTCCTGTATATGGAATCGCACGAAGAGCTCTGGGGTTCATGCTAATCACACTTGCATAACAGTGTACCTTTTTTTTATAAATTATATTAGTAACTTTAAATTACTAATATTCCCACTACAAGTAATATTAGCTGGAGAACCCCTCCAGCTAAACTAAGTTGCTGGTGTTATGAGTAGTGGTAGTGTAATTTTTTTATATAGGACACGCCAATTGAACTTCACCTCGCCTGTTGGTAAGCTAAAGGCAAAGTCTCAGACAATGGTGACACTCAGCTTGACGGTCTCATCGTATGCTTTTTGATGTCCCGCTTCTTTAAGCGGGTCCTTTGACCCGGGACTGTAGAAAAATGGAAATACGTGAGCCGGTAATGACTTCCAGACCTTAATGAAGTGACAATGGAAAGAGTATCCGAACCGCTGGGTTCTTGATCGGATACTCTGCACCGTGTGCGGGTGATATTTAAAGCTTTGCACGTATTGCCCTGTGTAGAAAAGGAGAGGGTGGGACTAATTGGAAGAGTTCATGGGAGTTCATCATGGTATAGTAGAGATGGTTTCAAACCCGGTACCTTTGGATCGTAAGGTCGACTCCTCAACTACTAAGCTATCGACGCTTCTTTGTTTGCCCAGACATTCTAAAAGCAAATTGCTTACTTACCTACTCATTGCTAAATCAACGTCAGACTCGGCTATTACACCAAGTTTATTTCCGTGATAAATAATCTCGAACATTATAGATGACATTTTTAAATTACTAAGCGGCTGTTTATAAAAGAAACTCATTATCCCGATTAAACTTAATAGCTTCATAATAAAGCTGTCGTCTACGCGGCACAGAACGCTAACTCCGTACAACCTACAATTACTTACGGCAGCTGTTTTTACAGTAAATTGATATTTGTGTAACGTGCCCCTCTTGTAAGGTATTTAAGTTTTCATTGTCGCGCTTGGAAAACTGATGTTTTAATACCAATTTTGTATATTTAGGTGGCAAGCGTGCGTGAGACGTTATGGTTATTAAGTAATCTGTGGTTACGGTGAAATTTGTGTTAGTTAAAAAAGGTTTGATATCTTAATTTGAAAATAGAACTAAAACAAATAATTGATTATGGACGTAAATTAATCTGCGGCTGCGGTACGATTTTTTTTTTAAAGTTTGAAAATGGAAATACAATTATGGTTACTAGTAAGTACTTAGATCTTTTATTTAAATTGTAGATAATGATGAAGTATTATGGAATCTGTAGAATTAATAAAAAAAAAAATACTACTCTTAAATATTGTAGCAACTGCAAAAACCAAATATAAATAAGGAAACAGGGTAAAAATCATTTAAAATGACCATTTTGATTGCAAAATTTGTCCACACCCGATATTTGATGATAACATTATTTTTACTATGTAAGAAGTACCTATTAGTACTCTGATATATATTATCTAGCTATAATACACAGATTTATATAACTTTTGTCTATAATAAACACAATATATTCTTCTTTTTTCATTGAACTCGGATAATCTTCATACAAAATAATTTGTCCTCTTCACGGGCTGCGTAACAAAAATTATCTAAATAAATCTAATCTACGGTATTTAATTATATTGATGAACTTTTTGCCAAAACGTTGTTAATACCCATTGATTACGGTAAAACATATTTTATTTTAATTATTTAAAATATTAAAATTTTGGGTACAAAGTAATGTCCATTATTTTGTTCATTTTTGTTATTCGATTTTGTAACACCAAAATTTGGTATATTATTTACAATTTGTAAAATGGCAACCCTCAAACTATAACGAGCCAATCACATACCAGAATCTAATATGAGTCGGCCATTTTGTCTCCGAGTAGAAATAGGTGAATGACGCGTGTTTCGTAGTTGCGAGCAAAATTCCAATTTTAAAACATCAGTTTTGTTTTATTCGAAACAACACAGGTAAGTGAGCACTTACATTATTTAATTAACCAATTAAGCATGTTATTGCTGACATTTATTGAAATGAAAGGTGGTTGGAACTAATTGAGATTTTTGTTTGGCTTATCATACTTGAAGTTACTTTCAAAGCATAACGGTTATTCATTTTTGTTATGATTTTAGTTGCGTTACAAAAATGAAATAACAAAAATACAAAAATGAAATAACAAAAATGAACTAAAGTCGCAATCACAATGCTGGTAAAATGTTATTATTAGAGATTATAATGTTATAAATATATTTGAGTGTATTTTTTTAATAAAATATGGGTATGGGCCTTTTTTGTCTTTCTGTTCGCTTTCTGTTTTCATCAAATTCTTTTGTCTGTCTGACTATCTTTTATCCTTCGATTAATCTTTCACTATATGCTCGCCATCAATCATCACCTTAGTTTGTCTAGCTTCTTATTCGTTTGTTAATTTATGCATATTACTAGCCGGCTTATATATACATATATGTATACATATATGTATAAAGTATTTATTTTGATATATTCATAGGTTGGATCAGTGTAGACTACAAAAGTTAACTATGTAGCTTACGATTAATCTGAGAATAATGTCTGATAAGATAACTATTTTACGTTGATCTCCTTTCATTGTCTCCAACAAAAATTTTTTTTTAATGAGCGTTAGGTATTATAAAGGTACGGAGGCTTGTATCTCCAATAGTTAATTAATAAAACAAATGGTAAAAAAAGTGTTTTTATTGCGGAACACCTTATACGAAATCAATAAAATAAATAACTGTCAGACTATAATGTGCATTGTAAACGAGCCCTAATATTTCATTTTTGTTATTTTTTGTTACACCGTTCATTTTTGTTACATTTTCATTTTTGTTTCATATTTGTCACAATGGTCATTTTAAATGATTTTCACCCAACATTATTATTATTATTTTGTTAAAGATATATTTTTAACAAATAATAGTAAAAGAAAACCAAAAAACCATATCGAGTACTTAGTGCTTAAAAATAAAAAAATATTCGCACCAAGATATGATCCGTAGGTAATAGAAAACGGAGCCCTCTTAAACGATAAACATCCTAACAAAGAAGCACTCAGCCTAATACTTTACCCTAAAATAGAGCGATATTTAGCCAAGTACAAACCACTTATATGCCTCAAAAAACAGGTAATCAGGGGGAGCTACCTACCATAAAACGTACGTCCGAAACTTCGGGCCCGCGCGAAACACGAACAAAAGATGTAGCATCTTAGTTGCTTGTGCTTGTTTAGAAGATAAATGCATTCAGCGTCAAAAAAAAAAAGAAAATTACCTCCTCCTTATAGGTATTTAAACTATCATGGTCACTTACATCAGTATCAAAATAAACGGGATATTTACCATGTTTCATTATTTTGAGATTCCGATATTTCAGCGCTGTTGCAAGCATCATGATCACGGAGGAACTGGAGTAGTGGCGGTGAACAGAGAAAATGTTTTTTCTAGGAGTAATTATATCGATCTACCCTCTTTCAACGTTCTTTTACTACGCGTATCTGCACTACCACTGGTTTCACTCTCAATAAAAACTCGAACCCGATCACGTTCACGACACACGATGCTTGCTTGGCTTGTTGCAACAGTGCCGAAATATCGGAAACTCAAAACAATGAAACATGGTAAATATCCCGTTTAATTTGATATTAACCTCCTCCTTTTTTGAAAGCGGTTATAAACGCAATCATAAATCATAAAGCATTTTCTGGACCCAAAGCAAGAACCGATTCTTCGAAACTTCGGCCCGCAGGTTCGGATATACAGTTCGTGGTAGGTTAAGCCTGTATTCTGTAAGCACACGTTCTCTCCGCGGGTGGTAAATCATTCTCCGCGTTCACTCCATTTACAAATTGCCCCGCTCGATGAGGGCCCGCCAGAAATCGTGGGGCTGTATAAATTTGAATAAATGAAGTCTCAAAAGACTGCATCCCCGGTCACTATAAGTTTTTTTCTCGAGAATTTTTGTTTGAAGTAAGAGGAACATTTTGATCGTCAAGATTTTTTGATTGGGAATGGTAACTCACTTTGTAGGTGTAATAATCGATATTATTTAGGAGCTCACTGTCTTTGTTTAGCAAAAGATGGAGAATGGTGATATTGGTTTGGGGTGCTTGCAAATTCTTTTGTTTAAACATAAATATATCAATTACATAAATATTCAGGACGTTATTGTGAATTTCGTGGGATGCAACAGACCGTTTGGAAGTAGTCCTTTTTGAAATTATAAATGGATTGAATGAAATTTTAAAGCAAGAATAATAAGAATACTAACTATTCAATTCAATTTAGATAGAAAAAATTACGCCACAATATGGATAGGTATATATAGGAAAATTTGTATGGCTTCAGGTGAGGTTCGGTGGCACAGGGGTCAGAGCAGACCCCTGTAAAGGAAAAACGCGGGTTTGAATCCCGCCTAAATGGATTAATCGACATAAATGGATACCGAGATTCGTGAAAAATACAAAAAAAAATTAACCACTTAGGTGGCAAACAAGCACACGTCCCACCTGATGGAAAGTGGTTACCGTGGCCTATGGATGTTTGTAACACCAGAGGAGTCACACTCGCGCTGCCAACCCTGTAAGTACAGAGTTTCTGTGCCTTCAGTGTAGAAGACAATGCCGGACAAGCCTTTAGTCTTCCCATTGACAGTACAAATTCTCCAGTGAGCTCTGGCTACCCTACTCACCGCTGCGAACACAGCACGAAGTTATAATGGCCGCGGTATTCTGTAGGGCGGAGGTACTTCCCCAGTCGGACTGCTCAATTGGGCTGAAATACCGCCTTACTAATCTTTTAAACGAACAGAGTTACCTTATAAAACTTATGCCATACCTACTCATAAATAAAATTTAAGATGTGTTGCTACATTAGTTCGTTACTGGCAAGAAAGAAAAAAGAAAGAAAGAAAAGAAAACTTTGTTTAAATAAGGTACAAGTATTTACTTCAAGCCTAAAATAAACAAACTCAAACGTAAAAATTACTTCTGGCAATCTGAATGTAATCATTGCTTACAACGTTTATTACTGAAAAAAAAAGATAAAATATGTATTCAAGATCATTCGCAAACATTTCCCTCCAAAAGGGCCAAGTGACAATAAATTTACTCCAAGTATAAATGTTTCCCTTTGCATTGCGTCCCAAGTCCCAACGCTTTGTTATGTTGATTAAAACCTCCTACTAGTTGCGTCTACATTGTACCTATCTACATGTAGGTACATTGTACATATCTCTTGCGAACAAAAACTGAGGCACTATTTCAGTAAGGTTCTAGATAAATGTGAAAAAAAAAAGAATGGACGAAAATAAAGCGGAAGAGGTTTCTTGATAGACAAGCATGATGTTAAAAACTATGCTTCTTTGAAACAAAATGAAAAATGAAATCGTAATGTGCCATTGATATAATTAAATATTGGTACGTACATTTTGGTTATTATTATTAAAGTAAGTTTTACTTACTTACTGACTGAGTAAGTAAGTAAAAAAAATATAGAGCTTAAGTTTATATCAAATAAAGTCTAAAATTACATATATACATATATCCATAATATATAAGTACATATATCCATATATTCCATATATACATATAATCACGCTTTTATCCCCGGAGGGTTAGGAAAAGGTGAATTAACACCCACATTTCACCAATCATTGAATTCAGTCCCACGTAATAGGTGGCGAGCCTATTGCTGTCTTCCGGGCATTATTGTTGACTCAAGCAATGCATCTGACTGAGTCTGGGTTGTATATATCTGTCTGATGTCAAACAGCCCTATCCCTTAGTCGCCTTGTACGACACTTAGGTTCTTCTCTTAGGTGTCTATTATAGTCCTTCCAGTCAAATTGATTATTTTTCGTCGAAACGAAATTAGAATATTTTAATTTGGTCTATGACCATACGGTTATCCTCGGGGACTGCAACATTTACCCACTGAAGAACGATTTTCGCAGCCGTAGACTCCAGTCACTTGTCTCTTCTGTCAATTTGCAAATCCTTCCACTTAATGCCACTCATAGGGCGCCAAACTGCACCCCTTCACTTCTGGACCTAATTCTTGTCTCCGACTCTTGCAAAGTAGCTACACATGGGCAACTTCCTGCTTCTTTTTCTTATCACTATCTTACCTATCTATCTTATAAAATCCGTCCTCCTAAGCGTAAGAGTAAATTTCTATACCTTCGTCGTTTTAATAACATGGATCTGGAGCGTTTGAGGGCCGATGCGGGCAGGGTTGACTGGTCTTTGGTGTATGATACCGATGACTTGGATACTAAAGTCTCTTTATTCACCAGGATGATACTTGACATATTTGACAAACATGCTCCCCTCAAAAAGGTGAGAGTCAAACATTTGCCCGCTCCGTGGCTAACTACAGAAATAAAAATGTTTATGTCAAGGCGGGATAAGGCAAAACGTAAATATAACAGATCACCTTCAAATGTTAACTGGGAGCAATATAAAGAGTTACGAAATCGTTGCGGTCGTTTGTGTAGGGATGCAAAAAGACGCCACATTCACAACTCTATAGAAAACCTAAGTACATCTCAAGTATGGAAATTTCTCCGGTCTCTTGGAATTGGTAGGGCCTCGGACAACAATGGTTGCAATATAGACCTTAATGAGCTTAATACTCACTCCTCGACGTCTCCAGCCACCATTCCCGAAGATGTTAAATCTTCAACTTTAAACTATCTCTCTACTCTTCCCTTGCCAACAAATTTCACTTCATTCTCATTTCGCCCGGTTTCAGAGGTGGACATTGGGGGATGTTTACGCTCCATCACAACAAAAGCTGTAGGCTGTAATGGACTTCAACTTCAAATGCTTCTTCCCATCTTAACGGTCATTACTCCTATAATCACTCACATTATCAACTACTCTCTTTACAGTAATACGTTTCCCTCATCCTGGAAAAAAGCTTACGTAATAACTTTACCCAAAGTACCCAATCCTTCCATGCAATCCCAATTCCGTCCCATATCCATTCTTCCTTTACTATCCAAAGTTCTTGAGAACGTAGTTCATAATCAATTATCATCCTACCTTTCCTCTAACAGCCTGCTGAGCCTATACCAGTCTGGTTTTCGCCGTGGCCATAGCACTGTGTCTGCTCTGGTCAAAATAACTGATGATATAAGACTGGCTATGGAGAATAAACGGCTAACAATTTTGGTTCTGTTAGATTTCAGCAGTGCTTTTAATTCGGTTGATTTTGATGTCCTTTTATGAGTTTTAGCGTCTCTTAATGTTTCATTCTCTGTAACTGCGTGGTTTAAATCGTATCTTGAGGGGCGCTCGCAGTCTGTTCGCTGTGAAGAGGCTTCCTCTGAATGGTGCAATTTGACTGCGGGCGTCCCACAAGGTGGAGTACTGTCTCCTCTTCTCTTCTCCATTTTTATAAATGCTATTACAAAGGTAATTACTTCTCACTATCACCTCTATGCAGATGACCTGCAGCTGTATCGACACTTCAAGGCTGAGGAACTGACTGAGGCTGTGACTGCTATCAACAATGATCTTGTTAACATTAGTCAATGGGCTAAATCTTTTGGTCTTCTGGTTAACCCAAGGAAATCGCAAGCAGTCATTGTTGGTAGCAGATACATGTCGAATCTTTTAGTTCCCCAGTTTCTTCCACAAGTTCTTTATGATGCTACTCCAATTGCTTTTTCAAAACATGTGAAAAATTTAGGTGTCTATGTAGACTCAAATCTGGCCTGGGACGTCCATATTGCAGATGTTAGCAAAAGGGTTTACTGCTCGTTTCAATCCCTCAAACGTCTCCAGAAATTTTTACCATTTCAAACTAAAGTTACTCTTGCGCAATCTCTTCTGCTTCCACTTTTAGACTACGCTGATGTCTGTTATCTTGACGCAAAGGAGGAATTTCTTAATAAACTTGAAAGACTGCAAAATTTAGGTATCCGCTTTATTTTTGGTCTTCGGAAGTATGACCATGTTTCCGAAATTCGGGCAAGGTTGAGGTGATTACCTATTCGCCAGCGTAGAGACTCCCATATTCTCTCTCTTCTCTACTCTATTCTTTTTAATCCTGATTAGCCTGTTTACTTACGAGAACGCTTCGAATTTCTTGTCCCCAGGGGTAAACCCTGTCGCACTTCCTCAGCACTTCTTCTTCGAACCCCTCTTCACTGGTCCAGCCGTTACGATGGCTCATTTACAGTTCGCGCAGTAAGATTATGGAATTCGTTCCCTCACTCGGTACGAGATAGCATTTCTTTGAACGTATTCAAGATCAAAGTAAAAGAACTGTTCCTCTCTCAAACTAGATAAATGTGTGTTATTTAATTTTATAGTAATATATTATAGTAATATATTATCTATTATATATTTGTGTAATTGAATTATATACAAATCAGTTTATATGTAATATGTCTGCTATATGTATTGTATATGTATAATATTTTTATTCTAAGTATGTATTATATGTATGTGTTCTGCTGATGTACACTTGGTTTATTTTTATTTTAAATTAAAAAAAATTATTATTAAAAGTGCAAAAAAATTTTTGCACTTTTAATCCCCAAAGGTTTGCTGGGAGAAAACTCAATATTGAGTTAAGCTCGCCTTTGTACACCAAGATGTATTTGTGATTACCTGTTGATGTATTATTTTCTGGTGTACAATAAAGAATTAAAGACACTGCATGGGAAGAGATGGGGTGGTCCAAATTCTGCCCTGTCGGGAACCATGAGCTCTTCCAACTAATCCCACCATCTCCTTTCCTACATAGGACAACACGTGCAGGCCTTAGATGTCACCTTCACACTGTGCAGAATATACGAGCAAGAACCAAGCGGTTCGGAGACTCTTTTCTTTGCCGCACCACCAAGACCTGGAATTCATTACCAGCACACGTGTTTCCTTCTTCCTACAGTCCCGGGGCCTTTAAGCGGGGCGTGAAAAAACATCTGATGAGGCCGCCAAGCTGAGTGCCACCATTGTAACACTTAGTGTCTGTAATGGTGACCCTCTTTCCTGAGACTTTGCCTTTAGCTTACCATCAGGCAAGGTGAGGTCAAGTTGGCGTTTAGTGTCCTATATATAAAAAAAAATTGATGTACCTATTTATATCATCTTCAACTTTGAAAGGAATGTCTGCATCAGAGCCTCGTTCGTTAAAGACCGTTAAGACGTCGTGCGATTTTAGTCGATTCGAGTCAGACATAACCACTCTCACCGGAGGTATTCGTGGGGATTTCCACACTGTAAGTTGTACCGGATAGCAAGTGAAGTTTGCTGGGGTCCCAAAGACATTACCTGAGCTTATCATACCATGGCGGATCAAAATTTAAATATCCATCAAAATCTAAAGAATACCGCGGCAATAATAACCTTATGTTGTTCCCGGCGGTGAGAAGGGTAGCCAGAGCTCACTAGAGAGTTTTTGTGCTGTCAGTGGGAAGACCAAAAGCTAGCCCCACTTCGTCTTTTACACTGACGGCACAGTAACTCTCTGTGCTTACAGGGTTGGCAGTGTGAGTGTGACTCCCTTGGTTTTGCACACGTTCGTAGGCCACGGTAGCTTCTTTCCATCAGGTAGGCCGTGTGCTTGTCTGCCACCTAAGTGGTGTAAAAAATAAAATTTTCAATATTAGGTAGGCACTCGGTAAACCTACCTACATAATTAAATTAACAAAAACTTCAGCATGGGTACTAAAAGACTCCCAGTTATAGTAAAAGTCCAACAATTTTGTCGAGACCGGGAGCGAAAAATCGCTCCTTGAACTGGTGTTAAGTTTGCCATCTCAATAAATATTTACCCTATAAGACTAAATTTAATTTCACAATCGAATAAACGAGAAACTATTCAATCTTTTAATAAATAGCATTAACAAGAAAACCGTTGAAAACCGCCGACAGCCAGGAATTCCGCGGTTCACTCAAACTTATAATGACATTTAGATATCCTTGTCACCAAGGCACGAACGAGAAAGGGGGATAGCAGCTCGCGGAGGTGGAGGGAGGCGGCCATCACAGAGGAAATTATCGAGGAATATTTCTGGATTCCCGACCATTTGACATGTAATTTACTCGGCTTCAGCAGAGATGATTCAAGGGTGTTATTGTCTGTCGATTTAATGTTATTAGAAGTTCCCTCTCCTCTTTAATATTGAAAAGGGACGTCATTACGATCGGTATTTAATGTGAAATGTTCAAATGTTTCACAGATAAGCGGCTCGGTGACTGAATACCGTGATTTTCATCGCGAAAATTGTTTTTAAATCTTGACAAATGTGAATAACGCTGGTATTTTATTTAAGAGAGAGGAGTTTTAAGAGAAACTGACTGTGTAGAATATTATTGAAAGTGGAAAAAGCTTCTTACACACTGTAGTAGGTACCTACTTATCTTACAATAGATTGTATTAGTTACCGTGAATGAGAGTGTGAGTGAGTGTATAAATATTATGCCAATGGAGCCAGCCCATTCTGTCGGGAGAAGCATGGTTCTATAATTTTTTTTGGACGATTAGATATTTTCACTTCTACTGAATACAGCAGCTAGCAAATCTCAACAGCTAACTTTTCATCCAGTAGGATCAGAATATGAAATACTTATTATTCTTTTATAATTATCGCGACTGGGTAAGAATTTGGGCCACCCCATCTCTTCCCATGCGGAGTCATGACATCAGAAAAATATATACAGCCCATACTCAGTATAAGATGCATGGTTCGAGTCAATAATAGTGCCCGAAATATGGCGATAGGCTCACCCCCTATTACGTGGGATCGAATACAATTATTGGTGAAATGTGAATGTTATTTCACGTCTGCCTAACCCTCCGGAGATAAAGGCGTGATTGTATGATACAGGTGAATGTATGTATGGATCGTGTGTCGTGAACGTGATCGAAATCGGGTTCGAGTTTGTAGTGAGAGTGAATCCAGTAGTAATGCAGATACGCGTAGTAAAAGAACACGAAAGAGGGTAGATCGATATATTTACTCCTAAAATATTTTTTCACTGTTCACAGCCAATATTCCAGTTCCTCCGTGGCTCCGTGATCGTGGTTCTTGCAACAGCGCCAAAATATCGTTAACTCAGAACAATACCACATGGTAAATATCCCGATAAATTTAATAATAATAATACCTATTATTTGTTCACCACACCTTGTATACAAATTCATACTGTGAAAACATCAGAATGGTTGAAATTCAAGTATATGATATGTGAACGGCAGAAGCAGGACGAGTTGGGGACCCTGTGGTCCCTAACTCGTCCTCGGAAACACACGAGGAGAGGGCCAGATCGTGAGAGATGGCCCTGAGTCGGCCGGGTGCGAGGGATATGTCTGTCAACCTCACCTTCGGCAACCAAAAACGACCCACAGGCGGCGTGCATTTTGGTCGGTTCGAGTCCGACATAACCTCTTCCACCGGCTCCGGTAGGGGGTTATCCGTGGGAAGTTGGCGCACATAAAAAAAATATATATCATATGAAGATTTTCTTGTAACAAATGGTTAGACTGTAAACAATTTTATTGTGTTAGTTGTCAACTTCCCAACTAAACCAATAGAGACTTGCATATTGTATGACTAAGTAAACACAAAGTAGTTTCTAGTTACGTTGGCTCCGGCAACAAGTAGTACCATTACAGAATACTACTAACTAACTAACAGCTATTTGAACAAAGCTCTTATGCACATTTGACCATGTATTTTGTAAAGTTTAATGTTCATCTCCTTCTTCATCCGGGCGCTAACGCTTTTAGCCCAGGATCTACTCACCTGGTCCCACTGTTATCGATTTGTTTTGACTTTTATAGCGACTGCCGTTTGAACTCCAAGCCACCAGTCGCTCCCATAAACACAGGCACTGGTGAGCGGAAACCGGGCTCCAAATTCCTTCTTCCAACAGTCTCGGGTCCTTTAAGCGGGACATGAAAAAGCATATGATGAGGCCGTCAAGCTGATTGTTACCATTGTCTGAGACTTTGCCTTTAGCTTACCATCAGGCAAGGCGAACTCTAATTAACATGTCCTATTTATAAAAAAAAAAACCTTGAATGTAAATGGAATGTGCGCTCAGATGATGAAAAAGTAGTAACAGCATCAAAACTTATTCCGTGATTTAGAAGACGTGAGCGAAGAAACAGATATATGTGTAAAGGTGACTACTATGACTACGTGGTTACCGGCAGAGTAGAATTTGGACTACCCCATCTCTTCCCATGTGGTGTCGTACAAAGCGACTAAGTGATATGGCTGTTTAACATCAGAAAGATATATACAGCCCAGAATCAGCCTCAGATGCATGGCTAGCGTCAATAATTGTGGCCGGAAGACAATAAGCTCACCCCCAATTACATGGGACCGATTTCTATGATTGGTGAAATGTGAGTGTTAATTCACCTCTGCCTTACCCTCCGGGGATAAAGGCGTGATTATATGTATATATGTATGTATGACTAGTATAGAGTCACCTCTTAATCCTAGTCAGCCAAGTTACATACCCACGCATATAATGAAGAATTTGACTTTCTTTACAAAAAGAAATTCGCTTGCTCAGACACCACGTTCGCCTGAATACTCGGAGTCACCCCGGAGTTGAAAGCCCTTTGTCATCTCAGTCAGAGTGACAGTTGTGAAAAGTTGCACTAATAATCATATTTATCTGAACATATCTTGTGCGGTTTCTGTTGCTAGAAGTTCTTCCATCATCGTTGTCCTTCGTATCATTAGATTCTAATTTACTCTATCTCTTTACACTTTAAACTTTTTTTTTTTTTTTTTAATCCAAATACTTTTCTTGTATATTTACATGCTCCAATTGATAGGACCACAGATAATTTGATTTGCCCGTGGTGCAATTGAAAAACCACGGGCGAAAAATTTACCTTTGGACGAACCAGTTAAACTCAGCGATTGGACCGCGGGCAAAAAACACACATGTACCCGTATTTCACTTTTTTTTATACCACTTAGGCGGCAGACAAGCGCACGGCCCACCTGATGGAAAGTGGTTACCGTGGCCTATGAACGTGTGTAACACCAGAGAAGCCACACTCGCGCTGCCGACCCCGTAAGCATAGAGTTTCTGTGCCGTCAGGGTAGAGGACAAAGCAGGACAAGCCTTTAGTCCTCCAACTGACAGCACAAATTCTCCAGTGAGCTCTGGCTACCCTACTCACCGCAGGGAACACAACACGAAGTTATTATAACCGCGGTATTCTGTAGGGCGGAGGTACTTCCCCAGTCGGACTGCTCAATTGGGCGGAAATACCGCCGTGTCCTACCTCCTTCTAAAACGCACTGCCCGCAATCCATGATATACAATAATGGTTAGGCCATTTAAAGTTATGTTTAGCGTGCTCGTTAGTTGCCTGACATATGCATCATTCCATATATATCTTCCGTGTTAATTCCTGTTAACATTACTTCAGTACAGTACTACAGTCTTTACGTGGGCTTATTCGGCAGCGACTATGCCAATTCTTAACTCCGAGAATAGCCTCCATTAGTATCTCGCCTATCATCAATCAGCAGATGTCAGGTTGCCTCGAATCCCAAAGATCTTAGGGTCCATTCACCCTAGTAAAAAGTAGATGAATACATGCATCTGAACGTTATGCATAAATACCACAGTCTAACGAATACTTTCATAGGATTTCGTTCTACTGTACCTATACCCTCAAAAAATAACACACGAACTAAGTACATAAAGTTGGGGACTCTGTGATCCCCACACACCCGAGGAGAGGGCCAGATCGTAAGAGATGGCCCTGGGTCGGCCGGGGTGCGAGGGATATGCCTGTCAACCTCACCTTCGGCAACCAAAGCGACCCACAGGCGGCGTGCGTTTTAGTCGGTTCGAGTCCGACATAACCTCCTTCATCGGTTCCGGTGGGGAGGTATCCGTGGGGATTTTGCGCACGTAAAAAAAAAATGTACATAAAGTTACTTATACCTAAGTGTAAATATATGTTACATAGTTGTCTAGTTATAATCCGATATAGTGACGTCACTGTTAAGTTAACACAGGGATGCTCCTTAAAAGCCTTCCCGGCTCGCCTCGGGACATCCTGTTTTGTCATACAGTTTGTGACATGACGTATCACCCTGTATGTTTAGGGCTGCGAGTACACACACCAAAGATTACGAAGGATTTGTACCGGTTTATGTTCTTTGTAACATGTTTCGGTATTGTGAAGTCGGGTTTAGAAGGATTATAATGTTTTTTGGCTGAATGCGTTTTTCATTTGCTCTTATAGTAAGAATTCAGGTACTTTTTGTTGTACCTAACCCTTAAAAAATGGCCGACGAAGGATCGCAAGACAAGCTGCCCGCGTACGAAGGCAACTCGGGCGTCGGAGGTCGATGAACGACCTCCCCCCCCCCCCCCCCCATGAGCGCCGGCCTGGGGGTGACAGGTGGAGCTGCCTGTCACCCTGGCAGAAGCAGGCCGCGGCGGTGGTGCGCCTGGCGCGCGACCCACAGGCGGCGTGCGTTTTAGTCGGTTCGAGTCCGACATAACCTCCTTCACCGGCTCCGGTGGGGAGGTATCCGCGGGGATTTTGCGCACGTAAAAAAAAAAAGAAACCCTTGAAAAATGGCTGAACTTTGACAAATTTAGAAACAGTTTTTAAGTAGAAATACGAGTATATCACTAAATCTTTTATATAAGTATTTTTGTTATTTAGGGACAAGTTTAACACGTAGTTCCTGCTTAGAAAGTTAATCTTATGACCGAGAGGTTCCAAGTTCGAATTTTTAGTTTTAGTGGAATTGGGATCAATTAAACTACCGATTTGAACCCGCTCTTTGCCCTGCTCTCCTATTCTTTGTCTTGATTTGGCTTATTTTGACTTTGACCGAAAAGACTGTTGATTGACTTTCCAACGTCCAGAGGAAGACGCCGGTGGCTCGTCCGTAAACCTTATTAGTTCGTTAGTCTTCGCAGGTGTATGATCTCGCAGATGAAGGGACCAGAGGAAGTTAGTGGAGCCCCATGCACCTAAACACATCAGAAATATTCCTAGATAAGTCTGTGTATACCGTACGTTAAAAAACATAATTACAGAAAGTTAACCAACCCTAACGACGCTGCCTTCGTAGTCGGCAGTGAATTATATACAACACTATACTCGTTGTAAAGTTAAGTTTCTGAGGAAATGGGCGCGGTTTGTATGAGTCACGACACACGTTACCCACAGCGTTAGCGAAGACCATTCTTAGTTCGCAAGTATGATGGCTAACGTGTACTATTGTACGATATGTATGGAATAATTTCGAATATATTTTGAAAAAAAAAAAAATTTGAGAGAATGAATGAAAGAAGATTAACGAAACAGGTGTATGAGTAGAGTGTGGATGGTATCGTCGGAAGGGGAAGACCTAGGCGCACATACCTGGACCAAATCGGGGAAGTTTTGGCAAAAGGGGCAAGGCAGGAGTACCCTAAACCGACGAGAATGTAATGAGAGTGAATGAAGCGAGAACAGTATTATATGTCAGGAACGTAGCAAATGGAGATCCGTGATCTCTGCCTACCTCTATGTGAGACAGGCGTGATGTTATGTATTTATGTATGTATATATTTTAACTATTAAGATACAGAAAAAAAATGAATCGATTCAGGAGGGATTCGAACCCACGATCTTTCCCTTACAGGGGAACGCTCTGACCACTAAGCCACAGAACCTTCGCCCGAAACCAAATCTAAATTCTTCTAAACATATATCCGTCTTACGGCGACGGTTTTATATTTTATACCTATATCTTAATCGTTTTGAATAGTTAGCATACTAAATACTTTAAAATTTCATTCAATTATATTTTCCCGGCATATTTTTGGAACTAGGAATACTGTAAAATAATATATTGGATATAAAAGAAGCATCAGGTCAGACTCCCGCGCACTACCAATAAAATCATGTCGCTTCTTGAGCACTTTACCCGATCCACAGAGCTCTGTGGATCGGGTAAAGTGCTCAAGAAGCGTATGAGGGTAGCTGCCTACCATACCATACCATATCATACGCATAGAGTTGAGGGAGACATCGGATTGTCGATCTTTATACCAATTCTCGCAATAAGAGAATAAAATCCGAACACAACTAGATACAGCCTATTTCGCCTATTTCAGCCTATTTTTAGATCAGTCGCGCGTGCGCATCCCACCGTGCAGGGCGCTATGTGTGTAGTTCGTGTGCCGTGTTGATAAGTACATTATATTAGTCAAAATGTCAGTAACTGTCAAGTGTAACTCTTGTAATATAGTGATTGACGAGCTTTTATCCTATATTCAGAACAAAATCTCGATAATGGACGAGGAAACGCTGGTACGAATATGTTCAACGTCATTTACGAGCGAAGACATTAAAAAATCTAAGTCGTTATTGTTTGAGTCTATTCCGACGGACAAAATTAAGATAAATCGGAAGAACAAAGGAAAGGAAGGCAGAGATCTAGTCGATATACTGAGCCTTTTTAAATCGACTGAACCCGACATAATACCTATTTTTGTGGCTCGAGAGTTGGAGAAGCTACCCCCTATTCTGTTTGACCATCTTGACTGCACAAAATTACTAAAAGACCTATTAAAAATGCAAAGTGAGCTAAATGTAGTTAAAGCCAACTACGTTACAAAAGAACAGTTGAGTGAGTGCAGATCTGAGTTATTACGGTTGAGATATGACTCATTACCGAATGTGTCTCCACAGAATGTGAATAAAAAGCGCGGAGCATGGCAGCTGCATGATAGTAGACCATTGTGTTGTAACTGAGTCCGCCTTTCAAACTATAGTCGATACACACATCAAGTATGATCCGGTGTGGTCTGACCACTTGCCACTCGTTATTAAGTGTAATATAAGTAATGTAAAACGAAAGATTATTCAAGGAAATTGTGAATATAATAAAATAAGATGGGGGGAGAGAAATGTCGAACAAATAGATTTATATAGTAAATTATGTAATGATAGATTAAAAGGAATCGATTTCCCGCCGGAACTTATTAAGTGTAGTGATAAACGTTGTGATAACCGAGACCACATACATATAATTGACAGTATGTATAATAGAATTGTTAATATATTATCTGAAGCCGCCTCTGAGAGTCATACCATTGTTAAACCGAGACGAAATCAGCCTGTGATCGGATGGAACAAGCATGTGCGCAGCGCTCATGGGGTAGCTCGGGATAAGTTTAAAGAGTGGGTGCTGTTGGGTAAACCGAATGAAGGACGTATATGGGATGAGATGAGGGAGAGTCGTAAAATCTTTAAATCGCGTCTGAAGTGGTGCCAAGATAATAGAGAGCAAATAAAGATGGATATCCTCGCCTCTCACCATTCGAACCATGACTTTCGTAATTTTTGGAAAACGACTAGTAAGCTAAATAATAGACCGGGCTTACCCGTGAGCGTTGGGGGCATGAGTGAACCAAAATGTGTTGCAAACTTGTTTAGAGATCACTTTAAGGTGAAATCGCCGTTGGAGCCGACATGTTCATTTAGTGTAGGTGGGTCACACGGACAAGAGCTAGAGACTAGATTCACAGCCAAGGATGTTCGAGTAGTTATAAAGTCAATGTCACGTGGTAGGTCTCCTGGTCATGATGGTCTGAGCATTGAGCATCTAAAACATGCTGGTGTCCATCTGCCCAGGATTCTGGCCATGTTATATACGTTTTGTATAGGACATGCGTACTTACCGGCCGAGATGATGAGGACCGTAGTAGTACCGATTGCGAAGAGTAAAACCGGTGACCTGAGCGATACGAGCAACTACAGGCCAATTTCACTAGCCACAGTGCTTGCTAAAGTTCTTGACGGTTTGCTTAATATACAGCTTAACCAGTATATAAAAACTCATGACAATCAATTTGGTTTTAAACCGGGACTGTCTACAGAGTCAGCTATCTTGTGTTTGAAGCAAACTGTCAAGTACTACTCCGAAAGGAGTACACCTATTTATGCCTGCTTTCTCGACCTCTCGAAGGCGTTTGACATGGTTAGCTATGACAAATTATGGCAAAAATTAAATAACGTTTCAATGCCTCTCGAACTGATAGAAATTTTCAAGTACTGGTATCTTAACCAGGTCAACGTCGTTCGATGGTCGGGTGCACTGTCAGAACCGTACGGGTTGGAGTGCGGGGTGAGGCAGGGAGGGCTGACCTCACCGACGCTCTTCAACTTGTACGTGAATGCGCTTATTGAGGAGCTCAGCAGCACTCGTGTCGGCTGCTATATTGACGGTGTTTGTGTCAACAATATTAGTTACGCGGATGACATGGTGCTGCTGAGTGCCTCGGTGTGTGGTCTGTCCAGATTGCTGCGCGTCTGCGAGCGTTATGCGCTGGATCATGGGTTGCTCCATAATGCAAAAAAGAGTGAATATATGGTCTTTCGGACCGGAGGTCGTTGTTGCCCGGATTTTGTACCACCTATTAGATTAAACGGTGTTGAGTTAAAAATAGTTAAACAGTTTAAATATCTCGGGCACATTGTGACCTCTGACCTGGAGGATAATGCGGATATCGATAGGGAGCGGAGGGCGTTGTCTGTGAGGGCCAATATGATTGCCCGTAGATTTGCACGATGCTCGGGGTCAGTCAAAATAACTCTGTTTAGAGCATTTAGTTCAGTACGTCCCTGTACGCGGCCAGCCTGTGGGTATCATATACCCAGAAGCAGTACAACGCTCTCCGTGTTCAGTACAACAATGCGTTCAGGGTGTTGTTGGGGCTGCCCCGGCACTGTAGCGCGTCGGGGATGTTCGCTGATGCCCGTGTCGACTGTTTCTACACGACGATGCGAAAACGGTGCACATCTCTGGGGCGCAGGCTCCGGATCACCTCCAACAGCGTTCTCAGCGTATTTGCAAATAGGTTTGATTGTCGGTACATTAACCACTGTTATATGATAAATGTATTGACAAACAAACAAATGACTCAGAGGTGGGTATTTTATTAATAATAATTTAATTGAAATTGTATTTATATTATTTTATTTTATTTGAATTATATTGTATTTAATTGTAATTTACATTATTTAAAATTCAATTTATAAGTATATATAAATCTCATTGGACATTCAATTTAATTTAATAATTTTATTTTTGTAATGCTTTATGACGAAAATTAATTTAAATTTGTTTTCATGACATCTGCGTACTTTATCTTATGTGTATTGTATTGTGTAATAATGATAGTAGATCAATATGTAATGAGTCTCTGATACTTGAAATAAATGAACTTTGATTTGATTTGATTTGATTTGATTTGTGGTTTACTTAACTAACACTTTCCAATAAGTTATAGGTTAAGGTACTTAGTACTGTTATATTTCTGTGGTTTTAAGGTTTAATTAAATATATCTAAACCAAATTTAAAAAAAAAAAAACAAAACAACTCAAGGAGTACATTATCCAGGGTTTATTTTGTATTTCAATGAAATTATTTCTCCAATTCAAAAACTGGTTCACCGTTTCACTTAAAAGTATAAAAAATCCTCTGTATTTTACGTACATATTCATCTATATTTGTTAGCCAAAGACCTCCGATCTTTGGCGCTCGATAGATTTCATTAGCATATCAAAATGAGTAGAATTTTCATTAAAAACGATCCTTTGACGGCAAAGGTGGCGAATAAAGTTCCAGAAAATGCTTTTGCAATAAGAGTAAAGAGGAAATATGAAGGGGAATATGATTTCCGAACGAAAAACGAATTAAAATTTGCCTATCTTTATTGAATAATAATTTTAGGTAAGTTCTTGATTTTTAAAACGTACTTTGTGCAAGAGGGTCGATATGACTTCATTAAGAAGAGGACACGATAGAAAATCATAAAGTATTCATAATTTTTAAGATGCAGTATTTTTTTAGTTTGGCATGTGGCCTGGAGACGAATAGTGCATAAGTTTTTTGTATTGTTTAATGTATATTCCATAAGGTCGTCCATCTGGCTAGGGGGCGTCCTACCATTCGTTTAAAGGTGGCTGGGACAGACTGGATGCGGAAGGCAGAGGATCGGAGAAAATGGCGCACATTGGGAGAAGCCTATGTCCAGCAGTGGACTACTGTTGGTTGATTGATTGATTTGATATTTCATAAGTTTTTTTTATATACACGTCAATTAGACTTCGTCTTGCCTGATGGTTAGCTGAAGGTAAAGTCTCAGAAAAGAGGGTCACCATTAATTACACATACCATGTGACAATGGTGACACTCAGCTTGACGGCCTCATCATATGCTTATTCACGCCCCGCTTAAAGGTCCCGGGACTGTAGTGAATGCAGTGTGTGGTGTAGTATACAATAAAGGTTATTTTATTATATTCTGAGAAAAGAACGGAACGTATTTTACACGAAATATAGGATACATACTGAGGCCATCAAGCTGAGGCCCATCATTGTAGCATTTTTGGTATAGGTGTCCGTCATTCTCGAGACTTCAGTAATTATAGCTTACTATCAGGTTAAGTCACGTTACGTGACCGTTATAAAACATTAATTATTGTAAATCATAAACAACAACACACAATAAAAAGTAAATAAGGCGACTAAGGAATAAGGTTGATTAACATCAGACAGATATATATAGCCCAGAGTCCGCCTCAGACGCATAGCTTGAGTCAACAATAGTGTCCGGAAAACGGCAATAAGCTCACCCCTCTTTACGTGGGGCCTCAATTCACCTCTGCCTAACCCTCCGAAGATAAAGGCGTGATTATAAGTATGTACATACATACTCCAAAATGTATAAACCAAAATATATAACTTTTTATATACCTTCAGTATATATAAATCAATACTTACAGTAGTTATATATTTAAGTTGATTGTTTCACTGAAAACAATCAACTTAAATATATACGTACGTATATGTACGATGTACGATGTACGATGCGCGGTCGGCGACGGTCGCGTCTCACTAATGCATAGCTTCGTAATTAATTAATAAAAATAATTAATTCGCGAAACGCGCCGCTCGGGCGCCGCTGCCCTACATCGCCACGATGGCTACCAACAAGGCGATCATAGTGAACGAGTTACTGGCGTTCATCCAGAATGCAGTCGACACTATGGACGAGATCAGCATCCTGCAGATCTGCAAGTCCAATTTCAAGGAAGAGGAGGTCTGCAGCGGGAAGGCGCTGCTATACCAATCGGTTGGCAAAACTGCCCAGATGCCATCTCGCAGAAGGGATGGAGGGGAACGAAGTGTGCAGGACATCATCACCCTGCTGAAGCAAACCGACCCGGATGACGTGCCAGATTTCGTCGCAAGAGAGCTGCACAAGCTTCCGCCGGTGGGATTCGACCACGTAGATGTCACAAGACTTCTCAAGGACATCACGTTCTTGAAGTCCAGCCTTGCTGATGTGTTGGCAAAATTAGAGGCTTCTGATAAAACTATCAGTGGACTACAGGCGGAATTATTGCTACTCCGTAACAGTAGTACAACTAGTACGTCACATAATGTAGCCTCTAATAATGTCAACGTACGACGAGGCGCGCAGAATGCGTCATTTTACAGTTTCGAGTCAGCAAAATTTGATTCGCCTGAGTCGCCGATGGCCGAGGAGCGTGCCGCGAACACTATCGCGCGCCCCGCCGCCCCCGCTGCCCCTTCTTCACCCGTGAAGAGGCCGAATATCACGTTGCAAGTTCCTCATCCACGTGACTACGCAGCTGTTACGGCCAGCACCCCTACAGCCGTACCAACAAAGAGACGACAGTGTAGTGTCACTCAGTGCAACACTGCATCCGTCAAGGCGCCGGGGAAGGAGCCTTGTAATGTGGAGGACTTCAAAGTTGTTGAGAAGAAGAAGAAGTCCTCCCGCAAGAACCAGTGTGGTACTGCAGCGAGGAGCATTGAGCAGCAGTTCCGCGCAGAGGTCCCTTCGACGATGGTCTACGTATCTCGTGTACATCACAGCGTGAAGATCGTAGACGTCGCGAACTATCTCCAAAAGAAAACCGGGATGGGCTTAAGGGTGGAGAAGCTGGACTCTCGTCACAACGTGAGCTTCAATTCTTTTGTGGTGCGAGTTCCAAACAGCCACACCGCTACCATCCTGCGTCCTGACTTTTGGCCGACGGGGGTGAAGTTTCGGCGCTTCCGAGGACGCCTGCCGACACGCGACACCCCGCCCCGTGACACGTCGACGTCATTACGTGTGCTTTAGGTTAAGATATATTATATGTATTTTTAGTTTTAAGGTATATATTTATGGGCCGTAGAATAAGTTTTTTAACATCCTGTAACTTTTCTATTATTGCCTGAAATAAATGATTTATTATTATTATTATTAGTAAGTAAGTAAGTAAGTAAGTAAGTAAATCATTTATTGCTCAATACTTTCAATTCTCAATTCAATATTATTATAAAACAATTATTTTAGGCTCGAAAAATTTACAAACAATCATGAATCTATTTGATCGTTACCATAGATAGGGATTTGCTATTCTGTAGTTTTCTAAATTAATCTTTCAGTTAAAATATTATACTTGTGTGGAATAAAAGTAGAATTGGAAGAAAACTAGTAAAATGTTTTACAATTTTTTGTCAAAAGAATATTAATTAGAAAGCGAAATTACTAATATTCCTTCTAACACCTCTAGCTAAATTAAATTGCTTGTGTTCGGAGTGGGTTCACGTCGGTAATGTAATGGCAATGATTCGATCCCGGGACTTTTCGATCGTAAGGCCGACTCTTTAACCACTAGGCTACCAATGCTTCCAATTAAATCAAATTAATATGTATTGAAAAAGAACCAGCATAAGATAAAATTCTACCGCTATCACTTTTGATGCTTTTGGCATTAAGTCTCGATTTGTATTTAAGTTGTTATTAAAACCATTAAAATATAAATACAGAAATCGTGATTCGCATCTAACTTTATTAATAAACCAGTTTCTGTACTAAATGAATTCCGCTAGTAAAACTAGGTCAGCCATCAGTCCCGTGATACGATTTTAAAGCCTAGAGCGTTCGCAAAGCTCGTTTCACTAGTTGTTACGTTAAAAGCTACAAAACGTTCTTGCTAAACGCATCTGCATTGTTCCATCACATTCGTAGCGTGAATCAATTTTAGAACGCCGCTTTCTGCCTCCCGAAATGACAACATGACTGCGGTTGCTGTAAATGTTCGCGTTTGGCGGGAAATGGTGAAAAGTGCCAAACCGGCAGCCGGCAGCTGTCTGAACGCCATTTTATTTCCTATGTGGTTTGGCCTGTGTATATTTTTGACACGTGGTTTTTAACTAATGTGTATTGAATATTATTTATTATATTATCTGTGATAGTGCTTAGTTAATTATTTGGATGT
This sequence comes from Eilema griseolum, assembly GCA_963662185.1. Taxonomy (NCBI): domain Eukaryota; kingdom Metazoa; phylum Arthropoda; class Insecta; order Lepidoptera; family Erebidae; genus Eilema; species Eilema griseolum. Next base: position 6,441,465 of record OY759243.1, read on the forward strand.
TGTAAAACTATTATACCATGGTCTGAATAAAAAGATACTGTCTACAAATTGGTTGTGTGATGAATAGATCCATATTGGCAGAATTCAAACTAAGAATACATACTATCTACAATTCTGAAGTAAAAACTGGCACAATAGTACGAGCTCTCTTCAATACGGCATCAATATCTTCAGAAAAATTATGAGATGTTAAATATTAAATTAAAAATTTAAACAATTAAGACCAATCCCATTTCAATCACCAGATATTTATACCTATATATAGACACTTCTCCACCACATTAGATTTCGAATATAAAAAATCACAATTAAATAACTCTATTCAATTTGTAAGCTACAGTATCTCAGACAGATATACACACATACAGATACATACATCAAAAATATAACACCTCTATTTATTCGTAAATGGCCAAAAAAGAAAACTATAGCATTATTACCGAAAGTTTGGAAACCACTGCAACTAAACGATTTGATTTATTCCTAATCGTATTATGTTAAGTGGTTTATTTACCAACTAATCGACATTCGTGGATTAGCGGATTTGTTCCTAAATCCTCTTTCTATTGGATCAACGCAGCACACGTTTCATTCGTAACAGAACAATTCAGTTGAGAGTCGGAATCGGAATCAGATTGTCAACTGTGCGACAAGAAAATAGACTGATATTTAGTCTCGTATACCTCGCAACATATATATTCGACCTAAAATGTGATTAAAATGTGTTATGCCGTGTAGTTCCCGGCAGATTAGAATTTGGCCCACCCCATCTCTTCCCATGCGGTGTCGTACAAGGCGACTAAGGGCTGTTTAACATCAGACAGATATATACAGCTCAGACTCAAGCACAGATACAAGGCTCGGGTCAACAATAGTGCCCGAAAGACGGCAATAGGCTCACCTATTACCTATTACACCTATTACGTGGGGCCGAATACAATGATTGGTGAAATGTTGGTGTTAATTCACCTCTGCCTAACCCTTCGCGGATAACGGCGTGATTATATGTATGTAAAATGTGATTTACATGTGCTGAACACCTTCCTTGAGAGTTTTTTGAGGATAAAACGAGATACTACGGTGGTGGACGAGCTCAAATTTAGCAAGCATATATTATTACAAAACAATCCGTGCTTGCTAGAAGCTGGTTTATCAATTGTCTCGCGACTTAGGTCCAAGATATGTGTCCCGAGGTATACAATCTTTATTTACTGTTTGGACTTCATTCTTTAAGTGCGAGCGGGAAGTCTTAACGATTCAGAGAAAAGAAAGGGATGGTACGATGTGATGCAGGAGGCAGGGTTTTCTCCGTTGCAATGTTGGGTAGTTTTATATTTGTTTGCTGTATACCGCGAATTGGGTCACATTGCAGCTACTGGGCAAATTGGAATTCTGTAAGGAATCGGTTGGTTTTTTTTTTTGCTAGGTGTACTTATTTAATGATGAGTTAAACTATTATTGTTATGTAGTTTTGAGTTTTGTTAGAAATGATCATTTAGTTCTTTTAAATCTCTGTTTTCAGTATATTTTCGCATTGTCCTTGGTTGTGTCTGTGGTGACCCTAATTCCGAAGGATGTAACTTTATCTTGCCATCAGGTGAGGTAAAATTATCTAAAGGGGCTGTTCTCCATCTTACAGTAATCGTACATCTTATGACAAAGGGCAACAGGCTCTCTCGTTATTAAGTGGCACCGAAAATCATAGTTGGAGAAAAGTAGGCGTTAATACGCCGCTGTTTACCCCTTCGGTGATTTACAGGCGGCGAATATATGTATGTACTTATAATTATTTTAATAAAATATCAAGCTTATAATTTCATATAACGAAATTACGTGCTCTTAACGACCCTCTTTCAATCTTTACCAAAGTGATGGTTTGGAGTTTCTCATTATATCAATCAATCAATCAATTAATCAGTCAACTCATTGATCTAGCTAGCCTTAATACTATCATACCTATAATTGTTAATTGATGCACGCAAAAACTACTGAATGAATTTTCATGCGGTTTTTTTTGTTAGAAAGGTCTTGTTCAGATTTGAGTTAAGTTTGTTTGATTGCAATCAATGCAATACAATGCAAATTGCAAAATTTTAGTAGAACCGGAGATAGAGATCAACACATGTGGAACCACGGGCGGAAGGCTAGTAGGTAATAAAATAATCTGACATCCTTAGCAAGCGGGTACCTACCGCGTGTCATAACAGTATATCACGTAACTAAATATTTGAGGTATAACCTCTTGTTATTAAATTATGAATGTTTACTGGTGTTTACTTCGAAAGCGATGTAACGAATTCTGTGAAGCCTCGGTTTTGGTGGAAATCGTTCACGTTTAATATGCATTTTATACCTATCTAGTACAGTAAGTAAACACATATACACCAGCTTGACCCCTTCGACTCGGTGCAAAAACGGGCGATGAAGCTGGTTGACAATCCTCTACTCGCAGGTAGTGTGGAACCTCTTAGCCTTAGGAGGGACTTTGCCTCGCTGTGTGTATTCTACCGCCTATACAATGGTTTGTGCTCAGATGAATTGTTTGACATGATGCCCACAGCTACATTCTATCATCGCACCTCTCGCCATAGGCAGGGAATTCATCCTCACACATTGTGAACTGAGACGGTGCGCACTGTGCGGTATGAAAGAAACTTCATCCCACGCACACTTAAGCTGTGGAATGACCTCGCTGCTGCAGTTTTCCCTAGCACCTATAATATGGGGTTCTTCAAGAGGGGCATCAGAAAGTTTCTTCATGGTCGGCAGCGCGAGTGTAACACCCCTGTAACACCACAACATAGGCCACGGTAACCACTTCCCATCAGGTGGGCTGTGTGCTTGTCTGCCACCTAAGTGGTATAAAAAAAACACATATACTTGATATATACATCTGCGTTTGTTAGTATCAAAGTAATCGGGATATTTACCATATTCTATTGTTTTGAGTTACCGATATCTCACTACAAACTCTAACTATTCGAGTTTATAGCGAGAGTGAAACCAGTGGTAGTGCAGATACGCGTAGTAAAAGAACTCGAAAGAGGGTAGATCGATATATTTACACTTAAAAAACTTTTTTCACTGTTCACCGCCAATACCTTCCTCCGTGATCATGGTGCTTGCAACATCGCCGAAAAATCGGAAACTTAAAACAATACAACATGGTAAATATCCCAATTACTTTGATACTTATCTGAGTGACCATGATAGTTTAAATATCTGCGTTGGTATAATGAGAATGTATTATAATGAGTTTAAAACATCTTGATAATCTCTGTGGTGTGGCGGTACTGAACGCGGCCGCTAAGCAGAAGCTTCGGATGGAACTAGGATTGACTCTCAAGATGAAGAAGAAGAATGAGTATAAAAAAAAAATAGTTTTCGAGCACGGAATATTTGCAAGGGATCACTATTAGTTTTTTCCTTGTCATATTTTCATCCTACATTTCCTTAAGTTTAATGAGTCGTGTTTACCCCCGTTCTCGATTCGGGTGTACTATGCCAAATCGAATGCCAAAAAATCGAATATCAATTGATCTACCACTATAAATCCAACATCCAAATTCAAAATATCGTACACTCAATTTATCGATACATATTTGACATGGAATATAAAATAGAAACAATATCTCAATTCTAAGTAATCTATACAGAAATAATATTAAATAATTTATAAATATTAAATACAATAAAAATAAAATAACTATTATACAACTTATAGCTAAGAACAATTAAAATGCGTCGTAGAATTCCTCCGCATCGCATGCCTCTTGTGGCAGCGTTCCCAGAAGACTGGCAGCATTGCCACGTTGTATGGCAATGCTTATTCTCTGACCTAAAAAGAGGCCAGCCTTCTGGTCACGAGAAGCGTCGACCATACGCTTCGCAATCTCACGGAAGAGGTTGTGAGCGCTCGGACCCCATGACCCCAAAGTCTCGACTCCAAACGGCACAAATTCATAATCTCCGATGAGATTGGAGTATTTGCGCCGCTTGAGAGCCTCTGCAGAAGCAGCAGCAGCTCCAGCACAGCCAGCCGTGCTAGTTATATGGGTAGGAGCCATGGTATCAACGCATGTGGCGTCCCACACCAGAGTCCTACCCATCTTCCATGATTATTCAAAATTATTCGATTATTCAAAATCTAAAAAATATGAGGCTAAAAAAACGAGTAATAAAAGAGAATCGCGACTCGCCCTTTAACATTCCTAAATGTATCTTACTACTTTTCTTCTATTTGATAAATTTAACCACTTTGATGAAATGCATCCTGTTAATAATCATTAAATATTTAAAATAATTCGTGAAGCAAAGATTTTGGATTCTTTTTTGGGTGAGATGTGGCGTATTGATAGTTTACACGCAAGAGAAGTGCATAACCATAATATATATTTTAAAATTTGCAATTAAAATATATTATTTTTGTTAAAATAAACGTTACACACACTGTCCAACTGGTATTGCTCGTTTTCTCTTTTTTGGTGCGCTTAAAATTAGACAACGAACTGTTAGACGAATAACTAAACGAAAAATATGGCGAGACTGTTACAGAAGAAAATAATCTTTACACACCAAAAAAGAGAAAACGAGCAAAACCAGTCGTGTCAAAACGGCCATGATAGCGTCCCGCAACTATAAATCCATTTTTCACACACACTCACACACATACCTACGTATATTACTTACGTGTTCATACTTTTTTTTTGACTTAGGTAATCAATCACACACAGCTCGACAACTATTTGGAATGTGCACAGCTAGCGGATAAAAAAGAGATGCAAAGAAATAGTACTTGAGAAGGTTTTAACTTATTATACACAACACGATAAAAAAACGAAAAAAATATACATTGATTAATTGATAAATTATTAGAAGACTTTGAACTTTACAAAAATCTTACGAAAATTTTGCGGACGGAGGAGGAGTATGAAATTTCCCAAACCTTTATTTATTGTTAGTCTGTAGTCAACTTGAGAATAATATTATTTGTCTTTTTGAAGGCTATGCCTGTATGTTCACGTGGGAGTATTTCAATGAAAGATAGCGTACACTTATAACGTTTATTACCGATCATAAAAATGTCTCACCTGTAGGACTTATAATCGAGTAACTAGAACACTTTATATAACTATAAGTGAGCGAGTTCATATGAGGCTGACTATGGCAAGTCTTTTTTTTTTTTTTTTATACCACTTAGTTGGCAGACAAGCACACGGCCCACCTGATGGGAAGCGGTTACCGTGGCCTATGGACGTATGCAACACCAGGGGTGTCACACTCGCGCTGCCGACCATGAAGAAACCTTCTGATGCCCCTCTTGAAGAACCCCATATTGTAGGCGCTTGGGAAAACCGCAGCAGGGAGGTCATTCCACAGCTTGAGTGTGCGTGGGATGAAATTTCTTTCATACCGCACAGTGCGCACCGTCTCAGGTCGCAATGTGTGAGGATGAATTCCCTGCCTATGGCGAGAGGTGCGATGATAGAATGTAGCTACGGGCATCATGTCAAACAATTCATCTGAGCACAAACCATTGTATAGGCGGTAGAACACACACAGTTAGGCAAAATCCCTTCTAAGGCTAAGAGGTTCCACACTACCTGTGAGTATGGGATTGTCAACCAGCCTCAATGCCCGTCTTTGCACTGAGTCGAAAGGGTCAAGCTGGCATGCAGGTGCTCCAGCAAAAAGGTGACAGCAGTACTCCATGTGAGGCCGGACCTGTGCTTTATAAAGAAGGAGTTGCTGCCCCGCAGTGAAGTACTGCTTCGCCCTGTTGAGCACTCCGAGCTTTCTTGATGCCAACTTAACCTTGTCCCGCAAATGACTTCGGTATTGGACGTCGCTGGAGATATCGACACCAAGGATCCCTATACTCGAGGAGATGGTAAGCGGTGTGCCCAGGAATTGCGGCGCCACAATGAATGGGGTTTTCTTAGCGGTGAATACACAAACTTGTGTCTTAGTGGGGTTGAATTGGACTAGGTTTAGTCGTCCCCAATCGGATACTCCAGAGAGAGTAATCTCAATTTCAGACACAAGTTGTTCGCGACTCTTCTCCACCTCGGACTGAGGGATATTTGCACGGCCCGTGTAACACGTGTCTCCGGTACTATCGTCCGCATAACAATGAATGGAGCCATCAGACAGCATGTCATTGATATGCAGCAGAAACAGCGTCGGAGACAACGCGGAGCCTTGTGGGACACCAGCGTTTATGTTCATGCGGTCCGAGCAGCTGCCGTCGACGACGGCTTGGATGCTTCTGTTGGACAAAAAGCTGGAGATCCATTCGCACAGTCCCTCGGGGAGTCCATAATATGGCAACTTCGCAAGAAGACCTTTATGCCAGACCCGATCGAAGGCCTTCGCTATGTCGAGGCTGACCGCTAGTGCCTCACCCCGACTCTCGATGGCTTGCGCCCACCGGTTTGTGAGATACACAAGAAGGTCACCGGTAGGGCGACGGTGGCGAAAGCCGTACTGTCGATCGCTCAGTAGATCGTTTCCCTCAAGGTATCTCAGGAGCTGTGTATTAATAACACGCTCCATTACCTTCGAGAATAGGGAGGTGATAGCGATAGGCCTGTAATTGGTCGGATCGGTCCTGTCACCTTTCTTAGGTACAGGATGCACGAATGCGGTCTTCCACGAGGTTGGGACCCGCCTTGCGGAGTATGAGAGCGCGAAAAGACGTGTAAGTACAGGGCACAGCTCGGGGGCACAGTGTTTAAGCACCATCGCCGGTATACCATCTGGCCCACTCGACTTCCGAACATCTAGGGACTTAAGCTCGCGCCGGACCACCCGTTGCGTGATTTTAACTTCAGTCATGGAAGCACCACAGCTGGGAATTATTGGTGGTTCGGCGTTCCCGTCGTTCATAGTCGAGTTTGACGCAAAGAGATTACCCAACAGATCGACTTTCTCCTTAGCGCCATGAGCCAGACTACCATCGGAGTCTTCCGTATAAACTGGCTTCCCAGAGCGCGGGCGCTCCGCCCGTCAAGGAATTCGCTGACATCGCGTCTGCGACGCGACGCCGCTACAGTCTTAAATACTGAAACACATGAAATCTTAGATCATAGAAGTTTATGACAATAGGCCTGAGACTAATAATTTTTTAATTAATTATGGCAGAATTTCGACCACTGGGCGACCACTAGTATTAGTAAATTCTTGAAGTCGTAAAACTCTAACATTCTTTTTTCTTTCCATCATATGAGAATTTATTTTATGTATGTACCACTTCACTGGAGTTAACAGGTCACGGTGAATAGGTATATTGCAGGGTGCTTGTTGTAATGGAACGCAGACGATTGCTGTCCAACTATGCAACATATAAGTTATCATTATATATATATAACATATAAGTTTACTAGTTACTCTGCAATAGTTTCGGGTCCTTTTTGCGGGGTGTGAAAAAGCATTTATAGGATGTAGGACACGACGGTATTTTCATCAAAATTGAGCAGTTCAACTACCTCCACTCTACAGAATACCACGGCCATAATAACCTCGTGTTGTGTTCCCGACGGTGAGTAGGGTAGCCAGAGCTAACTGGAGAGTTTTTGTGCTGTCAGTGGGAAGACCAAAGGCTTGTCCTGATTTTGTGTTCTGTACGGAAGGCATACTATATCAGGTCGGCAGCACGGGTGTGACTCCACTGGTGTTATACACGTTCATAGGTCACGGTAACCACTTTCCATTAAGTGGGCCGTCTGCTTGTCTGCCACTGCCATCTAAGTTAAGATTATAGGAGGTAGGACACGGCGGTATTTCCGCCCAATTGAGCAGTCCGACTGGGGACTCCGCCCTACAGAATACCGCGGTTATAATAACTTCGTGTTGTGTTCCCAGTGGTGAGTAGAGTAACCAGAGCTCACTGGAGAATTTGTGCTGTCAGTGGGATGACTAAAGGCTTGTCCTCCTTTGTCCTCTACACTGACGGCACAGAGACTCTGTGATTACAGGGTCGGCAGTGCGAGTGTGGCTTTTCTGGTGTTACACACGTCCATAGGCCACAGTAACCACTTTGCATCAGGTGGGCCGTGTGCTTGTCTGCCACCTAAGTGGTATAAAAAAAAAGTTGTATAAAAAAACGATATCCGGTGAGTCCAACGATAACCGTGATAATCTATAATTTTACGTCATAATCATTGTATTAGAAATTCAGTTTTGAACGCTTCTGATGTCACCTGCAAACTATAACTTTATTAGGTCAACCACACGAGAGAGGATATGATAACCATATTGTTGGCGATTTGAACCACATGTTGAACATTTTCGTAACATTGACTCAGCTTATTTAAATGAACAGCTGTCCTCAAAGTAGAAATTGAGCAATATAGAATGTCCTCGACATCCGCTCGTAAATAGACGGAAAGGACTGCTGTATGTGATCTCACCCTTTTGGAGAAATATTGTCAAGTTTTTAGTATTCATCGCCGATGTTGTGTAGCTTTGTTAATTTTGTTATGTGTTTTACATAGGTACCTACATAGTTATAAAGCGTCGATAGCTTAATAACCGTTTTGAATTCAGAAATGCGTTTAACAGTGTATCGTAGAATAAAAATTTACTCTCTTTTTTTTATTTTTTTTATTAATGGCTCACGAAACTGGACGCTACATTTGGCATATTCATTACATAATGAATCCATCAGAAAGCGATGTAAAGTCTTTCTAGACGCGAACACTACATTTCTCTTTATTTAAACTGTCCAGCAGTGGACTGCGATAGGATAATTTATTAATTCAAACTGTAAATTTACATGTACAATAAATACAACTGGCGAAATTATATAAACGTACAGTGGGCATCAAAAATAGAGTATAACAATGCAAACTAAAAATTTGAAAATCTAAATATTATAATCAAAATCAACGGCCTTACGATTGAGAGGTCCCGGGGTCGTATCTTGGCCATTACACTACAGACGTGAACCTACTCCTACCACAAGCAATAATTAGCTTAGTTGGAGGGGTTAGAGGGGATATTAGTAATTGCGGTTGCTAATATTCTTTTTTTATTAAAAACTAAAATTTTATACAACTTAGGTGGCCGACAAGCTCACGGCCCACCTGATGGAAAGTGGTCACTAAGTTTTACAGTAGAATTATTATCCATTCGACAGAAAATTGAAAACATGTCATGATAAAGGTCCCGCGTGATGGCAATATAGTCGCCTCCTATTACTTACGACCGAAAATAAAGTTGGCTAATATACCTCTGGTTACCTCTTTGAGAAATTACAGGTGCGAACAATAGGTACATATACTTTAGTGCTAAGAAAAAGTGTAACTGCTCTAACAGTATAAAATAAAATAGATCAAAATCTAACTCAAATGATATTACACAAAACAAAGACAAAAGAAAATTCTTCAGAAATATCAAAAACGGCAAAATGAAAATCGATTTTTACGTCAAGCCAAAGACGGAATGTTAGCGACGTATCTTATTAAGGATTCTTTCAAGTTTTTCATCAAGCGATCTTATCGGAGGCGGTTCTTCTAATTACTTGTTTTTTTTTCTCGTATTTTGCTCGGCACAGGTCGCGCCTTGGCTCTGAGTCAGCTATCACGACAGGAGCGTCGGAACGACACTTCGGATATTGTGAAAAGGCGGGAAAATATTTTGCTCGCACTTATTAAGAAAGAAATATATGAAGGTTTATCTGAGTAGGTTAATATAGCGTTTTATAATTAGTATGATAAGCCACCATGGCTTGGCAGGAAAGCTTTCTCATGGAAAGATTGGTAAGTATATATTGGGTAACAAATTGCCTTAGCTACTTCTTTTCCCACGGGTAAGGTTAAGGCTAACAATTAATGTACTTACTCAATGTACATATTGGTTTGAGAAGAAACTGTCACGTATGTTTTATAATTTTTTTTTTATCAAGTAAGATATTAGTTTTCAAATAATTAAAAAGATAAACAAGAACGCAAGAGTCTATGACAGCAATATTCGGTGACAAATCCTTTTTAGTCTATGATTGTTCTGAAGAAACTTTGATTATGCTGTAAAAATGATAAATACCTACTGAGTAATTACTTACTCACAATTCTTTGTATAAAAAATATAATCCACTAATATGTATTAATTTGTAATCTTCAACCTGCAAAGCACCTTTTAGCCAACCAAACATTTACCAACTACTTACCTACGAAAAAATTTCGTTCAATATCCAAGTTTCAAAATACACGCTGAATACTGTAATACTGAACAATATACAGCACAATTTATTTGAGTATAATACATGAGCAATGCAATTTAAGCCACACAATTTATTTTACAGAATAAATGGTTATCCACATATCACGCTCCATTTGTTCCGTTCGCTTGTTGCACATAAAGCATCGAGCACACCATGAATGTTATCTTTGAAAACGTTCTATATCCTATTTGTGGGTACCTTTACGCAGTATTATTCTTTATTTGAATTTTGAAAAGTACGTGAAAATCAAAAATGTTATTTTGTAAATGGATTTTATTCGTTTATTTTTGGTGGTGGCAGTGGTAGGTTTTGTTTTATCTTTTCTGACAGACTTAAATCAGGCAGGTGTTTACAGCGCGTACGCCGTAACATGTTTGATACTCTGTAGAATATATATATATATATATAACTGAGCATGCTTTTCTATGCTCGTGACGTATTATATTACCTAGTAAGAAGCAAGCAGTTGCGTAGGTAAACATTATGCAGTTGAACGGTTAGGACAAATCTAATGCCAAACTACTCGTATACTCCTTCAGTTAGTTACTTAACTAAACTAAAACAGTCTTTATGTGTCTGTTTAATGAGTTTTATTTAAAAACTCAGTTTCATAATATTTTTCTAATTTTACTGACATACTTATTTAATACACATAAAATTAAAATATAAATACACAAAACAATTTCGCGACTATATCGCATCAAACAACCCACTCCGCAACGTTCCCGTCGCAAAGGTGCCCATGATGTTTTCTAATTAGAAATAACAATATAATAATAGTAAATAATCTTTATTGTACACCAAAATACACAAATGAACATGGATTTTTATACTTACATAATAATTTACAATAGACGGCCTTATTGCAAACAACAATCTATACCAGGCAACCTTTGGATGGACAGCAGTGTATAGAAATAAAATGTGGGTTTATGGTGTAAAAATCAATTAACAGACTACTTAATAAAAATTACTCAAATGAAATAATAATACATAATTAGAAACTCATTTTAAAGGCTAAAAAACCGAAATAGTACCAATAGTTAGCCAGTTAGCCTAGTTTATTTGTTTAATATATTATTTGTTTTGATAAAAAGTCGCTACAAAATTGTATATATTTTAGTTAAATACCTACCTACACAATGAGTGGCACACATGCTAAGAGAAATCGTAACGATAACGCTGTACAGTAAAATATACATTGTAAAATAATAATCGAAGCTACATTTATAGGTATATTAATATTAAAAGTAGAAGAACAGGTTTTATTATTTAAAATAAGGAGGCGAACAGTTTCATTTCATAAAAGGCATATGGCAATTTATAAAGGCGTATGGAACTAGAGGTGGCAATAAAATAAAAAAGTTGAATGTTCCGCATAGTAGAGGAACAGTTAATCTCCCCATCGGCTGTTCCACGACCCCTTCTCTCAGTCAAGTAGAGCAGATAATAATATAATATTACGTTCCTTCTATTTTTTTACTAACAAGTTCCATTACTATACTCTACGGAAGGGGAGTTTTTATGAAACATTTTTGGCTTACCTTATCTCTACCTGCTTATTGGGACCGTATTTAGAAAAAAAAATGTTTTTTACAATAATTTCTTTTGATACATTTAATACTACGAGACATGCCGTTCGGAATAAAAAGAAATAGTATTTGTGACCTAACCTGACTAATTATTTATTTTGCAGTTCCGCTTCGGCTCGTTTCTGGGGTGGAGGATGGCCATCGCGATTCAGCGAGGCAACGCTGCCAGTGTCATGGCACCTTTCTTACGTAGTGTTGTATTCTCTTTGGGCACCTTTGCGCCAGAAACGATACGGGGCGGGTTATTTGATTTGACATAACAATTGGCAAAATCTATGATTGCAGATAATGATTGGATTGTAGTTGTCACACATATTATTATGATACTACTTGACAGATAGGTGAGCTAAGCTATATTTTTAAAAAATATAATAGACCCAGGAACCGAAATCCATATTTCCTACCCATAAGCAATAGAGTATTTGACTGCCTAGTCAAATTAGTTACTTTTTACTAAACGTCAAAACGGTTATTACGAAACTTGTATGGAATAAATTATTGTGATGTCATAATATTCAATATTCAAAAAAATTACAATTATAGGTTTAAATAAATAAAAACGATATTAATAAGATCCTAAGAAACTTCTTTTACCATTCTTAATTTAATTACTTTAGTTAAATAATTCCTTTTAACTACAGGAAAATACCCTATTTAGCTTAGTCGAAGGGGTAAAACTAGGTAAATTGCTTGTGTAAAGAGTGGGTACATATCGGCAGTGTAATGTCCAGGATTCGAAATCGGGACCTCTCTATCACTGGGCCGACTTCTTAACCACAAAGCTACCAACGCATCACCCGTAGTATCGCACAATATCGCCACAATAATAGTTGAGTATTATTTATGGTTTACGAACTGAAATGAGTCATCGTGAGTCATTTAGGCAATATTTAAGATGGGTGATCGGACGACAGGAAGCAAAGGAATGTTATAGTAGTTATTAATAATTAGAAACCCCCTTCACAAAAACATTCTTCAAAAAGTTGAAAATAAATTGTGTTGGTTAGTTCTTTAACTGTGATAGACCTAGTAATACTTTGATTCAAGCGTTGTTATGTCGGGGGACACTAACTAGTAAAGCACTCCGTCATATTTTCGGAACGATCCACGGTCCCCACACAATTTATTTTCAACTTTTTGGCGAATGTTGTGACGGGGAATTTTTAAATTAAATTATATTTATTTTTTATTTTATGCTATGTAAATTTATCTACTGGTGAAGCCCTTTCATTTGATACTCATATTGACGGAGTTGTGTGTGGCCATCTTGGACCGATTTTTTCAAACATAGCGAAGAATACTCCCGACTAATATACCTTTCAAACTAAACAAAATCGGTTGATCCGTTCAGGAGCTACGATGACACAGACATACACACGCACACACGCACACAGAGAGAGAGAGAGAGAGAGAGACGTCAAACTTATTACACCCCGTCGTTTTTGCGTCGGGGGTTAAAAACGTTGTAACGTTAAACAATACAAAGAAGCCCCCCTCTAAATATTATATAATAATGATTCATTATACAGAGTTTATTTTGAAAAAAAAAACGGTGTAGTAAGTAAATAATATATGTATGAATAGCTATCTCACAGCCCGTAACCAAATACCCAAGCCCAACACCGCGTGCGGTTTTACTCGGTTCAAGATGGGTATATAATGTGATAGTCAACGAGTCACTTTTCTTTTGCCATTTTAATTTGCAGAATAAATATAGCATAATATAGCATACATATGGTATACAGCTTCCAAAATAATGTTATCTGCTTTCATAAAGTTAAACACGAGATTAATAAAACACAATTGCTGTTATCCAACGTTGAAATCTACAAAATTTCTACGCCGACGACCAGTATATTATCATATTAATTATATCAACTAATGTACAGTAAACTTGTATTGCAAAGTGCAGGCAATATTGGTTAGAGAGGACTCCAAATGCAATTATGAAGCAGTATGTCGTGTCGTATCGCCCTGGGGACAATCGAGACGCCTCTCGTTTGTGGCATGCCTTTCATATGCGATGTAAAATGTGAAATGATATGATATTGATATATGCTGTAAAAAGAAGGAGAGGTAAAGCTATAGCTTGATTCGAAATTAAACAGCTGGTACTAATTCTGACTTTATTTGAGAATGGCAGTCAGTCCTGAATCTGAGTGTCATTCTAGAATTCGGACCTTAAATTTGAATAGCGAACTTGAGTGTTCTAATCTAGACCAACTGTTTAGGTGGAGAGGTATCCGTGGGGACTTTGCGCACGTAAAAAAAAAATACCAACTGTTTAGAACTTGTGAGATACGAGGTTGCGATCCAACGAATTTCGACTTTTTGATAGGGATATAGAAATTAGACACAGCCGCTTTATTGCAATGGCATCTGTTGCTAGCTGTTGTTGTGTTGTGTTGTTGTCAGCTACAAAAAATAGTAAACGGGTGCCGTACAGCCAGTCTATAAACTTATAGCACGCCTGTAGAAATTATTGCGATTTTATAATAATGAATAAATAAATTTAAAAAATCGCACCGCGGAGTCCAGTTCGCGTGCTCAGTGTTCAGTAATAAAAAAGGAAAAAAATAACCAAGAGAACAGATCACTTCGGAGAAAATTATTATAAAAAAATCAAGAAACAACCCCCTCGGGAATTGAACCCTAAACCTCTATTTCCGCAACCTACGCGCCTGTTAGCAGCAGACAGTAACCAGACGGTTATTTCCCCGGGGTGCCATAAACACAATAGTCTATATTAGATACGCACACACTCTATACGTTGGTAATGCACTTGAGTCATGCATGGCGGGGATTGCAATAGGCAAGGCGCGGCCATTTTATTTTGCAATTTAAAATTGAATATCGAAAATTACATAATTTATAAGATAATTTCAATAAGTCATTGAGAAATATTATCATTATAGAAATAGTATTATGTACTTTAGTCTTTTGTTTGTGGTTGCGCCGATGTAGAAGCTGTATTTCTTGACGCGGAAACACACTCCTTCTATACCCAGCTCCCCTCCCGCACTAACCATAGAATAGTACTAGATATAGCTTCCGTCCGCCATTTGTGATATATAGACATTCAGTCCCGCTTTGAACTAGCCAGCGTAAAGGCGGACCGCGAGCGCGTCTCTCAGAAATGAATAATATTTGTTGCATTGTAACCGCTTCATAGACCTTTACCGATCGGATTGTGCCTCTCGTGTGTCCCTCAAGTGATTTAGTGATGTGGACGGCAGCTCCTGAGCAAGGAAGAGAAGATCCGTGTACCGCCTGCGATGAAAACACGTGGTGTCGTGAAGGTTAGTGCATCCTCTCCTAATTTCTCGGGCTGCATTCATTGCCTAGATCACATCCGTGGCAGCCCGGTCACCTGTCTTGTTTGTGTGTAAAGCGTCAATTGGAACAGTTAGCTACTTCCCCGCAATACAGTCCACTAGCGCACGTGGCCAATAGCGCCACCATTTTTTGGTCCTGATCGAACCGGATTTTAGCCGTAGTTCGTAGTTTTGTTATTATTCTAATGGGAATAAGCGCACCGCACCTAAATGCCTGGTTATTTTAGTAGAAAACCCCGCATCCAGACATTTAGGATTAGATTTGTGGTCCGTTCGCCGCTGGCTCGCATAGTACCTACCTAGTACATACATAGGTTAGGTATCGTATCAACACTTAGTCGTATTTCGCAATTTTCGCACCGCGCCTAAATACCTAGTTATTTTAGTAGAAAACCCCGCATCTAGGCATTTAGGCTTAGATCTTAGGTATACTAGACACCCTAGTGCATAGGCACAGTGTAATACCTAACGCATTTGGCTTTGTTTTATTTTTTCAATTACGTTGTTCGCTCGCATCTCATTCCAATTCATACGAAAGTATTTTAATTTGAATAGATATTACGCAATACTTAATCTCTGAAATAATAGTTGAACCTAGACAGCGGTCTGGCTCGCGTAAGTACGACCTGGCTGTTGCTAGGCGCGTTTTGTTCAAGCGTGCATTCACAGTTGTAAATACCTACCTACCTGCCGAGTATCGCTCGCGCCGCCTCGCTGCTCTGTACCGCTAAGATTAAGTCATTTCATATTTGTTGTTTACCGCACTTTAGTTTGAGATTTAATTGTAAACATGTCCCCAAAGGTTGATAAGACCGGTAAGGTTCAATTGAAACTTTTATACGCTAAAAAAGAAATGATTTACTCTCGCGTACAATCGATTTATGATAATGCACTTAAAACCTCTGATTTGGTCATCAGAGATTCGTTCTTGTGTTCTATAGAAAACTTAGATAGTCTACGCGCGGATTTCGAAACCTTAGTACATGACATCAACGTTTTAGAGTTGAATTTGGATCCCGATTACTCAGTGAGTTATCAAGCCTTGTCGTCGTTTGACGATTTGTATTGTCGTATCAAACGCGTCGCTAGGAGTTTGGAGAAACCGGCTGACCTACCCAACCCCACTCGCGACCGACCTAAGTTGCCACCAATTCAAATACCCGAATTTGATGGTAACATTCGCAATTGGTGTCTATTTATAGATAGTTTTGAGAATACAGTAGATAAGAACGATTCGTTGACAGATCACGAAAAATTGCATTATCTCGTTGAAAAATTGACTGGTAAAGCTATAACCGTTTGCGCTGGAATTACGTTTAGTGCCGAGAATTATAATTTAATTTTAAATACTTTGAAAGCTAGGTATGAGGATAAAAGATCGGTAGCTAACGCCTATTTAGATCAGATGTTTGATTTGAAATCTATTACGGCATGTAACGATCAAAACTTAGAGAAATTTCTAGATACTTTCGCGTCAGCTGTTCGCGCCGTAAAGAACCTAAAGATCGATGACCTCTGCGACTTCGTATTTTTGTATATGGGTTTAAGGAAATTAGATTCCGAAACCATTCGTTTGTTTGAGTCGGATCATCGCGGCAATAAAATTCCTAAGTTCGAAGACTTAGAAAGTTTTGTTCGCGAGCATATAAAAGTATTGCAACGCTCTTCATCGAAACATGAAGGCGCGAAGATAGTTGTTGATTCTGCACGCAAAGTAGATGCGTCATCGAAGTCACTGAGGTCAACTCATACTTATGTTAGTACCGCACCAGCACATGTACAATCACCTGTTTGCTCTTTGTGTAGTACTCATCATTCGCAACTGTACAGGTGTCCTGGTTTTCTAAAATTGTCGCCTAGTGATCGTTATAAATTTGTTCGCGCTAATAATTTTTGTTTTAATTGTCTCGGTACTAAACACCGCGTTGTTTTATGTAATAGTAGAAATAGTTGTCGCAAGTGTCAAGCGAGACACCACACTTTACTTCATTTTGAGAATAGTAATGCCGCATCCAATGTGAGCACAGTTGGCTCGTCGAGCGGTGACACACCGCAGCTCGCGCTCGCGCGCGCTCCGGCCCGCCCGGTGACCACGGATGACGTCACCTTGTGTTCGTTCTCCTCTAGTGCTGCACTCACTACTGGGTGTCTTGCGACCGCTCGCGTTGTTATTGTTGATGCATTAGGTAAGCCGCGCATTGTTCGAGCGCTGTTAGATGGCGCTTCGCAAAGTAATTTTATTACTCAAGATTGTTGTCGGCGTCTTGGTTTCAATGTTGATAAGCGTTCAACCCGCTCAGTGGTGAAGGGTTTTGGAAGCTTACAGTCAGCTGTTCGTGGCACCGTTAAAACAAGGTTTAGATCTCGTTTTAATAATAATATTTGGTTTGACATGGATTCGCTCGTTATAGATAGAATAGCTGAACAGTTGCCTACCGTCCCGGTTGACACGTCTTTATTAACGAAATTTAAAGACTTGCCTTTAGCAGATGAGACTTACGCTGTTCCTGGAGTCGTCGATATATTGATCGGCGCTTCGATTCTCCCGCACCTCCAGTTATCACGTAAGGTTCAAGGGGGACCGACGTACCCCGCTCCGCACGCACTGGAAACAGTTCTCGGTTTTGTTATAATTGGTTCCGCACCCGCTTCTATAGATAGTTTTAGTCACTCGACTGCTTCGTTCTGTTGCACCGTCGAGCCGCCACTGGAGTCTACCATCCGCAAGTTTTCGCTCGGTGGCTCCCGTGTATCCGCTGAAAAACGCTTTCTTTGTTTGGAACGAAAGATGCAGGCGTCCCCAAAGTCGAAGCGGGCCTATGATGAGGTTGTTAACGAATATTTAGATAAAGGTTACATCTCACCTGCGCCTGCGGACACTGGCGGGACCCAGCCTTCGTACATTATCCCGCACCGCGGAGTTATTAGAGAAGATAAGCTTACTACTAAAACTCCGCGTAGTTTTGGATGGCAGTGCTAAGACTAGCACTTCCGTGTCGCTTAATGACATTTTGTATTGTGGTCGGAATCTTTAAGGTAATTTATTTGACATAATTGTAAATTTTCGCATTAATATTAGTAGAATTTTAGCTTTTAGGACTCAACAGTCGCTTTGTGTTGGGCCCACTCTTCGCCCCATCGTTGGGACACATTCGTCGCTAATAGAGTGGCAAAAATTCAATCTGAATTGGCGCCACATAATCTCTTTCACGTTGCTGGCACCGACAACCCAGCCGATTGTCTCTCTCGTGGATTGCTTCCTTCGCAAATTTTGGATCACCCGTTGTGGTTTGGTGGACCGTCCTGGATTCATGCCGCGTTAGATGGGTGGCCAGTTAGTCAATTCAATCCCACTACGGTTTCCGAACCACCCGAGGAGAAGAAGCACTCGCTTGTTGTATCGGTCCCACGTGAAGAGACCCTTATTTTGTTGTTGGCTAATCGCGTCTCGTCTTGGTCGAGACTGTTGCGTTGTGTTGTTTGTTCGCCTCTGCCCTCTGCCTAGCCAGCGGTAGGCACGAGCTCCAATCTAGGTTTATATTTTAGTTGTTATTTCCCAAACCTAGATTTAGATTAGACTTTAGATTTGTTTCGCATTTGTCGTTTCGAAGGTAACCCTTCAAGCCGGGGGGAATGGTTGCGCCGATGTAGAAGCTGTATTTCTTGACGCGGAAACACACTCCTTCTATACCCAGCTCCCCTCCCGCACTAACCATAGAATAGTACTAGATATAGCTTCCGTCCGCCATTTGTGATATATAGACATTCAGTCCCGCTTTGAACTAGCCAGCGTAAAGGCGGACCGCGAGCGCGTCTCTCAGAAATGAATAATATTTGTTGCATTGTAACCGCTTCATAGACCTTTACCGATCGGATTGTGCCTCTCGTGTGTCCCTCAAGTGATTTAGTGATGTGGACGGCAGCTCCTGAGCAAGGAAGAGAAGATCCGTGTACCGCCTGCGATGAAAACACGTGGTGTCGTGAAGGTTAGTGCATCCTCTCCTAATTTCTCGGGCTGCATTCATTGCCTAGATCACATCCGCGGCAGCCCGGTCACCTGTCTTGTTTGTGTGTAAAGCGTCAATTGGAACAGTTAGCTACTTCCCCGCAATACAGTCCACTAGCGCACGTGGCCAATAGCGCCACCAGTTTGTAATTAGTAAGTAAATACATCTGGGCTCATCAAGATCTATGAGATTCAAGACAACCTGATCTTTTGTCAATCTCAACCACACCTATCAGAAATAATTTAAATATATACATACCTTATGTATTTATTTATTATCATATAATATTGTTTAGCCGCGTGGTTCCCGGCAGAGTAGAATTTGGTCCACCCCAGCTCTTCCCATGTCGTGCAAGGTGACTAAGGGATCGGGCTGTTTAACATCAGACAGATATATACAGCCAAGACTCAGCCTCAGATGAGAGGCTCGAGTCAACAATAGTGCCCGAAGACGGCAATAGGATATATAGCCTCTATTACGTGGGACCGAATTTAATGATTGGTGAAATGTGGGTGTTAATTCACCTCTGCCTAACCCTCCGGGGATAAAGACATGATTATATGTACGAATGTATAATATTGTTTGGGTTATAGAGATCAAAAAATTTTGGTTCCTACGTATAGTTAATTTTAAAATCACTTATACATGTTCAAAATGTGGCACAAAACGTTTCAAGCTTTTAAGACAAAAGAATCACGCAAATCGGATCATAAATCTCAGAGTAATCGGTGTACTTACATTAAAAAAAATACCAAGCGGATTGAGAACCTCCTCGTTTTTAGAAGTCGGTTAAAAATTGAACGAGTTGCATTTTGAGTTAGCGAAAAAGGAACTCAACTATTAATTTATTTTTAAAAGGGTCTATTGTTGAAAAGGGTGCGGTTTTGTCTATAAAAAGTTATGACTAACGTTAATTTTACATTCAATAGTTGTTGAATACGAGTATTCCGACTCAGTTAAATTGCTGTAATATAGTTATCCTTGTCATTTTACTCAATATGTGATCTTATAATACAATTATTAATGGGTAATTTCTGTATTGTTATTTTCAAAACGGGGTGGGTATTATGTCGGTATAAGAGTGCGTGCTCGGAAGATTGGTTTACTTTGGTTTTGAAGACGCTACGCAGCCGACAGTGCGGGTTGTGCAAAATGTCCACAGTTCGCTCTCATTCTTAGTGTAAGAACCATATTGTAATAGGTACCTACAGATTCCAATTACTTAACTTTTTTAAATTTTGACACCTTTACAAAGTAGTAATATTGGAATGGTATTAACTACTCTATAAAGGTATCTAACTTTTAATCCGTCCGATCACATGAGTAGATGTCTGATGTACGATAGAGAGAACGCTCTACAAAACCGAAGCAAGCCGATCTCTCACTCAACTGCCCGATGTGTTAAATCAAAATCGGGGTACAGTACCTACACTGTACCCCTGTATATTCCAATCTGGAAAGCCATTTGCTAAATTTGAAACTCGCTCCCGCTGTTGTTCGCTTTCGATATCAAATATACTTTTGGGGAAGAGACGGATTCGATTACTAATTTAGTTTTTAGTTAAAAGAGAAAGGTTCTTATATTTTTGCTATTTAGGTAGGTAGATATGTTTACATATATAATCAGCCTGTAGCACTATAGCATACACGGTGAAGTAGATCGAATTTCACGCATAACGAGAAAAAGAAAGACCAATAAAAATATTGGATCGGATTGGCGTGCGGCGCATCGCTAGTCAGAGGGCAGTGGTTCCTGTAAAATTAAAAATAAAAATAATAGAAATTACGAAGAGAAATGTCCAACGTACAATCGAAATTAGTGCACAGATGAAAAAGATTTCTTGACTTTGTTGCAGTGGCTCTGTTCGGGTTATTACATTACTGATGACCTTTCGGGGACAATCGGTAAAAGTCGTCCTGTTACCGATTGCTCACGAAAATTTATAAGTTTTTTAACAACGGTTCAGGCACCAGCGGTTGTACGGTTCGTGTCAGTGGCAACTAATGACCTTTCGGGGACAATCGGTAAAAGTCGTCCTGTTACCGATTGCTCACGAAAATTTATAAGATTTTTAACAACGGTTCAGGCACCAGCGGTTGTACGGTTCGTGTCAGTGGCAACCTTCGTAAGACAGGCGTTGTGTGAGGTCACACTACCCCACAATGAGGAGTATGGGGTAATGTAAACCAATATCTCTTCCAGTCTGGTGAGTAGGAACTGCTTTTCCTCTTTATCTTCTTAATCATAGCTTTAATTCCAGTTGCATCGGAAGCTTGCAACTCGGAATCTGGGATCCGATTTGCCAGTCTAACTACGGATTTTCCTGAACTTACATTTTTTTTCCGTGAACCTCCACAGTCCAGTGGCGATATCGAAGCATTGCAGTTAGCAGCTAGCCCAGTTGTTGAACTTTTAGGGCTCTAACTAACCATAACGACTGCCAGAGATGTTCGTACGGCAACCGGGACCGACGGCATAACGTTGTTCTCTGAGGCACGACCAGGCCAGTGCAAATACCCATATTCATGCATACAAATATTTGCACTTAGCGGGAATCGAAACCTGCGCAGCAGTTGAGTGTATCCTTGTAGGACATGTAGGTAACAAGGTAATCCGTATCGTTAGCAAGAACAGGATTCGTGTTAGTTACCGACTTAGTAAATTAAATGAACTTAACAGTATTTTTCCTATCTGTACCTAGTACCAAGGATACTACAGTGATGAACTTAATATACATTTATTGGTATTCTATTTCTGATTTATCTTATTCAGTAGTTGAACAAGTTTCCGGTGAATCAAGAATTCGTAGCAGTCCACCCCTTCTAATTAATATTAAATGTAGTTCATTAAGTATTAATACTGTTTGCTACTGATTTGTGTTCCTACTTTGAATAAATAAACACAATTAAGTTAAGACACGCTACTGGTACGAGAATCAAGTTTTCATTTTAGTCTTACACTTACTACGAAGTGCTACGAGAAAATGCCACAGTCTACTAAATAATAGCTCGTTTCACGCAGTATCTTCACAGTTCACAGAGGCCGTTGACTACAATATCGCCCATCCTTCTCTAACGATCATCTATACTCTTCCGTAAATCGAAATCAAAGCTCGTCGGGATTGGAGCGCGGTGAAGTTCGCGCGGTCACATAACGTAGTGAAGTGAAATGCAAATGGACGTGCGTTCGAAATAGCCTGATGGTTACCTTTCACGAATTTAGTATGAAATTTTGTTTTACTTCAATTTCACCAAAATGATAACGTTTTACTGAAATACTTATATTTATCAAACCAACACTGTTGTAAATCTTCATTTCAGATGGCCACAATGGCATTTTGTGACATCAACAATAGTTTTATTTTCAATGAAACCCGGTTGACAGTCTTGATGTTTCACAAAAGTTTTGAACAAGCCTGACGAAAAATAACTCTCGGCGTATGTGCGGAACGTACCTGCATATGGCGGACGCTCAGTTTGTGTTTATGTCAATAAGAAACTGATTTTTAACATTTACGCGGGTGTGGATTAAACAATATATAAATGATTATGTGCTAGTGGAACCTGTGTATTGTGTGTTTTTTTTGTGATAATGATTTTCGTGGTTGGACACTTGGATAACTCGATATCTTCATAGTAGTTATAAGGGTATGTATTTATTTTATGTTTCTTTCTATATTTTAGGATTTATAGGGTGTAATTAGGTGCTATAACTATGGTTTTTTAAGGGATGTAGTGATTTTTTATGGACCTTCCCATAAAGTACAGCATACACGTTTCTTGTTCGTACAGAACAAGTTTAATTGATTTGATTCGCATAGGTTATCACCAGATGATAACTTTACGCGAATTAACACGAAGCTTTCTCGAAGTAGGATGCAGTTTATGTACACACTAACACTATTAAGCTTGAACGTATCTATGCACTTAAATATAAAACCAAATTACGCTACAAGTAGTAAGAGAATAATTTTATAATTAAAACTTGCACTATACATACTAGATCTATAGCAAATAATACAGCTTATTCAAAAATATTCTATTAAATTTTACTATTTCTAATGGTGGTGGCTATCAATAATTAAATTTTGACAAAATCAAAAAGTACTCAAATACTTACTATAAGAATTCGATAAAACAGATAAAATAATAACATCAATACCAATACAAAGTATAAACTAAAATTTACGATACCTATTAACATTTTTTTTAATATTAAAGGCAATGGTAATTGAAATGATAGACAGTTTATTACACCATAAAGTTTTACTCAATTATCGGAACACTGATTAAAAATATGGTGGACATTAAAAAATAAACATCAGATACAGATTTTTATTTATGAAACATCTTGTTACTCTTGTCAGTATGCATGGGAGCACATTGTGTTTATAATTTGGACACATGTGTTTTGATAACTTCAGCACATGATTCATGGGACACATGTCTCTGTGATTTATAAGATACTGATATTCTGTGTTGTTAACAGACGTTTATCTCATCTCTGTTAGATTAAATATAATTTAGTTACATTTTCGAATCCTAACCTATACCAAACATTATAAGTGTGAAAACAAACCTAAAAGTGATGTTTTGGAGCACTCGCCGCTGAGAAATCCATCAATTTTACAACAATAAAGCACTAACAAGGTAAATCTTCAACGTCAGTATTGTTTAAAAGTGCACAAACACATAGAAACCTGCGTAAATACATATAAAATTTATTTAGTAATTACCCAACAAAAATACGATCAGCTGATATGGAATGAGGACAGCTGTCAATGTTATTGTTGGGCTCCGGTTATGGACACGAGCCCTTGTAAATCTACATACTATTTAAAAAGTTACGTTTGGCCAGTGTTGCAAGAGTAAATAGTCGCAGCGGGCTAGTAGTATTCGCCATTAAAAAAAAAAAAAAATTGCGAATTGGGTGAAAATTGAAAAATTGTAGCAAGTAAAAACAAGAATAATAAAACACACTTTAATAGCGTAAAAATAACGGTAGAAAAATGGCACCAACGATAAACACTTGTGGCGGCTGTAACAGAACGACTAAAGGTAAAGAATGCATTAAATGCGTAATATGTGCTCGGAAGTACGATCTAGAATGTGCTAATATAACACAGAAGATGTTCAGCACTATGGATAGCGACGGTAGAAATGCATGGCAGTGTCCTGAATGCCGTTGCAAGCAGCCCAAGAGCGACAATACGAATACGCCTATTCGATCTTCTCAGAACTCTGCTGCAACATCTTTTAATGCATTTGAGACCGGCAATGTCACAATACGGGGCAAACAAGGTACCAAACTTGATAACACAGACACTAATGACAGTTACATAACCGAAAATAGACTGCGCTCTGTTCTAAAGCAGGAACTTGGAATGATCATTAGGGCCAGCATTGAGGAGACCATAAATGATCACCTTAAAGCAATCAACGAACAAGTTTCGGGATTTCAAGAAACTATGTCGTTTCTTAATAAGTTATTCGAAGACCTTAAAGACAAAATTGAAGAAAAGTCAACCACCATTACTCAGCTGCAGAAAGAGAACAATGAGTTGAGGGGCACAGTAAGGGACCTGTCCGATAGGCTGGGATGCGTGGAACAAAACATGAGAGACAATAACGTCGAAGTTGTTGGTGTGTCAGAATTCAGGAATGAAAACCTGGTTAACACCACACTGCAGCTAGTCAAAGTTGTGGGCGCCGCGATTGAAAATGATGACATTCTACATGTAACTCGAGTCGCAAAAATTAACAAACAGAGTGACAGACCACGCTCAATCGTAGTGAAGCTTCGCAGCCCGCGTCACCGAGATGCTCTACTCGCAGCCGTTTCCACGTTTAATAAGAAGAATGCTGCAGACAAGTTGAGTTCACAACATTTGGGTCTTGGGGGACCTAAAGTTCCAGTATTTGTAGCAGAACACCTAACACCAGGTAATAAGTCTCTCCACGCTGCAGCGCGTAAAAAGGCCAAGGAATTGTCTTACAGGTACACCTGGGTACGTAATGGTAGGATATTTGTACGCAAGGACGAACAAAGCCAGGCAATTTTGATTCGAAGTATTGAGGGTTTGAAGTGCATTGTTTAATTTTATTGCCGCAGTCTCGGACGATGAATTGGTACTGTCATCCTGTAACAATGCTCGATATTTACTATCAGAACGTCGGTGGCACTCGAACCAAGGTCAACGATATCTATAGGAATATTTCAATAAATAATTATTCCGTCATCGTTCTAACTGAATCTTGGCTTCGCGAGAGCGTACACAACCGCGAATTGTTTGACTCAAGATATGTAGTATATAGGAGAGACCGATTCTTGGTAAGTGGAGGCAAGCAAGATGGTGGTGGAGTTTTAGTTGCGGTGTTACGTAGCATTCCTTCTGCTCGTATAGTCTCATGGGAAAGTGAATGCGAGGATATATGGGTTACACTTCATATGAAAATGAACAATGCTCTAAAAAAAATAGCCATATGCGCTGTCTACTTGCCGCCTCCAGTGAATTCCTTATTACTCAATAAGTACCTTATAAATACCACTGACGTTATTAACCACGTTAGTGACATAATAATACTGGGCGATTTTAACATGCGTTTTATCACATGGAGTCAGCATCCTACGGAAAGTTATTTAATACCTTCAAACTATAACTGTGCTCTGGGTTGTTCTCTTGTCGACTTCATGTCCCTGAATGGCTTAAAGCAGGTTAACAGCGTGAGCAATATAGATAATAATTTTCTTGACCTTATTCTTACAAATTGTTCAAGCTGCACCATAGGTGCACTCTCCGATCCGATTAGTAAAGTCGATAAGAGGCATCCTCCTTTGCTTCTTCAGGTTTCTGTCGAGGTTGCCTACGAATGCCTTAAGTCGAATCCAAGAAATGACTTCAACTTCTTTAGGGCGGATTATGCGAATATTTTAGGGAGACTGAATGCGACCAATTGGAATGAGGTGTTTTCAACATCTCTGACAGTGAATGACATGACAGCAACATTTTATGAGCTGTTGAGGGAGGCAATAATGCTATATGTACCACTCCGCAGAGCGCGATCGTCAGAATTTCCACCTTGGTTTGATGTGGTACTGATTCGACTTATCTTGGAAAAAAATAAAATTCGACGTAGATTCAATAAATATAAAAACCCACGTGACAAAATTGAATTTAACATTTTGAGAAAGCGTTGTCACAAACAAAATAAAATTTGCTATAGTAAATATATATCACAAGTGGAAGCAAATATCGCAAATAATCCGAAATCTCTCTGGAAATTTATCAAAGATAAGCGTAAGGGTGAACAAGCACTACCGGCGACAATGCATTCGGGCGACATGTCTGAAGGTACTGGCACTGGTATTGCAGATCTCTTTGCAAGGCACTTTGCATCCGTCTACATCACTACCCCTTTCGATCAACTAAAGTGCACTGTTCCACATTCAAGACTGACCAACACATTGTCCCGCGTTAGTTTCACCGAAAGCGAAGTTTTAAAAAAGATTAAACAGCTGAATGTTCTGAAGGGTGCTGGTCCGGACATGATACCTCCTGTCTTTGTCAAACGCTGTGGCCCAGCTATTGCGTTGCCGCTTGCTATGATTATCAATCGTTCCCTTGAGGATGGTGTATTTCCTGACGAATGGAAAAAAGCTCGCATTGTTCCCATACATAAGAAAGGCGACCATAGCAACGTAAAAAATTACCGCCCAATTTCGATCCTCTCTTGTTTCTCGAAGCTGTGTGAGTCCCTTTTATGTCCCGTTATCACAAATCAAGTGAGTGCCATTATTACCAGGGCTCAACACGGTTTCAAGACTGGCCGTTCCGTGCACACAAACTTGGTTTCCTTTGTGTCCGATCTATCTGCAAGTGTTGATGGAGGGGGACAGGTTGATGCCATTTACACCGACTTTTCCAGTGCTTTCGATAAAGTAAGTCACCCGTTGCTATTGATCAAACTCAAAGCCCACGGTATTTGTGGTAATCTTTTAGAATGGTTTCGTTCCTACCTTCTCAAAAGGCCGCAGTCTGTGTCGGTTAAGGGATATGACTCTAAGGAATACCTCGCCGACTCTGGCGTTCCACAGGGGTCTCATCTCGGACCAGTGTTGTTTTCTCTGTTTATCAATGATATTTCGGACCAAGTCGAACACTCGAAACTTTCCCTGTTTGCCGATGACCTTAAAATATATCGCACAGTCAAATCCCAGTCAGACACTGAACTGATCCAGCACGATCTCAATAAGATTCACGACTGGTGTCGTGGCAACGGTATGATCCTCAATGCAGATAAGTGTTACCATATAAAATACACCAAAAGAAAACACCCTATCCACTCAACCTACAGCATCGACGGTAAAGCGTTAAAGGAGGTCGATGAAATCAGAGACCTTGGGGTTATATTGGACAGCAAGTTGAGTTTCATCTCCCACGTGGATGCAGTTGCTAAAAAGGGAGCTCAAATGCTGGGGTTTATTAGAAGGAATACAAAAGAATTCCGTCATGCCAAGACAAAGATCCTGCTCTACAATGCACTGGTTAGAAGTCATCTGGAGTATGCGTGTGTGGTCTGGAGTCCCATATATGCAGTTCACTCTCAAAGAATAGAAAGTATCCAGCGAGTGTTCACTAGGGAACTGGCATACTTCATGCCTGGCATCTCACATAGGGCCCCTTATGACCAACGACTTGCCTTCCTCAAAATGAAGTCACTCCATCTGCGTCGCAAAGTCCATGACCTGGTGTTCCTGCATAAACTCCTTAATGCTGATATAGACTGTGACCAGCTGCTCTCTAGCATCAGTCTCAATGTGCCCGGACGAACACCGAGGTACCCAAACAAGAGAACTTTCCATATTCCGCTCTGCAGAACCAATGTTGGCAAAACTTCCCCCATGGTCCGAGTCTGTTCCGAGTACAACTCCCTATGTGGGAGCTCGGAGAGTTTCGATATATTCGCTGATTCCATTATCAAATTCAAGGGGAATCTCTTAAAACCCTCCAGTGTCGCTTTCAGTCATTGATAAAGAAAAATAAAAAAAAAAATAAAAAAATAATTTAATTTGTAAATTAATTTTAAAATTGTATAGGTATTTTTAATTGTATTTTTTATTAATTGAATGTAATGTGATGTGATGAAATGTGAGATTAATTTCAATTTTATTTTTTTGTATTTTTAATTTTATTTTATATATATAATTTTATTGTAATAATTTAATTTAAATTGTATTTATTTCGTTTTAATTTCAATTTGTAATCCTGAATTGTTAAAATGTATTTTTTTTATTGTTGATAATTTAATCATTGTTTAATCTGTCTAATCTGTTCAATGTTCAAGTTGTGTACGTCAGTAATAGGGATGCATATTAGAAAAATTACCACAATCCAAATTATGAATCAGAAGTGTACAATATGTATTCTGTAGATGTACCATTTTAAATAAATAAATAAATAAATAAATAAATAAATATTCTCATTCCCAACACTTATCTCACTTAAATTCATAAATGAAATGTTTTTTACTTTTTTTTGCCACTGACTTGACTATAGAGCTTATTAATCAGTTCAATCATAAATTGTTGTTGTGTGTTATGTTCTATCTACTATTGGTGTATTGTTTTAAATGATGTCAGTCTAAAAATAGATGAGCTCATATTTGATGAATTTATTAGTGTAACAAATATCAACATGAGAAATTTTGATTGATCTAGATTTATATTGTAGTCCATTTGAGATAGCAAGTACTTTTAGTAGTTTAACACTGTTTGTTTAGACAATATCCTTGTCTTAAATTTATGGTTCAGCTTTAAAACTATTTTCATATGGTACTTACTAATGGGAAAGATTTCTTAGAGTTACTCTCATAGGTAATAATAAACAAATAGTTCATTAATAACATGTAAGGCTCTATAACTTCTTCCATTAATTGGAATAATTATTACTTTCTTATACAGATAAAATATATTTTTTCCCATAGTATAGCTATTACAGGTTTAATGTCAGTGAACTACTAAAATTTATAAGTTTACTGAATTTGAACTTCTATTTTACCACTGTTAAGACCTGGAATTCTTTACCAGCTCACATGTTTCCTTATTCCTACAGTCCCAGGTTCTTTAAGTGGGTGTGAAAAATCATCTGATGAGTGCCACCCTTGTAAGTTGCTATGTGTCTATAATGATGACCCTCTTACCTGATACTTTGCCTTTAGCTTGCCATCAGGTGAGGTGAAATCAAATGTGTTATCTAAAAAAACATACAATTGCTTAAGAATCTTTTATAGAAGTCAAAATATTGAATAAACTATAAAATAGGATCAATTGTTGGTAGTAATAAAAAGGCTACATTTTAGTAATAGTGAGTAGGTCACTATTACTAAAATCTAGTGATCATTTGATAGCAATCTAGAGCAAATATGGGTCATGGAATGACAGTGAATGATGAGAATAACTTATTCACTATAACTGCTAATAATTCTACTATTCCCTTTGTTGATTTGACTAAAAAGTCAAGTAAGTAAATGATCTTAAAATTGTCTATCTTACTTGCATCTATAGCCATGTGATATTTTCACTTTTTAACTTTCGTGAACCGGCAACTTTTTTTTGAAATTGAACTGAAATGAACTGAAATTGAAATTGGAATTGCTAATAGTATTGCTTATCATTGAATGTAATATGTAGCTAATTACACATTTAAAGTACCTACTTATACAATGCATGTTATTGTTTAATAATAAAATATAGGTACATAAAGAGTTAAAATAAATTCAGATTTACATAAATTAAATGGTAGCAATAGTTATTAATTCTGCACCACAGTTATTTAAATAACTACTTGATAACATAATGTAATGTGTTATTAAGTGGTAGTGGTAATTGATATAAAATTATAAATATAATTACATATTTTAAAAGTTTTCCTGCTAGCAAACCTATTCGAGAATGTCTAAAAGTTATTGAACCATATTGATAAGTGTAATACATAATGTATTTCTTTCATTTGATATTATCCTCTTCTTTCTTAACATGAAAAGGCTTTTAATTTCTTTTAAGTAAAGAAATGTAATTATGAAAGATTGATATTTTAACGATTAGAATCTGAACGATGAAAACATTCCTTGTTGATTTATCAAACTTAAGTAATAAACTATGTAATTTTAGTATACAAAATAGATACAACAATTTTAAGGTATGTACAGTCATCAATAAAAATTGTTGAGTTTTTAGAAATTTGCAATAAATATTGTTGAGTATTTAGAAATGTGCATGGAAATTGAACATTGGTTTGATTTGAATACAAAACTTGACGGACTAGTAAGTAGGAAGCTTGTAATTGGTGTGAACTAACCTAAATGTTGTGTATATGTGAATGTAGCTGCAAGCTCCCCAAACAAAAAATAATAAAAAATAGTAAAACTTTTTAGAAAACAATATGTGTATCATTTATAGGTAAGAGTACTCTAAACACACAATGCCACTGTGGCAATATATTGTATTCTTCTCTACTGTAAATTAGTTGTGTCTGCACATTTGTTGTTACTACATAATAAAACAAAGTCACTTCCCATTGTCTGTCCATCTGTCCCTATGCATGCTTAGATCATCAAAACTATGCAATAGATTTGAATGTAGGTTTATAGTTATTAGAATTTATTATTATCATTAAAATGCTTTGTTTGATTGCAATTGATTAAGTACAACCGGAAATACGCCATAAGTCGCGATAAGCTGTAGAAATCCATTGTAGGTATATAGCTGATACAATCATACATCAACTTACATTACATTTTATATGATTTTATCATTTATCACATGATTTGTTTTCAAATAGTGTAAAAAAATCGTGTTGTGTTCGCAGTGGTGAGTAGGGTAGCCAGAGCTCACTGGAGAATTTGTGCTGTCAGTGGGATGACTAAAGGCTTGCCCTGCTTTGTCTTCTACACTGACGGCACAGAAAGTCTGTGCTTACAGGATCGGCAGCGCGAGTGTGGCTTCTCTGGTGTTACACACGTCCATAGGCCACGGTAACCACTTTCCATCAGGTGGGCCGTGCGCTTGTCTGCCACCTAAGTGGTATAAAAAAAACAGTTATCTTATTTGGAATTTTATTAAATAGATGTCTAGACTGACCACACTTTTTAAGTCGTCCACCATCCACCATTTTTTGGCCTCTATCTTGACAAAAATTCTTAACCATACAGTTTTGATCATAGATCTAGCTGGTATAGGTACGTATGTAGGTAGGTACTCAATCGTATGAATTAAAGTGCAGCTTATTCTTATTTATCGGAAAAGTAGTGAGGATACTGTAAAGCGATTGTATAAATTACTTTGTAAACATTAGGTTACGGCGCTATCGCAATAGGTTTCCCCAGTAAAGGTAGTGTCAGTGTGTGTGTAATTAAAAAGAAAATAATGAAAGTAAGATATATATTAGGTGCACAGTAGGATAATTGGCTATCTACCTATATAAGTACGGTGGCGAAAGGTAGGCTTTGAGAAGTGAAACTGAAAAGGTTTATCTAGGTTATAGCTTATTGATAAAAACTTGCGACTAGTAAAGTACGAGGTTTTAAGTATTTTTAGTAAAAATAATAAATAAATACATACATACATATATTATTATCACAATGTTAGGTTATGAGGACACAATCTATGTGGATCCATGTCTAGCTTATTTTTTTAATTCGAGGCTCTGAGACCTTCAACTAGGAGTCCAAAGTCCAGCTTTCGACTTTTATTTACTCTATACTTCACACGGCCTTCGGTATCCCTGGCAGCGACACCATTGATACACAAGTCATCCGTTATGATGTCAACCCAGCACTTCTTGAGTTCTTTCTTCCTATCAGGGTCTGGAGAAGACATAGCCAGTCATTTGTTACTCATTTAATATAACCTGATGATCGACGCAAAACGCTAATTATAAGGTGCTATCTATATTATTAAAAATATCTGCACAAGTTATGATACCTTGAACTGTTATGTCGCGTCATATCGTAAAATGTTATCGTTTTGTAAATTCAAGGTTGATATTTTTTAAACGTAAACATCATCTAACCATTTTTGTTGGGGGGCACCAAAGAAAAATGAACTAATTATTGTCCGCGTGAAAAGCTGATGCCATTTTCGTGCTAATATGTATATATTTTCCAGACCATTGTCTATCTTCCGGTCAAAATTCCATCCAGGTCATGCAAATACCTGTGAAAAAGTCACAATAACATCCATAGGTCTGTACATTTATCCATGTTCTATCTTGTTATATGACCTTCATAATTATGTCATTTTGAAAAAGTTGAAAAGGAAAGTGCGCACGTAAATTACGCCATTCCTCAGAACATTGATAAACATATTCTCAAATATTTCTTTATGAACACACATTGAAGGTTTAGTTTCGAAACTACGGGTCCAGATTTCTCGTTTATATTACTAAATGCCACTGTTTCAATATAGCGCGTTTAAACTAGCTAGTCTTGAAATGTAGGTGTGAGAAAGCCTGCATTTCTACCTACGTCTTTTTACATTAGCAGGATAGTACGCATCTATTGCTATTCTCTTAGCAAATTCGATGTCGTGGCTCACTCAGCTATTACCTAATCCGCCGGGCTTGTTGGAACCGATGCCCTTTGACAATAGCCACTGATAGAACCAATAGTGAACTCCCTGAATATCTCCCTCTTTGATAGAGTTTTCGACTTCTAAATCAGAGGTCACGGATTAGATTCCTGCTTTGCATATATTTATATTGGTCTGGGTATTTTCATAATTATTTTTTATTATTCCAAAAAAAAAATCTTTAAGTAGGTATGTTCATCCGCATTCTAGAGCTAATAATATAAGCTAGTTAAGCTACCCTTACTTTGGGTCTAGGTAGGGCCGTTTAGAATATTCTGAAAATGTGAACTCATATGTAGTGAGTTCTCTTGTTTGAGTGAGACTACATCGATGTTGTAATATCACAAAATATCTGTACAGGTGTGACAGTTGTCATATAATATCTATCTGAGCCCTTAGCTACATGGGACATACGAGATATCTTATCTTGGTACTATTATCAAATCACCTAGTGTCGTTGCCCTCATCTCTCGTTATCATGTTTGTACTGGACGAGTAATAACATTGAATAAGGGTCAATAGACACTGAGACGGCCCAACGATCCCTTACGAATTTTTTCATAGCGTATAAATTTAATAACCAAGGATCATCTGTGAGTATGTTAGTGATTATAGTACTTGTAGTAAGTAGAATGAGCCAGATACAAATATGGAGTTAATGGTGTCATTAACGTTTGTCTGGAAAAGTGACATCTCGCTCCTCATGTTGGTTTTGAGATGCTTCATTTAAATTGAGTTAATGGGGAAATGTACTTAAATAAGTCTTTAAAATAATACGTCAATTAAAATACCAAAACTGTTTGTTTTATGAATATCAGCTTAGCAGTTGTTCTATAAATGGATATGTAATGTGGAAAAATTCTAAGACTTTACTATGTAAGCACGTAGGTACAAGGAAATGCAATACTCGAATTAATTTGTGTTTGCTTATGATATGTAACAACATCTTGTCTTAATCTTTGTTGGATAAAGCTGTAAGAAATTGTTAATTTAGATTTATAGGGGTGACATGACAACTGCGTGATCAAGCCCTTGCCTTTGGTAAATAAAGAAAAAGCAAAACTCTTAAAATAAAGTGGTGTTCGGACATGCTAGACTGTGGTTTGGATAGGTCGCCGAGGTCAGTTATCGGTACACTTCAGTGTGAATTGACCTTAACCAACCTTGAGTTCGCATCGCATGGTACGTTGGTCCCAATCATCTTTAGTACAATCATTTATCATAATGTTGGCCCGTTGCTTGGTCGGCCGGATATTTGGGTTCGCTGGTACTAAGTAGATGTACTACGTGCTTCGAATGGTACAACAAATTGCTTATCTTTATGTTTTAATGTAATTACTTAAAGTGTTTCGATTTAAGAACCTTTTCTGTTTAAGTGTTATGTTAATTAAGATTTGCTTACGTTTTTGGGAATGGGTATTTCACACGGTTAAATGCTGTAATTAACTGGTAGATTACACGAAATGTTAAAAGGTGATGGTATTTATCTAGAACCTATATTTATCTAGAAAGGGTTAGGTAATAAAGGTCTTGCGAAAACCTTTATTACCTAACCCTTTACCGGGTTAGTATTCTGTCTTTTATCTTCAATCAGAACCTACATTATAATGTTACTGTACTCTTCTTATTTGGGACCTTATATGGCCCTTATACTACATTATCATTTCTTCTCCTGAATCGTTTCCTCTAATTTCGACAGCAGCCCTTCCTGAAAATTACCTTACTTGAGGTCAATTTCTAGTATTTTTAGGAATTCGTAACTTCCTGCCTTTTTTTTTCCATCATGTCTTCAAAATGCGACAGACGTTAATTGCCTCCTGATACACTTCCTAACACCCAGTACAGTACTTTTACCCATTATGTGATATAGGTTTAATCCATATCTGTAGGTATTTCACACGAGTGGAGCCACGGGCAATAGCTAGTTAATACATATATTTCAATACAGTCGTCTTCAGGCACATTGTTCTCGTCTGTTTAACTTGACATAGATTGTATACGCAGAAACCAAAATTCGTTGCTCGATGAGACACTTGAAGTCGAGATTTGTATTGTGGCAGACTCTTCCGGCTTACAAGTTTGCCGACCTCTGAACAAGACTACTTAACACACATTTTGGTAAATACTGCCAACATATTACACAGCCAATGTAGGATTTAATTATGTGAACTTTTACTTAATAGTTTCAAGCGTTTTATGCTATGGCAACTTATAGAAAACGGATTGCAATTTCTATCAGTTGCCGTATGATAATGATAAACGAAGAAAATTCATAACCAAATTGATGATAAATGAAAAATAAAAATGATAAATTCGGTTGTGTAGATATTATTACATACATATAATCACGCCATTATCCTCTGGGGGTTAGGCAGAGGTGAATGAACACCTAAATTTCACCAATCATTAAATTCGGTCCCACGTAATAGGGGGTGAGCCTATTACCTTGATCCGGGCAACAACCGGGCAATGACATACATCTGAGGCTGAGTCTGAGCTGTATATATCTGTCTGATGTTAAACAGCCCTATCCCTTAGTCGCCTTGTACGACACCGCATGGGAAGAGATTAGGATTAAGTTTTATTGCCTTCCAAATTATCTATATATTGTTAGGATACTACGTCTTTGTCAACGTAGATTCTCAAATGTGAGACGGTACACTATTAATTATTTGTTTAATATTGCGTATATCCATCTAGCACTACTCGTGTGTTCAGAATCTATCTGCAAACTAATTACTAAACCGCAGCCAAGTAGTTCAACTGCATCGATCGACCAGCCAGCATCCCCTCTCCACCATTTCTCAAGCCGACGACGATATTGCCTACATCAAATGATCCTGTTTGACTTAAGTGTAAACAAACAAATCGTTCTAGGCTATTAAACATCCGACCACTTTAGAAGTCGGCTTTCCCTGTCTAAACCAGGTATCTTAACTTAACAAAGAAACTCTTAGACTTGATATTTCAAACGACATTTGGAAGGCAGGTTGGCAGACAGACGAATCTGTAATCAGGATCCTGTCCAAAGATAGCCTCGGATCTATTCTTGGTAGCTGCAAAGCCAGGGAAATGAGATATGAGCCGAATAAATCCGTAGACTAGATTTGTCTGCGATATTTGTCTGTCATAATTGTATGGGCGGTCGCTATCGAAATGGATGTATGCAAATCTAAATTAAAGTGGAATTCGATGGGATGGTTCTAAAATGTGTGGGTACGGTAATATTGGTCAAATAATTTTGTTATACGGAAATCAGTCTAATCCATACTATACGACACTTTATGGGAAATATCAAAATTAACTACGTTTGTAAGTGTCGTTTTAATCGTCTATACAGAGTAAATGATTTTGGACGTGCTTTAAATAGCTATAAATATTCTTGATTTGTATACAATTGTCTACGATCCCTTACGAATACGCACCCTAACATCTTGAACGCCCTTTGCTTGGCCGGAAATATTGTGTTACCTATGCACATTACCAAATAAGATAAGTTTTGGCACGAGTATATCTCTAAACAATCGGCCTACGAGACCTTTTTTTATTAGATTATTTCTGGAATGACTAATGACGTAAGAAACGTTTAAAGTTTTGTTTCTGTGAATTGTTAATCTAATTTAATGAAATGAAAGGCGGTGTGTACTGTATGTGTATGTATGCATACCAGGAATATCTTATTTATTTTTAATTTTGTTTTTTTTTTTAATTTTTGTTGATTGATTGGTTTAATTAAAATTTCGACAATTAGGTATTTTATCTCA
This sequence comes from Eilema griseolum, assembly GCA_963662185.1. Classification (NCBI taxonomy): domain Eukaryota; kingdom Metazoa; phylum Arthropoda; class Insecta; order Lepidoptera; family Erebidae; genus Eilema; species Eilema griseolum. The sequence goes on from OY759243.1 coordinate 6,478,012, forward strand.
TTTTATTTTAATTTGCATGGACTCAATATTACTGACGTTTCACTAATTCATTCTTTTTATTCTTATTATTATAGTGACATTTTAAATTTTGATTTAATATGACTTGCTGAAGTCCTAATGACAGTATAATTAGTTACGATTGTGTTGTATTCGGCATATTATTATGTCAACTCCACACGGCAGAATTTGCTGTACTTATACATATTATAAAACCTGATATTGTGACCATTTTCTGTGAAATAAATTTTGATTTGATTGCAATTAGGAAAATGCTTACTCCTGAAACAAACTCTGCCTACTTCAATGAGACAGAGGCGTGACTTTGCGTATTGCTAATTGCTATTTAATTGTGTTCGATGACCCGAGACGACTATCGGACCTATCCGTGCAGTTTATTCGATGTGGTATATTTATGTGTACCGTACTGGATTGTTCTTTGTTCTAACCTCGTTATCTAAAAGAGCGTGCATTCACCAATACTCCCCACCGATACAGCTACTCGTAAAAGCTTTGTTTGAGGACCTGACAAAGCTAAAACTTTCCACTTAATATTATTAGCAAGCAATATGTTGGCAACGTACCAGGATTCTAAATTATTAACCGTATCAAGCTTGTCTTGAGGCGGCGTCTTCTAAGTCAAGAAGGTACACATAAAATGTTATTGACATCTGAATATTCCGGTATAGGTTTATATAGTAGGTACTATTATTAAGTATTTAAAATACTTTATTAAAATTGTAAAGTAGTCGTGTAGATAAAGAAGATTTAAACAAAACTTCGGTTTTGTTAAACTAACGATTCAAATCACAAAAATCTGTTTGGAATTCTTAGCTGTTAATTCGCGAAAAGTACTGAGCTGATTTTGATGTGTTCTTTTATTTGAGAGGTCAGGTCAGCCGTTTACTGTACTACTGCACCTACCTAGATTTTTGTACTGTCAGTGGGAAGACCAAAAGTTCGTCCTACTTTGTCTTAAACAACGGCACAGAAATTCTTGTGCTTACAGGGTTGGCAGCACGAGTGTGACTCCCTTGGTGTTGCACACCACCATAGGCCACGGTAACCAATTTCCATTAGGTGGGCCGTGTGCTTGTCTGCCAACCAAGTGGTATAAAAGAAACTTTACTAAGTACTCTTATTTTAATTGTAACCGGAAACAATATCACAATGTTCAAATAAGGTTGTCCTTCTAACTTTTTAGAATTATGTTGTTTAATTACCTTAACACCTCTACCTACTCCTTCGGGAGTAGCCTATAATACAGGCGTGAGTATCTAATCATTCAAAATAAATTTCACCGTACGTAATGTAGTTGATATTCAAACAATCTCCAGTCTCACTCGTTCCGAAACGAGCTCCCTCGAGACACAATGCACCGTCCGCTTGACGTCAGAAACAGTGAACACGTATAATGTTATATTATAACTAGATTGCAGCTGAACGTTGAAGAGTTACTCGTCTCTAGCTCTAGAGACTATTCAAACAATACAGTAATAATAATATTCTAGAACTTAAGAATTATAGAATTAGAAACGAACATCTATGCAGCCGCATCACATTTGGACTAGAAAACCAACCCCAACCGTGTTGGGAAAAGGCTCAAAGAATGAATAAACTACCCTCACACTGTAGAGAATATACGAGCAAGAACCAAGCGGTTCGAATATTCTTCTTTGCCGCACCACCAAGACCTGGAATTCATTACCAGCACACGTGTTTCCTTCCTACAGTCCCGGGTCCTTTAAGCGCGGCGTGAAAAAAAATCTGATGAGGCCGCCAAGCTGAGTGCCACTATTGAAATATTACTTAGTGTCAGTAATGGTGACGCTCTTTCCTGAGACTGCCTTTAGGCGAGGTAAAGTCAAGTTGGCGAGTCCTATATAAAAAAATAAAACTTTCTACACTGCGTTATCGAAGACTCAAAGGAAGAACAGCTTATCTAAGATGTGGTATTCTTTCTAGTAAATGTATATTGTACACATAATAAATACTGGATGTTAGATAGATATGCCGAAAGAGTACCAGACTGTCTGACCTAAATCGCGCATAGCTTAATGTTAGGAGGTCGTGTGCTCGGTCTTTACGCGGGATGAATATTACTGTAGCTTGTTTATTTTGCCCGAATTCGTGACAGACTATATATAATCAGCGACAAGAGTATCTTGACATAATCGAATGGACCTAAGTTAAACTCTAATATCAGTTAGTAATGTAATAAACAAAACATGCGATATATTTATCAAACTACGAATACATGACATCAAAACACATACTTAACAAATTAGTAATTCAATGAATAAATATTTATTTATGGTTACATCCGATAGATAAATATCGGATCTTCAAACAAAATATAGAAATACAAATGTACAAATTCTAAGTAAATGTTTGCTTATCCGTCTGAGTATCATGGAAAAACTAGATAGATGCAGTACTTGTAGGTACTGAAAAATGATAAAAAGCAAAAATTTGAGTTAGAGCTAGTCTATTCTCCGTTCGAGAGGACCGATAGCCCATGTCAGAGTGCCCACTTGACGGCAATAATCTCGCTCACAATAGAGAGAGACTCTCTGGATTGCGGCCACGCTGCCCGGCTTATAGCACGTCATTTATTTATTTATTAAACAAGTACAATCGCATTGTATTATTAAACTAACTTTTAAACTTTCGCATTCCATGATATACATACAATAATGTGTACGGGAATGAACCCGATCATAATTCCACCATACGCTAGTCCTCTTCACCGATCGTCACTTCTATTCAAGAGCTGTACCTACGTGAAGCGATTGAAATCAAGAAATACAAAAATTTAAATCGAGAAGATAGATTTTAAATTATTTGCAATATGGGATCCAGTAATTCAAAATATGCGAACTCGCTTTTCTGCACAGTCGGATAGACACCGGACAGTTTGCTTACAGAATAGGGACAGAGTGTGGTATATGACGGTACATGGCGAAACGAAAATATTAAAAATATCGAGAATGTGCGGGTAGATGAAGAACTCACTACCTCACGAACTCGAAAACGGCAGACGTGCATCACTGAGCCAGTCAGCCTGTGACCTCGGCCGGTGTAACTTGGTCGAAACGTCATACAAATCAAAGGTATGTGTGTACCTATACCATGATCGCGTTAATTCCCGTTCTTCGAATCTTCGATACATATAACGATTCCGGTGTACTTTTTACATCATGGTTAAGCGGATGTGAAAAATGTCGAGGTGGATAAAGTCAGCATATGCGACGATCTAGACATCTTTTCTCGACATGATTGCAGTTGCCGCAAATTCGAGTCAGAGTCAGAGGCGATTGATTGCATGCCAAGGTTTGTTCTACATAGTGGTGTGTAAAGTATTGGTTGTCTGGGATAACTATGAGTGACGGATAATGAGATCTTACCGAGCAATTCGTTACATCTAAGCAGACATCCATCGTGGTACTATTGTGCCAAAAAAACTGATTTTACTGGCGTATTTGCTTATGGAAGTATAAGAAATGGTATCAGAAAGCACTTGATATCTTTAAATACATATGCAGAGAGCTACTAACACTGCATGTTGATAACAATAGAGATTCGCGAAACAAGACATTGAATTAGAGCATGTACGCTTTACGTCGATCTGACCGCGACAGTCTACATACAAGATGGGTTTATTTTGTTTATTGCCGTCTGCCACGCACTTTTTCCGAGTAGAGTATTCCCTCCAAATGATATTTTACCAAACCTGAAAGTCGGAAAAGTGACTGGTGAAATGTGGGTGTTAATGCACGCCTTGCTCAGCCCCTTCAGGCGTGAAATATTGAAATTATTTACTAAACATAATTATTATTATTTAATTGACAGGAAAATTTTATTCGGGTTTTAGTTAGGCCTTTTATTTAGTGTTACCGCCAACTATTAGGTAATCCGTGAATTTACGTTAACCGTATGAGTGACCTTGAGAACATTGATTACGAGCTTATCGCTATATCACGGGTAGGTACAGTTATCGACAAAAGTCGCTGAACACGGTCCTATAGGTTCTCAACATTATGTTAATTTATAATGTAGCTATTATGGTACCCAAAATTAGGTTTTTGGTGTTTACTGAAAATATTAGCAGATTAATCCAGTCTCACCAGCAAAAAGTATAAAAAAGTGATTTTTTTGAAAACGTGTGATATGAGACATGATGAGAGCGACGGCGACGGGACGAATGGTACAGAGATAGAGTATAGTCTGGAATTAAATAGTAGATCCTATTTTTTCCGTCCGCCTTTTTCCGCTGTCGTAGGAACGTGATTAGTATTTCAGCGGGCGGAGCCGCTTCCAACTTAGGCCAGAATGAATTAGGAACCAAACCAATAATAATATGCAGAATAATCCAATATGAAACCTATAGAATAGAACAGTGTAATCAGTGTATGGGATTGACATTTTATTACGTTTATGACAGTCGTAAACATATGTCAATCCTATATATTGATTACTCTATTGTAACTTGTAACGATGTGCCACCTATCTAAGGGGGCAGATCTGGCCCCATTTTATCAACTCTATCAGTATAATTTTGTCAAAGTTCAAACGTCAGACAGTGAACGCTATATTAGATTTTATAGTCTTGTCCCTTTCTTCCAATGATTCAGGACTAAAATAATATTGCTATAAGAGCTCACGGTTCTGGTCCTTGTTGATTTTAGCCAAAATGCTCAAATGTAATTTCGCACGTAGGTGTAAAAACGGGTCCTTCTTAACAGCTAGTTGGAAGTGATTCATCGCATTTAAGAGTTATAATATTGATGTGTACATGATGGCGAATCCACTGCACGCATGCAGTTACTTTTCACTCTTATCTCATTACTCGTGGATATTTATAAAGTTCAATGCGTAGTGATGTGAGCTGAGTGCCACCATTGTAACATTTTACTTAGTGTCTGTTATGGTGACCCTCTTTCCTGAGACTTTGCCGTTAGCTTACTATCAGGCGAGGTGAATTCAAATTGGTGTCCTAGAAAAAAAAAGTCTAGGATAGTTCGCATAATTCGTGCGCTACACAGCAGTTCTTCGTTACTCCGCAAACTTACTGTGCCACCGCAGTTCGTTGTCTGTCTTGCGCACGTGCATCACAGGATCCACGTACAATCAGTTCATACTCCTATACATAGATACGGAAAATACTACGTACCCGAAGCGTGCGTTTCGTGTACCTTACGTAAACAAAGCGCACTCACCAGATGCATGTGACGTGACACACCCTTTCACGTTGTACATGCACAGTCGTGTAAATAAACAAATAAAGAGAAAATAAAATACTACTACTGGTTTTAGCTTTAGTCGACATCTGAATCCTTACAAAATCGTTCACGAAAATGTTCTCGTTGTAGATCCATTTTCAGTGAGATGGAATATTTGAATTTAGCTCGTAAAAATATGTGGAGGGAATTTCAAATTTAGAATATTGTTTTATTTTTGGTTTAAAGTTTTGTGACATATTTTTAATTTTATTGATATCAAAACCAGCCAGTGCTACCATTATAAAATACCCATGGCATTAAGTCCTTGTTTAATCATTATGTATTTATGCAAAAAGTTTAAATAAACATTATATTGTTACTTGCATAATTTTCCTTATTAGAACCCATAGGTACCTATACCTAACTATTGCTTAGAGTTTGGATCTAGATAGCACTGTGTATGTCACTACCAATCAGAACGAGGCCCAATAAACACATTATTACATAAATATAGAGTAGCTGTGCTTGACGAATGTCGCGGCTCCTCATTAGTGATTAAAACGTGTCACTCATCGAAGTGACAAGCTTTTATCGAACAGTTTGTGGGGCACATCCCTACCTACAATGTGTAGAAATACTTCTGACATCGTTTATAGGGCATATCCCTACATTATGTAGAAGTACGTTTGACATCTACCTACCGGTACAGAAACTTCGTTTGGAGAGTAAGTTAGTTCAATATGTGGCATGGAGAATACCCTCATGGATTAAACTGTTAACTTTAGATTTGCTTCAAGTTGACTTAATGAACTTATTAGAGAATTAAATTCGAAATTATAGTTATTTTGGATTGAAATAAAAAACACGATTGTTCCCAAACGTACTTGTATGGAACTCAGATTTATACTTAACTATATTTTTTTACTTAATTATATACCGTAATTATATATTTTTATGATAGTAAGTATAGGTCCCTACATATTGGTAGTTAAATTGATTCAACTTGAAGTTCAAATTTTAAAGTTAATTATTTATCAAAACTGGTATTATTTTGGCAATAAGTACGTGGGGTATACTAGATGGGGTTTGAACTGGTATCCTCTCAATTGCAAGCCTAACGCCTTTGCCGTTATGCAATCACCGTTAAAACCCTCGATTCGCAAGTCGGTATATTTTCATTCTTACGTAATAAAAAGTATTATATATTTTTATGATAGTAAGTATAGGTCCCTACATATTGGTAGTTAAATTGATTCAACTTGAAGTTCAAATTTTAAAGTTAATTATTTATCAAAACTGGTATTATTTTGGCAATAAGTACGTGGGGTATACTAGATGGGGTTTGAACTGGTATCCTCTCAATTGCAAGCCTAACGCCTTTGCCGTTATGCAATCACCGTTAAAACCCTCGATTCGCAAGTCGGTATATTTTCATTCTTACGTAATAAAAAGTGACCCTATTATAAAATAATAAACACTATAAATTTAGGATTATTGCTTACAAAGTGCTTAGCGAAAGATGATATAATGTAGACGGGTGGTACCTACATATTTCAAAAGGCTGCAATATTGCTCTCCAAGGAGGAAGGCTTTGTTAAACCTCTATAAACAGGAAGTTCACTCGCTTGTAATATAACATTATATTGCTGAGATATTTTAAGTTGGTCATTAAATTGTCCTTCGATTAATTTTTGATGACAATCAAATTTCGTTCTGTGGTTCGATTGTGGTTTTAATTTATTGCCTAGATTCATCATTTTTGTCAAATAACATTTTCGTTGTTAACCTTTTGAGTTCAGTTTATTTAGAGCATACCCACGTCTTGACTGCCAAGATTAACTCTATCTAAACACAGCACGGAAATAACAAGATGACTGTAAATGCTTTGTTCCTGATCACGTTAAATGAATATTACGTTGCGGGCGGTAAGTAATAAATCTTGTACAGCAAATTGTACTCTGTCTCTTACATAATAAGGTTATTATTAAATAGAAGACTGTCGCACATCGTATGTTTTAAAACTGTCGGGTAGGTAAGTAAATACTTTGAACTTATTACGCCTGTAGTTATTTGAAAATTGATCTCATTACCAAGATTCATTCTGTCGACCTGTGCGGTCTGGCTCGCCACAGATTCATAATTTAGTTAGGTATTTATGAAGCTTAAAATCATCGAGTTTTGAGAATCTACTGGGAGGTCGTTAACTTAATTTGATTAACAGCGATACACACTACATAGGAATGTCGACAGGCGTGTATGTTTGTGTAAGAAATTGTCTCATCCAATTAGTTTAAATATCTTTATGTCAAAGCAAAGAGTATGATTAACATCGATTTGGACAGACAGGAGTTAGGTACCCTCTTCTTTGCTTCACTACGAACCGCAAAGTGAACAAAAGCGTAATCTGTAATCTTACTAACATATACTCAGATAGAACATCTTTGTTGTGGTCTAGGCGGGATTGTACCCGGTCGGGAGTTTCCACACCAAAAATTAAAGTTTGGCTGAAACTCCTTTGGCAGAACGAGCTTTGTCTTTACTTGATCATTATAATTAATCATTATGCCATTCATTGACACAATAAGCAGTATTGCAGTGAATTATAATCGTTAACAAAGTCAATAATATAATTCATTCCTTCATTGTACCAAGCAGGTGTAGCTTTCACTAAAGTTGTAATCCTATCAACAAATTTTGGAGCAGTAAATAATGTTAACGCTTGAGACTTGTGAATAGTTTAGAGAGGTCTGACATCAGAGGAATTCCTTTACCGGTGCTAATATAATTATATCCAGGATCTAATGGTATGCGTAAAGGTAGGAAATCACATTGATGTACATTTAAATTTGAGTTGTCAGTGTGTTGTGTTGGGTGCCACAGGGCAGTGTGTTCGGTCCAATGCTTTTTGTTTTGACGCACGTGATAATTTTAATTATTATGAAACAAATAATGCTAAAAGAGTCCTTGCGAAAATGGCTAATTGAAATTCTTCTTCATGAAAATTAAGGGGGTACACTCGGTACGACGTATCCCCTTAATTTTCATAAATTGGCAGACAAGCACACGGCCCACCTGATGGAAAGTGGTTACCGTGGCCTATAGACGTTTGTAACACCAGAGGAGTCACAGTTGCGCTGCCAACCCTGTAAGTACAGAGTTTCTGTGCCATCAGTATAGAAGACAAAGCAGGTCAAGCCTTTAGTCTTCCCACTGACAGCACAAATTCTCCACCCACGATTCTTTGTTCCGTAGGTACTTACTACTCTTGAATACATACTAGTTTCCAGATTTTCTAAGCACACATTCAGTATTTTATCGATTCAATTTGAACCGTAAGCTGTGACCGTACTGATTTCAGATAGCGCCTGTGTCACCCATTATCATTGACAAAAAATGTTTCATTCTTTATCTAAAATAGGTACAGTTATCTATAGTTATATCAACAATCACAAGCAACAATCAAAACGAAATCAACCACAGAAATCCATAGTTTCAATAGCCTTAGAACTCATTGTTTGTAGGTAGTGAAGTAACAAAAGTGGCAGGTTCCTGAAATTAATTGTTGTTACTATTAATACTAATTTCGATAGGTTAATTCCGAAGTGAGGTATGAAAGCTAGGTTACATGTGCTAAGAAAGATTTCAAATGAATCTCTTACGTAATGTTGAATTTTCTTTAGCTCCGAAACTTCTAAAGGCGTAATAAATGAAACCAATGCTATAGGAAAAAACTGTATAACCTGTATGTTAAGATCTGAGCAATTAAGTATTAAAACTTAATTCATAAAGATTTTGGATTAGACTGTATACCTTGCTAGCGTGATCATGCAGTTTCACTGGTGTAAGTCCTGATCCCGTGAATATATTAGAATAAATAGTAACCTATATTACTCATGGATAATGTAGCTTTCTAACAGTGGAATAATTTTTGAACACGGTTCAGTCAAACAAAGAATAGAAGTACTTATATATATAAAGTAAAGTTGGAGCACAACGAGGTTGTACTCTACACTAAGTAGAATACAACCTCGTTGTGCTCCAACTTTACTTTAATACCTACCTATCACAGGTACTAAGAGTTTTTCATCGAAAGAAACCAGGACAATTAAAAAATTTCTACAGGTAATTAATTATTCTTTCCAATATCTATGATGCTAAATGGGATATGAACTGCGAACCTCATTCCCAATCACACCTACGTAATCTATTAGTAGCTGGTTAGTGTTAATGGTAGCATGACGAACACTTCCAAGAATGCTCTGTATTCAGATAATCTTACCTAACCATAAGGATACACGTTCAACAGATATACTTTCCCATTATAGATGTATTAGTCATCATTTATGGATAGTATTGAGAGGTTTGATTGTGTAAATTCATACATACTTTTATATAATTGTAAAGTGATAGTTTCTATAAATTTGAGTTATCGGGAAAAATACTTCTCTTAATCTTATATTAACGAAATTGAGCACAAAGCTAATTATTTTTGTAATTCTTGACTGTTTATCTGTTTGTTCACGATGGGCGCAAAAATTAAAGACCGGATTTTGATGTAATTTTCTTTGTTTGAAAGGTCTTGGGCAGACTTAAATACGTTTGTTTGATCGCAAATGGTTGAGTAACCAGAGACATGTTTTTTTTTCACAAGTGAAAACCGACATCCACTCGGAGCCGCTGGCATAGGTTGGAATTGATGTAACATCATTCAAAGTTCCTAATAGTGCAAACTCTCGGCGACGAAGCGACTATTATATTCAAAATTTAGTTTCCAAAACGGGATAGTTTACCGCTACGGATAGTTACAAAACCAAAAGTTCGAGTGATCGAACCATTAGTTTCAATTGATTGAATTACACAAAATAACTTCTCGGAGATGGTTTTAGTAGACGTAGAACACTTTAAATTTATAGCAGCTAAATAAATCTAACTGTTTACAATGCGTCGATATCGCCTTTCGGGTTGTGGAGGTCAGGTGGCAGTCCCTTCACGGAAAATATCGAAGTGAAACCAAATCCGCAGTAAAACTCCTACAGCGGACCCCAGACTCCGAAGTGAAAGCTTTCGAATGCGACTGAGATTAATGCTTCGACGATGAAGAAGAAAGCTAGCTTTTATAATTTTATTCCGTAAGGGTAGGGTTAAACCGGGATGCCCCACTTGTATAGTTGTTCCGATTTTGAATACTATATGTTAGGGACGTTAGTGACGTTAACACTTTACTATAATTGTAAGAGCTTTAGTATAAAATTAATCGGGATATTGTCACTGTTTACCGCCAGTTTTCCAGTTCCTCAGTCTGTGATCATGGTGCTTGCAACAGTACCGAAATATCGGAAACTCAGTACAGTAAACGACATGGTAAATATCCCGATTACTTTAATACTAATGTGAGTGACCATGATAGTAATAGTAATACCTAAATTGTAAGAGCTCCTCAATAGGCAGCAGTGTCTTAAAAATTATCAGTGTCGATGTAAACTTTTTGTTTGGAGTGAAAAGAATTTACGGCTATACCTCGATGGATGAAAAAAATATTTTGCTTAGTGTTTTTATTACTGATGGACGTATCAGTCAATTATTTGTTTATTTGCATGCATTAGAGTTAATAACACTCTTTTAGCAAGCTAGTATTAGTAACAGTAGCCTGGGCGTCTTGCTGTGTAGTTTTCTGTAAAGAGAACATTTTTTTTTTTTCCATGACATTCTACACAACGCTATCTAGACCCATGGTAAGCATACTAGCTTGTGTTATGGGATCTAGAATGCGGATAAACATACTTAGATACTTTTTTTTTTGTAAATACATACAACGTGGGGCGCACTATAAGTTTCCGGAATGAATATGAAAAAATACTATTAAAGGTACAAAATTAATTTATTGTTTTTCAAAATAATCTCCCTTGGCGTCTATGCACTTTTTCATTCGATCAAACCAGTTTTGAAAACTTTTGTGCCACTCCTCTGTGGTGACCTCTGAAACGTGTTTTTCATACTCCTCGACAGCCTCTTCTGGTGATAAAAATCGTTGGCCGCGTAATTGGTTCTTAATTTTTGGGAACAGATAAAAGTCACAAGGTGCCAGGTCGGGACTGTATGCAGGATGACTCATGAGTTCTACATTTTTCGCCTTCAAATAGTCGTTTGTCTGTCTGGCCGTGTGAGAACTAGCATTGTCGTGGTGCAGGATGATACGGCGTTTACGGTTATTTTTACGGAGTTCGTCAATAACTTCCGGCAAACAAATGGTCGTGTACCAGTCACTATTCACAGTACGACGATTTTCTAAAGCAACAGTAGCCACGTGTCCAGTTTTATTAAAAAAAGAAGCAATCATCCGCTTAGATGCACTTTTCACGCGCGCCACTTTGGTTGGTTTCGGCTCATCTTGAAAGACCCATACGCTCGATTGCTGCTTTGTTTTGGGATCGTAGCAATAAATCCATGTTTCGTCACCTGTTACTATGTCCCACACCAAATTTGACGCACCTTCGTTGAATCTGGTAAGCATGGCACTGCACCAAGTGACGCGGTCCGTTTTTTGATCCTCGGTCAAGTTATGTGGGATCCACCGCGAGCACAGCTTTCTCACACCCAAATGTTTGTGTAGGATTGATTGTATTTGACTCATGCCTATTTCTAAGGATGCGCGAATTTCATGGTAGGTCACATGCCTGTCTGTTTCAATCATACGGCGCACAGCATCGATGTTTTTGTTGGTCACAGCGGTGGACGGCCGACCATCGCGAGATTCGTCACTGAGATTGATACGACCACGCTTGAATTCTGCAAACCAGCTATAAACAGTTGTCTTGCATGGAGCTTCATCGCCAAAAGCTGTTTCAAGCCGAGCGATGCTCTGTTGAGCCGTCAAATTACACTTAAAATCGTAGAAAATCGTACTACGACAATTTTCCCGAGTTAAATCCATGTTGATGCAGACACACAATTTTTTAAATGGCGCCACAAGGTAAAAACAAAAGACAGTCAGATGAAACAAACTGTATTCTACAGCCAAAGAGTTCTATTTTCAAATGTTGTAATAAATTTTTAAATATTGTTTATGTAAGTGGCCAGTTCCGGAAACTTTTACTGTAACCTATGTATTATACATAGAAACACCCAGACCAATGCAAATATACATATTCATGCATACAAATATTTGCACTGAGCGGGAATCGAACCCGCGCCCCCTGCATAGCAGTCGAATGCTCTACCGCTACGCCACAGAGGTCGTCGAATATTTCTACGTAGTTTTCCTGTGACATGGACGTTTTAGTCTATATTCAATCTCATTATGTTGATACTTAGTCGTTCAATGACGTAAACCAGTTGCAACTAGTTTTTGGAACCAATTTTATATTTGTGTCTCCAACCCAAAATATGACATAGTAATAGTTTACGATCACGTATTTATCAGACTAAAGTATTTGTTCTACCGCCGGCGATGATCGAGAAACGAGTAAAACTAACAACTTTAAACAAGGTAGCGAGTAGCTAGTCACATAGTAGATCCGATAGTTTTGTCGCTTGACTATAAAGCGAGTATGCGTGGATGACGGGAGATTTCTTGCAATTACTATTGCCAAGCTAGATGTAATCTAAATATTTGACAGCTCTTATCCTTGTGATCAAACTAGAAGAGAGAAAGAGACAGTCTCGTCGGCAGCATCAGGCAGCAATCAATTCTTAAAAAATCATTTTAAACATTTCTTTCTATCATGTAGCCTAGTTAGGAAAACAGAACTGTACCCATAAATTGTAGAAATATTATACCTATCTTTGTACTCATATAATTATGAGTTGATATGACTCATATCTATATATGAATGAAACATTATTATTATTACGTGATCTGTGTCTTCTTTACGTTTCTTCAGCGACTAATAACGACAGTGCAGTAGTTATTCGCTTCTCGCTGGCAGTAGAACGAGTGCCTAAACAGTTCCTGTCGGCAGAATAATAAATCATTTTGATTTTCCTTAATGCTGTACAAATTATATCATTATCATATTTTCCGTTGACCCAAAAATGTTAAGCCTCAATCGTTTCATGGCAATTCCATCTTGTTAGATGTCGGGTGACTCTTAATCAAATATTAAATATTACCATGTCATTTTAAAGTCTCGTACATAATGTTAAGTGTGTAATAAATTACGAACCAGATCTGGTACGGTCTTATTAAGTTTTGGGGGGCTATCTTAAAGGAATGTAGTACCGTTATATCAAATGGAGAAGAATAAGCATTATTGTGATAAACTCGCCTTACAAAAAAGTGAACTTCCAGGTTTCAAATATATTTTTTACGGTTTTCTAACGAATATCTTTAAAGGTTTGCTTCTAGCAGGAATATTGTTTCACAAATTACTTAGGGTTTACGGTTATAGTTAATAGTATTTGCAAACTGCCTAAGTAGTCAACAAGAACTTGACCCACTTAATATTCAGTGATTACCTACCATCACTAATGATCGCTTACAAAGTCAGAGAAATGTTTACCCTACCTCGGTCGAGCATCTTATTTATTCTGGGATAAGCGTAACTCAATCTAATCCTAATGTCAGGAGTAATTTACGAGGCATGTCTGACATAGTTGAAATATTTTGAATGTTAACACGGTTGCACGTAAGCATGTATGCGCATGCGACATAGTATACTCAAACTAATAACATTGAACTATCGTAACTTTTTTGCTTTTCTCATTTGTGTTGCAATCAGTAGATGGTGTGGTGGTGGACTGTTCGACTGCTTCGTCGGTTATCGTGAATTAGATTTTAAATTAAATATTATTGGCATCGGTCTGGGTGTTTATATATAGCATATCTACACCCAGACCGATACATACATGATATAGCATCCTGTAAATGTTCTTTTAGACATTCGATGGATATAAGTGATGGATCATCTCGGAAAAAAAAACGACTCGAGTTAACTCGAGTTGAAATTCAGCTAACTCGAATTGAATTCGAGTTTGTGTAACTCTAGTTAGGAGGAAGAAACTGAGTGCATAATAGTTATATATTACTAGATATTGCCCGAATGCGCCAGTGAAGGTGATGTTTTATTTATGTGTGTTTGTATGTAGTTTACTACGTTCCCCTCTATAGATATAACGTCTCAATCACAAATGCAAGGTATTTATTGTCCAAGTGTGACAGACAGAACCCGACTGCTGCTGTATAGATCGACAATTACTATTGATTCATAGGTGTGATTTAAATAGTTTACATGATTATGTAATTTATACCTTTTTCATTAGTTATTATTTATCAAATCTCCTATATTGTCACATTTGTGATCAGTGCAAATTAGGTTAATACGAGTATTATAATCGGAAAACTTCGTGTCGTCTTCGGTGTCATTCGTCGATACAATAGCAGATATATTAAATTAAAGCAGGTACTCAAAGAAAAATTAGCGCTCCCATTCTTTAGCTTGGTCTGATGCCTCATGTACCTACAACCAATTTCGAGTAAGAAAGAATTCAAATCGAGTTAATTCCAGTTAGGCGCAACTCTAGTTAACTCGAATTAGCGACTCAAGTTGACCCATGTCTAGACAATATGCCTGCATGCTGGACCAATATGTATACCCGGCTTTACATTAGCTTACGCATTGACGGTGATGACTTTTTTACTGTTTTTTTTTACGTACGCAAAATCCCCACGTATACCTCCCCACCGGAGCCGGTGAGAGAGGTTATGTCGGACTCGAACCTACTAAAACGTACGCCGCCTGTGGGTCGTTTTGGTTGCCGAAGGTGAGGTTGACAGGCATATACCAAATGACGCAATGATGGTTGTTGTGAAGATGTCTCGCCCGAGAATTCAAAGTGATTTTATTTCACTTAAGGAATGTGCGGAGACACTTTTAAGTGAAGCTAATAAAATGTTTATCAAAGCAACTACTTAACGGGTTCCGTGACCGATACGGTTGTAATAAAATACAAGTAGGTATATTAATTATGTTTTAACACCTAACTTCAATTAAAACCTCATAAAAACATCGTAATCAGTTTCTCTAATAATAATTAGCTTTTATAAGAGCAGATAAGAGTAGCGATATAAAGTAAGCTAGAGTATGTAAGTTTATTGGAGATCTGGTTCACAAGTACCCGTGTCGCTTGCCGCCGCCAATGAACTTTTTTTAAGGCTCCAATACATAATGACCCATGATGCCCCAGGGGATACCTTCGTCATTATGTACATCAAAGAATAGACAGTAGTGTATCAACACCATACGGACGTAAAGTCAGAAATTAGCAATGTTGCAATCGAAATCAGAATCCAAAGTTTGAGCGCAAGGTCAATGTCAGATAAGCGCAATTGTTGTTTGTCAATAAGTGGGTATTATTGTAATTATATGTAATATTTTTATTTGAACCTTTGTACGTACAGATGAACCTATATCTCTACTCTCTAAGGAGAACGTTTTATGGTTTTCGTTAAATTATATATGCAGTCCAATGTATTGATAGTGATAGAGTTATTTATATGATACTTAAGTTATTTTCATACTGAGTGTCGATGTACACTGTTGTGTTGTGACAAAAAGTGTCTTCCTATCTGACAGTGTATAAATTTCAACTAAATTATAACGTAAAACGTCTGTGTCTTAGTTATTTTTTACTATTTTGCTAGAATATCACACTACCGACATTTGCGAAATCGTATCATTGTATAGTAGACATTCTATGGATTTATATTAAGGCATGTTTGGCCAGTGTGTGCAGCTGGCTTTATTGTATCGTGATTTCCGTCTGTAACTCAATAGATTTACCAATTAAAACTCAGCTTCTAATGACGAGGCACCGTTATTCATGATTCAACTTAATTACTTTCAACATAAATAGTAAAGCTTCACTTATCTCACACCGTACTTAGGTGTTTTAAGAGGCAGAACTTGACAAAATTATTAAAATATGGCCGTTAGCGATAAGATACACGTCGTGGTCGTAAAATTTCTCTTATACTACTATAAATTATGTTAGACTAAATGTTACCCACGTTAAATAATGATCCCAAACTTGCAACCCACAAAACCCTATTCCCGGGAGCAAAGTCTTTGGGATATTTTGGGCTACAAAGAGTTTATCAGGTTATCATACTTACGTAGTTCCAACAGGGGACGCCGTTGACCGGACGGGTGATCTGCCCTTCTGGTGTTTTTTAT
This sequence comes from Eilema griseolum, assembly GCA_963662185.1. Lineage (NCBI taxonomy): Eukaryota > Metazoa > Arthropoda > Insecta > Lepidoptera > Erebidae > Eilema > Eilema griseolum. The sequence continues at coordinate 6,494,402 of OY759243.1, forward strand.
CTAGGACACGCCAACTTGACTTCATCTCGCCTGATGGTAGGTTAAAGGCAAAGTCTCAGGAAATAGGGTCACCATTACAGACATTAAGTAATGTTACAATGGTGGCACTCAGCTTGGCGGCCTCATCAGATGCTTTTTCACGCCCAGCTTAAAGGACCCAGGAGTGTAGGAAAAAGGAAACACGTGTGCTGGTAATGAATTCCAGGTCTTGGTGGTGCGGCAAAGAAAAGAGTCTTCGCTTGGTTCTTGCTCGTATATTCTGCACAGTGTGAGGGTTTTTTTTTTTTTTTTTTTATATAGGACACGTCAATTGGACTTCGCCTTGCCTGATGGTAAGCTGAAGGCAAAGTCCCAGAAAAGAGGGTCACCATTACTTACACATACCGTGTGACAATGGTGACACTCAGCTTGACGGCCTCATCATATGCTTTTTCACGCCCCGCTTAAAGGACCCGGGACTGTAGGAAGAAGGAAACACGTGAGCTGGTAATGAATTCCAGGCCTTAATGGTGCGACAGAGGAAAGAGTCTCCGAACCGCTTGGTTCTTGATCGGCTGTTTTGCACCGTGTGCGGATGACATCTAAGACCTGCACGCGTTGTCCTGTGTAGGAAAGGGGAGGGTGGGACTAATTGGAAGAGCTCATCAGAACACTCCCCATGGTACAAACGGTAAAATACAGCCATGGACGCAACATCTCTACGCAGCTGTAAAGGTTCTAGGGTGTTCGTGATCTCGGGATTCCCAATGATGCGGACCGCACGTCGCTGCAACCTGTCGAGAGCATCTAGTAAGTACTTTGCTGAACCATCCCAGAGATGCGAGCAGTACTCCACACAGGAGCGAATTTGTGTCTTGTATAGAAGACACCGCTGCTCCGGCGTGAAAAACCGTCTCACTCTGTTCAGGACTCCGACATCTAAGCCCTGCACGTGTTGTCCTATGTAGGAAAGGAGAGGGTAGGATTAGTTGGAAGAGCTCATCAGAACACTCACCATGGTAGAGACGGTAAAATACTGCCAAGGAAACAATGTCTCTACGCATCTGCAATGGCTCGAGGGTGTTCGTGACCTCAGGATTCTCAATAATTTGAGAATTTGACAGCTGTCAAACGTGGTGTAAACATCGGCTCCGTATAAATAATACATTTAAAATAGTTAAATACGTCTATTACAGCTTAAAGTATGTTCAAACAATATATCATACTGCAATCCATCAATGACAGTGTTAAAATCCAAACTTAACATCCTATAGTGAAGAAAGTGTATCGGGTGCTAATATCATCAATAAACTATAATACATCTCAATAAACAGACTTTTAGATGTTAATCCACAAGGAAAAGTTAATGTAATTACAAAACATCAGTGTTTAAATATTAAATTGCAGTGAAATAGTGTATAAATAACAAAATAAAAGGAAACCAGAATCGTTACATAACACTTTTTCAAATCTCAGGTATAAAAGTAAAACGACACCACAGTACCCACAAGCGACAAAAAAAGGAACTATAGTGTAACATTAAAAAGTATTCGCCACTTTCGTCATCTTTATTATCTGCTACATTGGTCCCGACGTAGTGTTGGCGACTTGTAATTCTGAGGTCGAGGGTTCAAAACTCTGTTACATTGAAACCACTTTTTGAGATTTATTTCCTGAGAAAAAGATAAAAGCAAACAAACTAATAAATATGGAAGGTGAATACGTAAATATGAAACAAAGGAGATCAAATAAACATAACATAACATTGTTGAGTGATAATACGAGTAATGAATGCGACATGGATGTGTCGTATCAGAGTTTACCGTCTTCAAATGACAATTTGTTTGTATTAAAAGACGAAATATACAAACTAAAAATGGAACTACAGGTTGCGACAAATGAAATAGATAGTTTGAACATCGAAAATAGTACACTTAAAAATAAATTACAGACATGTGAAAACAAAATAAAATTATTACAATCAATCGGTGTAAAGGAAACATTCACAAATAATAAATGTGTAGCTACACCTATGAGGTTCTATTCACCACAATATCAACGTCGAATCCGTACACTCACAGTAAAACCAGGTTTACCTAGGACATCCCCGAGGGAATATACTTTTAACGCCATAAATTCAATCTTTAATAAACCCGATGATGTACCTGCAAGAGATAATTCCGACTCAGAGACTGGCTACGAGACTCAGCCAAGTGTAAATATTTGTAAAAAACTTTTTTCTACAAAACAGTTTGATGGGGAAGGAAAAGCAGAAGAGAAGAAACAAAACGTAATCGTTCTTGCTGATCAACGCGGAAAAAATCTTCGGCCTGTACTGCAAAATCTCCTGGGTGATAAATTCCGAGTAACAGTTTACTGGAAGTCAGCTGCAAACATTCATAGCATCGTGAATACTATGAAACAAGAACTAGGGCGTCTAACAGAAAGTGATTTCATAGTGATACTGGGGGGTGTTAATGATAGTAACCCGTATCAATTTAAAAGTTCACTCATTAGCTGGCTACCTACAGTGCGTCACACTAACATTATAGTAGGCGAAGTTCCATACAATCGGTACCTTAATCCTACTAAACTAAACTATGAATTGCAATTTATATGTAACCAATATGATTATGTAAGTTATGTAGATATGAATTATGTGCGCTTTATTCCTCATTACTTACACTTTACGACAATAATGTGTCGTAATCTACTAAAAGACATATTACGGGTCGACTATGCAACTAAACGCAAAAGGTACAGTGAGTCTCTGAGCAAAAGAAGTGTAAGTTTATGTAAAGTAGCTGATAAATGTACTCAGACTTGTTGGGAATTTGCCTTACCCTCTAATGAGAATAAGAATGACTCACAGTGTAATATTCTGGTTGATGTGCATAAGGATGATTCTATATTTGACAGTGATAACATTTCTTCTAGTATTTTTTTTCGAGACTGATCTAAAGTTATATCACCAAAATATGGATGGGTTGATGTCAAAGTTGGACCGGCTTGCTATAGTTCTTGAATTGCTCGAACGTAGGGGTAGGGGTGTTGGTGTACTCTGTATTACAGAACATAACATGGTAAGAGATGATAGAAAATGGTTGAGTGTACCAAATTTTACCCTTGGTTCTATATTTTGTAGGCGCAACCGTCGTGGAGGATCATGTATACTTGTCGATAACACATTAGTATTTGCCCCAATTCAAGATATTGATAAGTACGGTATTGAAAATATTATGGAGTGCTCTGGGATAGAGCTTCCAGAACACAAAATATATGTGATGTGCATATATAGACCACCGAGATATAGTGCAGAAGATTTGAACATGTTTTTTACTGCTTTCCATTCTTTATTAACTGCTTTCTGTTACGGTAAAAAGAAAATAATACTGTGTGGTGATTTTAATATTGATATACTGCAAAAAAGTTCCGAATGTACTGAATTTATGCAGATTTTGTGGTCCTTCAATTTAAAGACAGCTTTTAATCAACCCACGCGTTTAGTAAGTGGGAAGTGTTTAGACAATGTATTGTACAACACAAGACATTGCTCACACGAGGTTCTGGAATTTGCACTATCTGACCATACTGGACAGTTATTTGCAGTACCGGTGGGACGCTTTAATCTATTTAAGTACTGGTATGTTGAAAAACGAAACTATTCAATGGTAAATATTACAAAGTTTAAGGAATGTTTAGACTCACTCAGTTTTCAGGAAGTGTACGATTGTCAAGATCCTAATATCGCCTTTAGTAGGTTTTATGAACTGTTTAGACTATTTTATAACCTATGTTTTCCAATAGTACGTGTAAAGATCTCAGCAAAAACACGCCCAAAGTGGATTACGAAAGGCATAAGACTATGTTGTAAACGCAAACGTCAACTTCTGTGGCAGTATCGGAAAAACCGTACAAATACAAATAAAGAAGCTTTCCAAAACCTATCGTCTAGGCTCAATAGGATTATAAAATTAACACAGAAGACGCAGAATGACAACTTCATTAGTAACGCAACAAATAAATGTAAGGCTACCTGGGCTGTAATTAACAATAATAAATTTAATGTTCCCAAGGAATATATACGGTGCATAACAGTGAATAATGAGGTTATTAGTGATCCTATACAAATAGCGAATTCGTTTAACAACTATTTTGTTGATCAAATTACGAAATTAGAACAAACTACGTCCAAAATAAGTTTTAGTCATAAATCTAACTCTTTGTTTATGCCTCCTACTATTCCTGAAGATATTAATAAAATCATCCTTAATCTCAAAACGACAAATAGCACTGGATACGATGAAATTTCTACAAAGATACTAAAACACATATCTTTTAGGTTATCACATATTTTAAGTCACTTGATTAACCTATGCATATCTCATGGTGTGTTTCCTAATGACCTGAAAATTACTGTAATCAAACCCCTGTTTAAAAAGGATGACAAAACTGACATGGGTTGTTACAGACCTATAGCTCTTGTTCCTGTCATATCAAAAATATTTGAGAGGGTTATCTACGAGCGTCTGTACAATTTCTTTGAAATGAATGGCCTATTTGCTGAGGAGCAAGTTGGATTTCGTAAGAATAAAAATATCAATATAGCATTCTATAGCTTTCTCAGTACAGTTATGACCGCAGTAGACCAAAAGAACCAAGCCTCCGCCATTTTCATGGATCTAACCAAGGCGTTCGATTACGTGGATCACGTGACTTTATTGGATAAGTTATATGCTTATGGAGTGAGGGGAAATGTGCTAGAACTGATAAGATCTTACCTAAGTGACCGAACACAGACAACACAGATCTCTAGAATATGTAGTTCTACTAAAAAGCTAATAAATTACTCGTCCGAACCGCGGAAAGTTGCTTTTGGAGTACCTCAGGGGAGTGTGCTGGGACCACTGTTATTTATCATTTACATAAATGACTTTCCCCAAGCAACAAATTATAAAACTATACTTTTTGCGGATGACAGCACAGTTGTATTTACTGGAAATAATAAATCCCAGCTTGAGCATGAAATAATTAGTACTTTATATGACTCTATTAAATGGTTGACATCAAATAATTTGAAAATTAATTTAAATAAGACATGCATAATGACATTTAGAAATAGGACGAATAAACTGACAGACTTGGACATACAATATAATGGAACACAAATAAAACAGGTACAACAAACAAAATTTTTAGGACTAAATATGGATGAAGGTCTGAATTGGAAGATGCATTTAGAAGTGTTATGTTCAAAAATAAATCAACACTCTTACTCTCTGTATATGTTGTCTAAGACAGCCAGTGTATCCACTATTATGACGGCGTATTATGGATATGTATTTCCAATTTTAAATTACGGTGTCATATTTTGGGGCAATTCAACTGGTGTGGAAAGCATTTTCATAGCCCAAAAGAAATGCGTAAGAGCTATATGTAAATTGAAATCTACTGATAGTTGTAAACCTAGTTTCATTGGACTACAGATTTTGACATTGCCATCTATATATATTTTGGAAACCGTGTTGTTCGTGAGGAAAAATATGCAGCTTTATAGAAATCTTAATAGTAAAAGACATAACATGAAGATATGTCTTCCAGCTAATGCAACCACATATCTTAACAGTAGTGTGTTCTGCATGGCTCCAAGGCTTTACAACCGACTACCAATTTCTATTTTGCATATCACAAACATAAATGAATTTAAACGTAGCCTTAAGAACCTTTTGCTGGAGAAATGTTATTATTCTGTTGAAGAGTACATAAATGACAAGTCATTGAAATAGATGAAATTGGTGTTTCACTGAAATTAAATTAATTGAGTTTACTAAATTGAACACGGATATCATTTGTTACTATCATTATTTAATTAATAATTAATGTAATTGACATTTTCTAATTTGATTTTATTTTCATAATGTATTATTTCCTATTACTGACATACCTATTTTATTCTATTTTGATTATATGAAATCTTATTACAGTTGACATACGCATTTGATTTTATTTTGATTATGTGATATTTAGTTACTACTGACATAATGTACGTATCTCGAATGAACTGTAATGAAGTGTAGTATAAATGCATGTCCACTAATTATTTGTATGGCTCTAATTTGCATGCCGCAAGGCCAAATGTAGTGATACCTTTTTAACAAACATGTACCAACTTTCGACCTACATTTGCAAAATGAATAAATAAATAAATAAATAAATAAATAATTCTATTTTTCAATAGGCTATTTCACCCGATTGCCCTAAGTTAGTTAGTTATCATATTCCACTATATACCACTCTTACCAAACTCCATCAATTCTTACAAATGTTCACTTTTATACTCTTCCAATAGAGTAGTCCGACTGAGGAAGTACCTCTGCCCTACAGAATACCGTGTGAGTGATACCCGGTGGTGGGTAGGGTAGCCAGGGCTCACTGGAAAGTTTTACGCTATCAGTGGGCAGACTAAAGGCTTGTCCTGCTTTGTCTATTACATTGACGGCACAGAAACTCAGTGTGATTACAGAGTTGGCAGCGCGTTTGTAACTTTCCTGGAGTTGCGCACGTCCATAGGCCGCGGTAACCATTTTCCATCGAAGGTGTGCGAAGGTTTCTAGTTATATTATCTTACTAGCTATTGCCTAAGGCTCCACACACGTGGAATTATGGTCGTGTAAATTTTTTTCTTGCGAAAATCACCTCGGATACTCACTCCGAAGGCCCACGGAGGCTGAACTCGGCTGAAACCTCTGACCCACTGGTGTCAATATGCCTAAAGCTTATCCCGCGCTCCCGACTGGCCCTGGGCCATCTATGGTTTTAAGATGGCCCTCTCAAGTGTGGGAAATCGGTGTCCCCATCGAACCCCAGAAAGGGGGGAAGGCGAACGTAGCGACAATACACCGCCGGTGGTGTTGACAGGCGACCGCACCCGTAGCCGCCATACCTGCGCTCGACGACCAGCCCGCACCTTACTTGATCTCCACTGTGCCCTCTGGTAATCAGAGCAATATGTGGGAAGCCTTCGAGCAGGCCTCCACACGCCGCTCCCGTCACGGCCGGTATTTGCTCCGAAAGTCTCCGCTGGTAAAAGAAGTGCTACCGTCTCCGTTGCTCAGGGTGTACCGCATGAAGGCTTGGACCACGCTTCTCGATCCCATTCCCACTGCACCTTCTGTTCAGCTGACCCTCCCCGATTTCGGTCGTAACATATGTACTTCGAACTCCCGTTGCACCCATGCCGGTAATTTGTTTTCATATAATCTACCGAATTGATTGACATGTCCAATTTCTATAATTTAAAAAGTAATCAACAGGTACTGAAATAGTCTTGAATATACAATAATTCATTTGGGTAAGAATTAGTAAAAAGTTATAGATAACATGATCTGATTTTGATCGGTATTTCTATCAGCTACGCTTGAATTTATTTCGTTCACGCGTTATTTTCATATTGCGATATCTTTCAAGCTGTTCATTGTGATTATATAGTTTGAATGGCAATTATTATCTACATTAAATGTACAACGTATCTAACGTATGTATTTGGATAAAGAATAACGGATGTACTGTTAAAAATAGTTTCGAAAATGACACATTTTTATGTGATTTGTAAAAGATAAAAATGGTTACTGTGGGTTAGTCTTAAAAGATAGACATTATGCTATCGCGGACTTTATTGTAGACTTTCATAAGCCATACATATTCACGCGATATAAGTACTTTTTTTACCTTGGGTTATGTTACTGAAGTTTTAGAAAGTATCCCTATTTAAAAAAAATATAATGTAGCCTATATCAGTCAGTGATAATGTAGTTTTCTAATATAGTTGAACAATATTTGAAATCAGTCCAGTAGTTTTTTTAGTTTATTCAATACTTACAAAAATACAAATCTTTCCTCTTTATAATATTAGTACCTATTAGATATAGATACATTTATTTTACACAAGATGTATCTCAAAAACTTTATGAAGGGTCGCCGACAATTTTAACATGGGTTCTAAAAGCGAAATCTGCATGTGTCAACAGTCAATAAAGATCTATACATGTATAATTAAACGTTTCTATTGTCCGGTTTGTCAATCGATGCATAGACGTGTTAGAACATAATAGTTTTGACATGACAGGACAGTTATGTGCAGCCAATAATAATATTTTTGTTATTAGTATAACATACTTATTCCCTTAAAACGTAGCATTTTGGGTGGCCATTTCTCTTTTAAATATCAAGGGGGGAGGGGGAGGAGTTAGTTTATGGTTAAATCCCGGTTTGTGGGGTTGCAACCTTTGTCCCACGGCGCCATTGGAAATGGAGCCGCGGGCAACAGCTAGTGGTTAATAAAGATCTAGTCTACTAACATTTATATCATAGTGATGATTAGTGTGATATCGATGAAAGAAATAAAATTCATCCGTTCTTTCTATCTTTCCCTCACCCTTAACCATGTCCGGAAGACGCGATTCACCCCCGATGTTTTGATGGGTTGTTTTCCTGGTATGTTATAATTTTTAATTTTCTTAAGAAACCTCTCACCAATCCTATCGATTTTACTACAGCGCTGTATACCACTTAGTAGAGGAAAAAGACGAATATTTCTTCCTTCTAAGGCCGTATTCACATTATGTGGTCCGATTTCGGTGTCGGACGACGATAGCCGATATCCGATAGCCGACGCCATTATGCTGTTTTCACATATATTCGATAAAATCGGTCTGATACATTCCGTATACCTACGTCCATTTGCTTGATAGCACAGGCTCCAAAAAATTAACCATAAACTCAAGCACAGACTCCTTAGTATTCTCTGGCATTGTATATGACATTTGTTTTTTTAATTATTTTGCTGTTGTGGTGACTGTTTGATATATGTGCGGTGTCAGCTCCGATATCAGATATCGGGCCGGACAATGTGAAAGACAGATGAAAGACATATTTCATACATTTTACTTCCTGTCGGATATCGGAGCCAACACCATTATCGCATCGGATAATGGGAAAATGGCCTAAGAGACATGAGAACCATTTCTTTTCAGAAAGTATTTCTTTCTGTATTTGAGTACCTCCCGATGGGCGGATGAAGCCGGCATAGGTCTTCATCTTAGGGTTAACAGGGACAGCCCTGTTAGGTTATTTAGGTTTCTTCTTAGGTTATTTAGGTAAATAGACATACCGGTTATTATGAACGCCACGCGAGTCATGCGTGAAACAAATAGGTACTATCGGATAAATAGGTATGAATTAACTCTACAATTTTTAATTATCTCAGCTTGCAAATATCTGAATAAGACCTTAGTGACTTTTAGTTTGTGCTATCTGACTAAATTTGAAGTTCAACTATCTTCACAAACATTGTAACTTCGGTGCAAACGAACATAAGCCTTAACATTAAATTTAGTGCCCGTAGATCTAATGAAGTCAATCTATTTTCCCTACAAATTTACAAAAATAACATCTCGTATTACAACCCTTTGACCAGGATGGCTCGTCAATATAACGAGATGGCAAAGAGCAATCACTTACTTGTGGACATATTCTGTCACAATATTAATAAATTCATCAGTGTCATTAAAGACATCCTCCATCGTAGGTTGAGTGCTGACCCTTGTGGCCCTGGTTGCTATACCTAAATGACTTGACCCACCCTCATCGTTAAACTGGTGTCGAGGAACTTCTTATTTTTTTACTATGTTACCTTTAATAGTCATGAGCTTTTTCATTATTGTAACATTAATTTTGCAGTGTGCACATAGTTTTACGTTAGAATCCAGTTCAAAACTCTTAGTTTTAAGTTTATTTTTGTAAAGATTGTAATGTGTTTTGTGCATCAAATAAATAAAATAAAAATAAAAAACGTCACGCGAGTGAGTTTTTAAGTTTTTCTAAATTAGAATTTTACCAAATTCACAAGCAGATAAGCTAACCAAGACTGTTTTTTTTTTAAACTACTACATCTTCTCTCTACTACATCTCACTACTTGACTTCTAAATTCTCCCGAAACAGTGTACCGCGTAAGTCACTTTTTTTACCGACACGGGACCCTGGCATTACTGATTCCGGTATTCGGACTCAGTTGTCGCTACTGGACACCGGACACAGTTGTCAGTTGCTTTTGTACCTACTTTTTTAATAGCCATTTTGAATTAACTCGTCGCGATATATAATTTTATTGTGGCGAGTTTCAAAAAAGCTGTACGGGAACGGTATTTTATGTATATAACCTATGCATATTTTAGGGTAAAGTTTAACTTTATGAGTCTATATTAACTTTTATCCTCAGCGTCCAAAATAGGTGTATAAAACGACAAAATCATATTGCTGACTAGGTGAGTGCATGGTGAGTGCCTAATTTAATCACGGGCAACAGAAATTATCGCATAATGCTTCCATTGTACGGTATTGTAACAAAGTTCGCTCGACACAAAGCGTTTTGATGCAATTACTATGAGAGCGTATTAGAGCCTGCATCCGTTCATAATTTAATATGGTGCCTTACGGTTAATATGTTATGCAAGTATCACCAGCTACCAGTTAGAAAATACAACTTTTAACAGTTCAAGAGCATTATCACTTATCAAAACATTATATCCGATCCACACTTCTAGTTCACTGCGCAAGTGTTGCGCTTGCGTTCAAAACTTTTACTTTGAGACCCGAGGTATTCTTGTTGATTTTTATTAGTATTTCGAGTTTTCTGGCAGCGACTGCCCTCTTAGCTCACAACCCCGGGAAAACAGGTTACATCAGAGCTTTGTCTGTTGTTTACCAGGTGCACTCGACTTATGCTACCTTGGGTCTCAAGGGTGTTAGTAGAGTCCTATATACTTATGTTTATTCGAACTCAAGGCAGTTTCTTTTTCTTTTTAGGGTTCTGTACCTCAACCGGGAAAAAAAGAACCCTTATAGGATCACTTCGTTGTCCGTCTGTCTGTCTGTATGTCTGTCTGTCAAGGCCTTATTCTCGGCTATGTGTAAACGGTTTAAATTGTATTTTTTCCAAATTCTCAAGTCTGCAACTTCTTACAGCCGTGATAAAAATTCAAACTTCTAGGTCAACGCAATAAAAAGATATTAACGTTTCTGTTACATAAGTCCGTCCCTCAATTCATTTTGTACGGAACGTTCAGCGCGCGAGTCCGACTCACACTTGACCGGCTCTTTTATTATCTGCTTAATGCAAATGGACATTTTCATCCTAATTTATTTCAAAAATTCTTATTAGTCAGTTTAATAAGGCGCCTAAATGTAGCATAATACAACATTCTCATTTAGCTGCCCTAGTTTGTCCTGGGCCTCTATTAAACGTCTAAAGTCTCCAGAGATTAGCTGCTTATTTTATAAAATATCCTCTAGCATTTTGCCTCTCGGAAATAACCTAAGTAATTAGTAAGAAAAGTTTTCTCGCCAATGTTGCGAAGACCTCTAGATCCTCGTACAGAAAGCAAAATGTCCGAGAATAAGTACGTACCTACAGAGTTTAACCTCCTAAAAACATTTTGTGAACTTACCTGTTTTCACACATTTAGCATGTAGGCAGACACACGACAATGTTGGCAACCCAATGCTTAATTTATTTAAATGCATAACTCCCAAATTGCTTAATATGCTCCACATTATTCAAATTTGTAACCTTTTAAAAAGCAACAGTAATTAATACAAATTTATAGACTGTCCTTACAAAATGGAACAGTTCCTAAAAAATCTTAAAGAACAAAATTACGAGACGTAATAATAAGCTCTATGAGTACGTTGAAATCCCTTAGAATATAATTACAGGAATTGACTCCGAAAACAAGTCCTATAGGTAGGTGAACTACCAATTACTTGATTTAATAAAATTCTTCCATAAAAACGACCCATTTAAATGAATCAAGAATTCTTGAGTAACGAGAAATGTACCAAAAGCACTAATTAACATTTCTTACTTACAAACTGAACGTTCAATTTCTGGAGAAAAGCTGCTTTTCTTGTGACAAGGACGCGGCTTATTTTGCAAAGGATTACTGGTTTCTGTTTCCTTGAAGTAAAATTTCAGTGACAAATCTTTTTTTAGATAACTGTCACATCGGGTTCCTACCGTGGTAGCGATTTAGTGACGAGAATGGAGAAAAAAACTACGACTATATAGATCTGGTTAGGGCTTAGGGCACGTGTTTCCAATAGATAAGTGTTCTCTTCGGACGGTTACGCAAATATTACTGATTGAAATAAAACTAATTCCACTTCTTTTGATGTTTGTACTTACGGAATTTCCGACGTTTCGGTCGCTTTTTAGCTAATGGAGTCTAACGTCACATGGAGAATGAAACGAGACGGTGGCCGTCTCATGTCATGGAACATAAAGTTGTCTCAAGTAATCAAACTCTTGAATTGTTGGTGGTCTGGAATTAGCTAAGTGGTAATCTTAATCAGTCTATAACAAGTTTTACTCAACTTGATCGCTTTGGATCAACTTCAGTTTAAGACACTTGAAAATTCGTCCACAACCGTTATTTATATATGTGTTCGTCTAGACTTTCTAATTAAATTATAAACAAAAATAATTGTATTCCTAACTAGCTGACACGCCCCAGCACGCCCGTGGCTTATTTTGAAACCTCATATCACACTTTTGAGCCCGTAATTTTTTAGTCTTGAGAATCCGGCAGGTTTCGATACATTATGGAAATCTGCCGGATTTCTTGACATTTTTGATCACTGCTTCGCTCCCTTAAGTAATAGCGTGATGATATATATCCTAAATCCGTCATTGATAAACAGGCTATTCAACATACAATTTTCAATTCCAACCAGTAGTTCTTGAGATTACCGCGTTCAAACAAATTCCTCAGCTTTTTTTTTTTTTTTATACCACTAAGTTGGCAGACAAGCACACGACCCACCTGATGGGAAGCGGTTACCGTGGCCTATGGACGTATGCAACACCAGGGGTGTCACACTCGTGCTGCCGACCATGAAGAAACCTTCTGATGCCCCTCTTGAAGAACCCCATATTGTAGGCGCTTGGGAAAACCGCAGCAGGGAGGTCATTCCATAGCTTGAGTGTGCGTGGGATGAAGTTTCTTTCATACCGCACAGTGCGCACCGTCTCAGGTCGCAATGTGTGGGGATGAATTTCCTGCCTATGGCGAGAGGTGCGATGATAGAATGAAGCTACGGGCATCATGTCAAACAATTCATCTGAGCACAAACCATTGTATAGGCGGTAGAACACACACAGTGAGGCAAAATCCCTCCTAAGGCTAAGAGGTTCCACTCTACCTGTGAGTATGGGATTGTCAACCAGCCTCAATGCCCGTCTTTGCAACGAGTCGAAGGGGTCAAGCTGGTATGCAGGTGCTCCAGCAAAAAGGTGACAGCAGTACTCCATGTGAGGCCGGACCTGTGCCTTATAAAGAAGGAGTTGCTGCCCCGCAGTGAAGTACTGCTTCGCCCTGTTGAGCAGTCCGAGTTTTCTTGATGCCAACTTAACCTTGTCCTGCAAATGACTTCGGTATTGGACGTCGCTGGAGATATCGACACCAAGGATCCCGATACTCGAGGAGATGGTAAGCGGTGTGCCCAGGAATTGCGGCGCTACAATGAATGGGGTTTTCTTAGCGGTGAATACACATACTTGTGTCTTAGTGGGGTTGAATTGGACTAGGTTTAGTCGTCCCCAATCGGATACTCCAGAGAGAGTAGTCTCGATTTTAGACACAAGTTGTTCGCGACTCTTCTCCACCTCGGACTGAGGGATATTTGCACGGCCCGTGTAACACGTGTCCCCGGTACTGTCGTCCGCATAACAATGAATGGAGCCATCAGACAGCATGTCATTGATATGCAGCAGAAACAGCGTCGGAGACAACACGGAGCCTTGTGGGACACCAGCGTTTATGTTCATGCGGTCCGAGCAGCTGCCGTCGACGACAGCTTGGATGCTTCTGTTGGACAAAAAGCTGGCGATCCATTCGCAAAGTCCCTCGGGGAGTCCATAGTACGGCAACTTCGCAAGAAGACCTTTGTGCCAGACCCGATCGAAGGCCTTTGCTATATCGAGGCTGACCGCTAGTGCCTCACCCCGACTCTCGATGGCTTGCGACCACCGGTTTGTGAGATACACAAGAAGGTCACCGGTTGAGCGACGGTGGCGAAAGCCATACTGTCGGTCGCTCAGTAGATCGTTTCCTTCAAGGTATCTTAGGAGCTGTGTGTTAATGACACGCTCCATAACCTTCGAGAGTAGGGAGGTTATAGCGATAGGCCTGTAATTGGTGCCTAGGCCTGTAATCTGTCCTGTCACCTTTCTTAGGTACAGGGTGCACGAATGCGGTCTTCCACGAGGCTGGAACCTGCCGCGCGGAGTAGGAGAGTGCGAAAAGGCGTGTAAGTACAGGGCACAGCTCGGGGGCGCAGTGTTTAAGCACCATCGCCGGTATACCATCCGGCCCACTCGACTTCCGAACATCTAGGGACTTAAGCTCACGCCGGACCGCCCGTTGCGTGATTTTAACTTCAGACATGGAAGCACCACAGCTGGGAATTATGGGTGGTTCGGCGTCCCCGTCGTTCATAGTCGAGTTTGACGCAAAGAGATTACCCAACAGATCGGCTTTCTCCTTAGCGCCATGGGCCAGACTACCATCGGATTTTCGGATTTATAATATTTGTATAGATACCTGTAGGAAACAGCCCGTAAAGCTTCCGTTTCTTGTATCTCTATGTTTTATCTCGTCGCTGTCTCTGAAAAGAAAACCAGCGCTGTCCGTCTGCACTATCACGCGTAGAGCATACATGCTCGTATTTCTTTAATTTTTTAATAATATATGAGAATCTGCCCGATTTGATGATAATTATGATTACTGCTCTGTTCCCTTGAGTAGTAGAGTGACGATATTTAGCCTATAACTTTCCTTCATAAGGGGATATTTAACTCAAAAAAAAAAACAATTATAGCTATTAGTTCTTGAAATTGGCGCGATCAACCAAACTAACAAACAAACTCTTTAGCTTTACATATTATATTAGTATAGATAACTTTAAAAGAAACGCAACAAGCACGTTGAATAGCTATTTGAATTGTACAAAAATCGAGAAATATATCCTTATTTTTAAGGGAATGATAGGATTTATAAAATGTTTACAGGAATCATTTTTCACAGTACGTGGAATTGAAAGAGATTCGCGGAAGGTAGGCGAGTTTGTAATTTATCACTACTTGTATTTCCTTAGCTCTTACCGACATTTTAAGGGTATGTTACCTCCTGAGGCGGTTTGTCGGCCCGTCTTTATTTGACTCCGTCTTAGTTGCCACTTTGAAATGAGAGGAATTTCCGATTTACGACGTTTGTTTGTTAATATGGTTAAAGTCAAGGAATAGTTTAATGAGGAATGTTCTTGACACATTTGAGAAAGTTAGACAAGTATAGTTTCCTTTATCTATCTATCTTGGACAGTATTAAACGGGTATCATGTTATCATCGCAAATATATCTAAGTATTACGAGAAAATTTATAAAAAATCACAAGAATGTGTTAACAATTTCTTTAATCTTTCATCTGTCTGCCTTTCAGTCTGTTCAGGCCTCTGTGGCGTAGTGGTAGAATGTATTTACCAAATAAAAATTCTAAGTATGTTTATCCGCATTCTAGATTTCATAACATAAGCTAGTTAAGTAAGCTATGCTTACCATGGTTCTAGATAGTGTTGTGTTGAATGTTGTGGAATATTTATTTATTATTATTATTTCTCTTTAGTACAATATACAGCTTATACTTATTATTATGATTATTATTTATTCATAATCTCTGAAACGGCTGAGCTGATTTTGACGAAATGACTGATATGATAGAACGTAACTTAGGTTACTTTTAAGACTAGAATTAACAGAATTAGAGTTCCGCATGTTTTTTTTATTTTAAGATCCTGATCTAACGCCACGTTGTTGTGTAGTCACGGACATAGCAATATACATATTACGTCACAAGTTACGGACTTGCGTTTAAATTCATGTCACCATCATGTCCTTATTACCCCTAGCATATACAATATATACATAGATACGCATCTACTTGCTTAGAATTCCCTGGCGTCCAAGCTTCGTCACGATGCTCTCTGTCACCATAGTGATAAATCATTACTAATCGACACGAGTCACCATGTTTATAATTTCTAGCAGGCTTTAGACGTGACGTCATCCTTTTGGCGCGAATCTAATACCACAGGAAATTAAAAAAATGTTGGTCTTTTAATTATTTTTATTTTCTTCTTATCTTCTATTGGATGAAAATAGACGTTTGTTTGATTTCATGCGCTTTTATTATTTGTGCTAAGTTTATAGACGGCCATATTATATTGGAATTGAAGCCAGAGAGGTGTATTGACACCGCCAAGATCTTTGGGACCTAGGTTACCTGCGTCGTCTTACCTTGGTCGGTACACCTGCTTTGGTTACTCTCGGGGTCAGAAAGTCCGAGGAATCACTCTTGTTGAAGCCAAAAATATGAAAGGGCGAAGTGGGTTGCTGAGTACCAGCTCCCAATTATATTATTGAAGTTTACACAGCCCAAGGTACTGTCTTTCTGTGGCGCTGCAATCCTGTTGTAGGAATATTACGTTTTTTTTTCCTAACTACTTATTACAGTAAAACTTTGTGTTTTAATGTAATTATGTCAGCTAAACAGTTAAACACACCATTTTTCACTTGTAATTAGGAGACGCTGACCTGGTTTCTCACATTCTATTTTGAATCAGTCGTTTTTAAATCCAGGTGGAAAAAATATTATCGAAAACTACGAATCTTCCCTTTTCTTAGCTTCATTGATAGCCGATCTTTAGAATGCATTTCCAACAACGAGGTGAGAATTGAATGTGAAAGAATTGTAAGAAATTGCAATTCTTTCTTAGCGCATCTTCGGCGAAAATGTCTGGATTGGGGACGATGTGCAAGACAAGAATTGTAATATTTTTTGAGATGGATAATATTAAATCGAATTGGAATATATTTCTCCTAGTAGTTGTTTACTCCGATATAGTTGTATATTACACTGTAAAGAGGGATCGATTATATTATTATAGTCTGCAATGTGATATTCCAGACTGTCAATACTGTAATAAGCTTACTAATGTTACTTAATAACTAAACTGATAGACTCACAAGTATAGGTAGGAGGTAAGGTTAAGGTAGTCCAATTTTAACTAATAGGTATACTTAGGTGTATACTAAAACAGATAAATAACTGGTGCACAATGCGGGTGACAGTCTCTTTGTCATTGGTATGCAACATGTATCGTGAAAGGTTCGTGATCCCTATAGAAAATTACACTAAAGTATCCGTACAGAAAACTGTATAATGAAAGTACTAGGCGAAGGCCTAGGCGTGAACTATATTTTTATAAAATTGGAGTACTGCTGTCACCTTTTTGCTGGAGCGCCTGCATACCAGCTTGACCCCTTCGACTCGGTGCAAAGACGGGCGTTGAGGCTGGTCGACAATCCCATACTCACAGGTGATGTGGAACCTTTCGGCTTTAGGAGGGGCTTTGCTTCGTTGTGTGTGTGTTCTACCGCATATACAACGGTTTGTGCTCAGTTGAATTGTTTGACATGATGCCCACAGCAACATTCTATCATCGCATCACTTGCCGTGCCGCCACACATTGCAACCTGAGACGGTACGGACTGTGCGGTACGAACGGAATAACATCCCGCGCACACTCAAGCTGTGGAATGAACTCCCTGCTGTGGTTTTCCCATGCGCCTTCAAAATGGGGTTCTTCAAAAGGGGCATTAAGAGGTTTCTTCAGGGTCGGCATCGCGAGTGTGACGCCCCTGGTGTTGCACACGTCCATAGGCCACGGTGACCACTTCCCATCAGATGGGCCATATGCATGTCGCCACTTAAGTGGTATAAAAAAAAATTGGGTGTCAGACGGCCCACGGTCACCTGATGGAAAGTGGTTACCGTGACCTATGAATGTGTGCAACACCAGAGGAGTCTCACCCGTGCTAGCGACCATGTAAGAACGGAGAGTTTCTGTGCCGTCAGTGCAGAAGACGCAATCCGGACAAGCCTTCAAGACAAGGTCTTCCCACTAACAGCACAAGAACTCTCCAGTGAGCTCTGGCTACCCTACTCACCGTCGGGAACACAACACGACGTTATTATAGCCGTGTTATTCTGTAGGGTGGAGGTACTTCCCCAGTCTGCTCAATTGTGACGAGAATACCGTCGTGTCCTACCTCCTGTTAAAAGGACTTCCAGTGCACATTAGAGTTCAGAATCCTATAATATCCTTCAAAAAAGATTTATTACATGATTCTAAAATCAAACAGCGTCATTTTTTTAAAACGATGACGTATTTTTAGTAGTTGATTTTCCACTCACGTCACGTAAAGGCTGCCAAAAAATAAATTGATCTACGACATGGTAAGGGCAAACGACTTTAATTTAAAAGAAAAATGTTTCCACTTCTAATCTAATAGTAAAGCATTTACAAAAGGCGCCATTTTTTATTCAATATAGTAAACTACAAAGGAATACCATTGTTACATACTACTATTTGACCCTGAAGGTCCCTTTCAGAGTAGAAATGGTGTTAAGATTTTGTTATTACCTATGATGCTTTGTTTTTGGTTTAAAATACATTACATTATTTTCTCATTTTTTTGTCTGCACTTTTTTGTCTGAGAAGTTTGATTTTGTGTAGATTTTGCAATAGTGATTAAAAGCAATGAAAATAAAAAACAAATTAATAAATCTATTTAAACTAAACTATAGATGACACTGAGCGGTTACCCTATATATTATTCTATAGTAAATATTTTGTTTCTTTCTGTGACATCCAAAGATGCATCAAAATCGGGTCGGATACTCTTTTGAATGTTTTTCGTCATTCGGCTACACGGCCCACTTGAAAAATTCATACAGTATAGAATGCAGGGGTCCGAACATTCAATGTCGCTGCCAACCTTTTGGGTGCGGTACATATAAACACACGTATATACCTACATAATATGTGTATCGTAATATTACTTTGTCACTCTTCCAGTAATATGCATGCTTGATCTAACCGTAATTGACAAATATTCGCTTTTTGTACGAAAATGTATTATCGAAGCATCGGGTGCTACTACGGTATAATACTACTAACAGTTGATTTTAATTGGAAGGGTGTTACTTCCACGATTATGTAAGCCTATTCGTGCTATATAAAATATGAGTACCTATAAAAAGAAGAATAAATTTGACCATAAGCCGCAACAAAATTAGCTACGCCAGCTGTAAAACAATCTGAGCAGCGCCACCAGTAAACATTCGACCATAATTATTATTGTTCAAGAAAAAGCTTTCAGCAGTCATTCTCTATTTAAGTATATGTATAAAGAACTACAGAAAGCGTTTTTTTAATGTATTAATCTTCACTACAAGTACTATAACTCATGTGAATTAACATGGCACCTGGCTCGAAAACAACCAGGCCCCGCTCTCGTCCTTCGAGGCCAGCATCATCCGCAACACTGTGACCGTTGCACGTATGCCTTAGTTTGAGTTTCGTAGTTATTTGCTATCGAATTTTATTTGAAATTTGTTATTGTTACGTTTGGGAAGCCAGGTGCCATGTTAATACGCACGAGTTATGTCCTAATTACACAATCCTCTGAGTGAACGCTTAAAATCCGACTACTGAAAAATCACTTTTTCAAATTATTTTTAATTTGTATTACTTTGAGGCAATCAACAGCTATAATGTATACATATTTGAAATGTGATGATTAAGCCCTTTCAATTGATACCAAACACGGTATAATTATCTCAAATTTATTTTTTAACACAGTACTTCATGACCGCTAGACGACGCCACATTGAATTCAATGACACGTCATATAGCTTATAACCAGCGGAGAACCAAGACGCTTCTAACGATACGTCATTTGTCCAGTTCTAACTAGCAGTTGATGAGCTATGAGGTAACAGATGCACCTACATACATTACATACATAGGTACCATAACCTATCAAAATCATAACCCTTCTTTGGCTTCGCCGTAGTTGGGTGAAAATAGAAATCCAAATCAATGTCAGTTATCTAGGCGAGAATATCAGCCCTTTTTCACTTTTCTTAGATTTATTACACGTTCAGCATGTAATAAATCTAAGAAAAGTTATGTGTAGATTTTCCTTTACTACCCATGATACTAATAAGTATATGAAGTTAATAGATTACAAGTATAACAACTTCTACATGGTATAGGTAAATCTATCAACCATTTCTTCTTATTTGTATATTCTACATTCATATATCAGCTGCTGGCACCCATTTAGTTAAATTACATACATACATAAAATCACGCCTGTTTCCCATAGGAGTAGGCAGGTAACATAAACTCACGCCTATATCCCCGAAGGGGTAGGTAGAAGTGCTAGCACCCACATTTCGCCAGTTAAGTTACATTCACCAGTTAATTGAACGCCTGAGCTGTTCAGTAAATACCAGCATCTAATCATTTGAAGAACTAGTCTAGAATTAAACGTTTAATCAAATGGTTTAGTTTAAGATTGGTTTAAACTATTCATAACTTAAGTTCTAAACAAAGGTCGCACTACTCGCAACTGATGTTATTATACTTCGTTGCGGCTAGAGGTCATGCGAGTCGTGTTTCAAGGTCAAGAGCTGCACTAATTCGCTGACACGGTTCAGGTGATTTACGTTAGTGCTAATAGTGAACGCGGACCTTTATGGGTTACGCTAAGCGGTACGTTTTGTGTGGTTTGGGGTTAGATTTCGTATGTACTTTCATTAGCCTATTAAATGGAATTTTTAAGTCGACAGTTGCTTTATACCAAGTTATGGCACATTCTAATCCACCGAATTCTTCATCTAAACAAATTGAAAAATGTTAAATTTGTCCTTTTTTATACAATTTAGGTGGCAGACAAGCACACGGCTCACCTGATGGAAAGTGGTTACCGTGACTTATGAACGTGTGTAACACCAAGGGAGTCACACCCATGCTGTCGACCCTGTAAGAACAGAGATTTTCTATGCCGTCAGTGCAGAACACAAAATCAGAAAAGCCTTTGGTCTTCCCACTGACAGCACGAAAATTCTCCAGTGAGCTCTGGCTACGCCTCACCGCCAGGAATCCGTAGGGGTTACCGCACGAAAAGACTAAACTAAACCTACGTGCATAGTACATACTGCCGTGATATGTAGCCAATGGGGATGAAATGCCTTCCGATGGGGATGAAATGTATCATTCAAATGGTGAAGAAGTGTTTCATATAGGTATCGAGTTGCCCGGGAACACCTTATACCAGCATAAAGAAATCACACTCTTCCTTCACATATAAAGAGCAAAATATATCATGTCCTTTCCGCTTGCAACCTAGTTAGATTTTATTGCTGGGTTACAGATTGGACGGACACTAAAACTAAACATATCAACATTGAGTTCGTCTCACTCATTTATCACATTCAACTAGTTAATTTTTCGTAAACAATGAAATCTCGTCTTATTTCAATTGTAAATAGTATAATTTATTAGGTAGCTTGTGCTTGTCTGATTTTGTTGAGTCAGAACTATATATAACGACATAACATATTCGCAACGTATTTCATTCTATTCACATGACCAATTCTTTAGACATTCTAGACAGCATTAGATTTATTCAATTTTCTTAGGTCAGCGACCGTCTAGCGCCTCTGTGATGTATACCTATTCATTGGATTTATTTTCTCTGTTTCAGACTTAAGTTCCACTCCGAAAACATCCTACAATGGAGGCTGAAACCACACCCGTAAGTACTTAGACTATAACTAAAAAATCTAATATTTAATTGAACTTTATAAGAACCATCTACATAATTGCACATCACAACCAAGTTTTGAAACTTTCATACTACTGCCATCTATTGGCAACTTAACGACAACCTGTAGCATGTTCCCGTAGGAAGACTACACGTTTCAGTATCCGTCGAATTCGTTCTTTAAATGTTAGATGGCGTTACTGGTAGTTATGATACTTCCTGCGATGTTCTAATGTGGGGTAGATGGCGCTGTTTTAACGTTGTGAAAATAAACTTTGATAGAACGGTAATTTTGGAACGAGCTTAGTGGTTAAATAATTCACCGTTAGATGCCGTATGTATCATTTTTGAAATATGTGTAAAAAGAAACACCATCGGTTATTTTTTGTAGTAAGAGAGTAGTTAGAGTAGTAAGAGAAAGTAAAGTTGTATAAAATAATATAAACCCAGTTTTACAATTTACACGCATTATTTTCTGTAATGGTTGTTGTTGCTGTTTCGTTTTACGCTAGTAATAATATCTTGTTGACGGTCATTTAAAGTATTTAAATGTAAACTTACATGCAACATTTTTGTACATTATCACTAGCCATTAACGTCGCGATAAGTATTAAATTAATACATTTTGGCACTGCATTTTGTTTTTACAATATGTTAAAAATTGCGTATGGCACTATCCTACTGGCAGAGCATCCATTGTCCGCAGGGTTATATTCGGTGAATATATCGAACACGCTTCATACCTCATATTGTTCGGTATCGGTTCATTAATAAACTATATCCGGTCGCAGCACCATACACGTACAATAGCCGCAAACTGTTACTGAATCGAAAGGGTACCAAATTTATCGCGGTTTACTTTTGAATATTCACTTCCATCTGTTACGCTTAAATTTTATTTTTAATTTTAAAATAAATAACAGATTTAATTGAAAAAGTCGGGTTAGATATGAAAAGTTAGTGTAAAACAAGATAGTTTTAATTGAAACTTGAACTTCAAATCGCTTTAGTTTAAACATGAACTTCGAATCACAACTTTGATTTGCCCGACTTCCGTTTACGTCGTTTATTGGGCATAGTCAATTCTTTATCTTTATGCCGATATAATATAACCACCTCGTCATTAGCACCAGTGACGTGTTAGCTAAGGAAATGGGTATATAGCGTTCCGAGAATTACGTACAGACTGCACATTTCAGTACACAAAATATAGTTCTGTGAATTCTCAATACGGTCGCGTTACTTAGCTCCGGGTGAACCGCGACGCCCCTTACTCACGTCTGTTCCGGATATTCAATGTTACGAATGGCTCTATTAAGACTAAATATTACAATTTCCGAGCAACTATTGCGGCGGTTAGAATTGCTAATGTGCCGCCAAAGAAGCAGAGTGAAAAGATGCGATTGCACCGAAGCCCGCTCGGCTCCGCCAGTTCCTGTTTTATGAGCGGCGAAATTACAGTTTCAGGCGAAATAACAGTTTCACGCTAAATTTCCAACTGGATGTTGGGTCTTGACTGATTCAGTTAGGTATTTATTTTTTTACAGCGTTGATTGTTACATTATCTTACAAATACTTGGTTAAAAAGTTAGGTGAATGATAAAAAAACAGCGCATAATATTTTAGCTTTTCTTTGAGACTAGCAAAATATCGCCGTAAAAGGGGTTGCGTCTTGCAACCACAAATTACTATGATTTAATATTGCTTAGTTATCTGCGGGCTGGTAATTTGTTAGCGCCTCTCGGCCCCGCGTTGGGCGCCATTGTTGCTCCGTAGCCTTTTGTTCATCGCCTTCTACTGGTGATACGATCTTGAGTTATTATGATTAGGATTCTTTGCCAAGTGACGCGAACTCGCTAATTCCCCATTATCATTTTAGTTTTACTCACTCGTTTTATAGGACTTTTTGTTGTCATCTCTCGTTTTTCACAATACTTCTGCAGAATTAACTTTTCATTCTTCACAATGTACTTTGTGCTGCCTTCTTTATTTTTCATTTGAATTAAAACCTTTCTCGTCACAAAGCTCGCGGGTGTATACACAATTTATCGACCGTTGCTATGACAACTTTGCATCGCAGCGTGTCAATTTGTTTACATAATGCGTTCGATAAACTACTCGATTAATGTACGCATACGCTTAAGCTTGTGAGGTGACCTAGTAGATTAATAAACGTCACCACCGCTCGTAAAGTCAATGGAGTTAATATATCAAGCGTCGCGTCACGCTATGTCATGTCCGACTTTCATTTCATATAGTGCTCTCAAATAAGTCGATCCACGTGTGGCTTTTTCAATTAGTGAAAACATTCGATTGTCATTATGTTTATAGTGTAGTTGCTGTTTTGTTATCCATCCATCTTGACCGGTATAATGGGTGGCCATCAGGGAAATGAATCGCCCCGCTGTCTGGTCGAACAGAATGGGAGCGCGGTACAAGTGTTCTCGTCGCGAAATTGCTTTCCGTTTTAATGTCCGAGGTATCAAGGGATGCTTCGTTTCCGTGCTGATTGTTTTAACATTTATATTTAAAACAGGTTGTTAGTGAACGGTCTCATTCCTTTTTGTTTCCACATTCCGCGTTTAAAAGCTTTCATTAATAACGCTAGTGTTTCATAATGAGTGTGTGGTAATCTTCATAATTATCATTCGTGGTTTGCTCACGTATTCAGAATTATACTTAAGTGCGTAAAATTTAATTATGACATCTATTCCTTGCTTACAATAGATGTTGTAAATTTAGGTGTACACATTTAAAATTCATAGTCTTTTATTTACAATTTAAATTAGTCATCACTGGTACTTTTTAATTAGTTTATTACTTTTTGATTTTAATATACTAATTTCATTTTTCAGATACCTGCATGCTTATTTTGAAATGTTTAAATTCACATCCTTGACGCACATCCCGAAGCTTTTGAATTTTATCAAGCCTTGAAAAAAATTGTGTCATTATCACTGTTCTCAGTTATACGTAGATTAAATTTCATTAATTAAATGATTCATTTATTACCTATCAAAGAAAATAGTTACATCAAATAAAGAAAATATTATATAGTGTGCATTTGTGTTACTTCTAAATTCAGAAAGCTATGCATTTTATCATCCAGGAGGATTTGTGGTTGGGCACGTTCGAAAATAATATATTATCTCGTACTTGTGCTATGGCAGTGCAGTTAGCAGGGATTGCAGATACTGCAATGGCATGCAGCGTGCGTGCCACACCCCATTCATTAGGCGCCGAGTGCTTCCGCGCATTTATCAATCTACCCACACAAAGGCGGTTCACGGCCTTGTTCGTAAACACTTTGAAATAGGTTTTTAAATACGGCTATCTATGTTCAGGGAAGCATTACTTTGTACAAGATTAATGTTTTTGTAATTAAATAGCTTACTCGCGAATTAGTTTTATAACAAAGTGGAAGCGGTTTTGAAAAAATATACCACCTAAATTTACCAATGGACAATTTTGGTAACAGTAGCGTCCATCAGATTGAATATGCAATCAGAATACTGTGAAATATTAAAATATGCACATGTTTTTGATATGACTGCAGTGACATCAAGATGCATTTCACGTGTAATGTCAATTAGGCTGTTTGTTATTTGAAACAATCTACATATGGTCATCACGTGAATATATTTAGTTTACACGACTAAAAGGGGAATGGAAAATGGGTCGATTCCAATTTTTCAAGTACTTAAACTTGAGTAAGTGTTAACTATCCGACCTCCTTGAGCGAATTTTGGCTCAATTCACCTTTACAATGCGTAGAATAGAGTATATCGAAATGGTCAATTTTAACTGGCTGGAGAATCTCCGCACCTGCGTTTTCAGTGATCCAAGCTTATTGCCAGCCATTCCGGATGTACGCTAAGATACATAAAGCACTGTTATTAACCGTAAGTAAGGCAGAATCCAACCTAGACTGCGGTAGTAGTTACTATTTCATTTGAACATTCGTCTGTATTCCATCACGAACTAGTTAAAATATCGAGGTTTCTGTAATTAAACTATTTCGTCGTCTTAAGAATTTACTTATTCCTAAGTTATTATAACCCTCTCGTGCGAAATATCAAGATAATATTTTCAACGCCGTAATTAAACGATTATGACTCTTATTAAGTTAAAGTGACGTAATTATAAACGCAATAAAAACATTTCGGAAGCATAGAACTTCCTATTGGACATTCATGGTTGCACTCAGTGACTTTAGGGAGTGCGGTGAGATTTATTCCCACCCGACCGACAGACTCTTGTCTGAGGTTACTTCAGCCGAATTGAATCGTTAAGATGCAGGGACATATCCCCAAACGAGATGGTATTATACGACGTACTTAGATGGGAAAAGGATGGAGGTAAGACGGCCATGTTTCTTTGATCGTTGACGCGTACCGAAGAAATACGGTTTGGTTATGCTTTAACAAAAAACAGATACATTATCTCGACTTCGGCTTATAGTTTTATTAGATCAAGATTAGTGGATTTCTTTTTGCGAAAATGTTTGACAATGTCAGGCTTT
Organism: Eilema griseolum; assembly: GCA_963662185.1. Classification (NCBI taxonomy): domain Eukaryota; kingdom Metazoa; phylum Arthropoda; class Insecta; order Lepidoptera; family Erebidae; genus Eilema; species Eilema griseolum. The sequence goes on from OY759243.1 coordinate 6,520,691, forward strand.
GAGAACGTACAAAAAGATTCTTTACTTGGGCTAGTGTAATGATATGGCGTACTAAACAAGGGACTCTGTTTTTTATATTTGAGTAAATCTAAGAAAGAGACTTTTATCTTATATACTTATAGATTAATTGTCTACTTTTTCACAATAGGTCTAAAAGTAAGAATATTGTATAAATCTCTACATCATAATAAAAAAATACTATTCTATTGAAAGAAGTTTGATAGGAAGCTAAATACGTCCTACGGAGACTTCATACTCGTAGTATTACTTAATAAATAGTTACGACGCACTGAATAGTAATTTTAACTAATTTTTTATAACCATTAAAAAATAAAATACTCGTAAATATTTTTTGCCTTTAACCCGAGAGATTATCTTAGAAAAAAAATATTAGGAATTTTTTTTAACTAATGTCCCGGGAGAAAACTCTGTGATGCATGTCATTACTTATTTGTGGTTATAAAAGAATACATAAACTTGCTTTAATAGCATATTTAACTTTAAAACAAAATTTCCATAAATATTCTGGGCGTCATTCCTATGAGACACCTGATTTTTCCAGTATGGCAAAATAATCGGATTCATCTAATATAATAACGGGTGGATCCCATTATTCAAATCACTGTAAAAATTACGTTGATTTGAGCACGAGTCCCAAATCGATGCGACACTCCTGATGGCCAAGCAGTACAGCAATTACCCAATATTCACAAATCCAAAATAAACTAAAGTCACCCTTACAGTCACCAATTAAGCAGTTATATTTGCGAATGAATCCCACAGTAAATAATAATGTCCATCGTCCAATTATCTTATAGGTGAACCGGTGACGAGTCGTGAGATATAAGGGTCAGCTCTCATTTGATATTCTGCGCCCACCCTGCGTAATGGAATAACGTTGTGAGCTCGCGAACGCCCAATACGATCGATTTACCTCCCTATATATTTTATTTTCGTAAATTGTACCGAATGATGGCCAGTTACCCTTGTCAGGTCACTTAAAATGTGTCTGATGGACACGATCTCGTTCCGGCTAAAATCATTGTGGTGTTGCCAGTTGTTTAGATATTACAGTCGTTATTTTAAGCTGTCATGCTTATTTGCAGCTGATATTAGTAGTAGTAGTTTGATTTTCAACATGATTATTTTCTTAATTACGAATAAGCTACTTATAGGCTCATCTTTTTCTCTAGTAGAGACAAAAGTTCCATTACTGCTACGAACTTTGTCTACGGTGATGATGATTCAAGATGACACTAATTTCTACCGCAGGTTCTGTGAGTTCGACTCTCATTTGTCTGCCCCCACTTTCATATGCCTAATCACTCAGTAGTAATTCTTTCTACCCTATTTTGATTATATTCTCTTTCAGGCCACCTCTTTCTCTTATATTCGTAATCCTATCAACCAGCTATATCTACAAAAACTGTGTAGTGAGCTCATCTCATGCTAATATTTTTAATAATTAAAAAACCAACGCTCTAAATAAACTTAAAAGTGTAATAACTTGTCTAGTTGATTTACAAAATGAACAGTAAAGACTAATACATTAATGGATGATAGAGGACACGCCGTTCGACGAAGTGAGTTTTTGCATGAAAGCATTTTTAAACAATAGATTAAACACCCGCACGCCATCCATTGCACTTTACGGGTGTAGACGGAGAATTTTAATAGAACGAATAATAATAACGTGGCGTAAATCAGTTTAACAACTCTAAATGGTCGTGCCATAGGTATACGTTTTAGAACGTACTATGCATTTAAACTTAACTCGTCCAAAAAGGAATTATTCTAGATTATTCTACCCGATAATCTCGTTACAGTTGTTTGTTAGAGGTAATTGCGTTTATAGCTTTGAATTAAGTAGGATTTTCAATCTTTGTATAATGTTTATTGTATTGTTTTGTACTTATCCGAATTACAAAATTATTAAAAATCATAGTCAAATTTGTTAATACTGAAACGGTGATGAAGAAGCTTTAGTAGCTTAGGTTTTCTTAGTCTTGTCAAAATTTGTTATGCACAGTTTCGCACTACGCATTGTGCGTTTGTGGCCATTGTCGATATTCAATGTCAATTCAATTACTTAATAACAGTCTATTCTTAAAAAAATCAGATGTACATTGTCTTAAATATTTGATTTTTCAGGTGTTCACTAAAATAGACGACTGTACAATATCGGATTTCTTTTTTACATTGATTTACTACAAAACGTAAATTGTAATATGTATGTATTACCAATTGACAGGTTCGACAGAAGAATTATGTTACAGGTCCACAGAGTCCACAAATAAATTATACTTGGCATGTGACGCGGGACGCTGGAGCACGGCGACATGCTCTTATTTTATGCTTATCGATACAACACTTTTATCTCCGCATAAAATGTTATGCAAGATGCTTTTAAAATTATATTATGCAGAAGCAGATGGCTAAGAGGGTTTAACTGTACTTTTAAAACGCTTCTTTAAAATATAAGTACAAGCGTGAATTATTATCTATCTACCCACATACTTCATACATGGATTTATGTTTCAATTTCAAAGATTGAAATTAAGATATAAATTGGGAAAAGTTTATATTTTATACATATAGAAAGTAATTTGGAGTGGTATGCTATCACAACTTTTCAATTTAGGTGCCGTCGATTCCGAACCACGGAGCCAGGGCGCGAAATCAAGTTACAGCAACACAGTGAACGCGTTAGACGAACCGCATAGAATATTTTCACGTTTCTACTTGTGTACGTTGCGGAAAAATAAAGTTAAATCAGACGCGTTAACGCGTCGCTTGGCGGGGATTGCTTTGAAATTGTTTCGCTGTTTTGTGTAGGGCGTTTTAAAGTGTTTTTTACTCGGTTTGCTAATGGACGCGGACTTTACTTACCGCCCGTTCCGCTCCGTGCTTGTTTACTATTAATTGCGCCTTTTGTCGCCTACAGCTGCTGTCTCGCCGGCAGGATACGCCTGCGGTCGGCTTGCTCACATTTACAACCTTTATGGGTATTTACATTGCGCGCCAGGAAACTAGCTGGTGATTTCGTTTTACCGCCATTTGAAAAAGTTAAACAAGAACTATTTGCATAGTTTTGTGGCAAATTAAGCTGTTGGAAGTGAGATAAGAGCATTTTTGTAAAAATATTGTACTGGTCCACCATAAAGTACCAATAAAAGTGGTAAAATACGTACATTTGATAAATATAATGTGCATATTCTGTAATACAAGTAAACGAGGAGATATATAAATAAAAAAGTATTTTCAAATGTGATTTTTTATTGTTCTTATATAATATGCGATCAGTCAATATGCCTACCAGCTAATGTGGTGCAGCAGGGGAGGGACTACTGCCAGCGCAGTAACTTCCCTTAATTTTTTATGTAGCCAGTTAGCCAGCTTAATGACTTGTCAAAGATATCTCGCCGCTTCTTAAGGCGACGAAGTGTGAATTTATAGTAACAATTTTTTTTAAATCAAATCCTAAAATCATTCAATAGTAACTAAGCCGATCTATTTAAACGCTCAACCATGAAATAAGAATAACATTTTTTTTTCAGAAGTTTTCAATGATATTTTTTTTTTTTTTTTTTTATACCACTTAGTTGGCAGTCAAGCACACGGCCCACCTGATGGAAAGTAGTTACCGTGGCCTATGGACGTCTGTAACACCAGAGGAGTCACAGTCGCGCTGCCAACCCTATAAGTACAGAGTTTCTGTGCCGTCAGTAGAAGACAAATCAGGACAAGCCTTTAGTCTTCCCACTGACGGCACAAATTCTCCAGTGAGCTCTGGCTACCCTACTCACCGCTGGGAACACAACACGAAGTTATTATAACCGCGGTATTCTGTAGGGCGGAGGTACTTCCCCAGTCGGACTGCTCAATCGGGCGGATATACCGCCGTGTCCTACCGATATAACGTATTAAAAGCAACTCTTGCAACCATGCATGGTTGTAAGAGTTGCTATTAATTGTAAAGTGTTATCTACCTTGCACGCGATCGTTATGTAGTATCAATATTTATCATGTGCAACGTATCATTGTACCATGTTTACTCGTTAAGTTATTCATAAGATTAACAGTTTCTGAAGTTAAGACGCATACAATACATTAGGGCCCGTATTCTAGAACGACACTTAGTCCTGTATCTCGATTTATATATACGAATGATCATGTGTTTATCCCCGGTGGGTTAGCCAGAGGTGAATTAACACCCACATTTCACCATCATGGTATTCCCACGTAATAGGAGTGATACTATTGCCGTTTTCGGTGCACTATTGTTGCCTCGAGCCATACATCTGAGGCGGAGTCTAGGCTGTATATAACTGTCTGATATTAAACAGCCCTATCCCTTAGTCGCCTTGTACGACACCGCATGGCAAGGTTGATTTATTTGAGAACATATTGTACTGATAGATTGACAGATTGTTTATTCAATCTGTCAATCGTCTATTCTAGAATACGGGCTTACGTGTACAAAACTCAACTAAATTGAGTGAGAACCTATTAGTAAATAATCATTTATTATACTTTAAGTGGGGAGTGAGATAAGATCCGAATTTGCATTATTTAATGGTCATTTCAAGGTCTACTCTTTTACAACTTAAACCTAGAGCAGATTAATTGTTGTAATGGTGTACAGACAGACATGATCTTTCTGCTCTATTTCCCCTTCCTGTTGACTCATTGTTCTGACATTTGGCATACATCTTTGGTCTTTTTTTTTACGTGCGCAAAATTCCCACGGATACCTCCCCACCGGAGCCGGTGGAAGAGGTTATGTCGGCCTCGAACCAACTAAAACGCACGCCGCCTGTGGGTCGTTTTGGTTGCCGAAAGTGAGGTTGACAGGCATATCCCTCGCACCCCGGCCGACCCAGGGCCATCTCTCACGATCTGGCCCTCTTCTCGGGTGTGGGGACTAAAGAGTCCCCAACTCGACCCCGGAAACAGGGAGGCGCGCCAGTCGCGCCACTGCCGCGGCCTGCTTCTGCCAGGGTCACAGGCGGCTCCACCTGTCGCCCCCAGGCCTGCGCTCATGGGGGGCGGAGGTCGTTCATCGACCTCTGACGCCCGAGTTGCCTTCGTACGCGGGCGGCTTGGCTTGCGATCCTTCGTCGCACCCGCTGTCGCTCCCGCCCCGCCATACATCTTTGGTTAGGACAATCTTCTTTATTCTTAATAACTGGATATTACGATAATTTTGAAATTCAATAGATGATTGTTTTTTTTTTTTTTTTTTTTTCAATATTGTTCATCACGAAGGACATTTGCATTTAAACATTACAGTGCACTAAATAATATAGATCATTGTAATAACAATATTTTTCCTATCTAATTGTAAAACTGATAATAAACATGCAACATATTAAAAATAAAATATGCACATACAAATATGAACCAATACGCTCAGAAGTTTCTCAATCAACGAATCGGTTGCAGCAAACAGAGCAGCCACATTTTTGTACAGAAGTAAATAGAAACTGTAATGTCTGTATTTACATTGAGTCGTTTCGCTGGACGCTGCCAACACAACAGTTTTGGGGCAGTACAACCGCAAACAACTTCCGGCTGTTCGCATCTCGCACAGGTTGCGACTGCATGCGGTTTCAGATTTTGCATTTTTTCCCGTTGTTCGGCCAATAATTTTATTTATTGCTGTCCTGGGCCGTTGTCGCGCCAGCGTTGACTCGCAATTTTTTAATTAAATTATTCACTTGATAATTGTTGGTAGAGGAATGATAGCCTCGCCATTTTCGTACTTTTTAATGTTGAACGCGGAACTGGATTGTGAATTATGAGGCTTAAGTTCAGACGTGATATGTTTGGTTTATACTCAGGTTCAATTTGAATATACAGTTCAGGTAAGTGACATAGCGGTATCGTTTGTTACTTTTGTGCTGAAGTCCTGGATTGTATTTCCGGGTTTTGTCAAATGTTTTTAGTTGTTTTCAGCGCTGGCTTAACGTAAATAATACCAAATATATCGCGATGGAATCCGTTAAAAACTGGTTTTATTTCAATACTAACACAATTTTGAAAATGTGTCCTATTGTCAGCTCTAGACTTGAATCAAAGAATCAATTTCATTTATTCAGTTTAAGCACATGAAAAACACGTATGAAAGACAAAATTTTACATTTCTATCAAGAAATATTATAAATATATTAAAATTATGAATTCCTAATGTCCCGAAATATATGAAACTAAAAATCTAGTTATAATAACATTTATATTAAAGAAAAACAACTCCATATTTTCTCACAAACAATCTTCATTCATTTCATCTGAATACTGTACGTTCTTAATTAAACACCGCTGATAGAAAAGGATTTTATTTTATTTTCATAAAATTTCGTAGCCGTGCTACGCGAGTGCTACGAAGCGTCTACGGCTACAACGACGTAGTTATGTCTGTTTCAATTATTTTTTAAATAGTTTTTTTAACCATTTTAGTAGAGCGAAATCTTGAGATGATAATAATAGTATTGTAGGATAGAACAAAACTTACAGAGGTTGCCATGCTATTTCCCGTTGATCACACTAATGTTTAGACTAATTCGACCAGTGGGACTTAAATACAGCTGTGCTGTTCTTTAAGCACACAGTGTCGAGCATAGCGCTGCGACAGCCTTGATAGAGATATTTATTGGTCGATCTCCAGTGACGTCACCCAGTCCGACCAATGAATCCGCTGTTTGCTTAGAGAATTGCGCAGCAGTTCGGTACAAACATGTTGAGCAATTGAAAAGCTCCTTTTGGCTAGATTAGTCTGACTATCAATCTTACCATTATGGGAACAACCTATATATTCCAGCGTGACAATTTTCTTACACCTTTTTCGTACCAAGTTGTGACCACTGTGAAATTTGACATAGAAATTGAAACCCACAAGTATTTTATTACCATTGTTCTTATAACTTCGCGACACCGATTAATATTAAACTTTAGAAAATTCTGTAGGCTGTAGGAAATAATAACATTGTATAAAATTATGTTTTACCGCTCGCCGCTTGCGGTGCGGCGACGAAAATTTATATTATTACAACAAGCTTTTGCAATTAATTAGCAAATTGATTTTAAATTTCCACTAGTGGGGCGGTGCTAAATGAATAAGTTAGTCGATTCGAACTACAAACAGAAGACATTCCTATGAGAATACTTGCTTGCCGCTGGTGTTAACATTATTAAGACAAAAAAATATATCAATATTGAACAGAAATGATTGTTTGGCAAGTTGGAAAAGTACTTTGAAATGCGTGGTATAGTTACAATCTTCTGCTTTTAAATGCTAGTATCGCTTATTTAAACGGTCATATTTAAGCTCTAGTATTTCTTAACGTAGTGTACGGACAAACCTTTCTGGTTTTTGTTATACTACTAAGGCATTAGACTCAATGTGTGTTTTTCTGGTTAAATAAATAAATAAATAAAAAAAAAATTTACAGCAGTCTGTGTGCAATAATTTGTAGGAGGTAGGACAAGACGGTATTTCCGTCCAATTGAGCAGTCCGACTACAGACTACAGCGGCCGTAATAACTTAGTGTTGTGTTCCCAGCGGTGAGTAGGGTAGCCAGAGCTCACCAAAGAGTTTGGTCTGTCGGTGGGAAGACTAAAGGCTTGTCCTACTTTGTCTTCTACACTGACTGCGCAGAAACTCTCTGTGCTTAAAGGGTCGACAGCGCGAGTGTGACGTGACTCCTCTGGTGTTACACACGTCCATAGGCTACGGTAACCACTATCCATCAGGAGGACCGTATGCTTGTCTGCCACTTAAGTGGTATAATTATTTTTACTTTCATTTAAAATACTTGTAGTTTTAGTAAATTCAAACATCACATAATCCTTCCCTAAATAGATACAAGAAAACACACTACTCCACAATATTATTGAAATTAGATCTCACAATCTTCAACAACAAGTACCCATTCTGTCGTCCCTCCACCTGACTTCCATTAAACAATACTACTTTACTCAAGTACACATTGTTCCCATTTATTTTGTTTCCCGGGTAATAGACAACGCATCTTGAAGTAAGGATAATGGGTTCCGGAGAAAAAATAGAGTGCCTCAACGAGAGCCAGTCGCTGCAACACCTGTCGCCCGTGACGCGGACTGATAAACAGCTGTGAATGAATATTTAAAATAAGGAAGGGATCTTAGGCTGTTTTGACTTTGTTTATATGATGGATGTGTTTTATTATACTATAGTAAAGTTTGACTTTCAAAGCAACTTGAGTCCTAAGCAAGGAATGTTTAGTAGCATTGTCTCCGAGAATGTCATTGGACAGTAGTCTTTTCACAATTTCCAATTAGTCGACTGTAAGTATTATTTAGTCTCAGTTCACTAGTTTATACGAGTATCCTATAGAGAGCTTCAGTAACAAAGACCTTGAACGTAATTGTATAAATAAAATTGTCTGACATACTCTTTAAGTAAATGTTTAGAAGGATTATGTAACTACACAACAAAAAAAAAAGGTTTAATACATACATACATATAATCACGCCTTTTTGTCCACGGAAGGTTCGGCAGAAGTGAAATAACACCCACATTTCACTGATCATTGAATTCGGTCTCGCGTAAAAGGAGGTAGCTATAATAAAACGCAATTATAATTTACAAACGATTGTTTTACTGAATTAAAGCGTCCATTTTCGAGTAATAGGTAACAGTGAGTGTCAAATTTAAGTAAGTACATACTGTGTAGTATATGTATATATAAAATTTTGACTGATATATAACTTGTTTGTATATTTAATCTATAAATCATTTTCCTTTTTCATTTAAATATAATTGTACGATACCCTATCATTTCTTTTGCGTCAATACATACAAAGGTTGCTTGCGAGAAATCGCTGTTAGCGATAAGGCCGCCCATTGTGCATTATAATAATTGTTAAATTGTTATCTCATAATACATTTATGGTGTACAATAAGGAATATCATATCTTATCTTCATTACTAAATAAATTATTGTTTTTAATTTGAGATCTAAATTAAAGAGTATTTTAACAACGCATGTTTCTATTTATTTAACGACGTTTGAACGATGTTTTTCAATAATTTAAATGTTTAGCTCTATAAAAATATCTTGGTATTACGATCGAGTTGATTACAGTTACTTACCACGTCGCAGCTAGCCAGCACTTAGGCGCCACTGATGCAGATTGTATGACGTCACATGATTTACGCCCCGTACGCCGCTTACATCCACGTCTGAAGACTTCTTGCGATATAATGACGCACTAAAGAGTTAAAGGCGCCTTTTGTTACTCTCTCATCTATATTTTTATAATGTCTTTTTTCTTATCATGCGAGGGCCCGCAATAACACTTATAATATTAATAGGAATTGGTATTAAACTGGCATATCAAATTTGTTACTTTTTACTAAATGTCCAAAAGTTAAGTTGTTAGTAAACTTGTATAAAATAAAAAAATATGACGTCATACTTTGAATTGTTTTATAAATAATTCAAAAATGGTGGGGTGAATGATGAAAATAAATAAAAACAAATAAAAACGATCAAATTAGAACGGATGCCAATTTTATTACTATTTTATCATTCTTTATTTAGTGAGCTCTATCAATTTTAACTACAGTAAACTATTTAATTAGTATAGTAAGATATAGATAATTCTTTTCTATATATCCTAGCCGGGTAAAGAAAAGAGTATAGTCTCGATGGAATTGATAATGAAATCCAATATCATCTTCCATCAAAATTTGCTTAACGACCAGCGATTTAATACTGCAGAAGCCCCAAAGGTAATCAAACAACATGTCGTATCCAGGAAACGGCAACAGTAGTCAAAAGCGCAATTAACACTGGAACTACTGGAAGTTCGTCACATGGTGGAAAACTTCAAATTAATTAAGGTTATGTAGGCTTCGAGTGTCGCGCGGCACGCAATGTGCGCCGTTGTTAGTGTTGAACTTTAGCGGCTTGATAAAGAGTACGTGACTTCTCAGCTGCTGAAGCAACCATGGTGGATCTTAGGCGTGAATTGTATAGAGAGCGTAAGGTAAGGCTATAAAAGTAAAATCGACGACTGTTCTAAGCCTTATGTTTTTAAGCGGACGGAATTTTGCTTGGATTATACCTTACTAATAACAAATTATAAAGGGTATTTACAGCGAACGGAGACGGCTGGGGCGTCAGTGGTTGCAAAATGACCTTCCTATCCCATGAGCGCGGGCCTGGGGGTGATGGGTGGAGCCGCCTGTCACCCTAGCAGACGCAGGCCGCAGCGGCCGTGCGCGATGCCCGGTAACGAGATGGGGAGTCCGTGGGCCGCATACCCAAAGAGGGCCGTCTCATAAGAGACGGTCCTGGGCCGGCCAGGGTTCGAGAGATATGCCTCAAATAATCTCACCTCCAGCAACCAGCGGCCCACACAGTCGGCGTGCGTTTTAGTCGGTTTAAGTCCGACATAATGGGTTCAGGATGTTGTTAGGGCTACCCCGCTTCTGTAGTGCATCTGGCATGTTTGCCGATGCTGGAGTCGACGGCTTTCATGCCATCATGCGAAAAAGACTCGCTTCCAGCTTAAGTAGAATACGGGGTAGCACTAACGGTATCCTGAAGGTCATTGCAGATAAGCAGGACTCGGCTATAGTGAAAGCCTTGATCCAAGCACACGTGTCTTGATGTGTTTGTTCAGTGTGTGTATTTCTTTATTAATTATGGACTATGGTCTGAAATAAATATTTTATTATTATTATTATTATAATCTTCTTCATCGGCTCCGGTGGTGGAATTATTCGTGGAGACTTAGCGCATAATAAAAAAGGGTATATTACAGCTGTCATGTCAAAAATTTGTATGGAAATTTTAACATAACAGCTGTATGGGTAAAAATTTGTGTAATTTTTGATTCGTAAGGACATAATCTTTTCTATGTAATTCACGCAAATTAGTTCAAGATCTTGTTATCTTTTTGGCAATATATTTATTATAAGTGTTGAGAAGCTTTAAATTTTATGGAAAATCTAATGTAGCTTTTTTTCTCAATTATGTGACATATTAGGTACTAACTCTATTTACCTGCAATTGGTTTTTACAGATAATAAAATTACCACAGAATAGATATTGGTATCTAGGTACCGACAACAACAACATTACGCTCGATACATTGTTAGTCATATCATTATCTTCAGTGTCAGATTTATTGCATTCCATCTTAACCACTTATTGAAGTTTGCACCTCTGCCAAAGAAGTATTTCGCTTGATAGTTTTCTTTTCTATTACTTTAACGATTTTATTAAATATAAAGCTAAAAGCAATTTACCACAGAAAATCATATAAATTGTAAAATCTGGAAATGAAAAACAAACCAAGCTGATTCAGACATCTGTCGTTTATAATCATTTTTGATTGGTCCTCTCAACTGTAGGGCTGTACTTGAAACAGAATTGGATTGAGATTATCTCGATACGGTCTCGGAAAGTAACCCCATTAATCTTGATAAGGTTCAAAGCATTGTTGTCGTAATTATAATCCACCTTCATCCATCCAGTTCTAATGTTTTAGATCTTGTAAAATGAAGTTGAAATTTTCTTGAAATCGATCAAATTGATGCAAGGGCAATTTGGCTTTTTTTGGGCTTTATTATAGTTAAGTACCTTTGACAATATTATGATTAAGATGTTATTAATATAGTACCTACTTAGATAGTAAATTTGATAGTAATTGCCGCAACCATCTAGTACTTAATGAATGTCCGGTTTTGTATAATGTAAATTAATATTTATGTAAGTAATTATTTTACTTATTTACTTCTAATACTTAGTAATGTAGGTGTTAATTCACCTCTGCCTAACCCTCCGGGGATAAAAGCGTGATTGTATGTATGTAAGTATATATTTTAATACACAGATGTCTGTGGTAAGAATTACCTACACAAAAAATATGATTACCATTTAGATAGCGGTTTTAATCGTTCGCGGAGTCAGAGACAGTTTAGCAATTGTTATGGTAATGTCTTGTAGGTCTGTGTTTTTGTTTATCAAAATCGTTTAATTAGCGCCTGGGGTCAGACAAACGGCATGTCAACACGCGACTGGTTGTATACTGGTCAACTTTTTTTTTATTGGTGTTGTCTATGATCAGCAATTGAAAAAAGAAACTGGTGTGATAGTACATTGTCATTGAAAAGATAAGTGATTTGGATGTTTACAACGGTACTTGTCAAATCCTAACAAGTTTAAATCTATTCAATAAACTTTAGGGTGGGTTTCACAGAGTCCGATAAGATGAACTTCAAATATGTTCTCATATGTAAAACTTTTATTATTAACCGTATATTCGTTACTGTTGTACGTTGTTATAATTGGGTATTTTCCTGTAGTTAACATAAACTATTTCACTGAGCTTATTAAATTAAGAATGGTAAAATAGCGGTAAAAGTTGCGTCCGTTCTCATTTAGTTGTTTTTTTAAGCACCCACCCAACCTATAATAGGAAATTATTTGATTATTAAATATTATGACGTCACAATAAATTATTTCATACAAGTCTCCTTATAACGTACCCTTTTGACGTTTAGTACAAAGTAACTAATTTGACTAGTCAGTCAAATACCCAATTGTATAAGGTTTTTAAAGCAATAAAATGTCTGTGTGTTAAAAAAATATGCAGTTTTAATTTGATTTCATTGAATAAGTTTTAGTACATAGAAAAGATAATACAAAAATAATGGCAGGAGCTGTGTACAAAGGTTTATAAAGAGAAGACCTCGAACAACTGAATGAACATAATAATATCCAATAAAGATTAAGAGATCTGTTGTTCCTCACTGACAGGTTATCGCTTCGGTGTACCATCGACAATCCTCGAATATTTCCCGCGCCGAGCCCATCCATTACCGTCAATCCTCTATATTAACCATCTACTTTCATCTTTTCATCTTATCTGGATTATTGGATTCTATGCCTTTTTTTTGTTGCTTACTACGATTCTTATCAGATTTGTTCCTTAGAATCAGTTTTTACATTGCTTTACTTATATCCAATTATTTTAGGTTTGACATAATAAATAGTTAAGTATGCTAAAGAAAATGTAGATGTATTACAATACATTTAGGGATACCACAGAGAAAATTTCATAAAACGTCATTTTCATACACATTTTTCCAACATTGTACCATACTAAAGTTTCTTCTAAATTCTAATATCAAAATGTCGTCTGACGTTTCAACCCTCCCCTGTTAGGTAAGTACCTACCTACACAACACGGTTGGGACTAGAGGCTCGCATTTTTATATATAGTAACGTGAATGGCATGCGCCTCATCACGATAATGGACACTTCAATACAAACATTGCAGGCAGTTGCGACCACGTTGTTACTCTGTATCAACGTAAAACCTGATTGTATGCGACTACCCTCATGTTAAAAAAATCTGAATTGTTTACTTTCAACTGTATAATGTTTACTGGAATGTGAAGCTTTCTCTTTAAATGTAATTTTTTGGGAGACAATAATTAAATTTGGTTAATGAACACATCTGATTTCTGTACTGATGGCGCTTCTGTTCTGCTCTTGTTCTGTTGGTGTCGATCGTAGATTAATATTGTAGGAGAATAATTCTAAACCTAAATGCAACACCATTTACTGATATGGACAACGTTTATGCAAATGCATCTTGACTGAAAGTTTAACGACTTTGCATGTCAATTCAATATTTACTTTATAATATTGCAAACGTATTTATTTACGTACTTACTTGAAGTATACACAAGTATTGCAATAAAATCTTATTATACGCAAATTACAAATCCCGTCTGTACCGATTATTTTTCTATCTTAAACGATTTGAATAGTTAGCATACTAAATGCTTAAAATTTCATTCAAATTACTTATTAAATTATTATTTATTGGTATTATTAAATAAGACCAATACTGAGTAAGCTGGTACTTAGTCATTGATTAGTACAATGAGCTCCCGTTTTCTCGCAATGAAGCCGATAAAGTTGGACAGATCGCCAATAATTTCCTCGTAATAATAAGTAAGATTGGTACAAAATCACGAAACAAAGTGAGTTTATCGTACGTGCATTAAGCTTGTTTGTTCGCCCCCACCTTGGACCGCAAACTGTAATGTTGTTAGTGAGTTAGATTTGTTCCACGATCGCCTACGGAGTAACTGTACGATCGATGTTCTGCACTTACATACTAAAGGCACAGTATAACGAGTAATCTTACTGTAGTTCGTCGTCTTTCATGTTTGTGGAACTGCCACCTCCGTTTACACATTCGTGATTTTGTCAGGGTTGTCACTCATTCTATTGAAAATACGAGTCCGCCATCTTTGATCGCTAAATAGATAGTGTTAGTTATCGAAATTAAAAATAATTGAATAAACAATACTAGTCAATAAAAAAAACGTAATTATAAATGAGACATCCCTGAATTGTTAGTACCAAGGAAAATGTATGGTTACTCGGTACGGCACCCCGCTCACCCCGCACCATTGCTCTGTCTAGACGGCTTCGTCAAACAGACTAGTCATTAGACTGTTAAAGATATGATTCTGAAAGCGACCGCATACGGCAACTGCAGATGCGGAGCGTGATATAGACTTAAATGATAAATTTGTTTATTGATTTAATTCGTTGCTGCTTCTCAATGGTGCCGTTTATCCGTATCGAAGTTTAAGAAGTAATATACGTCAAAATACGTAAATAAATTATTATAGTTGCGGGACTAATATTTTTATATTTCTATGGAATATTTTTGCGCGGTCGCATGACGTGTCGTCTCTTCACATATATTACTTGTTAAACTTCGATACGAATAAAGGGCACCATTGTGAAGCCGCAATTAATTAAAACCGATAACAAAATTATCATATTCAAGTTTATTTCATGATACGCTCCGCGCCTGCTGTTGTTGTATATGTCGCCTTCAGAATCTAGTATATTTGTACGGTATTTCTTGCTAAATGTAGCGTATGGATGTCTGTATGTTTTGCATTGACTACAGACAATCAAATAAGATTATTTTACTAGTAAGACGTGAATGACCACTTCAATTAGGTAAGTCGTTAGATACCATGTGCCAATTGCAGCGCAGTAGCGATAGAAACAGTAAATAATCACACGAAACAGCGAGCTCGATTTGATAGACATTTAGCACACAGGCGGGGTTTAATCGTACCGAGCATTTTCTATTTCATTTTCTTGGCTCGCAGAATCGAGAATATTTCACCATGGAGCCGCATGCATGGGCTAGTAGATAATATTTACATCTTTAGAAGATAAATTGTACTCAAGATCGAGCTGTTTTCAAGACCCTGATAAATCAAATTGAACGGTTCTGCCATATACAGCGGTATAGCCCCAACATATCATACCTACTTACATATTCATAAGTTTTACGACAAGAAGTCTTCTTATTTATTCTTTCCCTCGACTTCGTAGATGTATTTAGTGCGCCCCGCGTGTAAACACAGCCTCTTGAGGCGCGAAATTAAAGCTACCGCGGATATGTTGTCAACTAAGAAATGTAAATTAATTCGGAGAAGCAAATAACCTCTTTATAATTAGGGTTTGTTTGTAAAATTTACAGTTATATTATTTATATGAAATAGATTTCGTACTTCGAGATTTTATGAATGTTTGCTAGTTTGCTAATTAAACTTAGCTTTTATAAAAAATAAATTGAAGTACTGAAAAAAAAAATATATCTGTTATTTTTTTATAATGCCACAGATTTCACAAGACCGTTATAATACCTAAACACAAAAAAAAAAAAATTGTATCATTTTGTTATACATCTAGGTACATACAGTCTCATCTAGGTACATACACAATTTTGTAAGTATGCTTTTTTATATGAAACAACTGAAAATGCTTTCTATTTTTTGCAAAAATATCTACATACTTATTATGAAGTACAAAATCTTTATTTTTTATGGTTAGGTATAAATGTTTTTATTTCGTTTCTTTCTTTTTTCTTCTTCTTTCATACATTGAAGAAAAGTCTAGCCATTAATTTACATAACATAATAGTTAAATAACTTACTTTTAAACCTTCGCGTTCCATGATACACTGAGCCAGTCAGCCTCTGACCAAGGCCGGTGTAACCTGGTCTAAACGTCAGGCAGATCGAAGGTTATGATGATCCATGATCGCATCAATGCCCGTTAACATTATTGTAGTAAAATAACTTGCTGTTAAAAAGATCCGCATTGTAAAGTTTGAAGTAAGTACAAAATGGCAAAGATTCCGTGCCTAGCTTTCTAGGCAAACTGCTTTAGTAGTCTACTGTTCCCATCCATTAGTAACTTGACCTGTTGTAAACAAGGGACAAACGTTCACCTTAATAGATATAGACCCCTTGCTTAATAGTGTAAAATAGTTCGATCTCACCTAGGATATGATGGTTGGTAAGTTAAATGGAATGACTTCTTAAGGTCCTGTGGCCCCTAGATGGGGCAGAGTGCGTCCACAGTGCGTCGCCATCCCTGTCGGTCTTGAGCTTCATACTTCATTTCGCTCCAAGTCAGTCCGGGGCTCGCCGCTTCTGCAAAAATAGTCCGCCTCCAGGTCTGTTGGGGACGCCTACGCTTACGTTTTCCTTGCGGAAAAAATAATGATAAACGTCTTTATTGTAGGTACACCAATAACATATTACATTACAATATGAAATACAAGTTTTGTGGTACGTACAGATGGCGGCCGTATCGCTCTGCGGCAATTTCTTACAGGCAACCATAAAAACCATAAAATGGAATGTTTCTAAAAGGCATTATCCGTGCATCTTTTAATTCCAAATTTTGCTTGTACATACATTCTATATAATTCACTTCAGTTTAATATCTAAATTACTTATTCCTCAGTATTTCTTGCACTCTTGCTACAGTGCATTTCCTTTATGAGAAAGTCTTTTTTTTAAATAGATTAATACGAGAATACTACTCACTTATCCACTTTAACAAAATCTTTTACTGTCACTAGATATATCCAAACTAATTAACGAACCACGCTTGATATCTACATAGTACATCTATGTATTAACTAGAGCTCCCTCACTAAATGCCGACATCCTTTGTGGACGATGCCTGCAATCCTTGTACTAAACAAATCTAAACCCCCAACTCCTTGATCAGCAACGTCATTAAGGGGTGGCGTGATCGGAGCACTCGTGCGGTCAACACGACGAGAATTAGTGACTCATGACACGGGCGTGTCTTGAATAGATTATGAACTTTTACCAGCTCGTACAACAAGAATTTGTGATTAGATAAATGGTGGAAATATATGGAAGCTGTTTCCCAGGGGTATCTTCGTATCGGTATGATATGTTAGATGAAAAATATTGTACCTAACTATCATATTATCGTCTATCCATCAAACTTACTGTGTTAAATATTGTAAGTTATACATACATACATATAATCACGCCTTTATCCCCGGAGTGTTAGGCAGAGGTGAATTATCATCCACATTTCACCAATAATTGTATTCGGCCATGTAATAGGGGGTGAGCCTATTCCCGTATTTCGGACACTATTGTTGACTCGAGTCATGCATCTGAGGCTGAGTCTGGGATGTGTATATCTGTCTGATGTTAAACAGCCCTATCCCTTAGTCGCCTTATACAACACCACATGGAAAAACATGGGGTGGTTTAAATTCTACTCTACCGGGAACCACGCGGCTTGTAAGCTATAAGCAGCTAAAAGGATAAGTTATTGAAAAAATAAATGACAACGGTACGGTATTTTTATATATTTATGTTCATAGTGAAAAATGAATAAATGCATGTAATCGATTTTTTTTACGTAAGCTGTATTAAAAATATGAGTATTAATGGCTACTTGGTTTACCAAATGAAAAATGTAATTAATTTGTACAAAATGGTATTAAAAATATTGCCGGTGGCAATTTGCGGCCATTTGTTCCTGCCGCACTTTTAACCCCATGATAAACACTTTGATAATGTCTACAAATGAATAATATGGTGTAATCATCAAGCTATTAAACTAATAAATTATAACCTGTTTCATATAAAACATGTTTCAAACTTAATACGTGGCTATTACACATACTTAGCGTGCTTGTTACCATGTAACATCTCTATTAAAAACTATACAATTGTATTTTTAAATTCAAAGCAGTACAGAAACAACATGCCAATGTTACAAGAACAAAAAAAACAGTAGCTTTTTAAAATATTTTTCACATTTTTTATCTAGTTCCTATTTTTTTAGGCAATTGGATTAAACTATCTACATACACAACATATCTGAAGTGCAAACTGAGACAGCGGGGGTGTAATTACACTCGACGTTGGCAATCAACAAAGCAAAATGTACTTATGTCACGTAATTGTTCCGTGACACGCGAACTTTTACATTGGCCACTGTTATGACCTTTTAGCTAAAACTTACCACCTTCGTTTATTGCAATACGGCGAAATATAATGCGAATATGTAATACTATGTTACTATTTGATACTAGGAATGTGTAATCTATTTTGATGTTCGAAGTTGTTAGGCACTTTATTGTTATTAAATAGTATGATAGTCATGACCCAGAATAGTTTTACAACGGGCGGAGAATGTGAGCTGTATATGCCTATTCTTGTATAGGTATTATATTACGAACCTATATAGGTACTAGAGATACCATAAATTAATCTGAACTACTAATTGTACTATCTGGATTCGAACTTTTAGCGTGAGCGTTATTTGTTAAAATAAGTGATTTAAATACCATGCTCTTACACATTAGTTGACCCCTCTCGGTTTCGCCCGGGGCACTTTTGAAACCTCATATGGGCCTTTCAGCCTTTCATTTATTAGTGATCCAATAATGTAAAGAAATCTGCCAGATTTGTTGACATTTATGATAACTGCTTCACTCCCTTAAATAATAGCGTGATGATATATAAATTACAACCTTCGTCAATAAACGGACTATTCATCACAAACATTTTTTTTAAATTTCGAACCAGTAATTCCTGAGAGAGCAAGGGAGGCGTTTTTCACGCCCGTTTAAAGGACCCAGGACTGTAGGGAGAAGGAAATATGTGTATTATGTTTATACACGCCTTCATCCCCGGTGGGTTAGGCAGAGGTGAATTAACACCCACATTTCACCAACCATTGAATTCGGTCCCACGTAATAGGGGATCTTCCGGGCACTATTGTTGACTCATCATGCATCTAAGGCTGTGTCTGGACTGTATATATCTGTCTGGTGTTAAACAGCCCTATCCCTTAGTCGCCTTGTACGACACCGCATGGGAAGAGATGGGGTGGCCCAAATTCTACTCAGCCGGGAACCACACGGCAAATTATTTATAGTGTGACGTATAGTTTATTAATAAAAGTTTTATCACTGCGGTACCCACAGACTGCCACATTAAAATTTAAATTCGCCAATTCTAATGTCAAAATTGATGTCATACCTATGTACGTATAAATTAGAATTTTGTGAGATATTTGTTTATTAGTGTTATAGTCGCTATTGACCGTATATAATATGGCAATACGAATTGTCACTCAGTTAATACTCATAACTAATGAATGTTGTACCGACCGACACACCCTCCGATAGATTACGGCCCACTAGCCGCTGTTTATTGCAAGTAAGGTATTCTGGAGTAGGGATACACTTTGAAATATTTTTGGGAGACGATACTGCCGCTACTATTAAAAATTAAATGCACTCTGGAATTATATTCAAAAGTAACAAAATTATTATGAAGACATATTGCCCTGATTGCATTCGAGGCTTTCACTACTGAGCGTAGAATTCGCCTTCCAGCTTTTTCTCTTCCACTTCGCACGGTTTCGGGCATTAGTGGCACATGACAATAAAATTATAAACTAAAGTACAAAAATACTAAAGTAACAAACGTTCAATATTTTTATTTTATTTTATTCTTTCTGAAAAACTTACAGCTAGAATACAGATTAAAAACAATTATAATATAAAATGGCCACTTACAAGTTTTTGCAATTATGTCCTGACTAGCTGACCCACCCCAGCTTCGCCCGGGGTATATTTTGAAGCTTCCGTTTGAGCCCGTATGTTTTAGTCTTCAAAATATGTATGAAAAATTGCCGAATTTGTTAACATTTATTATCAATGCTCCGCTCCCTTAAGTAGTGCGTGATGATATATAGCCTAAAACCTTCCTCGATAAATGGACTACCCAACATTGAAAGAATCATTCAAATCGGACCAGTAGTTCCAGAGATTAGCGCGTTCAAACAAACAAACTCTGCAGCTTTATAATATTAGTATAGATTTACAAAAGAAGTGTGGGGCCACATCTATTGGTTTGCGTCACGATGGTTGTAAACACACGTTGTTGCCTCGTCATCGTGACGTTCAGAGTCCAGTAACTTGACATGAGATATCGTCAGTGTTGCCACACGTCATTGCCATCTTGAAAATTCTCATACAATTTTGATATTTTTTGATCTGGAAACATGTATTTCGAGAATATAATTAAGTATGTATCTAAGACTAATTTTGTAGATATTTTTCAGTAGTAAGGCGTTTTTTGTTGATATTTTTTGCGGAAATTTGATAATGTCACGCGAGTTAATTTTCTAAAACCATAAAAACCACTAAACTCAAACCCTTTGTTACTGCCCCACGTACAGTTAAAGAAACAACAAAACCTGCTTGCAAAAACAGACAACCCATCTCAGAAAAGTGTCGCATCCTTAACCCAGAATAATTAATTAAAGCACGATACACAGTAATCTGGCGGTGCGCGTTGCAACTCATAAAAGAATACTTGCCACTAACTATAGTCGCCGAGGGTTGATTAATGCATGATGTAGCTTTTGTGTTAGGTAGCGGTCGGGCCTCGGAAGTCAGACAGACGCTTTTGTTCGTAATCAGATATTTTCTCGCTCAGTTCGCATTTCTAATAATTAAGAGTCAACCAGTGTTGCCGTTCAAAAATAGACGAGTGAAAAGTTTTTGTCGGCATCACAAAATTTGGCGCGAAAGACAATCTTGCTGGGATAAACTAATTCGCTTAGTTTAGTGTCCAAAATTTCGCGTCGTCGTTTTCTTTCATTTAGCGGTAACTAAATGGGCTTTTGCATTTGGCATAAACCTCACTCAGCTGCCCAATTTTCCTTAAATGGTCTCTGCTAGACGGATAATTTAAAATACTTATATCGAGCAGGCCAGCACGAAATCTGCGGTTGAAAAAATACGGAGGAGGTAGGACACGGCGGTATTTCCGCCCGATTGAGCAGTCCGACTGGGGTAGTACCTCCGCCCTACAGAATACCGCGGCTATAATAACTTCGTGTTGTGTTCCCAGCGGTGAGTGGGGTAGCCAGAGCTCACTGGAGAATTTGTGCTGCCAGTGGGAAGACTAAAGGCTTGTCCTGCTTTGTCTTCTACTGACGGCACAGAAACTCTGTACTTACAGTGTTGGCAGCGCGACTGTGACTCCTCTGGTGTTACAGACGTCCATAGGTCACGGTAACCACTTTCCATCACGTGGGCCGTGTGCTTCTCTGCCAACTAAGTGGTATAAAAAAAAAAAAACAATACTCCATAGTTTATTTATGTA
Source organism: Eilema griseolum (assembly GCA_963662185.1). Classification (NCBI taxonomy): domain Eukaryota; kingdom Metazoa; phylum Arthropoda; class Insecta; order Lepidoptera; family Erebidae; genus Eilema; species Eilema griseolum. The sequence goes on from OY759243.1 coordinate 6,542,260, forward strand.
CTGCCGATTTTAGACAGAGATAAATACCTAGATCGAATAATTCTTTATTGTACATCACAAAGTCAAAGTCAAAGTCTTTATTCGTCGAATATGATACAATATGGTGTTTAGGTACATAATTTTCAGTATGTATGTATGACAAGTAGATAGCATGTGTAGTGTATACAGTTTAATGTACAAGGGGCGGCCTTATCGCTGGAAGCGATTTCTTCCAGGCAACCTTGAGTGTAAATAGAGTGTAAGTACCTATTTGTAATTCAGTAAGAAACTGAGAAATATCGTTGGTATTTCAATAAGTAGAATGTGTAAATAAAGACGTTGAAGTGAAGGCTGGAGTTTGTTTAATTCTGATATTGATAGTTCATTACAGAGTTTACCTAAGGCAAATTAAGGTCGTTTAAATTGTTTACCATCACTGGGTATTTCAATCGGCACAATTTCTCAATAACACAGTAATAATAACTATTAATTTATTTAAACAATAAATCTGTCCACAGATATCGTTAATCTCTATATGAATATTCATTAAAGTTATATTCGTTCAGAGTTTAATTTTGTATGTAATTTACTTTCGAACTATAAGTACACATATGTTGTGATAAATTAAATTGTGGCATTTGTATTAAACGATGTACTGTTGCACTTAATCATACAAAATGAAATGTGAGTATTAAAATACTCACTGCCCCTTCACTTTCTTTTCCCTCTTTATATGCTATTAAAGAGCCAAAGCATTACCTTAACAGAGGCCTGTCTCTTCATCGTGCCCTCTGCTATTCATAGGCACATGGAAAGCCACCGCGCAGCCCTTTACAGTGCCGCTACTACCAGAGCTAGAATTAGCCTTAGGCATCAAGCGTCTCCCCTGCTGAAGTGTACTATTGATGCACCTTTCTTTTTACATGTATTTAACTAAATTATTTTAACTACCTAAGTAGTATAAGGACAGTAACTAACTGTTCAAAACAAAGAGACCAGTTGTATGCGAGAAGCTAAATCAAATTCAAACAACTGCCATGCAACAATTTTAAAAGCATAGTTTACAAGTGGAGCAAAATCGTTTTCCACTTCCACTGGACCTTACTGTGAGGAGGGGCGGAGGAGGGGTCGAAACATGAATCTTGCTCTCGTAAACCGAAGGAAATTGCTAGCTAAAAGTTTGCGAATTTATTGCGTATTTGTACTTCAGTATGTCACAGCCGATGTTGATTCAGACGCAGTCGTTGTTGTTTGTAGTTTGTACTAATAATGATATATGTGTACTCTTCAGGGTAGGAAGAGACAGACTGTCTCATCCACATACTTTTTATGTAAGTGCCCCGATTTCAGGTGCTTCTGACCTGCCTTTCTTTCAAGATATCATAACTTGATTACCTAGTGTTATGTTCTACGAGGTTGACTCCGACTACGCCTTTTTTCGTATGGCAAAACTGACTAAACCCAATGGATGTGTACCCGAGACAGCTCGGGTCCTTGAAGTCGAAGGTGGCCCAATAACACATTTCCCTCGCACACGAGCTCCCAGCTGACCCTGGGCCATCTCCAGTTTCGACGACCCTGACTATCCTACCTACTACCACTTACCTACATATCCCGTAGATACTGCTATGCACATATTGATAACTCACTTGTACTTTTCCACATTACTTTATTGCTTATTACACCTGACCGGTTTCGCCTTACAGCATCCTCAAAGGAAAAAAAAAATACTGCTATGCATGCATTCGCTCAGTACTCATTCGTTTTAGGTATGCCACTAAACCACCTCAGCAAACCATTATAAAATATTACTAAAAAAGTGACTTTAATTACTCCACAACAATACTTACGTTCACTAACATAACACAAACTATTACCAGAACATTATAGTAACATGTTACTTTCTATAAATTAGTGCACTCATCCGTTCTCGGCCACAGTCGAGGGCTGAGTGAATACAGTTTTTATTTCAGTCCACTCTCAGCGATTTGCATAATTAACCAAGCTTCCCGTGACATTCGTTTCAACCTTGATATATTTCTCTGGTAATGTGTAAGTAAGTAATTTCGTGTTCTACTTGTATAACGAGGTTTTATATAGTACCGAAAGATCTTTTTGGGACATTCGTTATTTATGCTCTTATGTAGTATTTTGACGAATTACTTCGTGGTTGGTTGATGGAGTAAACTAAGGTCGTCGTTGGACGTTCTACCGTTGTGATTCAAACAAATAAATTTTCTAGGAAATACCAAATGTATTTATTTGAAGTAAACGTAACTTGTTATGTGGGCTATAGAACATAGATAATTAATATATACCGTCAGGTACTAATTATATTTAAAACACGCAGACTGAACGGAATTCGCACACTATACCATGCCACACTGACTCTAAAATGTTAATAGGTTTTTAAAGATTTCAGTATTAACGTTGTAAATGTCTGATGTCTTGATGAAACTTAATATTTTATGATCTTTTTTGGGTTTGAATATAAATGATTATTAAAATTGTAAAGTAATCCAGCACTTAGGCATATTTGTTAACGCAAAATTACCTAAGTGCTGGAATAATTATTAGTTTTATTTAATCAAATAACTCGCCCCTGACCGCTCCCGGCGCAAAAGTGCCCATCACACTCGCCGCATTTCCACGCTGGATTGCGATGGCCAGCCTTTGCACCAAGAAAGCTTTAGAACGGCAGTCATCAGTTGTCTGTATGAGCCTTTTTCAGATATCTTTTACAAGATTTTTTGGCCTCCTGGCTCCAGCACTCAAAGGTCTCCACCGTTATCGGCACAAAGTGGTTGTGGCTTTTTATAGGCATATTTAAGGGTATTTTTTTAACTGGGGTCTTCAGCCGCGGCAGACGGGGAGTGAAACGGTGCGACTGAGGAGAACTGATTGGCTGGCGGCTATTGTTATATATATAATATATATAATTTCATTATAATTTATAATATTTTACAATTATGTTCTACAATATTCTTTACAGTAAATAGTGTAGGTTAAATGGAGGCCTCTATTCAAATTTTTAGGTAATTATTAAAACAGATAAAGTCATAAATTGTCTCGTCTAAAAATTAAAGTTTTAGAATTCTTGTCGCGATTAGACTTTTATTTAAAATGTATGATAACAAATGAAGGCATTTATCCTATTCTAAAGAGAGAAGTAATTCATAGCTCATTTGAATTTTGTATAAAAAATGAGAATTTTTGACGCAGTGTTCTATAGTATTCTGGTCTGAGAGAACTCGTTATTTATTCTGAGAATTGTTGAAGATGATATATGAATAATATAACATGGACGTCTATGTCAAGTCTACGTTTTACTTGAGACTTTCGTAAAACGCGAAATCTCAATCGATGTTAAACCTTTCATAGATAAAAATCCGTCAGACTAGAGTTCTTTTGACCTACCCTTTTTTGAAAATATCACTTACCAATATTCCATTTTCTTCAAGATCAAGAATGAAAATTGAGTATGTTACTCAATTTTAACTCTTTTGCTTTTGCTTTTTATTTATGCTTAATAGGTTTTTTTAAACCACTTAGGTGGCAGACAAGCACACGGCCCACCTGATGGAAAGTGGTTACCGTGGCCTATGGGCGTTTGTAACACCAGAGGAGTCACAGTCGCGCTGCCATCCCTGTAAATACAGAGTTTCAGTGCCGTCAGTGTAGAAGACAAACGGCTACCCTACTCACTGCTGGGAACACAACACGTAGTTATTATAGCCGCGGTATTCTGTAGGGCGGAGGTACTTCCCCAGTCGGACTGCTCAATTGAGCGGAAATACCGCCGTGTCCTACCTACTACATATAATCATATCAGGTCATATAAAATTAGGTGAATCAGTCGTGTGATCTTCTATGTTTCATAAAAGGTTACTGTAGGATCCAAAACTACTCAGTCTGTTCCGAATATTCGCGCTATAAGAAGCACTTATACTTAGATAAATCTTTAGATCACTAAACGAGCTTTACGAGTGTACGCTACAAATGCACGGCATGAACCACCGTTTTCAGTGAGGTTACAGCTCGTTAGGCCTATTTAGTTGGACTGCATATCTGATGGCATATCTATTAGCTAGTCGATCTGTTACGGCATAAAACGCTTTACAAAACTGGTTCCGTTTACTGTGGTTTTCAAAGTACTTTAACATATTATGCCATAAAAACTTTTCTTCTGAAGAATACAAAATACTTTAATGTTAATTTTTTAAATGTGTTAATATTCAAATTTTGAGTGCCACTGTACCTATTAAATTGTTCTTGAGCTCAATTGACTTCAAAGATTCCGTCACAAATTTGATCAGATTTATAAATCAATTGAATTCTTTAATTGAATTATTTATCAATCAGGGTCGAGAGTTGATCCTTGTTTTTGAATGAGGAATTGAAAAATCCAATTAAACGGCCTCTTTGATTAATTATTCTGGACAACTGCTTCGAGGGGTCTCTTATGAAAATGGATTCATTTATCGAAACCAGGAATAATTTTTAATGAGCTAGGTATATTAGTAGATGTACCTACAAATTTATTACTATTTTATGTTTTCGAGAAGCAACTAGACTTTTAATATGTCATGTAATACGCAACCATAATCATCTAGTTTAGCTTTAGTTCCAGTTGCATCCAAGGCCTTCACCTCGAAATCCGGGGTGCGCTTAACGCGCGGTTTTCATATAACCTTATTCTTTAATAGCAGTCACAATCTCTGGAAATCTACTAGATACTTATTTCCTAAATAATTGCCCTTTGCGTACTTTACAACTCTAATTTTATAACGAGTGTCTATATTGACCCCAATATGTCTCCCCAAAGTCACATCTATATACGTATATATTATGTACCCCATACAATATTCTTCCAAACCAGCACACTTAGTCCTTGATGGACTTAATTAATTTTTGACACGAATTCGTTGTGATGGTCCCCTGTCCGTACCCTCTAATCTGCTTTACGATCGATTTGACCGGACCCGGTTGGTTGACTGGACGGCGGGAAAATTAAAAATTAATTATATTCTCCCCAATTTTTCCGTATAAACGCCATTTTGAATCGTTCGAATTATTGTTGAATACAAAATTGTGACGTCACAATTTTAATGTTTTCTAAGAAGCTTTTTAAGATATTTAATAATTCAGTGTTGAGCTTCTCGCTCATATTAGTTGGTACTTTGTATCTGACACATAACAAGACAGATGTCTAAGATGTCTGATAATCTGATTAGCTTGCATATTAGTTACATTTGGTATCTCCGAGCACCTGACACTTTCCACTGGGCAGACACGTTAACTGTTAACGAACCCATATCTCACAAACCTTTTATGGCATCAATAAAATAACAAATGTATAGATATTGTAGAAATGTGAAGATTTTTGAAATTTGACAATTTAAAATACTGAGAAGATTATATGAGCGACAAGAAAATTATGAAAGCAAGGATATTAAAATCGAAATTAGATTAAGCTAATATCTTGAAATGTTGCATAAAATTTGTACGGTTCACAGGCAGTAATTTCCAAATTGCGATTAATTTGATATCGTCACACCTCTCGTCTTCCCCATACGATAACGTAATATATAATCTTATAGCAGTCCAGCTTAGTAGGTAAATAAATATATAACGAAGGCAATTAAAATCTTGAAGAAGTATTTAGTTTTAGTTGAATTAGGTTAGTAAGAATATGGAAGATTACCTATAAAACTTGGACACATTGTACCTACAACACTAGCATGACTCAAAATGCTACTAACTCAAAAGCCTTTAAGGTACGGTACATCAACAATCTTCAAGGCATAATTTCCGTACGTAAGCCACTGTTGGAACGCCGAGAATTTCTTCAAAACATGATTATTGTAAACAAGACCCCCAAAACAGCTGTGAGCCAGTCACAGAACAGATTTACTAGGCAAATAGTTCATCAGGCATGGTATACAGTCTAGAACAAATCTCAAGTCTTTGCCAACGTCCCCACAAAACAAGACGGAGCGCCTTCTTTGTGAGCGACACTTTGCACTGTGTTGTGTTTTGAAATGAAACTTATAAAGTGTCCATTCACTGTAACTTGACATGAAGCTGAAGTGCTTGGTCACGGCAACTGACATACAAGCGTGCGGAGCCGCGGGTTACAGCTAGTTATCCATGGTTAAACGAATTCCATAGCTTCTATATTTGTCTTCTTTATAGAAAACATTAAAAATGCAGGTATAGGGGTTAAACGAATTCGTTTTTCAATAACCTGTCAAAACCCTTCTGTCAAAAACCCTTAACGAGTAAATCAATTATGATAAGTGTTTGCTGGGGTGAGGGTTATGTTATTTGATAATAACATAACAAAATTGATGCAGCTAAATGAGAATCGATTACTTTAAACTCGATTACTAGGAAGCGTTCTTTCTGTTTTAAACGTAATATTAAGGCCATAGACTTTGTTTTTTAATACCACTTAGGTGGCAGACAAGTACACGGTCCACCTGATGGGAAGTGGTTACCGTGGCCATAGACTTGTGCAACACCAGTGGCGTCACACTCGCGTTGCCGACCCTAAAAGACTTGTGGTTAGTTCGATGGCTGTCGCCCTACTAAAGCGATATTGCCAAATTCTATCATTGACTTAAATTCTTTATATGTTGCACAGAATTGAAGTAAATCATCGCGAAATCTAAAGTATTATTATAACTTGATGATGTAATTTTTGTCCAAATGATTTGCCATCAAGTAGTTAGACAAGTATTAGGTTTAGGTTTTACTTGATCAGGATTATTACTAACAAAATAATTTTAGCTAAAAATAAATTTGGCTTTAACAATTTTGAAGCAGTTGATTATCTCTAGCCATGATGGACTATACATCCGGCATAAGTCCTATGGAGCAACCGTTTTTGCACGACTTTCCTTTCTGAACGTTTTCTCCCCACCATTGCAATAAACGGACCTTTTATAATAAATCACGTGGTGATTAATGAAGCCACAAGACAGGGGTTAACTTAGGTAATCATATCAGTATTAGGCCTATACAAAGGATGGTGTTTCATTGAGGTAATGTGTTTTTACGAATACATTTTCAAAAATTAACTATGAATGTTTTTTTTTTATACCACTTAGGTGGCAGACAAGCCACGGTTTCCTCTCTTAAGAGAACATGTTAGGATTTGAGATGTTAATATTGTCAGGATAGGATTAGGTAGGTACATCATCCTGTGTTCTATTGAAAATATGCGTTTCAAGATTACGTTTCTTTAATACAATTTATCGTAATTCTTAGAAAAGATTGAACATTGATATTACATATTATCATCTGAATTGGTTTCTAATATTGTTTTAGATGATTGATCAAATCATACCAAACATTTAGAAGCAAATTCAAACTTTTTTTGGTAAATTTCAATTAAAAATAGTCAACACTCACCAACACCCGACAGTCCTACTCTTTAGGGAGGCTGTCTAACTCAGCTGCGTCATGGATTGCTGACATTACGGAGAGTAGAAAAATATAAAAACTTCTAAAATGGTTTCGTGACCCATGAGAGCATATTCATAAATAAAGACATGTTCAAAATTGGAAACTTTTTGGTTTATGGGTCTTTTTTATTCGGAAGGACTTTTTGTGACGATTTTTAGAATATGAAGACGTCACTCTATTGAAATTATGGTTTAGAAAACCAACCAGCCTAATTGATATATATTATTTGAAGAATTTGAACATTTTATAACTTGCTTGGCCTGTGATCAAAGTCGTTTGTATTTATAGATTATTCTACTTCTTCTCCTTCTACTTCTACACATCTATGTTACACATTCTGATAAATAAATAGTTAAGCAAGCAATTCAAATTGTCTATTAGAAGGTAGATTATTGGAAATATATTTTTATTTTCTATTTATGACTAGTAGGCCTGAATTAGCAGGTTTTGTTTGAAAGCGTTAAATAGTTTGACCATTATAAGTAAATATAAGTGTCACTACTAAGCCACCATTTTGCTCTCAATTCAGTGTTCAATCAAAAGCATCAATAGTGTAAGTATAAGAGTAGGTAGGTATTTCACATTGCTTTTGATTCACTAAGGACGTGTTCAGAAAGTAGTTATTAAGTAAAATCAAAAGGTACCTTACACATGTCTGAAAATCAAAGAAAGAAGAAAATCTAAGAGATACGTCTATGTTGCCATTTTGAGGCTACATGTCTGCTTTGAGTGTCGGTACATGTAGATGACAGGTTGCTAATAAATTGTTAAGTTGAAATTATTGGGATGATGATAACAAGACCTACTCAAGTTTTATTTATTAGAGTTGATTATAAATAAATAAAATATTCAACCTTGTTTTACGTTGTGTATTTTTGTTGGGAACCTGCCAGTTATGGTATTGGCGCAAACAAATGTGGCTATTCGCGAGCAAAAAAGCAACATTGCATTTAGTGCAGCGATTTATTTTCTCTGATATGCCTGTGAGAGCTTTTATTAATGCCCTGTTGCCGTCATGTCGACTATGTTAGTACTTAGTCAAAAATTAGATCTCTCCTTCAGTAAAATGTTGAATGAGTCCTTCTAATTCTGAAAAGTACTAAAATGAAAACGAATGAGGGTGTATATTTTAATAAAAACTAAAATTATATTATTTAACTGCTCTGACTCAAATCTTAATAATAGCAAAATACGTAGGTATATAACGCAACTAATATTCTCAATTAACACGCACGCAATATTATATAAGTCCAACCCCTTCAGTCAATGTGCCTACCGTTTCAAACCTCTTTTTAAACTTGCTTCATTATACTGTAAAAGAAAAAATAATTAACTTTCAAAGAAAGTTCCACGCAAAATATGTTTATTCGAAATATAAAACTTGGAAAAGAATAAAAAAATAGCCTTACGTCCAACTAAAGGAGCTAACTTTCTTTTTAAATTATCTTTGTATAAAAAGTACAAAGTCGAGTAAAAACTCTGTCAGCCAGCAATGTGTTCCGGTGTCCTTTCATTGTTCTTTTGTTTCCTACCAAGATAAACTTTCGTCCCGCCGTGAAGGAAGGCAAGTGTTTTATGCCAGTGTCAAATGTACCGCTTATTCAACTTTGTTTTCTACTGAAAAGTAAATAGTGTTGTACATTCTACTTATTACCTGTTGAGATTGAAACATGGGTACAATGACTCTAATTTATTTACTTAATCAAATGAAAGTAGCTTAGTGGTATGGGTAATGGACTACTGAGACGAGGTCTCGGGTTTGATCCCCAGGTTTTACCATGACACACACCAATGACTTATCGATGCTTTTCGAAGTTATGTGTGTAGTTATCGCAGGTTTATCAGTGCCCGGTTAATGGCAATAGGCTCACCACCTATTACATTGGGACCTAAACATAAACTGGCGAAATGTGGGTGTGGGCACCTTTGCCTACCCCATCGGGGATATAGGCGTGAGATATGTTATGTAATGATAAATCATAGGTATCGATAATTTACAAAAAAAGCGAAACTGTGAGGTAGGTATAGTGTAATATGAAATTTTCGCCACATTCAATATGTGTATCACTAAGAATTAAATAAAAGGTAAAATATTATATATACTGAAGTGGGCGTTAGAAATTTAAAAAAAATTGCAGATCTAAATTGAAATTCCAAGAAAATTTACCACCCCTGATCTCAATATCATCTTCAAATTTAAATTCGGAAGCTATCAGGTTCTAAGCGTTACATCAGATATCCCATTATTAGTTGAACAACAAACTGAGCTAATATCGCGAACCGTGACTAGGGTGTCAATGCTGCAATAATACAGCCGGCTGTACGTGGCGGTGGTGACAAACAGATCGGGAGGAGGCCGGATATTCTCAATTTCCGTGACGTCACTTCGCCGGATTTATGTCACAGTTGCGGGTAGACGGATGACGTTCGTGGCGACCTGTTGGCCTCCGAATATTTGCAAGCGTCGCCGGACCAATGTGCCTTATTAAGTATAAATACGATTTGGGATTTAGTGTAAGCATTTTGCGGTTTCTATTTATAGCGATGTTTTTTGTTAAAATCAGTTGCTTGGTTTTGTAAATGGTTTACAATTCATAATTTCAACGTGTGAATGCGAGAACATCTGCTGTTTTCTTTTTCATAATTGAAAGCTTTCAAAATTGCAAAAGTTAAGATAAAATAAGATGATATTTATTGATTCAACTATAGTAATTTAAGTCACATACAAAACTAGATTTGATATGTCGAATATTGACAGCCGTACTAGTTAAAACTGTGTGAGCTGTCGGCGTCTTCAAGATTAGTACTATAACTTAGGTATTCAAATCATGTCTAGTGATTTCTAGTATTGCTTGCTTAGAAACTTAAATAGAGACATTAAAAACATTCAGTAATAACAAAATTAAAAAAAACCTTGGTTTCCTGTGTGTGTGAGTGTCTGTATATGTGTCTGTGAACTTCTATGTGTATGCATGTTTCTGTGTGTGCATATTGGCATATAATAATATGTTGGTTTGTTAAAGAGAATATGTGTTCAGTTGTTGATTCACGGCTAGGCAGATGTTTTTAGATATTTTAAGAAAAACAAACAAGTAGTGATACGCATCTGGAAACATGTCCATTTCACCCCCACTCACTGTTACGTGGGAATAAATATAAGCTACCTAGTAAATAATAACGACCTTAATTAAACCTAAAAGAAAAATGTTGTAAATATATAAAGTTTTTTTTATCAATAGGACTGCTCCAAAACAACACCTTTTAAATTTAGCAATCGTGTTATAATACCTAACATAAATCATTGGTTAAAAACACCAAAATAAAAGTGCCATAGGTACTACATTTCTCATCTGCCGCTTATAACAAAATATTTTCCCAATAATTCAATTCTAAATTCAAATTGAAGCATTTTCGAATTGGGTATCCGAACGCAATTTTTATAACTTTATAAAACCCGCGTGTTTCACCCGATCTGCTTTCATAAATGTGAAATGCCGGGAGCATTGTTTACTTTTAATATCACTGGCTGGCACGGGGTGGCAAGGCTCGGCACCTAGCTTCTCCTTTTATTATATGTATGCCTACAAAAAGGTAATGGAATAACAAAATGATTGCACACGAAGCTTCTCCGTGGCTATATTCATGTTGTTTTCATATATTGCACTCAGTTTGATACGGCCTTTTAAATATTTATCGTATACAGTTTTAGGGATCGCTTTTTTATCCACGTAAAAGTACAAACGTGTAATCCGTAGTCTACGCACCGAAGTATACAAATCTGAAAGCATTTTTATTATTTCGCTAAATTGAGTAAGTTTCACAATTTCTTCATAACGGCAACTTTGCAGTCATTGCTTTTTTAAACTTATCTACGATTGTTAAAAATGTCTTAATCTCTCGAACAATTCCACATAACATATTTCACCGCGGTCCATATTGTGATTTACACCGTTTGGCAGATGGATGTTCCCTCCGGTGGCCCCGCGACCCTCTGGCATAAATTCTTACATTTAGCACCGCGTCACGAGATGAAATAATGTGTCCTGCTCTGGAATTATTTTGACACCTGCTTCACTGGTTTGAGCCGAATTTATTACCTTGTTTGAATAACTCGTTTTTTTTTTGTTTTATTCGGCGAAGTGGCCTACAATTTTTGACTGACATCTGAGCTTTGCGCTACGATATTTTTTACCTTTCGAAGGCAATATGGAGGGAGCTACGTCAGTTACGCAAATGAAAATAAGACTGATAAATTGAAATGTAACATATTAAACCTGTGCGTTTTGTGACATTCGTTTCCCTCTGGTGTCTTCAATGTGGTGGAAGATAAAGACTAATCCGCATACGCATCCTGTGTGTGGTGACGTGCCGATAAAAAAGTCTTCGCACATATTGTTAAAATATACATCTTCACCATCTTGTCTAGTATTAACTCTGAATTCTATCTGAAACTTAACAAGGACTGTCTTTGACAGTACGTCACGTAATAAAACATGATTAATGATTTAGGAATGAAATAAAAAACTTAACTTAAAACAAAACTAAAACTTAAAATGTCTAGCATGCAAGCATTTGCCAAAACGTATACTAACATTTTAAGATCGTTACTGAAGATAATGTCATCATGTACAGATTCTATAATTATAGAAAACTCCAAGGGAATACTGCTTACCTTCCATAAATTGAAGTGTAGTTTTGTTTTGAAAGGCTTCAACGTGTCTGTCTCACTTTAAAAAAGCTAAGATGATATCTACCTTATTTTCAAATATAGAGTACCCTCTATGCAATTGCCAACCCACCTTAAAACAACCTGCCTACGAGAAAAACAATAAATGGACACAATAAAATAGTTTTCTTTTTACTCCCACATTATGTTCTATATTTAAAACTTACTTTGTCATCCATTTAATCTCCTAATGTGATTTGTGTCGGTAAACACAATTTCGGTTTTGTGTGGCACAATCGTATTGTGCGCCATGACAGCTGACTATGTTAGAAGTGGCAGCAGAATACGCTATAGTATGATACGAATAATATAAATATTATGATATGGTATTATGCCTTTTGTTGAGACTATTTTTGGATTTAAAGCTTTCTATTTATACAGCGTAGGTATGTTCTAAGTCTTCAGTGCCTATAGAATTATAACGCATAGATTTAATGATCGGTACGACGACATGACTGAAGCCAAAATAATACCTGTGTTTTTTTATACTACTCATGTGGCAGACAAGCACATTTCCCACATGATGGGAAGTGGTTACCGTGGCCTATGGACTTATGCAACATCACAAGAGTTCCACTTGTGCTGGCGACCCCGAAAAACCTTCTAATGCCCTTCTTGAAGAACCCATATTGTAGTCGCTTGAGAAAACAGCAGCAGGGAGTTCATTCCACAGCTTAAGGGTGCGTGGGATGAAGTTCCTTTCATAGCGCACATTGCGAGATGGTCGCAATGTGTGAGGATGATTTCCCTGTCTATGGCGAGTGGTGCGATGATAGTAGCTGTAGGCATCATGTCAAACAATTCATCTGAGCACAAATCATTGTATATGCGGTAGAAACACAGCGAGGCAAAGTCCCTCCTTAGGTTGAGGCTCACCGCCCTTCTTTGCACCGAGTCGAAGTGGTCAAGTTGCATGCGCTCCGGCAAAAAGGTGACAGGAGTACTCCATATGGGGCCGGACCTGTGCCTTATAAAGGAGTTGCTGCTCCGCAGTGAAGTACTGCTTGGTTGAAGGTTTGCCTGTAGGCGTAAGTTATACGTTCTTATAATCAGTTTATATGCGTTATAATAAGTCTGTCTTTTATAAATCAGTGTCTGTGCCTCTTTTTTATTTAACACCATTTCCTGAAGTAAGCTACTCATGGAGATATGAGTATTCTCTAATCTCGAATTAACTTTTTCTATACTTCTATACATAATTGGAGATGTTCTGTGCGATAGTGCCCGACGTGCCGTGAAATTTATTTGCGCCGTTATAAATCTGCTTTCTTTTTTTGCCTAAAATGTCGCCTGTTTTATCTCAAAGGACTAGCTAGTTTGGGTCCATTTTATATAATATAGTATTTATAAATTATAATTTGAGCGCATTTTAATCACCTGAATAAAAAATGAAGCGTCTGCGAAAGAATATACTTACTCAGTTTTATTTTACTCGTTATTATATTCTTTTTATACTTTAGAGCAAATTATAGTTTTAAAATTCTAAATTTTAAAATATGTTTAAACATTTTTGATTAGCAGCCTGAAGCGCTGTCGTCTGTGTTTGTTTCAAACTTTAGTTCATATGTACATAGTGCTGTGGTATTTTTTTAAAAGACGAAACAAAAAGCCTCTCAAAAGGTTCCCGGTAGAGTAGAATGTGGGCCACCCCATCTGTTGCCATTGGGTGTCGTACAAGGCGACTAAAACATATTATACAGCCTACACTCAGCCTCAGATGCATGCCTCGAGTCAACAATCGTTCGTGTCAATCAAACCTAGTTCGTGGGACCGAATTTTGTATTCGGTTCCCTCTGCCTAACACTGCGGGGATGGAGGCGTGATTGTATGTATTTGTGAGAAAGTGGTTTTATTTCTATGAGTGGTGTTCGTGAAGACTTCAGACAGTATCGGCCAACCTCAGTTAAACGACTGATATTGGGTGGTTATGGTTATACCCGCTAACGTGTAGCGCGAATACTTTAATGTCACGATTCAGAATTATTATCTCAAAGTACTCGTAGTTAGCCAAAAATGGGTAACTTTAAAATATCTACCTAAATATATATTAGAACACCGTCGTCATAAAGTTATCAGCCTATACACTAAAATAATTGTTATTACATAGTCCATGCAATTAGCAACGGTGCTTGCAACATTAATAGCCACAATAACTGAAGACTTCATAATCCATTATTGTCAATCAATTTGATTGGTGCTTCAATAAAACAGTCAATCGATCCGAGTTGATTAGTGTAATGGGAAGTCATCGGCGTTTAATTGATGATATTCCTGTTAGATATATACTTTAAAAATATTGGTATTAATGTGTATTATATAATTATGTTAGTGTTCACCAGTGGGTGAACACTAACATAATTATATAATAGGTCTAGTTTGAACTCAACTTAATCGTTATTGGAAAGCATTAAATGAATGTACGTTTTCATCACTTAAACGTTGAGGGTAGACGAAAATATCAACTGTTTCTAGTATTTTATGAATAAAACTAAAGTTTATCCATAGCTAGTAAATAAAAATAAACGCTTAACAAGGCGTAGAACTATTTTGTCTGCACGTATTCTTAGATATATCGTGCCACTTTTTCACCGGCAGCCTCCGTGGCGTGGCGGTATTGAACGCGGGCGATACGCAGAAGGTTCGATCCACGCTCAGTGCAAATATTTGTATGCATGATATTTGCATTGATCTGTTCGTGCCTCGGACAGCACGTTAAGCTGTCTGACCCTGTTAGCATATAATTAATCAAATAACCAAAGAATCAATTTCATTTATTCAGTTTAGGCACATATGAGCACATATCGACAGTTGAAAAGCAAAAATGTACAAGCGACATCGACTTTTCATACAAAAAAAGGTCTTAAAGCACATGAAACACTCTTTACAACACAGTGTAATTTGCGTATCAACTCTTCTTGTCGCTTACGTCCTTTAGCATTTCAACCGTCGATATGATCGTCAAAATTTTACAATTATGTTAAGAAATATTATAAAAATAATAAGTGATGTCAATAAACCATTGGAAAATGATTGTTTCGCTGGTTCGGTAGGTTAGTTCTAGTGAGAAGATACCAGCAATAAACTCCGAGAACTATATTAGAACTAGAATATAATATTAGAACTATAAAAAAATTACTTGGATTCATTCGAACATCTATGGCAGTTGTTACGGGTAATTGGAGCCCTATAAAAAGTCCAACAGGTCTACAATGCTTCGATATCGCCATTGGGTTATGGTGGTCAGATAGCAGTCGCTTCACCGAAAATATCGAAATTTAGCCAAATCCGCATTTGGACTGATTTGAACGCTAAGAGGAAGAAAATATAAACTCCTTGCTGCGGTTTTCCCATACGCCTACATTATGGAGTTCTTCAAAAGGGGCATTAGTAGTTTCTTCAGGGTCAGCAGCACGAGTGTGACGCCCCTGGTGTTGCACACATCCATAGGCACGTTAAACACGTCCAAAAAAAAAAAATATTAGCACTACTATTCCATTGGGGTAGACAGAGCCCACATATTTTCACATGCTACGAACCTAGCTTTCATTTCTACTTTCATAATTACTACCATACATAACTTTAATTATAATATTTATGCATTAAAATGAGGTTCTTAAAGCGAAGGTCTTAAAACTGCGCCAGTCCACCTGCACGGTTATGGCGCTTAGCAGAAATCGCGTAGTAAAACATTAAGTGCATTCCCCATAAACTTGCTTCAGCGAGTGTGGTGATGGTGCGCATATAACGTTCACTAAGAAGTTATGGTTCTCATATGGGGTACTTCATACTTGCTTTGTAAGTAAATAAAGTGATGTATGGCATCGCACATTTTCAAACGGATTTCAGAAACAATATATTTCTGAGGAATTGAAAGTGATTTTACACCAAGAGACTATAGAAGTGGTCTCCATAGCTAAAGCTACATTTTCAGTGACTAACATAGAATAGCTACCCCAGTCTTCCCACGGGATCAGGACTTAACAAGATGTATGCGATTTTGATGCAATATTTTATTTAAAGTTTTTTACATTTGTTTAATCGCAATCGGTTAGTTGAGTATAAGCGAAGATAATTGAATGAAATTTAAAAGCATTTAGTATGCTAACTATTCAATTCGATTAAGATATAGAAATAACCGTCGCCGTAAGACGGATATACATAGAAGAATTTGGATGGTTTCGGGCGAAGGTTCTGTGACTTAGTGGTCAGAGCGTTCCCCCTGTAAAGGAAAGATTGTGGGTTCTAATCCCGCCCAAACCCATTAAAAAAATTCTATATTATAATCGAACCGAAGATAAAACTAAAAGTCGCGATAAACGAAAACTACGCTGGCAGAACCGTGAGCACTGCCTAGTAGTTAATAAAACAAATTAAAATATATGTGATGAACTGTGTGTTACACAAGATTCCTTTTTATAACGATCTCCAGTACTCAAAAGTTATGAAAATATTTTGAAATTAAAGTTAAAGGTTTCTGCAAGTTTTAAATTGTCATATTCAAATTCAATGATGTAACTTTTGTCAATGGTTCGATGAATGATTTTGTCAATGGTAATTCACACCCTAACCGGTAGGTAGAGAACGTCTGAAAATCGGATATTACAGCTTCATTAATAATGGGATGTCTTGACCTTACTATTTTTGGGACTCGTGCTATTGAATTTTCTACCAGGTTTAGTAGGCTTAAAACCTGGCATCCACCGATATTGTTATGAGTAAGTATGGTTTCATTTACGGTAACAACATTATGCAAGTGTGTATTATTTATTTACCACCTTTTACGCAAATAGGTAGATGATGAAGTAGGTAGATAATATCATGAGAAAATCTTAGGTAGGTACGGTACTGATTATTCTTAAACTTTATATGATGAGTTTTTCGCCGGAGGTAGGGACAAGACGGTATTCCCGTCCCAATTGAGCAGTCCCACTGGGGAAGTATCTCCACCCTACAGAATACCACGACTATAATAACCTCGTTTTATGTTCCCGGCGGTGGGTAAGGTAGCTCACTGAAGAGTTTTTGTACAGTCAGTGGGAAGACTAAAGACTTGATTGTTTCTTCTGCACGGACGGCAGAGAAACTCTCTGTTCTTACAGAGTCGGTAGCTCTGGTATGTCTGCCCTGGTGTTGCACACGTTCAAATATCACGGTATCCACTTTTCATCGTGTGGGCCTCGTGCTTGTCTGACACTTTCAAGTTGTATAAAAAAGACCATAATCAGTACTATTTTGTGAACATTAATGAATGGAATTTGTATGCTATTAATAAGTTATTTATTAACCGTTTAAGGGATAAATAGAACAATCTAAACGACACAGTGAAGTAGTTTCAACATCTGTTGCCAAGATTATTGCCTAAATAAAGGACCAAATTAGTTAGTTTAACGATCTAACTCTTTGGCTTTGGCAATTCACAGTGTGTAGTAAAACTCATACAGAATGCATGAACATACGAACCGACTTCATAAACAACTGATTTAAAATTATAATTTATAACTGGCAACTCACGCTGTAGTAAGTTTGGTTTAATTTGAAAACGATGGCAACACTATCACATATTCTACAATAATTTTCATGTATTATGTGTAATAGAGAAGGGTTGCTCCGCACGGAGTGTGGTTGTGCAATAAAGTACCTATGCTTTAGAATTGTGAGGTTCTATTCAGTATACCTCAGTCGTTTAATGCGGAGGTATATAAATATGTAAGACCTTTGAGTCTAGCCAAATATCATACTAATTTCGACTTTTCATCTCTTAGTTAATACCTTATTTTAGAGCGACAGTTCAACTGTCTGTCGAGATAAAGGAACACAAGATCGATTCGAGCCAAGAAGTGCGACTGTAAACTAAATTATCAATGCCAGTATTCACCCAATTTCGTTTATCTGAAGATTTGAAATCTCTTCAACAAGATGGTAAACATTTCACTTTTTATGTGCTAGCTCGTATATTTGTGAAGTACCTATCTAAAACGTAATTTATTTCACGTTATGGTGTCGCTCTACTTCATTTTCCATTTCCTTAGCTTTCACAACCAATGTAGTATATACTTATTCATTGGAATTGAAATTGATTAATTGCTATCTATTTTCATCAACAATTCAGATATTTTTATAATTGTGATTTCTGCACTCAAACGCTTTATACAAATCTTGAGAAAAACATTTTGGGACAGTGTGTTTGTGTATATATTAAGAAAGAAGCTAAATAAAGACGCATAGATTATCTATTTCGCAAGATGCAAAGAAAATTACAGAAAAATATTCAAGCTAAAACTGCATTTTGCACCTAAATTATGAACTGTTCTCCACTAACGAAGCCACTGTAAAACGCTGGGGACGCTCGTCATAAAACGAACACGGGCTTGAGCGCTATTTAAAAGCGTGTGTTCACTAGTTTCAAATCTATCTGTTGGCAAATATCAGTTCACCAAAATCATAATATGAGTCCTATCTATCGCGATATCGATAAAATAAATTCACGATAGTTCGTATACAAATATTAACTTTACTATCTCAATTCGATTGCAAACTAACGTGTCGTATCTTAAGAGAGACCGTAGTGGAATATTTGTCACCTATGCAGGTAGACGTTGGTTATGTTCTAAGATGAAGAGGAGAGAAATCAAAAGTCTATTAACATGTTGAAATATTACTTAGTAATTTAATGATATTCTTTTATACCTTGTAATCTTCCTGGTGATCAAATTCACGATGCAACGGACTACTCTTCTGGATATTTTGTCTTCTGGGTTGGTCCTTATACCGACGGTGTCTCCTATTTGTGTCCATATAAGTTTAATGTGGCTTATGCTGCTTGTATTAAACCTTTTGCAAATATCGTCTATCAACTGGCTTGTGCCACACTGATACTGCGTCAAAGGGCAAAATATTTTCATTAAATTATAAATGCGCCATTCCATTCAAAAGTCGGTGTCCAATTTGAATCATTTTAGATGTAAACTCAGTGTGTGATCGCCCTAAATTCTGAAGCGGGTAATATAATATTGAGATTTTTGATACGGCACACTAACAAGGTTTTGGAAACCACGGAAATGCTAAATTGGGACTAAAGTTCTCGTCTTACGCGTTCTCGTATTAAACATAAATGATGGCCAAGTTATGTTTTACTTCATTACTTCGCGTGGTCTTCGAAAACTGACTGTTTTCTCTTAACGTTTAATATATCTGCATGTCTTGCTCTGTTACTTGATAATAGGGCCTAGAATTATACGTATTGGGTTTGATATTTCATACTTATAAGGTAGTTAGATAATTTTACGATAACATCTTTCTTCGAAACCGGTTTCCTGAATATAATATGATAAAATATTAATTTTAAGTAAAAGCATACAAATTAGACTAAACCTATTCGCACCAAAAACTTTCAAAGCAACGACAAAATACTTTTATAATCTTTTGAATAAGTAACCAAAAGACTTTTGTAAATTCCAAACTTATCAATAGAAACTTGACAAAAACCCTCGGGGCTCAAAAGCCTTTTCTCGACAAATAATTGACAACGTTGAGTTACCAAGGGCTGGATGGATCACAATACTAATGCTGTTTATGAAGTCCCCTCTCATGTACATTCCTTGCTCCTTGCTTTATTAATGAATAAAAATATCTATATTTTATATCTTTATCATTTTGAGTAATATCCCATTTTCTTGTACGTTTGTCTAACTCGTGTCTCATTAGCATATCATATATTAATCTCTTGCATCTATCGGGTTTTTTGTTCATAATCGATCATTTTTATTTATTTATTTATTTCTTATATACATAAATCATTACAGGCAAACATGTCAACAATGATAAATTAAGAATTTCCAATTTAAAACAATATATAATTCCTAATTTAAAACAAGCATTGATAAATAATACAATTAATAATTTCGATATAAAGCAACACAATCATTTAAATAATAATTGAAATAAATAATAATTTAATTGGCATAATTCATTAATTTAACCAATGTGTTTATAGCATTTATCTGGAATAAGTATTACGCAGTTCATTTTTGTTTTATATATTAGGAGTTAACCTCTCCGACTAAAATAGGTAAAATGTGTGTACTGCAAATTAGAACAACTTTGTTGGTAATGTACGTTAAAACCTGCCTTTGCAAGTCCCAAAGCACGTAAATAAATAGAATATCAAAGTTGAAATCCTTAGAACTTTGATCATTTCCTTAAGTTGACTGTCATCGTGTAGCCAAATCTCTCTATATGTTATAACTTCACTGTAGTTTTGTATGGTAGGTAAGTTTGTCTTATAAAACACTGATTCCTTTTGACGTGTTAACACATGAACGCAAATAAAGACTGACTTTGTTATCATAATCCAACCAATTGTGTTCCAGTCTTATACAAATTCAATATGTGGTTATAGGCCTTGTATCTTGAGCATGGGCAAATAGCCCGGGGGCCCGGGTAAAGGGGACTCTCACTTAAGAGTAATGTGTGAAGGCGGTTCAGAGTAAATGTTATTTTGCTTAATATCTTAGGCTTCACTGCGCTTTGTATTTGCATCAGAAACATCTTGAAGTACATTTGTTATTTAAATTACTGTTGCTATAACTAGATGGTTCTACATAAAATGAATTCAATATTATTGTTTACACTTTACATTGCTTAAAGTTTATCAACTCAATTGAATCAGTCTATATATGTGTAATGGCTGTAATGTTTTTTCCTTATCTTAATTAAACTGAATAAAACATATTGAATTAAATTGCCTTCTAAAAAAAAAATAAAAACCTTATTCAAAGTTATTGTGAGATGTCCTGAAATTAGATATTCAAACATACATACTTATATATAATCACACCATTATCCCCGGAGGGTTAGACAGAGGTGAATTAACACCCAAATTTCATCAATCATTAAATTCGGTCCCACGTAATGGGGGTGAGCCTATTGCCGTCTTCCGGGCACTATTGTTCACTCAAGCCATGCATCTGAGGCTGAGTCTGGGCTGTAGGTATATATCTGTCCGATGTTAAACAGCCCTATCCCTTCGTCGCCTTGTACGACATCGCATGGGAAGAGATGGGGCGGTCCAAATTCTACTCTGCCGGGAATCACGCGGCTTTATTCAAAAATGAAAACCAAAATTAACTTTGTTTTATTCAAACCCGCGAAGTCCTTCTCCTCACATTTTTTAACGTTAGTAGTAAATTTCAATAAAGACGTAGCCTGAAATCTAAAAAAAATCATTAGATATTATTACATTAGACCGAACTGCAACCAAATTGACGCGAAACAAAAAATATATAGATTATTCTGTAATACAAGTCTACTATAAGGGAATCATATATATTCAAGTTAATCCTTTTAGAAGCCAGACAGTGAATTAAGGCTAGGTATTAATAAATATCTCTACTAAGCCCTTTGAGCATTTTGCGTTTTCTAAAATCTATCTCTTGTAGTGGCTGGCTGGTCATTGTTCTCTCAATATTATCATGTTAATTTAGAGTTAAGACGCTTAATTAAATGTTTTGTTACGTTTTAATTAGATTTGTTATAAGTTTTTAAAGAAAATATTTCGAATTTGCTCAATTTCACACGTCTTATATATATATATATACAAGTTGGCGACAATTGGCGACAAAACAAATAATTGTATTTTTTGTTGTGTCTCTGTCTACAACTTGTTTCTTTGCGGAAACGAGAGATTAGGAGGGTAGAGGGTTATAATATGTTTACAAAAAATTGCAATAAATATACGTTGGTTCTCTTTAAAAAAATATCATCATTCTTTAACATTAACAGCAATAAAAATAAACAGGTATACATTCCCTAATCTCTTCTCCATTAATAGGTACCTAATAATACCTTCCAAATTTTTTATGACAGCGAACTATAAATATTAGAATACTTAATAAATCAAGAGTTCAGGATAACAGTAGATATGTACAAACAAGGCAGATCCAAAACGCGGCGCCGCATAAACCATTAGGCGGCCATTAAAATTATGTACTTACCCCATCGTGGTATAATTTTATGAACGGGCAACACCGGAGTACAGTCAACAATGAAAAATATTTATCTGATTTATTTATTGTAAGGATGCGGCGAGTGCTGGAACGAGATTATACCCTAGGGTTGGCAATTATTTTCAGATGGTCGTAACTGTTATAACTTGTACGTTTATAACTTAAAATCTTGCCAAATTGATGTAGAGAATATCACCACCTAAATATTGTAAACACCATAACTCTATTCATCTTCTAAGGGACTAGTCAAGAGGTTATGTCGTTACGGTTTTACCTAACAGAATAGCTGTCTTAACCACTTGTTTCTTTGCTACTGCCTTGCCTACTGATGCTGGAAATTATCCAAATTAATATGGTCATCCCCTATGTATTTAGCATGGATCGAAACGAAAAATAAAAAAAAATACCTATCAAGATTCATACTTTAAGATTATTTATTATCCATAAAGCTACCGGCGATGGCGTCTGCGTAAAAACTTTGATGATCTATAATTTATTCATAAACATGGTAAATAAAGATCTTAAGGTATATAAAAGTACAACATACCACAGCATGAAAATTTTCGAATAAATACTATAAAATTATTAATTGTCTATCAGCAATAGCGTCAGTCTAGATGTGATTTTTTTACTTATTATATCTCTGTACATATTGTATAAATAGTATGAAATATTATCTTAGTGGTAAAGGAGGTAACCCTATGTTCAGTACTAAATACGGGGCCCTTCGTGGCTGGCATAGATAACGCACGGTCTGTCGCGCACCTGCAAACTGTTAGAGGAGGCAGTATATTACGAAAATTTTCGATAAGATAAATAAATTATGAAGGGAATTGGGTGTAAAAAGTATAGCGTCTGATATTGGAATCATACTAGTGGCTAACTGTGACTTTGTCTTTATTATCATACGGATGTCGATACCGTACTTTTATACAAATGAGAATGAGATTTTCACAGGAGGTAGGACACGACGGTATTCCCGTCCGAATTGAGCAGTCCGACTGGGAAAGTACCTTCATCCTCCCGGCGGTCGGTAGGGTAGCCAGAGCTCACTGGAGAGTTTTTGTGCTGTCAGTGGGAAGACCAAAGGCTTGTCCTGATTTTGTGTTCTGCACTGAAAGTACATAAAATCTCTGTCCTTACAGGGTCGGCACTCGGCAGCACGGATGTGACTCCACTCTGGTGTTACACACGTTCATAGGTCACGGTAATCACTTTCCATTAGGTGGGCCGTGTGCTTGTCTGCTACCTAAGTTGTATAACAGAAAAAAAGAGATACTTAACAGTTTAGTGGTTTTATGATGAAATTCTTTTAGTATCAATGTAATTGGGAAATTTATCATGTTGTATTGTTTTGAGTTTCGAATATTACGGCCCTGTTGCGGGCACCGTGATCACGGAGGAACTGGAGTATTGGCGGTGAACAGTCAAAAAAGCTTTTTTAGGAGTAAATATATGGATTTACCGTCTCTCGAGTTTCTTTACTACGCGTATCTGTACTATCACAGCGCCGATATATCGGCAACTCACAACAATACAACATGGTAAATTTCCCGATTACTTTGATACTAAAGTGAGTGACCATGATAGTTTAAATACCTATATTTTTTTGTTTATATAGCGTAGAATCACAAATGTTTTTTTAATAACTAACCTAACCTCATAATAAAAAACAAAATCACCTTGAAGTAACCTATCTTTTTTTTTTAAATTGCATTTAGATCCTAATTACTTCTGTTCGATGAAAAGTATAGTACCTATTTGACATCACTGTGTTAAGATTCATTATTGGAATCACACATGCATTCTCATTAAAACCTGGTAATCTTCGATTCTTACTATTCCACATCAGTATAAAATAGATTAAATAATAAATAAAAAGATTTCTTTCATGACGACAGGAAGAAAGATAGTTTTCCTTTAAATAAATAATTTGATTTGATTATCTAAATGAGTAGAGTACCCAAAAGTTGAGCATGTGAGGGATAATTCCCGAAGTTCATATATTATTCAAGACGTTACAAGCTTTAAGAAAAATGCGGTACCATTTCGTCTATATATCTGAACACCTTGGCAAAAGTAAAATCTGCTTATTAGTAATGAAGGTAGAAAGGTATATGTGGGTTGAGACCGATTGCAGATATACTTAAGAGGGTGTAGTGAAGACAGTCGACAAGGTACTCTGAATTGGCTAGTAGGGTAAGTACAAAGAATAAATAACGAAGCAAGTACATTTAAGTAAGGTAAATAAATAGACAGGTCGATTGGAATTAATGGACCTTCCCGCTTTGCTGAGTTCTGTTCATATTTCGAAGGATTTAGCGTAACGTGGGCCCAGAGAAAAGTTTAAAAAAAATGTTACCATGTGTCACGAGAACGAAACAAGAATTCTACGCAGGAGGAGCCACAGACATCAGCTAGTCATAAATCTTTCTAGAAACGTATCCACGCTGTGTTATACTCACATAATAATACAACTTATTTAATATGTGTTATTCATCAGAAACATTTTAACGCTAATTTACAAATCCAGTTAGTATTCCACGCCATCCGGATATCGGATGTCCGGCTAAACTTATGCCGGATACTAATATGCGGATGAAATAACCGGTCTAATTATTTATCTTACGGATGCTGTTCCACTATTATGCAAGTAATGAATAGCCGATGTCGGTTTGTATTTGTGTTTAAATTATGTGATTTGTTGATGGGGCTGCAAGAGTAAATAAATCAAAGTCTCGTTGATATTATGTTTAGTATTAATTAAGTATTAGTTACTGTTTTTAACCCACAGCATGATACTGTATGAGAAGAAATTACATATTCTGACTTTCTATTCTTCATCATTCATTCTTCAATTTAGAATTAACATCATTTTTAGGGTTATTATCAGGTACGGACCTGAAGAGGAAAAAATCGGATCATTTCGTTGTCCGTCCGTGTGTTTGTCTGTCAAGACCTCTTTCTCAAGAATGCGTGAAGGTATCAAGTTGAAATTCATACCACATACTCAGGTCTGTAACGCCTTGAAACTGTGCAAAAAAAAACAAACTTCTAAGTGAACACAAGCAGAATATATTACGGTTTATGTAGCATAACTACGTCCCTGTATTCAATTTTGTGTGAAACGTACTTGACTGGCTTTTTTTACACTTTCAACTTTATCTTTATCGTTTTATTTTGCCAAACAACAATTTTAGATAGGTAACTTTATTTTATTGCAATGACAATAATATTTTTACTTGACACAACCCTTATGAAATTGAAGATTTTTTTCTTCTATCATTCTAAGGTCAACACTGAGTTAAGCTCGCCTTTGTACTACAATATCCTTCTATTTTTTTTTTGTTATAAAAATGTGTTTTGTGTACAATAAAGAAAATATTTTTTTTAAATAGTGCCCACAACAATGGGCAATATCAACAATGGACAATGTCACTAGTAGTTTCAACAATGGGAACAAAATACCTAAAATTACGTGAATATCACCTGTCAAAGACAAATTATACCCAATGGGTCTATATTAGCCAAATCAGTTGAGGTGGGTTTGTCTAGGAACGGGGTGGGATGTACCTGTGACCGGGCAAGGTGATATAGGCGAATATATACATAAACTCAAACGTCTATATACCCGAAGGGGTAGGCAGAGGTACTAGCACCCACATTTCGCCAGTTAATGTTTAGGTCCCAATGTAATACATGGCGAGCCTACTGCCATTAACCGGACACTTATAAAGCTGCGATAAATACACACATAACTTCGAAAAGCATATAAAAGTTATTGGTGTGTGTCATGGTAAAACCTGGGATCGAACCCGAGACCTCGTCTCAGCAGTTCATACCACTGGGCTATATATATATACATACCTAGTCTAGCACTCTTTCCATGGGAAAATTATTCACTGCCAATCGTATGGATTGTTTTAGGGACTCCAAATTATCATGGCGTTTAGAGCAAGCCATACTCTCTAAAACTGACCATAAATCATAATCCAGCGGATTAAGATCGGGACTAGACGACGGCCAGTCTTCAGCTCTGATGAAGTCCGAAACGTTCACTTCCAACCAAGACTGCGTGGACCGAGCTTTATGACCCGGCGCTGAGTCTTGTTGGAAGGACCATACTTGGTTATTGAACATGGTGTTGTTAAGGGGTTTAACTACCTTCTCAAGAATGGTATCTTGATACACTTGTGCCGATGTTTTGATACCTTTTTCACTGAAATATGGCTCAGTCCTTCATAGCTAACACCCCACCAAACCATCACTGAAGTCTGATAATGCCCACGTTGCACTCTGTCGACTAATTGGGAAGCTTCCTTAGAGCTTTGAGCATAAATACGGTCATTTTGTTTGTTAAAATGTTGCTCAATTGTAAAGATTTTCTCATCCGTAAACAAAATTTTTCTGTGACCTCCCTTTGCGTACCGCTTCAGTAGTTGCTTCGATTTTACCACCCTATTCTTTTTTTAATTATCAGTTAAAAAATGACCAGTGCGTCTCTTATAGGCTGCAAGCCCTAAGTCATCTTTTAAAATGCGCGACATGGTTCTGGGTGCTATCTTCATTTCCCGAGATAAAATCTTTTGCTTTCGGACAGGATTTCTTCGAATTCTTTCCCTTACTGCTTTGACCACCTTTTTCGTACGAACACTACGTGGACGGCCAGATCTTTTTCTGTCACAAACAGAGGAGGTCTCATTGTACCTATTAATAGCCAGGTACACAAACATTTGACTAATACCAAGCGTATGGAGAGTTTTAAAAATTGCATTCGGCTCCATACCAACTTTGTGTAATGCAATCACAGCGATTCGGTTTTCTTTATCACCCCACTCCATTTTAATATAGCAAAATATTGTACAATGTATTGGCGCCAAAATTAGAAAACACAATGAACAATCGTATAAAAATGACAGATTCCAAATTCAAATGTAATATCTTTCTTATTTTAATTGTAACAGTATTTATGGCCAGTATATACATAACATTTCTTTCAATATTTTTGTATTTCAGTCTTTGATGTAAGTAAAATATAGAGTTTTTAGAGTAAGTGGTATCTATTCTTAATTATATATGTAATTACAAAATTTATTAAACTTATATCCCATCATCTATCACTAAATTCTAAATATGCATCATATATAGAACAAAGTGCCCTAAACCGTTTTGCATAATCCTGCGTCTCAAAGGTGCAATCATCGTTCTTAATGGAACGACTCTCGTAATTTACCAATGAATTTGGTCTTATACGAGAACTATCGGAATTTACGAGAATGTAGCCACTTTATCGCGCCCTGAGGCTTATATTAGATAGGGTTGCCGTGTAATCGGGACGCAAAATACTCAATAAACTTGTATAATTATTGCCAACCGTCTGTTTTGCTAATCTATGATTGTGAAATGGCTAATGATGTTAACTTTCATATCTATATGAAAACTTTGTTATCATTTTTATTGTATTGCTAATACAGCATTCCTTTATATTCCTGTTTTATCTTAACTAGCTGTTGCCCGCGGCTCCGCCCGAGTGGATGTCGGTTATCGTTTAGTGTTGAGTCAACAAGGCAGCTGATGTAATAAGGAGTAATGTAGGCTACTTTTATTTTAGAAAAAAATTATGCTCAATAGCGTTGACTCTACACTAAGCGATAACCGACATCCACGCGGGCGGAGCCGTAGGCAACAGCTAGTCTTATATAGCCTGCATCTGAAAATCCTTTCTTAGGAGATGCCTACGTCAAGGTAGCTTTATGCATGCAAAGTCTCAGCCCGATTGGTTTAAAATTGACAAAGTTTCACACAAACTTCCATCCCCTATTTTATCCCCTTGGGGGTAGAATTAATCAAAATCCTTTCTTAGTGGATGCCCACGTCATAACATCTACCTGTATGCCAAATTTCAGCCCGATCCGTCCAGAGGTTTGGGCTGTGCGTTGATAGATCACTATGTCAGTCAGTCACCTTTGAGTTTTATATATTTAGATATATCTGTTTCTTGATTTCTGTGGTTATATTTTAGGTGTTTTGAGAAACAATAAAAAATATGATACGCCATTCTAGTTCAATAGATCTGAATAGGCTGTAGGTACTTTATTTCTGCTATGTTTTTGTAGCGCGTGGTTTCCGGCAGAGTAGAATTTGGTCCACCCCATCTCTTCCCATGCGGTTTTGTACAAGACGACTAAGGGATAGGGCAGTTTAACATCAGACATAATATGTCTGATGTTAAAATATACAGCCCAGACATCGCCTCAGATGCATGGCTCAAGTCAACAATAGTGCTCGGAAAACGGCAATAGGCCCATCCCCTATTACGTAGGATGGAATACAGTGACTGGTGAAATGTGAGTGTTAATTCACCTCTACCTTACCCTCCGGGGATAAAGACATGATTATGGAAAAAAAATTAAATTGAAAAAAAAAATGAAATAAAATTTATTTACGGAAAACAAGCATTGTTACAATAATTTTTCTTCTGTCTAACTGTATATCAGTTTGTTGTTATATGTAGGTATGTATGTATATGCTTTTGTACCTTAAATTGTACTAGCCCAAAATGATTGGAGTCAGAACCCAGTACAATTTAATACCTAGGTATAATAGAAGTGAAGCAACTAAATCCAACACCACTTACCGAGTGATCTCCCATTCTCTCAAAATTAGCTAATTGAACAACACTAGTGAAGTGCACACAGTTCGAAGGAACATTCCTCTGTTTGCTATTTAAACGCTACGTTGCTCGCGTACCGAACACGAATATCGAGTACTGAACCAATCCTTTTTGAACTATCTGCAATGTGACAGAGCGAGTTAGAATCACGGTTGGGTGACCGTCACGCACAAAAGAAAATAAAGGCCATTTTTAGTGCATTGCCGCTTTGTTTCAGTGGACGGGACGTGCTAGATTTTGTCCCAAACTTGTCTGACTTTGGTGAATAAACTAAACGAATTCAGTAAATAATCTATACTATACAGCAAATATTGCTTTCTTGTTGGCAGTGGAGCCATATTTTTATTACCATAATATCGAAATTTATTATCACTACTTTATTAATAACAATTTATTATTGTAGATAGTTTACCGCACTCATAGAAACTATAGGAAATGCAGCATTGTTCAAAATAAATCAGCTTAAGAAAAAGGTTAGACCTTTTTTTTATACCACTTAGGTGGCAGACAAGCATACGGTCTACCTGATGGGAAGTGGTTACCGTGGCCTTTGGATGTATGCAACACCAGGGGCGTCACACTCGCGCTGCTGATCCTGAAGAAACCTAATGCCTCTTTTGAAGAACCCCACATTGTAGGCGCATAGGAACCGCAGCGTGGGATGAAGACAGTGCGTATCGTCTCAGTTCGCAATGTGTGAGGATGAATTCCCTACCTATGGCGAGCGGTACGATGATAGAATGTAGCTGTGGGCATCATGTCAAACAATTCATCTGAGCACAAAGTGTACCTTTTCCGATCAACGCGTTTTATTCGTTTCAAGATAAAGATTCTCAACCACTTAAAGATACTTACCTACTCTTGTTTTATTCATAAATATAAAAAGTGGAAAATGAATAATAATTAAAGTAAACAATTCACTGAGTACTTTTAATATAATCATGTATTAAATATATATCTCTCGATGTTACATCTCGAAAAACAAATGTTCCTGGTCCCCCTACCTTACCTGTCCATGCTTACATTTAATTTACGAAGCAAACTTTACTTTGAATTTGAGTGCTCCTAAATTTTTTTAGATCCGCGATAGGGAGGCAGCTAATTTGTTTTTTAATATCCATTTTTTACAACGAAGTGCTCTTTTCAACAAATAAAGGTGTTAAAATCAACAAATTTCTTTTGTGCCATAAATTTTGTGAATGATAACATCTATTCCCCTGCAGGTTCGGTGTTGGGATTATTTATGGGGTGTAATAATTGATTCTTGTAGCGATAATGCTGCTATTATGGAGTGAGAAAAAGTGTATCTGCATTTTTGTCTAGAAACTTGTGACTTAGGTTCCAAAGTTTCTAAGTATTATTGCTATTATTGTTATTCTAAGTTATATTTAGAATGATAATATATTAGTTTTTTAAAAGCAAATTTTTAATAAACGCAAATTAGTAGTTAATTGCAGTAAAATTTTAAAAGAAAGATGTATTGTTTTTGTTATTCTTACAACTCGTGCGAATTGCTGTATTCCATCTATCACCTTCTTAAAGTTATAAACGTTTTTTTTTCACTTCACAATCAATCAATTAGCCCACCGTTGTCCACTGCTGGACATAGGCCTCTCTCAATGTGCGCCATTTTCTCCATAAATACGTTATCATATTGTATGATGATTGTTTCTAAGAACAAGCAGAAATTATAACAATGATTACTAATAGATTATGCCAGGCTCTAATTAATCTAGTGTTAGATAATTTGTGACAGATAATAATTGAAACAGTGCATTTCATGTTAATTTGCATAAACAATGCTATCTATTATGTTGACATTATACGATGATTTGATAGCATTATTAGTCTATCTAAATATCTAACCTGCTATCTGTCAATAACTCGGTGAAATCTAAACTTAATCTATCTCAATAAAAGTCGTACCGATATCAAAATTTCGACATGTTTTGCATTAATTCACATCAAACTGTCTGAGTAATTTAATACTCACATCACATTTTGACATAATTTATTGTCTATTCTTATTTTAATTCTAATCTTCTCTTACAAGATTTGTGCATCCTTGTCAAATTTATGTCAATTTTTTTTTACACCACTTAGTTGTCAATTATCACAGACAATACTGAACGCTCATTGGTTACCTTGTTCTTCTTCAGACTATTTTATATCTTTTTTTTTTTTTTTTTTTTTTTTATATAGGACACGTCAATTGGACTTCGCCTTGCCTGATGGTAAGCTGAAGGCAAAATCCCAGAAAAGAGGGTCACCATTACTTACACATACCGTGTGACAATGGTGACACTCAGCTTGACGGCCTTATCATATGCTTTTTCACGCCCCGCTTAAAGGACCCGGGACTGTAGGAAGAAGGAAACACGTGAGCTGGTAATGAATTCCAGGCCTTAATGGTGCGACAGAGGAAAGAGTCTCCGAACCGCTTGGTTCTTGATCGGATGTTTTGCACCGTGTGCGGATGACATCTAAGACCTGCACGCGTTGTCCTGTGTAGGAAAGGGGAGGGTGGGACTAATTGGAAGAGCTCATCAGAACACTCCCCATGGTACAGACGGTAAAATACAGCCATGGACGCAACATCTCTACGCAGCTGTAAAGATTCTAGGGTGTTCGTGATCTCGGGATTCCCAATGATGCGGATCGCACGTCGCTGCAACCTGTCGAGAGCATCTAGTAAGTACTTTGCTGAACCATCCCAGAGATGCGAGCAGTACTCCACACAGGAGCGAATTTGTGTCTTGTATAGAAGACACCGCTGCTCCGGCGTGAAAAATCGTCTCACTCTGTTCAGGACTCCGAGTTTTCGTGAGGCTGTTTTGATGATGCTTTCGATGTAGTTTTTGTTATTCAGGTTGCAGCGTACATCCATACCTAGGATATTGAGATTGTCCTGCAGCGGCAGTGGCGTGCTCTGAAGAGTGGGGAGGGGAAGGAAAGAAGATACTTTTGCTGTAAACGCACATGCCTGCGTCTTCTTGGCATTGAACTCAACCAGGTTCTCAGAGCCCCATTGAGAAATGTGATTCAGGACCCCGTCAAGCTCAGTGACAAGAAGCTGCCTTTTCTCTGCGATATCTGACTGCTTGGCCGCTGGATGTCCATGATAACTCCCATGTAAAGTGCTATCGTCTGCATAACAATGAACATTGCCGGTAGACAGCATGTCGTTGATATGCAGAAGAAAGAGAGTGGGTGATAAGACGGACCCCTGGGGCACGCCAGCATTAACCTGCAGAAACTCTGAAGCTCGTCCGTCACAAAGGACGCGAATACGGCGCCCCTGCAGGAAGCTAGCAACCCAGTTGCACAGCCTAGAAGGCAGACCAAAGGCAGGTAGCTTAGAAAGAAGCGATTTGTGCCAGACTCTATCGAAAGCTTTGGCGATGTCAAGACTAATTGCCAGTGACTCGCCGTGCTTGTCCATAGCCTCACCCCAAAGATGGGTAACGTATGCTAGTATCTACTGTTGATTGATAGCACTTGGTGGAATTGGTTGTTATACTTGTACTTTTCCACAACATTTTTTATTATTACACCTGACCGGTTTCGCCTTACGGCATATTCAGAGGTTTACGATTGCAGTTAAGAGTATACTTCTTAAACCATTCTTTTTTCTACATCTTAGCGTTAATTCCAGTCGCATCAGAAGGTTTCACCTTGGATTCTGGGGTCTGCTGTACCAGTCTCACTGCGGAATTGGCTGAACTTTGATAATTTCCGTGCTGCGACTGTCATCTGACCTCCACAACTCAATGGCGATTATACGTGAACAATCATTTTCCTCCAATGAAAAGTGAATGAGCGTAGTATTTAATGTGCTACATTGACAGAAATCGGGAATTACCTACACAATAGATTTGGGTAAATTGCATAGTTTCGGAATAGTAAATAATTTATGAATATAGGTACCCATTTATGTACTTTGTAGTATTAACATCTTAACGTACTTTTCCCTCAATATTTTACATTATCGTTATAAAAAAATTGCAAAGAGAAGTCCCAACTAGATATCTAGAAAGACACTCATTGACTAAAAGAATAATGTACTAAATGATCACAGTAAAACGAAACAGTATCAAATCCATTGATGGATTCCATTAGAACAAAACGTGGAATCAAAGCCATTGATAGATTGCATTGAACAAAGCGTGGAATCATATCCATTGATGAATGCATTCAATGGATTAAATTGAAAGAGAGCTAAGTAATCACTCTGTTGATCGCGACAGTACATATTCTCAAATATCACTCAATGTACATTCGAATACTGAATTGACTCCCAGCTATATTTTTACCAAACAGTGTGTACAATCGCGCTCAGTTGCGTACCCACGTACAGTGAAATACAAACACATGTCTATATGCCAGTACCCTTTACGCCCGTCTACGAGTGCTTTTCCACATTGAATGAATTTAGCATAACACTGTACGCCTTTACCCACATTATGTTCCAAAATACTCGAGTTTGCATTCTATTACCGCGTATCGTTGGAAATTGACTGTTTTATTCTTGTTTCGGGTGGGAAAGAGATGGCAAGAGTTCATCTTATTTGTTTGCTTATAGAATGACAAATAAATTTCAAATCAGTTGATAAAATATGACCAGATGTGATGTATTTAGCACTTTGTATAGTAATTTCTTCATTAAGAATTCTTCTCCATTATACTAGTCAGGCTATTTCCACAGAAGTTGAATTGTGAAAATCGTAATATTTCAGTTAAAATGTCAATTTTGTTCGCGAACTATTTGAAAATGATATAAATTTTCTAACAAATTTGTAAATGATGATCAAAATTAGATACTACCTAAATTATTGTTACTTACGGTACAGGTATGTCATTCGTTTTTAAATAAGAAAAAAAACCTTGGTCCGTGTTGATTGTAACATAAAAGCGTGATAAACAATAAATAACTGTCTAGCTAGGATGTTTTTAGATTCTTCTTAGAGCAACTCTCTAGCAACCAAGTTAAAATAGTTTTGTTTAGAAATTTGTTTCGAATTTAACTTTAGAGCTGAATAAGGTTTCGCTTTCTGACTTCTGCCTTGAACTATGAAACTGAACCTCTCTTAGAATTAGGTTTGGATGTTCGCTGCAACCTGAATAACAAAAAATACATCGAGAATATCATCAAAACAGCCTCACGTAAACTTTCCCCTGAACAAAGTGAGACTTTTTTTCACACCGGAAGCGTCTTCTCTACAAGACACAAATTCCTGCGTGGAATACTGCTGGCATATCTGGGATGGCTTAGCAAAGTACTTACTAGATGCTCTCGACAAGTTGCAGTGACGTGCAGTCCGCATTATTGGAAATCCTGAGGTCACGAACACCCTAGAGCCTTTGCAGATGCGTAGAGATCTTGCGTCCTTGGCAGTATTTTACCGTCTGTACCTGTAAATATTCGGATCAGTTCTTCCAATTAGTGCCACCCTCCCCTTTCCTACACAGGACAACACGTGAACAGCTTAGATGTCACCCGCATACGGTGCAGAATATCGGATCAAGAAAAAGCGGGTCGGGGACTTATTCCTTGGTCGCACCATTAAGGTCTGGAATTCATTACTAGCTCACGGATTGTAGGAAGCATCCTTCTTCCTACAGTCCCGGGTCCATTAAGCGGGCGTGTAAAAGCATATGATTAGGCCATCAAGCTGATTGTCACCATTGTAACATGGAATATCTGTGTAATGGTGACCCTCTTTTCTGAGACTTTGCCTTCAGCTTACTATCAGGCGAGGCAAAGTCTAATGGACGTGTCCTAAATATAAAAAAAGTAAAATTTTATAAATTGCCCTTAGCATTTTATAAAAAGCTGACCCGGCAAACGTTGGGCCATATAGAAAGGGATTCCGATAGGAAGGTGAAAATTAATCAGAAAACTTACTTTTCTAGTAAGTCTACTCTTTGTCCTGCCCAGGCGCTCAGGCTCAGCGATCGTCATCTCTTGTTGTGCTACTGAGACTATTAGCTACATAATTGAAAACAGCCCGAAACAAAACCTGTTATGTTGAACAGAAGTGGGTTTACCCCAAATTGTTTATTTCGTTATGTTGATGAGCTCTTTGATGCTCCATCAACATTAGACGAACTATGTAATCTTGATCCCGTATAGTAAGTAGAAAAACATGCGTGAATTCTTTGTCAATGTTGCCTTGGTGCCGCTGCGGTGGCAAGTGCCATAAGTACTCTAGTTCGATTCCCTATCAAAATATTATTGATACTGTCTATTAGAACACGACGTATATGTTTTGTCAACCCTCATAATAGGAATGTTTTACCAAGATCCTTGGCCTCAAGGCAATCTGACTTGCAGACCCCTATATCTGCTAATTGATGGATGAAACTATAGCGCTGGTTTTCCCTTGGTTTGGAATGACTTGGCAGTAGCTCCAATAAATGCCACTATCAACTAAATTGTGGAAAGGAGAAGTACATAAACAGAACTTGAACCTCATAAAGCAAGCTTTAGAATCATCCAGTGTTGGCGCTCGAATAAGGTAGAATAAGTCTTGATTTTTACAAATTTACTGTAATTGTGTTTGTGATTATACCATTCATAGAAAAAGTACTTAGTAGCGCTAAGAGGTAAGCTCGAGGTGAAAAGTGTAACCGCTTGACAATTACGCCTAATTTAACTAATTCACAGAAAGCAAGCAACAGTTCATAAGCAAGGCAACAGTTTAATTAAGCGAGGGAATACACCTTTTAGTTTATCGTCTTAAGTGACGACGACTCATATTATAGTAGTTTCTTCACGTAGACACAAGTTTAAGTGTCTTCATGCACTGTTATGTTCTTAGCACACGTACCAAGTAGTAAAACAATGTAATCTTAAGCGAAACTTTCTCTTTTATTTCCTTAGTTTCAGATACTTTTAATGGTTGTGAGGTTATATGCTTGAGCACCAGTTGCCTCGAACTTAATTTTTTGCAAGAGCATGTGTGTATAGAGTTCCGTGTACGATTTCCACATAAGGCAAGGTAGAATTCCTGAGTGATATATGGTAAAGAGAACACTAAACTATTACCAAACTACACTATTAGACATCGATAAAATAATATAGGCATATCGCCCCCAAGCAAACACATCACACACCAAATGCTACTCAATTGAAATTCAAATGCAGAGAAATGAAAATGGAGCGGAGAAGCTAACATTACGTCCATATACTCGGGTAAAAGAGGATGTGTAGCAGAATTTATGAGATGTCTGCTACCAAATTATACGGAGCGGCCATGCTCATAGGCACTTGTTAGAAATAAGCCCACATTTTTCTCCAATCATATTATAATTATAAAAAGGAACTAAGGCACTGCTTACTTGCACGAAATATCGTCCAGAGACGTAATACAACGAAACGTTTAATTAAATGAAGTATGATTTTAATAGATGAACCAATCAATCAATAATAATAATAATAAATATTCCACGACATTCTACACAACGCTATCTAGACCCATGGTAAGCGTAGCTTAACTAGCTTGTGTTATGGGATCTAGAATGCGGATAAATATACTTAGATACTTTTTTTTGTAAATACATAAATATTATACATAGAAACACCCAGACCAATGCAAATATACATATTCATGCATACAAATATTTGCACTGAGCGGGAATCCAACCCGCGCCCCCTGCATGGCAGTCAATGCTCTACCACCAAGAAGGATTCGCCACGGAGGTCGTCGAAATCAATCAATTAGCCCACCGCAGTCCACTGCTGGAAATAGGCTTCTCCCAATGTGCACCATTTTTTCCGATCCTCTGCCTTCCGCATCCAGTCTGTCCCAGCCACTTTTTCAGGTCGTAGATGAATAGTTACCTATATAAAATAATTGTGTAATTTAGCTTTTACTTTTTTTCATAGAGTACGTAATTTTCTTTCAATTTATGATTGGGAAATGTATATCGCCTGCTATCAAACTTGTTTTGATCCTTTAGACAGCAGTAGAATTATTTTTTTTTAAATTTAATTTAAAAAATGTAATAAATATTACGTACTCAAATGATAGTAAAAAAAAAAACTGTATCAAATAGTTTGATTCTTCTGTGTAACAAGACGATAGCGCAGAAACAGATAATGATCATCACATGAACTTGTAACCCTCAAACGCTGTAGATATGCAAGTTGCCACATTCTATATAATCACGGCTCGACATCTGGTCTGCCATCGATCATCTCGACCTGCAATTTTCCGGACGCGCGCCCAAGTCCGTGGCAACAGCTCATCCTCGATAATGTGTTACGATCCCTATTTGCCCCAATATTCAATTTTTATCACATCGAAGTGAAAACTGATGCCCTGATAAATCATTTAGGCGAATTGATTTAAAATATTAGTCGACTAGATATGGAATAAAGACAAAGTGACTTATATGAATATGTAAAGGTGCTGATAAACTCATTCTATTCCCTCTCCGTCAAATTCTTTGAGGGGTAAACAATGACAGAATATTCGCTCGTTGTTCGTTTTTTGAATACAAGATTTAATTTACATTCAAATATCAAGAAAGAATGCTCTTGTTCTAGTTCTAGATCTATGTTCATTTGGTCTAAATCCACCATTACAGACAAACAAACGAGAGCGTTTTAGCCAGCATTCTCGCCATTCATCATGAAAATATTCAAAGCGATGTTTGATTCTATGCTAGGCTCAGTTCTTTTTTCAGCATGACGAATTAAAAAATGTTCGATGTTCTGTTGCAAGTAAAATCTCAAGTCTATCAGCACCTTAACGATACTCATTTCGGCAAGAAATAATAATCAACGTATACTCTAAAATTAAAACGATCTTAATTTCGGGCGATCCAACCAATTAACCCTAAAGCACCACATTAGGCAACCTAATGACGAAATAGTCAACAATCAGGGCAATCTATTTACATAGATATGCGGGCAATCAGGTGATAAACATTACCGACGGTGCATTATGCTAATACTATGCAGTGAACTATTATAGAGCATGGTGTATGCACAACAGATGCTAATTGGGCAGTGAACAGGCGGAGACTGATATTGTCATCGGCTCGGCATTCGTGTGCAATGGGTTTTTGTAGGGTTAAGATTGCTATTATTGCTATTTGGTTACCAAAAATATTAAAATCTTACCCCACGTCCTAGCTTTGTCCTGGTGGATTTATAGCACCTTACCTGGAGACTTAAATTTTTTATTGTCTGTGCTATGGCTCCTAATAAGTAATCGACACTTCAGGAATAGTGTAAACAGTCAATTCTACTGAAATTATATAATATGCGAAAGTTTTTGAAAATGTTTGTTATTACATCAAGCTGTAACGGCCGGACGGATCTGGTTAAAATTTGGTACAGGGATAGATTAGTCTGGAATAACACATAGGCAATATTTCATCCCGGTAATGGGTTCCTATAGATTGCGAGAACAAGAACAAAACTCCACGCAAGCGACATGTGGCCAACATCTAGTAGTAACACATAATATCGCTATGTATTCTGATAAACTTAGTTTTATTTCAACGTGTAACATTTCTAAAAATATATCATATCTTTATATGTTTGTATGTTCCCGCGATCTCCTGAGACGACCCACGGCGCCGTCCGCAGCCATCACAACGTTTCACACACCGCTTCTTTTCATGAACGGAGAAACGCGTGAAGCGCCATGAAAACCGCGTTATCGCCATATTTGAGGCCTTTGCTAACATTTTCAGAGATATAAAGTACGATAGGGTTAAAGAAAATTCAACTAACTTCTGTCATGTCAGCAAGCAGAGCGAATACGGAATAAGCTATCTCCTTTTGTGCTTACTTCCTTTCGTATGATGCATCAAAATCGGCGAGCATGTATGAAAATAATTATGAAAGTAGAAGAAGCGAAAGATGTATGTCAGGATCTTAGCAGATAGAAACATGTGGTCTCTGCCTATAACACAGGGAAAGAGGTAGGCTCTTTACATTTAAATACATTCATTTTGATGCTTGTTGGCTGCCTCTCTAGATCGTCCGGACTCAAGCTAATTTTATTTGCTAGTTGGGTGCATCTCTGAAATGACTTAAGCATCCCTTTCAGGGTAGGGAGGTGAGATGGAAGGGCTCTTGGAAAAGCCGGAATACCAGTAAAATAAGAAAAGTGAGCCCAACATGGGTTCACTTTTTGAAGTGAAAATATTGTACGCAACTGAGAAATTGCTGTTGAAAGCATGATGTTGAAATGCATCTTCCTGCAAACTTTAACGCATATAGGTCATGGTCGTCAATAAGGACAGATTCATATCACCATACAATTTAAGTCCTCTTAACGATAAAAAACATGTACTAGGTTTGTGAGGATCCTTAATAAGGCTCCTTAAAGGTTGACGTTTAAACTTTACCCGTCTTGATGTTTACTGTCCCACCCCGCCGGACCACTTACTGAACACCACATAAATTCTGTAGAAGTAATCCTGCTAGATGTGACTTGCAGTTGGTGAATATGTTTAGTCACAGTTTTCCAATAATACTGGCGGTGTAGGTACAGGTGCATGCTCAAGGCTGTTTGTACTGTGCATACTAATAACATCTTTTTTAGAAATGCTAGTTTAGACAGAGAAGTATACGTATTTGCATTTGCACCACGTTAAGCCCTCGGCCCCGGTTGCCATACAAACATCTATGGCAGTCGTTGGTAGTAGGAGCTTGAAAGTGACTAACAACTAGTCTTACTGTAATGCTTCGATATCGCCTTTGGGTTGTGGAGGTCAGATGGCAGTCGCTTCACGGAAAAGCGGACCCCAGACACCGAAATGAAAGCTTCGGACGAGACTGGGATTAACGCTAGGAAGAAGAAGACAGAGAAGTACGAAATAGAAATCAATCATGTGACCTGGCACATTATTGTAGTTGACAATGAGTTTCAAACGCAGTCGTAACGTGTGTACACGGTAGATTTCAATTGGTTATCGTAGCAAATTTAAATGTGTCGGCTAATACGAATGCGCGTATTTACGTTTCGATCTGTCCTGCCTAAAGCACCAGGGTTCTTTAGGCTAGACTGCTGCTGCTGCTGGCTGGATATGAATTGCTAAACACTCACATTACACTATGAATTCGTTTCTACTTACTGATCATATTATTACAGTAAATATTTGATTCTATTTTCGCGTTGAGCATTGATCCTTTGTCTACATTAATATACTAGCAACATTATTAGACCGTCATTTTTGTTACTAGTACTAACCACACTTTTATGGCTGTATAATAAGTAAGCTTAGTAATTTGATTGTGACCTGAGGCTTTCTATTTGACATTAGCAATGACTTACATGCTACCATGCCATGAAAAAAGCTATAAAAGCAGTTAGTGTAAACGCGGCAAAGCTAGAACCCATAAAACGTAGTCGTTTGAGAACTACTAACCACAAACATTTACAAAACGACTATTCAATGCGAATTCTATGAGGGCCCGACTACATCAATGTCCCTTGCTACTTATTTTACTTTTATACTATAGAAACGATATCACTTAGAGGAAAATATTGATAAATTGTAAAGGGGGCTTAGAGTACCAACTAAACTTAAATTAAGATAGGTAAATTGTTTCGATACTGTACTTTCTTTGTTATTGAGCTCACTTACTGCAGAATCAAAGCATATTCGTTTATTTAATTATTTTTGTGATAAAAACGTCACTTGTACTTTTAGGAACATAAAATCAAAAACACTATAAGTTTTGAGTAATAAGCAAAATAAATTACATTTGACTCATTACTGAAAAACTCTTCTAGTGACTCAACCTCATAACATAAAACCCTAAGCAGATAATTCAAGCTAGTTGCCTTTGAGTCGCCACCTGGGAACGCCTAATTGCTCCAACACATCCTGACGACCTAAGGTGTCGTACACACGCCCCATTTTACAACATATAAAATTGCAACACTAATCACACAAGATTCCGTTGGGCACCACCATTCTGCAAACGGAAATTAGCTCATTTAGCTAGGAGAATTTAGCGCCACTTATTTTCTCGCGCTCGATTTGATGTTTATAGCTTGGGTTAAAACTGCATTACTAAAGACTTTGCATTGTTTTACTTTGTTTAAACGTTTTCTAGGACGTCTTATAGTTAGTACAATACCCAAATCATGGTTTAAGCATCTGAAATATCTTTATCAACTAGTTGTCATCAGTTAAGCGGAGTCCTAGTAATATGCTTCCGTTGATTACCTTTTGGGTACATAGCATCAAAAAGTTAATTATTTTTATCTGTACTTAATAATAATAACGTCGCATAGTTAGTTATGATTCAAAAAATAATGCTCGCGTGCCATTTTAACGAAATGTGATTTTGTTACTTTACATTCTAGCACCATGAGTTATTCTAAAATATATGATTGTTATTTATGGAGCGTGAAACGCCCAGTCTGTTTCTAGTGTTGATTGGAATTTGAATTGTTTGGGTTTGTTTCTTCACTACTATACTGCCTATATCTGTCCATTTGACCTCTATCAGCATCATTGTACCGCCTCTACATCCACCGCCACCACGAAAATTTTGATCTATCTTCATAATGAGTCGTTTTGAATCGAAAGAGTTAAGGTCAGTACGGTAAAATGGCCTTCTCTATTACCGAATCGCCCATTCTATTTCTTTCTGCACCGTGAAGTTTATTGTCGAGTTTTCACCCAAGTGTCGTGCTTGTCATGCTGTAGGTGAATATTATTGCCGCGCACTGGCTTTACACTTTTTTATTATAATCACTTTGACTTTATCGTGTCATAAGGGCATAATATTTTCTTTACAAAGTGTAAATTCAATTTACACAGTATAAAGTCAGTGTTTTCACTGTAAAGGATGGGGTTTAATTTAAACAAAAGCCGTAAAGTTAGAGGCTTAACGAGTGAAAGTGTTGGTCCAAAGCGAACTTGTCCCAGCGCTTTATGTAT
The DNA here is from genome assembly GCA_963662185.1 of Eilema griseolum. NCBI lineage: Eukaryota > Metazoa > Arthropoda > Insecta > Lepidoptera > Erebidae > Eilema > Eilema griseolum. The sequence continues at coordinate 6,584,030 of OY759243.1, forward strand.
CTAATCTATACAAGATAATCACTTTGCAAATAAAGGTCTCTTTGTACTGTTAGATTTTTATTTAGCGACTTCGTTATTTCGAAAGGCTGATTTCAATGTCTTAAAAAGACATTTATCTTTTACTGAATATATATTTTCTTTTGTATCTACGAACTATTTATTTGCTTACTTCAGTAAAGCAACAGTGATACTACTGGTTGGGTTCGATTCTTGGTTTGCATAACATGCCTGTCAGTCTTTTACGGTCCCGGTCAGGTGATCTGAATGAAATAATTATTGTATTTTAGCAGCCATTACCACTAGTTTAGTCTTATTGTTTGAATATATAATATTTCAGCAATATACATACATATATACATATAACCACGCCTTTATCCCCGGAGGGCTAGGCAGAGGTGAATTAACACCCACATTTCACCAATGATTCGGTTCCACGTAATAGAGGGTGAGCCTATTACCGTCTTCCGGGCACTATTTTTAACACAAGCCATGCATCTGAGCATGAGTCTGAGCTGTATAGGTATATGTCTAATATTAAACAGCCCTATCCCTTAGTCGTTTCGTACGTCACCGCATGTGAAGAGATGGGGTGGCCCAAATTCTACTCTGTCGAGAACCACGTGACTACTAAAAGTAAGGACATTTAAAATTCGCACCTAATCGTGTAAATTCGCATCCTGCCGCAGTCGAAGTACACTTACGCATCGGCATTTTATTCGCCTATTATATTCTTAAAGAGATTTATAAGTCGATCGTGCGAAGTTGTGCGGATGGGCGCGTTCACAAACTTTTATAATAACTGCGGATAAGTGTGAGAGCTCGCAGCACGTAGGTTGGCGCCTCGGTTCCCTAGCTCGGCTCACGTACCGAGAGATTTGCTTGGATTTCGCACGAATCGATATCGTATCTAAATGATAGCGTCTTTATAATTTTGTTGAAGGATTTCTGGAAAATATTTGACTGGGAATTCACTAGTGAGAATAATTGGGGAAAACTTTAAAGTTTTAAGTACTGGTGCATTATTTTTTTAATGAGCGACAGAAAGTTCTGTAATTAGACGATGGAATTCAATTGGTTATTATATAGAAGCAGTCGTAAAACTTAACCAACTCAAATGTTTCAGTTAATCAGTAATATCAGTTAATACGTCACCGTTGGTCAAGCATAATAAGAGTCCTGATAAGTTTATTTTCTGCTATCTAATCGGTTATTAAGGGCTCGCGTTTTAGTATCAACTGTGCGGGTGTGAACATATAACAATTACAACGAGGAACTGACTGCATAGTGCAATGGTCGCCGCTGTGTTGTTTTAGTTGCGTTTATCTGTTCATTGCGGCTTTGTGAAGTCCTCCCAGTGCAGAAATAAATCCCCAGTTCGTGAGTTTCTTTTCAGAAAAGGAAGAAATAAACACACTAGCACAAATTCAAATTAAAAAATAGTGAGTTTAGAATTGTAATCCTTATTATCCGTGCATGCTTTTTTCTCTCTGGAATAGGCAGAGAGTCATCTACTTCTGTTCTTACATACTTCACGAGTTTCTTTTACTATAATTAAATCTTTCATGCAACTCTTTAATTATGCAAATAATTAAGTCTTTCAGTACAACATTAATTTTATCAGTGTATGTGTTCTTCGAGGCCGTGTCTACTTTCTCACTTTCACCTTACATTTTTAGTTTTTGTCACGAAATTAGTGAAGGGACATTAGTCTCATGACATTAGATTTCACACGTATGTTTATAAGTTTTTGAGTGTTATTTTTGGCTTAGGTACAATATCTTAGAACCGTACAGCCGGTCCTGTTTAACCAAGTTTCTCTCTAGATTTCCTATACTTCTCGACATAACTAATCAGAAGACAGTAGGCTACCCAATTAACAAGGAAGCAATATTTTAGGTCTGTCGTCTTTCACTCCACGTCTATTTCCCAAATCTCGGTCAAACTGACCAAAAGAAAGTTGCCCACCCAATTAACAGCCATGTTAAAACGCACGTACCCTGATTCTATCAACAATAAACAAAGATTAGTTCTCACCGTTGTTTAGCACGATTTATCAGCTCGAGGGCAGCAGAGTAATTTCACACGGACGTCACGTCTCCCAGTACTTGTCGCACAGATATATTACGGGGACGACCGCCTTGTCTTGTATTTCTGCTGTGTTTAATTCTGTATATGTAGAAAACTTACTTTGAATTTGCTAGTTTTCAGTCAAGTAATGTTAGTCACTTTACCTGTCTAATTATAAAGCAGAATATGATGAGAATAATAATTTAAGGAAATATCTTTCCAGAAGTTTTTATTCTCATTATATCCTGTTTTAACTGTGAATAAACGCAGTGCTGGAAAACTTGTAAACGTGGGAGTTCTCTATAACAATGTCGCAGCTAATCTTGGTCATTGAAGTTTCTCTTTTTGCCTGCTTGGTGTCTGGGCAGTGTACTAATTATTAAGAACAAGCCTATGTATCTTAAATAGTAGGATATTTCCCTTAAAAAACTGTCACTGTTTTAAGTTTCATATCGAATGTTACATTTTAACCATTTAATTTGTACGAGCTTGATAACCGAGACGCAATATGAATTTACTTCGCGTCTAGATTTTTTCAAGAATCCATTACTTATAACAGTTATTTAATATCTGAGTCTGAGAAATACAAAGATTTTTGTTATTAGTGTCTTCGTTGGTTTATCTCTGCAATAGTTTCTTATTCGGGCGACTGCAATAATGGAAAACATAAATCTAGAGAGACAAATTGGTGTCGGGACACCGACTGCGGCTGAAGACGAGGACGGCTCCGTCTGCTTTCATGGCTCTTGACAAGGTTTTAGTTGCGTACGAATACCACACCTTGTGTCAATCTTAAAACCTTTATTCGCATGACACCAAGGTCTATATTAGTTTGACGGGACTCAATTAGCATCTTTGCTAAAGCGATCCCAGCAAAGGTCTTGTTACGCCTGCTAAGATCCTTATGTCGTGGGAATAAGGTTACGTTTGGCTTGCGGAGTTGGTTATTGTAATGGAGTTGCAATTGCGTGTAGTCCGAGTTAATTCCGAAGCGGTCACGTCTCGTTGCCGACGTTAAAGCGACTGGACAGACTGACATACAAAGTGCCGCTTATGGTTCATGCAATATTTTGGTCGGTGGTTAAGCCACGTGCTTTTGCAGTATAAATAGTCAAAGTGAATTTGCAAATTAACGATATTGCGTTTATAGTGTCCGGCTCGAAGGACCACTACTTTACGGTTATTCTATTTGGTGGACCATTGCTTAATTCACACCTTGCGCAATTCCAGTGATCATTACCCAGTTAAAGTCCAGACTTACTGGGACATCACGGAGATAAAGCTAATACTATAGAGAAACTCCGTGCCTCTGTGTTTTCTGCAGAAGAACAAAGACTAACTGGTACTGTAAAAGGAAAATAGAAATCCTACATTTACCTGTACCGCCTTTGAAAGTGACTCGCACCATTTCCCGGAGTACATAAAACGAATTTCACAGTAAAATGCGTATATTCCGCATACATTACAAAACTCGTAACAAAGGGAACTAAAACTAAATTCGGTGATCCCGGGCAAAGTTTGTCAAGAAGCAAATTACTGGGTAGTAAGAAATGTTGTGCATTCTCTGCCGGACGCGGACGCCCCGGGTACTCCCGAGCAATTTGACCTGGAACTTGAGTTTCTCTTTGAGTCGTATTTTTGAACCGCGTATTGTTGATTATTTTATTTGTATCATTCCATAAATTCTGTGGTTTATAGCTCGATTTATTCAATCCTGACTCTGACTCACCACACTACTGGTAGTACCGTGAGCGTCTAGTATGGAATACAAATAAATAATAACGCCAATACATAATTTTTTTTGTAATATATATTTTCGGGGATAGCACATAGACTACTTTTATCCAGGAAATAGGGCCCTGGTACAATTTAAAATAAGAATGTCGCGGTACGAATGGTTTCAAAAATATCACAACCCTTAACACATCGCTTGGTTTTCGAATTCTGATTTCAAACCGACGATATTGTAACCTTCGTTATATTTTTCCCACAGAATTTTTCTAGTCGATACTGTTGAATGAGTCATGGTAATGTTCAACTCCAGTACATTTCGTAAAGAAACAAAAGAACCATAGTTTTGCCAGAACCGTTCGGAAGTCACGTCGCACGACAGGAGCGCAATTTGACGTCGCCTCGTCTTTAATTCATGATTTTCTAGACACACCCTCCTTTGTTACGCTGTGTGTACAAGCTTGATGTTATAGCTGAGTAATGTATGTTAATCAGTCATGTGGACCGCTGATAAAAAATGTAGAGTGCACGTTAGCTGACAGCTCAGACCTGGCATAATGTGACTTGATTGATACACATATGTAACTATGCGTTTAACTATTTAGTTGTTTTGCTTTCGTTGAATATTTTGCGATCTGTAAGTCCAGGTATACGTATGAATATAATGTAATTTTTTTCTCTAAATTAAAGAAACTAATCAACGTTCAATTACGAGTATAAATTGAAGGTACAGTCAAACACAAAAGGAGCTATACAAATTTGTATTCATTGATCACCGTACTTTAAGCTAATCATAAAATAAATAATAAATAAAACACGAAATACAAATGAAATACATTAATATTGTAATTGGCGTACAATAAAGTAATAAATAAATAAATACAATTAACTTCATTATCTGCGTACTTTACAATACTTTGACATCAATTACATGTAATGAAATGTAAACAAGGTCTCAAAGATTTTAATGTTAATTAATTTTCGTCGATGACTGTACACACGTTTGAGGTAGTTCCCATAATAGAAACATAATGATTAAAATTACCGGTGGGTAGTTCTACCAGTTAAGCGGAAAGTACACTTGTCACACGCAATAATCAAAACAAAAGAACACTTTCCAACCAATATGCCAACAAAATAGCAGACGATTCGTTCGCTAATATTAGTTAATTTCTCCACATGTTTACCCACCTCTTACTGCGCTCAGCTGTATTAGATTATCTGAATTTATTTTCCTCCTACATCTCTGTACTTCGGCTAATGTTACCCTATTGTCACACGCCTCGAGAAACTATTATGAAGGGGATAAAACAGGTGGTACTTGGCTGTAACTACGTGTTACTGTTAAGAAAGTTTGTTTTTCTGTAACTACTGTTGTATCTGTGGATAGTTGTGGGATCGGGGGTGGGGGTAATGTTGAGTTATTGTTCTTTAAGCGGTCGATGAGAGAGGACGCATGCTCTTGTCATATAGTTCTTACTTTTAATTATGCTTGTATGCTTCGTCTGCAAATAGAAGTTTTATTAATAGAAGCAAGATGTAGTCAAGCTGTGAAAGTGACTGATGTATTTTTGAATGAAGAATGAAATCAAAGTTTAATACCAAATGCTAATATGCATGCCCATAAATTCGCGAAGAGATTCATTCAGGTTTCTAGGCTAGTTTCTGAGCATAATAAAAAAATAAGTTGAAAGTCTATATAAAATACTAAGTTGCATGAAATGAACTAGGTATTAATTTGTTTGTACTATTTTGAACTCGTTTTTTTGTATCGAAACTTTTTAAGAACGAAACAACTCGACCAATAAGATTAAAAAATATCTACAACTCAACAGTTCGATTACAGGTGTCATAATGTGTCTAATTGCGATGAAGTTAGAGCCTCTCTAGTGTGTTGAAATAAAAATTACAACGTACACTTGACTAAAACTAAAATGGCAATTACAGTGACATAAGAAAAAGTTTACTTAACACTTTTGTATATATATTGTATATAATAATTTGCTATAAATTTGGCAGCTGGTGAATTACAAATGTAATACTCCTCTGCTTACCCTTGTGAGAATATACAATCATTATTATATTATAATACAATAACTTGTAAGTTGTACCGTAATATCATATACTGTAAATCAGTATTTTAGTTCGCCGCAACCACCGCAACTTACGAGCACCAATAGACAGCGCAAGAACACATATACACTTTGCAAGTATGCAACTAATAACCACACCAGTATTTATGAGTCTACCCGAGCGTAATTGCAACTTATGATGATTTGTAGCGCCGGCTGACTTTAACTTTCTAGCTTCTAACTGAACGTGTTAGGTGAAATGTGTTTTCAACCCACCGAATTTTGTTATAACTACTTTTAAAGATATATCTTTGTTCTTGTTTTGGATGCAGAAGTCCGTGGACTATTTGGAACTAAAGTTGTATGAAGTGACACCACAAGCCATGTAGTAAGTACTACACTTGCGTGTTAGGTACACTTGAAGAAACATCTTTTCTCAAAAAAAAATGGAACAAGCGCCGGTCTCTCTGTTGCCAAGTTAAGTTGATTTTGTCTGCGAATTGTAAGCTTTGGAACATCATCTCTCGGATTTATTAAAGTATTGATCCTAAAGTAATAAAGCATAGACATAATTTATAGGAAATTTACTGTAGATAAATAATGTAGAAGTAACTAAAGAGTTTTAAATTATTAATACTTGTATTAATAATTTCTTCCCTTCTTCCGCTCCCTCACCGGCGGCTCATGTTCTGCCCTCGGGCACTTTTAGTACGTTTATTTGGTTACCTTAGGGAATAACTGTGCCAATTTTCAAAACTATACGAATTATTTGGCCTGATCGTCAATTTTCATGTTATTTTTCTCGTACTATGTGTATAGGTGCTTTTTAGTTTTGTTAGCAGAGGTGACATCATCTATATTTTATTCTGATAAATTAGACTTAACACATTGGTAGATCTTAGGTTGTCCATGGAGTTCTGCAGTCCACTGTACATTAGTGTTAATTGGTTACTTATTATGGGCAGTTTCATTGCGGTTTAGCTATAAGACTGTAAATTATCCGCAATCAGCAGCTGGTTTTGAAGTAGTTAATCATTTTATAATGGTGATTTATAATTCTAAAACAATTTATCACTACATTCGAACCAAGAACGGCATTTACGTCTTCCGGGGCCAATACAACATCACCTGCTGCCCAGCTAATCAGTGCACTTACTAACGAGGCTTTCCTTTTCTCTTCTAAAACTCAACCAAACCATCAAAAGTGATATATAGACAATGCCCTAAAGTTTAAATCTTCAAAGATTCAAATAAAAAATAAATAATTAAAATCTGTAAATGTCTAGAATGGTTATGCAAACAATTCATTGCAAAAAAATCAATGAAAGCGCTCGCTTGAATTTCCCATGACAAAAATTACAAAATCTTTAACATTAAAACCACAGGTTCGGCCAGAGTTGACAGTCAACACAATAATGGCATTGAAGGTAAGGTACTTTATTAAAGTACCATCTAGTGGCCGATTGACGTGAGCATGTACGGGCACTTTGTGACTACGAAACAATGTAAACAGCTTGAACCACGATTGCATTTGTCTGGATATACTTGTTAGCGTTTCATTAAATAGCTGGTAATCTGAGAATCAATGTGCTTTTAAACTAAAGCGAAAGTTAATATTTAGATATCATAATCATACAAAAAAAAAGAAAACTGAAACCCTACTACTGAAAAATCACGTTCTAAAAAGTATTAAATAATAAAATATCATGGATAGCCGTGGTCAAATGCCACTTTTTCTAGAATGTATTGCTTTGTTGGAGTAAGTGGCATACGACCACGGCTATCTTTGATATATTCTTGTTTAAACACAACTTTTTAGAACGTGATATTTCTGTAGTAGAGTTTTAGTTTTCATTTTTTCCTCTAACCCCTCCAAGTAAGCTAATTGACTTGTGCTAGAAGTGCGTTTAAATCGGCAGTGTAATGGCCAGGATTCGATCATAAGACCGACTCCTTAACCACTAACCTAGCGACGCTTATGATATATGTAAGCACAGACTTCAAATAACTTCAACAAGGGTAAGTAGATGCCATCGTCTATCTGCCGCATCTACAACATTAATCAAGACTGTGTAAAAGCCGCTATAACAACCAATCCCTCTATCATTAACCAGGTGATCATTAAACAAACGAATTGATAGGTCAGGGAAAAACCAGTTCTATTTCAATTAAGGAATGTAATCGATTGGCAGACGAGTTACTCGAGCTAACAATCGAGCGAGTATCTCGGATGTTTCCTTGTCACTTCCGATCTGGGTTTATCGGGTTGAGACCTGAATAATTTGGTAGCTTTACTTCAAGAACTATACTTATAGATTATTACTGCGATGGATAGTCATTCAAGGTACAGCTATGTATGAGGTTTCCACTAAGTAACTCTGACTGTAGTCTAACGTAAGACAGTTCAAAGTCATTTATTTTTACTAATAAGAACGTTCGTTTTAAAACGTTACAGCAAAAGAAATATTTCGATCCACATTATACGAATAAAAACCTCTCTAAAATTCCAAACGATTTAAACAGAAAGATCAACATCGTCTAAATACTTCTTATACTTATTATATAATTTATTCACACCTGCTATTTCCTTCGCATGTAATTCTCGAGTCGATCATTGCTCAATAAAACACTGCGTTCTATGGAAATTCACCTCCCATTTTACCTTCTTTCACACTTTATTGGCCAAATAATACCTTTTGTGTTCTTTTATAATTGCTTCGCTTTTCTTTGCCTTTATTCAGATGATACAGGGCTTATGAAAGTAATTGTTTTGGCTTTTTGTTAAGGTAAAGATTGTGAATTTTTATTTTCATGTGCTCACTTTGAGCTGTCTAAGATGTAGCTATATTTTAGATTAAGAATTGATTGGAAAAGTAGATATTTGTTACAAAGCTTACAAATAGATTATTTTCTTAAATTTCACACGCTTTTCACTCTTGTCTCAGTTGATGCCATTTCCGTTTAGAAACGCGCTAATATTAAGTTATCGGTGACGATTTCGTGTTTATTGATTGACCGCATTTTGACGCGCGACGTTGAAGCTATAAAAGTTTCTTAGTTGGCAAGTAATAAACATGCATAGAGCTCATCCGATGGTTAGCAGTCACCGTAACTAATGAACATGTGACACACCTATCGATGTTACTTGCTCGTTATTGATTCTGTAAAGATTTTTTTGAAGAATCCCGTTTAGTGTGAGTGTACAAAATTAAATAAAGTAGTAACTACAAAATTCATTCCTACTTGATCAAGATATCACGCAGCATCTCCATTTCAACACGAAATTAAACTTCCTAGAACAGATGCCAAGACTAATTTCTTAATTAAGCGGGTGAAAATATAACTGCATTCCGTTTTTCTGCAACCAAGATTAATTTTCTTGTCTAGCAGAGCATAATCTTCGTACTTTAGCTTCTGGCTCACGTGTTTAAGTCTACGAGGGTAAATGCACCGAGTATCGAACACCTGCGCCGACTATAGCGAAGACATGCCCGTAATGTATTGGCTAGTTTGGACTGCATTAGGAGACTTGGAGAATAGAGGGTTGAGTAATTGTATTAGGAAGAGGAAGTTGTTTACTAAACATCTAATCAGATTATCGTAAAACCTTACTTTGCGATAGTTTTGTTGAGTGAGAAGTTTTTAGTTCCGATATGTAAGGACAGTCGAAACGAGGATGATATTTAGGATAGTATCACCTAATACTTGTATGAAACGACTTTCAATATTTTTCCATGGCCGTATCACTTGAATAAAGAACTCGTTTTAACTAGAGTTAATAAAAGGCGCTTGTAAATTGAAGTCTTAAACTGCGTCAGTTATTCTTAAAATTTCGTCGGAAAATTGTTCGATTTATCCGGATTTTAATTAGAAGCCATCACTCGGGATCGAGACCCAATCCTGATTATATATTCTATCAAAATGCAAAATAAAGTATTTCACGGTATATTAAAACAAGCGAATATCACGAATTTCAGCTTTCAGGCATTCGAGAAAAATAAAATATTTCAAAAGGCAATAATTTGAATGCGTGCCTGTTCAACGGAGCTCTATTGGCAATATCTTAAATTGATATTTGACACTGTATAGCACTTTGCGTTCTCGTGTGACTTTTACTGCGATATTTATCTCTCCTAAATATACATTAGCGGGTACCTATTTTTCGTTCACATACGAATATATTTTTTTCTTTTTTTTTTCTTTGGGTCTTTTATCGGCCCCGGGCACATATCTTCCATCCATATATTGATTAGTAATTTAGATATTGATGCTGGGGCGTAGGGAATGCGATCTTTTTGACATTTTGTTGATTAGGATTATTATTGGAGTGTGTTATTCTGGATAATAGATTTTAAATGGGATTATTTAAATCTATTCTAACCTACAATTTTTGCTGTAGATTTAAATTTAAACTTACGGAAAAATTCGTGAACATGTACTTATAAATACCTATTGCGATATTTTTAAAAAAAAGGGTACCTACAATAAAATTACTAACTAATAAATACAACTTGCTAGTCAGTTCTAAAAGGAAGAGGATGATGATGATGACAACTAATCCCAATTGGGAATATTATAGAACCTATGATAAATATATCAATGAAAACTTAACATAGCGTACATAACAATTTGAACTAAGCATCCACATAACCTAAAATAGCGAAAGTAAATTATTCCGTTAGATAAAACAAAAAAAAACCTACACTAAACCTACCATAAACTTAACTAAGACTGCCTTTTAATAGCTTGTATAAAATTCATAGCGTTTAATGCTTATAGACCGAAATCACCCTTTCTAAGCGTTCGTTAGTGGTAGTGGTTAAGTATAGCGAAATTCTAAATCTAAGCTGTACATGAACTGAGATCTACATGATGTTTGATTTGCAGTTAAAAACTAACTTGATTTTTGAACGTTTTAAAGCGAACACGTCAACTAGCACACCTCTTAAATCTGTGGTGAGGAGCTTATAAAAACGTGCTGAAAATATGTTTCAGTGCAGAAGATTTTCATCCCAGGACGATATACAATGTGAGCGTTCTCATCTCCACATTAAACTATGCACTACCGCGAGGAAAACAATGTTGCCAGGCTTATCCTGGCGTTTCCATTTTACTTTTATTCTCATAGTTCATAACGCTTCGTGCGTTTAAGCAAGCCTTATTAACTACTGCGTCCATTCGCTCATAAACGGAAACGCCATTTTCTTTCTCAGTAAACCAAGGTAGAAATGGGTTTTAGACAACGGTTGCCCGGCTTACTCGGCATTACGTATAAGAAGGGGGTTTTAATAGTGTTGCCCGCGTTTTTATATAACGGGGTTTAGAAAGGTTGAACTGGTTTAATTTGAAATATTATAGCAGATTCCATGGCTTTATATTTGAGGAACGCTTAGGGTGACGTTTGCGTCATCAAATATCTTTTTCGGACGAGATAATGCGGATCATTAATGAAATTATGATGGGTAGATGTTATTATGTAGATAGGTTATGTCAATTTGGCAGAGATTAAGATTGAGTTTATTATTGGTGATTTTATAAAATTGCGGAATTGCTTTTTAAAAATCTACAGTAGTGATGAAGTGTATTAAGTACACTGTAAAAAGAATGAAGTCCCAGTTGATTCTTATTTTTAACCTTTTATTGATATGCATAAATCGCCTCTACCCCTTTCCTTCTTTGTCAAATTTTCGAGAAACGCACACGAAATCATTAGTATTAAAGTTATCGGGATATTTACCATGTTGTATTGTTATATATAACTTTAATACTAATGTGAGTGACCACGACAATTTAAAAACCTATATTGTACACGATATCAGTTTGTTAGAATGAAAACATTCCATTTTGTGAACACCATACCTTGCATAAAGTTTCTGAACAACTATTTCAACATGCTTTGAAATTCGAACAGTAACACGTTATGACGCCATGACAGCAGTCACTGACAAATGCTTCTCTGTGAAGTGGCCCCTGCCACGCTCATTTCGCGGCAAAGATATAATAGTACTATTCATTTTTATATCTAAAAGAAACGCTTTGAAGAAAGTATCTACTGTCTTTGACATTCATACGGATCCATTTTGATATTTTCCCGCTCATGATATTCTTATGATCATTAACTGTTTTTCGTCAAATGGAAGCTTTGATTGCAAGGAAAATATATGTTATAGGTGAATTATTTTATGACTGAAGAAAATAAAAGAAAAAATAATGAAAGAAAAATATTGTGTGTCGATATAAATTGAAGGAATTACTGAAATATAGGTAGCTATCATCGTTTACCTACTTTTGTCTCATTTTCGTGACATTCTTTTTTATGAAAATCAAAAGAAAGAGAACATATGATTTCTTTCATAAGATTCATAAAAGTATTTATATAATCAAAACCATGTACAGTACCTACTTAATATCAGGACATGACTGTCTCTTTGGTCCCGTGGCATAAGTTTGAAGTTATATTTGCATTATGTCGCGAAATCCTCAGTTCAATTCCCAGGAGGAATAATGGTCTTCATCACATTCATACTATGTAATGCCCTTCAAATCTGGTGGCAATAATTCGTGGGTATATAATATACCTGCACGGCATGTAAATACATTTCTTAAGTTTGCCAGGCAAATGTACCCTCTGAGCCACCAAGCAGATCAGATCAGATCAGCTGATATTAAAAGCAATTTTTCTACCCAATTTCATACAAAACTAGTTGAGAACAGTATTTATCAACTTTCTGTGGCAAAGTAATATTTTAGCAATTCAAATAACCCACTATCCAGCTGTACGGTGGATTTTTATGAGATATATCTTTAGTTTTAATTAAAAACTTGCGAGTCGGTTTAGCGTGAATCACACTCCAGCTTCGGCCGGTGTGTAACACGCCCCAAAAGAGACATTTAGCGGGCATCAGTCTTTATTATAGTCTGTCCTCTATGAAAATTACGAAATATTTCGTTGCATTTTGAATTAAAACAGTTGCTTTTTAATTTATTTCAATGATAGAGCTAGGTAAAATGTAATTAAGATGATTTTTTTCTAATATAATATGTATTATTATTTCTGGTCTGGTTTTAAATGTTATAACTTCCCATTAGGTGGGCCGTGTGCTTGTCTGCCACCTAAGTAGTATAAAAAAAAACTGAACTAAAATTTTAACTTTAATGTTTTCATACTTATGATGAAAAAGCGATACTTAACAGTGTTGAAAATAAATATTGGATGGCACCAAATTGAATAGTGAGTTTTAGAAAATCAATCAATCATTGTAGAAAAGCTAGTCAGTTTGAAAAAAAAAAACAGTTGTGTATATTTTAAACAAAATAAAACCGTATTTAGTTCCCATTACAAAATTCAAATCAACAAACAGCGTATCAAATATCGATAATGCTCGTATAATGAAACAGAACTCAATTTCCAAATTCAAACTGTGAGAGGTCATTCACAAACAATGGGTCTGCCCAATTGTTGTCAAATGAAGATTCAATTGCGCCATAATAAATTAGCTAGGCCATCGCTTCGGTCGCTCTCGTCCCTTCATTTGCACAATCACATGAACTCATTGTGTACCGGCACAGTGGTACAGATCCTTTATTGTTTCCTTGGAATTTGTCGCACATTCCATATAATTGGTATTTCCTGCTTTATCGATAACTTAGGTTCTGTATATCGTTGTCCTTTTCGATGTGATATAGAATTAATATGCGTATGAAGTCACGTACGGGCACGTGCTATTGAATGTCAAATTTCGAACACAGTTGTGGTTAATGTTTATTTTTGTAGCAACACTACAATAGTATCAATGAGTTATGTTACCTAATTGTTTAAAAAATAAAAATATTGTAATATGGATACGGTGGGGAAGTGATTAAGATAGAAAGACACGTACAAAGCTAATTACTTACCTTAATCCAGTTTCCAATAACTATTCTAAAACTGTCAATCAGTTTAATATTATATATAAATGCGTATGAATTTCACAGAACACGTCTATCATAATTTTCGCGCCTTCAGACAAAATGACAGTTAAACAAGTAAGCTGAGTTTTAACAAAACGTCAGAAACTTTTGTTTTTCGTTTTGAACCAGTCTAATAATATATGCACAAAAGAGTATTTAACTGTGTCATTGTTCGAAATTTAATTTGAGTTCATAATTAATGTTTTTTTATTCAATAAACGCAAATTTAAAATATGACGTAGGTATTCTATTTTTAAATCATCAAGCTCACTATTAGTTCGTAGTTTGAAACTATTCCAATGTATGTATGTACAGTCAGCATTAGATCCATCTTGACGAGCAAATTAGGTACCCAAAATGAACTCAATACCTTGGTATTAAGATATTCTTGACACTTTGTTACTCAATATCGATCTAAAGCTGACTATACCTACATTTAAACACCTGGACGCAACGTGAGATCGTTAGTTTAAATCTCGGATGCGGGCGGTGAAGTTTGCCCAGTCAAATGTTGAGGGTGACATTCCCCATTATTGCCTCTGTGTAAACATTAGCTGCTGGTTTACCCGGCTTGAGAAGGACCTTTGTGTTTCACAATGAACCGGGGATAGTTTAAATGATGAATCTCGTTGTTAGGATTCATTGTTACACGGTACGATACGAGTATGAGTTCTATCTACTTAAATACGTCATTGCTTAATAATTAGCTACCTACAATACTGATTGATGCCGCTTGGTGGAACCTGCCACACATTATATTATTGAACAAGACATTTATATTCAATGGAATCTTAAGCATTTAATATACAAACTATTCAAAAGTCTGCCGTAATACGGATATAGTGAATGGGTATACAATAGTTTTGCCAAAAAAGTAATAGGTAATAAACATTATAAAATAATAACCGCGGTAGCCTTATTATTTTATAATGTTTATTACCTATTACTTTTATTAGGTTTCGGGTTCGATCCCAGGTTTTACCATGGCGCATACCAATAACTTTTCGATGCTTTTCGAAGTTATGTGTGTATTTATCGCAGGTTTATAAGTGCCCGGTTAATGGCAATAGGCTCGCCACCTATTACATTGGGACCTAAACATAAACTGGTAAAGTGTGTGTGCTAGCACCTCTACCTACCCCTTGTTTATCGTCAATCAAGTAATTATTAACAGAAATGTTTTGGTAATGAAATTTACAGTAAGCGAATTATTAACCTTTATAGTTGAGTGAAGTGTGAAACTTTATTATGTTATAATGTTTATTAGCTATTACTTTTCTGGCAAAATTATTGTATACCCATTCACTATTGAAAATTCGTTTTGGTCGGTTCGAGTCCGACATAACCTCTTCCACCGGCTCCCGTGGGGGGATATACGTGGGGATTTTGCGCACGTAAAAAAAAGAACGACCAGGACTAACGCAGAGATGTTGATACAAAAATCACAAAAGATAAATAATTACATAGCTGCCACGTGGTTCCCGGTAGAGTAGAATTTGGGCCACCCCATCTCTTCCCATGCGGTGTCGTACAAGGCGACTAAGGTATGGGGCTGTTTAACGTCAGGCAGATATATACAGTCAACAATAGTGCGCGGAAATACGGCAATAGGCTCACCCCCGATTACGTGGGACCGAATACAATTATTGGTGAAATGTGGGTATTAATTTACCTCTGCCTTACCCTCCGAGGATAAAGACGTGATTATATGTATGTATGAATATCAATTCATCGATAAGTTTAAAGGAGATTATTTTAACCTCCTATTAAATAGATAGTAGGTAACTTTTCTGTTGGATCTTTTCATAAAGTATATTCATACTAAAACAGCCGCACTTCATAACTTTTCATTCACTGGAGCAACGTTCAAATTTCCTTTAATAACACCTAATATATTGAGTGTACAAATGATACGTCCAACAAAAGACATAAAACGAAATTCGGTAACAAGTCGCCAATATACACCTGCGTACCAAACATAAAATGCTTACACATATGTATATATGAAAAGATAAAAAAATACCTCCGCTTTCCTTCCTAGATCCCAAATAATATATCACCTCTGTGTCTATATGAATAAGGTTCATAAAAGACTCATCGGAATTGCCAAGTGCGGTGAAAAATATCTTATTTGAATATCTGAGCGAGAGAAATGGATCGGATAGCCGTGAAAACTTTTAACAGAAATAATATTGTCGTTTGTACTAGAGCTGGGTATTGTTGTGATTACTTTAAGTGCTCGCTTTTTAGTAAAGGTAAACCATTGTACTTGGGTAAATACTCTTAACACGTACATACTTTACGTTTACACTCGAGTGTAACATTAAAGGCACGTAATTATTGAAACATGTCAACATTTTTTTTCTTTCATTGAATTTAACGTTCTCTATAATATTGATTGATAAGAATTTTGAGGAGTATACCGAAGTGGTTTACAACGAATGAGTTCACTGAACTAAGCGAACGATAAATTATGTTTTTAATCCATATTACAACTATAGGTGCGTCAGCGTAAACTAAATACGCTTATGTTTCATCCATAGTTTACAAGTAGCTTTGTTATCGGCGGTGGCGCGCCTGGCGCACCTCCCCGTTTCCGGGGTCGAGTTGGGGACTCTGTAGTCCCCACACCCGAGAAGAGGGCCAGATCGTGAGAGATGGCCCTGGGTCGGCCGGGGTGCGAGGGATATGCCTGTCAACCTCACCTTCGGCAACCAAAACGACCCACAGGCGGCGTGCGTTTTAGTCGGTTCGAGTCCGACATAACCTCCTCCACCGGCTCCGGTGGGGAGGTATCCGTGGGGATTTTGCGCACGTAAAAAAAAAAAAAAAAGTAGCTTTGTTATATATTTAAGTCCAAAAAATTTCTTTGCAGAGAGCATGATTTATAAATTAAAATTGGCTATGTTGTCTTATGATACCAACAAAATTATGGCTCATCGTAAAACCATAAAATGATGGGATCCAAGTATTTTGCATATGCATGAATTTTGAATATGTTTGTCAAGGCTTAACCGATCCCTTTAATACAGTGAAAGTTTGGCAGAATATGATCCAGTGAGCATATTGTCAGCTTTAAAATCGATGACGTGTTGAAAGGACATGAAGTGAAGATATTATTTTTATTAGATAATATATATTTAATAGTCCCAAACAAGTCCTAATAGTGAGCGTGAGTACCACCCTGAACTGTTTTTATTCTATTCGTATTAATGGGCACGTTATTACGTCTACAATATAAAGAAATTATTCCTATATGTTAATTAATGTAAGTCCAAGTTTAAAATGATTTGGCTGTTGGAATAGCGTCACACGAAAATATTTAGTTTGACACTGAGGGAATATACGTAAGGACAGAACTGCAGTGAACGAATACCTAGGTTAAGTTGCTAGGGTTCAGAACAGGATAAGTATATCATAAGTAGATCATTACTACCATTTTCAAAAGGCAGCGAGGGCTTTGTCTTCTATCTACACAATGTCCATCCTTTCGCTGCTCGTGAAGAAAACCCATCTCCAGTCCATTACATCTACTAAAATAGAACAACCCAGGCCCTCAAACTCCGAGATAATACGAAGTACATCTAAGTTATTATAGAATACATTCAAGATGTTTATTACAGGGGAAAAAATTCAGTGGAAGTGCCGACACACCGTATTCGCTGAGAAACTTTGAGAAAGTTGGTAGAAGTGTTCGCTAAGAGCTTTATACGTGCAATATTTCATAGTTTAAAAGATGTAGTAAGCACTGGTATACTTTTTATGTAGCTTATAAAATCTACTAGTCAACAGTGGTTATTACGGTTGGCAACATTTAAAGAATGCTGGCAACTAATACTGGGGAGATTTTGACATAATTCATTTAAACCACTTATGTGGCAGACAAACACACAGCTCACCTAATAGAAAGTGGTTACCGAGGCCTGGGGACGTGTGCAAAACCAAGGGAGTCATACTCGTGCTACCAACCCTGTAAGCGTCAGTGTAAAAGACAAAGCAGGACAAGCTTTTGGTCTTCCCACTGACAGCACAAAAACTCTCCAGTGAACTCTGGTTACCCTACTCACTGTCGGGAACGCAACACGAAGGTATTCTGTAGGGCGGAGGTACTTCCCCAGTCGGACTGCTCAATTGTACCGAAATACCGTCGTGTCCTATCATACCTTAAAATGCTGTTTCCTCTTTATAAAATCCCCACGGATACCCTCCTACCGGAACCGGTGGGAGAGGTTATGTCAGAATCGAACCGACCAAAACGCACGACACCTGTGGGTCGTTTTTGGTTGCCGAAGGTAAGGTTAACAGGCATATCCCTCGCACCCTGGCCGACCCAGGGCCATCTCTCTCGATCTGGCTCTCTCCTCAGGTGTGGGGACCACAGAGTCCCCAACTCGTCTTGATCTACTTGTTTATGGAATCGTACTACTAAATCGTAAGTAACGGCGTGAATTTTTGACATCTGGATGACAGTAGATTAATTTAAAACCATCGGGCGGATGTATATAGAACCTCACCAAGCTGAAATCTACTGAATCATATTTCTACAAAATGCTACTTCAACTATCGTCCTTTGAACAAGAAAGTACCTAGGTACCTAAGTTAACGAACCAAGTCATTTTCACTTTATAACGTGGGCGGGTAGACGTATAAATACACAAGTCTATATAAATGCGAGAACTTAAATAGAGCTATTTAGATAATATGATAAATATTATGAATTCTGTGACCTTTAAGTTTCTCGTAATTATACAGTCATAATGATAAATTGGTTTTGGTGGGTGTAAAACTACGCAATTCCAAGCATGGCTTGAAATTTAGTGGTGCCAGAGCTCACTGGAGAATTTGTGCTGTTTGTGGGATGACTAAAGGCTTGTCCTGCTTTGTCCTCTACACTGAC
This sequence comes from Eilema griseolum, assembly GCA_963662185.1. Taxonomy (NCBI): domain Eukaryota; kingdom Metazoa; phylum Arthropoda; class Insecta; order Lepidoptera; family Erebidae; genus Eilema; species Eilema griseolum. Next base: position 6,602,747 of record OY759243.1, read on the forward strand.
GGCACAGAGACTCTGTGCTTACAGGGTCGGCAGCGCGAGTGTGGCTTCTCTGGTGTAACACACGTCCATAGGCCCCGGTAACCACTTTCCATCAGGTGGGCCGTGTGCTTGTCTGCCACCTAAGCCTTAGATGCATGATGAGTCAACAATAGTGCCCGGAAGACCCCCAATTACGTGGGACTGAAATCAATGATTGGTGAAATGTGAGAGTTAATTCACCTCTGCCTAACCCTCCGTGATTATATGTATGTATGTATTAAGATCATTTTGAGACTTTGTAGTCAACATCATTCTGATGCTGACTGTACCTGTAGTACCTATGTTACGTATTACAAGCTATGTCTAGTGTGGGTATATCCCATTGAAGTTCGACCATATCTTAGGCAAACTGGATTGAGAAAAGGCTCGAAGGATGAATAAATACGCTCCAGAAATATGATAGTAAATAACATTAATATTATTTTGACAAAAGAAAAACAGTTTAGAAAGAGGTGTTACGCAAATCTTATCTGTTAGTCTTCACCTGCTAAATCTCATTAGTCGATTCACGACAGCTCCCAGGTGCGGGTATTGATTGCCTTGACCTTTAGGTGCTTTATTCAAAACCGATAATCCTTTGACTTATTGGGTAGATCCATCTCCGCACAGTGCCAACGGAGTATACCTTCTGGTAATTTATTTTTGTGAAGTGCAGAAACATATAGGTGTTTGCTTTAAATCGTGACTTTTTTGTCATTTTAAGATTGCTAATATATACACTCTATCTAATTGTAAGCACAACATCACTTATAATGAGCGCACTTTGATGATACTGATAGTGAGACGCAACAGCCGTGGTGACAAGTCATTAGTGGACGCGCGCCCCTTTTTTATGTGCGGAAAATTCCCACGGATACCCCTCTTTCGGAGCCGGTGGGAGAGGTTATGTCGGCCTAGAACCGACTAAAACGTACGTCGCTTGTGGCTCTTTGGTTGCCGAAGGTGAGGTTGACAGGGATATCCCTCGCACCCCGGCCGACCCAGGGCCATTTCTCTCAATCTGACCCTCCTCGGGTGTGGGGACCACATAGTCTCCAACTCGTCCTGCCGTGGCCTGCTTCTGCTAGGGTGACAGGCGGCTCTACCCGTAAACCCCAGGCCTGCACTCATGGGGGGCGGAGAGCGCGCGCCTTCTTATCGAATATATTGGGAGGGTAGTACTTTTCACGGGATATATGAGTAAAATTGAGTATTTTTAATGTGGACGAAAATAATATCCCTGTGGTCCTACCTTCTGCCTCCCGCATCCAGGGTTTCCAAAATAGCTATGGATTATCCGGGAATACCGTTGTATGCGTTACTGATATCGGCTAGGAAGCAGTTTCCACTGGTTTCTTTTTTGGCGGACGTCGTATGGTAATTTAGCTTCCTTCCCCCGTGGCCGCAACCCCATAAATTAGGCGCCGACACCCGGCCTCGCCGTTGAAAAATTACCAACTTCTACAGAAATAAATATAGAATAATTCTAGTTGTCTTTAATGAGGAACGTGGTTTGTGGAGCCCTTTGAGCGTAGCTCATATACAGATAGAACTTTTAAATCTCTTAATAAAATAAATGATATATGCTTAGTTTTGCTTATTTTCACAAAAACTTAGTCTTTTTAATAATAATAATGATAATAATAATAATACATATTTTATTTCGGATATTTTTTTTACAATCCGTAGATTTGTTAGTAATGCTTATCCTACTTACTAACAAGTACAAGATTTTCGTTACGTTATTATTCGTGTAAGATTATTGAATTATTGGAGATTGGATTTAAACATTACATACATATTATCACATTCTTCTCGCTCCAAAGAAAGCAAAAACAGCTCACCATTTGATATCCGTACAAACTTCACGAGCTGCCTCTAGTACCTACTAATATTTAATCTAAGCCACTACTGTCATGTCTAGTTTCTGAATGTTCCCGAACGCGACATATACAGAAGTCCCGATCGCAAGTTCTGGTGCTTGGTTTTCGAATCACTTATGTAGTCATATAACATGGGAAGAAGCATCTTTTTTACCTGGAACATTTCAAATTTAAAAGTATCTCAAAACTGATTTATTTTTAGTTTCATTCCTAGAATCCAAGCTTTAAGCATCTGAGTTTTCTAGTCAAAAACATCATCACTTACTACAGCGCTCTCTAGAGCTTGTAAAAATGGATATGCTTAGAACCCAAGGTGTCCTGCTTGCTTTCCAGATTATAAATCCTACAAGAAACCTTCACCCCGTGTGCTAAGGTCAGAACTATCTAAACCAAAGGTCAACCCTTTAGTTTAAATGAAAACTGAATGAATCCTACATTATTGTCTAGAAACTAACCATTTTAGTACTTATATGAAAGGTGAAAATGCTCTTAAATGGAGATGTAGTGAACAGAATAATATCCAGAGTATGACAAAGGACATCTGCGAGTGTTCAGTTAATAAAGTGAATAAATATGACCGAAACAAAGCGGCAAAGTACTAACGTTGTTCGCAGAATTTATGAGTTACAAGTAATTAACTGATTGTGGACGTACGATGAATTATTGTTATAATAACGATAATGTAGTGTAGAGTGCTTTTAGTTGAATCGTAAGGAAAAATGTTTTAGGTTTTCTGTTGATTATGTTTTGTTAGGTAACGTTATTGTGTGTTTCTCAGTGAATTATGTGGCGAGAGAAGTATGACATGTGGTTATATATGCTGCATATTACTGAAGATCTTAGGGCCCTCGGTAATGTATGCCGCGTAGTTCTCGACTAAAGTTTTAGGCAATCAGTAACTGTTTTCTAGCACTCTCACGGAGTGTACTGAATTCAGCATACATGTAGATACTCCTAAATCAATAGGTATGATCAACACCTTTCCACCTAAAGTCATGTTTGGTATTCAATCCTAAATCAAGAATATCAAAAGACAGTGTTCCAGCTGCCGCTTTCAACAATTCAAAATAGAAACGTTCGAATTTATACCGTTTATTGATCTGGTACAAAAATATTTCCGTCGCGTTGCCCAATTAGAGCTGAACTGACATCGATCCCGTCTGCAGGCGAACCTGGTTGCACTGAAAATAGCTCCAGCGATCGATCCACCCGGGCAATCTGAATTTGTAAAGCCATTATATCATTGAGGAAAGTTCTGAGCTGTATAGAATTTTATTGAAGCTCGGAAATAACTGTGGCGATTCGAGTTGGACGGTCCGAATTTGTGGGAGCATAATGTTATTGAGAAAAGTTTTGAAAGTTTTCTGATTGATGATGAGCGGTTACTGTTACGGAAGGTTAGTCGTCTTTTTGGATATCGTCCAGTTAGCAAATGGAGTATGTATGCCATCTTGTGGGCTAGCATTGATGACGTACGCGCTTTATAGGCAAGCCACAACGTATATACGAGAGCTATAAAGAACCTTCCGTGTGCCGCGCTCTGCGCCTAGAATAAGTGAACTGCTGGAACTATGGTATACCTGCATTATCGCAGCATTATATATTATTTTTTATTTTTCTATCATATCATATTTATCTAGGACATGCCAACTTGACTTCACCTCTCCTGATGGGAAGCTAAAGGCAAAGTCTCAGGAAAGAGGGTTACCATTATAGACACTAAGTAATGTTACAATGGTGGCACTCAGCTTGGCGGCCTCATCAGCTTCCTCATCATGCTTTTTCACGCCCCGCTTAAAGGACAAATTGGACGAAAACACACACCACACCGTCTTCCAAGTACGCTATAAGGTATGGTGTGGCTATGATTCCATATGTGTGGATTTCCATTAGTCTATGTAAACCCAAGAAAAACATATTTTAGTATGTTTATTCGCATTCTAGAACCCATATGACAATGACTACTTAGTTATGGGTCTAGATGGCATCGTGTTAAATGTCTTATATTAATTTATGTATAAAGGCAGCCATTACTGATAGATACAAGCTTATGTGCACTAATACTAGCTATGAATCATCATTGCAATATAATCTTGGCCATAAGTGGAATATCTCATCAATTCTCCTCAAGCAGATTGGCAACAGTTTCTCTCCGTAATAGTTCAATATTGCATGCACGTGTTTGCCAAGCTTTGTCGTATATGCCTATAACGTAACTCACCAGATATCTTTAATAATGTAATCTGTAATGTTCACATATCTCGATTGCTTACGAATATTGTTCAGAGAATTTTCTATAGGGTGTACAGACCTTCAGACCAACACCTTCAGAGCTCAAGTAAAACATGACATGTGTAAGAACGTTAAGTAACTGAATCTGCTAAATGTACAGCTCATTTATATAACTTCACCTCGCTCAATGATTAACTTAAAATTTCGGAAATGAGAGTCATCGCTATAGTTATCAATACTGCAATGGTAGTTTGATATACTCCGTTCAAATAATTTGAAATGGTGCCATGCAAATATGTGTCCCAAGGTTCATAAAAATACAGGTTATAATAAGAATACAAGCTGATACCCTCGGCTGCCCCATGTGATCCCTTTCCCGCTACCCTTGGAATCTAATCCTGGTATAGTCTATATATTATTCCTGACATTAATCTATTTGGATCCGTTTAACTGGTAGAGGGTTGTTGAAATGAAAAATCCTAACATCTTTACAAACTTACACATTTATAATATTAGTAGGATTAGTAGGATAGGACAGGAATCAGTAAGTTCGCATAAACACCTAAAATAATACTTAAATCACAAACCGATCTCCAAAAATTAGTGCCGCAGCACACGTGTATCTACAACATAGTCATCAGTTTCCACAATAAGCGTTAATTTGCTGACAACAAAGTGGTATTGTGGTTGCAATCGCATCGCTGGCGACGAGTGCCGAATATTTCATTAACAGCCACATTTTCCCCCGGATCGTCTGCTCCGTGTAATATGACATTAATGTTTTACCGATGAAGGTGATAATAGACAGATTACACACCAGTTATACGTACTTAATAAGTAGTCACACAATTTTTGTTACACACTGTTATAATAAAAGAAATAAAAAAAAAATAAAAAAATAAAAGCTATTTTTAAAGTCACGTACCGAACGAGCCAATTCACGCTAAAAATAGATACTCCATAGATCCAAAATATAATAAAGACACACTGAAAACATTTCAAATTATCAATGTTAACTTTGTTTTACTCCGTCGCGTCGTAGGTTATGTTAAAAACGCTAAGGCCCGTATTCTCGAACGATACTTTGTTTGAATCTCGGTTTATCAGAGGAAAAATTGTAAAAAGACAGATTGATAGATTTGTCATAACTATAATCTGTACTCAGATAAATCAAGATTCCGAATTGAGTACCACTCTAGAATACGAGCCCAAGTAGTCTCTTTCTCGTTGTCTGCTACAAAAACATGCTGTCCCACTTTTATTTGTCCTACTTCATTATTTACTTATCGTGCATTTCAATACCATAGTATATGTGAATGTAAGCAGTAGTAACTATTTACCGCCAATTATTTTAGATTCGATTGTTAGAATTACTAATTAACATTATCTGTCGCTAATTTACACTCTGCTACATTTGTAATTACACTGATAGCTAATTAATCACGCACAGAAGTAACCTTAGGGCAACTTGTTGATTCCCGGAGAAGGAAAACACGCCAACTGTAAAAATTTCTCGGTAAAAAAGAAATGTGAAGCAGGCTCAAATTGTTTTCAATTTTCTTGCCGAGTTAGTTGATAGTAATGTGACAGCAACCCTTGAGATGTTGCCGTAATTATCAGATTTATGCATCATATGGTCTCTGCCTGCTCCATTGGGAAAGAGACGTAGTAAATTCAGTAGACTGCGATGGGCGAATTTATTTATTGAAGTTATAAGATATGGACGATTATTGAACTAATACTAGACTGGAAATTAGCGTCTCCGTATTAGTAATTTTATAAACATTAACTAAAAATATTTTACTTGAGACTTTTAAAATTACAGCGATTCTTTCGATAGGATAAGCCATTTTAATTAAAAGAAAAACATATGCACGAAGCAGTGTCATAAACCAGTAATTTTACAAACATACATATAATCACGCCTTTATTCCCAAAGGTGTGAATTAAGGGGTGAATTAACACCCACATTTCACCAATCATGGTTTTCGGCTCCAGGTAATAGGGGGAGAGCCTATTGCCGTCGTCTGGGCACTTTTGTTGCATCGAGCCTTGTATCTGAACCATTTAGCTGATAATAGATAGCCCTATCCTTTAGTCGCCTTGTACGACACCGCATGGGAAGAGATGAGATAAACCAAACGCTACTCTGCCGGCAGCCATGCTTCTAATAATCTTGTTTTTTGATATTGTTATTTATGTTAATAAGGCCTTGAAACTATTAAATCTTATATGCACTTTAATATAGACACACTATTTAATAAAATACCATAATTTACCTACAATTTGAGATGAAATCTATACTACCGAAATAGCTTGGCTGCATCGACATGATTTCGCTATTCCAAAGTTATACACCGAACTTCTATTTTAGTTCGTACATATTGTATGAGCCCATTCTCTGCTACTGCATGAGACTGATTCTTCGTTTACCTTGAGATATTTCTGGTTTGATTCGGATATATAATTAGAGTTATTATATAAAAGTCTTTCTATATGTATAATGAAAAACAATATATATATATAATGGTTTATGCAATCAAATATGACACGATATGCCGTCGACTTGGCAAAAGACAAATATTTTTAATATGCAATAGTCTTTCTGTAACTTCAGCATTACATGGGTAAGACTATCTATCTATCGAGTCTGTTCGACCAATGCAATTACTAAAACAACAATAAACAAATCTAGTTAGTCAAAAACTGGAGACACGAGTCTGACATGTGCAGCGGCGATTGGTCAAAAGAAAGAAAAAATAAATAAAGACACTTTAACAAATTTATCTCCATAAATGAAATAAATCTATACCCCCCCCCCCCACCCCATCTTCATCTGTAACATATAACGTTAATGTTAGATGAATACAAAATATAAGCTTCGTATGCATCTAATCTCGCCATAGGCTGGGAATTCATCCTGACACACCTACTGATTTTAAGACAAGATCTTTGTATCCATATTTGAAGCAAATAAACGTTTTTGACCTGAGACGGTGTGCACTGTGCGGTACGAAAGAAACTTCATCCCTCGTACACTCAAGCTGCGGAATGAACTCCCTGCTACGGTTTTCCCAAGTGCCTACAATATGGGCTCTTCAAGAGGGGCAGTAGAAGGTATCTCCAAGGTCAGCAGATCAAATGTAACGTCCCTGGTGTCGTACACGTCCATAAACCACTGTACCCACTTCCCTTCAGGTGGACTGTGTCCTTGTCTGCCACCTATATGGTATAAAAAATAGCACCAATAATACTTACACTACATTATTAATTTTTTATGTAATTATATAATTTAATTAAATTCATGTAGCTAAATTCGCCTGGTATCAATCATTGCAATATTAAATTCATCTGGCTAAATACGCCTGGTATCGATAATTGCAATATTAAATTCATCTGGCTATATTCACCTGGTACCAATAATTGCAATATTAAATTCATCTAGCTAAATTCGCCTGGTTCCAATAATTGCAATATTAAATTCATCTGGCTGTATTCGCCTGTATTCAGGTTTATCCTGTTCGCAGTAGTGAGAGCCGGTTCGCGCCGCCGCGTATCGGATTGACGTGTAATTTTGTGATCGTACGTACTGCACTCTATTTACTATCGTATCTTGCTGAGACGGGATTAGAAAAAAGAATTAAAAGTATTAGTTGGGTTATTTCAGAGAGGAAAATGGATGAAATTGTTTTATGGACTTTATCTTCAGTTCGAATTGAAGAGGTATTTTATTGAATTCGATAAGGGTCTACACAAACACACACACACACACACACATAGTGAAGTGGGCGGTGTACTTGTCTGCCACCTAACTGGTATAAAAAAAAGAAAAAGAAAGAAACAGTCTTCTGAAGATGATGACTTGCATCAGTTCTCGTCGCATTTGAGGTCTTCACCATGGAGTCTGCGGTCCGCTTTTTCCAGCTAAACTGCAACGTGGCTGACCTTTGCAACAGTATTTTTAGGTTATTAGTTAGCTGTCTGTTTCAATGGTCCGCCATTGAGGTTTTGGTCAGCTCTAAAAGATATTTCGCCAATAAATAAAGTGTAAGCTGCTTCTAGTAATAAAGAAAAATAACTAAATTGATCAGATCTTATGGGTTAGCAAGCCACGTTCCTAATATTTTAATGGAGACGTCATAAAATATTCTCTTCTCACTGTCACCCTTAGTTGTCAATATAGAAATGTTTAAACTCTCATCGACATTAACGATGAATATCGATTTTATATTCTGTGAAACGTTATCATAGTAATTACTACAAACCGTCATTAATATTACATCCTAGTATCAAAATTAACGTTTCTAAAACTTCCTGCTTCGTTTGCCAACTACCCTACAATGTAATCTGAATACTCGTTTTGCTGAAAATAGAAAACACAATGTTTAAAATCTACTCTACTCCACTCGAGCATTAAGTACGAAGAGCAATTTCCCATTTTCGTCTGCACCAGCCTTATACTTACGACTTACACTGAAGTAATAGCCCCCTACGATATGTTCTTGAGCGAGAAACAACTTCTTACTTAGGCTTTTGGTACGTATAGTCACGTATTTACACTTTTTGTACTTTATAAATACCAATAAGCGAGTCTTTTTTATATGTTTTCATGTTCAACCGATCATCATACCACTTTATCTATCAATCGGGAGATAGACTATTTATTTATCCCGATAGTTGGCGCATTATCGCTGGTATTGTATTGCTGTCAAATTTCATACAAATTGTTGGTAAACAAAGGAAAAAGACTTCTGTGGAATAAACAATGACGCTGTGCAGTGCAATTCAGTGAGTAAGTCAACTCGAAAGTAACAAAAAGTTCTTTCCCTCACGAACACATATAGTTCCATAGTGGCAAACTAATTTTCAAACGAATTTGTAGAACAAAATGTATGAACACGAAAGAATTTCCAGTAAAAACCTAATATTTGCCTTTTACTATTATCTGATTATGTTTTCTATTATATATTATTACCACATTACTAGGGTCTAACAGGTCTACAGGAATAAAAAATTAAACAGTATGTAGTCGTATTTTCGTCTTTACAGAGGTGCTGAATCAAATTCCCTTACATTTTATACCTCTAAATGAACTTGATACTGCACATTATTGTCGAGAGCTCTTAGTAGCAGTGCAAGCATTATGTGGATTACACGGGACGGTTCGCGGCGCGCGAAATGACAACTTGAGCACCTGCTCATCGTCTTAATGTCGAGGTGAAAAGATACCCGACGCTAGTGATGGAATACTGCTTATCAGAGATTATAAACAAACAGATGTTCACCGATGACATTTTATAATTATGTTTGTTAGAAAGCGATTCGGATCAAAGAGAATAGTGGGATGACTCAGCTGCGTTGATCAAGTATTTTGTTGGTGCTTTAGGGTATAGATGGATGTTGAGTATTGTCTAAAAGGACACTAGATCATACATAAATAGAGCACATAACGAAACCGAGTCCTTGCTAAATAAAGTATCAGAGTACAAAATTCAAGACTGCAATTCAAATGATTTAAGTAGCATGCAGCTAAACATGTTGTGCTTTATAACACATTGTGAGATCCATGTTATTATGTTCAAAGGCAAATAAATTATTCTATTCTATAACGGCAGTGTGAGCTGTATTAAAATAAGTATATTTGCTTTTGAAATTGTGACAGTTGTGTCAAAATCACTAAGTTGTACTAGAATTTACGAAAGGCAACACTGGTTGTATGTTTTTTAATATGTTAAAAACGATAATTTATCAAGCCGCATTATCTACTGCTTAGAATTTTTTTTAGGACGGGTGTGGTGACGGATAAAGAATACAAGTATCCCCACCCCATCTCATCCGACGGGTGTCGTTAGAGGCGACTAACGGGAAAATACGCAGACGATATCACTGCGAGAGAAAGAAAACTTGAAATAAAACCCTGTACCGACCCGTCTAGCCAGCGTGGAAATATTAGACTAAAGTCTCCCAACATTGGGAGAGGCCTATGTCCAGCAGTGGACTCCGATAGGCTTAATTTATTGATAACAATGGTAACACCGTGGTCTCATACTCGAGGGGCCTTTTATGACCCTGGGTCAGTAGGATGCGCGAAGAATATACCAGAGGCTACCTCACCGCCGTGTGGCCGTGCGGTTTTAGTCGGTCCGAGTTCGATATAACCACCCCCACCAGCATCGGCGGGGTGTGTTCTGAGGGGATATCCGCACGTTAAAAAATGTAAAGCGAACATAAATTAATCCGATCAACCGGTCTACCAAATGTAATTATGACAATGAGATTCGCTCGTATGAGAGATCCCAAGCCAAATTAACTGATTTACAAATACGTTTGTTAATATCTAGATTTGGTATTTATCTGATCTATTTTGTCCAGCATAATAAGTCAAATATGTAAAACAAAAGGGTTATCTAAACAAGTTAGTAAATCTTAACAAGAACGACTAAAAGACAGTATCAAACAAGATACGCCTAAAACCCACGCCGAAATGTTACAAGGCAAGCGCACTTTTGGAAGACAAAATAGACGCATACATTACTGTTCTTCAACGAAGAAGGCGTCCGTGAAAAGTTGCTCACGTAGATTTTATTCCTTTATAAAATCGCACCGGGTGTGACTTTTAAATAAGATCGTGTTACAAGGTGTGATATTTTTAAGAGAGCTCCCTCTAACGGCTGGCTCTCGAACGTTTTCATATGTAAATCGAATTCGCCGAGTCGCCCCAACTCGTCTCGTTTCGCGAAACTTGTTTTTGTTGGTAATGACGTTTTTTTCTCTTGAATGCTAAGGAGCACAATGTTTTTATGACTGCATTGCACCTTTGTGAAAAGTTTACCATAATTGCTTTCAAGACATCCTTTTAGCTTTGAAAATTTGAAGTTTAGAGCTTTTTCGGCGCGTGAAGATGTGTTCTGTTTTACATTTATATTGCTTTACGCAGCGTCGAATGCGCGAATGTGTCTATGCCTCCGATTTAACGATTATATATTAGAGATTTATCGATAGATAAGAGTGTCTTTTTAACCGACTTCAACAGAGAGAAAGGTTCTCAATTACGTCGGAATCGTTTTTTTATTTTACCATGTAGGAGCTAAGGTTTACACTTGTAAGCAGCGGTTACAAGAATCTAGGAGCTTGTTAGAGAAGTCGATGTTAAGTCAGAGGTTAATACCTACTTCCGTTAACAAGCCGGTACATGCATTACATACATTTTTCGAAAAAGCATGTACCTGCTAATTAGAAAAGCGTTTAGATTTGCAAACCCATGCTTTAAAATCGAATTTTCAAAATATTTCTTTATTTTTTGAAAAAAAATTACGGCAAATTAAGTTACTACAGATGTTGCTGTTGTTCAAGTTATTAAAGCTCTATGTCACAAAACTCAAGGTGAATGCCTCGGTAGGTGTATTTGATATAGTAATCTATTTATAATGTTATGATAACGCCGGCGGTAAAATATTACCTACTTTTTTGGTGATGGATACATAATTGAGTCGTTTTGTATTTTATATACAAGTACAATCCCTTACGAACCTAGTTAATATAATTCGTATAAACGTAAAAGTGAGATATCCAATAATATACAGATATTTACTTCTATAAAAACCACAGACCATAACTTCCGCAAGAAATTCAAACTACAGCCATATCCTCCACCAAAATTGTTAAACAAACATTTGAATCGGTCAAATTAGTTTTCAAACTCAACCACAACACGAGCGTAGCTTTGTACAAAGTTCTATTGGATTTTAGTGCCAAAACACATCACATAGGTGCATGACTGTGTAGCCAGGTAGCTGACCTGAATGTTCCGAGCTTAATCTAAGATGCACACTGGAATTAATTACTCAGCTACATGGAAAATAACATGGGAAGTTGGCGTTTGACTGTTAACTGGGTATTCTAATTCAAAGATCTTAGTCCATTAAGCGAGTGATGCCATTTAGCGCACCAATTTTGAATCGCACCAAAATTATTCCATACAACTGTGGCAATTCTGGTGCGATTTGGTGCACTCAATAATAAATCTGTAAGAGCGTTAATGATTGAGATGGTAGGTAAGCATCGCTTGAGAGCTAATGTAATGTGTAAGGTAAAAAAAATCAAATTCAAATACCCACATTATGATTTTATTCATCTACTACGTGCTGTACAGATGGCAAAGAGATGTATTTAAAAGCTTGATGAAACTCACTCAAATCAAATTGGTCTTAATCAAATTTCTATGAGAAATACTCTTGGCCTCCTCGTATTTCAATACCATTAAAATATTTATTTATTCATACGTTTACGGTTTAAAATAAATTGTCACCGTTTGAAACAGTTCAATCAGCATCCATTCTACACAGTTCGTTGAAATGGAAGTAATTTATAACTACCGAATTTATCTACCCACACAGAAAAACATAACCGCGTATATTATAAAAGTTAAGTAAAATATAAAACATCTTACACGTAATTCCTTTTCTACAATATTTCATCTTCTTACTAAGTAAATCTCCAAAAAGTAATTTCCTCTTCATTAAACAAAAAATGAAATCATCAAGATATTATTTTCTCCTTATAAAATATTAATATAAAGTAAGCAGCTCAAATTGATTAATGTCTACTTTAACGAGGCTAATTGACTCCTTAATTAAACAAGGGTAGGTACTCCCAAGGTGTAATAGTAATTTGGAAGCCATCCAGATCACGTAAAGAGCTATCGGCTGGTTATAATGCAACCAATATTTCATATTTACTCTTTGGATACCTTCCAAACGACTTCACTTGATATTTTCCTTCACTTCATAAGTACAATCATATATATTTATCAGCAAACGACCCGACCTCGCTATTCGTGGCAAAATTACATTAAAAATTAGTTTTTATGGTAATCACTGGTACTGGTACTGGTAGAGAATGCCTGTGGCATTAAGTCTGCTTTTTTTTTACGTGCGCAAAATCCCCGCGGCTACACCGGAGCCGGTGGAAGAGGTTATGTCGGACTCGAACCGACTAAAACGCACGCCGCCTGTGGGTCGCTTTGGTTGCCGAAGGTGAAGTTGACAGGCATATCCCTCGCACCCCGGCCGACCCATGGCCATCTCTTACGATCTGGCCCGCATTAAGTCCGCCTGTGGGCATGAAGTTTAAATAAATAAATAAGTAATAGAGAAATATTTTGAAAATTAGATTTTAAAGCATGGGTTTGCAAGGCTAAACGATTTTCTAATTAGCAGGTACATACATTTTTCGAAAAAGTAATGTATTAAGAATTAAAAAAAATATATACCACCTAGTTGGCAGACAAGCACACGGCCCACCTGATGGAAAGTGGTTACCGTGGCCTATGGACGAGTGCAACACCAAGAGAGTCACACTCGCGCTGCCAGCCCTGTAAGCAAAAGAGTTTCTGTGCCGTCAGTGTAAAAGACAAAGAAGGACAAGCTTTTGGTCTTCCCACTGACATTACAAAATCTCTCCAGTGAGCTCTGGCTACCCTACTCACCGCCGGGACCACAACACGAGGTTATTACGGCCGTGGTATTCTGTAGGACGGAGGTACTTCCCCAGTCAAACTGCTCAATTGGACGGATATACCGTCGTGTCCTACTTAATACAACATCCTTAAAATGAAAATGAATAAGATGGCTTTTTATTTTCATTTGACATACACATTGAAACAACTGTATTGTAAAAGTTTACATGATTTTAATGGACTGTTTGTATATTAAATGAAACGAATGTATCAGTTTTATCTATTTTATGTGAGCACTGAGTAGTGAGCGAATCAGTTGAAATGGTTGGGAGTGTTTGCAACCGAGTTTAAACAATGCTGGATCAAACTCAGTATAAATATTTTAAGCAAACTTCTGCACGCTTCTCGTGTTTGCTTTCAAGTTCACTTGGCGAAAATTCACCACTGCTCGTGACGTACGAACACAATGTTCGACAAGCCTTAAAGTTGCAGACCTGACGAGCACCTACTCGGTAGACTTTATAATGCCTCGCCTACGTCATGCCGTTTAAAAGAGAATAGGGAAAAGTGAAATGGAATTTAGTAAAGCTTACTGGCCCGCTATTGGCTTTCTCATGGCCTGTACTAAATGTAGCTCGGTCGTACTGGCTAATCCGTTCTGGGTAAACATGGTTCCTCCATAAAAGGTTTTAATGTATTTTCAAGCTGAAATAGGACGAAGTCGAGAGCAGAGTAACGACTTCTATGACACACATGGTAGCAGATTGTGTGTGGAAGTGGATTGCTTCCGGCTTATTTGAAAAAAATGTATGACTATTATTTTGATAAATGAAACCGAAGCCTAAGTACTTTTTAAATATTTTTTATTAGGGTACTTGACCCATTTTCAATATTATTTCCTGTGGCACTTAAGATATTCAAAAGTGCTAAATGTTCATGTTGTATTACTTTCTTTATTGCGGATATCTTTTTTATTTTTTTCACATTGGATAACTTAATGATATGTGTTAAATTGATTTATGTTAAAATAAATAATTACTTCATTAATTTGTCTATTCCACAACCTTTTTTGTTATATATCCAAAACGTAAAATTTGCACTAAAACCATAATTGCTTAATAGTTTTTGCATTAAAATATACAGAATTTATTTTGGTTTTATTATTCATTTTAACATTGAGAAATAAAACATTTATTGCTCATGTGCGTGTGTACTATAACTAGATATTAAAACAAAAACTAGTAGGGTAGGTAGGATAGTTTTTTTTATCAATCAGGGATATATACAATACAAGGTAATATAGCTATCGATTGTTATTTATACATATTCGGAAATATCTAAACAGCCAATTGAAAACGAATATCTACAGCCACTTTAGGGACACTCAATCAATTATTTGTGAGTCAACCATTTCGTCTGTATGTCACTCAGGTGAGAGTGACAACACGTATACCACAGCTTCTGTGCTATTTGCAGAGTTGAATTTCAATGTTATCGAATATCTACTTCATAAAGAATGCCTTATCCAAAAGTAATATTCGGACCGTGTCCTGAAGAGGTTATATTAAATGGCGTTTGAAGGTTCGCTAAGTGATTCTTTGATGTAGTGGCAATGTTTTGCATGTTTTGGTGTAAAATTACTTTGGTATGAGTCTAACAGAAAACTCTATGACTTATGTACACTATATATAGTCAGGAAAAGAGATAAGTGTACACTTTTTCATATAAATTAGTTAGAAAAAGGTGTATTTATTTACCGACTGTACACGGTATAGCAGTTTAAGCATATTTTCGTTCCTCGTTTTTCAGAAACTGTAACAGTTTGACAGATTTTATTGTAATTTAGAGGTCAGATAGTTACTTAATATCTTGTATTAACTGAAAAACTTTGTATACCTATAACTAAACCACGTTCAGCCACAAGATCGAACTAGTTATGTATATTAATTACGAAGTAAATGTGTATCCAATCGGAACACCCTCATATTTGAGTTATTTGATGGTAAAACTTATATTAAATGGCTCTTAGTCAATAACTTATCTGCCTCCATTACTCGCTATCTAAGCATCATAATAAATACAAGCAATATTCATCAACGACTTCCTATAATGGTGGTTCTTGGGGTCGAAGAGGGGGGTTTAAATTCAATGTATAGATATCTTCATCTTATTACAGTAATGATGCAGTAACACGCTAAACACCAATATTATAAAAAGAATATCTCCCGGTGGGCTAAATAAAAATAAATATGTGGGCGTGTACATTTTTGTTTCATAAAGTTAGGAATTTAATGGGGTTCAATGTGCGTGAAATTTTTTTTCGGGCCACCATATTTTGTAATAATTTTAATCACTGCCGTCTCAGAGGAAATTCGCAGAGTGGGCCGTTAATTTGATATTGTTTGAAAGCGATCACAAAATGGTTTTGTGTACCGGTTTTGTTTCAATGAAAATATATTTTTTTATTCATCTGATACCTAGACAAAATAGGGTGCTATTTCGATCTCTCCATGAGGAAATTGTTTGAAAAACTGTGTGTGACAACGGATTTTCTTCCCTTAAGTTACTGGAGCCTATTTCCGGGATATGGAGCCTATATGTAATTCTAATATAATCTTTGTGCCAAAATTCACCCAAATTCGTTTAGCCGTTTTTGCGTAAAATAGTAATAAACATCCTCACCCATTCAGAGCCATCCATCTATCACCAGAAACTATTTAAAATATTAGTAGGATATAGAATTACTTAAGAATATTATAAAAATAGTGTGAAATATCTGGATTACTTTTGCGATACCTTTTTTTATACAACTTAGGTAGCAGACAAGCACACGGCCTTCCTGATGGAAAGTGGTTACCGTCCGCACCGACCTGTCTATAGGTCGGAACGGACGGTAACCACTGTGTGCAACACCAGGGAGTCACTCTCGTAATTTAGTAAATAGTTGTTGGTCCACACTCGGGTTCCGTTAACAATATTACTATAATTAAACAAATTAAAATTTCCCAACTCCGATGCTTGAATTTCATTTGTTATTTGTAATACTAATACTTGTTCAAAGTTCAGTGAATTTACATGAATATTAAAACGAATAGATAAAGTATTTCTGTTATACAAACGAAAACTAGTTCTCATACTAATTACATAATAGTTTTTAAAACCGTTCGACTAATAACATCCTTTGAAGTAAACTTTTTATTTAAAATACAAACTATTAGTGTTGAAAGTAGCATTGTTAAGGGGTTTATGTTTTATTTCTTGCAATGTCACAAGTATAAACATTTAAAATTTTAGGGTATAAAATACCTAATAATATCCGTCTCAATTGGGTATTTCACTGACTGTCTAGTCAAATTAGTTACTTTTTACTAAACGGCAAAACGGTAAGTTATAAGGAAACTTGTATGACATAATTTATTTTGACGTCATAATATTTAATAGTCAAATCATATTTTTTTTTTTTATATAGGACACGTCAATTGGACTTCGCCTTGCCTGATGGTAAGCTCCCCATGGTACAGACGGTAAAATACAGCCATGGACGCAACATCTCTACGCAGCTGTAAAGGTTCTAGGGTGTTCGTGATCTCGGGATTCCCAATGATGCGGATCGCACGTCGCTGCAACCTGTCGAGAGCATCTAGTAAGTACTTTGCTGAACCATCCCAGAGATGCGAGCAGTACTCCACACAGGAGCGAATTTGTGTCTTGTATAGAAGACACCGCTGCTCCGGCGTGAAAAATCGTCTCACTCTGTTCAGGACTCCGAGTTTTCGTGAGGCTGTTTTGATGATGCTTTCGATGTAGTTTTTGTTATTCAGGTTGCAGCCTACCTAGGATATACCTAGGATATTGAGACTGTCCTGCAGCGGCAGTAGCGTGCTCTGAAGAGTGGGGAGGGGAAGGAAAGAAGATACTTTTGCTGTAAACGCACATGCCTGCGTCTTCTTGGCATTGAACTCAACCAGGTTCTCAGAGCCCCATTGAGAAATGTGATTCAGGATCAGGACCCCGTCAAGCTCAGTGACAAGAAGCTGCCTTTTCTCTGCGATATCTGACTGCTTGGCCGCTGGATGTCCATGATAACTCCCATGTAAAGTGCTATCGTCTGCATAACAATGAACATTGCCGGTAGACAGCATGTCGTTAACATGCAGAAGAAAGAGAGTGGGTGATAAGACGGACTCCTGGGGCACGCCAAGAAGCTAGCAACCCAGTTGCACAGCCTAGAAGGCAGACCAAAGGCAGGTAGCTTAGAAAGAAGCGATTTGTGCCAGACTCTATCGAAAGCTTTGGCGATGTCAAGACTAATTTTATAGGTTAGGTGGTAAACTAAACTTTTATAGGTTAGGTGGATGATTAAAAATAAATAAAAACGATAAAACAAAAACCGACACAAATTTTACAGCTCTTTTACCATTATTAATTTAATAAGCTCAGTTAAATAATTTATTTTAACTATAAGAAAATACCTAATTGGCATCTAATGGCGGATTGACGCCCTTTCCGCATCAGAATTTCCTGTGCTTTGTCCTGTGGGTTTTCACTCAATTCGATATGTACCTAATAAATATATTCTAAATAGTCTTTTTTTTGCTAGGAGGTAGGACACAGCAGTATTTCCGCCTAATCGAACAGTCCGACTGGGGAAGTACCTCCGCCCTACAAAATACCGTGGTTATAATAATCTCGTGTTGTGTTCCCAGCGGTGAGTAGGGTAGCCAGAGCTCACTGGAGAATTTGTGCTGTCAGTAGGATGACTAAAGGCTTGTCCTTCTTTGTCCTCTACACTGAGCGCACAAAAACTCTGTGCGTACAGGGTAGGCAGCGCGAGTGTGGCTTCTCTGGTGTTACACACGTCTATAGGCCACGATAACCACGGTAGCCACTTTCCATCAGGTGAGCCGTGCGCTTGTCTGCCACCTAAGTGGTATATAAAAAAAATCTCGGTAATTCAAAAGAATCAGTGGCAAATTAGTGTAAATGTTAATCTAGTACACAATTTCTGTTATGTACGTTAAAATATATTGCATTAGACAATAACGTTGCCTCACGCATACGTAAGGCAATATGATAGTTATAAAGTATTAAATTTCATACAGCACATAATGTTCGAGATGAAAAATAAATCAGCTGAATTGGAGCCGTGGCGCCGGGAATCTGTGATTGAGTTAGTGCCAGCACTCCACACTTCTTAAAATGGAGCTATGAAATACGCGAGATTTCTGTCTGATGAGATTCAACACGATGAATTTATTTGTAGCGCTAGTTCGTTTAATGATACGTGACGTATATGACAGTTGTCAACGTAGTTCAAAAACGTCAAATCCCATACATTTGATATTCTATTCTAAAATACACTGGCCGACGATCGGCCGGCAATCCGTTTGTCTTGGGAAACAGATGCGCAAGGCGGAGAATCGTGTGATATCGCGCATTCTGGGTGAGGCCTATATCCAGAATTGGACTATTGATTGATTAAAGTGAATATAGCAGCGTGGTTCTTGGCAGAGTAGACCACCTCTCTTCCCAAGGGATAGGGCAGTTTAACATCAGACAGATACGAGTATATACAGCCGAGACTCTGCCTGAGCCAACAATAAACCCTGGAAGACGACAATAAGCTCATCCCCTATTACGTAAGACGGAATTAAATAATTGGCGAAATGTGGGTGTTAATTTACCTCGGCCTAACCCTTCGGGGATAAAGGCGTGATTATTGTACGTATCTATGTGTAAAATTTCGGTCAAAATATTTGTCAACAGATAAATTCCGCATTCATATACATAGCAACACAGATTTTTAAAACTTAACATTCCTATTGAATTTGTTAACTGAAGGTCGCAAAAGTTACTCATGGCTCTGATTTCATTATCATTATTTGTCATTCTGTTATTCATTATTTTTTCGGTCGTTCTATGGCCCTATCTTTAAGAGTCCATGGCGGATATGAAATCAATGCGATGAATAGACGAGAAACGAATTGCGGGAATGGGAAGTTTGTTATGGACAAACCTCGGGGATAGATAGATGTATCGATAACATTGATGTGGGAATCTTCTGACTTCATTCTGGAGATTCCTGTTTATGTGTAAAATATAGTATTCGAAATTACTAGTATTTTCGTTTAACCTAAAGCAAAGTTAAATAAATAAATATTCTACAGCATTCCACACATACGAGTATAGGCCCATGGTAGGCATAGTTTAACTAGTTTGTGTTAAGTATGGAATTTAAAATGAAAGAAAGAAAGAAAGAAAGAAAGAAAAAACATTTATTTACGAACACACAACGTACAGAGAGTCAGACAATATAAATATATACACAACAAGAAGATATAACAAAAAGAACACTCTCACACATCGTGCGCACCCAAATGGGCCACCATCTCAGCATGAATGCCCCGCACACCAGAGTATGCGAAGCGCTGGTTTTCAGATGGCGCCGCTAGTGGCTCCGCCGCCACGCAACGAGTCAGTGACGCATGAACACACGACAACAGATCTCAGTACAACACTTAAAATACTTAAAAATAGAGAATACAATGACCAAACCACAAACAACAAACAAAAATGAAGGAAAAATGCATAACGGGATATCTTCTAAAAAATTAAATCATCACAGATAATCTGTGGTTGTCTGTGGTTCACTCAACGCTCCCGCGCAGTTATCGATGACATAAACTCTTTGTTATTGAGTAACAACTTAGGTAACATGCGTTGCATACAATTGCGCAACATCATAAGATGGCCGACAAGCAAGAATCAATTATTGCACCATTCCGTCCGTGAGAATGCCATATATTCACTGTGCAATACGCCAATAATAATCGCTGTGCAAGAACAGTGATCATGAATAAATTAGTGCAATGTGATGTGTGTATTTTAGTGTATATGTTCAGTGTTTAAGCCATGTTTATGCAAACAAGCAAACGGCGTGCAACAAGTGCAACGCGGAGCATCTTCAGGGACAACAACCACACCCACTGATAACCACGAGCGACCAAGGTTTACCGAACGTCACCTCGGATTTAAGTTGTATCATGGAGTACTCCCAGGGTGAGTACAATCCCGCTTCTGTGCAGCCAGCAGATGCAATTGGTATTTATTTTTGAATGATCTCAATGTTTTTGCAGATCGTATTGGTGGTGGCAGGTCGTTCCATATGCGGCTGGCCGCGAACTTGAAGCTTCCTCGGTACGCCGAGGTTCTATGTCTCGGAGTCAACATAAGGTAGGCAGATGCCCGTGTACTGTGCTTATTTTGGTCTCTCGACCAAAACAGTCTGTCATACAGGTACCTGGGTCTATGTTTTTGCACTACGCCAAAGAGCAATGTTGCAAAATGCAGCTCCCTACGCTGTGCCATTTTCATAATACCGCCGTGGTTCAGAAAAGGCGTTACATGCGTGCGTGGCGGGATTGTGAAGCAGAATCTTGCACAGGCATTCTGCACTCTCTGAATCAGTCGCTCTGTTCTTCGTAGGAGGCAGTTCCCATACACCGTGTCAGCATAGTTGAGTTTTGAAAGGATAAGTGACTCACATAGTATCTTCCTTATGCTCACACTGATGTATGGGCGGATCCTGTATAGCACCTTCAGCCTATAAAAGCAGTTCCTGACTGCTTGTAGGATGTGTGTCTCAAATAGCAGCTGCTGGTCAAGAACCACTCCCAGGCTCCGCGCCTCCTTCACCTGTTCCACTGCACTGCCATCAATTTTTATTTCTAATTGATGCTGACATGTACTCTCAACTTGCTGTCTAGTGCCCAGGACCATAAATTTGGACTTAGCTGGGTTTAAAACCAGGCAGTTTCTCCTTGACCAGTCTTCAATGTTTCTCAAGTCCTCACTCATTTTCTTCATGGATTCCAGGCAGTCAAATGGAGGAAAAGAGAGATACAGCTGAAGATCATCGGCGTAGAGGTGGAACCTGCAGTTGGCGATCATGCTGGTGATATCTGCACTGTAGAGAATGAAAAGTAGCGGGCCCAAGATCGAGCCCTGCGGAACGCCCCTGGTGACCTGACGATGCGGGGAATCTACCATGTATCCTGTTTTATTGTCCTTTACTTGGACAAATTGATATCTACGGCTCAGGTAGCTATCGAACCAAGCAACCACTTCTGTGCTGCATCCGTAATATACAAGTTTTGACAAGAGTAGTGAGACATTTATACTGTCAAAGGCACGGGAGTAATCAAGGAACGTGAGCACCGTGCTCATACCCTGATCCCGGGCTTGCAGTACATTGTCCACAACATCCAATAGGGCAGTAGTCGTGCTGTGCCCTTTTCTGAAGCCAGACTGCATTAGCGGGAGTATATTGGAGTTTTCCAAGTAGATTGTCAGCTGGTTGCTGACAACTCTCTCTAGGATCTTAGACATGCATGGAAGAAGACTAATTGGCCGGAGATCCTTCGGACCAGTAGGACTTGGCAGTTTGGGTATAGGCCTCACCCTAGCGGTTCTCCAAGAACTAGGAAATGTTGAAGTGGTGATGGATTTATTTATGATGTTTGTTATTGCAGTGAGGGTATGAGGGAGAGTCATCCTCAACATATCCTCAACAAAATGTGGGTAAACACCCAGACCTATGGAAATATACAACATATTCATGTATACAAATATTTGCAATGAGCGGGAATCAAACCTCCGCCTGTGTAGAGGTCAAATTGTATGTGTGAATACACGTTGGTAGTGCACCTAATAGCCAGAGCTTGAACTCGGGATCTCGAAATTGTAAGGCTGACTTTTTAACCACTAAGTTTTCTGTCTGAAGCATTAACTTATTAAGATACATCCCTAGTTAATTCAAATTAGCTTAATACGAGTATATAGGTCGTCTGGTGTAAATCACGTAATCTATATTAACTAACCTTTGTACGGCTACCATGGCTTTAAGTAGTTATAATTTATTCAATGACCGGCTGCACAATAATGCACATATGGTAAATAAATAAAAATGAACAGCTTCCATTTCGATTCCCAGTAGTAGGTGCGCTAGTTGTTGCTTAATAACTGTGTTTAGAAATTATATCAATAACCTACGATGCGCCGGGGTGCGAGGGATATGCCTGCCAACAACGACCCCAAGACGTCGTGCGTTTTAGTCGGTTCGAGTCCGACATAACCTCTCCCACCGGCTCCGGCGAGGAGAGGTACCCGTGGGGATTTTTCGTACGTGAAAAAACCTACAATGCGTATGCATTACCCCTAAGGACCAGCGCATATGCAGAGCGCGGCACGGAGCATTTTTCTCTGGCAAACCAACACCTTTGTCTGCTTTGAAATTAGATGAAAAATTAATGAGCACTGCAAAATATAATGAAAACCCGTAGAATCGACTTGCGTTATGTGTCGTGTTCATTAATTTTCGATCTAATTTCAAACTCACAAAATCGATATTGCTTTAATGTATGATTACGTAGCCAAACGCATACCGCAACAGTATATATAGCGTACCGTGATATGGACTACAATTTGATGATATCGTTTATTGTTTTAATCCATTGCGGTTTCCCAATGGTCCCGTTTGCCCGTATCGAAGTTTAACAAGTAATGTATGCGAACCGCACATATGGTCCATAGAAATAAAAGAAAATTAGTTCCACATTTTTTTTATATAGGACACGCCAACTCGCCTGATGGTAAGCTAAAGGCAAAGTCTCAGGAAAGAGGGTCACCATTACAGACACTAAGTGCTACAATGGTGGCACTCAGCTTGGCGGCCTCATCAGATGCTTTTTCACGCCCCGCTTAAAGACCCCGGGACTGTAGGAAGAAGGAAACACGTGTGCTGGTAATGAATTCCAGGTCTTGGTGGTGCGGCAAAGAAAAGAGTTTCCGAACCGCTTGGTTCTTGCTCGTATATTCTGCACAGTGTGTGCACATTCCGCTCAGTTGACTATAATTGCTAACACATCTACATTTTTTCATTTTTTGTTTAAAATTTGATACGAGTAAACGACATCATTGAAATGGAAAAGCCGCAATTAATTACAACAATAAAAAATACTATTAAGTCCATTTCACAGTACTCTGTATCTGCTACATGCTGCTAAAGTTGTCGTTTGCGGTCGGCCTTGAAATCATACCTTTAGAAGGAAAATAATCAGCGTTGCGGTTCGTCACTCACGTTCTGGCCCTGAAGCTGTGTTGGGCAAAATTTTAATTGCAATAAAAAAATATTAAAGAATAAAAATCCCGACTTCTGTCTAAAGGAACGAAACAAGTTCGACAGCTGGCGGTACTCTATTGCCAATCATAAACTGAAAAAAATATGGGCACCGCCTGCTGTCAAATTTGTTTTGATTGTTTAGAAAGCAGACGGGTTAGTTGCAAGTTTAATTGCAATTAAAATTTGCCCAAAACTGCCAAAGGAAATGACAACACGACCCTGTCTACTGATCCTAACGCGAGTAATATTCATTTGACTGGATTTCGACAAAATGCTCAGATCAGTTCAGTGAACTCACTTGAATTGCGTTATATACGATCAAAACTGAAAGTTATTTTTATCCTTAAAGATAAGAATATGTATCTAAATCGGTGATAAATAACAAATAATAAATAAAATGGTATTGTTTACTTGACAAGGTTAAAAACATGGAATAATAGGTAGGCTGGTTGCCTCTCAAGGCGGACGCCAATGTGTCTTCAAGCTATCCATGCAGGTATAATATTCCTGGTCTTTAGTCGTTTCATAAAGATCAAATTATGCCTACTAACACGTTGAGATGCGATTTTATAAAAAACTACTTACGGTGACCCAAATACCTATCAAATTCTAGAGATATTCCATCAGCGTTAATGCATTCGAATCTCAGTGTTATTAGTTTTACACAATTTTCAGTGCACGCTTGACATTAATACATATATATTTCATCTCTGTAGTAGTTTCCTCCGTGCATTGAACACATCACTAAAGCTCGCGTGACGTCATCAGTGATATAGAAAAATTACACGCTCGATTTTCATACTACCCACACATCTTTAGAATAGCCTAAATCTATGGTTAAAACAAACTCAGCTCATACGAAGGTGATATGCATTAACTAGTTGAAAAGCTCCTATCTCAGAATCCCAGGTATTGGTGCCGCCGTCGTCGAGTGTCGGATTACGTCGGTACCTCCTCTCCTCGGTACTACGTGGTACCTCAGCGGATTACTGTGGTTTACTCCTATCTGTTGTATTCGTTATTGTGAATTCGGATTCACAGTAGGTGTTGTTCATTTGGCATGATAAAATTTGTTGATTGATGAGCAACAAATTTTGGAACGTTAAAGTCTTAACTAAAAGACTTATGGATGCTTAGGATAGTGCCACTCGGAGAGGTAGCAGGCAAGTGGATTCTGGGCTCCATAGCGTAAGCTAATGGATTCATTAGAGATAAACACTAGAATGATACTGATGACAGATAGAATTGTTAGCAACGTTTGAAAGAGTAGAAATAGGCTATGCATATTTCTTTTCAACATAATTCGACATGGTATAAGCTAGTAGGTATACAATAAAACTATGTCAAACTGAATTCCTTTATGAAACGAGTAACTGGTTCTATTTCTCGTTATTATTTAAATAACCATTAATCATATAATAGCCCCTGAAATAAACTTCACAGAATGCTTTAATTTATGCAGGGCAATTTTCAAAATATGTACGGCAATTTTGTTGAAAAATTGCCCACCGATTCTTGTGACTGAGTTGTGTACTTTATTTAAGCGGTGTTAGGTTAGGTACTTGAATGTGTACATGTTTTCAGTACTGTAATACTCATAGGTGAATTACCGCCATGCTGCCATGAATTGTTCACATAATACCAACACTACTTGAATTTGTATGCTTTGTTAATAGCGCGTCTATTTGTCACACTCCATTCGGTATTAATGAAGCAGTTTACTTGCCCTTTGCCTATCCATTTAGGTAACATTGATACTAAGAAGGGGATTTTTTAAATATTAAGTGCTTTCGGCTTGTCGCTGTACCTGCAGCCCAAACCTTAAGAGTCACACATTGCACTTGAATGACTTCATCCAAAAATATCGACATACTTTTATGGCAGTAGCAAGTAGCCCCTGAAGCACGGCACTGTACTATTACTCAAATGTCACGTTACAAACTTTTCTGCTATTTGATTGGTCGAAATGATTCAAAAGCTAAAATTTTCCGTATCCAGCTACGAGTGCAGGAAAAATTTATCTCGGTAGTGACTTCTGAGACTGACTGTGTGACTGAATACTTTATTGACATAATACTTACTTATTACTAAAGGTTATAACCATATTTATTAGGTTATTACCTTTTACGATTCCAAGTACCGACTCCAAACGGCAAATGCTCGATGTAACGAACATAAGGCTGCGTTTAATTGATGTCGAACTTAGTTACTGAGTTGTGCCGTTCGATGAGCTCCATCCATTATGGATGACCCATCTTCTTGTAATGAAGCTATTCAACTCGCAGAATTATTTAGCGAACGCGGTTTATGAAGGTTTGTTATATGTGCCTATGGATATATGTCATATACCACATTCTAAAGTGCACAAATTATGTTCATTATGTTTGCTTGAACGTTAACTAAAATGTCTTAAATGAAAATACACGCAGTGAGTAAACAGCTAAAAAAATTCTCAATTTCTATTATCTCTAAAACTATTTTTGGATTAAGCACATTTAGGGTAGGTATGCAATTTTAAAGTAATTCAAATCGCCTATACATATACCGCTGATTGATTAGTCGCTTTTTAAGTAATGCAGGTTGTCAAAAAAGCTATAACTCATGTATTTTTCTACATTAAAAAAAAATAATTTTCGAAATTCGAGCGATAAACAAACGAATTTGAATAAATCACGGCGTGTGATTGGCGATCGGCTCAATTATAAAATCCTGTTATAAAGCAATACATCGTTTCATTATTCTCGAATAATATGACGCTCGCGTTCCATTACCGCGCATTACGTATTAATGCTGGCGCGGTCGGTTCTACCCGCAGACTGTGACGGTCTTTAGCATCGCTATAGTAGCTAATATGACATGGAGGCTATGACAAAGCTTTCGGGCTTCTGTTAATACAATCTCTAGCGTTGAGTGAAATAAGGAATACTTTAATTATTATACAGCAACAGTCAACTTCTTTATTAAATATTATCTTAGTATCATTCCAAAAAAAAACGTATTTAAAATGTGACAGATTGTGAATATATTTGCTATTCCATCACGCTTTAACGGCTCAACCGATTTGGCTGAATTTTAGTACAGGGATATAGTAAAGTCTGGAATAACACATATAGGTCCTGAGAATAGGTTCCCATGGTTTGCGAGCACGGGATCAAATTATTATTTACCTGATTATATACTTATTAACGTTTGGTTCCAACTTCCAGGCTACGTAAGAATATATACTATTAATATTAAACTATATTTCACCGAAATGCATTTCGGTTTTCATAATAATTCTACTCATGTACGTTAGTTATGTTACCAATTGCCCCGGGCATTGCATAGTAAGAGACCAGAGTAGTAACTTGGGTACGTTATTGTACAGTAGGTTAGAATATGAGGGTTAGGTATTTATAAACTTAGCCAAAATAGACTAAGAAACTCATGAAACTTGTTACAAAAATTTATGTACGACTGAAGTAGCTTTATTATATTCTATAACTGTCACTGGTCGGTAAAAGGTTGATCCAGTCATCCAATGCTACTTATGTTGTATAGTATGCATATTTATTGAATGACATTCCTGATCCATCTGGTTTTACATTTAAATAAAGGTGGTCTGAATATATTCTGATATTTAAATGATTTATGAGCTATACTGCAGTATTTTTAAATTCTATGTAGATTACTTTAAGTAAATTTAAATAAAAATGAAACGATAAACTGGTTGCTAATCTTAAAACTTGTAAATGGCCTCGTCGATTTAAATGGAAGAGATTTTTGGATGAACCAAATCCTCACCATAGATTTTAGATTCTGAACACTATTATGTAGATGTTTTACTCTTGTATACTCTTGAAGAGGTATGAGGTCTTCATTTTGCCAGCTATTCCGCTGTACTATTTATTCAACACTATAAAAAAATGATATACCTAAACGCCTAACTAAACTCAAACAGCAAATGCATACGTCTTTGTTGGTACCAGGAAAGCATAATTTAGTAAGGGGCGTGCTCAACCAATGTTTCAGCTCAGTTGCTTAGGCAAATCGCGTTCGACACGGCAGGGGCTAGGTGCGATAAACAATGAGATCTCCATACGCGATACTAGGAGAGCATGCTCTAAGAAGCTTTTAGATGAAATAGAAACCTTGCGTTTTAGAAAATAATGTTTGGATCTAAGTGAGGGATGGTGTTTGGTGACATGTGCGCGATAAGCGTGTAAATTGTTTTCGAAGTCATATTTTTTGAACAAAAAGCAAATAAAAACCTTAGCCGCGTGGTTCCCGGCATTGTAGAATTTGGACCACCCCATCTCTTCTCATACGGTGTCGTACAAGGCAACTAAGGGATGGGCGGTTTAACAACAGACAGATTCATGGCTATAAGACGGCAATAGGCTCACCCCTATTACGTGACACCAAATTTACTGATTGGTGAAATGTGAGTGTTAATTCACATCTGTTTAACCCTCCGGGAATAAAGGCGTTATTATATGCATGTATATATGTAATAATAATAAACTGAGATATGTATATAATGGAATGTGTGTGTGATACTCAAAGCCTTTTCGAGTCGGTACGAAATTGGGAAATGTCTTATAGCTAAGGATACGTAAATCAGTAGATTAGAACAACAATTTGGTAAATCGAGATGCTGCCATTAAGTCGAGTGGAGTGAGCACCACTTAGTTCGCCAGATTATGCGATATCAGCTATCGGGGCAAACAATTTGCGCGCGCTACGTCACCGTGACAAGGCGTCCGGAGATAGGGCTGTGCACTGTGCACTTCAGTAGTTTTTTAACCTATTAAGAAAGCTATTATCGAAATGGTTTTAAAATATGAATCTTTGAAATATGTACCTACGTGTTAATTTACTTTTTTCCAATCAATTAACACGAACATGACGCCAGAGAAGCCAGTAGCTATGAGTAGGGTTTAAGGAACAGTGAAACGAGGGACTTTCCTCTTGACGTCCTATACTTCTTATCTTTAGCGTAGTCATGCAAAAGGAAAGAATAGGACGTCACATGGCATATCACATATCGGAGTTCAGCCGCATCTTAGCAAGCCTCAAAACCGTCCTCAACTGAGTTAGGACATCCTCACAAAATACGTGATCAATGATCGGTAATTGTGGTGAAAGAAGCATAAGACTAACATTTAAAAACATATCAATCGAATCTCTTACTTTTTGAAGTCGTTAACAATATTAGTGATGGCTAACTAGAGAACACAATTTTTTAGATTTAAGTTCCCTGAGGAACAATTGACTTCATATGGCCAAAAATTATTTGCAGCAATAGTAATACTGCTAGTTTTTTAAAGTTCAGTCCATCACTTGACTAATGATAAGGTTACTGAAAGTTTTCGGTAGCCCTATTCCCTGTTCGCCAATATTGGCCTGTCATCGACCGTGATTCGAGATGGTCTTGTAAACATCTTACGAATATGTTATCTCAATTAACTGTAATAACTAAGATTGATCTGATTTCACCTATCATTGTTGAACTGGTGGAAAGATGGTGGCTTAAAGATGTTCAACAGATGACGTATCGTAGGAATCAAAATCCAGAGGTTGCTTCTTTCATTTTAGTCAGGCTGTGTGGAGGAAAGCGAAGCAGCTTCAATTAACGAAATCTAAGCTGAGTAAAACACACATTAGGAGGTGCATTGCTCTTGCTTATCTTCCCAGAGAATTTACGTCAGAAGGCTGGCTATATATTTCAGGAGAAAATATAAAGAGAGACGTTAATACTACAGCCTTTAACAATTATTTTGAGAAGACTTGGCTTAACCACACCGCTTATTTATCCGATAAGTGGTGTTTCTATAACGTTCGCTACAAAACAAATAATGCAACAGAGTCATGGAATTCAAGATTGAGTAAAAAAATAAAAGCCAAACCTAATGTTGCTTTATTATTACGAACATTGACAAAAGACGCAAATTATTATTTTACGTTATGGAGAAAGAATGAATATATAACAAAACGGACAGACGAGGCTATATTAAATCAACAATATATTGAAAACGTGATTCGAGAGTTAGCTGATGGCGAAATTACTTTGGGACACTGCATAGAAAAACTGAAATAATTTATGAAGAAATTACGCTATTAAAGCAGATAACGTTTATTTATCCTAATCTGTTGTTGATTTTTTTGGTACTTTTGGTTAAATCACCTTTTTTGTAAAATCAGTTTTAGTTGATTTTTATTACATTTGATATTTTTTCGTGTACGGAACCCTGAAATGTAGCTCGATTTTTTGTAAATAATTATTTTGAACAAAAATATATGTAAAATAGTAGTAAAATAAATGGACATTTTTGATCATGATTTTATTTGCCTTTCTAATCGACCAGATGTACTGGTAGTAAAATATAGGCACATTATAGCTAAGGAAAATATTCGAAAACCAAACCAAAACCAAACCAAACTATTAATAGGTTCATTAGACTACCTCTAAATTTTGAAGTAGTAAACGCACCCACCCTGTGGGTAAATATACCACTAAAGATCTAAAAACGGGGAAACTCACCCATTGGTGAGATTTTCATAGGGTGAGTAACCACCTAAGCCTTCCTCTTCTGTCATTGATCCTTTCATGCAGGCTCGCTGCTTTCCAGTACTTATAACATTTTTTTTTTAAATTTTCATAAGTTTTTTTATGATATTTGGTATTACGTATTCTATGTTGAAAAGACGGCAGTCACTTGCGTAACAGCCAAGATGAACTAATTCAAGAGGAAGAGTAGGAGGACTGATCCTAAACTCCAAAGTACAAGCGTTGAATATAATCAAAACTAATGCTGTAATGATGATGATAGTAATAGCAGTCTTCTAACTACTGCGAAATATAAGACTTGCATCATCAAACAAAATAGCAGGTAGCCAGCGTTAACCCCTTATCTGCTACAATACTTGTAGCAACGATTACAACAGTAACCCTCAATGTTTGACGAGGTTTACGACTGCAGTAAGCCGATAAGCTGTTGAAGGGTTGCTGGCATATCACTACTTTGGACTATTTACTTGATACGAATGGTTTAGACAGCAGTGGAAGGGTTTTGATGTACGATGGGCTTATATTAATAATGTCGATCACTGAATAGTTACGAGAAAATCACTTATACTGGCAAACATAACAGGTATGTGGAAAATATTGTGGGACAAATTATATAACGCTATCTAGACTCAACAAAGTATTGGTTGTAAAATGGGTCCTAGAATGCTAATAAACATATTTAGATATGTTAAATATGTTCCGCCTCATAGTCTAGATCCGGTTTTATCTAGTTTCTATACTATTTTCGGTTCAGGTTAGATTTAGACATCGTTATACCGGTTAAAACCAGGTGACCAAGTTTTTGGACAGTCGAAAAAAAGTAACCTCTTGTGAATAGACTATCTGGTTACGTGGCACAGAAATGAGCCTATCAATTGAGTTTGTTAAATACTTCTTTCTACCCTTTGGAGAATATACAAGCGTACCTGAATATTTCCGCACTTCGAGCTAAGCTGAAGTACAATATAAATAAATAAGCAGAATTTTGTCTTGGCAGCGTCCGTAAGTGTTTTATCTTATTTATATATAAAATTCTCGTGTCACGGTGTTCGAACTTGAACTCCTCCGAAACGGCTTGACCGATTCTCATGAAATTTTGTGAGCATATTGAGTAGGTCTGAGAATCGGCCAACATCTATTTTCATCCCCCTAAATGTTAAGGGTTGTCCACCCTTAACATTATATGGCAAAACGACGTTTGCCGGGACAGCTAGTTTTCTATAAGGTATTAGATATTAGGATCGGAAAAAATGGCGCACATTGGGAGAGGCCTATGTCCAGTAGTGGTGGTCCAGTAGAGGCTAGTTAATTGATTTATTGATTGGATATGTCGCTGTCTGATGGAAGATATTTTTGATGTACACACGATCATGATTTTTCCTAGCGACTTCAATAAGGGGTTTTTCAAGAAGGGCATTAAAAGGCTCCTACAGAATAGTCACCATGAGTATGATGTCCCTGTTTTATACCACTTAGGTGACAGACAAGTACACGGCCCACCTGATGGGAAGTGGTTACCGTGGCCTATGGACGCCCCTTGTGATGCACACGTTCATAGGTCACTGTAACCACTTTCCATCAAATATGCTGTGTGCTTGTCAGTCGCCTAAGCGGTCAGAAAAATCTGTGTTTTGGTAAGTTAGCGTATACTAAAACTAGCTTGAATCAAAATTTATAATATCAGTATACTAAAAGTTAAAAACATGAATTTTTTTGCATGTCTAAGTAATAGCCATACACTTGTATAATTTCAGAACCAATTAACGTTGTACAGAATTTACTGTCTGTACTTATTCCTGAACGGAAGCCATGAAGTTTGCCTTCAGAACTGAATCCTCAATTAAACGTTAACGTTCACTCTTCGGACCGTCTTCGGCTCCGTTCGAAAACCGCCAATCATTACCAGCGGACCAATATAGTTCTTTTCATAAACTTTTGAAAATGGAAATCTTTTTCTTTGCCATTTATTAACTTTGACTTCTGAAACGTATTTATTCGTAAGTTAAATTTAAAAATTTTATTCGTTGTAGGTTCTTATTTTTAAAATGACTCCATGTAAAATAATTAGATATTTACTACTTACATGTTTCTTCAATTTATGTAGCTTCTTAAGTAATCTAAAGTACGAAGGTAGATAGATTCTAACTAATATTATAAATTTTAAACCTTAACTATACTGAATCATAATGGAATTTTGTATCTATAGTTTTTGTTTACGAACCAGAACAAGATATGTCGACATCAATAACCAAGTAATTTCTAACAATAAAAAAAAAAAACGAAAACCAAGTAATTTTTTAAAAGTTGTAGTCGACAAATTAAATGAAATGAAATCAAATTATTTATTTTGTGAAAATAGGTAGATAGTAGGTGTTAGCATAATTGTAAAATAGACAGCCAAATTCCGCCTGAAGTCGTGCAAATACAAGTAGGTAATTAATTATATGAATTTAATTATGTCGACCAGGAATACAGTTATTTCAATACTATGTCAAATTTCACGAACAATGCAATGTATATCATAAATAATGAACAAAGTTACAATTTATATAATGTCAATAAACAAAATCAATAAATAATATAATGTCACAGTGAAGACGATTGAAACAAAGGAGATACATTTGCATTTTTAGCCGACTACGGCAAAGCAAAAGGAGGGTTATGATTTTGAAAGGCTATGTATGTAGGTTCATCTACTCCCTCATAACTCCTCAACAACTTATTAGAACTGGACAAATGAGGTATCATTAGAATCGTCTTGGTCGTCCTCTGGTTGTAGGCTATAGGAAGTATCACTAAATCTAATGTGGCGCCCTCTAACGGTCATAAAGTACTTTGTTAAAAAATATACTTGAGATAACTATGCCGTGTTTGGCTTAATTAGCACATTACAAATATGTATATATTATAGCCATTGTTCGCCGCAAGGTAATATCAATAAAACAATAAGTTTGAAACCTAAAACCCGACTACTAAAAAATCACGCTTCAAAAAGTATTAAACTAGAAAATATCAAGGATAGCTGTGGTCGTATGCCACTTAGTCTAACAAAACTATACATTCTAAAGAAAAGTGGCATGCGACCACGGCTATCCTTGATAATTTCTTGTTTAAAAAAAGTAAAGTTGTACGTAAAACTCCAACCGTTGTTGTATATGTCTTTGTCAACTGTACAGTATTCCATAATAATACTATCCAATATTTATTTTTTAAACTTACTCCGAATAATATTCTTACTTTAGAAGCAATACTATTTATTACCGGTGGTCCCAGGCACTCTCCGTACATTAATACTTTAAAAAAGAACGTCATAGTGGCATCGTTAAATTTACAAAGAGAATATAAAAATATATGTCATATTAAAAAAAATACACACACACACACACACATCTGAACACATAGCGATAGAACGAAGCTTTACAAAACTAAACGTACATACCTATACATTCATATAATCACGCCTTTATCCCCGGGGGGTTAGGCAGAGGTGAATTATGAAGTATACCTGTATATAATTTGTGTAACTCCGTTTATCATTGTCCGTTTAGGATCTACATACAAAAGGAAGACTTTCCCTCCTGATTACCATCTGTTGTAATAATTGTATGAATGGTTCGTTTGGGGATGATGCGATCATAATTAGATTCTGTATTTTATTCATGTATTACCTGGACTAGATTATTTTTTGGAAACTTTTGTATTAATGACAGGTACAAGTTACATACAAATATTGTAAAAATGTAAAATATTGCATACATATAAAGTATTATTCACCTATCTGCCTAATTACATACATACAGTCACGCCTTTTCCCAGTGGGGTAGGCAGACTACTGTCTTCCACTTGCCTCGATCCTGGCATACCTCTTTCGCTTCTTCTACTTTCATAATTGTTCATACATGCTCGTCGGTTTCGGGTACTCTTGACATCTCTGCCTAATTACCTTTATTTTTCAATGCTGTTTAACATCAGACAGATATATACAGCCCAGACTCAGCCTCAGATGCGGGGCTCGAGTCAGCTATAGTGTCCGATATACAGCAATAGGCTCACCACCTATTACGTGGAACCGAATACAGTTATTGGTGAAATGTGGGTGTTATTTCACCTCTGCCTAATCCTCCGGGGATAAAGGCGTGATTTTATATATGTTTTTATGTATGTTTCAATGCTTTTTTGTCCCTGGATGGTTAGGTAAAGGTGAATTAACACCCACATTTCACCAATCATTGTATTTCGTCCCACTTAATAGGGGTGAGCCTATTGCCGTATTCCGGGTGCTATTGTTGACTCGAGCCATGCATCGCAGGCTGAACCTGGACGACATATATCTGTTTGATGTCAATCAGCTCTATCCCTTAGTCGCCTGGAGAGTTTTTGTGCTGTCAGTGGGAAGACCAAAGTCTTGTCCAGATTTTCTGTTCTACACTGGAGGCACAGAAAATCTCTGTTCTTACAGGGTCGGCAGCACGGGTGTGTCTCCCCTGGTACACACCATAGGTCACGGTAACCACTTTCCATCAAGTAGGCCGTGTGCTTGTCTGCCACCTAAGTTATATATAAAAAAAAAAAAAAAATTCGTAACCCCTTTACAACTATGGTTAGAAACCAAACAGTTGATGATACTACTGCTCTATTTCAGCAGGTAGAAAAGAGACAACAGTCAGTGAAACTATTATACCAGCGTATTTAACTGGTTTAAGTTATAAAACACCGAATAACTCTCATATATATAACACGAAAACTAATTTAATACGTGCCTTCAAGTCGTGAAGAAATAAACAAGACATCTTGGCACTAGAACTACGTTTAAATATACTCAGTATTTACTCACTGCGTTTGCAATGTCATTCGCCTCAGGTTCTGAAGAAGCTATCCTAGTATCTCACTTTTGAAGTTTAGTTTATTTACATTGTTTATTTATGTACCTATATCTGATATTAATAAACATATTTTTAAAAATGGCAGTTAGCGTCAAAACCACAGTTATCGCCAAAAAAGTTCAATCAGTTTCTTTTTTTTAATTCAGCACGATAAGTTCTAGGAAAACATGGGTAAAAACAAAGTATGACATTAAGTGAGCACTTAATTCCTAATTCTAAAATTATTTAAATATTAGTACTTACTTAGGTGAATAAATAAAAAAATAAAAAATAATGAGGAACGTAATTTTGCCGCTCTTTTTGTAAAGAACAGATTAAATAATTTATTTTGAACATAGCAAAGTACTGAATTGGGTCGATATCTAATGAATGCAGAAGTTCTAAATTCAAACATTTAAAAATAGAACTTATAAAGTTCATAATGAAACAGATCGGTATGGACAGTCTATCCCATGCAATAATTGATCAGCAAATCGAAGTAAACAGCCACCTGGCCGACGCTCATGATTGCCCTCAATAATGCATTGTTCCTAGCATGAAACGTATTACCCGGCTGTGTTGCGTTGTCGCGTTCTCCAATCCGCCTTACTGGTGCGGCACGACAATCCCATTTAGCCGGATAATACGGCGGTCATAATAAGCGTGGTGGCGTATGGACGAAGCAAACAAGGCTCGACTGCACACGCCATTAAGATATTCAAAGCCGATATGGAACGACCATAGACTTGACATGTATTTTTTAATTATATTTACGTTTTATTGCACACTGGTGTCATTATTATTTATGAGTGGTTGGGGGTTGTGAAATTATAATTATAAGTAGTTATTCGTTCGTTTTTAGGGTTCCGTACCGCAAAAGGAAAAAAATGGGAGCCTTATATATAGGATCACTTCGTTGTCCGTCTGTCCTTCTGTCTGTCTGTCTGTCAAGACCTTTCTCTCAGGAAAGTGTGAATGTATCAAGTTGAAGTTTATACCACATACTCAGTCTATTACGTCTTGAAACTGTGCAAAAATCAATTTTCTAAGTCAACGCATTCAAAATATATTACGATTTATGTAGC
The DNA here is from genome assembly GCA_963662185.1 of Eilema griseolum. Taxonomy (NCBI): domain Eukaryota; kingdom Metazoa; phylum Arthropoda; class Insecta; order Lepidoptera; family Erebidae; genus Eilema; species Eilema griseolum. The sequence continues at coordinate 6,639,014 of OY759243.1, forward strand.
TAAGTTGCACCGAGGATTTCTTAAACCCTCGGTTCGCGGGTCTGACATTTTACTCCATTTTTGAAATATTAAAATGCTCTTACAATTATTTAAGTTTAAGTTTTGAAATGTACTGAAACAAATTTTACCAAAATTTGCTTAGATGATTATTTAGTACTAAATAAGTATAATTTACGAATGGTGAACGTATAAATAATAAAAAAAACTTATGTATAAAACCATAGTAAAATAAAATTTAAATATTTATTGCTTACCTATTTTTTTTTAATTTATCTATGACTTGAGTGGTAGATAATTATCAATCGCGATCAATACAACGAAAATTTTATATACTTTTTTATCGCCTAAAGCTATTGTTTACCGCCATTACCCGCGAGTGACACATCTGCAACTGCAAGCGTAGATGGTGACCGCTTACCATCAGGTGGCCCAATGCTTATCAGTACTTAGCAGTATAAAGAGTACTATTTAAATATGTGTACGAACAATACGAATAAAATCTTCACAATCTTTTTTGTCGCCTATGGCCATTGTTAGCCGCCATAGCCGGGGTCTTGCTCCAACATAATCTTGTAAGCGTGTCATTGTTATTTTAAATCAAAGTAAACCAGGTATTTTCTTTTGCTTTGAATTTGGATGTTTACGTTTTGAATTACCTATTCTTTTTATTGGTCTCGCTGGGTGCAGGCAGAAATGTGTTACGTTCAAAGATTTTTAAACGATGTTTTTGGTCACTCGCACTTGTTTATTACCGTCAACTAAGCATTTTAAGTTGCACCTAAAACATTTAATTTACTTTCTCCGCATTCTAGGACCATATTACAAATTACATCCTCGAATATTTATTTTAAATATACAACTCACAAAAACTTTCATAGAACACTCAAGAACAACAACATTTTATATTTTAACCTCAAAACAATTTGCCGAGTTACATTATCTATAGATTTTAATGTCTTGCTGTACCAGTAATTGTACCGTCTACCCTAATGCTAACAAAACAGTTTTTAAGTCGGCGCGTCAATCTTGCGCCGCCGTCATCCCCAGTTTGGGGTGGATGAACGTGCACCTGTCCTCGATTAATTGCCCTAAGTCCACCTAATTATGAACGAAAATGATACATGGTTTGCTGACTAATTCAGTTATTTACGTCATTGCCACTTCTATACAATAATTTGTAAAGAGAACGTGTCTGTACATTGGAAATAATAAAAAAAAAATACTTGGACTATGTTATATTGACGATACAGAACACGTTTTTTTTTTAATTCTTATTTTTTTCGTGCGCAAATTTTGGTTTTGTCGCGATGGATGCTAATTCTATTGAACGGATTTTGATGACGTACTTTTTTGTTTGAATGATCTTAATATTACCTACCTTAAATTGATCGCAAATGGTTTAATAGAACCGAAGGGATGATCAGCAACGACATCCACGGAAACGCGGGCTAGTTATGTATATAGCTGTATGATGAGTGAAGTATTTAGTCATTATGGTGGAATGAATGATGTCCTACCAAGACTTTTGAAGCAAACTAATCTTAGCTGCAAGATGCTGATGACGAAGCTGTTGCGTAGGTTTTCCTCTCAATCCAGGTACCAATCACAGGTCGCTCCCATTAAAGCAATACACAGTTTACATAACATAACATAACATAAAATCACGCCTATATATCCCCGATGGGGTAGGCAGAGGTGCTAGCACCCACATTTCGCCAGTTTATGTTTAGGTCCTAATGCAATAGGTGGCGAGCCTATTGCCATTAACCGGGCACTTATAAACCTGCGATAAATACACACATAACTTCGAAAAGCATCGAAAAGTTATTGGTGTGTGCCATGGTAAACCTGGGATCGAAACCGAGACCTCGTCTCAGCAGTCCGTTACCCATACCACTAGGATACCGCGGTTGATTATTCAATTACGGTTGTGTAAATTATAATTTAAGATATTTTTTAGAATTCTGTGCGAGTCGAGTTCTCTAAAACTTGGCCGTGTACCTAAGTTCGCGTATCTTGCAAATTCGTACCACGAACAAAGAACTCGGCACAGAATAGACACGACACGACGACACCCACTTGACCTTTTCACCAAAATGTAGATATCATATAAAGGCCCTTATAGTGGACCTTTCTCAAGTTATTTCTGCACCTATTATTATCCATATGAGGTCGAAAACCGAGCGCAGGCATTTAAATTGTGAACAAAATGTTTGTTTGTCCAAAGTTGCACAGTGAAATTTTTCCGCGCGATTTTTTCTGGCGGTTAATAATCTGCTTACTGAGTCATAACAGTCAGTCTCTTTGCTCCTCTAAAATGCAGGACAAAACAAAATCGGAAAGGGTTGCAGGAAAGCGGATGCCAATCTTCAAATCAATATTTGGCTGAAACCGGTAGCTAAAACTCCTAAACATATTAATCGCTCCGCAAACGGCAACACACCTAGCGGGATTATTTCACGCGGTTTTATTTTGCGCAAGTGCCTTATCATCGTAGAATATTCAGCCACAGAAAATATTTCACGGTTTTGATTTGGCGTTAGCTGTAAAAATAAATATAAAATTGAAAGTTTCTTGCAAGTCTACTTGCCTGCCAATTAGAACGAGCCCCCGTTTTCCACTGTTATTTGAGTTGCGTTGTTTTAATTGAGGCTAAAATATCAAATTTACAAGACCCCAAATAAACTTTGCTTTAGCGAAGTAAGTTATGGTTTCATTTAATTTTTAATGTACGCCCGAATACTGTTTACCATTACTGAATACCATTAATATTTCCTATAAAATATTATTGAGTTTTATTAACACTAACATTGAGAATGTATCTTGATAGTGCTCTCATGAAGACTTTAGGGTGTGTGGGGCCAATTCGCTTTCATAACAGCCAAATCTGGGTTTTAATGTGCAGGCTTAAAATGCAAACTGGTTCAATTCTCGGTCGTTTGAGGGACGCCGAGACGGGACCTGATGGCGGCACTGGGAGTGAGAGCCCTCACGCTCGCCACCTTGCTCACGGCGATGGTTCGCTGCGTGGATGCGTGGACGGCCGGCGCCTCCTTCTGCGAGCAAGTAATTCTCGTGAAGTAGGATCGCAAACCCTACGCTACCCGCGTACTGAGGCAATTCAAGCGTCGGAGGTAAATGAATGACCTCCACTCCCCATGAGTGCAGGTCTTGGTAGTGAGGAGTGGAGCCGCTAGTCACCCTGGTAGAAACAGGCTGCGACGGCGGTGCCTTCGCGTTTTCGGAGACGAGTTGGGGACTCGGTGGTACTCATACCCGACCATCTCTCTCGATCTGGCCCTGAGTCGACCGGGATACGAAGGATATGCCAGTTAACCTCACTCAAGCAACCAACAACGACTCTCAGACGTCGTACGTTTCATCGGTTCGAGTCCGACATAATCTCTCCCACCGACTCCAGAGGGGAGGAGTGGATAGATATTTTACGCATGTAAAAAATCTCTCGCTTTTTTTCATGCCATCTGCTACATGGACTTTGTGCTAGTTAGACTTCATGCTCCTTAGACTCTTCGCGATGTTGGTCATTCAGCTACTTAGACCTTCTGATCAGGAAGGAATGATTAATTGATATAAATTGTTCCTCGAACGCGCTGTCAGTAACTTTCTGATAATGATATGATCATTAACATAATTAATTGAAAATAAACACGTATACTTGAATATTATATACTGAAACACATATATCTATCGCAGTTGGTGTGAAACGTGTTTAGTATAATCCGTATTTACTTAGACAACATCCCAAGGAGCACTAAACTGACTGATACAACAAAGATCACACGGAATCGTCGATTAGCTAATTAAAACGTAACTTGAATTATTTATACCGTTCGTGCTTCACGCCTTGCCTGTCTATAATCTCTCTAGTCTGTAATTGTGGTTTTACTTAACATGCATATTTCGATATGGTATGAGTTTTAGAGGGATGAATACGGTACAACACTATGCCACGGCTCGCTAAATTTGAAAATAACTATAAATCTTGATACTTGTAAACTTTTGGAATAATATAGGCAGAAGTAACCATTAGTAGTTGATTCGCGTTCTAGAACCTATATTGACAAATTATGGTTGGTTTTGATCTAGATGGCGCTGGTCTAGAATGCAGATCATCATTCTGCTACTGGTTGATGGCTTCATGTGTCATGTTCATAGTCTTGGATGTGAGGAGGTTTATATTGTAGTATGTGGTCTGTCCTAAAATATATACGAAAACCTGGACAAGTGCGAGTCGGTCTGGCAAGGGTTCCGTAACTTAAGCTACATAAACCGTAATATATTTTGAAAGCGTTGACTTAGAAGTATGATTTTCGCACAGTTTCGAGACGTTATAGACCTAAGTACCTATGTGGTATGAATTTCAACTTCATACCCCCCAAAAATTCCTGAGAAAAAGGTCATGAAAGACATACAGACAGACGAACAACGAAGTGATCCTATAATGGCTCTGTTCTTTCCCTTTTGAGGTAAGGATCCCTAAAAATACAATATGAAATAGATAGACGACAAGCATTTCGATTCAAAATAATATTATATTATTTATATTATATAAATGATTTGCAAAGAGGGGATCAGTAGCAGACATTTCATGACTTTCCCGAAAGCGTCTTTGTAAAAACAGATACAAGGAAACTGTGACAAACAAGGGTGGGTTGCCAACCGAGAATTTTTCCGCTCCCGAAATCCGAATGAACATTAAAACGATGGTTTCTTTTTCATGGTCGTTTATTATTGTTATCTATATTAAATTAATAAAGAGGATAACGAACTATACTTCCTGAGGGTAGGGAGGTATTTATTTCCAATCGGTCACGGTCAGTATTGACTGACATTTCTGTTTAAGGTTAATAAGGTACGATCCTGATACCAAGTTCAAGGAAAATTATAAATTACTTGAGCCTTTGGCTCACCGTCAAGAGTCACATGAACATAAGTCGACTGAAATTCTTTACGGGCACAAGTGCTTTTTTATACCACAGGTGGCAGACAAGCAGACGGCTCTATCTGATGGAAAGTGGTTACCGTGGCCTGTGGACGTATGCAACACCAGGGGCGTTAAACTCGCACTGCCGACCATGAAGAAAAACCCCATATTGTAGGCGCTTGGGAAAACCACAGCAGGGAGGTCATTCCCACAGCTTGAGTGTGCGTGGGATGATGTTTCTTTCATACCGCACAGTGCGCACCGTCTCAGGTCGCAATATGTGAGGATAAATTCCCTGCCTATGGCGAGCGATGCGATAATAGAATGTAGTGTTTCTTCCTACAGTCTCGGGTCCTTCAAGCGCTTCATGGGACTTCATGATAAGGATCCACCATTGTACCGTTGTTGGTGTCTATAATGGCAACCCTCTTTCTTGCTTATCATCAGACGAGGTGAAGTCATCAATATGACTTCTACTTTTTTTTTTTTTTTTTTACGTGCGCAAAATCCCCACGGATACCTCCCCACCGGAGCCGGTGAAGGAGGTTATGTCGGACTCGAACCGACTAAAACGCACGCCGCCTGTGGGTCGTTTCGGTTGCCGAAGGTGAGGTTGACAGGCATATCCCTCGCACCCCGGCCGACCCAGGGCCATCTCTCACGATCAGGCCCTCTTCTCGGGTGTGGGGACTACAGAGTCCCCAACTCGTCCCCGGAAACGGGGAGGCGCGCCACGCGCGTCACCGCCGCGGCCTGCTTCTGCCAGGGTGACAGGCGGCTTCACCTGTCACCCCCAGGCCGGCGCTCATGGGGGGCGGAGGTCGTTCATCGACCTCCGACGCCCGAGTTGCCTTCGTGCGCGGGCAGCTTGTCTTGCGATCCTTCGTCGCTCCCGCTGCCGCTCCCGCAATATGACTTCTACTAAAGATACGTCAATACGTACATACATATAATGACGCTTCTATCCCCGGAGGGTTAGACAGAGGTGAATTAACACCCACATTTCACCAATCATTGAATTCGGTCCTAACTAATAGGGGGTGAGCCTATTGCCGTCTTCCGGGCTCTATTGTTGACTCATGCTGTGCATCTTAGGCTGAGTCTGGGCTGTATATATGTCTGATGTTAAACAGCCCTATCCTTCAGTGGGATCGAGTCTGACGTAACCTCTCCCACTGGTTCCGATGGTGGGCGTATCGAGGGATTTTTCGCACGTACCTACCTACAAAAGAAAACATATCCCTTAGTCGCATGAATGTAACACACGATTTCTGACGTACCAATCAAACGCTTCACTGCCATGTTACACTTATCTTTCAAAAGTGATTACTGCACTGAAGATCCATACATACTCCCATAGCCCCCCTCCCCCTATACTTAACTTGTCGCCAGTATAATTCATTTCGGTCACAATAAGTGTCCTGGCTTCGTATCTCAGCGTGCTAACACGCCGCGATTGTTTATCTCAACTTACTCGTAGTGTTTGTTGACAAGTGCGAATCTTCTGTTTTCATGTGTCAGAAACAGTTCGATGTAGACTCTTATCGAGTAAATATTGTATTGTATCTCTTGATATCGTTTTTCTTTCAAAACAAGGTTTTTGAGACGTTATTCTGCTTGGGAGTTTGACTAATCATAAATTGGGAAAGTTGTAAGCCGTTAGTTACATATAACCAAACTACTGAAGTTTGGTTATATGTAAGCAGCGGCTAAGACAAACGGCGTGTCAGCCGTACCTTGCCAAATATAGCGAAAAGTAAATAGCGTTAGGAAGGAAGTAGATAGAACTTTGGTTCTCTTATAATTCGCATTTTAAAGTTGAAATATATAAAGAATACTTGAATTACTCTTTGAATTCATTAAGCTGACAAAATCTATTATGATTAATTTCAATAAAAATAGGTCTGTCCTGTCACGGACTCAAGTCTTGATCTGTAAATTGATATTTTCTAATTTAAATTCATAAGGCAATGCTGGTCATGAAAGCTCATACATACTGACAATATCTCTAATACGACTCTGAGAGGTCAGATAACAGTCGCTACCATAAAACCCTTATAAACCAAACCAAAAAGAAAAGAAACAACGTTAAGATGATGGTGATGATCATACTGATGACAGTCATTGTCAGTCACTTCCATCCTAGAATACGTGAAAGAATTTTTGAGGAGGTAGGACGGCGGTATTTCCATCCAATTGAGCAGTCTATCTGGGGAAGTATCTCCGCCCTACAGAAAGAAAGGAGAGTTTTTGTATTGTCAATGAGAAGACTAAGCTTGTCCTGCTTTGTCTTTTACACTGACGGCACAGAGACTCTTGTGCTTCCAAGTGTGACGACACTGGTGTTGTAAACGTACGGTATCCACTTCCTATCAGGTGGGCCGTGTGCTTGTTTGCCCACTAAGTGGTATCATCAAGTGCTACCTAGATCAGTGTTAAGATGGATGACCAAACTTAATATATTGAGTTCCCTCGATACTTCGAAAAGCTCGATGTATGCCATAGGTCCCCGTTGTTCTAATCAACCTTCAGATGAGGTTGAATTGGGTCTCGTAGATCTTAGTGCGGTCCAATATGCCTTAGGGTTTTTATTCCCAAATAAGAAAGTTCTTAGTTATAAAATAATATTATAAAAAGATTGGTGTAAAAAACTTTGAATTTAGAATCTTGGATCGCTGGCTACTAATTAATCAATGTATTAGTTAAATATCCAGATTAATTGTTAAAGTGAAACATGGATTAACCGAGGATAAACAATACGATTAATTTTGAATGGATAAATTATGGCTCGTAGCTTAACCACTGGTCCTTATCTGTGGTTAATCTGGCAACTTCCTGAACTCGCTATGGGTCGGTAGTAATTAATAATTATATTATTAGATGTGATCAAAGGCCCGTCAGGCCTATCGAAAAATTCATCAAAACATTATTGTATTTCTGGGTAGATAGACATGACAGTCCGGCTTTTGCTTCTCATAAGCTGTCTATAATATCTCCCATGAAAATGTTCATTACAGTTTCTTGCGTAGGGGTGAGGAGTGCGACTGCTGTCCTGAATTCGATGTCAGAACAAGCAAAACTATATTAAGTTTTTCTGTTAGGTTTTGCGTGTGAAAAACTTACCCGGTTGACAGTAATAGGCTCGTTTTTTCTCACCTGGTAACAATTGAGTGTTAGCAAAAATTTAGTGTTAATACATCTCCGAAAAATAGTTCACTTAAACCTTTCTCAATAAGATATTACGTATGAATGTTGTATATGCTAAGCTAACACAGGACAAAAAGTTCGCCACCAGAGGAGTGTCCAAAGCGTTTTCCTCTTACCAAAAGACTCTAGCAATTCTAATGACAAATGCCCAAATTAAATTTCCAATCGGCCAATCTTTATATTACTGAAATAAAACCGATCCGAAATCGGACACACACAATCGACCTCTTTGTGACGTGGAAGCAACAAAGCAGTTAATTGAAATAGCGAGTGGTGTCGCGCGGGCCGTCGCGGCGTCGTGACCGCCGCCGCCCTCGCGCGGCAGTGCTACGACGCTCGTCGCGTAGACCGCCCGCGCGTAGCCGATAGCCACGCGCCGTAGCCGATAGAGCGTAGTGTTGTACAGTGTAGTGAACGTGTACATAAATGTAATATTTTTTTATTTGTGTAGTGTTGTGTCGGATTGGAATGCGTATCGTGGTAGATTTTTTTCAGCATTAGAAGGGATTTTCTAGCAGCGGAATAAGATTTTACGAGCGTAACAGTATGTCTATAAAGTTAAATTAATTATGGTTTATGGTGGACAGGTTCCGGTTTCGTTTCCGGTTTCTTCCGGTTCAGGACCTTCACTTTACAAGTTCGTATATGAACCTCAAACAGAGGTAACTTATACCTATTTATGCTTATTATTTAATAACATTTGCAGAATGTTTTCATATTTAAATCGTACTTTCTGAAAAAATAATTGAAGTTTTAAGTAATATTTCGTGATAAATTATTTTTATTTTGAATGAAAAATAAAGATTTGATGGAGGCTGTAAGTTGTCGTTGGCGTAGCAGATTCTGAAGATTACATATCTAGGTTCTTTCTCTATAAAATGAAATAGAAAATACTATTTCGTGATGTTTGGATTGTTGAGGCTGAAACTGGACTATGATTTATGTTTCAAATAATTTTAAAGAAATAAAAAGTAAATTAAATGATTACTTGTTGAGTTCCAGTTAAAGTTTAGGTATTATATTTTATGGAGGTTGATTTTTGACCACTGTAGGCAATTGTATTTTAAAATTTCACCTTTCTTATTCGTGACCATTGTCCCAACACTACGTCTTTTTGTATTATCAAAACCAGCATGTTCAAGTCTAATTTTAGACTTGATTGAAACCTTCCCAGGGTCGTCACTCTGATCAAGATCACACGCACTCACTACAGTAAAGCACCCATGCAACCAAATCTTCTAGAAAATTCTATAAAGACTTTCCTTTGACTGCAAAATATTTTTTTAAACATTTGGATCTAAAGGCGGCTTTATAATAGGCGGTCTGTATCTGCTCAGATCAGATGGATTTTCAAGGTACATAGAAGTGGCTTGTGTCAATACCTGTACGGTATTGTGCATACCGGCTTTTGTGGGAGCGACTACTCTGTGCTTAGCGGGTCGGCATCGCGAGTGTGACTCCTCTGGTGCTACACACGTCCATAGGCCACGGTAACCACTTTCCATCAGGTGGACCGTGTGCTTGTCTGCCACCTAAGTAGTGTAAAAATAAATAAAGAATGCGATATCTCAAGCCACTGTTCGTCTCGAGTGGCGACTGTGGGTGGCGGGAACGGGAGTGGTGTACGATGCGGGTAGTAGGGAATTACTGACAGTGTGTTATTTTAACCGAAATATGCTTCAAGTCGATGAAATGTAACGGTCATTTAAGAAATAAACGATGCTTACATTCTTTTTAAACCTTTATTAAATTCTTACTTTATCGTAACTTGAATTTTAATTTCACCCCTGAGTATTTGTGAAGAGATTAGCAAATTTTTATTGCATCTAGTTTTTGCTAATACATTTTACATTCTTTCGCAGTAAAGAACGATACTATCGCCTATTGATCGGGTCTTTTGTAACGGACAGTATGTTTGGTATTGAATGTAAGAAGCCCTACTCCTTAGTCTCCTTATACGATACCCATGGGATGATACAGGATAGCTCTTGTAAGCTACTTCCCCGAAGATATTTTATCTACAATTTTAACGATTGACATCATTGAGAATGATGTTTATTGTGAAGTTCAAACTATTACGTGGGACTAAAAGTCATTGTTGAATGAAATGACAGCCTCTGTGGTGTGGTGGTAGTGAACGCGACTGCTACGCAGGAGGCGCGGGTTCGATCCCCACTCAGTGCAAATATTTGTATGCATGAATATGGGTATTTGCATTAGTCTGGGTGTTTCTATGTATAATATGTATGTATTTACAAAAAAAAAGTATTTAAGTGTGTTTATCCGTATTCTAGATTCCATAACACAAGCTAATTAAAATATGCTTACCATGGGTCTAGATAGCGTTGTGTAGAATGTTGTAGAATGTTGTAGAAATATGGATGTTAAAACTCCTCTCCTTACTTCTTCGGGAACAGGGTTTCTTTACAGGCGTACATTGTTCATCATATATTGTATTCTAGCGTTGTTTTCGGTTACGTCGGAGGATATCACTTCGGAGCCCGGGGTCTGTGTGCTTTTGCTCCTTCTACCTTCGTTTGGCTTATACCTATACTGATAACCATGTATGAGGCAACTGTGTGTTAATTTAGGTATATACATTTCTATCGTAATTTACTAAAGTTAATTTACTGAGTGGTATAAAAAAAACTAAACAACAACAAATTTAATAAAAATTAAATTAAAAATTTAAAAAGAACACTCCCGGCTTATATACTTTTCAAACAAAAAAGAAACTAAATTCAAATCGGTTCATACGTTCAGGAGCTAGGATGCGACAGACACACACACGCACAGACGCACATACACACACATACTCTCGCGCTGCCGACCCTGTAAGCTCAGCGAGTTTCTGTGCCGTCAGTGTAGAAGACAAAGCAGGACAAGCCTTTGGTCTTCCTACTGATAGCATAAAAACCCTCCAGTGAGCTCTGGCTACCCTAATCACCGCTAGAAACACAACACTATAATAAATTGTTTCTCAAAGATACTGAAGCAATTAGTCAATAATGAGATGGCCATTATTTTTAAGTGGAATCATAAAATAATACGATCAATTTTGATATGGATGCCGTACGAACATAATTACTGTGATGGCATAACATTTTTAATTGTAGAGCTTTTGTGAAATGTACTCTCATTCACAAAAGTATTATTGAGGGTATCGTTAGCTATAATTTTAATTGCTTTCGTTGATTGTAATAATTGTCACAAATGTACAGTCAGCTAGAAAGGTGAATTATGGATCGAAAAGATGTTCGAGGCGAACTGAATACAATAAATTTCGCTTAGAACCCACAAACTGCTGTGGTTTTTCCAAGCGACAATATAACCCCAAATCCCCCACCTTCAGGAAGGTAGGTACTTTCAGGGTCGGCAGCGTGAGTGTGGCGCCCCTTGTTTTGCGCACGTCCATAGGCCACAGTAACTACTTCCTTCAGGTGAATAGTCCACCAAACAAGCACACAAGTTGTACAAAAAAAACATCGTAAACACCTACCTATACTGGTTACAAATTCCTTGTAGACTGTTTCGTATTTAGCTTTTTTTGAGTGAAACGTCTGTATTTTACTAATGTGTAATTATGGAACCATCAACGTGAATAACGAGATAGATAGATAGATAGATAATTCTTTATTGTACACCAACAGATTTACAGTAGGACAAGTAGGTAGCATGTATACAGTTCAATGTACTATGGGCGGTCTAATCGCTGAAGCGATTGCTTCCAAGCAACCTTGGGATGGACAGTAATGTGATAAAATGTATGGTGTAGTTATCGGATAAACTAGATACATGGTGCATTATAAACAAAAGAGAGAGATAGAGAGAACAATAAAATAAAATAAATATACGGCTTTACATAAAGTATTATAAATATATACATATAATATAACACACAAATAGATATATAAAGTAAATAGTACATACTAATGTGGAGGGAAAATAGCTATCACTGAGGCATTTCTTTGCTCCAATAAAAAAGCAACATAATCTAGGTATTTTAGTAACTATCGCACCAAGCACGAATAGGTCAATTAGCTCGAACGGTCACCCTCTCACGCTTACCCACCCTCTTACACCATTCACTTAATATTTACATCACACGGTAGGTATACTTACTGTATTTATACAGACAGACAGCCAGAGATTTTTCCTCACCTCTTCATTTAGGTAATAACGCAGAACTGACCTATGGCTATGCCAATCACGGTATCCACTTTACCTAAAGATTTACCACCTTAGTAGTAAACATTCATGGTCGGCAGCACGAGTGTGACACCCCTGGTGTTGCATACGTCCATAGGCCACGGTAACCGCTTCCCATCAGGTGGGCCGTGTGCTTGTCTGCCAACTTAGTGGTATAAAAAAAAATGTATAACAACATTCCAACAGTTTGAAAACGTTATTCTATCGAATTCGTTCGCCTTTCTTAATATTTATTGTTTTTTTTTTTTTATCCAATTTGATACAATACAATAAAGGCACAAAACGCTCTCAAAGTCTGCATTACGATTGTGTAAACGCCCTTTTGTAAGCCAACATCTTGACTGAATGAAAAAAAAAAGTCATGAATGAATTCCACCCCATTTCTCGCAGCGTATTTCTACGCTTCCTTAAAATATCGTATACACAAATAATTTTCTTAAATCTTTCCCTCGAACGAAACGCGCGATTTTTGAAAGAAATGAACGAGTGTTAGCTGGTCGATACAGCCCTCGCACGCGATGTTCTAGTAATAGTAATTCTTGCCGAACACTGCTAGGTACGATGTTTTTACATTCATTTATTTTTATTTTACACTGAACTTTAACTGAAATAGGAAATTAGCTGTAGCTATTCTGCAGTGTTCATTATTATGAGTTGTAAAACTTTATTTTATGAAGGTAAATTTAATTCCGGATTTAGGAATTTTTTTTTGAAGTATCGAATTATGTATATAGCTTAGAGTTACTTATGTGTACGTACTAAAGAAGCTATATAATAAGAGTTAATAAAACTGAAGTTCGTTGCAGCGCAATGCAAAAAATATTATAATTTTACTAATTTATCTATGATGAGTATAATATAATACCTATCCATCAACAGAAAACTTCAAAACATCGAACATCGAGTCCTGTGTGAGATCAAAAACCATTGATCTAATTACCATGTTTAAATTGTCTCTAAAAGAAAAAAAAATAGACTTGGAGAAATTTACAAATTTTAAAAATAAAGGTTTGCTTTGGCTCTATACTGTCTATGGAGTTCGAAATTCAAATACTTATAAAAAGCACTTGCAACTATTTAAAATTCGATTACCTCGCATACTCGAAGCTGAAAGCGCATATGGTGTTTGTTATTGTGCATAACAACCGTTAAGTGCTCTCAGAAAGTAGAAGCAAAAGTTGTGAACTGTAAGAAAACTGCAGACACTGTAGCTTAGCACAGGCTTGTTGAAAAACCACACGTTCGCATGTCGAGTTTTTTCGTTCTATTTACTAGTTGCGTGCCGCGCACAGTTATCACGCCTCGCGACCCCATCCCCGTAACTAGAGCCGTAATTTTTACGATAAAATTACGTGAATTATATTATCATCAGAGTGAATTTGATATATTTCGCTATTTTATCGGCAATAAGTTAGAACTTGGTACTATTTTCTAGAAAAGTGGTGGTAAATTCTTCTTTAAATTTGGTGGGTAAAATTTGTCGTACGTACAAGTTTTCTGTGACATTTTTTCCTAGAAATCTTTGAATAATTCTAGAAAATTTGAATATTTATTAATACAAAGCACACTCAGCTATCAAAATGTCTAACCTAACTCAGTCCCACAAAAGATCCCGTCATGAAATGTCACAAAATGTGACAATAATTTGTCACACGTTATCCACAGTAATTGTCAGTTTTGTCACACATAACGCTTATTGTCACTACCGTAAGCATTAAGCTCAGCCTATTTGCTGAACTTCCCAAACCAGTCCTAAATCAACAGACGAGATGTATAAGCCTTTAGGCTAGGAGTACATTGGAGAAGCCCACAGTGCGTTACCGATTCGTTTAAAAATATTCTTTTATAAAAACATTGCAAACTTAATTTGTTTTTTGTACAATGTGTACAAGCATTTCATAAAGTAATTTGCTATTAATATTAATCTTGTAGTAATATTGTTTCGTTTTTACTTGAGAGGAATATCTTGAGATTCGTTCTAATTCCAAATTATGTGAAGTCAAACGTGAGTGGGTGTTAATTTACCTCTGCTTAACCCTGCAGGGATAAAAGCGTGATTATATGTATGTATTACATATAATATTTTACTAATTTCCATTTGCTAATATAATAAGTGTCCAATGTTGATACTCATTGCTAGAAAATAAAGTACTTACTGTGTACACTAGGGTTTATGGTGCCAAAATTTCATGCAAATAATTTAGGCTAAGCCTCATTTATATTAATAACATAGTTCTAGATAACACTTGTAGGTACTTGTTTTGTTCTATTAGTACTTTACTAGAGATGGTAGTTTTAATCTCCCGTAACAATTGAGTGTTTCTCATGCGCGTGGATGTCGGCTGAGTTGAATTTCGGACACCCCATCTCTTCCCATGTGGTGTCGTACAAGGCGACTAAGGGATATGGCTGTTTAACATCAGACAGATATATACAGCTCAGACTCAAGCACAGATACAAGCCTCAAGTAAACAATTGTGCCCGGAGGATAGCAATAGGCTCACCCCCTATAACGTAAAACTAAAAACTTCTACTTTTTATCATTATTTACATTCCGTTGCAGTTACCTACTTTTAATTTGCCTTTTCCTTAGTCTGTCATATGATATACTTACTTTAGTGTGAAGGCAGTAAAGACAGCCTCTTTATTAACTACTGGATCCATCTATTTCAATATGAACAGGAACAACGGCGATAATATTGCGCCTGGCAATACCATCAACTTTCAACGGCAAACAACGGGTAGGCTGTATCGCCTGTGTCACACAAAATAAAACAAAAGGCCTGTGAAATATTATAATCTATATTTTTGCACAGTTTCAACAAAGCATTCCAAAATATAAATATGAACACAATAGCTGACCTAAATAAAGCGGGGTAAGTATACCCATTTTTACCATAAGTATAAAAAAATATTCCCCAATTTTTGTTATTTATAAAAATAACCATGAAGCAGCTCGTCTATTGCCAATATTTTCGATATTAACCGTTTACAGAGATCAATAAGCAAGTCTCACCGTTTGCCCCAACATTGTCACCCCTATTTCTCTCTTGGAATCAATGACATTATCATTTCTCATTTAAAAATGGCGCTAGAGTTGGAAGTTGAAGGGAAATTACTCAATTCGCCAAGATCCTTTACAGTTCATTAATTCCTCAGATTGGGCCGTCCAAATTCACGGGCCGGGAAGGGGCGGACTCGGGCATTTATGGTTAGATTTAATACTAGATTTTGTACATAGAAAAATATTAGTTTTTTTTAGTGTTTCTGTTCTTGCAAGCTATTACAGGCATAAATAGTGGTAGCATTCGTAAGCTTATATGATTACTATAGCTACATAACATAACATAAACTCACGTCTATATCTCCGAAGGGGTAGACAGAGGTGCTAGCACCTACATTCGCCAGTTTATGTTTAGGTCCCAATGTAATATCAATAGGTGGCGAGCCTATTGCTATTAACCGCGCACTTATAAACCTGCATTACATACACACATAACTTCGAAAAGTATCGAATAGTCATTGGTGTGTGCCATGGTATAACCTGGGATCGAACCCGAGACCTCGTCTCAGCAGTCCATTACTCATACCACTAGGCTACCACGGTTACATAGTATTCCATCCATTATTGCTAGGCGCTTATCGGTGTAGAATATTTTTCAAACGAATGTATTTTTTGTAATATTAATTATGTTAACAATATTAACCATCAACGTACTAAACGATAATGATATTGAATCACCAAATTATGTATACAGCAAGTTACTTCGCACGATGAAAAAGATATCCGGTGATAACGCACCAAACAAAATATTATATTGTTATTAGTCTCATGGTGCCAGCCCTTTCACAGCGCCTACCCACTTTTATTATAGTTTATAATGGCATGTGTGAACCTATTTAAAGATTATCGTGAGGCTCGATATAATTTATGTCATGCAATTAGTTATCGTGGCGAGTAAAACAAATAGTTACTGTTAACTAACTGGCTAATTAACTAGGTAACATGGGCGGCACATTACTAGTCATTATATTAACTTCTCCAACTCAGCCAGTTCAATATTATCTGAAACTAGAGTTCTTAGCTTCATATTCTTTGATACGTTTATCTTTTTATAAATAGGTATAAAGAAATAGTATTTATATTAGTATTCCAGGTAGCAGCACACTTGGAACATAAAATCACCGTCGTATCCACAGAAGGATAAGAAGTATGACGTAGGTTTGGTATGGATAATAGGAATTGTTAGCAATAACCTCATAGTAGAACTCAATACTATAATTTAATTCCCAATGCTGGTTCAATGTATTTTCCATTCTTTTTTTTTGTAATTTATTTATCATTTAAACAATTACATACAGTCTTAGGAAATGCAATTTGAGTCTCATTTTGACACTGCAGGGCCCAATGCTATCAACAGTGCGCAATTCCGGGGGTAATGCGTTAATTAGTCTAGGAACCAGGTAAGCAGTCGTTCGCTCGCCGTAGGTATTTTATTTTGCCGCCACATGTCATGGTACGTGAAAAGCACTCTACCTGATTTTTTGTAACAATTAGGGTAATAAAGAATTTCAGAGTCTTGTACTCCATCTCGGATGGAAGGGAATGCACCTTTGATTCTTTAATTAATATTAATTACCAAAAAATAATATCATTAATCACAATACGAGAATTAGTTTATTAAGATGAATTCATTCAATTATATTTTGTAACCACCCATCTCTTTACACGGATCGCATTATCTTTTGAATACAGCCCTGTTCATTTAGCCACCCCAGTTTGTTTCATGCCGTTCCTATAGAAAATACAATTACTATAAAGCAATATAATTTAGACCGCAATTTAATTTTACGTATGGTTGGAGCCAAAATTTGTGGCCAAGTTTTTGTCATAAATATCTTTGATGAACTTGGCCATCTAAAATGCATTAATGATGGGAAAATTAGAAAACTTTCTCTTAGGGGCCGACTGAGTTTGACGGTAAAATTGAAAATTCCTAATAAAAATTCCGCCCAAAGATTTTCCTATCAGTTGCCTTGAGAATAATGGGGTAGAAGAAAACGTAGCGAACATTTTTTGCGCTTGTCTTCTGAACGTTAATTCACAGTTTTAACTTCAGCAGGATAAGTACCGATTATTACTCGCTAAGCGTAGATATTTCTTACATTACTCTCTACCGGAATAAAGTAAGGGAATACTCACGCTCTAATATATATTTTTTGTTACTATGATGGTGAAATTACGCAGTCACAGATAATTAATAGACAGCGGAAATAATGATTTAATTTGTATCGTAACCACCGCAAGGATTTGGAAAAAACTTTAATTTTTTTTTTTTGTTTTTTGAAAATAATTTTAGAACCGAAATTACTAATATTCCCTCTAACCCCACCAGCTAAGCTAAATTGCTTGTATTAAGAGTGGGTTCACATCGGTATTGTAATGGTCAGGTGTCAAACCCGTCACCTTTCGATTGTCAGGCCGACTACTTAACCACTAAGCTACCTACCGATAGTTTTGATCTGAGAAAAGCACCTACTTTAAACACACATAATTCTATTTACGCCTTTCTGCCTCCAGGGCAAGCGCCACCTGCTTCTACCTCAACATACGTCACGGCCTTTTTTTCTACTATCATTACACCTTTTATCCAAACTAGGTTTTGAGTACTTCTGACCTTTTACATTACAGGTGAAAAGGTAAATTGACGTAAGTGAAACCACTACTTTTATTTTACCCGTGGAAAATATACCCTCCCAGGGGAATACCCATGTCGAGTAAAAAATTAGTGAGGGTGGAAGAGTTGAACTGTGAACTTTTTGTAAGGGAATCGATACTTTGACCTGTAATACCATACTAAATGCCGCCTCAAGGGGACGTGCCCGTTTCGGACCCCTGTACCGTATGCATCGGATAAAAAAGGGAAATATTTAAGGAATTTTATTTGGGTTTATGCATTCTTGAATAAAATAATGTTTTGAGAAGCTTTGGCATTTTGTTGTACAAATACAATATAATGTAGGAGAAATTAAAAGATAATGATTTCACAATTGTAAGTTGAGTATATGTGTATACTGAGTGAGATTGTATCATGCAGCGATTTTTGAAGTAAGTTACAAGGCTCACGAAACATTCAACACTTAAAGTAATTTGTAATACTCCTAAATATCAAGGGTCTGTTTTATCTATTTTTGTATATCTCTAAGGTAAATCAACATTAAATTATATTCTTCATTAAAATACGCCTCTGGCAGATATTGACAGCCCTAATCTGAACGACATTTCCGAAGAAAATACATTAGGTATTTGAATTATTGATTATTACGTGAGATTCAAGGTACGGAAGGTTAGCGAATGGAATCAGCCTGTCGTCTGGGGACACATCTAATACGTCTTTATAAGAGGAACCTTCTACGAAAGTTCTTTATGTTTGCAAATGTATGTTTGTGACATAAAATACGTAAACAAGTGGTATCGCAATGTAATGAAAAATCGATTAAGAGAAAAAAAAAATGTGAAACCGTTTCAATTTTCTCTATCTTAACCGATTTTGAATAGTTAGCATAGTTTAAGGAGGTAGGACACGGCGGTATTTCCGCCCGATTGAGCAGTCCGACTGGGGAAGTACCTCCGCCCTACAGAATACCGCGGTTATAATAACTTCGTGTTGTGTTCCCAGCGGTGAGTAGGGTAGCCAGAGCTCTTGTCCGGTTTGAGCGGCTTGTCCTGATTTGTCTTCTACTGACGGCACAGAAACTCTGTACTTACAGGGTTGGCAGCGCGACTGTGACTCCTCTGGTGTTACAGATGTCCATGGGCCACGGTAACTACTTTCCATCAGGTAGGCCGTGTGCTTGTCTGCCAACTAAGTGGTATAAAAAAAAAATAGTAGTGCAAAAGTTGTAGTAGATATAATAAAGCAAATGAGTCTGTGCTTTAGGTTATTGGGTGTACGTAGGTCCATGACGGAACCGTAGTTATATGGAGCCCAAGCCAATCTCACATGCTAACTGGTAGACACTAGGTGGCGGGCGGTTAAACAGCAGTCGCTCAGCTAAGATCGTAATGAGAACAAAGAATAGAATTTTTTTTATACAACTTAGGTGGCAGACAAACACACGGCCCACCTGACGGAAAGTGGTTACCGTGACCTATGAACGTGTGTAACGCCAGTGCAGTCACATCCGTGCTGCTGACCCTGTAAGAAGAGAGATTTTCTGTGCCTTCAGTGCAGAACACAAAATCAGGACAAACCTTTGGTCTTCCCACTGACAGCACAAATCTCTCCAGTGAGCTCTGGCTACCCTACTCACCGCTGGAAACACAACACGAGGTTATTATAGCCGTGATATTCTGTAGGTGGAGGTACTTCCCCAGTTGGACTGCTCAATTCGGACGGAAATACCATCGTGTCCCACCTCCTATAGATCTCGGGCTCCAAGGTAGTGCAAGCTTTACATATGTCCGGGACTAAAGCTATGATTTGTGAATGAAGGTTGATACCCAATCTATTAAAAGACACATGGTAACCCCACAGAAACACTATTAGGCCCAGACTTGTAACCAACCTAACCTGTATAACAGTAATTTATTTCGCCCCAAAATTTACACTAAATCGAACAAGAAACGAAAACGGGGAAATTGACAACAGTCGATTTTGGCTCGTTATAGAGCCGAATACACCATTTATCTTCATTCGGCCTTTCAATAGAATTCCCCGCGACGTACCCAGCAACTCAAACGGTAGAACTACTTATTATTTTGAACAGTACCAGCTTAACGATTGCGAGTGAGCGCCGCGCACCTGTCTCGTGAGCCACTGCCAGAACTTCGCACGAAACCTGTCTCGACTCCACTTTTAGTACAGTCACCATCAGATCGATTTTGACTAGACTCTAAATTATCTTCAAAAAAAAGTGATTGTCTTGGTTTCCCCCCTTCTTATTGATTGATTGTTCTGATATTTTTTGGTATTAACGCTAGTTTGAATACTAATACAAATTAATGTTAACGAGACTTAACGTGATCATGGTAAAGGTACATACATACCTTTGATTTACCTGACGTTTCGACCAAGTCACAAGCTGACTGACTTAAATCTTTTACATCACGAACTCCCAAGACGGCGGGCGTGCACCGCTGAGCCAGTCAGCCTTAATCTCTTCTTCAATCTTAGTCAACAGCAGCAAAAAGTATAAATAAAAGTGCAAATACCCTGGTATCAAGGTACCCTGGTACCCTGGTATAAATTTTGAGACTTTAGTCAAGATCGTTCTGACGCTGACTGTACCTGCCTGGCTTATAATCACAATGGATATTGTGCTCAATGGGATTATCAACTTTAAGTATAATTTTGAAACTACTGGCAATCATTGATTTAATTCCTTTTACATTAAATCGTTCGCGTCTAAAGCGGACACATCGGCTTTTATTTTGTATGGTTAGTCTTTGTTTGTTAGAAAAATTCTGAAAATGATGAACTACTATTAAAAATTTAAATCAAATAAGCATCTATAACTCGGGAGAATTGAAGCCCTAGAGGGTATCCCCACGCAAAAATACGGAACCTTAAAAAACATCATTGGGCTTCGGTTTATAGAGTATCAACTCAAAATATAATTTTTAAAGTAAGTTCTGTTGTCTACTGAGGGAGACACGATACTGAAGCCCGTCACTGTTGTACTATTGCACCTTAACTTCTTTTTAAGACTGTCTGAAATATCAATACACACAAATATTAACACTAAGCAAGAATCAAACACTCATCCACTCTACCAGCACAAAAGCTCAACATAAGAAATTCCTCGCTTTCTGTTTCGAATGTATTCTCATGCCCATTAAGACACATTAGATATTAAATTATGTGTAACAAGCTGTGTAATACACAAGTCAAATAAAGTCTTCATACCAACTTAAACATGACTTAAACATTTCTCCGTGTTATCAGCGGGGTAATTGCAAACAATATGTACACGTGTACAATTATGAGTATACTAATTGCGTAATATTGTGGTTCTGTTTGAGTTATAGTTCATATTTATAAAAAGCATTATATGAGACTTTGCTTCTTGTTAAATTCTATGATTTTAGTTAGATCAGGAAGTACTCTCTATTGGTTTTGATGCTCTTGCGATTGTCTAAAATATCATGCATAAAAATAGATTTTTTTCTTGTATTTATATTTCCGAAAGAATATGGAGATCAACCGTCTGTTGCTATGTTTGAAGAAAAATACGCTTACGGTATGCTTTCACAAATCGTAGAAATGATAAATATTACTTAAAAATATTTGTTCCTTTTCTGTTCAAGCAAACAAAATCAGACTAGAAAGGCAGACTTTTATAGAGTTGTTTTAGAATAATTTGTGTTTATGAAATATGAACACTATAGCTTTGGTTTTAACTACTCTAGAAAGATATCGTGCTGTGTACAAAAAATACATAAAAGTATCTTTTCGTTAATAATACAACGAAACAGTACACAAAGTAATTTTGGCAGCAATCTTCTAATCAAGATATAGGAGTACTCGGTACTTACCTAACAATGTAACTATTCAAGCGTGCTATGACAACACTCAAAGAGCCATTGTGTATGTGACGTGTCCTAATATTACAGTACAAACTAGTTAATTAAACAGTTGAATACCCGTGTAACATTCTAGTTACCGGTGTAATTGCGATAAGGCATGGGTCACACTGGGTAATCCGGTTTCGGTACAGGATAGGCTACCGAAACTTTCATTCGGTACTTTTGTACATTTTTATAATTTAACCTTATCTGGTAGTAACAGACGACACTTAAGATTACTCGAAAATAAATTCATTGAACAATACGTGGTAATGCAGATACAGTAGAGTTAATCGCGGTTCCTATCAATGGTGAAGACTGCTCTTAGTTAGTGGCGAGGGGTCCACTTCATTCCCGTGATCAGTGAAGTCTATATTAGTAAGATATACAGACGAAAGATTAAAAAAGATTAATTATTAGTTTTACAATTAACCTTTTAAAATTAATATTATTTTTACTTGCTTTTGTGGCAAACTGTACCTTTTTAAATTGTTAATTGAATCATGTACGTGGGGTCGAAAACAATGATTGGTAAAATGTGGGTGTTAATTCACCTCTGCCTAACCCGCCGGGGATAAATGCGTAGTTATATGTATGTATCAATTATGTAACATATCGTGAAAATGACCAAAAATCAATGCACAAGTGTCTATCCAGCCTTATAATATACCGGTGAAATGCGGTAAGCCATCTGATAAATGTTCCTGTAATTACGATAATGTGGCAGACAATACCGCGTGAAAAATGAAGGGGTTACCTCGGCTTTGTCCCCTTTGTTACGCTGGACAGGGGGCTAGGGAGAAGCCGAGCGTGTAGAATCAACGGCGGACATTAATATCAAAGTTCGTAAGGTACGTAATGAGGTTAGAAGCTAGAAACTGAGTTATCTGATTTAAGAACAATAAGATTTCTCGTTAACGTGTGTGAAAGTCGCACTAATATCTTTAGAACACGAGTCAACCTCACCTGCGAGTCGATACTAGACAGGAAAACCAAAAAATAGTGTGATTAACAATGACGTATTAGATAGATACGTCATGCAGAACATGGCGGCTTTCAAATATGGCGCAGACACTAAGTTAAAAAAAAATAATTCATTATTTATATCAAATTATTACGAATTAAAGACGTATTTTACCCCTAGTTCACAGTCGTGTTTCTGATTGGTGCATAAAATGATGGCGAACGTCATCGTTCGTCGATTTTTTGGCGCTATTTTAGAGTGCAGACAACGTATCTACAGTTTATAATATATCATTACAGACAAATGATTTTGATATTATAAAAAAACTAATTTTCTTATATCTCCTATGGTTTCGGAACCACACCGGCCTATTTAATGAGAAAACATTTTATTAGAATAAATATCATTAACCTGCTTCTATTTTTTTCTTTTTATACGCTGAAATGGTATTTATACAAAACTGCGTTGATCCACGTTAAAGGATCAAAATGACTAATTTTTGAAATTGAAATTGACATGGTCATTCACATTAATAGTGTAAAACTCGCCGGGATATTTACCATGTTTTTTGTTATTTAATAAACATGGTAAATATCCCGCCAAGTTTTACATTATTCAAGTTCACGTTTGACCAAAAATAAAAGATGCCAAGTCCTTTGTCTATGGTTTTGTATGCTGTAATATTGTCACAGTTAAAAAAAAAAACAGGGTATAATAGTCCTGACGTATAAACCGTCGCTGTAAGATGAATAGAATATCTCACCTGCCAATGACTGGTCGCTGTATGTCGTTAACCGGAGCTCAGCAGGGCGCCGATTGATATACCGATTGTCAACATATTTTGGGGTAAGGATTTATAGAAGGTGAAGAAATTTCGCGCCAAGAGGGTCAATTGGTAGAGATTACGGGTTTAAATCACGGCGTGATTTTTACGTGTTAGGCTGTGATTATTTTTATACCAGTACGATACTGTTATTATAGTTTATAAATTGAATTTTAGCAAACTATATGTAACTATTTTGTCATTATTTGATTTTAAAATATAACATTTCTCACAAATGATTTTTATAAAATTGACATCGTAATTTTTCACCATTAATTATAAAATGGTTACTCAAATACCTAGTTACTATTTAACATACATAGATAAATATAATCACGCCTTTATTCCTGGAGGGTTAGGCAGAGGTGAATATACCCACATTTCACCGATCATTAAATTCGGTTCCACGTAATAGAGGATGAGCCTATTGCCGTATTCCGGGCACTATTGTTGACTCAAGCCATTCATCTGAGGCTGAGTCTGGGCTGTATATATCTGTCTGATCTTAAACAGTCCTATCCCTTAGTAGCCTTGTACGACACCGCATGGGCACTCTAGGACTCGCTTACTCCAAAGGCCATTGGTCCTTCGACAAACGTAGCCAGCCACTTCAACTTCCTTATTCTGTGACCTATGTCGGTAACTTTAGTTCTCTGGCGGATAACCTCGTTCCGAATTCTATCCTTCAGAGAAACTCTAAGCATAGCTCGCCCCCAAAGCCCGCTGCGCGTCTTTTAAGCTATGGACCAGCCCCACTGTAAGTGTCCACGTTTCCGCACCGTAAGTCATAACAGGTAGAGATGGAGTGATCCAAATTCTACATTGCCGGGAACCACGCTATTTAAATAAAACCCAAAAATTGAGACTCTGTACTTACTCTAGTATATTTGAAATCTAATTTCAAACACATGATTCCAGATAATCAAATTCGTCACACTATTAAAATTGAAAATTATTTATCATTATAAATGAAACAAATAATAACTTCCCTACAACACTCAATTTCATTACTGCTTGTGTCAATATTAGTTCACATAGGTGGTTAAAAATGTATGTTTGTTATGATTAAATTACACGTTGACCTCATTTTAGGTAGTGATTGATGAATTCTTTTACCCCTGTTGGCCTGATTGCCTTCTAATAAAATTTTCTCATAACACCAAAATATGTTCTTGCTACTTACCTAGAAGATAACCGCATTTGTTGTGGAGAAAATTCGCTCGCTTGGGAAATTCAGGGCTGTGTTATATATTGTAATTAAATTAATTAAGGAAACATGAGGAGTTGGTTTTCTGGATACGATATCCGCGAAAACGGTTTCGCAACCCCGCAGTATGTGTGATGTGACCTAAAAAGTTACATACAAAATATTTGGTCCGGTTACTCGGAAACTTAATTAAATATTCAGTTTAGCGAGTCTAAACAATTTAAAATTCTATGTATACATTTAAAAACATACTGTTACTAATGTGCTGTATCTGTGTTAGTAAGTTTTGTTTTGAATTTAAGATGGTATTTTTTGGATGGTATGTGTAATGAATCTTGAATAATTTTTTGAATACCTAGAGCTAACTGAAGAATATGTATAAAAGAGAATAAGTAAGACAGCAGTGTGTTCTATGAATTGAATCTAAGACCATTATGAACAATTTCATTATGTACTAACTACCAGGGGGTTAAACTTAATATTATTAAAGCTTTTGTTGTTTATCGTTTGCCATTGTTAATTACCTTAATTGTAAATAATATGTTTCTAACCTGATCGCTTCCAGCCATGTTTTACCCCACCAGAGTTCGCAATATTCTTAGTCTTTCTTGTTTACCGCTTGACGTTTGCTGTGGTGCTACTCTAGTACATAATATATTTTTTCTTTCTCCTTATCTCCGATCGTTCAAATTTACACCGCCTCCGTTCATGATTTACCCCACCTGAATTATCTTTGTTTATAACCTTTCTTGTTTATAGCTTAACGCTTGCTTTGTTACTACTCTAGTAACACTGTTTAGTCGCTCTCCTAGCCCGTTCGAATAAAAACCGCTTCCGTCCATGTTTTACCCCACTAGAGTTAGCTTTGTCCTAGCCTTTGTTGTTCACGGGTGACCGCGCGTGACTCCGCTACAAATGTGCGATGTTTGAGCTCCGTTCGTGGGCTGGCCTTTGATTGACATGGATATTTGTCGGTCGAGAATTACCATAGTCTGAGTTTGCTTGATTTTGTTAATTACGATTATTTAGGGGTCGTTTTATTTGTATGCCGTATGTGTTGAATTCTTAACTGTGGACGGTTTGTTATGGGACCAGTTTGCTCGCAGATGTTCCATTTTTTCACTTGACTGTAAGGAACAGCATGTTGTGAAGATGTATGGGTCCCCTTTATAATGTCTTAGAGGCCTAAACCATTGTTACTGCTTGCTAGTGCAGGTTTTCCTCTTGTTGTTTGGGGTTTCCAGCGTCTCCGGCAAAGTTCAAAGAAACGAAAGAAAGAGAACGGGCCCTGAGCTCCAAAGTGCCGGATTGGTGCTCAGATCGTGCGTTGAATACTGAAAGACCACTGTTCAGTTCTGAAAAAATATTCGTGGATAGATTTTCGTGTGTTCAGAATGGAAACACTATGTTGAAAATATGCAAAGTTAATATTGTTTAATGTACGCCAAGAATAATAATACATTAACGAGAAATGCAATCCTCTCTGCTTACCACTAAATAATACACACGCATCAAATCAATCGTTAAACCTGCCAATGACGTCACGTAATCCAATCGTCTTCCCGTCGAAATGCCAACGATTAGTCAGTCGGCTAACAAGGGGAATACTCCGCGGGATCGCAATCGGAACCGCCATCGTACCCTGGCTGTTATCGCCAATTAAGTGGGGAAAGTGATTCAACGTACAATCTGGCTGTAGATCAAAGAAAAAGCCCCAACTATCCCGTTGGGGGAATTCTGTTTTATTTTATTTATGTCGTTATTTTTGTTCTGTTATATGATCCAGTTCCCATAGCCCATGAGCACCTACTACACATTCCAGGTATAAAAAGTACTCATTTATAACGGGATATTTACCATGAGTGTTGTTTTTGGAACTGTTGCAAGCAACATGATCATGGACCGTTGCCTATTCTTACCAGTAATACTAATGATAGTATCCATGATAGTTTAAATACTTATATAGCCGTGTGCTAATGATGATTGAGTAACAAAGATTACAACATCTTCGCAAACTTTTTCATTTGTAATATTAGGTACAGTCGAGATCATATTGATTTTGATTACAAAGGCTCAAAATGATCGAAAAGACAAAGTACTAAGAGGAAGTCACACTTTTTATTGATTTAATTTGTATTATTGTTCGAACTAAAGTGTGTACGGAACAGTGTTACTGGCGGTGAGTAGGGTAGTCAGAGCTCACTGGAGAGTTTTTGTGCTGTCAGTGGGATGACCTAAGGCTTGTCCTGCTTGGTCCTCTACACTGACGGCACTAAATCTCTGTTCTTACAGCACAGATGTGACTCCACTGGTGTTACACACGTTCATAGGTCATGGTAACCACTTTCCATCAGGTGGGCCGTGTGCTTGCCTGCCACCTAAGTTGTATAAAAAAAAACAGTGTGTACCAAATATCAGAATAATCAGTCAACAGGAAGGGCGGAAAACAAGGCAATAATATCATGATAAGTACTTTTCATCAAGATCAATGTGAAGCTGACTGTACCGTCTCGAATCAAACCAAAGTGCTATTTGACCGTAACTCACCATCAAATGCGGTTTTGTCAAATGTCCGCAACCCTTGTGTTTCACACGTCCACAGGCCACGGGAACCATTTTCCATCTGGTATGTTTGTCTGCCACTAAACGGTATAATAAAACAACAATTCGCGTAAACTTTACACATTTTCATTGAGTAGATGCTATTTTATTTACAGCACAGTACCGTTATCGAGGTTTGTAACTTGGGATTTATCCATGACGGTTACCTAACCCGCTTTTACACTCACACTAAATCTAGATTCCACGTTTACGCACTACAGACCGCTCAGGATCACGGACAGAATAATTCCGCCCTACCCAAAGCCTCAATAAATCAGATTCAATTTCCACGTGCGCCGTATAAACTCGACATTTCATAGTTTCTTGGACCCTATCTCTATAAAGATTCGTAAGTACACTTAATTTAATATTCAAGACGATCGAATTTTTTTTGTTAAAGTTTAACGCAATGTTGAAAACTAAACATCTTTGTCATAGAGTCCTATGCTATATATATATAGATAGTAAGTGAAGATTTTTGTTACTCAATCGTGCTGACACGACTTAACGGATAGATTACATTAATCTGGAATAATACACTCCCCAAGAATTGTGCTGTAATTTTATCGAATTTGAAAGACTTTTTAACGGATCATATTATCACAATTTATTTGCTATTATTTTCAATCAGTAATCCCATCAACCCGCGACCATAGCAGCTGGAAAGTAGCTGAAACGTCGGACTCAGTGTAAATAATAAAATAATACAAAAAATGTAGGAAACTGTAGGTCTATATTTGAAAAGTGCTGTCTATTCTAATGTTATTGTAAATGTCTGTTTGTGTCCTAATAAATAAATAGAATAAATAAATAAAATAATACCAAATAAGTTGGACTAGGATTCATTAAATTGGTTGCTTCATTTCAATAAGTAATATTCGCGTAAACTTTCGACAGTATCAAAAATATTCCTTCAAATCACACAATCATCATCTACAATAAACACATACTTCTGTATTTTTTACGATATAAATTCTACGAAGTCAATGGTTGCGCAGAAGTAAATGAATGTATATGATGTAAAACTTAATGAGTCGTGGCAAGCAAACAATTACATAGATGAGGTGGAGAAATGCAAGGCTTAATACAGTTTCGCGCTTGCCACCCTTTAAAAACTCTTTCGTTCGCAACTTTTACGTAAACTGATAAACTTTAAGGCTTGAAAATTTCAACAACAATATGTATTTTCGTTAACAATCTCTTTGAAAATGAAGAATATTCTGAGTTAAAGTATCTTTGTAAAAGTCCAACCATGAGTGAACATCTCACAATTATTATTTGTTGAAAGGATTCTTTCAAAAGAATCCATTTACATATAAAAACCTCAGCTCTTTGACAAACATTCTAGTTACGAATGCTCAAAGAAACTTTGTTAGCTAATAGTTTTTTATGGAGTCTTTGTGTCTATGATTGTTCAGACAGAAGATTTAATTCGGGGAAAACCCTTCTCACCAGTACATCGAACGCAAATCATTAAATTTGTTCTGTTTCATGTAAACTTGGAGTTAAAAAGTGAAAGCAATACTTAATTGCTAATATAGATATATGTTTTAAAGAATAGTTCTATAGAAAGTAGGTAGATACCACTCCATACCTGAATAGTAATGAGTTAAGTATTTTATTGACCGCTAAGATAGGCTAAGAAAAGAAATTAAACAGTTTATGAATTATGAGACGATTTACGTCACGGGCACCTCTTTCCATATAGTATATTTGTTTTACACTTAGTACAAGTTAGTAGGTTTATACGACCTAATCCCTCGTTTACACGTAAGTGGAAGAGGTAGGATACGACGACGGTATTTCCGTCCAATTGAGCAGTCCGATTGGGGAAGTACCTCCACCCTACAGAATACCTCGGCCCTAATAACCTCGTGTTGTGTTCCCGGCGGTGAGTAGGGTAGCCAGAGCTCACTAGAGGGTTTTTGTGCTGTCAGTGGAAATACTAAAAGCTTGTCCTACTTTGTCTTTTACACTGACGGCACAGAAACTCTCAATGCTTGCAGGGTTGGCAGCGTGTGTGTGACTCTTGGTTTTGCACGCGTCCATAGGCCACAGTGACAACTTTCTATCAGGTGGGCTGTGCTTGTCTACCACTTAAGTAGTATAAAACATGTATTTGATAAGTTGCAATATGTCTCAGGCTACAGTGTGAACGCAAATGTGTTTTATACTTATTTACAACTTGTTGGCTATACATCCTATGTGAACGAAAAAGTATCTGAGATACGTGTATAAAACAAGTATTGTGTTTTGATTAGTCTTCTACAAGTTTTTATAAACAAGTTTACAACTTATTTCGTGGTGTAAACGAGGTAAAAGAGATAAGATACATCTTTACATACACCCTCACATACAAGGTGTATATTTATATTCCCGTCCGTATATATATTCGTAGTCTCCCAGCAGAATATTATGCTGAAAACCTTGTTGTCTTAATTTTCCCTTGTTACTTAACTATTAGTTACTCCCGTGTACACTATTACTTGCTAGTTTCTCCTCAGACGGGTAGTGTTCTGTTTCGTATGTGCGATATTAATTCGCCTCCTGTTGTATGCTCTTTAACGCTGAAATGTGTAGGCACTTATTAAGACGTTTATTAACATAACGTTTCTGTGCCCCGTAGGGTACTGGGTATGATATATTTGCTTCTGCTTGGTGGTTTGCTTTTGAGATTGTTTGTTGTTTAGACGATAATTATGTCTTTGTTTATGTATATAAACCGCTAAATAAGGTATTTATCTTAAAACACATGCCTGCGAAAATCATATTTATATTTTCTATTTCTTTTTTTATCACATCTGCTTGCATACTGAACACTGTGTATCTGTATCCTAATGACTTAAACGTAGTTTAACTAAAGACAGATATATCCGTTTGAAAAAAGTTACAAACCTGTTCATACCGTAAAAACAAACAAGGTGCGACTACACTGAAATAATTGAACAAAAAAGATTCGTATAACTTACTTATACGAATACACTAAAAATTATATAACTTAAATAAACAAAAACACCGGCACAAAATAAAAATTGAAATTCGAATTATAAACAAACCACAAAGGTTGTTCGAAATATAAACAGGTGATCCGCCTATCGGGATTTTAAGCCTTCTAAAGCGCACTGTAAAATGAAGTGTCAACATTGTGCTCACACAATCAGTTTTGCACACACATAATCGTGTGGACACACACATAAATTGTTCTGAGGCCTTGTGTGCAGAAGCTAATTGATTTCGGTATCCTGGCAAAGAAATGGAGGATGTTCGAATGAGTAGTCAACTTCGGTACGGCTTAAAATCTGCCAAAATTATTTTCTGAAAAAAAAAATTTAAAAAAATTGGAAATTCTGTGTCAGAGCATTGTTTAGCAAATAGTGAGTTTTAGTGGTTTCAGGTTAGGTTAACTTTGGCCCCAGCGATATGGGTGGGGCCCTATACAATGTTTTGTCCCATTTGTTATACTGTTATTTACCCCATCATACTGTTATTTCCCATATATTTATATACCTACAATACCATACTGTTATTCAGATGTATTTTAATATTGTACGTGAATACTAATAAGCAAAACATGAGAACTCAGTTTTCAAATAAAGTTCAATAGTCCTTTATCACTCCTAGATTGGGTAAAGGGGGGAAGTCAGAATAATAGTGAATAAAGACAGTCCAGACCGTACAAAATACAGAATACTGCCCCTTAGTTTATATTTCTTTAAAAGTCTTACCTACTTCTCATGTCGATAAAGCTCGATCGTAATGGGGCAAGTCCAACTTTACTATCTACAAATCTGCAGTAAAAAAATATAGGTTGGAAGAAGTAATATACCTAAATGATAATGAAAACTAAATGAAGGTCCGGACACTCCCCGTTTGCTTGAATAATGTCTTCTCGCAATCGATTGCCTAATGGCTTCTCACTTTACATATCTTTGCTTAAAAGGTAATTAATTTTGTTTCCTTTTTCACGAACATTGAATAGTCAAGAGTGCCTTTTGCCTTGCCCCGTTTTTGTTTAATATTTAGTGACGTAACTGTGTACTGGTAGGGGCATGTGCTGAACATGTGGACATTTTCCGGAATTAGAAATTAAACAATTTTTTTTTCAAAATTGTCGAAAGTTTTTTTATAGTAAATAATTTACACATCTTTTATGATAATCAGTCTTACATAATCAAAAATTCCAGTCTTGATATCACATAATCTTATAGAGATAATCAACTTTTTTTTAAAACTACCTTTTTGTCCACAGGTACAATGCTTAATTGTACCTTTGGACAGCAAAAATGTACCTATGGACGGTGCTGTTCCTAAGGACGGGTTACATCAGTTTCGATATTATAAAATAAATAACAAAAATATAACTCTAAAATCAATAAAATTTAACTTTATAGTATACTATAATACTTTCTTAAACTTATTTGTACGCTTTAAGGGTCTCTAAATATAAATTTTGAGCCGAATCATCACTGTCGCTATCATCTCTTATAACGAAACATGACACACAAACGAAACTTTCATCATCCTCGTCTGAATCAAAATGTTCTTTGTGTGACTTCGGAATGCACTTAATGTGATAGTTGTGATCACAAAAACTACACTTCAGCATTTGGTTTGCATCTGTTGCATAAGTTTTACACTTTACACACATGATAAATGACAACTTCTCGTTTTGAATTATTTTAATCTTTTTATTTTTACCATCACTAGGAGCTATGCCCGAAGGACCAGGCTCTGAAAGCTTACTAGATGAAAGAGATGTTATATGACTTTTAGCGATATCGGGTTCGTCTGTGACAGTCTTCAAAGTGTTTTTTTTGTGACCTGTCTTCTGGTTCACTATTGTTTTCCTTTCAGCTCTTTTTACTGCTTCGTTTAAAATCTCATCTTTTTCTGGCGTATCTGTTAGGATTCTAGTTTTTCCAGGCTTTTTACCGCGCTTAGTGCCTTTTCGTGGACCAGCTTTCCCAAATGGTCGCACAGTTTCAGGTGTTATTAATTGAGGTGTGCATTTCAAAGGAGTCCGTAACAAAGGATCGACAGTATTGCCGTAATTCTGAACGTGATTTTCTTCCGACGTAACCTGGTTTTCGGTGCTTTCCAAGACTGAATTCCTTGGCAAATTATCCACATTATCCAGACAGATTTGGCGAAACGCTGTATCTTCAGCTAGCTGTTGTGAATCTAAATTAGCTGCTTGATTTCCAGAAGGATTTCCTGTGTTGCTTGGATCTGGACGATCAGTCACATATGAAGACAGGAAGTCTTCGTCTTTGAAAATTTGACTGTTGTATGGGCATATGCCCGAAACCTCGAATCCTTTTATTATATTACGTGGTGTAAAGGAGACTCCGTATGCCTCACCTGCAATTTCAGCAACTTCGTAAATTGTAATAGGTGTACCAGGGTGATTGACCATCCACCTGTCGGCGGCTTGACTATACTGCGTTTTAAACGGACCAAAAACAGTTCTATCTAATGGTTGTAATCTATTGGATGTATGGGGAGGAAGTGTTAATAATATTATGCCATTTTCCCTGGCTATTTCAATTATATTTATGGAAATATGAGTCTCATGGTTGTCCATGATTAATAGTATGGGATTGTCTCTTGTTGGTTTCACGACTTTTATGAAATGTGCCAAAAACTTTCGAAATATTGGTTCTGTTGACCATCCTGATTGATTTGCCAAACCTACTGAACCTGGTGGGGCTCCTTTCAGCATGTGATCCTTGTAGAAAACCCGTGGAAAAATGAAAACCGGGGGGACCGCGTTTCCAACTGCGTTAATACACCCTATCATGGTAACATTCACTCCACGTTCTCCTGAAGTAATTTTACCTAACTGGCGAATATTTTGGGGGCTAATACTTTCCCTGGTTTATGGACAGTTGATAAGCCAGTTTCATCAACGTTATAAATAGATCCCGGTGGAAATTTGTAACGTGTTATAGCCGATTCTAAATTGTTAAAGAAATCGGTTACATTCGCCCTATTAAAACTAGTAGCTCTGGCTAAGCTGGTGGGTTCAGGTTTGCGAAGAGATAAACTTGGAAAACGTAGGCGAAAATTCCGGAGCCACCCGATTCCTGCCATGTTATCTTTTTTCCAACTTGCAGGCACATTAATTTTTGGATTGGCAAGAGCGTATTCAAACGCAAGTTGTCGGCATTGTTTGGAACTTAAGCCCATGTGTAAAAATGCAGCTTTTTTTAGGTAATTATATAGCAAATGCTCCTCTTCTGTATCAAACACTCTTCTGACATCGTTCCTGAGTACATCAATAGTCTGTTTACTTAAATCCTTATTTTGGTGAAGTTTTAAATATTTAAAAATGGTAGATTTAGGAATTTTAAACTTTTCGGCGACTTTTCTTAAAGAAGTTCCACACCTAGCTTCTTTAACAGCTTCTGTGAGGGTATCAGGACATATGCTTTTTCTTCTGATACCCGTTTTACTGCGAGGCACTAAAACCAAAAAACAGAATATCAATAAATTCACAGTTGAATACAAACGTCTATAGGTACACACCTAAGTTTGTACCTATGGACAGTCTACAGGTACAAACTTGTATTTGTCCACAGGTACATTTTCAAACACGAAACATAAAACTAATTTAATTTATTTTCAAATTGACGATTAGAGCACGAATAAAAGCGTTTACAAAGCAGTAAATGGTACAAATTATATTCCATACATAATTAAACCATTATTGCCACGAGTTTAGATGAGAGACAACTTGTAATAAAATGTAAAAACTTACTTTTTTGGGCAAAAAACTTTAAAAGCGGGTACACCAACAACCACACGGAAATCCAAAATGGAGACACGTTAAATTTATCAACCATAGACCAAACGTTATGGTAGCGTTCAAATTATAATTTTAGAGTTGCCATCTTCGTCGGAATCTATGGTGTCCATAGGTACAGCCGTTCATAGGTACAGCAATTGCCCCTACTTTGTGATTTTAAATTCGATGACAAAAAATAGGCCACTGTTTTTTTTTCATTATTAAGGTAATGAGTTACTATGAAACACGCAAAGGGCCGCTCGTGCATTACTAACTGCAAATTCCTAGAAGGAATTTAGAAATGAACAAGTTACAATTCTGCGATACAAAGACTTGAACTAAAGATTTTTTGTCTGGTATGTTCCGGGAGGCTACCACCTTTATTCAGTTTGGCGGATGATGTAATTGGTTCAGAGCACCACTAATTTATGTGTAATGACTTTCTTCAATATTTTTTTAATACACCTACACTGCTATACTTTCACACCGTTCTCTTTCTGGGATAAGCATAGACATCAGCCTTAATATCATTTATTGACACATATAAATTGATATAGACATATATTGTAAAATAGTACTATAATAATGTTATTTTCTCGATACAAAATTATCACAAAGTGACTTCCAACTTTCCCTTTGTCCGCTAAAACCCATTGAAAGATCCATTAATGGATTTATGTACTCTTTTATGTCCACGTTTATCCATCAATTGGAAATCCATACATAATAGCTTTATATGGACACGCTGTTTCTCAAAATAAAAATGAAGTATATTGTGTAAAGTATATGTGTAAATTGTAAAATGATTACTGATAATTTCTTAAAAACTTTCATGGAGCTTGAGCTCTGGTTTCCTTCTGCTACTCTTGAATAAACTCTTAAGTAAATCGTCAAAATCGAAATGAAAACCTACGCCTTATCTGTTATTTCCATCTCTTTTCAGGTCCAATTTGGCATACCTACAGGTCATGTTGGTATACCAAATCTTTGCTAACTTAGTCCTTTTGTTTTTTCGTGATTGACGACCAAACAAACAAACTTTCGTATATGTATAATTATAGGAAGGTTAAGGAAAATTGATCAAAAACTGTTAAAAAGTCACCATTAAATAAATTAAATTTTTCAAATAATATTTCGTGAATATAAATATGAAAATGTCCGATATTGTCTTTCATCGAACTATAAAACACAATATAACAAACAGTTCTTTGTACTTAGAAGATATTTAGATAACACAAATTGATTAGATAAAATATAAAACAAACGGTCTTATCGGGGAGGCCAATCTCGTAGACAACAACTGAAGGGGGAATGATGGAGATAATAAAAGAGCAGTCTGAGGGTGTATATTAATATATGAATACCCGTAGTATAATCCGCCGGGGAATTCCGCTCTTTTATTTAATATCGACGTTAAGTAGCATTTTGCTGTATCTGTCCGGTTGGTGAAACTGTTGAACGTGTTTCCCCCATGATCTACATTCCCCCTTAAATTTTTTAGGTAGCAACACATAAATGAAATTAGTGTCTTAAATTAAATTTATTTTTGAAATAACTATAATTATTTTCACTCCTACCCCATATAAACGTTAACTGTGTCGATTTCTAATTGGTATAAATATATTTAGACGCATCTACACTTGAAAAGAACAAAGTTTTTTCACGTATAATTCTCGTAGATATAGATTTAAATTCCTTCTGTATAAATTTCCTCCAAAGTGCGGACTTTGATGTGGTCGCCTTGAGAAATCGATGTAAGTGACTTTGCCCGTACCTCGCAAGGTTTAAAATGAATGGAGTGGAGGAGTACCTTTAAAAAGTTCAACATCCGTATTTATTCATTTAAGTAATTGAATTTGTGGATCCATTAGAAATATGGCGCTCTTATTTTTCATTTCATTCGTAATCCTTGGGGGCTTCCGTTTCCGTTTTGTTTATGGTGGCATAGACTTTTATATCAATTGGTTAAGGTGTTCTCTAAAGAGTTCATAACTGTCAGTGAAGTCAGTTGAACTCCAAATATTACGGCTAGTAAATAAAGGAAGACAAAGGAGAAATTAAAAATGGAATGAACAATAAAAATGTTTTTCTGTATAGTATATTGAGAATAGAGATTACCGAACAGGTATTATTTAAAAAAAGATAATATCATGTTACCGTGAAGTAAGTAACATAAAACTAAAGTCATAAATACCTGCAAAAGATAAAATTTTGATTGCATTTACATTATTTACAACACTATAAATCGAAGTCGATTACTGAGCGTTGTTAACTCACAATAGATTAAATCTAACCCTAAAAAAGAAAGTAACTCCGTATCACCCCTATCAGCCTCAATATAAATCATTCATTCCAAATCCGCGTCCTAATTCCGTTTACAAGTACAAGTAAGGGATGAAACCCACTAGTTTGGGTAATTAGGAGTTGGTAACGCGCAGTAACGGATGGTAAAGTGTGGTTACAAGCGGTAGTGTACCGTAACGAGTGTGTACTCGGTACTGCAGAGCGGTAATCTTTGAGTGCTGAACCGCCCAAACTACAGTTAAAATTGCTTTTATGGATATCACCGTGTTGTGTTTGCGATGTTTGAGGGTTAAGTATTAAGTTTTTTGCTTGTAATACTTTAAGTGACTTTTAAGTGAGGATAATTGTTTTCAAGCAAGTACTTTGTAATTATACAAATATACAAGGAGGATTATTTATAAATGATATAGTGATAAGACTTCACGCCGCCTGAAGCTGCTGAAGGGGAAGTTTAAGAGTTGAAGCCCTCGTTATAGATGGCAATAATGGTCAAATGTTGATTCTGGGCATTTTGACACCTCCATGGTACTTCTACTTGATGCCTTTCCGTCCCAATTGAGCAGTCCGACTGGGGAAGTAACTCCACCCTACAGAATACCACTGCTGTAATAACCTCGTGTTGTATTCCCAGCGGTGAGTAGCGTAGCCAGTAGCCAGAGCTTACTGAAGAGTTTTTGTGCTGTCAATAGGAAGACCAAAGGTTTGTCCTGATTTTCTGTTCTGCACTGACGGCACAGAAAATCTATGTTCTTACAGGGTCCGCCAGCACGGGTGCAATTCCCCTGGTGTTACACACGTTCATAGGTCATGGTAACCACTTTCCAGCAGGGGAGCAGTGGGCTTATCTGCTTCCTTAATTGTATAAAAAAGGGGTCCTGCGAATTGCAGTGCAAAGATATTGTCTAATTAGAATGTCGAGATTTACTGAGGTCGTGGAGTGTAATAAAAAATGTTGAATATAACCGAATCTAGGTTCATATTAAAGCCACAAAACTATAGATGCATACATACATACTTCACAATAACAACACACAGCTTGCTGAATGTTAATTTGACCCAATTCCATCGAAGTGTAGCTCGCCATCTTCTTGATTTGTTAAGTTGTTGATCTTAAAAGGGTAGCCGTCGATAATTGCATTACATTAACCCTTCGCTACTGCTAAAAGCCCGTTTCATTATGTTTTGGAATTAAATACCCATTAAAATGAACATCTATTCTTTTGTAATAGGCATTTCGAAATATTAATACCTAACCGCCTGTTGTGTAGTTAAATCCATAATTAAAAACATTGTTAGATTTTTATGATGATTTTATTTATCTAAATTATCAGATTTACACAGACTAAGAAATATACAGTAAAGTATAACAGGTTTTGTATGTGATGACTTACATATATGTCCTATAATTTGCATAGCATATGCAAAAGCTTTAGCGGAATTTCTATTCGTTTACATGATGCCCTTTCAGACTCCGTAGTGACAGACTACAGTTCTCGTTAGACGTATTTTACAAACAAAACACAATTCACAGCCGCTGCACATATACCGCAACACGGAATAGTAAAGCGGCTTTACCTTTTTAATGAGATTTTAAAAGCATCCCGGATAGAGTACTCACCAAATAACATTGGGTACAGCACAGCCGAAACGTGTGAAACACCACAGTTGTGCTTCCCCCATTGGCAAAATCAGCAAATCAAAGCGATTTACATGCGAAGAAAAAAGACAAACGTTTGTGTTTTTCGATTCGCTGTCATCAAACCCAGGAGAATGTTACCTAAACAAATTGCAGACAAGGGCAATACAGTGAGATGAGCGAATAACGTGCGCCCGCAATCAGTTACGAAACGAAACGAGGCCGTGTCTGAAAAGAAACAAATTAGATCCGTCTCAAGAACGGAGCTTTGAAATACAAGTTGGTAAAAAGACCCGCGCGCTAATGAAGGGTTAGCCGACTCAGGCCAATGAGCGATGTCTACGCCTTGTTTGGGGTATCGGTGAGGCCCGCGTAAACTTCCATCACCATAGTTCATTTGAGAAGCTATTAGTAGGATATATAAGATAGGACACGACGGTATTCCTGTCCCAATTGAGCAGTCGGACTGGGGAAGTACCTCCACCCTACAGAATACCACTGCTATAATAACCTAGTGTTGTGTTCCCGGCGGTGAGTAGGGAAGTGAGAGCTCACTGTAGAATTTTTGTACTGTCAGTGGAAATTGTGAAAAGTGCTTGTCCTGATTGTTATTTTTGAAAATCTTCCGTCTTTTTAACGTTCTTTTTTAACATAAGGTAGGTAGTTATATAAAATAATTTACCTTGGAATCGTTAGATATTACTTATTTAATTTGGTAGCTTTTCATTCTTGTCCATCGAACTATTTAAGTTAAATAACTTTTACCACAAGTATTTTATTAGTTTACTTGTATATACATTTTTAATATTTTCTCTATTATTTATTAGTAATCTTATTACGAAATGAAAACGTCCAACTAGTTACATTATATACCTACCTAAATGGAATGTAATTTCTTATTTCTTTTAGCATCTTAAGACTTAAAATATTCTATCGATACAATAGGCAAGTACCTGAAATGAAGAGTTCATTTCAGGTAATTACATAAAACATCGTAAATTATTTACAAGCAATTTTCTCCCATTATTTCTTATTCCGCTAGTATAAACATGAATCGCACAGGGAAATGGAGTGACGGTTTTTGCTTGTAATCATTTTAAGTGGAAATGAGTTCTCGATAGCAATGAAGCGGTGAAGTACATTTATCCGAGTGTCGGTATCTATTACGAATCGATACATCGGATTCTCGATCTGATACAAATTTTTTGCCCGTACTTTCTCATTTAAGGGATCATCATGGTTGACTTAAAACATTTTTATAGCTATTAATTTATACTCGGATTGCCACGATTCGAAGACACGTCGGTAATGTTATCATCAAGATGCGAACCCAGGACCTCTCGATCATAAGGTCTTAACTATAACCACTAAGCTACTGACATCGTAAACGCCTTGTTTTAGTTGTTGGGTTCATGTCGTCGTTACTTGAGGATTTAACCTCATTATTACAAGTCGAAAACCTCAGTCATTACGAAAAATCCCTAGAATAGACCAGGATCCGCCCTATTTCTATATTCTATATTCTTACCGCGGCCAAAATAACCCTGTATTGTGTTCCCGGCGGTGAGTAGTGTAGCCAGAGCTCACTAGAGAGTTTTTGTGCTGTCAGTGGCAAGACCAAAAGCTTGTCCTGCTTCGTCTTTTACACTGACGGCACAGAAACTCTCTGTGCTTACAAGGTTGCCAGCGCGAGTGTAATGTGTTGCACACGTCCATAGGCGTGTAACGGTAACCACTTTTCATCAGCGCTTGCGCTTGTCTGCCACATAAGTGGTATAAAAAAAAGACTAGGAGTCCATGACAGCAAGTCATTGCCTCCTTTTTATAAAGTCTTCCGTGCAAGTTAAACACTTCAGCATAGCTTGTAGGGTGATTACCACAACTGACGTGTAATTTTAGCCGCCGAGGCCTGTGAAACTGAACAAGTAAATTATACACACCATGATGTGTTAATTGCTGTTATCATTTATTGGAATCTAACTATTAGAATTCTGAGTTTTTAAATAGGTTTTTTTGTACAAAAATTTTAGTATAATCAAAATTATTAATATTCCCAATAACCCATCTAAAGCTGGAGGGAGTTATTGGCAATTTAGCTTAGCAGCTAAATTGCTTGTGTTAGGTTTTAATAAGGTACCTATGTACCTGTTCTAGAACCGATGTTACAAGCGTATCCTAGAATTGACGCTACCCGTGACCAGAGGGCTGGTTTATTCCTTGCGCAAAGGATTGATATTGCCATTTAACGTGGCAATGCCGCCAGCTTTCTGGCCACCTTCCCGGTTGACATCGATGGGGAGGAATTCTTTGACGCCTGAACCTGCAGGATTATTTAGATATATATTCTGTTTTTTTTAAATATATTTTAATTTAGATAACTTCCGTGTATACATACATACATAAAATCACGCCTGTCTCCCATAGGGGTAGGCAGAGATCACGGATCTCCATTTGCTACGATCCTGACATACTACTCTCGCTTCATTCACTCTCATTACATTCTTCATGCACGCTCGTCGGTTTAGAGTACTCCTGACCTGCCCCTTTTCTAAAACTTCCCCGATTTGGTCCAGGTATGTGCGCCTAGGTCTTCCCCTTCCGACGGTACCATCCACACTCGCCTCATACACCTGTTTCGTTAGTCTTCTTTCATTCATTCTCTCAACATGACCAAACCATCTCAACATTCCTCTCTCAATTCTCATCACTACATCTTCTATCACTCCACATCGTTCTCTTATCACGCTATTTCTCACTCTATCTTTCAAGGTCAAGCCACACATACTTCGCAACGCACGCATTTCTACTGCATTCACTCTACTCTGATGCTTTTTCTGCCACACCCAACTTTCACTACCATACATAAGAGTCGGCACCAATACTCCTCCATGTACAGCCAGTCGTGCCTTTTCGGACACTTTCCGGCTGCTCATAAAGTTGTGTAGTGCCCCATTCACTCTATTTCCAGCCATCACTCTCCTTTCAACATCTTCTTCATGCTTTCCATCTCTCGTAAACAATGTTCCCAAATATATGAACTCATTCACTTGTTCCACTTTTTCTCCATCTATACAAATCCTACATTCTGTCACGCATTCCGTGTATATTATGTAAATATTAAATAATATTATGTCTTTACACTCTAAAATATATCAATAAAAGCGATATATTTTTTTGACCTGTCCTTTTAGACATTACCCAGCTTTTTCTATGATGCAGGGTCCTTGGCAATAGACTAGACTACTGCGTGTGACTAAAAAATATCAGCGATATAGAATATACTTCTGCTAACCCCTAGACTTTCAAACATCTTACGGATTGAAATTAAGTGATCACTACTTAACATTAATTATCTCATTTTAAATTACTTTCTTAATAAAAATATAATATCTCTTTAAGAATATACCTACTGAAACTAATCAATATCAAAATGAAAGAAATAAATTAAACTTATTTAGTGAAAGATTGAATTGAAAAAATACTAATAACATTTTGAAGTAAGTTATTAGTTTTTCAATTTACTTTGTCAGTATTGTCTATACTAATAATATCCAATTAGAATGAATCATGAATATCAAAGGAATATTTTAATAAATCCAACACAGTACTTCAATCTTTCAAAAAAATATAAAATTACTTTGTGTAAAATATTTTTGATGTAGATTCAATTACGTTTCTCTACAGTTTTATTAGATGTGGTATGATTATAAGTATAGGTTTTTACCACTATCGCCTTTTAGCAGGTATTAAATTCAATTTTATTAAGCCATTTCTGTCGTTCATTGTACATATTTAGATATTTTTATTTTTTTTTAATTAAAAATATGATTGCGTTCTTAAAAAAAGTAAAATAATGGGCAGCCACAATTGGGTCCAATCATATTTTGCCTTCCGTGGGTTAACGTAACGTAAGTAAGAATTCTTATGATACTCCAAACATCCAAACTTATTTAGTGCAATGTACCTACTAGTTATTTTATTTTATTTATTTCACACGCTACCAGCTGGGGTACATATATAGTACATTTACATTTTTTACACCACTTAGGTGGCAGACAAGCACACGGCCCACCTGATGGAAAGTGGTTACCGTGGCTTGTGGACGTGTGCAACACCAAGAGAGTCAAACTCGTGCTGCCGACCCTGTAAGAGTAGAGAGTTTCTGTGCTCTCAATGTAGAAGACAAAACAGGACAACCTTTGGTCTACCCACTGACAGCACAAAAACTCTCCAGTGAGCTCTGGCTTCCTTACTCACCGCCGGGTACATAACACGAGGTTATTATAGCCGTGGTATTCTGTAGGGTGGAGGTACTTCCCCAGTCGGACTGCTCAATTAGGACGAGAATATCCTCGTGTCCAACCTCCTACATTTACATTTAAAATAAAAATACGCGGTTCCGGGGTGAGGCGGGAATGAATTTTGAATTTCGAATTTGGAACGGGACTTAGAAACAAATTAAATGAAATTAAAAAAAAAACACATAAATGCTCTAATGTATGTCATGTTATGATATTCGTTAAGAGTTGTACATTTAGTTTATGTGAAAATATGTTGGCGCGCAACAGTACAGGCTCGTGTCATGGCTGCCAAGAGATGGGATGATAGAAAGATAACAGCCCTCTAAACTTTTACGACAATGTAAATGAACGTGGAGTATCATAACGAACTTACTTATGTGTTATATTTGTATGTCTAGCGTAGGTATGAAACATTGTCATAATTCTAGAATATACTACACTGCGCTATCTAGAGTAGACGTATAGTTAGCCTTGTTTAAGTGGGGTTCTAGAATATGGGTAAACATACTTAGATAATTTAAGATTAAAATGTGCTATAACTAGGTTTCTTTATTTTCTATTAATAGCATATGGGTAAAATTAATTAATTTTTTAATGCTTTTGTTTACTGCAACGGTAACTATTTATAAGAATGTACCACATTTATTTAACAAATTGTGGAAGTCGAATTATGCAACGCAACTTCTAAGTGTCAAACGAAGTGTCAAAGGATTAAAGGAGTCTCACGAAACTAAAACAGCAACATTAGATTTTAAAAAATCTGTTCAAGTTTGTTATGGTACTCTTTGTAGCTAATTAATTATATATACAGAAGGTACGATGGGACTGGCATATAAATTTGTATAAAAGTCCCCAATAATAGATAAAGATAAAAAAACAATATTCCTAGGTGATTCAAAAATGGAATCAGTTTAAAAATTCACCCAGAATATCTGTTAAAATCAACGAGGTGCCAATAGTTTTCTACAATGTGAAGTCGCGTGCTCGCTACTTAC
Organism: Eilema griseolum; assembly: GCA_963662185.1. NCBI lineage: Eukaryota > Metazoa > Arthropoda > Insecta > Lepidoptera > Erebidae > Eilema > Eilema griseolum. The sequence goes on from OY759243.1 coordinate 6,682,561, forward strand.
CGCCACGCGTCCGCAGCCGGCGGGCCGGGACTGAGTGCAGGAAAGCTTCTTAAGTAAGCTAAGCCAATCCCAAACCATGTACGAGGATATACTTTATTCAATATTTTACAATAATGCTTATGTGACGTACTTCCAGAAAATTGAGTCATATTTACACACTCTACAATTTTTTAACATGTATATATTTGACCAGACCTACCGATGATTTGATTGTTCTAATGTCATTGTGAGAGTAGATTCTCATCAGAGCGTTGTTTTGGAATATGGGATTAAATCTGTTTTTACTAAATTCTAATTCTAATTCTATTACATTGGGACCTAAACATAAACTAGCGAAATGTGAGTGCTAGCACCTCTGCCTACTCCTTCGGGGATATAGGCGTGAGTTTATGTTATGTTATGCTATTCGTTACCCCTCGTTTACACCACGAAACAAGTTGTAAAACAAGTTGTCAACTTGTTTATAAAAAAACTTGTTGAAGACTAGTAGAAGTAAAAACACAATACGTTTTTTTTTACATGTATCTCAGATACTTTTTCGTTCAAATAGTATGTACAGCCAATAAGTTGTAAATAAGTATAAAACACATTTGCGTTCACACTGTGTCCTGTGACATATTGCAACTTGTCAAATACATGTTTTATGCTTAGGTCTAAATGAGGGGTATGACTGTTAAATTTTTATAAAAGCTACAAAGAAATATTTTCAAATTTTAATAGCAAAAAACTGTGATTTGAAAAGCTTTTACTAAACCCAGTTTTTGCTGTCACGACTAATTTTATCCATACCTACACTTTTGTATCACAAACTAGCGTAAAAGCCTATGTAACTTTCCCCGGTATTCCCTTTGATGGGGAGATGGATCAACGAAAGCGGAAACTCTGCAGGACTCACAAAACAATTGTTCTCATTGTTTAGCAAATGTAAGCACTCCTTACTATTTCAAGTGTTGTTCGGAAATCAGTATTGTTGTTTGTTTTTATTTTTATAATATTTACTATTTCAAGTGTTGTTGGGAAATCTGTATTGATGTATGATTTTATTTTTTTAATATTAATATATTTAAATAAACAAATGGCTTCACCTGGATTATGCTCTGTGGAATTAGCTCTCGAGTGGATTACTTAATTAATACAATAACAAATAACCTTTGCAATGGACCTTTCGAAATGGAAAACCTGAAAATAAAAAAGATTTAGTTTACCAATTAGACCACAGACGGTTCGAAACTTGTTTGGGTCTTCAGAAAACTTCAGCAAGAATCTCCGTGGTCTTTTTCTAGTTTATTTATAAATATATTTACTTAATCGAAATATAATGATTTGTTTGAGTACCTAGGATATTTGAACAAACAGTTCGTTTCCAAGATGGTTTGCCGTCTAAATATTCTTGAATTTTATAAAACCCTTATTATATTTTACTGTATTATATTAGTTTTATTGCGGTATTATTATCTTCATTTATCGGTAGGATCTGAGATGATAAAAAGACAAATACGTTATTAGTTTCGACTGGTGGTTCCACCCACATGGTCTGTCAATAAAAAGTATTTTATCTTCGCTAACTTTCGAAGTAGCTGTCTCCACTTGTCAAACTATGTAATTTATTTATGCTAATGTGTACGAAAAAGTGAGTTTGTTTACCTTTCTATTTTGAACTATTGTATTTATAGAATACAAAATATTTTTGTGAATAAGAATGTTTTGTATTTTTATCTCTTTCATATCCTACATAGTCATACTTCTATCGAACATTTGAATAGTTGTTCGTTTATATATATTTGAATTACTTTCGTGATATTTTTACTGCAAATATTTTACTATAATGTCTTTTTCACACACAATTTTAGGTTTGATTATATTTCATAAGGTTACTACGTATGTTTTGTTGTGCATTTCTTAAATAAAAAAAAATCTGTCTTTCTTTCTCTTTCTTATGTATAAGCAATGACGTTTGTTGGATTTTTTAACCTCACTATAAAATCCGTTTTGTTCGTTTGACTTGTCTCTGTATCTGAATAAATATTACTCATTTATTCGTTTTATCCTCTCGCATCAAACATCAAAGTTTTTACATGACCTTGTATCTTGCCGTTCGAGTGAACGATAGCCCAAGGCTGGGCCCACGTACTACTCAATGTTCATTGACATATCAATAGCCAATAGCCCTTTTTGTTGCCATGTTTACAGAAATACGGGTGTTAGTGCTGTAGTGAACTATAGTTAGGAGTTTGATTCGGTTGTTTTCATTTGTCATTGTTGATGATTGAAATGTTTATTTAGAGTATTATGTACTTCAAGGAGCACTTCTAGTGCCATAGTTCTCTGCTATGTAGGAACTATTAATTTGTCATCATATTATTAACAATTTAGATGCTTTTGTACAGAAGTCTTTTACAATATAGGACGTATTTTGAAATAGAAGATCAGGCTAATGTGCAAAGAGAAATATGCTGGCTACAATAATACATGGTGATATTACACGCACCAAATGTAATAAAACATCAAAGCAAAACACGGCGAGTACTTACAAACGCATTACGCATAAGCCCTAAGAGGCATTCATCAGTGAGACTTTTATTATTTGCGTCCAAAGTATTGTTTACGATAGTAAAGCCTCTTACAAGCCACAAAAGAGCATCAAAATGGACTATTCCACTCGTATTCACGCACACAAACGACTAATATAATTCACTCGACCTCGGCCCAAGAAAAAATTACCCAATAACTAAGTAACTCAGGGTGAGCCGAAACAAAAACACGATGGATGGACAAATTTGCGCTTACTGACTTATTTATCTCTGAAGCGGGCGTAATTAACGAAATTCCTTGTGAGCAAACAACCGCAGATTTCTTTCCGATATTTCTCTGTCCACTGTGGAACGTCTCAAGTGTTGCTCCTATAATATTCATTAGCGACGTGACAGGCAAGAAATACTTCCTAATTATTCATCGGGACGCCGCTAAATCGTCAGCATGGCTGCCTTTTAATGGGGGAAGAAAATAAAAAAACTTTTAAACATAACAAGAGAGGCGTTGTGCCCATAAGTTATTCATGAGCATCTACAAAGTTGGTAGAAGTTTTTACCAAGATTTTGATTATGCGCGTTGCATGAGAGGGAGTACTAAGAGAGGTAATTCTGAATAAGAAAAGTAACAGATTTGTGAGTGAATTCTCGTCTAAACTTACTCGTTAGGTTGTAAAGCTTCGGCACGAGTAAAACTTGGATATTGCTTAGATCATCGTTAACACTCGGCTTGAAGTTTTAGCAACTAATTAATTAGTTTCAAAGGAGGTATATTTTAAAATTAATACACTTTCACGGGGTTGTATCGGGTTTCAACTTGTTGTTATGTTGTGAAACCTTCTGGATTGCTCGTAATTTTAAACTTCATCCACCTTCGCCTAGGATACTTTTTTTAAAAGGTGTCCTGTTTCTTCTTTCATTTATTATTTTAAAATCTTTAAGTTTATGAATGCAACAAAGTATCTTTTCTATCTTTACTCATGACTTATAAATACGTAAAATTACGTGTAATGGAAATGAAAAGGGACTGAGAATATAAACGTTAAGAATGTACATTGTGTCACATTTTCATTGTATATTTTTTAACGGTGTTCAGAGGGTGGTTGACGATGGGGGAACCTTTTAACGTCATGGATATTACAAGGTAGATGAAGTAAGGTTGTATTTTTAAGAACCAATGTGAAAATTACCCTATGAAGTCTGAACACAGTTCCATAAAAATGAAACAACATTGATAAATAAATATCCGAAAAATGGAGACGTGACATATTCGAAATACTTAAGCATACAAGTGAAATGGTAAACGCGTTGTGTAACGAGCAAACATTACATTTATTGCAAGTATTATTTTTGAAAACATTCATTGGAACTGCTGATATTTATGTTTATATATTACTTAGGTATTGGAGAGTAACCAATAAATACATTACACGGATAAATATCAGATAAAACCTTAATACGATATGTAGCAGAATACTCTCAAATTATATCTGTATTCACACGAGTATAATATCAAGCATACTTTTAATATCGGCTGAGGTGCGAGGGATTTGCCTGCCAACCTTACCTCCGACAACCAACAACGACCCCCAGACGTCGAGCGATTTAGTCGGTTCGAGTCGGAACATAACATCTCCCACCGGCTCCGGTGGGGAGGGATATCCGTGGGAATTTTTGCACGTTAAAATATAGTAAAAAGGATTTTTTTAATGTAGGTATTGTCCTTATAAAAGATGTCCTTATCAAGAGTGAAATACAATCTTTTTCTTCATTTTAGAGTTAATCCCAGTTTTACCATGGCATACACCAATGTCTTTTCGATGCTTTTCGAAGTTATGTGTGTATTTATCGCAGGTTTATAAGTACCCGGTTAATGGCAATAGGCTCGCCACTTATTATATTGGGACCTAAACATAAACTGGCGAAATGTAGGTGCCTACACCTTCGGGGATATAGGCGTGAGTTTATGTTTATGTATGTTAATCCCAATCGCATTCGAAGCTTTCAACTCGGTGTCTGGACTCCGCTTTATCAGTCTAACTGCAGATTTGGCTAAACTTCGATGTTTTCTGTGAAGCGACTGCCATATGACCTCCACAACCCTAAGGCGATATCGAAGCATTGCAGCTTGACCAGCTGTTCGACTTTTTAGGACTACAACTGCCCGTAACGACTGCCATAGATATTGGAACCCGGACTGACGTCCTACCGTGCTCTCCGAAGCAAGAACCTATATTTATGCATACAAATATATGCACTGAGCGGAGATCGAACCTCCGCCTCCTGCGTAGCGGCAATGTTCACCTTCACTCCATAGAGGCCGTCAAAGAGTGAAATATAATATTATCTTTTTTTTCTATATCACTTAGTTGGCAGGTCTAATATTCTTCTATGAATATATTACCCTTTTAAATACGTAAACTAGCTGCTGCCCCCGAGCCCGTACACGTTGACGTCTGTAATCTCGTGATTACAGTAAGTAAGTCTCGTGATTTGGTACAAGGATCGTTCCTTGTACCAAATTTCGTCAGTTCAGTGGTTTATGTGTGAAAGCGTAACAAACAGATATACATGAAGATAGGCTTTTAAGATGATAGCTTACGGTAATTACAGGATCATAGGCTAGTGAGATTCAGAGTAATTTTGAAAACATTCATAGATACACTCATGTCAATTGAGTGTCGTATCAATTTTATTGACCATAGTTTTAAAATAACAGCACTAGAAAATATAGTGCACAAATTTCCTTTAGAGGGTTTTACATACTGGATGCTATATTTCGTGTACAAAATTTCCATTTTATACTTTTTAAAACTTGATACATCTAGGCGAAGTAACTTGGTTCGTAATTCACTTCACCACTCAACTTTGTGTGCAGTTAATATCTTTATAACACTCACTTAGCGTCACTTTGCGGACATTTTTATTGATATTTTTCTCAAAGGATGTAGCATCACTTTAGAAATAATGCAGTTAACTCACGTCCGCTGAATTTTAAATATGATATAATATAATATGGTAATATGATGTAGTTTCCTTTACATACAAGCTTGTATATATATATTCATGCCTGTAAGACTCCGAAGGGGTAGGCAGATGTATCAACTGTTTAGGTTCAGAATGTCCAATATACACATAGGGGGCGAGCCTGTTGCCGTCTTCCGGGCACTATTGTTGACTTGAGCCATGCATCTGAGGCTGAGTTTCGGCTGTATATATCTTTTTATGTTGAACAGGCTTATCCATTATTCTGTTGAATTATGAGCGAACCTCAAGCGCAGGCTTTTTTCTCAGAGTTGGGGTTCAAACGGTAGCCATTCATTGAACTATTTCACTTTTTATAAATGCACAATATAACTATAGTACTGCCGTAATCATGTAAATCATCTTGCCATAAACCTTTTTATTATTAAATATGTCGTGTCCGCCGCATGGTTCCCGGCAGAGTAGAATTTGGACCACCCCATCTCTTCCCATGCGGTGTCGTACTAGGCGACTAAGGGATAGGGCTGTTTAACATCAGACAGATATGTATTTATCTGTGACCAGCCCAGATTCAGCCTTAGATGCATGGCTTGAGTCAATAATAGTGCCATGAGGACGGCAATCCTTTTGATGTCATATATCTTTTTGATGTTGAACAGGCTTATCCATTATTCTGTTGAATTATGAGCGAACCTCAAGCGCAGGCTTTTTTCTCAGAGTTGGGGTTCAAACGGTAGCCATTCATTGAACTATATCACTTTTTATAAATGCACAATATAACTATAATACTGCCGTAATCATGTAAATCATCTTGCCATAAACCTTTTTATTATTAAATATGTCGTGTCCGCCGCATGGTTCCCGGCAGAGTAGAATTTGGACCACCCCATCTCTTCCCATGCGGTGTCGTACTAGGCGACTAAGGGATAGGGCTGTTTAACATCAGACAGATATGTATTTATCTGTGACCATCCCAGATTCAGCCTTAGATGCATGGCTTGAGTCAATAATAGTGCCATGAGGACGGCAATCCTTTTCTTATTACGTGGGTTCGAATTCAATGATTGGTGAAATGTGGGTGTAAATTATATATATGTATGTATGTAAATCTGTCGTGCTCGCTCTCATGATTCTACGTAGAGCTGCTTTGATGTCTCTTATGACATCAATTACTGAACTATGGTGTGTCACTAACCTATTCGTGGAATTAAAAACACAGCAAATTAGTTGTGACATGTCATTTGATATTTGGTAAGCTCTAGGAGACTACCATAGAAAAAAAGTAAGTAGGTATATTCGTACCTTTGGGCCTGTACAGAACAAAAATTTACAATCTAGCTCTAGACAAGTGGCAATTCTACAGGTGTATTGTAGAATAAAAGAAATGTATGGAATTTCACATTTATGACAGATTGACAACTATGTGATTTGATGAATAGACGTCAATTCACATAGTGCAGTTAGTGTCTTTTACCACAGAATAGATAATAGTACTCTTCGACGACCTCTGTGACCTAGCACGACCTAGCGGAAGAGCGATGTACTGCTTAATTGTGTGCATAAATAATATTTGTATTGATCTGAATATTTCTATAAAATACAATTATATCAAACACTAATATCTCGGTATGTTCATCTGCATTCCAGAAACACAAGCTAGTTAAGTTAACTTTGTTGCCCGAAAGTTCTGTCCGCAACTTCGGATATACGTTTCATGGTAGGCCTACTGAAATATATTACATTCGCGATGTTAGACAGTAATTACGAAAGTAATATTCGCGTAATACTCACGGAACTAATCTAATACCAAGTTATTGTCATGTTGTTTGAATCCGCCCTAACGTATTTGCATACTGCGGCCTCGCCCTTAGCCAGGAGTCGGCATATTAACAGCTCTGTCCTGTTAATAAATTAATGCAAGACGCTCCGATTCCAAGTTGTCGTCTGAGAGAGCACTTTGCGAGAAAGTTAGATTAAACGCTGCAGATCGACGCGTAGTAAACGGGTGTTTTAGTGCGGTTGCCGGCTCCCGCCGCATTGTATTGCAAATTAGTTAGGGTCGGGAAATTTGCCGTAAAAACGCTTTGGATGCAGCTGCTTTATAGAGATGTAAATAGCGGGTCATAATGGTCTACTTTGCATAAAGAATGAAACTACTGCGTGGTGAGGTTAATTTTCATGTTTAATGTTCACGTTATATAGAAATAGGTATGTCAGAATCTCTCTGGAATTTTAACTATTTTTTTTTTTTAAATATTGATGAAATTAGTTTCACAGTAGGTATAAAATGTGTGGAATAGTGGTAGTGACTACCGCAGGATATGGGATGCCAGGTTCAATACCAGGTTGAACGTTAGAGTTATTAAATAAGTCATTTATTTCTGACCAGAAACTGGTATATCGAATTTTGTGCTTCTTATTTCGAAAATGGTTACGTTACTCTAAACCGACGAGCATGCATGAAGAATGTAATGAGAGTGAATGAAGCGAGAGTAGTATGTCAGGATCGTAGCAAATGGAGATCCGTGATCTCTGCCTACCCCTACGGGAGACAGGCGTGATTTTATGTATGTATGTATGTATGTATTTCGAAAATGACCTACTTGGTGTGATTTCTAATAATCCTTAATATGTAAACCTTCCTTAATGAACGTTTACAACATAAAAGGCAAGCCAAATTTCAAGTTTGTAGTCTCTAGCTCGATAAGTCAGGCCGTCAAAGTTTCATTTTTGACGTCTCCTGTCAAATCGATAAACCGAAGCCATACGTCAAAATGACACCTAGCAAAACATTTTGCATATCTACTGCAATCACTGCAATGTTACCAAATTGCAATTCTGTGCGCTTGTTTCGCAATAAATCCAGGGGAGGGACTGTCGCGATAACGGCTGACGTACGACAATATTATGCGCGATGGGCGGGTGCCATTGACAATATATTTAAGAACATGATATCGATGATACGATGAAATTTTTGTTTCAGTTCCGAACGCATATTAAAAAATGCACCATTTATAAATTTTTACGAGACTGGCCGAAAATGTTAAAATTTAAAAAAAATCTTTTTGGGAGGATACCTACGCAAGCTTTTAATTTTTTTGTTCTGCTTTATGTCTTAGCATTGATAACTGGGTACGACCAAGTGTTATGCGTTAAAGGTGTTATTGAATATTAAAGGTTTTGGTTTATAGGTGATGAACAATTAGATATAGCGTTGGAATATACTATGTCTACCAGTTCATAATCCAAGTTCGGCATTTTAATTTATTCGGAGCATGAAAAAATTCTTTCCAATTTTTGTCAATTACTTACTAGAAAGGTTTGGCCGCTTCCATAAAAAGACATGTTCAATTTTTTATACCATTTAGGTGGGGGACAAGTACCTGACATACACCCACCTGATGGAAAGTAGTTGCCGTGGCCTATGGGCGTGTGTAACATCAGGGGAGTCACACTCATGCTGCAGTCGCACGCGCGACAGTGCCGACCCTATACGAACAAAGTTTCTGTGTCGTCAGTGCAGAAGACAAAGCAGAGGAACTGGAGAAAACTTTCCAGTGAGCTTTGGCTATCGTACTCACCACTGGGAACAAAAAATGAGGCTACTATGGCCACAGTATTCTGTGGGGGAAGCACGTCCTTAGTCGAATACCATCGTGTCCTCTTACAAAATTTAATCTCAGATTTAGTAGCAGACTTATTTCATGCGGCTTTTTATAGCAAGTGCTTTAGTACAAACAAATGTTGCGGAATCCTGCCGGAATAAGATTTCGAAGCTTTCGAAGTGCGAGTTTGGCTTAATAGTTCTTTATAACGTTTATTTTAACGATCCATTAACAGTAAGTAACTTCGTCCATGACCTGAGCTAAAATATTTTTGCAAACTGTAACTAACACGAAATTCATTTCGTGGCGCACTGCTTCAACGATTCTTTCACAAGATAACACGACCAAAGGAAGTTGTTCATTATATTAATTGCCCTACTCTGGTCAAAGTGTATCTCGAACGCAGTTGCATAATAATAGCCTTATGAATTTTACATATGATTCTTTTGTACCGAGGTGGGTACAGCCAGTAGAACGGAAAAGGGTTGAGTAAATATGCTAAGTAGGTGATATTATAACTGGCATGAGTTTCACTGTGAAATGCCTGAGGGCACATAAAGTCAAGCTCGCGTTTTGACGTAACGTTTATGGCTGACGCAGATGGTGCGATGGTTTGAGTGAATAACTTGATACGACTCTTAGGAATAAAGAGTAGTGTAGCCGCAGCTGTTTTATATCTTGACGACCTCTGTGGCCTAGCGGTAGAGCATTTGACTGCTATGCAGGGGGCGCGGGTTTGATTTCCGCTCAGTGCAAATATTTGTATGCATGAATATGTATATTTGCATTGGTCTGGGTGTTTCTGTGTATAATATGTATGTATTTACAAAAAAAGGTATCTAATTATGTTTGTCCGCAATCTAGATCCCATAACACAAGCTAGTTAAGCTATGCTTACCATGGGTCTAGATAGTGTTGTGTAGAATGTCGTGGAATATTATTATTATTATTATTATTATTATCTACATTTTTAGAAATACGTTGGTCTTCCCTTGTATATTACTTGAAGTTTGAAGCGTCGGTAACTTAGTGGTTTAAAAGAATACAATAAAGTATATGTTAGGTTAAAAAAATCCCTATTGCTAGTGATCACGTTATTTTTTTAATTTGACGTCTATTATAAATCTCCGTTGGATCAAACCCGCGCACTGAATTCCTTAGTTTCAATTAGCACACCATGTTTCGATAGAACCCGCCAAATAACTTATGTGTTTGGAATCGTATTGAGCTTGCCCCGGGGTCGTATGTACCCCCGCGCCGCCATAAGGCCGTATTTATACGCTATGTGAATAGAATTGCCGAGTGTGGGCCCAAAATTGGACGCTGTACAGGATTATGAATGGCATCTTTAAGAAAATATGGTTAGACCGTTTTACTTTCCAATGGTAAAATAATAATCTTGTTATCGACGACGTCTTATAAAGTACTACTAATGCGCTAAATGATTTGACAGTGTTTACTCCTTTTGATAATAGTCCAATTTGGCAGAAAGGGAATATTTACTTTATTAAACATCTAATTAATCTGGGCCAATAGCTAACAATAATTCGCCTGGTAATACATATACTCGTCCATAGACTGGTAAAATAATACAATTATATAAACCGTCTCATTTAACTTGGTTTCGCTATTTTTACTAAATTATATTTTGATCTCGTATTTCAATCCTTTACAGCGAAAATTTCAAATTTCTTTCTCAATTTCAAAGACAAGAAATATTACAATGACAAGGTTAAAAAAAAGAAACCATTTAGTCTGACTCAATACATACTATGAGACATAGAATACACAAACAAATACCAGAAGTGTACTACTGGGATTAAAGCGTCCACAGCGGTAAACAATTGCGCACACGTCACAGACATAAGATACACAGTCTCAGGTCGATTGAATCGCTCTTTGTGAGCTGGCCCTTAACGTTACCAGATCCTACTTGCACTTAGGGTTGCCTACTTCTTTTCAACTATAATGATTACAGAAGGAATGCCTTGCTTTTTATTGCCGTCAAATTAGAGACCACCATTTTAGGCTCGATAGCGTCTGAAATGGTGGTCTCTGTCCTCTGTACATCCCTTTCCTTTCCTACAAAGGATAACACGCAGGGCTTAGATGTTACCCGCACACAGTGCATAGTATCCGATCATGAACCAAGCGATTCGGAGACTCTTTCCGTTGACATAACACCAAGACCTAGATTTTTTCACCAGCTCACGTGTTTCCTTTTTCAAACAATCCCGGGTACTTTAAGCGAAGCGTAAAGCATCTGATGAGGCTGCCAAGCTGAGTGCGATAATTGTAACATGCTACGTGTCTATAATGGTGACCCTATTTCATGGGACTTTGCCTTTAGCTTACCATCAGGCGAGGGCAATCCAGCAGAGTGCAGTCAATTTACATACGTACTATCCCTCATACTTTACATTTAGAGACAGGCTCATTTTTTGATCCTTAAAACTGTTAAAATAATGATGTTTGTGCCTTTTGATTAAAAATTACATAATTAGAATGACATCTCGTTGAAGGCAAAAGCTCATATTAAGGTAGTGGATATATTCAGCTTTATAAGAATCTTGACAACCCTACTTTCAGTTCGTCCTCTTTCTGTCCAAACACAACTTGAATTCAAATGGCAAATATCAATTATTGGAAGAAAACAAGAGCTTCCAAGTTCTTCCAGCACTTTTTAATAACTTTATGTATGTATTTATTTGATAGTTTTAAGACTTCGATAGGCGGTGTACGTGTTCCGAGTTCGGAATGCCTGTCCTAACGACAGTAGTTTCTTGTTGGTTACGAATTCGCTTTGGAAGTAGGTCTCTAACCGGGTGTAGTATGTATACTTGATATCTTTTTGTTCAATTCTGCTTGTTTAAGATTCGGCAGCACTGAATGTAATGTTCTACAAAGTTATTCTCAAGGTTCTCTAGGAATAGGTTGAGACTAGCTACAAAGCGTTTCTCTTATTATAATGCAACCTTTTTGAGAACTGCAAACATATATATATATACATACATATAGTCACGCCTTTATCCCCGGAGAGTTAGGCAGAGGTGAATTAACACCCACTTTTCACTAATCACTGAATTCGGTCCCACTTAATAGGGGGTGAGCCTATTGCAATCTTCCGGGTACTATTGATGACTCAAGCCATGCATTTGAGACTGAGTCTGGACTGTATATATCAGTCTGATGTTAAACAGCCTTATCCCTTAGTCGCCTTATATGACACCGCATGGGAAGAGATGTAGTGGTCCAAATTTTACTCTGCCGGGAACCAAGCGGCAACTATTGTAACCTTTTTGCACTTTATTAGATTGATATTGTCATACAGGAATGTTACTTACGAGTAATGCAATGCGATGATACGTTTCATGTGGAATGCACGACAATATTGGTTATTCCACTTAATGGAACTCTGACGTTGATTGATGGACAGCCTAAATCGCTGAATCATGAAGCATGAAATGAATTTGTACCTACACGTTAGATACAAAATATTACTGATAGTGTAATACACCGTGATCATGGCGCTTGTAACAGCGCCGAAATATCGGTTGCTCAGCCAAGAAAACAAACATGATAAATATCTCGGTGAGTTATACACTATTAATGCGAATGACCATGTCAATCTCAAATCATACAAATATTATACCTATACCTTATATATTTATTACACAGTTCCAACCTATCTATGCAACTAAGTTTCATCTGGGTTTTTTTTTATTTTTTTCATTAAAATCAACAAATAATATGCTTACAGGGTCGGCAGCGCGAGTGTGGCACCTCTGGTGTTACACACGTCTATAGGCCACGGTAAACACTTTCCATCAGGTGGGCCGTGCGCTTGTCTGCCACCTAAGGAGTATAAAATAAAAAAATAAAAATCACCCAGCTGCAAAGTTTCGTCCAAATCATTCGAGTTTCTGAAATAGTAATATTTATAACAATGACATAGATACTCACGCCAGTAAATCCCCGAAGGGGTCGGCAGAGATGTTTTGACACCCACAATTCGCCATTAATAATTTTCGGTATCACGTAAAAAAGGGTAAGCCTATTGTCGATAAGCGGGCACTTTAAATAATGCATGCATAGACAGGTATTACTCATTAGATGATTAGAAATGTGTTATTTTTGAGTCGATTCCGTCTATATCAACACTTATTTTTACACTACCATGTAATGTTCAATAGTAGTAGAGCAAATGTTCATTAGATACACCTACAAGCATCAAATAAAGTCAATTTAAAAAACTCGAAAATAATAAACTTTTAAATAACTTATCTTTTATGAAAAGTCGATAAAGATGTAAACTTTGCATCGGATTGAAATACTCGAAAGGGTTTGAAACATTTTCCATAAAACAATTAACTTTGAAAATACGAATTATTATTACAAGCTTTTTGTACAGTATTATATCAAAAAGGCCAACGGTGATAAAGGTAAATAAATGTTTATAAAACGAGGTTCTTGCTGTTAGAGAACTTGAAACAATGGAGGCAAAGAGGCAAAGAGTAATAAAAACGAGTAGCAAAGATCCCTCAATGCCTTCACACATTCAGGTTACGGATGCCTGCGCCCAATTAAAACTTGTGTAATCCAAACTTTTAATTAAATTGACTCCCAATAAACTGAAACTATTTATCAGTCAACGTTGACATATTCAACTGGTTTGAATTGTTCTAAATCCAATTTCTGTAAATTTGAAACCGGTTATTGTGGGAATTCAGACAACGATATTTATAGAAATAAAATAAAAAAAGAAACTAACAAAACACGCTCCAATTGAAAACCAAATTAAACATTGTTTTGAAATTCCAAAATAGACTATTTTTATTTCATTTGATCCTTTTTTGTATTCTCAAATTCATTGACAATTATTTTATAATAATAATCGGGGATGATATCCGCCATGTGTGTGTACTCCTAGTATATTAATTTCTCATAAAAGGGCCTCTACTCTTGGCTTCTTCCCGACGCACACCTTCCAAAGGCCCGGGACTCCATAGTCCCAAAAGTCATGGAACCGAGAAACAACAATAATAATAATAATAACGTCTTTATTGTACACCAATAACATATTACATTACAATATGAGATTTAAATTTCGTGGTACGTACAGAGTACTTTTTAGTTTGGTAGGTATCATAAACTCGCTATCTCTTTCTGTATCATACGTTCCGTATTTTGTGTCGCAGTTGTAGTTGTAGTATATATTATCAGGTAATATACAAAAATAATTGAACGTTGTATAAAAGTAAACTCTCTTACATTTTGATTTTAATAGCTTCTACTACGTAATAATAAATATGTACCTGCAAATACTGAAGTATTTCCATTGATCACTCCAAATTGCTACTTGGAATTTGTAAGAGGCAATTAGAACCTAATATATAATTTATATGAAATCCCCTCTTTCTAGTACTTCTGTATTGAGAAGTGGGGATTAGAAATAAACAATTAACCCGTGAATTATGAATTCTGACTAGGAGCGGGATTTAGGGCTTTATATTAAGAGCCATAAGGTTATTTGAAGAAGACTAACAAGGGGCCCATCATAGTTCCTTGCGGCACCTAAATAGCGAATCTTTCTTACATTTTGACTCGACGGTATTTCCGTCCAGTTGAGCAGTACCTCTGCCCTACAGAATACCGCAGCCATAATAACTTCGTGTTTTGTACCCAGCGGTGATTAGGATAGCCAGAGCACACTGGAGAGTATGCGCTGTCAGTGGGTAAAGCTTGTCCTGCTTTGTCTTCAGTACTGACGGCACAGAAACTATCTGTGCTTACAGGGTTGGCAGCGCTAGTGTTACACATATCCATAGGCCACTTTCTATCAGGTGGGCCGTGTGTAGTCATATATATTACTATTAATGTAAAAACAACAAATTTCGGATTGGGTTAGCGTTGTAATACTAGATGTTACTCAAGACGAAGCATTATTTAAACATACATACATACAATCACGCTTGTATGCCTGGAGGGTTAGGCAGAGGTGAATTTACACCCACATTTCACCAATAATTGAATTCGGTCCCACGTAATAGAGGGTGAGCCTATTGCCGTATTCCGGGCACTATTGTTGACGCGAGCCATGCATCTGAGGCTGAGTCAGGGCTATACAGCCTAGACTCAGCCTGATGTTAATCTGTCTTATGTTAAACAGAGGGATCCATATACCATCAAGGGATACCCAATCCCTTAGTCGTAGTAGTCGTCTTGTACGACACCGCATGGGAAGAGATGGAGTGGCCATAATTCTACTCTGCCGGAAACCACGCAGCATTTGCATTATTTTAAAGAATTAAAAATTATCAATTTCGTTGTTCACTTGCTCTATAACATATATCCTTTGTACAACACAATCAGAAACTGACATACACTATTAATGGCTTCTTGGACCATTAAACTTCTAAACTTACACATGTACGTCAGACAATCCTGTACAGCAAAACTCAGCTATTTCACGTAGCAATATTTCATTCGGTTTGCAGTACTCGTAAAGTCGAAACTACTCTACGAGATAAGTTCGATTCTTGACTAGTCCTGTTTGAACAAAGATCTTACAGGCTAGGACTCAAACAAACAAAGCAGACTTAGAGCTTAGAGTAATGATTAACTAGTTTTGACTTACCACTTCCCTCGTTAGAAGATTCTGTGAAATAGGATTGCTTCGAACTATGCAGGTGTTAATGGAAGACAAACTTGTTAATGTAGGTGTATATTGTAGAAGTACAGGTTTCTCAGTCTATGTTAAATGTCATATCCTTAAAATTAAAGCAAATATTTTTATACTTTTTTATACCACTTAGTTGGCAGACAAGCACACGGCCCACCTGATGGAAAGTAGTTACCGTGGCCTATGGACGTCTGTAACACCAGAGGAGTCACAGTCGCGCTGCCAACCCTGTAAGTACAGAGTTTCTGTGCCGTCAGTAGAAGACAAATCAGGACAAGCCTTTAGTCTTCCCACTGACGGCACAAATTCTCCAGTGAGCAAATTTCATTTAGTACGTAAAAAATCCTGTCTATTATATTATATCATTGATATTTTTGTAATAACTCGCTTATTGTTCGTAATATTTTAGATAATATATCAAATTATTTATCATTTCATCTGATTTGGTCAAAATTCATCAATCAATCAAGTGACCCATCGCAGTCCGCTACTAAACATAGGCCTCTCCCAATTTTGAGAGGCTTGGCCCACTGTTTCCACTCTGGCCAGATGAGTTGGTACACGGTTTTATTTCGAGATTTCCGTCTGTCGCAGTGATATCGTCTGCGCGTATAATCGCCTCTTACGACACCCTTCGGATGTAATGGTGTGGTGATACTTGTATTCACCACACGGATGAATTCAAAATATTAAAATTCATAAGGATAATTATTTTTGTTAATATGAATAAAACTCGTATAAATGTTAAAACTCCTTATAAAAATTGTATTGATGTAATTGAATTTGGATCAATCAAAATATTACAACGCTATCTCTCCATAAAATAACCGTAAAGTTAAAGGTATAATATCCGAATTGAAATTTTCGAAACGCCTGCCAGACGCTCCTGGATTGTCACAATGATTTGGAAGTGGAAATGTTATCCAGAAGAGTTTACTCCAGAAAGTTTATTCTATAACATAAAACTTCAGTTGGCTCTTCTCCCATTAACTTGAGTGTAATTTTACGTTTTGAAAACTGATATCTCTGGGTGTTCTCTGCAAGAATGTTTAGTATTCGTTGAGCTTAAAAAATATCGGTAAAAATGAAAACTATATTGATTTTATTCTTTCATTAAATAAAATTAGGTATTTAATTTTTTTGTACTCCACAACATAACATAACAAAACATAAACTCACGCCTGCCTGTCTGTCCTACTTATTTTGCTTAGTATTCAACAATCAATTACTATGATTAGTAAAGAAACGTAAAATCTGATTGGCATTGTGACGATGTGCAAACAGGTAGCTTTAAGGAAGGCATGTTTGTGTTTCTAAACAATGCCGCGTATTTTGAAATGTGGTTTGACTGCAACACATGCATTGTTCGGTTTTCTGTTCTAGCTAGAGCTGATGAGATTGTTTGCGCTTGTTTTCGTATGCACACGTATACAAAAACTAGGTAGGTTACTAGCTGACAAGTTTACAAAAGCTGAGCTTTTCTGTAAATTCCCAACATGTTTGGGTAGTTTTGTGCTTTGACAAAACTGCTTTGGGAAAGTTTTTTGACGATTAACCTAATCACAAAGTAAATGCTTTTGCTGGTGTAAATTGGTGGGTAAAATCGAATTTAAACAATGTATGTTGCATTTTATAGGTTTTGTGAGAGTATCCTTCTCCTCTCTCCTTTTTCCTTTTTTTCTTATTTCCTAAATTGTAGACCATGTTTGCTTATATTACGTGGACCGTATTCTTTTGTACGGCTAATTTAATTTAATGGCATTTCTTTTTCATTTATCATTTGGTTTTTTTTTAGCTAAGATTCATTTTTCTACATCATTTTTAAAACAAATATTAGCGTCCAATAAATATTGTTTTTCTACAGATTTATCTTGCTCCTTATCTGCTTCATTAATTGTAATTTATACAGCTTTTTAAGCCACGAATTGCTGTTTAATGTTTAATCATTCATCATTATCTAAACACGTCCAACAAATCCTGTGCAAGTTGGACGGGCTTGTCGGACCTTTGTACATTAGTAGCTACATCTAACGTTTTCATTACCGGCTCCATACAAACTTTCCATAAACTCGCTTCTAAAAGCTTTCTCAATCGTGAATAATTAAACCTATTATTAACGAAGTCCAAAATTGGATTAATAAAATCCTACCGGGCTGGGTTCCAGTTAGTCGGTTCTTTAATTCATTCCCTTGGTAGCGACCGTCTCTAAATGATTAGCCTTAAAACCGAGATGTAAAATTTTGCTTGGAATTTTTTGTACAACTTTTTAAAAATGATTTTGGTTTCTGTAGTATTCTCTGTTCTACAGACAATAGTGTTATAATTAATACTATCAACGATTTGACATAATTATAATTTAATTTCACACAACTGTAATTTAGAATTTATTTATTTATTTATTATATACTTTATTGTACGCCAATTACAATATTCATGATACAGAAATTGAGAAGAGGAAGATTTGGATGATTTCAGGTGTGGTTTGGTGGCTCTGTGGTCAGAGTATTCCCACTGTAAAGGAAGATCGCAGGTTCGGATCCCGCTTGAACTGATTAAATTTTAATGGATTTGAAAAATACTTAGCTTTATAAATAATTCAGAACAAAATGTTTGCACAGCATAATGGCAGAATGTGATTAACGCATCTGATGAGGCCGCCAAGCAGAGTTACGTGTCTATAATGGTGACCCTCTTTCCTGAGACTTTACTTTTACCATAAACTTAGCATTATAGTATACGGGATTTTCACATTTTCTGCAGTTTACTGGCAACTGTTAGAAATAGAACTTTCCATCCAGAAACTATTCTAAATAACAGTGATTTATATGCACCACCGACTCTTTGGAAGTCGGTGTTTCCTCGGATGCACGTCTATTGTTAGTGTTCAGTACAGTGGGTTTTAGATTGCTAATTTGTAACTGCAACAAGCCTGGAATAGTGCTTAACTTTACACGGCGATATGTGCTGGACGTGGTTATTTTATAAAGAGTTACTAGTTAGATCTTTGTGGAACTTATGATATCTTAAAAAAAAGATTCGTCTTTGAGTCTACACTCGAGACCAAAAACATGTTGATTGGTGCTTCGTAGACAAGTCTTGGTGCTATTCGCACAGGTGCTATTCAGCTGGCTCCTCTAAGTGAACTACGCCATGAATATGAGTCATCCCAAAAATCTCGCAAACTAAGAATGCTAGCCTAATAAAATAAAGATTTTTGGGATTCCTTATGTAACTCGAATTCATTGCTCTCGAGTGTAGTTTAACGTGGTTAAATAATTTTCTCTGGAAGTACTCTCCTAATATATTCAGAAATAAATAATAAAGACGTTCATATTTCATAGCTCATAAAATATCAAAATGGTTGTAAAAAATATATCACAAAATACGTAAATACCTCGATTTTATTCTTAATAACTTTAAGTAATTAAGTTTTTACTTAGACTTTTAATAATTATGCCTGCATTTTCATTTCTTGACTTTATCTGAACGTCAGATCATTTATTTAATTATTTCTAAAGAATTGTGGCGAGCTGTTTTGAATCGCAATATCTTTGCCCTAACTTATATTTCAATTTAATTATGAGGACATTTATAATTCTGCTTATGTTCCGACGTAAATTGGCAAAGTTTCTTATTTATTTACAGCGATTTGCTTAGCGTCTTCCGGTGACAATATCCGATGCCGGTATCTTCAATGTTTTGGTACTGTATATTTCGAATATTTAACTTCGTTATAAATTGCTTTTTTAATTGCCAGAAATAATCAAAAGCTACGTTTATCATGTATACATATTACATACAATTATTTGTCGTTTAACTACCGAGGCTAGAACATTGAAATTATGATCCTAATATGATACCTAAAACGTCCGGCGTTGAATAGAGCAGCGAGAGCTCACTAGAGAGTTTTTGTGCTGTCAGTGGGAAGACCAAAGGCTTATCTTTTGATCGAAACTCTCTCTGAGCTAACAAGGTCGGGACCGCGAGTGTGACTTTCCTGGTGTTGCACATGTCCATAGGCGACGGTAACCACTTTCCATTAGGCGGGCCGCATGTTGTCTTTTTACTTAGTTTAAAAATTTATAAGTTTATCATGATATTCCCGGAAGTTTACGCGACGGTTACTCATTGGAATAAAACACAACATAAACATAAACTCACGCCTGAAGGGGTAGACAGAGGTGCTAGCACCCACATTTCGCATAAAACTATTTCATTGGAATAAATCTATTTTAACAGATTATGTAGGTTACACATCAACTATCATCTTTAGTGTTCTATTGACCGTGGCTGCTGAAAGGCAACATCGAGTCCGTGTTAATACTGAAAAAAAAAAACAAATAAATGGTAACAGAATTAGCTTTTTTAAAAGTTTAACTTACAAAATAGTTACTTTTTACTTTAAGATAGCCGTCTCACAGGCTTTCCCATCCAAAGTTTTGATTGGGATTTAGTACATTACAGGAGGTTTACTATTTATAAATTAATAAACCAGGGTGCAGTGCCGCGTGGTTCCCGGCAGAGCAGAATTTGGACCACCCCATTTCTTCCCGTGTGGTGCCGTACAAGGCGACTAAGAGATAGGGCTGTTTGACATCAGACATAATATATATACAGCCCAGACAATAGTGCCCGGAAGACGGCGAAAGGCTCACCTCCTATAACGTAGGACAGAATTCAATGATTGGACCTTCCGGGGATAAAGGCGTAATTAAATGTAATGTAATGTATGTAAACCAGAGTATCATGGATTGTTGAAAATATGTTTTAAAAACACATCTCTTACGACATTATTAACCGCTGCGGTTCCATATTGATCGTTCACGCCTTTAGACAGGGGTACGTGCTAAGTTAGGGAATTTAATTTAGGTATTTAACATGCTGCCGTTAATTCTGTCAACGTAATGTGTTGTCCGTGATTGAAGATTAAAATATGATTTGATCTGTTAGGTTGGGAATAAGCTTTATGAATTGCTGTATTCTGCTCCCAAAATTAAGAGAGAGAATGGTAGTTGACGACGGTAGTTGATGAGTGGAGACGATCCATTTCGCGTTGGTATTTTATTGGTTAAGGATTCGGCTTTAAGATCGAGAAATCCTGGCTTCTTATTATGGTCATTATACTTGCGGCAGGAATCTACTCTTGTTATTAGAAAAAAATATTGTTTAGCTGGAGGGATGGACGGGAGCATGAGTAATTTCGGTGAATTATATACTTAAAAAGAAATGATTTGGAGAAATCATTTCCTGTTGACGGTAATAGGCTTCTACGTTATTAGATGGGACGACCGAAGCTGCGTACTTACAAGATACTTTTCAAAATTGCATGTGCCTATACCTACCGAATATTAGGAGATATACCTATTGACGCATGTATAAAGAAGAATAATATTTTCATCTGTCTAACAAATCCATTTCGAAAATATTACAGAAAAATATGACCACTTCTCTGACATCAGCGTTCCCTAATCAAACCCTGGGAGGTTTTGAGTGACATCCGGAGATCAGATTAATTGTCTGGTCCCCGTGTAATGCGAACGCTTGTCCAGTGTAAGATTGATGAATCATGCCACGCCCCTAACCCGAGCCCTGAGCGAGACAGATCGATCATGTATCAAATGTATCGTGTAACACCAAATAGGTATCTTCGAACTTTTATATTTGAGTCCGGAAAAAGATTACATATGAATGTAATTAATGTTGTATATATGAATGTATTTATTAATATATTATATGAATGTAAAGGTATGTGTGTATTTATCTCAGGTTTATAAGTGCCCGGTTAGTGACAATAGGCTCGCCACCTATTACATTGGGACCTAAAGATAAACTGGCGAACTGTGGGTGCTAAGACCTCTGCCTACCCCTTCGGGGCTATAGGCGTGAGTTTATGTTATGTTATGAATGTAATTGATGAAATAGTAGAGAAATATTAACCTAAGATTTGTATGTGTCAACTACTATACAATTATTAAGTGACAGCAAAAATCCAAATGATTTATTTCTGTGACTGAATATTATGCTGTCGATTGGAACAGCCCTTAATCATCAATTATTTATATTACACACGCCAGGGAAATAATCAATGTGAAAAACAGCTAATTGACTAGGAAAATGAATCTAATGAGATCATGCCTAATTTCAAATTAATATAAAATTATCTAACAATAAGTAACAAAGATAAAATCAAATTACTCAGTTTTATTTCCTCCACGTCTGCTCGCTGCTAGAACACGTAACGAAATGAGCAATTAGGATCTGCTCATAACTCAAACTAGAGTGACGCAACGTTGAAGTATTGCCAATTACGAAAATTACAACTAATATACAACCTTTTATTTTAATAGATGTCTTTTTAAATAAAAATATTACTAACTGAAGTTAATCGTATTTTCGCCAAACTCCTCCAACTAAGCTAAATGGCTAAAATTCAACACTTCTCGATTCAATTTTAGAATTTTAAAACTCAGGTGTTCTTCGCTTACCCAAATATTGTTAACACTTATCTCTTAAGAAAACTTCGTAAATATAAACACATGTACTTGACCACTAGCCAAGTCGCCCACATTAAACGCACTCTATACATTCCACTACACCAGTTCACATAATCTGCTGAAGGGTTTCATCTGTCCATGATTGCTCTTGTGTTTCTAATTACCACCCTTTGTTAGGGTTCCAAAGAAACTGTTAAGTACGTCATTTCTTTCAGAGATTTCTGGTATAGGCAATAATAAAAATCAGTAGCTTTACAAGTGGAAAGACGTATCTGACTTCCCCAACTGGAAATGAGGCGTGTCTTGATGTATAAACTATGTCATGCCGGAACCACCAAAGTGCGTCAATTTCACTATCATTATGTTAATCATATTTGCTTAACCATCCATGCATAGTTTTCAATCCATTACCCGTTCTTTTCTGTATTACCGAAACATAAACGGAACTTAACCACCGATGGATCCTGAACAGATTTATAGGCGCGACCGACCGAGGAGTTCTAAATCCTTTTGGAGCGCTCAATGGTTTTTGTTTTACGTTGTTTGAATTGTAAATACGCAAGTTGTTGTATATGTTCGCATCACGGCTTATCTTTAGTGATTGTGAATGTTCTGATTCTTTAAAGTTTGCTTCGGTTCCTTGATTTTGTTATATCTGTTTTGCGTACGTCAACTGTCATTGCATACAATATTATGACGTCATAACATGTCGGAATTGTCAAATCACTTTCTATGAATGGCAAGTTATATTATTGAACATAAATAAATACATTAAAATATGAACAGATGTAATTTTTACTTGCCGCTCTTTTGCTATATCATAACATAAACTCACGCCTATATCCCCGAAGGGGTAGGCAGAGGTGCTAGCACCCACATTTCGCCAGTTCATGTTTAGGTCCCAATGTAATAGGTGGCGAGCCTATTGCCATTAACCGGGCACTTATAAACCTGCGATAAATACACACATAACTTCGAAAAGTATCGAAAAGTCATTGGTGTGTGCCATGGTAAAACTTGGGATCGATCCATTACCCATACCACTAGGCTACCGCGGTTTTTTTTTACTATTTTTAAACAACTATATTATAAACAAAATATATCTATATTATTGAACAAAATATAGAATCAACAGAAACATACAATAATAGACAATAAACGGGGCATAGACAATTTAATATAAAAACAATGTACGAATTCAAAATAAGAATCATATTTTTAATATTCATAACGACAGCGCACCCATTTGACAATGCAATATCAACTCAGCTATGTAGCTGAAGCATTAGTGATCTCAAACGCTGCAGCGCTTGCAAACTTCTGATGCAAGTTTTAATTCTGTTTCTTATAGCGCTTATTTCACTGAGTTATTACTACAGAACAGAAAGTTGCCAATGCTGTCCTATTTTATTTGAGATGCTTTTTTCCTTTTTTTCTTTCAACGAGTTTGTGTACTTTATTAAAGTCAGGGTGTGTGCAAACTAGACTATAATAAACGTAATGTTGTTATTTTTTTATACCACTTTGGTGGTAGACAAGCACACGGCCCACCTGATGGAAAGTGGTTACCGTGGCCTATGGACGTGTGCAAAACCAAGGGAGTCACACTCGCGCTGCCAACCCCGTAAGCACAGAGAGTTTCTGAGCCGACTGACAACACTAAAACTCTCTAGTGAGCTCTGGCTACCCTACTCACCTCCAGTAACACGACACGAGGTTATTATGGCCACGGTATTCTATAGGGTAGAGGTACTTCCCCAGTCGGACTGCTCAATTGGGCGGAAATAACGTCGTAGGTAGGCATGCATACAGCGCACAGTGTATTATTTTGCCTCAGTAGCGGACATCCTCCTTTTATAGCCAATTTCGATAGATATAATCGTATTACAGCATTATATGATACACCAGAATGAAAATATTGCTTGGTTTTTTAAACATATAGCTTCTTCTGAAAGGTCATTGAACTTTGACAAAAAGATTTTTACAAATTTAGCGCGATATAATGAAAATTTATATTAGTTAAAATTACCAAATAATGGAGGAATATATAAGTAATTGAGTGTAAAAATCACAAGTCTGTAACTATCCTGAAATAAGAAAAAAATTTTTTTTTTCAAATTTCAGAAAAATAAAAATAATAAATTTTCTAGAAGATTGTCGCATGCTTTTTTGCTGGCAAAATATACTCCAGTAATGTGGCTTCCTTTATACAAACTTTCGTTTATTTTTGTTGTAGGACAGCTGAGGTATGACGTTTCTAAGTTTTTTTAAATTTTCTATGGAAATAGGGTTGTCACAAAAAAATTATAGAGATCCGAAATTTATAATATTTAAATTGACGGAACGTTTGAGATAGAGTTAGACTGGCTTAAATTTTTAGCATGATTTAGTGATACAGCCCTATTTTGAACCTAAGGTATTGCGGAACTCTTTAATTTTCGTTTAAAGTTTGTAAGACGTTTCAGACATAATATGTATGTTTGTCAGTCGCGGATGGCAACGTGTTAATAATCACATAACCTGGGAGTACCTCCACGCGATGAAGGCGGTAACAGATTTTACTGCTAAAACTACATAGTATGTAGGTACATATTACTTTATGTACTTAGTACTATTATTATATATATATATATATATATATTAGTAGTATTACTTCTGTGCAAACATATAATTGGTATTATATGTCTGTTACATTACACAAAATATTAATTCACGGTAGACAAATAATTGATTCCAGCTCTTTACCAATAGGTATGTTGTCAGAGCAAGCCGGGGAATCTAGAAACAAATTTTGGCGTTAAGATCGTGACCATCATACGCGCAAGTTAGATCGGAAAACCACTATCACTGATTTATTTCACCGTGGACTCGAATATCCGACCCATATTCATTATCCCACAACAAACGTCGCAAACAAAAGATGCCTTTACCCCCTAAAGTTCTTTCTTTATTAGAAGTGACAACTGATAATGTTCAGTATTACCCCTCTGAGTAAGATGTCCAATTTGCAGAGGTGGAGTTGACCACAAATGAACTATTAATAATTTCCGACAACGAGGGCACATAAACTGCATTGTCAGATCAACATAAATTTCATAAATCTTGGGCCAGATAACCAAGGTTGGCGGCAGGTTTTCACTATATTTTGATACTTTGATCATCCAGTCTGTAAAAAATTAATACTAAAAAGAAGCTTCCTGACTGGTTTTAAAAAGGTTCTTCGTTAAAATTTGTGCTTTTATTTGTTTTTACGTCATAATTCAACTAATTATTACGTGATTTTGATGTTTCTTTGCTGAACTATACCATAGACTTGAGAGACAACCCTTACTAAACACTTAATAACTGAATATCGCAGCTGTCCTAAGCTCGTAGCATTTAATTTTTTTTGTGGCAGTAGTTATAACTGCAGTTAACAATTTGGTTTTAAAAAAACACGCGACGGACAAACGTCTTTAAAAAATAAATGAAATAATTGAAAAAAAAAATATTCTCCCAAAATTAGACAAGATTATTTCACATTTTTTTTATAAATCGGTACCTAAATTATAACAGTATCATATAAAAAAAATCCATGAATAAGAACGAATAACAACGGAGATTAATGGTTTTTATGTTTTTTTTTTCGATTTCCACAATTTCTCTGAAACACAAAGTCACTGAGATATAAATTCAGGAGTTTTACTATAAATTTAGTTTGGTTGTTATCCATCTTAAAACATAAAAAGAAGAGGATGGCCGCTACTGAGGCAAAATAATATACTATGCCTCGATAACTTCGATATTTTCCGTGAAGCGACTGCCAATTCACTAGTTGAGGACTTATTAGGGCTCCAACTACCCGTAATGTAGATGTTCGTTTGGAAACCGGGACCAGACCAATGAAAATACCCAATGTTTATGCATATAAATATTTGCACCAAGCGGGGATCGAACCTGCGTCTCCTGCATAGCAGCTGCGTTCACTACCACGCCACGTCTCAGAGGCTATCAGTTTTGATTCAAAATAATAACAAATAAAAAATAATATAATGACAACTGAACTATACCATAGACTTAAGAGACAACCCTAACTAAAAACTTGAAAACTGAATATCGCAGCTGTCCTAAGCTCGTAGTGTCTAATTTTTTTTGTGGTAGTAGTAATAACTGCAGTTAACAATTTGGTATTAAAAAAACATGCGACAATCCAAGGATACTTCTTAAAAAAAATAATTTAAAAAAATTGAAAAAAAAAATATTCTCCCTAAATTAGAAAAGCTTATTTCACTTTTTTTTTATAAATCAATGCCTAAATTATAACAGTATCATATAATAAAAAATCTATGATAAAATAACGAATAACAACGGAGATTAATGATTTCTATGGTTTCTATGGACTTTTCTCGATTTTCCCAATTTCTCTGAAACCATGCGAGATAAAAATTTAGGAGTTTTACTACATATTTAGTTTGGTTGTTGTCCATCATAAAACATAAAAAGAAGGGGATGACCGCTACTGAGGCAAAATAATATACTGTGCAGCGTTTCGATGTGGTTTAAAAGTTCTAAAAACAGTCAAAACCTACCTTACCGGATAAAATTTTGTCTTGAGACCCATAAGATCTATTTTATTTGTTACATAAAATAAGGATATTTTGACCTTTTGGGCAACTTTGTCGGTATCTTTGACCTTGATATAGCATGGCCAAGAGACCTTTAGAGGTCCTTCTTGTTACAGAAAATTTGCTAAACATTTCTTTCAATTTGAAAATTTTAACCACATATGATTCTTACTCATACTCTATCTAATAGTTTCCTCATAGTTCCGTTATAATTTCCAAATGCAACTTGAATTTAAAGCACTACATTATTCCAAGCACTTGAAACACTGCACAGAGAGCTAATCAAGAATCTGGAAACCGCGCAATTCGCGAATTTAATCCAAAGAAATATGGCGCACTAAGTAACACCGACTAATTAGGTAAACCGGTCGCATGTATCTTGGGGTTAAAAATTTACGACTTGGCGCGACTTGTGTACTGTAATAACCTTCTGTTTAGTTTATATCAAAATATTGTTATTTGAAGTGTCTCCGGAATTCATTCTAACGGTGTATTGTCAGCGTCATGATCATTTTCAAAACGCACGAGATGCGGTTTCGACTTCTGTTCAGTGCAAATATTTGTATGTACGACGTCGATATTTGCATTTGTCTGGGTGTTTATAAGTATAATATGTATGTATTTATAAAAAAGTATCCAATTACGTTTATCCGCATTCTAGACTCCATTACACAAGCTAGTTAAGTTATGCTTACCATAGTCTAAATAGCGTTGTGTAGAATATTGTAGAAAAAAATACTCTAATTTGGGTACAATAGACAACTAACTTCAGAAATGGTTCTCAGTTACTTTTAGCAGGTACATAGATGATCGCACGGCTGTTGGTTCTCAGCAAGTCTTATTGCATACATAGAAGTAGTTAACTATAGTCTGTTTACTATCATGCACAACTTTCAGATTAGATAATAAAAAAAATACTTACCTATTTTAATATAAAACAATATAACAGCATATGTAAGGGATTGCCAATAAAATAAAACTTAATCGAATTATACGAACAATTTAATTCTAATGGTATTATGGGTAGCAATCCTTTTTTGTAGGCCTACCGTACGAGCTGCTTTTGCTAATCTCTGATATAAAAGTTTTTATTGTTTTAATTGTTCTCTTTGATTTTAGAACGAGTTTGAATGCAAATCACGTTGTTTGAGTTTGCGGTTCGATTGGTGTGTTTACATTGAATATATTATTAGTTTTCGTATAATAGATAATGGATAGTAATGAATTCAGTCTATTACTCAGAAATAAAGCCATATATAGAGATAGAGACTCAGTGGTTTATTATATGTGTTTTACAAGGTATCTTTAAAAAATACTGTACAATATTTATCCAATAATTTTATTGTTATCTTTACTTCATTCTTCACTTCCTCTGTACCATACTTCATAAGCACAGAGGGTCTAAAGTTGGTAGTTATTCTAAGGACGAATTTTTAGTTATAAATCGTCGCACCGCTCGCCTTAGACAGAGAATTCAACCTCACACATTGCGACTTGAGACGGTGCGCACTGTGCGGTACGAAAGAAACATGCACACTCAAGCAATGGAATAAACTCCCTGTTGCTGTTTTCCCAAGTGCCTGCAATATGGGGTTCTTCAAGAGGGGCATTAGAAGGTCATGTGCTTGTCTGTCAACTAAGTGGTATAAAAATGATTAGATTCATTTTTAATTTAACATCTGTCCAATACCAGGCGATTCACAGTCATACCTTACATATCCAGATGCACATTCGCATACTTACACATACATGCAGCCGCAAACGCCTAACCCTCACTCAGACGCAACACACACTCACACATAGGTACTCAATGCACACCCAAAGACAAACAAGACATATACGTACACATTCACGAACATATGTATACATAAAACACACACACAAACACACACACACACACGCACACACACACACACACACACGCACATACATACACATACACATACACACACACACCCACACGTGTTTTCACACATCCTTATTTATAAATTATATTAGATTCTGGCCAGGGGTGGAGGGTTGGTAGCCTGAGACACAGGATTCTCCTAGTTCAGGTGCCAGCCCGCCATAATTCTGATTGATCCTTGTACTAATTTATTAATTACGTTCTACTGTATTTTATTTGAGATTTGTTATGTAAACGTTTTGGTGAGAAATAAACATTATTATTATTATACATTCCCAAAAAATGTTGGTTTACTTGTCATCTAGATTGTTTAAAATTCACTAGTTACATAATGATTTATATATATTTTATTTTTTTACGTGCTTAAAATCCCCGCAGATACCCCCCCACCGGAGCCGGTGGAAGAGGTTATGTCGGACTCGAACCGACCAAAACGCACGCCGCCTGTGGGTCGCTTTGATTGCCGAAGGTGAGGTTGACAGGCATATCCCTCGCACCCGGCCGACCCAGGGCCATCTCTCCACGATCTGGCCCTCTTGATATTTTATATATTGATGTAATTGACAAAGGAGCAACCGTATCTCTTTTTTCGACTGTACATACAAAACTAATGGTGTTGCATATATGTATTTCAATCGTACTATTACCTCCAAGAACAAAATATCAATCTATTAGATAAGCGGTAAACGAAACAAACTTTATCTAACAGATTTAATTAAAATTAAATTAAACAATAAATAATTAAGATTTTATATGAAATTGAAATAGAATAGAAGTGACAAGAATGAATTGTAGCAGTTTGAAGCAGACGATTCCGTTGTCGTCCTTATGTAACTAGGTCAAAAATGGCGTCATAAATTAAAACATTAGTAGATTGCATTCTACGACCAAAGAGTTAAGGTTGTTTATTAAATGGCAAACGGGAGAGTCATTAAGCTGACCGCGCTTGAGTCAAATGTTTTAACAATTACAAATGAATGAAATATTTACGATATTTAGGCCGTGCTCCCTGAACCATGCCAAGAATAATATTTGTTGAGAAGAC
Organism: Eilema griseolum; assembly: GCA_963662185.1. Lineage (NCBI taxonomy): Eukaryota > Metazoa > Arthropoda > Insecta > Lepidoptera > Erebidae > Eilema > Eilema griseolum. The sequence continues at coordinate 6,712,410 of OY759243.1, forward strand.
AATGACTGCTGCATGTTGAATTTATGGCTTTAAGGTCTTATGTTTTCATGATATATTTTTGTTTTAAGTGGTTTAGGTGAGAAAATGTTGTATATCTCCTCTTTTGTATGCTGCACCATAAAGATTTGTAACTCTTTACCAACGCATGTATTTCCTACATTCCAAAAATTATAGTCTTTTAAACGGGGCATGAGAAAGTATACTTCAAGCCCATACTGATAAAAACTAAACACCTCAACAAAGTCTAGGGAACAAGATGACCCCAATTTTTTTTTTCTTGTAAATCTTGTTTTGCAAATAACTGGCAGCAAATAAATAAAAATAGAATAAAGTAGATTACAGAGTTGTTCGAAATTTAAAAATAAATTTTAATAAGTAATGATTTTCGAATATGGAGGGAAAACTTTTAAAAGTGTTTGATTGTGCAGTTTCTCTGAGGCAAAATAGAAATTATTTTCTTTGATTGTAAATAACGTTTATTATCAATAATACGTCTTTTACGTATGGTTTGTGCATTTTTGTGACTGTAGTCATCATGTCACGTCGTAATTTAAGTCGCGAAGAGATGTTAAGGGCTGTTGGTATGCTGCAAGCTGGACGAACTCAACGCGACGTAGCGGATGCTGTCAACACCCAACCAAGCGTAATTTGCAGATTATGAGCACGCTACAGGTCTACAGGGGATATTGCCGAACGTCACAGGAGACGAAATAGGGTTACTACCCCGCGACAAGATCGTTTCTTGCAAAATTCCGCAAGGCGGCAACCCACGATTACTGCTCGTCGGTTAGTCGCAGGCCTCCAGTCTCAGCATCAAGTGGTTATTAGCGATCAAACTGTCAGGAGAAGACTACACGAAGCCAATCTTCATGCTCGCAGACCGCTTAGGGTTCCAGCTCTTCAACGTGGAAATCGAGATCGTCGCTTATTGTGGGCTAACGCACATTTACAGTGGACCGACCATCAAGGGGCACGGGTTCTGTTTTCCGACGAATCTCGCTTCGGTTTTCATCCTGATTCGAGAAGAGTGCGTCTATGGCGAGTTCCTGGACGTTGGAGTCGTCTCCAGAATCCGCAAGAAGTTCATCCTTACCAAGGTGGAACAATCATGGTATGGGCTGGAATTCGCCTTGGTGGAAGGACCGACCTCGTTTGGATACGGGGCAATTTAAATGCAAACCAATACATTCAGGAAGTTATACACCCCATGGTAATCCCTCATCGACAGCAGTTCGGTCAAGAGTTTATGTTCATGCAAGATAATGCACGGTCACACACCGCACGGGTAGTGGTCAATGCGTTAAGCGAGCACAATATTGCGACGTTGGAATGGCCTGCTCAGTCTGCCGACCTCAATCCCATAGAGCATGCCTGGGAATTGCTTGGGAGAAGAGCTTTCAGTGATTCTTTGGAAAATCTGAACACTGAAGTACAACTTTTTTTACACCTTCGCAGTGTATGGAGCCATATTCCACGGACGATGTTTGACAATCTTATACTAAGTATGCCACGCCGTTGTCGAGCTGTTGCTAATGCTTTAGGAGGTCCTACAGATTATTAAAAACGTTTAAAGTACGGTTAATTACTGTATTTCTTACTACCTCGTTATTTTTGTGCTTAATCACAGAAGGTTGTAATACTCAACATTGGTAGGTACTATTCAATTCTTTCTTAAAAAAAAAAAAAATTGATATGAGAATGTTTTTTTAAAATTAAAATTAAAAACGGTATAAAAATACCCTTCTATTGATATAAAACACTCACTATTACAAGAAAGGGTTTTTAAATAAAAACTAGAAATGCCCTTGTTCCCTAGACTTTGTTGATGTGTGTATTTGAGCCATTGTATTTTCACTTTAGAAGAAAAATAATTATTGAATCAAATTTTGAAGCATTTAGTGTGCAAACTATTCAAATCGATTAAGATATAGTAAAAATTGAATGGTTTCAGGTGGGATTCGAACCCGCGTTCTTTCCCTTATAGGGGGAACGGCTTAGTGGTCAAAGCGAGAGAGAATTGATTAACGTAAAAAAAATTATTGTGTCATGGTTCCTAAATAAAACGGGAATTAATTTTGAATTTCGAATTTGGTACGAGATGCATAAACTAAATAAATGCTGCATGCTTAGTTCAAATTTTTGTAATGTCGATGTAATAAAGAAGGCATCAAGCGCCGAAATTTCAAGTACAAACTCAAAACCCCAGCGGTTAAGACTCTACGTTGAATAATACGACAGTTAGGACAAGTTCAATCTTCATATAGATAGATTAATCGGAAAGTGAGGTATATTCTCCACTATCCGAAAATTGGTTTCCAAATATCCCAAGTTATTAGTGCGCAAACAATGATAGTAAATTAAGTGGCAACGCGCACGTATGTCAGTAAATCAGACAGCACGAGTCACGTACTCGGAGTGCAATGTTTGATTAATGCTTGTTCCCTCAACTTTGCATCTTCTTAGTTATATTTAACGTATTTAGCCTTAGGCGTTCAAGTATTACGTAAGTGGATTTATTACAATTATTTAACCCGTCCTCTTCCTGGTCAGTAAAAACATCCGATCAAGAACCAAGCGGTTCGGAGACTCTTTCCTCTGTCGCACCATTAAGGCCTGGAATTCATTACCAGTTCACGTGTTTCCTTCTTCCTACAGTCCCGGGTCCTTTAAGCGGGGCGTGAAAAAGCATATGATGAGGCCGTCATGCTGAGTGTCACCATTGTCACACGGTATGTGTAAGTAATGGTGACCCTCTTTTTTGGGATTTGCCTTCAGCTTATCATCAGGCAAGGCGAAGTCTAATTGACATGTCCTATATATATAAAAATAAAAAAAGCAATACTTTAACCCCCTCCCCCATGCATTCATAAACATTGCTACCTATATGCATATTTCTTTTCATGTTTTGTTTTTTCGCTTAATGTATGGTTATATAGGTGGTGTTCTCACGTGCCCTCAGTGTACACGAGAGTTCATCGCGAAGATCGGCTACGTTAGCCATCTTCGAGCGCATCAGCGCCGAGCCGACTAGGAGTCGAAGTGAGGAGGTAGGACACGGCGGTATTTCCGCCCAATTGAGCAGTCCGACTGGGGAAGTACCTCCGCCCTACAGAATACCGCGGTTATAATAACTTCGTGTTGTGTTCCCGGCGGTGAGTAGGGTAGCCAGAGCTCACTGGACAGTTTTTGTGCTGTCAGTGGGATGACCAAAGGCTTGTCCTGCTTTGTCCTCTACACTGACGGCACAAAATCTCTGTTCTTACAGGGTCGGCAGCACGGATGTGACTCCACTGGTGTTACACACGTTCATAGGTTATGGTAACCACTTTCCATCAGGTGGGCCGTGTGCTTGCGTGCCACCTAAGTTACATAAAAAAAAGTGGTCGCCATGGCCGAAATCGGTCGGAAGCAGAATCATCATCATCATCAATGCATGCTATATTATGTGTGATAAAGTAAATAACTACTGCTTACGTTATCATTATCTACTACTCTGTGCTTACAGGGTCGGCAGCGCGAGTGTGACTTCTCTGGTGTTACACACGTGAATAGGCCACGGTAACCACTTTCCATGAGGCGGGCTGTGCGCTTGTCTGCCACCTAAATGGCATAAAAAAATATGTATATTGTTGCGATTCTTCCCCTTGAAATAGATATTAATGAGTCGTGAAGGTACAACCGATCATCCATGCAGTGTGCCTGTTATAAGTTATTTATACGCAATAACTCATAACTCATAACTAATTTATTCATAGGGATAATCATTACACGTCATATATCATTCCCAATCGTTACAGCAAGTTTGTCACTTAACTTTCCATTCTTAATAATAATAGTCTATTGTCAAACAAACGTAACAATGTCAAAAATGTAGTAACACAGATTTCAGTGCAGTCACAATATTGCATCAATAATTTATGAAAATCAATTAAATTTTACGAATGTCAGATTCTAATAGAAGTGAAATTTAGTAAAAGTCATAGCTGAATAATAATAATAAGAGTATAGACAGAATTTCAAAACGTTTAGTTGACGCTACCCATGACCGGAGAGCTGGTTTATTCCTTGCGCGAAGGATTGGTATTGCACTTTAAACGTGGCAATGCCGCCAGCCTTCTGGCCACCCTCCCGGTTGACGTCGATGGGGAGGAATTCTTTGACACCTGAACCTGCAGAATTGTTTAGGTATATTCAGTTTTTCCTTTTTTTTAATACTTTAATTTAGATAACTTCCGTGTACATTATGTAAATATTAATATTGTTAAAATTATAATAAGAGTTAATTAGATAACGTACAAATCATTATAGTTATTTCACTGTTATCAGTTCGTCGAATGAGTAGAATGCTTGCTCGCATAGCCAATGCTTTAGTCAAAGTTTGAAGGAGCCAATATTTAGAGCGCAAGTCACGTTAGGTGGCAACTTGTTGTACACTAACGGCCTCATGACATTTGCAAGTGTTCTGGGTATAGTTTTCAGTTTTCCGCGATCCCGTGTGTGATACGAGCGTACATGGCCTCGCTTTTTAAACTGGTCAAGGTTCATTCTCATGTAGGTATATCACGACTGGGTATATTACTATTGACGATAGTGTGAGTATACCTAGCTGGGTAAAGTATGGTCTAGCTGAATAGTCTTGTGGTATACCATAGCTGGCACGACGCAGTTCTGCAATGCAATAACATTGTATTGTATGTTTTTTATACCACTTAGGTGGCAGATAAGCACACGTGCCAGCTGACTGAAAGTGGTCACCGTGGCCTATGGACGAATGCAAAACCAAGAGTCACACTCGCACTGCCAACCCTGCAAGCATTGAGAGTTTCTGTGTCGTCAGTGTAAAAGACAAAGCAGGACAAGCTTTTGGTCTTTCCACTGACAGCACAAAAACTATCTAGAGAGCTCTGGCAATCCTACTCACCGCCGGTAACACAACACGAGGCTATTATGGCCGCGGTATTCGGTAGGGCGGACTTCCCCAGTCGGACTGCTCAATTGGACGGAAATACCGTCGTGTCCTACCTCGACCTTGACATGGTCATTCACATTAATAGTGTATAACTCACCGGGATATATATCATGTTTATTATCTTTGCTGAGCAACCAATATTTCGGCGCTGTTACAAGCGCCACGATCACGGTGTACTGACGACCACCGAGCTAGTTGTTTTGGATTTCAGACTCAGTAGAAATACGACTTAATTCTCGCTAAATGTATTGCTAGCCTTACATACATATACCATAGTACTCTGTACGAAGCAATCTTTCTTTTTATCAGTCATCTAAACCCAAGCGTGTGTGCTAAAGCGGTAGAAACGACTAATTCTCAGTCAAAACTCTCGACTAACGCCATTAATTGTCGAAGTTGCTCGCTCGCTGGCACAGCCGGTATCTGTGAATTAAGTTCGTTCAAATTATTGGCGGTAAGAAGAAGTTTGGTGTATCGGTTGTAAATCACGTATTGTTGTGTTAGTCGGGTGTGGTGAATATATGTGTTAGGGTAACGAGCTGTGCGCTACGGTTTCACCTGTTTCGAGTTTGAATTTGAATGACGCGATATTGGCGTACCTATAGTATAAACTATAAATTAAAAAAAAAAACAAGTGAAAATGTTTAACATAATATGTTTTATTCAGTGATATTCATTAAAATTATGTAATACTTATATACAGAGGTGTCAGTAATGTTAAAAGCGTCACGAGTTCAATGGTTCTTCCCATCTCAAATGTCATAATGTCCTAAATGTCAAAGACGTATGACATCTATAAAATGTCTAAGGCATCTAAACTTTAAAAAAAATAAAAAAATCACTTGCCCTTGTATTCTTATAAAATGAATCATTACGATGCAAACAGTGGTTATGCTTACGATCCTTGTATAATATCAAATAAAGAACGGTGACATCTTTATTCAAAATTCAAATAAAATTCCCATGACGCCATCTTGCTTTCATATAATATTTCCGCCATTTGTAACTCGCATATTACGCGCCATTTTTAACGTTCAATTCTCACTAGGCAATAAGCTTCTAAGCATCAAGCTGAGTGCTTACGTTGAGTTCTAGTTCACTTTACCGTTTCGTACTTGGAGCATACGATCTAGTGGGCAAGTTACTTTTCTAAGTGCCTTAATCACCGTACCTGTACATTACCTTGCTCCACAAAACACTACTGACTTTCAAAGACTTCAAAAATCACTTTCCAGTGCCTTAAAAAGTAGAGTAGCTTTTAATGCTCTACTATGTACTATTAGGTGAGTAGTGCGTTCTGATGTCCTTGTACTGACAGTTAGTCCAACAACATGTCCACTTTTCTTATTTGTCATACTTGCAAAGTAATGTTTATGTAATTCAAGGCCCGTAACGGGTGAAAAATACGGATTGCTAGGGCGGCAATTTTAAAAATAGAACTAACTTGGATGCGAGCAAGGAGTTCCTCAAACTTAATTTAAAAAAGGTTTAGAATTGCTTACTGTAGTGTGCAGTAAGCATTTGTGAATGAAACATTGGTGTCTGAACGGCGACTCGAGACAAAGCGTGTTCTATATTTAAAATTAAAGAAAAAAAAACTAGGTTTATGATCTGTTTTGTGAGTTTTAAAAAGTCAGCTTTGTAATTTATTATTCATTTAAAAAATAATTACCTCGTATGGGAATTGTTTTCTTTCAACACTTAATAACAATCTACTATTTAAACATTCAATTCAATTTATTTTATTGCGATGAATGGGTACAAAGACACATTTGATGCTATTAAAAGAACTGACAAGAAAATAAACACTCATTTTCAATAAAGTAATAGGTTTGATTGAGAAATACGTCACGAATGTATTAATAGCGGGTTTGAGCAAACATTCGTTGCAATGTAAATGTTTATCTTACGTACCAGGTATAATTGGTAGAAAATATGTTTGCTAACTGGCGATTACTTTATAGTAGAGAAAATACGTACCACATATCTATTACATTTATTTTGTTACGGTTAAAAAAGTTTAAAATAAAGAATGTTGTCAATTTAACCTATATTTTTAGTTGAAGAGATTTTTGAATTTAGAACACTAATAATTTCAGCAAATTTTATTTAATAAATACTTTCATATAAAACTTCTTTCTTTTCAGCAGTAGTAACTCTAATTCCAAATAAAAAATTAGGCCGGTAACACACTAAACATTGATAAGGTTGTGAGCATACCTAACGTCAACAATACTTTAAAACAGAATGCGCTAACTGCACTCACAAAAACCTTCCTTAAACTCAAGGTACTGCAAAATTCTTACTAGCCAAACAGGTCCCACCTTTTCGCTAGTTAATTATGCAAATGTGAACTCTATTTCAAGGGGAATTAGGTTAAAAGTATTTGACATATTGCATGCGTGCAACGTGCATGCATGCACGCAAAGTCGGTTAGTTAAATTGGTTTACATTTAAAAGTCGATAAATACACGGTAGACAATGTAGGCAACATTGAACGTTGCTTAAAGGAGGATTTATGTTTATAACATTGATGTTAAAAGTTACCTAATGACTTTATTGGGATTTTTTACCCTGTCGGAGGTTTGAACCCTAGACGGGTGATTCTAAGTTTTCGAAGCATTAGCCGCGTGTTTCCCGGCAGAGTAGAATTTGTGCCACCCCATCTCTTCCAATGCGGTGTCGTACAAAGCAACTAAGGGATAGGCCTGTTTAACATCAGACAGATATATACAGCTCAGACTCAGGCTCAGATGCATGACTCGAGTCAATAATAGAGCCTGAAAGAACGAACGAAACGAACCGAGTCCAATGATTGGTGAAATGTGGGTGTTAATTCACTTCTGCCTAACCCTCCGGGGATAAAGGCGTGATTATGTGTATGTTTGTTATATGTAGAGACTTAAAATTACAACTACATGGTTATTAATAATGTGATCATAGCGCTTGTAACAGCATCGCAATATCGGTTACTCAGCGAAAATAATAAACATTTAAAATATCCCGCCGAGTTAAAGAAAGAAAGAAAGAAAAAAGGTTTATTGCGACACAGCATACAGTACAAAAAATAAAAACAGAATGCAAAAAGAGAAAATAAAATAAAATACAATATAATTTTTACTTACTGTGGCGGGTGAGGTGCCACGTCATTTTGATGCCAAAATGACATTTGACAAGTTTATGTCAAATCTGTCAGCAGCAGGACGTGAGTTCTTATAACGATTTAAATTATTCGACCTATCGATACCTACGTAAAGCGTACTACTTATCACTGTGACAGTACGAGACCGAAAAGTCTTTTCGTATTGTCCCTTTCACAATGAAGCGATGAGACTTTTTAGAGCTCGATATAGTTATTTGTCATTAATTAAAATATTACATTTATTGTACACTTAATCAGGACTGGTTCAATCATTTCACTGTAACTTTAAAAAAGAACATACAGAAAGTACATTTTAAACGGGCGGGAAAGTCATCCTATTTCACCTCCTCGCTGAATTTTGTTATTCCAACTTGTTTGCCGAAACTAAAAACACAACAACGCACTTGTAAACATCATACATCAAAAATAAAAAATAGCTAGACACGTGAACCTCACTCCGTCAACCGAATCGCTCTCATTTAGCACCCGAAGACGCCTGTGTATGAATAGGATATCATTATAATGACAAAGATCCCATCTCCCCAGACTTAATTAATCATTGTGTTTACTGATTAACATTCGCGTTGCTTGGTGAATTTACATTCAGATGGAATAGTTAAGTTATTCTGAATTGTGTTTGGACCGAACGCTGATTATAGAAAAGGCTGGATGACAATTTTGAAAATGTCTGCGTTGTTGAGTGCTGACGTTATTAAAAATTGGTAATTTGTCTTGATTTAGTATGCTTTTGTTTTTGTTTAGTCTTGGACTACTGGGGAAGACTCTGAGCTACTTCATCACTCTCTGAACTCTTTGAACACTTTTCCCAACTTGTTTTGGGGTCGGCTTTCCAAGAATTGAATTTGATATACCTTCAATGAAAAGGCTTTTCTGATTTAATTATTGATTCATGAACGAAGTTCTGACGCAAAGTTTCTTTTTAAGGTTCTCTTGAGCTCGAGGACGCAGTTGCTCCAATTAAAAGTCAATCAAACCATATTTTGTAAAGGAGATAGTTTTAGTCTGTGAAAATGATGAAGATTTATCAAAAAAATCTACGTAATACTCTCTAAAATACCGATGTACGTACGTTTCTGTGAACTTAACAGTAATAGCTACGTCTCCCTCGAGCCGTCCATAGACGTGCCTGTAAAGCTGAACGTTTACGAACGTTACGTATAACAACGCTAAATAAAATTGTATGTAATGCCTTTGGTTAGAAGAATGAAAAGCTAAATTTTCGCTATAGCCGTATTGTACTGTTCTTTGTATTCGTGGCGTGTTGGGAATTGTGAAATTCGAAGAAGTTTCCACTGAATTTTATAATGATGGAAATATGAAATCTTTTGAACGGAACTTAAGTTATAAAGTCTTATTGTGAAATTAAATAAAACATCTATTGTGGATAATAGTATATACCTACAGAATACCGTGGCTATAATAACTTCGTGTTGTGTTCCTAGCGGTGAGTAGGGTAGCCAAAGCTCACTGGAGAATTTGTGCTGTCAGTGGGAAGACTAAAGGCTTGTCCTGCTTTTTCTTCTACACTGACGGCACAGCAACTCTGTGCTTACAGAGTTAGCAGCGCGAGTGTGGCCCTCTGGTGTTGCAAACGTCCATGGACCACGGTGACTGCTTTCCATCAGGTGGGCCGTGTGCTTGTCTGCCACCTAAGTGGTATAAAAATAGTAATAATAATAAAATTAAAGGAAGGTCCGGAAGTTTCCGTGGGTGTGCTACAAGGTGGCTAGGAAATAGACATTCTCCAGCCGACACTAAATTTGAAGCCCATATTAATGAAGTGCCTGGTTGAATGCTCGCCTCACTTCTTTATTACTTAGCACCATCAAATATAATTCTCTCCGGGCATGACTATAATTTCAAATAATAATCATTTTTAACCGTTGCTAAATAATGTATGAAGCACGCAACTCTGGTATTATAAGCGGCAATGCACTGTGATGCTTACCGATGACGTCACGGGTCCTCCTAAAGATAGTTTTATATTAGTTATGTAAAAGTTTTCTGTACTTTTAACTTCTCCAACAAACATCACGTACGTGTAATCAACGCTTAGCCATCGCTTAAAATGACGTCGAAATACGCTCTATACTTCAAGGAATAAAAAGCCTTAACAAATTTCGTCGTAAAACACCTAAACTTATCCCCCAAACATCGACGAATCGGCAAATATAATAAAATCCAATGTTAACTCAAATTGATTCGGCCGATGCATTAATTTCCTGCTAGCCAACGTGCCCAGTATAAATATTCGATAAATAAAAACGAACTCACAGTAGCAGACGAATGGTTCAAAATTCAATATCCGTTTTAAGCAGGAGGCAGCGTGGAGTGCAGTACAATGGTGGATTTATTTTACGTATTGTGTATTTTGAATGGTTTTCGTACTATAACGGTTACTGCTTGTACATGCCTGTGGGTTATAGTTGCCGGCAGGCAATTTGCTATTATGGAAATGAATGTACGTAGCTAGCTTTAGTTAGATGTTAGATTAAAGGTTCATTTTTAGGGCGTTTTAAAGTAGGGACTTGAAGTTTCTGTTCTTTATCGTGCTATCTTTCATTCGTACAGTTATGTTTCTTACTTATTAGGGTAACCAGGGATCACATATTTACACTTGTTATGATCTTGACACTCCCTTTGATTCTTCTTCGTTTTGTTCACTGCTGTTGTGTATTAGTCAATGAATTTAACTAATTTGATATCTGGTAACTGATAGGGCTAGGGACTTTAGGGATGAAAAAACACTTCATTACTCCCATTAAACCCAGTTGAATATCACCAATCACATAATTGTTTGTCCTTTGTTAAAATCTCAAACTAAAATGATTAAATTTTAACGTTTTTATCGGTTTTCATGACTGCGATTCTTCTCATTTTTGCTGGAGCATCCATCACACCATCTTACAATCTCGTATTGTTTTTAAAACAAACGTATTCTGGTTAGAATCTTGCTTGATTTATTCTGTATACCAACAAAGAGGTAGAGAGATACACAATACTTTAAAAATAAAGTTTACTCTGCACATGGATACTGTTGCACCAAACAAATGGACCAAGTGAAGAGCATAGATAGCCGGATTATTTCTTCCTGAAATGCATTTCTTCTGCCCAATATGATATCAATGACTATCTATATACTATCTTTTATTAAACTGTCGCTCTGTTCAATGATATTCATAGCCGTTGTATGAATATATTATCTACATGGTGTTAATATGGCCTATTTGAATAAAACCAGAGCTTATCCGGAAACACTAAAGTTTTATTCAGTATTGTAAAATTTTATTACATATTCCTACTTTTAATCAGTAGTAAAATTCGTTGAATGTGTCGTATTCTATGATTTTGCAATATAACCAAGATTTGATGATAGAAAAAAATTATAAAAAAGTGTATAAGTTATATCTTGAACAATATCATTGTAGTTAAATTTTGTAAAAGAAAAGAATGATGAGAAGTGCGTAGGTGAGGGCTAAATATTCTATAAAAAGCCTTTATTAGTATATCAGTATTAACATATCACGCTAATCCAATTTTTAAACAATCATGAAAATCAATAATAAATAGCACACTGTGCAAACATGCACTAATATTTAAACCACGATCGCTTAGGCACTAAAATTACACCAAAAATACTGCAAGCTTTATTTCCAGAATGTTAAACGTGTGTATACTGCAGCAGTTATCACTGGTGAACATAGAATCTGCTGATTCGATGACACAGCATGATTGCACGACCGAATAACCGATTGATTTACGAGAGGCGCCATTTAACTGTACGCTGACTGTTGAGACTGCACAGTGTTGCAATGTTAAATTTGTATTTTAGGATGACTGTATTAGAGGTTTTTCATTTTATATATTTTATTAAAAATTTTGACCGCGGTAGCCTAATGTTATGGGTAATGGACAGCTGAGACGACGTCTCGGGTTCGATCCCAGGTTTTACCATGGCACACACCAATGACTTTTCAAAGTTATGTGTGTATTTATCACAGGATTAAAAGTGCCCCGTTAATGGCAATAGGCTCGCCACTTATTATATTGGAACCTATACATAAACTGGCGAAAAGTGGGTACTAACACCTCTGCCTACCCATTCGGGGATAGGCGTGAGCTTATGTTATATTATTTTGATAAAATTTTATACATGCGTACTATAAAAGATAATGATTTAGTTTGATGTGATACCAAGGATTAATATATATTTTTTTAATTTAATGATGATTCATCACCACGCCTATATTTCTACAGAATATACTTTAAATATTAACAAATAAAAAATAATAAGTCAGCCCGTGAGCACGGCCGGTGTAACCTGGTCGGAACGTCAGGCAAATCAAAGGTATGTTTGTACCTATACCATGAAGGCGTTAATTCCCGTTAACATTATTGTATATTAACAAAAAAAAAACTCGTCAAATAATTATTATTCAACAGACTAAGATAAAAGAACCATAGCCAACGTTATAGCATCCGGAACATTTAGGCATATTTTTTGTCCGATAACTATTTCTTCTACGTCAACCGTTTCGTGAAACACTGGGCAATGTGCACAGTGTTTCATAGCTGGAAAACAAAGTAAGGGTAAAACGGGGCATGACTGCAACGAACTCGGCGTTATGTTTTTGTACAACATCGTAGTTTGCTGCACCTAGCATTACGTAATTCTAAATAACATTGATCTACCCTTTTATTTAGCTCTAACATTTGAACACAGTCACTAAATATTCATTAGCAGAATAATTCAAATTGTTAGAATTTATTCCCTGAATAGTAGTGTAGCAGACCGTTCTACAAAAATCAACATAATTATTAATTCAACAGAACCTTTTAGGTTGAATACTTTGTGGGGAGAAAACGATATGCTTTTTATATTACTAAATCAACAAGCATACAGTAGTACCCCTTCATGTAATCCTTTCATGCCTTCATGCCTAATTCATGCAAGCTTTTCATGGGTCACTATTTAAAAAAAAAAATAATATCATCAATGGATACAACATGTAAACTAACAAACAAAAACGTTTGTAGCTTAGTGGTTTTTCTTTATTTTACGTGCGCAAAATCCCCGCGGATACATCCCCACCGGAGCCGGTGGAAGAGGTTATGTCGGACTCGAACCGACAAAAACGCACGCCTTCTGTGGGTCGTTTTGGTTGCCGAAGGTGAGGTTGACAGGCATATCCCTCGCACCCCGGCTGACCCAGGGCCATCTCTCGCGATCTGGCCCTCTCCTCGGGTGTGTGAGGTCTACAGAGTCCCCAACTCGTCCCCGGAAAACGGGGAGGTCCCCAGTCACCCCCTGGCCTACGCTAATGGGGGGCGGAGGTCTAGCTTAGTGGTTAAGGAGTCGGCCTTACGGTCGTGAGGTCCCGGGTTCGAATTTTGGCCATTAACACTACCGACGTGTATCCACTCCTAACACAAGCAATTTAGCTTAGCTGGAGGGGTTAGAGAGAATATTAGTAATTTCGGTTCTAATATTCCTTAAAAACAAATCTGAAACTATTGTCCTAACACGAGATCACAGATTAGATAGTTATCAATTAAACCGTTACGCCATCCGTGCAGTCTAGTAAATACTTCTAAATACTTAAGTAAAGCTGTGTCTCATCTAAAACAAATTTCCCACAAATATTACCCCTTTTAAACCAAACGGGCATAAACTAGAAAGCCAATATTTTGACAACAGTGAACGTAGTTGTTAAGTTTGTCTGCTACGAACTCTGCTACGGCTCGTAGCTTGCACTCGTCATGCTGAGATATTTGCTACAATGCTACGAATTTACGATGTAATTTTGTGAACTACAGTTTAAACAATTTGAATATTTTCACTATTGGTAACCATTCAGTTGTCTCTACACAAGCGTTTAACTGTCAAATATTATTGCTATCCCCAATTATGCCAAAGGACAGACAAAGATGGAATTCTATTTAAAAACTGTCTTAGTCTTGAAAAAAACGGAGACGTTAAGATGTAGGTAAAATCCATTGTATTAACAGACTTCAAAAAGGAGAAGGTTCTCAATTTTTCATTGATATAATGCTTTAATGTTAAGTAGACATCGACCGACCCACTACCGACTATTATAATATAAAAAAATATCTGGAAAGCATAGTCATTCTCTTTATTTTGTGCCAGAAAGCTGTCAAAAATCATCCGGATTTCCAGCTTTTCTGACCATGGCTACACTCCCATTGATAATAATTGTATGGATAAGCTGCTAGTACCAATAAAAGTCTATCTATCCGTAACTATCTATGGTTAAGGGTGCATTAGACTTTGATGTAGGGTCATAATGGGTAATGACGTCAGCGGGCCTGATCGCCGTTTAATAGCTCTTCTCACGAGTGGTGCTCTGTTGGTATCTGTGAATGATTCACTATTTTAATGTAATGACTCCATTTGACTTCCCATTTCGACAATGTTCTCAATATTAGCCTTTATTATAAGTTAGTGCTTATTGTGTTTTATCTGCTAAGGTTTCCAGAGATTTCTTCTTGAGTTACAACTAGCTATATGGGGTCCCACCAAGGTCCTCGATGCCAAGGTTACTCTCACCTATAAGCTCCTATGGTTGGTGAAATTGAGAAATGGCAGTGACCGCAGTAAAAGCCAACCAAACCAAGTTCTAAATTACAGTGGAGACTAATAGATCTCTAGCTACATCGTGTAGCCTTATAATATGTCGTTTGATATCATTCGTCTAGGGAGCACCACAATGATGTGTGTTACTTACGGCCGTACTATAGGAAGTTATGGATGGGTTTTAAAAACGTACAAAGTATACTAAACATTTAAACGTGCGTACAACACGGAAACATGGATCTGGCAACATATTTGGCCGCGTGATAATGCCGACAGTGAGCCGGCTTAGCCCGCGGTGACAACCTGCTATTTATTCTACAACTTTGTTTATACACAATTAGGTACAGCGGGGCCCGCGTTGTACATCGAGCAACTTTATTATGTTGTATGCTGCGGAAATGTAAGGGTTTCATCTTTGATTAAAATTCTTTGTTAAATTAGAGATAAAAACACTTGAAGCAAGTTTAGTATAAAGCTTTAAAAATTACGATGTTAATTGTTAAATCATGTCTTTATTTAACACAGATACAATAGGTACATATAAAAACACACTGATTCACTATTTTCCTAAACCTCATTAATATAAAATGAACATATTCTTCTGAATACATCAATCAATTAGTCCAACGCAGTCCACTGCTGGAGGTTGGTCTCTCCTAATGTGTGCCATTTTATCTAATCGTCTGCCTTTTGCATTCAGTCTGTCCCAGCAACGTTTGACCACATGCCCACTCAAAAAAATAAATAGCTATCTTGTTCCCACGATCCGAGTAACCTGGAAATAACACACTCTCTCATATTTATTTATTAGAAGTGCATATTTACTTCTTATAAAACTGCTATAAAAGTCTTTAACTTGCCTTCCGTCAGTTCACCGCAAAATCATGCAAATCAAAAAAAAAATAAGAAAAAATAACACGAATTCAAAATTACATTCTACTCGTTAGACCCACGAAATCAAGATATTAAAATTTGTCACTAGACGTCATGATGATCGCAAGTAAGATTGTTACGCACTTAATTAAGATAAAGAGATCTAGAGTTGATTAAACGTTTCCTACTGCCGTCATGATGAATGATTATTGCACCCTACGCCGACTTCTCACGGGGTATATAATATTGTGTTTATCTTTAATCGTCAACTTAATTAAGATATCAAATTATGATAACTAAACACGCGTGGCTTCGATAGGTTGCACGATCGTTCGAAAGCGATATCACAATACGATACGGTGAATAATTTGACATCACATTTTTTCATAAATGTTAACCAGTAGGTTTTATTGATTTCAAGAATTTTTAGGTACCTCATAGATGATCTTGTATAAACTTTAAAATTTGTTTATCATTAAATTGCACTTTAAAACGATTGAGTATTTGTCCTTTCTCAAGGTCTACTCTACCCCTAAACCAAATTTCATCAAAATTGTTTCAATGGTGGCGTGAAAGTGTATCATACAGACAGACAGAGTTACTTTCGCGTTTATAATATTAGTATTAGCCAGATATATTATATATAAGAAGTTTATCAAAAACAAAAAAATAACAGAAACGGAGATTTAAATATAATTAATTTTCCAAATATCATCTAACAAATTACGTTCTTAATTAAATATTATCATACATACATACATATAATCACGCTTTTATCCCCAGAGGGTTAGGCAGAGGTGAATTAACACCCACATTTCACCAATAATTATATTCAGTCCCACGTAATAGGGGGTGAGTCTATTGCCGTATTCCGGGCACTATTGTTGACTCGAGTCATGCATCTGAAGCTGAGTCTATTTCTGTCTGATGATAACAGCGCATGGGAAGAGATGGGGGGATTACTCAGCCGGGAACCACGCAAAATTATTAAAATACGGAATACAACCGGTCAAGTGCGATCCAAACTCGCGCAACGAGGGTTTCAACTTAAGCTTCATAAACCGTAATATATTTTGAATGCATTGACTTAGAAATTTAATTTTTGGACAGTTTCAAAGCGTAGCAGACCTAAATATGTGGTATGAATTTCAACTTGATGCCTCACGCATTCCTGAGAATAAGGTCTTGACAGACAGACAGACAGACCGACAGACGGACAATCAAGTGATCTTATAAGGGTGCCGTTTTTTCCCTTTTTAGTTACGGAACCCTAAAAATTATAAGTACCTACTATTTTTTTTTATACCACTTAGGTGGCAGACAAGCCGTGCCCACCTGATGGAAAATGGTTACCGTGGCCTATGGGCGTGTGTAACACCAGAGATGCCACACTCGCAGTGCCGACCCTGTAAGCCAGAGTTTCTGTGCCGTCAGTGTAGAGGACAAAGCAGGACAAGTCTTTAGTCATCTCACTGACAGCACAAATTCTCCAGTGAGCTCTGGCTTCTCTTTTTTTTGGGCGTAAATACCGCCGTGTCCTACCTCCTATGTATGTTTTCCTTGTTTCTGAACTTAGATCCTGTACTATTGTATCTAATCTGAAATAATGTAACACTACTGTCTCTATTAATTAAGCATATTATTAAACCTAATAATTATCCGCATAAAGCAATTGTACCGCCATTGTACGTGAACTCATGCAAATGTTTCAATTCATAGCACCAGCAGCGGTCGCACCTGGCCGCTCTTATTGGAACTTATAAGTTTTGCAAACTGTTCCACACTCCCCTATATCATAGAATATTTAGTTTTAATACATCTATCTCCCTCTAATATCTGTCTCTATCTAAATCGGAGCTGAGAATTTGTCCCAGTTATTGGATTCTTTGAGTTATGGCCTTACTATATAGATGTATGCATCTTTGAAATACTTGCCAGTCTGAGTTATTTTTCAATGTTTTAGGAGGATTTGTATGAAAGTTTGAGTAAATTGTTTAAAAAAAATTGGGTGGAATTTTTTTAATTACGCTTAAAAGTATTGGAAGCCTCGTC
This sequence comes from Eilema griseolum, assembly GCA_963662185.1. Lineage (NCBI taxonomy): Eukaryota > Metazoa > Arthropoda > Insecta > Lepidoptera > Erebidae > Eilema > Eilema griseolum. The sequence continues at coordinate 6,730,062 of OY759243.1, forward strand.
GATAAGGGTTTGGTTTCCCGTTTTGAAGAATAAATTTTATAAACAAAATTATTGAAACGGAGGCATACCTGGTAAAATCATTTTACTTTGAAGGGTTCTTATTAAAATATTATTAACTAGTGAACGCTCTCGATTTCATGTAGGAAAAATAGAGGTAAAATTATAAAAACTTCTTTAAATGTCTTTACAAAACGAACAAGAGACTATTTTCTCTTTCGACAATAACAGACATAATATGTATATAAATGTGTGTATGCCTTTATTTATGTATGTAGGTCTATGATGACTTTATATATAATGCCTTTCAGGGGTACACCTTTTGTATACCTACTCACATTAATGTACACAAGATTTTGCCTCTCATTGGATTGCAATTCCTCTGTGCACGCCCGAGTTTGCTGGAAGAGAACTTAACCTTGAGTTAAACTCGCCTTTGTACAAAATATTTCACTTACACTGACATTGTATATACCTTGTAAATGTACAGTAAATAATATAAAACTAATTTTAAGTGTACATTTAATTCTGACCAAATATTAAATTTTGTGTTTATGATTTTAAAATTGACGAACTGCCATGTAGCCGATCATCCCTTAGAGGTGAAGCATCTATAAATCCTTCCCCAGTGGATGCTTAAAACAAGAAATTCATCTACCAAAAACTTTATAAGTATAACCCCAGGTAAACATGTTCTATTAAAATATAAATGAAAGGGTATTTCGTACTATACATGAAAGCATACTGTCTATATTTATAAAGGGAATACAAACTTATAAAAGACAGTTTAGGTAATTTAACCTGGTCGTAAACCTCCCCTGCGGTTATTTAGTACGCCTATATTAACTTAGATTTCATTATGTTCAGAGTAAAGACTTGCTTTTGTATTCGGGAAACATTTTAAATATTAGACATAACTTGTTGTCTGTGATAATAAAAGCTTTTGTTAAGATCTAGATTATCGTTAAAAATTTAGAATTCTTATTCTCTTTCTTGTTTGGTTGATTTGAGGGCTGTGTAATATCACCATTTACCATCAAGTATATAGTATATATAATCAGTCTCTTTCCTATTGGAGTAGGCAGAGGCAACATACGCCATACGCCATTACGCCGGCATATGCCCTTTACTTTGATTTTTTTTCATACATACGTGGTAATTACATAGGAACTCTTGACCTGACCTTTTTCTCGTACGGAAATCCTCATGCATACCATCCTGCCGATCATCTGGACTGGTTATGTTGGACTCAAACCAACAAAATGACGTCTAGGGTCTCAATTACCGGGGTGTAACTTATTACACATTAGGTATTTCCCTGAAAAGGGGTATGGAAGCATCGCGCCAGTACGGCACTCTTGACCTGGCCATTTCTAATAATATCCTCAATCTGAATGAGCAAACGTTACTTAATGTAGACTTAATTCCAAAACCGTATAAAACTAAAACTAGAATAACCAAGCTATATAAAGTCAGTTGTACCCAGAAGGACAGAAACTAAACGAACATCTATTCTGAGCTGTCTGAGAATATTTAATTGTCTGCAGATGTTGAAAGTGATTATATAGTGGAACCGCCGAGCAAATATCTAAACATTGCAGAGATTCTCTGAGTTGTGTCTGCCACTACGACTGAGTTAGATTTTACAGTTCTATGTTTGGAATTGTATCCCCTTTGCAGTGTATTGTTTTTTTGTCTATAATCAAAAAATCTCAGTTTCAAGTCTCGAAGTCTGCTGTTGTACTCCTCTTTTCATCTAAGGTGTGTATGTGTATGTGATATATTATACGAGTCTCAACAGATTTTTCAATCAATCAGTCAATTAGCCAGCTGCACTGCTGGAACAGATTTTTATGTATTATCTTTTTATAGTATGTTTAATAGCGTCGTATTAGATACTGTAAGGTGTCACGTCGTTCAACTTCAGGCTTTTCTCTACGTCAAAGTCATTTGCCTATCGTGGATCGTCATTGAAAGAAAATTAAGTTTGGTCTTAAACATTCGCGCTCCATTTAGTTCGCCATTTACTACTTCTGCTGAAGTCTAGCAATTTTACGCTATCTAACCTATTCGATTTGATGAGTATTTAGAATTTCAATTCCCTCACGATATTGCTGCTACGCGCCAGATGCGGAATGGCTCAGAAAATGTTATTCAGGGGTTTAAATGCCGCTATTGCGTTTATGTATTGAAGGATACGCATTCCAATCCTGCACGAATGTTATTTGTCAGCATGAGGTAGCGTTCCAGTCATGCTGATAAGCAACATTTGATGTCTCTGTTTACAGGTGCGAAGCTGGCAAGCCGCAACACATGCTTCAGATACGAATCAACAAAAAATGTGTTTGATTGAGAAAATACTTAGTGTAAATTGTGATAGGCGGACGTGCCAGTTTAGTGAAACACAGTTCAGTTGAGAAGACCGAAACAGTGTATAACAATGGAATATGGTTAAACTATTTTCCAACAACCAAACTGTGCTTCCTACAATAATCTCGCGCAGTGAAACTAACTAAATACGAAAGTGTAGCTTTGACCTTGTAACTAATAAATAAATAAATAATATCGTTGTAAATATAGCTTTTATAAAAAAAAACTTCATCGTTGTCTACGTGTTTTAAATTCAAACTCTAATTAATATTTTGAAATTTTTTCAATCATCGAAGCGGTTGTCGTATTTTTGTGATAAAATAAATGATATCAATTAATTTAGATGTAATTAATTTAAGTGGCAAAACTGGGTTGTGATGTGTATATGTAAGGTGTATAGTAAGTAAGGTTGTAAGGCCCAATATATTTGGGTGTAATTACTGCGCGCGCGCCGCGCGGTGATGTTGGGGGCGGGGCGAGCGCGTTGTGACGTATCATTTGGCGCAGGCGCGGCCCCGCGCCGGTAAGATGCGAGAGCGGCGACGCGCGCTCCTACGCACCGTCGCTCTGCTGTTTGCCTACCTCCTCTTCCTCAACTGTCAAGTCGACGCTGCTGGTGAGTCCAACTACCTTTTTTCTAGAAAAAAATCAAAGTATGATTCCAAAGCCGACCGCATACGAAAACTGCCGACGAATGCAGCAGTTACGCGTTATCCATTGCAGTTTCTCAATGGTACCTTTTATCTATATCGATGTTTAACAAGTAATGTATGTGCTGCATGCAGCATCAGTTGTCGTATGTAGTCAGCTTTGGAACCATGCCTTTAGGCTCTCATTTGTACCCTCTATTATACTATGTATCAACGAGAATTACTCTGTCTGTATAATGTGAATCGGTACCAAAGCCTACATTCTTAACAAGTTAATTTGTAATACTAATGAAATCCCAAGTTAGCTCGTAATTCGAGTAATCTTGTATCTCCGCAATTATCACTCCGATATTGCAATAAAGATTCCTTAACGACCAGATATATTGGGGTCGATGTGATAAGCTACTAACTGCCGAAGTTCAAATCACCTCGAAGACAGTTCGTTTGCGCCTAAAAATAGATATTAAAGTTAATGTACCACATAACTAAATGATATAGAGATGAGTAATATAATTTACATTTTATATAGGTAAATTACTTATCATATTATTTATTTTATATACTACTTAGGTAGCATATTTCACTTCTTATTCTTTGTATCAATGGCAACAGTAAAAAAAAGCTAAATGCCCCCAGCCCAAAACTAGGCGATATTGACCGCACCTTCCGTCGCTTCATTCTGGTCAGCAATTGTGCAGGTGTAGGGGCACAGTGGGCACAACAGAAGGTGATTCATCGACTGCAGAGGTGCACCATAATCACAGCCACCAGCCCCTGAGTATTAACCCCATTTTCCTCGGTTATCCCTACAGCAGCCGACCTGAAAGAATGGCCGTGTCATTCTTTTCTTTTTATGTTGGACTAATTTTATCTACTCAATAACTAACATTATTTTTTTTCATGAAAATAACATCTATATTGACACATAACATTTGATGTTGGCAGCTGCAAAAAAGAATCAGTAGGTAAAGGTACTGTCACAATCGTGATTCAAATACAGAACGTTCTAATTTACATGAATATGACAAATGAGGGCCTAATTAAACCTGCATGATAATTTAAGGTATTTAATTTTGAATTGTAAAAACGAACTGACGAATTTATGGTAAAATACGGTAAAATGTATTAAAATATCTTTTTTCACAGAGGTCAAAACTGTGTAATTACAGGAAAAGTGAATATTTCAAAGAAAATAGCAATGTGGCGTGCCTACCGTATATTTTATTCGTTCTTTTTTATGTTACACCACTGTAAGTGTAATTAAAAATGTCGCCAGCATTTGAACCATTTTACATAAAAAACTACTACTAATTATAAGCAATTTGACTATAATTAGATTTTAAGGTAATTATTTCACATTATGAAGAATTACTTAATTACTAATTTTGTCAATGTTTTTCGTCATATTTTTCTTCTCTTCATGGAGATAGCTTTATTTTTTGAAACATAAAATAACTTATTGCGTATGCCTATTAATATAGTCAATAGCCTAGTTAGATCACCAGTACTATGAATGAGTCGGATGTATATTACACATGTAATACGACATCCTACTTATTGATAAAAATCAAAATTAATGATATTCTATCCGGTTGCCCGCAAAAAACACTAAACCTAAATCCGCAACTCACTAGAACTTATTCCCAGTTGAAAAGAACCTTGGGTTGTCTGAAAATAGCTCCGAAATATGGAAAACTCAGAACAATAACAACATGGTAAATATCTAGACAACTTTAAATCTAAAGCATTTATGCTATTTCAAATTATAATACGTCACTGTACTTACTAGACATCGCGTCCGTTCAGCCATTCTGGCATTGATATCTTTTTTTATTAATATTAGTAATTAGGGAATTAATTATTAGGGAATATTAGTAATTTCCCCTCTTCCTAAGCTAAGTTGCTTGTGATAGGAATGGGTTCACGTCGGTAGTGTAATGGCTAGGATTCGAACCCGCAACATTTCGATCGTAAGGTCGCTTAACCACTAAGCTACTGATGCGTTTTGTTTTTGTTTTGTATTGAGTTAAAAATATTCATACAAAATTTATAAACGCATGAAGATTTTCGCATTTGAATCAGTCGGCAGTTGCTATAGCCAATAAACCAAACAAAAATATGTTTGGAGTAGAAAAAAATACCTTTGGCCCCAAAGTTAAGGTTTTGGAAGCCACCATGATATTACTAGTTTATACTACCTAAGTTCGTGGTCAACTGTTTGAACCTGGGTCAGCCGGGATGCGAGGGCAATACCATTACACCCCCGTACCACCGGAGAAGACGCGCGGTATTAGTCGGTTCGAGTCCGAAAAACCGTCCCTGCTGGGGGATACGAGGGGATATCCGCTCGCGAAAATACGTTGTACTATTAAATAGTCTGGTTCAGTCACTAAAATCGGACTAAAGTTAAATATTTACATTTAAAATATATCCCGTAGTTCACATAAATTTACTATTAGCATATGAGATAGCTTACATTAACATAAAATTCTCCCCGAAATCTGGCAGAATTCTCCCCGCATAATTATGTCTCACTGCTTTATGAAAATGAGCCATAAAAACGGTTTATGACATAAAATAAAATGGGTGTGGAATAAACTGTTGTTTTCTACATATTTGGTTTGAGTTACTGCTAGCTGGAGCTATAGGATAATATTTATCCTAGAATAGGCATCCTAGCATCTTACCATCTAGCGTATCCATTCAGGTACTATATTGAGTATTAAGTATTAATTGAATTCATCACTAATTATTTAATGCTTTTTCAATACTTAAGGCATTGATTATAAACCACATAGGTTTTCTGTAAATGCTTATGTATCTTTTTGCTGTATATAATTGATAAATAGAAAAAATAAAAAAGGTGTAGTCACTTGAACAGCTGTAGGTAAATATATAACAAAATGGTGGATTAGTAAATGAAATTCATGGTTATCCCAAGCGATTGCAATATGGGGTTCATCAAGAAGGGCATTAGAAACTTTCTTCAGGGTCGGCAGCACGAGTGTAACGCCTGTGGTGTTGCATACGTTCAAAGGCCACGGTAACTACTTTCCATCTGGTGAGCCGTGTGCTTGTCTACCACCTAAGTGGTATAAAAAAATGTAACACAGTTTTCTGTCCAATCCCGCAATCAAACTCAGGACCTAAGATTGCTCCACAGCCATAACACAGTTAAAAATTCTTTCCCGCGTTAAGAATCACGAGTATTTGTAATCTGTGGTTGTTCCTCTATTTAGTCTATCTTTGTGTAGTCTGTGGCGGAAAGTACCGCACTTAGTATGCGTGTTGTGTCCGGGAGGCATGACGCGTCGCAAAGTCGCGGAAATATGGACAGTGTGTGTATGCAATAACTAGTATAAAGTTGGGAGCTCATTTGTGTAAAAAATGTAGGGTAGATTTCTTATTGCCATGTGTGGGTAGGGTATTAAGGTGCGTATGGTAATTTTCGCAGATGTATAGAGCTAGCTCCAGTTTAGTTTTAAAATGATTTTATGAATAGGAGGAGCAGGAACCTTTATATAAAAATGACCAAAGCTAGCGTTGGGCAAGGCCGATAAATATTCCAGGGATATCCTTCCTAGGACATAACCGATTGCCAGGTAACATATATACAGGTGTGACAGAACACTTCATGGTTTTAGTCGGTTCGAGTCCGATGTTCTCACCTCATTTAAACCTTTGTAATGTCCTTGATATTTCAATTTAAAATGTTAATGTAAACTTTAAAATAATCACCGCTAAATAACCTACTCCGATTTATCGACTTCTGTAGTCGGGCTTAATTCTTTTTTTTACCGCTATTCCCGTACCATCCTCCTCAATTCAACTAAATCAGTCGGTATATTCGTACCACATGTTACAGCGGCAAGAGAAGGGTTGTCTGAAGCAAAAAGAGCAATTTGGCTAGCCGTGTTGTATCATTTAGGTTCATTAATTGCGTTTGTGAGTTCGACGGCACCGTTTTATCGCAAGGCCAGCCGTCGGCCGTTTATGCAAATGACGCCGCCGAGTGTCCATAATGTGATGCTGTAACCATTTAAGAAGTGAAACAACAATAAGTTTATCTAATATGGTTTTATTTTCAGTGGCCTATTCGACCCAAATTTGTATGTTGAAGGGTTTTTGTATAAAATAGCGCGATTACTGCTAGGATGTATAACCCTTTTTTAAGCGATTTATATATACAAATATAGTGATATCTTTTGACCATTATGGTAAACAGTATCATATTTTTCAACTTGTTGCGATACAATGCCATACGCTTATTGCTTTTTCTACTTTTATAATTGTTTTCATACGTGCTTACTGATCGTGGATACTCTTGACCTGGATTTGATCAACGTCTGCCTAGGTCAACACAGGGTTGCAAACAAATCAATACTTAATTTTTTTTCTCATATTGTGCATTGGTTCGTTGATTATTCGGGTAAGATAAAGATTCATTTGATATTTAAAATGGCAGCAATAAACACTTAATTCAATTTAAATTGTTTTGGTGTTAGTGATTCCTTCTTCAACTACTATTGTAGAATCATTATGCAAATATTATGTAACATGACACAAGCTTCTGATGTCTCCAAATAGCTTTAGTCGTTAGGCTGCTCTAGGTCTTTAAGGTGTTCTAAAAATTGACAAAAGGTGTGGGCGGGTAATACCTCCACATGGCACTGTCGTTATAACCCGCATCAACACGGCGCCCTTACCTTACCTCCAAATAGAAAGGTGGTAAACGAAAAGGAACCAGCATTCATGTGTCCGTATTATTAATTTTGAATTAAGTTTTTTTTATATCGTAAAATAAAATGTCTTGCACATATTGGAATAAGTAAAAAAGTACACCTCTGACACGTGCGTGTCGTGAGTACAATGCGTTAAACAGTAAACTCGACCAGCTGGATATTTTCCACGACTCGTTTGGTGCTTTTAGGGCAAAGGTATTGAGATCGCTTTTATAGACTTTGCGAATTTTCTTTGTCCAATGACTCTTCAATTTTTGAATCCTAATTTGTTAACTAGCACTTAACCGTACGCTATCTTATAGTGTGAACTGTACATGCCTCTAATTGGTGTACATATCAGAACTTATACTCTGTATTCTACGATGTCAACGATTTATATGTATACTGTTGGTGTGTCTATTAATAAATAAATAAATAAATAAAGTATTCGTATTAGATGTCTTTACGACACCCCGAAATATATATTGGAGACGTGACTATTCGCGTCTATCTCGATTACGAATGTAGAATCCAATTCTGGAGGAAAAAATCGGAAATATGCGCATTTTAATATGCACAAGGGAATGGGGCCGAAGCTGTCATATTGTGGAAAAGTGATCATGTAAAATAGACGTGTGTGGGAAATAGATTGAGAAACAATCGCTTCTCACACTAGGGCACACCCGTAGCAATCGATATACCATACTTTTTTTTTTTTTTTTTTTACGTGCGCAAAATCCCCACGGATACCTCCCCAACGGAGCCGGTGGAGGAGGTTATGTCGGACTCGAACCGACTAAAACGCACGCCGCCTGTGGGTCGCTTTGGTTGCCGAAGGTGAGGTTGACAGGCATATCCCTCGCACCCCGGCCGACCCAGGGCCATCTCTCACGATCTGGCCCTCTTCTCGGGTGTGGGGACTACAGAGTCCCCACAATATACCATACCTATGCATAATTATAGAGTAGGAATGGTAGTGGCATTCTTGATTGATGTCAAACACATTAAATTATACAAATTGTTTGACATAATTTATCAAGTATATAGTACAACTCCCATACTTTTTTAATAGACAGCTAAGTAGACTATACACTAAATATAGTACATTTTTTTAGTGTTATGTACGTCAAACTTAAAATAAACAGACACCTTGTTAACAAAGCTGAAAACGCGCTTTTAAGATTATTTTATAATTTATTGCGTATTATACAAAATATCTTAACTTGCGTTATTTCTATTAAATAAATAGTTTAGGACATATTGATTAAGATGACCTCCCTGCTGCGGTTTTCCCAAGCACCTACAATATGGGGTTCTTCAAGAGGGGCATCAGAAGGTTTCTTCATGGTCGGCAGCGCGAGTGTAACATCCCTGGTGTTGCATACGTCCATAGGCCACGGTAACCATTTTCCATCAGGTGGGCCGTATGCTTGTCTGCCACCAAAGTGGTATAAATATATATATATATATATAAATTTGAAACAGTCCAGGCAGGATTCGAATCTGCGATAGGTAGATGGCTCCCACAGTTACCGTAAGACGGATACATGTATAGAAGAATTTGGAGCGTTCCTCCTGTAAGGTAAGGATTGCAGGTTCGAATCCCGCCTGGACCATTACAATTTTTTCTACCCTAATCGATTTTGAATAGTGAGCATACTAAATGTTTAAAATTTCTTTCTATAGTTTAGGATATACTTACTACGAGTACATAGCGCAATTTTGTTATAAATATTTTCTATTGTACTGAAGTGGAACTCACGCAACAAATTTCTCGAAAACACTATTTCAATTATGGCTATAACTTTTGTTCTGTGTTATATTATTAAATATTATCTATAAGAAAAACACGAAGGCTCTCTGGCACCTTTACTCAAGTTTTTATGTCAACGTAAAGGAAGATAAGATAACATTCTACAATACAAAAACCGATATGGAATTCCTTCGGAAATTCATTTGGGATGTGAATTCTTTATCTAAGTTATTTTGGCCGGCAATGTATGTAAGAAATGTCTTCTTTAGTACATTCTAGAGGTTTTTTGTAAATATGTAAGTCTATTTATACTGTAGATTGATGGCATTTGATGGAATTTGTTGTTACACATATTGTACTTTTCCACATTACTTTATTACTTATTACACCTGACCGGTTTCGCCTTACGGCATCCTCAAGGGTTCATCCGATCGTTCATCCGTCCAGTAATATGAAAGTCCTTTGATAGTTTGCGAATCAAACATTTTTTTTCAATTATCATATTCAGTGCGATTTTAATGCTGGTTGTTTGAAGAATTATGCTGTCTGTTAATAGAGGCTCTTTCTTGTACAAAGGTGAGCTTAACTTATAACTGAGGTTTCTTCCAGCAAACTTTGGGAATGTAAAGAGAAATCTTATAAGATTTAGCGGTAACCACGTGTGCACGTATAATGTGAGGGTATTAATCTCACCTCCGGCTGCGGCTCACTCAGTTGGCGTCTGTTTTAGACGGTTCAAGTCCGACATAACCTCACACATGTGTGAGGTAGGATTTAGCGCACAATAAAAAAATATTATTATTTAAGCGTATTCCCTTCATAACTACATATTTTATTCGTAGGTTATTATATAAAAATCCTTTTTATGTGGTTTTGGTTAGGAATAAAAATCAACTAAAAAAATAGGTCTGTAATTAAACAATAGTTTTTTTAAATGAGTTGTAATTCTTAAGGCTACTTCGGTAAAATTATACGTTAAAGTGATCCATTACTAATATTATGTTTGCGAAAATGAGTTTTACTGTTTATTGTCCGTTTGTGGCCCTTACAAAAGTAGACTGTTAAATAGTTTCTTAAAAAATGGTGGAATAGAAATGACTTGGAACCAAGAACTGTGGCGTTGCGGTAGAACGTTCGACTGCCATACAGGAGGCGCAGGTTCGATTCCCGCTCAGTGAAAATATTTATAAGTATTTGCGAATATGTATATTTGCATTAGTCTGGGTGTTTATAAAAATATCTAAGTATGTTGATCCCCATTGTAGATTCCATAACACAAGCTATGCTTACCATGAGTCTAGATAGCGGTGTGTAGATGTTGTAAAATATTTATTTATTTATTAGTTTGGAAAACATACATTTTATGCGAGCGAATCCACGAGCAGCGCCTTTACTACATAAATTTCAATTAGTCAAACAGGGTTTCAAGTCAACTCAGACCACAAACACGGAATACACTACCGAAATTTACATCTTAAACGCGTAACTAAAACATTTCCCTAACACTGGAATTCCTATTTTCATTAAACACAAGATCCGTCCATTTGTTGAGTACAAATCAGAGGGCTCGGCGGAGGACACCACGTGTCCTCCAGTGCCGGAGGACATAATCTAAATGCTAATATATCTACGTCAACTGTTCGACATGACAGCATTTTGACGGCTTTCGCACACCGGCTTGTTCCAAGCGAGGATTGGAATATGGCGTCTACAGTTTTTGAGAAAATTGATATGGGATTGTGCGATGGTGTGATGACGTAAGCGCTTGACAAGTGGTTTATAGTGAATGCTTACTGTATAATTACACTGACGGACTCATAAACTGCATCAAAGTTCAGGTTTACTCTAAAAGGATTTTTTATAATAAGTATGCAAACTTTTTAGATTAAATTATATAAATATGGAAAGACTGGCTCTTAATCTTAAAAAAAAATTAAATTTAAAAATAGAACTGCAGTAAAACAAATGAATATAGCCGGGAAAGAAAATTTACTTGTAGTATCAGATTTGCGTGTTATTTATAGCAAAGTTTTAAATTGATTCTCATTGATTTTTTTTGTTTTGTCAATTGAATTATTGTTACCAGCATAATTGTTGGGTTAGTTTTTTAACACATCGAGAGTTTTTGAACCATAATATGGATACTTCGTCCGAACAAGCGGCACAAATTGTAGCATTGGTGCGGGAGGGCTTGGATCAACGAACGATTGGTAGAAATTTAAATTTAAACCAGTCTACGGTTTCTAGAATATACAGAAGGTTTGTAGAGACAGGTTCTTACAGGAGGAGACGTGGTACAGGCAGAACTCGAGCAACCACAGGTCGTGATGACCGATTTATTGTTATAACTTCCCTGCGAAATCGTTTCCTCACGTCAGTTAACATCAAAACCGAGCTTAATGAAGTGCGTGGAGTAAACGTGTGTGCACGAACAATAAGAAGAAGGTTAAAGGAAGCGGATATCACCCCTTTTAGACCAGCAAATGGTCCAAAGTTGTCTACAGCTCACAGACAAGCTCGCTTAAGATTTGCGCGTCATCACCTGAATTGGACAGAAGAGCAGTGGGCCTCTGTATTGTTCACGGACGAGTGTAGGACATGTTTATATGGTGCAGATGGTCGCAGAAGAGTCTATCGTCGACGTGGGGAGCGATATGCTCAAAGTTGCATTGAGGAGCGTGTTCCTTTTGGAGGCGGTTCATGTATGGTCTGGGGTGGCATATCGATGAACGGGCGAACCGAACTTGTGTTCATAGACATGGTCCGTCAAAACGGTAATAGAGGGGGTTTGACAGCACATCGCTACATAACAGAGATATTAGAAGATCACGTGGTGCCTTACATGGGATTCATAGGCGAAAATTTTACTTTAATGCAGGATAATGCCCGGCCGCATGCAGCTGCACAAGTTCAACATTATTGCGAAGAGGTTGGGATACGTACAATGAATTGGCCAGCACGCAGCCCGGATCTTAATCCCATCGAGCATGTTTGGGACAATTTAAAAAGAGCTGTATATGCGAGAAACCCTTCGCCCACGACAGTGGCAGCACTAAGAACAGCACTTTCAGAAGAATGGGACAATATTCCGCAAGATCTTTTAAAAACCCTTATAAAATCTATGCGGAACCGATTAGAATCCGTAATAAGGGCACGTGGGGGTAATACACCTTATTAAAACACAAATAAACCCTTGCATAAAGTTTGTGTCTATTGTTAAAACCAATTTTTTAATTAAACCAATTTTTCTTAAATTTCTGTTTTTTCTTCAATAAAAGTCTTAAGGTCCTTTCCAGTACATAAACTTAAACTTAAAGATATGACCCTACGCTGTTTTAAAGTTCACGAACCAATCTAGAGGTTTCAATTTAAATCTGCATAGAAAGTATGCATACTTGGTTAAAATATTTATTTCAAAGTCGTCTATTACTTTGATGCAGTTTATGAGTCCGTCAGTGTATATAGAAAGTCTTCTCTATAGATGAAGCTTGTTTTTTAATCGAATTATATAAAAAAGGTGCTTCTCAATTTCTGATGTTTAATTTTTTCGTATTTTTGTACGCGTTCCATTCTGTGTAGACGGATAAATAAATTTTTTATTTTTGCTCCAAAGAGGTTTATTCTGAAACGATCCCATTAAATTTTAGATGAGATGTTGGAAAATAAATTGAAATTAAATAAATCTAATATCTTTATTTGTTTTGGTCACAAAGTAATGTCAGAAGCAATGCTTCTACATTTGTATGCCATTATCGTAATTCAGACTCTGGAATCGGGCAATACGTACCCGTTCTTTGTAATTCACTCGAACTTGAACTGCATCTAAAATTCTTAAAAATGACATGGAAAATTCTTTGCGGCTCATCTATAATGTGGTGAGACCAAAATACCTACTACTAAATTCTCCGTTTGATATTAATTTATTTGTATTAGTATCTCAATTCTATCAATGTATTCACTTTCTTTGACTCTGTAGTCCCCACACCCGAGAAGAGGGCCAGATCGTGAGAGATGGCCCTGGGTCGGCCGGGGTGCGAGGGATATGCCTGTCAACCTCACCTTCGGCAACCAAAGCGACCCACAGGCGGCGTGCGTTTTAGTCGGTTCGAGTCCGACATAACCTCCTCCACCGGCTCCGGTGGGGAGGTATCCGTGGGGATTTTGCGCACGTAAAAAAAAAAAATCTATTCTCTTACAAACATAAGAATTAATTTAAATATAACTAAATAATACTGGCGAAAATAAGTATATCTTTTTTTTATACCACTTAGTTGGCAGACAAGCACAGAGCCCACCTGATGGAAAGTGGTTACCGTGGCCTATGGACGTTTGTAACACCAGAGGAGTCACAGTCGCGCTGCCCACCCTGTAAGTACAGAATTCCTGTGCCGTCAGTAGAAGACAAAGCAGGACAAGCCTTTAGTCGTCTCACTGACAGCACAAATTCTCCAGTGAGCTCTGGCTACCCTACTCACCGCTGGAAACACAACACGATCTTTCTTAAAGTCATACAGTCTTTTTAGTGTCCTTCTATGAAACTATAGGATAATTTGTCTGGTGAAAATTCACTTCGCTGGAGAGAAAAACAAAATTAGACATAATATTGTTATCCTCTATTAATCTACAAATATTAATTATAATTATAGAACTTTAAATACCTATGAACGTAGTACTAATTATTATCCGCCACTAATATTTATAGCAGCAATTAATTATATTCTCATGTTCTCTCAGACAATAAATTTTAGGTTATCTAAAGTAGAGGAGTCGACCCACTAAACAATGTTACCGAGATGGTGATAGGGATACCAGATGTTAGAATATTTTCTGTTAAAGTATTAAATTTTTGAACTATCACTCTATTGTAAATATATAAATAAATATCACAGACAAAAAGAATCATACATACATACATACATTACATACATAAATACGCCTTTATCCCCGAAGGGTTAGGCAGAGGTGAATTTACACCCACATTGCACCAATAATTTGTATTCAGTCCCACCTAATGGGGGGTGAGCCTATCGCCGTATACTATCGTTGACTCGAGTTACGCATCTGAGGCTGAGTCTGGACTGTATATATCTGTCTAATGTTAAACAGCCCTATTGTACGACACCGCATGGGAAGAGATGGGGTGGCCTAAATTCTATTTTGCCGGGAACCACGGAGCACACGAAATAGAATCATTTGAAAGAAATAAATTGTAAGACATTGATCATTGATTTTAAATAATTTGTAATACTCTCCATTATATTGTTTAAATAATACAAATATCACATTCCCGAACATTGCGCCTTTAGTACAATAATTCAATTTTAAATCTGGTAACCCTGGTTCGTTCTGGAACGCCTACGGTATTCGGTCATGAATATGAATGAGCGATAACTACGCTTGTAGATAACAATTATTGTTTCCAACAGAATCGTTTATCTATCAAATATAATTGAAAATAATTAGTAATTTATCGTTTGCTCTATGACCATATACTGTATAGACACATTACACATATAATAAAATTCATCGCAAAAATGGTGCGCTGTGTGAAAAACCTCAATAAGATTATGTCAATATTGTCATTTAAACTGTCAAGGACTACATGTCAACTTGTAACAAAGCAGTAGTAATTTTTACGTCGCGTTGAATTGAAACTTACTGCGTCTATAGTTTGTATATAGTCTAAGCGTTTAGTATTCATATAGAAAATGAATGAATGCTAAAAGTTCGACTGGTAGTCAAGAGCAATTTGACTACGTAGAGTGTTCTTGATTATGGAAAGTGGGGTCTTGAAAGTTATTACTACCATTAGGACCACTTCTAGGATTATTCTGGCGGTACTCAAGTATACATTGAAGTAACAGAGGCATATGCCTATAATATCAAAACTTTTCCCTGCCAGCAAATTAAAAAGAAACGTTCTCATGGGTCAGGGAAACAGAATGTCCGCTAACGGGAACGGGAACAGAATTCTACACGGGTGAAAACGCAGGCATCAGATAGTACAGAAGTGAATTATAATGTTTTGTAAAAATATTTTTTTTTAAATTGGAAGTATCTTTTAATTCCAACTTTGAATTCAATTTTAGAATTAGACTCCTCCAATTAGCTATAATTATCAAATGAATATTTAAACGTCACGTGAAAATTACCGAACGATATGGCTTTCGCTGCCCATTGTCGAGTCGATGTGGTTTAAATTGAATTTCCATTGAAATGGAATTCTTTGCATGGACATTGATTTTAAATGCTAGTGTTGAATATGAAATATTTTGAGGCGCAAAAGAAGAGATAGTATTATTTCATTAAAACTTTACTTGTACAGAAAGTTGTAGGTACAATCCACTTAGAATTAGCTATCTATTAATAAGTTTGAATTTTTTTTATTTTACCTTTATTAGTTTTAATAAATAATTATTAAAATTAATTAAAATGCAGATCTAATAAAAAACTTAACCACAGATATCTGTCAGCTATTGATGAATAAATCAATAGTGCTAATCTAGATCCAGTATTCAGGCATGAACGTTTTAAATAAACTTTGTAACCGGGTTAGGCTCTGCAGCTGTACTGATCGTAAGGGACGTTAGATTTATTATGCGAACCAAAGAAGATTTAAAGTTATGACACAGTTAACTTATACAAATTAAGAGATCCTATTTATTGCGAAGATCCGAAGAAATTCAACAAGTGGATACAATTGTATAATACGAAATGTTCTTACTATGAATATAAAATACATAATTAGTCGGAACTTATATAATTGCGCGTGTAACGAAACCATATCGCGATTCAGTAGAATGGCACAGCGTCATCTATCGAGGTAAGAGTAAAACGTTTGTTACAGCTGGAAATACTTACACTTATTTATAATTGTATAAAACTGACAAATCGAATAACATCATCCCAATTTCTACTAAATATTCTTGCATTTTATCTATATATTATATTTAAAATCATTGTTATTCCAAAAAATTATAAGCTTAAACTGTAAATACTCCATGTTCTCGCATTAAGCTTTGTAAGAAATCTTACACTAAGCTTTTACAACACCATATGAAGAAAACTATTTCCGCCATAAACGATTGTATTGAAAGAATTTCATTTGCGGCCGCCACCACAGTGTAGCTAAAGAAATGAAAAAAAAAAACAAAAGGTGTTCTCAAGCACGGAGTTTTTTATCGTGAAATTCCCATCTCCTGTCCGCACACAGTTAGATATTAATCCCGGCCCAATAATCGCTTCTGATAAGAGATTTTCTTTCGATCCCCAGTAATAGGAAGTTTCTGCATCGGTGGCCTCTCGTATTTAAGTTTAATAACTTTTGCAGTGGCTCGTGTCGCCATTGTGGGACCTCGTGCGGCCTGTGCACTAACTATTGTTTAGAATTTGATAGTGGTTTGGTAGCACGCTGGCCAACTGATAAATATAATGGAATTGTTATGAACTGGCGTTTGTTTTGTTGCTTATAGTATTTGGGAAGTTGCTTCAAATTTAGCGTCTGTTATGTAAATGGTTGAAATTGTACTGTTTAGTCTTTTGTGTATTAGAATTCGGTATATTAAATGGTAAAAATCAACTTTACAGAATCATTTGTCGCTTTTTCATCAATCTTGTCCTAAATAGCTGCAAAGAAAATCAAATAAAAACTTTCTGTAATACCTATGCAAATTCGATGTCGAGCCTCACTTAGACGTGAGAACTTACTTGTTGTATGTACAAAAGTAATGGATCACGAACGTTGTTAGCTTTGGTCACACTGATAGCACAATCTCTAGTTAGTGAAACTCGGCATGGAACTTCTAGTACCTACTGCTGATCATAAATGTTTACGACCTCATTCTTTGTATTCAGTAGCTTCAATTCTTTCATTTATTCAGGTAACTACACACGCTTACGGAATACTTAGAAGAGTTTTTAGGCTTGATTTCAACCATTGTCGTTTCTTTTCTTTTCTCGATTCTCACGTAACTGTCGATTCTTTCGGAAATAAGCATAAATTTTTAACATCTCGGTTCTTACTGCCAGTAATGGCGCCGAATGTCTTAGCTTGAGCTCTAAAATGGCCTTCTAAGTCTATTGTCTCCGGTTTATCCAAAGAATTTCACTTCCGTACCATTAATTTTCCATTTCGCTCCTAAATCGACTATTGAAGGGCTCAGCCGACGAATTTTCAACGACGAAATTTTCGATAACTTACTATTATGCCCCTTTGATAAACGATTACCTTCACATATTTCGCCTTTTCCCCTATGCACTGCGTTTACAGTACATTAATCATTTTCATGGTTTTTAACGTAAGTATTAAACGTACTGGCGTTTACTAGCGGTTGTGACTCTAAAAGTCAAATATCATTATACATATAGGAACAGGAAAGTCGGCACAAATGCCCACACTCGTTACAAATAACAGTGATGATCGTCTCATGAATTGTTACTACTATATTATTATTTTTTAAATTTCTCTACTAACCGCCCTACAGAATACTGCGGTTATAATAACTTCGTGTTGTGTTCCCAGCGGTGAGTAGGGTAGCCAGAGCTCACTGGAGAATTTGTGTTGTCAGTGGAATGACTAAAGGCTTGTCCTGCTTTGTCCTCTACACTGACGGCGCAGAAACTCTGTGCTTACAGGGTCGTCAGTGCGAGTGTGGCTTTTCTGGTGTTACACACGTCCATAGGCCACGGCAACCACTTTCTATCAGGTGGGCCGTGCGCTTGTCTGCCATCTAAGTGGCATAAAAAAAATCTACTTAGTCTATTCAAACTCCAAGAAGAAAGCGTGTGCCAGAACCTCATCGGTTCCTCAGCAGGGTATACTTACTTGCTAGCCATTGAGGTTAGATCTAGTTATGTAGAGTATTTCAATGTCCTTAAATAATTAAACTAAAATTTACTGTACTCACTTCTGGTAATTCTAAACCACTCATCTTCAAACTTCGTTCATGAAGACACGTTAAACCTCTAATCAACCTAATGCCAAAAGGAATAAAATATAATCTTGATTGCAGCCAATCTTCTTCGCATGTGTTTCGTACTTCTGTATAGAGAGAGACGATAGCTTGGCGCATAGGATATTAGGGCTGTTTTAAATAATATATCCTGGCAACATTGATACGTTGTACAGTTACTCGCAAAAGTCGTTCAGGGTTACAAACTGTATTAGTAATTATATTTGTAATTTTCATAGAACCATTTTAACATGTTTCTGCTTTCGTTTGTTATTTTATATGGAGAACTGTGATGATCGGTAACTTGGAATGTTGGACTGTATATTGTAATTTATATTATTTTCAGTTGAACTTGATAACATGAAGCAACCCCATCCTGCCACTTTTTATGTTACCACAAAGTGAAATTTGCAAAAAAAAACAGTTATGGGGATCCCACTCACACTTCGGGGCCCTAACCAACCAAGAAACAACCAACAAAAATCACTTGCCAGTTAGTCCACCTACTGAACAGAATCATCTGTTCAGCATCAGGTCACCTATTGTGTTAATTTTATGTAATAATAAAACAATTCTCATACCACTGTCACTGCATTTCATTTTAGACTTTAATTTTATGCTGTTAGAGTCTAAAATTTAATGGCATCTTGTAAATTGAATGAAAAGATGAAATGAATTGTTATTAATTTAATTTTGGATTTTAAACCTATATCAATACATCAGTATCAAAATAAACGGGATATTTATCATGTTTCATTGTTTTGAGTTGCAAAAACAACCGGGAACAACCTAAAACAAAATCGCGAGTGGATACAGTAAGCATCGTATGTCGTGAACGTGATCGAGATTGAGTTCGAGTTTGTAGTGAGAGTAAAACCAATAGTAGTGCAGATACGCGTAGTAAAAGAACTCGAAAGAGGGTAGATCTATATAATTACTCCTAGGAAAAAACTTTTTCTCTGTTCACCGCCACTACTCCAGTTCCTCCGTGATCATGGTGCTTGCAACAGCGCCGAAATATCGGAAACTCAAAACAATGAAATATGGTAAATATCCCGTTTATTTTGATACTGATGTGAGTGACCATGATAGTTTAAATAACTATATCAATACAGTCTAAAATTTAATGTAACTTTTTGCGGTGTCAGTGGTATAACAGTAGTTTTGGTATGATATAAAATTAACAGAATTGGAGACCAGCTCTGGTGTAAGATTTCATCACGAGATTGGAAGTCTAATGGCAATCGCTCCCCTAAAAGCCAAGACAAGCTAAATCAAAAGAAGACCTCGAAACGAAACCCAGTGTCCAGTTACTCTTTGTAAGTAGACACCGCGCTCTGCCGTGAAATATTCAGATTCAATGGGGAAAACGCAAGACAATAGGACAGTTATTAGGTATGATGATGCATTAAACACATTTTTTCATAAAATACGAAACTGACGCACGTTTAAAGAGATTTTGCCTTAAGTTACAGACTATAGTTTCATATCATTTACGTTACCCTTTGAAAGAATGCAAAAATAATTTCCATGAAACAAGATACAAATTTATCAAAGTACACAAAGACTATCTCGGCTTGCGTTCATAATTTCCAACTAACGCAACAAAAATTGTAGAGTGACGTAGCTCGGGCGGTCTTTTGCCGAGGGTGTAAGCAAACAAGCCCGGAGATAAGCTGCATTCAAGGCGAAATTGTGAAAGCGCCGAGTACTACCAACAAAGAACCTTATTAACCTCCCACTAACTAATGGACGGCGATAGGGTTACAGAATGACCCGGCTCGAAAGGTCCCTTTGTAATGTTAATACGGTATACTGTAATTTAAGGTCTATTTTCTAAGTTCTCTCTTATTCGAAAGTCGATGTTCCAATTATAAACAGAATCTTTGTTTGAAAAAAAATCGTATCGGTTGGCAGCCTTGTCAGTCTGAATAGAAGGCGAGTTCAAAAGAGATCGAATTCACGCCCGTCTAAAGATGAAAATCTCGAGTGTTGGTAGACCTGTTTGTTCTCTTTGCGTCTACTTTTTTCATAGCCTTTATAGACGGTGGAATGTTAGCTAGTGTGACCACAGTTCACACTGTGTATGATGAAAAGAGATGTACACACGATACATGCATAGTTAAGCTGGCGCCTTTGCTTGCCAAACTTAATGGGAACTAGAGAGGAGTGTATGAAAGCGGCTGTCTTATCTCGGCCGTTTAAGACTTGAGGCTCGATGTTTATCGCGGGAACACGTTTGTAAGCCTGTGTTTTCAAAGATAAGTGCGTTAAGTTTGTTTAGGGCGCGTAATCTGATGTTGTCTAATCTACTGAAGTCATGCTAGGAATATGAATGGTTTTAGCAGCTAGTTTAGTGTTGTGTGTATTAGGTATATTCATGCAATAATACGACACTGTAGGCATATTTGGGTTTGGCGCCAACAAGAAATAGGGTGCATCGCCGTATTATTTTGATTTCCGAAATAGTCGTGAATTCGAATTGTTATGGATAAAAATGGATTTTTAGACAATTAGTGCGTTGTTAAAGTTAACATCTTTAACAACGCACACAAGTGAAAAAAAGTGGCATATTACAGTGAATTGTGACTTTTCGTGTTGATTCCAAATCTCCCTAGAGAGCTTCTAGTAAATTCCCCACAAATTTACTGATGCAGCAATCATCTCATTGATCGTCATCATCATCATCATCATGAACTCATCATCAACAATCATTCTAACTAAGATATTAATAAATGTAATACAAAATTAGACTTGGCATAACTGGCAAGATTGTCCCCTAAAGTATATTGCCATCCAAGAAAAAGGCATAAGGCATATTTTAATTTGGAGGAATTTTGCGATGCCTAAAATTACAGTCTCGCTCTTTTTCTCTATCCCATTTTTGTATATATTTTTGTATTTACAAAAAAAAAAAGTATCTAAGTATGTTTATCCGCATTCTAGATTCCATAACACAAGCTAGTTAAGCTATGCTTACCATGGGTCTAGATAGCGTTGTGTAGAATGTCGTGGAATATTTATTTATTTATATATTGTATAGTTAGCATAGTTTTATATAAATTTGTAAGTAATTGTATATTATAATAGCATATTTTATTTAATGTAATCAATTAAATTGGAAAATCCATGTAATAAAATTTGCAAAAAATATTTGAGTGCTTATTTTAATGCTAATTAATATTCATTAATATTTATGAAGGCCGAATCATTCTTCTCTAAAGGTATAGGTTTCGGCCCAATCATTAACCCGTGCGCGTTTAATTAATTCATATAATAACTGGATTTCGCCGCGGCTTCGCTCACCGCTAATTTTAAGTTTACACCGAAGCGTTATCACCGAATACAAATAACCTAGATTATTATGAATCTGTTTAGCCATGTACTGGTAAATGATGTATACCTTCATCTCTTTCTCATTTCTTTCATAAGAAAAGAGGTTCTTCCTTTCTGTTTACCCGACTGACTAAAGAGGATCATGTTTTACACAAGCTCCTCATCCTTTCTTTAATCGTTCCAGAAACGTGTGAAACACATTAGGTATTGCAAGTGTACAAATATAAAATTGCGTCTGTTAGTTTGTTCTTTTTTAGGTAGCAAGATAGCGCTGGATCGGTTTATTTGCATAGAGATAGCTTATGTCGAGAGTGACGGGGGCTTTCCGTTCGAATCTTTTTTGTCCCGTAAATGCATAGTTCCTGTGGGATGCGGCCTCACTCATGGTCCGGACTGCCGTGCTCTCAAGGGTAGGCAAAGAAATAAAAATACACATAATGAATAAAATTAGATTTCGGTAATTAGACTCTTTGTCACGTACGAAATGTCTTATTATTGAATATCTTAGTATTGAATGAGATTTTAAAGCACTTAGTGTGCTAAGTATTTAATAATAATAATATTAATATATATCTTTTTTTGTATGTACACTTAGAATGGATACAGAAAGATACAGTTTAGTCGCATAAGTAACAAGTGGCGACCTTATTTCACAAGGCAATCTCTACCAGGCAACTTTTAAATAACTAAATGATAACTTCAGAAATTTAATGATAACAGAATTTTATGAAAGCCGAATTTAATGATTGCAGAATGTAATGAAAGCCGAATTTATTGATTACAGAATTTCTTAATTTCAAAAATCAGTTATCATCATTGTAACTGAGAACAAAGTCAAGATGACTTTGTTCTCAGTTACAATTTGAGGTATGCGCCCTTCTCCTTTTGATTTGGTTCATACGATCTTTTTGGGAACGACTGCCTCTGACCTCCAAACCACATAAGGATAACCTGCATCAGAGCTTCGTCCATCCACAGCTTGCAGATTAAAAAATCAGTAGTATCCATTAAACTCCACAACGAGCACACATAATAACTTACTATTCCATCACGTGAGCCCGAATGAAACGAAAACAGACAGCGCACGAAGCAATATAGAAATATGAACCGCTTCATTACCCCCATGTGGTTTATGGTCACCATAAAACCAACGCTTCGATCACGAGTAATTGCATGTTGCTTCCCCATTTCGTATCGATACGTATACCGGAAAGTTGAACGGTTAGGTGGATTATTGGTCTTTCAATTCCATATGTTTGCTCGTGTGTGTAGTTTTATATCTTTACTAGCTGTGCATCACGGTTTCTCCGCCGTTCACGTGTCTCTGCATGTTATTATCATCCAGGTACAACTGGTACTTGTAGATTGTTTAATATTTTCGTTCCTAACAAAACAAACACAATGGGTACTTAACTAAGAAATCATTTGATATTGAATGAACCTGTTTTTAGTTTATTTTTTATTTTTTATACCACTTAGGTGGCAGACAAGCGCATGGCCCACCTGATGGAAAGTGGTTACAGTGGCCTATGGACGTGTGTAACACCAGAGAAACCACCCTCGCGCTGCCGACCCTATAAGCACAGATTTTCTGGGCCGTCAGTGTAGAGGACAAAGCAGGACAACCCTTTAGTCATCCCACTGACAGCACAAATTCTCCAGTGAGCTCTGGCCACCCTACTCACCGCTTGGAACACAACACGAAGTAATTATAACCGCGGTATTCTGTAGGACAGAGGTACTTCCCCAGTCGGACTGCTCAATTGGGCGGAAATACCGCCGTGTCCTACCTCCTAGGAGTATTATTGAATGTTGAAGATATGAGAGGTTTGTCTGTAGGTTACCGATACTAATTGTGCTAATAGGTTACCAACGTATGTCATTTACTAGAAAGCAATGAAACTTTTTGTAAAAGTATTTTACTTATTCCAACTTTGCTTACAAACGTCACATTAATATTTCATTCCATATCGATATGGTATTCGATTTATTCGAGCATGAATAGCATCAATATTATCACTCAAATACCGAAGACTCGATTATTAGAGAAATCTTCATTATCACGTTACCGGGAAAACTCCATTAAATCGCGTAACGATGAAACTCCGGATATGCAATCATCAAATTTTAAGTATGTAATATGAAAACGATTTTTTCCTCAAACAGTCATAAAAATATTCTGGGATATACATAAAAAAATAAATTTTGAAATAATAGAAAAGCCGACTACTGTTGAAAAGGGCAAAAAAGTATTATAGAAGGCGGGACCTATTAATTTTCCTTTGGTTTATAATTCGCAAATGGGTCCCGCCTCTCTGGCACGGTCTAGTTTAGTCAACAAGTGCTTTTAGGTCAAACTTTTTCTCAGTCTCCGAAATTAATTATCATTGCATTATTTTCGATTCGTAATGACATTGATATATACTATTAGTCATGTAGATGGTATTTAATAAAAAAGACGATTACATTTTTTTTTACCGCGGATTAATTTGTTCATCTGTCTATCCCTTAAGGATCCTATCACCATTTTTTATACTTTACTTTTCAGTATGATTCAATAATATTATTTTAATGCTCAAAGACATTTATTTCCTGAAAACATTAATCTCTTGTAAGGAGTAATATAATTAAAACAAATACATTTTATGTTTTCTCTTAAAATGCAATGTGCTTTAACATTACGTTTTCCAACTACTCCACAACCCGCCTCAGAACTATCAAGAAGAACCTTACATCCTCAACGGTCTACGGTCACAGCGGTTCTGAAATATTTGACGGCAGTTCTAACACTGAAGTGTCGCGACATAAATAATTGCACGCAGTCTGAGCACGGGCCGAGTTATTAGCCAACCGACAAACCGCAGCCATGTTTGTGGCCTGGCCAAGTTTGGAGGGTACTGTATTGGTCTCATTTGCAAACTGTTTTTGTTGAGATAAATGAGTGTAACTACCTTTACCTTTTTGGAACACATTACCTACACTATAGGGTAACGTAATAATACGCAAGTGACAATTTGACTACGGTTAATAAATTTATTGTAACTCGGTTGTTACTGATGATTTTGACTGGAAGTTTTAATTTCTTTTTAATAATAATTTGATTTATTCAATTTAAAGAAAAAGAGAGAGACTGCAACTTTAGGCATCGAAAAATTCCTCCCCAGCAATCTCTACTGGTACCGTGCCCAAAAGGCTGGCGGCATTACCACGCTGAATGGCGATGCCCATTCTCTGAGCGAGGTAAAGGCCTATGGCCACGGGAAGCGTTGATTAGTCGCTTTGCTATTTCTTGGAATAGCGCGCGCGCTTGGACCCAACGGACTCAACGCTTCGACTCGAAACGGCTCAAGAATATAATTATCCAGTTAAATTGGTGAATTTGTGCCGTTTGAGAGTCTCCGTTGGAAGATTGAATCCATTGAACTTATTTGATTTAAACACGTAGACTTTGATAGTTTGATGTTTTCGTCCCAGTACTAATTGTTTAAATACCTGATGTTTGTTTGAACCATTTTCTCCTTTGATTCCATTTGATTATACATTTGACTGATTTGACTGTTCAATGTACCGCGTAAGTGATACAAAGGTCCGTCTAAATTGATATTAAGGAAGTAATTCCCTCAAACAGAACTGTATTTCATTAAAGATTTAGACAGAAACAAGCGTTAAAGAATTTCAATCAAAGAAACGGAACAATGGACACTCTCCTTAGAAAATTACGGAATCGATAAAAACGATTTCAAACGATTGACGGTTCTACAAACATTCCACTGTTTGTGGGATTCTTATTCTATGATAATGTTTTTTTAATTGTTGTTTTATGGAAGTCGCTCTTAACGACACAGTAGTACACAGAAATTTTACTCTCCTGATTTTCTGAGAATTCGTGCTGTCAGTGGGAAGACTAAAGGTTTGTATTGCTCTATCTTCGACTCTGTGCTTACGGGGTCGGCAGCGAGAGTGTGGCCCCTCTGGTGTTACACACGTCTATAGGCCACGGTAACCACTTTCCATCAGGTGAGTCGTGTCTGCCAACTAAGTGGTATAAAAAAAGTTACCTTTTAAATGTTAACAGTAGGTAGTGGAGGCATTTCTCCTTATCATGTTTAACTCTAAGGTGTAATGCATAATGCACCTCTAGAGTCACGGGCGGTATAATTTCAGAAATAAAAATCTTAATCAAAGTAAAGGACAGACGCTGCACTAAAAATTACGATATCAATAAATACCATTTTGAACGAGCGAATTTTGCACACATATTGATCTTAATGGCATAGAATAATACGCAGAAATTCTACTCCCCTGATTTTTACAGTTGCTTTTAAATGATAACGTCACTGTTTCAACATTAGTCTAGCTTCAACGTGTTAATGAAAGATAACATGTCTAGAATTACAGGCGGTATGATTTTAGAAATCAGAATCATAATCAAAGAATAGAATTAATAGACATTGTACTTATATTTTATATCAATAAAGACGAATACTTTTTGCTCTACCAAAGTTATTCTCAACGGCATAGAACAATACGCAGAAATTCCACTCCTTTGACTTTTGCAGTTGCTTCTAAATGATAACAGTAGGTAGCTGTCTCAACATTTGTCTAGCTCTAATGGTGCGTACACACACTATAACACGTGTGGAATCACGGCCGGTGTGATTCCAGCAATATTACCGGAACGCGGGTAGCGTACGTGCACGCCAGTGTACTCCGGCTCAAAATTCAGACCATTAGCTCCGGAGACTATTTTACACGTGTTCTGGTTTCCATTTGAATGCGTACGTTGCTGACTCGAGGATTTCCTTTAGTGGGCTTTGATACGGTGTAGTTGTCACTGATAAATTCTGTGTTTCTATTTGTGGACCAATGACTTCTATGTTTACTGCAAGCTTCAAAACATTTTGCAACAATACGCAAATTTTGGTTACTGTCATTACAAAAAAGCGCAAAATACATATGCTTAAAGGCAATATATAGCTGTCAAAATTCAATAGCTTCTTTCTTTGGTCCCGTTTTATGTTCGAAATTCAAAATTCTTTCTCGTGACACCCAGGAATCGTAACACATTTGTTCTAAACAGCTGGTTTAGTAATTTAAATAGAAGTTAATGCACAGTCGATAAAAAATATAAGTTTACACCTTTGCATACAACTGTGTATGTCATGTGTACTTATATACTTTTTTGATAATAAATAACCCATTTTATATTCCATGTATCATGGATCTTTATTAGCACGCTCTTAACTGAACAAATTATTGTGTTAACATAGCCAAAAAAATATTTATTTATGGAACATTGTCGCGCTCTGCTTTTACTTTTAAAAATAAACAACTCGAATTCATGCCGGCATTCTTCGAATAAGTTCGAATTTCGAACATTTTAATCTCGTGTTCGCAAAGTTGTTGAACGGGTTGTCAGACCTACCGGCTATTGAGCATTCCTCTTCTAGGTATAGGCATTCTAGAATTCATAACACAGCTGTACTTGCTTGGGGTCGTCTAGATATCGCTATGTAGAATGTTCTGAAATAATCACTGCGATGTTCATAATACACTGGTCCGTGTACACAGGACTTACACAATCAAATAGTACCAACATAACAGACATATCTTTATAAATTTCATGCAGGTTAAGGTTATATATGAAAATGACTTATCAGCTCCGGCTAAGCAGATAACGTGTCGGTAATGGCGCCAATAACGTGATGCCGCGAAAATTTGCCCGCCATGACTTTTAACGTTATGAAGCCAGATATTAGCCATTAGTTAGAATCGTCTATGCCTCGTATAAAACCCGAATACAAGGTTATAGTGGGAGGCAAGGCCGTTGACCAACCGTCCGCGGGTTTAGGGTTCAGCGGTCGGGGGATTAATTTATTCAAGAGGAATACTCTAAATTTGGAAGTAAAATAAATGTAGATTGATCTTAATTTATTATCTGTAGCTGATCACAATCTGACACATCACACAGCTACAGATAATAATCAGGTATAGGCAATACCTGATTATTATCTGTAGCTGTGTGAGATTGTTTCCTAAAGTTAAAAAAAAAAACAAAACAAAATATCTATAGTAAAAGCTACTTTTATCTTTTTTTTAACCTAGGATGGTAGTCGATAACGAAATCATAACGATATACCTCATATGCTTGCCCATGTCTCAATTACATCAAGTCGTTGCAACATGTTATTCTCTTTCATACTTCCCTGTCAAACGTCATTTCCTAATATACTTCTTTCGTTACCATGTCTTTTTGCACGCAATACAACCATCTAGTACACATTTCAAATTTGGAACGTTATGTCAATATTATTACGTCATAACTTTTTAAGAGCGCATAAGGGCACTACTACGCTGTGCTGAACCACGAGCGCACATTCACAGAGGCTACTGTTATTTTTTTAATTAACATCGCGTGAGTCGAGCCCTGTCGTGACAAGGGGTAACTTTACAGCCTGCCGGTTCTCTCTTACAATTCGTTATACTTTGACAGTACCGGTTTACAGTTGAAAATGCAACTGTTCCGATTAAATTCCTGGCTTAACGGTATTTATTCACCAGAATCGTTAAATTTATACTGATATATAAAGTACAGCTTTTTAAGTAATTTTCGGTTTTTACAAAGTTCATCAATATTTACTTCACCATGCCTTTAAGTGAAATTTAATGAAGGTACTGTACTATTATAAATGCTAAAATGTTAAAATGGTGGTCGTGAACTTGAGTTAGGTGCCTTTAGGTGTTTTTTCACATCCTACTTTAACGACACGCGACTGTAGGAAGAAAAAAAAGATGTGTTGTTCAAGAATAACACGTCTTTATGGTGCAACGAAGAATACTGACACGACAATTTTGCTACGAAAATAAGTAAATTACATCTTCCTGACAATAATGAAACTGTTTGGCAATCCTTAGAAGTTATAGTACAATTTTATAATAAAGTTAAACGTTCAGAATAAATCTTCACAAAAAAATATATATCATAAAATGTTCACAGAGAAACGGTCAACCTAACTAAAATACAAAGGTTGAACAATAGGCGTATCAAAGGCGAAACTTAACCAAAACTTGTTCGTAATTCACAGAAACGGATACCCGCATAAAATATACTGGGGAAACTTCGATTTGACCCAAAAATTGACCGACGTAAGTGGGCAAGGGAACCCAGTGGTAATAACGCCCGACCTACGTATATCTGTGACTTCATAAAAACACACTGCCGAAGGTTTGGAATCTTCTAATAAAATACCGGCTGTTCGATTTTTGAACGGATAGAGTTAATTTTAAAATTATAAATGTTACCTTTTCTCTTTTCAAAACTGACCGAGTGAACGTTTTTTATTTAAGAATTTGAAATTATTTTAAATTCTAAATTTGACTTTTTTTTGTGTTTCTATATTCAGTGTGTTTGCTTTTTAGACAAATTATATATTTAGTCACTCTTTCTTGGTGGCAATTTGATTTTTAGGTAACATGATCAGGAAGGGTCTTGTTTTATTTTTATACCACTTAGATGGCAGACAAGCACACGGGCCACCTAATGGGAAGTGGTTACCGTGGCCTATGGACGTATGCAACACAAGGGGCGATAAACTTGCTCTGCCGACTATGAAGAAACCTTCTGATGCTCTTCTTGAAGAACCTCATCTTGTTTCTGTGGTTAATCTGAAGTGCATGACCTTTCTATAGGGCCATAAATTTATTTTTCTATGTTTGTATTCATAATATACATATAATCGAAGAAGAACACAAAATATGTGACAGTAATGTTTTAATACAATATTGAGTAACTAAAATACTGAGTATGTGAATGGTGTGTTTTTTAAGACTATAATGAAGTATATTATCCATTTTAATATTATCCATTGAGTCTACATGGGCAACAACGTCATCAAACCCGTTACAATTTATTACCTATGTTCTCTCCTATACACCCCATTAAACACCGTAGGTGACTCCCGAATTGTCACATAAACATGTAAATATAATAAGGTGACGTAAACAACAATTTTTATCGCACGCGTTTATTATGAAGCTTTATTATTTTTACGAGGAGCGCGGAGATTAAGGAAAATAGCTGATGCGTGACGTAAGCGTAAGCAATAATGTTTAGGCGCCCGCGTCATAGTAATAACAGTTTAAAAATGGAACATGCATAGATTCAAAAAGTTTGGCATTACCACAGACTGCTTGCAACGAGAGACATAGACATAGTCATAGCAATCGGCATAGAGAAGGAAAAGAATTAGTTTTGTCTTCTGCACAGGCGGCATGGAAACTCTGTTCTTACAAGGTCGGCAGCGCGAGTGTAACTCTCCTGCAGGTCTAAAAAGGCCACTTTATTAGAATCCTATTAGGATAATATTTTGTCATGCGGTGATATTTACACGAAACTAAAATCTGCTTTGTGCATGTTTTATTGTGATTCTGCTCATATGAGGGACCATTTAAGGAATTTTATGGGAATCTATTGAGTCTACTGGAAATTCCGTTACTTATTTTTGCAGAATCAGAATTCAGTGTGACCTTTTTAGTCCCGCTGGTGTTGCACGCGTCCGTTAGCCACGATAACCACTTTCATCAGGTGAGCCGTGTGTTTGTCTGCCATCTAAGTTATTTATAAGTCTTAAATATGGCTAGCACAAACGGGACCGACGTTTCTCCGTAGTATAAGATGGAATCGGTTCATCGAGCCGTAGTCGCTTGCTAAATGTATTTTTATTTTTATTTTTCAGTATCCAAAAAAAGGTTTAGTAATCATTATATACTAAAACAGTTTCTGGGTCAAACCAAATTAGATTAAAAACAAACAGCCAGTATGAATTTATTCAAATGAACCCCTCCTTAACTCAGCAACTTTTTATTAGCCAAATAAATAGAAGCGTAATTTTAAACCCCACATTTGATATCAGTAGTCGTTGACATACAAAGTTTGTCTGCCTCGCGTGTACCAGCTCGCACGGAGTCAATAAACCTCTGCATTTATAGTTGTTGACATAAGTGTAGTTTATTTTGAAACTTACTGTTTATTTTGTGTACTATTTGTAATAAAAGAGCTTTAGAAGTTTTATTCAGCTTCAAATGTTTCAAAAATATTATCAGTTGAGAAAATAAAATGCAAAACAGATAAGCTGTGGTGTACAAAGTTGAGAAAAAGTCTACTCATATCTTCTCATACTAAAAACTCTGCTCAGTTCTTAATCTGGAAGTGAAGCAAGAGTGATCAATCACACAATTATAAAAAAGGGAATCTTTTACTTTCTTTTTAAAAGTATGTTTAACTCAAATTAATTGAAAGTAGGTACTATTGCTTTGCTTGAAGATATTTTTTTACCTAATTAGGAGTGGAACTATAATTTTTTACTTTTCTATCTTTATAAGGTCTGCGTGAGTATAAAAAGCTAAAGATTATGAAAAACAGTTTTAACGATAATAACATAATATTATAGACACACATTCGAAACTTCTTTAACTTCTTTGCTACAAAACTCGATAAAAATATAAGAACTCGTACAACACATTTTGCAATCCTTATAAAACTAAAAACGTAGATAAATTTAACAAAATTTCTTTGTAACAAAAAGTATTTTATAATGACTCGTATTATAAAACCAAGTAGGTTTCCAGAAAACATGTAACAAAAAAACTAGTGTAGCTGAATCGCGGAGGCAATTAATGTTCTGAGTTTGTTGAGTGGCACAAATAAAATGTACTGCACTTCAGCATTAACGGGTTTGTCATTACGCGGCAGTGACGTCATGCTTGTGCACTTAATTATTGTGCCTTGTATATAGTTCTACACTTTAGAGTTCAATTACATTTCTCATTTTTAGGTAGGTACTGAGGTTGTTGATTTACTTTAGTTCGGATGCTTATGGGGTTTTTGAATATTGTGACGCCGGAGCCAGTGGAGGTGGTTATGTCGGACTCGAACCAACTAACCGGCGGTGAGTAGGGTAGTCAGAGCTCACTGACTTTTAGTGGGAAAACCAAAGGCTTGTCCTGATTTTGTGTTCTGCACTGACGGCACAGAAAATCTCTGTTCTTACAGGGTCCGTAGCACGTGTGTGACTCCCCTGGTGTTACATACGTTCATAGGTCATGGTAACCACTTCCCATCAGGTAGGCCGTGTGCTTGTCTGCCACCTAAGTTGTATATATATAAATAAACTAAAACCACTAGCCATCTTGGGTCATTAGCTGCCTAGGGTGATATTTGTTGAGATTGTGATGCCTGCACTTATTTAAATAATATTTCATATACATATTCAATTACTTTCTCTCTGTATGCGCATAATTAATTATTTAAAAAAGGAATATACATTCGTAATTGCATTCGTAAAGTCCGAAGAAGAAAAACTATCATTTTTTCACTCAATAAACTTACCTTACATGTTCATTTAACCAAAATAATCGCACAGTTAAAATATTGGGTTTTCGTCATGGCCGCGCGATTCGGGCACAATCGTTGATTTCCGTCACGATTCGGAAAGATAGTAATTGAAAATCTGTAATGAACGAAATTCAGGTTACGTTTGTTGCTCGGTGATTGTTTTCATTAATATAGATTCATCGCTTGAGCAGATTTTAATAATACTGAACTTTGACTTCCAATTTACCTACAATAACAAATGGAGAACTGTGAATTTGCAATAACAAACCAAAATTTAGTAACCAAAATAATGACTATTCCTCACCGAGTATTATAAATAGTTCTCTTTATGATAGCTGTCCCATATGTATGGTATGTAGCGGAGACGGCTTGGGCGTCCCCCATGAACGCGGGCCTGCGGGTGGAGCCGCCTGTCACACTAGCAGAAACAGGCCCCGGCGGTGGTATACGATGCGCGCCTCCCCATACCCGGGGATGTGATGAGGACTCAGTGACCCCTCCACCCGAAGAGATGGTCCTGAGCCGGCCGGGGTGCGAGGGATATGCCTCAGATAATCTGACTTCCGGCAACCTACACACAGTCGGTGTGCGTTTTAGTCGGTTCGAGTTCGACATAACCTTCCCCACCGGTTCGGTGGTGGGGTTTTTACGCACATTAAGAAAAAGGTATGTTATGGTATGTTGTAACACTGATAGGGACAAAATAGGCTATTTGACAAGGTCGTCCGATTTGTCCGAATATGTTAGTTTGTTCTGAAAAAATATGCCTTGCTAAATAAAATATTGCCTAATTAAACTGGAATTATGACTTTTCATTATTTTTATTCCCAAAGTAAGTTAAAATATAAACAATGAAATTCTGTTCCAATTTGGAACTTTTTAGATTCCTCATTAAAGTTCAAATTACTTTATTATGAATTATATACGTGTAAACGCTACGTAGGCCGAGATAAATACGATATTCTCTTGAACATATATATTTGTACTACATACGACTGGCGTGTGACGTCGCCTGCCTTACAATTTTATTTACAGTATTATCGGGCGGCGCGAGAAGTTCATTTTTTTAAATGAAATATCTTTAATCTTGTCGTAAGAATATACCATTTTAATATTTCATTATATTATTATATTGTAGTAATTGTCGAAAGAAAAAAAATAGTCAAATAACCTTTCCCACACTAAATACAAGTGCGATGTCCCTTGGGTTTTTTCAACCTATACCTACGTTTTCCCAAATAAAAGGAACTCTTAAAAAGTTTATTAATGTCCTTTTCTACGGAGGTAACTCTGCTGTACCCTTTTTTAAAGATATAAAATTTTCAAATAAAGAATACCCAATAATATCAATTACATTCTAAATTTGAACCAAACAAAAAACAAACGGTAAAAAAATCTATTTAATAAGTTCCGAAAAAAGAAGTAAGTACCTACCTGTGTTATCAAAAAAAATGGTAAGATATTTAAAAAAAGCATTTTTAGTGGCCAGTCACTTTCAATTAATTACTGTGAGACTCGAGAAATAATTACTTAATTAATTAACAGGCAACATGGCCGCCGATCTTTAAACCGTCGTGACTGTATAAATTGAGTGTGATATTTTTGTGAGACTTCATAAATCAATTAAGTACTTTATTTTTATTTTCTACTTGTTAATAATGTGGCTTCGCTCATTCATACAGATTTTGAATTATTTTAGACTGTCGAATACGGATTTTCAGTTACTTAGGCCCATCTTCCAGAACAATGCTTAGTTTTGACAGTGACATTAGAACTGTCATCTAGAATACAATCTGTCATTTCATTTTTTTTTATATATTTTTAATTTGTCTTTAATCTTTAACATGGTTGAAATGCATACAATTTAATAATAATCCCAAGAATGTCATATAGTGGGTGGAATATATCCTAATTCTATTACTTTCACTTAGGCACAGCACAGGCTATCCGAGAGAATTACCAGAGGACGTGTAGGTAACTTAATGACGTTAGTGTACCCTGGGCTTTAATAACGTCAAGTCTGGTGTACACACGCGTGACGCTAAAGAGAAGATATGTATGGAATTAGGTGGCTTGTAAAGGTGACTGTGACAATGTACATTGTATGAAATTGTACATTTATAAAGTACCTACATTAAATTTGTGACGTCGTTTGTATTTTGAAATAAAGTAATAATATGACTGTCACTTTGGTGTTTTGATGTTTGGACATACAGTTTTATATATAAGGGGTCTAGAGTTTGATTCGCCAGAGTTACGTGAATAGGCTTGAAACGGTGCAGAAAAACTTTCTTAGGTCGATGCATTACAGATGCTGTCGCTCAAGATTGTCAATGTCCTATCCTGAGACCCTTGACCATTACAAACTTATTAGCCTGGAGTCTAGACGTAATCTTCTAAAAGTCATGATGCTGCATGGAATGTGTAACAATAGATTTGATTGTTCCAATATTTGTAACAATATATGCTACATTGTACCAAGAACTGTAAACCGGCGAGAGGCTCGCGTGCCCAGGCTCTTCCACACTGCGAAGTGCAGAACCAACGCCGGGTACGCGCGCCCCTGCGTCGCCTTTTGGATAATTATAACACGCACTTCCCTAATTTAGATATTTTCGCACTTTCGCACAATGAATTTAGAAAGCAAGCTATATCTTCACTTTTTTGAGTCAATATGGCTCAGGATTAGCACAAATTTAACTCTTTATTCACTATATTATTTTGTGGACATAAGTGTGGGTTATACATTTACCAAATTTAACAATGGTAACTTTCATTTTGTATGACATAATGTGTAACTGTTCTGTGTCCCAATAAAAGAAAATAAATAAAAAATAAAAATGTCTATTTTTTTCGATACACACACGAAAAAGTGAAACGCTCAGAAAGGACTTGTCTTTGTAAAAGATTAGTGGCGAGTGGCGAGTTCAAGTCCCGGAGAAGCGTTTTATCTTTATTCAATTTTGATAGATTTGCATAGTTAGCATACTAAAAATACTTTTAGTTATTTTTTTTGTAGTAATGTAATATATGTATTACCACAATAACTAATTGTGGTAATACATATATTACTAATATATAATAAACCGATCTTTCCTTTCCTTATTATGAATTTTCTCAATTTTATTATTATAGCTTTTGTAAAAAAGTATTTTTTCCGTAATGTTTACTTTGTAACTAATACAATATCAACATGCCAGATCTTGTCTAACGAAGTGTTTTGTTGAAAGTTTATAGATGTAGATATTTCTATTGATTCAATCTTATTCCTGTCTTATTCTTAAAGCAATACTTTCAGCTGTTAACAATTTTGTTTTATATAACTGGTTGATATAATTGTGGAAGCTTGTAATTAGCGTGTACTAACCTAAATGTTGTGTATATGTGAATGTAGCTGTAAGCTCCCCAAATGAAATAAAATAAAATACCAATATCATAAACTCTAATAACAGTTCCTTATACTTATTTATAAAAGCGTTCACAGTCAAATTCATGATTCCAGCAGTACTCACCTAGAAGTGTAACTTTCACATCAATCCATAAAAAAATAAAATAAAGTAAATCTTACTTCACATAAAAAAATACTGAAACAAAAGAGAGCCCAATAAAGCATACCACTTTACCGACTGCACGGTTATTCAAATTACCCGTTATTGCTATTTTACCGCGTAAATCACCAACAGGATTAGGTAAACACCGTTATCAGTGTGCACGGGGTTTTATCGTCTGTGAAGAAATATTTTGGCGCCTTAAAAACTTCCGTTCGTGTCATAATTTGGTTTTATGTTCTAGTAATATTGTGAAACCGGCTATGCAAAGTGATTGAGGGATCCACGGAGCGAGTAAAAAAATAAATATAGATGTCAGCCACTGCGATATTCAACTAACTTGAACATTGTAATGCAATTTGACACTTGACTGTCAATTCAAATCAGTTTCTTTTTATGGAACGTCAATATTGGCAATATCTGTGGAAACTTATCGTACAAGTTTAACAAAGTTTGACTTTTTTTATACAACTTACTAACAAGGAATCTCAGGAACTACAGATTTGAATTGAATAATCCGTTCGTCCCCATTCCGTAAAAATCGCGTGCGGGAGAGGGTAGACCGATATGTTCTGCGCAATAACAACTAGCTCGACGGTCGTCAGTACACCGTGATCATGGCGCTTGTAACAGTCGAAATATCGGTTACTCAACGAAAACGGGAGTGACTGCTTTCTGACCTCCCAATGCTAAGAGAAAAACCTACGCCTCGTTAATTTTTCCAAACAGAAAACAAACCAAAAAGTTTATTTTTATTGCTAATAGCTCTATCGTTGCGAATCATGTTGAACATCTCGACAGCATTGCGGTACAGAATCCATAACTGTTGGACACTTCCTCTTAAGTTTATATTCCGAGCCCAATACAAGTAAAATACATAGGTAGATCTCTTCAAGTTATTAAATATCCTGAAAAGGGGAAAGATACGTGTGTACAAAGAAATGCTTCGATCAGTGATATTATGAAGATTATTTAGACTGAATTGGACTTTATTCCGTCCTGGATATATTGCTAATAATATCGGTTTTATCCTAGCTTTGGTTCGGATATCCTTTGTCCGTATGATTTTTTATTAAACATATCAATGGCGATAGAAATGATATGGAGTATGATTTTGAACGTGAGTTAGAAAGAGAAAGAATTTAGTTTTTATAAGGACTTTGATCGATATACAAATAGACAAACAAACAAATAGATAAACAACGAAATTAAGCTAGAATTATTCCTTTAGAGTTTCATAACTATAAAAATAATATATTTAGTAGGTATATGTGCACAAAAAATAGAATTGGCCTCATAGACATAGCCCCTCCTCCCTTAATGCATTTAATGAAATGTTTGTTTAATAGAATACTATCTTTCTATGTATCCCTTTAAGCAAAACGTATACACATTTGCATAAACCCTCACATGTATAGGTGTACATTTATTTCCTTTGCCGTGTGTACACAGGATAATAAAAATATGTAGGTACTATTCAAACTTTAGAAACTCCATAGTGTGACAAACTATTACGAAACTTACTGTAATCTGAATAGATCTATACGCCATGAAATCCTCATTAGGTACTGCTTATCCCATGGAAATTAGGGTCAATTATCTGATTGCTAAGAGCTAGCTTAAGCTTGTTGAGGCGATAGGATCCAGTGGTTCGGATAATCCATGCATCTTATCGACTCTAGATGCCTAGAAGGCGTGAATTTGTTAGCGAGATTGTCAAGTACTCGCTAATTGTACAGTAAGCGGGGAATATTTTAACTCAGATTTTTATTGTAGGTTTTTATTACTTTTCTATTTAGATTTTAGATTCCACAGTGTGACTTCCCTAGGTTTGCACATGGCTGTAGGCCACGGTACCTAACCATTTTCTGTCAGTCAGTCTACTGTTTGTATATTTAGTGGACTTGAATGAAATAATTTAAAATATCATATAAGATATTCGTAATTTTCATTTAATTTTCATTCACTATCAATCCCTACGCACTTGTTCAGGGTCAACCAGTTTTCTCCCAGCTGGTTTAAATTGGGGTAAAATCAGATGTACTCCAATTAGGATAATAATATGTCCAAATTACAATACCTATCAATATTTCCGTATGTTGTTTAATTTCAGCGCATAGCTAGTAGAGCTTACGGAATGGACATAAAGAGTAGAGCTTATGAAATAACATACGGAATAAACATATACAGGTAATATGGGACAAATCATAAATCATACCGACAAAATCTAAAAACTTTCTGTACATGACATGTTAATACGGAAAAAAAATCCAAACGGGCGAATAAAAATTTCAAACATTCGAAATCGATTGGTTCAAAAATATGAGGCGCAAAGTCCGTGCATGTTTATATTGGGCTCAACTCACACGTGCCATATTCTAACAACAATAGAAAAACTGCTTTAATTTTTCGTTTGTGCTATTGCGTTTACTTCTGAAATCTTGAAGCTTTTGTTCAGCGTGTCGCACGTAAAAAAAATTACATACATTAATATAATCACACCTTTATCCCCGGAAGGTTATGCATAGTTGAATTAACACCCACTTTTCACTAATCCTTGAATTCGGTACCACGGAATAGGGGATGACCCTATTGCCGTCGTCCGGCACTATTGTTGATTCAAGCCATGCATCTGAAACTGAGTATGGTCTGTATATATCTGTCTGATGTTAAACAGCCCTGTCCCTTAGTAGCCTTGTACGACACCGCATGGGAAGAGATGGGGTGGTCCAAATTCTACTCTGCCGGAAATCACGTGGCTCAATATTTTCGAGTATTCGAGCACTTCTGCGTAAACTATAAATAATTAATTCGATTGCGATAAAAGTTTTCAACTTGCTATGCTTATAAGCATAATGTAAATATTGGGCCCAATAGGTAGCGCTGCAATCGAGTTTATTTATTTACGAAATTTACCTAAATGCTGCCCACCCGATTAGCTATTTTATTTGCGATATCTGAATTGAACCTTTTAAAAGCGATTTTTTTTATATCACTTAGGTGGCAGACAAGCGCACGGCCTACCTCATGGAAAGTGGTTACCGTGGCCTATGGACGTGTGTAACACCAAAGAAGCCACACTCGCGCTGCCGAACATATAAGCACATAATTTCTGTGCCGTCAGTGTAGAGGACAAAGCAGGACAAGCCTTTAGTCATACCACTGACACCACAAATTCTCCAGTGAGCTCTGGCTCTGGTGATTACAATCCCCGTCAGTCTACAGAAGTAAAACTTAGCCATGTACAGTCAGATCTTAACGGTCGATCTTAACAAACAAAGTATTCAAAATGTTCTTAATACCTTGGTTTTCCCTCCTTCCTGTTGAATAATTGTTCTCATATTTGATACACACCTATAGTTCGGACGATAATATAATTTAAATCAATAAAAAAGTTTGGTCATCATTAATATCATCGTCATCATCAATAGTTATCAAGATCATAATATCGCCAAGGCACAGCGACACATGACGGGGCGGCGCGGTATGGCCGCCGACGACGCGTTCATTCATTTTTGTATTCTACCTCCTAAGTTCTTACAATTTCTCGCTTGTGTATAAAAAACTGTTATTATTGTAATCTGTTTGAACATTGATGGCACTAATGCACGGAAAAACTCTAATGAGTTTATGTGGCATTCTTATGACGAATGTTTTGTATTTAATTAAATAAATAATTTAAAAAAAAAGATCATTTTAAGTACTTCGCTGGTCAAGATCAATCTGATGATGTCTGTACCAGCCGGTGTTAGTGCCACCGCGTTAGTTGGGAGTGCTATCTGCATCCAGTTTGTGTGTGTCTTTCAAATAAAGGTGTGGCACGTGTGAGTAAAGCCTAAGGTATATTTCAATGTTTATACCCCCGGCGAGTACAATTTTATGCGATTCCGATTGTTCCTTTTTAACTACGTTA
Organism: Eilema griseolum; assembly: GCA_963662185.1. Lineage (NCBI taxonomy): Eukaryota > Metazoa > Arthropoda > Insecta > Lepidoptera > Erebidae > Eilema > Eilema griseolum. The sequence goes on from OY759243.1 coordinate 6,769,694, forward strand.
TGGGATTCCAATCCGAATGTGTAAATGTGTGTGAATCCGAATAAAATCCATATTTTATTACCGATATATGTATATGTATCCGCGAAAATTTGGTTAGAATTTTGTAGGTAAGCAATTTGACTAAAATGTATTACTTAAATAAAAATATTTATTGATTGAAATGTAAGATACTAGACGAAACAGATTTACGAGGAGGGAAGAGAGGATGAGGGTTTTATTAGCCCTACTCCTAATACATGCAAGAGTGACCTCACAAATTGGGAACAAATTTTACAATAATATACAGAAAAGCTTTTATTCTTCATCTTCAAACGCTCTGTTTCTCATTAAAAACAAATAAATAAAAAAGCTAAAAAGTAATTATACTAATAAAAGATGATGAGAAAAACGCGGTCTTGAATGATACAAAGACAAAGGTAATTAAAATAAATGTTCCAATTTTAAAAAAGCCATTATCAACTAGAATAAAATTATAAAAACAAAATTAACTTCCTCTATGACCATTTAGTTTAACCTTACAAATTATTAGAAAAATAATTAAAAGATAAAATACCTGTAGAGGCTGTAGGTATATTACACGCTATGCCAATTTCTGAAGAAAAAGATTGACATAATAATGCCGCTGTCGTTCCGAACAAAAAAGAAGAAATAATAAGTGACTTTATAATCCGAAACAAATTGGAAACTTAATCCCAGTTATAGACAGAGATAGGAGCTGACCTAAATTATATTTTAAATCGAGAACGAGTCGCAAATCACCCACGCTGTAAGATATAGGCCAAGCGAAAAATTACACTGAAATGAAATGCAAATTAGAAAAATTTATTATTATCCTGTGGTCAAATAAAATGGAAAATCCCCAAGAGGGGAATACGGGAAGTGATTAATAAAAGCCCCCAAGATTTCGGTCGTAAATGTAATAAATACACTTAATAATTTCATATACATAAGTATCTCCTTTGTTCAACTTTTCGATTTCACGAGGAAAATGTATGAAATACGCTATTTTTTTTTTTTTTTTACGTGCGCAAAATCCCCACGGATACCTCCCCACCGGAGCCGGTGGAGGAGGTTATGTCGGACTCGAACCGACTAAAACGCACGCCGCCTGTGGGTCGTTTCGGTTGCCGAAGGTGAGGTTGACAGGCATATCCCTCGCACCCCGGCCGACCCAGGGCCATCTCTCACGATCTGGCCCTCTTCTCGGGTGTGGGGACCACAGAGTCCCCAACTCGTCCCCGGAAACGGGGAGGCGCGCCACGCGCGCCGCCGCCGTGGCCTGCTTCTGCCAGGGTGACAGGCGGCTTCACCTGTCACCCCCAGGCCGGCGCTCATGGGGGGCGGAGGTCGTTCATCGACCTCCGACGCCCGAGTTGCCTTCGTGCGCGGGCAGCTTGTCTAGCGATCCTTCGTCGCTCCCGCTGCCGCTCTCGCCCCGCCTCCTCCTTCACGAGCATTACTTGCTCGCAGAAGGAGGCGCCGGCCGCCCACGCATCCGCGCAGCGAACCATCGCCGCGAGCAAGGTGGAGAGCGTGAGAACCCTCACTCCCAGGGCCGCCACAAGCTCCCGCCTCGGCGTCTCCCACGCCGGACACTCGGTGAGCGTGTGCGGACCTGAGTCCTCGCTCGCGTCGCAGTGATGGCACTCGGACGTTGGCTCTTTCTGCATCCGACGCAGATACTTTCCGAAGCATCCGTGCTCGGTGATCATCTGCGTCAGACGGTACGAGAGGCTGCCGTGTGGCCTCTCTAGCCACTCCCCCATGATGGGTCTTACCGCCGTTACTACGGCGTGCCCTGCGCTTGGTTGCCCAAGTCGTCTCTCCCATTCCGCCACCATTTCCCTGTGGAGCCGGGATCTCACGGCCCGAATTTCTTCGGGCTCGGGATCGTGACCCCGCTCCCGCGCCGCCCTTCGGAACCGGTATAGCGCCGAAAGGCATCTCGCTTCCAGGATCCATGGTGGGGATCCGGCGAGGAGACTCGCCGCGTTGAAGGATATCGTGCGGTACCCCCTTATGATGCGGCACGCCAACTTCCGCTGCGGACGCTGCAGCAGGAGCATGTGCCGATCACTCAGGGTGTCCGCCCACACGGGACACCCGTACAGGGCCATGGACCGCACGACACCCGCGTAGAGTCTCCTGCAGGAGTCCTCCGGGCCCCTCAGGTTGGGCAGTAGCCGCGCCAGAGCGTTGGCTGTGCCCGCCAATTTGGGGCCCAGACTTCGGAAGTGCTTCCCGAAGTCCCACCGGCCGTCAAGCACGAGCCCCAGATATTTCATCTGGGGCTTGATGCCGATGAGAGTGCCTCCCACTGTCAGACTGGAACCAGGTGGTGGCGTGCGCCGAGGTCCATGAAAGAACATGGCCTCGGATTTATGCAAAGCCACCTCAAGGCCCAGCCGCCGGATCCGTTCCACGACTTGAGCAACCGCGGTCGTGGCCCTCAGGATCGCTTCGCGGTGTGTAGCCCCGCTCGCCGTCACTAGCGTGTCGTCCGCATAGCACGTGACGGCGGCGCCGTCCGCAAGCTCACCGCGAAGCACCCAGTCGTATCCAATGTTCCACAGTAGCGGCCCGAGAACCGATCCCTGTGGAACACCGCACGACATCTCACGCCGACCGACGCCGGTCGCACTTGGGTAGATGACGGCTCTCTCCGTCAGGTACGCCCCGACTATGCGGCGGAGGTAGAGAGGCACACCGTGGTACACGAGTGCCTCTCTGATGCAACTCCAGGGCAAGGTGTTGAACGCGTTGGAGATGTCCAAGGACACCGCCAACGTCACCTCGCCCCGGGCAACTGCCTCCTCCGCCAAAGTCCTCACGCGCATGATGGCATCCACGGTGGACCGCCACCGGCGGAAGCCATATTGGGCATCCGCCAGGTCCGGCCCCCTACCAGAGAGGTGCTCGACGAGGCGCTTCGCAATAACTCTTTCAAAGAGCTTGCCCACCTCGTCGAGCAACACAATGGGCCGGTAGCCGGACGGTTCGTCCGCCGGGCGACCCTCCTTTCGGATGAGGACCAGTTTCCCCGTCTTCCACATCTTCGGAAACTGGCCCCGCTCCAAGCATGCGCTGAGGAACCCTCTAAGTCGGGGTTCGAGACCGTCTTCTCCCAGAGCTAGGACCCACGCGCGGCCTGGAATGCCGTCGGGTCCCGGGGCGGTGCTCTTCTTGGCTCTAAGCCTTCGCACCGCCAGCTCCAGTTCTACCCAAGTGACCTCGGGGACTTCGTCGTCAACTACCACACTGGGCGCCACAGGCGACCGAGGTGGCGGAGTCATCTGCGGCGGAACGTGTTCCGCTCGCGCCGGGAACAGGGACTCGACCACTCCACCGAGCAGAGCTGGCTGGAGAACCCGTGTCAACGGCGGGGCCCGGGGGCGCAGCTTTCCTCTTACCATAAGGTAAGGCCGCCCCCATGGGTCCCGCTCCAGCGTCTCCATGAGCTCCTTATAAGCCGCGGCTTTCGCCCGCTTAATCTCCGCTCGGAGGGCATCTCTGGCCTCCCTGTATCCCACATGAAGCTCCGCCACTCGGGGCTCCGTATCTGCGGTTCGGCTACGCCTCCTACGGAGTCTGGTCCACCGGCGGTGCGCGATCACGCAGGCTTGCCGTAGCCTCGCGATCTCCGCAGACCACCAGTAGACCCGACGCCTCGGACTGTAGGGTGGTGCCCTAGGCATCGCAGACACGAGTCATGGCCTCCCGGAACCACACCGCCTCATCGTCGATATCGACAGGCCTGTCCGGCGCAATGGCCCAGGCCTGTACGATGGCGGCCTCCAGGAGGACCTCCCGATTCAGTCTCCCAAGCACCCAGCGTGGCTCGCGTGGGGCCGGTATGACCGGCGCATCACCCGCGGGGGGGGGAGACATCAAACCGAACGTATCGGTGATCCGCCAGTGTCTCCACCCCCACAACAACACGCCAGTCCCGCACACGGTGCGACAGCGAAGCGCCTGCGAACGATAGGTCGATAATCGAACTGCGCTCCGCGGTCACGAACGTGGCTTCGGCCCCGCGATTCTGGAGAACTAGACCGTGATTAGCAGCCCAGCTCTCCAGAGCCCTTCCTCGTGGGTTCGTGTGCCGGGACCCCCAGGTCACTGACCAGGCGTTGAAGTCCCCGAGCACAAGAACCGGATGAGGATGACAGGCGTTGACGACGTCGGTCAGTCGCTCCAGCGACTGCCGGTACTCCCCTATGCGTCGGTGTAGGCTCGGCGTGAAATAGACGGCCACGACCGCAATCTCCCCCACACGCGCCGCTACGATGCCATGCTCCCTTGCCACGACAACAGGGGGGGGGGCACCCATAGCGGCGTTATACACCAGTGCCGCCGACCCGTCCAGGTCGACCACCCAGGCAGGCCCCAGGTGCCGGTGGGTGTACGGATCGGCGACAGCGGCGACGTGTACGGACCACTGTGCCATGCTCTGGAGCAGAAGACCCTGAGCATCGGCACCGTGGCCCACGTTCGCCTGCAGGATGCGGAGCTGAGGATCCATTATGGAACCATCTCCGCATCCCGCCGCGAACTTTGGGTGGAGCTCCCGCCTTGCGGCTTCGGCTCCCCCCCGGTGCAGGCCTTGCTACCAACCCTATGGTCGGCCGGTTTGCCCCCCGCTGCACACCTGAAGCAGTGCAGCGGAGCTTCGCAACCACCGGCCGTATGACCGGGTTGGCCACAGCGGAAGCAGCGGTCACCGACCGTCACCGCCGCCGTGCACTGCACCCCCACGTGGCCGACCGACAGGCACCTAAAACACCTAGTCGGTCGAGCCTGCAGGAGCCGGACCTGCACCCGCACCACGCCTCCCACGGCGAGGAACCCTCGGTCGGCAGCCTTTTTGGCTGCTGCGATGGGGCAGCCGACAACTGCCGCCCCCAGTCCGCGGCGGCCGAAGCGGATTGCTCCGACCTTCACCGCCTCTAGGGGGCAGCCCCCGGCCTCCGCCACGGTGAGGCGGATTTGCTCCGCCGTGATGGAGTCGTCCAGGTCCGAAATGCGCATTTCTGCGCACTTGTTGGGCCTGGACACCCGGACGTCGGCTGCGTCCAGCGTTTCCCGAAGCCTAGCCGCTAGGGCATCGGCCTGGGGACCGCTTGACGCGCCGGGGATCTCGAATAACCGAGCACCCGTCCGAGTGGGTTTCACCCGGATGGGGCCCGGCATATCGAGTGCCCTCATGTCGACGCAGACTCTCGCCTGCGTGACAATTTGGGCGTACTGCACGCCCCTATCCGCCGCCTCCGCCGTCATCGTAAGGACGACGGCGGTTGAGCGGGGGACGCGCAGCCTCCCCGGCACTCCCCTCGCAGCAGCCTCGGCCCTCCTGGCCTTTTTGGCTGCCTTTCGGTTCGCCTTGCGCCGCTTTTTGGAGGCGCCGGCAACCTCCCAGCCCCCCTCCGGCGAGGAGCTCGTGGCGGCTATACCCGCCGAAGTTCGGGCCAGAGCTGGGGCCGGGGCTAGGGCTGGGGACTTCTTCCCCTTGCCCTTCCCCTTCCCCCTTCCCCTGGGCCGGGCAACTTGCGCATCCTGGGGGGGGCTCCCAGCCCCCGCAGCGAGAGCCGCCCGAGCGGGTGGAGCGGCAGGGGCGGCAAACGCAGCGGACGGGCTGCTGGCCGACCCCTGCGGGGACCCCGCCACTACCGGACAGGTGGGGCCCCTCTTAACCGCCCCGGCATATCCGGCCGGAGCCGCCAGGGGCGGTCGGCGGCTGGAGTCCATTATGGACTCCAGCCAGCTCCGGGTGCGCTCCTCCTGCGCCACCCGCCACGCCCGCTGCTCCGCCAGCGCCTCCTCCTGGCGCTTCTCCATGGCAGCTATTGCCGCCATGCAGAGCGCCAACGGGTCCGCAGGCCGAGCCGGCCGCAGCACCGGCGACTCCTGCCGAGCTGGTCGGGCCGGCGACTTCGGCGGCTCCGGCCGCGGCGACTCCGACGGCGCTAGAGGCTCCGGCCGCAGCGGTGACCTCGACCGCACGGGCAACAGCGGCCGCGCCGGCCGTCCCGACGGCGTCGGCTGCAACAGCGGCTCCGGCCGCAGTGGCGACCTCGATCGCACGGGCAACAGTGGATGCGCCGGCGGCGTCGGCTGCGCCACCAGTCGCCGCCGCGCCGACCGCGTAACGCGCTCCGCTGGCAGCCCAGCGACGACCGCTTGGAGGCTCGCCAGATCGGCCGCCATCCTCCCCATCTCCTTGCGGTAATCGGCCGCCATCCGCTCATTGCTCTCCAGGAGCTCCAGGTGCCTCCTGCCCAAATGAGCCCTGTCGAGCTGCAACTCGGCTAACTCCGCCTTCAGGAGGTCGAACAGCTCGACAAGCCGCGTCGTCGCCTGCGTGACCCGGTGCTCCTCCGGCGTCGGAGAATCGGTGCGGGCCCCGGCCCAACCTTCTAGGGCTTCTATCACCTCCTTGGATATACTGTCGGCGCGAGGCAAGGGTAAGGACGCCGCCGAGGTGGAGGAACTCGGCGGCGCTTCCACATCCTCCGGGGCCCTGAGGCTATCACCACGCTGCAGCTGCGTGCGGCTGACCGCTAGCAGCTTCGGCGGTGGTGGATGCAGCGTCTCGTCACCGTCGTGACTGCTGCTGGTGGAAGAGGAGTCGGTCAAGGTGAGCTCCAAGTCCGACTCCGTCTTCTGTGGTGGAGGGGAAGGAGGAGGAAGAGACTTCTTCCTGAATCTCCTCTTCCGCCGTACAGATTTCCGGGTCTGTAGGCCCACCGGGCTGTTCGCCCTACTCCTCTCCGTGGCGGTGTCGAGTTCCTCCGACACCGCGGTTTGGGACGCGACCTCCGCGTCGTGGTGCTGCGCGACCTCCGCGCAGACTGTTCTGCTTGGTTTGGGTTTTAATGTCAATAATGAATTTTCCATGTAAATCCCACGAGTAGAACCGATAAAATTACACTCCCCGGGTGACGGCCATTCCGGGAAGCGGGGTACATACTACGGAGGTCCCCTGGTATCCGTAGGTTTTAAGCGACTTCGCTGTCGGGTTTTTTTCAGACTTTTCCTTGTCGCGGGCCGGCCAATTAAGGCAAGCCCCGCGGCCTTCAGAATATCGGCTTCCCAAGTGTGGCTAGCACTCAGGTCGTTGTCGATATCCTGGAGGTTACGCGACGCGGGAGAGCAGCCAACTCTCCCAGCACCGACGGTGGCACGAATGCCTGCCAGCCTCTGCGCGAGCAGTAGGCCGGCCCGTCCCTGGATCCCATGGATCCTTGTGTCGCCCCCATGTCCCCTCTGAAAGCAGAGGGATACCGGGAGCGACAGGCTAGCCCTAAAAAGGGCTGTTTGGGATGGAAGGGATTCTACGAATCCCTTCCCGCGGGCCTTGCAGGTCCGCCATACCACGACCCCCTCAGGGTCAGCTAGCCCTAAAAAGGGCTTGTCGGGTTATTGGTCGACGGCTAGCAGAGCTCCTTCTCCTTGGAGTCAGAGTCTACTAACCGTCGTCCAGGGTGCACCAGCCTCCCCGCTTCCGTTCCCCAGGACCGCGGTCCAGAGGGAAAAGAAACAGGTAAGCCAACGTGGAGGTTACCCAACCCGCACCCCATGAAATACGCTATTATGTGATATAGATCTGAAAAAAAAACCTAAAATTATATTGAGAGAATTTTGTGTATGATGGTTTGTTAGAAATGTGAAATGTGGAACATGGGGTTCGAATTAGGGCTTGGATGGTCAAAACGAACTAAAAAGAAAGCTTTGAATGCCACCAAGACCAACGTATCGATGACAATGATCATTATCATTGTCATCAATCAATCAAAATGGACAGTTTTTTTTTGTTTTTATAAAAGAATATTAGCAACTGCAATTACTAACATTCCCTCTAACCCCTCCAATTAAGCTAAATTGCTTGTGCTAGGAGTGGGTTCACGTCGGTAGTGTAATGTCCAGAATTCGATCCCGGGACCTCTCGATCGTAAGGCTGACTGCTTAACCACTAAGCCACCGACGCTTATATTTGGGAATATAAAAGCTAGAACAAGAACTTGAACTATAAGTCATACTAGCTATTCTCTGAAACGGTAACAGCAGACCGATTCCTACACTTTGAAACCTCACTGCTAGTTAAAGTTTGGAAGTCAGTCAAGAAGCTATTCCTAGTAACGGTAACAGTAGACAGAGTCCTACGATAAAAAGTCTCACTGCTAGTTAAAAAGTTCGGAACTTAGGCTATACGTCGTACCTACCAGTTATTCCTAGTAACTATAACAGTAGACCAAGTCCTACGCTGGAAAGTCTCACTGCTATTCAAAGTTCGGAAGTTAGTCTATAAAGCGTACCTACGAGTTATTCCTAGTAACAGTAACAGTAGACAGAGTTGCACGTATTGAGAATACCCTTAATTCCACAGTATTATTATTGGACCTGACCGGTTTCGCCTTACGGCATCCTTACGGTTTACGGTTTACAATCGGATGTAAACCTTTGAGGATGCCGTAAGGCGAAACCGATCCTCAAACCGAGTACCAAGGCGAAACCAAGTTCTCAATATGTGGAACAGCAAATTCCACTAAGTGCCATCAATCAACAGTATAAATAGTCAGTAGACAGAGTCCTACGATAAAAAGACTCACTGCTAGTCAAATTTCGGAAGTCAGTCTATAAGTCGTACTACCTATAAGCTATTCCTAGCAACGGTAACAGTAGAAAAAGTCCTACACTATGAACCCTCATCGCATAGTCAAAGTTCGGCCACAGAGCCTTATAAATAAAGACGTGGCGCAATCGCAGGCCACATCTATCACGGAAGCTAATGATTGATTACTCTGACCGCTGCCAATACGTTTATTTTCGTGGGGCTGGATTTTTTCAGAATTGATTGCTATGTTTATATGCGAGGTCATTTACGGTACTATAGGGTACTCTGTCAGGAATTACTTTGGTTTTGAAGTTCATAAGATGTTAGGGTTATATTGGCATCTGTATTTTACCGTCTGTACCATGGTGTGTGTTCTGATGAGCTCTTCCAATTAGTCCCACCCTCTCTTTTCCTACACAGGACAACACTTGCAGGTCTTAGATATCACCTGCACACGGTGCAGAACATCCGATCAAGAACCAAGCGGTTCGGCGACTCTTTCCTCTGTCGCACAATTAGGGCCTGGAATTCATTACCAGCTCTCGTGTTTCCTTCTTCCTACGGTCCCGGGTCCTTTAAGCGGGGCGTGTAAAAGCATATGATGAGGCCGTCAAGCTGAGTGTCACCATTGTCACATGGTGTGTAAGTAATGGTGAACCTCTTTTCTGAGACTTTGCCTTCAGCTTACCATCAGGTAAGGCGATTTCTAATTGACATTATCTATATATAAAAAAAAAACTTATAGGTATTAATCAACGTATTGACAACCTGTGTGGTGTAGGAATAGAAAGTTCCAGGAAGGAAGAACTTCAGCTTCAATATTTTCATATACCGGCTTCTTCTTCTACCATCGAGGCCTTCAAGTCAGGGGCTACCATTTTGAAATTAACAGCACCTGGATTAATGACTCATATCTTCTAGACTGCACCTCAGCTTTTCAGTATCATGCAGAGTGCAATCAATTGACGGATGAAATATAAAAAAAACCGTTATTTTTTTTAAATATGACGAATAATTCCTTTCCTTCATTTCAAGGAGCTTTGCTCCGTATAAATCCTTCATACTGACATTTAAGTACCCTCCTACTTTTTTGCACGAAACCTTCTCAAACATATACACGGTATATCCTATCCAACCCTTAAGGAAATCAGTTTAAATGGGCCAAGATCGAGAGGTCCCCAACCGACCCCATAGATCAATCATGGCGACAGATCGGAGCCCAAACTAAAAATAATAGATTATTTTTAACCCACACATTAGGCGTTGACGGTTCAATTTGTTTCGAAGTTCCCAGTTTATATTCTTGGGAAAATCTGTAACAGGAAGGTACAGGAAAAAACCGCGGTAGCCAAGTGGTATGGGTAATGGACTGCTGAGACGAGGTCTCGGGTTCGATCCCAGGTATTACCATGGCACACACCAATGACTTAACGATGCTTTTCGAAGTTATGTGTGTATTTATCGCCGGTTTATAAGTGCTCGGTTAGTGGCAATAGGCTCACCACCTATTACATTGGGACCTAAACATAAACTGGCGAAATGTGGGTTCTAGCACCTCTGCCTACCCATTCGGGGAATATAGGCGTGAGTTTATGTTATGTGTGGAAGGTACTTAAATTTAATATATTCAAAGTAGAAACTGAAGGAAGCTAAGATTCCTAGCAGTCTCTGAAAGCATATGAAAAGCAGCGTGTAGCAGAACGCTGCTTTTCATATACTTTCAGAGACTGCTAGGAATCTTAGCTTCCTTCATTTTCTACTTTGAATCCTATTAATATTAATCTCATTCACATTTAAATGGCTGAACGGTGCTCATAAGAATTTGATACAGGGTTATAATTTAGTCGGAAATAATACATAGGCTACTTTTGATTCTTGGAAGAGGTTCCCATGCGGGAGTGGGAACAAAAATTCCAGGCGGGTGAAGCAGCAAACATCAGCTCAACTAGCCCATGGCAGTCCACTGCTGGACTAGGTCTCTCCAAATGTTGGGTTTAGCCTACTGTTTCCACGCTGGCCGGACGGGTTAGTAAATAGTTTTATTTAGCGTTTTCCATCTCTCGCAGTGATATCGTCTGCATATTTTTCCGTTAGTCGCCTCTTAAGACATTCTTCGGATGAGATGACTTGTATTGTTTCTCCGTTATCACACGGACAAACATCAGCTAGTCATATATAAACTTGTAATCTAATATGGATGGATTTTAAATGAATAATACGTATCCCGGATTTCCCATAGGAATGGGAAAAAAACAAATCCGATAGCAGTCCACTGCTGGACATAGGCCTCTACTGACTGAGTTTACTTTGTACATTATACGAATAGGCATTTTGATATTCAGTTGAACTGATATCTACATTTTATGGAGTTATTATGGTCCACATGTAGCAGCTGTACGTACGGGCCATGATTGATTAACTGAACCGAACTCAGGACGAGAACTGACTTCATAAATAGAACAGACGTGAGGCGAGTAATGGCCGAAATTGATAATCTGGTTGAGATCTTCAGACATAGGTATATTATTACACATAGACCATATACATTATTAATGCTAGCTGTTCCCTGCGGAAATTTTGATCCCGTTCCCGCAACCCATGGAAACGTACTCCTGGGATGAAAAGTAGCCCATGTGTCTATTTATCTTTACTACATTCCAGCCAGATTCGTTCCGTAGTTAGAGCTTGACTGAATAACAAACATACAAACATCGTTAAAAACTTACTTTTTTATATTACAAACTAGCTGACCAGTTTCGCCCGAGCCATATTTTAAAACTTCATATCACTTCATTCGTTCTTAGTTTTCAAATAATATATGGAAAATTACTGGATTTGTTGACATTTATAATCCCTACTCCGCTTGATTAAGTAGTAGCGTGACGATATATAGCCTGAAACCGTCGTCGATAGACGGACTATTCAATACAAAAATAAATTTTCAATTCAAACAAGTAGTTTCTAAGATTAACGCGATTAACGATTCAAATAAACAAATAATCTCTTCAGCTTTATAATACTTAGTAGTATAGATAGGAGTTGAATAATAGAAAGTAGGACTACTCTAACACAATTATATAAAGCAAATGGTACTTCGCACACAGAATCCGCAGCTTCAATTATAATATCTTCTCGTCTGTATTAATATAACTAAAACGCTTACATTACTGAAATGTTCCCACAAAACAAGCACTTAGCACATTATCAAAGCGCGGCCATTTTGTCCATAATTCGATATAACGTTGTTTATTTAACAAATTTATACAGCAAAGCGTAAGTTATTACGGTGAACCGATTAAATAATATTTCCATAGGTTGGCAACTCACGTGCTTACTGTCTAGAACTCCAAGCTGGTATAGGGCTGTCACTTTATATAGCTGAACGACTCATGATTTCTTTTTGCGACTAATTTACCAACAAGATCTGAAAATCAATTCTGCTAATAAAATTATATTCATAATTCAACTCTCGATCTCCCAAATGTCCAAACGAACACGGTTTCAATTCGAAAGAGGACCAATTTTCTTTGAAATTTGTGTTAGTAGAATGCCGTTTTTGACAATTAATTTGATTTTGACAAATCAAGACTGAATTTTCAAATTAAAAGAAATGGCTTTCTGGTCTTAGCGTGAGAATAAGGAACACATAAGAGATATATTCGTGTGTTGTCACCTAATAAAGGGCAAAAAATCGAAGAAACTCCATCTCGGTTATTGATACAAACCGCAAGGTATATCTGATTGCAAGCAAACAAAAGTGCCAATTTATGCACCAAAACCAACGAGGCAATACTAAAATATTTGATTAAATAATTTAAATATTCATGAACGGGTTCTTCCACAATAAGAAGGGTTTTTAGGGTCGACCGAGCTTGCATTGTTTCTCACGTTCAAAAGCAATAATGTTTGTTTTCATTCGAAGCGTTGTAAGTTGGTTTGTCACATAAGATGTATACCTAAATAAGATTTGACTTTGACGATAACTATGGTAAAAAAATTATCTTTTGTACCTAGTATTTCCATTGTTAGTAGTAAGAATTTCGTGAATAAAAATTCAGCTATAATAATATACGTGACAACCCTAGCGCTTCTCGCATATGAACATTTCCTCTTAGCAGATAGTTTACGAACCATAATGTAATACTTTCGTCGATGTACGCGTCATTTGGCCATAACTTTCATTTTAACACTTATCCGGTCTCGATTTTAGGGTTTTCCTTGTATTTCACTCGCGTACTCCTTTGGAAACTCTCATCTCTTAGATCTATGTTAGCAGTTTTATATGGTGCAGGGTGCTTAAATAACAATGATAACCAATTACCATGTAATAGTAGCCTATGTGCTATTCTAGACTACTTTAAAAGTAACAAACAACAACGCTGTGGAATAACTGCCGGCTGCGGTTTTCCCAAGTGCTAACAATATGAGGTTCTTCAAGAGGGGCATTAGAAGGTTTTTTTCAGGGTCGGCAGTGCGAGTGTAACGCCTCTGGAGGCCGCACACGTCCATAGGCCACGGTAACCACTTCCTATCAGGTAGGCCGTGTGCTTATCTGCCACCTAAGTACCACTTAGAAAAAAAAACACTTTTCACATTTATAATATTAGGTTTATTGGTTGGTAACTTTGAGAATACTAAACAGAAATATTATAAAGTGGGTGCTAGTACCTCTGCCTACCCCTTCGGGGATGTAGGCGTGAGTGTATGTTATGTTATGTTATGTTAAATGTTATAATGATTTAATGCTGAAATGTACCTGTCGATGTTTAATACATCATTCATCAATTTTCGTCCAGTTGTCACTCTAAATCATGTTTTTATTTTCACAGTATTCCACGTATTCATAGTAGTAAAATAGACTATTAAATGAAATCTCCTAATCTATTACCATCTTCTCTTTGTATCCTCCCAAAATCAAATTAACACCAACAAATCCTTTAGATAAAATCTTTTTCAATCAGATGATCGAGTGTCTCTAAAATCGCTAGAATCTGAAGAGTCTTATCTATTCATGCAAATATACTCTGGCGGAGCAGTTAGGCATCATCGACTTAACCCTGTTCCATTAACCCTGCATTAATTGATTCCATGCAAAGCCGATCGGCGTTAGGCCGAGAGCGCATGGACGGGGGAAAAATTGTTGTTTTAATTCAAGTATAATACGTTCACGTTTTCGTAACAAATTGAACAATTTAATTGGTTTTGATTGAGTTTGATGGATTTTGGGTCGACTTATCGCAAAAAAATATGGAAATAAATATGTATACCTAAGTAAGAACAAGCATTTTAAACACACGTTAGGGTCTTTTCAAAAAATTGTTACCCGTGACAAGGCCGCCATTTGGAAATTATGTTATTTATGATTACATATGAAATTGGCGTTTTTTTGAAGAAATTGGAGGAAACCCAATTTTCAGTACTAATATTTTAGCTTTTTTTAGGAATTACTTTTACCTATTTTTAATCCAAATTTTATGGTTTTTTTTTTTTGTGTATAAAAGAACATTATGCTAACAAACACCTTTATTACACTTTTGAAAAGTGACAGCTTTAAAAAAGTAATACGAAATGCTACATAAAAATGGATAGCATTTAGGAAGTACGTATTTTTGAAATTCGAATTTATTTTATCAAGCGGTCAATAAAAACAAAATTTAATACAGAGTTTTAAAATCTTGAAATCAACTTTCAAACAAAATATAAATAATGGAAATAGCTATTAAATTACAGAAATAACGAACTCATGAATCTGTAAGGAAATTTCGGCAATTACATAGGTAAAAACCTAATATATGTGTTAATTGGTGTCTGATAAACTTTATTTCTATTCTATTCTAAGATCCAAAGTGTTAATCTCGGCGTTGAAGATCAGGCGATATAGGCTTTTGTAAAAGATATAATAGACCATTGTGTAGACCAAATAGATTAAAAATAGCCATTCCGCCAAGACCTGAAATTCATTACTAGCTCACGTGTTTCCTTCTTCCTACAGTCCCGGGTCTTTTAAGCGGGACGTGAAACAGCATCTGATGAGGCCACCAAGCTGAGTGCCACCATTGTAACATTACTTAGTGTCTGTAATGGTGACCCTCTTTCCTGAAACTTTGCCTTTAGCTTACCATCAGGCGAGGTGAAGTCGGCGTGTCCTAAAAAAAAACCCTTGAATGAAGAAGACGCAGAAATACCATCAGTCCGATAAAAGTTAGTGTTTCTATGGAAGATATCAGTCTATCGTATCTCACCAATTCCAAAGGCCCATTACTTAATTAATATCTGAACACCTTTAATAAAATAGAAATGTGAAACTTCAAACTGAAAAGCTTTTTATCCATGTTTTCAAAAGCGTGATGTCAGCTCAAAGAGATTTCTAAATCCTTTGAGATGTCTGATTAAACTGAAGTAGGTAGGCATATTGATCTTTTTTTTTATAAAGTATGGGATATTTGAAACTCGTCTTTGACGATCTTCTGCTTCAAACTCTGTTCCAATCAGTCTTAGTGCCATTCTAACTTGCACCTTCTTGCGTTCCGGGGTCCGCTCTCCTGCAATTTCAATATATGGTTTATTTTGCTTTTCACAGCGGTGAGGTAGGGTAGCCAGAGCTCATTGGAGAGTTTGTGCTGACAGTGGGAAGACTAAAGCCTTGTCCTACTTTGTCTTCTACACTGACGGCACAGAAACTCTGTACTCACAGGGTTGGCAGCGCGACTGTGACTCCTCTGTTGTTACAAACGTCCATAGGCCACGGTATCCACTTTCCTTTAGGTGGGCCGTGTGCCTGTCTGCCACCTAAGTGGTATAAAAAAAAATAAAAAAAGAGGTGAAGAGTGAGATTACTTCAATTTTTAGATAAGTATACTGAAAACTTCGACAAGGTTCGGAAGCATGTTTAGGAATGTCCTTGCATGACGGTCTAATTCTTTGCCGAGGGCACAACTAACTGAGCATTTGTTTCTGACCCGTGGTCCGATCTCGCCTTTTGAGTTCGAACTCCATCTTCTGATCTATATAGCAGAATGTTATTTTTAAACTTTCGCGGTGTGAATTCATAATTATACTAGGTATCGGGACTTCTCGCGATCATTCCAAAACTTCATCAACCCAAAGTCCTCTCCACTGATCGCCACTACTAGTCACGGATTGTGCGTGAAGCCATTGAAATCAAAAAACATAAAAATTTCAATAGAGAAGATGGATTCAAGCTATCCGGAACGTGGAATCCAGTGATTAAGATACTAAAACCAAAAAACACAGTGCCGTTAAAAACTGACATAGTGAGTGTGGTGTGTCGCCAGCCTAACCGCTCAAAAAATGTTCCCCGCATACATCTCGACGCTCGAAGACTAGTCAAGTCTGGTCAAGAGGGTGCTGCAATGCATCCGAAACGTCGGCAGAAATAGTAAATTCCAAGATATAATTCGCGAGAAGTCCCGATACCTAGTATAATTATATATAGCAGAAAATATGTGTTCTATATACATACATACATATAATCACTCCTTTGTCCCTGGAGAGCTAGTCAGAGGTGAATTAACACTCACATTTCACCAATCATTGGATTTGATCCCACGTAATAGAAGATGAGCTTTTTGTCGTTTTTCGGGATTTTGTCGGACGATGCATCTGAGGCGAAGTCTGAAGGACTTACCTGTCTCTAATAGTCTTTGCGCTATTACTACTAGTAATCAGGTCCTTTTTGACTAACAGCCCTCTTCCCCTTTTAGGACTAAGAGACTAGCGCATTGCTTCGTTAGACCCTTAGACAGTATATAAACTCTATAGACGCAGCAAATGTCACATAAAACGGCGTAAAAAATGGCTACTACTTCGGTACAATTTTGCATATTATACAAGCATCCCATAATATGCACACATTGACAGTATAAAAGAACAATATTACTTTAGATGACAAAGAAAAAGGAAGACGAATGACATTAGACATTATTAATAAAAAAAAATATAAATCAATCCTGCATATTTTGTCAGAATATAACGATAAAAATTGATCGTATGTGTCTTTAATTATTTGTCAGAAGTGGTATGTGAAAAAGCAAAGACGTTTTAACAAACATTTGTCTCATTCTACGCTCGTAACTAAGAAAAAGTTATAAAAGTGGGATATTAATTCTATTCTTGCAACTAGTTATTTAATAGCGATAGAAAAATCAGCTCTTGTAACTGCTTAAGTGAGTTTAGATAGTTACTTAACCGCGGTAAATAATTCTTTTTTTGTAAATGGTTACGAGATTTCAGTTACGAATATGGATGAAAGGGGATTACACACACAAAACGCGCTTTTTTGCTATGTATTTTGTTAGCAAATCTTTGTCTATATAGTATACGTTCTAAGCTTAGAAAGCGTAACTAAGTGACAGGCATTGGTAGCATTAATAAAATATTAACGGGCATTTAGAGCTTAACCCTCAACCTACGCATGATGTTTTTATTTATCAATTTTAGTTTAGTATTACTAGGTAGTAAAAATAAAATATTAAAAAGGAAGCTAAAAGCCTTATTAAAGAAATCGGACAGAGGCTCATCGAGGCGACCGGTGACACTCGTTCCGGGTCGTTCCTGGTCCAAAGGCTGTCCATTGCCATCCATCGTGGCAACGCAGCAAGTGTTATGGGCACTTTTGCACCGGGAGCGATCAGGGGCGGGTTATTTGATTAGTAGTTTTGACATATTGTATTATAATAAATGTATTATGACTTTGGGAATTTGTTAATAAACTGTACAATTCATTAACAATAAAAAAAAATTGGAATTTAAGGCCATTGCTTTAAAGTCTAAAATTAAATGTAATTTTTAGTAGTTTCGTGGTATGACTGTCAGTTTGTATTGTTTGTAAATAATAAAAAATAAGTAAAATTGATGTTCCAAAAATATATCAACCCACTTTCTGTTGACATATTCAGTAAAAGATGTTGTTAATGTACTTCCCACGTCCCTAGTAGCCGTTAACAGATTAAAAATATTTAAACAGTGATGACCCTCGGCTGATGCGTCGCCGTCGTGCTGATCAAATATTGAGTCACGTAAATGAGTTTAATATTAATTTTCAGAACTTGTTTTACATCGTTAATGTCATAATTTTATTACTTTATGTACGTTCCGGCACGGTACGAGTGAGATTTACTTGTTGCGGATTAGTCTCTCTGTCTTACATCGGATTGATAGTTTTGTACCTTTATGGGGTGGTTTAAACCGTTTGAGTTTGTACTATAACTATAGTTTTAACTACTCTAAAAAAATATCAAGTTGTAGATTCTACATTTCTTATACGATAGAGAGAACGCTATACAAAACCGAAGTAAAACGATCTTAACCGAACTCTCACTCTTCTTTCCAACAACGTGTGTATGGTATGTACCTATGACAAATTCAGAATTTAAAAATACATGTCTATTAACCGTCACACTCCAAGTTCTTATTTCAAACAAAAATATTCACAGAAACCTACCTAAAAACAAAAGAAAAAAATTCAAATTAAGAACTCATGTACAAAGATGTATTTTTAACACAGTTTCCATTAAAAAAGCAGAGCTTGAGCAGAGACAATGCGGGATTGTAACATGGATGGATAATTGTTTTCTTGATTAATTCAAAATGGAGATGCTCTCGTTTCCCCAGACAATTCGTCTTTACATGAAATGTATAATTAAAATGTTCCACCATCAGTGTTCTTTGGATAATGGTGGAGAAGATTTGTACTTTTTAACTTGTTGAAATATTCTCGTCTGATTATAATGTTGGGCTTGTCTCCCATGGGAGGCGTACCTAGCAGTTTAGATCATGAATGTAATGTTTTTCTTCTGTTAAAATTATTTTAATTTTCTCCTCATAATTTTAACGTTGTTTCTAATTGCGTTCGAGGTTTTATCTTGGAACCTGGGGCCCCTTATTTTTTTCGTATTTGTTTGGTTTATACAGCTTGTATTGAAACGACTGCCATCAGACCGAGCACTAGAAGAGAGTCTGATTCAGAGCCTCGTGTGTTATTTAACAGGTGTAGGTACCAACTAGCAGGTGAGGGAGCCTCGAAGATAATATACGGGGGGCCCTACTACGAACATTATTTTATTTTTATCGTATATTGAATTCTGAAAACTTCCCAAATATATTTCAATAAAATTAACCCTAGCGATAGTAGCCTAGTGGTATGGGTAATTGACTGCTGCGACGAGGTCTCGGGTTCGATACCAGGTTTATCATGGCACACACCAACGACTTTTCAATGCTTTTCGAAGTTATGTGTGTATTTATCGCAGGTTTATAGGTCCTCGGTTAATGGCAATAGGCTCGCCACCTATTACATTGGGACCTAAACATAAACTGGCGAAATATGGGTGCTAGCACCTCTGCCTACCCCTTCGGGGATATAGGCGTGAGTTTATGAGTTTATGTATGAATGTAACCCTAAGCTACTGCAGAAAATATTAGAATAATATTTTCCCAAAATTACTTTAACCTCGGAGTTTGAAATTCAATGAAACTCTATTGAAATTTCACGTAACTCACAAATAGATATAGCTGTGATAAAAATGGTTGTAGCACTTTGCTGTATTAAAATAAGCTAGGGGTGAAATTGGAATATCACATGTGAATATACAAATATACACAATGCATTCGGCGAACTTTCTCAGGCGATATTCAAAATTATTGCAATGATGTTAGTTATCTCAGAAGGGTCATTCTTAACACCTCTCGTGTCAAACTTTTAGTTAAATTATATTATTCGGGAATAAAATTCTAGCATTGACACTACTCTCGACAAACATCTGTGGTATTAGTTACGAGTAGTTAAAAGTTAAAAGTCTGATAACCGTTTAACTACACAACTTGGAATTCGACTTCGAATAGAGGATTGTGAAGGTCAAATGGCCATTTTACGAAGAATATCGAAGCTCAGCTGTTGTATATTTAGAGCCGTATTCTTAAATGACACTCACTCTGTCGCACCATTAAGGCCTGGAATTCATTACCAGCTCACGTGTTTCCTTCTTCCTACTCTCCCGGGTCCTTTAAGCGGGGCGTGAAAAAGCATATCATGAGGCCGTCAAGCTGAGTGTCACCATTGTCACACGGTATGTGTAAGTAATGGTGACCCTCTTTTCTGAGACTTTGCCTTCAACTTACTATCAGGAAAGGCGAAGTCTAATTGACGTGTTCTATATAAAAAAAAACAACTTGAATGACGATGTATCTGAGCATAAATTATATAGACATCTGTCAAATCTGTCAATTCGATCTATCGAGGTTCTAGTGAGTGTCATTCTCGAATACGCGCCTTGGACTAAAGACTTCTTCCGCTTATTACTCTTAGGGTTAATCCCAGTCGCATCCGAAGCTTTCACTTCAGTGTCTGGGGTCCGCTTTACCTCTGTGAATTTGTCTAAACTTTTTAAAGGCGATATCGAAACATTGTAGCTAGACCAGTTGATGGCCTTTTTTTAGGGCTCCAAGTACCCGTAACGACTGCCATAGATGTTGGTGTGGCAACCGGGTTTAACGTGGTCTCCGAGGCACGACCAGACCAATACAAACACCTGTATTCATGCATACAAATATTTGCACTGAGCGGGGATCGACCCGCTTATTATATCATTTATTCTGCATAAATCATTAAACCGGCACTTACAAAACGTCAATATAAAAAGATATGTGAAAGACTAGTTTAGCTAATGGACCACCCGGTGAGAAACGCGACCTCGACCTGAGAAGACTCAGACGAGAAACTCAGCGGGCATTTTTTTTTGGTCTGTTACAACCATTTACTTGGTCTAAAAACAATAATTTATTTGAGTGGCATAGTTGAGTGAACAGCTCATTTCCTAGCTTGTTTATCATATAAATATTCTTGGATTTATAATCGCCTTTCTGGAAAAAAGTACTCCTAACTACATTTTTAAATTTACTCACAGGTAAATCCCTAATTTCATTAGGAAGCTTGTTAAAAAACGTATACAGTTTCCCTGGAAATAATGTAGATTTTTTAAAGTCAACTATCACAGACTACAAGATTGTTTTCGTGTCTAGGATTTATATTATACCTGTCACAAACTCTTGGATTTTTTAAATATTTTGCCTTTCATACATTAGGTTCTCGAAAATGTATAACAACAAAAATATATGCGAACATAGGTACTTATTATGTGTTATTATAAATTGGGCACGGTTGCTATTCAAATGTCGGTGAATACAAATTTTGGTGCTCATTATAACCGGGTAGCACATTTTACTTTAGGGTTGCCACTCAGAATTATTGAAGTGTGCGTAATAAAACGTGAGAAGAATTGAAACTTAAGGATCTTTTCTTCTCAGCAATTCTTTTATTTATTTTTTATATTTTTAAGATTTTATTTTGTATTTACGGTTTTAAACTACTAGCGTTGAACAGCTGTTATAAAATAATTCTTTCTGACTTCTCTTTCGAGACTTTTGATTTACTTTAGGGTCTATATACTTAAAAACGACATTCTTGTAGGATTATATATATAGGTTACTCGTCTGTAATTACGTCAAAGTACTTTTTCAATAAAAACGACGAAAAAAGTTAATGTAAATCTAATGTTAAGCAATCTTGGAAGACTGGAATAGTCATTTAAATCTAAGTGAAATTAAATAAATAATGAGTAGTCGATGCACGGTTATGTATGAGCAGGAGTTATTATGATTACATATTTAATTTGTAGTCTATTTTTTCTCGGTGACAACCCTACAGTAAACGCGCATTTTAATCTATCACTATATTGAACGGATCGGACAGCAGAGCATCGGATGTTTTGAAATAAATTCGTCTAATCATGGCTCTTGCCATATTTTTGCTACAGTTTAACCTGCACCTTAGTTTATTTCTCATTGACCTATTATAAACGTAGCAGAATAACGTTGGGTACGAGATACAATGAGCGAGCCACAATATTGTTCGTGAGTTTAACATGGCTGAAGATATTTACATACACCTAGTGGCTCGTCCTACTTTGGCTACAGATACTACCGCGCTTGATTACTTGACTCGCTTTAACCTATATTTATAGCCAAATCTATATTAAAATCGATTAATATAGGAAAGGATAGAGCCGCGGTAGCCTAGTAATATGGGTAATGGACTGCTGAGACGAGGTCTCGGATTCCATCCCTGGTTTTACCATGGCACACACCAATGACTTTTCGATGCTTTTCGAAGTTATGTGTGTATTTATTGCAGGTTTATAAGTGCCCGGTTAATAGCAATAGGCTCGCCACCTATTTCATTGGGACCTAAACATAAACTGGCGAAATGTGGGTGCTAGCACCTCAGCCTACCCCTTCGAAGATATAGGCGTGAGTTTATGTTATGTAAGATGGAAAAAAAATTGAATCAGTTCCCGCGATATTTTCCTTACAGGGGTGATGCTCTGACCAGTGAGCCAGCACGCCTGAAATCATCCAAATCTTCCTAAATATATCCTTCTTACGGCGATGGTAGGAGCCATCTACCGATACTCTTACGAACTTTGCCGATTGTTGGTGCCAATAATTTATACATTCAATAAAAGGTGTCCATGCAAGTAACCGAATACTGTATATAATATAACTAGCTGACCCACCCCAGCTTCGCCCGGGGTATATTTTGAAGCTTCATATCCCTTTGATCCCGTATATTTTAGTCTTCAAAATATGTATGTAAAATTGCCGTTTTTGTTAACATTTATTACCAATGCTCCTCTCCCTTAAGTAGTAGCGTGATGATATATAGCCTAAAACCTTCCTCGATAAATGGACTACCCAACACTGAAAGAATCATTCAAATCGAACCAGTAGTTCCAGAGATTAGCGCGTTCAAACAAACAAACAAACAAACAAACTCTGCAGCTTTATAATATTATAGTATAGATGAAGTATGTTCTCAGGGTTAACACTCAAGTTACTTCCTAGTGTACAATTTGTCTAAGTGCTCCGGCTCTTTGTCCCAAACTTGACTTTGTACTGGCTATTATATTTTTTCACCTCAATTTTGTTTGATGAGAAAGCATTTTTTTCGTACATTTTTTGACTGTAACTTGTAAGTGAACAGGCGAGCCTGTAATGTTAAACTGAGTTTTAAAATGTACGATGTCTCTAAAACGAGGTTTTTATTACCGATACAAATCTTTGTGAATGCCGTGAGGCGAAACTCGTCAGGTGAAAATTAAAATATAGTGGAAAAGTACAATAAAAATTTTAATATGAGGTTTTTTGTATTGATCGATGGGCATCTGTGCCTAATGGTGACCTCTTTCCTGAAACTGCCTTCAGCTTATCATCAGGTGATGTCGTATTAGTGTGACTTACGTACAAAACAGTTTTATAGGAATACGTTGATATAGATAAAAAGGTGGCTTGCAAAATTAATTACGTTGAGGATGAATTTTTTTTGTGGGTTGTTTTAAGATTTCTGTTTTCCATTAACATTAAATTTAAGTGATTAAGTTATGGTTTGATATATGGCCGCTGTAGCCTAGTGATATGGGTAATGGACTGCTGAGACGAGGTCTCGGGTTCGATCCCAGGTTTTACCATGGCACACACCAATGACTTCTCGATGCTTTTCGATGTTATGTGTGTATTTATCGCAGGTTTATAAGTACCCGGTTAATGGCAATAGGCTCGCCACCTATTTCATTGGGACCTAAATATAAACTGGCGAAATGTTGGTGCTAGCACCTCTGTCTACCCCTTCGGGGATATAGGCGTGAGTTTATGTTATGATATATGTATCGTATTTAGATACCTAATTATAATTTCAGAAAATGATATGAAAAAGTTTGTTTCAAAAAATCAATTTGTTTTGTTCGTATATCAGTACCCATTTTTAGTTTTAGTATCCATATTGCAAGCTATTTATATACACACTTTAAGTTTGGTTAGCGCTATGTAATATGCACTATAATGATAATATTATCACTATTAATTGCATTCTATACTCTTGACGTGTAGAGAACATATACGTGTCAAACTATATGCTCTTGGATTACCCCACAGAGTTTACTAAGACACACATACATACGTCTTCATTATAGAGACAAATATTACACACTAACATGCACATGCACACACATACACGCACACGCACACATAACTCACACACACGCATCTATGCACGAACACACATATGTATTATAGGGTTGCTCCGTTCAAGTTTGCTACCAAACTGTGCTTGTTTGTTTACTAAATAAACACTGACGTAACCCGGCGAGTGTGCCCGGTGTACCGCTTACAAATTGGGGTCTAATTGTACAACCGTATCTATTGAGAGCTGTTGTGATGCATGAGGGGTTATGGGGCCGCGGTTATCGAAGGGTTAATCTTTTCGATGAACGAAGATTACTCTATGAATTCGTATGGTTCGATAGAGATGTAATAAAAACGTTTTTGGTAAGTTAAAATTTGTTTACATAAATGATAGGTTTGCTATTTTTTTTTATTAAGTTCACACGTGGAAAGGGTAGCAGTGTAGTTGAAAAAAGGTTTATGATGTCTATGTTTCATCGGCTATTCGTTCGTACATAAACTCATAAGCTCACGCCTGTATCCCCGCAGGGGAAGACAGAGGTGCTAGCACCCACATTTCGCCAGTTTATGTATGTTTAGGTCCCAATGTAATAGGTGGCGAGCCTATTGCCATTAACCGGACACTTGTAAACCTGCGATAAATACACACATAACTTCGAAAAGCATCAAAAAGTCATTGGTGTGTGCCATGGTAAAACCTGGGATCGAACCCGAGACCTCGTCTCAGCTGTCCATTACCCATACCACTAGGCATAATAACACTTTAATCAGACAAAATTGGTAAACGCGCTCAAAACCTTGCAGACAATAGCTGGTATAACTATAATTAACTTAGTGTCGCTATTTATAAAAAAAAATCCACACACGCAGATATAATACGTCCGCAGAATACAATGGTCGCCGTCATTATGTAGTTAGGTGCAGCTGTCAACCCATTCGCACCCCTCCCATTGTCATCGCATTACGAAACCGTGACGTCACATCCTTACACGGGCTCTATAGAAAAGCCAACAATAAATTTATATATCACTCTAGAAAAAGTTTTCAATGCAGAAATAATAGATATGATTGATCTAAAGAAGATTTTAGGGTTCCGTGTAACAGAAATGTTGCAAAGATCCCGCTTTATTTTTTACGTGCGCAAAATCCCCACGGATACCTCCCCACCGGAGCCGGTGGAAGATGTTATGCCGGACTCGAAGCGACTGAAACGCACACCGCCTGTGAGTCGTTTTGGTTGCCGAAGGTGAGGTTGACAGGCATATCCCTTGCACCCCGGCCGTCCCAGGCCGATCTCTCACGATCTGGCCCTCTCCTCGGTTGTGTGGGGACTACAGAGTCCCCAACTCGTCCCCAGAAAACGGGGAGGCGCGGCCTGATTCTGCCAGGGTGACAGGCGGCTCCACGCAAAGATCCCGCTGTGTGATAGCGGGATGTGCTATCGCAACTAATAATAAAGTTAAACTTTAAAGGCACCATCTAAGAGATCCATAATTATACAACGGATTAAATCATGGAACTTACTGTTTCTGCTGACATTTCGGATGCGTTGCAGCACCCGTGGTCACGATTTGACTAGCTTGTGAGCGTCGGAAATCCATGATTTAATCGCGAAAAGATCTGAACCGTTGTATAATTATGAATTCCCACCGATATAGTTTAAAAGTTACATCTAAGAGATGTCATTTTCTCAGATTCCTTTTTTTTTTATACCACTTAGTTGGCAGACAAGCACACGGCCCACCTGATGGAAAGTGGTTACCGTGATCTATGGACGTCTGTAACACCAGAGGAGTCACAGTCGCGCTGCCAACCCTGAAAGTACGGAGTTTCTGTGCCATCAGTAGAAGACAAAGCAGGACAAGCCTTTAGTCTTCCCACTGACAGCACAAATTCTCCAGTGAGCTCTGGCTACCCTACTCACCGCTGGGAACACAACACGAAGTTATTATAGCCGCGGTATTCTGTAGGGCGGAGGTACTACTCCAGTCGGACTGCTCAATCGGGCGGAAATACCGCCGTGTCCTACCTCCTTTCCTGGTTACATTCCAGCTTATATTTCGAAGCTCGCGATCCGCTCTCTTACGCTTTCTTATTCCATTGTAGCTTTTCTTGAGTTTTAAGGAAGCGACTGCTATTTGACAATAGCAAACCTAACCTAACCTTGAGAGTTTGAGAGAATAGCCTACGCCAGACATCATCTGTTAATCAGCAGGTGTTTTTGACTCGTAGATGATAATAATAATAATGAATAAATAAATATTCCACGACATTCTACACAACGCTACCTATACCCATGGTAAGCATAGATTAACTAGCTTGTGTTATGGGATCTAGAATGCGGATAAACATACTTAGATACTTTTTTTTTGTAAATACATACATATTATACATAGAAACACCCAGACCAATGCAAATATACATATTTATGCATGCAAATATTTGCACTGAGCGGGAATCGAACCCGCGCCCCCTGCATAGCAGTCGAATGCTCTACCGCTACGCCACAGAGGTGGGAAAACTTACAGTGTTGTATCCAATACCATAAGATGGAACCCTTCGCATGCGGCTCCCACTTGCTCATGACCGAGATAACCCCACTCAAGGAATAGCTTTTTTTGCTTAGTCCACATAAAATGTAACCCTTCCATCCTTCTAGTCTCGAATGAGCATCTCCAACTTGGAACAAAAAGTGACAAATGTGCGGAAAATATTCATAACTTCATACGTGATGTGAAATTAATAGCGGAAGTCTGATGTGTTCGCTTGTCTTCATATTGTGTTAGGGGAAATATATCGCTACGGGTAGAATATATTATTTAATTCAATGTCTGATTGTATTGTATATTTCATTTTGCATCTAAACTTTGTTGAATTGTAGTGTATACAAACATCGAAACAAAAAAATATTTATATTGCCAGCACGACTGTGACACCCCTGGGTTGGACATGTCCATAGACCATGGTACCTAACCTCTTGCCAGATGGGTCGTTGGCTTGCCTGTCACCTAAGTGGTACAAAAATACGCCTAAACTCACGCCTGTAAATCCCTGGAGGGATAAGCTTAAGTGTATTAAGAATAAGAATAATTTATTTGTCTTTAAATATAGTAACATGGATCTTACAATATATATTAAAGTATAGTTACTTACAGTATTTTTCGTTTTATAATGACATTAACAAGCACAATATTCTATCTACCTTGTTATTTTGTTGAGCCCTGCCTCTTGAACTAGGGCAACCTGTATTATAAGAGGCAGTGTTTGGCTTAATAATTATACATAATACTTTTAAATATGTATGTACATTTTACAATAGATTGTTGACGGTGTATTAACACCTACATTTTACCTACTATGATTCTTGGCCCCACTTAATAGAGGGCATTGGTTGTATGTATAGAGAACAGCCCTATTTCAAATTCGACAACATCCATGGGCAAAAAATACAGTAATATAAATTTATTCAACGGGTTCTCGTTTCCGGGGACGACTTGGGGACTCTGTGGTCCCCACACCCGAGGAGAAGGCCAGATCGAGAGAGATGACCCTGGTTTGGCCGGGGTGCGAGGGATATGCCTGTTAAACTCACCTTCGGCAACCAAAACGACCCACAGGCGCCGTGCGTTTTAGTCGGTTCTAGTCCGACATAACCTCTCCCACTGGCTCCGGTAGTGGGGGTATCCGTGGGGATTTCACGCATGTAAAAAAAAGGGGACCAATTAATCCCAGATCGATAAATCGATCGGTGATTGAAGGCATTAAACGTTTGCACTACAGGGTTAAAGTTATAAAGATAATTCATTCATTTCCTTCATTCACTTTTGAAAGGTGAAAGAAAAACTATCTCAAACTAACTTTGACTAATTGGGACAAGCGAGCTTCCGTAATTCTGATATTTTCATAAGATATTTAAGCCACCTGGTGAGGCTAATTGTTTTAAACTTGCCCCATTTGGCAAGTGGCTCTCTTGGGGCGAGAAACACACATTATATAAACTGTTACACATGATGAACTATAGGAAATAAGTGAACGGAATGATAACGAACCACTTTTGAATAGTTCACTGTCCTCACAGCACAGACATCTGCCTACCCCTTCGGAATTTCACAGTCCTAAATAAGTGTACACGTATTTTAATTTTTCAGTTATGATATTCCAGACAAAACGAACAGTTCATTTTTTTCTTAATCAGCAGCAACTTCATGTTGTATTTAAATAATGGTCTTTTTATCCAAAAAGCAATTTAAATATTGACCCGCAAAAGTACAAATTTCAAGTTCCAAATTTAAAATCCCCTATCGGTTTCTCCTGCACTATACAATATACATACATAACATGGTTCACTCAGCTTAATAATAATTTCTTCGGCATTCACATCGGTTCTTAAGGTGTTTCGTTGCTTCCACTGCCGTACTGAATGGGCAATGGTTGCTTTATAATCTGTTACAATCGCAGATTAGCGGAACGTGAACGGAATGCATAATGCGGGGCTTTTGTTGAACTGTTCGGTAGTATGTAGTTAAGGGTTGGGCTACCATCATTTTATGTTATTTTTGTGTTATACGTGTGATTAGCCATGTCATGTGGTTGTTTAGTCACGCACATACGTAAGCTTTCGTTACCGGTAGACGGATTAGGGGTCTTTTGATGTATTGACCATATATATCTACTATATAGACCAGCGGTGGTCAAACTTTTTTATGGGAGGCCAGAAAGTGTAAGAAATTTTAAAGGATGGCCAGAATGTACACATCGGGATACTCCGCCTCCCACCCTCTACGACGGTAGAATTTGTTGTTGTGTTCGAGGAAATCGGTTAAAAAAATGCTAAATCGGTATATCAATCTTAGTTCATTAACCACACTTCTTTTCCTATTTGTCTATTATTTTAATAATATAAAACGTACTTTATACAGCAGTCCAAAACTGCCAAAATATAATTATCGTGAGCCATATAATGATCATTTCATGTCAAAGAACCGTCGGCGGGCCGGAGCTGGCCCGCGAGTCGTACTTTGCCCATCACTGGTATAGACACAGGGCTGCTAACAAAATGCATCTCGAAAAACGGCTTGTAATATGCGTTATTTCTGAGTAAGCTAATGTCAATGTTGTTCTTTAAACTGTCAATTTGTGCATGTTATGCCATGAATGTATATTTCAACTTGTACCAAAGTAGTAGATCCTTTTTACGCCGGGTTTTTTTGGCCACTTACTGTGTCTATAGAGTATGTATTTAGTCTATTTTTTAATGCTTGTGTATTTTGTATGTGTGTGGGTTATACTCATTTAAGAGATTGAAACTAGAGAGTATTACTTCGTTTTGTTAATAACTTCTTTTATCATGCGAAATATCGAAGCCGTTGGGGAAGGATATGTTGAACTTAAACCAACTGAAACGCACGCCATCTGAGGGTTGTAAATTGCCGGAGGTGGAATCGCTGGAGGCATATCCCTCGCGCCCCTGCCGATTTGTTAATAGCTAAAACTAAAAGTCGCTAAAGCACTTAACAAAAATTAGCCGTCTAACCTTAAAATATATTGCTAAATTGCATCGAAAGCGACCATTTTTTACAGCGCTTATCGCTTACGCCATTTATTCAGCAATTTCTATACGTACTTACTTATATTACATTTCTTATTACCACTGTACTGTCGGCATCAAATTCTCAAATTCAAATTCTTTATTTCTCAAAATAGTATTACGTAATTACATCTTTTTGACGTCAAACTCTGCTTTAAACTAATTTTACTAGCGATTCTTAGGCGATAGTGGAGAATAAACGGCGCAACAACACAGGACATTCACATATAGTCATTTGTACAATCAGTATCAGATCGATCTTGACCAGAAAAGTAGTCAAAAAGATCTTAATACCATGGTATTGAAATCTTTTCGAGCACCCTGCCAGCCAAGTTCAATTTCATGCGACATTACAAATGACCATGTGTAAATATAGCGTGGGTAGCCTTAGTTCTTAAGGAGTAATTGAGAGGTCTCAGCTTCAAAAACTAGCCATTTCACTACCGACTTAATAAACCCACTCTTAACACAAGCAATTTACTGGTAACTCAGCTGGAGGGGGTTGGGAAATACTAGTAATATCGATTACCTGTTATTCTTCTTTTTTATTTCAGATTAACATGGTCATTCACATTAATTGTGTAAAACTCACTGGGATATTTACCATATTTTTTATTTATGTTGAGTAACCGATATTTTGACGCCGCGCTGTCATTAGCGCCACAATCACAGAGTACACCGCGCCGAGATATCGATTACTCAATATAAATAAAAAAGAAACTTTAATATCCCGGTGAGTTTTACACTATTAATCTTCTTTTTGGGTTCCGTACCTCAAAAGCGTGCCAGAAAATGGTAAATTTGCTGCACAAAACTATTGTACCTAACACCTGTATAACCACATTTAAGATGAATATAAAGCAAAAAGCGGATCACTTCATTAACTAGTCTGTCTGTCAAGACCTTTTTCTCAGGAATGCGTGGAGGTATCAAATGGAAATTCATACCACATACCAAAGTCTATAACGTCTTGATGTTGTGAAAAAATCAAGCTTCTAAGTCTACGCAATAAAAAAATATTGCCGTTTTTGTAGCATAACACGTACGTATCCACTTGTTTAGTGTGCAATAAAGAGTAGGTACATCAGGTTGCGGTATTCTGTAGGGCGGAGGTGCTTCCCCAGTCGGACTGCTCAATTGGGACGGGAGATACCGTCGTGTCCTACCTCCTATAAAATAATGATTTGTGAAATGTGGGTGTTAATTCACCTCTGCCTCCGGGGATAGTGGCGTGATTATTGTATGTATGTAATACAAAATATAAGGACTGAGAACTGAGACACTACAGCAATTTATTACCGTAAACTATCACTACGTATTCATAGATAACTATTATTTCTTTGATATGATAACTTTAACCTACATAGGTAATGAGTTTGACATACATTAGACGGACATTTGAAGAAAGAAAATGTTGGTAACTATCTTTTTAAAAATATTGCTGGTGAAGGTTTGACAGGTTAATGTTGGAGTGATTGTTATTTTTAGTTTTCATAATAGAAAGAAATGCGATTATTTTAAGGGGGGGGATTTTACACTTGAAAAACCTATCTGTACTAAATATAATAAAGCTAAACAAACCGTTTCAACGCACGCCAATCACAGGAACTACTGGTACGAATTTAAAAATTGTTTTGGTCTCGAATAGTCTGTTTATCGACGAAGGTTTTAGGCTATATATCATCACGCTACTGCTTAGAGGGGCGGAGCAGAGATCATAATGGGCACCAAATCCAGCAGATTTCCATACATTATTTGGAGATTAAAAAATAAAAAATATACCACAGATGAAGCTAGGGCGGGTTAGCTAGTTAGTTATAAAGTAATGAAACAGGATACCTAGTCTAGTAAGTATCCCCGGCCTGGGGGTGACGGGTGGAGCCGCCTGTCACCCTGGCAGAAGCAGGCCGCGGCGGTGGCGCGGCCGGCGCGGCCGGCGCGCCTCCCCGTTTCCGGGGACGAGTTGGAGACTCTGTAGGCTCCACTCCCGAGAAGAGGGCCAGATCGTGAGTGATGGCCCTGGGTCGGTCAGGGTGCGAGGGATATGCCTGTCAACCTCACCTTCGGCAACCAAAGCGAGCCACAGGCGGCGTGCGTTTTAGTCGGTTCGAGTCCGACATAACCTCCTCTGTTCCTTATTTGGTGTCGAGTATTGTGGAATAAAAGAGGTGTTATGATGCGTCCATTTATTATGAATGTCACGACAACACTAGTTACATTTTCCATGCACTTATATTATATACTATACAGAATACATAGGTCGGCACAGTACATCCCCCTTTGTTTAAGATTTTTGGGGTAACCTTCACAAAAAAAAAAAACAAAAATAACATATAACTTTATAATACAGTGGTTACATAAGGTAAAAATAATGAAAAGTGTATATAAAAAATCTAATAAAAGATTAATAAATCAAAACATGTGCTTATTGCATAAGTGCGCTTTATGCAATAAGCACATGTTTTGATTTATTAATCTATCTTTCGACCTGTCTTATGGTACGTCCGAATCGTGACACCTTAGAATCCTTAGATACACCCGACGCCTCCGACGCTGCCTTGTTTTGCGCGTCAGCACATTCCGTATTGAGCGTAAACGCGGGCTTCAATCTATCGATACTAACAACTTTCTGTGTATCCGCCTGCATTAACATAAAATATTGTCCGTCCTGTTTAAAACCTTGAAAGGGCCTTTGTATGGCTGTGTTAATGGTTTTGTCACCTTGTCAACACGAACAAAAACATGACTGCAATGTTGTAAATCGGGATGAATAAATATTTTGCCTTGGTGATTTTCTCGCTTTGGAACTGAAGCCAGGTTCGAAATTTTCTCTCGCAGGTCTTTTAAAAACGTACTGTTTTCACAATCTTCCTGTATCAGTGGGTTGAAGAAGTCGCCTGGTAAACGTAATCCTTCACCGTATACCATCTCAGCTGCGCTTATCTCTGTATCGTCTCTTAAACTCGCTCGCAGTCCCAATAGAACTGATGGTAATTCAGAAACCCATTGATCGGTATTTCCTCTACACATTAGTGCTGTTTTCAATGAACGATGCCATCTTTCTACAAGTCCATTTGATTGCGGATGATAAGCTGTGGTCCGAAACTTCCTGATTCCCATTCTATTCGCAAGTGAGGTAAACAAGTGTGATAAAAATGTTGCACCTTGATCCGTTGTTAGGTATAGCGGTGTTCCGAATCTGGCAATCCAGCCAGAGTATATTATATCAGCCACTGTCTCAGAAGTAATATCCTTTGCCGGATATGCTTCCGGCCAACCCGTTTTTCTGTCCACCATAGTAACGATGTATCTGTACCCTTGACAATACCTCAGGGGGCCCACGATGTCAGCATGTAAATATTCAAATCATTTGGTTTGAATAAAATGTCCGTGAGGTGAAACAGTGTGCCTATGCACTTTAGACTTTTGGCAACCAATGCATGACTTCGTCCAAATTCCTATGTCCTTATTCATTTCCTTCCATATATAGCGCTCTTGCATCATCTTTCTTGTAGCCCGTACACCTGGGTGGCTAATCTCGTGTAACGCTTTGAAAGCCGATATGCGAAATTCTTTGGGCAAATATGGACGCGCTCTATCGTATGACACTTCGCAATAAATAGGTTTCTTGCAATTCTTCATAAAAATTTGTTGAAAATCGAATGACTTATTCTGCAAAATTTTTTGTAATTCCGGGTCCTTTTCCTGGGGCTCTGCTAACTGTTCATAATCAATCGGTAACGGTGACATATCTATAGTTGCTATGCGTGATAAGCAATCGGCGGCTACATTCTCGCTGCCGGAGACGTGTCTTATGTCATTACAAAACTGCATAATAAAGTCTAAATGTCGGATGCGCCTTGGTGTATCGCTCTTTCCGACAGTATTTCGCTGCAATGAATATACAATCGGTTTATGATCTGTATATACTGTAAGCGGTCTCCCTTCAATAAATGGCCTAAAATGCTTAATAGCCATATAAATCGCAAGTAGCTCGCGATCATATGTTGAGTATTTTTGTTGCGCTTCACTTAATTTGTTAGAAAAGAATCCTAAAGGTTTCCATGTGTCACCTTCACGCTGTTGCAATACGGCACCTGCACAAGTGTTCAAGCAATCCGTCATGAGAGCAATTGATGCATCCGCCGACGGAAAGGAGAGTGTAACAGCGCTTTTCAGGCTTTGTTTACAGTCCTCGAAGGCTTTTATCGAGTCATCATTCCATGCTATAATACTCTTATCTTTCTTTTTGGCATTATGTAAATAAACATTCAACTTTGCGTGTGTCTCGGCTGCTTTAGGAAGGTGTCGCCTGTAGAAATTCACCATCCCCAAAAATCGACGTAATTCCTCCACAGTATTCGGCCTTGGGAATTCCGAGATGACCTTGACTTGTTCTTCTGTTGGACTTAGACCATTGGTTGACACACGATATCCAAGAAAGTTCAACTCTGTTTTGCCAAATTCGCATTTTGCCAAATTAATTGTGATGCCATACTCGTCTAAACGTTTCAGTACTTCTCGTATATGTTTTTTATGATCTTCTATAGATGACGCTATGATAATATCATCTATATATATGAAAACAAAGTCCAAATTCTTTAATACATCATTAGCTAAAAATCTTTGAAATGTCTGACTGGCATTTTTGTACCCAAATCCTAATTTTAAAAATTCCCATAGCCCAAAACTTGTGGTTATTGCTGTCTTTGGAATGTCATCTTCATTTATCGCAATATTATGGTAAGCTCTCTGCAAGTCTATTCGTGAAAATATAGCTTTACCATGTAATAGATATGTACAATCTTGAATACGTGGTATTGGATATCGGTCTGGTTTTGTTATAGCGTTTAGTCTACGATAATCACCACACGGTCTTATTTCACCATTTTCTTCATAACGATGTGTAACGGACTTGCCCAATTGCTTTTTGATGGTCTGCATATGCCCATTTCCTGCATTCTCTGGAACTCTGCCTTTGCTAAAGCATATTTGTCCGGCGGTAGAGGTCTCGGGCGCGCGTAAACAGCTGGGCCCGTAGTCTCTATGTAATGCACTACAGAATGGCGTGGAGTAGTTTTAAAACACATAGGTTTTGTTACATTCGGAAATTCTAATAAAATGTCACTATACGAATTTTTATAGTCAATAGTTCTCACTGTAGGTTGTTCTTGCACTGATAACGATGCGATCGCCTGTAAGTTCGTCACAGAATCGATAAGTTTTCGTTTACTTAAATCCACTAATAACTTATGATGGGCTAAGAAGTCAGCACCTAGTATGGGCTGCTTGACCTCAGCCAGTACAAAAGTCCACTGGAACGGCCTACGTAAATTAAAGTCTAAGTTCAAAGTTTTTACACCATACGTCTTAATTTCAGTGCCGTTCGCTGCATACAGTTTATAATCATCGCACTTTGTGTTAAAATAACAAGATTTATTCACTGGCAGTACTGAAATATTGGCACCCGTGTCCACTAAAAATGTTAACCTGCTTTTACTGTCTGTAACACGGAGGCGGTGAACTGGCGTTACGGTACAAATCTCCGCCTGCGATTGCACCTGAATTAGTTTTCCTGTTTCCCGTCTTTTTTCCATGCACACGGCTCTATACATTTTCTAGCTCTATGTCGGTATCTAAAGTGATAATAACAAAGCCAATCTGGGCTGTTCGGCGTGCGCCGGCTCATATTTCTTCCACGCGATCGGGATCTCGACCGAGAGCGATACCGATTAAAATGTCTTCCTTGATTTTTCTGTCCTTCTAAATTGCGCACTTTTAGGCTTAGTTTTGCTAACTCTGCTAGGAGAAAGGAATTGTCACTGCTACTGCCGGGCACTGCTTGTACTTCTGAAAGTTGTAATGGTCTTGTTGTTTCTAATACCTTATCCGCGATAGTGGCCAAATTTTCTAGATCCTTAACCTCCGTAACCGCTAGGACGCCTCGTATTTCTGATGGTAGATGACCTTGCCACATAATTTTAAGCGTTTCATCCGGAATTTTGTCACGTGCTAAATCTCGCATTCTTCGTAGGAGTTGGGAGGGTTTTTGATCCCCTAACTGCATCTCGCTTAGTAGTTTTTGAAACTGTCTCATTTCTGACTCTTCGTAAATTTTTAGTAGTCGCTCCTTTAATGTGTTAAATTTTCTGGCTTCTGGCGGCTTCAGTAGGAGGTCGCTGACTTGCTGAACAACATCTTTCCCTAATTTGGTAATTACCATGTTGTACCTCGCCTCGTCGCTGAGTTTTTGTGGGCCAAGGACAGCTTCACATTGTACGAACCAGAGCCTTGGCTGATCCTGCCAAAACTCCGGAATCCTCGACGATACTGAAACTACAGCAATTTCTGCTCCGTTAGCGGCTTTTGGGCTTCCTTCATCTGGCATCTTGTCTAATTTCGCAGAAAATTTAGAACACGAAAATAAAATATTGCACTTTGTACGCGAGTATCAGATCGAATGTCGGGTCACCACTGTTCCTTATTTGGTGTCGAGTATTGTGGAATAAAAGAGGTGTTATGATGCGTTCATTTATTATGAATGTCACGACAATACTAGTTACATTTTCCATGCACTTATATTATATACTATACAGAATACATAGGTCAGCACACCTCCACCGGCTCCGGTAGGGAGGTATCCGTGGGGATTATGCGCACGTAAAAAAAAAAGCCTAGTAACTATCCTAACTATCTGTCTTAGGTACTTTAGATAGGTACTTGAATAGGTAAACTAGTTACAAAAGAATGTCCAATATAATTTAGCCCCATCGGCGGTACAATAGCGCCCTATATTTTTATGTTATACACCGATTACTATCAGTTTTATAGTAACGGTCGGTATAAATAGACAATTATGTTTATCTTTTATCACTTTTGGCCATGTTTTGCAAAGTTCGTTGTGTGAATACAATTTTGGAGGTAAGGGTCAATGGCACATGGGGTATACCGTATAATCAATTCTATTATAAACAACAAAGATAAATATAACTATAGCTTGCAGGAAATACTTGCAAGCAGATATAAATAGAAAATAAAAGAGAGAGAGAAAGAAAGAAAGAGAGACAAAGAGAGACAGCGAGCTGTCTGTAGTCAGTTATCTTTTTTTCCTGAGAAAATCTCATCCGATACGGTCCCCGCCGCCCGAGAGGAAGGGTAATATTGTACTATGATTTTCGCTCCCATGTAATAGGGGCCGAGCCTATAGCCGTCAAGCGGGCATGTTGTCATAGGCCGTATGTTTGCTGTCTGGAGAACAGCCCCCCTAGACAAGTGTATGGGATTTGACGATTTTGACAGTTGACAACGCATGTCATTAACGTCAAATTACATATATTCGTCATTCGATTCTATAATACGCCGGCCAACGAATTGCCACTTATCCTTATCCTTGCTCGATTTTTATGACACCCATTTTAAGAGACCTCTTCCCATGAGATCTCTTCCCATGGGTGTCGTAAAAGAAGAAAGCTCTATTCTACTCCACCGGGACCAACACGAAAATCAATGTACAAATACTCTCAAAATCAATGTACGAATACTCTCAAAATAACAACGAACAGGACTATACTCTATCGTCCACTTAATATTAAAAGCAGTAAATCAAATCTCAATTACCATTGCGGTTTTTCCTTAGCAATTGGCATCAGCCCTAATGTGTATCATTTCGATATATCGCACATTTAACAGGAATTACCCTGGTCAGTACGAAATAATGCGGATATGACGATCGGATGGCAAATATTCGGGTTCAATAAATATTGATAATAGCTCTTTGATTTTATACTTCTTTAAATTCCAAGATATTTTTAAATACCATTTTAAATTATGATTACATACTTTATAGGATAGCCCCTCCCCATTTTGTGATTTTAAATATCGAATCATTCTCTGTATTGTCAATCAATGTTTATTTTTTAAATTTAGTTGAAGTATTGATAACCTCCCTTCGTCTTCTGATTGTTCTTTATTTCTTTGTCGAAATTTGAGGCACAAATACGTAAGGTAAAGAATCAGATAACCCTTAAAAAGCAAATGTCAGGTTAATTTTTTCGAGCAATCTCTTGCGGTCAATTAAATTAACATATGTTCCACTATTTCAGCGTATTTTTATCAGAATCCTTAACGACGGGTAATAAAATGGAACGGGTCTGATCGGCAACTAGTGAGTAGCTCACAAGTATTTTTGTACCATGGTTCACAGAATATTGTTCTTTACGCTATTATTTTAAATACTGCGTTGAGACAATATGTCAGTTATTTTTATTTTTATTTATTTAGGACAGCCATTGGTTAAATACAGCAACACGAATACACTTTTATACATATACTTGGGATACTTTTTGGTTGTTTAACTTATACTACCATACTTACGTTTTATTTATAACGAGTATTGGAGAAGAAGGTATAAGGTTATTTATATTTCTATACTTGCTATTTATTTCCTAGTGGTTTGCACTGTATTTAAAAATGTATGTTAAACTTTTCACTGACAATATGATTAAAGTAGTCAACAAAACGCCTGAACGGAGAACAGAGAAAAAGTCAAATAACATGGTAATTAGTTTTTCATCGTAAACTTTATTCCAATTATTTTACTTTTCAGTTCTCTTTTATACCATCCGACCCGCTTTCGGTCCAAACTAGCTTTAAATAATAGATATGTTGTTTAACATATTATACAATATATTTCAAACTTTTGCGATGTGCTTTGTATTGTGAAAAGCTAAACTCGTAACTTCGAAAATATATCATATTAGTTTGACCATTTCTGCTCCGCATATTTGGCATTTTTGTGGAACAGGTATAAATATTGAGTAAAATATACTTATTAAACACGATATTTTCGATAATATTTTTTTCTAATGTTATAATTGATCTAGAATAAATTAATTCGCTGAAACTCACATTACAATGAAAATAGGTACCTACACCATAATAACAAATACTGACATTAACAATTTATACTATAGACTAAAACTGTCTGAAATACGTGGTTATTTAACTTAAAAACATACTAGGTATTTTGCGTAAGCGACTACATTGATTTGTACGATGAACAATGAATTATCCAATAGCAGTAGATATTCTGTTCTTGGGTCATGTTACAATCCCACCTTTTTTAAACAACGTAGACCGTTAGCCTGCTTCCTATATTAATTGATAATTCAATACTTCACTAATATTAAGTATTTCAGATACTAGTATTAGGTATCATTGATATCCGATACGTATCCGTATTAAACTGCAATCACACGTATACATCACTTTACCATAAACTCATAATCGACGATAAAAGGGGTTAATTCAAAAAAGGAATCGCCAATCGAGAGTCCAATAACGTTTTTAATGAAACAATTCCAACAATACGATTCATTTCAGTTGGTGCGCACTTTCCCCGTAGTGGACCATAACGGTGGGCCATAAAAGAAATGGCGGCCAGAAACATTTCCGAACTTACCTTATAGACTTACCAATCATTCTATTTTACGTTTTTCTTGTTGACTTTTTTGGATTTTTAGGCAGGTTTTTGTGAAGATTCAAAAATGAAACATAGTAGTAAACATTTAAAAAAAAAAGTCAAGGAGCTGAAGGAACTGATTCCAATGTACTACTGAAAGAAACGAGCTAAGAATTCTTGTCTGAGTGTTCACGATGCACGCGATGGAATTGAACAGACTTTTTTTTGTTTGGTCAGCTTTATAATTTACTTCGTGCAGTAGAGCCTGCAATTTGACCATAAATAATAACCGCTGGCACTGACGCAGACAGATATCTCACTATACATAGATATTTATATTTTACACTATTAGCTTAATGGCTAATATTGAGTAGCCAACACTGATTAGCAATGGCCGCGGATAAGTAATTGCCTTGCGAACGTGATCTAACGCTGGCTTCTGCTCTTGAGGTGAATTAATTAGGACATTAACGTCTTAAATGATACAAATACAGTTATCAAAGCGTAGCTATGTCTAAGGCTGGATTTCACCAATGAAACACAATTTAATTACATTTCATTTCGCATTTTATCCAGTTCAATAAAATAAAATATACTACCGCCTATTTGTGTTCAAAAGAAGAATTGTTCGACGTGATACCCACAGCTATATGATGATACTTTTTATCATCGCTCGCCATAGGCAGGAAATTCATCCTCACATATTACGCCCGGAAACTGTCCATAAGCCACGGTAACCTCTCTCCATCAGGTTGGCCGATTGCAGGGTAGACTGCCACATAAGTGGTATAAAAAAAATCAAACTAAAAATTTACTAACTTGTGATTACAATCCCGAAGTCCACTCTTCTACTGCTCCTTATCGTGGTATGGTTTATTTTAGCTTTCACCAGACGAGACCCTCTAACCACATAATACCTAAAAAGTTTACATCAGACCCTCCTTCCTCAATCAGCCCCACTCATCCTCCTACAGAGAAGTGTCCTACATGCAAAAAAAATCCGCAGGTTTATCGCTCTACAGTTTGACTTAGGCCCTCAATTTCTTAATAAGGCTCCATACATCTTGAAGTTTACTTTACAATCACGTCATTCAAAGGTACACTTTTCAAATAAAACACATAAAATTATTCGCACAATTGCACTCGATAGAATCAACTCTGTAGTGAAGTGTTCAAGATATATTCTTGAACACTCGCAGTATTGAAAATCACAATATATGGACGATTGTATTGGAAACTCAACAATCTTTGA
The DNA here is from genome assembly GCA_963662185.1 of Eilema griseolum. Taxonomy (NCBI): domain Eukaryota; kingdom Metazoa; phylum Arthropoda; class Insecta; order Lepidoptera; family Erebidae; genus Eilema; species Eilema griseolum. The sequence goes on from OY759243.1 coordinate 6,809,640, forward strand.
TACTAAACGACTGTATACAGTAGGTACACGGATCTTGATACTTTATATACGTTAATTTAATAAGGGCGAGGGCTTCGCAAAGTCATATTTCAGGCAACTCGTTTTCATTTTGCGCCGGAAAAGTTTTGTTTTGAATGAGTTAAGAAACGTGGTGTACAGGTAATGTAGAAAGGGAAGGCGTAGGTAGATATTTGATTTAATTTAGTACTTTTTGTTACCGGGTAGGTTCTAGTGAAATAAGTTCATTCATCACTTTCCTTAAACGTACAGTCAGTATCAGATCGACTGGTAAAGTGTTTAAAATGATCTTACATACATACATACATATAATAACGGCTTTATCCCTGGAGGGTTAGGCAGAGGTGAATAAACATCCACATTTGATCAATAATTGTATTCGGTCCCACGTAATAGGGGGTGAGCCTACTGTCGTATTCCGGGCACTATTGTTGATTCGAGCTATGCATCTGAGGCTGAGTCTTGGCTGTATATACCTGTCTGATGTTAAACAGCCCTATCCCATAATCGCCTTGTACGACACCATAGGAAGAGATGGAGTGGCCCTAATTTTACTCTTCCGGAAACCACGCGGTCTTAATACCTTGTTATTCCCCCTTTGGGCGATAGTACAATTTAAATCAATAAAGCGGATATTAAGATCATATTGAGTACTTCGCTCACGATCGATCAGGTACTGACTGTACAAGGTAAGTAAGTGAATGAGCTGTTTTCCATTTGACTGAACCATCAGACACGCACCAGCTTATTTGCAATGATTGGCATAAATGAACCTTATATAGCAATAATAATAATAATAAATAAATATTCTACAACATTCTACACAACGCTATCTAGACCCTTGGTAAGCATAGTTTAACTAGCTTGTGTTATGGAATCTAGAATACGGATAAACATACTTAAATACTTTTTTTTTGTAAATACATACATATTATACATAGAAACACCCAGACCAATGCAAATACCCATATTCATGCATACAAATATTTGCACTGAGCGGGGATCGAACCCGCGCCTCCTGCGTAGCAGTCGTGTTCACTACCGCCACGCCACAGAGGCTGTCGCTGCAATGGTTATGATATGAAGTATCAGGTGTTCATGTGTGTGAAGGATACACGTTTACAGGCTTTTATTTATGTGTGCCACACAATGAAAGAGTTAATTCAGCACAAATCGACGATATTCGCTCGACGTCGAGTTAACGACATATAAAAGAAGCATAACGGCTCTCAATAGCTTCTTTCACGTCGAACGTCGAGTTTACTCCTTCACACACATGAGCGCCTGGTACTTCGAAATAATTTCATCCTTTATTGATTTAGAATTCACATGTTTTCAGTTGTAACTATTTAAATAATTAGTTGTGTACCTATACAAATCTTGGCTATTGAATTTAATAAATTGGTAATTATTGGTAGTGTAATATGAGTAGTGCTATTTGAATAGCGTTTCTCCATGCAATGGGTTGCCTTTTGTGCTTTAATTGTAATGATGGTAATTATATCTGCCCATGTCATGGTAATTATATCTAATGATTGTATTTTAATAACCTCTTTCCATAGACGTAAATTTGTAATAATTAATAATCAATTTTATATAATTCACAATTTTATTTAAATAATTCCTGATGTTTAATTTCCCCGCCGCGTGGTTCCCGGCAGAGTAGAATTTGGGCCACCCCATCACTTCCCATGCGGTGTCGTACAAGTTGACTATCACCCTCTATTACGTGGGACTGAATTTAATGATTGGTTAAATGTGGGTATTAATTCACCTCTGCCTAACCCTCCGGGGATAAAGGCGTGATTATATGTATATGTCATTTTATGTCAATTATTGTTAATACTGCAAATTTGCCATAAAACTCCACGAGACAGTCAAAAAATAGGCTTTGATTACCGCGGTAGCCTAGTGGTATGGGTAATGGACTGCTGAGACGAGGTCTCGGATTTAATCCCAGGTTTTACCATGGCACACACCACTGACTTTTTGATGCTTTTCGAAGTAATGTATGTATTTATCGCAGGTTTATAAGTGTCCGGTTAATGGCAATACGCTCGTCACCTATTACTTTAGAACCTAAACATAAACTGGCGAAATGTGGGTGCTAACACCTCTGCCTGCCCCTTCGAGGATATAGGCGTGAGTTTATGTTATGTTATGTTTAAATAAAATGTCACCATGAATCCATTTACGCGTCCTTAAACTTGGGATCCGGATCGTAGGCTCAATACTTACTCGGATATACTTTAGCTACCATTTGCCAGAAGTGTCACTCATAACTGACCATTACCAATCCTCTCAGGACTCTGGTGTCCCTTTTCACAAGCACTAACTTGTTCTTATCGGTATTATTTCGATAATCTCGGTCGCCTTCAATGCCATCACCTCGGAGTCCTGGTCCGCTTTCCGGCTTTTGCGAAGCACAAACTTTTAATTGTGGTTTTCTGTGAGTTTGAGTCCGCGGTCGAGCAATTTTGACATTGCAATGTGACATCACCTCACTTCCTGTAATTTAATCTGTAGCTTGCCATCGTAAGCTACAGATTAAATTACAGGACGTTGAACACGGCGGTATTTCCGTTCAATTGAGCAGTCCGACTGGGGAAGTACCTTCGCCCTACAGAAAACCCACAGCCATAATAACTTTTTGTGTTCCCAGCGGTGAGTAGGGTAGCCAGAGCTTGTGCCGTCAGTGGGATGACTGGTTTGTCTTCTACACTGACAACACAGAAACTCAGTGCGCACAAGGCCTGCAGCGCGAATGTGGCTTCTCTGGTGTTACACACATCCATACCACCTAAGTGGTATAAAAAAAACCCCAATATAAATACCAATAATTCAACAATTCTACACTTTAACTTGACGCCCTCATCAGTTACTTTATTACGCTTAAAGAACACAGGATTCTAGGAAGAAGGAAATCTACCACAAAACTTCTTTTTTGACAAAGTATTTGTTACAAAAGCAGTTATATCTTGAAATCCTTCGCCATCAACGCTATATGGTAATGAATGTCGCATGATAACCGCGTAATTGTTTCTCTAAATATGATATTGCGTGATGGGACTCTTTACGGCGTCATTTCCAGTGTTGCCCGATGAATTTTCACAGGAATCAAATTATTCACCACCCGTCATTTATTAAGCAGATTCGTTAAGTTTAGTGAATCGGTAATGGAAAGTTGGACGGTATGTCGTAATTGATATCTAGATTATAAAATGCGACTTTGCCTTTGTAACTTAATAAGTTAACACATTGCAAAGTTATGCAAGGTACACATATTGATAACTCACTTGTACTTTTCCACATTACTTTATTGCTTATTACACCTGACCGGTTTCGCCTTACGGCATCCTCAAAGGTTTCAATGTCATTGTAAACCAGTGAGTTGATATGTGTAATATTTGCATTTAATACTGTAGATTGATGGCACTTGGTGGAATTTGTTGTTACACATATTGATAACTCACTTGTACTTTTCCACATTACTTTATAAACCTTTGAGGATGCCGTAAGGCGAAACCGGTCAGGTGTAATAAGCAATAAAGTAATGTGGAAAAGTACAAGTGAGTTATCAATATGTGTAACAACAAATTCCACCAAGTGCCATCAATCTACAGTATAAATAGTCATTATGCAAGGTAATTTTAAGGATGGTGACCATTCTTAACAGACACATGAGAACTCTCCGCACGTTGGAGATCTCGTTTAGCTGTCAGTCCTGGTTGCCATACGAACATCTATGGCAATTGTTACGGATAGTTGGAGCCTTAAAAAGTCTGATAACTGGTCTAACCTTTTCTTAACTGCTTTCTTTCTGAACCACTAAGTTACCCAAACTTAGTGGTTCAGGAATCGGCTTTACGTTCGAGGACTCTGGCTTCGGATCCTTGCCATTACACTATCGACGTGAACCCACTCCTAACCCAAGCAATTTAGCTTAGCTGGAGGGGTTAAAGGGAATATTAGTAATGTCTGTTACTAGTATTCTTCTAACAAAATGCTACAGAGTTGTGATGCCGCAGGGGGTCATGGAAATCAAATGGCAGTCGTTTCACTGAAAATATCGAGTTCATCCACTTCATAGTTAGATTGAACGCTAACCCCAACCAAGTTAAAGAAGGCTCAAAGGAATATGATTATAAAATACAGCTTCAGAATAAGTCAGTTAAGTAGAAATTCCCTTGAACTGAAATAATTCAGTGATTATGGTCGGAGAAAAGTTTTATACACTTGAAGAAAGAAGTACTCGTGTTTTTCTCACTCGACATTCTTCGGAATGAGTTATAGCAGTAGTTACTATGACGTTACATTTACCTTTACATCAAATTTGTAGTTGTGTGTAGTTGAGGTACAAAACAAGCTAAAAGTCTCACATGATGGCATAAAGACCGTCCGTATTAAGCAAACAGCATGTATATCACACACCAATTGATTTATGGGTGCCATTGGGTAGGAAGGGATTTACCTTCCACTCAATAGACCTTTCCGAAAATAGACTCAAGACTGAGGTGAAGACCTCAGAAGCGACCGAGAAAAACGGAAAGATGATGAAATTTATAGTTAGTATATGGAACTCAACACACAGCTAAGTTGATAATAGTTTTAAAGAATATTAGCTACTGCAATTAAATACAATTGATGATGATGAGTAAAACTATGAAATATATATATATAAAAATCTGTCACGTGTCATATAGCAAAGCGATGCCATGGTACGTAAAAATTACGTGCCAGTTTCAAGCAATTGTGCCCATATACACATATAATAAGAAGCTTTTATTTTGAAAGTTGCGAGTCCCAAAAAATTTAGCCTCAAATATTGACATGATTAAACAACTTTCAAATACTCGCCAGCCAGTGACGAATAAAACCTCTTAATATGATATTTACCAAACATTATTTTTATACGTTACCGGTAAACATCTATTAAGCAACACTTTTGCTCTAGTTCTTAATATAAATCACCATACATTTGCACTTTGCAGCGGCAATAATGTCTTACCACTCATTACAGAGTCTAGGAGTCTATCCATTTCTCACACGCTGCAGGGTGAAATAGTATGCACTCAAACCACGCCCACAGACGCTACCGCTCGCTGATATGCACCTTAAAATACGGACACGACACACGATTATTTAAATAGTCTACTACAGCTAGAATGTCGCTGTAACACATGATGAAACCAAATATTCTAGAACATCCTACACAGTACTATCTAGAGCAAAAGTAATATGGCTTACCTAGCTTGTGTTGTGTTTATCGCCTCTATAATGCGGTATAGACGTAGACACTTTTTTGTACATACAGTTTTTTTTTAGCACTTAGGTGGCAGACCCTGAAGAAACCTTATTGTATTCACTTGGGAAAACCACAGCAGAGAATTCATTCCACAGCTTGAGCGTGCGTGGGATGAAGTTCCTTTAATGCCGCACAGTGCGCACCCTTACCAGTCGCAATGTGTGAGCTTGAATTTCTTACCTTTTTTTTTACGAGCGCATAATCCCCACGGATACCTCCCCACCAGATCCGGTGGAAGAGGTTATGTCGGACTCGAACCGATAAAACGCACGCCTCCTGTGGGTCGTTTTGGTTGCCGAAGGTGAGGTTGACAGGCATATCCCTCGCACCCCGTCCGGCATTCCCTGCCTATAATGTAGCTGTGGGCATTGTATAGGCGGTAGAATATACACAGCGAGGCAAAGTCCCAAAATATGCGTTATTCATATTATATAGATACAAATATAATACACTAAGTGGGAATAAAACCTATAACCTCTGACGTTGCAGTCGAATGTTCTACCATCACAATGTACTTTGAGATTATACTCTTATTTTTTACTAGCTGATGCCAGCGGTTCCGCCTGCGTGAAATTTCGATCTCGTTCCCGCTATCCATGGGAACCTATTCCCGGAATATAAAGTGTGTATATGTTATTCCAGACTATAAAATCTATCATTATATCAAATTTTAGCCAAATCCGTTTAGCCGTTAGGGCGTGATTGAATAACAAATATCGAAACATCTTCACAAACTTTCACCTTTTCAATATTACTGAATACTAGCTGACTAACCCGACTTCGCCCGTGGCAAATTTGGAATATAAATTCTCATTAGTATGGATTTCCTACTAAATGTTGATTTATATTGTAAATATGAGTTTGATTGTATTACTACCATGACAACTGTTTAACAAAAAAACTAGCAACACAAACGTTCTCCTAACCTTTTGCGCTCAAAGTGAAAGTTACCCTTTAACTTCCTACCCACAGAGATACAATGATCCCTTGGTCACTCCAATCAATTTGCGTTAGATGTAAGACATGGCTCGGGGCGGTACCCTAGAATCCATTAGATATACAGATACTGTTCGGTCCCGTACATATTTTAGTTCTTTTGTTTTCGAAAGATCGTCCATTATGGAGTTAAAAGGTTTCATGATGCTTGTACCCCCGAGGCTTCGGCTTTTGAACATGTATACGTGTTTTGGAAGATGAATAAAATATCTTAGTTATTATTTCACCATATGATTTTGGAACATTTATATTAAGATATTTTTCATACTTCTATGTAATATGTAGACTTATTAGCATAAATAACCACTGCCATTAGGAAAGTACGAAGCTTAACCTGAAGGTCAATTCTCCTAACATACATTTTGGAAATAATAATCTACTTGTTAAAGTAAAATCACTGGTTTTTATAATTTAATATGAACAATTCCAATGGCGGCACAGCAAGTAGGGAAGTTGTGGGGTAGTGTTGCCACACGTGTACGCATAATAGTACCAATTTTTGATATATAGGTCACGTCAATTAGACTTTGCCTAAACTGATGGTAAACTGAAGGCAAAGTCTCAAAAAAACGTCATTACCATTACTTTCATATACAATGTTACAATGGTGACCTATATTGTTTCGCGCCATAATATCACAGATTAAACAAAATAAATAATTAACTTCTAAACAGTAGTTCAAAATCCAGTCTCAATCTAATCTCAGACTCCCAAATGTGATTGAAAATAGGGCCAATTCTCATATTAACGTGTTTTTAATTAAGCCTAATTCTAGTGTTAAACGCGATCACGATGTGAATTTATTTTTTGAAAATTATTTTACATAAAAATCGTTTTTGACATTTCACCAAATGAAATGTTTTGACAGATAAAGACTGAATTTTGAACATCTTTTCATTTCCAGAAACGGTCTTCTTTTTATAGTGCGCAAAGCTTTTATCGTAGGACAAACTACAAATTACTACCTAGTCAGTGGTGATTGAACCCCCAACTTCACGTACACAACTCCTAAGCCTTGACCATCATCGGTACCGGCGTATTAGCAATGCTTCAATATTTTTTAAATTTACAACAAAAATTGTGAACATAAATAAAAGTCAAGAAATTCGTAAAGCTCCGTTCACCCACCCATTTATCCATGTTCTTTGTAATTGTTACTCTTATTGAATTAGATTATACTTCGTACTTCTTGTCGAAAGGGAGATCTGTCAAAATTGTGAAGAGAAAAAGTCCGTTAAGTTTCGAAAAGGCGGGAACTTTGGCGAAGGTTACAATAAGCCGTGGGCTAAAAACTGAGTTCCCGCCCGCCGCCATCTTGTAATAATAGGAATAACATTTATTCATTGCTTTTTCAATTCTCAAGATGTCGAGATACTGGGTATTATTTTAACATTTACTCGTAAAAGATAAGCACGTAGGTTGTTTATATAATAGGTATTGTAATGTTCTGAAAAAAATGCGTGGGCGATAAAATAATACCAAATGAAATACTTATTATGTAATAGAAAAAAAGAAAGAAAGAATTTTTTATTTCAACTTACTGTAGCAAACAATATTTGACTAACAATACTCTTATATAAAATATACAACAAAAACTAAATCTAACTATAATTATTTTTTTTTGTGACATCAACACTGACCACCATTTCCTTCCCTATCTCAGCCGTCCCATAATTCTGAACTAATATACCAAGCACTACTACACAAAATAGTCGGGCTAAACTTGATAGGTTTATTTTGTATAGTTAAGAAGATCCTATGATTACCTTCCTACTCCCTCATCATACCAGCTCATAAATACTAACAAATGCACGAAATATGGTTTGTGACAGACAACTTACATACATAGCAACAGTGCAACTTAATTTATTAAAACTTGAAAAAATTTTGGTAGATTCAATTCATTAGTTTTTTTTTTTTAAATAGAATACAAAATGGCGGTTGTTTCTAGTCTATTCCTGCGTTCTAATACAGTCATAAGCAATATGAACTAGCATTAATGGTCTCTATGAGTGTCCGGTACTGCATGCGTTTGACTGCCTATTATCCTAATGAAAAGCGGTTGTGCAGTGCGGTTTACTTTGTTGCGTTCTAACAATGTACATATGTACTGACATATGTATAGCAGTATGTACCGGTGTACATAATGCTTCTGTGTTTAAACACTGATCTATATGTTAAAAGTCAAAGTTAAAAATCATTTATTCCGCATAATGCACTTATAAAACGTCAATACTAAAATAAATATGAAATACTAGTTTAGTAAATGGACCTCCGGTTCAAAACACGGCCTCGACCTGAGAAGACTCCGGCATTTTTTTGGTCTATTTAAGTCATGTTTTACTTTCAAAATTTAGAGGCGATTGGCGATTATTAACCTTGCTGGTGAAGCTATTGACGTTTCTCATCAATAGTATTAATTCTATCCTGATACGCGCACCTCATAAAGATTTTAATTATAAAACTCATATGACAGACGAAGTAAGGAGGATCAGAAAATGTAATTAGTGTGATACTTATAACACTTCTACTTTTTCAATGCTAATATTAGACCAGTCTAAAAAGCAGGGCTAATTGCACTTGGTCTATTGCCCACTGTGTTCCTCTACTTAAACTATCGAGGAGCTGTAGGGCAACGGACAATAATGTGGCTGTGGCCCAGTATTGGGCCGCCAAAATCGAGGGAATTGTATGACGCATTATCTCGACGAAGAAGAAACTGTCTACTATCTAATTTATAACCTACTTGCAATACCTAACTTATGAAAGATCAAAACTTCGAAAATACCACTCACGCATAAAGGGGAGAAAAGAAATGTTCTTCGCCATTTTCACTATAAATAGGTACATCATTTTGCTATTTAACGTAGATATTAAATTATACGGTTGTAAATTTCCGGTTAAGCGTGAACATCTGAGTTGGTAAAAACATTTCAAAATATACCCATAATATTTTACAAGGGTCTCTAAAGAAACAATCCCAATTTGATAGCTATAGAAATTCACAAACTAATATAACGAATTGAACAGAATTTTAACGTTTTACGAACCATTGTAATATTTTATGCGAAAACATAAAACAACTGTTGAAATATGTCAAACATGTGCTTGTGACACATTCGTAAGTTGACTTCATACAGTTTTTATGTATACACATTTTTATTTTACGATCTGACAGCATTAGTATGGAAAACATTCTTTTACGCCATAGCCCCTCTCGTTTTCGCAATTTTGCCTTTATTTTCCGTCTGCAATCCGTCACATTCTACACACAATGAGTATACCATTTTTCCTTTTTATATATTATATTTCACGCGCAATAACAACGCGCTTGGGTTTTGCGCGAAATAATACAATATTCGATTATAAGATCCCCCTCACACAATCTCTTGAAACGGTAAGTGCGCGTCAAACCGAAAGGCATCTCAAAAGACAATACTATCCTTTCCGTCAAAGGTAAAGAAAGAAATCGACGAATCTAATAAACGGGCCACGTATCAATTCCGTTTGTTGCTACACATCCAATAAATAAAGATCCCTCGGTCGTCTTAGTTTCCTTCGTCGTTAGCGTTCATCAATATGATTTGCGGAAAGCACGGGAGATCACACAAAATTGGATTCGGCGTACGTCCAATTCTACGAAATGGAAGGGTACCCCCGTGGGACGGGTTTTCACAATAGACCTTTCCGAATGAGAGCCATTAATTCGCATCTTTGTTTTGTAAAGCCTGAAGTGACACGAATTGACGTTATGTGAACTCATTTAACGATAATTCGGTCCAAAAATGTTTTTTTTTGTGCGAAAACATATTCGGCCCCGTCTATATTGTCATTTTCCTGTGAAGCTGACATGGGCTGTTCACAAATTGCTTTGAAACATTATTTAGTCATCTTGATTTCACCTTCAGATACCTATTGAAATAAATCGAACAGTAAGAAAAGATACTTAATGTTAAAGACAAGTATTTTTTAACAAAAATAAAAGCCGATCAAGTGCTAGATGAATTCGCGCAGCGAGGGTTCCGTAATTTAAACTACACAAACCTTAATATATTTTGATATTGTTTACTTAGAAGTTTGATTTTTGCACAGTTTCCAGTAAGTATGTGGTATGGATATCAACTACACGAATCCCTCAGAAAAAGGTCTTGACAGACAGACGGATAGACGGACAACGAAGTGATCCTAATAAGTGTTCTGTTTTTTTTCTTGTGAGGTACGGAAACCTAAAAATGAATCAACTTTTAGAAAAAAATGCACGAAACGTAACAAATAATTGCAGAACCTACCTAAAAATATGAAAATGCGCGTAAGACTTTTGTTAAAGTCATAGTGCACTCACACTCCTACCTATATCTTCAGTCTCATGTAATCGGAAGACGCTTTTACTTCCTATTGTGTGAGACTAAACACTTGCCGTGAGATCCCGTTTCATAAGTCATAAGTTGATCCATAATGGAGAATGACCTTATACAACGTTTTATTCTAATTGGCTCCAACCCACGCAACCAATTAATGAACTTTTTCAGATTTAAATAGTAATAAAACACATTTTCATCACATACGAGGAGTTCATTGAAATAAATTATGTCCACCCCAAACAATGTCGTATTTTCCCTATTTTTTATTAAACAATAGAGAACGGATCAGAACAATGTTAGGGATTTACGAGTGTTTGCGGGGCTCTGAATCTGTTCGTGCTCGTTCCAAGCGCTTCATACCGATCCGCATGAGGCCCATAAAATTGCCTTCGCTATTGGTCCCATACTAAAAATTTTTCCTTTTTATTTCTTCCCAGTATGGATGGCCACGCGCGGCTCCAGAAACACCGATTTATACGACAGTTGTCAGTACTTACCGATTTTATTGAAAGATATTTTTTTAAAGGAACGGTCTATCGAAAAATACGTAGATTTGTAAAGATGCTTGTTATTCAATAGCGCTAGAATGGATGAACGGATCTGTATAAAATTTGTCAAAAAGGTAGATTATGTTCTTACACCGCTACTTTTTATTTCAGAAGTAGATTTCTGAGAGTCGAGTCCAAAATCCTTCAGTCCTCGGTCCCACAAGACATTTTTACAAACAGCTTTCCATTCTTAAACTGTATTTCAATTCGAAATATAAATTTCAAATCTCTACTCTTAATCCTTTAGTCTCAGGAACACTTAAAACAGATTATGATAAGCAGTTCCAATAAAGTCACAAGTTAAACTTTTTGTATTAAGCAGCCGTTTAAAACTCATCGCCGTGGAGTCACGGTCCGCGTAATGGTGCAAAAAACGGTTCCGGTAAATTAAACTAAGCCTTAAGGTGGACTCAGTTCTTGAATGGTCCTTTATACGATTTACATCGATAGGGTCGGGATCAGAAATTTTAACATTTACGGCATCACCGTTATATTTTTATAGGCAGTTCGTAAAATAACTTTTTGGAATACATTAGGCTGAACGTTTAGCGTCCTGCCGCTTGCTCCAGAGTAATATATTTAACGTTTATAGGTGTTTTGCATAAGCTTCCGAGTGTATAAAATGCTTTTAGAATAAGTTTTGATGTCTATGTGAAAGTATCATTTAATGGTAATTGTACGCTTTAGGCTTTCTGAATTACTGGTTATATTTTCATTAACTTTGTTATAGGTTTTGAACGTACGTTTTATAACTATAAAAAGTAATGTTTGTGTGTTTCTCTTCAAATTTTTAAGGTCATCGTATAGCCTTTGATAAGTTAGGATAAACAAAAATTATATCGCTGTTCTGAGCTGATAAAAGGACTGTGTGAAATAAAAAAAAAAATTATATTTTTTGGAGCAGATTGAATATAGATTGAGCAGTCCGACTGGGGAAGTACCTCCGTCCTACAGAATACCGCGGCTATAATAACTTCGTGTTGTGTTCCTAGCGGTGAGTAGCGTAGCCAGAGCTCACTGGAGAATTTGTGCTATCAGTGGGAAGACTAAAGGCTTGTCTCGCTTTGTCTTCTACACTGACGGCACAGAAACTCTGTACTTACAGGGTTGGCAGCGCGACTGTGACTCCTCTGGTGTTACAAACGTCCATAGGCTACGGTAACCACTTTGCATCAGGTGGGCCGTGTGCTTGTCTGCCACCTAAGTGGTATGAAAAAAAAAAGATTCTATCTGTGAGTGGCGTTAGTAAAAGTTATTGTTCATCTCTATCAATTTTTTTTAACTACTAATATATTTTTTCATCTATAAAAATGACATACACAATAATAAACAGACAAAAAGTGACATACATTGTAATTACATTGTCCTATTCTGACGCCTCAGGTACGTTGGTTAATTCACGGATGCGTCCTTGAAATAACAAACAGCTATACCCACGGTTTCAACCTAGTGGACATACCACAGACCTACTGTATACTAGAAGAGATTTCTTTTTAAACTACATTTAATATTCGAATACATTTCTTCACTATATTTTTCATAGAGCTTCTCTATGGAAGGTGTGACAAACATCATTTACATTAAAATCTAAAGGTTATTAAAACCATCCAAAGCCTGTTATGGGGTGCTAAGGGGCCAAAATCTCTAGGCCCCAATACATCCTCACCTTCACGCGGAGCACCTGCTAATAAAAGGATGAGACTGGCGAATAAACACATTCCCCGAAAACGTCAATAGGCTCGCCACCTGTTACGTAGGGTTAACGAATTGACTGGCGAAACGTGGGCGTAATAAACGCCTCTGTCTACCCCTTCGGCGATAATGAATGTATATAATAGGTCGTTACAAAGAAAATGCCGTTTTTTTGAAGAAATTGGTTGGAAACTCAATTTTTAGAAAGTACCTACTAACATTTTTGCATTTTTTTAGGAATTACAAATCCAAATTTTATGATTTTTTTGTAAATGAATGAGACAAAATGAAGCTAACAAACATTTTTATTATATTTTTGAAAAGTGATAGCTGTAAAAAAGTAATACGAAATTTTTCATCATAATGGATAGCATTTATGAAATACTGTTTTTGAAGATCGAATTTAATTAATCAAGCGGACAATAAAAACAAAATTTAATACAGAGTTGTAAAATCTTGAAATCATAACATAACATAAACTCACGCCTATATCCTCGAAGGGGTAGACAGAGGTGCTAGCACCCACATTTTGCCAGTTTATGTTTAGGTCCCAATGTAATAGGTGGCGAGTCTCGAACTCATGAATCTGTAAGAAAATTTCGGCAATTTCATAGGTAAGGATATTAGCAATATTTACAGATACTCTTTCAATCACACTACAGATTCGGATCTAGCTGGATTTGCAATTTTATTATCAACGTACACTATTCACGGAACCGCAGGCAATAACAAATTATTTGAATACGATACAATTAAAACTAATACATCTAGTAAGATGTATATCATTGTTTTAGACTCGTCAGTATTGCGAACTGCTCCTAGTTGGTTTCCAACATTCCACTCCGCTGGACCACGGCGCCGGCTAACTCTTCTACCATCATTATTCCTCGTATCCGTGCTGTGCAGTGGCTATGCTGTTTCTTTTGTTCACGTAGCATAAAAGTCTCAAGTGTTCATTCTGTTCACACACAAAAGTATTCATAGTTGTTTTATTGAAATAGGATTGTTTTTATTGTTTTGTAATTCGAATGAATGTTTTTTGAAGGTAGAGGGATATAAATAGATTTAGTGGTTAAGGTTTAAGAAAATTGAAACGATATGATTTTGGGTGACCATAAACATAACATAACATAAACTCACGCCTATATCCCCCAAGGGTTAGGCAGAGGTGCTAGCACACACATTTCGTCCAGTTTATGTTTAGGTCCCAATGTAATAGGTGGCGAGCCTATTGCCATTAATCGGGTATTTATAAACCTGCGATAAATACACACATAATTTTGTGTGGTTTGGGTGACCCATTGCAAAGTTATAATTATTCACATTGCCTTTGCGTTAGTCCGGGTCGCATCTGAGGTCTTCACCTCAGAGTCCGAGGTCCGCTTTCTGACTTTCACTCCATTTCACACGCTCTTGGGGATCCATGGTTATGAGTCCATTGGTACGCATATAATCATATTCGACGCCAAGTCTCACTTTTTGGGCGTACACAACTGTATATCGACAGTGGGAGTGTGACGCCCATGGTGTTGCATGCCTCCATAGGCCACGGTAACCACTTTCCATCAGTGTCTGCCACCTAAATGATATAAAAATATACAAAGAGTATAACTGTTTGTTATGTTTTATTGATGTATGGATAGTTTTTATAACAACCTACCTAAAACATTGACTCCGGGTTTGAAAGCCTCATATAGAACGAATGATGATGTGTGTACATTTTCCGCTTGTCATAAATACTAACAAGTTCCCGTCAGAGACATCATTATTTTAAATGTAACTATAGTGCACGAAGCTATTCAACTTTTGATAGAAACGCTACAAAGAGAAGACGGTGAAACTGTTTTGCAAGTATGTTTGTACACAGTTAAATCCATCTTTAAGAAAACTCTTCCAAAATATCGCGTGTTAAAGTTGGTCTTGCTCTCTCGCGATACATCGCCGTCTTCACAAAGTATTAGTTTTAATCGTCGGGCCCGACCTCGATTATTCACTACGGCACGTTCCCCGGCTCTGTCTGCTAATCCCCTATCTCTTACCAGTCCACCCTTGGATTCTAGTTCAGTATTTTTTATTTTCCAACATCAACAAGAGATGAAAACTTTACCAGGGGGGCCGCAAAACTTTTCATCAACTAATCCCGCTGTGGCTGCGTTAAATTCTCGATTTACTTTGTTGCCGATCTCAGGATTATGCGGTAGCATATTTTTCAACCAATTCCAACGGTTTTATAGTGGATTTGCGAGGGTGTTTGTTATCGTTAGTGGCCAAAGTTCTCCCTTGGCGTCCATCCCAAAGTTTTCGTATCACTTGGGCATTCACCCACGACGTTATAAAGTTAATAGTAAACAAACCGATCTGAGCCCATCACAAACATTTCGACGTTCCCTCACGAACGTCAAAGTAATAAAAAACTCTCCAGTTTATAAAAATGTACAAGATAGTCCCAAGGTAACATTACTTGAAAAGTTTTATTAACAAACTGCGCGAGGCCCCGCCATAACGAAGTTTCGACTGACCAACGTCCAACTTCTGCGTCGTTTCCTTGTGTTATTGATATTGTGACCCCGCGAGAATTCCGACTATAAAATTGCAGATGCCGCGCAAAATTTCTCTGTACACGAGATCATTCCAATAAATAACACAGGAAAATGTCTCTGCATATGCCCGAGTGATGTATCATGTGTGCTTTATATAGGATAGAGTCATCTTTCTCAGTTTTCCGCGTAACTTTTCACCCGTTGCGTATGTACAGTTATGTCTGAACGTAAAAAAGTAAGTTTTTGTGTCGACTTATATTCTGTGGAGGGTGAATCTCCACCCCACTGTTAGATGTCACTCGGTTTTTGGCGGCCATGCCGAGCGCACGTGCTGATCTGATTTATGACCCTACTGAATAAATAACTTAAGATACTATTTTTCACAATGTCGCTGTTTGTTTAATGGATTGTTTGTATCGGCGGAATGGAGGATTGCGTAAATATTTGGTTCCACTACCGCTATTACTGTAAATTGGGAGCTTAATCGTGAAAATTATTTGCAGATATTGTTAATTGATATCGAGGGAGACTCCTAATAATTACTGATGGGATAACGCGGCGGCTGGTCATTAAACAAATCCGAACAATTAATTAATTTTGTGCGCCAACTATAGAGAACGACTATTAATTACTATGGCAAATATTTTTCTTGTGTAAACACTGAATGTTAGGTATCTGAATGGAAGTGTTAATGGATTCTTTATAGTGATAAAATTGCGTAGAAATGTTGGTTGGTTTATGATTAATTACATACATAAAATCACGCATTTATCCCCGGAGGGATAGGCAAAGTTGAATTATTATCCACATTTCACCAATCATTGTATTCAGTCCCACGTAGTAGGAGGTGAGCCTATTGCTGTTTTCCGGGCACTATTGTTGACTCGAGCCATGCGTCTTAGGCTGAGTCAGGACTGTATATATCTGTCTGATGTTAAACAGCCCTATCCCTTAGTTGCCTTGTACGACACCGCATGGGAAGAGATTGGGTGGTCCAAATTGTACTTTGCCGGAACCCACGCGTTTATGTTTGATTACTTCAGAATAATTTCATGACAGACCCAGCGGGTCTAAGAAGGTCACATTGGAGCAATCCCGTTAAAAACTAATGTCTTTATATTTTCTAGTAGACCTCAATAGCTTCTACAGTCCTTTAAACGGGGCGTGAAAAAATACATGACAAGGTCGTCAAGCTGAATATAAATAATTGTAATTTTAGCTAGATCCATTTAGCCGTTAGATAAAGTTTGAATAACAAACGTATATAATTAGTAGAAAGATTAGAAAAATGCTTAACGTATTTTGTCATACATGTCTGCTCATGTAGTAAAACACAAAACCAATCCGAGTACATTACAAACATCTCGACTATTTTCTCTCATAAATATGAAAGTAATGAAAACTCTTCAGTTTATAAGAATACACAAGATAGTCCCAAGGTAACATTAGACATCGAAGTTATATTGACAGAGTGCGCGGCTTGTCCTGCTTTGTCTTTTACACTGATGGCACAGAAACTCTTTGCTTACAGGGTTGGCAGCGCGAGTGTGACTCCCTGTTGCACACGTCCATAGGCCACGGTAACCACTTTCCATCACGTGAGCCGTGTGCTTGTCTGCCAAAAAATGCGATTGTTTTGATAGCCGGTAGGAATCGTGTTATATGAACCCCTAGCCACCGACTTCTACGGTTTCGTAGACAAGCTTTTTAGAATAAAAATTGTGTCACAGTTCCTGTGTGAGACGGAAACCAATTTTGAATTTCAACTTAGGAACGGGACGCAGAAACTGGCAAAATGCTTTAACGAATTTTGACACGTATTGTGTAACAATAGCGCACATTTTCATACTGTCATCTTGTATGACAGCTACAAATAATGGCGCATTGTTGCTAGTCAAGTAGTTGTCCTAAATATATACCTACCTACTTTTTTTTTATTTATTTTTTTTATACTTACCTTTATATTTTACCTATGATACTGACTACGCGAACCTCGTTCGTTAAAATCACTTAACGAACATGGCTGCTGAAACATAGCCGAAACGTCGGGCTAAATGTAAATAACTGCAAATAAATGACAATAAAACCAGTTAAAAAGTTTTTTTTTTATACCACTTAGTTGGCAGACAAGCACACGGCCCACCTGATGGAAAGTGGTTACTTGGTTACTTGGTTTGTAACACCAGAGGAGTCACAGTCGCGCTGCCAACCCTGGAAGTACAGAGTTTCTGTGCCGTCAGTAGAAGACAAAGCAGGACAAGCCTTTAGTCTTCCCACAGACAGCACAAATTCTCCAGTGAGCACTGGCTACCCTACTCACCGCCGGGAACACAACACGAAGTTATTATAGCCGCGGTATTCTGTAGGGCGGAGGTACTTCCCCAGTCGGACTCCTCAGTTGGGCGGAAATACCGCCGTGTCCTACCTCCAAAGTAAATTCATTTCAACAGTACCTAGCATTCGAACCCGCTTCCCCCTGTAAGGGAAAGATCGCGGGTTCAAAACCCGCCTGAACCTATTCAATTTTTTCTATATCTTTATTGATTTGAATAGTTAGCATATTAAATGCCTTAAAATTTACCCATAATTTTTTTTAATTCCGCACAGGTAGCCCCGTATTGTTTATTGAACAACTAGGTTCGAGGTCCCGGATTCGATCTTCGCTCTTCGTTTACAGTTCGAACCCAGTGATTGCTTAATTGACTCATCGATTAGTATTGAAATAAGTGAAACGCTCAGGCGGGACTCGAACCTGCAACCAGTCCCTTACATAGGGAATGCTCGGACTACTGAGCTAGCTACTTTTTCTTATTTTAATCGATTTTTTAAAGAATATTAGAACCGAATTTACTAATATTCCCTCTAACCCCTTCAACTACGCTAAATTGCTTGTGTTAGGAGTGAATTCACGTCGGTAGTGTAATGGCCATGAATTGAACCCGGGACCTCTCGATCGTAAGGCCGTCTCCTTAACCACTGAGCTACCGACGACGCTTTGAATAGTTTGTGTACTAATTGCTTAATAACTTAATTAATTGGCTAAATACCTCGATACATTTATTTGAGTTGATTCATAATTTATGCATATCAAAGAATCAATTTCATTTATTCAGTTTAGGCACACAAAGAGCACATATGAACGTCAAAATTTAATAATTGGGTGTATGTCAAGAAATAATATAAATATATTAAATAATGTACAAATCAACCATTGGAAAATGATTCTTTCGCTGGTTCGGTAGGTTAGTTCTACTGAGAAGATACCAGCAAGAAACTCAGCGAACTATATTAGAACTAGATTATTTTTCTATGTTTTTTGTTTTTATGTAGTTCATATTAAATTATATTTAATATGAACTACATAAAAACCATGTTTCGCTTGCACATTAACATTCCGTTCGACATAAAACTCCACACATCTGAAAACATTATCGCGACGAAATAAAAGTTAAATATTTAATTTGTTGACGATACCGATCGCTGGCTTGTGAATAATTCATATCGTTCTATCCTACAGTAAAGTTTATTTGCTAACGGTATTACTGCTGTGCTGACTCGGCTTAAGGCACGCTAGTGACATCTGCTCTTATACTGCATACATATTTATGCCATGTAGTGACTAAACAACATATTATGTAGCTTTCAATGTTACTTTAGTTCTGTTTCTCTTCTCATTTATCATTAAAAAACACATAACATACAATCTAAGCGAGAGAGAGAGAGAGAGAGAGAGAGAGAGAGAGATCGATCTTGTTAAACGATGAGTTGTTGATGAAGATGTTGGTGCCTTTCAATGAGATTATTGCTGCCTCAGTAAGGTTCTGGGAACTTTATTAGAGATGGAGATTTGGAACCAACACGAAAAGTTACAATTCATTGTAACATGCCATTTTTCTACACTTGTGTGCATTGTCGAAGAATCCACCATTTTTATTTATTTCATTTCATTTCATTTATTTATTATTTATGAAACAGAGGTATTACAAAAGGTCTTAACATAAATATCAGTGCACTATGTTTTATACATAAAATCTCGAGTTCACACCAATTTCGGAAAATAATCCAATACCGTGATGCGCCGTTCTTTGTTTTAGATACTCCCGTGTGCTTGTCTGCCACCGAAGTTGTATAAAAAAAGGCGGGAATAAAGTTTAAATTTCGAATTTGGAACTGGACGCAGAAATTAGATAACGCGCCTTTCTTAAAGTCATGTGAAACCACTGACATCTTGATCAAGCTCTTGACCCAAACACGCTATTTATTTATTTTTTAAACAAGTACATTGCATGTGTACGCATTACATGTTAATTCACACAAAATTCAATTATTGGTAAAGTCTCCGAAACATATAACAATTACGGTGTACCCCGTACGGTGCTCTTTATTTGTGTATATTACCTTCTTTCGTGCGGAGACGTATAGTCCCTCCCCCACTCGCCCCCCACCCTCCACGGCCGATATGTATGTAATAAATACACATATGCATACATACCTAATTGGTGGATTAAGTCTAAATGATTTTCTTTAATCCACAGTTATATCATTTACCTATACGCCACTGTACAAATCATCAAAACTATAAACAACAATAAATTATGATGTGACATATTGTTTAACAAACCCTCAGTTTAGAAAATCACTCACCCATTCACAAGTCATCCATACAACAAATGAATCGGCTCATGCATACAGCACTGACAATTTGTTTCAATTCGTTCCACACGTCCCGAAGCCCACGGTTCCAGAGAATTTGGCCTGGAACCGGGAATTTTGTTGCGGATTATGTTGTCCCGAAGTGTTTGCGGTATCTGCCGTTCATCAGTCTCCGATGTAGATCATCGTGGATTGGAGAGGCAATTTTTCACTTTTGTCGTATACTTGATTTTGAAGGGGACTTACGTACTTCGTAGGTATGTCGTGAGACGACATAAAAATGTTTTAGAATGTTGCTGTCGATTTTTGTATGAATATTAAATTGATGTAAAATTCGTGTAAAGTGTTTATTTTTGTGGCAGATTCTTACATACATACTCGTACATATAATCACGCCTTTTCCCCCGGAGGGTTAGGCAGAGGTGAATTAACAACCACATTACACCAATCATTGAATTTGGTCCCACGTAATAGGCGGTAAGCCTATTGCTGTCATCCGGGCGTTATTGTTGACTCATGTCATGCATCTGAGGCTGAGTCTGGGCTGTAGGTATGTCTGATGTTAAACAGCCCTATCCATTAGTCGTCTTGTACGACAACACATGGGAAGAGATGGGGTGGTTCAAATTCTGCTCTGCCGGGAACCACGCATATACATTGATATTTTTTTCTTACGTGAAATGTTTTATGACAATGGACGAAGCTCATGTTATTTTAATATTTCTAGAAATATAACAAATTAGAGACAAATTACTCTCACATGCAACCCGGTGCAGCTGTTGATTGACGAACGATACTTGCGAAGGTTATCTTTTCGGGGTTGGGGGTTCGGACGGGAATCGCTCCTGTTTAAACCAAAATGAGTCAACATGTAAATAGAACCAACCTATTATAAGACGAGCAGGGATAAGTGGGTTTTCAGAAAGTATACAAACGAACACCACTTTCTAAAAACCTTCACTTATTCCCTGACCCGGGAATCAAACCCGAAACATCACGCACAGCAGTCACACTCACAACCACTGAACAACCAACCAGTATTTACGTTTACAATAGATCCATGACACCATTACATCCACGACACTATTACATCCACGACACCATTACATACAATACAAACAAGCTTTTAAATCGCCTCGAATCAAACCTCAATGGACCACGAGCCAAGACCGAGCTCGGTCGTGTGCACGTTTTCTTTAACAATTTAAAACATATAAGCTGTGCCAATAAACTCTGAGCTCTATGAAGCCGGTATAAGGTATGTTTTCAGTTAGTAAGGCACAAACTTCTTTGTTACTCCGTATCGTGAATATTGAGCACTTGCTCTCGGGAGTTCGGAAGTGATGTGGAGTCAGCCAACATTGTGTCATACCTAAAGAGCATACGGAAATAGAACTCGGTGGAGTTGTCTACTGAGTAAATATTTTTGTTGTAACTTTAGTAGGCAAGTATCTACCTACTAAAGTTGTATATTTGTTCGATATAAGAGAAATATAGGTATATCGATTATAATTAATTATGTAAAGTAATGTAGTTATTTATTACTTAACCTATTTCAAATAAAAAAAGGTGAAGTTTTTTAGATGTTTGACAAAAGATATGACGTCACTTCTGAAACGATTTAAATTTTAATCGATTCAAACATAGAACTTACTTATTTTTTAATTATGAATTTACACTGCGTTAGTTCAAATGTAACGATTTGAATTTTTTTTATTTGCATAGGAATACTATTCGTGCTTGACATTGGTTCTAATTTACCAATATTAAAAAAAAACGAGTGAACTTAAAAGTGAACACCGGGCTTCGAGTTGATAATGCTGGATGCGATCGACTCTCAACGCTAATGTGATGCAGATGATGATACCCACAAATATAAATATGAAGACTTACGTGCACTTTTGCCTTTTGTATCAAATTTAAAAAAAAAACAATATGCAATGTTTATTTAAAACGGTAAATTTTTATTGTATTCTTTTTTGTGTCTTTCCAAAGTGCCTATTAAACAATTACAATATGTGCCTGGAAAATTATTACACATTCCCATGGTATTTTTTATCCATTTTCGCGGCAGTTATGGAATCAGATGAGCCCATCGTTAAATTTATATTGGATTACCCAGATTACCCTATTAATTTCGCGTAATCGCCGGACGAACTAATTAATTTTCGGCGGTGTGTGTATGAGGAATGAAATTTAATAGTTTGCAATGATTATTAAACTCATTGTGATATATTTGTTTGAAGATTAATTCATTTACGTTTTACAAATGGAATTAATAATATTCCAAATTCAAATAATGCTTTTGAATTTCGAATCTTATCATTTCGTTTTCTATTCAAGTTGTTTAGAACAAAACTTGCGGTTCCTTGGTGTGGCAGGAATGAATTTTGAATTTCAAATTTGGAACGGAACGAATAAAGTAATCAGATAAGTGATCTTAAATGGATTCACATTTTTTATTTTCACTAGGCTACAATGTATTCTGTGTATATGGCCTGGACACGGCGGTATAGGAAGGAGGTAGGACACGGCGGTATTTCCGCCTAATTGAGCAGTCCGACTGGGGAAGTACCTCCGCCCTACAGAATACCGCGGCCATAATAACTTCGTGTTGTTTTCCCAGCGGTGAGTAGGGTAGTCAGAACTCATTGGAGAATTTTTGTGCTGTCAGTGAAAATACCAAAAGCTTTGTCTTTTACACTGACGGCACAGAAACCCTACTTACAGGTTCGGCAGTGCAAGTGTGGCTCCTTTGGTGTTACACACATCCATAGGCCACGGTAACCACTTTCCATCAGGTGGGCCGTGTGCTTGTCTGCTACTTAAGTGGCATAAAAAAAATAGCTGTCCATTGTGATAAAATTACAGGCACCAAAAATTGACTTTTTATTTTTAAGCTGACACAAACATTATTCCTGTATAATATACGTTCTTTTTATCATCAACCATTGAACGATTTCTGATAGAGAAAGAATAAACTAGCAACACTCGACCAGGAAAGCATAAAACCTACGTCCCAAAAACGGTGAAAACCTTCATAAATGAAATAAGTTCCACATAAAAACGTACCATCAGCTCTGCAGCACTATCCCGACGAGATATTGTTATCAAATGACGTCATCATTATGTTCATGTAACGTCATAGATCCCATCGCAGCTGGTTTACGATACGGCCGCTATTAGCGTAATTACGGTTACGAAATACCCTGCGAGAGCGTCACGATGTAGAAAAGTGGGTGCAGAAGTAATGCTTCATGCAAAAAGTGAAAATTCTTGGTCAATCATAACCGTGTATTGTTAATTGTTTGAACTTGTAGGATTAAATGGGTAATGGGTTTTTTTTATTTTTCAATAATTAATTTTATTTTTAACTTCTAAGTTATGATATGGCATGTATATATTTTTGTAATCCCCTCTAAAATCTCGGTATTTTGATACCCTATATACATTTTGGTACCCAAAATCCACCATATAGGTTACTCGGGAAATGAATACCTTTCTTTTGAGACCCCATTTATCGAAATCTGTCTAGCCGTTAGACCTGTAGAGAAAAAAAAAGAAGTACATCACTCTCGCTGGCGCAGTCGGTTAAAATAAAGATTGGCCGTAATTTTTGCTGCTGTTTTACTCCTCTTTATCTAACAAGCTCAGTCAAGAATTTATTTTAACTATAGGTAACCACTGGCGAGGTATTTAATGTAATTATCCGAAGCAGCCGACACTGAAATAGGTAAGCATTCTCTTTATCCCAATAATGGGGTTCTTCAAAAGGGGTATTAGGAGGTTTCTTCAGGGTCGGCAGCGCCAGTGTGACGCCACACCACGACCACATCCCATCAGGTGGGCCTTGTGCTTGTCTGCCACCAAAGTGGTATAAAAAAAAACGACGACTATTGCTGACTGGTCCCCCAAAAACGTCCTAAGGAGTAACTGATTACCCGTTTTCTTATGTAATCATAAGAAAACGTAGTCACGTTTCGTTGAACACGGTACTGTTATAGTCAACTCGAGTTTAACATACCCAAATACGTATATTGGACTCGAACCGAGAATTAAAGGCACAAAATCCGGGTAAGTAAATATGTACTAACGTGTGGATACTGGATACTTTCCCAGGTGTTGTGTGAAACTAACCTACTGCATTTATTTGCTATGTGCTCTCGTTAAGGTAACCGTTGCTACCCCAGCCGAGTTCTCTAAAGAGGCAGAAATTTCAATTGTGTGAGTTATGCGTAAAGGTTAGAGTTGTTAAAGCTGATTACGTAAGTGTAGTTGAGTAACCAGTTGAATGTGCTAACTGAAACCAGGTGCTATTTGATATGCCTACTGCGAGATGCCTTTAATACCACAAAATTCTTAAACAGCCTAGTTTAAATATAAAATCGAGCTTTTTTATATATCTTTAGGTACTTATAGGCTATAATTTAATGTACCCTACAAGTATCAATTGATTAAGTAGTCGATTTGATAAGTAAATGGTTACTACACTACGAGTAATGACCGCTCACAACTCGCATTAATATCAGATTTCACATCACTTTACAGAAGGAAATATGAAAAGAGGAGAATAAAACAAAAAAGACTATCGTACATACACTTAAATTACACATGTTCACAATAAATATTCGAAATTCAAATTTTAAATTTGGAAATTATTATTTTTCGGACCGAGCTTAACATGTACGCATGGCCATAAATAAATAAAAACAGACACAAAAAGAAAAAAATTGAACATCACCCAAATAACTGGAAAACATCCACTCCTAACCTTACTACACTGAATAATTATCAAATAAATCTGCCAAAGAAATTCGCGTGCTCAATTAGCGTTACACTCTGTTGCGTTTTACAGTTTTCTTTTATCCAATGCGGTGGCCATTAGGCAACTCTTTATCTTCATTAAGTTGCAACGGTTAATCTAAAAAGGCTTTTACCTGAGCGTGTCAAAGTAGAGAGAATAATAAATAAATGTTACGGTTGAAGGTAGCGGCCTACCTTTTACGTGCCTGACCGGTGTTCGGTGACTGCTGGCGAATGAAACATGTGTATATCTTTATTAAATTCGGAACTGCGTTTTATGACTCATTCATGACTATGTTTGAAACGGAAAGGTGATGAGTTGCTAGTAACTTTGATGCTTTTGTCATCTCAGATGTTTTTAGGTTAAGTTTTTTTGAACGTTAATGCTTCTATACAGTGATGGGGAAACGGTGCGCCTCATTATAATAGTTTGCAGGGTGTGTGACAATGCCAACAGCATCCTGAGCATGATATCGAGCAGGATGCTACATGACTGCTGCTGCGCCTGTTACATTGCTACGCTGATCACTGCATTATTTAATTTGCTGTTATCAATAACAATTTGTACTAGCAATTCTAAAGCCATAATTGTACTAACACAATGAGTCTCAGATACATAAATAAATATATTTTTATTATTATTAGTACACTAAACAACAAAATTATAAACCATTATCCTGTCAAAATGATAGGAAAGACAAGTAAAGGCATATTGAATTTACGTATTTGACTAGTCAAACTAGTTACTTTTTACTAAACATCGAAACGGCTATAAAATAAATAATGGTGATCAAATATATATATTATAAACGTATATTAATATACATTAATTACGTATTCTTAATACGTCATTAATTGTGACGTCATAAATTTTAACTGTCAAGTAATTTATTATAGGTTGTGTTAAGAACAGACACAACAGTGAAATAATTTATTTGAAAAACAGTAATATTCCCAATTCCCAATCAATGTATTTTTTTCAAGTCTATAAATAGAATGTTTCAATTCAAATGATGCGCAACCACAGAATAAATAAATACTTAGTAGTGACGCAGCAGAGTCGACATTAATGTCAGAACGTCCTAATCAATATTCAATTACTTAAGTAATTCAAGATTCGAAATAAATTTGAAAATCCTAGTTGAAAACTCCCATCCACAGAATAAAATATTTGTTATTAGATTAATATTCAGTCTGTCTTTTCAAGTTATCAAAGAAATACAGTTTGTTATCTTGTAATAAAATTTTGAATTGGACGTGTATCTATAAGTTGTTATAACTTTTAGAATAATAACCATTTGTTTCTATCTCCAAATTTGTTTGAATACGTAAAAAGAATATTAAGTTTATTCATATCGTAAAATTTAAAAAAAATCTACTTCGGGCATAACATATCACCTCACTATATAAAATAAGTTTCAAAATATTGGGCTGTAAATCTGAGAGAATATATAGATTCATCTTTTAAACATCTGTAGTTTTCAGTTTCAATGCAAATCAGATACTGCGAAACCGAAACTTTGAAATAACCCGGTTCAAATAACCCGATGATAGTTGAAGGCCGGAATAGAAGAGATATGCATGTGGTATGCGTCTTTATTTTTTAAATGGTATGTGTCTTTCTATAAATGAAAAATAACTAAAAATGATACCTTTTTTCGAACTCACTCATGCTGAGAAAAATTTCAATAATCGACAATTAAACAAACACTAATTTATCTCGATATCCCTAATTTAACGAAATAAATAGTATCGAAAACAACCTTTTCGTATTACTACATTAACCCCAATAGTCAGCCATAGGGCTTAACTACATATCACAGTAAACAGTAATCACTAGTTTGAGCGCAATGTCGGAGACCTGAAAGATTAACGTTTTTATAAATCTACTAAGGGTCTGGAAACGAGGCTTGAGGCCACGTCGACTTATGGAAGATCAAGCTTAGATTTATTTTACTACAAATTTTAGTTTCTTTCATCCTTTTTATGATTTCACGGATTAAGAATCTTGTATGACATTAGTTTTTTTTTTAAATTAACATAATCATGAGTTTTTATTCAACTGTGCCCCGACCACGAAAAAACATCGTACCTAATCGTATCGTGAAGGTATTAGGAGAAAGAAACATTACAATACGCTTACGTTATAATTGTGATAGTTTTTCATGATTGGGTTACTGTTATAAGAGTCAATAGCATACTTACCATATAAACCGCGTGGTTCCTGGCAGAGTAGAATTTGGACCACCCCATCTCTTCCCATGCGGTGTCGTACAAGGCGACTTAGGGATAGAGCTGTTAAACATCAGACAGATATATACAACCCAAACTCAGCCTTTGATGCATGGCTTGAGTCAACAATAGTGCCTGAATGATTGATGAAATGTGGGTGTTAAATTCACCCTTGCCCAATCCGCAGGGGATAAAGAGGTGATTAGATGTATGTACATTTACTTTATGTGAATACTGCAACTACAATAACAAATTAAAGACAAATAACACGGCAGACGCCATAACATCAGAGATCATGGCGATTGTAACAGTGTTCAAATATCTGATATTTTCAAATACTAGTAAATATTATATAAATATTCCGTTAACTCTTATATAACAGTGGTATCTTATCTTCTAGATATTTTAGAAAGAAAGAAAGAAAGAAAGAAAGTAAGAAAGAAAGAAGGAAAGAAAGAAAGAAAGAAAGAAAGAAAAATATTTTATTTAAGTTCCACACAGTGGGCATCCTATTAAGTACAAATAGGTAGGTAAGTATAGCAGTTATAATTAGTAGGTATATTAAATTAAGCTACGGGTGCAACATTCCACACTATGCGAACCCAAATAGGGCCCCATCTCAGCATTGAATGCTGCGCACACCCTCCGTTGAGTATGCACAGCGCTGGTTTTAAGGTATCTTTGGACTACTGTGGGTTCTATAGGAAAGGGTAGATTTTGATCTCCAACAACACATTGGGGTCGCTAATGACCCGTCTTTCCGGTCAGCTTCCGCATGTAGTTTATCCCGGTCACCTTTTTCAGGTTATCCGGGGGCATCCCACCTTCCGTTTGCCAATTCACGGTTTCTACTTTAGGAATGGTTTGTTTCAACACACAACTGTACAAGTTCAAGTTACTGAATGATTTTTTTAAAGCATTTAATATGCTAACTATTCAATTAGATTAAGATATAGAAAAAAAATATTCGGTTCAGGCGTACGAATGTCGGTAGATGGCTCGCCGTAAGAATGTATAGAAGAATTTGGAAGGTTTCGGGCGAAGGTTCTGTGACTTAGTGGTTCGAATCCTGCCTGAACCGATTCAACTTTTTCTATATCTTAATCGAAGTTAAAGTTTATTAGTCATTACAGTTAGTTAGTTACACGTAAAACTAATAAGAATCGCATCCAATTAGTCAACAGTACACAATATTAATATAAAAGTTGAATTTCAATATTTTTCGCAGTAGCATGACCCAGTTTCCACTTTTATTATGCATATTGACATTGATAGATTTTCGTCAACATCGGCGGTCTTGTCAAAAACAACTGTTGTTGCAACCGTTGGTTTTTTGTTGTTTGTGTTTTACTAAAATATATGTTGTTTTTCGAACCACAAAGTAAATGGACGCCCGGAATTAAAACGCCGAGTGCTGTGGCTTGCCGTTGTCGATTTTATTTCGGGTTTGTACCGAAAACTCTGTGATATGGTATTAATAATTGTGTTGTGTTGATGACTAATAACTGATTTTGATTATTTATTATTTCTTATATGTATATTAGACACACAATGTTCGCTCTGATACATATAATTATTACGGCGTAAATAACATTAGAAATAAACCTTCTAATGCCCCTTTTAAAGAACCCCATATTGTAGGCGCATTTGAAAACCTACACAATTGTGATTACTAAAATATTATAAACTTACATAACATAACATAAATTCACGCCTATATCCCCGAAAGGGTAGGCAGAGGTGCTAGCACCCACATTTCGCCAGTTTATGTTTAGGTCCTAATGTAATAGGTGGCGAGCCTATTGTCATTAACCGGGCACTTATAAACCAGCTATAAATACACACATAACTTCGAAAAGCATCGAAAAGTCATTGGTGTGTGTCATGGTAAAACCTGGGATCGAACCCGAGACCTCGTCTCAGCAGTCCATTACTCATACCACTAGGCTAACGCGGT
Organism: Eilema griseolum; assembly: GCA_963662185.1. Lineage (NCBI taxonomy): Eukaryota > Metazoa > Arthropoda > Insecta > Lepidoptera > Erebidae > Eilema > Eilema griseolum. The sequence continues at coordinate 6,838,745 of OY759243.1, forward strand.
AATATAATATATATAAATCTAATTAGGGTATATACATTATTCTCCAGTAAGGCAGTCGCTCTGTTTGGCGGATAAAACAACATGTTCGTGAACGCTATTGGTACAAGAGCCTGTGCATGCGAGTACTACGTCATACTATAAAGAATGTTTTTTGTGAGTGAGTCTCTACTTCATTCATAATTTGGCTAATGTGAACCTTGTATTGTAGTTATTTTGGAGATTTTTAGCACAAAAAAATTGTGCGAATTGATTTATATATCTGATGTGTGAGGTTGTAGATTTATTATGTAAGAGGGTAATATATGTATATGCCTACCGGAAAGACTTAAAAAAAGAAAGGTCACCGGGAGAAAGCGAAGATTCTATGGATTGCGGATGATACTAGCAGAAGTACAATCAAAAAGAGATATTTGTGTATATCTGTGTGTAAATAAATGTCTGGTTTATACTATAAGGGAGGTCTGATGTTCATAAACTCCTACTCTAAATGTCCATCCATGATTCGTAAATATATTCTGACGTCTCGATATCCCTGGTTGGCAATTGGATTAGATTCAAGAAAAATTTGCGGATTAACTAAACGGGTATATTTCTGTGCCGTCCTCTCAGCTATTTGAATTCACTTTGATAAGCTGAACATTCGTAATTGAAACGAAATCCTAACTTGTCTCAGCCCACCGTGGTTAATGCCCGTTTGCCCTTTGTACGATTTTTTTCTCGAATCGCTGTCCTTATTTCTTCTTTATTCCGTTTTCATAGCGTTGTGGTTTTGTTTATCGTTTTGTAATATTTTTTTGCGTTTTGTTTTAACAGCGGCGAGTTTTTAGATGAGGGTTTTCGTAAATTATTATTGGTTTTACGATTAATTGCCACCAATATTTGACAACTTGGCAGTGAGAATATTGCAATTTGTTGGTTAATTATGTAATTATGTATTGCGAAAATATTAGAACGAAAGTATTTTGACGTATAGATATCAACAAAGAGGTGGGCAGAGGTAAATAATATATTTTTTGATCCCTTATAAACTCCACGATATTACTGTAAAAAATATTAACTTTCAAAAACACTTTTCGCGATCCGAAATTGAACCTTGACCCTCAAGAACGTACTACGACATTAGCGTAAACCACAGAATCAAAAATAGACCATTACATAAACCTAAAAATATTAAGGTACACTTGGATTATCTTTACTATATCGACATATGTCAAACTTAATTGACATGTGTCAAAAATAAAGCTTGTCTAAAGTTTACTTAGGTTTTTTATGAATCACCATTAGTTTAATGGAGCAAAAGACTGTCAAGTCTTCAAATTAATTTTTAGATTGTCAAACTAGATTAAATAATAAAAATAATAGTTATAATGAAAAAATAACTACATAAGTACTTAGTGCTTAGCTCTTTCAATGACATTTATTCAATTTTTTTTTCAATAAATTTGCGATAACGCAAATAATGGCTTTAAACGGTTTGTTTTGTCTTACGTATGTAATCGGATTGAAACTAAATGGCAGGTCTATGGATAGACTAGAGTCTGGAATAACATATAGATTACTTTTTATCCCGGATATAAGTTCCCATTGGAACTAAATCAAAATTACATGCGGGCGGGGCCGCGGGCATTAGCTGATATACCATACGATATTAATCACTGCTTGCTTGAAACTACTTCTTATCTTTTAGTAAAAATTAAACTTATTTATGTAAAGCATCATCATTCTATGTATATTTACTCTTCTTTGCCATTAACTCATTGCGAACAACCATTTTCAATTACACCAATAATTCCACCCTTTTAAACATTATACAGATTTTATGCCCCCATAAAGATTATGAGCGGATCTAATTTGCCGGAAACTCAACACCCTGTTTTTATTTGGACATGAAATTTGGTTAAATTAAATGTAAACTAATTCAAGTAATGGAGGTTATATTTTTATCTCTCTAGCAGTACTTGAGTTTAAATAAACTAATAATATCAGTATCAAAATCAACGGGATATGTACCATGTTTCATAGTTTTGAGTTTAATATCGCCGAAATATCGGAAACTCAAAATAATGAAATGATATACGTGTGTATTGATGATTACCGTCCAGACCCTCACCTAACGGCTTGGGTCTCAATGGCGTCTCAGCGGAAAACACCAATATTACACACTTGTACCATAATGTACTAACAATTAAATATCTCAAAATAATTCCATAAAAATATTATTAAATTATTCAGTATCAAAATAAACGGGATATTTACCATGTTTCATTGTTTTGAATTCCCGATATTTCGGCGCTGTTGCAAGCACCATGATCACGGAGGAACTGAACTCCGGCCTCCCCTTATTAAATTATTTCTATACTAAGATTTAACAAAGGCTTGATAAATATATATTTTTTATATTTGACTACACCCTTCCCATACGTAAGTTGAGGTGCTGTCCAAAGTATATTATTCACCAGATACTGTCCCTAGAATGGAGGGTCCCTAGACGCCTCGACACACCTTTTAAAGGACCCGGGACTGTAGGAAGAAGGACAATTAACTTCATAACTCCTTTATCTTACGTTAAAGTTTGTTCGAAATCATAATGTCACTGATATACTTCTTAAACATTGTTGGCAACTTGTCAAATTGACTAACTCGAAACGCTTTCAGTCTTATTAAGGTTCAAACAGCAACCATGCCACGATAAATATGCCGTATTACTCCAAATGCTTCGTATATTCACGGGTACATTTTAAATTGGTCGAGTTTCAGTTACAGAATACTCCCAGCACATTTATCTCAATAATGTTATTATAAATCGTATACAATGTGAACAGTACTTTATTTTCAAACGAATAGGGATTGTTTTCATTAAATGGTTTGTAATTTATTGTCATTTAATGGTTTCACCACTTATTTATAAAAGTAGATTTATTGATTTTGTCTGGTAGATGCTCAATGGTGATACAATAACTTGAAAGTATGAACACAGTTATGAACGGAAGACGAAGCTGAAAGATGTGTGCCACAAACGCAGCCAATATGAGATATTGTCTCAGCCTTTTTTGTATGGAAATCGCAACGGGCATTGCTGCCCCGCCTCCGGCGAGGTGAGAGTCTCAAATCCCGTGGGTGTAAGATGACCCAATAAGAAATTTCCCTCGCACCCGGAGATTCCCTGAGCCGTCTCAAGATGGCCTCCTCCGATGTTGGAACCACGGTGTCTCCATCTTGCCCTAGGAAGGAGAGGATATTGTCCCATCTTTGAGATCTTGGCTAAATGAAAATTCTGTACACACCTTATCCCATACAACGTTAAGTACTGCTTACTTATTGTGGGAACCACAGTGGCCCCATCTTACCCTGGGAAGGGGGAGAATATTATCTCAGACTACCGCAATGAATGGTATATCGACCTTAGATTAATGAAAACCCTATTTACCTCTTAACAGGTAGTGTTAAGAGTAACTTTCCCCTATTCGCTTCCATATTACACACAATAAAAACTCTATACTCAATTATTCGAAAATGGGATAAACTTCTAAAATCCGGTTCGCTCACATCTCCGGTAGTTTAATTAAATCAGATAGTTGGTCGGATCCTTTGTCTGGAGCGCATTATGTGGGAAATTGGTACAGCCTCCGACATTCGCATCTGCCGAAAACATGCCACATGCTTTACAGATGACTGTCTTAGTTAAAATTTTAATATGCCTTACGCTTGAACATTTGTGGGGTGTAGCTAGTGGTGTTTAACTCTCGTAATTTTTTTATGATAGCAATGTTAGTAACCGAAATGACTAATGTTCCCGTTAAATGTTAGTAGGCGGTAGGATCCTAGGAGGCAGGAAACGACTCACTAGGATCCTAGGTCGGAATTGAGCAGTCCGACTGGGGAAGTACCTACACCCTACAGAATACCACAGCTATAATAACCTCGTGTTGTGTTCCTGGCGGTGAGTAAGGTAACCAGAGCTCACTGGAGAGTTTTTGTACTGTCAGTGAAAAGACTAAAAGCCTGACGGTCTCTGTGGCGTAGCGGTAGAACGTGCCATTGTTACGCAGAGTGAGTGGGAAGACCAAAGGCTGGTCCTGATTTTGTGTTCTGCACTGACAGCACAGACAATCTCTGTTCTTACAGGGTCGGCAGCACGAGTGTGACTTCGCTGGTATTACACACGTTCATAGGTCACGGTAACCACTTTCCATCAGGTAGGCCTTGTGCTTGTCTGCCACCTAAGTTGTATAAAAAATAGGTAGGACACGACGGTATTTTCGTCGCAATTGAGCAGCTCGACTGGGGAATTACCTCTGCCCTACAGAATACCTCGTGTTGTGTCCCGTGTGTGTGAGAAGGGTAGTTAGAGCTTACTGGAGAGTTTTTCATCAGTAGGAAGACCAAAGGTTTGTCTTGCTTTGTCTTGACGGCACAGGAACTCTCTGTTTCCAAGGTCAGCAGCACGAGTGTGACCGCCCTGGTGTTGCATATGCCCATATACCATGGTAACCACTTTCTATTAGGTGGGTCATGTTATTGTCTGCCACCGAAATTGTATAAAAAACCTTCTCCAGCTAAAATGCTTATTATGAGTGGGTTCACATCGGTAGTGAAATGAAAAGGATTTGATCCCGGGACCTCTCGATCGTAAGGCTGACTCCTGAACCACTAAGTCACCGACGCTTCTTTGCTATGATTTTTGAGTTCACGTGCTTACTAGAGAGTAAGCCTATTGCTATCAATTGAATACTTTTTGAAGGACTGTTTGCTTGTGACTTAGATAGGATTTTTGGAATATTTTTGAACAAAAAGGTAAGTTTTTTTTTTATACCACTTCGTTGGCAGACAAGCACACGGCCCACCTGATGGAAAGTGGTTACCGTGACCTATGGACGTCTGTAACACCAGAGGAGTCACAGTCGCGCTGCCAACACTGTAAGTACAGAGTTTCTGTGCCGTCAGTAGAAGACAAAGCAGGACAAGCTCACTGACAGCACAAATTCTCCAGTGAGCGCTGGCTACCCTACTCACCGCTGGGAACACAACACGAAGTTATTATAGCCGCGGTATTCTGTAGGGCGGAGGTACTACCCCAGTCGGACTACTCAATCGGGCGGAAATACCGCCGTGTACTACCTCCTTAATAGTAAGGTAAAGGAAAAGCTCCTTAAGTATAGTGATTTCTGATACAAAACAATAGAATTTTTTTTTTTCGAAATTAGCTTTATTGTTTTTCCCTGCCATCTTGATTACCACGGCTGTATCAAATACATATAATGGCTATTCTACTTCACCAGGGACATTATCCATTATACATCTATATCAAAAACTAGCCTTCCACCCACGTCTTCGCTCGTGTGGATCTCTTATCTTACTCAACTGATTGCATTCAAACAAATGTAAGATTTTAAGTCTGACGAAGATATTTCTAACAAAAAAAACAGCAAAAAAAAACCAGTTCTATAGTTTTTTCGTCTATCGTGAACAATCATTACAAATTTACATACATACATATAATCACGCCTTTATCCATTATGAGGGTTAGGCAGAGGTGAATTAACACCCACATTTCACCATCATTGTATTCGGTCCCACGTAATAGGGGGTGAGCCTATTACCGTTTTCCGGGCACTATTGTTGCCTCGAGCCATGCATCTCTCTGGGATGTATATATCTCTCTGATGTTAAACAGTCTTATCCCTTAGTCGCCTTGTACGACACCGCATGGGAAGAGATGGGGTGGTCCAAATTCTACTCTGCCAGAAACCACAATTATATAATAGAATAGATACCGATAGCAAGAAAGCTATTAATGTCATCAAACAAATTGTTATATACAAACTTATTCTAAACAAATACACTTCACTTTAGAATAAAGATAGCAATTAGACCAAGCCATTTAACTAGTCGACTGTAATTATACTTGACTTCTTAAGTGAACTTCTTCGTTGGTATAATTTCAAGTGGTATTATGCCACTTGTTATTCCAAAACTTATACCGTGAGGACAGCACTTCGTCATAATTGAAATGAAACTTATTTAATTCGGTGTTATGTTAAGTGATAAGTACTTAAGTTATTTCGACATCGGAATGGATTTTTGGAAAAATTTTGGACAAAAAGTAGTTGTCACGTAATAATAAAATCCAGGACTGAGAAGTTCCACTCTTATTACCTTTACCACACCATTATATCTTGGAAGTCTTTACCAGTACACGTTCCAAAAATCAATAAATGGCTAAGTTTCTGATGAGCCCGTCAAACTGAAAGTCACTGTTGTACAATTATTGGAATTAGGACGGTATCGTCTCTTTCTCGAAACGGCCCGTGTTCTCAAAATGGACCGTTCTCGAAACGGCCCATAGTCAAAACGGCCTATTCTCGAAACGGCGCGTTCTCAAGACGTCTGTATATATTAATTGTGGCCCTCATTCCTAAAAGTTTACCTTTAGCTTACTATCAGACGAGGTGAAGTCATATTGACGTCACCGTTAGTCCAAATTGAACAATATACTTATAGATAAATATACTTTCAAGGTAAAATTGCCTTTATAACTAGTAAAAATCTACTCTGAGTTCGTATGTGTATTTTTCCTTTATTCACAGTATAAAAGACCCTCTGTCAAGTTTTTCTTAGAACTTTTAATGTATATAAAGCTTTGTGCACTTATTTGCTCAGTCGAATATGGTTTCAGCAAAACTTTATCTCTCGAAGATATTCTTCTTTTATTTAGTTCGACAGTCCCTTTTGATATTAGTAGCTTGTAATTTGAAATATACATAAAAATAATCATATAATGACGCCTTTATCCCCGGAGTGTTAGGCAGAGGTGAATTAACACCCACATTTCATCAATCATTGAATTCAGTCCCACGTAATAGGGGGTGAGCCTATTGCCGTCTTCCGGGCACTATTGTTGACTCGAGCAATGCATCTAAAGCTGAGTCTGGACTGTATATATCTGTCTGGTGTTAAACAGCCCTATCCCTTAGTCACCTTGTACGACACCGCATGGAAAGTGATGGGGTGGCCCAAATTCTACTCTGCCGAGAACCACGCGGGAAATATGATGATGGTAATTGCTTACTATGGCCCATAAACATGTTATCTCCTGTAGAGAGGAGGATTAAATAAAAACAAAGGGATATTAGACCTCTAAAACTCCTACAATTCGTAAAGAAAAGCACATTTGGTATAACGTTTTTCCACAAGCATTAATTTTACTAGAAGCACTGTCAAATGCAAAAATATTTAACAAAACAACACACATGTTTCTGTGGTGCGTTCTATAAATAAAATGTTTTTCTTCCTTTTTAAAACCCAGGGGTTGCGCCATCTTTCTAATGAGATCTATGTTAAAACCCCATTTCGTTTAAAGGACTCCAACTGAACCAGATTGAATAACCTTTTAACTGATCCTATAAACATTTATAAACCGTGCGATTCTACTAAAAGTAATGGAAGTTTATTTTTTCAATTCGAAACTCGTTTCAGCTTACGATCAACACTTTTCTTAAAACAACCCCAAGTTTTCTGGTTTAATTTCACGAAGGGCACAGTGCGAGCTGAATAACAAATTTTCGATCAAACATTTATTCATTATGGGCTGTCGTTCATTTACATTTATTTAGAAGTGTGACACACGGCCTTTGAGAACGATGAACATATCTGCGTACGGAAATGAGATATTCGTTTTCTGAACAGGTACTTAGCATAATATTATCTTTATTAATTAACAAAAAAGGCAGTTTTCAAAAATACATTCTAAAAAGTTTTCATTCTATTAGTAATTAAAAGTTGTAGCTATCGAAATGCGGCAGCTAGAATTGAAAAAGCAAACTCCGGTCTCTGAAGTGGGATGCGACCCAAAGATTTGCGGAGCCTAAACCAACTCTGCCTGTAAGCTTCTTAGGGTTAGGGAAGTTCTGTAAAAGCCGATGTAAATCAAATCAGAGAGATTAAGCAGGAGAGTGAAGCTCGAAAAAGCAAGATTAGACACAGAAAATGACATATACCTCAAGCTTGTTGGCTAAAAAGGATTATCTGTTCTGAGTAGCGGCGTGTCCCAAGCGTTACTTGGCCATAACTCGGCGACAAGCAACATTTACTCTCAGTTAACTTACAAAGTTTTTCCGCTAAACTCGGATGCTTCTAATTAATTCCGTGCTCCATCAATCGCTAAGTTTTAATCAGACGTCGAATCCATTTGGTTACACAGGGTATACATTTTATCGTTTGTTTTTGTTAATTTCTAAGTGGATTGTAAAAGTGGCTGTGAATGAGTAATTTTGTTAAGGTATTCCTGGCTTTTGAAAATATACTGTTAAGTAAAGTTTTTCGCTGAAGAATGAGTTGGTTTGGCTAAAAAACTGTCACTAAATATACTTTATAATTTTACCGGTGGTTCCAGTACTATCCTGTTCGTTTTCTCTCTTCTTCTCACCTTCTTGGATGCAGAAACGTGTGATTGGCGCCACTAATTTTGCAAGTATTTAAGTCCAAGACCTCCATTCTAGAAAAGAGCTAGTTGATGAATGCCAAAAGATGGATTTTATTGCCTAAATTAATACATATATAATGTTACCTTATGTCATTACAATTACCGACATAGGTAACATTTAATTTATAATATATATGATCAATTTTATGTAGTAATACCTTAAAATCTTAAATGTACATCATAACAAAAAATGCATTATGTCACAGCTCTATTGTACAAGTATTGTGTACTTTTTTTTCATAAAGCATATACAAAAAACTGTTAATAAACCATCCCAAAATACAAAATCGTCCTAAACGCGCCCTTAGCAAATAAATCCGTACAAATACATCTTATAATATAAATATTCAAGTTAAATTACCCTTCCCACAATTATGAGGCTGAAGAGAATGAAAAAAAAATCGCCTACCCCCAATTCTTTTCATATCAAAGCCTTTCTGACTTCCGTTTTACGTACCAAAACGCGACCTTAAGATGTTTTAAATGAATTGTCCCGGAGTTTGTTCACTCCATTCTTCGTTGACAATCCCGTGACATGTTTTATGCCCTAATTTAAATTGCTTTTATCACGAACACGACCGTTATGTCCCGCAATGGCCGCCGCGGAATCCCGTTTTTCACTCTCGAAATGCCAAAATGGTGCTTCTTGGTTTCATTAATTGTTTCTACGCTTAATAAAAAAGGTTTTAAATGACTTCCCCGCCTTTTTGTGTGCGGTGCGATTTGAAGAATATCTTTAATGTAAATCTATGGTCAGATTTATTGAGTGGGTGTTTCCCATTGGTTAGATTGAGGGGTTTTTTACATGGCTGCGTGACACGAAGGGTTGTATTATTTGTCAGTCTTTATATGTATGTTTGTGACTTTGGAGGTGCTCTAAAGATAAAATGAGTATGTTATATTAAATTTTCTGCCATTGAAAGATTTGTACTTTTTCATTGGTCAGATTGCTATAATTGCAAAGAGCGAATGAAAATACTTCCTCACACTTCCCCTGGAATTATTTTCAGGTAAAATACTGTTATTACAAAGTATCTAGCTGTATTTTGTAAGTGCTACGTCAACGTCGTAGCACATAAATCTACGCCGTAGCAAATGCTACGCTGGAATCTTTAACAAAATTCAAATGTATTGAGTTTATTTGCAGTTGAAATTCGTAAATATTGGCTTGTAAATAGTGCTGATACGTTTCCGAGAAACCAAGTGACAATTTTGTGAAAATATTTTGCTATCTATGCTCCTTTAGTACATAAATACTACTAAGTATTGTGAAAATAATTGGAATTGCTTGCGTTTTTAACCGACTTCCAAAAAGGAGGAAGTTTTCAATACGATTGCTATTTTATCGACATTTTTCTTGTTTTTTATCACACAAACTATTTTGTTAGTTGTTTTTTTGCATGTGAGAGTCAACAGTATCTATTAAAATCAAATTAAGCAATTTATTTTTGAAGTTGTTATTAAAATGCTATTTAACTACTTAGTGGGCTTTTCGAAATTATCATTTGCCGTTCCGTGCAATAAATTAATAAATTCTAACATTCATTTGACAGATAAAAATACAACCAAGTAACATATACCCGTGTATAACTGCCCTTATAATGATAATAAGAAGTATTTTTCCAAATACAAGCCGCTTGCCTCTGACGTGAAAGATTGATGTGCAGGAAACCTCCGAATGTGTAGACATACCTTTACAATCTATGTGTGTTGAGGAATTTATTGTTGGAGAAAGAAAATGAATACAACATTATGGTGAATGTGATGGTATTTTTGTGGGTTTCCTGTTGAAATATTAAATGATAATAATAAGGAAATTTTTCCGTGTTTAGTAGGTATCTTTGTTGAGTAGCATCTTCTACTTAGCGCTTTTAACAATTCAGTTTGTTGGAAAAAACCGACTACACAAGAATCGTTGCAACTTCTATATTTTTAATGAAACGACTTGTCAAACTTTTAAGGGCTCCAACTACGCGTAGCAACTGCCTTAACGCACTCTCTGAGGCACGAAGAGGTCTCATTTAGAGACTGTTTCTTTACAAAAAAATCTCCCTTCTGTATTCATATTATCTTCTTTCTAAATAATAGATTACAGTCTAGAATTACACTTTGGCTACTTTTAGCCCAAGAATTGGTTTCAATCGTTTATAGGAACAGTATCAGAATTTCACACGAGCGGAGCCGCGGACAAAGCTAGTTGAATCAGTATCAAAATAATCGAGAAATTTACCATGTTACATTGTTTCGAGTTTCCGATGTTTCGGCGCTGTTGCAAGCACCATGATCACTGAGGAACTGGAGTATTGGCTGTGAACAGATAAATATATTTTTTTCTAGGAGTAAATATATCGATCTACCCTCTTTCGAGTTCTTTTACGACGCGTATCTGCACTACCACTGGTTTCACTCTCACTACAAACTCGAATCCGATCTCGATCACGTTCACGATCATGGTGCTTGCAACAGCGCTGAAATATTGGAAACTCGAAACAATACAATATGGTAAATATCCCAATTATTTTGATACTGATGTGAGTGACCATGATAATTTAAATATACATAAAGCTAGTTGTAAATAAGTTCATTCAAATAAAATCTTTCAATAAATAAACTAACGCAAGTAAGCGGTGCATCGTTCATACTTTACGCCTGTATTTATTTCAAAGGCAGTCTGCTGCACTATGGGAGACTTAACAGGAGCCAGTGAGCCGTGAATCATATCTTACCTCATTACTGGCAGGATGTGTGGATGGAACATTTTACTAACATCTTTGTTACGGAGTTTAGCGTGGAAACTTAACTTTAATGCTTTAGTTTACTAGTTGATACCCGCGGCTCCTCCTGCGTGGTTATCGCGATTTTTGTTCGTATCTCCGGTTCTACTCAAACGAAAAAACCAAGATCTCTCTGTCAAAAAAATATGTCGGGCAGTTTTTGTGGCCTGCGGATAAAAGTGAAAACTAAGCAACTTATGTAAAAGGAAAAAGTATTGAGTGTTGCCGTTATGATCTTTTTTTAACGTGTGGTAATCCACTCGGTTCCCACCGAGGCCAGTGGGGTGGTTATGTCGGGCTTGAACCAACTAAAACCGCACGGCCATCTTGGTTTAGTTGCCTCCAGGATATCCCTCGCACACTCCGACTGACCCAGGGCTATAGGCCCCATCGGGTGTAGGACTAAGGAGTCTCCATATTTCCCTAGAAAACTGATCTTACGAAACTCCACACACCAGTTATTTACTTCAAAAAAGTATATTACAGTGGTGGGAATGAATTTCGAATTTGCAATGGGGCACAGAATAAAACTAGACCACTGATGTGAAGAGACGCCAACTCTTCGTGAAGACATTTTCATTGATTTTTTTTTATTATAATAATTACTAATATTCCCTTTAACCCCTCCTTCTAAGTTAATTTTTACGATATTTGTATAATATCGTAGTATTTAATATCGAGACTATTCGAATATTTTATCAACATTTTATTTTTACACTATCCTTTGAATCGCGTATGGTTGCAGATATTCGTGGCTGAATGTTCTAATTTAACTACAAGTATTTTTCCTCGTTTTAAACTATCGAAGTTTAATTTAAGTAGGCTTATTGTCGTGTAATATTTTATTTACCATATCTCCTGATGTGCACCACACTCGAAAAGGTAAAAAAATCTACTAAACGTATTCACCTAGCATGATCGCGTAAATCTACAGATATTTAAAATTTGAAAGTTTGCGACGATATATCGATGTTTGTTACTCAATAACGTTCAAACTAGCCTTCTTGCTAGCCACATTAATTATCTATATAAAATGTCTTGTTAAAAAACTAAAGAACATCGTTGAAGTAACATAAACAACTTTTATAACTAAGCCAATGAATCACGATCCAATCTTCGTAAATAACCCAAATGAAACCATTTCTTAGCTAATAAAGTTCAGTCTCATTCTCAAAAAAATATCTTCACATTAACCTACTACTTTATCACTGAATACCGCACCACTATTTCCGCAATTACCAAACCAAACGTATGTTACAAAAATATGTTTCTCACTCAACCTTATTCGACACGAAAAGGCTCCATAATGAAGCAATATCATGCACAATCAGTGCAAAATATGGCCGGCCATGTGCCCAGCGTATAGAATAAATTCACCAAGTAAATTATCTCAGGGGTTTTAATTCTGCCGCTCGACCCGACAATGCTACGACCGTATATCAAACCTAGCTACCCAGATATTAAACCCGCTTCAATTTACGTAAATGCTACACTGAAATTAAAAAGCGGAATTACTCAAAAGAGTGTATTTTGTTAACAAGATTACTTGATATAAATGATAGGAGTTATCCTAAAACTCGATGAGATGTCTTTAAAATTTAAGCTTGGTGGTATTTTGGTTCTGATGGTCTGTTGTCTGGGTAGCTTGTCAAGGTCAGAAACGAATTGATAGCGAAAGGTATGATTGTGCACTTATCGAGAATAGAACCGGCTGACGTTCGATACAAAAGTAATGAGAATCTCAGACATATAGTTGTACAGGTCGTGAATGTTCCACTACAGGAGTAAACTTAGTTTTAAAGTCGGATAAATTTTATTAAAAACCATAGTCTTAACAGTAAGCTTGCATGCGGCGATGGTTCGCGAGTACGTGCCTGGGGGTGACGGGTGGAGCCGCCTGTCACCCTAGCAGAAGCAAGCCCATACCTGGGGACGAGATGGGGACTCCGTGATCCTCACACCCGAAGAGGGCCGTCTCAAAAGAGACGGTCTTGGGCCAGCCAGGGTGCGAGGGATTTGTCTCAGATAATCTCACTTTTGGCAACTTGCGGTCCACTCAGTCGGCGTGCGTTTTAGTTGGCTCAATTCCGACACAACCTCCCCCACAGGCGTTGGCGGTGGGGTTATCCGTAGGGCTTATTAGTTTTACACAACATTACTTTCATGATTCCTCACACTTACAGTCGTTCGATTCTAAAATACGTTCTCTGGTGCAACTTTTGAATTGGCTGAAATATACTAATTTAATGGATTTAATGTACTGTATAACATCATTAAGTATTCATTAAATAAGTTTTAATTCGTAACAAACATCGAGCGACATAAATAACGGTATGACGTGACATTGAGCCATTATATTTCATAGTAATGCAGGTGAGAAAATGAAAGCTAGTTTGTACCAGGACGCATTCGCACTTTGCAAATAGACTGTAACTCACTGTAAGCACAGTTTGCTATTCAAGCTGTTTGAACTGGTGATAGCTTCTGTTAATTTATGGATTATAAAATGTACATCCTACTAATATTATAAATATGAAAATTTGTGAAGGTGTTTGAATGTTGACATATTTAGATATTTGTTATTCCGCGAAGGCGCGAGGTTCCCATGGGTAGCGGGAACTGGTCAAAATTTCACGCGGTTAGAACTATGGGTAAGATTAGCAGTTGTTGACATGACATTTTTTTTTATTACTATTTTGCTGTTGTGATGCTGTGGACTGATTGATATTGATATCCGATATTGCGTGTTCACAGCGGTGTCAGTTTCGATATCCGATATCGGGCCGGACAATGTAAAAGACAGATAATTCGTACATTTTCCTTCCTGTAGGCTATCGGATGTCGGATATCGGAGCCAACGCCGATATCGGGTCGGATAATATGAAATCACTATTAGTGTTATCCCTAGAATAGGTGCTGAAAAGTGAATATTTTGATAGGGTAACCTTCTAAAAGCAATATATTGATTAAAGATCCCTAATCGAGTGTTCAACTAGCGCATGACTATAATGACCAGTCTAAAATTACGCCTGGTGTGTACATACCCTTATTCAATTTAAATAACTCAGTGTAACGACTAGTGATAAGCATGTTGGTGTGTCAAATTATAGGTTACGTTACTCGTGTATCTAGTATCGGTAGTAATGATGGCATTGCTTTGAAATATCCAAGATCTAATGCTAAGAATTAGGTATGTTTTATATTTTATTATATGATTCCCGGTTCGATCCCAGGTATTACCATGCCACACACCAATGACTTTTCGATGCTTTTTGATGCTTTTCGAAGTTATGTGTGTATTTATCGCAGGTTTATAAGTGCCCGACAATCGCAATAGGCTCGCCACCTATTACATTGGGACCTAAACATAAACTGGCGAAATGTGGGTGCTAGCACCTCTGCCTACCCCTTCGGGTATATAGGCGTGAGTTTATGTTATGTTATTCCCGGCAGAGTAGAATTTGGGCTACTCCATCGTGCAAGGTGATTAAGGGATAGGACAGTTTACCATCAGACAGATATATGCAGCTCAGTCTCAGGCACAGATATAAGGCTCGCGTCAACAATAGTGCCCGGAATACGGCAATAGACTATTACCCCCTATTACGTGGGGCCGAAAATAATGACAAATAAGATATAACGTAACAGTCAAACTATCTACAGCCACACCATTCGTAAATTTATCAGTCGCACCATCACAATCAATCACTTTTAAATCTTCACTATTTAAACAGACCTACAACTATATGCTGTAATCAGCACAAAACTTTGGTAATCAGGTCAAATGGCACTGTTAATTTAGCCTGACTCTGCAAACGTACTCATTAGCTTTTGTGTTGTACAGTCTACAATTATAGACTAGCCCACCTGATAATGACACATCATTATGGATAGTGCTTCGGGAAAATTGATTGGAAATTAATATTCAATCGCAAAGAGAATACCATGAGTAGGTACGAGTATATGTTGCCGAAGGGGCTATTTAGAAAATGGAGATAGCTAGGTCAGCAGTGGTGAGGTTATTTTTTGTTTATTTTTTATCTAGGACACGGAAATTTGACTGATTAACCTAAAGGCAAAGTCGCAGGAAAGAGGGTCACCATTACAGACATTAAGTAATGTTACAATGGTGGCATGCCTTACTAGACCACCTTAAACTCCGACATTTGACACCCAAGACGGCGCGATCGGTTTTAGTCTGTTCAAGGTATCCGTGAGGACTTCCACACGAAAAAAGGTGTATGTTTTTTATACAACTTAGGTAGCAGGCAAGCGAAAGCGCACCCGATGGAAAGTAGTTTCCGTGGCCTATGGACGTGTGCCACACCAGGGAAGTAACACTCATGCTGCCGACCCTGTAAGAACAGAGAGTTTGTATGCCGTCAGTGCAGAAGACACAATCAGGTCAAGCCTTTGATCTTTCCACTGACAGCACGAAAACTCTCCAGTGAGCTCTGGCTACCCTACTCACCACCGAGAACACAACATGAGGTTATTATGGTTGTGGTATTCTGTAGGGTGGAGGAACTTCTCCAGTCGCGGACTGCTCAATTAGGACGGGAATACCGTCGTGTCCTCTTCTGATGTTCTTGTATGTTGGAGTTCTTCAAGCAGCGCTATTGTGATGACCTTGGTATTGCGCACGGCGAAGTATCACGGTAACCGCTTCCTATCATATAAGCCGTATGCTTGTGCAGCCACTTAAGGGTCAATTCAAATCACGCAAATGCTCGAACTGTTTTAAATGATAATTAAACATTGACCTTATTCTAGTGATAGTTGTTATCGATATGAAAGTAATTAACAATGATACAAAAATAACTATTGAAATTATCATTAATAAATCTGATTTGGAAATTTCTTTAGCCTTGAACGAATGTCGCGTTAAATACCGTATCGCTTGTTGAACAGAATATATAAATACGAGTAATAATTTGAATAGAAAGTCTAATAGTAAGTATTTTCTAGCATGAATGAAGGCTGTAATTACTATTTATAAACCATATTGTACTGCCTAAAAATAATTACAGGCTTCATTAGTAAAGGTATGATTTCGAAGGTGACCGCATATGACAACTGCAGACGCGGAGCGTACCGTGAAATAGAATTAATACTCGTAACATGATAATTTTGTTTATGGTTTTCGGCAGAGTAGAATTTGGGCCACCCCATCTCTTTCCATGCAGTGTCGTACAAGGCGACTAAGGGATAGGGCCGTTTAACATCAGACAGATATGTACAACCCAGACTCAGCCACAGATGCATGCCTCGAGGCAACAATAGTGCCCGGAAAACGGCAATAGTCTCACCGCTTACGTGGGACCGAATGCAGTGGTGGTGAAATGTGGGTGTTAATTCACTTCTGCCTAACCCTCCGGGGATAAACGCGTGATTATATCTATGTATGTTTAATTGCGTCTTCTCAATAGTATCGTTCACACGTTTCGAAGTTTAACAAGTAACGTATGACTTTGGCATGTGAAGCCTTTTTTGTGCCGGTGGGTTATGTCAGACTTTAACCGACTAAAACGCACGCGAACTGTGTGAGCCGCAGCCAAGTGAAATTATCTGAGACATATCCCTTGCACCCCGCATGTGAAGCCTGAAAAATGTCATATTTCATACGATGAGGTAGGAAGGTTTCATCCTTCTCCGAGCCTTTTTTTATTTATTTTTTATTATATATAGGACACGTCAATTGGACTTCGCCTTGCCTGATAGTAAGCTGAAGGCAAAGTCCCAGAAAAGGGGGTCACCATTACTTACACATACCGTGTGACAATGGTGACACTCAGCTTGACGGCCTCATCATATGCTTTTTCACGCCCCGCTTAAAGGACCCGGGACTGTAGGAAGAAGGAAACACGTGAGCTGGTAATGAATTCCAGGCCTCACTCAGTTGGGGTTGGCTTTCTAATTTAAACTCTGATGAGGCTAAACTTCGATATTTTCCGTGAAACGACTGCCATCTGACATAATGATAGCATATCTATCATGTTTATGATAAATAAATTGCTGTCTTGTTATTTTATATTTTTTATACCACTTGGTTGACAGACAAGCACACGGCCCCACCTGATGGAAAGTGGTTAGCGTGGCCTATGGACGTGTGCAGCACCAAGGGAGTCGAACTCATGCTGCCAACCCTGTAAGCACAGAGTTCTTGTGCCGTCAGTGTAAAAGACAAAGCAGGACAAGCTTTTGGTCTTTCCACTGACAGCACAAACATTCTCCAGTGAACTCTGGCTACCCTGCTCACAAATAGTAAATTTTTGCTTTTATTAATTCTACTAAGAAATTAAAAACCTACGAACTAATTTTGAAAAGAACCACGGTAGCCTAGTAGTATGAGTAATGGACTGCTGAGACGAGGTCTCGGGTTCAGTCCCAGGTTTTACCATGGCGAACACCAATGACTTTCCGATGCTTTTCGAAGTTATGTGTGTATTTATCGCAGGTTTATAAGTGCCCGGTTAATGGCAATAGGCTCGCCAGCTGTGGGTGCTAGCACCTCTGCCTACCCCTTCGGGGATAAAGGTCACGCCTTTATCCCCGAAGGGGTTTATGTTATGTTAACTAATTTAGAATAATTTTGTTAATAACATCAAAGATATAACTATCATGCTAATAAGATTTGTGACTTTCGTGTGAATTTGTGGGTAGTTGGGAGTTTTGTGTACAGATTATGACGTCACTGTTTATTGTTACTAAGAATTTATTATTATGAAATTGAAACCGAGATAAAGAGATGCTTAGATGGTTATTAGGCAGCGTAAAATGTATTGACAAATGAAGATTGGCGATTTGGTATCTGCTTCTTGCATGGTACTTAGTTCCAGATACAAGTTTCCTCATGGCAATAGGACACGGGTTTCGTGTATGTTTAAGGCCATAATCAGTAATGAGGGTATACCATGTTTCTAATTATATTAAATTGCTATAGACCTGATTAATTAACGAATTTTTAAAATACCCTCATTCTTTAAAGCCTCCCATCAAAATTTCCCTAATCACATCGAATGATCCACAATTTCTACAAGCGAAAACAATTAATACCGCGTCAGACAATCGGCTTTTCGCAAAACATAATCGAATGAAACGACACCCCTTTAGGCCAGGCGATAAATTAAAAAAAAAACTCGTAATAAATAACTTCGGAGCTGTAGACCGATTCTAATGAGTTAGGGGCCAGACCAGCCCTGAATTGAAAGTGTTCGCCCCCAAACCATTTGTATTCAGACGATAGAATGGCCAGCCGCATTTTAATTTACTTACTCGAATTAAAACCGCGCGTGATTCGAATTCAATGTTATTTCAAAGTGATACTTTATTTTTATTATTGATTGAAGACGTTATGCTTTTATTGCACCGGTTTTCTAAATCCAATTTGAGTTCAATTGAACCGGTTACATTGCCTGAATAGACGATAGTGTAGTTTACAAAATGATTGTGACTTTATTATGTTATAATCGATTGTTTACATTGAAGTTCGGCCAAATTCGCAGTTAGACTTGTAAAGCGGACCCAGGCTCCGAGGTGAAAGCTTCGGATACGATTGCGGATTAACGCTGAGATGTAGAAGAATCGATTCTTTACAACTGATTGTTTTTTAAATCGCTATTATTTTCGGTAGACTTGCGTTCGGACACAAGACTATTTTTTTTTTTCAAATGTTATTTGAGAATGAGTGCTTTCGTTGTAATGAAATGTTGGAGAGTGAGTGCTATCACTGAAATAAAATGTCTATCATTAACTCAACTGACCTTGGTCTCTACGTAGCGCGCCTATATATTTTTTAATAATAGTGTCATTTATCACACGAAATAGGTTTTAATAATATAAAGTGGTAGATATTATATTATATAATTATATAGTTTCATTTATAAAATATACCTATGCTGGAACAATGATGGAAAGTAACAAAATGTTTTTTCTTGTCATATATTTCGAGAATATTCAGTTTGTTGAATGAAATTTTAAAGCACTCAGTATGCTAACTATTCATAATCGATTAAGATTTCGTACGAATATCGGTTTTTTTTACGTGCGCAAAATCCCCACGGATACCTCCCCACCGGAGCCGGTGGAGGAGGTTATGTCGGACACGAACCGACTAAAACGCACGCCGCCTGTGGGTCGCTTTGGTTGCCGAAGGTGAGGTTGACAGGCATATCCCTCGCACCCCGGCCGACCCTGGGCCATCTCTCACGATCTGGCTCTCTCCTCGGGTGTGTGGGGACTACAGAGTCCTCAACTCGTTCCCGGAAAACGGGGAGGCGCGCCGCCGCCGCAGCCTGCTTCTGCCAGGGTGACAGGCGGCACCTCCTGTCACCCCCCGTACGAATATCGGTAGATGGGTCCCACCGTCACCGTAAGACGGATATATATAGGAACATTTGAATGATTTCAGGCTAGGTTCGATGACTTAGTGGTCAGAACATTCCTACTGTAAGAGAAAGATCGCGGGCTCGAAACCCACTTGAACTGATTCAATTTTTTTCCTAACCTAATCGAATCGAACATAATATGTCGTCATAATCTTCACGTTAGTCCCAATCCCATTCGAAAAAAGAATGCATCAAACTTTAGTAAGTACCTATCATAATCCTCTCCATGTCGTTACAACGGTATAGTATATCGAGTTGATTCCAAATAGCACTTCCCATTAGCTCCAATGCACATTTGCATAGCACCATTACAGGTATTCCAGTACGTGATTTAAAAAAAAAAAGTCCATTTCAATTCTAGTCATTTGACGTGTTTGCCCAGGACAATGCAGCGTGCAATTAAAAAGTTAACTACATGTTATTTGAACAATACGATAATCGTTAAATTTTTGTCGATGTTTTCCTTCATCCAACCCCATCCCTAGAGATGTACGTTGTGCAGACTGAATTTGTTCTAGGGTTCTGCACTTTAAAATGAGAAAACCTTATTGGATCACTTCGTTGTATGTCTGTTAAAATATTTTTCTCAGGAATATGTGGAGGTATCAAGTTGTTTGTGAAATTAATAATTTCGGCATGCGACTCCTTGAGGCTGTGAAAATATCAAATTTCTGAGACAATATTCGGCAAATATGCAATTACACACAAATAATCACGCCCCCATCCCCGGAGGGTTAGGCAAAAGCGAATCAACACCCACATTTTACCATTCATTGAATTATGTCCCACGTAATAGGGGGTGAGCTTATTGCCGTCTTCCGGGCACTATTGTAGACTCAAGGCATGCAGCTGAGACTGAGCCTGGGCTGTGTATATCCGTCTTATGTTAAACAAACCTATCCCTTAGTTGCCTTGTACGACACCGCATGGGAAGACATTGTGGTAGTCCAAATTCCACTCTGCCGGGAACCATGCGGTGGTACACAACCATTTATGTAGCAAAATTTAAACAATACAAGGTATCAAAACCAGGTGCATTCCTCAATTCAGTTTTGTACGGAACACTCCGTACGCGAACCTGACTCGCTTTTGCCTGACTTTTTATTTTTTAATCGTGTTCACAGATTAGAATGTTTATCGTTCATCGTTATCGTCAGATTCGATGTTTATATTTGCACAACAATCGAGTACTGACGACGTCCGACGCTTTGTTGTGTTAATCAACCTATTCCAAAAAGGAAGGAGGTTCTGTGTTTGTTTTCATCAGACGCGGTTACCGTGAATTTTAATAAGGTTTATCCAGCGGTTGTTTTTGTTATTGGTGCATAAAAAGAAGATATTTATTTTGCTACATTTGAATCGTCTCGGTAATAAATTTGGTGCTGTAAATTTGCATATTTTAATTAATAACTTTGTTATAAATTGGTCAATATAAATCAATGACCAAAAACCAAATTGCAGTAGCTTTTTGAAAGTACAAAAAGGCTAGAAAAAGTAGCCTAGCTATTCAAATCGATTCAGTAATAAAAAAAATACAGGGGAACGCTCTAACCACTAAGCCACAAAACCTTCTCCCGGAACCATCCAAATTTTTCTATAAGTATATCCGTCTCACGGCGACGGTGAGAGCTACCGATGGTCAGAGCGTTCTCCCTGTAAGGGAAAGATCACTGGTTCGAATCCCGCATGACCTGATCCAATTTTTCCATTTCTTAATCGATTTGAATAGCTAACGTACCAAGTGCTTTAAAATTTCATTGAAAAGTAGCCTAGCTGTTTGTAGGCAACTTTTTTTCCTGTAGATTCCTGGAATATCACAAAGCATGTCAATTTAAATAATCAATAAGTCTGACTATTGACACAAACCTACCACGGCTGCGTCATTCGTTGAAACCCACTGCGTCACTATTTTCAGTCGTGATTTATTTTAATTCCATTAGGTAACTGGTCTTTTAAATAACTGTTATGTAGTTCAATATTGTGTGATAAGTTTTACTTTTAAATTGATGTTGCAAATTAACTTTTAACTTAGTTTAATAAAAGTTGTGTATATTCGAATTTAGTGCTCAATATCAAATGAAAGTAATAATAACAAATAATAAATCGTTAATTCTTCAATTTACCAAATTAAAACTCGCGACAACGCTCAAAGTAATAATTATCTAAACACCGGAATCACACTTACTACCGCTGCTTTTTATCCGACTGCTCCAGCGAGGGTAATGTGTTACGCGTGTATGTATGTATGTTTAATAGCATGCGGAACCCCTAATTTTCATTCGGTTTATGATTGACAAATGAGTACCACCTGCTATCAAACTTGTTTCGATCGTTCAGACAGCGGTCGTGTTTTTTAGTTTTAATTTTTTTTTTTCTCGTTATCAATAACAAAATACCGTCAATAATAAATACAACATATACAAGTATTGATATCAGCACAACTTCCATATTCATTTCATCTATATCCAACTTTCATTCCCAACATCACATTTCAAACGTCTCTAATCTTCCTCCCCTTTCAGGCCACGTCCATGTTTTTCAGCTGTATAATGCGTCACCCCAGATATACGGGTAGGTCTGCACGAGCCATTTCCTAAAAGTAGGTAACCCAATTTACTGAATCCACAAAAATGTCTGCAAAATCTTTACGGGGTGAATGATGGAAGATGATTTATTGTCGTTACACATTTTTCCTGCGCTATAATTAGATTATATATTGAGATAGGGTTGTCACAAATCACAATCATTTATTTAGAGTAATCCAATTATTTGAAAATAGAAGGAATGTAGCAAGAAAGAGTATAAATACAGGAATGTAGAAAGTAAATCGAAGTTATTTGAATTCTTGATTCATCATTTTTAACGTAGCTAATTGCTATTATTATATTTTATATTATCATTATATAACAATAAAAAAAAAAATAAAAAAAATAGCTAAGTTAAAAATGATATGTGTTGTGTATAATATTGCTAAATTATATCATAACTTGAATGATGCTATCGATCTGAAAGACCCGATTTAACTATCATAAATCGTTTTTATTATCGCTTGTTCCGAAATAAACTTTATTTAATTTAATTTAATTTAAATTCCACCATGCTACTTAAACAGATGTTATAATTTCTGGACTTCTTAAGACACATATAACTTTCCTGAAAATCAAATTTCACAACAGTTTATTCCCCCAGAACTTATTTTATCTAAATTAAAAATAGAACACAGTTTCAAAGTGACATCCCTAACTTTGACTACTTTCTCCATTTAATTATTTATAAACACTGGCAACCCTGTGACGTCAGTGTTAGTAAACACCTCCAGGCATCAGGTGGCCGGGTAATGTACTGGTGAGTATCGCCTAACATAATTATGTAAATGTGGGTAAACGCGAGAACGCCGTACTGTCCCATTTAACCTTCCTGTGCCCGTGTAAAATAATGAAACATACACACACACATAAATAGTAAGTACATACAAAAAATCTGGTACTCTAGTTGATTGCACTAGATTTATAAAGCAAAGCAATTAATCTTAGTGACTAAAAAAATATAAAAAGGTTCCATAATTTGAATCTTTCTGTGAAAAATCAAATGGCTTGAACTTATATTTTCTGTAATACAATTTTGGGAAAGAAAGGAATAATATTTCAAAATTTTCAAGTTTGTGAGAGGCATAATATAAATACCAGAAACAAAAACAATCTTCTAGTCTGTATAAGCAACTTTATACGCTTTTTTAACAAGCTCCCTAATGAAATTAGGGATTGACATAAAGGCTATTATAAAATCCCATAATACTTAGATAATAAACAAGCTTGGAAATGAGCTGTTCGCTCAACTACAAGTATGCTTCTCATGTTAATTATTGTATTTAGACTATTGGACTTAGTAAATTTATGTTAATAGACCGAAAAAAATGACCGCTGAGTTTCATGTCTTCTCAGGTCGCGGTCCATTTGCTAAACGTCTTTCATATTTT
The DNA here is from genome assembly GCA_963662185.1 of Eilema griseolum. Classification (NCBI taxonomy): domain Eukaryota; kingdom Metazoa; phylum Arthropoda; class Insecta; order Lepidoptera; family Erebidae; genus Eilema; species Eilema griseolum. The sequence goes on from OY759243.1 coordinate 6,862,364, forward strand.
TTATACTGAAGTTTTGTAAGTTCCTCCGATTTAATTGTCTATGCAGAATAAATGATTTTAACTTTAACTTTAAATGTCCTGAGGCCAATTTCGATATGGAAACGCCAGATTTTTAAAAAGTATGATTTCAATTTGATTGAAAATAAAATGTTAAAAAGTCTGAAATTCCGGATAATCTGCTCAGTCAAGTCGTGACCATGGGTGCTGCAACGCATCCGAAACGTCGGCAGAAATAGTAAGTTCCAAAATATAATTCGCGAGAAGTCCCGATACCTAGTATAATTATGAATTCACACCGCTAAAGTTTAAAAATAAATCTGCTAAAAGGTTTCAAATCCAATAATATTACCAATCACGTAAAAATGGTTGCACAGATCTGGATAGGATTTAACGACAAGATCACAGTCTGGAATAGTAAAATGCTATTTTTACTCTGACAATTGTTTCCTGTGGACCGTAGGATATGAATGTGTGATATAGTTCCATCCTCTGGTTTGCCGCCCAAAAGACGACAGCCTGTAACACATCATGGCAGGTTCACAGAATTTAATATAAACGGAGCCGCGGGCAACAGCTAGTAGACCCCATAATCTCACAATCGCAAATTACATATGCCAAGGGACCAATACGGCAATCACACCTATGTTGCTGTCTATTGACTCTGACGTATTAACTTCCCAGAGCCCACAATGGGTTCTAGATAATTATCCTCCAATATTTGCTCAATTAAGTTTAAAATCGTGTAAATTTGTTGAATAAATATACTTTTCAATTATCCCTCCGAAAATGGAGTTTTAAATATTTTATTTTATTATTTGAATATGCCAAGCTCTATTTGGTATTCGTTGGGTAAATTGCTACTATAATTATTTTATGAATAGAATAATAAAGGAGTATTTTATGTCTTCAACTTTCAACGCACATTTATTCATCTATCATTCCTCTGCCATTAAATTGAAAACTAGGAAATCACCAGCCTGAACATATTTACCATAAGACGTTCTACATAAAACTGCACAATTTTATCTCATCACTTCATTTCTAATCGGTCTTGGTTTTCATACGAAAATATAAATATATGAGGTTCAACGAAATATGATATTTGATAGGGGCTCTGAAGAGCACTAAAGTATAGGCAAAGCTTGAAGATCTAGACGGTACAAGAATGGCCAAAAATTCATAGATGGTTCATTTAAAGTTGAGGCCCAAACTTTGAGGTCGTACAGATACGTAGCCGTTTTTATTCACCCTATTTTACCGATGCAGCGGTATGAATTGATCTTTGCTGAATATTCAGTTCAGCAAAGATCAATTCATACCGCTGCAGAGTCACAACGTGGCAAAGCGTTTAATCCAAAAGTTATGATATATTATGCCGAATAATATTTTCAACATACTCAACACATATTACCAATATGCTGAATACATAACTAAAACCACTAATAGGTTTTATCTCTGAAGTTAATAGCGTGAATGTCCTTTATCTCATTGCGATACACGCTCCATTACACAAATTTATGTATGGACCATCAATTTAAAATGCCCGTTAGAATGTGTCCACTATTCAACCCGTATTTTTCCACCGAGTATCGACTTTGACATGATATTGCCTCTCATGCAATATGCATGAAAATATTTGAAGACAGTCAATTCACCCCTTTTCCCACCCCATAATTGGTCAATATCTACCCACCGCCCTTTGAACGATGAAAACAACTGAGCCAGGTTAAAGAGAATTCTTTACTGCAATAAAAAAGATGGTTCTGTCGGCTTTTATTGTTTTGACTGTCGTACAATTTGTAATTGATATTGTAATGCAATTTTTTGTTATAATATTGTGCAATAGTTGCGTTATTATGTATTGGGGTTAACTGAAAACAATTAAAACTGACTCTTAAGTCTTTTGTATTATAACAAGAAAAAAAACATAGTAAATGATTCGGTTAATGTTTTTATTTTTTTATACTTTTTTATTATTTAACAATATATCAGAACAATCAATCAATAGGAAGGGGAGAAAAACAAAGCATTAAGATTACTTTGAGTGCTTTGTTCGTCAATATTGATCTGATGCTAACTGTACTTGAAGATTTCATATCATATCAAAATGACGAAATAATCTCCTGACCACACCTTAAGTTACGATGACCACACCTTAAGTTACGATTACCACCAAGTAGATATAGTATCATTTCGTTTACACACACATTGAGCCACGAGGCGTAAGACGCGAGTCGTCCGACTTCCACCGCCGAGTCTATTCTTCATGCAAATCATGTTGCCAACCTGACACGTGTCACTTATAATATACTACACTATATGAGTAATATAAACGAAATAGAAGATGAACACTGCAAATGTGTTTTATAGAGTTAAATCGATTTGTAAGTTTTTATTTCATAAATAAAACGTTGTGTGTGTAGTTACTAGAATTGTTTTTCACGCTTATATAAATTCATGTCTCTTGCGCGTTGGGGTAGGTTGCAACGATAGTTCCATTTGCTACGGATTCTAGCATACGCCTTTTGCTTCTTCTATTCTAGCATACTTTCATGGCTAACAGCAAATACTACCTGGCTAACAGCTAGCTTTCCCTTTAAGAAGCGGGGCCGAAAATGTAACTGGTGAAATGCCAGTGTAAATATATCTCTGTCTACCTCTTCAAGAATTCACAAGCGTGAGTGTGTATAGGTGTGTAAATAATCATAAGAAGTTTACCTGTAATAAATTTTACCACAAATTCAAGAAAACCGCAGATTCATCTCTCTCGAGCAAAATGTTCTAAAGTGCACTCATCCGCTCCGGTAATATTTTTAATGCTGTATACAAAATTACATCTCATAACAAAAATATGTAAAAAGTAGGAAGCTAAGGTAATTCCACTAATGCATACTCACACACACAGGCACACGCACAGACACACATCACACACATACACACACCACACACACACGCACACACACTGGACAAAATAACAACGCAACTGACTACAATACATACACTGACGTGTAGGTACCTCACACTCGGCGTCTTTTGCACCGTACATTCATAGAGTATTCCCGAGTAATATTGTTTATGGTAAGCAGAAAATCTTGTCACGGCTTTATTCCGCTCATATGCCCGTATTCATAGTCGAAGAAAGATGAGAGTTTATATTTGCCGCGACACACAGATGGTTTGAAGTGCGAATATTTGGTTTTTATTTTTGAACGTTTAAGAGACGTTATAGGATCATCAGGATTTTGAATCACTTGTCTCATTAATTTGTTTTTCTACAAAGTAATATACATCAAATTAAAACACCTTGTCCAAATACTTTGATTCCGTCAAAACTTTTTAACTTGTATCATAAGATAGATATTCTATTTTTAATCTATGTCACTACTGAAAAGTGGGACTTCTTATCTATACTATTATATAATTGTAAATTAGAAATGTTTGTTCGCGATGGACGTAAAAATTACTGAACGGGTTTTGATCCGATTTTTTTTAGAAAGGTCATGAGCATACTTTAAATTTTACGTATGTTCGATTGCAATCGGTCGATTAGAACCTAAGAGATCAACATGGGTGGAATCGCTTGTGGAAAGCTAGTAAGGGTATATTTTTTAATAACTTCGCTACTGGGCAACATAATCGCTCTAGCGACAAAGCCCTTCAATAAAGAAAAAAAAAAAAAAAAAAAAACTTCGCTACTATTTCTGTGTAAACTACTAGAATATTACGTAGACAATGCGTGATTAAATCCACTACCGTACAAATAAATTTTCTATCATATTTAATATTTTCTACAATGCTCGAAATTCTTTTCCGCCGTGTGTCACACAGAGTCGCAACATCATGTGTAGGTTGTAACTCATCTCACACAAGTACCTCAATGTTTTTATAGCCGCAGTCAGTCTTATAGTTATCACATAGTGTGTTACTTGAATACTTGAGTGGGTATCTACGCTGGAGGTGTATTATCTGAAAACAAAGTTATGATGTCACAGTTTTGTTCCTTTACTTTTAGGTTATAAATAAATATTTTGAAACAGTGCCATGTACACTCAAACTGAGCATAACTTATACATTCTTAAATTCAGATTAAACATTTAAATGTCTAATTTTTCAGTGGTGCGCCTGCTGAATTATAGTCGATGTTCTAACAAATATAAAAATCCGGATAGCGGCAGTAGGCTCGCCACTTATCATGTGGGTGTAGCACGTTATTGGTGAAAAGCGGGTGTAATAATTTGCCTCTCCCCTTCGGGGAAATAGGCGTTAGTTTATGTAAATGCGTATTTTTAGATGAACAAATATGCACACACGAGCCGTTCCCTTTCGCCCTCAGACCTGCGCTCATGTAGAACGGAGATATTTTAAGGCTCTCCCATGCCTGCTGCGTCCTTTGCGGGATGAGATAATACTCCCATCCCGCAACCCGTACCATTTAGCTGATTTCAACGCATGAAGTGTCAAAGTTTTTACAGACACTAATACAATATTTGAAGCGCAATTGGAAAATAACTTAAATAATGGTATTATGAGTTTATGTCGTATTTTCGTCAGTTCGTTTATACTTAAGTACTTGTAAGTTGTTATATTAGATAAACTTTGTGTAAGTATAGTTTAAGTTGTAATTTAGGTTAAGTTTTTTGTAATATTTTTCTATTCTGGGCATAATCGTTACTAGCGTCTTGTATTTTTTTTTTAATCTTATCAAAACTTAGTGTATGTTATATACTGTAATATTATATTTGGGATGTAACTAGCTTCAACGTACATATAAGGTGCTTTCAATCTGAATCTCATAATGTGGTTACATATTGCTTCAAGCCATCCTTAACGTGTTGCACACGTCCATAGGTCACGGTAACCACTTTCCATTAAGTGGGTCGTGTGCTTGTCTGCTACCTAAGAGGTATAAAAAATCTTGATTGCCATGTCGATCTAAAGCGATAGATAATACTTTGTCTGTATATCATGTTTACAATATATTTAGTACGATAATTTTTACTAACTAGGTTATTGCAAAGCACAAAGTGTGGCCTTATTGTTAAACGCCATTTCTTCCAAGGTGGGGTCCAACCTTGCGGTGGCAGAGACAACGGTCTATTTTTTATTTTATTTTATTCTTTCTGAAAAACTTACAGCTAGAATACAGATTAAAAACAATTATAACATAAAATGGCCAATTACAAGTTTTGCAATTGTTGTTATTATCTGTTTCTATCCTTGCGTACTGTACGAGCTTCTTCTACTGTCATTATTTTTTTTACATAGAAGATCGCAGGTTTCAAATTTAAATAATAAATCAAATCTTACATTAAAATACAGATAGTATTTATAGATCCGGAAATAAAACTATGTGTTCTTTGTTCCAACAAAGAACATGAATAAAATACTTACCTATAAACAAATTCCTCAAAGTGGAACGAACAAATAACACAACCCAAAACACTACCTGTACTCACTCATTACGAGTTTCCAAGTCGTAAGTATTCTGTTCTAGAACTTTGTGTTTTACTTCCCCTTAAATAACATTTCCACAACAGTTTGTAATTATACAGCAAAGAGTTTCATTTATCCATTCTCCTACAGTACACACATTAAATGTATGTACACATGCCACGAAAATTGCACATCCAACTTCCCAGGTTAAAGAGAAATCCAGATTAAAGATAATGTAATCAAAATTCTTGGTATCGCATCCTGTTTACAGTGCATTAAAACGAGGTATGTTGCGCTTGCGACTCCATCACACTCAATGACATTTTATGTGCCATAAAACTAAGGAAAGTGCACTCGGTGAGCGCACCTGCGCTAATGAACACACGTTGTACTTACATTTAGTTTATATTACTTTGACGTCTATATAATGGCGATGGAAATTACATTAAAACTATTCAAGCACCTACTTCAATTTATCTCATCACCCAAAAGCAGATGGCTGGTTCATATAACCTTGGGCATTAAGTGCGCCTCTTTACATTTCTTTGTGCATGATGTAAAAAGTGTTCTTATTTACTGTTCCAACACTGTTTCTTTGTCCAAAATTTGAAAAATCGGTTTCGTATAGTTAACAAAATGATATACATGACTGTCAGTTTTGATTACTGAATGTTCGGCAAAAGAGAGTAACTGACCTCAAAAGCTCGGTATTCCTTCACGAAGCATACTTCATAAAAACGGCACGGTGTCAAAGGAAATCATAATTTAACCTTGCACTTTCAGTTACAGAAACTCCTTATCTCCGCATAAAGAATCAAGCAGCCCTTTATACTCCTTTGCGAATAAAAAAAACACATGCAGCGAGTTAATAGTTTAATTCTGCAGTCCACAGACTATAGTGAATGCCTGCCATTCGATTGTAAACATAATTTGCAGTCTTATTAAATAATTAAAAATGTTCAAAAGAAAAATATTATTTGGTGCCCAAAGAACAAAAAATTGAGTATTGCCAAAGACCACAACAGCTATTATACTGTATGTATAATTCAGATAAGATCAAAATTCAATAACTCTTTCGTTCTAGTCTGCGTGCCGTACCAAATTCGAAATTCAAGTAATTGCTGCTTTTAATTCAAAATTCAAACATAGAAGTGAATGAATGAACGATATTGTTTTATAGAAGAAATAACCGGTCCATAAAAATGCAAACATCATGTATCATAATAGAAAATCGAGAGTGAACCATGGTTGGTGTTTAATGGCCCTTAAGGAAGAGTCTATTAGTTTGGTACGATGGACAGAATTTATGGCCCAATCTCTCATGTTATGTATGGGACGTAGAGGTTTATGGCTTCGGTGGAGTATCCTAGAGGATACAGAGTTACGGAGATACGGGATACGGACGTTTTAGCATTTTTAGATTGTGATGTGAGATTTTGGATGATGGAAAATGATTGAGGTAGTGTATTTTTCGTATTATTTCCGCGGGTTTCGCCAACATTATTCATTGAGTTTAACGTGCGAAACATGTTTTTCATGGCAAATACTTTAAAGGATGTTGGGATACATGAGGCGCTACCAAGACAACCTGTCTTTGTAAGTCGATGGACCTAGATTATTTAGACAGAAGGTCAAGCAGTCAGTTACACCTCTGGCCTTCGAGGATTGACCGAGCGAGAAACCACGGAGCGGTACAGCGCTCATGGTCATACTATAGCAATATCAGTGAATAATTTGTAATCAAATAGGTAGTAGTGTATAGATAGGTTTTATAAGCCTTTCTATGAAAAAAACTTCAACTAAAAATGATAATCATCAAAAATTGTAAAGGGGTGTTTACATAAACAAGCAACAGAGCGTAGTACATTAGGCTCGCGGGAGCGGGCGCGATTCATATTAATGTTGGCTATTAAACGTCGAGCTCTCGATAAATTCCCCGGGGCGATAGAATACCGATTTATTCGCATATCGCCCGCGTTCCAATGATATATCGCGCCCGCGTGCTCTTCTCCCGATGTACCGATGTTGTGTTCACGGCTTTACACAGAAACGATTAGTCAGCGCGAATAAAATTTGGCGCGGCATCATTCAATGGGTCAGGAAATTAATGAAGTTTGAAAGTATACCCTTTATTTATGTGTATGGAAAAAAACATTGATCAACGAGACCTGTATATTCCTCTGTTAGGCATTTGAGTTAACTTTATGATTACACGGTTGCCCCAGAGTATCTGTATAGTATTAATTTCTCAGATATAATTACTCAATAAGAAGTCAATTCAAATATTATTATTGCTAAAGTTAAGTATTTAACAGAAATGATAAATAAAACATTTGAAGCAAAAGCGAGGTCTACTTAGTTTTAAGTCCATTCGAAATTCAAAAGGCTTATTTACTGAACCAAAACTCTAAAGAGGCACTTAGTAGCACTACTTTAGAGCACATCTTTATGCAATGGAAACCAATTCAATCTCGAGTAATCCCGATCCAATTCCATTCATTCGCGCTAACGATTCAAACAACCGCACTGAGCTAGCCGACTTAAACTGCGAACCTTACATTCGAATTTTAAACTTATTTTTTAATATTTCAAAAATGTTTTGAAAATGGAACTGTGTAAAAGAAATAATTAAAATTAGAAACAGATTCTTTATTCGAAATAGGCATGTTCCATTGGCATTATAATTTATTGTTTTTTCATTACTCGATCAAAAATATTCGATTGTTTTCATGCAACGTAGGCGTTTTTACGATTTTACCTTTTAGGTACTTATTTTTTCCCCGCCTTGAGGGCCTGGTCGCTTTGTTTTGCGGCTATTGTTCGACGGATGTTTATTTTTACCCTTTTTGTAAGAAACCGACGGCCATTCATTAGTGACATTCATTGTAAGTGTCAGTGAAATTATAAGTGACAGGGTGAAGCTTTTAAAAGACTATTATTAATAATTAAGGTACTGGAAGTGAGAGGCTTATGAAAATTGTGAAAAGGAGTTGGTTTCAATTTTTTTTTAAATTAAGAGAGGCGTAGATAATGCGGGTCGGGTCAACTACCCAATTTTTTGTGAAGCTCTTGAGATGATCGCTTTGTGCCATTACTTTATTTTACTAAGCTTTTAGGTCCATTGAATTTCTTGTGACGTAAGCATTCCTTTAATTCTTTTTTATAATTCTTGTCATACTTATAATGCGATAACTTTTGTTTTTTAATTATCATTGAATACCGATTTCCCACCATATATTTTTCAATTTTAATTTTAGCGCTAGGTAAAAAATTGTTAAAAAGATGTAAGCTAGTTGTGGTCCCACATACATACAGATAAAACTCGAAATGTTTAATAAAGGCAGGTTAAGAGCACCCGATATCACCAGATTTTCTTGAAAGATCTGTGGAAGAAACTCTAAGTGTGTGCAAAAAGAAATGTACGGTTGTATCTACGCACCCTCCAGGGAGGAAGGCGAAAATGAACGAATGGATGGTTCCTATGGGTCCTCCATTTATTTATAACTCTACATAACGCTTATTCGCAACAATCACGAGCTTATTCATGCCGTCGGTCTGTCCGTCTGATGACGTCACAGGCAACTAATGCTGTAATACAAACACATGCCACCCAGTGCAGGCTGAACCATTGTTAGTGCATTGTTAGACGTAGTTAGCGATTGCAATCTAACAGTACTTTGAACCGTAAGGCGAGCTTAACCTTCTACTATTGTTGTACTGAAAAATACATACGGTCTAACTTCCTACTTTTTGAAGTCGGTTTAAAAAAAAATGGTACCCAAATTATAGTTAAGGCATAAATTATTGATATAAAACGATTTTGAACGAATTATATCGCGATTCATTTTAAATGTCAATCACGATAGAAGCGATTAAAAAAGTTTTATTATTAAAACTCATATGCGCTTAAACGTTCGACAATATCATTCTCATAATTTATATATGATTTGCTCAAAAATCAAAGAGTAAAACTTGAAAACACTTATAATATTATTATAATATTTTAAAACGTTTTCCAATAAGTTCAATGCACTCAAAAAGCTTTCACTTATAATTAAAGGAATTAAAATTATCAGATGGTTTTCATTGAATTTTACAATGAACGATCGTAATTATCACACTTACATACATTATGCTATTATAATTCTCTGGCCACGGGACGATTTTTTACAAAGGATTATAACGTGTTTATTTTCAATGTTGACATAAACATTATAAATTTAAATTTACCAAATGTTTTAAACACATAAATAAAATTGATCTTGATTGTTTATCCGTATTTTAGAACTCAACACAAGCCACACTTATTTTGAGCGCTGTGCAATATGTCCTCATATATTTATTCATGTAAAGTTATATGAGTTATAAATGGAAAGTATTTGCAATGAAAATAATAAAATTGAAAGTAAAATAATGATAAATGCGTGTGTGAATATTCTCACACCAATCCATTATATTAAGAGTATTGCACGCTATAAAATTCAAAAGAAACTCATTTTCATTCGAGCCCAGATGGAAACATAAAGGAGTGCTCCCATTATCCATTTTTATCGCATCCTCATACAATAGAACTCCATATGAATAATACGTGAACTATATACTTCGAACGAGTTGAGATATAAATCTTTCAATAATCGATGTTGCTTCAATTTTTATTTATGGCATCGATGTGAGAGTATCGAGATATCGAGTTGTATTTTTTCGCTCGATTATAACAATGGTTGATTTATAGTTTCAAAGCCAAGGATGGCCTTTGTTGTGAAGTCTGTAAATACGGAATGATATGTAAACAATCAAATACAGTGGATCGTTTAAATATGGAATGTTGCCACCGTTTTGGTACTGTCGGAAATATATTGTGGTAACTTGAAATTGATTGATGATAACCTTTTTATTGTAAGAAATAATACGGAAATGATTATTACTTTTTGGTATTAAAGAGTTTTTGAAATATTGCTGACCTTTATTGAAGGCATGACGGAGATAAAAAAAAGTTTTTGAATGTTCAAAATTTGAAAGATTAACTTTGGTAGTGAGAACGCTTCGTTTTGCGGCATCGCCACTGTAGTTCTGCCAGCCGCCACACGGTATGTATTAAAGCTCTAAAGCCGCTTTTTCACAGCCTGCGATTTTGCGGGCTCAATTTCGCGAACTACGTATCATGGAATGAAGTTTATCTGTGCTATCACAATCTGTCAAACAGACACGTATCACAATACCACACACTATCACACACACATACATATATCAGGGTCGTCAATTAAACAAACAGATTCACCCATTAACCCTCAAAACGTTGCACTCAATTCGAATACGTAAAACGTCTGCTTAGTGGTTAAGGCACCTGGTCTTACGATCGAAAGGTCCCGGATTCGAATCCTGGCCATTACACTATAGACGTGAACCCACTCCTAACACAAGAAATTTAGCTTAGCTGGAGAGGTTAGAATTAACATTAGTAATTTTGGTTCTAATATTCTTTTTAAAAAAAAGAAGTGTCCGAATCCACTTCCGCGCCCGCGTTCGTCAAATTCAGCATCGTGGAAACCCGTTGTAAGAGTACATAGGCATGATTTGCGAACCGAACCCCGGCGATAAACCGTCTAGTGTATTCGTGTCCTAATATTCACAATACCACACACACATACGCATACCAAGATTCTCAAACAAACAAACAGATACACCCATTAACCTTCAAAACGTCGCACTCTTTTCGGGTAACAAAATATATGGTAACAAGCCTTTCAATATCCCCTAACGTTTACATACTTCGAGTATCATGGACCAAATAAGGCATTATTGGGCTGTTTGAACACTGAACATCTTGTTGGCTTAGGTCATTTTGGCCGATATTTACGGAGTGTACACACAAATCTTAGCGTTTATTTCTTTACGAAGCCTGCGGGTATGCTTTAGATGTCTTCTAGTAACTAGTAGCCTTAGTTTACGATATTTGAGGGATTGTTGTGTGTATGACGAATTTAATAATTGTGTTAGGTATAACGCCGCGTGGTTTCCGACAGAGTAGAATTTGGACCACCCGATCTCTTCCCATGCGGTGTCGTACAAGGCAACTAAGGGATAGGGCTGTTTAACATCAGACAGATATATACAGCCCAGATTTAGCCTCAGATGCATGGCTTGAGTCAACAATAGTGCCCGGAAGACGGCAATAGGCTCAGCCCCTATTAAGTGGGACCGAATTCAATGATTGGTGAAATGTGTGTGTTAATTTACCTCTGCCTTACTCTCCGGGAATAAAGGCGTGATTATATGTATGTATGTATGTATATAAAAAGCAAATAACTTGAAAATGTACTCGAACTATACAGAAAGTGATTTTAGGTCTCTTTAGTGGTAGTGTGGATGTGCTTTGACTGGGACACGTCAATTAGACAATCATAGATAAATTAATGACTGACTAAAAGAGTTCATGTCTTTGGTTAATCACCTTATGTAATCTGCCAATGAAAATTTCGTCAAAATCGACACGACCACTTTGTAGATTAGCAGTAACAGACAGAAAGACAAAGGTTGTTTTAAGTACCGTGTATACATTCGTATACAATGTTGTTTGAAATATAGATTTTTCAATAAAATAATTACACATCTGTTATTAGCATAACATTTATAATATTATTTACTATCACATTATTCAATTATTCACGTCTAAATGTTTGTTTACAAATTGTAAACAATCCACCGCAAATGGTGTTTACACTTTGATTTACTTTTAGTAATAATAATTAATTAGATGATTATGCATTGGTTCGTTTTCACATGCTATTATGACACAAAGGTTATGCCCATTATTCTAATAGAAAAATAATGTATGAGTGCTTATGTAAGTAATCTATTAGTTATGTAAGTGTTAATTGTGCCTAAATTAACATAAGTAAATAGAAACTAGAATATAGTTACTGTAATAGTATTAAATGTAAACGCCTTGAATTTACATTTAATACTACTTCTTTATTTAAGTCGTTTAAAAAGTGTTATATATTTGTACTTAAATGTTTAAATATAAATATAAACATAAGTTAGGTAATAAACAATCTTGTTAAATTATAATAAAACTATAAAATCGCATGTATCCGAATATAATGCCACAAAAAAAAAAAAACACCACCGCAAAAATACGACAACCGCTCGCGTATCCAAATTAAACTTTTTCGGCAGACGAAGAATCAGAAGAGACGGAATCAGAAACACCGGAATTGGCGTCATTACCGGAACTGCCAGAATCGCCGGAGTTGCCAGAATTACCGGATTTGCCCAGTCTGCGGGAATTGCCGGGCTTGATAGGATTGCCGGAGTTAGTAACGGAAGAATTACCATTGCCACCTCCGCCACCGCCAGTGCCAACAGTTAACGATACTGGCAACTTATTTATACGTTATTTAACACGTAAGTTGGTGTTCTAACAAATTTAAGTGTTTTTGTTGCAGGTGCCGCCTTCAAATGTATTGAATTCATGATTTTGATGAAGTATTTGTGTTTTGAATATTTTTTTATTTTTTTTATTTATCATCAATTTTAGTTTAATTCACAATCACTTAAAACATGACCTAACCTAAAAAAGATTCATTATAATGTTCGAAGTTTACGCGAATATCACTTATTGAACTATTTTTTTTATGGGATACTATCGCGAATGCATTATTTATTCTTATGAAATGAAAGACTTCTGAACATCAAATAAAACTTATTTAGTATCCGAACCAGATATTGATATACCCTTCCATCTAAATAATACCGTATTTTGAAACGTCTAATGCCCATAAGTTGCTTTACGTAGTAAACAAATGAAGCACTATATTTGACAAACGGATCCAATTACACACGGAGCTCTGTGTCATAAAGCCCGAAACATGAACAACAAAGAGAAATATTGCGATCAATTATTATATCGAGTATTCGATACTCAACTGAACGGAATCGAGTCGTTTTCGCCGCCAGTTTTTTCCCGAAAAGATTATATATAACGAGTTTGTGCTACACTATTAGAATTTGAATTAAGAATTCATGGTTTGCTATTGTCGGTTGTTTATTTTGAATTTTTTAGATCCGAAAAGGGTTGTAAAAGAGATTTTTTGTGCTTGAATTGGTGCAGGGTTGATTTTGTAAGCAATACTTTTTTTAATTATTTCGATCATCAGTCGAACATAACTCTGCTAACAAAATTTGATCGCTGTCTTGATATAGTAATGTTTAGGAAAAGGGAGGCGATTAAGAATAGAGGTAGTTTTGAATTATTAGATCTACGATCGTAATTTTAAAAAAGCAGGAAGGAAGTCTATCTAACCTAGACTTTTTGTCTTGTCACAGATTAAAAAGGTTTTGAAGGTTAAAAAATCTTATAGGTACTTAATTCAAAACTGCCTCTGTTCCCAATTGTTCCTTTTAAAACCTTTTATCATTCGTAAAAGCAAATAATTCGATATTTGAATATTTCAGTCAGATTGTAAATAAAAATCATTCACTATATGAATGAAACGCAACTACGCAACAAAGAGCCAATTTTTATTTCAAATTATTACATTTGGATAATGGATTTATATCTTCGTCGGATTTAATTTTATTGTTCAGAGGCACATTTCAGATGCCAATAGAGTTAATCGAAATGTGCATATGCGTATATATCCGCACAGGCAATTTATAACAATAATCTGGACGTATCCGCCCATAACCGGTTTTGCGTACCCAATAGAAGTGTACTGCGATTAAACTGTATAAAATTTATTATATTGAACTGTACATAACTGGTCATTTATTTGCATAATTCTATTTGCGTGGCGATTGGCTGCAGAAAATTGTGTTTAATACAGTTAACAATCATTTAAATAACTGTTAACTTTAGTTTTAAGTACATTTTTTTGTTATTTTTTGTCTATAGAAAAATACGAAACGAAAATAAAAATTACTTAACACTTACTAACTCTACTGCTTAACATATTATTTTTTTTTCATTTCGTAATTTTTTTAATATATTTAGAACACGCCATTTTGACTGCACCTCGCCTGATGGTGAGCTAAAGTCTCAGGAAAGTGGGTCACCATTATGGACACGGCTTCTGCTGGAACTATACTGTAATTTGTCTGAAAGATAATTGCGTAACATTAAATAAAATTTGTAAGATAAAAACGATATTTTTGAAAAGGGGTTTTCGTTCTCAACCTACAAAATACTTTTTCATGTTACAACCCAGACGTTATTTTTGGATGCCGTAAGGCGAAACCGGTCAGGTGTAATAAGTGATAAAGTAATGTCGAAAAGTACAAGTGAGTTATCAATATGTGTAACCGAGACGTTATTCCGTTTTCTATGAGAATGTGGATAACAAAGTAGTTTAAAAAAAAAAAAAACTGCTGTCACAAATAACATCAGCAAATACGTATTGATGTTGTCCATAGACATACATGACACAATCTATTTGCTTAATTAAAAACACTTGTTTAGTTTTTTTCACGAGGCTTTCTCAAATTAATAAATAAATGAAGCCGATACCCGCCATCCATTATAATTTACTAACTAGTAACAAATTAAGAAATAAATAATTAATTAACCGTTCATCAATTAACCGGTCATCAATTATTTCTTCGTCAGAATCCCCCTCGTCAGAATTTCGTATGTATTATAGTGTGTATGTTTATTGTATATATTATTATTGTGTATAAATTAGAATATTATCCTTATAGTTAATATTTTATTCTTCTGCCTTCTCAATGCCAATGCATTAACGTAGACTGTCAGATAATGCTTTTGGCATTAAGTCCGCCTTTGTACAATACACTGTGCATAAAGCATAAATAAATAAATAAATCCTTTTGATTTGCCAAGTTGATTTCATACACTGACGTTTAGTCCCTATAATTCAATCCTAGGTTTGGCGCGAACGACGAGCGAGACTAAAAAAATGGCCGCCGCTTTCATCATAATGCGTGCGTCGGCACGTCCTGCCCCGTTTCAATCCCTCTCACATAAAACGTGATCATTCACCTCTGCCGTCGAGGAATAAACATATCCGTCATAGTTTTTCCCCGTCCACGGCCAACGTGATTCAAAAACAAATATTTGAGGGGAAGGATATGAATAGTTAGACGCATACTACTAAGGGCGTGATCACAGATGTTGTGTTCCAGATTTGAATAAAAAAATATATAATACGATTTCTGTTTAAAAATTAAATTATTAAAATTTACAAATGGTTATTGATTTTCAAATCAATCAAGTAGCTCACCACAGTCCACTGCTGGATATAGGCATCTCCCAATGTGTACCATTTTATCCGATCCTCTGCCTTCAGCATCCAGTCTGATCCAGCCACCTTTTTCAGGTCGTCCGTCAATTTATTTAGATACTTTTAATTCTTGTACTTCACAAAATAATACAAATGAACGTCAAGCACATAGCCACATTCGCAAGGCAAATAGATAAAACCTATAAGAAAAGAATCTAGCAATGAAATACTCTTTTCTAATCGCTAGTAATGATACCTATTAAAAACATCGTACCGACAAGTAATACCTATACTTATGGTCACTGTACTGTACATCACACGTGAAGGAATGATAATGCAATGCGTATTTTAATGTAAGTATACTAATTTATCAGGAATTCAAAACATGAGAAGGGTTTCAGTCATTTTCCGAGAACTGTATCGTATTGAAATTATTAATATCACGTGAATATTTGATGTTCCAATATCTCGGATATAATCAACCCGGCACTCATTACGGATTATTAAGCATTTGTTATTTATAAATAACTTCACTATTTCACATTTTTATGTAATCGTGAGAGTCGGCCTTTTTTACCTCTGGTTAATAATGAGTAAGGTTTCTGATTCCAGAAAGTTTTTCATTACTTGTGTTAGGTAAATATTGACAACAGTACATATAAAACAGAACATCATTCAAAAACATTAAAATAATATCAAATGACTTCTGGCTGTGTTGTTGGCTTCTGCTTTTCTTTGAGTGAGATAGTGATGTCCTTAGTTCGAAATACGGGTCAAGCAGTTTTATTGATTTTTTATTAACAGATGTCAAAATTTGCAATTTTAATGGCATTAAGTTCAAAAGCTATTACGTGTGATAAAAACTATGGCAAACATATGGGTCGTGTGCTTGTCTGCCACCTAAGTAATATATAAAAGAACTGATATAATATGATATCGAATAAATTTCACTGTGAAAGAAACAACACATGCCGCTAAATGATACTGATTCAATAAAATTTTAATCGCTTGCGACCAAATTTGTGCAAAATTACCACTAGGAATTCTAATCCTTACCAACACCGTACCGTACCAATGATATGCCCGTCTGAGTGGGCCAAATCACTCGGCATTTTAGCTAACCCTTACTACTGCTAGCTGGGGACGCCGTTTACCAGACGAATGATCTGTCCCTCTGTGTGAACTATATCACTCGGCAGTCTAGTTAACCCTTACTCACTACAGGCAGGGGACGCTGTTGACCGAATGGACGAATTTCTGTGTAGGACATATTACTCGGTACTCTAGCTAACCCTTACTTACTGCCAGCAGGAGACACCGTTGCTCGGACCGATAATATGCCCGTCTGAGTGGGCCATTGATTGATTGATTCTTACTACTGCTAGCTGGGGATACTGTTAACAGGATGGAGAATCTACCCTTCTGTGTGGATATCACACGGCACTCTAGTTTACCCTTACTTTCTGCCAGCAGGAGATGCCGTGAACCGGACGGATCATCTGCCTTTGTGTATGGGCCATATTACTCAGCACTCTAGCCAATCTTTTAACTCTTGTAGATCTGACTGTTGACCCAGACAAAGCGCCGGTATGACTTTCGTTGCGTTACAAAATTAATTTCCATTGTTAGCTGTGCCTTTAAGATGTAATTAGACATATAACGCGATCGTTAAGACTGGCGGCGTATATTGCGCTGGATTTAGATAAAAAATGTATTTGCACTGAACATGAGTGGCTGTAAACCTGATTGCCATTCGTTTTTGTTACTGTACTATAGGAGAGATTTTTGTCAAAAGTCGGGCGGGAGAAAATATTAATATTAAAGTAATCGGGATATTTATCATGTTGTATTGTTATAAAAACCGCGGTAGCCTAGTAGTATGGGTAATGGACTGCTGAGACGAGGTCTCGGGTTCGATCTCAGGTTTTACCATGGCACACATCAATGACTTTTCGGTGCTTATCGAAACTATGTGTGTATTTATCGCAGGTTTATATGAGCCCGGTTAATGGCTTTAGGCTCGCCACCTATTACTTTGGGACCTAAACATAAACTGGCGAAAAGTGAGTGCTAGCACCCCTGCCTACCCCTTCGGGGATATAGGCGTGAGTTTACGTTATGTTATGTATTGTTATGAATAAAAAAAATATATATTTTATTTTATTATGTATTGTTATGAGTTAAAAAAAACTCGAAAGAGGGTAGATCTATGTATTATTTTTTCTCTGTTCACCGCCAATATCCGTGATCATGGTGCTGGCAACAGCGCCGGAATATCACAAACTCAAAACAATACAACATGGTAAATATCCCGATTACTTTGATATTAAAGTAAGTGACCATGATAGGTACCTAGTTTAAATACTTATACGGGAGAAAATATGATGGGAAGGAAAGACTTAATTTGATTGGATGATTGATTATGTTCTGCTGTCTATAACTATGTACATATATTTTCTATGAACATATTAGTACACAAAGAAGTATTAAATATTTTATTATATTTGTATATCCAATAATATGCAGTTAATTTCCGTTTTTATTGTATTTTTTAGTACTCTAGTGATATTGTAAATAGACCAAAAAATAACTTCTTGCCGGTGTCTTCTCTAATTTGGGTAGCGTTAGAACTGGTGGTCTGTTTGCTGAACAAACCTAAATAATTTTTTATTTTTGACGTTTTTTAAGGTCCGCTTTTACTATCGTAGTATATAGAATATTGACTAGGTTTTTGTAAATAGGCACTGACAATCGCTTACCATTAGGTTCTTATACTTATTTACAGTTCTATAATTCTACATTTTAATTTCTACAATCTATCTAATTTTTACAAATAAATTTATCTTTATGTGAACCTCTCAGTGAGGGCAATGAAGTATTTTAAGCATCTAATAACATCTTATAGTGATTGTAACATATTATTTTCTCACACATTTTTTTATCATTTGAGGTTCTACTCCATAAACATTGAAACCGTATAAGATAGCAGTAATGTCACTTCTAGGAACACTCGTCTCGAGTACGTTTATTAATGTGGAATCGATCGCTCGCTCGAGGGCACGGTGTAATACGGAGATGGAACCACAGATATATATTAGGATAGAACGGCCATGTGAGCGAGGAACGTGTGGCAACTTTTTAGACAATTCTTGCCGTTCAAAATACCGTGCTAATATCAACGGGTTTTTTTTTATACCACTTAGGTGGCAGACAAGCGCGCGGCCCACCTGATGGAAAGTGGTTACCGTGGCCTATGGACGTGTGTAATACCAGAGAAGCTACACTCGCGCTGCCGACTCTGTAAGCACAGAGTTTCTGTGCCGTCAGTGTAGAGGATAAAGCAGGACAAAGCCTTAAGTCATCCCACTGACAGCACAAATTCTCCAGTGAGCTCTGGCTACCCTACTCACCGCAGGGAACACAACACGAAGTTATTATAACCGTGGTATTCTGTAGGGCGGAGGTACTTCCCAAGTCGGACTGCTCAATTGGGCGGAAATACCGCCGTGTCCTACCTCCATGTCAATTGAAAAAATAAAAATGTATGTTATTAACATTAAGGTACTTCTTATCTCTCATAAATATTTACAGTGAAATAGTTGCCACACGTGATTTTCAGGTTAACACAACTATAGCTGTTCTATCCTAATATATTTCTGTGGATGGAACTAAGCAGGTTTTATTTTCTAGTTCAGGAATCAAACGCTCCCACGACGTTTGTCCAATGTTCGTTCCGAGAACCTTTTGGATATTTTCGTTTCGGTCCTTTGATCGGGGCAGGAAGTCGCCTTTATACATAATTGTTTCGTATTTTTCGTCAAGATAATGCTATTAATCTCGGCGAGTAACGAAAATGTAGTGTCGCCATTGGTGCTTATTCTGTTGTCGCAAGGAATATTTTTATACACCGTGCTTGCGTATTTTGCTGAATGATATCTCTGAAATGTTTTATTTGAATTTCGAACACGAATTCTATTGGGCATTACATTTAATTTTGACTTTTAAAATAGAAAGTGAGGAGTATGGGGGTTCCTCCGAAATATTTGAAACCCAAGTCAATAATACCTGCTAGATATGACTGCCATACCAGCTACTCCTGCTGCCAGGTATTCCTTTTGGAGCTGAGAGTTCATCCTGCAAAAACTAAGATAAGCTGAATCAAGATAAAAAGTAAAATAATCTTCGTGCGCAACGCCAAGGGAGTCACACTTGCGCTGCCAACCCTGCAAACACAAGAGTTTCTGTGCCGTCAGTGTAAAAGACAAAGCAGGACAAGCTCTTGGTCTTCCCACTGACAGTACAAAATCTCTCCAGTGAGGAAATGTTAACGTTTTAACAGAACTAAACGAAAATTCCGCAATCTTTTCATCAACTTTAGAAAGTTTTGTAACAGCAGAATAAGCACCATTGTTCTCGTAATTTCGCAGAAGACAATTTTAACCAATTTCCGCCGTGTGTCGTCTGACGGGAAGTTTCCGACAAGTTTCCACGACTTTTCACTGGAAGAATTAAATTTATTTGTCGCTACTGAGAATGGTTTGTGTTCAAGTCTAGTCGCAAATTGGATCTTAGTATTTCAGCACACCTGGGGCAGCTCTATGCTTAAGGTTCTAAATTTAATGTTATTAATAATTTTACTAATTCTGTGAAAACAGATAATTTTAGTACAAGAGACAGTGCGGTTTTAAAATCTATAAAAGAATCTAATCTGTGCCAGTCTAAAAGATTTTTACATCTATGGCGTAGTTTTTTTCCTGTTGTTATTGATGCTTACTACAGATAAA